>CM060922.1:853746119-858746119 GCA_030737875.1 Allium sativum | reverse complement strand
TAATGACTGTACAGTTTAAGAGATTAAAGATTTCAAAGGACAATCAAGAGTCGTGAGTATCAAGATACCAAGATATCAAGAGTTCAAGGTTACCATAGTAATAGAGTCTAGTTAGTAAGTAAAACTCTGAATAACACTCAAATTCCGTTTTCAAATAATCTCTTTTAAAATTGATTTCAAACTATTTTCAAAATTTATCGCAAACTCTTCTCAACAATAATTTTCTTAAGGTTTTATGATTTCAAATATATATACTTTCTAAGTTTCTTATGTTTATATATATTATAAAGTTTTATAATTATATATGTTCATAATTATATTATATAGTTTTATATCGTTTATATATAGTTTTTAAACATATGTTTAAATTATACTCTACTACATTTTTGTACTTGAAAAATTATATTTTAAACAACTAGTTTTATTTCAAGAATTTCCAAAATATATATATTGGTTTAAATACTTTGAAAAAACAATTTAAATTTAAATTTAAATTTAATAAGCATATGTCGACATACATAAAACAATATGTCGACATATAACTATCACAAATTTTTAAATTTAAAAAGATGCATCTTTTCATTTTAAAACGTTTCAGAAATGGTTGTGACTCTTAGAACACTATATAAAGGCCTCTTTTTTGAATGTTTTCATAGTCTATCATTTCCTTCTTACCTAGTTTATATACCACCATTATTCTTCTTAATTTTCTAAGATTCTACACTTATACTCTGCAATTTCAATAAAATTATATCATTCTTCTTTAATTTTCAATTTCTATCAAATACTTTCTGTATGGAAGTGTTGTTCAAGAGTTCTAGGGCAACTATAATCAGAAATAGGTGGGATGTGTTCCTTGTAGTCCTGAAATCAAGGAAAATGATAGGGTGTTTTCCTTATAGCCTATAAATCAAGGAAAAGGAGCGGTGTTAACCTTGTAGTCGTGAAATCAAGGGTGTTGTATTAATAAAACTCTAAACAATCTAGCGTTTGCGGGAATGTATGTAGGAATAATCCGAACTAGTATAAAATCTGGTGTGTTCTTTCATTTTCTGCATTTTTTATATCGACATTTGTGATTGTTTCTGTTGTTATATTCATTTTGTGATTCATATAGTAGTTTGTGTAATTGATAATTGGTTAAGATTTCTATAAGTTCTGTAAAATACTATCCCCCCCCCCCTCTGGTGTAAATTTTCCCTTAAGATCCTTGATCCTCATCCCTAACAATTGGTATCAGAGCATAGGTTTTCAAAATTTCATCATCTGAATTTTGGAAATATTAATTGGAAAATTTTGAAACGATTTATAACACTAGTTTAAATTCGTGCAATGCATCAGTATTAGATGAATCGGCATTATATCCTGTTGAAAAAACAAGTTATGCACTAAATTGTTATTCTACCAAGAAAAAGTTGTATTACATGGCTGTTGAAAATTCAAATCTTAATGGTAAAATGGTGGAAATCAAAAAGGACAAATGGTTGTTGGATAGTGGTTGTTCAAGACACATGACGGGAAATCCAGAATTGTTAAACAATCTAGTATATGAAGATGGAGGAATGGTCAATTTCAGTGATAATTCTAAACGGTATATGGTTGTCATCGGCAATGTTAGTAATTCCGAAACTCCTACGATTTTTGATGTTTTATTATTTAGGAATTTGAAATATAACTTACTAAGCATAAGTCAGCTATTTGATAAAGGCAATAAAATCATTTTTGAAAACGATAAATGCTTTATAGACGATAAAAATTCTAAATAATATTCGAAGGAGATAGAAAGAAAAATATCTATATACTAAGTATGAAGATTTCTAATGATAACTTGTGTCTTATATCCAATATAAGTGACCTTTGGATTTAGCATAAGAGATTCGGTTATATAAATTTTAAACATATTTCTAGGATTTCAAAATTAGAATCAATTAGAGGTTTACCTAAAATGATGTTTGAAGTAAATAATTTATGCGACGCTTGTCAATTCGGAAAATTGAAAAGAAGTTCATTAATCAAAATAAGAAATTACAACCTCAAAACCGTTAGAATTAATTCACATAGATCTATTCGGTCCATCCCAAACTCAATCGATGAATCACAATAGATATATTAATGTAATAATTGATGATTTTTATAGATTCATTTGGACCCTTTTTCTTAAAAAAATGATGCTTTTGATCAATTTAATACCTTTGCTAAAAGAATTCAAAATTTATTATCTTTTAAAATTAAAACGATATGTAGTTATCATGGTAGAGAGTTCGAAAATGAAAATTTTGAAAAAAATTCTAATAAAAAGGGGATAACTCATAATTTTTCCTTCACCAGAACACCTCAACAAAACGGAGTAGTTGAACGTAGGAATATGTTAATTCAAGAGCGTGCGAGAACTATGTTATCAAATAGTACCTTACCAAGAAATTTTTGGGATGGGGCAGTTGTAACTGCTTATTGTATATTAAATAGAATTTTAATAAGACCGTTAACTCATAAAACACCATATGAACTTTTATATAATAAGAAACCAAAAGTATCGTATTTTAAAATATTTGGAAGTATATGTTTTATTCTTAACACTAAAGAAATTTAGACAAATTCGACTCTAAATCTGATAAAGGAATATTTATTGGATATTCAGAGAAAAGCAAAGCATATATAGTTTTTAATTTAAGAACTAATACTATAAAAGAAACTTTAAATGTATCTTTTGACGAAAATTATAAGAATATAACACAACATAACGAAGATGAATGTGAAAATGAGATCGATGAAGCAAATAATGAAATTAATCAACCAAATAAAAGAATTAGACTTCTAAGATACCACCCTACAGAAAATATCTTAGGGGATATTAAATCTGTTGTTAGGACTAGAAACCAGTTAAATAATATGAGTAATTCATCTTTTATTTCAACTACTGAACCTAAGAATCCAAAGGAAGCACCATCCGATGATTCATGGATCCATGTTATGCAAGAGGAATTGAATCAGCTTACTAGAATGATGTATGGGAACTTGTTCCTAGACCAGTGGATAAAACTATTATTGGAACTAAATGGGTTTTAAAAAATAAAATGAATGAACTGGGTAAGGTCATAAGAAATAAATCTCGATTAGTTGCATAAGGATATGTCAAGAGGAAGGAATAGATTATGATGAAACCTTTGTTCCTGTAGCAAGTCTAGAAGAAATTAGAATTTTACTAGCTTTCGCTAATTATAATAATTTAAAATTATTTCAAATGGATGTTAAAAGTGTCTTTTTATATGGATATGTCAAAGAAGACATGTATGTAGAGCAACCTTCTCTTTTTGAAGACGAAAACTATCCAAACCATGTACATAAGTTAAAGAAAGCATTATATGGATTAAAACAAGCTCCTAGGGCCTGGTATGATAGGTTAAGAACGTATTTATTAGAATATAACTTCGAAATTGGTAAAGTATATAATACACTTTTCATTAAAAGAAATAAAATGATATTCAATTAGTACAAATTTACGTTGACGATATAATTTTTGGATCAACAAATAATCAAATGAATAAAGAATTCTTAGATATTATGACATGAAATTTGAGATGAATCATATGGGTGAACTTACATTTTACTTAGGCTTACAAATAAGACAACTAAAGAATGGAATATTTATTAATCAAGAAAAATACGCTAGAGATTTAATTAATAAATATAATTTAACTACAACCATTGGAAGACCTACACCTATGGCAAACAATATAGCCCTAAGTAAGGACGATACATCAAAAGACATCGCTCAAAAATTATATAAAGGAATGATAGGATCGTTATCGTATATAACCGCTAGTAGACCACATATAATGCATAGTTGTAACAACCCGGGAAATTTGAACTAATTTAAAAATTTTAATCTGGCTATTTTAGTGGATTTTAAATATTTAAAATAAAATACTTTAAATAATAACGATGAAAAGTGTGTTTGAATCGATGTTTGAAAATAAATATAATTAATTTAAATTATAAACAAGGCCTGAAGTGGCGCGGCGGTTTCAAAATTGAAATTCAAATTTTGACTGACTGTACCGGGTGCAAAATAAAACGGATTTTAGTGAAACCAAAAATATTTAAATCTATTAGTGAATATCTTTCTAACGAATCTGAAAAATCGAAGTTTCATAGCGGGAGTCAAAAGTTATAGCCAAATGAATTTTCAGAAAGGCCGCTATAGAGAATATATCGCCCTTGAAAATAGACATTTTGCAAACGACGTCGGAATTCGACGAAACCACTTTTGTTGGGTCCAGAATGTCAAATTATTTCTAGGTTTCAAATTTCATAATTTTTGAAGTTAATATGTGAGCGTGGCAAAGGAAAATGTGTTTGGTGAATTTCAATTAAATTGGATCGACCAAAAAAATAGCCATTTAGCAAACGACCTCAGAATTCGACGAAACTAGTTTTGTTGGGACCGTATCGTCAAAACATAGCTAGATTTATTTTTCGGGAATCTTTAGAATCAGTTTGTGGCCCTGGCAGATTGAAATGTACGTTCATATCGAATATTGAATGTTATACATTTTGATTTGAAGAATAACTGGCTGTAACAGTCGAATTGGCCTACGAAACATATCCCATTGTGTTCGGGATGGGGGTATTTAGCTAGGGGCGACAGTCGTTGGGTTTGAATTAGTGATCGTTTGGAGAAACACTATTTTAAAAATCAAATAAAGCATCAGCCAATCAGAAATTTCCATCATAAATTAAAAATAGAAAAAAACCCCGACCCCCCGACCTGCTCTCGACGACGGAGGGAACACGATCGTTCCCGGCCACTTTCACGCCACTCCGTTCATCTTAGACCTCCACTCCAGTTCCCGGCCACATCACCCCTCATCGCCCCAGTGTAACGACCCGGATTTTCAGCCGTTGAATTCTGAATATTTAAATTTGTTTTAAATATTTGATTTGAATTATATATAGGGATTTGTTTAACCAAAAGATATTTAAAACGTATAATTTATAATATAATTTAAAACGAGTTCAAAATGGCGCGGTAGTTTGAAATTTTGATTTCAAATTTCAAATGAATGTACAGGATTCAAAATAAATCAGATTTTAGCGAAACAAGAAATATTTGAATCTGTTTGAAAATATCTTTCCAACGAATGTGAAAAATCCAGATTTCACAGCGGGAATAAAAAGTTATGTCCAAATCAAATTTAGAAATAGTCGTTATAGAATCGTTAATCGGCCGTAACAGTTTATTTGAAATAACTACATACCGGATTCGAATTTGAGCAAGGTTCTTTTAAGGCATAGTGTTAATTTAATTTTTAGAATTTTATTGAAATTTTTAATTAATTAAATATGCAACTTTTTATTTGGAGTATTTCGCACCATATATCAATATTTTGGGGTTTCATAAAATGAGTTAAACTACCGATATTATTATATTTTTGGGATCGTGGTACCTCGCTGGACACGATCACATTCTTACTTCTATTCGTAACGGCTCAAACATGAACGTAATTTTAGACAATGAAGTTCGAAAATTTCTTTTTTTATAAACTACTTGGCCAAAACAATAAATGAGAATCTTTCTATGATTATTTTTATAGTCTTGTACATGTATCTGAATTGAAATTAATTATAATAACAATATTATTAGTGTATGGAAGTTTGTTTAAATGAAGTGCATGGACTGTTTTTAAAACATGAGTTATTCTCGTAGGCTTAGAGCATTTGTTTCGGATGTATTCTTTTAAATATAACTCACCATAATGTTTGGATATTTAACAAAATATCTTCCAGGTTTTATTTTTCAAGCCGTGCTCATCAAGGTATTCTTTTCCGTGGGAGTCACGCTGTTAAATGTCGTGTTCCCCAATCCACAATACTTACCTGGGCGTGGGTGCCAAACAATCTTCATCTTTAAATAGTGGACTCGTTTTCTTCTTCTAAAAGAATAATAAAAAAACCACCTTATATAAACCAGACCCCTCTTCTAAAATCCCTAGTCCCCAATTTTCACTTCTGTTTTCCCGATTCTTTTACTATTTCTTCCGGTGAAGTCGATCATTCTTTCAAAATTAAAATCAAATACAACTCAAAACCGAATCACACCATTTTGGGTTTGTCTTTGAATCCGCACCTTGCTGTTTTTTTTTCGTGTGAACTTCGGTGATAAAATGATTCGCGTCCTGTACCAGCAGGACCGGAAGTCGCTGGTGTGAAGTCGAGTTCGCGGGTGTTTGGGACCAGTAGATGGAGCTGGAGGCGGTGGAAACGTTGGTAAAAACATGGGTCATGGTCACGGTGGATTTGAGATGCGTATGTTTCCAACGAGGTGGAAAATAGATAGGAGGGCAATTTAAAAAGGGGAAAGCGCGAGTGGGTTTTTGGGATGGAAATGAAAAGAGGGGTGTTGATGCAGTTGAATCCGAGAAATACTGGAGGTTACGGGAAGGAGTGCGTGAAGTATTGGTTTGGACCTGGGTAGAATTGGAGATGGTGTGGTAAACAACGGTGGTTCAATGTAAGGTAGGAGGGCTTGATGGAGGGGATAGCGTTTGAGGAAGTACGGCTGAATGGGTTTGGGTGCGTGGGTACTAGAACCACGAAGGAGTTGTCGGAAACGTTGGTTCTGTCTTTTTGTGGAGGAGAAGGAGGTTACCGTATAGGGGGTTATACAACAATGAGGCTATTTGCTGGGAAGTAGGAAAGTATGGGAATTATAATTGTGTAAATAGTAAGTTATGGGTTTCCTTTTTATCAAAGTATGGTTCGAACAGTTGCTGGGAAAAAGGTTGGTGATATCACAATTGGTTATAGGTTCAGGAAGTAAGTGGAGAGGAGTTTGAAAGGTGGTTCACCGATGTAGGGTTTTTATTGTTTCAAATATTGATGAAGTTTTGTTGAAGTCCTGAAGGGATTAGGTAAATCTGTGTAGTGCGATGGAAGTTGGCCTGCCGTGTTGGAGTGAACAGTGAAGGGCTAACGTGGAATGTCTACAAAGAACGGTGAAAAGAAGCAGTTAGATGGTGAACATGAATTAAACAGAGTGTTGAGGTGTAGTATATTTGTATAAAGGCTTAAAGGAGTTATAGCTAAATGGGTTGATGTTACCTGGGTACTGAGAACCGAACAAAGAAAATAATGAGCAGAAGTGGTATTGGAACGAAGAAGGAAATTGAGGTCCATCTGGTATTTGCCTGAAAGAAAGCAACAGGACTTTTGGTGGTGGAAGTTCGAAGACGGGCATGGTGAGTTTGGAAAGGACGTGATGCTCAAACAAAGAGGAAGGAAACTCAATAGAGAAAATCAATTGGAATTTACATTGTGGAACTAAGTGGCTGGGAACCGAGCTACTGGATTTCAAGGGAAAAATCAAATGCTGTTGATTTTAAACAAAAACAAAGCAGAACCGTCAACTGCGAACAAGGTGAGTAAACTCACTAAACTCTGACTCGTTATATTTTTATATAAACGAGTTTTAAATTTATTTTATACTGTGTGATGGTTGTTTGGTTGCATGGTTGATAAAATTGGTTGATCATAAAACAGTTATTACTTCTGTTCACCATGATATTTCATATTTATGTGAAATAACATTATTGATGTGATTAACATCTGTGGATGCAGGGAAACAGGTTGGATGGATCCAACTGGATCCCTCAACAATTTTATTACTGTTTTCATTTGTTGTGTTATATGATGTGATCCGTGATTAGTTATGTTAGGATTGGATTACACTACCCTTAGAACTTTGGTATTTAAATACCGTAAAATATCCTTGAATAGAAAATGAAATTCGAAGTTTAAAAAGGAAATATATTTTCTTCCAAAATTTGAAGTGTTATTTCGAATATAGTTAAAAGGGTAGAAACTTTTTTATTAAAACAAGAAGTTGATTTTAAACATGTGTTAAAAATTTAGTAAAATATTGTCATTGGATTAAAATGAATTTATATGGAAAAGGGGAAAATGGTTTTGAAACCAATATAAAAAAATAGATTTTGAACTTAACGATTATAAATGAAATTCTAAATGAGATTATAAAAGGGATATAGTAAAAACAATTTTTGTGAATGATTAGCAGTTAATAAAGGATAAATTGGATTCAAAGGAATGAAATCAAATGGATTTGATTATATATAAGGGAATATTATCCACGGCTAAAGTGAATAACGTTGTAAAGTGAAATTATTCATAAAGGGGATTTGAATTTGGAAATATAAATTCAAATGGAAACTTGAATGGACGGGAAAAAGGAAATTCGTTTTCAAAGGGATTTGAAAGGAAATCCAAACAAAGTTTGGAAGGTATTTTAAACCAAGGTGATGATGCTAAAACAATTACTTAAGAATTGAATGAAACATTAAAGTAAGGTCTTTAATGGAAAGGTGATAAGGACGAGTTTTGATTGAAAAATATGTTTATATAAGGATAAGCTTATAGTTATGTTTTATAAATTTAAACAGTGATTTTAATGCTGCCATTATAATAAATGTCTTGTAAAATTTAAACAGTGATTTTTTAACGCTGTCGTTATAATGCTATCTTAATGCTATTGTTATAATAAATGTTCTAAGATTTCTAGACAGCGATTGTAACGCTGTTGTTAAAAGCAATGTTTTATAAATCAAATATTTGGACACGTCAATTATAACGCTACCGTTATAATCAATATTTTCTGTAAAAGAAGTGTGTTCTTAGATCGGATCCGAGAGTCGTGTAAGGGACGTTTGTTTAAAGTGGTGAGCTTTGACTATTTCAAAGTTGAGAATGTTGTTCAATTAAGGTCTGAGAGGTAATTATACCCCAACTTGATTGACTCCATGATCGATGGAGGAATGGTTAAGGTTCGATGGTGAAACTTGGTTGAGCCATATGGTTAGTTAATCAATGATTAGTGGATTGAGTTAAAACAACAATGTTTATAACATCGCATTAATTTGAAAGGTTTTCCCAAATCAAATGAAAGACATTTTCTACATATAGAAAATGAATGAATTGGCCCACGAAGAATTAAGGGAAATGGAAATTGGAAATAATAATATAATCAGGAATTGATTTAAAGGGGCCTAGTGTTGTTTGATGCTTGACCGGTAGAATTTCCATTTGGAAATAGGACCGTTGATTGTATGGATGTTTCTTTGATAGTTAAATCACCGACTATCAAAGTTTTATTTTATTTTATACCTCCGTTGTCAATATGGAGAGACCGGGATCAGATTCAGTATCTGAAAACCACTCTGTATGGGCGTTAGCATTGCGATCGAATATGATGAAGGAAATTGAAGACGGAGTTATGCAAGGGTTATCCTGTTTATAGGATAGTGCTTTTGGTTTGTCCAGACCCAGGACAACTTGTATGGACGAGTGTCTGACAGAGTATTTCCAAAGGGATTACGTACGTTGATTCCTTCAAACGTACGAAGTTGGTGGCATAGAAGGGAAACTTCTTTAGCCTAACAATCTGAGTATTTTTGCGGGAATCAATTAGTGATTTCCAATGGATCTGACGATGTGGCATTCAAAGTGAATGATGGCTAGATGTTCTGGAAGATAATTCAAACCTCAAGCCTCACAACCGGGAATTGATAAATATCGGGCAGGCAACATGGCTATGTGGGTCGCACCCATTAGGATGTATAATCACCTATCTAGAGAAATTCCTTTTGTTCTTAAATCTATCGATGCTGTCCCTTTCGGGAGACGGTTGCTGATCCCAACCGTTGGTGATATACATTCGATACACTCAAGCGAAATGAGTGGTCGGTCATGTGAGGGCCGGGTTGCAAGACGTTCTTGTTGAACCCAGTGTATTCGTCTCTAGAGATACACTATCGGCGGGTGGTCCCATACCTTGTCATGTTGGGAATCCAATCTCCAATAAGCGCCTTGCGGTTTTTGATTTAATATTATATATGGAGCGTGAGATGCAAGCGTTCCGCTAGATTCTATTTATTTGATGTAGACATTATTATAATATCACTGGATTTGATATCAAAAATATATTTTGATTATCGTAAGGTAAAAACCATCCGTGTTTATGTGTGGATCGGTCTTACGATTATCATTTCTTTCGAAAGGATTTTGAAAGTTAAACAAATGGTTGGAGTTTACTCACACCAGTCCCATGACTGACCCAGAGTTTGTTTTGTTTGTTTTCCCTAAACTCTTGGGTGCCCAAATTTGTACGGGCAGTCAAGTAGTCGGGATTTTTCAGATTCACTTGGAGGAGCTCGAAGCAGGAGGCTTCACCAGTTAGCTATAAACTATCATATTTTCCGCTGTGTACTATGTTGTATCTGGAAACAGGTGTTATAACTGTCCAGGGATAACCATTGTGCTCTGATAATGTTATGTATATAAAATTACTGATTTGTATTCCAAAGTTTATGTTATCTAATATATTTTATTCGTTCCGCTGTGAGTTTGTGATCTTCGTTTTCTTCTATTCTAATATTTCTTTCTTTCTATTTCTCATCCTTTAACTTCTTTCTTATAATGATTCATATTTCTGTGCCATCTGGGTTGGACGTATGGTGTTATTAGTCGACTCAAAGGGTACAGATTTGCGGGTCGTTTCATTTGGTATCAGAGCTGAAGGTTGAGTGATAACCCTTGCTCTGTGGCGTGATTCAATAGAGATAGGGTTAGTAATACTCTAGATTGAATTTGAGTATGTATATAAGAGAGCGTATTTGTAGTTTTGATATAAAAATTGTTTTATATTGTGTTGACTGGTTTGTTGAGTGATTTGTGAATTCTGGACGATACAGAATGTACAACTGTATCGATAGGTGTTTCTAAACTCTCGAACAAAACAATTCGACATAGTATTGTTTAAAGGTGGGTAAATGATATAATTTTGCCCAAAGGATATTTTTGATATAAAAGTGATAATTTTCTGAAATTATTGAATGTGTTGATTGTTATTACAATCAAACGAAATTATAAATTATTGAAATGGTTATATAACCAAGATAAACTAGAATTAAATTCAAACCATAATTTGAATTTAAATTCCGGGTGTTTAGGAAATATTTTCTCAAATATTATGAATATAGCATTATTTTGAAGGATTATTGAACAAGAATAGTTTTAAATGGATTTTAAAAGTGATTAAGCACTGAAATCACTTCAGGGGGCGAGAAAATAGTACTGATAATGGGTCGCGACATTATCGGTATTCATTTTCGAGTTTTTGAGTGATGGATTGCTACCATAGTAATTTGGAAATGAAAATTTGTTTGAAAAGGAAATGATGATTTAGAAATTCAAATGTTTTGAATTGAGTTGATTATCATATATATAAATATATATGATTTCAAACTAATTTGAAATAAAACCCGGGAATTTGAATTCTGAAATTAAAATTTAACTTGTATAAGTTGAATAGATTGAAATGGTAAAAATGTATCAAATGAATTGAAATTTAGCTTAAGTTAAGTTAAACAAAATGGATTGAATTTGAAATAATTTTGAATGAAATTAAATGTTGAGATTCGAAATATGAATATAAATTCGACCTATGTATAAACAAATTGAATATATATTGGATGCTGTTGTTTGGAGTTAAACTGTGATGGAATTAAACTCAAGCAGAATGAGAAGGTTGATTTTAGAAAATAGAACTCAGTTTGGATTAGTGAATAGAAGTGAACTAATCAGAAAGTTAAAGACCAAAGGTTGGATTGATTTGGAACCAATTGGAAATATGTATGTATGCTGAGCAGATATTGAATGGAAGCAAATGCAGAGATAGAATTATGCTTGACAAAAAGGTACACGTTTACAATATTACTTGGGTTTGATGATTTTATGAGCCTATGAGGCAGGCCTCTTGGCTTTTTGATTTTCTTTGGATTGGAGAAGGCCTAGATAGGCGAGTTGTGGTTGTGCCAATTGAGCCGTGCAGGGGCGATGCTGCCGAAATTTTTCAGAATTTAAAGTGTTAGAAAATTTTCAGAATTTTTGAAAATTTTCGTTAGTAAGAATAAATTTATATTTTAAATTGGTCCAGTTAAACTGAAGTTAAGAAGTGAACAAAAAGGATTTTTGGACCTAGTTAATAGAGTATGTAGCATCTTTTTCTACCTTAGCAATTTCGAGGACGAAATTATTTTAAGGGGGAAAGAATGTAACGACCCGGATTTTCAGCCATTGAGTTCTGAATATTTAAATTTGTTTTAAATATTTGATTTGAATTATATATAGGGATTTGTTTAACCAAAAGATATTTAAAACGTATAATTTATAATATAATTTAAAACGAGTTCAAAATGGCGCGGTAGTTTGAAAATTCGATTTCAAATTTCAAATGAATGTACAGGATTCAAAATAAATCAGATTTTAGCGAAACAAGAAATATTTGAATCTGTTTGAAAATATCTTTCCAACGAATGTGAAAAATCCAGATTTCATAGCGAGAATAAAAAGTTATGTCCAAATCAAATTTAGAAATAGTCGTTATAGAATCGTTAATCGGCCGTAACAGTTTATTTGAAATAACTGCATACCGGATTCGAATTTGGGCAAGGTTCTTTTAAGGCATAGTGTTAATTTAATTTTTGGAATTTTATTGAAATTTTTAATTAATTAAATATGCAACTTTTTATTTGGAGTATTTCGCACCCAATATCAATATTTTGGGGTTTCATAAAATGAGTTAAACTACCGATATTATTATATTTTTGGGATCGTGGTACCTCGTTGGACACGATCGCATTCTTACTTCTGTTCGTAATGGCTCAAACATGAACGTAATTTTAGAAAATGAAGTTCAAAAATTTCTTTTTTTTATAAACTACTTGGCCAAAACAATAAATGAGAATCTTTCTATGATTATTTTTATAGTCTTGTACATGTATCTGAATTGAAATTAATTATAATAACAATATTATTAGTGTATGGAAGTTTGTTTAAATGAAGTGCATGGACTGTTTTTAAAACATGAGTTATTCGCGTAGGCTTAGAGCATTTGTTTCGGATGTATTCTTTTAAATATAACTCACCATAACGTTTGGATATTTAACAAAATATCTTCCAGGTTTTATTTTTCGAGACGTGCTCATCAAGGTATTCTTTTCCGTGGGAGTCACGCTGTTAAATGTCGTGTTCCCCAATCCACAATACTTACCTGGGCGTGGGTGCCAAACAATCTTCATCTTTAAATAGTGGACTCGTTTTCTGCTTCTAAAAGAATAATAAAAAAAACCACCTTATATAAACCAGACCCCTCTTCTAAAATCCCTAGTCCCCAATTTTCACTTCTGTTTTCCCGATTCTTTTACTATTTCTTCCGGTGAAGTCGATCATTCTTTCAAAATTAAAATCAAATACAACTCAAAACCGAATCACACCATTTTGGGTTTGTCTTTGAATCCGCACCTTGCTGTTTTTTTTGTGTGAACTTCGGTGATAAAATGATTCGCGTCCTGTACCAGCAGGACCGAAAGTCGCTGGTGTGAAGTCGAGTTCGCGGGTGTGGTGTTTGGGACCAGTAGATGGAGCTGGAGGCGGTGGAAACGTTGCTAAAAACATGGGTCATGGTCACGGTGGATTTGAGATGCGTATGTTTCCAACGAGGTGGAAAATAGACAGGAGGGCAATTTAAAAAGGGGAAAGCGCGAGTGGGTTTTTGGGATGGAAATGAAAAGAGGGGTGTTGATGCAGTTGAATCCGCGAAATACTAGAGGTTACGGGAAGGAGTGCGTGAAGTATTGGTTTGGACCTGGGTAGAATTGGAGATGGTGTGGTAAACAACGGTGGTTCAATGTAAGGTAGGAGGGCTTGATGGAGGGGATAGCGTTTGAGGAAGTACGACTGAATGGGTTAGGGTGCGTGGGTACTAGAACCACGAAGGAGTTGTCAGAAACGTTGGTTCTGTCTTTTTGTGGAGGAGAAGGAGGTTACCGTATAGGGGTTATACAAAAATGAGGCTATTTGCTGGGAAGTAGGAAAGTATGGGAATTATAATTGTGTAAATAGTAAATTTTGGGTTTCCTTTTTATCAAAGTATGGTTCGAACAGTTGCTGGGAAAAAGGTTGGTGATATCACAATTAGTTATAGGTTCAGGAAGTAAGTGTAGAGGAGTTTGAAAGGTGGTTCACCGATGTAGGGTTTTTATTGTTTCAAATATTGATGAAGTTTTGTTGAATTCCTAAAGGGATTAGGTAAATCTGTGTAGTGCGATGGAAGTTGGCCTGCCGTGTTGGAGTGAACAGTGAAGGGCTAACGTGGAATGTCTACAAAGAACGGTGAAAAGAAGCAGTTAGATGGTGAACATGAATTAAACAGAGTGTTGAGGTGAAGTATATTTGTATAAAGGCTTAAAGGAGTTATAGCTAAATGGGTTGATGTTACCTGGGTACTGAGAACCGAACAAAGAAAATAATGAGCAGAAGTGGTATTGGAACGAAGAAGGAAATTGAGGTCCATCTGGTATTTGCCTGAAAGAAAGCAACGGGGCTTTTGGTGGTAGAAGTTCGAAGACGGGCATGGTGAGTTTGGAAAGGACGTGATGCTCAAACAAAGAGGAAGGAAACTCAATAGAGAAAATCAATTGGAATTTACATTGTGGAACTAAGTGGCTGGGAACCGAGCTACTGGATTTCAAGGGAAAAATCAAATGCTGTTGATTTTAAACAAAAACAAAGCAGAACCGTCAACTGCGAACAAGGTGAGTAAACTCACTAAACTCTGACTCGTTATATTTTTATATAAACGAGTTTTAAATTTATTTTATACTGTGTGATGATTGTTTGGTTGCATGGTTGATAAAATTGGTTGATCATAAAACAGTTATTACTTCTGTTCACCATGATATTTCATATTTATGTGAAATAACATTATTGATGTGATTAACATCTGTGGATGCAGGGGAACAGGTTGGAGGGATCCAACTGGATCCCTCAACAATTTTATTACTGTTTTCATTTGTTGTGTTATATGATGTGATCCGTGATTAGTTATGTTAGGATTGGATTACACTACCCTTAGAACTTTGGTATTTAAATACCGTAAAATATCCTTGAATAGAAAATGAAATTTGAAGTTTAAAAAGGAAATATATTTTCTTCCAAAATTTGAAGTGTTATTTCGAATATAGTTAAAAGGGTAGAAACTTTTTTATTAAAACAAGAAGTTGATTTTAAACATGTGTTAAAAATTTAGTAAAATATTGTCATTGGATTAAAATGAATTTATATGGAAAAGGGGAAAATGGTTTTGAAACCAATATAAAAAAATAGATTTTGAACTTAACGATTATAAAAGAAATTCTAAATGAGATTATAAAAGGGATATAGTAAAAACAATTTTTGTGAATGATTAGCAGTTAATAAAGGATAAATTGGATTCAAAGGAATGAAATCAAATGGATTTGATTATATATAAGGGAATATTATCCACGGCTAAAGTGAATAACGTTGTAAAGTGAAATTATTCATAAAGGGGATTTGAATTTGGAAATATAAATTCAAATGGAAACTTGAATGGACGGGAAAAAGGAAATTCGTTTTCAAAGGGATTTGAAAGGAAATCCAAACAAAGTTTGGAAGGTATTTTAAACCAAGGTGATGATGCTAAAACAATTACTTAAGAATTGAATGAAACATTAAAGTAAGGACTTTAATGGAAAGGTGATAAGGACGAGTTTTGATTGAAAAATATGTTTATATAAGGATAAGCTTATAGTTATGTTTTATAAATTTAAACAGTGATTTTAACGCTGCCATTATCAGGAATTGATTTAAAGGGGCCTAGTGTTGTTTGATGCTTGACCGGTAGAATTTCCATTTGGAAATAGGACCGTTGATTGTATGGATGTTTCTTTGATAGTTAAATCACCGACTATCAAAGTTTTATTTTATTTTATACCTCCGTTGTCAATATGGAGAGACCGGGATCAGATTCAGTATCTGAAAACCACTCTGTATGGGCGTTAGCATTGCGATCGAATATGATGAAGGAAATTGAAGACGGAGTTATGCAAGGGTTATCCTGTTTATAGGATAGTGCCTTCGGTTTATCCAGACCCAGGACAACTTGTATGGACGAGTGTCTGACAGAGTATTTCCAAAGGGATTACGTACGTTGATTCCTTCAAACGTACGAAGTTGGTGGCATAGAAGGGAAACTTCTTTAGCCTAACAATCTGAGTATTTTTGCGGGAATCAATTAGTGATTTCCGATGAATCTGACGATGTGGCATTCAAAGTGAATGATGGCTAGATGTTCTGGAAGATAATTCAAACCTCAAGCCTCACAACCGGGAATTGATAAATATCGGGCAGGCAGCATGGCTATGAGGGTCGCACCCATTAGGATGTATAATCACCTATCTAGAGAAATTCCTTTTGTTCTTAAATCTATCGATGCTGTCCCTTTCGGGAGACGGTTGCCGATCCCAACCGTTGGTGATATACATTCGATACACTCAAGCGAAATGAGTGGTCGGTCATGTGAGGGCCGGGTTGCAAGACGTTCTTGTTGAACCCAGTGTATTCGTTTCTAGAGATACACTATCGGCGGGTGGTCCCATACCTTGTCATGTTGGGAATCCAATCTCCAATAAGCGCCTTGCGGTTTTTGATTTAATATTATATATGGAGCGTGAGATGCAAGCGTTCCGCTAGATTCTATTTATTTGATGTAGACATTATTATAATATCACTGGATTTGATATCAAAAATATATTTTGATTATCGTAAGGTAAAAACCATCCGTGTTTATGTGTGGATCGGTCTTACGATTATCATTTCTTTCAAAAGGATTTTGAAAGTTAAACAAATGGTTGGAGTTTACTCACACCAGTCCCATGACTGACCCAGAGTTTGTTTTGTTTGTTTTCCCTAAACTCTTGGGTGCCCAAATTTGTACGGGCAGTCAAGTAGTCGGGATTTTTCAGATTCACTTGGAGGAGCTCGAAGCAGGAGGCTTCACCAGTTAGCTATAAACTATCATATTTTCCGCTGTGTACTATGTTGTATCTGGAAACAGGTGTTATAACTGTCCAGGGAAAACCATTGTGCTCTGATAATGGTATGTATATAAAATTACTGATTTGTATTCCAAAGTTTATGTTATCTAATATATTTTATTCGTTCCGCTGTGAGTTTGTGATCTTCGTTTTCTTCTATTCTAATATTTCTTTCTTTCTATTTCTCATCCTCTAACTTCTTTCTTATAATGATTCGTATTTCTGTGCCATCTGGGTTGGACGTATGGTGTTATTAGTCGACTCAAAGGGTACAGATTTGCGGGTCGTTTCACCCAGTCTCGAGATTCGCGCCCACGAAGTTCACGACTTCGCCGCGCCGCCACGATCGCCAGAGGCGATTGGATCTGACCACCCCTACCTCGTTCAGCGTGCCTCTCCGCCCCCTTCAACGTCGCACCAGCCAATCGACGCAATACTTCACGGATTTACGTAAAAATCGAAACCTAGTTTCGAAGAAACAAGGCAGGTAACGACTTTGTTTTTCTGAATTGAAAATAACACCTTTAAGTATTGCAAACTTTGAAAAATCGTATCTTTATCGTGTGTTAACGAAATTTGATGAAATAGGAGACATCGAGACCGCAAGGACGCTCTCTACATTCTAGAAGTGTCTGGGGATTTTTCTGAGCCTTCTGCTATTTTTGGTGGAGTGGAACCCAATTTGAGATTTCTAAATTATAAACGATATGGAAACGACGATGTATAAATTATATAGTCATGTATGAATTATATAAGCGTTGTACACCTCATGTATAAGCGTTGTATAAGTTGTATGTTCGATATATAAGTTATATATGCATTGTAAAAGTGATATATGAATTGAAATGAATTGAAGTGAAATTGAAATATAGTTATACACGTATATCTATATATATATACACTCCCCTCGTCCCCAGACCATGAACGATATATATTGGTTGTGATATTGTTTGGATTATTGGTTGATGTGAAATTTGGTGAATATCATGAATGGTTGATTTGAAATGATTGATTGTGATTGAAATCCCATTAGGATTAGTATATGGGAAAATTCGTCTGCGTACGAACTAGATATTGAAAATCCTCATTGTCAAAAACTGCGCGGCTTTAATGTAGAGCGAGGAGCCGTACTAGGGACGGTGCCGGTTTTAACTACCCTGCCGTTATGCTGTCGAAATTTTCAATAATATTCATGTGTTAGAATTATTTTCACGTGTTGAAACTATATTCATGTGTTGAATAGAAATTCATGTGTTGAGCACAAATTCATGTGTTGAATGAGTTCTTGTGTTGAGTAAATTTTTTGAAAGACAAAAATCACATTTTTATCATATATATAGCCTATATAAAATATTAGTATTTTAAATAAATTGTTTTAACACCAAAAATTACTTTTTTACCTTATGTATAAACTATATGAAATAATCGTGTTTTGAAATAAATTGTTTTACAATAAAAATCACATTTTTATTATATATATATAAACTATAGAAAATATTCATGTGTTGAATAAAGGACTAGAACGATAAAAATCATATTTTTATCGTAGGTGTGAAGTCAAAAACATTCATGTGTTGAATATATAGATTGAACAACAAAATCTACATTTTTATTGTGAATATGAAGTGCTAACAATATTCATGTGTTGAATAAATATTTTTGATGATAAAAATATCATTTTTATCAAAGATATGAAATGAATATATTTTTGAAATTGTAAAATGAATTATATTTTTATATAAATATTATTAAAATATAGTGAATAATGAAGCTGTAGTTCGTGTTTTGAAACCGTGATTTCAAACGATTAGTGCGGGAGATCCGACCGTCGGATTTTCCCGAAACAGAAACCTTTAGGTTCGCCTTGGAAATATCTTTCCAACGACACCCACTTTGTGAAGATCCAACGGTTGGATTGTATGGAATGTTTAATTCAAATCTGAAGAAAAACAGCGCCAGAATCGATTATATTTATATATATATATATAAATATAATTGAATTAAATCGAATGACGACGTTGCAGTTCGTATTTTGAAATCGTAACTTCAAACGATTAGTGCGGGAGATCCGACCGTCGGATTTTCCCAAAACTAAAACCGTTGGGTTCGTTTTGAAAAGATCTTTCTAATGGTATAAAATTTGTGAAGATCCAACGGTTAGATTTTCAGATATGTGTAAATCAAATCTGAAGAATAACAGCGCCACGGCCCGTTATGGCCTGAAGCGTCGTTTGAATGAATTGGCTATTTTTAAATAAATAAAAATAGCGATAAATCGTGATAAAATATTATAAACGATATGGAATGGAAATAAACTGAATTTGCTTGGTTTATGTGATATTTGATGGTTGAATGTGTTTGGCGTGAAAATTACATTAAAGAACAGAATTAGTGATATCGAATAATTTAACCATTGAAATGAATTGATTTGAAATTCTAAATATACGTGAATTATTTGAAAAGGCCGAGTTGATTCTCATTTCAAATAATTGATCGACGAGTGAAAGTCGAAGATATGAAGACGGTGTTAGACCGCTGATCTTCACGTCGAATGAAGGGGGTGCTACTGATGCTCATGATAGGAGTAGCTACCGTGAAGGGGCTGAAGTAGTAGTCGTCCGGACGTACTTGTTGATTGTACGGAGATGCGAGGTATTGAGTGCCTCCGGTTTCGTTTAGACCCAGAACGAACTTGTAAATGGACTGTGTGTCTGACATTGGATTTTGCTCTGTGCTGATCGATCTCTATTAAATATATATCTGTTTGGCGGTGGAGAATTTATTCTCTTGCTTAACGCCCTTCTCTGAGACGTACGAGCTCAGAGGTTATATATCTTTAGAAATCAGCCGCATGGAGTGAATTGCCTGTGTGGCATGCTAAGTGGCAGATGATCAAGGCTTCTGTCGAAATGCAAAGTCTTGTGGTTGATGATCAAAGTGCGGCATGTGTGGCATAGCTTTGTGTATAGCGTTGTTTCGCGAGCCTCACACCCCGGTATGAGCCAGAAATGGGAGGAGGACATCAGGGAGAACATGCGTTTCCTTCTAACTAGGAGTGGTGCTTCGGGTTTTGCACGCCCGGGTATTTTACTTATGTGGATGATGGAAAGCGAGGCCTCGGTTTGCATAGGTCTCTTCGGAGCCGATGGTGTGGTTGGATATGACCAGTGACGCCCCATAGGGCAGGGAAACACAATGTTCAGGCATTTTAATCCACATCGGTGGACCGGCCCTGACGATCCAAGGGTCGATCCGTTATGATCCTGAGACACGGGCTAGAGCGTCTCGAATTCGGTAAGGACCATCTTTTTCCTTGGTTCATGACGGAAATCCAATTTCCAAATTCGACATCGTGCGGTTTTGATTGTATACCTATATATGGCGACATAGTGGTATGGGGCATTAATGCCGACTATGATTGATACTTATGATTGAAATTGTTTTTTTGAAACATATATACACTTGCAATAATATCAAATGATTTTTTTGCTCGTATCAAGCATATTTTGGCCATTATAAGGTAAAACTCTATCCTCCGGTTTGTGTTGCATTGTGTGATGGGAACTGAGTATTATAATGGCTTCATTCTTATAAAAAGCATTGCGATGTTTAAAAGATTTATCTGTTTTAAAGCACTGGCAATCCAATGGAGTAAATTCATTCCGCGAAAGTGGCGTGGTCCTATGATTGGCATATTATAAAATGTGTTAAGTAGATTTCTCATACCAGTTCCATGACTGACTCGTAGTTTGTCTCACTTGAAAACTCGGGTGCCCCTTTTTCTACACGGGCAGCCTTGTATTCAGGTTTTAGCAGGCTCTTTCTGGATAGCCGGAGCTGAAGATTGATTCTATCATTTATCTCTTTTTATGTTGTTCAGCTCCTATTGTACATATTATGTTTTGTTTTCCGCTGTAGACATTTATGTATAGCTGAACTGTATTTTGTTTTAAGTATGATCCTATATACTGTGTAACTCTGATGATTATGTTTATCCAGTGTATTCTATTGTACATTATCTGGTGTATTTAATTATTTCTGTTCTGCTGTTACGTGATTATGTGTTATATTCCAAAGATTACCCTTGCCACCGTCGTACGGGGAATGGGGTTGTCTCAAACGTGGTATCAGAGCTTTTGTTAAGCTTAGTTCTGGAATATAACATATTAACGAACTCGTCAGAAATAGAACCAGTAGTGTTCTAGAACGAATAACTCATTACAGATAGGATCAGTAATATCCTAGTATGAGCATAGCAGAATGAAATACACCTCGATAGGTGCATTTACATTCAAGTATATGTCTCTATGTTTTAAAATTACCTTTTCTGTTGGCCTAAAACTTTGTCTGCTATTTGCAGACATTGAAAAATGAGTGGCAGAAGTAGAGGAGGTAGGTTGGAACCAGATGTTGAAGCTCTACTTAAGAAATATAGAAACATGGGTGGAGCACCATTCTTGGGCGAAGAATATATTATTAAAACACAAGCTTGGATTCGTTCTGCTGAGAAAATTTTCGAAGGTTTAAAGCTGAGGGATGACCAGAAAAGATTACTGGCATCTTGGGCACTCAAAGACGAAGCTTTGTTCTGGTGGGATTCGATTGTTAAAGATAATCCAGAAGGTGATATCACCTGGGATAGATTCAAAGAGATTTTCAGTGAAAGATTTATTCCTCCAGAAGCAACGGAGCGGTTATGTGATGAATTCTACTATTTGATACAAGGAGATATGAATATCCCAGAATATCATAAGAGATTCAATGAACTTTCTCATTTTGCCCCTCATCTAATTCAAGATCCAAAGAGGAAGAATCTGAGGTTTATTAATGGTCTACAAAGAAAATACCAGAATAAAGTAATGGGGCATGTGAAGCTTCCTTTTTCTGAAATGATATACATGGCTTATCAGTATGAAGATTTAAATAATCGAGGTCTTTTAGTTGATGAAGAGGAAGTCAGTTCGAGCAACAAAAGGAAAACTGAAACTGATAGCCCAGAGATGAGTACACAGCCTGAGGCCAGTACGAAGTCTGAGGTTAGAAAGAAGCCTAGATTCAATTGGGAAAAGGTTATATCTGAGAAAGGATCAGTAACGACTACCACATGTTCGAACTGCAAGAAGCCAGGGGTTAGTAAAATGTATAATGACCTCAAGCGAACTGTTAGGACCCGTAACTTCCCCGGTAAGGAAAGCGCGGATACTTCGAGAACAAGCCACATCAGGAACGTAGACAGAAGAACATTTCATTGTTAATTACAACAATTCATCAAAATACAAGAATATACAGAGTATAAACAAATAGTGTACATCAGAAAATATCAGAGATTTAAATTACATTTAAATACATCACTACAGCGGAAAATAATACAAAGCACAAATGAAGGAGATATACGGATGCAGAGCTTTCCGGATATCATTCCAGCCGTAAACCAGGATCCTATGAATATAAATCTGCAAAACCAAAACTACTAGCTGCTCGTGTCAAAATAAGGGCACCCAGAGTTTAGGTTAAAACAACAAACTCCAGGTCAGTCATGTGACTGGTGTGAGAACTAAAACAGTTATTTAAAACTTTACGTTAAATCAGATATATCAAGGGACCACGCCGTATAACTCGGAACGGGTTTCCTCCCAAGAATACGAGTGCATATAACAAAACAGCGCAATGCTTTTTGGAAAAATGAAGCTATTATAAGACCCCAGGTCCTATCACACAATGCAACGCAAGCCGGGGGATAGGGTTTTCCCTTATAATAGCCAAATATGCTTAGCACGTTTAAAACAAATCATTTGATACTATTACAAGTGCATAGTATATAAAATAACTTCAAATCATAAGTATCAATCATCGGCGGCATGGGTACCATATGTCATGTCGCCAATACTAGGCTCTACAAATAAAACTGCAAAGTCACGTATTTGGAAATTGGATTTCCATCTGTGAACCGAGGCAAAAGATAGGCCTCTACTGATTCGAGACTTTCTAGCCCGAGCCTTAGGATCAGAACGCATCAACCCTTTGGATCGTCAGGGCCGGTCCACCGATGTGGATTATTATGCCTGAACACTACGTTTCTCCACCCTTTGGGGCATAAATGAGCCAAAGAATGACTCCATCGGCTTTACACAGTAACCGATATATCCGAGGCGCCTCGCAACAGCAACAACCATATAAGTCAAACTCGTCAGGGCATGTAAAACCACTGACTCCACTTCTAACTAGAAAGAAACGCTTGTCCTCCCTGAGGTCCTCTCCTGTTTTTGGTTCATCACTTGGGTGTGAGGCTTGGGAATCAACGTTACACAAAGCTACGCCACACATACCGTGCTTTGATCATCAACCACAAGACTTTGCTTTTCAACAGAAGCCTTGATCCATTGCCACTTAGGCATGCCACACAGGCAATTCATTCCATGCGATGGATATCCATCAATATATAACCCCTGAGCTCGTACGTCTCAGAGAAGGGCGTTAAGCAAGAGAATAAATTCTCCGCTGCCAAACAGATATATATTTAATAGAAATCAATCACACAGACTGAAATCCAATGTCAGACACACAGTCCATTTACAAGTTCGTTCTGGATCTGAACGAAACCGGAGGCACCTAGTACCCCGCATCTCCATCGATCTCCAAGTACGTCTGGACGACCACTAACTGATTCCCTCCTCTTGGGTGTACGGCCCAATCAAGATCATCAGTAATCATCCAAACGACGTGAAGACCTCCGGTCTTCAACCACCGTCTTCACCTTCGACTTATCTACGTATTAGTTATTCAGAATGGGATAAACCCGGTCTTTCCGAATAACTCGCATATATAATAAACAAGTGTTACACAAACACAACATACGCCTCATTCCAATTCATCAGTCACTAACCGTAAATTAGTAAGAGGACAATTCCCCAAATATTAACCCCGAAGGCGAAACCAACATCAGATCAATACCCAGGAAACCATTCATCTTAGCCAACCTACAGTTAGTTTCTAAATTTCACATTCTTAGGGAAAGGTTCCCATTAATTTTATCAAAGATAAATTCTTTTAAATTTATTCTTTAATCTTCCTTTGAATATCACTTTTAACTGGTCGGGATTAGCGAACCACACCGAAGTAATCATTTATTTTATTTTCCAATCCTAGCCTATTCATCCCGTGAAGTAAAACTGGTAATACTTCATATCTAACACCACAGTGTTATCGGTAAATTTAATTACCATTTCACGTTCAAATCTAATTAAAGATTTAACTATTGCCTAGAGCAAAACTGGGGATACTCCATTCTCGATCTTTTCAATCTAATTAAAGATTCATTAAAACTCCACTTAGTTTTAGTCTTTAACTGGGTTCAAGAATCAATGTCATTTAAAACACGGTTCACGACAAACCCAAAATCACATCACATTTCAATCAGTCCCTGACCGTAAATTAGCAAGTGAGAAATTCCCCAAGTATTAACCCCGAAGGCCGAAACCAACATCAGATCAATACCCAAGAAACCATTCATCTTAACTAATCTCCAGTTAGTTTCTGATTTTCTTAACTCCTTTAGGTCTAAGAACAGTATTATTGAAGATACCGTTCACGACAACCCAAAATCACATTCCATTAATTATCGGGTTAAAGAACGAATGTTATTTAAAACACTGTTCACGATAAACCCAAAAATCAATACCAATTCAATTCCAATTAAATATTATTTAATTGGTACACTTCATTAAATCTAGATAAAAAGATTTAATCTTTTTCTCAACTGGGCTTAAGAACAGTGTAAATGAAGACACCATTCACGACAAACCCAAATCCCATTTGATATTAAATACAAGGCTCTGAATAGAAAATATATCGGCTTATATTCAATATCAAATTCTACGACTAACAAATATCGTATTTGAAATAACGATATAAATATATCTTTCAAATTCCCATAACAATATCTGTATCGTCACGAACTCCAACATCGAACCATTCCAAAGACAATTTCGATTCAAATCCATTCCAACTCAATTATTGGAAATTCTGGTTACCTTTGAAACCATTTCAAATCCAATTTATTTATTTTAAAAATAAATAGAATTACAATTCTAGTTCGAAACTAGTTCATTTCGATAAAAATCTATTTTTATCTTTTCAAATATTGAGTTTTTCACCCCAATTCTTCACAAATCATTTCTTATGGTTTTACACAAATTATTACTATTTTTAATAATTTTATCAAGGCCCGTACAGTCGATTTCCATCAACGGCCATCGAACTGCACTTACAGCGACCTTTTCCAAATTTGATTTGGACATAATTCCAAATCCAACCGTTAGATTTCAAATCTCTAATATTCGTTAGAAAGCTCTTTTCGATACGAACCCAGCGGTTCCGGTTTCAGGAGAATCCGACCGTCGGATCTCCCGTAATATCCATTCGAAGTCAATGGTCGAAATTCGTGAACTGTCGTGGCTCGGCGCGTACTATTCAGGCCATTATATTATATATTTAATATATATAATATATACTTCGTCGATTTCCTTTTGAAACGTATTTTATAAATCGTTTTAGATTCGTTTTCAAAATGATTTAAACTTCATTTCAAATTCAAATCAAAATAGAATTTTTCCTTATAAATTCGTTTTAAGTTCATTTCAAATTGATTTCAATTCAAATCAATTTTTAATTCAATTTCAGTTCATTTTCAATTCAATTCAATTTCAATTCAATTTCATTTCTATTCAATTTCAATTCGAATTCATTTCAAATTGATTTCCATTCAATTTCAATTCGATTCGAATTCATTTTATTTTCAATTCAATTCGAATTTCATTTCAAAATATTCGATTTTGAAATCACTTTTCAATATTTATTATAAAAACGAATATAATCGATATAAATATCGTTTGCGTCAAAATGGCGTCAATCTAATCAACATGGCTTCATATATTTCTATTTTCAAATATTCTATTTCAAATATTTCCTTTTCAAATATTTCTATTCAAATATTTCTTTTTCAAATATTTCTATTCAAATATTTCTTTTTCAAATATTTCTATTCAAATATTCTATTTCAAAACTAGAATGAGGCCCAAACAATTACCATAGATTTTATTTATATGGATTTCCATACAATGCATGTATATATCAACAATGACAAATAATCAACCATCATCCAAAGTGCATTCTACACTGTATAAGCATCAAATATAAATATTCAACGCTTATAACAGTCTGTCAATCAATCGATCGACATACAACTAATTATTGGGATTAGTGTATGTCATATATCACCCCAATACCCGTGTGGGGTTTTCAAACAATCAAACACAGATTTTATTTGTGCAGTTGGGCGATGTGTAAAATTTATCGTCCGAATCAATATCAGTTAAATGTGTACATATAAACAAATCGTCTGATTTGTTTATATTTATTTCATTTCAAATACACGTTAAAAATTCTATTTTCAACTATAAAATATTTTAACTATATAAATATTTTATTTCATTTCACATCACATCACACAATCAACTACACATCAAAATCAAACAAACAAGTATACAAGTCGTCCATGGTCTGTGGACGACGGGTGTCGGGTGCTACTAAACACCGTCTGCATCCTAGTATATATTACAAACTAGAAATTTAAATTAAAGGTGAGGAGTTCTCACCGTGGGATCCACTCCGTCCGTTTTTATCTGAATTTCTGAACAGTTTGGATTTTCCTCAAATCCCAACGCAATCTTCTTCACACTGTTCACAGTAAAAATCACATTTTTATTCTTCTCCTTACATAAAAATCATATTTTTATACTCTACATTACATAAAAATTATATTTTTATTCTTTCTTCTATATAAAAATCATATTTTTATTCTCTCTTCTATATAAAAATCACATCTTTAAGTTAGATAAAAATCTAATCTTTTAAAAATAAAAAAAATTATATTTTTCTTCTAATGAAATTCATAACTTTTCTAAAACAAAGGTCATATCTTTTCAAAAATAAAGATTATATTTTTATTTTCTAACTTTTCATATAAAGATTATAATTTTTTCTTTTCCAACATCCTACCGACAAAAATCATATTTCTCTACTAATGAAAAATCCTATTTTAATTTCAAAGCTATTTCTATACTAATCCATATTTTTATTTCAATGTTTTGCATATAAAGATTTGATTTTTAAAACTAATGTATTATATACAAAAATATGCACTTTAAAACTAATGTTATATATAAAAAAAATACATTTTTATTCTATGTAATTTATATTTAAAATCATATTCTCATAAAAATTATTTCTCTTTAAAATCTGAAAAATAAACCACTGTTATTTATTTTTAAATCTGAAAAAGAAATGAAATTATGCTTACTGTTAATCACACCTGCTAACGTCGAACTTGCTCTAGAACTAGGGTTGCGAATTCCTCCACCATGGCAGCGTCGGAATCTGATCGGGGATGTCCCGCACCTGCGCCTCGACGGCGCCCGTCAGCGTTGGCCACCGCCTTGAACTCGGTGCGCCCTGCTCCTTTAAAATGGAGCACGAACCACGGAGTTATATGCTTGAAAATCCCCTCAATCCCGAAGCAATACTTGATCTTAGCCGTCCATTAGGTAGATCTCGAACCCCTTTTTAATTTGGTAGTTGCAATTTCAGATTTAGATGAACGGAATGGGTGGATTTTGGAGAAGAAAGGGGGAGCGATTCCGCCGTTCAGTTTGAAGAGGGAGGCGGGTTCTGGAGTTGACCGTGGGTTGAGAGAGATGAGGGTTTGACCGTATTAAATCTTATATATATATATATATATTATTTTTAATTTAATTTCCACCAAAAATTATCTTTTTATTTCGAACTCGAAACGAAACCCATCGCCTGTCGTCCCTAGCTAATTACCCCCATTCCGAACACAATGGGATATGTCACGTAGGCCAATTCGATCGTTACGATCAGTTTTCGCTCAAATCAAAATATAAATCTATATATTCAATTTTAAATGTACATTTCAAATTACCAGGGCCACATACAGTCTCTAAAAATTCCCGAAAAATTATTTCTAGCTTCGTATCGATGATACGGTCCTAACAAAACTAATTTCGTCAAATTCTGTGATCGTCTGAAAAATGACCATTTTCCAGTCGATTAAAATCAACTGAAACTGGTCAAATGCGTTTTCCTTTGCACGCTCACATATTGAATGAGAAAATTATGAAATTTGAAACCTAGCAATAATTTGACACTGCGGATCCAACAAAAGTGGTTTCATCGAAATCCGAGGTCATTTGCAAAATGGCTATTTTCAAGGCCTTTATATATATTAAAATATATATAAATTCCACAGCGACTTTTCTGAATTTTAAACTAGACATATCTTTCAACTTCTAATGTGAAATCTCAGTTTCTTACATCCGTTAGAAAGATATCGTCAAACAGATTCAAATATTTCTTGTTTCGTCCAATTCCGACTTAAAACGAATTATGTATATTCATTTGAAATTCGAAATTGAAATTTCAAACTACCGCGCCATTTCAGGCTCGTTATATAATTAAAATAAAATATTCATTTTAACTTCGTCGAAAATAAATTTTTTGTCATTATTATTTAAAATAATATATTTTAAATAATCAAAATTCACTAAAATTGCCAAAATAAAAAATTTAAATTGGCTCGGATTTCCGGGTTATTACAATCTCCCCCACTTGAAACTTTTCGTCCCCGAAAAGGAACGAAGCCGAAAGTTGTTTAACTAATCAACTCAACTTCCATTATTTTCATTACGGCTTAAGTTCTTCAACTTTTTAGTTTCTAAGAACTTTTCAAAATTTTCAAAAATTTGGCTAACACCCTGAATTTTCGAAAAATTTCGCCATAACCTCCCCTGCACTGGGGACTTCGGGATATGTCATATAGCCTCCCATGGCCTTCTTCAATCCAAAAGAAAAAGAAAAAGCCAAGCGGCTAGCCAATCGGCTCATAAAATCATCATCACCCAAACAAAACAGTAAATTATGGTAAACATGTACCTATTTGTCATGCAAACAATTTTATTCTCTGCTCTAGCCTCCTTGCAATGACCTGTTCAATGTAAGTACATGTATATGCAAGCAAATGCGATAAATTTTCAATACAATTTACTATTTGGTTCAAATTGGCTATATGGTTCAAATTTAATTAATCAAACAACACAACCATCAATCAATTAGTTGGTTACCATTTCAAACTCATAATTTTGATATATAGTCAAAAAAAATCAGATTTTTGATGCCAAATCACAACAATAGGCCCTATCTAATTTTGGTTCTCACACCAGTCAATAGATAATATATAGAAATCTCACTTTCGTCACTCGAGCATAAATTTTGATGATGATCGATCAATCATCAGAATCATCTTCGGGCGACTACAGTGTGATTCTATATCTATCCAGTATATTAACACTTCGAATACACGTTTGCAAGGCATATATGAAAAATCTTTATATACTGGATTGTCCAAATTAATTTAAAATAAATATTCAAATACGTATAAAACAATTTAAATTTCAAAACAAAACTTGTTTTCATTTTAAAAATATACTCTTCATACTCGTTCTAGAATACTACTGATCCCATCTCTAACGAGTCATTACCATTAGATATTACTAATCCAATCTCTGATGAATTCTTTCGTTTGGTTCTAACATGTCTTGTTCTCAAGCTTTGTAAATCAAAGCTCTGATACCACTGTAAGGACCCATAACTTCCCCGGTAAGGAAAGCGCGGATACTTCGAGAAAAAGCCACATCAGGAACGCAGACAGAAGAATATTTCATTGTTAATTACAACAATTCATCAGAATACAAGAATATACAGAGTATAAACAAATAATATACATCAGAAAATATCATAGATTTAAATTACATTTAAATACATCAGTGCAGCGGAAAATAATACAAAGCACAACTGAAGGAGATATACGGATACAGAGCTTTCCCGGATATCATTCCAGCTGTAAACTAGGATCCTGTGAATATAAATCTGCAAAACCAAAACTACTAGCTGCCGTGTCAAAATAAGGGCACCCAGAGTTTAGGTTAAAATAATAAACTCCAGGTCAGTCATGTGACTGGTGTGAGAACTAAAACAGTTATTTAAAACTTTACTTTAAATCAGATATATCAAGGGACCACGCCGTATAACACGGAACGAGTTTCCTCCCAAGAATACCAGTGCATATAACAAAACAGCGCAATGCTTTTTGGAAAAATGAAGCTATTATAAGACCCAGGTCCTATCACACAATGCAACGCAAGCCGGGGGATAGGGTTTTCCCTTATAATAGCCAAATATACTTAGTACGTTTAAACAAAATCATTTGATACTATTACAAGTGCATAGTGTATAAAACAACTTCAAATCATAAGTATCAATCATAGGCGGCATGGGTACCATATATCATGTCGCCAATACTAGGCTCTAAAAATAAAACCGCAAAGTCACGTATTTGGAAATTGGATTTCCATCTGTGAACCGAGGAAAAAGATAGTCCTCTACCGATTCGAGACTCTCCAGCCCGAGCCTTAGGATCAGAACGCATCAACCCTTTAGATCGTCAGGGCCGGTCCACCAATGTGGATTATTATGCCTGAACACTACGTTTCCCCGCCCTTTGGGGCGTAAATGAGCCAACGAATGACTCCATCGGCTTCACACAGTCACCGATATATCTGAGGCGCCTCGCAACAGCAACAACCACATAAGTCAAACTCGTCAGGGCGTGTAAAACCACTGACGCCACTTCTAACTAGAAAGAAACGCATGTCCTTCCTGAGGTCCTCTCCCGTTTTTGGTTCACCACCGGGGTGTGAGGCTCGCGAATCAACATTACACAAAGCTACACCACATAGGCCGTTCTTTGATCATCAACCACAAGACTTTTCTTTTCAACAGAAGCCATGATCCATTGCCACTTAGGCATGCCACACAGGCAATTCATTCCCTGCGATGGATATCCATCAATATATAACCCCTGAGCTCGTACATCTCAGAGAAGGGCGCTAAGCAAGAGAATAAATTCCTCGCCGCCAAACAGATATATATTTAATAGAAATCAATCACACAGACTAAAATCCAATGTCAGACACGCAGTCCATTTACAAGTTCGTTCTGGGTCTGAACGAAACCGGAGGCACCTAGTACCCCGCATCTCCATTGATCTCCAAGTACATCTGGACGACCACTAACTGATTCCCTCCTCTTGGGTGTACGGCCCAACCAAGATCATCAGTAATTATCCAAACGACGTGAAGACCTCCGGTCTTCAACCACCATCTTCACCTTCGACTTATCTTCGTATTAGTTATTCAGAATGGGATAAACCCGGTCTTTCCGAATAACTCGTGTACATAACAAACAAGTGTTACACAAACACAACATACGCCTCATTCCAATTCATCAGTCACTAACCGTAAATTAGTAAGAGAACAATTCCCCAAATATTAACCCCGAAGGCCGAAACCAACATCAGATCAATACCCAGGAAACCATTCATCTTAGCCAACCTACAGTAAGTTTCTAAATTTCACATTCTTAGGGAAAGGTTCCCATTAATTTTATCAAAGATAAATTCTTTTAAATTTATTCTTTAATCTTCCTTTGAATATCACTTCCAACTAGTCGGGATTAGCGAACCACACCGAAGTAATCATTTATTTTATTTCCCAATCCCAACCTATTCATCCCATAAAGTAAAACTGGTAATACTTCATATCTAACACCACGGTGTTATCGGTAAATTTAATTACCATTTCACGTTCAAATCTAATTAAAGATTTAACTATCGCCTGGAGCAAAACTGGTGATACTTCATTCTCGATCTTTTCAATCTAATCAAAGATTCATTAAAACTCCACTTAGTTTTAATCTTTAACTGGGTTAAAGAATCAATGTCATTTAAAACACGGTTCACGACAAACCCAAAATCACATCACATTTCAATCAGTCCCTGACCGTAACTTAGCAAGTGAGCAATTCCCTAAGTATTAACCCCGAAGGCCGAAACCAACATCAGATCAATACCCAAGAAACCATTCATCTTAACTAATCTCCAGTTAGTTTCTGATTTTCTTAACTCCTTTAGGTCTAAGAACAGTATTATTGAAGATACCGTTCACGACAACCCAAAATCACATTCCATTAATTATCGGGTTAAAGAACGAATGTTATTTAAAACACTGTTCACGATAAACCCAAAAATCAATACCAATTCAATTCCAATTAAATATTATTTAATTGGTACACTTCATTAAATCTAAATAAAAAGATTTAATCTTTTTCTCAACTGGGCTTAAGAACAGTGTAAATGAAGACACCATTCACGACAAACCCAAATCCCATTTGATATTAAATACAAGGCTCTGAATAGAAAATATATCGGCTTATATTCAATATCAAATTCTACGACTAACAAATATCGTATTTGAAATAACGATATAAATATATCTTTCAAATTCCCATAACAATATCTGTATCATCACGAACTCCAACATCGAACCATTCCAAAGACAATTTCGATTCAAATCCATTCCAACTCAATTATTGGAAATTCTGGTTACCTTTGAAACCATTTCAAATCCAATTTATTTATTTTAAAAATAAATAGAATTACAATTCTAGTTCGAAACTAGTTCATTTCGATAAAAATCTATTTTTATCTTTTCAAATATTGAGTTTTTCACCCCAATTCTTCACAAATCATTTCTTATGGTTTTACACAAATTATTACTATTTTTAATAATTTTATCAAGGCCCGTACAGTCGATTTCCATCAACGGCCATCGAACTGCACTTACAGCGACCTTTTCCAAATTTGATTTGGACATAATTCCAAATCCAACCGTTAGATTTCAAATCTCTAATATTCGTTAGAAAGCTCTTTTCGATACGAACCCAGCGGTTCCGGTTTCAGGAGAATCCGACCGTCGGATCTCCCGTAATATCCATTCGAAGTCAATGGTCGAAATTCGTGAACTGTCGTGGCTCGGCGCGTACTATTCAGGCCATTATATTATATATTTAATATATATAATATATACTTCGTCGATTTCCTTTTGAAACGTATTTTATAAATCGTTTTAGATTCGTTTTCAAAATGATTTAAACTTCATTTCAAATTCAAATCAAAATAGAATTTTTCCTTATAAATTCGTTTTAAGTTCATTTCAAATTGATTTCAATTCAAATCAATTTTTAATTCAATTTCAGTTCATTTTCAATTCAATTCAATTTCAATTCAATTTCATTTCTATTCAATTTCAATTCGAATTCATTTTCTATTTGAATTCATTTCAAATTGATTTCCATTCAATTTCAATTCGATTCGAATTCATTTTATTTTCAATTCAATTCGAATTTCATTTCAAAATATTCGATTTTGAAATCACTTTTCAATATTCATTATAAAAACGAATATAATCGATATAAATATCGTTTGCGTCAAAATGGCGTCAATCGAATCAACACGGCTTCATATATTTCTATTTTCAAATATTCTATTTCAAATATTTCTTATTCAAATATTTCTATTCAAATATTTCTTTTTCAAATATTTCTATTCAAATATTTCTTTTTCAAATATTTCTATTCAAATATTTCTATTCAAATATTCTATATCAAAACTGAAATGAGGCCCAAACAATTACCATAGATTTTATTTCTATGGATTTCCATACAACGCATGTATATATCAACAATGACAAATAATCAACCATCATCCAAAGTGCATTCTACGCTGTATAAGCATCAAATATAAATATTCAACGCTTATAACAGTCTGTCAATCAATCGATCGACATACAACTAATTATTGGGATCAGTGTATGTCATATATCACCCCAATACCCATGTGGGTTTTTAAACAATCAAACACAGATTTTATTTGTGCAGTTGGGCGATGTGTAAAATTTATCGTCCCAATCAATATCAGTCAAATGTGTGTATATAAACAAATCGTCCGATTTGTTTATATTTATTTCATTTCAAATACACGTTAAAAATTCTATTTTCAACTATAAAATATTTTAACTATATAGATATTTTATTTCATTTAACATCACATCACACAATCAACTACACATCAAAATCAAGCATACAAGTCGTCCATGGTCTGTGGACGATGGGTGTCGGGTGCTACTAAACACCGTCTGCATCCTAGTATATATTTCAAACTAGAAATTTAAATTAAAGGTGAGGAGTTCTCACCGTGGGATCCACTCTATCCGTTTTTATCTGAATTTCTGAACAGTTTGAATTTTCCTCAAATCCCAATGCAATCTTCTTCACACTGTTCACAGTAAAAATCACATTTTTATTCTTCTCCTTACATAAAAATCATATTTTTATACTCTACATTATATAAAAATTATATTTTTATTCTCTCTTCTATATAAAAATCATATTTTTATTCTCTCTTCTATATAAAGATCACATCTTTAAGTTAGATAAAAATCTAATCTTTTAAAAATAAAAAAAATAAAAAAAATTCTTCTAATGAAATTCAAAACTTTTCTAAAACAAAGGTCATATCTTTTCTAAAATAAAGATTATATTTTTCTTTTCTAACTTTTCATATAAAGATTATAATTTTTTCTTTTCTAACATCCTATTGACAAAAATCATATTTCTCTACTAATGAAAAATCCTATTTTAATTTCAAAGCTATTTCTATACTAATCCATATTTTTATTTCAATGTTTTTTATATAAAGATCTGATTTTTAAAACTAATGTATTATATACAAAAATCTGCATTTTGAAACTAATGTTATATATAAAAAAAATACATTTTTATTCTATGTAATTTATATTTAAAAATCATATTCTTATAAAAATTATTTCTCTTTAAAATCTGAAAAATAAACCACTGTTATTTATTTTTAAATCTGAAAAAGAAATGAAATTATGCTTACTGTTAATCACACCTGCTAACGTCGAACTTGCTCTAGAACTAGGGTTGCGAATTCCTCCACCATGGCAGCGTCGGAATCTAATCGGGGACGTCCCCCACCTACGCCTCGACGGCGCCCGTCAACGTTGGCCACCGCCTTGAACTCGGTGCGCCCTGCTCCTTTAAAATGGCGCATGAACCACGGAGTTATATGCTCGAAAATCCCCTCAATCCCGAAGCAATACTTGGTCTTAGTCGTCCATTAGGTAGATCTCGAACCCCTTTTTAATTCGGTAGTTGCAATTTCAGATCTAGATGAACGGAATAGGTGGATTTTGGAGAAGAAAGGGGTAGCGATTCCGACGTTCAGTTTGAAGAGGGAGGCAGGTTCTGGAGTTGACCGTGGGTTGAGAGAGATAAGGGTTTGACCGTATTAAATCTTATATATATATATTATTTTTAATTTAATTTCCACCAAAAAGTAACTTTTTATTTTGAACTCGAAACGAAGCCCACCGCCTGTCGTCCCTAGCTAATTACCCACATTCTGAACACAATGGGATATGTCACATAGGCCAATTCGATCGTTACGATCAGTTTTCGCTCAAATCAAAATATAAATCTATATATTCAATTTTAAACGTACTTTTCAAATTACCGGGGCCACATACAGTCTCTAAAAATTCCCGAAAAATTGTTTCCAGCTTCATGTCGACGATACGGTCCTAACAAAACTAATTTCGTCAAATTCTGAGATCGTTTGAAAAATGACCATTTTCAAGTCGATTAAAATCAACTGAAACTGGTCAAACGCGTTTTCCATCGCCACGCTCACATATTGAATCAGAAAATTATGAAATTTGAAACCTAGCAATAATTTGACACTGCAGATCCCACAAAAGTGGTTTCATCGAAATCTGAGGTCATTTGCAAAATGGCTATTTTCAAGGCCTTTATATATATTAAAATATATATAAATTCCACAGCGACTTTTCTGAATTTTAAACTAGACATATCTTTCAACTTCTAATGTGAAATCTCAGTTTCTTACATCCGTTAGAAAGATATCGTCAAACAGATTCAAATATTTCTTGTTTCGTCCAATTCCGACATAAAACGAATTCTGTATATTCATTTGAAATTCGAAATCGAAATTTCAAACTACCACGCCATTTCAGGCTCGTTATATAATTAAAATAAAATAATCGTTTTAACTTCGTCGAAAATAAATTTTTCGTCGTTATTATTTAAAATAATATATTTTAAATAATCAAAATTCACTAAAATTGCCAAAATAAAAATTTTAAATTGGCTCGGATTTCCGGGTTATTACACGAACTTTCTAGTGGAAGGCAATGAAAAGAGATATCTCTATATATGTTAGCCGGTGTTCCACCTGTCAACAAGTCAAAAGCGATCAGCAGATGCTCGTTGGATTGTTGCAACCTTTAGAAATTCCAGGTGAAAAGTGGGAACAGATTTCTATGGATTTCATAGATGGTTTACCCAGGACCAGGAAAGGAAATGACAGTATTTAGGTGATCGTAGATCGATTTACGAAGACCGCTCATTTCATACATGTCAATTCGAATAGAACTGCTCAGAGTCTAGCGCAGATTTATTTCAAGGAAATTATTAGACTGCATGGAGTTCCCATGAGTATAGTTAGTGATCGTGACCCAATTTTTGCTAGTAAATTCTGGGAAGCATTCCAAGCAGAATTGGGAATGAAACTGAACTTGAGCACCGCATATCATTCTCAAACAGACGGTCAAACTGAGGGGGTGAATCGTATTCTAGAAGATTTATTGCTGGATTGTGTTATTGATTTTGGTGGTTCATGGGAAGTTCATTTGCATTTGGCTGAGTTCTCATACAACAACAGCTACCAAGCAAGCCTGAAAATGTCTCCATTCGAAGTATTGTATGGTAGACCATGCCGATCCCCTGCTTGTTGGGTAGAACTTGGCAATAGACTCGTATTGGGGCCTGATACGATTCGCGATGCTGCGGACAAAGTCGATTTCGTTAACAAACGATTACTAGCCGCTCAAAGCCGACAGAAGAGCTATGCAGATAAGAGAAGAAGAGATATATCATTTGTTGTTGGTGACTATGTATATTTGAAGGTATCTCCAATGAGAGGAGTTATCCGTTTCGGTAAAATAGGGAAATTGGCGCCTAAATTTATTGGTCTGTTTCCTATTCTTGAACGGATTGGAACTCTCGCATATAGGGTTCAATTGCCTGATTGGTTTCCTGGAGTGCATGATGTATTTCACGTATCTCAACAGCGAAAGCATGTGCAAGATCCAGATCTCGTTGTAGGAGAAGCCGCACAACAGGATTTGGAAATCACTCCAGAGTTGGCAGTTGGAAGAGAGCCGATGAAGATCATTGGCAAAGAAACCAAAGAGCTGAGGAACAAAAAGGTTCACTTAGTCAAAGTGCAATGGAGTGGAGATCCGCGGGATTGTACTTGGGAAACAGAGGAAAGCATTAAGAAAGCCTATCCTAAGTGCAGAGTGGATATCTCTGATTGACTCTGGTGCGAGGTACATTTACCATATTTTGCATTTCCATTATGTTCTTTACTTCGTTGTTGTCTTCTTTTCATGGATGTAAACTTTTAATCATATAGTCTGAATGATGTTGAAAGAGTATATGAATTAATTAGTATATTTTTGAAAGTTAAAAATAAAATTGATTGATGATTGTGTTGTGTGAGTGTGAACTTGATTAATTAAATTATTCGAATGATAGTTAATTTAATCGATAAGAGAGTGAATGGTAGAATTTATTCGATTAAATCACACATTAAACTAATTAGAAAATAGATAGGAATATATACATGTACATCATATATGTTTGAACAGGTAAATGGATTAGCTGTTGAGTAAATAATTTATTTGTGTGCCCGACAAATAGGTAAACCTTAATGAGTTGGATGCGCGATTTTATTAATATATCAACTCCTGTGAATGCCGTTGGATGCGGAGTGCTGGTTGTTCTGTGTGTAATAATAAGCGTCGCAATAGGATAGTAACAATTAATTTTGAACTACGCTACATGGCATACTTCTTGAAGATAGACATACTTCATCGTATACCACATAAGCATTTGGGGCTTGTGTGACGAGGTTGAAGATTTACCATACGAGCGAGAGGCTTGTATGGCGATGACTATATTTTACAAGTTGAACTGATGATTGATATGGACCATATAAAATGTAACGGTAAAATTTCAAGATTAATAAAAACCCCACACGGGTCTGGAGATGACAATAAACACGTCTCTCTGGTCATTAAGGCACAAAAACCATTTATAGGGTGATGAGAATTTATTCTCTGGAGTTATGATCTATACACACTCCCTTGTGGACACCGGAATATATCACTATAAATATGTGCATGCTTATTAGAATTTATTGGGTACCTAATACGGCCCAATAAATTTCCAAACCCCTCCCCGTACAAAGGAGGTTATGGCGAAATTTTTTGAAAATTTAGGGTGTTAGCAAAATTTTTGAAGAATTTGAAATTTCTTAGAAACTGAAAAGTTGAAGGATGGAAGCCAGATTGAAAGTAGAGTTGGTTAATTAAACCACTTTCGACTTTGTCCCTTTTCGGGAACGAAAAGTTTTAAGTGGGGGAGATTGTAACAACCCGGAAAATCTGAACCAATTTAAAAATTTTAATTTGGCTATTTTAGTGGATTTTAAATATTTAAAATAAAATATTATAAATAATAACGGTGAAAAGTGTGTTTGAATCGATGTTTGAAAATAAATATAATTAATTTAAATTATAAACAAGGTCTGAAATGGCGTGGCAGTTTCAAAATTGAAATTCAAACTTTGACTGACTGTACCGGGTGTAAAATAAAACGGATTTTAGTGAAATAAAAAATATTTAAATCTGTTAGTGAATATCTTTCTAACGAATCTGAAAAATCGAAGTTTCATAGCGGGAGTCAAAAGTTATGGCCAAATGAATTTTCAAAAAGGTCGCTATAGAGAATATATCGCCCTTGAAAATAGACATTTTGCAAACGACCTCGGAATTCGACAAAACCACTTTTGTTGGATTCGAGATGTCAAATTATTTCTTGGTTTCAAATTTCATAATTTTTGAAGTTAATATGTGAGCGTGGAAAAGGAAAATGTGTTTGAATTTCAACTAAATTGGATCAACAAAAAAAAATAGCCATTTTGCAAACAACCTCAGAATTCGACGAAACTAGTTTTGTTGGGACCTTATGGTCAAAACATATCTAGATTTTTTTTTCGGGAATTTTTAGAATCAGTTTGTGGCCCTAGCAGATTGAAATGTACATTCAAATCAAATATTGAATGTTATACATTTTGATTTGAAGAATAACTGACTGTAACAGTCGAATTGGCCCATATCTCATTGTGTTCGGGATGGGGGTATTTAGCTAAGAGCGACAGTCATTGAGTTTGAATTGTTGTTCGTTTGGAGAAACACTATTTTAAAAATCAAATAAAGCATCGGCCAATCAGAAATTTCCATCATAAATTAAAAAAAAACACTGACCCCCTGCCTGCTCTCGACGACGGAGGGAACACAATCGTTCCCGGCCACTTTCACGCCACTCCGTTCATCTTTGACCTCCACTCCAGTTCAGCTTTTTGTAGCCCTCCTCCTCCTCTTCAAATCAATGCCAACTACATCACCCCTCATCGCCCCAGTCTCGAGATTCGCGCCCACGAAGTTCACGACTTCGCCGCGCCGCCACGATTGACCACCCCTACCTCATTCAGCGTGCCTCTCCGCCCCCTTCAACGTCGCACCAGCCGATCGACGCAATACTTCACGGATTTACCTAAAAATCAAAACCTAGTTTCGAAGAAACAAGGAAGGTAACGGCTTTGTTTTTCTGAATTGAAAACAACACCATTAAGTGTTGCAAAATTTGAAAAATTGTATCTTTATCGTGTGTTAACGAAATTCGATGAAACAGGAGACATTGAGACCGCAAGGACGCTCTCTACATTCTAGAAGTGTCCAGGGATTTTTTTGAGCCTTCTGCTATTTTTGGTGGAGTGGAACCCAATGTGAGATTTCTAAATTATAAACGATATGGAAACGACGATGTATAAATTATATAGTCGATGTATGAATTATACAAGCATTGTACACCTCATGTATAAGTGTTGTATAAGTTGTATGTTCGATATATAAGTTATATATGCGTTGTAAAGTGATATATGCATTGAAATGAATTGATGTGAAATTGAAATATAGTTATACACGTATATATATATATATACTCCCCTCGTCCACAGACCATGGACGATATATATTGGTTGTGATATTGTTTGGATTATTGGTTGATGTGAAATTTGGTGAATATCATGAATGGTTGATTTGAAATGATTGATTGTGATTGAAATCCCATTAGGATTAGTATATGGGAAAATTCGTCTGCGTATGAACTAGATATTGAAAATCCCCATTGTCAAAAGCTGCGAGGCTTTAATGTAGAGCGAGGAGCCGTACTAGGGACGGTGCCGGTTTTAACTACCCTGCCGTTATGCTGCCGAAATTTTCAATAATATTCATGTGTTAGAATTATTTTCATGTGTTGAAACTATATTCGTGTGTTGAATAGAAATTCATGTGTTGAGCAGAAATTTATGTATTGAATGAGTTCATGTGTTGAGTAAATTATTTGAAAGATAAAAATCACATTTTTATTATATATATAACCTATATAAAATATTAGTATTTTAAATAAATTGTTTTAACACCAAAAATTACATTTTTACCTTATGTATAAACTATATGAAATAATCGTGTTTTAAAATAAATTGTTTTACAATAGAAATCACATTTTTATTATATATAAACTATAGAAAATATTCATGTGTTGAATAAAGGACTAGAACGATAAAAATCATATTTTTATCGTAGGTGCGAAGTCAAAAACATTCATGTGTTGAATATATAGATTGAACAATAAAATCTGTATTTTTATTGTGAATATGAAGTGCTAAAAATATTCATGTGTCGAATAAATATTTTTGATGATAAAAATATCATTTTTATCAAAGATATGAAATGAATATAGTTTTGAAATCGAAAAATGAATCATATTTACATATATTTATATAAATATAATTAAAATATAGTGAATAACGAAGCTGCAGTTCGTGTTTTGAAACCGTGATTTCAAACGATTAGTGCGGGAGATCCGACCGTCGGATTTTCCCGAAACCGAAACCGTTGGGTTCACCTTGGAAATATCTTTCCAACGACACCCACTTTGCGAAGATCCAACAGTTGGATTGTCTGGAATGTTTAATTCAAATCTGAAGAAAAACAGTGCCAGAATCGATTATATATGTATATAATTGAATTAAATCGAATAACGACGCTGCAGTTCGTATTTTGAAAACGTAACTTCAAACGATTAGTGCAGGAGATCCGACCTTCGGATTTTTCCCAAAACTGAAACCGTTGGGTTCGTTTTGAAAAGATCTTTCTAATGATATAAAATTTGTGAAGATCCAACGGTTAGATTTTCAGATATGTGTAAATCAAATCTGAAGAAAAACAGCGCCATGGTCGCGTTATGGCCTGAAGCGTCGTTTGAATGAATTGGCTATTTTTAAATAAATAAAAATAGCGATAAATCATGATAATATATTACAAACGATATGGAATGGAAATAAACTGAATTTGCTCAGTTTATGTGATATTTGATGGTTGAATGTGTTTGGCGTAAAAATTACATTAAAGAACAGAATTAGTGATATCGAATAATTTAACCATTGAAATGAATTGATTTGAAATTCTAAATAAACGTGAGTTATTTGAAAAGGTCGAGTTGATTCTCATTTCAAATAATTGATCGACGAGTGAAAGTCGAAGATATGAAGACGGTGCAAGACCGATGATCTTCACGTCGAATGGAGGGGGTGCTACTGATGCTCATGGTAGGAGTAGCTACCTTGAAGGGGCTGAAGCAGTAGCCGTCCGGACGTACATGTTGACTGTATGGAGATGCGAGGTATTGAGTGCCTCCGGTTTCGTTCAGACCCAGAACGAACTTGTAAATGGACTGTGTGTCTGACATTGGATTTTGTTCTGTGCTGATCGATCTCTATTAAATATATATTTGTTTGGCGGCAGAGAATTTATTCTCTTGCTTAACGCCCTTCTCTGAGACGTACAAGCTCAGAGGTTATATATCGATAGAAATCAGTCGCATGGAGTGAATTGCCTGTGTGGCATGCCTAAGTGGCAGATGATCAAGGCTTCCGTTGAAAAGCAAAGTCTTGTGGTTGATGATCAAAGCGCGGCCTGTGTGGCATAGCTTTGTGTATAGCGTTGTTTCGCGAGCCTCACACCCCGGTATGAGCCAGAAACGGGAGGAGGACCTCAGGGAGAACATGTGTTTCCTTCTAGCTAGGAGTGGTGCTTTGGGTTTTGCACACCCGGGTATTTTACTTATGTGGATGATGGAAAGCGAGACCTCAGTTTGCTTTGGTCTCTTCGGAGCCGATGGTGTGGTCAGATTTGACTAGTGACGCCCCATAGGGCGGGGAAACGCAGTGTTCAGGCATTTTAATCCACATCGGTGGACCGACCCTGATGATCCAAGGGTCGATGCATTCTGATCCTGAGACACGGGCTAGAGCATCTCGAATTCGGTAAGGACTATCTTTTGCCTTGGTTCATGACGGAAATCCAATTTCCAAATACGACATCGTGCGGTTTTGATCGTATACCTATATATGGCGACATAGTGGTATGGGGCATTAATGCCGTCTATGATTGATACTTATGATTGAAATTGTTTTTTTGAAACAAATATACACTAGCAATAATATCAAATGATTTGTTTTGCTCGTATCAAGCATATTTTGGCCATTATAAGGTAAAACTCTATCCTTCGGTTTGTGTTGCATTGTGTGATGGGAACTGAGTCTTATAATGCCTTCATTCTTATAAAAAGCATTGCGATGTTTAAAAGATATATATGTTTTAAAGCACTGGCAATCCAATGGAGTAAACCCATTCCGTGAAAATGGCGTGGTCCTGTGATTGGCCGTATTATAAAATGTGTTAAGTAGATTTCTCATACCAGTCCCATGACTGACTCGTAGTTTGTCTCACTTGCAAACTCGGGTGCCCCTTTTTCTACACGGGCAGCCTTGTATTCAGGTTTTAACCGGCTCTTTCTGGATAGATGGAGCTGAAGATGGATTCTATCATTTATGCTGTTCAACTCCTTTTGTACTATTATGTTTTGTTTTCCGCTGTAGACATTTATGTATAGCTGAACTGTATTTTGTACTAAGTATGATCCTATATACTGTGTAACTCTAATGATTATGTTTATCCAGCGTATTCTATTGTACATTATCTGGTGTATTTAATTATTTCTGTTCTGCTGTTATCTGATTATGTGTTATATTCCAAAAATTACCCTTGCCACCGTCGTACGGGGAATGGGGTTGTCTCAATAGTGTATGTCTCTATGCAAGTTATCAATCACAACCAAAAAAAACTCACTTAAAAGCCATAAAACATATTCTAAGGTATGTAAATCATACATTAAATTTTGGATTATTTTAACCTAAAAATGATTCGTTCGATTTAATCTCCTATTATGACGCTGACTACGCGGGATGTAAATTGGATTCTGAAAACACTAGTGGAATGTGTCACTTCTGAAGTCATTCACTAGTCTCCTGGTTTAGTAAAAAGAAAAGTATCGTAGACTTGTCAACAACGGAAGCAGAATATCTGCTGCTATGGCTTGTTCACAAGTAATATATATGCAACAAACTCTAAAAGATTTTAAACTAAATATAAATAAATCACCTATATGTTGTGGTAATACAAGCACTATAAATATATCTAAGAATCCATTACATCATTCTAGAACTAAACATATTGATATATGACATCATTTCCTAAGAGATAACGTAAGTAAAGAGAAATTTTCACTAGAATCCATGGAAACAGAAAAACAAATAGTTGATATTTTAACCAAACCTTTAAATGAAGTAATATTTGCTAAATTTAGAAGAGAATTAGGCATTTTCTCTTTAAGTGAAATAGAGTAATTAAATATATTAATATAAATATAGTATAAAACATTATAAAATTTAGAAAAATTAAAATAAATAATGTATGTATATCGACATATATGTTTATATATGTCGACATATAACTGCTATATTTTTTAAATTAATTCCAACCAAAAAGTAGTTACGACCAATATTCAAACTCCTAATTTTGAAAATTCTTCTTCTCATCTTCATTTTCTCTCTGTCTAAACTCTAAAATAAAATAAACAATGGCCTCCTCTAATAATACAAACCAAAACAACCCTATTTTGTTTTCCGGACCTTCGAAGATCCTTTCCAATGTACTACGCTCGTAAGACGAAATTGGAGGGATCTATGAAGGATACGCTGCAAATATTGACTGAAATTCAACTTCTTCAAATAAGGATGAATAGAGAACAAGAGAAACAAGGAAAGATTATAAGAAATATACAATGGTTTGTGACGGGAAATCAAACCAATCCTATTATCATTGAGTATGATAATCAAGAAACACACATGGAAGAAGAAGAGGAGGAGGAGGAGGAAGAAGAGGAAGAACAGACGCTAAACAAAGACATGGAAGAAGACGAACAAGTTATTTACGTAGGCGAAGTGTGTTTTGACAAAGATGGGAATGTGATCGAGCAAATTGTGGAATTCTGCCTTCGTTATCCCCATTGCCCAATTCACAAATCCCTGATTGTTAAGAAACACTAATTGTTTTAGGATTTCATATATTTGTGCATTCGTGGTGCACGTAAAGGTGAATTACAATTGTTTGGTTTGCTTGTAAATTTATTTGTATTGCTTGTAAATTTGTTTGGATTGCTTGCTTAGTTTATACAATATTTGTATTGGTTATTCTCCTATTTAAGTTTACTTGGTAGAGTTATAATATTCTTGCCATAGATTTAGGGGGAGTTATATGAAAATTATAGATTTATGCAATATTATAAATTCAGGAGGAGACTATTGGAGAATGGAATTTTGATGATAACAACCTTGTTTCAATCATTATCATTATTGATTATAAAATATATATACTAACACTTTTATCCAATATATATATATATATAAAGGATTTACCTGTAGGAAACAAATATTAAAGACTGTACAGTTTAAGAGATTCAAGATTTCAAACGAGAATCAAGATTCGTGAGTATCAAGATACCAAGATACCAAGAGTTCAAGAGTTCCAGATTATCAAAGTAATAGAGTCTAGTTAGTATGTAAAACTCTGAATAGCACACAAATTGTGACAACCTGCCTTTTTGACTATTCCAAGTCGGTAATAAGGCAGGTACACAAATTTTGTTTTCAAATAATCTCCTTTTGAATTGATTTCAATTTGTTTTCAAATTTGATTTCAAACTCTTCTCAACAATAATTTTCTTAAGGATTTGATTTCGAATATATGTACTTTCTAAGTTTCTTATAATTTTATATACATATTATAAAGTTTTATAATTATATATGTTTATAATTACATTATGTAGTTTTATATCATTTATATATATAGTTCTTAAACATATGTTTAAATTATATTCTACTATGTTTTTGTTAGGGATTGTGGAATGGATCGTTAAAGCAAAACTAATACTAGTGGGAGGTGAATAGTGTTTTGAGAAATTTAACAAAATCTAAAACTTATATGATCTATTATATGAATCACACACCATAGAGATAATCAAAGACATAGAATCAAACAAAAACACAAAAATAACAGAAATAAAATGCAGAAAAGGAAAGATCACAACGGATTATATACTAGCTTGGATTACTCCTACGTCCAGTCCCACACAACGTTGGATTGCGCAGAGTTTTATTACTATATCAATATCCAAGTACCACCCCTTGATTTCACGGCTACAAGGTTAACGCGGATTCCAAAGTCCAAACACTCTTGATCAAGTATATTCCCCTTGATTTCTAGGCTACAAGGTTAACAATGCTCCGGTTCCTTGATTTCAAGGCTACAAGGAAACACCTTTTTCCCAAACACTTCCCAAATAATTACAACAGCCGTATAACTCTTCAATAACACTTTGATTCAAAGAGTATTGAGTAAAGAGTGAGAAGAGAAGAATTTTTATATAAATAGAATTGAATTCAGCAGAATATAAATGTAGAAATCATAAAAATAAGAAATAATAATAGTGTTGAGAAAAGGGATGAAGATGGAGAAGAAGAATAATGAAAAATTCGAAATCAGCCCGTATTTATAAGATTTGAAAGTTTGCAATGCTTTTGGAATGTTACAAATAGCGAAAAGACAATTTCTTTCAAAATAAAAAAATATGACAGTTATATGTCGCATGGCCATCTTTGTATGTCGACATATCCTCTTCACAAATTTGAATTTTAATCATTTTGAAGTGTTTTGATATGTATATATATATATATATTTCTGGAAAAAAAAAAATTCGCTTGTTTTCCACTTTAATGGCGTCCTCTTCAGCTGCTAATAAACTGAAATCCTACCATATTCAACATCCTCCTCCATTTTCTTCAGTAAAACCTCAATCAAATTCTGATGCTACAAATATTTCACCGAATCCTTCTTCCGATCCAATTAAACACGTCAGATCTGATCGAAATCTAAAGTATACCAAACCTTCAGAAGATTATGTGATTATTCCAGAACAGATTTTCAACAAATCAAAGGAAGCTTGGATCAACACTTTGGCTCCAATACCGATTCATTTCAGACTGTCATCCATTAAACCGAAAGACTATATCAATAAAGTTTGGAAGCCACAGGGTAATTTTCACATACATGTATCTCCCTCTTTTGATTTTGTTGTCCAGTTCGAGGAACAATCTGATTATGCTAGAATATTGGAAACATCTACTTATTCCTATTTTGGGAGGCTGCTTTTAATCGAAGCATGGTCACCTGGGTATGATTTCTCTAAAAAACAAAGTGACATAGTCCAGATCTGGATTAGGCTGGTTGATTTACCTATGGAATATTGGACCATTTATGCTATTCAAATGATAGCAAGAATTATAGCAAAACCAGTGTTAATAGATGAGAATACTACATATAAACGTTTCACTAAATATGCCAGAGTTCTATTGTCTATTAATACATCATCAGATCTCAAAACAGAAATTCCTATATTAATGCATAATGGATCTTAAGTTTAACATAACTATGGAGTATGAATTTGTCCCTTCAAAGTGTCTTCAATGCAATCTGTTTGGGCATGATGAATTATTTCATGAAGTTTCAACAGATCCACGATGGATTCCACTTGATTTTCAAACTGAAACTAATGAGATAACTGAGGAAAACACTGAACAAGATAATACAGAATTTATGCAAAATGAAAAGGATATAGGTAGTTCCTCCTCAAAACCAACAGATGATTTAGAATTTTTGAATTCTAAGCTGCTTGAAAATGTTATGCCAGATGATCTAAATATTGTAGCAGATGCTATATCAGAATCTGATAAGGAAGTGATCAAGGATAAGGGCAAACATGTTGATGTTTCTAGCATGGTTGATAAAAATGCAAATTATGCAAAAGATGGTAACACAGCAGTTAACTTAACTTTTAATCCTCCTTCTAAAAGAGCTACAAGGAGTTCTTCTTAAATTAAATGACGATGCTTACATGGAATGTCAGGGGGATGAACACTACTTTTCGAATGAAAGAAGTGTTATCCCTCCTGAATTTCACTAAATCAACATTAGTTGGTTTAGTTGAAACCAAACTATCAGTTAATAATTTAGTTTTGTTTTCATCTATGTTACCAAGTTCATGGAGATCATTAACTAATAATTCAGTTCATTCTACTGGTCGAATCTTATTAATTTGGGATACAAATGTGTGGGATGTAGTGCTTTCATCCTCATCTTTTCAACACATGATAGCAAATGTTTGCAATAAAGGTGGTTTGGAAATGGTGTTTTCAGTCATTTATGCAAGCAACTTATTTGCAGAAAGAATTACTTTATGGCAAAATTTGGCAAATGAAGCTTGTATGATAAATAATGCTTGGGTTCTTATGGGGGATTTTAACAATGTGTCATCTCCAAAAGATAAAAAAGGGGGATTATCTGTTCCATTTCAACAATTAAGAGAATTTCAGAAATTTCTAATTCAAGTATCATTATCAGAAATTAAACCTCATGGTTTTAATTATACTTGGCGTAGAAAAGGAATTGCTACTTGTATTGATAAAATTTTGGTAAATAATTGTTGTCTGCATTTATTTCTTGATCTGAAAGCTCTATCTTTTCCTCAAAAATCAAGTGATCATAATCCCATATTGTTAGACCTGATATCAACTCCAGAGGTGAAGGGATTTCCATTCAGATATAGAAATAATTGGCATCTTTTGGATGGTTATTTAGAAGCAGTTCACAAAGGTTTAAAATTGTTTGGGGATTTCAAGGTTACCAACTAATGCAAAAGTTAAAAAATTGCAAAACCGAACTTAAAAACTGGAATAAAATGAGAGATAGAAATCAGTCTGACCTTAAACTAGCAGAAGATGTTGCAAATCAATTAGAAAAGGCTGCAGATGATGATCCAGAAGACTGTCTTCTATATGATAATTACTTATTGGCAAAAAAGAATTCCAGAATCTGCAATAAATTCATTTCAAAGCATTAAAACAGCAAGCAAAGGTTACATGGCTACAACATGCAGATACTAACTCTAAATTTTTCTATTCAAGGATGTCAAATAGAAGGTTTTTTAATCATATAAGAGCTCTTGTTGATCAATTAGGGAATTTATTATATAAGGATGAGGAAATTGAAGCTCAAGCAATCAATTATTTTCAAGGCATGTTTAATGGTCAAAGTATCAACTCTTTTCCAGATTTTCTTCCATTTTCAACCATAAACTCCAGAGGGCAGCAATTCCTTTTACAACCTATTGACTTGACAGAGATTAAAGAAGCTTTATTCTCAATAGATGATGAATCAAGTCCTGGGCCTGATGGTATTAATGCAAAAAAATTTAAAATTCATTGGGATGATTTAAAAAATGATTTGCTACTTGCGATTTCTGATATGTTTACATCAGTTAAACTGCCAAAGTCCTTAAATCATACTTTCATCACTATAATCCCCAAAAATGATAGGCCATCTGAAATAGCTCACTATAGACCTATAGCATGTTGCAATGTCTACTATAAAAAAATTTCTAAAGTTTTATGCAATAGACTAAAACATTTTTTGCCTCATTTAATATCTGAGAATCAGAGTGCCTTCATTTATGATAGATATATTGGAGAAAATATTCTGCTAGCTCATGAGTTGTTGAGGGATTTTAAGAAAAAGGGGATGCCTAAAATGTGTGTCAAGGTTGATCTACAGAAAGCTTATGATTGTGTGAATAGAGAATTTATATGCTTCATAATGTCTAAAATGAGATTTCCTACTCATTTTATAAACATAATATATAAATGCATGTCGACAGCAACTTATTCAATCATGATACAAGGTGTGCCTAAGGGTTTCATTACTTCTAATAGGGGCATAAGACAAGGTGACCCTTTGTCCCCTTATTTGTTTTCAATTGCCATGCAATACTTTTCTTATATGATGGATGTAGCAACTCTAGAAAAGAATTTTCAACCCAGTAATTCAGTTCAGCCTATATTATCTCATCTATTTTATGCTGATGACCTCATGATATTTGGTAAATCATCTATTGCAAATGCTCAGACCCTTAAGAAGATTTTTCAGAATTTAAGTATTTATGCTGGTCTTAATGTCAATGCAACTAAGACTAAAGTCTTTTTCAGTAGTTCAGTAATAAATGCAGATCAGATTCTTCAAATTTTGGGATTTCAACAAGGATTTTTACCAATCAAGTATTTAGGGGTACCTCTATCATCCAACTATCTATATTATTCAGAATGTAATTACCTAATACAAAAAATTCAAAGCAAAATAAATGGTTGGGAAACTAAATTGCTTAGTTTTGCAGGAAGGGCTGAACTGATAAATTCTGTCATCACTCCCATTATTTTATATTGGATTTTTATCTACCAAATCCCTGAATATACAATAGATAAGATCCAATCTTTATGTGCTGATTTTGAGGGGGGGGGGGATGGTGCATCTCACAAAGTTTCATGGCAAAAGTTGTGTAGACCAAAATCTGAAGGTGGAGTTGGTTTGAAATTGTTATCTGACCTTAAGAAAGCAGCTAGTGTGAAATTGCTTTGGAAATTCATATCTAATTCATCACTTTGGAGTAAGTGGATGCATCATAAATATTGCAATAATGGATATTTCTGGTCAATTTCTTGTGATAACAATGCATCTTCAACTTGGAAGGCTCTTTTAAGGTTAAGAACTAGGTCTAAGCAGTTATTTAACAAAACAATTGCTACAGAGGATGACACAAATCTATGGCATGAACCTTGGATTAATTGTAAGAGTCTGGTGGACATTCTTGGTTTTGACCGACTGAATTTAATTGGTAATGCAGATCAGAAAGTAAGCTACATAATTAGGAATGATAACTTTATACCTGAAATCCACCCGGCCACAAGAGAATTGATTGAAGAGATAAGTTCCATTTCTACTTTTCCAAATAAAATCCAAGATGTATACGAATGGTGTGAAGGAGGACAGTTTTCATTCCATAAAGCATGGGATCTGCTACGAAACCATGAACATCAAGATAATTCTTTTTCTGTAATTTGGCATGGAAACAATAGTAAAAAAAATGTCCTTTATTACTTATCTTTCTTTTCCTGGCAGATTAAATACGAAGGACAGAATCCAGCAGTATAACAACATATCAGATCCGCTATGCTCTCTTTGCAACAATCATCCTGAGTCAATTCAGCATATCTTCTTCTCATGTGATTATTCAGCTTTTATATGGCTTTCACTGAAGCAAAGGTTGGATCTTTCGCTGAATATGGGAGAATTGAAAGAAGAAGTGATGCTGATTCATGACAATTTCAAAGAAAAAGGTCAATTGAAGGATTTGGCATGTGCTTCCCTATCTACAACGATTTACTTCATCTGGAAAGAAAGTAATTTGAGGATTTTTCACAACAGAAGACTGGAACCATCAGTTTGTCTCTGGAAAATCGAAAGAGAAATCAAATTTTTAGTGAATAACAATGGCATCCGTACTAAAAGAGATGGAAGAAGTGAGAGGATACTTGGCAGATGGGGTATAGAGTTGAAGGATACCGGTTGACCTGGTGAAGCGGTTGACGAAGACATGGCTTTGGGCCGGTTTTGGGCTGATAGGGACAGTTTGAACTTTATTTGCTTTATGTTTTATGTTTTAACTCTCATGTAATGCTTAGACTTTTCTTATGATGTATACCTATTTTATGAGTACTCTTTTTCCTTATAAGCGTTAGGGGGATTATGAGGTTTTAACGAGGCTTATAAAATAGGTTTTATTGGTTTTTGAAATAAAGTGAACCAATTTTCAAAAAAAAATATTTCTGGAAATTCTTGAATTAAAACATAGTGTTATAAATAAATACTATAAAGTAGAAAATCATATGAAAACATAAATATAAAATATATAAACATATTTATAAAATTAAAAAGTTAAAAACTATATAAGTATAAAGTATATAAAAGTATATGATCATATAAATATACATAATTTATAAACCATAAAACGTGAGTTTAAAATAAAAAAGTAAGAATAGAACATAAAGATAGAATTTGAAAATCAGAAATTGAAAATAAAAACAGAATTTGAATTTGGACCTGGATTGGTATTCAGAGTCTTTCATAAACTAGGCTCTATTACTATATTTATCTTGAACTCTTGAAATCTTGATTACTCTTGAGTCTTAAATCATCCCTAAATTCTGAATCTCTTGAACTCTTAAACTATACAGTCTTTGGTATTAATTCTTGTATACAAATCCTACATACATTATATATATTCTAGATAAAAGTGTTAATATATATTTTATGATCAATGGATATTGAAATAAGGTTGTTGTCATCAAAACTTCATTCTCTGACGGTTTTATACTTGAAAAAATATATTTTAAACAACTAGTTTCATTTCAGGAATTTCCTGAATATATATTGGTTTAAATACTTTAAAAAGAAATTTAAATTTAAATTTAATAAGCATATGTCAACATACATAAAACAACATGTCAACATAAAACTGTCACAAATTTTTAAACTTAAAAAGATGTGTCTTTTCATTTTAAAATGTTTCAAAAACGGTTGCGACTCTTAGAACAGTATATAAAGGCCTCATTTTCAAACAAAATCATAATCTATCATCTTCTTCTTCCCTACTTTACATACCACCATTATTCTTCTTAATTTTCTAAGATTCTACATTTATACTCTGCTAATTTCAATATAAATTATATCATTCTTCTTCTATTTTAAATCTCTATTTAACACTCTCTGTTTGGAAGTGCTACTCAAGAATTCTAGCGCAATTGTAATAAAAAAATAGGAAGGTGTGTTCCTTGTATCCCTCAAATAAAGGAAAAGGATAGGGTGTGTTCCTTGTCACCCGTAAATCAAGGAAAAGGAGCGGTGTTGACCTTGTAATTGTGAAATCAAGGGTGTTGTAATTGGATACTGATACTAATAAAACTCTGCACAATCTAGCGTTGTGTGGGACTGGACGTAGGAGTAATTCGAACTAGTATAAAATCCGGTGTGTTCTTTCCTTTTCTGCATTTTATTTTTGTTTATATCTGCAACTGTGATTGTTTCTGTTGTGATATTAATTCTGTGATTCATATAGTAGTTTGTGTAATTGATAATTGGTTAAGATTTCTGTAAGTTCTTTGAAACACTATTCACTCCCCCTCTAGTGTTAGTTTTACCTTAATATCCCTGATCCTCGTCCCAATTTTACCTTAAGATCCCTGATCCTCATCCCAAACAATTTGATTATCCAATTAGATTTGATTGGGGGACTCTAGTCTTAGCATACCTATATCGCTCTTTAGACCATCAATGCGTTGTTAGGTAGAGAGCCACGTCCATTACTTATTTTTGGCAAGTTTTACAATACTGGTACTATGAGTACTTCGGTAATATGACTTATCTGATACTAAACGTTGTTTTGTCCCAGTTATATCCTTAAGTCATGGCGTGGGCTCGAGATAAGCAGAGACCTGTGCAAGAAGGTCAGGTTGGTCATATAATTCTAATGGCTCTTAATCAACTTTGCATCACTTAAGAGGTTATCATTTGACATCTGTTACTACTAAAGTTAACCCTTAATGCAGGCTAACAGTGAAGGGGTATCGGAGGAACATAAGCACAGAACAATCTTCTGGAAGAAAAGAGCCAAATGAAAGTAAGAACCGAAAGCAGGGGAGAACAATCTGAAAGCAACATAAGTTGATGCCTCTCAGGAAGAAAGGAACTCAAAAAATATAAAATTCCGGCAGGGCCTATCCGACAGGGTCCATCTGACAAGGTCAACCCTAGAAGAAGAATTATATGGTGAAAAGTCACATAAATCAGAAGGAAAGAAAGAAAGAGGAAAGAGCTTCACCAATGGAAAGGTCATCAGTATTAATCTACTTGTTACTGATAAGTCAACAGGAATAGGCATCAAGAAAACCAAGCTAGAAATGCGTAAGGATTATCCAGAACCAGCTTTCGAAACATGGACTGCATAAATGACAAAAGGATACATTGATAGACAACAGAAGCATCATCGGGGGTTACCTTTCGGAAAACCAAACTATCCCAAAAGCTCTACTGAAAGGCTATCCGGAACCCTTGCAGAGATACAGGCCATTCGTACTAACCTACCTAGTACAGAGAACAACAGCGGTTTCAAACCAGCAGTCGTCTACATAAATCATGAGGACAAGCTCCTCTAAGTATTCACGGGAAAGCCAAAAGCCTACGTCTAGAAGCTTATGCCTGAAATCCTATACCTGGAAGCTTCTGCCGGAAGTCCAAATACCATCCGGAAACTATCACGTCGACAAGCCCATATCAATCTCAAAGGAGCCCCAATTGACCGAGACCTTCACTATTGAAAACTATAATTGGCACCAAAAAGTCGGCTGGAAGCAAAAGATCTGAGACACTAAGATAAAACGGCCAACAAAGGCCCTTATAGACCCAATAACCTAACAACAGAAGGGGACCCTATTTCCCTATAAATAAGACCCCAGGAGCCAGTTATGGGGGGATTTTTCCTCATTTATTTCCTCTTTTCAGTCTCATTCTTCCTTCTTAAAGAGAATACTTTCCAAATTCGACTGGAAATTTCTACAAATCTTATAATATATTAGCAATTTATGAATGAAGAAATCGAAGACTTAAACATTTTTGGGCTTTGGTAATCGTATTGTGTCGTTTATGATGGAACAGGGAGTTAACACTAACCCTTTTTGTATAGAAGGATTGATCATTAAACCCTCGTAAAAAAGGGGAGAGACTTTATGGAAACACGAGATGTCCCTCTTTTCATCTCGAGGATGGATGATGTGAATCAATCCTTTCATACTGAGCCCAACGCAGCTCAATTCATAAAGGATAACTGCAAACTTATAACTTGATCACGGACGAAATCAGACCTCCTCCAAGCTGGTCTGATGCGAAAAGATCGATTAAGTCAATAAGCGTTGCGATATTCTTATCGTCCGAGTGTCGGGAAGCATTAGCCTGTTTTCTTCTTATCAAAATGCATATCATCTTGCCCACGATCTAAGGGAAAGCTGATTACACAGAGCTCCAGTGGTATCTAGTTAAATGAATCTTCCTTCGGGAAAATGGTTGATCTAGCTAAGAAACAATGACTTCAAATTGTCCATCAGTGACCTCAGATCGTGTCGTACCAATCTGTTTAAAAGTATGCTTCATATGACTCATCCCAGGTGTTGACGGAAAATATCGTTAACATTTTGGTGCTAGAAGGAGGGCTTGAACCTCCGACTTTGTGGTTAACCTATTGAAAATTAATTTCATGAATTTATTGCTCTATGGCAGGAAAGATGAAATCAAAGAGATTGGAAGACCGAAACAAGGAAACAGACCATAATACAACCCTTAAAGGAAATTTGGATCTAACGCTCAATCCAAACAATAATGAAAGAGGAGCCACATCTAATCTACAACAACCACCAAACCCAAACGCCATGGAAGATAATGTCAAAAGAATCTTAGTCTTGGAGAAGCAACTCTAGGAAATGCAGGCTCAGGTAAACGTTGTTCAGGGACGTAGGTCTCAAGGCTCACCAGATCTAGTCAGAGAGAGATGAATGAATCTCCGAAAAGAAAGGCTCCTATTTAGCACTTAGAAGAAAAAGAGAAGCTTAAGGCAACTTCCTCCAAGAAGGAGATGTCCCATCTGACGGGGGTAGAGCATCAAGGGAATCAATGCGAGCAAGAGTAGTCCAAGAGTTCCACCTCCAAAGGTTATGATAACAAGAGAGTAAACTATGACAACACAAAAGCTTATATTAAAGACCTCACCCAGAAGACCATCAAAGACTTGTTGGGAAGCAAGGGAAAGAGGACCCAAGATGACAGGGTTAATGATAACAGAAGGGTAGCCCCACTTATCGATGAAATTATGAATACCATAATACCATCGAGAGTGAAGGTTCCAACCATAAAGTACCTGGCGACAACTGACCCCGATGATCATCTGATGGCTTTCGACTGGCGGATGGATCTCTACAACGCTTCTGGAGCCGTCAGATGTCGCCTCTTCCTGGTAACCTTTCAAGGGGCGGCAACAAAGTGGTATCATCAGTACAGAGAAAATACCATTTACTCATGGAAGCAGTTATCCTACAAATTCTCCGTGAAGTTTTGTATGTGCAAAGATCCGGCAGTTGACTACACAGTCATTTCTAACATCAAACAGAGACAAGGGGAATCTTTGGGAGACTATATAAAAAGGTTCAACATCGAGGGATTGAAGGCCAAGGATATGAATGACTATGACAATTTGATTGTCGTACACTCAGGGTTAAATGAAAATACCCCCTTCTGGAAAGAATTATATACCCATGGCTATAATGACTTACAAGACTTTCACTTCCAGGCCGACAAGTTCACTCGCATGGACGAACTGTATTTCACAAGGAGGAAGGTCGGGCCTCGAGGGGAAAGAGGAAGGCTGAACTCTGGACAAAAGCCTTAGGAAGCAAACCAAAAAGTATATAAGTGGGAAGATTCTAATGCCAACTCGGTCACTTTAAACAAACCTATCTCATTTGTGTATGCTATCGCAAGAGAAAGAGTTAACAACTTCCCCGTCTCGTTTAAAGCCAAGAATTTCCCTGAACCTTATTCCGGCGGTAAGTATTGTTATTTCCACAAAACCAACGGACATAAGACTGACGAGTGCAAGGTATTAGATGAGATTATTCAGAAGCTAATCCGAGAGGGCCATCTTAAATAATTTGTTTTGAATAGAACGACTCTAGCTCAGCATACAAATGGACAACATAAGGTTTCGGTGAATACAATAGGGGCTACTATGTAAGAGGCAACCCAGACTTAGGTCCACCCATAAATCGAATTAATGTGATCCACAGGGGACCACACCCTGCTGGAAGCTGCTCGAGAGCTAGGAGTCAATACATGAAGGAAGCCATGGGGGGAATATTCTCCATTCAAGAAGAGCCATCATTGAAGAATGCACATTATACTTTTAAAATGCACAACCTAGTGGTTTCTCCAAAAGAAATGAAGAAAGGGGTCCGCCACCCATAATGATCCCCTTATGATGACATTGCAAATAGGGCTCTTAGTTGTTTCCAAAATCCTTGTGGATACTGGAAGTGCCGTCAATATCGTCTTCAAACACACTTTCCACTAGATGGGGATTTCTGAGAAGAAGTTAAAGCCAAGCAATGAACCAATCTTCGGCTTCAACAACAAGGGATCGACTCCGGTGGGACAAATCAACCTTCTGGTTCAAGTTGGACTGTCCCTGCTTCATAGGACTTTCAAAACTCTCTTCGTTGTGATCGATCAACCATCCTATTATAACGCCTTCTTTGGACGACTAGCTTTGGAGGAGATGGACGCTTTTGTTTCTCCCAAATATCTTATGTTAAAATTCCTAACCAATCAAGGATGGGTTACTATTAGGGGAGAAAAGTTTAGCTCCCGCGAATTGTACTACGCAACGATTGATAAATACAAGAAGAAGTGTTCTTCGTACTTTGATTCTTCTACTGTTTTTATACCTTCGGATAATGGATTCTTACATCCCACATTCGAAGCTAAGGTAAAAACTAACAAACGTGCAAATGGTAGGTACATCTCTTTGAGAAGAAAGAGGAAAAGGTCCGATGATGAAAATCTGACTGAAAAAGGAGAAATCGTCACGGACTTGGATTCTAGAGGGGAAGTTGAAAGAATAAAACCAATAGAAGACATGGAAGAGGTAAATGTTGATTCAGAGGATAAATCGAAGGTCGTCAACATAGGGAAAAGGCTGACAGAACCCCTCAGAAGCGACCTAATCTGGTTCTTACAACTAAACAAAGATTTTTTTCTCTTGGACCTATTCAAACATGATCGGTATCAGCCCCTCTATTATGAGTCATGCATTAAACATTGACCCTTCGGTAACCCCGGTCCGGAAAAAGAAAAGACAGTACAATAGAGACCGCCTAAAAACCTTGAAGGAGGAAGTCAAGAGGTTAGAAACTAACGGGTATATCCGGGAAGTCCTTTACCCAAAATTTCTAGCCAATCCCGTACTAGTGAAGAAGTCCAATGGGAAGTGGAGGATGTGTGTTGATTACATGGATTTAAACAAGGCTTGCCTGAAAGATTGTTATCCCCTTCCGCGGATTGACTAATTAGTCAATGCCACGAGTGGTCACAAGATATTATCGCTTATGGATGCTTACTCGGGGTACAACCAAATTTCGATGCATAAACCCGACAAGGAGCATACCAACTTTATCACTGATTGGGGAACATTTTGCTATAAAGTGATGCCCTTCGGGTTGAAGAACGCAGGAGAAATATACCAAAGACTGGTAAATAGGATGTTCCAAGAACAAATAGGGTGCAATATGGGGGTATATGTGTATGACATGTTAGTGAAGTCTACCAAAACGGAGAACCCTCTAAAGGATTTGGAGGAGATGTTCGATGTCTTAAGTAGTTGCCAAATGAAGCTAGATCCGCAAAAATGTTCTTTTGGAGTTCAATCTGGAAAGTTTATAGGATATGTGGTAAGTGAGCAAGGGATTGAAGCTAGCCCTGACCAAATCCAAGCCATTAGAGACATGGAAGAACCTAGGACAAGCAAAGAGGTCATGAGTCGAAACGGGAAAGTAGCTGCCATCAGTAGGTTCATTTCCAAAGCCACTGACAAATGTGTCCATTTCTTCGACATTATAAGGAAAAAGAAGAATTTCGAATGGAATGAAGAGTGTAGGAAAGCATTCCAAGTATTAAAAGTTTAAATGGGATCGCCAGCAGTTTTATCCAGCCCAGAGAAGGGAGAAGAGCTATATCTATATATGGTTGTTTCAGAACATGCGGTAATCTTAGTCCTGATAAGAGAGAATAATGGGACACATCACCTCATTTACTACGTCAACCAAAGGCTAAAGGATGTAGAAACCTGATACCCTGTAATAGAGAGGCTAGCATATTGCTTAATCCTTACTGCACGAAAGCCCAAAGGATACTTTCAAGCTCACCCCATTAGGGTTTTAACTAGTTTTCCACTCAAGCAAGTATTCAGCAAACCAGAAACCTCAGGGAGGCTAATCAAATGAGGTGTCGAGCTTAGCCAATACAAGATTAAGTTCCATCCTCGAGTGGTAATTATAGGACAAGCTCTCAGAGATTTCGTGAATGAATACACGCGCTTCATTTCAGAAAAATTAGCTAAAGAAAATGACTTAAAAACCCAATGTCAGCTCTTTGTGGATGGAGCTTCTAACGAATAGGGAGAAGGGGTAGGTTATACTACAATTACCCCTGATGGACACTGCTTGCACTATGCCATGAAGTTAGGGTTCCCGGCAACTAACAACGTGGCCGAATATGAATCAATGATAGCTGGTTTGAATTTGGCACTACAGTTGAAGATACCTCAGATAGAAATCTTTAATGATTCACAACTAATGGTAAACTAAATAAAATAGACATATCAAACCAAGGATAAGCGGCTTATCTTATATATGAAAAGGGTATTAAGGATGCTTTCCCGATTTGAGGATTAGTTCATCAAATACCTCGTGGGGAGAATACTCAAGCGGATTCTCTAGCCAAGTTAGCCAGTTCACGGGGGCCCCCGAAACTCGAATAATTCCCGCGGGATATCAGGAAAGTCCTAGTGTCAAACAGGAGGAATCGGAAATGGGGAAAGAGTTGTTAGTCTTAACTAGATCCCAAGCCTTGAGAAGGGGGATGAAGGAAACAAAGAGGGAAACTCCAATGAAGAACCTCCCTTAGTAGAAAAAGATTGTCATCGTAAAATTACATGGATGACTCCCATAGTAGATTACCTCCTAAATGAGACTTTGCCCTTTAGTAAGCAAGACGCGAGAAGGATAAAGTACCAAACTCCTGCATTTGTGATTACGGATAATATACTCTATAAAAAGGGACATTCGCACCCTTACATAAGATGTGTAAGTTCCGAGGATGGGCTTATCCTGTTGGAGGAAGCTCATGGTGGATGGTGTTGAGACCATTCCAATGGAATTAAACTGGCTAAAAGAGCCATGAGACAAGGTTATTATTGGCCATAAATGGTTAATCAAGCAGTTGAGTACATCAAAAAATGTAATAAGTGTCAAAAGAATTCTATGGTGCCCCGACTTCCTCCTAACGAACAAACCACTATATCAAGTCCCTGGCCATTCGATGTATGGGGAATAGATTTAATCGGACCCTTACCAATCTCCAAAGGTGGAGCTAAGTATGCCATAGTAGTTGTCGACTACTTCACCAAGTGGGTAGAGGCAGAACCCCTTTCGATGATCACGTCTAAAAAGATGTTGAGATTCGTAATAAATAATATTATTACCTGCTTTGGAATCCCTCACAAAATCATATCAAATAATGGAACTCAATTGAGAGCGAAAAATTCACCCGGTTTGTGAGAAAAATGGAATCATCAAAAGTTTCTCCTCATTAGCCCATCCAAAAGCTAACGGAGCTGTGGAAGCTGCCAACAAAACCATAAAGATAATTCTTAAAAAACACCTAAATCAAGCCAACGAAATTGAGCCGAAGAGTTGCCTTTAGTACTTTGGGCATACAGAACCTCTACCAAAATAGCCACGTGGCACATCCCTTTCTCCTTAACATATGGATACGAAGCCATGCTTTTGGTTGAGGTTGAAATCCCATCGCATAGAAGGATAGCATATGCATTTGATCCCAATCAAGAGTTGAGAAAGGAATCCCTAGACTTGATACAAGGATTAAGAGATGAGGCTGCAATCAGAACAATTGAATATAAAAGGAGGGTTACGAAATACTACAACTCAAAGGTCAAGACTAGAACCTTCACAAAAGGTTAGTTTTACGAAGAGTAATGGCTAGTATGAAGAACCCAGGGTATGACCCTCTCGGCCCAAATTAGGAAGGACCCTTGATCATCCATCAAGAAGTTATGCATGGAACATGTCGACTATGCAAACCCTATGGTGATCTTGTTCCGAGAACATGGAACTTGGAACATTTAAGACCATATTTCTCAACGATAAAGGAATAAGGAAAAAGACTTTCCTCCAAAGATGATTACATAACTAAGGGCGCAGAAACCCTTCCAGTAGCTGAAGAGAGACCCGAAAGGGGTCGAGTTGAAAAAAGGATCAAATCCCTTATCATCACCAAAATTGGTCAGGACGAGGCATCACCCAGAGGGGGATATGTGTTGGTCTTTCTCCATGCCCCACTCAGAGGGGGCTAGGTTAAACATCAAAATCGTAAGCCTCCGTTTCACACCAAAAATGGTCATGACGGTGCATCTAAAATTAGCACGCCCAGCCTATGCTTGTAGAAGAGTATGCCCTGCCTCTACTAGAACTAAGCGCGTCCTACCTCTGCTCGCAAAAGAGCACATCCTACCTCTGCTTATGTTCCGCGTTACCTGCAGAAGGGAATGCAAACCCCTATAATTGCCTACGATGGTCAGAATAGAGCACTCCTCGGAGGGGGTGGTGTATAAGCCTCTATCAGAACCTACAATGGTCAGTATAGAGCATCAAAAAAGTAAACCTTATTTTTGTGCCTACGATGGCCCCGTTTAAGTTTCTAAGACCTTATCATCACCTTTGATGGTCAGGATAATGCGCCTCCTGGAGGGAGGTCGGGTAAGTCCTTGGGTCCTGCTTGTGGATAAGCTAGCCAAGCGCATCGGACGCACAATCCCAGAGAGTGGCCAACAAAGCACGTACATCCTCTGCTTTGACATCAAAAGCCCAAGGAGTGGCTCAGGAAGCATGTAACACCTCGTAATTTTATTAACATTAAAGAGGAAAAATTAAATAATAGTTAATTTAATATTAAGAATTAAGGGAAACAGACTAAGTCATTACGTCCACCTCTAAATTCTGGTCAGGATAAACACCTAGTTTGCGTAAAACAGATAATATATGAAGAAATTACGGACAATAAAAGTTGGACAATCAAACAAGGTATAACTAGCGCACTTCACAAGTGCGCTAAGGCAATTTTATAGTGGCTCACCTGTAAAGTGTGCCCATAGGGGTTTTTGGGTATTCGGGCCTTTTTCGAGTGGGTGGCGACCAGTGACCTGATTCACTCTAGGGTTGAGGTGGCATTCGAATTCTGGACATTATAAGTTATAAATATACCTCAATTCTCTTGTTTTCTTCACAAAGAATCAATGGCAGCCAAACTTTGTCGTTGTGTGAATTGAACTGGATCCCTTATCTTCTTCTATCAACTAAGGCAAATCAAATCCAGAAATTCAAGATCCAATCTCTTCTAGTTCTATCATCTAATCCAAACTTAGTGAGTATATTTACTTTTAGAATTAAGTATTTAAAAGTAAACTTGATAGGATTATAGTTTGGATTTGTTCATATATTATATTGGATCCATTGTAAATTATGAACATATAACATTTTGGATTGATTATAACTTGGATCTAAATTTCTGTGATGCGGATCTTAATCCCTATTCGTGTTAGATCTACCTTTATCTATAGATCTGAATTATGTGGACATTCTATGATGTATATCTTAATCCCTATTTGTATTAGATCTATTTTTATCTATAGATCTGAATTATATGGACATTCTATGATGTAGATCTTAATCCCTATCTGTGTTAGATCTTCTTTTATCTATAGATCTAAATTATGTGGACATTCTATGATGTATATCTTAATCCCAATTTGTGTTAGATCTACTTTTATCTATAGATCTGAATTATATGGACATTTTATGATGTAGATCGTATCCCTATTTGTATTAGATCTACTTTTATCTATTAGATCTGAATTATGTGGACATTATGTGATGCAGATCTTAATCCTTATTTGTTAGATCTACTTTCACCTGTTAGATATATATTATATGGACAACTAAATCATCAATCAAATCTAGTTTATTATTTGGATCCCCTTGTGCTTCTCATATTAGATCTAAACTTGTTGGACAGCTAAATTAAAATTTAGATCTTGTTATGTTCATCTTATCACCTTTGCTATGTTAAAACTAGTTAACTGCCACAAGTTCATTACAACTATGCTCATATGTTCACCATGTTAGTATATGTTTATGCTAGTTATGTTAGAACATTCACCTTTGTCATATTTCCATTACCTTCCCTTTTTATCGTTTATGATTAGGCTATTATTTAGCCTATACATGTCGCAAATTATGAACACGCTAGTTAGGGAACGGAGAGGGAAAAAGGTTAATATTGGCATAATTTGAATGTGAACATGAGTTAGACGTATAATTCAATAATTGGATAAATGGGCATAAATACCTAATAAGGCATAGGTATAATTAATTGGACATATAATTCAAAAGGGGGAAAGTGGGGACATAATTACTTATAAAGACATAGGTAAGAATTGGATAAAAATGGAATGTTAAATAATTACAATTAAAAATTGTAATTACACTTATGACACGATGTTAGGTTGCATTAGTGGTGGAAGTCTGCCAGATCTGACCCGCATATCTAGCAGCCACTAATGTTGAACCTAATGTGAGAGGTCTAAGTGCGTGAATACGAATCGAGCTAAGAACGAGGTTAGGCCCAACTTGTGGAATAAGACCGCCCGGACCCGACTGGCATATCCAGCATCCACAAGTTGTAGGCCTAATGTGGGAGGTCTAGCCTATTATAAACCATAAATGGACATGGTAATAAATTGGACTACTTAACCTAATCTAATCCATAAGGGATTGTATGAATATGAACTAAAGTTAGGGTTAAGTAAAATTGATTGGACAGTGAGAGGGTTAAGTAAATCTTGGGTAGGTAGGTAATATTAGTATATAAAGGCCCACAAACTTAACCGTTAAATAAACATGCTTGAATTAGTGGGAGGGTTAAGTAGATCTTGGGTAGGTGGGTGATATTAGTATATATAGGCCCACAAACTTAACCGTTAAATAAACATGCTTGAATCAGTGGGAGGGTTAAGCAAATCTTGGGTAGGTGGGTAATATTAGTATATATAGGCCTACAAACTTAACCATTGAATAAACATGCTTGAATCAGTGGGAAGGTTAAATAAATCTTGGGTAGGTGGATAATATTAGTATATATAGGCCCACAAACTTAACCATTAAATAAACATGCTTGGATCGGTGGGAGGGTTAAGTAAATCTTGGTTAGGTGGGTAATATTAGTATATATAAGCCCACAAACTTAACCGTTAAATAAACATGTTAGATCGGTGGGAGGGTTAAGTAAATCTTGGGTAGGTGGGTAATATTTACATATAGGCCCACAAACTTAACCCGATAAGGTTATGTAATTAAAGACACCTAGTGGTATACATAATCGGAGGAATATATAAAAAGGTTATGTAATTAAAGACCCCTAGTGGTATACATAACTGAAGGAAAATATAAAAAGTTATGTAATTAAAGACACCTTTTAGGGTAAGCATAACTAGTGGAAGCGAATAGGGCTATGTAATTAAAGGCACCTAGTGGTATACATAGTAAGTTAAAACCTAGTGGGGGATACAAGACAAAGGGGAGAGCTTGTATCATATTGTGTGAGACCCATTTCAGTCAGTAACCCGGAGTAGGTATCAAACATAGTACTTCGTACTAGGCGGAGAAGGGGCACGCTTACTGACAGATTGTAAGAGATCCAAACATGGAAGACGGTGTGGGCAGCACAAACCGACCGGGCCATGTGCGTGCATGAGCCGGGCAGAAGGGGGATAAGACGAACGTGACACCTGTAGATATGGGGCTGTGCATATCAGTGAGGGGTTGCCACTTTAGGACGTGACACATCCTATTGTGGGGCGACACATAGTATCTATGGAGTAGGGAGCCGATCGATTAGGGTAGTAGTTAGGGTACATTTGGACATATGCCTAAGTCTACCACCTTATAGTGGAAGGGGTCATCTCATTCTGGTTATACGAGTAGTAATGCAGAGTAATCATTAGAGAAGTGTATACACCTTACCCTGTCTCCTTGTCACACCTGCCATTTATGAAGTGACCTCTCTTATCCACTTTATATTTCTATCATGTTACTTTTATTTATTTACTGGCTAAAAGTAACTAGACTCGCCAGACTTTATGTCTGACCCTTTTGTTTCTCCTTCTTTCTTCCGTCCCCCCTCCCCTCTCCCTGTTCTCAGGGACGAAACACTTAGGCTTAGTCAGGACTCAGATATCATCTTGCTAGGAGCTACTTCTGAAGTATGGCTCAAGTTCTTGTCTCTACTATGGCTTAACTCTTTCAATTGGGGAATTATGTTTTTATATTCTTTTGTACTCTGATGGTGCAAGACAGAAGTTATTTTATTGTAATGGTTTTTGTGACTTATGGTATTGTGGACCACGGTATTATGATTTATGTTGAAATAAAAATTTAAATTTCCGTTGCTATCTTATTTATATCTGTCTTGTAATTATTTTGTGTCTGTTTGCCTATAACGCTTCACGAAACTTAATGCACTCCCTTAGTGAGTGACATTAATGGACGTGGGGTGTCACAAAGCACGTACAGCCTCTTCTTCATAAATCAAATCTGAAAGGGATGCCAAAACAATTAATGCCGGAAAGGGTTTCCGGTCTACTATATACATTAATACCCGAATCTGGGTTGATTCAGCTCTTAACAAGTGCCGAAGTGGTTTTCGGTCTTCTATCTACATTAATACCCGAATCTAGGTTAATTCAGCTCTTCACAAATGCCGGAAGAGGTTTCCGGTCTTCTATCTACATTAACACCCGAATCTGGGTTGATTCGGCTATTTACAAATGCCGGATGGGGTTTCCGGTCTTCTATCTACATTAATACCCGAATCTGGGTTGATTCAATGCCGAAAGGGGTTTCTGGTCTTCTATCTACATTAATACCTGAATTTGGGTTGATTCGGATCATCACAAATGCTGGAAGGGGTTTCCGGTCTTCTATCTACATTAATACCTGAATCTGGGTTGTTTTGGCTCTTCACAAATGTCGGAAGGCGTTTCCGGTCTTCTATCTACATTAATACCCGAATCTTGGTTGATTTTGCTCTTCGCAAATACCATAAGGGGTTTTTGGTCCTCTATCTATATTAATGCCCAAATCTAGGGTGATTCAGCTCTTCACAAATACCAGAAGGGGTTTTTGGTCCTCTATCTATGTTAACACTCGAATATGGGATGATTCAATTCTTCATAAATACCGAAAGGAGACTTTTGATCTTTAATCTTTAAATTATCCGAGCAAGAGCTGGCCTAAGAGTAGTGCCTCATATGTTCCGAAACACAATGCAACATTAAGAAACCACTCAGAGATAAATAGAAAAATCTGAAAAGAAAGTTTGACTTGGAAAGTCGAAAACACCCCTTCACCAGGAGGGCAAATGTTACGACTAAAATTAACCGTTAATGCAAGCTAACGGTGAAGGGGTATCGGAGGAACACAAGCACAGAACAATCTCCAGAAGCAAAGAGCCCAATGAAAGAAAGAACCGGGAGTAGGGGAGAACGATCTGAAAGCAGCATAAATCGACGCCTCTCATGAAGAAAGGAACTCAAAAAATATAAAATTTCACATGGCCAATCCGACAAGGTCAACCCCATGAGAAGAATTTTATGGCAAAAAGTCACCTAAATCAGAAGGAAAGAAAGAAGGAGGAAAGAGCTCCACCAACGGAAAGGTCACCGGTATTAACCTACTTGATACCGATACGTCAAAAGGAAAAGGCATCAAGAAAACCAGGCTAGAAATACATAAGTATTATCTGGAACCAGCTTCCGAAACATCAATTGCATAAATGACAAAAGGATACATTGATAGACAACAGAAGCATTACTGGGGGTCACCTTCCGGAAAACCAGACTATCCCAAAAGCTCTACCGAAAGGCTAACTAGAACCCTAGCAGAGTTATAGGTCATTAGTACTAACCTACCTAGTACTGAGATCAACAACAGTTTCAAACCGGCAGCCGTCTACATACATTATGAGGACAAGCTCCTCTAAGTATTCACCGAAAGCCAAAAGCCTACGTTTAGAAGCTTACGTTTGAAAGCCTACACCCAGGAGTTTCTGCCGGAAGTCCAAATACCATCCATAAACTACCACATCGACAATCCCATATCAATCTCAAAGAAGCCCCAATTGACAGAGACCTTCACTATTGAAGACTATAATTGGCACCACAAAGTCAGCCGGAAGCAAAAGATCCGAGGTACCAAGAAAAAGTGGTCGGTAAAGGCCCGTACAGGCTTAATAACCTAATAGCAGAAGGGGTCCCTATTTCCCTATAAATAGGACCACAGGAGAAGTTAGTAGGGGGATTTTTCCATTTTTCCTCATTTATTTCCTCTATTCAGTCTCATTCTTCCTTCTTGAAGAGAACAAAATCCTAATTTACGAATTCGACTGGGAATTTCTATAAATCTTGTAATATATCAACAATTTATGAATGAAGAAATCGAAGGCTTAAACATTTTCGCGATTTGATAATCATATTGTGTCGTTTATGACGGAACGGGGAGTTTACACTAACCCTTTTTGTATAAAAGGACTGATCACGAAACCCTTGTGAAAAAGGGGAGAGACTTTGTGGAAACATGAGATCTCCCTCTTTTCATCTCAAGGATGGATGATGTGAATCAATCCTTTCATACCGAGCCTAGTGCAGCTCAATTTCGGAGTAAAGGATAATTGCAAACTTATAACTTGACTACTGACGCAATCGGAAGTCCTTTGGGTTGGTCTGATGCGAAAAGATCGATTAGGTCAATAAGCATTGTGATTTCCTTATAATCCGAGTATCGGGAAGCATTAGCCTGTTTTCTTCTTATCACAATGTATATCGTCTTGCCCATGATCTATGGGAAAGAAGATTACGCAAAGCTCGAGTGGTATCCAGTTAAATGAACCTTCCTTTGGGGAAATAGTTAATTTATCTAAGAAACACTGACTTCAAATTTTCCATCAGTGAACTCAGATCGTGGTCATACCAATCTGTTTAAATGTATGCTTCATATGACTCATCCAGGGTGTTGACGGAGAAAATCGTTAATAATCCTTATTTTGGTTCACTTTGTATGGGCAATGAGAGTGTAATTCATCCTTGATTGCTTTCGGAAAGACGTTTTCCTTTGATGTCATCTCCGCCTACCGGTGGATGTTACTGGTTCCTCAAGAAACATAATTATAGGCAAATATTAGATGTTTATTTCGTTCTCGATAATCCACCTCTAGATACACCTCCATTTGAGAGTGTATGAGATGACACTTTGGATATAGCTTGGGATTATGAGTGGTGGTTTGTTAGTTACTTCATCATCACCGGTTTGGACTATGTAACGTTTTGGTGTAGATTCTATACTCCAACACATGTGGCTCCTTTCATTCATGATGCAATAGTTTATTTGGTTTGATTCTTAGCTATCTGATCTGGTATTGTTCCCTGGTACTACCAAACTTAACTCAAAGAACACAATTATATCATGCCCCTACCTCTATCGTAAGCAACGGATTATAGTTGGACGGTGGGTACTTCTACCACAACGGACGGTGATAGATACATCGAATATTCCTTGTGTAGAGATTACTCAATACCCAAACCTAACTACTTTTCGTATGAGGATTTATAGGAGATGCAGTTGGGGTTGCGACAAGTTATGTACGTCGAGCATCGTGATAGTATAGACGATTTGACAACTCATTTAATAAGCTTGCTATTGCCGATGAGGATTTGTACCATTCTAGGCCTCGAGTAGATGGTGATGAAGATATAAAGGGTCTAGACGATATTGACTTGATGATTTGTAGACTAACTGTAGTCGTTCTGATTATGGTATTGATGATGCATATGTGTTGTTGTATTTTCTTTGTACAATATCGTATTAGCATTGTCTTACATATTATCTGTATGGTATTGTTGTATAATCATTACATAATGTAGTGTTGATTGTGATTATGTTACTTCTGCAATATTATTACATGTAGTAGTGATGATTGTATTGTTAATGACGATTATGTTACTATTTGTTATAATGTCACAGTTTTCTTGTTATTACTATACCATTGCTTATAAATAATTTCCCGCGGTCTTCGTAATATTATACTCAAAATTTTATAAAAGTATGTTGTAATTAGTTGGTCTTCTTCAATGTCATTTGTACTCATGAAAGCGTATATTGACATTGATCGCAGGCATGAAATTATGTTGCATACAGATGTGGTTGTAAGCCATGAAATGTTTTGGAACATGGTGAAAGAAACTTACAACAATCATCCCTTTCTTTGCGAGGCGGTCTTATTTTGAAATCCATAAAACATATGATGCTTTTATGATAGCTTGTGATTGTGACCGCCAGACTATCAAGCATGTTGAAGAAGAAACTGTTTTTCAATCAAATCGTTCTACTTTTGATTCATTCTACATAACAAGATACGGAATATAATTCACTAATCATGAAGCATTTGAACGTTATTATAGTTGGCTTATGCGACTAGGCTCTAAATAAGCTTTGATGTTTTTTCTCTTCCATACTCTTATAACCATTTATTGTATGCTGCTTATTTTGGTGCTTTTTTATTTTGTTTACTAATTGAATATTATCAACCATTTTTGTGATGTGAATTATTATTGTTTAATGTTTGTTGTGAATAATGGACATTGTTTAGTTTGTATTTAAGAAGATCTTATTTTAAATTTTTATGTTTAATAAATTATTTAGTTTAGGTTTACGAACTACCGTACCGTGATTTTTTTTCAAAATTTGATTTTGAGGTATCTCAAAATTTACAATATGAAATCTAGAATTTCCACTTTTACTTGAAAAATATATTCAAATAGACGTAAAAGATTGCTATTTCAAAGAATTTCGACTTATATTGGGTCCAATTTATCAGTTTAAACTTCAAATTAGAAAATTACGAACTACGGCTAATGTGACGAGCACGAATTAATTAAATTAAATTAATTAATTCAAACTTCGTTAAAACTGTAAATTATTAATTCATTCTCTTACATTTCTGAATAAACTAGGATTCAAAAGCAGTGTGTTGTCGACATCAACGATTCAATCACCCGTGGTAGACAATCCACCATTGCCATAGTGAAACTTTGTCAGTATTATGTACTCACTATAACGTGGCTATAGTTTTCAAAAGCAGCGGCTGTTAGCATCAATGACTCAATCACCCGTGGAAGACAATCCAATATGGCAACAATAAATTTTGTAAATAGGGGACGACCCATAACTCTATAAATAAAGGATGACCCATCATACAAATTAAAAGCAACAATTTGTGATAATTTTTTATCGCTCATCCTATGAATATACCAATATTTTATTAGGACCTGCAAATCCCAACCCATCTCCAACTAGAACATCTATTACTTGGTATGTAGAAATGGAAGAGCGACATTATGAAGATATACAACAACGAGAGATAAAATAGGTGTAATGGCCCGGTTTTCTTATCGACTTGGTTTAATAATGAACATTGATTATAATGAGTTAATTAAATTAAAATGGAATTAAATGAAAATAATAACAAAGTTAAGTAACTTTTTATTCAAAACTTATGTATGTGTATAAATATATTTATAAATATATATATATATATGAATATATTATAGGAAAATATATTACTTATTAGGATAATGAGTATATATTACTTTTAGTTAGAACTTGAAACCGTACTATAAGACCTGTATAGTTATATGGTATGTGGATATAACTATCATAATGTAGAATTATATATATAACCAACATACTTAATATGGGTGATATTAATACTTTTTATATACACACACACACACACACTCAACTTAAATAGATGACAACTCAGAGTATAGAACGAATACAAATCTGAGTTCAAATAGTTACATAATGCAAGTGAACTGTTTGTGATTCAAGTTATACACTCCTTACATAATAATGTTGGTTCAGATACATTTAATAGGCTTTGGTATTTATGTATTAAGCATATCTAACTTAATACCACTAAAATGAAGATAGGATTGGAGTGTATGTTATTACATTGGTATACATAATGGTTTAAAATACCCAAACTATCGTAACATCTAATTCATATATCAATGATTACTTAAATCAAATTGAGTCCACCCAATTCATATATGATAATTAAAAACTTGTGAAGATGCATGTGATGCCTAAAGCTAAATTCTGGGTTAATAAACATGTTTTTGTCACCATTAGACAAACTGTTGTGTGCATATAACAGCAACTAACCAAGCCTAACCTATGGTTGTAAACCTATACATGTACAGGCTAGAAAAGACAATACAACTTGCATACATATACATATATATATATATGATACTAAGTGGCTTATTTTAATAGAAACGATGTCTTTTCTAATCAAAAATTAAATACAAATCTTTGCTGCGTATAAACAACAAAAGGAAGTCAACCCTTAATGTGAAAAACCCCTTGAAATGGCTGCAATGAAAAGAAAAGGAATGGCTGCACATCAAGCCATCCCCTAAGAGTACAAAATTTTAAATGTGATTAATCCATTAATTTGCAGCAAAAGATTTCGACTGCACATTTCTTAACCCCATATCAAACTTCATGCAAGTGGACTGCAGCTGATATATTTAAACAACAACGTTTTACCCATTTTATATTGTCAACAAAGCTAAAACATTTCCATCATTTAAACAATTCGACTGCGTTCATTAATTAGATTTGGACTTAGAAAAGATGTTGTGTTTCTTGAAATTAAGCAACAGGACATACTGTACAAAGTAGGGTATATTTATATGCAAACCATGCATGTTCTTTCTGATAATAGATCAAAATAGGAACTGGAAATCTGAAGCATGTGCTGTAATGTAACAACCCGGAAAATCAGAACCAATTAAAAAAATTTATTTTGACAATTTCAGTGAATTTTGAATATTTAAAATGATTTATTTTAAATAATAACGACTAGAAATTTATTTTGAATAGAATTAGAATGTATAAATTTATTTAAATCGAATTTATAATATAGTTATTTATTTCAATTATAAAAGAAATTGGAAATGCCGCTGTAGTTTGAAAATTCGATTTCAAATTTCAAATGAATGTACAGGATTCAAAATAAACCGGATTTAGGTAAAACCGGAAATATTTGAATCTTTTTAAAAATATCTTTCCAATGAATGTGAAAAATCCAAATTTCATAACGGGAATAAAAAGTTATGTCCAGTTGAAAATTCAGAAGTCGCTATGGAATTTTATATAAAATATAGCCCTTAAAAGTGAAGATTTTACGACCTCCGTTTTCGACGAGACCACTTTTGTTGGATCTAGAATGTCAAATTATTGCTAGATTCCAATTTTCATAATTTTTGGAATAAATATGTGAGCATGGCGGATTTAAACGTGTTTAGTAATTTTAGTTTGAATTTAATCGACTAGAAAACGACCGTTTTTCAAACGGTCTCCAAATTTGACGAAATTAGTTTTCTTAGGACCGTATTATCAAAACATAGCTAGATTTATTTTTCTAAAAATTTTGAAGTCCGTATGGCCCTGGAAAATTTAAATGTACATTCTAATTGAATATTGAATGTTATATATTTTAATTTTAGCGAAAAATGATCGAAACGATCGAATTGGGTTATGGGACATATCCCATTGTGTTCGGAATGGGGGTAATTAGCTAGGGGCAATTGTCGTTGGGCTCGATTTGGAGATTGAATAAAAAATTAACTTTTTGGAATTTATAACTATTAAATATATAAATTATATAGACACATGCCCTCCCTTTTCTCCTTTGAGTCAATGCCCATTTCAGATAAAGAATAAAACCGCTCCCGTAATCCCGTCGACACTCCCCTTCCATCGCGCCATCGCGTTGCTAGCTGCGCCGCCACGCTCCACCTCCCCCTCCGTTGCTTCTTTGCCTTCCCCTTTACCCTATTCGATCCCCAAATGCTGGAGCAGCACCGAGGGCCACCATTGCGCAGCTGCATTGCCGTGGGCCCCTGCGCCACCACCGGAGCCGTCCCCCATCGCCGCCGTAGGTCCGGCGAACCCCCTCCCTCTTAGATCCGCCTCCTTCATCCCTCTCTCCACTTCTAAAGCTCCAATTCGAACGCAGCAAAAAAAGAAAGAAAATCCAATCGGTGTAAGTTTTATTATTATTATTATTTAAGGTAATTAGATTTTTATGTAAATAAAAAATTATATTTTTATTAAAAAAAATATTATGTAAAGGTATAATTTTTATATTAATAGTTTTAAAAATGTGATCTTTATAATGTAAACATTGTTATGAAAATATATATATATATGACACTGAACTAAAAATGTGATTTTTAAAGATAAATATCATTGATTAAAAATGCGATTTTTAAATATATAATCATCATAATAAAAATGTGATTTTTACTATGAACAACATGAAAAGGGTTGCATTGGAATTTCGGGCGAATCCAAGCTATTCAGATATTCAGAAATAAAACTTGCGGAGTGGATCCTAAAGGTGAGAACTTCTCACTCTAATTTATTTTCCAGTTAAATATATATACTAGGATGCAGACGGTGCTTATTAGCACCTGACACCTTTGTTTGAAACCATATTTGTTTGGTTGATTGGATTATTTGGTTGAATTTGGTTTAGGAAGGGAAATGAATTGATTAAATTTGGTTTGTATATGGCGCGAGCCATTATTAGGCGAGGGATAAGGCTAGACCTTATTCCGGTTCTAGTATCACGCCGTTATGCTGCAGAAATATTCTACAAAAAATATTAGAACAATAAAAATATCATTTTTATTGTATAAATGAACTGTATAAAATATTCATGAGATGAAATAAATATTTTATGGTTAAAAATATAATTTTAATGTGTATATGAATAAAATAAATATTCATTTACAAATCGGATGATTTGTTTATGTACACACATTTAATTGATATTGATTGGGACTATATATTTTACACATCGCCCAACTGCACAAATAAGAATCAGTGTTTGTTGTTTGAAAACCCCACACAGGTATTGGGATGATATTGGACATACACTAATCCCAATATTTAGTTGTATGTCAATCGATGGGTTGATAGACTGTTGTAAGAATTAATTATTTATATTTGACGCGTATGCAGTTGTGTAATGCACTCTGGTTGATGGTTGACTGTGTTTGATAATAGTTGTGTACATGTGTGTATGAAATCCATATAAATAAAATTATATGGTAATTGACTGTGTTTGATTCGAATATGGAAAGAACAAATATTTTAAATTAACGAATATTTTAAAATGATGAATAATGAATATTTTAAAATAAATAATATTTTGAAATAATATTCAGTAATGGATCAAAATGTGATTTTGATGTACGATTTGGGATGGACACGAAAATATTGAAATATATGAAGTCGTATGTGATTTTGATGTCCGACTTGGGATGGACATGAAAATATTGAAATATATGAAGCCGTGTTGATTAGATTATGTTGATAAGATTTACGTCATTTTGACGTAAACGATATTTATATTGAATTTATTCATTTTTATAATGAATATCGAAAAGGAAATGATTTCAAAATATGATATTTTGAAAATATTATCATTTATATATTATAATGATAAGGAAAATTTAATTTGATTTAAAATAGAAAATGAAGTTGGAATCGTTTTAAAACGAATTTATAAAATATGTTTTAAATGGAATCGACGAATTATATATATTATATATATTTAATGGCCTGAATAGAATGCGCCGCGCCGCGGCAGTTCGCGAATTTCGACCATTGACTTCGAATGAACATTATGGGAGATCCGTCCGTCAGATTCAATAAAACCGGAACCGTTGGGTTCGTATTGAAAAGAGCTTTCCAACGAATATAAGAGATTTGGAATCTAACAGTTGGATTTGGAATTATGTCCAAATCAAATTTGGAAAAGGTCATTGTAAGTGCAGTTCGATGACCGTTTGTGGAAATCGACTGTATGGGCCTTGATAAAATTATTAAAAATATTAATAATTTGTGTAAAATCATAATAAATGATTTTAGAAGAATTTGGATGAAAAATTCCATGTTTTTAAAGATAAAAATATATTTTTATCAAAATGAACTAGTTATGAACTAGGATCATAATCCAACTTTTTTATATAAATAAATTGAATTTGAAATGGTTTTAAAATTAACCAAAATTTCCAATATAAATTGGAATGGATTTGAATCGAAATTATCTTCAGAATGTTTCGATATTGGATTCCATGATTATACGGATATTGTGGAGGAATTTGGAACATATATATATCGTTATTCCCAATACGATATTTGTTGATTTCAGAATTTGATATTGAATATATGCCAATATAATTTCTATTCAGAGCCTTGTATTTAATATTGAATTGGATTTTGGGTTTGTCATGAATGGTGTCTTCATTAACACTATTCTTAAACCTAGTTGAGGAAAGATCAAATCTTTAAATTAAGATTTAGTGAAGTTTTTTTTCAATTAATGAACATTTAATTGGAATAAAATAGGATGTGAATTGGGTTTATTGTGAACTGTGCTTCTAACGACATTTGTTCTTTAACCCAATTTACAGTGAAATAGGGTTTGGAATTTATATATATTTTTATTTAGATTTAATGGAAAATTTCCAAAGTAAAGTTTTCCAATTTAATATATTAAATTGGAATTGAATGGAATTCGATTTGATAATAATCGAAATGAGCTTCTGTGCAGGAAGACTGTTAATATATATATGGAATTTAAAGGGCTTTGTCGTTATTCCATTTATATTATTAGTTAGATACGAAAATGGATATCGATTATATATTGATCTGTTTTTCCGTGAAGATTCCATAATTAATTGGAATGTGATTTTGGTTTATCGTGAGCTGTGTTTTAAACGACATTAGTTCTTTAACCCAATTAAAGACAGGATAACATGTCTAACATTGTATTTCGAACTGTATGGTTGATCTCTGCTAAATATATATCTGTTTGGTGGCGGAGAATTTATTCTCTTGCTTAGCACCCTTCTCTAAGACGTACGAGCTTAGAGGTTATATATCGGCAGAAATCAATAGTATGGAGTAGATTGTCGATGCGACATATTTGTGTTTCCAAAGTTAAATATTCATTAATATTGATTTTTGGGAAGATTAAAACTAAGTGGAGTTTTAATAAATCTTTATATAAATTGAAATGTGAATTGATAATCTAAATTATCAAATTTGGGAAATGATCAAGAATGGTGTATTTTATTTTCCGTGAAGATTCCATAATTAATTGGAATGTGATTTAGGTTTACCGTGAGCTGTGTTTTAAACGACATTAGTTCTTTAACCCAATTAAAGACAGGATAACATGTCTAACATTGTATTTCGAACTGTATGGTTGATCTCTATTAAATATATATCTATTTGGTGGCGAAGAATTTATTCTCTTGCTTAACACCCTTCTCTGAGACATACGAGCTCAGAGGTTATATATTGATAGACATCAGTCGCATAGCATGAATTTCCTATGTGGCACGCTGAGATGCAAATGATCAAAGCTTCTATTGAAAAGCAGAGTCTTTTGGTTGATGATCAAAGCACGACTTTAATATAGCATAGCTTTTTGTATAGAGTTAATTCGCGAGCATCACACCTTGGTATGAGTCAAAAACGGGATCGGACCATTGGGAGAACATGACATTTCTTTCTAGCTATGGGTGGTTTCATGGTATGGAGCCCAAACATTTATATATTTTTACCTATGTGGGTGATGGATAGCGAGGCGCCTCGGTTATATCGGTTATTATGGAGCCGATGGATAGGTCCAATAGGACCGGGAAACGTGTGTTCAGAAGCCAATCCTCAAACGTAAGAGAGGACCGGCCCAACCAATCCAGGGTTCTCTTCGAGGAGTTCTGAGACATTTTCTAGAGTGTCTCGAAGCGGTAAGGAGCCATCCCTGGCCTCGACTCATAGATGGAATACAGTTTCCAATACGTGACCTTTCAGTTTTGATAGTAGAGCCTAATATTGGCGACATAGCAGCATGGGATACTATGCCGTCTATGATTGATACATTTATATTTGAAGTTGTTTTATACACTATGCACTTATAATAGTATCAAATGATTTGTTTTTAAACGTACCAAGCATGTTTGGCTATTATAAGGGAAAACCCTATCCTCCGGCTTGCGTTGCATTATGTGATGGGACTTGGGTCTTATAATAGCTTCATATTTCCAAAAAGCATTGCACTGTTTATTATATGCACTGGTATTCTTGGGAGGCAACCCATTCTGTGTTATACGACATGGTCCCTTGATTTACTTTACTTTAAAATAAAGATTTTAATAACTGTTTTAGTTCTCACACCAGTCACATGACTGACTTGGAGTTTATTGTTTTAGCCTAAACGTCGGGCAGCTAGTAGTTTTGGTTTTGCAGATATTATATTCACAGGATCCTAGTTTACAGCTGGAGCTATATTCGGAACGCTCTGTATCCGTGTATTTCTTTCCATTGTGTTTTGTATTATTTTTCCGCTGCATTTCAATTTGTAAATCTCTGATATTTATCAAATGTATATTATTTGTTCACACTCTGTATATTCTTGTACTCTAATGTAAATTGTTGTAATAAGCAATGAAATGTTCTTCTATTTGTGTTCTGATTTGTCATGTTCTCAGACAATCTGTTCTTTCTCTTCTCTTCGGAGACCGGGGAAGTTCGGGTCGTTATAGTTTGGTATCAGAGCTTTGGTTTACAGAGCTCAAGAACAAGACACATTAGAATCGAATGGAAGAATTCACCAAAGATTGGATTAGTAATATCCAATGGGAATGACTCATTAGAGATGGGATCAGTAGTATCTTAGAATGAGTTGAAAGAGTGTTATTTTTAAAATAAAAATGAAAACAAATGTTGTTCTGAAAATTTAAACCTTATTCAACGTATTTGAATATTTATTTTATATTGAATTTGGACGATCGAGTATATAAGGATTTTGCATATATGCCTTGCAAACGTATATTCGAAGTTTTAATATACTGGATAGATATAGAATCACACTCTAGTCGCCTATAGATAATACTGATGATTGAGATCTCATCATCAGTGTTTATGTTCGAGCTTCGAAAGTGGGATATCTATATATTTCCAATTGACTGGTGTGAGAACCAAAACTAGATAGGGTTAGTTTGTTGTAATTTGAGATCAAAAATTGGACTTTTTGTATATATATATATATATATATATATATATATATAAGTTATGTGCTTGAAATGATAATCAACTAATTGATTGCTGGATGTGTTGTTTGATAATTAGTTCACTAATTAAATTATTCAAACCCATATGATAATATAAGGTAAATTTAGTCAAATTTGAATTGAATTGCAAATTGTTTGGAAAATTTTCATGCATATACATATATATATATTGAACAGGTCATAGCAAGGAGGCTAGAGAAGAGGAATAAAATTGTATGCCCGACAAATAGGTACATGTTTACTAATTTATTGGGTTTTGAATGATTTTATGAGCCGATGGCTACCCACTTGGCTTTTTCTTTTTGGATGATGAGGGCCCTGCGTGGCTAGTTGCAATTTTAAATGTCTCCCCGTACAAAGGAGGTTATGGCGAAATTTTTCAAAAATTTAGGGTTTTAGCCAAATTTTTGAAGAATTGGAAAATTCATAGAAACTGAAAAATTAAAAAATGAAAGCCAAACTGAAAGTTGAGTTGATTAGTTAAACAACTTTCAGCTCCGTTACTTTTCGAGGACGAAAAGATTTAAAGTGGGAGAGATTGTAACAACCCGGAAAATCTGAACCAATTTAAAATTTTTATTTTGGCAATTTTAGTGAATTTTGAATATTTAAATGATTTATTTTAAATAATAATGACTAGAAATTTATTTTGAATAGAATTAGAATGTATAAATATATTTAAATCGAAGTTAGAATAAAAATATTTATTTTAATTATAAAAGGAATTGGAAATGGCGCTGCAGTTTGAAAATTCGATTTCAAATTTCAAATGAATGTACAGGATTCAAAATAAACCGGATTTTGGTAAAACCAGAAATATTTGAAACAATATCTTTCAAATGAATGTGAAAAATCCAGATTTCACAATGGTAATAAAAAGTTATGTCGAGTTTAAAATCCAGAATAGTCGCTATGGAATTTTATATAAAATATAGCCCTTAAAAGTGGAGATTTTGCAAACGATCTCCGTTTTCAATGAGACCACTTTTGTTGAATCCGGAATTTCAAATTATTAGTAGATTCCGATTTTCATAATTTTTGGAATCAATATGTGAGCATGGCGGATTTAAACGTGTTTGGTAATTTCAGTTTGAATTTAATCGACTGGAAAATGATCGTTTTTCAAACAGTCTCCAAATTTGACGAAATCAGTGTTGTTAGGACCATATCATCAAAACATAGCTAGATTTATTTTTTTGGAATTTTTGGAGTCTGTATGTGGCCCCGGAAAATTAAAATGTACGTTCAAATTGAATATTGAATATTGAATGTTAAATATTTTAATTTTAGCGAAAACTGGTCGAAACGATCGAATTGGATTACAGGACATATCCCATTGTGTTGGGAATGGGGTAACTAGCTAGAGGCGATAGTCGTTGGGTTCGATTTGGAGATTGAATAAAAATTTAACTTTTTGGAATTTAAAACTATTAAATATATAAATTATATAGTCACATGCCCTCCCTCCTCTCCTTTGAGTCAACACCCATTTCAGAGAAAGAAAAAAATAAAAAAAAATAAAAACCACTCCCGTAATCCCGTCGACCCCCCTTCCATCGCGCTACCGCGTTGCTGGCTGCGCCGCCACACCCCGAGGTGACGCCCCGCCTCCCCCTCCAACTTCCCCTCCCCCTCCGTTGCTTCTTTGCCTTCCCCTTTACCCAATTCGATCCCCAAACACTGGAGCAGCACCGAGGGCCACCATTGCACAGTCGCGCCGTTGTGGGCCTCTGCGCTACCACCGGAGCTATCCCCCATCGCCGCCGTATCTCCGGCGAACCCCCTCCCCCTCTGATCCGCCTCCTTCATCGCCCTCTCCACTTCCGAAGCTCCAATTCGAACACAAAAAAAAGAAAAGAAAATCCAATCGATGTAGGTTTTATTATTATTATTATTATTATTTAAGGTAATTAGATTTTTATGTAAATAAAAAATTAGATTTCTATGTAAATAAAAAATTAGTTTTTCATGAAAATAAAAAAATTAGATTTTTTTTATTAGGTAAAGGTATAATTTTTATTATTTGAAAAGATAAGATTTTAAAAAAGGAAAAGATACGATTTTTCATAATATAAAAATAGGATTTTTATATAATAGAGAATATAAAAATATTATTTTTATATAAGTAGCGAATTAAAAATAGGTTTTTTATATAATAGAGAATATAAAAATATTATTTTTATATAAGTAGCGAATTAAAAATACGTTTTTTATATAATAGAGAATATGAAAATATTATCTTTATATTTATAGCGAATTAAAATTTTGATTTTTATATATAGCAAGCGATAAAAATATGATTTTTATTATATGGGTAGCGGTATAAAAATTGGATTTTTATATATGAAGTAGCGGTATAAAAATATGATTTTTATATGAATGGTATGAATATAAAAATGTGATTTTTTTTATATAATCATCGTTTTACAAATGTGATCTTTATAATGTAAACATCGTTATGAAAAAGAGATTTTATATATATATATACACGACACTGAAATAAAAATGTGATTTTTGAAGATAAATATCATTGATAAAAAATGCGATTTTTAAATGTATAATCATCATAATAAAAATGTGATTTTTACTATGAACAACGTGAAAAGGGTTGCATTGGAAGTTCGGGCGAATCCAAGCTATTCAGATATTCAGAAATAAAACTGGCGGAGTGGATCCCAAAGGTGAGAACTTCTCACTCTAATTTATTTTCTAGTTAACTATATATACTATCATGAAGACGGTGCTTTGTACCACCCGACACCTTTGTTTGAAACCATGTTTGTTTGGTAGTTTGGTTGATTGGATTGTTTGGTTGAATCTGGTTTGGGAAGGGAAATGAATTGATTAAATTTGGTTTGTATATGGCGCGAGCCATTATTAGGCAAGGGATCAGGCTAGACCTTATTCCGGTTCTAGTATTGCGCCGTTATGTTGCCGAAATTTTCTAGAGAACTATTAGAATAATAAAAATATCACTTTTATTATATAAATGAACTATATAAAATATTCATGAGATGAAATAAATATTTTATAGCTAAAAATATAATTTTAACGTGTATATGAATAAAATAAATATTCATTTACAAATTGGACGATTTGTTTATGTACACACATTTAACTGATATTGATTGGGATGATATATTTTGCACACTGCCCAACTGCACAAATAAGAATCAGTGTTTGTTGTTTGAAAACCTCACACGGGTATTGGGATGATATTGGACATACACTAATCCCAATATTTAGTTATATGTCAATTGATGGGTTGACAGACTGCTTTTACTGTTAATAATTTATATTTAACGCTTATGCAGTTATGTAATGCACTCTGATTGATGGTTGACTGTGTTTGATAATTGTTGTGTACATGTGTGTATGAAATCCATATAAATTAAATTATATGGTAATTGGCTGTGTCTGATTCCACTTCGAAAAGAACAAATATTTTAAATTAACGAATATTTTAAAATGACGAATAATGAATATTTTAAAATAAATAATATTTTGAAATAATATTCAGTAATGGATCAAAATGTGATTTTGATGTCCGCTTTGGGATCGACACGAAAATATTGAAATATATTAATTTGTGTTGATTAGATTAACGCCATTTTGATGTGAACGATATTTATATCAATTTTATAATGAAAATAAAAAAGGAAATGATTTCAAAATCTGATATTTTGAAAATATTATCATTTATATATTATAATGATAAGGAAACTTCAATTTTGATTTAAAATTGAAAACGAAGTTGGAATCATTTTAAAACGAATTTATAAAATACATTTTAAATGGAAACCGACGAAATATAATACATATATATATATATATGTATATGTATATTTAATGGTCTGAATAGAACGCGTGGCGCTGCGGCAGTTCGCGAGTTCCGACCAATGACTTCGAATGGACATTACGGGAGATCCGACCGTCGGATTCTCCTAAAACCAGAACTATTGGGTTCGTATCGAAAAGAGATTTCTAAAGTATATAAGAGATTTGAAATCTAACGGTTGGATTTGGAATTATGTCCAAATCAAATTTGGAAAAGGTCGTTGTAAGTGCAGTTCGATGACCGTTTGTGGAAATTGACTGTACGGGCCTTGATAAAATTATTAAAAATATTAATAATTTGTGTAAAATCATAATAAATGATTTGGGAAGAATTTGGATGAAAAATTCCATGTTTGTAAAGATAAAAATATATTTTTATCAAAATGAACTAGTTATGAACTAGAATTATAATCCAATATTTTTATATAATAAATTGGATTTGAAATGGTTTTAAAAATAACCAGAATTTCCAATATATGAATTGGAATGGATTTGAATCGAAATTATTTTCGGAATGTTTCGATATTGGATTCCGTGATTTTACGAATATTGTGGAGGAATTTGAAACATATATATATATATATCGTTATTCCCAATACAATATTTGTTGTTTTCAGAATTTGATATTGAATATAAGCCGATATAATTTCTATTCAGAGCCTTGTATTTAATATAGAATTGGATTTTGGGTTTGTCGTGAATGATGTCTTCATTAACACTGTTCTTAAACCCAATTGTGGAAAGAATAAATCTTTTAATTAAGATTTAGTGAAGTTTTTTTTTCAATTAATTAACATTTAATTGGAATAAAATGGGATGTGAATTGGGTTTATTGTGAACTGTGTTTTTAACGACATTCGTTCTTTAACTCGATTTACAGTGAAATGAGATTTGGAATTTATAAATCTTTTTATTAAGATTTAATGGAAATTTTCCAAAGTAAAGTTTTCCAATTTAATATATTAAATTGGAATTGAATGGAATTCGATTTGATAATAATCGAAATGAGCTACTATGGAGGAAGACTGTTAATGTAACAACCCGTAAAATGCGAGCCAGTTTGAAATTTTTATTTTGGCAATTTTAGCGAATTCTGATTATTTAAAATAGATTATTTTAAATAAAATCGACGAGAAATTTATTTTGAATAGAATTCGACGTATATATTATATACGCCGTCGTTAGAATATAAATATTTATATATAATTATAAATAGAATTGAAAATGGCGCGGTAGTTCGATAATTCGATTTCAAACTTCAATTGAATGTACCGGGTGCAAAACAATCCGGATTTTAGTGAAACCAAAAACATTAGGATCCCTTTGTGAATATCTTTCCAACAAATCCGAAAAATCAAGATTTCATATCGGGAATCAAAAGATGTGTCCAGTTGAAAATTCTGAATAGTCGCTATGGAATTCAGGCCCTTAAAAATGGACATTTTGCAAACGACCTCGGATTTCGACGAAACCAGTTTTGTTGGGTTCGTGATGTCAAGTTATTGCTAGGTTTCAAATTTCATAATTTTTCGAATCAATATGTGAGCGTGGCAAAGGAAAACGCGATTGACCATTTTCAGTTGATTTTAATCGACTGGAAAATGGCCATTTTTCCAACGGTCTCAGAATTCGACGAAACTAGTTTTGTTAAGACCGTATCGTCAATACGAAACTAGAAAATATTTTTCTGGAATTTTTAAAGTTCGTATGTAACTCCGGTAAATTGAAATACGCGTTCAAATTCAATATATAGAGTTATATGTTGATTTCAACGGAAACTGATCGAAACAGTCAAATCAGCTTACGATACATATCCCATTGTGTTCGAAATGGGGGTAAAACGCTATGGACGACAGGCGGTGGGTTCGATTCTGAAGTCGTCAGAAAAGGTTGCTTTATGAGTATATAAATTTAATAATTAAATAAATAAATAAATAAATAAAAATAAAAATAAATAAATATCTCTTCCCTCCTTAAAACACTCTGGCCCCCCCAGTCTCGATTCAGAGAAAAAGAAAAAAAACGAAGACATCCAAATCGAACGAGAACCCGTCGCCCCTACCTCCCTCCGCCACGACCGCCGGAACAGGCGCCGCTCCGATCAAGCCCCTCCCTCTTTGCCTCGCGCTCACTCCCCTTTTTCCCCCTTCCTCCATAGGCGGAAACCCCCGACCACCGAACCCCCCTAGCCACCTCCGGCGAACTCAGAGACCCTCCCCTCCTCCGATTCAAGCAAAGAAACCCCCTCCTGTCGAGTTGCTGCGCCAGCGAGCCTCCTCCGCCGTGATGGTCAGCGATGAACCCTCCTCTTTCTTGTCCAGCATATGTAAGTGTTTATATTGATTTTTAATTTATTTATATACAAAGAAAGTTTTGATTTTTCCTTTATATACAAAGAAAGTTTATATAACGTAAAGATTATATTTTTATTTATAAAAAGATTGGATTTTTATACATGATAAAAATTGGATTTTTATTTGAATGGCAAAATAAAAATAAATAAGATTTTTATATAAGTGGAGCGTTCATAAAAATAGGATCTTTCTTATGTGAGGAGCGTTATAAAGATGAGAATTTTAAAATATAAAAGTTGTGATTTTTACTTAAAATATGAAAGGTCGAATTTTTAAAATATAAAAGATCAAAATTTTAAAATATAAAAGGTCGAATTTTTAAAATATGAAAGACGAGATTTTTCTTATGGAAAAGAGGTGATTTTTATAATGTAAACGAAGTGATAAAAATATAATTTTTATTATAGGAGAGAGATAAAAATATAATTTTTATTATAGTAGAGAGTCAAAAATATAATTTTTATAATATAGAAAGGTTAAAAATATAATTTTTTTTTACTATTGGCATATTAAAAATATAATTTTTATAAGGTATAGAATATAAAAATTCGATTTTTATATATAGAACTTCGAAGTAAAAATATGATTTTTATATATTGAACAGCATAGTAAAAATTCGATTTTTATATATTGAATAGCATAGTAAAAATTCGATTTTTATATATTGAATAGCATAGTAAAAATTCGATTTTTATATATTGAACAGCATAGTAAAAATTCGATTTTTTATATATTGAATAACATAGTAAAGATTCAATTTTTATATAAAGTATAACGAAGTGAAAATTCTATTTTTACAAATATGAAATAGAGATGAAAATTCTATTTTCACAATATGAAGTTAGCGATAAAAATATGATTTTTATATAATAGAGAATATAAAAATGTGATTTTTATATTTATAGTGACTACGGGCAATGAAGATGACGAAGATGCGATGAAGATGAAGATTTCTATCAAAGAAGAGTCAAGATGTTTGGATAGCTATATGTGAGAATTTCTCACCTTTCAATTTCTTTTTCTAGTTATATATATACTAGGATGCAGACGGTGCTTAGTAGCACCCGACACAATCGTCCACAAACCATGGACTTGTTTGTTTGGTTGCGTAGATTAGTTGGATGATTTGATCTGAAATTGAACTGTTTGGTGAAATAAATTGATTGATTGATGTGTGAATGGCGTGGGCCTTCACTAGACCGGGGATAAGGCTAGGCCTCGTCCCGTTTCTAGTATCGTGCCGTTATGCCGCCGAAATTTTCTAAAATAAGTTAGAAAAATAAAGATATCATTTTATTGAATAAATGAATTGAATAGAAATTCATAGGTTGAAATAAAATGTTTTATCATTAAAAATATAATTTTTAACGTGAATGTGAATAAATAAAATATTCATTTACAAACCGGACGGTTTGTTTATGTACACTTATTTGAATGACATTGATTGGGACGATAAATTTTACACATCGCCCAACAGCACAAATAAAATATGTGTTTGATTGTTTGAAACCCCACACGGGTGTTGGGATGAAATTTGAAGTTCACTCATCCTGATTGATTAAATATGTCGATCGATTGATTGACAGGCTGTTATAAGCGTTAGATATCTATATTTGATGCTTATACAGTGTAGTGCACTTTGGTTGATGGTTGATTATTTTTCAATGCTATTATGTGTGTAATGTATGCAAATCCATATAATTAACATTATATGGTGATTGATTGGGCCTCATTCCAATTTGAAAAATAAAGAATATTATAAAATAAAAGTACATGTGTTGACAGTACTCATCCATTGAGATTGGTCATGTGTTGAACGAAATATTTTAGTAATAAAATTTACACCTTTATCGATATAAAATAAAAGTTCATGTGTTGACAGTACTCATCCATTGAGATTGGTCATGTGTTGAACGAAATATTTTAGTAATAAAATTTACACCTTTATCGATATAAAATAAAAGTTCATGTGTTGACAGTACTCATCCATTGAGATTGGTCATGTGTTGAACGAAATATTTTGATAATAACAACTATTTTGAAAAAGAAATATTTGAAATAGAATATTTGAAAATAGAAATTTATGAAGCCGTGTTGATTAGATTGACGCCATTTTGACGTGAACGATATTTACATCGATTTTGAAAACGATTTCGAAATGAATTGAATTGAAAACGATTTCGAAATGAATTGAATTGAAAACGATTTCGAAATGAATTAAATTGAAAACGATTTCGAAATGAATTGAATTGAAAACGATTTCGAAATGAAATGAATTGAAAACGAATTCAAATTGAATTGAAAGCAAATTGAAATGAATTCAAATTGAATTGAAATTTGAATTGAATAGAAATGAATTTTAAAACGAATTTATAAAGAAGAATTCAATTTTGATTTGAATTGAAATGGAAGTTGAAATTGCTTTTGAAACGAATTTAAAACTATTTATATAATTAGTTTTAAATAGTAATCGACGAAATATATTATATATATATTATATATATAATATAATGGCCTGAATAGAACGCGCCGCGCCGCGGCAGTTCGTGAATTTCGACCATTTATTTCAAACGGACATTACGGGAGATCCGACCGTCGGATTCTCCTAAAACCGGAACCGTTGGGTTCGTATCGAAAAGAGCTTTCTAACGAATATTAGAAATTTGAAATCTAATGGTTGGATTTGGAATTATGTCCAAATCAAATTTGAAAAAGGTCGCTGTAAGTGCAGTTCGATGACCGTTGATGGAAATCGACTGTACAGGCCTCGATAAAATTATTAAAAATAGTAATAATTTGTGTAAAATCATAAGAAATGATTTAGAAAGAATTGGGATGAAAAACTCCATATTTGAAAAGATAAAAATAGATTTTTATCGAAATGAACTAGTTTCGAACTAGAATTATAATTCTATTTATTTTTAAATAAATAAATTGAATTTGAAAAGGGTTTTAAAAATAACCAGAATTTCCAATGATTGCATTGGAGTGGATTTGAATCGAAATTGTCTTCGGAATATTTCGATGTTGGAATTCGTGATTATACAGATGTTGTTATGGAAATTTGAAAGATATATATTTATATCGTTATTTCCAATACGACATTTGTTGATCGTAGAATTTGATATTGAATATAAGCCGATATATTTTCTATTCAGAGCCTTATATTGAATATCAAATGTGATTTGGGTTTGTCGTGAATGGTGTCTTCACTAACACTGTTCTTGAACCCAGTTGAGAAAAGATTAAATCTTTTTATTTAGATTTAACGAAGTGTACCAATTAAATAATATTTAATTGGGATTGAATTGATATTGATTTTTGGGTTTATCGTGAACAGTGTTTTAAATAACACTCGTTCTTTAACCCGATAATTAATGAATGTGATTTTGGGTTTATCGTGAACCGTGTTTTTAAATGACACTGATTCTTTAACCCAGTCAAAGATTAAAACTAAGTGGAGTTTTAATGAATCTTTAATTAGATTGAAATGATCGAGAATGGAGTATCACCAGTTTTGCTCCAGGCGATAGTTAAATCTTTAATTAGATTTGAACGTGAAATGGTAATTGAATTTACCGATAACACTGTGGTGTTAGATATGAAGTATTACCAGTTTTACTTCATGGGATGAATAGGTTGGGATTGGGAAATTAAAACCAATGATTACTTCGGTAAGGTTCGCTAATTCCGACTAGTTTTGAATTGATATTCAAAAGATAGATTAAAGAGTAAATTCAGGAATTTATCTTGGATAAAATAAATGGGAACCTTTCCCTATGAATGTGAAATTTAGAAACTAATTGTCGGTTAGCCAAGCAGAATGGTTTTCTGGATATTGATCTGATGTTGGTTTCGGCCTTCGGGGTTAATATTTGGGGAATTATTCTCTTGATTAATTTACGGTTAGTGACTGATGAATTGGAATGAGGCGTATGTTGTGTTTGCGTAACACTTATTTAAATATACGCGAGTTATTCGGAAAGACCGGGTTTATCCCATTCTGAATAACTGATACGACGATAAGTCGAAGATGAAGACGACGGTCGAAGACCGGAGGTCTTCACGTCGTTTGGGTAATTACTGATGATCTTGATTGGGCTGTACACCCAAGAAGATGGAAACAGTTAGTGATCGTCCAGACGTACTTGGAGATCGATGGATATGCGGGGTACTAGGTGCCTCCGGTTTCGTTCAGACCCAGAACGGACTTGTAAATGGACTGTGTGTCTGACATTGGATTTTAGTCTGTGTGATTGGTCTCTATTAAATATATATATCTGTTTGGCGGCGGAGAATTTATTCTCTTGCTTAACGCCCTTCTCTGAGACGTACGAGCTCAGGGGTTATATATTGATGGATATCAAACGCATGGGGTGAATTGCCTGTGTGGCATGCCTAAGTGGCAATTGATCGAGGCTTCTGTTGAAAAGCAAAGTCTTGTGGTTGATGATCAAAGCACGGCCTTTGTGGCGTAGCTTTGTGTAACGTTTACCTCGCGTGTTTCACACCCGGTATGAACCAAAAACGGGAGAGGACGTCAGGGAGGGCATGCGTTTCTTTCTAGCTAGAAGTGGCGTCAGTGGTTTTACACGCCCTGACGAGTTTGACTTATGTGGTTGTTGCTGTTGCGAGGCGCCTTGGATTGATCGGTCGTTCTCGAACCAATGGAGTCATTTAGTTGGCTCGTTTACGCCCCATAGGGCGGGGAAATGCATGTTCAGGGTTTAAGTTTAATCCACATCGGTGGACTGGCCCTGAGGATCCAAGGGCCCACCTGAGTCTGGGTCCTGAGGGGCGGGCTAGAGCGTCTCGAATCGGTTGAGGACTATCTTTTGCCTCGGTTCATAGATGGAAATCCAATTTCCAAATACGTGACTTTGCGGTTTTATTTGTAAACCTATATATGGCGACATAGTGGCATGGGACGCTCATGTCGCCTATGATTGATACTTATGATTTGAAGTTGTTTTATACACTATACACTTATAGTAGTATCAAATGATTTGTTTTAAACGTATCAAGCATTCTTTGGCTGTTATAAGGGAAAACCCTATCCCCCGGCTTGCGTTTGCATTATGTGATAGGACCTGGGTCTTATAACAGCTTCATTTTTCTTTATTAAGCATTGCGCTGTTTACTTATATGCACTGGTATTCTTGGGAGGAAACCCGTTCCGTGTTATACGGCGTGGTCCCTTGTTTTGCCTAACTTTAAAAATAAAGATTAATAACTGTTTTAGTTCTCACACCAGTCACATGACTGACCTGGAGTTTATTGTTTTAACCTAAACTCTGGGTGCCCTTATTTTGACACGGGCAGCTAGTAGTTTTGGTTTTGCAGATTTATATTCACAGGATCCTGGTTTACAGCTGGAACGATATCCGGAAAGCTTTGTATCCGTATATCTCTTTCTAGTTGTGTATTGTATTATTTTCCGCTGCTATGTATTTAAATGTAATTTAAATCTCTGATATTTCTGTGTAATATTCCTTTATACTCTGTATATTCTTGTAATCTGATGCATTGTTGTACTATACAATGAAATGTTCTTCTGTATGCGTTCTGTTTTGTCGTGTTCTCAAAACGATAGGGCGTTTCGAACGGCCTGGATCGGTTTAGCGACTGGTTCGGACTGAGCGAAATTCTTTGCCGTCACAGTTGGTATCAGAGCTTTGGTTTACAAAGCTCAGAGAACAAGGCACATTAGAACCATACGAAAGAATTCATCAGATATTGGATTAGTAATATCCAATGAGAATGACTCGTTAGAGATGGGATCAGTAGTATCCTAGAACGAGTGTGAAGAGTATATTTTTAAAATGAAAACAAATTTTGTTTTGAAAATTTAAATCAATCATTCGTATTTGATTATTTATTTTATATTGATTAGGACAATCCAAAATATAAAGATTTTGCGTATGCGCCTAGCTAGCGTGTATTCGAAGTTTTGATATGTTGGATAGATATAGAATCACACTCTAGTCGCTCGGGCATGATTCTAATGATTGACGCGTCATCATTAGAATTTATTTTCGTGTTTCGAAGGTGAGATTTCTATATACTTCCTATTGACTGGTGTGAGAACCAAAATTATATAGGCCTATTGTTGTGATTTGGCATCAAAACATGATTTTCTTTATATGTATCAAAATTATAAATTTGAAACTCTAATTCACTAATTGATTGATGGTTGCGTTGCTTGTTTAGTTGTTTGCTAAAATTTTGAACCATTATGCCTAATTGAATCAAATATTGAACTGTATTGAAATTTGGTCGCAATTGCTTGCATATACATATATATCATTGAACAGGTCATAGCAAGGAGGCTAGAGCAGAGAATAAAATTTGTTTGCCCGACAAATAGGTACATGTTTACTACATAATTTACTGTTTTGTTTGGGTGATGATGATTTTATGAGCCTATTGGCTAGCCGCTTGGCTTTTTCTTTTTCTTTTTGAGATCTGAAGGACCGGGGAAGCTATTTGAAATTCCCCGATGCTCCCATTGCAGGGGAGGTTATGGCGAAATTTTTCGAAAATTTAGGGTGTTAGCCAAATTTTTGAAATTTTGAAAATTCTCAGAAACTAAAGAGTTAGAGAATGGAAGCCGGATCGAACGTAGAGTTGATTAATCAAACCACTTTCGACTTTGTTCCTTTTCGGGGACGAAAAGTTTTAAGTGGGGGAGATTGTAACAACCCGTAAAATGCGAGCCAGTTTGAAATTTTTATTTTGGCAATTTTAGCGAATTCTGATTATTTAAAATAGATTATTTTAAATAAAATCGACGAGAAATTTATTTTGAATAGAATTCGACGTATATATTATATACGCCGTCGTTAGAATATAAATATTTATATATAATTATAAATAGAATTGAAAATGGCGCGGTAGTTCGATAATTCGATTTTAAACTTCAATTGAATGTACCGGGTGCAAAACAATCCGGATTTTAGTGAAACCAAAAACATTAGGATCCCTTTGTGAATATCTTTCCAACGAATCCGAAAAATCAAGATTTCATATCGGGAATCAAAAGATGTGTCCAGTTGAAAATTCTGAATAGTCGCTATGGAATTCAGGCCCTTAAAAATGGACATTTTGCAAACGACCTCGGATTTCGACGAAACCAGTTTTGTTGGGTCCGTGATGTCAAGTTATTGCTAGGTTTCAAATTTCATAATTTTTCGAATCAATATGTGAGCGTGGCAAAGGAAAACGCGATTGACCATTTTCAGTTGATTTTAATCGACTGGAAAATGGCCATTTTTCCAACGGTCTCAGAATTCGACGAAACTAGTTTTGTTAAGACCGTATCGTCAATACGAAACTAGAAAATATTTTTCTGGAATTTTTAAAGTTCGTATGTAACTCCGGTAAATTGAAATACGCGTTCAAATTCAATATATAGAGTTATATGTTGATTTCAACGGAAACTGATCGAAACAGTCAAATCAGCTTACGATACATATCCCATTGTGTTCGGAATGGGGGTAAAACGCTATGGACGACAGGCGGTGGGTTCGATTCTGAAGTCGTCAGAAAAGGTTGCTTTATGAGTATATAAATTTAATAATTAAATAAATAAATAAATAAATAAAATAAAAATAAATAAATATCTCTTCCCTCCTTAAAACACTCTGCCCCCCCCCCCCCAGTCTCGATTCAGAGAAAAAAAAACGAAGACATCCAAATCGAACGAGAACCCGTCGCCCCTACCTCCCTCCGCCACGACCGCCGGAACAGGCGCCGCTCCGATCAAGCCCCTCCCTCTTTGCCTCGCGCTCACTCTCCTTTTTCCCCCTTCCTCCATAGGCGGAAACCCCCGACCACCGAACCCCCCTAGCCACCTCCGGCGAACTCAGAGACCCTCCCCTCCTCCGATTCAAGCAAAGAAACCCCCTCCTGTCGAGTTGCTGCGCCAGCGAGCCTCCTCCGCCGTGATGGTCAGCGATGAACCCTCCTCTTTCTTGTCCAGCATATGTAAGTGTTTATATTGATTTTTAATTTATTTATATACAAAGAAAGTTTTGATTTTTCCTTTATATACAAAGAAAGTTTATATAACGTAAAGATTATATTTTTATTTATAAAAAGATTGGATTTTTATACATGATAAAAATTGGATTTTTATTTGAATGGCAAAATAAAAATAAATAAGATTTTTATATAAGTGGAGCGTTCATAAAAATAGGATCTTTCTTATGTGAGGAGCGTTATAAAGATGAGAATTTTAAAATATAAAAGTTGTGATTTTTACTTAAAATATGAAAGGTCGAATTTTTAAAATATAAAAGATTAAAATTTTAAAATATAAAAGGTCGAATTTTTAAAATATGAAAGACGAGATTTTTCTTATGGAAAAGAGGTGATTTTTATAATGTAAACGAAGTGATAAAAATATAATTTTTATTATAGGAGAGAGATAAAAATATAATTTTTATTATAGTAGAGAGTCAAAAATATAATTTTTATAATATAGAAAGGTTAAAAATATAATTTTTTTTTACTATTGGCATATTAAAAATATAATTTTTATAAGGTATAGAATATAAAAATTCGATTTTTATATATAGAACTTCGAAGTAAAAATATGATTTTTATATATTGAACAGCATAGTAAAAATTCGATTTTTATATATTGAATAGCATAGTAAAAATTCGATTTTTATATATTGAATAGCATAGTAAAAATTCGATTTTTATATATTGAACAGCATAGTAAAAATTTGATTTTTTATATATTGAATAACATAGTAAAGATTCAATTTTTATATAAAGTATAACGAAGTGAAAATTCTATTTTTACAAATATGAAATAGAGATGAAAATTCTATTTTCACAATATGAAGTTAGCGATAAAAATATGATTTTATATAATAGAGAATATAAAAATGTGATTTTTATATTTATAGTGACTACGGGCAATGAAGATGACGAAGATGCGATGACGATGAAGATTTCTATCAAAGAAGAGTCAAGATGTTTGGATAGCTATATGTGAGAATTTCTCACCTTTCAATTTCTTTTTCTAGTTATATATATACTAGGATGCAGACGGTGCTTAGTAGCACCCGACACAATCGTCCACAAACCATGGACTTGTTTGTTTGGTTGCGTAGATTAGTTGGATGATTTGATCTGAAATTGAACTGTTTGGTGAAATAAATTGATTGATTGATGTGTGAATGGCGTGGGCCTTCACTAGACCGGGGATAAGGCTAGGCCTCGTCCCGTTTCTAGTATCGTGCCGTTATGCCGCCGAAATTTTCTAAAATAAGTTAGAAAAATAAAGATATCATTTTATTGAATAAATGAATTGAATAGAAATTCATAGGTTGAAATAAAATGTTTTATCGTTAAAAATATAATTTTTAACGTGAATGTGAATAAATAAAATATTCATTTACAAACCGGACGGTTTGTTTATGTACACTTATTTGAATGACATTGATTGGGACGATAAATTTTACACATCGCCCAACAGCACAAATAAAATATGTGTTTGATTGTTTGAAACCCCACATGGGTGTTGGGATGAAATTTGAAGTTCACTCATCCTGATTGATTAAATATGTCGATCGATTGATTGACAGGCTGTTATAAGCGTTAGATATCTATATTTGATGCTTATACAGTGTAGTGCACTTTGGTTGATGGTTGATTATTTTTCAATGCTATTATGTGTGTAATGTATGCAAATCCATATAATTAACATTATATGGTGATTGATTGGGCCTCATTCCAATTTGAAAAATAAAGAATATTATAAAATAAAAGTTCATGTGTTGACAGTACTCATCCATTGAGATTGGTCATGTGTTGAACGAAATATTTTAGTAATAAAATTTACACCTTTATCGATATAAAATAAAAGTTCATGTGTTGACAGTACTCATCCATTGAGATTGGTCATGTGTTGAACGAAATATTTTAGTAATAAAATTTACACCTTTATCGATATAAAATAAAAGTTCATGTGTTGACAGTACTCATCCATTGAGATTGGTCATGTGTTGAACGAAATATTTTGATAATAACAACTATTTTGAAAAAGAAATATTTGAAATAGAATATTTGAAAATAGAAATTTATGAAGCCGTGTTGATTAGATTGACGCCATTTTGACGTGAACGATATTTATATCGATTTTGAAAACGATTTCGAAATGAATTGAATTGAAAACGATTTCGAAATGAATTGAATTGAAAACGATTTCGAAATGAATTGAATTGAAAACGATTTCGAAATGAATTGAATTGAAAACGATTTCGAAATGAAATGAATTGAAAACGAATTCAAATTGAATTGAAAGCAAATTGAAATGAATTCAAATTGAATTGAAATTTGAATTGAATAGAAATGAATTTTAAAACGAATTTATAAAGAAGAATTCAATTTTGATTTGAATTGAAATGGAAGTTGAAATTGCTTTTGAAACGAATTTAAAACTATTTATATAATTCGTTTTAAATAGTAATCGACGAAATATATTATATATATATATTATATATATAATATAATGGCCTGAATAGAACGCGCCGCGCCGCGGCAGTTCGTGAATTTCGACCATTTATTTCAAACGGACATTATGGGAGATCCGACCGTCGGATTCTCCTAAAACCGGAACCGTTGGGTTCGTATCGAAAAGAGCTTTCTAACGAATATTAGAAATTTGAAATCTAATGGTTGGATTTGGAATTATGTCCAAATCAAATTTGAAAAAGGTCGCTGTAAGTGCAGTTCGATGACCGTTGATGGAAATCGACTGTACAGGCCTCGATAAAATTATTAAAAATAGTAATAATTTGTGTAAAATCATAAGAAATGATTTAGAAAGAATTGGGATGAAAAACTCCATATTTGAAAAGATAAAAATAGATTTTTATCGAAATGAACTAGTTTCGAACTAGAATTATAATTCTATTTATTTTTAAATAAATAAATTGAATTTGAAAAGGGTTTTAAAAATAACCAGAATTTCCAATGATTGCATTGGAGTGGATTTGAATCGAAATTGTCTTCGGAATATTTCGATGTTGGAATTCGTGATTATACAGATGTTGTTATGGAAATTTGAAAGATATATATTTATATCGTTATTTCCAATACGACATTTGTTGATCGTAGAATTTGATATTGAATATAAGCCGATATATTTTCTATTCAGAGCCTTATATTGAATATCAAATGTGATTTGGGTTTGTCGTGAATGGTGTCTTCACTAACACTGTTCTTGAACCCAGTTGAGAAAAGATTAAATCTTTTTATTTAGATTTAACGAAGTGTACCAATTAAATAATATTTAATTGGGATTGAATTGATATTGATTTTTGGGTTTATCGTGAACAGTGTTTTAAATAACACTCGTTCTTTAACCCGATAATTAATGAATGTGATTTTGGGTTTATCGTGAACCGTGTTTTTAAATGACACTGATTCTTTAACCCAGTCAAAGATTAAAACTAAGTGGAGTTTTAATGAATCTTTAATTAGATTGAAATGATCGAGAATGGAGTATCACCAGTTTTGCTCCAGGCGATAGTTAAATCTTTAATTAGATTTGAACGTGAAATGGTAATTGAATTTACCGATAACACCGTGGTGTTAGATATGAAGTATTACCAGTTTTACTTCATGGGATGAATAGGTTGGGATTGGGAAATTAAAACCAATGATTACTTCGGTAAGGTTCGCTAATTCCGACTAGTTTTGAATTGATATTCAAAAGATAGATTAAAGAGTAAATTCAGGAATTTATCTTGGATAAAATAAATGGGAACCTTTCCCTATGAATGTGAAATTTAGAAACTAACTGTCGGTTAGCTAAGCAGAATGGTTTTCTGGATATTGATCTGATGTTGGTTTCGGCCTTCGGGGTTAATATTTGGGGAATTATTCTCTTGATTAATTTACGGTTAGTGACTGATGAATTGGAATGAGGCGTATGTTGTGTTTGCGTAACACTTATTTAAATATACGCGAGTTATTCGGAAAGACCGGGTTTATCCCATTCTGAATAACTGATACGACGATAAGTCGAAGATGAAGACGACGGTCGAAGACCGGAGGTCTTCACGTCGTTTGGGTAATTACTGATGATCTTGATTGGGCTGTACACCCAAGAAGATGGAAACAGTTAGTGATCGTCCAGACGTACTTGGAGATCGATGGATATGCGGGGTACTAGGAGCCTCCGGTTTCGTTCAGACCCAAAACGGACTTGTAAATGGACTGTGTGTCTGACATTGGATTTTAGTCTGTGTGATTGATCTCTATTAAATATATATCTGTTTGGCGGCGGAGAATTTATTCTCTTGCTTAACGCCCTTCTCTGAGACGTACGAGCTCAGGGGTTATATATTGATGGATATCAAACGCATGGAGTGAATTGCCTGTGTGGCATGCCTAAGTGGCAATTGATCGAGGCTTCTATTGAAAAGCAAAGTCTTGTGGTTGATGATCAAAGCACGGCCTTTGTGGTGTAGCTTTGTGTAACGTTTACCTCGCGTGTTTCACACCCAGTATGAACCAAAAACGGGAGAGGACGTCAGGGAGGGCATGCGTTTCTTTCTAGCTAGAAGTGGCGTCAGTGGTTTTACACGCCCTGACGAGTTTGACTTATGTGGTTGTTGCTGTTGCGAGGCGCCTCGGATTGATCGGTCGTTCTCGAACCGATGGAGTCATTTAGTTGGCTCGTTTACGCCCCATAGGGCGGGGAAATGCATGTTCAGGGTTTAAGTTTAATCCACATCGGTGGACTGGCCCTGAGGATCCAAGGGCCCACCTGAGTCTGGGTCCTGAGGGGCGGGCTAGAGCGTCTCGAATCGGTTGAGGACTATCTTTTGCCTCGGTTCATAGATGGAAATCCAATTTCCAAATACGTGACTTTGCGGTTTTATTTGTAAACCTATATATGGCGACATAGTGGCATGGGACGCTCATGTCGCCTATGATTGATACTTATGATTTGAAGTTGTTTTATACACTATACACTTATAGTAGTATCAAATGATTTGTTTTAAACGTATCAAGCATTCTTTGGCTGTTATAAGGGAAAACCCTATCCCCCGGCTTGCGTTTGCATTGTGTGATAGGACCTGGGTCTTATAACAGCTTCATTTTTCTTTATTAAGCATTGCGCTGTTTACTTATATGCACTGGTATTCTTGGGAGGAAACCCGTTCCGTGTTATACGGCGTGGTCCCTTGTTTTGCCTAACTTTAAAAATAAAGATTAATAACTGTTTTAGTTCTCACACCAGTCACATGACTGACCTGGAGTTTATTGTTTTAACCTAAACTCTGGGTGCCCTTATTTTGACACGGGCGGCTAGTAGTTTTGGTTTTGCAGATTTATTTTCACAGGATCCTGGTTTACAGCTGGAATGATATCCGGAAAGCTTTGTATCCGTATATCTCTTTCTAGTTGTGTATTGTATTATTTTCCGCTGCTATGTATTTAAATGTAATTTAAATCTCTGATATTTCTGTGTAATATTCCTTTATACTCTGTATATTCTTGTAATCTGATGCATTGTTGTAATATACAATGAAATGTTCTTCTGTATGCGTTCTGTTTTGTCGTGTTCTCAAAACGATAGGGCGTTTCGAACGGCCTGGATCGGTTTAGCGACTGGTTCGGACCGAGCGAAATTCTTTGCCGTCACAGTTAATATATATGGAATTTAAAGGGCTTTGTCGTTATTCCATTTATATTATTAGTCGGATACGGAAATTGATATCGATTACATATTGATCTGTTTTTCTGCGAAGATTCCATAATTAGTTGGAATGTGATTAGGTTTATCTGAGCTGTGTTTTAAACGACATTAGTTCTTTAACCCAGTTAAAGACAAGATAACATGTCTAACATTGTATTTTGAACTGAATGGTTGATTTCTTCTAAATATATATCTGTTTCGTGGCGGAGAATTTATTCTCTTTCTTATCACCCTTCTCTAAGACGTACGAGCTTAGAGGTTATATATCGACAGAAATCAATAGTACAGAGTAAATTGTCGATGCGACATGTTTGTGTTTCCAAAGTTAAATAATCATTAATATTGATTTTTGGGAAGATTAAAACTAAGTGGAGTTTTAATGAATTTTTAATTAGACTGAAATGTGAATTGATAATCTAAATTATCAAATTTGGGAAATGATCGAGAATGGAGTATCACCAGTTTTGCTCCAAGCGATAGTTAAATCTTTAATTAGATTTGAACTGAAATGGTAATTAAATTTACCGATAACACCGTGGTGTTAGATAAGGAGTATTACCAGTTTTCTCCATGGGATGAATAGGTTGGGATTGGGAAATTAAACAAATGATTACTTCGGTAAGGTGCGCTAATCTCGACTAGTTTGGAAAACCTTAATATGGTTTGAATTGATATCCAAAGGAAGATTAAAGAATAAATTTAAATAATTTATTTTTAATAAAATTAATGGGAACCTTTCCCAAAAAATGTGAATATTTGAATAAAAGAATATTCTGAATTGGAATGAGGCATATGTCGTGTGTTTATATCACTTGATTATAATATACGCAGGTTATTCGAAAAGGCCGGGTTTATACCCATTCCGAATAACTGATTCGATGATAAGTCGACGATGAAGACGGTGGTTGAAGACCGGAGGCCTTCACATCGTTTGGATGATTATTGATGTCTTGATTGGGCTGTACACCCAAGACAAGGTTATAAGTGGTGATCGTCCAGACGTACTTGGAGATTGACCGGATATGCGAGGACCTCTCTCATGTATTCGACGTATGGGACAAGGAATAAGGTGCCTCCGGTTTCGTTCAGACCTAGAATGAACTTGTAAATGGATGTGTGTCTGACATTGGATTTTATTCTTTGTTGATTGATCTCTATTAAATATATGTCTGTTTGGTGGCAGAGAATTTATTCTCTTGCTTAACACCCTTCTCTGAGACGTACGAGCTCAGAGGTTATATATCGATAGACATCAGTCACATGGCATGAATTGCCTGTGTGGCATGTTGAGATGCAAATGATCAAGGCTTCTGTTGAAAAGCAAAGTCTTGTGGTTGATGATCAAAGCACAGATTTAATATAGCATAGCTTTGTGTATAGTGGTAATTCACGAGCCTCACACCTCGGTATGAGCCAAAAAGGGGTCGACCCGTTGGGAGAACATGACATTTCTTTCTAGCTATGGGTGGTGTCATGGTATGGAGCCCAGACATTTATATTTTTTTACCTATGTGGATGATGGATAGTGAGGCGCCTCGGTTATATCGGTTACTATGGAGCCAATGGATAGGTCCGATAGGACCTGGAAACGTGTGTTCAAGAATTGTCAATCCTCAAACGTAAGAGAGGACCGGCCCAACCGATCCAGGATTCTCTGCGAGGAGTCCTGAGACATTTGCTAGAGTGTCTCGAAGCGGTGAGGAGCCATCCTTGGCCTCAACTCATAGATGGAATCCAATTTCCAGTATGTGACCTTTCGGTTTTGATTGTAGAGCGTAGTATTGGTGATTGACATGAAAATGTGTTTATTTCATGCTTGTATATCTTATCTTTTGTATATAAATAGAATATTACTTGGGTATTATTTTGTCACTTTTACAGATATGCCGACTTAGCCACATGCAATCAGAAAATATAAAAATAGAGAACAAATTGCTGTATATTTACAATTGAAGACTTGCTGATGAAGATCTCACATCCAGTTGCTTTTTGGACAAGAAAATAACTGGAAGAAGGGCTATGTATATCACAAATCAATGAAAAATTGTGAAGTAAGCAAGAGGAAAAGAGGAAAGGCCCAAATTTATTAGATTTCACTAAGGCCATTTGAAATTCTCATTGTAAACTCTTTTGTGATTTCCCCTAAGGCCCGTTTGTCATTATATTAGGGTTAGGGTTAGGGTTGGCTATATATCCTATAAATACCCTTGTAATTTCATTTTAAAGATCATTCGGGAATTAATAAAGTTTTCTTCTTTTTCTTTTTTCTGCATTTTTTATTTTCTTAGCAATTAGTGTTGTCTACACAATTAGATTTAGTAGAACACTATTTTTATTTTGCAATTTTTTTTATTAGTGATTGACCGTCTGATTAGATTCAGCGGTAATCCTAATTTTATTTACTTTTTGTTATTTTAATTTCTGCAATTTCAATTTCTGTTCTTTTTACTGCTTCCTTAGGTCAATTGGATTGAATACAGATTTGATTAGATTCAGATCTAATTCAATTTAATAATAGTTTAATTGCAGTTTCAATTTCGTTTGCTTTCAAAACCAACCTCGAAGATTTGTCTAACTCGCCCAAGAAATTATATAAATAATTTAATTTACCTCCCTGTGATTGGACTTGCATACTACACGATCTGTGCGCTTGCAGTATTTATTTTAAAATTCGCGCTTTTCTATTTCATAGGAAAGCGACGAACAATTGGCGACATAGTAGCATGGGATATTATGTCGTCTATGATTGATACATTTATATTTGAAGTTGTTTTATACACTATGCACTTATAATAGTATCAAATGATTTGTTTTTGAATGTACCAAGTATGTTTGGCTATTATAAGGGAAAACCATATCCTCCAACTTGCGTTGCATTGTGTGATGGGGACTGGGTTTTATAATATCTTCATTTTTCCAAAAAGCATTGTGCTGTTTATTCTATGCACTGGTATTCTTGGGAGGAAACCCGTTCTGTGTTATATGGCATGGTCCCTTGATTTACTTTACTTTAAAATAATGATCTAAATAACTGTTTCAGTTCTCACACCAGTCACATGACTGACCTGGAGTTTATTTCTTTAACCTAAACTCTGGGTGCCCCTATTTTCCACACGGGCAGCTAGTAGTTTTGGTTTTGCAGATATTATATTCACAGGATCCTGGTTTACAGCTGGAGCTATATTGAAACGCTTTGTATCCGTGTATTTCTTTCAGTTGTGTTTTGTATTAATTTTCCGCTGCATTTCAATTTGTAAATCTCTGATATTTATCAAATGTATGATATTTGTTCATACTTTGTATATTCTTGTACTCTGATGTAAATTGTTGTAATAAGAAATGAAATTTTCTTCTGTTTGTGTTCTGATTTGTTGTGTCTTCAGGTAATCCGTTCTTTCTCTTCTTTCGGAGACAGGGGAGGTTCGGGTCGTTATATGTAATGTCAAAACATAACTTGTAACAACCCGTATTTCGATAACATGATTAAAGACGAGAATCAAGGCAGAATTTAATTTTAAATTCTGAATCAAGTGAAACGGGCTATGCCATTGCGTTCGTCTCGGAAAAATACGTGAAATAGAGTCCGAGTTTTCGAAAATCAGAGTCCGTATGACCAAGATATGGCCTCGCGAAGTTTCACGAAAAATTCCCAAATTAAAGTATACTTAATTAAGTGAAATGGGTTGCGCAGAGAAATATATATATATTGATATATATATATATAATTGAAAATTAAATAAATAAATATGCAAAAATGTTCGAAACAACGAATTGGGAGAGGGGAATAACCGAACCGGCCGATTTTTGAGGTCGACCCGAGCCCGCTGGGTCGACTAGGGGTTAATCCAGGGTGTTTGGCTGTCAAACCGTGGGCCGATTCGCTCAAATGCAGATTTTTCATTTGGATGGTCCTCATGGTTCATCTTTAATCTAAAGGCCCTAGATGGTTCCTACACTTGACTTCTTCCCCAAGACATGCTTTGATGGCTTGGATTGAATCTAGGTTTAATCCTATGGCCTAAAACACTTGCCTAATCTATAAATAAGACCCTAACCTATCCTAAATCCTCATTATTCATTCATGCAACTAAACTATGGCAAAATTTCTACTCTCATGGCCTCCACTCAACTATCCTAGCCTCCACTTCATTTCTATGAAAGGTTTCATGATCTTGAGAGTGTTAGAGAGTCCCTATGTTAGTATGAGAGCTTCTCAAGTTGATTCCAAGGCAAAAGCTTTGATCTTTGTTCATAAAGATGGTGTTTTTATCGATTTGGAGCATCCATCTTTGGGTTTTTGGGTGATGGCATGCATAGGCTTCATCACAAGCTTTAGTGTAATCGATTTAGGCCCTAATAGCAATGTAAGCCCTTCCCTACTCTTAGATATTAACTATGAAGTTAAATGTTCATGTTGAAAGTTTGGGTTTGATCATTGAGAATGATGCATGCTATCATGTTATGCAAGTTTATGAAGTCATTATCTTGATCTTATGAGTAAAAAGCAACAACCTTTATGTTGAAATGTTGCATTATGCAACATGAGAACCTTCATAATCTTTATGTCAACTTGCATATGAAGTCATAACCCTTATATGATGATATATGCGAGTTACCAGTCATCATTCCATGTCTTTTGTCACCATGATTCGCTTATGTACCAAGTTTGGTTTTATGCATGTTTTTGTGAGGCTTAAGAATGTAACATGCAAGCTAATGACCACATTTGTGCCTCATTCGCCACCATGATTAACTTGTGGCTTAATATCCATTTTTGTTATGCCTTTGCCAAGTCTCTTCTTTTAATCCATTACGTGGTTGCGAACGTACATGCGAGTTTAAAAAAAAACGTTGGGTTCACATTATGGGAAAACATAATGACATGAATATGACTTGGGTAAATGGGTATAAACATGACAACGTGTAACGTTAAATATGACATGTGTTTATACTTGAAAATATGACTTGAAATATAACATGGAAGTGACATGTAAGTATGCATAAAAACATAAGCTTGGGAATTTACCTATTAAGTTAGGTCTACCCATTGGGAATTTACCTATTAAGTTAGGTCTACCCAATTGCTTGAAAACTTGAATATGAACATGACACTAGACTAAACATGAAAGTGGCCAACTCGAGGTTGGGTTGAGTTTGCAACATAAAGCTACCCGGAACCGACCGGCCTAACTAGTAGTTGCAAACAATAGGACCCAATGTGAGAAGTTGGTCATGTTGTGCTTGAACCCGAGGTTAGACCAAGTTGTGGTGTAAAGCTACCCGGAACCGACCGGCTTAACTAGTAACCACAACAAAGTCTAATGTGAGAGGTTGGGGTGCATTAAATAATTAATGCCACATAATAGGGTTAAGTTAATTTGATTAATGAGGCTTAACCAAATATGACATGGACAAATGGGTTAAGTAATTTGATTAGGCTAATGATACTTAACAAAACATGACAGGGTTGGGTAGGTTAAGTAACTTGATTTGCCTAACGACACTTGACCATTTTTATACGACGAGGGGACGGGATTAAGTTAACCAACACTTAATCAATCCAACACGATAACTTGATAAGGTTAAGTAAATTTTCTTAGTAACACTTAACCGTTTAATACAGTTAATGGATGGGGTTAAGTCAACTCAGACCTAACTAATCTAAACATGGTAATTGGACGGGGTTAAGTTAATTTACACTTAACTAATCCAACTCGTTAGTTTGATGTGGTTAAGTGACCTATACTTAACCAATCTAACGTGAAAACATGATAAGGCTAAGTCACGAATCACTTGAATACGCTTGACCGATTTGACTCGGAAATTTGACAAGGTCAAGTTAATTTATATAATTAACCAATCTAAAATGATAATTAGACGAGGTTAAGTTATGGATTGCTTAATATACTTAGCCAACTTGACACATGGTTTGTAGGGTTAAGTCTTGGACTTGGATACTTAGCCAATTTTGACATGGTTTGTAGACAGGCTAAGTTATGAACTTAAGTGACACTTAACCCATTAGATAAACCCTAATTCGGAGGATTAGGTAAATAACCATAGTTAACAAGGATTATGGAAATAAGGCTAAGTGGTAAACCTTAGTTAAGGGAAACTAAGTAATAATTCTTAGTCAAGGAAATTTGGACCATTTCTTAGATAGATTAGTAACCCGATGCGTTAGGTCAACGTTTAAGTATGCGTGTAGGAGCAGACTATCTGATTTAGATAAAGACTCCAACGAACTGGGTAACGAAGCAGCGGCTTCGGGGGAACGTGAGGATATTCTTGGGATCCCTCTGTAAGCTGCCAGGTCATTATACTAGGCTCACGAGAGGTTGAGGTCTGCGGTAGAAGAACCAAGAATATGCCTTGGTTGCTATGCGAGCGACCTAAAGACTGGGGTGGATAGCAGTGAGTCGACGAATACATAAGGTGCCCGAGATAGCAAGTTCGTCGATCATCTACCATCTTGAGTCAAGCGTGTACGTACGGAAAGGCAGGGAACACCCAACAGACCATAATTGCTATCTAATTATGGGTGAGGTAGGCCGTAGGATGTGGGCTGGCCGGAGTGTAGTTCTCATGCAAGATTTTCTCTTGTGTTGCCTTTCACTAGTTGAGGGAGGGGTCTCGTGGGACCATAGCCACGTGTAGAAAAGCAGACCTTAGTATCTGCATCGGCAGATAAATCTAAAGCTCCCGACCGAGTCCTGTATTTCTTGTTTTGCCCTGTGACAGGACTCGGATGGCACGATGTGATACATGTGCATACAGTTATAGAAAAACGATTCACGATGAATGCGTGGGAAAAAAGGCGCGGTTGAGGGTTAGCGTAATCCCTAGTGGCCTAGGTGGTTTAACCCAAACTGAAATACGAAAGCGTGCAATAGGTTAGCGTAATCCCTAGTGGTGCTAGGTGGCGTAAGTCCTAGTAGTTCAAATGATGATTCATATGGAAGAGCCTAGCTAGAACAAGGGTGACAGTCCAAACGATTTCAAGGATAATACGACATGAGGAAAGCCCGTACGGCCTACGGCAAAGGACTGAACTTATACATGGAAAGAAACATACGAGTGGGAAAACCTACATATGCGATGTATTAGGTTGACATGGACCATTACATGACATCGGTCAAGGGACATTCATAGTTAACACATAACGCGGGTTGGGATACTAGTACGAGAGGTGCAGAGCAAATATACATGTTAGAACCAGGAGAGATATACATGATAGAAACCGGGGGATGTTATACAGGATAGATACCTTGGGATATTATACTGGATAGAAACCTGACGATGTGATGCCTTGTTCTATCTTGACATCGTAATTTATCATGACACCTTAGTTTACTTGAGTTCAGTAGTTCATCCTGTTATTTTGATTTAGCTTATCTATCTTGTCATCATGCTTATGTTCATCCTAGTTTCTCATGGCAGTTAACTTTACTAGTTTTTATACTAATAGTAGATAGGGCTTACTCAGTCTTTTTGACTGACCCGTTTTGTTTCGCCTCTTTTCTTCCGTTTCCCCCCCCCCCCTCCCCCAGGTTACAGGGAGGAAATACTGTTGTTTAGTTTGGACTTCTTCTACTTGAAGGTCATCATGGATGGCTTGGACTTTTCTTGGCTATGGCTACTTTACTGCTTTTTCTTAGGGAATAATTTATGAAAAAGTCTTTATGCTTCTTTATTATTGCAAGACAGGTTTTGATGTACTCTGATGTAAAAGGCTTTAGACCTTAATTATTAATGTTTGTGAAAGTTCAATTTTACTTCCGCTATTTTATATGTTCTGTCTTGTGATATTTCTGTGCATGTTTACCAATAATGCCCCTCTAAAGCTAGTGCATTCCTTTGCGAGTGACCCTAGCGGAGGCGGGGTGTTACATTTGGTATCAGAGCAGAAGGTTACTAGACTGGGCAAAAGTTTTTTTAAAAAGACCTTCTGAAAATTATTGGAAAAACCGTTTACAAAGAAGCATTTTTCAAGAAAATTTTCTTTTAAAAAAAGAAAAAGGCTATTCCCCAAAGGCCATTAGCATTATCCTTGTTTTCTTGATTGAATCTCTTTTCCTTTCTTTCCTCCATCTGTAGTCACAGTGGTCTTGACTGCGACTAGTCTTTCTAGCTGCGTAAGTGTTCCCGTACGATGGAGGTGGTTCTCGAGAGACCGTTGCAGAATTATGCATGAAAGGATAGTAAGAACAAGGATAAAGGATACGAGTTCAGGGATAAGCAACATGTTGGTATGGCTGAGTCCAAAAAGGAGGGAGAAAGATGAACAATGAAACCCATGACGAGAGGGTACCTTTGGCATAGTGAAACGGGATAGATAGTTAAGTATCATGGGACAAGGACAAGATCATCTGGAGGGCAATAGTATGCTCTCATTTCTAGGGTACCTCAGAAGGAGGGTAAAGATCTTGTTAAAGGTTTAGCTTTTCTTCTCTATCATCCTGTCGGGACTTTGTTTTGATCACCGCATCTTTTAAGTCCGCTTCGATAGTTGAGTCTCTGCACCTTAGTACTAGCGTAGTAGGGGATCCCGTTTTTGTCCCAAGTCCTATTGGAAGATCGGTCCATTTATTCATGACTTGTTTTGGATTTGAGAATGACATGCCTCGGTTATGGATGGATTCTAGGGATAAAGTGGTTATCCAGTAAGGGGTGCCACTCTCGGTTTTGATAGGAGGGTAGTTAGACTCTTGACTAGCCTTGGTAATACCCTCGAAATCTCGTGGAACCTTTTGGGTTCGGTCATGATTAGTTACCTAGAATCCCTTGATACCTCTATTGGAAATTTGAAGCCCGATCGAGTGGGGTTCGCCGAGAAGATGGATGATTTATTTCACTTATGCATGGGTTATAGAAATCACCCTAATAAGTGCGCTTGATAACCTGGATGGCATCTGTTTACTTTCAAGAGAAAGTTCTTCTATGTGGAATACCTTGTGGTACGAGGTACGAGATTCATTAGTGAATTTTGGAAAGCTTGCATGAGATCATGAGTACGCAGTCATGTTTGCGTCAAGTATTTTAGGAAAAGGATAAGTGCAAGTGGAACGAGAGGCGACGAAGAAATGAGTTTCAGCTCATGTTATGGAAACAGGAAATAAGAAGCTACGAAATCGCGAAGTTAAAGGACGGTCAAGGCACAATGGAATTAAGCTCAAGGAAATACGACTTTGATGATCAAAGACTAGATACGCGCATGATATCTCTTTTTGGGAGTATATCCTTGATCCCTGTTTTCTGTAGAGCTTACTTGTAGGCTATCTTTTGTGGACATCCTCTCGGTCCTATTCTCCGTTACAAACCCTGTAAGGAGTTTGTCCTGTTTATCTTCTCGACCCTGTTTCAGGGAATTCTAGGTAGAACCCTATGGATGTAAACATGTATTTGAAACATGTTATGAATTATATGGTTGCAAGTGGTTGCAAGTGGTTGCAAGTGGTTGCTCGTGGATGCGCGAATACACATTACATACTAGCTCGACTCGGTCACATTTCATATTGCATATGCACGAGTATTTATACTTGTTTATGGATGAAATCGAATGTATTATCATGCGGTTGTTGCATATGAATGAATGATTGTGCACGCATATAGTATCTATATGACTAGGACTATTTGCATACATGTTGGATTCATGGCACTATACATATTTTGCATTAGAAAGATTATCCAGGCCTGATCATTAGCATTAGCTAAGGAACATGTACACACACATCTTGCATATATTCATACAGCATTAGAAATCATCTAAGGACAATGGTTGCTCGTGGATGATGTTTTGAGTAGATGGATGATGGATGGTAGGATATGTTCTTCCTAACTTGGAGATTTCGGGGACGAAATCCTAAAAGGTGGGGAGAATGTAACAACCTGTATTTCGATAACATGATTAAAGACGAGAATCAAGGCAGAATTTAATTTTAAATTCTGAATCAAGTGAAACGGGCTATGCCATTGCGTTCGTCTCGGAAAAATACGCGAAATAGAGTCCGAGTTTTCGAAAATCGGAGTCCGTATGACCAAGATATGGCCTCGCGAAGTTTCACGAAAAATTCCCAAATTAAAGTATACTTAATTAAGTGAAATGGGTTGCGCAGAGAAATATATATATATTGATATATATATATATATATAATTGAAAATTAAATAAATAAATATGCAAAAATGTTCGAAACAGCGAATTGGGAGAGGGGAATAACCGAACCGGCCGATTTTTGAGGTCGACCCGAGCCCGCTGGGTCGACTAGGGGTTAATCCAGGGTGTTTGGCTGTCAACCCGTGGGTCGATTCGCTCAAATGCAGATTTTGCATTTGGATGGTCCTCATGGTTCATCTTTAATCTAAAGGCCCTAGATGGTTCCTACACTTGACTTCTTCCCCAAGACATGCTTTGATGGCTTGGATTGAATCTAGGTTTAATCCTATGGCCTAAAACACTTGCCTAATCTATAAATAAGACCCTAACCTATCCTAAATCCTCATTATTCATTCATGCAACTAAACTATGGCAAAATTTCTACTCTCATGGCCTCCACTCAACTATCCTAGCCTCTACTTCATTTCTATGAAAGGTTTCATGATCTTGAGAGTGTTAGAGAGTCCCTATGTTAGTATGAGAGCTTCTCAAGTTGATTCCAAGGCAAAAGCTTTGATCTTTGTTCATAAAGATGGTGTTTTTGTCGATTTGGAGCATCCATCTTTGGGTTTTTGGGTGATGGCATGCATAGGCTTCATCACAAGCTTTAGTGTAATCGATTTAGGCCTCAATAGCAATGTAAGCCCTTCCCTACTCTTAGATATTAACTATGAAGTTAAATGTTCATGTTGAAAGTTTGGGTTTGATCATTGAGAATGATGCATGCTATCATGTTATGCAAGTTTATGAAGTCATTATCTTGATCTTATGAGTAAAAAGCAACAACCTTTATGTTGAAATGTTGCATTATGCAACATGAGAACCTTCATAATCTTTATGTCAACTTGCATATGAAGTCATAACCCTTATATGATGATATATGCGAGTTACCAGTCATCATTCCATGTCTTTTGTCACCATGATTCGCTTATGTACCAAGTTTGGTTTTATGCATGTTTTTGTGAGGCTTAAGAATGTAACATGCAAGCTAATGACCACATTTGTGCCTCATTCGCCACCATGATTAACTTGTGGCTTAATATCCATTTTTGTTATGCCTTTGCCAAGTCTCTTCTTTTAATCCATTACGTGGTTGCGAACGTACATGCGAGTTTAAAAAAAACGTTGGGTTCACATTATGGGAAAACATAATGACATGAATATGACTTGGGTAAATAGGTATAAACATGACAACGTGTAACGTTAAATATGACATGTGTTTATACTTGAAAATATGACTTGAAATATAACATGGAAGTGACATGTAAGTATGCATAAAAACATAAGCTTGGGAATTTACCTATTAAGTTAGGTCTACCCATTGGGAATTTACCTATTAAGTTAGGTCTACCCAATTGCTTGAAAACTTGAATATGAACATGACACTAGACTAAACATGAAAGTGGCCAACTCGAGGTTGGGTTGAGTTTGCAACATAAAGCTACCCGGAACCGACCGGCCTAACTAGTAGTTGCAAACAATAGGACCCAATGTGAGAAGTTGGTCATGTTGTGCTTGAACCCGAGGTTAGACCAAGTTGTGGTGTAAAGCTACCCGGAACCGACCGGCTTAACTAGTAACCACAACAAAGTCTAATGTGAGAGGTTGGGGTGCATTAAATAATTAATGCCACATAATAGGGTTAAGTTAATTTGATTAATGAGGCTTAACCAAATATGACATGGACAAATGGGTTAAGTAATTTGATTAGGCTAATGATACTTAACAAAACATGACAGGGTTGGGTAGGTTAAGTAACTTGATTTGCCTAACGACACTTGACCATTTTTATACGACGAGGGGACGGGATTAAGTTAACCAACACTTAATCAATCCAACACGATAACTTGATAAGGTTAAGTAAATTTTCTTAGTAGCACTTAACCGTTTAATACAGTTAATGGATGGGGTTAAGTCAACTCAGACCTAACTAATCTAAACATGGTAATTGGACGGGGTTAAGTTAATTTACACTTAACTAATCCAACTCGTTAGTTTGATGTGGTTAAGTGACCTATACTTAACCAATCTAACGTGAAAACATGATAAGGCTAAGTCATGAATCACTTGAATACGCTTGACCGATTTGACTCGGAAATTTGACAAGGTCAAGTTAATTTATATAATTAACCAATCTAAAATGATAATTAGACGAGGTTAAGTTATGGATTGCTTAATATACTTAGCCAACTTGACACATGGTTTGTAGGGTTAAGTCTTGGACTTGGATACTTAGCCAATTTTGACATGGTTTGTAGACAGGCTAAGTTATGAACTTAAGTGACACTTAACCCATTAGATAAACCCTAATTCGGAGGATTAGGTAAATAACCATAGTTAACAAGGATTATGGAAATAAGGCTAAGTGGTAAACCTTAGTTAAGGGAAACTAAGTAATAATTCTTAGTCAAGGAAATTTGGATCATTTCTTAGATAGATTAGTAACCTGATGCGTTAGGTCAACATTTAAGTATGCGTGTAGGAGCAGACTATCTGATTTAGATAAAGGCTCCAACGAACTGGGTAACGAAGCAGCGGCTTCGGGGAACGTGAGGATATTCTTGGGATCCCTCTGTGAGCTGCCAGGTCATTATACTAGGCTCATGAGAGGTTGAGGTCTGCGGTAGAAGAACCAAGAATATGCCTTGGTTGCTATGCGAGCGACCTAAAGACTGGGGTGGATAGCAGTGAGTCGACGAATACATAAGGTGCCCGAGATAGCAAGTTCGTCGATCATCTACCATCTTGAGTCAAGCGTGTACGTACGGAAAGGCAGGGAACACCCAACAGACCATAATTGCTATCTAATTATGGGTGAGGTAGGCCGTAGGATGTGGGCTGGCCGGAGTGTAGTTCTCATGCAAGATTTTCTCTTGTGTTGCCTTTCACTAGTTGAGGGAGGGGTCTCGTGGGACCATAGCCACGTGTAGAAAAGCAGACCTTAGTATCTGCATCGACAGATAAATCTAAAGCTCCCGACCAAGTCCTGTATTTCTTGTTTTGCCCTGTGACAGGACTCGGATGGCACGATGTGATACATGTGCATACAGTTATAGAAAAACGATTCACGATGAATGCGTGGGAAAAAAGGCGCAGTTGAGGGTTAGCGTAATCCCTAGTGGCCTGGGTGGTTTAACCCAAACCGAAATACGAAAGCGTGCAATAGGTAAGCGTAATCCCTAATGGTGCTAGGTGGCGTAAGTCCTAGTAGTTCAAACGATGATTCATATGGAAGAGCCTAGCTAGAACAAGGGTGACAGTCCAAACGATTTCAAGGATAATACGACATGAGGAAAGCCCGTACGGCCTACGGCAAAGGACTGAACTTATACATGGAAAGAAACATACGAGTGGGAAAACCTACATATGCGATGTATTAGGTTGACATGGACCATTACATGACATCGGGCAAGGGACATTCATAGTTAACACATAACGCGGGTTGGGATACTAGTACGAGAGGTGCAGAGCAAATATACATGTTAGAACCAGGAGAGATATACATGATAGAAACCGGGGGATGTTATACAGGATAGATACCTTGGGATATTATACTGGATAGAAACCTGACGATGTGATGCCTTGTTCTATCTTGACATCGTAATTTATCATGACACCTTAGTTTACTTGAGTTCAGTAGTTCATCCTGTTATTTTGATTTAGCTTATCTATCTTGTCATCATGCTTATGTTCATCCCAGTTTCTCATGGCAGTTAACTTTACTAGTTTTTATACTAATAGTAGATAGGGCTTACTCAGTCTTTTTGACTGACCCGTTTTGTTTCGCCTCTTTTCTTCCGTTTCCCCCCCCCCCCCCCCCAGGTTACAGGGAGGAAATACTGTTGTTTAGTTTGGACTTCTTCTGCTTGAAGGTCATCATGGATGGCTTGGACTTTTCTTGGCTATGGCTACTTTACTGCTTTTTCTTGGGGAATAATTTATGAAAAAGTCTTTATGCTTCTTTATTATTGCAAGACAGGTTTTGATGTACTCTGATGTAAAAGGCTTTAGACCTTAGTTATTAATGTTTATGAAAGTTCAATTTTACTTCCGCTATTTTATATGTTCTGTCTTGTGATATTTCTGTGCATGTTTACCAATAATGCCCCTCTAAAGCTAGTGCATTCCTTTGCGAGTGACCCTAGCGGAGGCGGGGTGTTACATAACTTGAAGCTTAAAGGTGCTGTAAAATCATGTATTCAATCTGTAGGGTAAAAGTGGGTGCAAACCTTTAATGAGCCAATATTTTTACCTTAAACTTGTCTGTAAATACAGCCTATGCTCTCATATTTTCTCACACAAACAATTAAACTAAGTGATAAAATAAAGACTGCAGACTTCTAAAGAACAGAGCAAATTTTGATGGTGAGTAAACATTTCTTTCCTTTAATTTTTACACACATATGGAAATGCTATATATATATGCACAAATATTTGTCTATATGTGTACTAGTTGTTATGTATCTCATACAAAAACAAAATCATAAACCATCTCTTTAATTTACTGGCTACTGTATGTTGTGAGTAAACTCATTTTGACACTCTAATAATCTTTTCCGTGGTTAATATTGGATGAGCGCAAGTTGGCAAATTGTATACTTGCTGTATACCATCTCTAACACTGGTATGATGGTTTTATGATAGCATGAACAATTAGTAAATAAACATTTAAGCTTATACATACAGAAGCACAGTTTATCCTTGAAATTCATAATTCCCATAAGATTTAATTCAAACAAGTTTAGTGCCATGTTTCTTCATGGGAGTTGTTTATATTGGTTCATGGTACAAAGAGAAAATAGTTTCAGATCAGATAAACGTGTATATCCACTGATATACTAAATTTCCAATAACCCAATTTTAAACATGATATTTCAACTAGCACAAAATCATATTACGGGCATACGGATGAATTCGTATTAATAAATGATGAATTTTAATAAGAAATTTACAATTTTTAATTTACTGGTGGATGAGATATTCTGAGATGAACAGAAATGCATTTATGGGCAAATTCCGATGAACTAGTTGACGGAGTTCAATGGCGTGAGGACAGGACGGGCATGTCTGGTTGGTGATCACGGGAAAAATGGTAAATAATTTTTCTAATGTATGGATTATGAAGACGAGATGAAAATAGGGTTTTGGGTAAGTTTTCTTTCATGACTGCTTTTGAACGGAATCACACCACCACGGCAAGTTTGGAAGGCGTGTACCTGGGGAAACCGACGACGTTGGTCGTCACCAAGATGTGGACGGGGTTCAGTGTAATCTGTTGGCCAGAGGAGGTGACTATAAGTTTTTCTTGGATCGCGAATGATGAAATCACAGTATGGGCGGCACTGATAAAATATGGGTATAGAAATGAAATCAGTGGGCAATTTATGATTTGTAGGGATGATCAAAGCACTGTAGTATGTAGTATAGCGTTTGTGCAAGTGAACAAGTGCACTGCTGTGCCCCATGATTCTTTGTTTCAGTAAGTGACGCAAGAAGAAGAAGCACAGGTGGTGGCAACTGATAATCGGTGAGATGAGTATGGGTTTAAAAACATTACAGTATAATCAGGTAGCACTCAGGATAAAGATGAGAAGTTTAACTTGGGAAAGGATTCTCTTGGGTCAAGTAAATGGTATGTGAAAACTCAGTGTGTATGTGCGTGTGTATCTGGAGTTTTGCATTTGGAAGAGGAGTGTTGGCATAAACCATAACAAGAGCAACAGGGGAGATAAGGCCTGAGTGGGTTGAAGGTAAATTGGGCCGAAGTAGAAAATAAAATATGTGAAAAGGAAATTGGGCCGAAGCTTTGGGCCTTCAATAAATCTTTGAACAAATTAAGAATTAATTAAATAAAAAGGAAACGGGCCAATTGGTACTAGGCCAAGTTCGTAAGGAAATAAAGAAGAGGTGCATGTAGGCCGATGGTATTTGGGCCGAAACCCTTGATAAGTTTAAATTAAATAAAAGGAAAATATAAAATAGAAAAGAAAATAAAAAGGGTATTTTAAGTGTATAAAATATATATACACAGAATGGAAATGAATAATTTGTTTAAGCGAATAACTGAAATGAGGTAATAATTTAATAGATATAGAATTGACAAGTGATATGTGATTAAACTCAGTGATTGAAGATATTTGACTCGTTATTTAGTTTAATCAGTTTAAGTTAATGACTGTTTCCTGTTAAAGAAATGTTTTCAAGTAGACATAAAAGTTTGTATACCTTGATTATTATTTGACCTTAAAGAGACATACGTTGGTCGTCTCAAGGAGATCGGAATCTATTTTTCCACTTTGATCCGATCTATACGTTACGAGTCAGAAATAACTGAAGATAATTGAAGATGGAGATATGCAAGGGCTATTTTGTTTATCTTAGGTAGAAATTGCCTAAGATGGATATATAAAATAGTGCCTTCGGTTTGTCCAGACCCAGGACAACTTTTATGGTCGGATGTCTAACATGGTGTATCTATCAGATCTTACCCATTCACTTTTCGTAAGTACATTACATTGGTGGTGGAGGAAATCATTTCTCTTAGCTTTATTCCCATAATATATTTAGGAAAATAAATGAGTGTTCTGACAGATATGACGATGTGGCATCCAAAGTGATTGAAGAAGTGATCTGTTAAAAAGGTAAATGCGCCCTCAAGTCTTTCAACCAGGAAATGACAAAAATCGGGCAACCAGCATAGCTAGTTCGGTCGCACCCAAGCAGGGTGTATTATCACCATCTAGAGAAATTCCCTTTTTTCTTCTTAATCTCCTTTTCGTTGCTGTAGCATTCGGTAGCGGTTGCTGATCTTAACAGTGGGGTGATATTACATTCGCTACACTCGAGCTAAATGAGTGGATGGTCATGTGTGTCCGGGTTGCAAGATGCACTTGTTAAACCCCAGTGTATCCCCTCTAGAGTACACTGATCGGCAGGTGGTCCCATACCTTGTCATAGTTGGAATCCAATCTCCAGTAAGCCTATGTTTTTTGATTTTATTATATATGTGGAACGTGAGATGCAAGCGTTCCGCTAGATGGTTACTTATTTGATACAAACTATTATAATATCAAATGATTTTGATATCAAAAATGTTTTGGGTTATAGTAAGGTAAAAACCGTCCATGTATGTGTGGGCTGGTCTTACTATTATCTTTTCTTTTGGAAAGTTTTCTAAAGCTAAATCAATCTGTTCTCATAAGAGAAAAACCCCGTTCCATATTTTCTTGCTTTCAAAATGTTTTAAATTGTTTACTCACACCAGTCCCCTGACTGACCCAGAGTTTATATTTCTATGTTTTTCGTAAACTCTTGGGTACTCATAACAATTGTTATGAGTAGACAAGTGATTCAGGTAATACATAGAACCTTTTGAAGTATTTTGGACTTGAGATTCAAGAACCGGCTTAGTGACTATATCTATATCTAAGTATCCAGCTCGTATGATGTATTGGGACAGTATCATGTATGATGTTATATTCCGATGATGTATTATGATGTAATAGACTCTGATATGTACTATGTTATGTAATATGATATATTTTTTTAAATTCCGCTGTGAGAATCTGATATTTTGTGTTAATTCTATTTTCTATCTATTATATTTCTAAAATAATGACACGACTTTCGAGGTCATCGAAAGCCGCGTCATTATAGTCGGTATCATAGCATAAGGTTTAATGAATACCAAGGATCTAGGTGAGTATTGAGAGAGTGTATTTGTAAATTTAAACTAAAATATAAATTTTAATATATATATATATATATACTTAGTGTAGATCAACCCAAGTTATCGACCTAAGTCATCCTTGAAATATCCTCCGATTAAGTTTTGATTATCAAACTATTACACTCAGAAAGTTGAAAATGAGTTCTCGTGGAAGAAGAGGCCAAGGAGCGAGTGGGACAACCACAAAAACTAATGGGCATACTGTGACTCTGAATTCGGCTGATATTTCAGAAGTAGTCCCCGCTCAGACTTAGTCAAATTTTGCAAGAATCTTTAAGAATTACACCAATCTAGGAGGAAAAGTTTTTAAGCGTACTGAATCATTGGTGGAAGTTCAAGCATGGATAAGGTCACGTGAGAATATATTTAAGGGGTTGAAGCTAGATGATGAACAAAAGCGTCTTTTGGCTTCATTACAACTTGAAGAAGCAGTAGGAATCTGGTGGGACGCCCAAACTGCAAATACTCCCGAGGAAGAATTTACCTGGGAAAAGTTCAAGGAAGCGTTTGAAGCACAATTTTTTCCAGCCACTGGAAAACCAGGGATGTACCGAGACTTCATTGATCTAAAGCAAGGAGGCATATCGGTATCTGAATACGAGAACAAGTTTAATGGACTTTCCAACTTTGGTCTGGAGTTGATCAATACTCCGCTGAAGAAAAACGAAACATTTGTAGTCGACCTGAAAGATAGTTTTCGATCCAAACTAATGGGACACTTGAAGGACCCGTTTGTTGAACTAGTAGACTTAGCACTTAGATATGAGGCTTTAAAAGCTAAGAAGCTGGTAGAAAAGGATCAGGCTGGAGAAATCAGTGGAGAGAATCCCCTGAAGAGGAAATTCAATCCAAATTGGGATAGCAAGGAAAAAGGAAATATAGGGGAAGAGAAGTATGAAAATCGTTTTAAGAATAAGATATGCCACAACTGCAAATAAAAAGGACATATAGCTAGATTTTGTAAAAAGTTAGAAGACAAGAAGTCTGAACAACCCCAACAACAATAGGAATATGCTAATGCTATAGTGCTGAAGACTCTATGCTATAAGTGTCATCAACCTGGACTCATGATTAAAGATTGTCCGCTCATGAAGCAGGCACCACAAACTAAAGTCTATGCCATCATGAATGAGCCGTCAACTTCTGAGGACGTGAAAGGAAAAGGAATCCTAGAAGGTACCTTAAATTTTAATGAAAGCAGTCAAAATGAAATAGGGTCGGTCTCAGAATAAATTAAATAAAGTTGAATTAAATTTAGAATAATATCTAGTGAATAAAATTGATTTTTCCCAGTAATAAAAACCAAACTTGAATTATTAATTGAAAATGAACTCATGTGAGTTAATTAACTAGTTTTGTAATAAAATCATATTTTTGAAATAAAGATAACTAATTTCTAAATAAATAAGGAGTCTATCCGAAAAGTGTGGTAGGTAGTTAAGGATGTGTATTTGACTTTAGTCAAAACTAAAATATACTCGTTACCTTTTAATTTCGAGGACGAAATTCTTTTAAGAGGGGTGGAATGTCCCATTTTTCTTATTGACTTTGTTTAATAATGAACATTGATTATAATGAGTTAATTAAATTAAAATGAAAATAATAACAAAGTTAAGTAACTTTTTATTTAAAACTTATGTATGTATATAAATATATATATACATATATGAATATATTATAGGAAAATATATTACTTATTAGGATAATTGTAACAACCCGTAAAATGCGAGCCAGTTTGAAATTTTTATTTTGGCAATTTTAGCGAATTTTGATTATTTAAAATGAATTATTTTAAATAATATCGACGAAAAATTTAATTTGAATAGAATTCGACGTATATATTATATACGCCGTCGTTAGAATATAAATATTTATATATAATTATAAATAGAATTGAAAATGGCGCGGTAGTTCGATAATTCGATTTCAAATTTCAATTGAATGTACCGGGTGCAAAACAATCCGGATTTTAGTGAAACCAAAAATAATGGAATGTAATAGTGAATATCTTTCTAACGAATCCGAAAAATCAAAAGTTCGTAGCGGGAATCAAAAGATATGTCCAGTTGAAATTTCTGAATAGTCGCTATGAAATTCAGGCCCTTAAAAATGGACATTTTGCAAATGACCTCGGATTTCGACGAAACCAGTTTTGTTGGGTCCGCAGTGTCAAATTATTGTTAGATTCCAAATTTCAAGAATTTTCGAATCAGTATGTGAGCGTGGTAAAGGAAAACGTGTTTTGACCATTTCAGTTGATTTTAATCGACTGGAAATTGGCCATTTTTCTAACGATCTCAGAATTCGACGAAACTAGTTTTGATAGGACCGTATCGTCAATACGAAGCTAGAAAATATTTTTCTGGAATTTTTCTAGTTAGTATGTGGCCCCGGTAATTTGAAATGTACGTTTAAAATTCAATATAATGATTTAAATGTAAATTTAACGGAAACTGTTTGTAACGATTAAATCAGCTTGCGATACATATCCCATTGTGTTCGGAATGGGGGTAAAACGCTACGGGCGGCAGGCGGTGGGCCTCGTTTCGAGGTCGGATGTTAAAGTCAACCTTTATAAATAAATAAATAAATATATAAATATATAAATAAAATAATATTCTTTCCCCCCCCCCCTTTTTCTTCTGCCTGCCCCCCCCCCCCCCCCTTTTTCTTCTGCCTGCCCCCCCCCCCCCCCGATTTCATAAAATCGAAAACAAAAAGAAAAAAAAAAAGAAGGAAGAAGGAAGCGGCAGCAGCCGCCAGCGCCACGACCGCTCCACCGAAACTCCGATCATCTTCCCCCCCCTCTTCCTTGCATCGCTCCCTCCTCCTCCTTCAATCCGACACCCCCCCCCCCCCCCGAAGCCGTTCGAGACCCTGAAGCCCCCCGTTCAAAGCCCTAGCGCCGCCGCTCGAAGAAGCCTCCGACGTCGAGCACCTCGTATGGCGAACCCCCCCCCTTGCTCGAAGACCGACTGCGGCATCTCCCCCCCCCCTTCCAGATTAAAAACTGTAAGTTTTATTTTTTTTATTTATTTATTTTATTTTAATTTAAATGTCGGTTGCTATATATACATTGTTAAAACTGTTTTTTTTAAAAAGGGTGAAAACTGTTTTTTTTTATAAATTGTTAAAACTGCTGATTTTTAAATAATGTGAAAACTGATTTTAAACCATTTTTAAAACTGATTTTTAACCATTTTTAAAACTGATTTTAAACCATTTTAAAAACTGATTATAAAACATTTTAAAAAAAACTGAATTTTTTTAGATTTAAAAACTGATTTGAATAAGAATTTAAAACTGATTTTTTTTATATATATATATTTATTTTTATATTACAGTAAAACTGTTTTTACTTTTGATTAGCAAACTGTTTTTATTTTTGTTAGAAACCTGATTTTGTTTTGTTTAGAAAAACTGAATTTTAAAGAAAAGTATAAAAACTGATTTTCTTAAGAAAGGTTAAAACTGATTTTCTTTAGAAAGGTTAAAACTGATTGTTCGAAAAAGGATTTTATCGCATTATAAAAATATGGTTTTAGTTTATAAAAAATTCGATTTTTATATATTGAACTTTGAACTAAAAATTCGATTTTTATATATTAAACATCGAAGTAGGAAAAATAGAATTTTTATATATTGAACTTCGAACTAAAAACTCGATTTTTTATATATTGAACTTTGAACTAAAAATTCGATTTTTATATGTTGAACTTTGAAATAAAAACTCGATTTTTATATATTGAACTTTGAAATAAAAACTCGATTTTTATATGTGGAACTTTGAAATAAAAACATGATTTTTAAATATTGAATAGCGAAGTAAAAATTCGATTTTTATGTATGTAGTGGCTACGGGCAAAGAAGATGACGAAGATGCGATAGCGATGAAGATTTCTATCAAGGAAGAGCCGTGGAGCTAGGATAGCTATAAGTGAGAACTCCTCACCTTTCAATTTAATTTTTCTAGTTATATATATACTAGGATGCAGACGGTGCTTAGTAGCACCCGACACCCGTCATCCACAGACCATGGATGACTTGTTTGTTAAATTGTTTGGTTGTGTAGTTAGTTATATGATTTGATTTGAATGTGGTTTGTGGTGTGAAAAATCGAATCGATAAATTGGTTAGGATTAGACGTGCGCCGTTATAAGGCGAAGGAGTAAGGCTAGGTTAGACCCTTACTCCAAATTTTGTGGTTTGCATAACGAAAGTGAATTTGATTGATGTGTGAATGGCGTGGGCCTTCACTAGACCGGGGATAAGGCTAGGCCTTGTCCCGTTTCTAGTATCGTGCCGTTATGCCGCCGAAATTTTCTAAAATAAGTTAGAAAAATAAAAATAGCATTTTATTTAAAGAATGAACTGAATAGAAATTCATATGTTAAAATAAAATGTGTTATCGTTAAAAATATAATTTTTAACGTGGATGTGAATAAATAAATATTCATTTACAAACCAGACGGTTTGTTTATGTACACCTATTTGAATGACGTTGATTGGGTCGATAAATTTTACACATCGCCTAACTGCACAAATAAAATATGTGTTTGATTATTTGAAACCCCACACGGGTGTTAGGATGAAATTTGAAGTTCACTCATCCTGATTGATTAAATATGTCGATCGATTGATTGACAGGCTGTTATAAGCGTTGAATATCTATATTTGATGCTTATACAGTGTAGTGCACTTTGGTTGATGGTTGATTATTTTCAATGCTGTTATATACATGTGTTGTATGAAAATCCATATAATTAATTTTATATGGTAATTGATTGGGCCTCATTCCAGCTTTGAAAAAGAAATATTTGAAAAAGAAATATTCGAAATAGAATATTTGAAAATAAAGGAATATATGAAGCCGTGTTGATTAGATTGACGCCATTTTGACGTGAACGATATTTATATCGATTTTAGAAAACGATTTCGAAATGAATTGAATTGAAAACGATTTCGAAATGAATTGAATTGAAAACGATTTCGAAATGAATTGAATTGAAAACGATTTCGAAATGAATTGAATTGAAAACGATTTCGAAATGAATTGAATTGAAAACGATTTCGAAATGAATTGAATTGTAAACGATTTCGAAATGAATTGAATTGAAAACGATTTCGAAATGAATTGAATTGAAAACGATTTCGAAATGAATTGAATTGAAAACGATTTCGAAATGAATTGAATTGAAAACGATTTCGAAATGAATTGAATTGAAAACGATTTCGAAATGAATTGAATTGAAAACGATTTCGAAATGAATTGAATTGAAAACGATTTCGAATTGAATTGAAAGTGAATTGAAATGAATTCAAATTGAATTGAAATTTGAATTGAATAGAAGTGAGTTTTGAAACGAATCTATAAAGAAGAATTCAATTTTGCTTTGAATTGAAATGGAAGTTGAAATGGATTTTTTTTAAACGAATTCAAAACTATTTATATAATTCGTTTTAAATAGGAATCGACGAAATATATATTATATATATTATATATATAATATAATGGCCTGAATAGAACGCGCCGCGCCGCGGCAGTTCGTGAATTTCGACCATTTATTTCAAACGGACATTGCGGGAGATCCGACCGTCGGATTCTCCTAAAACCGGAACCGTTGGGTTCGTATCGAAAAGAGCTTTCTAACGAATATTAGAAATTTGAAATCTAACGGTTGGATTTGGAGATACGTCCAAATCAAATTCGAAAAAGGTCGCTGTAAGTGCAGTTCGATGGCCATTGTTGGAAATCGACTGTACGGGCCTTGATAAAATTATTAAAAATAGTAATAATTTGTGTAAAATCATAAGAAATGATTTAGAAAAGAATGGGATGAAAAACTCCATATTTGAAAAGATAAAAACAGATTTTTATCGAATTGAACTAGTTTTGAACTAGAATTATAATTCTATTTATTTTTAAATAAATAAATTGAATTTAAAAAGGGTTTTGAAAATAACCAAAATTTCCAATGATTGCATTGGAGTGGATTTGAATCGAAATTGTCTTCGGAATATTTCGATGTTGGAATTTGTGATTATACGGATGTTGTTACGGAAATTTGAAAGATATATATATATCGTTATTTCCAATACGACATTTGTTAATCGTAGAATTTGATATTGAATATAAGCCGATATATTTTCTATTCAGAGCCTTATATTGAATATCAAATGTGACTTGGGTTTGTCGTGAATGGCGTCTTCACTAACACTGTTCTTGAACCCAGTTGAGAAAAGATTAAATCTTTTTATTTAGATTTAATGAAGTGTACCAATTAAATAATATTTAATTGGAATTGAATGGATATTGATTTTTGGGTTTATCGTGAACAGTGTTTTAAATAACACTTGTTCTTTAACCCGATAATTAATGGGATGTGACTTTGGGTTTATCGCGAACCGTGTTTTAAATGACACTGATTCTTTAACCCAGTCACAGATTAAAACTAAGTGGAGTTTTAATGAATCTTTAATTAGATTGAAAAGATCGAGAATGGAGTATCACCAGTTTTGCTCCAGGCGATAGTTAAATCTTTAATTAGATTTGAACGTGAAATTTAGAAACTAACTGTCGGTTAGCTAAGTAGAATGGTTTTCTGGATATTGATCTGATGTTGGTTTCGGCCTTCGGGGTTAATATTTGGGGAATTATTCTCTTGATTAATTTACGGTTAATGACTAATGAGTTGGAATGAGGCGTATGTTGTGTTTGTGTAACACTTTTATAATATATACGCGAGTTATTCGGAAAGACCGGGTTTATCCCATTCTGAATAACTGATACGACGATAAGTCGAAGATGAAGACGATGGTCGAAGACCGGAGGTCTTCACGTCGTTTGGGTGATAACTGATGATCTTGATTGGGCTGTACACCCAAGAAGATGGAAACAGTTAGTGATCGTCCAGACGTACTTGGAGATCGATGGATATGCGGGGTACTAGGTGCCTCCGGTTTCGTTCAGGCCCAGAACGGACTTGTAAATGGACTGTGTGTCTGACATCGGATTTCATTCTGTGTGACTGATATCGGTTGCATAGGATGGCTTGCCTGTGTGGCATGCTAAGATGCAAATGATCAAGGCTTCTGTTGAAAAGCAAAGTCTTGTGGTGATGAACAAAGCACGGCCTTTGTGGCGTAGCTTTGTGTAACGTTTACCTCGCGTGTTTCACACCAGGTATGAACCAAAAACGGGAGACGGACCTCAGGGAGGACTTGCGTTTCTTTCTAGTTAGAAGTGGCGTCAGTGGTTTTACACGCCCTGACGAGTTTGACTTATGTGGTTGTTGCTGTTGCGAGGCGCCTCGGTTATATCGGTTTCGGCCGATGCATTCTGGTCGGCTGACGGACCAGACTTACACCCCATAGGGTGGGGAAACGTAGTGTTCAGGCATTTTAATCCACATCGGTGGACCGGCCCTGTCGCTCCAAGGCTTGACTGAGTACTTGCCTGTGGCTCGGGCTAGAGAGTCACGAATCGGTGGAGGATCTTGCCCCTAGCCTCGGTTCATAGATGGAAACCCAATTTCCAAATACGTGACATTTGCGGTTTTATTTGTAAACCTATATATGGCGACATGATATATGGTACCCATGCCGCCTATGATTGATACTTATGATTTGAAGTTGTTTTATACACTATGCACTTATAATAGTATCAAATGATTTGTTTTAAACGTATCAAGCATTCTTTGGCTGTTATAAGGGAAAACCCTATCCCCCGGCTTGCGTTGCATTGTGTGATAGGACCTGGGTCTTATAACAGCTTCATTTTTCTTTATTTAGCATTGCGCTGTTTGTTTTATGCACTGGTACCCTTGGGAGGAAACCCGTTCCGTGTTATACGGCGTGGTCCCTTGTTTTACCTAATGATTTAAAATAAAGATTAATAACTGTTTTAGTTCTCACACCAGTCACATGACTGACCTGGAGTTTATTGTTTTAACCTAAACTCTGGGTGCCTATATTTTGACACGGGCAGCTAGTAGTTTTGGTTTTGCAGATTTATATTCACAGGATCCTGGTTTACAGCTGGAACGATATCCGGAAAGCTTTGTATCCGTATATCTCTTCTAGTTGTGTATTGTATTATTTTCCGCTGCTATGTATTTAAATGTAATTTAAATCTCTGATATTTCTGTGTAATATTCATTTATACTCTGTATATTCTTGTAATCTGATGCATTGTTGTAATAAGCAGTGAAATGTTCTTTTATATGCGTTCTGATTTGTCGTGTTCTCAAACGATAGGGCGTTTCGAACGGTCTGGGTCGGTTTAGCGACTGGTTCGGACCGAGCGAAATTTCCTGCCGTCACATTTGGTATCAGAGCGAGGTTTACAAAGCAGAGAACAAGACACATTAGAACCATACGAAAGAATTCATCAGATATTGGATTAGCAATATCCAATGGGAATGACTCGTTAGAGATGGGATCAGTAGTATCCTAGAACGAGTGTGAAGAGTATATTTTTAAAGTGAAAACAAATTTTATTTTGAAAATTTAAATCAATTATTCGTAGTTGATTATTTATTTATATTGATGTGGACAATCCAGTATATGTAGATTTTGCGTATACGTCTGATCCGCGTATATTCGAAGTTTTAATATACCGGGTAGATATAGAACCGCACTCTAGTAGCCCGACAATGTTCTGATGGTGGTTCGAAACATCATCAGCATTTATTTTCGAGTGACGAAGGTGTGATTTCTATATATTTCCATTTGACTGGTGTGAGAACCAAAATTAGATAGGGCTAATTGTTATGATTTGGCATCAAAAATCTAATTTTTGTATATATATCAAAATTATGAATTTGAAACGTTAATCCACTAATTGATTGATGTTTGTGTTGTTTGTTTAATTGTTTGATAATTTTGAACTAGTATGCCTAATTTGTTCGAATATTGAATTGTATTGAAAATTGGTCGCAATTGCTTGCATATACATATATATCATTGAACAGGTCATAGCAAGGAGGCTAGAGCAGAGAATAAAATTTGTTTGCCCGACAAATAGGTACATGTTTACTACATAATTTACTGTTTTGTTTGGGTGATGATGATTTTATGAGCCTATTGGCTAGCCGCTTGGCTTTTTCTTTTTCTTTTTGAGATCTGAAGGACCGGGGAAGCTATTTGAAATTCCCCGATGCTCCCATTGCAGGGGAGGTTATGGCGAAATTTTTCAGAAATTTAGGGTGTTAGCCAAATTTTTGAAGTTTTGAAAATTCTCAGAAACTAAAGAGTTGGAGAATGGAAGTCAGATCGAACATAGAGTTGAATGATCAAACCACTTTCGACTTTGTTCCTTTTCGGGGACGAAAAGTTTTAAGTGGGGGAGATTGTAACAACCCGTAAAATGCGAGCCAGTTTGAAATTTTTATTTTGGCAATTTTAGCGAATTTTGATTATTTAAAATGAATTATTTTAAATAATATCGACGAAAAATTTAATTTGAATAGAATTCGACGTATATATTATATACGCCGTCGTTAGAATATAAATATTTATATATAATTATAAATAGAATTGAAAATGGCGCGGTAGTTCGATAATTCGATTTCAAATTTCAATTGAATGTACCGGGTGCAAAACAATCCGGATTTTAGTGAAACCAAAAATAATGGAATGTAATAGTGAATATCTTTCTAACGAATCCGAAAAATCAAAAGTTCGTAGCGGGAATCAAAAGATATGTCCAGTTGAAATTTCTGAATAGTCGCTATGAAATTCAGGCCCTTAAAAATGGACATTTTGCAAATGACCTCGGATTTCGACGAAACCAGTTTTGTTGGGTCCGCAGTGTCAAATTATTGTTAGATTCCAAATTTCAAGAATTTTCGAATCAGTATGTGAGCGTGGTAAAGGAAAACGTGTTTTGACCATTTCAGTTGATTTTAATCGACTGGAAATTGGCCATTTTTCTAACGATCTCAGAATTCGACGAAACTAGTTTTGATAGGACCGTATCGTCAATACGAAGCTAGAAAATATTTTTCTGGAATTTTTCTAGTTAGTATGTGGCCCCGGTAATTTGAAATGTACGTTTAAAATTCAATATAATGATTTAAATGTAAATTTAACGGAAACTGTTTGTAACGATCAAATCAGCTTGCGATACATATCCCATTGTGTTCGGAATGGGGGTAAAACGCTACGGGCGGCAGGCGGTGGGCCTCGTTTCGAGGTCGGATGTTAAAGTCAACCTTTATAAATAAATAAATAAATAAATAAATAAATAAAATAATATTCTTCCCCCCCCCTTTTCTTCTGCCTGGCCCCCCCCCCCCCCCCCCCGATTTCATAAAATCGAAAACAAAAAGAAAAAAAAAAGAAGGAAGAAGGAAGCGGCAGCAGCCGCCAGCGCCACGACCGCTCCACCGAAACTCCGATCATCTTCCCCCCCCTCTTCCTTGCATCGCTCCCTCCTCCTCCTTCAATCCGACACCCCCCCCCCCCGAAGCCGTTCGAGACCCTGAAGCCCCCCGTTCAAAGCCCTAGCGCCGCCGCTCGAAGAAGCCTCCGACGTCGAGCACCTCGTATGGCGAACCCCCCCCCCTTGCTCGAAGACCGACTGCGGCATCTCCCCCCCCCCTTCCAGATTAAAAACTGTAAGTTTTATTTTTTTTTATTTATTTATTTTATTTTAATTTAAATGTCGGTTGCTATATATACATTGTTAAAACTGTTTTTTTTAAAAAGGGTGAAAACTGTTTTTTTTTATAAATTGTTAAAACTGCTGATTTTTAAATAATGTGAAAACTGATTTTAAACCATTTTTAAAACTGATTTTTAACCATTTTTAAAACTGATTTTAAACCATTTTAAAAACTGATTATAAAACATTTTAAAAAAAACTGAATTTTTTTAGATTTAAAAACTGATTTGAATAAGAATTTAAAACTGATTTTTTTTATATATATATATTTATTTTTATATTACAGTAAAACTGTTTTTACTTTTGATTAGCAAACTGTTTTTATTTTTGTTAGAAACCTGATTTTGTTTTGTTTAGAAAAACTGAATTTTAAAGAAAAGTATAAAAACTGATTTTCTTAAGAAAGGTTAAAACTGATTTTCTTTAGAAAGGTTAAAACTGATTGTTCGAAAAAGGATTTTATCGCATTATAAAAATATGGTTTTAGTTTATAAAAAATTCGATTTTTATATATTGAACTTTGAACTAAAAATTCGATTTTTATATATTAAACATCGAAGTAGGAAAAATAGAATTTTTATATATTGAACTTCGAACTAAAAACTCGATTTTTTATATATTGAACTTTGAACTAAAAATTCGATTTTTATATGTTGAACTTTGAAATAAAAACTCGATTTTTATATATTGAACTTTGAAATAAAAACTCGATTTTTATATGTGGAACTTTGAAATAAAAACATGATTTTTAAATATTGAATAGCGAAGTAAAAATTCGATTTTTATGTATGTAGTGGCTACGGGCAAAGAAGATGACGAAGATGCGATAGCGATGAAGATTTCTATCAAGGAAGAGCCGTGGAGCTAGGATAGCTATAAGTGAGAACTCCTCACCTTTCAATTTAATTTTTCTAGTTATATATATACTAGGATGCAGACGGTGCTTAGTAGCACCCGACACCCGTCATCCACAGACCATGGATGACTTGTTTGTTAAATTGTTTGGTTGTGTAGTTAGTTATATGATTTGATTTGAATGTGGTTTGTGGTGTGAAAAATCGAATCGATAAATTGGTTAGGATTAGACGTGCGCCGTTATAAGGCGAAGGAGTAAGGCTAGGTTAGACCCTTACTCCAAATTTTGTGGTTTGCATAACGAAAGTGAATTTGATTGATGTGTGAATGGCGTGGGCCTTCACTAGACCGGGGATAAGGCTAGGCCTTGTCCCGTTTCTAGTATCGTGCCGTTATGCCGCCGAAATTTTCTAAAATAAGTTAGAAAAATAAAAATAGCATTTTATTTAAAGAATGAACTGAATAGAAATTCATATGTTAAAATAAAATGTGTTATCGTTAAAAATATAATTTTTAACGTGGATGTGAATAAATAAATATTCATTTACAAACCAGACGGTTTGTTTATGTACACCTATTTGAATGACGTTGATTGGGTCGATAAATTTTACACATCGCCTAACTGCACAAATAAAATATGTGTTTGATTATTTGAAACCCCACACGGGTGTTAGGATGAAATTTGAAGTTCACTCATCCTGATTGATTAAATATGTCGATCGATTGATTGACAGGCTGTTATAAGCGTTGAATATCTATATTTGATGCTTATACAGTGTAGTGCACTTTGGTTGATGGTTGATTATTTTCAATGCTGTTATATACATGTGTTGTATGAAAATCCATATAATTAATTTTATATGGTAATTGATTGGGCCTCATTCCAGCTTTGAAAAAGAAATATTTGAAAAAGAAATATTCGAAATAGAATATTTGAAAATAAAGGAATATATGAAGCCGTGTTGATTAGATTGACGCCATTTTGACGTGAACGATATTTATATCGATTTTAGAAAACGATTTCGAAATGAATTGAATTGAAAACGATTTCGAAATGAATTGAATTGAAAACGATTTCGAAATGAATTGAATTGAAAACGATTTCGAAATGAATTGAATTGAAAACGATTTCGAAATGAATTGAATTGAAAACGATTTCGAAATGAATTGAATTGAAAACGATTTCGAAATGAATTGAATTGAAAACGATTTCGAAATGAATTGAATTGAAAACGATTTCGAAATGAATTGAATTGAAAACGATTTCGAAATGAATTGAATTGAAAACGATTTCGAAATGAATTGAATTGAAAACGATTTCGAAATGAATTGAATTGAAAACGATTTCGAAATGAATTGAATTGAAAACGATTTCGAATTGAATTGAAAGTGAATTGAAATGAATTCAAATTGAATTGAAATTTGAATTGAATAGAAGTGAGTTTTGAAACGAATCTATAAAGAAGAATTCAATTTTGCTTTGAATTGAAATGGAAGTTGAAATGGATTTTTTTTAAACGAATTCAAAACTATTTATATAATTCGTTTTAAATAGGAATCGACGAAATATATATTATATATATTATATATATAATATAATGGCCTGAATAGAACGCGCCGCGCCGCGGCAGTTCGTGAATTTCGACCATTTATTTCAAACGGACATTGCGGGAGATCCGACCGTCGGATTCTCCTAAAACCGGAACCGTTGGGTTCGTATCGAAAAGAGCTTTCTAACGAATATTAGAAATTTGAAATCTAACGGTTGGATTTGGAGATACGTCCAAATCAAATTCGAAAAAGGTCGCTGTAAGTGCAGTTCGATGGCCATTGTTGGAAATCGACTGTACGGGCCTTGATAAAATTATTAAAAATAGTAATAATTTGTGTAAAATCATAAGAAATGATTTAGAAAAGATTGGGATGAAAAACTCCATATTTGAAAAGATAAAAACAGATTTTTATCGAATTGAACTAGTTTTGAACTAGAATTATAATTCTATTTATTTTTAAATAAATAAATTGAATTTAAAAAGGGTTTTGAAAATAACCAAAATTTCCAATGATTGCATTGGAGTGGATTTGAATCGAAATTGTCTTCGGAATATTTCGATGTTGGAATTTGTGATTATACGGATGTTGTTACGGAAATTTGAAAGATATATATATATCGTTATTTCCAATACGACATTTGTTAATCGTAGAATTTGATATTGAATATAAGCCGATATATTTTCTATTCAGAGCCTTATATTGAATATCAAATGTGACTTGGGTTTGTCGTGAATGGCGTCTTCACTAACACTGTTCTTGAACCCAGTTGAGAAAAGATTAAATCTTTTTATTTAGATTTAATGAAGTGTACCAATTAAATAATATTTAATTGGAATTGAATGGATATTGATTTTTGGGTTTATCGTGAACAGTGTTTTAAATAACACTTGTTCTTTAACCCGATAATTAATGGGATGTGACTTTGGGTTTATCGCGAACCGTGTTTTAAATGACACTGATTCTTTAACCCAGTCACAGATTAAAACTAAGTGGAGTTTTAATGAATCTTTAATTAGATTGAAAAGATCGAGAATGGAGTATCACCAGTTTTGCTCCAGGCGATAGTTAAATCTTTAATTAGATTTGAACGTGAAATTTAGAAACTAACTGTCGGTTAGCTAAGTAGAATGGTTTTCTGGATATTGATCTGATGTTGGTTTCGGCCTTCGGGGTTAATATTTGGGGAATTATTCTCTTGATTAATTTACGGTTAATGACTAATGAGTTGGAATGAGGCGTATGTTGTGTTTGTGTAACACTTTTATAATATATACGCGAGTTATTCGGAAAGACCGGGTTTATCCCATTCTGAATAACTGATACGACGATAAGTCGAAGATGAAGACGATGGTCGAAGACCGGAGGTCTTCACGTCGTTTGGGTGATAACTGATGATCTTGATTGGGCTGTACACCCAAGAAGATGGAAACAGTTAGTGATCGTCCAGACGTACTTGGAGATCGATGGATATGCGGGGTACTAGGTGCCTCCGGTTTCGTTCAGGCCCAGAACGGACTTGTAAATGGACTGTGTGTCTGACATCGGATTTCATTCTGTGTGACTGATATCGGTTGCATAGGATGGCTTGCCTGTGTGGCATGCTAAGATGCAAATGATCAAGGCTTCTGTTGAAAAGCAAAGTCTTGTGGTGATGAACAAAGCACGGCCTTTGTGGCGTAGCTTTGTGTAACGTTTACCTCGCGTGTTTCACACCAGGTATGAACCAAAAACGGGAGACGGACCTCAGGGAGGACTTGCGTTTCTTTCTAGTTAGAAGTGGCGTCAGTGGTTTTACACGCCCTGACGAGTTTGACTTATGTGGTTGTTGCTGTTGCGAGGCGCCTCGGTTATATCGGTTTCGGCCGATGCATTCTGGTCGGCTGACGGACCAGACTTACACCCCATAGGGTGGGGAAACGTAGTGTTCAGGCATTTTAATCCACATCGGTGGACCGGCCCTGTCGCTCCAAGGCTTGACTGAGTACTTGCCTGTGGCTCGGGCTAGAGAGTCACGAATCGGTGGAGGATCTTGCCCCTAGCCTCGGTTCATAGATGGAAACCCAATTTCCAAATACGTGACATTTGCGGTTTTATTTGTAAACCTATATATGGCGACATGATATATGGTACCCATGCCGCCTATGATTGATACTTATGATTTGAAGTTGTTTTATACACTATGCACTTATAATAGTATCAAATGATTTGTTTTAAACGTATCAAGCATTCTTTGGCTGTTATAAGGGAAAACCCTATCCCCCGGCTTGCGTTGCATTGTGTGATAGGACCTGGGTCTTATAACAGCTTCATTTTTCTTTATTTAGCATTGCGCTGTTTGTTTTATGCACTGGTACCCTTGGGAGGAAACCCGTTCCGTGTTATACGGCGTGGTCCCTTGTTTTACCTAATGATTTAAAATAAAGATTAATAACTGTTTTAGTTCTCACACCAGTCACATGACTGACCTGGAGTTTATTGTTTTAACCTAAACTCTGGGTGCCTATATTTTGACACGGGCAGCTAGTAGTTTTGGTTTTGCAGATTTATATTCACAGGATCCTGGTTTACAGCTGGAACGATATCCGGAAAGCTTTGTATCCGTATATCTCTTCTAGTTGTGTATTGTATTATTTTCCGCTGCTATGTATTTAAATGTAATTTAAATCTCTGATATTTCTGTGTAATATTCATTTATACTCTGTATATTCTTGTAATCTGATGCATTGTTGTAATAAGCAGTGAAATGTTCTTTTATATGCGTTCTGATTTGTCGTGTTCTCAAACGATAGGGCGTTTCGAACGGTCTGGGTCGGTTTAGCGACTGGTTCGGACCGAGCGAAATTTCCTGCCGTCACAATAATGAGTATATATTACATTTAGTTAGAACATGAAACCGTACTATAAGACTTGTATAGTTATACGGCATGTGGGTATAACTATCATAATGTAGAATTATAAATATAACCAACATACTTAATCTGGGTGATATTAATACTTTATATTTGTAACAACCCGGAAAATCAGAACCAATTTAAAAAATTTATTTTGGCAATTTTAATGAATTTTGAATATTTAAAATGATTTATTTTAAATAATAACGACTAGAAATTTATTTTGAAAATAATTAGAATGTATATATTTATTTAAATCAAAGTTAGAATATAAATATTTATTTTAATTATAAAAGGAAATGGAAATGGCGCGGTAGTTCGAAAATTCGATTTCAAATTTCAAATGAATGTACAAGATTCAAAATAAACCGGATGTTAGTAAAACCAAAAATATTAGAATGTACTTGAAAATATCTTTCCAAAAAATCTGAAAAATCCAAATTTTATAGCGGGAATAAAAAGTTATGCCCAGTTGAAAATTCAGAATAGTCGCTACGGAAAATATAGCCCATGAAAATAGTGATTTTGCAAATGACCTCCATTTTCGACGAGACCAATTTTGTTGGATCCGAAATATCAAATTATTGCTATATTCCAATTTTCATTATTTTTGGAATTAATATGTGAGCGTGGCGGATTTAAACGTGTTTGGTCAATTTAGTTTGAATTTAATCGACTGGAAAATGACCGTTTTTCAAACGATCTCCAAATTCGATGAAATTAGTTTTGTTAGGATCGTATCGTCAAAACATATCTAGATTTATTTTTCTAGAATTTTTGGAGTCAGTATGTGGCCCCGATAAATTAAAATGTACGTTCAAATCTAAAATTAAATGTTTTATATTTAATTGGGAGAATAACTAACTGAAACAGTTGAATGGGCTTACAAAACATATTCCATTGTGTCCCGAATGGGGGTATTTAGCTAGGGGCGACAGTCGTTAGGTTTGATTTGGAGTTCGGATGTGAAAATACCTTTTTAGAACTTAATATATATATATATATACCGACCAATCAAAATTTTCCAATCATTAATTAATTTTTATGGAAAACGTATTTTCTCTCTCCCTGCTCTAGATCGAAGGCGGAAAATAGTTCTCCCCTTCCAGCTTCAATTTCTCTCAAACCACTCAATGAAATCAAACACTTCTTTAGAGTTATTTGTAGTACTCCTCAAGATCTTCAAATCCATATAAAGTTTGGATTTTTTTCGTGAGTTTTCGGTGAGATATCGGGTTCAAAAACCCCACCGTTTCGAGCGCCGCCATGTGCTGCTTTGGCCACCAGAGACCGCCGCACCACCGGCGAACTGTGTGCCTCCCCTCCCTCTTCGACCTTGTGTAACCCGATTCCAACCTAGCTACACGAATGAGAGGGAAAATCGAAACCTAGTTTCGAATGTTTTGCTGAGGTAACAGCGTGTGATATTTTTTACATTTATAACACTTTAAAACCGTTGCTAATCCATATAAAAATCGTATCTTTATCTTACGAACTCCCAATCGCGTGAAACAGGATCTGTTGGGATCGTGGGGACGAGGGCTTCACAATAAGACTAACCGGTCAAATTTGGTGAAAATCAGAATTTAGGGCAGAATTAAATCTGAACAGTCCAGAATTAAAACTGACGGAGTGGAAACGAATGTGAGAACTCTCTCACAGTCAATTTTATTTTACAGTTAATATATACTAGGATGCATACGGGGCTTAAAATCCCCCGACACTATTTTTCTGTACAGACCAGTTGATTGTTTGTTTGGACTGTGATTGGATTTTCATGTATTGATATTGCTGTATATAAAAATTATTTATATAAAATATATATATATATATTGTCATGAAATAAAATAAATATTCATTTACAAACCGGACGGTTTGTTTATGTACACTTATTTATTTGATATTGATTGGGACGATAATTTTTACACATCGCCCAACTGCACAAATAAAATCTGTGTTTGTTGATTGAAACCCCACACGGGTATTGGGATGACATTGGACATACACTAATCCCAGTATTAGTTGTATGTCAATCATTGGGTTGACAGACTATTGTAAGCATTAATTATTTATATTTAACGCTTATGTAGTTGTGTAATTCACTTTGGATAATGGTTGATTGTTTATCATTGTTATTATATACATGTATTGTATGAAATCCATATAATCAACATTATATGGTAATTGACTGTGTCTGATTCTAGTTTAGAAAGAATGAATATTTTAAAAATAAAGAATATTTTAAAATAATGAATATTTTAAAATAATATCCAATCAAAGATCAAAATATGGTTTTGATGTCTAATTGGGAATGGACACAAAAATATTTAAATATATAAAGTCGAGTTAATTAGATTAACGCCATTTTGACGTGCACGATATTTATATCGGTTTTATTCATTTTTATAATGAATATCAAAAGGAAATGATTTCAAAATCTGATGTTTTGAAAATATTATCATTTATATATTAATGATATGGAATATTCAATTTTGATTTAAAATTGAATATGAAGTTGAAATCGTTTTGAAAACGAATTTAAAATGATTTATAAAATACGTTTTAAATGGAAATCGATGCAATATATAATATATATATATATATTATATATTTAATGGCCTGAATAGAACATGTCGCGTCGTGGCAGTTCGCGAATTTCGACCATTGACTTCGAACGGACATTACGGGAGATCCAACTGTCGGATTCTCCTAAAACCGGAACCGTTGGGATCGTATCAATAGTGCTTTCCAACGAATATAAGAGATTTGAAATCTAACAGTTGGATTTGGAATTATGTCTAAATCAAATTTGTAAAAGCTCATTGTAAGTGCAGTTCGATGACCGTTTACGGAAATCGACTGTACAGGCCTTGATAAAATTATTAAAAATATTAATAAGTTGTGTAAAATCACAATAAATGATTTGGAAAAAGTGGGATGAAAAATTCCATATTTGAAAAGATAAAAATATATTTTTATCGAATTGAACTAGTTATTAACTAGAATTATAATCCCATTTTTTTAAATAAATAAAATGGATTGAGAATGGATTTTAGTATAACTAGAAATTTCCAATATAAGAACTGGAATGGATTTGAATCGAAAGTATATTTGGAATAATTCAATATTGGATTTCGTGATTATACGGATATTGTGGAGGAATTTGGAAGATATATATATATATATCATTATTTCAATACGATATTTGTTGGTTTCAGAATTTGATATTGAATATAAGCCGATATATTTTCTATTCAGAGCCTTGTATTTACTATCAATTTAGATTTTGGGTTTGTCGTGAACGCTGTCTTCATTAACACTGTTATTAAATCCAAATGAAAAAAGAATAAATCTTTTACATAAGATTTAAAGGAGTTTACCAATTAACTAATATTTAATTGGGATTGAATTGAAATTTGTTTTTGGGTTTATCGTGAACGGTGTTTTAAATAACACTTGTTCTTTAACCCGAGTAACAATGGAAATGGGATTTTGGGTTTGTCGTGAATGGTGTCTTAAATAACACTGTTCTTAAACCCCGTGTGAAAAGAATAAATCTTTTAATTAAGCTTTAAATAAGAATTTCCAATTAATTAACATTTAATTGGAATTGAAATGGAATGTGAATTGGGCTTATCGTGAACTGTGTTTTTAAACGACATACATTTTTTAACCCAATTAACCGTGAAATGTGATTTGGAATATATAAATCTTTTATTAAGATTTAATGGGAATTTTCCAAAACTAAAGTTTTCCAATTAATTAATATTTAACTGGAATGGAATGTAATTCGATTCGATAATAATCGAAGTGAGCTTCTGTGGAGGAAGACTATTAATATATATGGAATTTAAAAGGCTTTATCGTTATTCCATTTATACTATTAGTCAGATACAGAAATTAATATCGACTAAATATTGATCTGTTTCCGTGAAAATTCCAAAATTAATGGAATGTGATTTTGGATTTATCGTGAACCGTGTTTTAAATGACGTTGGTTATATAACCCAGTTAAAAGACAGGATTACATGTGTAGCGTTGTATTTCAAACTGTATGGTTGATCTCTGCTAAATATACATTTGTTTGGTGGTGGAGAATTTATTCTCTTGCTTAACACCCTTCTCTAAGACGTACGAGCTTAGAGGTTATATATTGGTCGAAATCAATAGTACGGTGTGGATTATCAATGCGACATGTTTGATTTCCCAAAGTTAAATAATCATTAATATTGATTTTTTTTTGGAAGATTAAAACTAAGGGGAGTTTTAATGAATCTTTAATTAGATTGAAATGATCGAGAATGGAGTATCACCAGTTTTGCTCCAGGTGATAGATAAATCTTTAATTAGATTTGAACGGGAAATGGTAATTAATATTTTACCAATAACATAGTGGTGTTAGATACGGAGTATTACCAGTTTTTCCCCATGGGATGAATAGATTGGGATTGTAAAATAAAATAAATGATTACTTCGGTAAGGATCGCTAATCCCGAATAGTTTGGAAAACCTTAATATGGTTTGAATTGATATCAAAAGGAAGATTAAAGAATAAATTTAAAGAATTTATCTTTGATAAAATTAATGGGAACCTTTCCCAAAGGATATGAATATTTAAATAAAAGAATATTTAGAATTGGAATGAGGCGTATGTTGTGTTTTTATGACACTTGTTTATTATATACGCGAGCTATTCAGAAAGGCCGGGTTTATACCCATTCTGAACAATTGATTTGACGATAAGTCGACGATGAAGATGGTGGTTGAAGACCGGAGGTCTTCACATCGTTTGGATGATTACTAATGTCTTGATTGGGCTGTACACCCAAGACGAGGTAATAAGTGTTGATCGTGCAGACGTACTTGGAGATCGATGGATATGCGAGGGCCTCTCTCCTGTATTGGACATATGAGACGAGGAATAAGGTGCCTCCAGTTTCGTTCAGACCCAGAACGAACTTGTAAATGGATGTGTGTCTGACATTGGATTTTATTCAGTGTTGATTGATCTCTATTAAATATATATTTGTTTGGTGGCGAAGAATTTATTCTCTTGCTTAACGCCCTTCTCTGAGACGTACGAGCTCAGAGGTTATATATCGACAGATATCAGTCGCATGGCATGAATTGCCTGTGTGGCATGTTGAGATGCAAATGATCAAGGCTTCTGTTGAAAAGAAGAGTCTTGTGGTTGATGATCAAAGCATGACTTTAATATAGCATAGCTTTGTGTATAACGTTAATTCGCAAGCCTCACACCTCGGTATGAGTTTAAAACGGGATAAGGAAACCCAAGAAGGACATGACGTTTCTTTCTAGCTATGGGTGGTGTCGGGGTTTTGCAAGCCCAGACATTTATATTATTTTTACCTTTGTGGTTGTTGGAATGAGAGGCGCCTCAGATATATCGGTCTCTATGGAGCCGATGGATAGGTCCGATAGGATCGGGAAACGTGTGTTCAGGAATTGCCAATCCACTAATGTAAGTGTGGACCGGCCTTAGAGGATCCAGGGGTTGCCCAAAGTGTGCAGTTCTGAGACATTTGCTAGAGTGTCTCGAAGCGGTTAGGAGTACATCCCTTGTCTATACTCATGACCGAAATCCAACTTCCAATATGTTATATTCGGTTTTATTTGTAGAGCCTAGTATGGCGACATAGTGGTATGGGGCATTATGTCGTCTATGATTGATACACTTATATTTGAAGTTGTTTGCATACACTTTACACTATAATAGTATCAAAATAATTTGTTTTACACGTACCGAGCATGTTGGCTACTATAAGGTAAAACTCTATCCTCTGGCTTGCGTTGCATTGCGTGATGGGACCTGAGTCTTATAATAGCTTCATTTTTTCAAAAAGCCTTGCGATGTTTGTTTTATGCACTGGTATTCTTGGGAGGAAACTCGTTCCGTGTTATATGGTGTGGTCCCTTGATTTACTCCATTTTAAAGTAAAGTTTTAAATAACTGTTTTAGTTCTCACACCAATCACATGACTGACCTAGAGTTTATTGTTTTAACCTAAACTCTGGGTGCCCCAATTTTCCACATGGGCAACTAGTAATTTTGGTTTTGCAGATTTATATTCATAGGATCCTAGTTTACAGCTGGAATGACATTCAGAAAGCTCTGTATCTGTGTATCTCTTTCAGTGTGTTTTGTATTATTTTCCACTGCATTGTAAATCTCTGATATTTATCAAATGTATTTTATTTATACATACTCTGTATATTCTTGTACTCTGATGTAAATTGTTGTAATAGCAATGAAAGGTTCTTCTGTTTGTGTTCTAATTTGTCGTTTTCTCAATACAATCCGGGCTTTCCTCTACGGGGAAGCTCGGGTCGTGTCAGTTTGGTATCAGAGCTTTAGTTTATAGAGCTTGAGAACAAGATACATTAGAACCAAATGAAAGAATTCATCAGAGATTGGATTAGTAATATCCAATGGGAATGACTCGTTAGAGATAAGATTAGTAGTATCCTAGAACGAGTGTGAACAGTAGTGTTTTGAAAATAAAAAATGAAAATGAATTTTGTTATGAAAATTTAAACGTTATTCAACGTATTTGAATACTTATTTTATATTGAATTTGGACAATTGAGTATATAAAGATTTTGCATATACACCTTGCAAACGTGTATTCGAAGTTTTAATATAGTGGATAGATATAGAATCACACTCTAGTCGCCCGAGGATGATCCTAATGATGAGGCCTCATCATCAGAGTCTGTGCTTGAGTTTCGAAGGTGGGACGTCTATATATTTCCAGTTGACTGATGTGAGAGCAAAAACTTGATAGGGTCTATTGTTGTAACTTGGCATCAAAAATGGATATATATATATAAATATATTATTATTATTATTATGAATTTAAAACGATAATCAACTAATTGATTGTTGGTTGTGTTGTTTGATTATTGGTTTGATTAATTAAAATTTTGAACCATTAAGCTAAATTGAATCAAATCTTGTACTGAGTTGGAAACTGTTTAGAAATGCATGCATGTATACATACACATTGTTGAACAGGTTATGGATAAACTGCTAAGAAGAGAAATAAAATTTTATGCACAACAAATAGGTACGTGGTTACTAATTTTCTTTTTCTTTTAAAGGTTTATGAGTCTAAGGCTGGCCGCTTGGAAATATTCTTTTTTATTTTAAAGGTTTATGAGCCTAAGGCTGGCCGCTTGGCAATTTCCTTTTTCTTTTAATGGTTTATGAGCCTAAGGTTGGCCGCTTGGCAATTTACTTTTTCTTTTAAAGGTTTATGAGCCTAAGACTGGCCGCTTGGCAATTTTCTTTTTCTTTTAAAGGTTTATGAGCCTAAGGTTGGCCGCTTAGCATTCTCTTTTTTTCTTTTGGATTGATGAGGGCCCTGCGAGGCGAGTTCCGGTTTTAAATGTCTCCCCGTACAAAGGAGGTTATGGCGAAATTTTTCCAAAATTTAGGGTGTTAGCCGAATTTTTGAAGAATTGGAAAATTCTTAGAAACTGAAAAGTTGAAGAATGAAAGTCAAACTGAAAGTTGAGTTGATTAGATAAACAACTTTCAGCTCCGTTCTTTTTCGAGGACGAAAAGATTTTAAGTGGGGGAGATTGTAACAACCCGGAAAATCAGAACCAATTTAAAAATTTTATTTTGGCAATTTTAATGAATTTTGAATATTTAAAATGATTTATTTTAAATAATAACGACTAGAAATTTATTTTGAATAGAATTAGAACATATATATTTATTTAAATCGAAGTTAGAATATAAATATTTATTTTAATTATAAAAGGAATTTGAAATGGCGCCGTAGTTCGAAAATTCGATTTCAAATTTCAAATGAATGTACAGGATTCAAAATAAATTGGATTTTAGTAAAACCAAAAATATTAGAATCTATTTGAAAATATCTTTCCAACGAATCTGAAAAATCCTAATTTCATAGCGGGAATAAAAAGTTATGCCTAGTTGAAAATTCAGAATAGTCACTATGGAAAATATAGCCCTTAAAAATAGCGATTTTGCAAACGACCTCCGTTTTCGACGAGACCACTTTTGTTGGATCCAAAATGTCAAATTATTGCTAGATTCCAATTTTCATAATTTTTGGAATTAATATGTGAGCGTGGCGGATCTAAACGTGTTAGTCAATTAAGTTTGAATTTAATTGATTAGAAAATGACCGTTTTTCAAACGGTCTCCAAATTTGACGAAATTAGTTTTTTAGGACCATATCGTCAAAACATAGGTAGATTTATTTTTATCAAATTTTTGGAGTCAGTATGTGGCCCTGGTAAATTAAAATGTACGTTCAAATCTAAAATTAAATGTTTAATATTTTAATTTGGAGAATAACTGACTGAAACAATCAAATTGGCTTACGAAACATATTCCATTGTTTTCGGAATGGGGGTATTTAGCTAAGGGTGACAGTCGTTGGGTTTGATTTGGAGTTCGGATGTGAAAACATTTTTAGAACTTAATATATATATCGACCAATCAGAATTTTCTAATCATTAATTAATTTTTCTAGAAAACGTATTTTCTCTCTCCCCACTCCAGATCGAAGGCGGAAAACAGTTCTCTCCTTCTAGCTTTGATTTCTCTCAAACCACTCAATGAAATCAAACACTTCTTTAGAGTAATTTTTAGTACTCCTCAAGATCTTCAAATCCATATAAAGTTTGGATTTTTTCGTGGAGTTTTCGGTGAGATATCGTGTAACACCCCACCTCCATTAATGTAACTCACAAAGAGAATGCATTAACTTTGGTGAAGCGTTATACGTAAAAGATGCAGATAAATTACAAGACAGACAAATAAAGCAATGGAAAACAAAGTCATTTTATAAGCAATGTAGTTCAGTCAAGCTTTTACAACAACTGACTCAATCATACTTAAAAGTACTACATAAAACTTCTGTCTTGATTCAAAAACTTCCAAGTATATAAGAAGCATAAAACATAGCACAAGTCCCCAAATTAAATTGCAAACACAGCCATAGCCAAAGATAAGAGGATCCCGGCAATACATCAAAGAATCTTCAAGCTCGGTAAGAGAAACGGTCCAAACTGAGCTGAGCTATTCCCTCCCTGACTACCTGAGGGGGAGAAATGAAAGAAAAGAAGACAAAAGAAACGGGTCAGAATAAAGCCTGGTAAGTCCAGTGACTTTCAGTATGTAAACAGGTAAAAGCAACATGACATGAATAAACTGAATATAAGATAATACCGTGATAAGAGGGATAACAAGATAAGATTAGCATAAGATATGATATGGCAAGATAAACTGAATGCGCTTCTACTCTTTCTGTGCTTAGGTACTACCCTGTTATTCTGGTTTCTATATCTCGGCACCACCTAACTAGTGTCCCAACTAGAAATCTGTATAAAATGATAATGTAATCCCAATCCCCGCAATTGTGGTAGCCTTTAGGTGGACATCTATTATGAGGATCCTACCTCAATCTGCCTAATTGCCATGGATATGTTAGATGTATCCTGACTACCCTACTGATTGACTCCCTAACTCGCATGTATGTATTACTTGTGTCATTTGACCTCGCTTGTATGCATTCATTACTTGTGTCATTCGGCCCCGCTTGTATGTAGATTCCTGTGCTGGCCCCATCATAGGGTGTATCAATTCCCATGATGGCGACCCGACACGGTTCAAGACGCATAGTGTATACTACTGATGCACAGTGCCTGATTTTCCACTCTGGAGCACATGCGCGCCCATACTGCGTCGGAACTACACTGCTGCACCACCCGCCGCTATTTTGACTGCTTATAATCAGCCCAGTAATCATGCCCCACCCTGCCTAGCTCAGAGTACCATGATACATCTATGTGGGTTATAGGTCCCGATTACTAGGGTTTCTTAATCAACATGTTTTAATGGTTAAGTGTTCCCAATTTAACTTAACCCCTCCCATTTGATTAATTAACATGTTGATTGGTTAAGTGTTGCCTATTCATATGTTACTTAACCCTCTCACTTATTCACGTATGTTTATTTGACGGTTAAGTTTGTGGGCCTGTATATACTAATATTACCCACTTACCCAAGATCTACTTAACGCTTCCCCTTATCAAGTCCATATGTATTATTGGTTAAGCTTGCGTTAACCCTATCCACTTTGTTCATATAATATTGTTTAAGTTGTCTTCTTGTCCATGTTAACTTAACCCACCCACCTAACATGTCATATTGGTTAAGTGTTTCTTATTAACTTAACCCTTCCCATTCATCATGTCGTATTGGTTAAGTGTTTCCTATTAACTCAACCTTGTTCATTCATCATGTTATATTGGTTGAGTGTTTCCCCTTGACTTAACCCCACTCATTCATCATGTTATGTTAGTTAACTTAACCTTAATCAGTCATCATGTTGGATTTGGTTAAGTGTTTCCTATTAACTTAACCCTTCCACTTGTCATGTTACCTTGGTTAAGCGTTGCCCTATCACACATCATGTTATATTGGTTAAGTGTTACCCTCTTGTGTTAACTTAACCCTACCATTCTTAGCATGTTTGTTCATTAGCATTAATTCATTCATTAATGCCTCAACCTCTCACATTAGAACTGTTGTTTGCGATTGCCGGATGTGCCGGGCGGTTCCGGGCAGTTCCGGGCAGACTTCTACCGCAAACTCATTCTAACCTCGGGTTTTGGGCTTAATGCGCTAACCTCTCACATTAGATCTATATTGTTGCGGTCGCTGGATGTGCCGGGCGGTTTCGGGCAGTCTTACACCGCAACTCGATATAACCTCGGGTTAGGCACGTTCATATTTAGCCAATTTACATACTTACCATTCATGTCCAAGTCTAGAATCTTATATGCTAATTATCCCAAAATTCACCAAACTAGCCATGTTCCAATTCCCAAGTTATGCCCAACAAATTCAATTACAAGTTATTACTCAAATATTGGTTACACCCAATCCTCCCAAATTTGCAATAATAGTCATGCCCCAAAATCGCAATATACATTATGCTTGGAGTCCCAACCAATAGTTATGCCCAATCTAGATTTAATATTTCAATTTATATTTTTCGTCCAATCTAGATTTAATATTTCTATTTACCCCCAAGTTCGCAACAATAACAATTATGCCCCCAAATCACAAGTTACAAATTATGTTCCACTATTACCAAATAGATTATTCCCCAATATCAATTACAAGTTATGGCCAATAATTTCACCAAAATAGGTTATACTCAAATATTCCCCGTATCCCAATCGTTCGTATTTCGCGATTTCAGCCTAGGTTCGAAGGTAACCCAGGTTCATAAAAGAAAAAGGAAATAGGGGAAGAGAGAGAAGGAGCATAAAATAAGAATAGGTATAAAAATAGGCATGTAACAAAAGACCTAATACAAGAAATTTAGGTCCAACAAAGATAGATTCTTGAATAAGCTAATACAATCATTATCGCAGGCATAAGAATAGCATCATGAACCAAAAAATATTTTATATTTGATGTTCAACAAAGAACGGCATGATTGAATCGATATAATAACTTCTTAAGCATGTAAAATCATAGATTCAATAGAAAGATAGGGGTAAATATGAAAAGATTGTCTCATCATCAAGCATAGACTTAGATCCATTTTATTACATGCCAAGATTACTATTAGGTGTTTAAATCTGAAAATAACATGAAACTTACAGAAAATGAACGGATCTTGTTTTCTGGGATCTGATTTCTGAATTTTTTAAGTTATCCTTTGATGTAGACGTTTGATTCTCTAGTTTGGATTTAGTTTGGAGCTTTCTAACTTGATTTCTAATTTGGGGAAGATGGAGGCTAGGCTAGCTTAGGGATGGACAGCATGAAGACTTCATAGCATGAGATTGTGAGGTTTAGTGTTAAGGTTTGGGGTGTTTATATAGAAGTATATGATTAATTCTAGCCTTTAGATTAGTTTAGGAGAAATCAGAGCCATCAAACCAAAGAGATGTGTCATCCAGCCAACCAAAGCACGACACATAAGACCTAATACCTTAGAAATTAGTCATAGGTCAATCAGAGAAGGCCACATCAGCTCAGGTCTACGAAAATTCGTCATTGGATCTGGATCGAAAAGGGGTCGACTCCCTACGGGGGGGGTCGACACCCCTATGGGGTCGACACCTATGTCGACTGTAACACCCCGAATTTTCGAATAATCAGATTAACTAAAATTTAAGAATACTTAATTTCAAATGTGGGAATTAAGGGAAATGGGTCATTCCATTGCGTTCGTCTCGGAATACTGCTTAAGATAGAAATTAGTGGCTAGAAAGAAAAAAGAAGAAGATTGCACTGGCGCACTTGGGAAGTGTGCCAGTACAAATTTACATTGGCGCACTTCCCAAGTGCACCCAGGCCGAGAGAAAACCTGCACAGCTTTCTGGTTTGACCTTGGATGGCCTGTCGGGTTCTGGTCGAATTTCTGAGCTCTACTGTGTCATTAGGGCTAACTTGTAACTTTCTGATTGGCTTCTCTTGAGATGGATGGCCTTGATTAACCCTAGCTTCATCGATGGCTCTAATTAGTTTGAAACCCTATATAAACAGCCTCCTAGCTCCATTCTCTTTACACCATTCTTCTCTAACCTTATGCTGCATAATTTCATTCTACCTCCGTTATTATTAAATAAAATAAGAGCGTCGTTACTCTGCTGGAATCAAAACTTGGACTGATGCATCTTCTTCCAACCTGAATAGAATTAAAAGCTAAATCAAATCTCAAATCAAAGTTTAGAGCTACAACAACAATTAAAGAGGAGTAATTAATTCTGCATTTCTGCATCAACAACAGTTTATTATCCTTTCTTAAAACCACGAAAGGCAAGTACAGTTATTTTCCGATATAAACTTTAATTATAATTGTGACATGATTGTAAATCTGAATTTGAGGCTGTGTACGTTCTGTTCTGATATATTCTATTATGTATCTCTTTCTTCTTTCTGTTCTTTAGCCAGGCTACCACGAGCCTGCGCCACATCCCATAAGAGATTAACGCATGAACGCTAAATTTTGGGACAAATAATAATGCATAATTGGACATGAAACTATTGCCTATGAGACTATTGCCTATGACTATGATTCATTACTATGAGACTATTGCCTATGACTATGATTCAAGACTATGAGACTATTGCCTATGACATTGAATAAGAAACTATTGTGATTAGTCGCCCATGACTATTGTGGTTAGTTGCCTATAACTATTGTATTTAGTTTCTTATGCCTATTCCCTTAATGATGTTAGATCTCATATTTAGTATGTAACTTTTCTAGTTTATTCCCATTCACTGTTATGTACATCGAGCCTATTAGGCCATTATTATTGTATTTGGTCCATTATTGCACGCCTATTCTTTTATATCAATTCTTGTGCTTATCCCCTATTCCTTTTGTTAGGGCCATTTCATGAGTATTTAGAGAACTTGTGGAAACATGTTATACGGGGATTGGGCGTAGCTTAATTAAGTAAATCTGGCATAGCAAATATGTTGGCATAATCTGAATTGGCTATAATAGTGAATGATTAACATGTATATTAGTCTTGGACATAAATGGTGAACTAGAATATTAAATCTAGTTTTGACATGAACTGTAAACGGGAATATTAAGGCTAAAATTTGGGGCATATATTGTATTATGAATTATGACCTTGATTTAGGCATGTAAGTTTAGGCTAAATTTATGATTAGGCAAGATATGTAAATAGAGTTTTAGATCTGCTAAATATGTTATCTGCTAAATCTGTTAAATTGCCTAATCCGTTATCTGCTAAAACTGTTGAATTGCCTAAACTGCTAAATCTGTTATCTGCTAAATCTGTTGAATCGCTTAAACTGCTAGATCTGCTACCTGTTGAATTGTCTGATCTGTTCAAAACTAGATAATAGTAATCTAGGTATGGAAATCCATAGGCTCGACCTAAGATTTAGTAAAACATGGAAATTTGATTAATCTGTTGTATCCTATGAAGAAGTTTAATCTGTTAAATAAACAGAATTAGTCTGATATCTGAAAAATCTGTATTGGAATGAATTGGCTATGACACGAGGTTAGACTCTGTTTGCGATAGAAGCCTGCCCGGAACCAACCGGCTTAAGCAGCGACTGCAAACTGTCAGTCTAATGTGAGAGGTCGTAGGCATAACTAAAATATGCTTAGACACGAGGTTAGGTCTGGCTTGTGGCAGAAGTCTGCCCGGAACCGCCCGGCATATCCAGCGGCCACAAGCTACCGATCTAATGTGAAAGGTTTGTGCATTAATATTTAATTAATGCAAATCGGGGATAAATATGATGTCTAAAACGTGTTGGGTGGATAGGGTTAAACCAATTGGACTAATGAATTTAACAAACCCGTTTCGTGAATCTGTAGGCCCAATTACAAAGTTAGACAAATCTGTAAATCTGTTAAATCTGTATATCTGATCCGTTAGTCTGAAAACTTGTCTGATCTATGAACTAGTTGATCTAAACTCTGTATGTCTGAACTTGTAAACAAGTTAATCTGAAATCTGTTAGTCTGGGGACACAAGGTTAGGAGGGAAATTACTTTTGTCATCTGTTGTTTGGGACCCATATTAGTCAGTAACCCTTTCTGGTATCAAAACTTTGACCCAACAGTAGGTAGGGTCCGGGCACGCTTACTGAACTAATTATAAGCGGTTCATTCTGATAATGGCGAGCGGTGTTGATGGTGTGTTCCAACTGGGTCATGTGCGCGCATGGATCCCAGTCTGCCTCTGAGGATGTAAGACGTCGTGACATCTGTAAATAGGTCTGTGCCAATTGGTTGTCACTTTAGGGAGTGATACACCCTACTGTGGGGCCGACACAGGGTATTTATGTATTAGGGAGCCGATCGCTTGGGGTAGGGTTTTAGGGTACACTTAGTTCTGTCTGTTTCTGTTGGTACCGTTTGTTTCTGTTGGGTGGAAACACCCGTCTGTTTCTGCGTGGTACCGTATGTTTGGGTGGTAAAGGCCCATTTACTAGTATACACCTAATTCTACATTCTGTTTCCGTAGGGATTAATCTGTTTCTGTTTCTGTACCTTCTGTTCGGGTGGTAAAGGCCCATTATTAGCATTTTGTTTATGTCTGTTTCTGTTGGGGTGGTAAAGGCCCATTACTAGCATTCTCTTCTGTGGAAGTTATTTTGTTCCCGTTTCTGTTTCAGTTTAGACATTGGGGTGACACCTAATCCTGTTATACTAGTATTAGTGCAGAGAGATGAAAAGTAATATTATTCTGTTTCTTCTATTTAACCTAAGTACATCTGCTGCTCTTATTACTGTTATCTCTTATCCATCTTATTTTCATGTCATAATTATTATTATCTGTTCATATGCTGAAAGTCACGGGTCTTGCCAGACTTTATGTCTGACCTTGCTTGTTTTCGCCCCTTTTTCTTCCGTCCCCCCCCAGGTTTTCCAAGGAGGGAACACTTTAGCTTGATCCGGATTTCTTCTGCTTGAAGTACTTAGAGTGCTTAAAGTATGGCTTGACTCCTTATGGAAGCTTCTGTGGGGATTATGATTTTAAAGTTTTGTACTCTAATGATTTTCTAAACAAGACTGATATTTATGTACTTGAGTTTTTGGTAAAGATGTAACCAAACTGATTTCTGTTTTCCACTGTAGTAAAGTTTATAATTTTTCAAGTATTGTTTATCTGTCTTGAAATTTTCTGTTCTGTTTACTAAAATGCTCCACCAAAGTTAAGGCATTCCCTTTGTGAGTGTCCTTAATGGAGGTGGGGTGCTACACTTGGTATCAGAGCTGAAGGTTACCAGATTTGATAAAAAGTTTTGAAAACTATTTTCAAAAAGGTTTTAAAAGGAAGTATTTTCAAAAGTAAAGCTTATTTTTGAAAAACATAATCCCCAAAAGCCATATATCTATCTTTTGATCCTCTGTTTGAATCTTTGTTTCCTTATTTCTCCGGGGCTCCCGGCTTTCTGGGAGGTAATCTCATCGCGGCATGATTCTGTAGGCTTGATAAGACTACGACACCGGTCAAAGGGCAAATAAGCGCCCGACTTCCATCTGTAGCCGCAGTAGTCTCAACTACGACTAATTTTCTTTCGAGCTTTGTTGGATTTTCCGTGCGATGGAGGCCGCTTTCGAGGGACTTGTCAACATGTTACACACGGATAGTAAAGATGAGAATGAGGGAGTTTAGCTAAGGAGCACAACCCAAGGATGAGAAACTCATGGATATGGACTTGGTTCACAAAGGAGGCAAAAAGGAAACACAGAAGAAGGAAGAAAAGTCTGAAGATAAAGGAGGAGAAATGTGCTTTACTTATGGAAGCTTGACTCATCTGAACAAGGATTGCCGAAAGAGGAAGGACACTCACTTCAATTGTGGTGAGATGGGACACTTCACTAGGGACTGCCCAAAGAAACGGGGGCAAGGACAGAGGACATGACCTACTTCGGGAAGGCAGGCGAATGCTCTCATAGTTGGTGGATAGGGTAGAAGTAGGAAAATTTCCGTAGAGAGTTTAGTTTCCTTATCTGATTATTGAGTTAGAACTCTTTCCGATTATGGCATTCTGATTCTATAGTCGAGTCTCTGCACTTTAATACTAGTCTTGTTTCTGATCTGGTTATAGTCTCAAACCCCATAGGTGTTACGACTCATCTGTTGGTGATAGGTTGGGGTTTGAGGGTATCTGTGTTAGGCGTCAAGTCGATTGTAATGCATACATTCTGGGTTTTTGAGGGATATGGTGGGATTTTCCCATGCTTAGTTTTCTAAGAATCATTCGATAATCTGATCTGTACTAGTAGTCTGTAAGCATCTGGATATTCCGGAAAAGGTTAAGATTTCTAGTTTTGACATTGTCTAAAGAGGGTAATCCTCTGGGTGTCAATCTGATATTGGTTTCGGTCTTCGGGGCTGATACTTAGGGGAATTATTCTCTCAACCAATGTCTAATGGGAACCAAGTTTTTATTTTATCTGTACTCGCTTCCATCATTTGACTGTATCCTATCGATCGAATCTTCGAACTTTAGGTAGAACTAATGCGTGTAAACATGTGTTTGAGACATGTTATGTTTTATGATTGCAAGTGGATGCACGTGGTTGCTAGTGGTTGCTCGTGGATGCATATACACACACTAGGCACTAGATCGACTCGAATACACTCTCATACTACATATGGATGTGTGAGCATTTTCAATTTTTGTGGATGCAAAATGATTGACTCATCACATGGATGTTGCATATGAATGAATGGTTATCATTCATATAAGAATGATATGTATCAAATAAGAAAATTGCATACATGTTGGACTCATGGCACTGACATAATTCGCATTAAGGAGGTCAACTAAATCAGTGGACCGCCTGATCTTTGCATTAGATAAGGAACATATACGCGCACTTTTTCATATGTTCATACAACATTAGAAGTTTTCTAAGGACAATGGATGCTTGCAGATGATGGTTGAGTAGATGGATGATTGGATGGTAGGACACATTCTTCTTAACTTGAAGATTTCGGGGACGAAATCCTTTAAGTAGGGGAGAATTTAACACCCCGAATTTTCGAATAATCAGATTAACTAAAATTTAAGAATACTTAATTTCAAATGTGGGAATTAAGGGAAATGGGTCATTCCATTGCGTTCGTCTCGGAATACTGCTTAAGATCGAGTCCGAGTTTGCGTAAAACGGATACCGTATGAAGAAGATATGGATGAACGAAGTTTGCTGGCTAGAAAGAAAAAAAAAGAAGATTGCACTAGCGCACTAGGGAAGTGCACCAGTACAAATTTACATTGGCGCACTTCCCAAGTGCGCCCAGGCCGAGGGAAAACCTGCACAGCTTTCTGTTTTGACCCTGGCTGGCCTGGTCGGGTTTTGGTCGAATTTCTGAGCTCTGCTATGTCACTAGGGCTAAATTGTCACTTTCTGATTGGTTTCTCTTAAGATGGATGGTCTTGATTAACCCTAGCTTCATCGACGGCTCTAATTAGTTTGAAACCTTATATAAACAGCCCCCTAGCCCCATTCTCTTTACACCATTCTTCTCTAACCTTATGCTGCATAATTTCATTCTGCCTCCGTTCTTATTAAACAAAATAACGGCGTCGTTACTCTGCTGGAATCAAAACTTGGACTGATGCATCTTCTTCCAACCTGAATAGAATTAAAAGCTAAATCAAATCTCAAATCAAAGTTTAGAGCTACAACAACAATTAAAGAGAAGTAATTCAACATTTCTGCATCAACAACAGTTTATTATCCTTTCTTAGAACCACGAAAGGCAAGTACATTTATTTTCCGATATAAACTTTAATTATAATTGTGACATGATTGTAAATCTGAATTTGAGGCTGTGTACGTTCTGTTCTGATATATTCTATTCTGTATCACTTTCTTCTTTTTGTTCTATAGCCAGGCTACCACGAGCCTGCGCCACATCCCATAAGAGATTAACGCACGAACGCTAAATTTTGGGACAAATAATAATGCATAATTGGACATGAAACTATTGCCTATGAGACTATTGCCTATGACTATGATTCATGACTATGAGACTATTGCCTATGACTATGATTCATGACTATGAGACTATTGCCTATGACTATGATTCATGACTATGAGACTATTGCCTATGACTATGATTCATGACTATGAGACTATTGCCTATGACATTGAATAAGAAACTATTGTGATTAGTCGCCCATGACTATTGTGGTTAGTTGCCTATAACTATTGTAGTTAGTTTCTTATGCCTATTCCCTTAATAATGTTAGATCTCATATTTAGTATGTAACTTTGCTAGTTTATTCCCATTCATTGTTATGTACATCGAGCCTATTGGGCCATTATTATTGTATTTGGTCCATTATTGCACGCCTATTCTTTTATATCAATTCTTGTGCTTATCCCCTATTCCTTTTGTTAGGGACATTTCATGAGTATTTAAAGAACTTGTGGAAACATGTTATACGGGGATTGGGCGTAGCTTAATTCAGTAAATCTGGCATAGCAAATATGTTGGCATAATCTGAATGGCTATAATAGTGAATGATTAACATGTATATTAGTCTTGGACATAAATGGTGAACTAGAATATTAAATCTAGTTTTGACATGAACTGTAAATGGGAATATTAAGGCTAAAATTTGGGGCATATATTGTATTATGAATTATGACCTTGATTTAGGCATGTAAGTTTAGGCTAAATTTATGATTAGGCAAGATATGTAAATAGAGTTTTAGATTTGCTAAATCTGTTAAATTGCCTAATCCGTTATCTGCTAAAACTGTTGAATTGCCTAAACTGCTAAATCTGTTATCTGCTAAATCTGTTGAATCGCTTAAACTGCTAGATCTGCTACCTGTTGAATTGTCTGATCTGTTCAAAACTAGATAATAGTAATCTAGGTATGGAAATCCATAGGCTCGACCTAAGATTTAGTAAAACATGGAAATTTGATTAATCTGTTGTATCCTATGAAGAAGTTTAATCTGTTAAATAAACAGAATTAGTCTGATATCTGAAAAATCTGTATTGGAATGAATTGGCTATGACACGAGGTTAGACTCTGTTTGCGATAGAAGCCTGCCCGGAACCAACCGGCTTAAGCAGCGACTGCAAACTGTCAGTCTAATGTGAGAGGTCGTAGGCATAACTAAAATATGCTTAGACACGAGGTTAGGTCTGGCTTGTGGCAGAAGTCTGCACGGAACCGCCCGGCATATCCAGCGGCCACAAGCTACCGATCTAATGTGAGAGGTCTGTGCATTAATATTTAATTAATGCAAATTGGGGATAAATATGATGTCTAAAACATGTTGGGTGGATAGGGTTAAACCAATTGGACTAATGAATTTAACAAACCCGTTTGTGAATCTGTAAGCCCAATTACAAAGTTATGTAAATCTGTTAAATCCATATATCTGATCCGTTAGTCTGAAAACTTGTCTGATCTGTGAACTAGTTGATCTGAACTCTGTATGTCTGAACTTGTAAACAAGTTAATCTAAAATCTGTTAGTCTGGGGACACAAGGTTAGGAGGGAAATTACTTGTGTCATCTGTTGTTTGGGACCCATATTAGTCAGTAACCCTTTCCGGTATCAAAACTTTGACCCAACAGTAGGTAGGGTCCGGGAACGCTTACTGAACTAATTATAAGCGGTTCATTCTGATAATGGCGAGGGGTGTTGATGGTGCGTTCCAACTGGGTCATGTGCATGCATGGATCCCAGTCTGCCTCTGAGGATGTAAGATGTCGTGACATCTGTAAATAGGTCTATGCCTATTGGTTGTCACTTTAGGGAGTGATACACCCTATTGTGGGGCCGACACAGGGTATTTATGTATTAGGGAGCCGATCGCTTGGGGTAGGGTTTTAGGGTACACTTAGTTATGTCTGTTTTTGTTGGTACCGTCTGTTTCTGTTGGGTGGCAACACCCGTCTGTTTCTGCGTGGTACCGTCTGTTCGGGTGGTAAAGGCCCATTTACTAGTGTACACCTAATTCTACATTCTGTTTCCGTAGGGATTAATCTGTTTCTATTTCTGTACCTTCTGTTCGGGTGGTAAAGGCCCATTATTAGCATTCTGTTTCTGTCTGTTTCTGTTGGGGTGGTAAAGGCCCATTACTAGCATTCTCTTCTGTGGAAATTATTCTGTTCCCGTTTCTGTTTCAGTTTAGACATTGGGGTGACACCTAATCCTGTTATACTAGTATTAGTGCAGAGAAATGAAAAGTAATATTATTTTGTTTCTTCTGTTTAACCTAAGTACATCTGCTGCTCCTGTTACTGTTATCTCTTATCCAGCTTATTTTCATGTCATAATTATTATTATATGTTCATATGCTGAAAGTCACTGGTCTTGCCAGACTTTATGTCTGACCTTGCTTGTTTTCGCCCCTTTTTCTTCCGTTCCCCCCCCCCACCCCCCCCCCCACCCCACCCCCACCCAGGTTTTCCAAGGAGGGAACACTTTAGCTTGATCCGGATTTCTTCTGCTTGAAGTACTTAGAGTGCTTAAAGTATGGCTTGACTCCTTATGGCAGCTTCCGTGGGGATTATGATTTGAAAGTTTTGTACTATGATGATTTTCTGAACAAGAATGATATTTATGTACTTGAGTTTTTGGTAAAGATGTAACCAAACTGATTTCTGTTTTCCGCTGTAATAAAGTTTATAATTTCTCAAGTATTGTTTATCTGTCTTGAAATTTTCTGTTCTGTTTACTAAAATGCTCCACCAAAGTTAAGGCATTCCCTTTGTGAGTGTCCTTAACGGAGGTGGGGTGTTACATCGATTCCCCTATAGGGGTCAACACCTACGTCGACTCCCCCTGGGAGGGGTCGACACCTTTGAACGGGAAATTTCCCGCTCAGCCCGCTCTGACTGAATTTCGAATTTCGAACTATTTTGAATTTTAATTACTATTTTAATTTAATTTCTGTTTAAACTTGAAATCTTCTGAACTCCATAACTTCTTCATACGGGGCCCGATTTACGCAAACTCGGACTCTATCTCAAGTAGAATTACGAGACGAACGCAATGGTGTAACTCATTTCACCCAATTCTTTTTCTAAAAATTAAATGTTCTTAAATTTGTTAAATTAATATTTAAATTTACGGGGTGTTACATTCTCCCTCCTTAAAGGATTTCGTCCCTGAAATCTCCAAGTGAAGAAGAATGTATATCCTACCATCTAACATCCATCTACTCAACCATTCCATCACAGGCATCCATTGTCCTTAAAAATATTTCTAATGCTTTCATGATCATATGCATAGTGTGTGTATATGTCCTTATCTAATGCAAAATCAGGCGGTCTACTGATTCAGTTGACCTCCTTAATGCGAATTATGTCAGTGCCATGAGTCCATTATTTATGCAATTATTCCTAATCGTACCTTATAACGTCTACATGAGTGCATAATCATTCATACAAATGAAAAATCCATATGATAACACATCAAGTTTCAATCCATATCTAAATACATATATGCATATGCAATATGAAAGTGACTGAGCCAATCTAGTACCTAATGCATGTGTATATGCATCCACGAGCAACCACTAGCAACCACTTGCAACCATCAATCATACCATGTTTCAAATACAGGTTTACATCCATTGGTTTCTACCTAAGTATCAAGAATAGGACCGAGTAGATATACTTAAAAGATAGATACAAGCATGTGTAAACTTATGGAAAAAGAGATCAAGGATGTACCCTCAAAAACAAAAGGGTAGGATGCGCTTATCTTGTCTTCAGTCTTCCAAGTCGCGTCTTCTTCAGCGTCACCCTATTGTACTTTAACTAGCTTGATTTCACGATTTCGAAGCTTCTTGACCTCCATTTCCAAAACTCACTAGTAAAGATAGGATCTCGATCACTTACTATGCTAGAGGGTATCCCATGTAGTTGGACTATCTTTCCAAAATAAACAGATGTTAACCATGATAACAAGTGTATATACTAAGATGATTAGAGGTCTCTCCTCTACTTAGCTTATCCATCACGTCACAAATCAGAGGGTCTTCATGGTACGCCACTTCTATCCGATCCAAAAGCGTAGGTCGCTCTTCTAGCGATGCTAACAAACCAGGTACAAACTTTACTAGGGGTCTAAAGCTAAAGGTTGCTATGTACTTTGAACTTTATCCCTCTTAAGGTCAGTATCTTTCTACTTAGGGTGCCTGCCACAACATAAACCTTGCTAGGGGTATAAGCAATCTCAAGGTTGTATGAGGCAAGAAATTCCATCTATCGTTGTTGCCTCTATTTCAAATCTTTTTGCGAGAACAAGTATTTTAAAAACTTAGGATCCGTATATAGTTCGTATTTTCTCTCTTAAAAGATAATGATGCCATGACTTAAGAGCGAACACTATAACAGCTAATTCCAAGTCATGGGTAGGATAGTCTTTCTCATGTACTTTCAGCTGTCTTCTTCCATAACTAACTACCCTCTCTTCTAGCATTAAAACAGCGCCTAGCCCTATTCCTCATGCATCCGTATAAACTGTAAACATCTTGTTCCCTTTGGGAAATGTCAAGACTGGGATTGTTGTCAGGGTTCTCTTCAATCATTGGAAAGCAACATCACGAATCAAATCCCAAGCAAAAGTTAGATTCTTCTTCGTCAATCTAGTAAGTAGGGCTGATACCTTCACAAAGTCCTTAATTAACTTCCTATACCAGCCCGCTAATCCAGGAAAGCTTCTTACTTCCGTTGCATTTCTTGGGACCTTCTAATCTGAAACCGCAACTACTTTTGCAGGATCTACTGTTATCCCTTCCTTGGATATCACATGTCTTAGAAACCTTACTTCTTCTCTCCAAAAATGATATTTGGAGAATCTAGCCTTAAGCTGATGCGCTTGGAGGGTATCCGAGATTTCCCTTAGATAAAAAGAACGTTCTTCCCCACTCTTAGGGAAAACCAAAATATCATCTGTACACAAGCAAAGTGAACCATCCGCCTTTGTAGCGAAAACAACTGGAGCACCCCATTCAGAAATACTTCGCCTTATGAACCTTTTCTCAAGTAACTCTTTTACTTGTTTACTGAGCCCTTCCTTTCCCTTGGAGTCATGTGTCGTACAGGTAATGCAACTGACTTTGCATTGTCAACAAGATATATGCGGAAGTCTATCTCGCATTTTAGTGGACAAACCCCTAAACATCTGCGTACTCATGGACTAATCTAACGGATCGCAAATCGTCGATAGATGCATCAAGTGATTCTAGGTAGCTAAGCCAAACTGATCCCTTAGGATCGCACGAAATCTCGAGGGTGTTCCCGATGCAATTCAAAAGCCTAACTACCCTCCTTTCCCAATTACTAGCTAACCAATCCATGCCTAGAATCAACCCATAGCCCATGAAACCAAAAATATAAGCATTACACTTAAACTCAATACTTAATAAGCTATTCTCAAATCCTTACAAATCAAAGATAAATGAGCAGAACCACCAATTGGATTTGAGACAATAATGGGATCTTCTACTATACAAGTACTAAGGTGTAGAGAATCAACTATGGAAGCAGATATAACCGAATGTGAAGCGCTAAAATAAAAAAGAGCACTAACAGGATGACCAAAAAAAGAAAAATTAAACTTTCTCAACAGAAACTTTACTACCTCTCTCTCTGGTACGCTGGAGGTGAGAGCATGCACTTGCTCTCCAGAAAATCCCGTCCTTTGTTCTTGCCCTTGTCCTTAATTATATCACCCGTTATACCATAATAAAGACACTTCCCCATGTCTTATATTTTACCATTCTTTCCTCCCTTCTTGTCCTGTGATTCTTCCACTTACACCTCTTTCTTTTACCTCCTTTGTGAACCAAGTCCATATTCATGAGTTTCTCATCCTTGGGTTGTGCTCCTTAGCCAAACTCCCTCATTCTCAACTTTACCATCCTTGTGTAACATGTTGACAAGTCTCTCGAAAGCTGCCTCCATCGTACGGAAAACCCTACAAAGCTTGAAAGAAAATTAGTCGTAGGTGAAACTACTACGGCTATATATGGAAGTTGGGCACTTCTTCACCCTTTGAAAGGCGTCGTAGTCTCATCAAGCCTACGAAACCATGACGCGATGACGTTACCTCCCCGAAAGCCAGGAGCCATGGAGACTCAGAACAGAAGGAAACAAGGATTCAAACAGAGGATCAAAAGTTAGTGCATATGGCTTTGGGGAATATGCCTTTAAAACAAAACTTTTCTTTTGGAAATGCTTCTTTTAAACCCGTTTTGAAAATAATTTTTCAAATCTTTTATCTGATCCGGTAACCTTCAGCTCTGATACCAAGTGTAACACCCCACCTCCATTAGTGTCACTCACAAAGGGAATGCATTAAATTCAGTGAAGCATTATAGGTAAAAGATGCAGATAAATTACAAGACAAACAAATAAAGCAGCGGAAAACAAAGTCATTTTATAAGCAACGTAGTTTAGTCAAGCTTTTAAAACAATTGACTCAATCATACTAAAAAGTACTACATAAAACTTCTGTCTTGATTGAAAAACTTCCAGTATATAAGAAGCATAAAACATAGCAAAGTAGCATAAGTCCCCAAATTAAAGTGCAAACACAGTCATAGCCAAAGATAAGAGGATCCCAACAATACATCAAAGAATCTTCAAGCTTGGAAAGAGAAACGGTCCAAAATGAGCTGAGCTACTCCCTCCCTAACTACCGGGGGGTAGAAATGGAAGAAAAGTAGACGAAAGAAAACGGGTCGGACATAAAGCCTGGTAAGTCCAGTGACTTTCAGTATGTAAACAGGTAAAAGCAACATGACATGAATAAACTGAATATAAGACAATACTGCGATAAGAGGGATAACAAGATAAGATTAGCATAAGATATGATAAGGCAAGATAAACTGAATGCGCTTCTACTTTTTCTGTGCTTCGCTACTACCCTGTTATTCTGTTTTCTATATCTCTGCACCACTTAACTAGTGTCCTAACTAGAAATCTATATAAAATGATATTATGATCCTAATCCCCGCAATTGTGGTAGCCTTCAAGCGTACATCTATTATGAGGATCCCACCTCCATCTGCCTAATTGCCATGGATATGTTAGATGTACCCTTACTACCCTATTGATCGGCTCCCTAACTCACATGTATGTATTACTTGTGTCATTTGACCTCGTTTGTATGCATTCATTACTTATGTCATTTGGCCCCGCTTGTATGTTGTAACACCCCACATCAGTTAGTGTCACTCAAAAGGGAATGCACTAAGTTCTATGAAGTATTATAGGTAAAAGATGCAGATAAATTACAAGACAGATAAATAAAGCAGCGGAAAAGTGAATAAAACTTTATTTTATTTACAAACTGCTTGTACAAAGATTGTTTTTCCAACAACAAAGTATTTATCTTGTTTAACAAAATAAAGAAGCATAAATATACAATGATATTCCCCAATGAAACATTAGCCAGCCATAGCGGTGGAAAAAAGAGTCCAAAGCAGCACATCAAAGAGTCTTCAAGCTTGGAAAGAGTAACAGGTCCATACAAATCTGAGCTATTCCCTCCCTGACTACCTTGGGGGGGGAACGGAAGAAAAGAAGACAAAAGTAAACATAGAGTCAGACATAAAGCCTGGTAAGTCTAGTGGTGCTTCGGTATATGAATAAGGAAAAGGACATGACAGGCATAAACTGAAAATGGGAAAATACCATAAACTAAGGCAAAGCGGTTTAGAATCGAAATTACTATTGCACCCCATACTAATCTCTGCACCACCTAACTAGTATCCCAACTAGTAATCTGTATAAAGATGATAACGTGATCCCAATCCCTGTAATTGCGGTTGCCTTTAGGTGTACATCTATTATTTATTACCTAGATCTAATCTAGGGTTTTCTTATCGAGCACTTCCTAGATTCGACTAGGGTTTATGCGACGTATCTAATACTTCTCGGATTCAGAATTTATGCCACCTAGGTCCACTAGGGATTATACTACCTGTCGAACGATGCCCCTAGTCTAGGACACACTACCTAGAGTGGTATATGTTCCTAGACTTTCCCCACGTATGTGTCACGAATCGTTTATCGCTGTCTAGATGCACATGTCCTGAAATGTGCGACCCGAGTCCCGTGGTAGGGCTATTCTAGAAACACGGAACTCAGTCGGGAGCTTTCGGATATCTGCCGATGCAGATGCTAAGGTCTGTTTTTCTACCAGTGGTTATGGTCCCACGTGATCCCTCCCTCAACTAATGAAAGGCAATCCAAGAAAATCAAGCACGAGAACTATACTCATGCCACCTATGCCCCCACTTTCCTATTAGCCAGCCTCACCCATAACTAGATAGCAAGTATATGGTCTGTTGGGAGTTCTCTGCCTTTCCGTATGCGTACTACGATTGAATGAAGATGGTAGGTAGTCGACGACGTGCTATCATGGGGCTAAACTAAGTATCGCCGACCCACGCTGATCCACCCTAGCCTTTAGGTTGCTCATACTGCAACCAAGGCATACCCTTGGTTCTTCTACCGCAGACCTTAACCTCTGTGAGCCCAGGCGGATCATCTGCAACCTCACAGAGGGATACCATGAGTACCCTCGCGTCCCCTGAAGCTACGTGCTTCTAAACCCAGTCCGCTGGAGCCTTTTTCAAAATCAGATAAACGTTGCTCCTCCTCATGTACTTGTTAAGCGATGATCTACCATATCGGGTTATTCATCTATTATGGACCGGCTCAGTTTTCTTGACTAAGAATTGTTACTTAGTTGTTCTCAACTAAGGTTTACCACTTAGTTTCTTTTCCCATAAATCTTGTTAACTAAGGTTTATCACTTAGTTTCTTTAACTGGGGATTTCAACTTAGCTCCCATTCTCGATTGTTTCTTAACTAAGGTTTACTACTTAGCCCTCTTTCTCGTCAAGTTGGATTGGTTAAGTGTCATTAGTCAATTCAAGTTAGCTTAACCCATTCCTTTGTCATATTAAACTGGCTAAGTGTTATCAGTAGTCCATGTTGACTTAACTCTATCACAAACCAAGTTATATTGGTTAAGTATTTCTTATTACTTAACTCTACCCATTCATCTTGTATTGGTTAAGTGTCCCTTTTAACCTAACCTTGCCCATCTGTTTTAACTAACATGTTATAATGGTTAAGTGTTCCCTTAGTTAACTTAACCCTAACATCCGTTTAATTAACATGTTCTAATGGTTAAGTATTGTCCCTTCATGTTTCAACTTAACCCTGTTCAATTTATCACACTATGATGGTTAAGTGTTCTAAGTTTACTTAACCCCACCCTCTAGTCCAGCTAACATTTTAAATTGGCTAAGTGTATTTACTTAACCTTTCCCACTTATCTAGCTAACGTGTTATAATGTTTAAGTGTTCTAAATTTACTTAACCTCACCCACTTATCTAATTATCAGGTTATAACGGTTAAGTGTCATGAATTTACTTAACCTCACCCTCTAGTCTAGTTAATATGTTAAATTGGCTAAGTGTTTTCTCAGTTACTTGGCCCTTACAAGTCTTGTCTTGTTAACATGTTAAGTTGGTTAAGTGTTCAGATTAACTTAACCCTACCAATCCTAACTTAGCTTTAATTGTCTTATTAAAGAACCAACCACTCACATAAGATAGGTATTGTTGTGGCTGCCTGTATGCCGGTCGGTTCCGGGCAGTCTTACGCCACAACTCAGTCTAACCTCGGGTCCTTATTGGGCTCAATGCCTTAACCACCCACATTGGATAGGTATTGTTGTGATTACTGGACAGCCGGGCGGGTCCGGGCAGGTTTACATCACAACTCAATCCAACCTCGGGTTAAGCATGCTCGTATTTTCTAGATTTACATATTTGTCACTTTTCATTTTTACATGTAAATGTTTATGGCCCAATTATCCGAATTCACTAATTTTGGGTATAACAATTTATACCGCTTTAAATGTCACTAGTCATTGGCATGTGTCAAACATGCCAATATATGTATTTTATTTTAAACCCAACGTTTGTTTCCCTCGTTTGTACGTACGCAGCATTATAACATATGTTGGGCTTAACATTTCAGCCCAACTCGTAAACATAAAAAGGGGAAGCACAAAATCATGAATTGTTCTAGAATACATAAAAGTGAGTGGCGCATGGACTTGCAACATAGCGTTTTCACTAACATAGATTGTGCGTCATATGAACTTGCATTCAATAAGGATATAACTAAATTAGTGTCACATGAAATGGCGTACTTTTAGACTTGTTTAAACATGGTTTTATACACATATAACTAGGCATAATGTCAAACACCAAACTAGCAAAAAAAACGTCCACTTTTTGACATAACCCAAAGGTGTAAACTAACTTTACATTAAGTAGCCTTTCATGAAACTAGTATAATTTGTGTAACCAAAAGGTACTTGCATAAACCCAATTATCACTTGCAAATAAACATAATAATGTATACAAAGGTTTTGAGTCGTGTAGGCATAAAAGGTTTCATCTTGGAACATGTTTACATGAGTCTCAACTTCGGCCTAAAAAGAATGTATGCTAACCATGTTAACGACATAACATAAAGATGTCAATTCTAGTTTTTACTACAAACTTGCAAGTGATATTTATCTTCATATACAAATGTCAATAGGCTCGCATCAACCAATTTATGCCACAAACACCCAATACAAAATATGACATAATCAACGCAATATGCAGAATTTACATCAATATTTTACAATAGTAAAACCCCAATTTCAATTACATCGAATCACATCGCAATTTCTATTCATATTCAGAAAACCACTATACTTACAAAGGGCGCTGAAACTTGTTTTCTGGTTTCTGTTATTCTGAATTTGCAAAGTTTTCCCTTGGAGTAGAAAATGTTGCGTAGAAATTAGATTAGACTTTTGTTTCTTGAATCGTTGTTCATCTCTTTTCAAGCGGAGGCTCTCATTAGTTTTCTTCCGACAGTATGGCGGCTCAAGTTCTTATTTTTGTGTGAATTTTAGTTGGAGACCTAGGGTGTTTTTATAGAGTTGCAAGTTAATTAGAGCCGTCGATGAAGCCAGGTTTAATCAAAGCCATCCGTTCTAAAGAGACGCCAATCAAAAGAAGACAACTCAGCCCTAGTGACAAGACCAGGCCCAGAAATTCGACCAGGCCAGCCAGACCTGACCAGGTCGACAGGGGAGGTCGACCCTATGGTCGACCTGGGTCAGCCAGGTCGACAATATGGTCGACCCTATGGTCGACCCTATGGTCGACCTGGGTCAATCAGGTCGACCCTATGGTCGACCTGGGCCTTGGGCAGGAATTTTCCTGCCCAGCCGGGGTCTGGTCCTATTTTTGAATTTTGAATCCAATTTTCGAGCTGTTTGAATTTTAAATAAATTCTTAAACTTCCAGAGGTCATATCTCCTTCGTACGGAGTCCGATTTACGCAAACTCGGACTCTATCCCAAGCAGAATTTCGAGACGAACGCAATGGCTTAACCCGTTTCCCTTATTTCTTCTTCTAAAATTTAATTATACTTTAATTTGTGAAACTTAATGTTACAGAACTACGGGGTGTTACATTCTCCCCCTCTTAAAAGGATTTCGTCCCCGAAATCTTCAAGTTAGGAAGAATGTGTCCTACCATCCAATCACCCATCTACTCAACCATTCTATCATTGGCATTCATTGTCCTTAAAAATATTTCTAATGCTTTTGTGTTCATATGCATAGTGTGTGTATATGTCTTTATCTAATGCAAAATCAGGCGGTCTACTGATTCAGTTGACCTCCTTAATGCGGATTATGTCAGTGCCATGCGTCCAATCATGTATGCAAACATCCGTAGTTATGTAAATACTACATGTGTGCATAGTCATTCATCCATATGCAACATCCATATGATAACACACCAAGTTAAATCCATTAAGCAAATACATATATGCGAATGCAATATGAAAGTGACTGAGTCGTTCTAGCGCCTATGGTGTGTATATGCATCCATGAGCAACCATTTGCAATCATCAATCATAACATGTTTCAAATACATGTTTACATCCATTGGCTTCTATCTAAGGATCGATGATACGTCCTAACGGATAAACCTTAAAGGCTAGAAAGTATGCATAAAATTCTTAGAAAAAGAGATCAAGGATGTACCCTTAGGAAAAAGGGTATGATGCGTGTATCTAGTCTTCAGTCTCCTAAGTCGCATCTTCTTGGGCTTCACTATTCTGTACCTTATCTAATTAATCTTCATGGTTGCGAAGTTTCTTGACCTCCATTTCCAAAACTGTCGTTGATCGGATAGCTGGTTTTTCATTGTCAACTGGATATATGCAGAAGTCTATCCTGCGTTTTAGGGGTAAACCCCTAACCTAATCAAAACATTTGCGTACTCATGGACTATTCTAATGGATTGCAAATTGTCGATAGATGTATCAATTGTTTCTAGGTAGCTAGGCCTAACTGATCCTTTAGGATCGCATGAAATCTCGAGGGTATTTCCAAGGCAAATCAAAAGTCTAACTACGCTTCTTTCAGAATTACCAGCCAACCAATCCATGCCTAGAATCAACTCATAGCCCATGGAACCAAAAACATAAGCATTACGCTTAAACTCAACACTTAATATAGTTATTCTCAAATCCTTATAAACCAAAGATAAACGGGCCGAACCACCAATTGGATTTTGAGACGCTAATGGGATCTTCTACTATACAAGTGCTAAGGTGCAGAGACTCAACTATGGAAATAGATTTGAACAAACGCGGAGCGCTAAGATCAAAAGAGTACTAACTGGTTGATCAAAAGAAAAGCTTAACATTTCCAACAAAGACTTTTACTATCTCCCTCTCAGGTATACTGGTGTTGAGAGCACGTACTAGTCCTTCTAAGAATCCTATCCCTCGTTCTTGCCCTTTGTCCTTAATTATATGCTCTATTATACCATAGTAAAGATACTTCCTCTCGTCTTAGGTTTTACCATACCTTCCTCCCTCATGAGCCAAGTCCATATCCATGAATTTTTCATCCTTGGGTTGTGCTCCTTAGCAAAACTCCTCATCCTCTTACTTGTGTAATATGTTGACAGGTCTCTCGAAAGCTGCCACCACCGCATAGAAAACCCTACAAAGCTTGAAAGAAAACTAGCCGCGGGTGAAACTACAATGGCTATAGATGGAAGTTGGGCGCCTCTTTGCCCTTCGATAGGTATCGTAGTCTTATCAAGCCTACGGAACCGTGCCGCGATGAGGTTACCTCCCAGAAAGCCAGGAGCCCCGAAGACTTAAGAAAGAAGGGGATAAGAATTCAAACAGAGGATGGTGCATATGGCTTTGGGGAATATGCCTTTAAAACAAAACTTTTCTTTTGAAAATGCTACTTTTAAATCCGTTTGAAAATAATTTTTCAAATCTTTTATCTGATCCGGTAACCTTTAGCTTTGATACCACATGTAACACTCCACATCAGTTAGTGTCACTCAAAAGGGAATGCACTAAGTTCTGTGAAGTATTATAGGTAAAAGATGCAGATAAATTACAAGACAGATAAATAAAGCAGCGGAAAAGTGAATAAAACTTTTCATTTATAAACAGCTTGTACAAAGATTGTTTTTCCAACAACAAAGTATCTATCTTGTTTAACAAAATAAAGAAGCATAAATATACAATGATATTCCCCAATGAAACATTAGCCAGCCATAGCGGTGGAAAAAAGAGTCCAAAGCAGCACATCAAAGAGTCTTCAAGCTTGGAAAGAGTAACATGTCCATACAAATCTGAGCTATTCCCTCCCTGACTGCCTTGGGTGGGGGGGAAACGGAAGAAAAGAAGACGAAAGAAAACATAGAGTCAGACATAAAGCCTGGTAAGTCTAGTGGTGCTTCGGTATATGAATAAGGAAAAGGACATGACAGGCATAAACTGAAAATGGGAAAATACCATAAACTAAGGCAAAGCGGTTTAGAATCGAAATTACTATCGCACCCCATACTAATCTCTGCACCACCTAACTAGTATCCCAACTAGTAATCTGTATAAAGATGATAACGTGATCCCAATCCCTGTACTTGCGGTTGCCTTTAGGTGTACATCTATTATTTATTACCTTGATCTAATCTAGGGTTTTCTTATCGAGCGCTTCCTAGATTCGACTAGGGTTTATGCGGCTTATCTAATACTTCTCGGATTCAGGATTTATGCCACCTAGGACCACAATGGATTATGCTACCTGTCGAACGATGCCCCTAGTCTAGGACACACTACCTAGAGTGGTATATGTTCCTAGACTTTCCCCACGTATGTGTCGCGAATCGCTTATCGCTGTCTAGATGCACATGTCCTGAAATGTGTGACCCGAGTCCCGTGGCAGGGCTATTTTAGAAACACGTAACTCGGTCGGGAGCTTTCAGATATCTGCCGATGCAGATGCTAAAGTCTGTTTTTCTACCAGTGGTTATGGTCCCACGTGACCCCTCCCTCAACTAATGAAAGGAAATCCAAGAAAATCAAGCACGAGAACTATACTCCTGCCACCTATGCCCCCACTTTCCTATTAGCCAGCCTCACCCATAACTAGATAGAAGTATATGGTCTGTTGGGAGTTCTCTGCCTTTCCGTATGCGTACTACGATTGAATGAAGATGGTAGGTAGTCGACGAAGTGCTATCACAGGGCTAAACTAAGTATCGCCGACCCACGCTGATCCACCCTAGCCTTTAGGTTGCTCATACTGCAACCAAGGCATACCCTTGGTTCTTCCACCGCAGACCTTAACCTCTGTGAGCCCAGGCGGATCATCTGCAACCTCACAGAGGGATACCAAGAGTACCCTCGCATCCCCTAAAGCTACGTGCTTCTAAACCCAGTCCGCTGGAGCCTTCTTCGAAATCAGATAAACTTGCTCCTCCTCATGTACTTGTTAAGCGATGATCTACCATATCGGGTTATTCATCTATTATGGACCGACTCAGTTTTCTTGACTAAGAATTGTTACTTAGTTGTTCTCAACTAAGGTTTACCACTTAGTTTCTTTTCCCATAAATCTTGTTAACTAAGGTTTATCACTTAGTTTCTTTAACTGGGGATTTCAACTTAGCTCCCGTTCTCGATTGTTTCTTAACTAAGATTTACTACTAAGCCCTCTTTCTCGTCAAGTTGGATTGGTTAAGTGTCATTAGTCAATTCAAGTTAGCTTAACCCATTCCTTTGTCATATTAAACTAGCTAAGTGTAATCAGTAGTCCATGTTGACTTAACTCTATCACAAACCAAGTTATATTGGTTAAGTATTTCTTATTACTTAACTCTACTCATTCATCTTGTATTGGTTAAGTGTCCCTTTTATCCTAAACTTGCCCATCTGTTTTAACTAACATGTTATAACGGTTAAGTGTTCCCTTAGTTAACTTAACCCTAACATCCGTTTAATTAACATGTTCTAATGGTTAAGTATTGTCCCTTCATGTTTCAACTTAACCCTGTTCAATTTATCACACTATGATGGTTAAGTGTTCTAAGTTTACTTAACCCCACCCTCTAGTCCAGCTAACATATTAAAATGGCTAAGTGTATTTACTTAACCTTGCCCACTTATCTAGCTAACGTGTTATAATGGTTAAGTATTCTAAATTTACTTAACCTCACCCACTTATCTAATTATCAGGTTATAACGATTAAGTGTCCTGAATTTACTTAACCTCACCCTCTAGTCTAGTTAATATGTTAAATTGGCTAAGTGTTTTCTTAGTTACTTGGCCCTTACAAGTCTTGTCTTATTAACATGTTAAGTTGGTTAAGTGTTCAGATTAACTTAACCCTACCAATCCTAACTTAGCTTTAATTGTCTTATTAAAGCACCAACCACTCACATTAGACATGTATAGTTGTGGCTGCCTGTATGCCGGTCGGTTCCGGGCAGTCTTACGCCACAACTCAGTCTAACCTCGGGTCTTTATTGGGCTCAATGTCTTAACCACCCATATTGGATAGGTATTGTTGTGATTACTGGACAGCCGGGCGGGTCCGGGCAGGTTTACATCACAACTCAATCCAACCTCGGGTTAAGCATGCTCGTATTTTCTAGATTTACATATTTATCACTTTTCATTTTTATATGTAAATGTTTATGGCCCAATTATCCAAATTCACTAATTTTGGGTATAACAATTTATACCGCTTTAAATGTCACTAGTCATTGGCATGTGTCAAACATGCCAATACATGTATTTTATTTTAAACCCAACATTTGTTTCCCCCGTTTGTACGTACGCAGCATTATAATATATGTTGGGCTTAACATTTCAGCCCAACTCGTAAACATAAAAAGGGGAAGCACAAAATCATGAATTGTTCTAGAATACATAAAAGTGTGTGGCGCATGGACTTGCAATATAGCGTTTTCACTAACAAAGATTGTGGGTCATGTGAACTTGCATTCAATAAGGATATAACTAAATTAGTGTCACATGAAATGGCGTACTTTTAGACTTGTTTAAACATGGTTTTATACACATATAACTAGGCATAATGTCAAACACCAAACTAGCATAAAAACGTCCAATTTTTGACATAACCCAAAGGTGTAAACTAACTTTACATTAAGTAGCCTTTCATGAAACTAGTATAATTTGTGTAACCAAAAGGTACTTGCATAAACCCAATTATCACTTGCAAATAAACGTAATAATGTATACAAAGTTTTGAGTCGTGTAGGCATAAAAGGTTTCATCTTGGAACACGTTTACATGAGTCTCAACTTCGGCCTAAAAAGAATGTATGCTAACCATGTCAACGACATAACATAAAGATGTCAATTCTAGTTTTTACTACAAACTTGCAAGTGATATTTATCTTCATATACAAATGTCAATAGGCTCGCATCAACCAATTTATGCCACAAACACCCAATACAAAATATGACATAATCAACGCAATACGCAGAATTTACATCAATATTTTACAATAGTAAAACCCCAATTTCAATAACGTCGAATCACATCGCAATTTCTATTCATATTCAGAAAACCACTATACTTACAAAGGGCGCTAAAACTTGTTTTCTGGTTTCTATTATTCTGAATTTGCAAAGCTTTCCCTTGGAGTAGAAAACATTGCGTAGAAATTAGATTAGACTTTTGTTTCTTGAATCGTTGTTCGTCTCTTTTCAAGCGGAGGCTCTCCTTAGTTTTCTTCCGACAATATGGCGGCTCAAGTTCTTATTTTTGTGTGAATTTTAGTTGGAGACCTAGGGTGTTTTTATAGAGTTGCAAGTTAATTAGAGTCGTCGATGAAGCCACGTTTAATCAAAGCCATCCGTTCTAAAGAGAAGCCAATCAAAAGAAGACAACTCAGCCCTAGTGACAAGACCAGGCCCAAAAATTTGACCAGAACACAGACCAGGCCAGCCAGACCTGACCAGGTCGACAGGGGAGGTCGACCCTATGGTCGACCTGGGTCAGCCAGGTCGACACTATGGTCGACCCTATGGTCGACCTAGGTCAACCAGGTCAAACCTATGGTCGACCTGGGCCCTGGGCAGGAATTTTCCTACCCAGTCGGGGCCTGGTCCTATTTTTGAATTTTGAATCCGATTTTTGAATTGTTTGAATTTTAAATAAATTCTTAAACTTCCGAAGGTCATATCTCCTTCGTACGGAGTCCGATTTACGCAAACTCGGACTGTATCCCAAGCAGAATTTCGAGACGAACGCAATGGCGTAACCCGTTTCCCTTAATTGTTCTTCTAAAATTTAATTATACTTTAATTTGTGAAACTTAATGTTATAGAACTACGGGGTGTTACATATGTAGATACCTGTGTTGGTCCCATCATGGGGTGTATTAATTCCCACGATGGTGACCAAACACGTTTCAAGATGCACAGTGTATAATACTGATGCCCAGTGCCTTCTTTTCCACTCCGGAGTGCGTGCACGCCCATACTCCGTTGGAACTACACTGCTGCACCACCGGCTGCTATTTTGACCGCTTATAATCAGCCCAGTAATCGTGCCCCACCCTACATAGCTCAGGGTACCATGATACATCTATGTGGGTTATAGGTCCCCGTTACTAGGGTTTCTTAATCAACATGTTTTAATGGTCAAGTGTTCTCAATTTAACTTAACCCCTCCCATTTTCTTAATTAACATGTTGTACTGGTTAAGTGTTGCCTATTTATATGTTACTTAACCCTCCCACCAATTCACGCATGTTTATTTGACGGTTAAGTTTGAGGGCCTATATATACTAATATTACCTACTTACCCAAGATTTACTTAACCCTTCTCCCTTATCAAGTCCATATGTATTATTGGTTAAGCTTGCGTTAACCCTATCCACTTTGTTCATATAATATTGGTTAAGTTGTCTTCTTGTCCATGTTAACTTAACCTACCCACCTAACATGTCATATTGGTTAAGTGTTTCTTATTAACTTAACCCTTCCCATTCATCGTGTTGTATTGGTTAAGTGTTTCCTATTAACTTAACCCTATTCATTCATCATGTTATATTGGTTGAGTGTTTCCCCTTGACTCAACCCCACTCGTTCATCATGTTATGTTGGTTAAATTAACCCTACTCATTCATCATGTTGGATTTGGTTAAGTGTTTCCTATTAACTTAACCCTTCCACTTGTCATGTTACCTTGGTTAAGCGTTGCCCTATCACACATCATGTTATATTGGTTAAGTGTTACCCTCTTGTGTTAACTTAACCCTACCATTCTTAGCATGTCCGTTCATTAGCATTAATTCATTCATTAATGCCGCAACCTCTCTCATTAGAACTGTTGTTTGTGGTTGCTGGATGTGCCGGGCGGTTCCAGGCAGACTTCTACCGCAAACTCATTCTAACCTCGGGTTTTGGGCTTAATGCGCTAACCTCTCACATTAGATCTATTTGTTGCGGTCGATGGATGTGCCGGGCAGGTCTGGACAGTCTTACACCGAAACTCAATCTAACCTTGGGTTAGACACGTTCATCTTTAGCCAATTTACATATTTATCATTCATGTCCAAGTCTATAATCTTGTATGCTAATTATCCCAAAATTCACCAAACTAGCCATGTTCCAATTCCCAAGTTATGTCCAACAAATTCAATTACAAGTTATTACTCAAATATAGGTTACACTTAATCCTCCCAAATTTGCAATAATAGTCATGCTCCAAAATTGCAATATACATTTTGCTTGGTGTCCCAACCAATAGTTATGCCCAATCTAGATTTAATATTTCAATTTACAGTTTTTGTCCAATCAAGATTTAACAACAATAACAATTATGCCCCCAAATCACAAGTTACAAATTGTGTTCCACTATTACCAAATAGATTATTCCCCAATATGAATTACAAGTTATGCCCAACAATTTCACCAAAATAGGTTATACTTAAATATTCCCCGTATTCCAAGCGTTCGTATTTCGCGATTTCAGCCTAGGTTCGAAGGTAACCCAGGTTCATAAAGGAAACAGGGGAAGAAAGAGAAGGAGCATAAAATAAGAATAGGCATAAAAATAGGCATGTAACAACATACCTAATACAAGAAATTTAGGTCCAACAAAGATAGATTCTTGAATAAGCTGATACAATCATTATCGCAGGCAAAAGAATAGCATCATGAACGAAAAAGGATTATATATTTGATGCTCAACAAAGATAGGCATGATTGAATCGATATAATAACTTCTTAAGCATGTAAAATCATAGATTCAATAGAAAGATAGGGGTAAATCTAAAAAGATTGTCTCATCATCAAGCATAGACTTAGATTCATTTTATTACATTCCAAGATTACTATTAGGTGTTTAAATCTGAAAATAACATGAACTTACATAAAATGAACGGATCTTGTTTTCTGGGATCTGATTTCTGAATTTGTTAAGCTATCCTTTAATGTAGACATTTGATTTTCTAGTTTGGATTTGGTTTGGAGCTTTCTAACTTGATTTCTGATTTGGAGAAGATGGAGGCTAGGCTAGCTTAGGGATGGACAGCATGACTGCTTCATAGAATAAGATTGTGAGGTTTAGGGTTAAGGTTTGGGGTGTTTATATAGAAGTCTAGGATTAATTCTAGCCTTTAGATTAGTTTAGGAGAAATCAAAGCCATCAAACCAAAGAGATGGGTCATCCAGCCAGCCATAGCACGACACATAAGCCCTAATACCTCAGAAATTAGTCATCGGCCAATCAGAGAAGGCCACATCATCTCAGGCCTATGAAAATTCGTCACTGGATCTGGATCAAAAAGGGGTCGACTCCCTGTAGGGGGGTCGACACCTATGTCGACTCCCCTATAGGGGGTCGACACCTATGTCGACTCCCCCTGGTGGGGTCAACATCTCTGAGCGGGAAATTTCCCGCTCAGCCCGCTCTGACTGAATTTCGAATTTTGAACTGTTTTGACTTTTATTTACTATTTTAATTTAATTTCTGTTTAAAATTAAAATCTTCTGAACTCCATAACTTCTTCATACGGAGCCCGATTTACGCAAACTCAGACTATATCTCAAGAAGAATTCCGAGACGAACGCAATGGTGTAACCCGTTTCACCCAATTCTTCTTCTAAAAATTAAATGTTCTTAAGTTTGTTTATTTAATATTTAAAATTATGGGGTGTTACATATCGGGTTCGAAAACCCTGCCGTTTCGAGCGCCGCCGTGAGCTGCTTCGGCCACCTAAGACCGCCGCACCATCGGCGAACTGTGCGCCTCCCCTCCCTCTTCGACATCGTGCAACCCGATTCCAACCTAGCTATACGAATGGAAGGGAAAATCGAACCCTAGTTTCGAATGTTTTGCTGAGGTAACAGCATATGATATTTTTTATGTTTACAACACTTTAAAACCGTTGCTAATCCATATAAACTTATAAAAATCATATCTCTATCATACGAACTCCAAATCGCGTGAAACTGGATCCGTTGGGATTGTGGGGACGAGAGCTTCACAACAAGACTAACCGGGTCAAATTTGGAGAAAATCAGAATTTAGGGCAGAATTAAATCTAAACAGTTCAGAATTAAAACTGATGGAGTGGAAACGAATGTGAGAACTCTCTCACACTCAATTTTATTTTACAGTTAATATATACTAGGATGCATACGGGGCTTAGAAGCCCCCGACACTATTTTTCTTTACTGACTAATTGATTGTTTGTTTGGGCTGTGATTGGATTGTCATGTATTGATATTATTGTATATAAAAATTATTTATATAACATATATATATATATTGTCATGAAATAAAATAAATATTCATTTACAAACTGGACGGTTTGTTTATGTACACTTATTAATTTGATATTGATTGGGACGATAATTTTTACATATCGCCCGACTGCACAAATAAAATCTGTGTTTGTTGATTGAAACCCCACACGGGTATTGGGGTGACACTAAACATACACTAATCCCAATATTTAGTTGTATGTCAATCGATAGGTTGACAGACTGTTGTAAGCGTTAATTATTTATATTTAACGCATATGCAGTTGTGTAATGCACTTTGGATGATGGTTGATTGTTTTTTATTGTTATTATATACATGTATTATATGAAATCCATATAATCAACATTATATGGTAATTGATTGTGTCTGATTCCAATTCAGAAAGAATGAATATTTTAGAAATAACGAATATTTTAAAATAATGAATATATTAAAATAATATCCAGTCAAAGATCAAAATATGACTTTGATGTCCGATTTGGGATGGACATGAAAATATTTAAATATATAAAGTCGTGTTGATTAGATTAATGCCATTTTGACGTGCACGATATTTATGTCGATTTTATTCATTTTTATAATGAATATCGAAAAGGAAATGATTTCAAAATCTGATGTTTTGAAAATATTATCATTTATATATTAATGATATGGAATATTCAATTTTGATTTAAAATTGAATATGAAGTTGAAATCGTTTTGAAAACGAATTTAAAACGATTTATAAACTACGTTTTAAATGGAAATCGACGAAATATATGTAATATATATTATATATATTCAATGGCCTGAATAGAACGCACCGCGCTGCGGCAGTTCGCAAATTTCGACCATTGACTTCGAACAGACATTACGGGAGATCCGACCGTCGGATTCTCCTAAAACCGGAACTGTTGGTTTGTATCGAAAAGAGCTTTCGAAAGAATATAATAGATTTGAAATCTAACGGTTGGATTATGTCCGAATAAAATTTGGAAAAGGTCGTTGTAAGTGCAGTTCGATGACTGTTTATGGAAATCGACTGTACGGGCCTTGATAAAAATATTAAAAATATTAATAATTTGTGTAAAATCAAAATAAATGATTTGGAAAGAAGTGGAAAGAAAAAAATCCGTATTTGAAAAGATAAAAATATATTTTTATCGAAATGAACTAGTTATTAACTTGAATTATAATCCCATTTATTTTTAAATAAATAAAATGGATTAAGAATGGATTTTAATATAACCAGAAATTTCCAATATAAGAATTGGAATGGATTTGAATTGATTTTCGGAATATTTCGATATTGGATTTCGTGATTATACAGATATTGTGGAGGAATTTGGAAGATATATATATATATATCGTTATTTCAATATGATATTTGTTGGTTTCAGAATTTGATATTGAATATACCGATATATTTTCTATTCAGAGCCTTGTATTTACTATCAATTTAGATTTTGGGTTTGTCGTGAACGGTGTCTTCATTAACACTGTTCTTTAATTCAAATGAGAAAAGAATAAATCTTTTTGATAAGATTTAAAGGAGTTTACTAATTAATTGCAGTTTAATTGGGATTGAATTGAAAATTTTTTTTGGGTCTATCGTGAATGGTGTTTTAAATAACACTTGTTCTTTAACCCGATTAATTATGGAAATGGGATTTTGGGCTTGTCGTGAATGGTGTCTTAAATAACACTGTTCTTAAACCCTGTGTGAAAAGAATAAATCTTTTAATTAAGATTTAAAGAAGAATTTCCAATTAATTAACATTTAATTGTATGTGAATTGGGCTTATCGTGAACTGTGTTTTTAAACGACATACGTTTTTTAATCCAATTAACAGTGAAATGTGATTTGGAATATATAAATCTTTTATTAAGATTTAATGGGAATTTTCCAAAACTAAAGTTTTCCAATTAATTAATATTTAATTGGAATGGAATGGAATTCGATTTGATAATAATCGAAGTGAGCTTCTATGGAGGAAGGCTATTAATATATATGGAATTTAAAAGGCTATGTCGTTATTCCATTTATATTATTAGTCGGATACAGAAATTGATATCGATTATATATTGATCTGTTTTCGTGAAAATTCCATAATTAATGGAATGTGATTTTGGATTTATCGTGAACCGTGTTTTAAATGACATTGGTTCTTTAACCCAGTTAAATGACACGATTACATGTGTAGCATTTTATTTCAAACTGTATGGTTGATCACTGCTAAATATACATCTAGTTGGTGGTGGAATATTTATTCTCTTGCTTAACACCCTTCTCATAGACGAGCTTAGAGGTTATATATTGGCGGAAATCAATAATACAGTGTGGATTATCAATGCGACATGTTTGATTTCCCAATGTTAAATAATCATTAATATTGATTTTTTTGGAAGATTAAAACTAAGGGGATTTTTAATGAATCTTTAATTAGATTGAAATGATCGAGAATGGAGTATCACCAGTTTTGCTCCAGGCGATAGCTAAATCTTTAATTAGATTTGAATGGGAAATGGTAATTAATATTTACCAATAACACAGTGGTGTTAGATATGGAGTATTACAAGTTTTTCCCCATGGGATGAATAGGTTGGGATTGGGAAATAAAATAAATAATTACTTCGGTAAGGATCGCTAATCCCGATTAGTTTGGAAAACCTTAATATGGTTTGAATTGATATCCAAAGGAAGATTAAAGAATAAATTTAAAGAATTTATCTTTGATAAAATTAATGGGAACCTTTCCCAAAGGATATGAATATTTGAATAAAAGAATATTCAGAATTGGAATGAGGCGTATGTTGTGTTTTTTATGACACTTGTTTATTATATACGCGAGCTATTCGGAAAGGCCGGGTTTATACCCATTCTGAATAACTTATTCGACGATAAGTTGACGATGAAGACGGTGGTTGAAGACCGGAGGTCTTCACATCGTTTGGATGATTACTGATGTCTTGATTGGGCTGTACACCCGAGATGAGGTAATAAGTGGTGATCGTCCAGACGTACTTGAAGATCAACGGATGTGCGAGGGCCTCTCTCTTGTATTGGACATATGGGACGAGGAATAAGGTGCCTCCGGTTTCGTTCAGACTCAGAACGAACTTGTAAATGGATGTGTGTCTGACATTGGATTTTATTCTGTTTTGATTGATCTCTATTAAATATATATCTGTTTGGCGGTAGAGAATTTATTCTCTTGCTTAACGCCCTTCTCTGAGACATACGAGCTCAGAGGTTATATATCGATATTTATCAGTCGCATGGCATGAATTGCCTGTGTGGCATGCTGAGATGCAAATAATCAAAGCTTCTTTTGAAAAGCAGAGTCTTGTGGTTGATGATCAAAGCACGACTTTAATATAGCATAGCTTTGTGTATAGCGTTAACTCGCGAGCCTCACACCTCGGTATGAGTTAAAAACGGGATAAGGAAACCCAAGGAGGACATGACGTTTCTTTCTAGCGATGGATGGTGTCGGGGTTTTGCAAACCCACACATTTATATTTTTACCGTTGTGGTTGTGGGAATGCGAGGCACCTCGGATATGTCAATCTCTACGGAGCCGATAGATAGGTCCGATAGGACCGGGAAACGTGTATTCAGGAATTGCCAATCCACTAACGTAATGTGTACCGGCTTTGGAGAATCCAGGGGTTGCCCAGAGTGTGCAGTCCCGAGACATTTGCTAGAGTGTATCGAAGCGGTTAGGAGTACATCCCTTGCCTGGACTGATGATGGAAATCCAATTTCCAATACGTGATATTCGGTTTTATTTGTAGAGCCTAGTATAGCGACAAGTTGTATGGGGCACTATGCCGTCTATGATTGATACATTTATATTTGAAGTTGTTTTCATACAATTTACACTATAATAGTATCAAAATGATTTGTTTTAAACGTACCAAGCATGTTTGGCTATTATAAGGTAAAATTCTATCCTCTGGCTTGCGTTGCATTTTGTGATGGGACCTGAGTCTTATAATAGCTTCATTTTTCCAAAAAGCATTGTGCTATTTGTTTTATACACTGGTATTCTTGGGAGGAAACCCTTTCCGTGTTATACGGCGTGGTCCCTTGATTTACTCCATTTTAAAGTAAAGTTTTAAATAACTGTTTTAGTTATCACACCAGTCACATGACTGACCTGGAGTTTATTGTTTTAACCTAAACTCTTGGTGCCCCTATTTTCCACACGGGCATCTAGTAGTTTTAGTTTTGCAGATTTATATTCATAGGATCCTGGTTTACAGCTGGAATGATATTCGGATAGCTCTATATCTGTGTATCTCTTTCAGTGTGTTTTGTACTATTTTCCGCTGCATTTTAAATTTGTAAATCTATGATATTTATCAAATGTATTTTATTTGTTCATACTCTGTATATTCTTGTACTCTACTGTAAATTGTTGTAATAGCAATGAAATGTTCTTCTATTTGTGTTCTAATTTGTCGTGTTCTCAATACAATCCGGGCTTTCCTCTACGGGGAAGTTCGGGTCGTGTCAATATATATATATATACATATATATATATAATACTCAACTTAAATAGTTGACAAATCAGAGTATAGAACGAATACAAATCTGGGTTCAAATAGTTACATAATGCAAGTGAACTGTTTGTGATTCAAGTTATACACTCCTTACATAATAATGTTGGTTCAGATACATTTAATAGGCTTTGGTATTTATGTATTAAGCATATCTAACTTAATACCACTAAAATGAAGATAGGATTGGAGTGTATGTTATTACAGTGGTATACATAATGGTTTAAAATACCCAAACTATCGTAACATCTAATTCATATATCAACGATTATTTAAATCAAATTAAGTCCACCCAATTCATATATGAAAATTTTAAAACTTGTGAAGATTCATGTGATGCCTGAAGCTAAATTTTGGGTTAATAAACATGTTTTTGTCACCATTAGGCAAACTGTTGTGTGCATATAACAGCAACTAACCAAGCCTAACATATGGTTGTAAATCTATACATTTACAAGCTAGAAAAGGCAATACAACTTGCATATATATATATATATATGTATGTATGATACTAAGTGGCTTATTTTAATAGAAATGATGTCTTTTCTAATCAAAAATTAAATACAGATCCTTGCTGCATATAAATAACAAAAGGAAGTCAACCCTTAATGTGATAAACCCTTTGAAATGGCTGAAATGAAAAGAAAAGGTATGGCTGCACATATGCAAGCCATCCCCTAAGAGTACAAAATTTTAATTGTGAATAATCCATTGATTTGCAGCAAAAGATTTCGACTGCACATTTCTTAACCCCATATCAAACTTCACGCAAGTGGACTGCAGCTGGTATATTTAAACAACAACATTTTACCCATTTTATATTGTCAACAAAGCTAAAACATTTCCATTATTTAAACAATTCGGCTGCGTTCATTAATTAGATTTAGACTTAGAAAAGATGTTATGTTTCTTGAAATTAAGCAACAAGACATATTGTACAAAGTAGGGTGTGTGTGTGTGTGTGTGTGTATGTGTGTGTGTGTATATATATATATATATATATATATATATATATATGCAAACCATGCATGTGCTTTCTGATAATAGATCGAAATAGGAACTGGAAATCTGAAGCATGTGTTGTAATGTCAAAACAGAACTTGAAGCTCAAAGTTACTGTAAAATCATTTATTCAATCTGTAGGGTAAAAGTGGGTGCAAACCTTTAATGAGCCGATATTTTTTACCTAAACTTGTCTATAGATACAGCCTATGCTCTCATATTTTCTCACACAAACAATTAAACAGAGTGATAAAATAAAGACTACAGACTTCTAAAGAACAGAGCAGATTTTGAAGGTGAGTATACTTTTCTTTCCTCTGATTTTTAAACACATATGGAAATACTGAAATATATATATATATATGCATGAATACTTGTCTATATGTGTACTAGTTGTTATGCCTCTCATACAAAAACTAAATCATAAACCATCTCTTTGATTTACTGGCTAGTGTATGTTGTGAGTAAACTCACTCTGTAAAATCTTTACTGTAGTTAATATTGGATGAGCACAAGTTGGTAAATTATATACATGCTGTATATCATCTCCAACACTGGTATGATGGTTTTATGATAGCATGAACACCCTGTAAATAAACATTTAGCAGTTCCTGAGCTTATACACACAAAAGTACAATTTATCCTTCAAATTCATAAATCCCATAAGATTTAACTCAAACAAGTTTAGTGCCTGGTTTCTTCATGGGATTGTTGATATAGGTACATGGTGCAAAGAGAAAATATTTTTGGATCAGATAAATGTGTATATCCACTGATATACTAAACTTCCAATAACCCAGTTTTAAAGATGAAATTTCAACTAGCACAAAATCATATTCCAGGCATATGAGTGAATTCGTATGAATAAATGATGAATTTTAGTACCAAATTTATGATTTTTAATCTAGTGGTGGACAAGATATTCTGAGATGAATGGAAATGTATTTTTGTGCAAATTCCGGCGAACTAGTTGACAGAGTTCGGTGGCGTAAGGATAAGAGGGGCATGTGTGGTTGGTGATCACGGGAAAAATGGTAAATAATTTACTAATGTATGGATTATAAAGACGAGATGAAAATAGGGTTTTGGGTTAGTTTTCTTTCATGACTGTGTTTGAACGGAATCACACCGCCACAGCAAGCTTGGAAGGCGTGCACATAGGGGAACCGACGACTTTGGTCGTCACCAAGATGTGGACGGGGTCCGGTGTAATCTGATGGCCAGAGGAGGTGACTAGAAGGTTTTCTTGGATCGCATTGTTTTGGGAAAGGTGGAGTTGAACGATGAAATCACTATAGGGGCGGCATTGATAAAATCTGGGAGTAGAAATGAAATCGGTGGGTGATTTATAATTTGCAAGGATGATCAAAGCAGTGTAGTATGTAGTATAGCATGTGTGCAAGTGCATGTCATGCACCATGATTCTTTGTTCCAGTAAGTGACGCAAGAAGAAGAATCATGGGTAGTGATAACTAAAAATCGGTTAGATGAGTTTGGGTTTAAAAACGTTAGAGTATAATCAGGTAGTGCTCAGGATAAAGAAGGGAATTTTAACTTGGGAAAGGATTCCCTTGGGTCAAGTAAATGGTATGCGAAAACTCAGTGGTGTGTGTGTGTGTATATATATATATATTTGGAATTTTGCATTTGGAAGAGGAGTGTTGGCGTGAACCATAACAAGAGCAACAGGGGAGATAAGGCGTGAGTGGGCTGAAGGTAAACTGGGCCGAAGTAGAAAATAAAATATGTGAAAAGGAAATTGGGCCAAGGCTTTGGGCCTTCAAGAAATCTTTAAACAAATTAAGAATTAATTAAATAAAAATGAAACGGGCTAATTGGTACTGGGCCAAGTTCATAAGGAAATAAAGAAGAGGAGCATGTAGGCCGATGGTATTTGGGTCGAGACTCTTGATAAGTTTAAATTAAATAAAAGGAAAATAGAAAATAGAAAAGAACATAAAAAGGGTATTTTAAGTGTATAAAACATTTATACACAAAATGGAAATGAATAATTTGTTTAAGCGAATAACTGAAATGAGGTAATAATTCAATAAATATAGAATTGACAAGTGATCTGTGATTAAGCTCAGTGATTGAAGATATTTGACTCGTTATTTAGTTTAATCAGTTTAAGTTAATGACTATGTTCCTGTTAAAGAAATGTTTTCAAGTAGACTTAAAAGATTATTATTTGACCTTATAAAGACATACGTTGGTCGTCTTAAGGAGACCGGAATCTATTTTTCCACTTTGATCCGATCTATACGTTACATGTCAGAAATTATTGAAGATAATTGAAGATGGAGATATGCAAGGGCTATTTTGTTTATCTTAGGTAGAAATTGCCTAAGACGGATTTATAAAATAGTGCCTTCGGTTTGTCCAGACCTAGGACAACTTGTATGGTCAGATGTCTGACAGGGTGTATCTATCAGATCTTACCCATTCACTTTTCGTAAATATATTTTGTTGGTGGTGGAGGAATTCGTTTCTCTTAGCTTTATGCCCGCAATATATTTGGGAAAATAAATGAGTGTTCTAACAGATATGACGATGTGGCATCCAAAGTGATTGAAGAAGTGATCTGTCAAAAAGGTAAAAGCGGCCTCAAGCCTCACAACCAGGGAATAACAAAACTCGGGTAGGCAGCATGGCTAGTTGGGTCGCACTCAAGCAAGGTGTATTATCACCATCTAGAGAAATTACTTTTTGTCTTCTTAATCTCCTTTTCGTTGCTGCAACATTCGGTAGCAGTTGCTGATCCCAACCGTGGGGTGATATTACATTCGCTACACTCAAGCAAAATGAGTGGGCGGTCATGTGTGGTCGGGTTGCAAGATGTTCTTGTTGAACCCCAATATATCCCCTCTAGATTACGCTGATCGGTAGGTGGTCCCATACCTTGCCATAGTTGGAATCCAATTTCCAATAAGCGTCCTCCGTTTTTTATTTTATATATGTGGAGCGTGAGATGCAAGTGTTCTGCTAGATGGTTATTTATTTGATAAAAACTATTATAATATCAGATGATTTTGATATCAAAAATGTTTTGGGTTATAGTAAGGTAAAAACCGTCCATATTTATGTGTGGGATGGTCTTACTATTATCTTTTCTTTCGAAAGGTTTTCTAAAGCTAAATCAATCTGTTCTCATAAGAGAAAAACCCCGTTCCATACTTTTTGCTTTCAAACTGTTTAAATTGTTTACTCACACCAGTCCCCTAACTGACCCAAAGTTTATTTTTTTGTGTTTTTCTAGACTCTTGGGTACTCATAATAATTTTTATGAGTAGATAAGTGATCCAGGTAATAAATGGAACCTTTTGAAGTATTTTGGACTTAGGATTCAAGAACTAGCTTAATGACTATATCTATATCTAAGTATCCAGTTTGTATGATGTATTGGGCCAGTATCATGCATAATGTTATATTCTGATGATGTATTATGATGTAATAGACTCTTATATATACTATGTTATGTAATATGATATCTTGTTAAAATTCCACTGTGAGATTCTGATATTTTGTTAGTTCTATTCTCTATTTATTCTATTTCTTAAATAATGACATGACTTCCGAGGTCATCGAAATTCGTGTCGTTACAATAGGGATGCAGAAACCCCAAGTGCAACAACATCAACCTTCGGCTCAACAAGAACAACATGTATACCTTAAATCTAAACTACAACTAAAGTGGATGAGGTATAGTCTCCAAATGTTACGTGCTTATATGATTTTGAATCACGGGTTTTGGTTATGCGACATGGGAATAATGTGGGCTACTGGTACTTTCAATATCAACTCTACCCGAATAGATGCAATTATGGTTAGAAGATCTATGATAAATTTTCTTCTTGTGCAATTACTTATACATTATAGTTGGAAGAAGATATTAGGAGGCTGCGTACTCAATGAAATTATGAAGCCGAATTACCGGCTTCGTAACGGGTCGATGTAGTAGTGTTGCACGTAATGTTTTCTTGAGTTTATGTACTATTAAATTATGTTTTCTAGGTTATCTGATTATTTACCATTAGCACCTATAACGGTTGATGCAGAAGTTCGTACTTGATATTATCTTGTATTTTTCAAATTTATTACTGCATATATTTACTCTATACTTAACGTTACCTAAATATACATAAGCTGCAAATAACATGGCTACACTATTCAAAAGCAGCATGTTTTCAACATAAACGACTCAATCACCCATAACATACAATCCAACGTGGCTACAGTAAAATGTTGTCAATATTTTATACTCACAATAACATGGCTACAGTGTTCAAAGGCAACGCGTTGTCAACAACAATGACTCAATTACCCATGGCAGATGATCCAACATGGCTATAGTAAAATGTTGTCAGTATTCTTTACTCATAATAACATGACTATAGTGCTCGAAAGCGGTGTGTTGCCGACGTCAATGACTCACTCACCCGTGGAAGATAATCCAACGTGGCTGCAATGTGTATGAGCAAGTGTATATTACAATGAAACTGGATTATAAATACATATAAAGACTTGGTTCTTCTTTACCTATATTCATAAACCATTTTAAAAATAAAGAACTTAAAAAGGTTATAGTGCTACTCATCACCATCTTCATCTTCTTCAGAAAAGTTCTTTGAAACTTGTACGGGTCAACAGAGAGTAATCACGCATCAAATGATGGATATAATGGCTCGTGAAAACTCCGAAAGCAATCCTTCTACCCGAGGAGGAAGTGTGTTTGTAAGGAGGAATCTGTGATATGGCACAGCAGGTCATAACCAACATAGAATGGATTATTTGTTGTAAATTCTATGTAAAGGGAAGTTGATTTTAGATGGAAATTTCACATGTCAAAGAATGTCTTCTATAGAGTTTTCGATAAACTTTATTATTATTACATAAATACTAATTGATTTATTTAATTTATAACAATTGTAAACTAACCAAATTGTTTAGTCAAAACTGATTTCATTATTTTGGTTGTGTGACTCATCAAATGTAAATTTGGTTAGCGATTAAGACTGAAATATTCGAATGTTAACATTCACATGTCACTTAGAAAGTGGCGTGAGATCTTAACCAAACTATCATTTGCTTGGTTCCAATTAAATCCAATTTAACTTTGTTAACCGTTACTTGTCAGTGACTTTTGTTTACATTAGCTTTGTTCATCAATACTATACCACTTTGGAATTATGGAATTAGGTAATGGTCAAAATTCAAATATAAAACGTATCAACTCTATAATCGAAGCACAAAGACCTTGGTTCTATAATTACAATTATTATTAATCAGATGCTCTGCCTAGAAACTTTGACTTCAAGCCGACTTGAGTTGTGTGTGTTATTAACCCTATATAACCGAGGAGATGAATCCTGTTTTGTATAGTGCTTCACTTCCAATATTTCTCGTACTTCCACTCACTCCAACTATAACCAATCAATGGACATCATGCCATTAAATAATTATAATCAAAGCAAAGGAGTTTCATATTGAAGATCGACAATATTCTCAAGTCGATAGAATTACGTAAATCAGTTACATAGATATTTTCTGTTTGACCTTAGTTATATTGACCAACTAGAAAATATCAAGAGATTTATTCCATAGTTATCCAATAATTATAGCTATGTAATCTCTTGTGCCCCAGTTGTCACGAATAATATATTGTCCAATACTTGAAGAGAGCTACACACTCTAGACTCAACAAGTATATCGATATACAGTCTCGAAATATCTTGATTATGAACATTTAAAATGGATTAATTTTATTGTGATAAATTACTCATAATTACAATTGTTATAACATCACAAAATATACCATTTATACATTTTCTACTGAATATACTTTTAATTAATTAATTATTCTACAAAATTATATCAAGTATATAATAGAAAAGCCTTAATTTTAAGCAAGATTAGCCAACGAATTAGATATTTGCAACAAATTATATAACTGCCCCTAAGGCATACCCATAACTCTATCATATGGAACACCTTATGTAAATATACTATCAATTCTATATGTATGCGCAACCCGTCAGTCTATATGCAACGATCATATGCACATAACTCAGTAAAATAAAATCTAAAAATAAGTGATCATGTAAGTGTGTGTATTATATAGAGGATATACTTTCCTAAATGTGTAAAGGATATAGTCCAAATAATACATCCATTATCATCCATTTTCAATAACTTGTCCTATTGATACATTCTCAACCATTTCTATCGTACCCATATTATGGTGTATAATAAGATATAACCTAAACACAATCATAATCTTCACTTATCTAACTAAAATGAAAATGTACCAGAAAAGAGTTCCGGATGGGTAGCTAGATTCTTCTCCGCAGGCTCTCATATGCTCTTAGGTAGGTCATCTCCTTACTGGATTATAACTGATTTAATTATTTCATTATAGATTTACTTTGCCATGTGCCCAAGTAGATGTCAAAAAGGGACTCGCTTATCCTCTTCACTTTGAGTAACCGACATGGATCAACCAAGAGAACTGCGTTGCATAAAAATTCTCACGAGTGTGGCATAAAATAAACATTGTGAACTCCCACCAACCCTTCATGGATTTCTGCTCATAGGCTAATTTCCTTACTCTATCCAAAAATCCTAAAAGGCCTCATAACCATCGATACTAACTTTTCCAAACCACCGACACAGTAAGTACCTAAGCAGCAAGATACTCACAAATCATGTCACTACCATGGGCTTCAAATATGTGTATCTTGTATTAGTAAGCATTTTCAGCTTATCTTGTACAGTCCTTGCCTTCTACAAATCAAATCTACTTTTTAGTGCTTCTAACTAGATCAACCTACTAATTGCCCTTGTCTACCTTTACCATTGAAATAAATCTTTAATCTAAATGTATGTGCATCAATAACCATCCAAAATCTTTTTTTATTACTGAAATGATGTCGACTAGTACCACAAATTTGAGCATAGGTTTGCTCCCACAAGTCTATAGCTTTATGAAATCCTTAATGCTTAACCATATTGCTTTAACTCTTCCGACGGTATACCTAATTACGTCATCTTCTGGGTACCAGGTGGGACAAATTGAATTTGAGCAGCGTCATCTTATACTGTGCTTTCTAAATAGCTCTTTATTATATCTTTATCTCATTATAGGTATCTAGACATGGCGTTAAATCATTAAAATATAATAACTTCCTTTCTCACTACGATTCGACCTAAGCTATTTCATTTCACTTTTAACTGGTTTCCTCAATCCTTCAACAATTATGGTACCTAGGTATCATGCCTCTAGTATGCGTTGATCTATCTTAAGTTATACAAGTAAGAAGTACTCAAATGTACTATGAAGATAAATTTGGTCTCCTTTCTCATTCAGTCCTAATAATAAAAGACCTAAAATTGTTTGGAGTGGTAACCTAAAATCATTTTAGCACTAATGGTAATCATCTAAGCTATATTTCATTCGCACATAGTTGTTATGCAACATAAAACTATGTAGTCTAAGTCGGTATTCTTCCAAACCGAAGGGTGGTTAAAAGGAATCAATTTTATTCCTTTCTCTAACCAATATTTTCTAGATCTTATTTTCTATGAAAATCTCCTTTGCATTCTCAATGCATGAAAATAACTATATCTTTTTCTTAATGGAGACCCAAATCCTTGAACTAACCATCCTTTGCACAATCTTGACTAGAATTATATCTAAGGCACCTCTTGTAGTTTGGAATTACAAATTTTTATTATTCCTATATGTCATCCTATAAATGAGATCTTTTTACCAAATGAACCTCTTACCATTTTGTTTCAATTATTTTAGGGCATTATTATTGACACTCCAAATATAGTTAAGGGGGTCATTTTTTAAAAACACTCCACTCTTTGAAAAATTGTTAAGGGGCTACACAAACATATTATTTCACACTGCTCAATATTCCTGATTATCCCTTTAAAAATAAAATTTTGGCCCCCCTTAACAATATTTAGAGTATCAATAACAATACCCTTATTTTAAGGCCGAGACAACTCAATACGAAATGTTGCCTTGTCATTCTATTCAATAAATATGACGATTAATATTTTGGTGTATACTTAGGAATTTATGCATTTTAATATGGTGGAATTATGTCTTTCCCTAAGGAAACGTGAACTCTGTAACTTTCTACAAAATATTTAAAAGAGAATTACTTTTATATTTGGAATAACAAGAAGTTATCTTTTCTGTTATTATTGAAATGGGCAGTAAGAAATAGTAACTATCCGTGCTTTGTACATCTCATCCTATATTTATTTTATTCCAAATGATAAACTTTTGTGCTAAAGTTGAACGGTTTGTCTAAAATGTTACACTTCAAATTTGTGTTTGCTACCTTATGTCAATTACCCAACAATCAAACTTTCCCCTGCAATTTCTTTAATGAACTGCCTTATAACTTTAATGACTACTTTCCCCTTATTCTCTATATTCAAGCATATGTAGTATTTAATGTTACAACCCCAAGATTTATGTTTAGGAATACATAGAACAAATACAAAGATATAAATCCAATATAATTTTTCCACCCACATCCACTTTCTCCACACATAGCCTTTAGGGGAACAACACAACACCTAGACCGCCCATAGCCTACAGGTATCTTATTCTCACCTATATAATATCAGTCTTGCTAACATAGATTCAAACATACCATTATGATCATATTTTGGTTGCTCGTTGTAATCAAGGAAATGCCTGTTTGTTACTTAGCACCTCAACCAGGGTTGAAGTAGACCATACTTTGTCATTTTATACTTCAAACCGAATAATACTTCTTAAATCCACAATATTCCGTAATAGTAAGCATCATGGCTTACTCTTTACTCATTCTGAAATATGTTCACCTAAATCATATTATCTAGAATTCCTCACATGAAAATGTTACAATTCAAACCGTACTTAGATAGAAATATGCAAGGTGGTGTACCCCTTCCTTACTACATGAAGTTTGACCTTGTGTTATATCCTTCCAATTCGATGGTTTATGGAAATGTTTGTTATCTTCTCGTGTTACTTCTAATTTTTGTCCCAAACATTTTAATGCTTTCAAATTTCGTGGTTAGTTTTTCCTTAGTGGGATGTGTTTGGGACTGCGAAATGGATCGTTCAGGCAAAGCAAACACTTGGGGGGGTGAATACTGTTTGTAAGAATTTAAACAAAACTTAAAACTAAAGAGAATTATGGAATGAATCAAACACCAAAAACACAATCATAAACACAGATTCAAACACAGAAGCAAAATAAACAGAAATAAAAATGCAGAAAAAGGAAAGAACACACTGGATTTTATACTGGTTCAGATCACTCCTAAGTCCAGTCCCGCACAACGCTGGATTGTGCAGAGTTCTTTTTACTATTTCCAATAGTCAAATAAAACCTCCTTGATTTCACGGCTCAACAAGGAGACATCGACTCCAATCCCTTGATTTCACGGCTCAACAAAAGCACACCGACTCCTATTCCTTGATTTCACGGCTACAAGGATACCCTGATTCCTCTTTGACTCACAAACAAGGTTTATTCAACCCAAACATTTACAAAACAGCCCTATAACTCTTCAATAGCACTTGATTCAGAGAGTAGAGAGTGTAGAGAGAAGAAGTTTGATTAAAACAGAAGTGAATTCGGTATAGTATAGGTGTAAGAATCATAAAAATGATTAAGAATAATGGTGGGATGAAAGAGTATGAAGTTAGAGAAGAAGGTATGTTAAAATATTCGGTTTTAACCTCTTTTTATAGAGTATGAAGGGTTACAACGGTTCTGAAGCGTTTCAAATAATGAAAAGATACTTCCCTTCAAATTAAAAAAAATAGTTGTTATATGTCGACATGCTTTTTTGCTATGTCGACATACCAATGTACATTTTTGATTTTCAAAGCATTTTCAAGTGTTTTTGATATAAAACTAATTTTGGAAATTCTTAGGTAAAATTCTAGCATTGTAAATTAATATTATATGATAGAAAAACATATGAAAAAATATTTTTAAACTATATAAATATATTTATAAAATTATAAGGATTTAAACTATATATAAAGTATAAATATAAAGTATAAAAAATATAAGTTTGAAAAAACAAAGAAGAATCAAAATAGAAACAAATAGTAAAACAAAATAGGGAGGATTGAGGATAGAATTGAAAATCAGAATTTGAACCTGGAGTGCTATTTAGAGTCTTACAAAATCTAAACTCTATAAATATATTAATCTTGAACTCATGAAATATTTATTACTCATGAGTCTTGAAATTTCTCTGATCTTTGAATCTCTATCATCTTTATAATTGTATAGTCTTCAGTAATATTTCCTGTATATAATTCCTGCATATATATATATATATATATATATATATATATATATATATATTCTATACAAAAAGTGTTAGCATATATTTTATAATCAAAGATAATTGAAATAAGGTTGTTGTCATCAAAACTCCATTCTCCAACAATCTCCCCTTTTTTTATGATGACAACCTTAGTTTTTAAAATATCATACCTGTATATACCTATTTGATGATATTCCTCTACTCAATGTTGTTGTCATCAAAACTCCATTCTCTAACAATATCCCCCTTTTTTATGATGAAAACCTTAGTTTATAAAATTTCATACCTGTATATACCTGTTTGATGATGTTCCTCTTATACTCCCCCTGTCTGTAAGAATTCTATAAAACTATGCCTATATTTTATAATTTCTCCCCCTTTGGCATTATCAAAAAGAAAGATAAAAGATACTCCCCCTAAGTTATACAACTCTAGGATCCAAGTAATATTTCTAAAAATACTCCCCCCTAAATTGTATAATTCCTTGACTAAAACATAAGTAACAATTACTAATAAAAATACTCCCCCTTAATTTATTAACTATTTCTAAGTAGAATATTAACCAAATCTATTTCAAACTTACAGTAATATTTGATCAAAACACAAACCAATCCAAATATCATTATTACATATGTTTGTCTGTTATACAAACCAAACTAAATCACACCATATGTCTTAATATATACAAGTTTCAAACAATATAATCTAATTCACACCACACCATATTTTTTTAGAATAATTAAACAATTCAATCAAATCGTACCAAACAACTAAACATTTCTTGGAACTTTAGCCCATTCGTCTTGTCCAGTAATTGGATTCTTCTGGATATCTTTCCACTCTTCTTCAATATATGTGATGTTTGGTTGTTTTCATTTCTGAAATGAGAAGAATATCCCAACGAATTACATGAAAATGTTTTTCTTGATGTTCCATCCTCATTTGGATTAAATCTAGTTTGCGTTGATTACGTAGTACTATGGAGAGAGTTTTCTTGAAAGAATTCAAAGAATCATTAAGATTCTCACTAATATTATGAATAGGATTTGCCATAGAATCTGATGAGAAATGATTAAGGAAGAAGGAGTAATAAAATAATGAAGTTTTCTGGGAGAAATGGACTTAAATAGTGTCCGGAATTCGTTGGATTTTGAACTCATGTAATATTATAATATGTTTTATGATTTTTTAGAGACATAAAGATGATTTAAATAGTAATAAAACTCCATTCATTACTTAATAGAAAGAAAATACATCCAACTAAACAAGACACACATAAATACGAGATTCGAAAGCAAATACAAGGAAATATATAAAGATAGATTAAACTAGATGGCCTAGTTTTCGGATGATGATGAGGAAAATGAAATTCTAAGCTTTCTTCCTATTTGACCATGAATTTGGATATTTTGGAAAGCTTCTTGTTAAGCTTCTTTTGATTTTTGATGATTTTCACTTGATTTTGAACAATCATGTCTTTGATGTTACGCTTTAAGGTTGGATACCCAATGCTTTCCACAGAAGTCTCTTCTTCTTTTTTGACTTCCATTGGGTCTTATTCTTATTGCAATCGAGCTTGTTTGGCCTCATATGTCTCATAAGGTTTGAAAGTGAGAGGAATTTGCATGATATGAATGTTTGATGCGTCAAACACTTTTCTAGGGACAAATTCTTCTCCATGAAGATTAACTCTAAAGTATTTGAAAACGCGAGTGAGACAAACACCATAGTAGAGAGTGTTTTCTCTTGTAGATACATCTATGGGCTTAAATTCATTTAGAATCATATCGGCCCAATTAATAATGTAATAACCCATAACGGCAAAGAGAGCCTTTTGGACTTTAAGAGTTCGATTGTTGTAATTTCCGGAACGGGGAGTGATGGTGTGTTGAAGGAGGAGGTTGACAATCCTTGTTTTTAGATGAAAGAAATGATTTTTGAAATCCATTGGAGCACCATCTTCAAAGATATCGTGATAGGTTTCCATATCAATTTCATCAATACCAAAAGTTGAGAAGTGCCCATGCTTCTACAATTCAGAATTTTGCCTAAAAGATCGGTATCGAGAACAATTTGAGTTCCCTTGACACTACTCCAAATTTGGTTTTCGTTGCCTTGATAAAATCCACGGTTGAGATTTGCATAGAACATCTTCACGAGTTTGGGATAACATACTTCGTCGTTATCACGAGAGTCATTTAGACTCAAGATTTCGTTGTGTTGAAAAAGAGAGGTGAGATCATAAGATGGAAAATCGCTAAAGGCGGCGAAAGCACCCGTAATAACTTTAGCATTTGCTAAGTAGTTACCATAGGTTTTGATGGCCTCTTTGTCATTGTAAAGGTAACATTTTATGGTTTTGGTTATCTTCAAATTCTGAGATTAACTTGAGGAACAATTGAGATGAGAGAATAGATATGAAGAATATTGTTCTGAGTTGTGAATGAAAGGTAGAAAGGATGGATATATATATAGAAAATGAATAGAAATGAATTGAATAGGCACAACTTTTCATATTGAAAGGACACATTTTTCAGACCTTGGGAGTTGGTGAAAAGTTTGGAGGGAAGTTTGAAAGATTAAACTTTTGAAATTCAAAATTTAAATTTCAAAACTGTTGTATATGTCGACATGTATATTACTATATGTCGACGTATAAGGATTATTTCAAAAAGATTTGGATTCTCAAGCTTTGAATTAAATTATCGATTTATATTTCAGATTTAATGAATTCCTGAAATACTTCTAATCCTAATGATCATACAAACAATTAATTTTATTAATTTATTGGTTATTTAATATTATATTATTATTTTGAATTTCAAAATTCAAATCTCAAATTTGAATTTCAAAATTCAAATCTCAAATTTGAATTTCAAATCTCAAATTTGAATTTCAAATCTCAAATTTGAATTTCAAATTTCAAAAAGTTTATTAAATTTTTAAAATTTTAAATTCAAACTAAAGAAAACAAGCAAAGCAACCATTCAACCAAATAAAATTAAAATTTAATTAATGCGTACCAGATTTTTTGATCCTTTTCTTCATGATCTTCTGAACTTTGAATTGTTGTAAAGCATATATTTGTATTTCCGGTTTCTGTTTCTTCATCATGATGACGAATCTGAATCATCTAATGTTGCTGTGTATGCTTTCTTTCTTTTCCTTGATGAATTGGTGTTGTCCGTTTGTTGAGTAGATCTGTCTGGAAATGAACACATTTTCTTTACAGACCTGATTTGTTGCGGTTAAAACATCGTCTGTCATTCAATTTTGAATTTGCTTGATTATAACACTTCCTTTTATATTTTAGAAATCTTCTAAAATGATTTGTCATGAGTGTTGTTTCTTCATCATCTTCACTACTCGAGTCGGAATCATTTGTTGTGGCTTTCAGTGCAATTGATTTCTTTTCAGTTGATCTATTTCCTTTTCCTTTATGTAATTGAACTTCATATGACATCAAATTCCCAATTAACTCTTCAATCTTCATTTCATTGACATTTTGGCTTAGCCAAAGTCTTTTGATCCCATCCTTGAGTTAATGAATTTAATATTTTTCTGACTTGATTTGCTTCGGAATAAGTTTTTCCAAGGGCTGTTAGTGAATGCACTATCTCTTGAAATCTACAATACATATCTGAAATGGACTCATTCTCATTCATTTTAAATAATTCAAATTGATTGACTAGCATGCCTATCTTAGTCAGTTTAACTTTATTAGTTCCTTCATGAGTAACTTGTAAAGCTCTCCAGATTTCATAAGCAGTTTTACATACTGATACTCTATTATACTCATTTCTATCTAATGAAAAAAATAACATATTCATGGCTTTAAAATTGCTTTGTGCAGCAGCCTTTTGTTCATTTGTCCATTAGGCAAATGCAGTTGTGGGTTCAACATATTCATTTTATGTACTATTCCATGTGTCTAATCCTACAAACTGTAAATAAATTTTCATTCTACATGCCCAATATGAATAATTACTACTGTTAAACAATGGTGGTCTAACAGTGGATTGACCCTCTATAAAAGAACTATTATTGCTACCAGTGTTGGTTGCCATTTTACCAAATATTCAAAGATCAGATTATGAACTTTTTGAAAGACCTTGCTCCGATACCAATTGTTAGGGGCTGCAGAATGGATCATTCAGGCAAAGCAAACACTAGAGGGGGGTGAATAGTATTTGTAAGAATTTAAACAAAACTTTAAACTAAAGAGAATTATGGAATGAATCAAACATGACAAATACAATCACAGACACAGATTCAAACACAGATGCAAAATGAACAGAAATAAAATGCAGAAAAGGAAAGAACACACCGGATTTTAAACTGGTTCGGATCACTCCTACGTCCAATCCCGCACAACGCTGTATTGTGCAGAGTTTTATTATTATTTCCTATAGTCAAATACATCCTCCTTGATTTCACGGCTCAACAAGGAGACACCGACTCCTATCTCTTGATTTCACGGCTCAACAAGGGCACACCGACTCCTGTTCCTTGATTTCACGGCTACAAGGATACATTGATTCCTCTTTGACTCACAAACAAGGTTTATTCAACCCAAACAATTACAAAATAGCCTTATAACTCTTCAATAGCCCTTGATTCAAAGAGTAGAGAGTGCAAAGAGAAGAAGTTTGATCAAAACAGAAGTGAAGTCGGCAGAGTATGAGTGTAAGAATCATAAAAATGATTAAGAATAATGGTGGGATAAAAGAGTATGAAGTTAGAGAAGAAGATATGTTAAAAAATTCGGTTCTAACCTCTTTTTATGGAGTATGAAGGGTTGCAACGGTTCTCAAGCGTTTCAAATAGTGAAAAGACACTTCCCTTCAAAATTAGAAAAAATAGTTATTATATGTCGACATGCTCTTTTTGCTATGTCGACACACCCATGTACATTTTTGACTTTCAAAGCATTTTCACGTGTTTTTGATATAAAACTAATTCTAGAAATTCTTGAGTAAAATTCTAGTGTTGTAAGTTAATATTATATGATAGAAAAACATATGAAAACTTATTTTTAAACTATAGAAATATATTTATAAAATTATAAGGTTTTAAACTATATAATAAGTATAAAAAAATTTAAGTTTGAAAAAACAAAGAAGAATAAAAATAGAAACAAATAGAAAAACAAAATAGAGAGGATTGAGGATAGAATTGAAAATCAGAATTTGAACCTGGAGTGCTATTTAGAGTCTTACAAAATCTAGACTCTACAAATATATTAATCTTGAACTCTTGAACTCTTGAAATCGAGTCTTGAAATTTCTCTGATCTTTGAATCTCTATCATCTTTATAATTGTACAGTCTTCAGTAATATTTCCTGTATATAATTCCTGCACACACACACACACACACATATATATATATATATATATATTCTATACAAAAAGTGTAAGCATATATTTTATAATCAATGATAATTGAAATAAGGTTGTTGTCATCAAAACTCCATTCTCCAACAGGATGTTTAATCATTTTATCTAACTCTAACATATTTCCTTCCTTTTAATTTAAGTGATAGTCATAATAATTTCATTTTACCCTATTAAATCAAAACCTTTGATCTTAACATTATTTTCACAAATCTAGTAAGTTTTCAAAACTATAAAACTCTCCAATCATTTTTAACAAACATTTCCTTTTTCCTAAATTAGAACATTTTTCTTTAATTAAATTATCAAATATGGTTACTCTAACTTACATTTCTAAAATTCTCCTTTATAAACAAGAAATTTTCACTAAAGAAAATTTTAAAGATAATGTTGCATCTTAACTTGTTATTATTAAAAGCGAAGTATGCATTGAGAATAAGTGATTAGTATGCTTAAAAGACAAAATAAAAAAATTTAAACCGCTGTTGAAAAATAGTTATTCATCAAATCCTCTCATTTTACTTTTCAAACAAACACCATAAAATTTGTCTGATCGTTTTATATGAAATCATAACCATTCTCTTTTTTTTCTATTTAAATTTTTGACGTCTATTGCTTATAGCTTTTAGAAAGGGTTTTCTTCGATCTGTCGCATTTTTTAACAAAGGAAAGATATATATAACAAAACTTGGAGAAAAATGGTTTTTCTCCAATGGCGCGCAAAAACATAGCAATAGTGCAGAAAGCAATTAAGCCTGAACACACCACATAAAACTAATCTACTAAACTGAAATAACAAAAAAGGGCTGCAAAAGCAAGCTCAGCTACCATAAATGATAATCCCTAAATAAAACACACGCAACACCCAACAAACAACACTCAAAGACAGTTAATTTAAATTTATTTTCAAATACGGTATGAAACTTCATATAAAAACATTTTAGTCATTCCTTTTAATAATTATGAGTCTTTGCAACTTCTACCAACATGAGAATATGGCTTTTATTTTAATTGGGAAAATTTGCGATAAGTTTGTAAAGCCCTTTTTTATGTTCACCTTACGCTTTGTTGGTATCATATTATTATTGTATAGGTCCCACGATATTAATATTCTTCGCTCACCATAAATCTATAATTTACCTGCTATTGCTGGTTGTTATAGAAAATTCTAGTAATATTTCATAGTAAGGTAAGTCATCATAAAAGTGAAACTTGTTTATTTTCATCCTGAATATTATAGTTGTAGGTTCTAACCAACAATTTCCTATTAATATAAAGGATAAGCTAACAACTACTTACGAGTCAAAAACATATAAGGTGTTGTTTACTAATATTTATATTAGAAAATAGTAGCTAAGCTCCCTTAATCGATTTAGGCTCATATTATCTTCTGACTAGTAGATGTCGGCGAAATCATTTAGTTTTGTTCACGTCTAGAATCTTAGTTGCCTTACTACAATCAATTTCACACTGAATTAATTTCTACTTTCTCAGAGATAGTGTTAATATGGATAATTAATTACGCTTATAATAAATCTTTGAGAGACTATTTATACAAATACATTTTCTTCAAAGGCAATTTAAAAACTTATTGGAAAAACTTTTGGAAAAAGTAGTTCATATACGTCACTTGATACATGTATAAATCTTAAGCATAGACTCCAATAACAAATGTAACAACAAGCACTTTCTGACATACCAATTCAAATCTTTTAATGGCTTTCGAATTCACGTCATGTCGAGGAATATGAGCAGTTGGGATTTTAAAACATAAACATAAATATAAGGCTAAATTCTAAGGAATTCTACACTTTCGGATCTCATAATGGAAGAAATTGAAATATAAGTACTGAGATATATTCATTTCAGAACGACATCCTCCAAAGTACTTATTCCTCGTATATATTGTAACAACCCGAATTCCGACGGACCAAATTTTTTTCCTAAATTTTAATCCACTGAAACTCGTATCGGTTGCACTAGTATCCTGCAAAAAAGACAGAGGTACGAAATATATTAGAGCTCAGAAAATACCTCACAGCCGAATGGATAAAATACAATATAACAAAAATATAGCCTTACCCAAACTATAGTACTGCCTAACCAGTATCCAAATCAATCATATCTCTGCCACAAGTCTAACCTGCGAGTATGTGATGAGGAGGGGGTCATAACATAGGTTCTGGTGATTGGATTTGAACTATACATTTTGGATAACCCTGCATATACCATTCAATCACATTTTCTTATTTATTAGATATTTGGGTTAACAACACTCAAGGCTTACACACACGTCGTACCCATTAACTCCCAGTGGATTAACCTAATTCAGTATATACGTAGCTACCACCAATATTTTGGCACACCCCATGGTACCCCACTCGCACGGTCTCCGCCGTAACACCACAGAAATATCCGCAGTCTCTCATCCTATGCCGGAGTGACGTATGGACCCCTACATAACAAAGCTACGTTCCGCATAGAACCGCCATCGCTATGCCACGTAAGCATACGGAATGCGATCAAATCAGATCGCAGAGTAATGCCCTAGAGCCTACGATACACCACCCAGAGTAGACATGTATGTATCTAGACTTTCCCACGTACGTATCGTCAATCGTACTTGATGCCTTAACCGCACATAACCTCTAATGTGCACCGAGTTTCGTGGCAGGGCTGTACAAGAAACATGGAACTCGGTCGGGAGCTTTTCCATATCTGTACAGGCGCGCCTTTAAGGGCCTCAAAATACAAATATCCCTCGGGTCTATTTTTCACAATGGCTATAGCCCTACCTTGGCCCCTCCCTCAACTAGTAAAGACTACAAGAGCTAAGCGACTTGCCCCTAACAAACAATCTAAACATGCAGCTGGCGTCTCCCCTCAACCATTGTGCCTCGACAGTGAAAGGTAGATGGCGTCTTGGGTTTAGCTCTAGTCTTTTCGCATCCTACTGGCTGCCAATGACGGGTACCTGACGATCTACTATCCTTGTTGGTCGTGACCCCTGCCTCCCTCTTGAGGTGAATGCCGAATCACCCTAGTGTCACCTTGTCAAAGATTTCTGACTGCAAATCTACTTTTACAGTCAAGGCTTACTCACCTGGTAGTTACGTGCAGACCCAACCTATGCGAGCACTGCCTAAACATCTGCCACCGCACAGAAAACTACCTGGAGCACCTTACACATCTCAGGAAGTCGCGTGCTTCCCCTTCCAGTCCTTCGGAGCTAATAAAATAATCATATGTATGTGCGCTCCCCTTGTGCCTCATGACACCGCGATGATCTACCCCGTTGGTATATTCACCTTAAACGTGCAGACTGGTCCAAGTGCCTTATTTTAATATGTTATTAGACTGCATGTCTAAACATTCTATTATGAGCTTGCTTTACCTCATCCGGTTTCCATTTAACTTGATTATTCCCATTCATATTGACTTCTTATTCAAGTTACCAAGTTCCTCTTTCTTATTAATTTCAATCATATAACTTAACCCATTTAAATTTATTAATAAGCCCATAGCATGTTATTTCTAGATTGTGATCCAAGGTCTGTAATCCACAATCTCATTATATTTTTGTTTGATTTCATAGTTACAATAACATGTTCTACTTAATATGTAATTAAGTATATCTCAATTCACATGTTTTCTGTTTAACATGTCACTCATTATTTAGATTAAATATAACTTATTCCATTTCATAAGTTTGCATCATTCTTTCTTATTTAATCATAATTCCATCTTATACTGTCACTACCACTTATCGTTGTTTACTTATTAACTTAGTTCTCCTAACTAAGGTTTAATAATAAGTTTCTCTTCCCATAAATATAACTTATGTTGTCCTCATCCATAGATTTCAGATTCTCGTTCTTGCAAATAACTTAATTTACAATTAAGTACAACTTATCTCATTACATAAGTTATCCTATTTCCTTTATTTTTTATTATAACCTAAGTTAAAATTTTCACTTGTCCCTAGGACAAGCCTAATTATTATATAACATTCTTATTAATGTAATTTATTCATAATAGGTTATTATCTTTCCCCGTTCATTCCACTTCTTTTACTATTGTAATTATCATTCATTTCCATTAATCACAATTAGTGCCATTATATTTCTATCCTTTTATATACATATATCTATATATATGTTTATGCACTAGACCTCTCACATTAAATTAACAACGTGTGGATGCTGGATTTGTCAGGCGATTCCGGACAGAGTTCTTCCACCAGTTGAATTCAACCTCGTGTCTTAGCACCGTTACATGTATATTTACGCCCTAGACCCCTCACATTAAATTAACAACTTGTGGACGTTGGATTTGTCGGGCGGTTTCGGGCAGACTCCTACCACAAGTTGAATTTAACATCGTGTCTAAGTGCAGTTACAAATTTCTATTTACTGTAAATTTTCTATGTAATTTAGGCGTGTCTATTTTTTCAATTTTTTTACTGTAATCTATATTTTACATCTCATCATATTAAGCCCATTTTATATCACATGTTCTTTCTGACATGTAATTAATTCTATTCTAACATGTAGTCATTTAATCATATAACAATTCAAATCTAACTAATTAACATGTAATTTTCTCAATTCTACAGTTAATAGTTCAAGTACATAATATGCCACAAGTTAGTCATGTAATTGGAACATGTATGTATACGACAGTAATCGCTACACATACTTTAACAAGTTTACATTTCAACTTATGAACATTTCAACATATTAAACGTTTCAACATATTATTGTAATTATCATTCATTTCCATTATTCGTTTCCATTCATTTCCATTAATCACAATTAGTGCCATTATATTTCTATCCTTTTATATACATATATCTATATATATGTTTATGCATTAGACCTCTCACATTAAATTAACAACTTGTGGATGTTGGATTTGTCAGGCGATTCCGGACAGACTTCTTCCACCAGTTGAATTCAACCTCGTGTCTTAGCACCGTTACATGTATATTTACGCACTAGACCCCTCACATTAAATTAACAACTTGTGGGCGTTGGATTTGTCGGGCGGTTTCGGGCAGACTCCTACCACAAGTTGAATTTAACATCGTGTCTAAGTGCAGTTACAAATTTCTATTTACTGTAAATTTTCTATGTAATTTAGGCGTGTCTATTTTTTCAATTTTTTTACTGTAATCTATATTTTACATCTCATCATATTAAGCCCATTTTATATCACATGTTCTTTCTGACATGTAATTAATTCTATTCTAGCATGTAGTCATTTAATCATATAACAATTCAAATCTAACTAATTAACATGTAATTCAATTCTACAGTTAATAGTTCAAGTACATAATATGCCACAAGTTAGTCATGTAATTGGAACATGTATGTATACGACAGTAATCGCTACACATATTTTAACAAGTTTACATTTCAACTTATGAACATTTCAACATATTAAACGTTTCAACATATGAATTTTCAAACATATTAATATCTCAACATGTCATATTAGATTTTCATCACTTTAATCATTCTAGTAGATTTACATTGCATATTAACAGGAATGTCAAACGATAATACATCTTTATATGTATATTTTTCTATATTTCCTTATATTTTTCTATACTTCCTTATATGTATATTTTTCCTTATATGTGCTTTTATACATATTTTCTCTTTAGAACATGTGTTATTTTAGTCGTTACCTTAAAACAAAAATATGATAGCAGTGGGGATCGAACTCTATACCTCTTGTATGCAAGTCATATGCTCTAACCAACCGGACTACTAAGGCTATTATTAATAAGGTTTAGAACAATGGTAGTTATTTTTCTCTTCTTATTCCTCTTTTTCATATTGTTACAATATTTCATTTAAACCATTGCATGAATCTTTTTCTTTTATTTCTCTTTTATTATTAATGCATAATATTTGTAACTCAGTGCATGCGACATATTTACCCTGCATGCAACCAATCTTTTCTTTCTTTTAATGCATGCATTACATTTTTATTTGCATTAATCTTTTCTTATTTTTCAGTGTATGTATTTATTACATGCAATCATATATTATCATTATTATTTTTCTTTTAATTGGTTGTGTCTATGCATATATATACACATATGCATTATTTAATTGTTACAAAATATGGGGTGTTACATTCTCCCACCCTTAGGAAATTTCGTCTTTGAAATTTGATAAGGGTAAAAATCAATTAACCTCGCGCATAATATACATCCATCATGTGTGCATCCAATTTTTGCTAACATTGTGCACTTGTGCAAAGTGAAATACAACATAATAATACATGTATGCCTAAGTGGTACCTCCTATGCGTACGCAAATTTTTCAAAAATTCTTCAAAAACATGATGTTCATATCCTAAATATACTAGTAGTTCAACATGAATGCAATATTTTGAAAATCAAAATATATTTTCATCCAAATTTTCCCACATTCTCGCCGAGCAAGAGCGCAGTTCATCCAATTATTGCATCCAAAATCCTACCAAGCAACTTTATTTTTCGAATTTCAGAAAAATCTAATTTTCTAAACTCAATTTCTTATGTTACAAAAAGGTGAAAAAACGGAAAACTTAACATCTTTCGTTTTTCTTTTATGTACCTTTTCTATATTTACTTGGATTTTATGCAACTATTCTATATAGATTCCATATTTTCCTATTCAAGCACAACCCATATAAGAAAATTTTCCTTGTTACAGATTTTCTTTTTCATCTTATCTTGGAATTTTTTTAATTTTTATCCATCTTTTCTCATATTTTTTCATTTTTCTTTAATTGTCATGTTTGTTTCTTTACTGAATTAGTTGTTTCCTTTTTAGTTATGTCATTACTCTTTTCTTAGCTTATTTAATCATCAGATCTAAGTTTAGTTTTCAAATAAGCCTTCTAGTTCTTCAACTAAAACAGGAAAACAGACACTCTACACAGTTACTACTAAGGGCCAAGAATCTCGGGACTATGTCCTCCTCAGACAGTAAGCTTGAACCACGGGATCAGTGACAGATTTCGGTGTTACCCTAACTACCCAACAGGAATAAAATAACAGAACGATCCCAACAGAAATGCAATAACGGGTACAGGATCTAAATACTTACTTGCCCTTTACTATTTAGTAGTCACCACTAGTCCTAGCTATGTACCAACAATTATTTCAAGCAACACCCTAGGCTTTTCAATGCCTACGCATTCTACGGGAACTTACTATTATTCCAAGATAATTCTCGCTATTTACTTTATAGCCTCCAAACTTTTCCCGTTTTCCTTAGGCACTAATCCTTACCTGCTCCATACTTTTTTTAAACACAATTTGGCTTTTTCATTTCACTTTTCTTCCAAAAGCCAAAAATATCAAAATTTTAGTTTTCTTCACCAAAACTTACTTTTGCCAAATCATAAAACATATCATTTTATAAAAAATGTAAATCATTTTTTTTTCAAATCACAAAAACTGGAATTGATAAGGACAACTATTTCTTAATCAGGTTTATGGCTTGTTCTTGCCTATAAGGTTGGTTCAGTTTCTTACTACAAGGTGCAAACATCTACTATATTTTTAATTTCTACAACTTATTTTGTCCATCCAATAAAATTCTCTTTTTAAAACAATTTATCAAAAATGATTGTCAAAAGAATAGAGACTTCAAAACTTTCTTTATTAAAATTTCTTTTATGCAATATAACAAGAAAACTAGCGAGCTATCTGTACTCTATAATATGTACCTTTTACTGAGAGAATTTTATTTTAGACAAAATTTTCGCAAGAATCACTGTTTACAAAATATACCCCATTTCACTTCAAAACCCAATATGTACTTCTTTACATATTTTAAAACCATAACTTTTAAGATTAAAACTTGAAAACACCATAAACCATCTTCCAAAAAAATTTATAATTTCAAGTTCATAAAAGTTAACAATGGGGTTAGACTCAAAGCGGGTTTTCAATTTGTCTAGGCTTTCCAAGACATTCACGCAAGGTCAATTCGCTCAACTATATCATTTTTCTCTTTTTAGCCTTTTCCAATTTATAAGGTTTTACTACCAAAGCCACTAATATGAAATATTAACATATGGGATCCTCCTTTCTCTATTTTAAAATATATTGTACACTTCCCAAATTTCTATGTTCATTCCTTTAGTGTACAAAACAGTCATCCTAATTCTTACCATATTATACTCTTTTATTTAGTGGGTTCCTCTATGGATCTAGGTATATAATTAATCTATTTATATTTTTAAAAATACAAATACGTTCACTCATTATTTATACAGGAATCCTGCGTAAGCTCTGAAACCAGATTTAACAACCCAAATTCCGACGAACCGTATTTTTTTTCTAAATTCTAATCCATTGAAACTCATGTTGGTTGCTCTAGTATCCTACAAAAAAGATAGAGACATAAAATGCATCAGAGCTCAGAAAATATCTCATAGCGGAATGGATATAATATGATATAATATAATATAATAAAAATATAGCCTTACCCAATTTATAGTACTGCCTAACTAGTATCCAAACCTATCATATCCCTGCCACAAGTCTAACCTGCGAGTATGTGATGAGAAGGGGGTCAGAACACAGGTTCTGGTGACTGGATTTAAACTACACATTTTGGATAACCCTACATATACCGTTTAATCACATTTTCGAATTTATTAGGTTACTTAGGTTAACAATACTCAAGGCTTACATACACGTCGTACCCATTTACTCACATTGGATTAACTTAATTCAGTATATATGTAGCTACCCCTAATATTAAGGTGCACCCCATGGTATCCCACTCGCACGGTCTCCGCCGTAACGCCACATAAATATACGCATTCCCTCGTCCTACGTCGGAGTAACGTACGGACCTCTATATAACAACGTTACGTTCCGCATAGAACCGCCAACGTCATGCTACGTAAACGAACGGATTGCCACCTTTGATCGAATCTTATCGCAGAGTAATGCCCTAGAGCCTACGATACACCACCCAGAGCATACATGCATGTATCTAGCCTTTCCCACGTACGTATCGTCAATCATACTTGATGCCTTAACCGCACATAACCTCTAATGTGCACTGAGTTCCATGGCAGGGCTGTACAAGAAACACGAAACTCGGTCGTGAGCTTTTCCATATCTGTACAGGCCCGCCTTTAAGGGCCTCAAAATACAGATATCCCCCGGGTCCGCTTTTCACGGTAGCTATGGCCCCACCTCGGCCCCTCCCTCGACTAGTAAGGACTAAGAGAGCTTGCTTTACCTCATCGGGTTTCCATTTAACTTGATTATTCCCATTCATATTGACTTCTTATTCAAGTTACCAAGTTCTTTTTTCTTATTAATTTCAGTCATATAACTTAACCCATTTAAGTTTATTAATAAGCCCAAATCATGTTATTCTCTAGATTATGATCTAAGGTCTGTAATCCACAATCTCTTTATATTATTGTTTGATTTCATAGTTACAATAACATGTTCTACTTAATATGTAATTAAGTATATCTCAGTTCACATGTTTTCTGTTTAACATGTCGCTCATTATTTATGATTAAATATAACTTATTTCATTTCATAAGTTTGCCTCATTTTTTCTTATTTAATCATAATTCCATCTTATATTGTCACTACCACTTATCGTTGTTTGCTTATTAATTTAGTTCTCTTAACTAAGGTTTAATAATAAGTTTCACTTCCCATAAATATAACTTATGTTGTCCTCATCCGTAGATTTCAGATTCTCGTTCTTGCAAATAATTAATTTACAATTAAGCACAACTTATCTCATTACATAAGCTATTCCATTTCCTTTATCTTTTATTATAACCTAAGTTATAATTTCCATTTGTCCGTAGGACAAGCCTACCTATTATATAATATTCTCGTTAATGTAATTTATTTATAATAGGTTATTATCATTCCCCGTTCATTCCACTTCTTTTACTGTTGTAATTATCTTTCATTTCCATTATTTGTTTCCATTAATCACAATTAGTGCCATTTTATTTCTATCCTTTTATATACATATATCTATATATATGTTTATGCACTAGACCTCTCATTTTAAATTAACAACTTGTGGATGCTGGATTTGTCGGACGGTTCCGGACAGACTTCTTCCACAAGTTGAATTTAACCTCGTGTCTTAGCACCGTTACATGTATATTTACGCAGTAGACTCCTTACATTAAATTAACAACTTGTGGACGCTGGATTTGCCAGCGGTTCCGAGCAGACTTCTACCACAAGTTGAATTTAACCTCGTGTTTAAGTGCAGTTACAGTTTTCTATTTACTGTAAATTTTCTATATAATTTAGGCGGACCGTTCTTTTAATTTTTTTACTGTAATCTATATTTTACATGTCATCATATTAAGCCCATTTTATGTCGCATGTTCTTTCTGACATGTAATTAATTTTATACTAACATGTAGTCATTTAATCATGTAACGGTTCAAATCTAACTAATTAACATGTAATTTTCTCAATTCTACAGTTAATAATTCAAGTACATAATATACCACAAGTTAATCATGTAATTAGAACATGTATGTATACAACAATAATCGCTACACATATTTTAACAAGTTTACATTTCAACCTATGAACATTTCAACATATTAAACGTTTCAACATATGAATTTTCAAACATATTAATATTTTAACATGTCATATTAGCTTTTCATCACTTTAATCATTCTAGCAGATTTACATTGCATATTAACGGGGAATGTCAAACGATAATATACCATTATCAAAAATGATATAGCTTAAATCCACTCAGCTAATATGCTTTCCAAATCCTGAATCTGGTCCAGATCTAGTATTCCATGGTCCTCCTAACTGAATTTAGAACCTAGCAACCATGGATCCACAATTCTTACTAAAAGAAAAAGGGAAGAAAGAGGAGAAAAAATGAAATGGACAAGGTCTAAGAAATTACCTTACTTCGAATATGATTCTGAACACCTTCTTATTAATATTCATTCTTTTCCACCAGATCTTGATTCAGAATTTTCCTAAACTAATTATCTTATTTTTCTGAAGAAATTTGAGGAGGAAGCAGAATGGCAGAGTATACAAGCTGTCTCAAAAATATGAGATTTAGGCTAGGCTCTTCTAACCTATTTTTAGATGCTCAAGATCTTATCGTACACGCAATGCTGAGTCAACAACGAACGTCGCTAAGAAAACAGTCCAGATTCATCGATGAATCTGACTGGATCTGGGGTGGATCGACCCCAAGGTCGACCCCCCTATGGGTAGGTCGAACTCTAGGTCGACCCCCTATGGGTCCCACGAGCTGTTTTGACGCAGAAGTTTATTTGTTTGAGCGCTTGAATTTCTGGAATTTATTTAGACATTATATTACATATAATCTCCTTATATGTATACAAATCTTCTAATGACCATTTTAATCGTGTATATACACGCACAACTTTTATTTTGATTTCAAAATTCAAACGGTGTTGTACCTTTATTTAATTCTTGTCATATTTCTTTGTTTGCAGCCTTATCTTGAACTTTATCTCTTGTGTGTATATATATATATATATATATCCACACATATATACGCATATATTTACATATATATGTATACATATATTTTTCTATACTTCCTTATATGTATACTTTTCCTTATATGTGCGTTTATACATATTTTCACTTTAGACCATGTGTTATTTTAGTCATTCCCTTAAAACAAAAAAATGACGGTGGTGTGATTGAACTGTATACCTTTTGTATGCAAACCACATGCTCTAACCAACTAGACTACTAAGGCTATTATTAACAAGGCTTAGAACAATGATTGTTATTGTTCTCTTCTTATTCCTCTTTTTCATATTTGTTATAATATTTCATTTAAACCATTGCATGAATCTTTTTCTTTTAATTTTCTTTTATTATTAGTGTATAATATTTGTAAATCAGTGCATGCAACATATTTACACTGCACACAACCAATTATTTCTTTTAATGCATGCATTTCGTTTTTATTTGCATTATTCTTTTTTTTTTCAGTGCATGTATTTATTACATGCAATCATATATTATCATTATTATATTTTTCTTTTAAATATTTATGTTTACGCATATATATACACATATTCATTATTTGATTATTTAATTGTTACAAAATGCGGGGTGTTACATATATATTATTTCCAAAATACAATATAAGTTTTAAAGACATTTAGCAAAATAAATAACTACATAAGAAACTATGAAGAATGAGGTAACTCCAACCTTTAGCTCCTCCCCCTAAGTGATATTCTAAATCAACCGTTAATCTGTCATTCTGTGGTCCAGAAAAATGAAAGGAAATGAGGAGGGTCAAACAAAATTCTAATGAATGAGAATATGTTTAATATACGCTAACCATGAGCAATTGACTTTAATTCTACCATATGTTGACTAGGGAGTTCTACTAATGTATGTGCCCCTATGGTCTTTTACACAAGGGCTTTTACTTAATACGTACCTAAATTAACAACTTATGCACACTTTTACAATGACCGAACAATAGATTGAACCTCAATAACTAAAAATAAGCCATCACTACTAGAGCTACACATTGAGTCATCCTATACAAACCTCCTATATGGAACTACATCTCACATATTACAATTACATGTAACTTTCTCACATAGGTTTCCTTGCAATTACCACATGGAAACAAATTTATCACGCTACAACTACACATACCCCAACTACGCATCAAGGGAGAGTCTGCAATGTCGACTCGTCGGTGTGTGTCATTGCCTTCATCTATGTCCACCTCTCAATGGAAGTTTTCACCTCTTATTAGATGCACGGAGATCTGTCAACAACACAGTATCACGTTTTGTCATTATTTGTACATAGCAAGGAACTCTTATTATGTCAGGCTCGTACACTTCGTCATGCACCAGAGTGTTACAAGTGATTACTCTAGTTTCATAAGTCATTATGAGCTCAAACTTCGAAGAAAGTTCAAAAATCCATACAAATCCGTTTTTGGATGCGGTCGTCCCACCGTCTGTTTTCCTCTATTTGATTCGCACACGATTATGAGACAACCCGATCATATCAATCATCAAATTCATTCGTGTTCATTAGCTCCCCCCACTATGAGAATTTTTCAAACCTATGCTAAAATGACCCTCGTAGTCCAAAGTGTCCCCACTACATTGGTAAATCCAACTAAATTCATTTTTGTGCGCAGACCATGTTCCAAAGTAGATTTTGTGTGATCTGATTAGATCGATCACGAATTTGGCACTAAATGGTAAAATCCAAGCAAAACCATCTTCACTAGAAAATCAGGGCAAACTGTTTTTCTGTGCCCAGGCCACGTTCCAACATGGATTTTGCCTTATCCAATTTGGTCGATCACGAATTCGGCACTAATTGGTAAACTTCTATCAGGTTATGTCTAACTCGTGTAGACGCATGATATAAAAACTACTTATGCTCTCAATGTCTTATGACGCAAAAATAACACTATAAACTAGCTACTTATCCAAATAATGAAGAGATGCATGCTCATCGTGTACTTATAGTGCCAGTATGGAAGAATATACCAGAGCACAAACGTCAATTTTATCACCCTTAAAGTAAATAATGTTGAGTGCAGTGTTCAAGCATTTAAGCATGAAAGTCCACCCTCTACCTTCCTCACCCCCCCCCCCCCCCCCCCTCCCCCAAAAAAAATCCCCATAATGTAAAGCTATTGATACAAGATAGCATCATTGTATGGTCTGTTTTTGGATCAAAAAAATTCGGAATTTAATAAGTAGAAAAGAAATGCCCTTAAAACAGCATTTTCCATATAATCATTGTCTTTGCACTCTATAGTTTACTACGACGGATATGTCAAAGAAACAACAGCGCAGTTATTTGCCCAATCATTAAGAATGAGGTGATAATAACATAAAACTACTTAACAACAAATAGAAAACGTGTCATATCAAGTCACCCTATCTTTATATTAGTCATCGTGTAAAATTCAAATGGTGCAACGCCCAACTTGAAAAAATGCGTGTGTAGTAAACCACCATCTCTGGACTAGGAGCAATATGAATGAAGAACGGACATGCCTACTATGTAAGAAAGTGGAAGATGGGATAACATGAAGGCTATTTACTACTGCAAGATGGAGTATGTCATAAAACCGGACAATGAACTTAGACCAGTTACCACCACAATTTTTATACTTAGTACCATAAATAACAATGCATAACCAATATTAAATTAACCTAACATTGATATAATAGCAATTATTTAATATTATCCTTTTAGCCGGGTTTGCATCACGACTATAAGTAAAAGGTGGAAAAGATAATATGAACAAGCCTCTAAGAAATTCAACGTACGTGATGAACGCATCCCATGGAAGCTCTTGGATACTTCGAAAATCATCATACCATGGTTACAACAAGAATCGTATCGGCTACCTTTTGTCTCTCACCAAAAAAATTGGGTTTGCAATTTTGATTCAGTGCGAGCCATACATCGAATGAAAACAGAAGAAAATTAGGCGAAACTATCGAGACGCAAGAAAATTAAGAGCTCATCAAGCGTTAAATGTCTGACTGGTGGGATGAAACACCTAACGTTACCCAGCGACAATGAGGCATTGAATGACAGCAGAGGTGCTCGAGATGGGTTTGCACTTAGTTTGCGAGCGCGACGTACCAAGTTTACGAGTGGGTCTTGTAGTGTGGTTGTACGGTAGGTTCAAGTGGGCAGGAGAAAATAAAGGGCTGAAATCATCAAATTGGCTAAAAGAAAGTGATCAAGTGCAATCCGACCTGAATCCAAAGTTCTCTCAACAATTAAAGGTGCATTTGATTTATTTTGTGTTTGGAGTTTTCAAAATTTAATAAAAAAAGGTGTGCACATTAGAAACGGGGTAGATGAGAGAGGAGATGGAGGGACGGTGTACGGATGAGTTGGCTATCGTTGGAGACGGACTCTAAAAGGTAGCTACAAGATGGATGCTAAAAGAACAATACATCCAAATATTCCATACCCGCTAAAAATAATATGAAAAATATATAAGCGTGTCATATTCTGTAAAGCAAAACAAATGAACTGCTACGTGGAGTTGAATATAAATAACTGATGAGAAAAACTAAAAACCAAAAGAACGCCTATAAGCAAACACTGAAACAAACATATCCGATTATACTTTCACAAGAGGTGGAGGATCCAATTTCAGTTTACATTCAAGAATAAACCAGTTGTACATGCCAAAACAAAGATGGGCAAGCAATTTATTTTGATCGCACAAAAAAAGAGAGGAGAAACTACAAGTAGCCAGCATAAACCTCCAAACAAAAAGCAATCAATTTGAAACCGGCCTTTTACCGGTGGTGTATGGGTAGTACTCTTTACCGTTATCGGTTCTTGTTGTGCGACCGCCAATATCAAGCACTGCTGAAGTGAAAGCTAAGGCTGATCCTGCTTGTATAGCAGTTTTCATGCTTCTTCCTGTAACCACATACATAGGAAACACCCTTTCATTAATTCGGCAAAAACAAAAATAGTGACAATAATGTAAGTGGTATGTAGCACAATCTTTAATCAGAAGGTTGCAAGTCGCAACACTAACTTATAAAGACCACATCAGTATTTTTTTATTTTCTGCACTACTGTTACAAAAAGACAGCTGAGTGAAATAAGATGCAATAAACGAACATTATTTTTTATTGTTGTTTACATCCAGCTAGCTATCTGTCAGAGTTCCAATCCTCTTACATATTTCTTGAACATAATAGCAAAGAGAGCTGAATGAGCAGGGAATGCTTTTGGGTACTGCGAAGGAAGAATCTGAACGAAGTATTCGAAATGTATTTTAAATTAAAATTGATTTATAATAAATATATAAATAAACTTTTAATTAATAATATGTATTAATAATTTGAAAAATTAATTAAATAAATTGTAAAATTATAAATTGCTTCAATTCAGTTCAAACCAACTTCATAATGTAAAGCAATTCATACAATCACAATGCAAAAAATAACATTTCAAAGGGACCTCAGCAGCACAATTATTAATTTTAATTTATAAAAAAAATGCATTTAAATTAAATAAACATCAAAAACTAACCAATGCACCAAATAATCATTTTCATCTAAGCGGGGAAGTTGCCCTATTACTGTTCTCCATCAATCGGAGCGTCCTGAGGAACAGTAACAGGACAAATTTTAACTGTGTGCAACTTTTGAATCTTTGCTGCTTTTTTAGCATTAACATGCGAGACAAACGAACCCCTTTTATCTCTTCAGAACACAGTATGAATGCATCCAATATGCTACAAATTCAATTTAACAAAGCAAACTGGTGTTGTCTTAATAACATAACTTATTGGGGAATGTGCTATTGAAGGAAGGAAAAAGTATAAACAGCACATGCTCCACAGGGAATAGTGCTATTGAAGGAAGGAAAAAGTATAAACTGATTAAACATTCGACACCTGGGAACAGAGTATTTGAAATCAAAGGGAATGGTTTTGCAGCATAAGTCGTACCAAATGCATGTTTAATATATCCGAACTCAATCTCGTCTTGTATGAAGGTTATTATATTAAAAGTGCTACCGTAATGGTAATTCGACCGTTTTGCTAGACCGCTTGTAACTGTAAATAAATAAAATTGATATCCCAGTTCAACCTGTAAGATGATAGCAAATTTACCAACACCATTGGTAAATTAGCGATAGTAGAAAATCAAAACCACCAATAGTCACAGGTTTAAAGGCTATTCTTTGTGTGGTGATTGACTCATTTTATGATTTATAATCGTTTAACCTTTCAAATTATTTGAAGTCCATTCTTTTTGTGAAATTTGGAAATATCGTACGCTAAGAATGTTGAATCAAATTTAAGTAGCATTTGCGCATGCGCTCTCTCTCTCTCTCTCTCTCTCTTTATTTATTTATTTATATATATGTGTGTGTGTGTGTGTATATATGTATATATATATATATATATATATATATATATGGGAGCGGCTATATGAACACAAAATTTTGACACAAACCAAGAGACACAAAATCTCAACCACATGATTAATTTGTCTTTACATGAGGGGTGCAAATCATGGGGTAATCCCATGGTTCAGATGTTGTGTCCCTCATTTTGTGTCAAATCTTTGTGTCTAAATAGAATTTCCCTATATACACACATATATATATACATATAGACATATACATATATAGATAGACACATATACATACATACATACATACATACATACATATATATATATATACCGTTACCAACTAGTTGGTAATCAATATTGCATTTTATTGATACAATGATATATCAATATGCAGCAACGGTAATTTTACTATTGTTGAATCCAGTGGTAGTGGGAAATTTATCAATATTTTTACATTTTTTATTGTACAATCCTAACAACATGCATATTTAAGATGTGCCGAATTTGATTATAATTGTTTGCTGTCTTATTAATGGTAATATTTCTTAATTTATTTTTTCTAACTTCTGGTTATGAGATAAAATGACATATTGGTGTGTACAGTAAGTAATTTGTAATGAGCCAAGACACATAGCAATATCAATATAAAAAATCATGATATATATAAAAGTGTGTCAAGTGTCAATAAAACAAACTTGCTTTTATTATTATGAAAGAGTAAAAACAACAAAATTACAACGGTCCATTTGGCTTCAAAATGAGTTTTCCATTTCAATTTGTACATCAAATAGCATGGAAGAAGAGTGACGCGGAGAAGAGGAAAGGGGAAAGGAGAGAAGGAAGAGCAAGTTTATGAAAACAAAATTCTCTTCTTTTTTGCTTTTCGAGATACGGAAATTTTCCTATGCATTCCTTCCATTTCTCCTCATCTCCCACCACACCTTGTAATAAAATTTTAAAATAAAAAAACTCAAAATTCATTTTGAAACCAAACAGAACGTAATATTTTCATCTCTAGACAAATATATCATTACCGATCGTTGGGTTATCAACCTCGAGGTATATTGGTAATCGTTTTACCAATGGTATTAGTAAAGCAGTGTCACCCATTTACCAATATAATTAGCCAGTAATTGTTTTTTCATGTCAATAACGGTAATGTTAAACATAAAAGCCCAAGAAACATGCATTGATAATAAACCCACTGTTGATTAAGATAAATATGAGTAACTTGTTTGTCAGCTGTAAATACACATTTAAAAGAGTATTCACCTCGACTTAACAAAAAAATTATCGTTACAAATCAAGAATAATTGATTTATCAAAACGAGCGCTACTGTACGCGCTTCGCATGTGACGATGTAACACTCTTTGTGCATAAAATATATTTTTGCAAATTAGATACGTTTAATACATTCAGAAGAAAATGGTTTCCACAAAAGTTTAACAATATTTTTAAGTTGAAATCTGGTGTAGCTAGTTTGCTTTTTCATTTCTACGTTACAATGTCTACCTTCTAATAGTTTAATTTTTTTAATTTATATCATTAATCCATAAAAAATGATATATTTTTTAAATCATAATATTAAACAATATTTTTAAATGACAATTTGTAGAAAAAATTCAATTGTTAAATCATATTTTTGTCACTAGTATTTAGAGACATTTTGAATTTGAAAAGAAGAAATAATTCATAAATCATGCTTTTAAGGGATATTAATAGTCAGACTAAAAGTTTACGCCTCCAAGCCAACTATTAATAATGAGCATTACGACACGTGCTTAGCGCGTGATGATGGCACATGCTTAGCGCGTGATGATGGCACGTGCTTAGCGCGTGATGATGGCACATGCTTAGCGCGTGATGATGGCACGTGCTTAGCGCGTGATGATGGCACGCGCTTCGCTCTTGAATCGTTTTTTTTGCAACATGCATGTTTTTAGCACATCCAATAAATAATGATTTGTAGAAATATTTAATCATATTTTTGTATCAAAATCATTTTTTGTTAACTCAAATTTTATTTTGTTGCAATATTTTTAATTTAGTTTGAATTTTTATTTATATTATTAATTAATATTTTATTTGGTACCATATTTTTAGGTGATATTCATATATAATAGTTTTTTTATTAAAGTTCTGAATTTTTAAGGTTCATGTTGACATCCAAAAAATATGACACCAAATATATTACAACTATTAATAAAGATAAAGATATCAATTAATCGTTGGTATACCAAAGTATTGGTAATGGTTTTAACTTCTGTTTTATCGATATATCATGTAAAGCAATGATTTTATTTTCTTTTATTAGGTAACCCTCAACGTTACCTTGCCCTAGTAACCCTAATTAAAATAATATCTCACACTGGATGAGACTTTAGACTAGTTGATACATTATCGATTAAAACCTCATTTACATCTACCCATCTAGGACAATCTTGGAATATAACTTATAAAGCAATTGAAAATGTTTGACAGTGTTAATAAATTACCTTCATACTTGATACCTACATAATAATAATATAATTGACCCAAACTATACTCCATAAAATTCAAATTTTATTTTGAACCAACGCATGTGAATCATTGGAGATATCCTATAATTCATAAAACTCAAATTTTATTTTGAACCAACACATGTGAATCATTGGAGATATCCAAAATCGATCGAGGTTAATGTCCGATGTTACTGAAAAGAATATTTATGTTTTACCTAGTGAAACCTTTTAAGGCGGTTTCTTTTGAGATCAATGAAAAAGTGACAAAATGGCATGAAGCCATAAATTATTTGCATCAAAATACCACATTAGTTTGAGCGTCTAGCTTGAGCCTTATCCCCACAAGCAGTGTAGCCAATTGAGATCAATGAAAAAGTGACAAAATGGCATGAAGCCATAAATCATTTGCATCAAAATACCACAGTAGTTTGAGTGTCTAGTTTGAGCCTTACTCCCACAAGCAGTGTAGCCAATAGCAAATAGCACAAAATAGTGCAAGGCTTGCGCTACGTCTATGATCTATTTTGTGCTATGCGTGCATGCTATTTGGTTCTTTTAAAAAATCAACTATATCTTGCCCAACTGAAATTTAGTTCTATTTTTTGCATATTATGCGCCATATTCAAACCGTTCAAGACTCCAAATACAAACACCATCATACTTCATGCACGTACTAAATATTTTTGATGTAAAATGTAATTATATTAGAGAAAAGTTGATAATTTCAGATCGTACTTCCAATACAATTGACAGACATAATATACTTGTGTCTTACAAATTTGAAATTTACTATTATATTTGTGAGTTATGGTGAAATTTATTCCTATTTATGAGTTATGGTGAGATAAAAATGTACAAAAAATTGTATAAAAAATACATTTTTGAACAAAACGCAAAAGATTTTTTTAATAACACAAGAACTACGAGAAAAATATAAACAAGAAAAGCTACAATGTGAAAATAAGGTCAAATTACGATAACAAGATTCAAATAAACAAAGTAAAACATATTTCAGGTGTACAATAACAAAATATAAATTATATTATACTTCTAAAGACTGGTCATTAGTTTCATTCAAATCAAAATCATCATCATCATTTGAACAATCATCAATTTCTTCTTCCTTCTAGTCGTACTCTACAACGTTTTCCTCAAGTCATTATAAGTACAATAGCATATCATTTTTGGGCTTTATTCCATGTCCAAACATTGAAAAAAGATACAAAAAAATAGTGGGCCATTTAAAGCTATTCGCTATTTTGCGCTATGATAAACTAGCGTGATATTTTCGCGTTATATGAAACTCCTGCGCTAAATAGCACAAGCTCAGCGGTATACATTACTTGTCGCTATAGCGTGCGTTTTGATAACATTGCCCGAATCAACTTCTTTTCGTTGATTCTTTCCGCTCTTTTTTCCATGGTATGGTAAATGATCTCACTCAATCAAACGAATAGATGTGAAAGCTCCCGTAAATATGTAAGCTACACAAAAGACCATCTCCTTGAGAACAGTTAAGAATGTATCAACATAATTTGTTGATTTTATCACATCCTGATATGTTACCAATAAATTGTTACCATATCCATTTGTGTTAAAGTAAACAAGAAAGCATTTGAGAGTAAACAAGGGACTGAATAGGACATAACATTGGATCCTATCCTCGCTTTTCACGAACATACACCCACAAACTGTTCTCCCAAACATCTTCACCTACTCCCCCATTTTAACCGAGTTATTTTTTCACACAAAAACATCCAATTTGGGTTACTTTGTTATTATTTCACTTTTTAATCTGCAATGATTCATATGGAATAAAACAATAAAGGCGAAGAAGTCAACACAAAGCTTTTCTTTTAACAGTTAATGTTTCAAGCACAAATTTAGTTTCCACAAACCACACCAAATTATAGCATGCTTATCCCTTTAATCACGCTTGATACAGCATGTCTCCTTCAACCTCAACATAATTGGGCACGGTAATCCATGGAACCGCACTCAACCTTATCGAGCGTAGCAAAATATGGTTTGATTTATGCTTTTTGCTGCAACTTGCCATTATCTCATAATCAATTCCAATCGTTAAAATTGTAAATAATTTTGATCAAACTCCAACACATGGTTAAAGAGAAAATAAAGAGGGGTGATTTTATTTGAAGAATGTGTAGTGTTAAAGGAGGATTTGGGGGTTCAAACAACATGAACCAAATTTGTTTTACATGATTTAAAAATTGTTCAATATGTTATGTAGGGTTCATACAACAGAACTACTTTTTTGTTTTTGTTCAACCTAAAACACAAATGCACGCTTTCCGAAAACACCATACAGACAAGCTTAACTAAGAACCTAACAATGTACGGAAGTTCTAGAACTAGAAGTAGAGTTCCATTAAGTATAACAGTATGAGACGTAGAGTTCACAGTGTATTATAATAATATCATGTATGGTTCACTACCAGTATTTTAGATGTCCAAACAAAGCGGTACTCTCCGTAATTTAGAGCTCCTCTCTCCATCCCTCCAAGGAGATCGGAGATCGTACAATGCAACTTCTTTTGGGTCCTCCTCCCCCCTCCCCCCAACCCCCACTCTAAAGAAAAGAAAAAGAAAACTCCAAAACCCCACACAGGATGCAACTTATAAAACTCTTTACAAAGCTGGCATAACTTTGAAGGTATTGTCGACCTTCATTTTAGGTTATGTAATGGCATAAACGTCGAGTTAAAAAAGCATTCTAGCTACCAATATATACTTCAGTGAGTCCAGTCATCTCAAAATACTATAGCTTACTAACCACGGTACAACCGTTGCGCAGAAACCTGCTAGGCAATAGTGCGCTACCAACACTCGTATACCTTATATTACAAAAACAAGCCTGGATATTTTAATAACTAAGTTTGAAATTTTGAACTAACACCTTCGGGCTTTAGTTTCATCTTTCAAATGATCGTTCAGCTCTAGCCTTTAGGAGCAAAAGCAAACAAAATTTGAGTGTTTAAAACAAATACTACAAATAAGTGATCAATTTTTTTGAGGTGCATAAGTAGTAAGTAGCACAAACCACAATCAAACATGAAGATTAGTGCTTAAAGTACTAGTACCAAACTACCCAAACAGATAAACAATATTGTATAATACATGTTTTGTATATCAGATGTCATCATACCTCTAAAGCCATAGACTGCTGCTCCAGAAACAAAACCACCAATTGCACCATTCACAAAATCCCTCTTCTTCCTTTGCTGTTGCACCAATTGCTCCACACCAATGAATATCCCGCCAACTGCTGCAAAAGTGATACCATAGTTGCCACACATTTTGAGAGTTCTCATTAGACCAGGAAGTGCAACATTTCTCTCAACTCGAGGAACATCATACCACGTTGCAACAACCGTACCCCAAATAGTACCAACAGTTAAACCCATAGTAGCTCCTTTAACTATTTTCATTGTTGGTGTGTCTTCATCCTCTAAATGTCCAAAATCCTCGTCACTCATGCTTCTCTTAATCAAATCTAGATAGGAAATTGTATCAACTGGCACAAGCACAAATATTTAACAGAATGACTATTTTTTATTACAAGTACTCATGTCTCATCCATAAGGTATAAATATCAAAGCACAAACATACACGTTGCTGGAATAAGTAAATAATTAGCTGAGAGAAGCATACATAAAGAAGAAGAAAAATTCATGGTAATAAATAAGGCTGTGTTTGTTTGCAGATAAATAAAGGCAAGATGATTAATTAAATAAGTGGTAAATTGTTTGCCTATTTCTTTCAGATATATGCTCCCATTAAGTTTTCTATTCAATTAATTCAAAAAGTAAAATTTTAATGGTTAATGTAAGCGCTAATCGCTTATAATACCACATTTTCCAATTATACCCATATGCAACATAATATGTAACTGTTTTATAAAGTTTTCTATTTATATCATACAATTACAAAAGTTCAAACATCATATCAATTATGTTTTCCGCTTTATCTCACTAAACAGTGAGGTGGTTTCTTGTAGATTCCGATGGTTGGATATGAATATAAATAAAGGATGACAAAAGATATGATAGCAGCCTATCGCGATATTTGCATACAGTCTAAGTTAAAATATGACAATTTATAAATTGGTTAATAAGAATGAAAATTGAAAAGAAAAAAAAGTAATTGAAATATGCAATGCAAGTGAGAAAATTATAAATAAAAAATTTCAATAAGCTAAACAATACCGATTTATTTAAGGTAAATGAACTTAAAGAAAATCTCTAATAGCGATCGCAAAATCGCGAGATCTTACGTTTCAAAGCGCGATTTGGTAGACATCGCAGATCCAAGAGTTAAATTGGATCGCAACCCATGTAAAATATGTGATTCTATTTCAGAATGAAAACATTGGAGTCCAATACGGGTCGCGATTACAATTTAACCATCGAATTGAAACAAAATCAAAAGAGATTTAGTTCGACATCGCGACTTAGATTCAGCTAAAAGGGTGGGGAAAAACGGAGCAATAGGAAGATGAAGCAGAAGCAAACCTTTTGGAAACCCTAAGCTTCAGGGAGGAAGATGACTGAAAAGTACTAAGCCTGGGTCGGTTTTATCTCCGCAAACCAATTTATCCGTCTAAATTATCTATCAGTCCATGTCTGTCCTGTCCATATGCCAACCAGCGTTTCACTTATTTTTAGGGTGGTGCCAAAGGCACCCAAAATGCTCTTTCTAGTACCGCAACTAAAAAATAACACAAAATAATACATTCCCCTCTTCCTAATACCAAACAATTAAGAATATGGACTACCACCGTATTTCTTCCATTTCTCCATCTTTGCTCGAAAACCCTAAATTACATTCGATGAAAAAAATCACAACTCATATTCCTTGGAAAAAAATATCAACATCACTAACGCAAATATGATTGAACAATATTCAATGAATTTTTTATGAAGCATGAACATTCTAGCTGTATCACTAACACAAATATAAATCAATATATCATAGTTTTAGGGTTTTTAGATCACCAATCAATTGAGAGAGCGAGAACTGTGTAGAAGTGTAACGGCAAGGAATTTCGCTCGATCCGAATCGATTGTTAAACCGACTAAGACCGTTCGAAAACCCTTGATCGTTTGAGAACAGGACAAAATAGAACGCAGACGGGAGAACATTTCATTGTTATTACAACAATTCCATCAGATACAAGAATATACAGAGTATAAATGAATAAATTACATTCGACAAATATCAGAGATTACAATAAATTACATAGCAGCGGAAAAATATACAAAATACAACTGAAAGTGATACACGGATACAGAGCTTTCCGGATATCGTTCCAGCAGTAAATCAGGATCCTGTGAATATAAATCTGCAAAAGCAAAACTACTAGCTGCCCGTGTGGAAAATAGGGGCACCCAGAGTTTAGGTTAAAACAATATACTTCAGGTCAGTCATGGGACTGGTGTGAGAACTAAAACAGTTATTAAAAACTTTACTTTAAAAGAGAGTAATTCAAGGGACCACGCCGTATGTAACACCCCACCTCCGCCAGGGTGGCTCTTGCAAGCAACTCTGACTTTGGTGGGGCGTTTTAAAACAAGGTAAACATGCATAATGATATATCAAGGCAGAACAAGAACATATATATATATATATATATATATGTATGTAACCAGAGTAAATAACATGGATAAAACAGCGGAAGATTTTTAAACCATTTCAAATCAAGTCTTAGTACAACATCATGTCAATTTTCCAAATAAAATAAGTCTAGTGCATAAACAACATCATCTGAAACTGAACAGAAAAACATGAGTAGCTATCCCCAAAGCAGAAAAACCATAGCGAGCTCAAGTCCAAAGCATACATGAGCTATCCAAGAAAGCAGGTAGGATCCAAGCTAAGCTCCTGTATTCCCTCCCTGAGAACCTGGGGGGGGGGAAACGGAAAAAAAGAGGCGAAAGAAAACAGGTCAGTCAAAAAGACTGAGTAAGCCCTACTACAATCAATGTAAACTGATAAAGTTAACTGACATGAGCAGCATGTAAGAACATAAGGATAACAACATGATGATTAACTATCAAGGTAGATAAAGATGTCATCGCATAATCAGGATTAAGGTTTTGCACCACAGGTGTACTAGCAAACTAACATGACTGGAATAAACAAGTATTGATCCCTTGGCCCATGCTTTGGCCCAATAACATGAAGTGACTCTCATACGAGGTCCAATAACATGAAGTGACCCTACCACGAAGTCCAATAACATGAAGTGATCCCTAGGCCCAAGTTTGGCCCAATCATCATGAATGACCCAAACCAAGGTCCAACTAGCACGGTCTAGTCGATCGGCTCCCTATAAGCCTAACTCGTCAAGTGTTGGTGTCAATACGGCTCAAACATGAATATAGTCGAACTGTGTCGGGTCCACCCGTCGGGTGTATCAAGCCCTAGGGTGTCAACCCCTGGACACCATAAACATGAGTGCACAGTCTCGGTCTACCGGTACCCGTGCTTGTTTTCTCCGGCTACGGACTATGTGCACGACCAGAGTCCGCCCAGAACTACACCGGCGTACCACGGCCGTCGCTTTTTGGCCCCTTATCTCCAGTTCAGTAATCGTGCCCCCACCCTAGCCTAGTCCCTAGGGCCATGATGATACAAACTAGGGATTACTGAAGGAGTGGACCCCCATTGCTAGGATTTCTCTAGTGGGTTAAGTATGATTTAACCCCTCCACTAATCATGGATTAACTTGGTTAAGTGTAACAGTGAGTTCACGACTTAACCCCGATTAATCAACCGAGCCCAGATTGGTTAAGTATTAAGTGGTCCATGACTTAACCCTAATCATGAGGCATTAATTAATTAATGCGCCTTAACCTCTCATATTAGACTTTGTTGTGGTTACTAGTTAAGCCGGGCGGGTCCGGGTAGCTTTACACCACAACTTAGTCTAACCTCGGGTCCAAGGTACAACATGACCAACTTCTCACATTGGGTCCTATTGTTTGTAGCCACTAGTTAAGCCGGTCGGTTCCGGGTAGAATTACGCTACAAACTCAACCCAACCTCGAGTTGGTCACACTTATGTTTTCTAAGTGTCATGTCCACTTTATTTTCAAACACAATTACAAGTTTGACAAATACTTGGGTAGACCTAACTTAATAGGTAAATTCCCAAGGGGTAGACCTAACTTAATAGGTAAATTCCCAATCTTATATTTTTATGTCTTTTAAGTTTACCCAACCCCAAACGCAATCCCATCGCTTACATATCGCAATAGCGTATAAAGGATAGAAAGAGGGAACTTGGCATAATCATGACATAAAAATGTTAAAGCCACAAGTTCAACATGGTGGCATATGCAACGTTCATGTGTTCACACACTTGCATATTACATTTTTAGGCCCAAAAAGCATGCATAACATGATAACATGAACCATATGACCATCCCAAACTCGCATAACATACTTGCATAAACAAACTTGCATAACATATGTCAACTTGCATGTCATACTTGCATAAATAAACTTGCATAACATATGTCAACTTACATATCATACTTGCATAAATAAACTTGCATAACATATGTCAACTTGCATATCATACTTGCATAAATAAACTTGCATAACATATGTCAACTTGCATATCATACTTGCATAAATAAACTTGCATAACATATGATAACTTGCAAACCAAACTTGCATAACAAAACTTGCATAACATATGATAACTTGCAAACCAAACTTGCATAACAAAACTTGCATAACATATGATAACTTGCAAACCAAACTTGCATAACAAAACTTGCATAACATATGATAACTTGCAAACCAAACTTGCATAACAAAACTTGCATAACATATGATAACTTGCAAACCAAACTTGCATATTTACACATGATAACTTGCATACCTCATCATAATAAACTTGCATAACATACATTTAACTTTAGAGTCTAAGTATGAAAGGAATAGGGCTTACAATGCTTTTGCGGACTCAAATGAGTATAGCAATCGTAAGGAACCCCTTATGCAACAAATTAAAACCCCAAAAATGCCAGCAAACTTAATCAAGACTCCTCCTTTATGATGCCAATTAGAAAACAAGACTTTAATGCAAGCTAAAGAGGATCATACAAGCCTAAATACACTTGTATGCATGTAAATCTCTTAGAAATTGATTTAGGAATTGTATGAAGAGAGTGGAGGCCATGAGAGGTTTGATTTTGACATAGTTTAGTTGCTAGAATGAATAATGAATGATTTAGGGTAGGTTAGGATCTTATTTATAGAAGATTAGAGTGATATTAGCCTTAGGATTAACCCTAGGTTGTATTTGGTCCATCAGATCTCGGAACTCTCTAGAACCAAGCCACCCAATCAAGCCCAAATCAGAAATGGTGCACCAGGCTAAACTGCCCGGGCACCCCCTGTCGACAGGGCTGTCGACACCCTGGGGACCCTGTCGACAGGGCTGTCGACATGCGGGTCCTGGCGGGAATTTTTCCCGCCTGCGCCAGTTTGCCCTAACCCTTGTTTTTAAATTAAATTTAAATCTGTTTTTACTTAGGAATTTTCTGAAAACTTCAATGGGCCTTAACTGGATCATACGGACTCCGATTTTCGAAAACTCGGACTCTATTTCGCGTATTTTTCCGAGACGAACGTAATGGCATAGCCCGTTTCCCTCGATTCAGATTTTTGAATTAAGTTCTGCCTCGATTTATGTTATAACAGGTTATTGAAAATACGAGTTGTTACATTCTCCCCTCCTTAAAGGATTTCGTCCCCGAAATCTTCAAGTTAGGAAGAACGTATCCTACCATCCAATCATCCATCTACTCAAAGCATCATCCACGAGCAATCATTGTCCTTACAAGATTCTAAATGCTGTATGAACATATGCAAAAGTGTGTGTATATGTACTTATCTAATGCAAAGATCAATGCAAAATATGTTAGTGAAATGTATCCATATGTATGCAATTCCTAACATAATGTATAATATCTATATGTGTGCACATAACATACACCCATATGCAACATCCATGTGATAACACACAATTTTCATCCATGAATAAGCATAAACACTCATGCATATGCAATATGAGGAGTGTGCGAGCCGATCTAGTGCCTAATTGTGTATAATGCATCCACGAGCAACCACTTGCAAACACTTGCAACCACCTGCAACCATCAAACATAACATGTCTCAAACACATGTTTCATCCAAAGGATTCTACCTAAGGTTCTCATGACAAGATCAACATGATAAACTAGATAATCATGGATAACAAAAGATGTGCTAAAGAGATCGGGAAGATAAGCAGGATATACTCCTCTTTTCGGATTACAAGAAATCCTTTCCTAACCTACTCCATATCCTATAAAAACCCAAAAGGTTTAGCCAACCTAACGGACCCCCTTGACCTGTATTATTTACCAATAAGCCATACCTCCCGACAGAAATAGGACCGAGAGGATATGCATAAAAAGATACTATGCGAGTAAGTTCCACAGGAAAACAAGGATCAAGGATATACTCTTAGAAAGAGACATGATGCGCGTATCTAGCCTTTAGCCTTTTAAGTCACATTTCCTTGAGCTTAACACCACTTTTGCTTTGACCGTCTTTTACTTCATGATTTCTTAGCTTCTTAACTCTTATTTCCAAATATGAGTTGGAGCCTATTTCCTTGTCATCTATAATATATCTAGCGAGGTGACTTAACATCTCGCCTCGAATCATCTGGTCCATGTTCTTGACTAACTGCGGGTCTTCTTCCTGTGAAACCCCCTTCTTGATCCAGAAGAGTAAGTCTAAGCTCAGGGAATGCTAACTAACTAGCCACACGGAGAAAGCTTCTTACTTCAATTGCCCTCCTCAGAGTTTTCCGGTCTTAAACCGCAACCACTTTAGCGGAATCCACCGCTAAGCCTTACTTAGGAACTATGTGCCCAAGAAATCCAACTTCTTTCCTCCAAAGTGACATTTGGAGAACTTGACCTTCAACTGGTGGCTCTAAGCGTATCCATCACCTCCTTGAGATGTCTAGCATGCTCTTCCTCGCTCTTTTGAGGAGATCAAAATATCGTCTACGACGACCACGACAAACTTGTTCAAGGACTCCCTAAACACCCTACCCATCAAGTTCACGTAATATGCGGGTGCATTAGTCAAACCAAATAGCATGACTAGCCATTCTAAAAAAAACCCATCTAGAGTCCTAAACGCAGTCTTGTCAATTCCATCCTCAGCCATCCTAAGCTGATTGAATCCGGTAGCTAGGTCAAAAGAAAACAGATGCTCCTATAAGCTGATCAAACAAATCATCGATCCTTGGTAACGGTTGTCTATTCTTCTCACGATAATCAACACATAAGCGAAGCAAATTGTCCACATTAGTAACGAATACTACTGGAGCACCCTACTCGAAAATGCTTCGTCTCAGGAAGTTCTTCTCAAGCAACTCCTTGACTTGCTTTCTTAACTCTCATCTCGTGAGGTCATGTGCCTAACCGGCCACGAAACTGGCTTGGTATTACCAACCAGATAATGCGGAAATCTATCCCACGTCTAGGGGTAACCCCTTTACTTTTCCCCAAGATATCAGGATATTCTCGGACCACCCCCACAGATTGCAACCTATCGATAGACGAGTTTAGGGATTCAAGATAACATAACATGACGGGACCCATAGGGTTGCTAGAAATTTCTAGGGTATTACCGAGGCGAGTCATGAGCCTCACAACCCTATATACAAAAACCAAGAATGGCTCCAAAACAGGACAACCATTCTATGCCCAAAACCAACCCATATCCCCTGAAACTGAGAATATAAACATTCCACGAGAATTCTATACTCAAGATAGAAATTTTCAAATCCACTCAGACCACAGACAAACGGGCAGAACCCCCCCCCCCCAATTGGATTTGAAACACACACGGGATCATCAACTAGACTAGTACTTAGGTGCAAACTTTCAACTAGATCAGATGAAATAAAACTATGCGATGTGCCAGAATCAAACAAAGTACGAACAGGGAAAATCAGAAAATGTAAACAAGACTCCCAACAGAAACACTACCTCGACCGGGAACTGGAGCGGTAGCGAGAGCATGAACTTGCCCTCCTGAGGGTCCAGCACGCTGAGTCTGACCCTGGCCTTGCCCCTGTTTCTTCGGGCAATCCTTGCTGAAATGTCCAGTCTTCCCACATAAAAAGCATTCACCATTATTCCTTTTCCTCTTCTTACAATCCTTGACAAGATGCCCAACCGAACCGCAATAATGGCATTTCCCCTTGCTGTTCTTTCCCTTGTTGTTGTTGTTCCCCTTGTTGTTCTTGCTCTGATTCCCCTGACTGCTTTGACCACCTTGATTGCCTTTACCCTGAGAATCAGTCTTCTTTGTTTGAGTATCACTCGACTCGACCTCTTTCTTTCCATCTCCCTGAAGTAGAGCCATATCGACCAAACTCTCAAAAGTAGCCCCATGCGGAATATGTGACATTGCCAAACCCTGCAGCGGCTCATTCAACCCTCTAGCAAATCGAAGAGCCTTCTTCTCAGGAGTGTTCACCATATCCAAACCAAAACGGGCCAGCTGATTAAACTTGTTCACATACTCCTTGACAGACATATCACCTTGCTTTAATGCAATGAACTTCTCCATTTGTAAATTCGCCTCAGCAGCAGATAAAAACTTGGCCACAAATCTAGTCCTCAAATCGGCCCAAGTCTCGACGGGCCTTGTCCCATTGGTGACCTCCCACCAATAGGCTGCTTCGTCCTTCAAAAGCCACACTGTCAATAAGATCTTCCTCTCGTCATCAATCCCAAAGATAGCAAACAAGTCCTCAGTGTCTTTCAGCCAATTCCTAGCTTCAACAAAAGATTCCGTGCCTAGGAAATTCTTGCCTCCCATCGCCTTGAAGTCTTTACAAACCTTCGTGAACTCAACCTGAGGATGCTGAGGGGGAGGAGGAGGAAGAGGAGCCTCAGCAACTGGAGGGGGAGGAACAGGAACCACTGGAGGAGGGACATTAGGGAGAGGATTCTCAACTACAGGAGGAGGAGTGGGAGTAGGATTTGCGGGGCCAGCTGTCGCCCTAGCGTCTAGAAGTCTCCTATACCAGAGTGGTACGTTTACTCCATCCGGGATGGCAAAATTCTCAGCCATACTGAAACGAAAGATAAGATAAGATTCAGAATGGAGAAAAACGAAGGGATTTTGCTAATGGCTTTTTGGGGAATAGCCTTTAGAATAAACTAGACTCTTCTTTGGAAAATACTTTATACTTGGTTTTGAAAATAGTTTTCAAAAAGTTTTCTAAAACCTTTTTGTTCCTTCTCGTAAACCATATGCTCTGATACCAAATGTAACACCCCACCTCCGCCAGGGTGGCTCTTGCAAGCAACTCTGACTTTGGTGGGGCGTTTTAAAACAAGGTAAACATGCATAATGATATATCAAGGCAGAACAAGAACATATATATATGTAACCAGAGTAAATAACATGGATAAAACAGCGGAAGATTTTTAAACCATTTCAAATCAAGTCTTAGTACAACATCATGTCAATTTTCCAAATAAAATAAGTCTAGTGCATAAACAACATCATCTGAAACTGAACAGAAAAACATGAGTAGCTATCCCCAAAGCAGAAAAACCATAGCGAGCTCAAGTCCAAAGCATACATGAGCTATCCAAGAAAGCAGGTAGGATCCAAGCTAAGCTCCTGTATTCCCTCCCTGAGAACCTGGGGGGGGGGAAACGGAAGAAAAGAGGCGAAAGAAAACAGGTCAGTCAAAAAGACTGAGTAAGCCCTACTACAATCAATGTAAACTGATAAAGTTAACTGACATGAGCAGCATGTAAGAACATAAGGATAACAACATGATGATTAACTATCAAGGTAGATAAAGGTGTCATCACATAATCAGGATTAAGGTTTTGCACCACAGGTGTACTAGCAAACTAACATGACTGGAATAAACAAGTATTGATCCCTTGGCCCATGCTTTGGCCCAATAACATGAAGTGACTCTCATACGAGGTCCAATAACATGAAGTGACCCTACCACGAAGTCCAATAACATGAAGTGATCCCTAGGCCCAAGTTTGGCCCAATCATCATGAATGACCCAAACCAAGGTCCAACTAGCACGGTCTAGTCGATCGGCTCCCTATAAGCCTAACTCGTCAAGTGTTGGTGTCAATACGGCTCAAACATGAATGTAGTCGAACTGTGCCGGGTCCACCCGTCGGGTGTATCAAGCCCTAGGGTGTCAACCCCTGGACACCATAAACATGAGTGCACAGTCTCGGTCTACCGGTACCCGTGCTTGTTTTCTCCGGCTACGGACTATGTGCACGACCAGAGTCCGCCCAGAACTACACCGGCGTACCACGGCCGTCGCTTTTTGGCCCCTTATCTCCAGTTCAGTAATCGTGCCCCCACCCTAGCCTAGTCCCTAGGGCCATGATGATACAAACTAGGGATTACTGAAGGAGTGGACCCCCATTGCTAGGATTTCTCTAGTGGGTTAAGTATGATTTAACCCCTCCACTAATCATGGATTAACTTGGTTAAGTGTAACGGTGAGTTCACGACTTAACCCCGATTAATCAACCGAGCCCAGATTGGTTAAGTATTAAGTGGTCCATGACTTAACCCTAATCATGAGGCATTAATTAATTAATGCGCCTTAACCTCTCACATTAGACTTTGTTGTGGTTACAAGTTAAGCCGGGCGGGTCCGGGTAGCTTTACACCACAACTTAGTCTAACCTCGGGTCCAAGGTACAACATGACCAACTTCTCACATTGGGTCCTATTGTTTGTAGCCACTAGTTAAGCCGGTCGGTTCCGGGTAGAATTACGCTACAAACTCAACCCAACCTCGAGTTGGCCACACTTATGTTTTCTAAGTGTCATGTCCACTTTATTTTCAAACACAATTACAAGTTTGACAAATACTTGGGTAGACCTAACTTAATAGGTAAATTCCCAAGGGGTAGACCTAACTTAATAGGTAAATTCCCAATCTTATATTTTTATGTCTTTTAAGTTTACCCAACCCCAAACGCAATCCCATCGCTTACATATCGCAATAGCGTATAAAGGATAGAAAGAGGGAACTTGGCATAATCATGACATAAAAATGTTAAAGCCACAAGTTCAACATGGTGGCATATGAAACGTTCATGTGTTCACACACTTGCATATTACATTTTTAGGCCCAAAAAGCATGCATAACATGATAACATGAACCATATGACCATCCCACACTCGCATAACATACTTGCATAAACAAACTTACATAACATATGTCAACTTGCATATCATACTTGCATAAATAAACTTGCATAACATATGTCAACTTACATATCATACTTGCATAAATAAACTTGCATAACATATGTCAACTTACATATCATACTTGCATAAATAAACTTGCATAACATATGTCAACTTGCATATCATACTTGCATAAATAAACTTGCATAACATATGTCAACTTGCATATCATACTTGCATAAATAAACTTGCATAACATATGATAACTTGCAAACCAAACTTGCATAACAAAACTTGCATAACATATGATAACTTGCAAACCAAACTTGCATAACAAAACTTGCATAACATATGATAACTTGCAAACCAAACTTGCATAACAAAACTTGCATAACATATGATAACTTGCAAACCAAACTTGCATTACAAAACTTGCATAACATATGATAACTTGCAAACCAAACTTGCATATTTACACATGATAACTTGCATACCTCATCATAATAAACTTGCATAACATACATTTAACTTTAGAGTCTAAGTATGAAAGGAATAGGGCTTACAATGCTTTTGCGGACTCAAATGAGTATAGCAATCGTAAGGAACCCCTTATGCAACAAATTAAAACCCCAAAAATGCAAGCAAACTTGATCAAGACTCCTCCTTTATGATGCCAATTAGAAAACAAGACTTTAATGCAAGCTAAAGAGGATCATACAAGCCTAAATACACTTGTATGCATGTAAATCTCTTAGAAATTGATTTAGGAATTGTATGAAGAGAGTGGAGGCCATGAGAGGTTTGATTTTGACATAGTTTAGTTGCTAGGATGAATAATGAATGATTTAGGGTAGGTTAGGGTCTTATTTATAGAAGATTAGAGTGATATTAGCCTTAGGATTAACCCTAGGTTGTATTTGGTCCATCAGATCTCGGAACTCTCTAGAACCAAGCCACCCAATCAAGCCCAAATCAGAAATGGTGCACCAGGCTAAACTGCCCGGGCACCCCCTGTCGACAGGGCTGTCGACACCCTGGGGACCCTGTCGACAGGGCTGTCGACATGCGGGTCCTGGCGGGAATTTTTCCCGCCTGCGCCAGTTTGCCCTAACCCTTGTTTTTAAATTAAATTTAAATCTGTTTTTACTTAGGAATTTTCTGAAAACTTCAATGGGCCTTAACTGGATCATACGGACTCCGATTTTCGAAAACTCGGACTCTATTTCGCGTATTTTTCCGAGACGAACGTAATGGCATAGCCCGTTTCCCTCGATTCAGATTTTTGAATTAAGTTCTGCCTCGATTTATGTTATAACAGGTTATTGAAAATACGGGTTGTTACACCGTATAACACGGAACGGGTTTTCTCCCAAGAATACTAGTGCATATAACAAAACAGCGCAATGCTCTTTGGAAAAATGAAGCTATTATAAGACCCAGGTTCCATCACACAATGCAACGCAAACCGGAGGATAGGGTTTTCCCTTATAATAGCCAAATAATGCTTAATACGTTTAAAACAAATCATTTGATACTATCATAGGTGTATAGTGTCAAAACATTTTCAATCATAAATATCAATCATAGACGGCATGGGTACCATATATCATGTCGCCATACTAGTTCTACAATTAAAACCGCAATATCACGTATTGGAATTGGATTTCCGTCATGAGTCGAGGCAAGGGGCAAGCTCCTCTCCGCGTTCAAGACACTCTAGCAATGCCTCAGGACCCCACTCTGATCCTTTGGAACCTCCAAGGCCGGTCCTCTCTTACTTTTGAGGATTGGCAATTCCTAAACACACGTTTCCCGGTCCTTACAGACCTATATCCGAGGCGCCTCGCATTCCAACAACCACACAGGTGAAAAGTATATAAATGTCAGGGCTGGTAGGTCACTGACACCACCCTATCTAGAAAGAAACGTCGTGCACTCCTTGGGTCCATATCCCCTTTTTGACTCATACCGAGGTGTGAGGCTCGCGAATTCACGTTATACACAAAGTTATGCCACACAGGCCGTGCTTTGATCATCAACCACAAGACTTTGCTTTTCAACAGAAGCCTTGATCAATTGCCACTTACGCGTGCCACACTGGCAATTCACTCCATGCGACTGATGTCCATCGATATACAACCTCTGAGCTCGTACGTCTCAGAGAATGGCGTTAAGCAAGAGAATAAATTCTCCGCCGCCAAACAGATATATATTTAATAGAGATCAATCAACACAGAATAAAATCCAATGTCAGACACAAAATCCATTTACAAGTTCGTTCTGGGTCTGAACGAAACCGGAGGCACTTTCCTCGCATATCCATCCATCTCCAAGTACGTCTGGACGATCACCAACTGTTTCCCTCATCTTGGGTGTACAACCCAATCAAGATCATCAGTAATCACCCAAACGATGTGAAGACTTCCGGTCTTCAACCACCGTCTTCATCTTCGACATCTCGTCGAATCGGTTATCCAGAATGGGTATCTTTCTGAATAACCCACGTATATGATAAACAAATGTTACACAAACACAACAAACGCCTCATTCCAATTCAGAATATTCTTTTATTCACAAAATCACATTCTTAGGGAAAGGTTCCCATTAATTTTATCCAAGATAAATTCTTCTAAATTTATTCTTTAATCCTCCTCTGGATATCATTTCAAACTAGTCGGGATTAGCGAACCACACCGAAGTAATTATTTATTTCATTTCCCAATCCCAACCTATATATCCCATAGAGAAAAACTGGTAATACTCCACATCTAACACCACGGTGTTATCGGTAAAATTAATTACCATTTCACGTTCAAATCTAATTAAAGATTTAACTATCGCTTTGGAGCAAAACTGGTGGTACTCCATTCTCGATCACCTTTCAGATTTGATAATTTAAATTATCAATTCACTTTTCAATCTAATTAAAGATTCATTAAAACTCCACTTAGTTTTAATCTTTTCAAAAATCAACATGCTGCCTTTAACTGGGTTAAAGAACCAATGTCATCTAAAACACGATTCACGACAAACCCAAATCACATTTGATATTAATTACAAGGCTCTGAATAGGAAATATATCGTCTTATATTCAATATCAATTTCTGAAACCAACAAATATCGTATTGGAAATAACGATATAAAATATATCTTTCAAATTCCTATAACAATATCTGTATAATCACGAAATCCAACATCGAAATATTCCGAAGATAATTTAGATTCAACTCCAGTCCAATTCACGTATTGGGAATACTGATTATTTTTAAAATCACTTTCAAATTCAATTTATTTATTTCAAAAATAAATTGATTTTAATTCTAGTTCAAAACTAGTTCATTTCGATAAAAATCTATTTTTATTTTTTCAAATATGGAATTTTTCATCCCAAATTTTCCCAAATCATTTCTTATGATTTTACACAAATTATAGATATTTTTAATAATTTTATCAAGGCCCGTACAGTCGATTTTCATCAACGGCCATCGAACTGCACTTACAGCGACCTTTTCCAAATTTAATTTGGACATAATTCCAAATCTAACCGTTAGATTTCAAATTTCTAATATTCATTGGAAAGCTCTTTTCGATACGAACCCAACGGTTCCGGTTTTAGGAGAATCCGACGGTCGGATCTCCCGCAACGTCAATTCGAAGTCAATGGTCGAAATTCACGAACTGTCGCGGCGCGGCGCGTTCTATTCAGGCCATTATATATATATATATATTATATTTCGTCGATTTCCTTTTAAAGCGTATTTTATAAATCGTTTTAAATTCGTTTTCAAAACCATTTCAACGCTACATTCAATTTCAAATCGATTTGATTTCAATTCAATTCGAATTCATTTCAATTTTATTTAATTCGAATTCAAATTCGTTTCAATTCAACTCAATTTGAATTTACCTTCTATTTAATTCAATTCGAATTCATTTCAAATTGATTTCAATTCAATTTCAGTATGTTTTAAATTTCATTCAAAACGATTTCAATTCGTTTTTAATTCAATTTCAATTTAATTCAATTTGAATTCATTTCTATTCAATTCGAATTCGAATTCACTTTCTATTCAATTCAAATTCTAATTCACTTTCTATTCAATTCAAATTCTAATTCACTTTCTATTCAATTCGAATCGAATTCATTTTCTATTCGATTCGAATTCATTTCAAATTGATTCAATAAAATTTCAGTTTGAATTTTTATCTAATTCAATTTGAATTTCATTTCAAATATTAAATTTTGAAATCACTTTTCAATATTCATTATAAAACGAATAAAATCGATATAAATATCGTTCGCGTCAAAATAACGCATCTCTAATCCACACAGCTTTATATTTTTCAAAAACTTCTTTATTCTATTCAACAAATGAATATTTATTCTATTCAACACATGAATCTATATTTCTTTCAACACACGACTATTTTTGTTATGTAAAATATTTTATAAAACTATGGTAACTATCGTTTGATTTTAATCAGACTCCACCGTGAAGTAGTTCTAATTTTAAATATGATAAAGATGTGAATTTTATTGTTAAAATATTTTACTCAACACACGAATAGTTTCAACACATGAACATCGTCAACACATGAATATTTTTATATTCAACACATGAATTTTCTTTTATAATATTCATTAATTTCCCGATTGGAATGAGGCCCAATCAATCACCATATAATGTTAATTATATGGATTCCATACAACACATGTATATAATAGCAACGATAAACAATCAACCATCACCCAAGGTGCACCACACAACTGCAAAAGCATCAAATATAATTAATCGACGCTTACACAGTCTGTCGACCAATCGATCGACATACAATTAAATAATTGGGATTAGCGTACCCAAATATCATCCCAACACCCGTGTGGAGTTTCAAATCAACAAACACATATTTTTATTTGTGTAGTTGGGCGATGTGTAAAATTTATCATCTCAATCTATATCAGTCAAATCAGTGTATATAAACAAATCGGCCGATTTGTTTATAAATATTCATTTATTCACATTCACGTTAAAAATTATATTTTTAACGATAATTAATTTATTTCAACACATTAATCTATATTATTGATTTCCCATCCACATCACAAACAAATTTTTCACAACATATCAATCAAACAAACAAGCCATCCATGGTCTGTGGATGACGGGTGTCGGGTGCTGCTAAGCACCGTCTGCATCCTAGTATATATATATAACTAGAAAAAGAAATTGAAGAGTGAGAAGTTCTCACCAAAGCTATCCCAACTCCACGACACTTCTATTGTAGGAAATGATCACTGTTCTCGCCTTTTGTCACTTTCGCTGCCCGTAGCCACTACATATAAAAATCACATTTTTATATTGTTGCTATGTATATAAAAATTATATTTTTATACCACTACTACATAGATAAAAATTCTATTTTTACACCGCTATTATATATAAAGATTTCGCCTTTTCAAATATAAAGATTATATTTTTATATTCTCTATTATATAGAAATTATATTTTCATCGACGCTATTCTATATAAAAATCGAATTTTTACTTCGCTATTCAATATATAAAAATCTCGCCTTTTCAATATTAAAGATTTCGCCTTTCTACCTATAAAAATATCGTCTTTTTATATCCTACCATATAAAGATCACATCTTTATTATCTATATAATATGAAAATTATATTTTCAACCTTTACATGCGATAAAAATTATATTTTTAACCTTTCTATATAATGAAAATTATATTTTTCTCCTATAAAAATCCTATTTTTTTATTATCGCCATCCTATAAAAATTCCACCATTTTAATTAAACTAGAATATTTTAAAATATATTAAAATGAATAACAAGAAGGAAAAAGAAAAAAAAACTTACAGCGTGTAAATTAAAAAGGGGGAGGCGGCGCTCGGGGTCACAGGTGGTGGAAGGCCGGCGGCCAGTGGGGTGATGGGCGAAGGGGTTTGGGGCTGGAAAGGGGAGCGGGGCTCGCTGCAATCGAGAGGAGGGGACGTAAACGAGGGGGAGCCGGAGGGGGAGGCGTTGGGCGCTGCGTCGCCGGAGGCTGGACGCGGTGGCGGGGAGTCGATCGCCAGTGGAAGGTGGGGCGCGCCTGTTCCTCCGATCTTTCCTTTCTCTATTTTTTTTGATTTTGTTTGACTATCGGGTTGACCAAGAAGGAAAGGGGAGGGAGAGAATATAAGGGGAATTTAATTATTTATTTAATTTAATTTTTTATATAAAGTTGACTTTTTATTTCGACCTCGAAACGAGGCCCATCGCCTGTCGTCCATAGCTAATTACCCTCATTCCGAACACAATGGGATATGTATCGTAGGTTGATTCGATCATTTCGATCAGTTTTTGTCAAAATCAACATATAACTCTATATATTGAATTTGAACACACATTTCAATTTACCGGGGTCACATACGAACTTTAAAAATTCCAGAAAAATATTTTTCTAGCTTCGTATTGACGATACGGTCCTAACAAAACTAGTTTCATCGAATTCTGAGACCGTTGGAAAAATGGTCATTTTCCAGTCGATTAAAATCAACTGAAACTGGTCAAACGCGTTTTCCTTTGCCACTCTCACATATTGATTCGAAAAATTATGAAATTTGGAATCTAGCAATAATTTGACATCACGGATCCAACAAAAGTGGTTTCGTCGAAATCCGAGGTCGCTTGCAAAATTTCCATTTTTAAGGGCCTGAATTCCATAGCGACTATTCAGAATTTTCAACTGGACATATCATTTGATTCCCGCTATGAAAGTTCAATTTTTCGGATTCGTTGGAAAGATATTCTCAATTAGATCCTATTATTTTTGGTCTCGCTAAAATTCGGATTGTTTTGCACCCGGTATATCCGATTGAAGTTTGAAATCGAATTATCGAACTACCGCGCCATTTTCAATTCTATTTATAATTATTTATATTCTAACGACGACGTATATAATATATACGTTCGAATTCTATTCAAAATAAATTTTCTCGTCGATATTATTTAAAATAATTCATTTTAAATATAGAAAATTCGCTATAATTGCCAAAATAAAAATTTTAAACTGGCCCAGATTTTCGGGTTGTTACAAGAAGACAACAATTGATTACAAATAAGAGAGATTAGGGTTTTCTGATTAGAGCTGAATACGTGATTAATTCGGCAAATAATGGTTGAGTGAGAGATTAAAATGGAGAGGTAATGTGGTATTAGGAAACATACAAAATTTAGTGAGTTTTATTTTTATAATTGCGGTATTAGAAAGAACATATTGGGGTGCCCTTAGCATCACACTACTTTTATTTTTGTTCCCACATTCGCACAACGATGGAAAAAGCCACAATTAAGTTGTGTGACATAGGAAAAAAGTATTCTGCTAGCTATTTTCTAAACATTAAATTAATGAAATTTCACTGTGTTATTCTTAAAAATGAAAATTAATGCAAATATGTAAATTCAATTAGTTAACATATTCCATATCGTTAATTTTTTTGTACCACTAAATTAGTATTGAATTTATAAACTAAAATGACAAATCAAACAAATATTAGCTTAAAACACATTATTATTATATATTGATGAATACTCAATTAGAAAATATGAAAAATGCAATAATAAGTATAATAAATAAATGGAAAAAAAATTATAAGGACAAATTGTTCATAAAATTTAGCCATAAGGACAAGGGACTAATAATTTATTCAAAAGGACAAAACACAGCCCAACCCAAATTTATTCCACTTTTTTTCGTGTGTATTCTCCTCCTTCAGCACTGAACGATACACCACTGTACAGATACCATTTCTAACCATATACCAAAATCACGAGACTAATCAATAATTGCGACCGAATCACGATTAACATCTTAACCTACTGTCGATTCGACAAATGTAACCGAAAATCCAAAATCGACACCAGAATCAGCTCAAATCCAACTTGAATCGCAAAAACAAAGTCAAACCCTAACTGAATGTGCCAAAAATTTACAACCAAATGTCGAAAACCTAGGGGGTGACGAAGAACACAGAGATGAACGTCAACATCAACTGACGATCAAAATATCGAAGAAACTGAAATCGAAAAACAAATTGATATCGTTGATAATCCAAAAGGCACTGAAATGTCACTTATCGAAGTAAAAAAGATGCTAACTAGGGAGAGAAGGTCTAAAGTTCAATGATCCAAAACTCAGTGCAGAAGTTAGCAAGATTATGACAAAGGAAAAAAAAATTAAGCTAAATGATACCTTTAAAATAAAAACTGATATTGTTTTTGTTAATTTTCTAACAACAACATACATATTCAACAGGAAATTGTTCAAAAAAAGGGAAACAAATCCAAGGCCAAGAGCCCGAAGATAATGATGAGAATTCGGTAAGAAAAATGCTACTGTTGTATTACAAAAAAATTGAGGTGTATTCACTAAAAATGATACTATTGTCTTATGAAAAGTATATTGTAGTGTTTGGAAAACTGATATTTATAACACAATAAACTGATACTACTATGTTTAAAAAAAAAATAGTAAACTAATATTTTTGTGTTAGTGAACTGATACTACTGAAATTTGATCCAATAATTGATACCTATAAACTGGTACTTTTGTGTTAGTAAAACTAATACCCATAAACTGCAACTAAGAAAATACCAAAAACTAATATCAGCCAAAGCACAAAACTGATACCTATACACTATGAGAAAGAAAAGAATAAAAACTAATACCTACAGCCATAGAAAACCGATACCTATAAACTCTACACAATAAAATTAATAGAAACTGATACCTAAAGTGATATAGAACTGATACCCACTCACTGTAACTAAAGAATAACAGTCAAAACTGATACGTACAGGATAGTAAAACTGATACCCATAAACTATGCATAACAGCATTGTATGTGAAGGAATGATTATAAATTTATTGACTAATTGTTTATGTAGAAGTACACGTAAAACTGGTACTCATTTACTACATCATTCAATTCTATACTAATTTTTTATGAAAAAACTAGGTTGATGATTTCATTAACCCAAGACCTATAGACACTAAAATGACGATAACAACTGACAAAAACAAAGACATTACTGCAGATGATGAGAATAAAAGTGATATCGCGTATAAATGTGGTTTGCGAGCAGCATACAAGATGATTAAATTGGTAAAGGATAAAAAAAGCCTTGACCAAAAAACAAACTGAGTTCTTGTAGCGCACTCCTTTCTTTGAGTTTTTCAGTGTTTTCTACGATGAAAAAAATTGCTTTGAAGGAGTGCGAAAAACATCAAAAGGACTTGGATATAGTTTACGCTTGCTACTGGCCAACGGAAGAAGCCTTTGTTTTTTGTGAAAATAAACTAAAAATAACAGAAAAGGATATAAGCTTATTATTCTACATGCCACTGAAAGGAAGTAATGTAGAAAAAACGCTGAAAATGACAAATTGAATGATACCATCTGACTGCAAAGACTTTGTATTGTGAAATTTCAGATCAGCAGCATTTATCACTAGAAGTTTAATAGAGAAACGAATAAAACAAGAAGTCCGAAAAAAGAAAATGAAGAAGATCTACCCATTCTTGTAATCATGGAGATAATACTTACATTCTTCTTCCCCCAACAACCAACATAAGCTACGATGGGGATTTGTGCCATTCTTGTTAAACATAGAGGAAATGAATTATGTTTCTTAGCCAAAAACAATCCAAACAAATTTTACTAAATTTTTTTTTTAGAAAAAAGGTCATCCAAAAGCCTAAGAACATGTCTGGATGTTCAACGCTTCTTTTGGTAAGAAAAAGTTTTGTACAAAATTCTTATGAATATTTTCCAAAAATATAAATTTGTGTTTAATTTTAATTTTATTTTTATTTTTATACACTGTGTGTCATGTGTGAGAATATGACACTCATCAAACAAAGAAGAAACTTCAACAGCAAACTTCCACATTTTGCAAGGTGAGATCTAAAAGGTTTGAAGAACATTGTCATCAGAAGATTCTTGAATGAAGTAAAGCATAGACAGGTATGAACTTTTAATTTAACTTACTATTTCATTTCTTGTTAATGTGTAAAACATTGTTTTTCTAAACTGATACCTTAAAAAAGTCAAAATTGATACCCTAGTCCCATTTCATATTTATATTTTTAAGAACTGACACCTAAAAAATGCTAAAAATGCTACCATTAAGTTGACATCTACAAACTGATATCTAAAAAATACTAGGACTGCTACCTAAAAACCGACACACTAAAACAGACACCTAAAAATGCTAAAACTGACTCCTAAAAAATGCTAGCTTAAACAGATATGTTAAAACTGGTACCTAAAAATACTAAAAATGCTAACTAACTAAATACTGACACTTACAATCTGATACCTAATTTATACTAAAACTGCTACTTTAAAACTAAGACCTTAAAAATGATACCTAAATATTTATAAATCTAATACCTACTTAATATCATTCTACTGTTTCAAAATATGTAGATTCAAGAAATATCAAATATTGAGCCACATGAGGCTAACTTTTGGTGACATCAGAAGCTTCATCAACTAGAACTATAAGAGAAAAAGTTATGGAAACAAAAAAATGTGGAGAAAGCAAGAACAGCTGGGTTCTTTAGAAAAAGAAATCTCATTCAGAATATTAAAACTCCACATTAAAGATATTGAAGACAAAAATAAAAGGTTGAATGAGGAGCTAAAGAAAGAAAGAAAAGCAGAAGATGAACTTTTCAAATTGAGATAACAGTTGAAACAACAAAAGCCAGACTCTAAAGATGAAAGAATAGAGGAAAGAGGAGATTAAGATGCAATAATGGATGATTTATCATTGGCAGACAAACAAGAAATTAGTAGAAAAAACACAAATTGGTTTGAATGCTGAATTAGATGAGGGAGAAAAATAAACAGAAAGTATTTCAGTTGAGGAAAAAAATACACCTAAAAAAAGACAAATATGTTGAAGAACAACATGAAACCACACCAATAAATGATAATGAAATCATCAAAGACAACGGCACAGTTGAACAACAAAAACAAACATTTCAAGACATCACTCCTCCCAGCTTTTATTTGGTTATCACTCAAGCATGTTCAGAAGTAACAATCGATGAAGGTAGTAGCGAAAAACCATCCCAAAAAAGGATAAAAAAATCAACCATCAAACCAACAAGTAGCAAACCACCTTCTTACATTCAAAGACCGAAGGCAGAAAAAAAGAAATAAAAAGCGAAATGTTATGTATGAATATTCAAAAAAAGCATGCAAAAAAGCAAAGAAAACAGAAAATAAGAACAAAGATAAAGCAGTTGAAGAAAAAGAGGAAGCAATACAACTTGCATTGGTAAAAGAACAGTCAAGTTGCTTGGTGAAATGACAATGCGATAAAGGGAGGATGTGTTATTACCAAGGATATGTTGAGACATGTACTGGAAGGTGTAACGACCCACATTTTACGTATCGGATGATCGTAAAATATTTTTATTTTATTCCCTGAAGGTCGGTTCATTCTCATATTTTGATATGTTGGTTATGGGGATGTGAGACATGTCCATAATTTTTACCAATTTTATTTGTGACCATTTTTCCCATGTCAGTTTTATATAGGGAATAACTTTTGATAGGGATCAAATCAGGTGCTGAAGTCGATTTCATTGGAAAGAAAATGATGTTGCCAATTCCGTCGAGTGGTCACATTAAAAATTTGGTTTAGCGGTTTGGGAGGAATCGTTGTTTTAGTGCTACACAATTTCTATACAGGTTTGGCTAGTCATTAATGGGTTGAGTTGGTGTGGCCCATTAGTGGGCTGGTTAGAGGCTATAAATAGAGGGTGGAGGCATGGAGAATAGTTTACTTTCTTCATTCTCTCATTTGGTTGAGCTTGTGATCCTCCTTGCTTAATCAAATACATCCTTCCTCCATTAAAATGTTAGATCTACGCAAGAAGATTGAAGATCTACATCAAACAAAGCTAGACCTACATCAAGTGAAGGGAGGCCGTGTCAAATTGAGAGGTTTGAAGACCAATCTTTGCTGTCCGGATTGGGAATTTATTAATTTCAAGTTTGTTCATAGATTTATTGAGTGATAAGCATCTCTCATACGGATTCAATCAAGTATATGGCTTATTTGATCTTATTTTCATCATTTCAAGTTGTTTTCACCTAGATCTACATCATGGTAAGTATTTTTCATTCGAATCACCATAGGATCTAATCTAGCAACTCAAATTGGTAAATTCATATGTTAATTCGTGTGTTTATGAAAGTTTAGATCCATTTGTTAATTCATTCATTGTTTTATCATGATTTGATGAATTCATACAGTTATATGATATTATGATGATTTATTGTTGTTCTAATGTGTGTTGATGATTCTTATTGATTTTGGGTTGAAATTGATCGAATTGAATTGTAACGACCTGGGGTTTTGACCCTGAGAATCAACACAAAACACCATGTTGACTATTCAAATAGCTTATCTCTAATCCAATCCAATTTTAGTTAACTTAGTTCAAGTTAAATTTCAATTTATTTATTCAATCTTACCATTCCAATCTATTTAACTTGATTAGTTAAATTTCAAAATTCAAATTTCCTGGGTTTTATTTCAAATCATATATGTTTACATATAATAATAGCAATTCAAAACATTTAATTTTTTTTGACAAGCTGTTTCCTTAAAACAATACAAAACGAAATCTTTGGTAGTAATCCGTCACTTAGAAACTCGAAAATGAACACTAATGATGCTGCAGTCATCATCAGGATTATTTTATAGCTACCGAAGTGAATTCAATACTATATCATTTCACAACTTCCATTTTGAAATTTCTTCAAAATACCCTTACACTGTTTGGGAAACATTTCCAAATTCACCTAGGATTTTTAAATTTCCATATATTTTAAATCCAAAATCCATTTACAACATTTTTCCTAGTTTCCAGAGTTTTTTTAATTCTAATTCTGATTCAAATCCAGATTCGGTTCATCTTGGTTTCTATATCTTATATTTATACGAATTCTAATTGGTTATTTATAACTATATCAATTTTAAATCTGACTCGATTATAATAACAACCAACACATCCAATATATATATTATAATAATTTCAATATCAATTATTCTTTTATATCAAAATAATTTTTGATAAAATTATTTCATTTACCCTCTTTTTAAATCATACTATGTCGGTTTATCGTATTCGAGCGTTTAGAAACCCTTATCGACCTTGTGGTGCCCTACTGTCGACTAGAATTCATAAGCCAGTCAACTAATAAATCTCCATAATATAAAATTATTTTTATACAATCTACAAATACGCTCTCTCGTATATATATACTCAACTCAATCTAGGATATTACTAATCCCATCTCTATTGAGTTATGCCACAGAGCCAAGGTAATTACTTAACCTTCAGCTCTGATACCACTGTAAGACCCGCGGTTTTCGACCCCGAAAATCAACACAAAACACCATGTTGACTATTCAAATATCGAAAATACCGGATCATTTGTAGAAAGAAGTTAGAGTGCGAGAAAAAGAAAGGAAGAAAACTAGAATAGAAGAAGAAGATTACAACGGAACAGAATCAGAGTAAACATGAATCTCACAGTGGAACGGATAAAATATATTATAACATAACTTTGAAATACAAAACTATATTTGTACTACATACCATTATCACAGTACCACATATAAAATCACAGCGGAAATTAGCTCTGCATATATCTAACATTGAAGCCTCCTGCTCCAAGCTCCTCCCAGTATATCTGTAAAATCCCAACTACTTGACTGCCCATACAAATTTGGGCACCCAAGAGTTTAGGGTAAACAAAACAAAATAAACCCTGGGTCAGTCATGGGACCGGCGTGAGTAAACTCCAATCATTCGGTTTAACTTTTCAAAAAAAAACTCTCCAAATGAATGATAATCGTAAGACCAATCCACGAATAAACACAGATGGTTTTTTACCTTACAATAACCCATAAAAAAATTCAAAACAAAATTATTCTGATATTATAATAATGTCTAAATACAAATAAATATCAATCTAGCAGAACGCTTGCATCTCACGCTCTACATATATAATATACAATCAAAAACCGCGGGTTCTTATTGGGTAATGGATTTCCAACTATGACAAGGTATGGAGCCGCCTTCCGATCAGTGTACTCTAGAGGGGATACACCAGAGTTCAACAAGAACATCTTGCAACTCAGCCTCACATGACCGGCCATTTATTTCGCTTGAATGTTCCAAATATATTGTCACCTTACGGTTGGTATATCAACATAACCGTTCCTAGGAAATACAGAAGCGAAAAGAAGTAACAAATATGAATATTCTTTAGATGGTGACAATATACCCTAATTGGGTGCGACCCATTTAACCATGTTGCATAGGGTAGGTAGCCATGTGTATTCTCCTTACCTTTCAGTTGATTTGAAACTCTTTTTGCGTGAATTGTCTGTGTATTAGGGTGGATAGCTGGCTTTGGTTCCTTATTCATGAAGCTTGGTAGACTTGGACAGGGTACAGTGTTCTGAAAAGAAAGAAATGGTATGGTTTCTTAATAGCCAAGGCTCATTTAAAAGGAATGGTGTGTGTGTGTGCCACCATTTAGCTTTCAATGAGTAAATGCACTAACGTTGGTTTCACAGCAGATTCTGGTTTCAAATGGCGGCTCTTCATGTATGATAACCAATAGTTTAAATACATAGAGTGCACAAACAAGTTCTATTCAACGTATGGTGAAATTGTGAAATAATCATGTTCACATCCTTACACACACACACACACACACACACACACACACATATATATATATATATATATTGAACCAACTGCATTTAATCTTTAAAGTTCATCCATTGCATATTGTACGAAGATTGATTCATTCACAAAACCAGATTAGAGATATTTATGATGACAAATTTTGAAATAACACAAGCTTACTAACAGGTAGAGAAAATTATACTGTTAATCTTAAAAAGAAGAGAAGTCGGATCTAATGATAATGGTAATATTATAGTACAAGAAACACACAATTTTACAAATGACGGAGGCGGTGAAGATCGTTTAAGAACCGCTATCGATAAAAATAAAAATACTATTATGATAAACAATGTGCCACAACCTCAAAAATATAATAATATAGGCTAGTTAACTTATTCTATGAAATCCCAAAACTGCTGATTTAGGATGCAAAATATGTTAAACAAAAAGTTGCATATTTTCCAAACTAAAATTTATAGTAAAATTCTAAAAATTAAATTATAACTACGTCTCAAAGATCTTATCCAAATTCGAAACCAATATTTAATTATAATTAAATATATCGTTATGGTTTGTAAACGATTCCGTAGCAACTATTTGAAAATTTGATTTGGGCATAACTCACCATTTACATCACTAAATCTTGATTTTTCACTTCCATTTAAAAAATACAGTTAATTGGATTCCGATGTTTCTTGTTTTGAAAAAATCCGACTTATAACGAATCCCGTACATGCAGTTGAAGTTCAAATTGTCGAATTATGAACTACCGCGATGTTTTGAGCTTGATTATAATTTATATTATAATTAGTACGTTCAACTGTCGTATATGAATATATTCGTTAATATAATTCAATTCCCGGCTGAATTAAATTCATTAAATTATCCAATTTGCATAATATTGCCAATTTAACTATTTCCGACCGTTTTGGAAATTAAATTTATTATTCTACTATTTATACTAATTTAAATATTCAAAATATTCGAATTTAAATCATTTAAGTTATCAAACCAATGAATTATATTAATTAAATTAATTAATTATTGAATCTCGAAAATTCCGGGACGTTATATTCCTTCTCCCTTAAAAGAATTTCGTCCTCGAAATTACTAAGGCAGGAAAAACGTTACAAACCATATTAACTAGATTAAAATATTTATTTTTAATTCTTAAATTCAGTTTCAACTGAGCCAATGAATTTAAAATATTAATTTATTCCTATTAATGAAAATTTTCTCATACCTTAATTTTTTGAAAAATTTCGCCAGCATCTACTTTGCACATCTTAATCGGTACAACTACACCTCGCCTCTCTAGGCTTTCCCCAATAAAAGAAAATCAAACAACGAAGTGGCTTGCCAAAATAGCTCATAAATCTCATATCAAAATAAAATATAAACTTGTACCTTTTTGTTGGGCATCTAACTCTATCTCTTCAATTTGCTATCACTTCAGTATATACCAATGCATTCCCAATTGATCTCCAATCAACTTAAACTCAAGTCCAATCAATTTCTTATGCCCAAGCCAAATTCCATTCCAAACTTTAGTTCAAATCTCATTTCCAAATTCTTATTCAACCATCCAATTCCATTCCAGCTTATCTCTAATCCAATACAATTTTAGTTAACTTAGTTCAAGTTAAATTTCAATTTATTTATTCAATCTTACCATTTCCATCTATTTAACTTGATAAGTTTTTTTAAATTTCAAAATTCAAATTTCCTGGGTTTTATTTCAAATTAGTTTGAAATCATATATGTTTACATATAATAATAGCAATTCAAAATATTTGAATTTTTTTGACAACCTGTTTCCTTAAAACAATTCAAAACAAAATCTTTGGTAGTAATCCGTCACTTAGAAACTCGAAAATGAACACTAATGATGTTGCAGTCATCATCAGAATTATTTTCCAGCTATCGAAGTGAATTCAATACTATATCATTTTTAAAACATCCCATTTTGAAATTATTTCAAAATATCTTTACAGTGTTTGGAAAACATTTCCAAATTCACCCAAGATTTTTAAATTTCCATATATTTTGAATCCAAAATCGATTTACAACATTTTTCCTAGTTTCCAGAGTTTTTTAATTCTAATTCTGATTCAAATCCAGATTCGGTTCATCTTGGTTTCTATTTCTTATATTTATACGAATTCTAACTGGTTATTTATAACAATATCAATTATAAATTTGACTCGAATATAATAACAACCAACACATCCAATATATATATGGTAATAATTTCAATATCAATTATTCTTTTATATCAAAATAATTTTGGATAAAATTATTTCATTTACCCTCTTTTTAAATCATACTATGTCGGTTTATCGTATTCGAGCGTTTAGAAACCCCTATTGACCTTGTGGTGCCCCACTGTCGACCATAATTTATAAGCCACTTAACTAATAAATCTCCACAAAATAAAATTATTTTTATACAATCTACAAATACGCTCTCCCGTATATATACACTCAACTCAATCTAGGATATTACTAATCCCATCTCTATTGAGTTATGCCACAGAGCCAAGGTAATTACTTAACCTTTAGCTCTGATACCACCGTAATGACCCAGGGTTTTCGACCCGGAAAATCAACACAAAACACCATGTTGACTATTCAAATATCGAAAAAACTAGATCGTTTATAGAAAGAAGTTAGAGGGTGAGAAATAGAAAGGAAGAAAATTAGAATAGAAGAAGAAGATTACAACAGAACAAAATCAAAGTAAACACGAATCTCACAGCGGAACGGATAAAATACTTTATAACATAACTTTGAAATACAAAACTGTATTTGTACTACATACCATTATCACAATACCATATATAAAATCAAAGCAGAAATTAGCTCTACATATATCTAACATTGAAGTCGCTGCTCCAAGCTCCTCCCAGTATATCTGTAAAATCCCAACTACTTGACTGTCCGTACAAATTTAGGCACCCAAGAGTTTAGGGTAAATAAAACAAAATAAACTCTGGGTCAGTCATAGGACTGGTGTGAGTAAACACCAATCATTCGGTTTGATTTTTCAAAAAAAAAGAAACCTTTCCAATGGAATGATAATCGTAAGACCGATCCACAAATAAACACGGATAGTTTTTACCTTATGATAACCTAAAACATTTTCAAAACAATATTATTCTGATATTATAATAATGTCTAAATACAAATAAATATCAATCTAGCAGAATGCTTGCATCTCACGCTCTACATATATAGTATACAATCAAAAACCATGGGCTCTTATTGGGTAATGGATTTCCAACTATGACAAGGTATGGAGACACCTTCCGATCAGTGTACTCTAGAGGGGATAAATTGAGGTTCAACAAGAACATCTTGCAACTTAGCCACACATGACCGGCCATTCATTTCGCTTGAATGTTCCGAATATATTGTCACCTAACAGTTGGTATACCAAACATAACCATTCCCAGGAGATACAGAAGCGAAAAGAAGTAACAAATATGAATATTCTCTAGATGGTGACAATATACCCTAATTGGGTGTGACCCACTTAGCCATGCTGCATAGGGTAGGTAGTCATGTGTTGTCTCCTTACCTTTCAGTTGATTTGAAAACTCTTTCTGCGTGAATGGTCTGTGTATTAGGGTAGATAGCTGGCTTTGATTCCTTATTCATGAAGCTTGGTAGACTTGGATAGGGTACAGTGTTCTGAAAAGAGATAAATGGTATGGTTTCTTAATAGCCAAGGTTCATAAAAGGAATGGTGTGTGTGCCACCATTTAGTTTTCAATGAGGTAGATGCACTAACGTTGGTTTCACATCAGACTCTGGTTTCAAATGGCGGCTCTTCGTGTATGATACCCAATAGTTTAAATAAATAGAGTGCACATACAAGTTCTATTCAATATGGTGAAATTGTGAAATAATCGTGTTCACATCCTTATATATATTGAACTAACTGCATTTAATCTTTAAAGTTCATCCATTGTCATATTGTACGAAGATTGATTCAATCCCAAAACCGGATTAGAGATATTTATAATGACAAATTTTGAAATAATACAAGCTTGCTAATTGGTAAAGAAAATTATACTGTTAATCTTAAAAAGAAGAGAAGTCGAATCTAACGATAATGGTAATATTAGAGTACTAGAAACACACAATTTTACAAATGATGGAGGCAGTGGAGATCATTTAAGAACAACCATCGACAAAAATAAAAATACTGTTGTGACAAGCAATGTGCTACGATCCCAAAAACATAATAATATAGGCTAATTAACTTATTCTATGAAATCCCAAAACTGCTGATTTATGGTGCAAACTATGTTAAACAAAAAGTTGCATATTTTCCAAATTAAAAATTACAGTAAAATTCTAAAAATTAAATTATAACTACGTCTCAAAGATCTTTTCCAAATTCGAAATCAATATTTAATTATAATTTAATATATCGTTATGATTTATAAACGATTCCATAACGACTATTTGAAAATTTTATTTGGACATAACTCACCATTTACATTACAAAATCTCGATTTTTCACTTCCAATTGAAAAATACAGTTAATTAGATTCCAGCGTTTCTTATTTCGAAGAAATCCGACTTATAACGAATCCCGTATATGCTGCTGAAGTTCAAATCATCGAATTGTGAGCTACAACGATGTTTCAAGCTCGATTATAATTTATATTATAATTAATACGTTCAACTGTCGTATATAAATATATTCGTTAATGTAATTCATTCTAGGCTAAATTAAGTTCATTAAATTATCCAATTTACACAATATTGCCAATTTAACTATTTCCGACCATTTCAGAAATTAAATTTATTATTCTACTATTAATATTAATTTAAATATTTGAATTCAAATCATTTAAATTATCAAACCAATGAATTATATTAATTAAATAAATTAATTATTAAATCCCGAAAATTCTGGGATGTTACGCGAATGAGTTGTTTGCAACGATGTTGTCGTTTGGTGATGGATTGGTTGAGGTTAGAGATAGATCGGTCAAATCTGGAGGTGGCTCACTCGAGGACGGGTCGTTTTTAATGGGTCAAGTGACGTGGGGAGCATGAAATGAGTTGGATCAGTCAAGGGAATGAGTCGGGTCGTTGATGATGTGGCATGGAGTCGGGTTATTAGAAACAAAGGTTCTTTGTGTGCCTGTGTTGATGGGCCGAGGGTCTTTGGCACATGGTCGAGTCATTCAAATAGTCGGGTCGCCCAAGCATCTACGAAGCGGGTCGTTCGTGTATACTCAGGTCATCCAGAATTGATGGGTCATTGCTCTTAGGTCGGGTCATTTAGAATGGATGGGTTGTGAAGCACCTATGTTGAGTCGGGTCGTCTGAAGTATGGGTTGTTTTTGACCTGATGAGCTGGGTCATTCATGACCTGATGAGTCGGGTCGTTTTCTTTATGGATCGGGAAGAAGATACTACAATGTTTAACAAATGCTATGGACGGGAATTTAAGCGCTATGGTATGTTTTCCATAGCGGAAAGGATGAAGTGTTATGGATTGAATGTCGACCTAAAGTGATGATTATTTTGGTTCGAGAATGGACGTGGCTTTGAAGTGAATTCAGGGAGGAATATTCGAAGTGATATGAAGCGTTCGTTGATCGGTGAAATGCAAAGAATATGCAGACGACTCAAGTGTGTTTTGAGCTTGTGGATAATGGCTGCTCAAGGCTGTTCGAGCTTATGGAGAGTCGTCGGTGATGACAACTAGAGTTATGGAGGCCGAGGAATTATTGTTGTCATTGGTTCTATCGAACACAAAGCAGAGGTATAATAGGGACGCCTAAAAGACCAGTCGAATGGTCGAGTATCCTGAGCAATCATGATGGGCCTAAAGATACGAGTCACTATGGCATATGGAGTTTTTGCTGAAATCGAGGTTACCATTAGCCCTTGACAGAATGGAGTAACGTGGTCAGTCATGCGATGAACGATGGTTTAAAGGCAGGATTGGCAGTGATAGCCAGAGTCATGGATGTTTATTGCTTTACTTGTATCATCTTGTGTAGATTGTTCGACATCGAAGGAGACATCTCTTGGGTATTTGTCTAATGTTGGTTTAGGCCTTTGGGGATTGTACTTGGGGGTGTTTATCTCGATTAAGATGGTCTACGCTAGATAACTGGTTATTATATCTGCTATGTTTTTCTCTTTGGTTATTTGTAAAGGCTATTACTATCAGAGGTGGGAAGAAAGGTTTGGGTTTCTTCTCTGTTGTTGAGTTGGTAGATTAGTTTATTAGTCTACCTATTTCTCATATACTTTATTGAAGATGTTAGATAGTTGTTTTATCACTCATTAAAACTATTGTCTGACTCAAAGTTTTATGTTTCCCTCTTGTTACCTTGGGTTGTTCATCCATGTTTTGGATGGGCAGACTGAGTAGAAGGTGGCAGGTAGTATATCTTGATGAGGACGATGCTGCAGAGTGATGACGCGCACGAGGCTGATGTATTATTTCCTACATATTATTATGTGTTTCCATTGTTATGGTTGTTATACGACATGTTCTGCTTGTACTTATCCTACCTTGGTGATCGTCCATAACTGTCTGACATGTCTTTAAGCACATTATTTCCCTTATTCAGTGCAGGAGTTGTGGGCGGTCATCACATTTGGTATCAGAGCTCTGGTTAATCGATTTTAGCCAAAGTTCAAAGACGTAATTACGTATGAGAGACGTATTTCTAGATTTCTAATGGTTGTATACTATATATTAGTGTATAATATAATAGCGTTTGAACTCCATTTGCAGTTTTTCTCGTTTGTGGACTAATCATTCTATCTTTCAGATTTAGAATAAGTCGTTAAACATCGAGACATGCTACTAGGGAGGAGACTGTTCCTGTAGGGGGTGATGGCGGTATACCAGATTACCCATCTATGTTCGAGGCCATGATGGCTGCGATGATGAGGAGAGTGCCCGCTCAGGAGACAACCGTGGTAGATGTAGGAGTTCAAGTGCAAGTGCATAGGGCGGTGGACTTCATGAAGCTATGCAAAGATTTCACTACTCTAGGAGGGAAGTCGTTTAAAGGGATAGAGCCGATTGTAGAGATTCAAGGGTGTCTTAATACTTGCATTCGCATCTTTGGAGACTTGGGAATTAATGATGCGACTAAGAGGAAGCTTGCATCGAGATAGCTAGAGGGCAGAGCTATGGATTGGTGGAACTCTGTCACTCTAGAAACTCCAGAAGATGAGATTTCATGGGAGCAGTTCCAAGTCAAGTTTGAGATGAAGTTTATCTCTATCGTTCAGAAGTCTATTATATTTAAGAAGTTTGTTGAGCTTAAGCAGTGCTGGAGTATGTTTCTGATTTTGAAGCCTTGTCAAAGAATGCCTGCTCATATGTCGAGACTCCTTATTAGAAGAACGAGAAATTTGTCATGGGCTTGGACAAGTACCTTGGGAATCAGCTGGTTGATCACCTAAATGATGCCTATGAGAAGATCGTTGAGAAAGCTCTGAGGCATGAGAGTTTGTTTCCCAAGGAAGAGACCGTTATTGCAGCTAAGGAAGAACCGAAACCACAACAGGGTGGTAATAACAAAAGGAGGAAGCAACAACAACAGATTGGGAAGGATGGTCAGAAAAAGAAGAAAGGCGAAGTGACATGCTATAACTGCTAGCAGAAGGGCCATTATTCCAAGGATTGTAAGAATCCAAAAGCTGAAAGGAAGTGTCACAACTGCGGCAAGCCTAGGCATCTTAAGAAGGACTGTCCAAAACCTGCTAAGGGAAAGCAGATTGTGAAGGTGTACGCTTTGGAAGTTGTGCCATCATCTTCGAGGGCTCCTACAGCGGAGGAGAAAGGGAAGAGTGTCGTCGTTCAAGGTATTTTTTTATTAGAGATGATTCAGTTCATATGTTGTTTGATACTGGAGCATCACATTCTTTTATTCGCAATGAGCTTGTGTGTCATTTGGGTTTGGAACCCGAGATTTGTGATGGACCATTGATTGTGACTAATCCAGTTGGGGGTTCGTCCAGTTTGTGTATGATTTGTCATGGTCTAGTGTTGTCGAGTCAAGGTGGCTCCTTTGTGGGTTTGGGATTATTTTGGGTATAGACTGGCTAAAGATGTATGCGACAAAAGTGGATTGCGAGAAGCTGGAGGTGGGAATGTAGAAGGACGAATGGTTGTGATTCGATGTAAGCCCGAAGATGGTGAGCCATTTGTATTCGCTTGTGATTCCACGGGAAGACTTGTCACCAGTGCCTATCACAAGTGAGTTTAATGATGTTTTTGAAGAGGTCAAAGGGTTACCACCGCATCACGAGATTGAGTTCAAAATCGATTTGGTCGAAGGTGTTAAGCCTATTGTTATGCCTCTTAAGCGGATGGCGCCTAAGGAACAGCGAGAGTTAAAGGTTCAAGTACGTGATCTTTTGGGAAAAGGAATCATTCAGAGAAGTGTATCCGAATAGGGCGCACCAGTTGTGTTTGCAACCAAATTAGATAGATCTTTGAGATTGTGTGTGGATTATCATGAGTTGAACAAGGTAACCAAAAAGAACAAGTATTCATTTCCAAGGATAGACGACTTTTTCGATCAGCTTCACGAAGTCAAGGTGATTTCTCAAATGGATTTGGTAACAGGATTCCACTAATTGAGGGTAGCAAGGGATAGTGTGCTGAAGGCAGCTTTTAGGAGACCCATCTAGTTTCTTTGAATGGTTGGAGATACCATTTGGGTTGACTAACGCTCCAACGTAATTCTTGGATCTTATGAATAGGGTATTCAGGGGTCAGTTGAACAAGTTCGTGGATGATATTCTAGTTTACTCCCGGAATGAGGAAGAGCATAAGACACACTTGAGAGTTGTTATGGAAACCTTGCAAAAGCATCAGCTGAGAGCTAAATTTTCGAAATGTCACTTCTGGAAGAGCGAAGTGAGGTTCTTAGGCCATGTTGTTTCTGGAAATGGAATAACGGTTGACCCCGCTAAGGTGGTAGTAATCTAGGACTGGGATAGACCTAAGAATGCAACGAATGTTTGGAGTTTCCTTGGGTTAGCGAGGTATTATTGTCGTTTCATCAAGGATTTCTTTAAGATAGACGCTCCATTAACAGGATTAACGAAAAAGAATCAAGTGTCAGATGGGTTGCGAAGTGTGAGCAAGCTTTTGGAATCATGAAAGAGAGACCGATGAGTGCTCTTGTTTTGATGATTCCAAGTGGGAATGAAGAGATGTTTTTATACACCGATGCATATGGTATTGGACTTGAAACGGTACTAATGCAGAAGGACAGAGTTGTGCCCTACGCAAGTCGACAGCTGAAGCCGCATGAGAAAAATTGTCCGACTCATGATTTGGAGTTGGCAGCGATCGTATTTGCTCTGAAGATGTGGAGACATTACGTGTTGGGAGTTCGATTACAGTTGTTTATGGATCAAAGGTCATTAAATTATCTTTTCTCCCAAAAGGATTTGAATCTTTCGCATCAACGGTGGTTAAAGTTTTTGGCATCGTATGATTTTGGTATAACCTATACTTTTGGTAAAAGTAACGCAGTGGATTTTACGTTGAGTTGAAGACACGCAAGTTTGGGAGCGATGTTTTTGGAATGGAAGCACCTCAAGTACTTGGCAGGATTTGATTTCAGACCACGGTGTGAGTTGGAACCTGAAATGTTGGCAAGCTTATCGATAAGACCTAGGCACATCGAAAGGATTGGAGAGGGCTAGAAGCATGATGCAAAGCTTGTCGAGATTACCCAGAAGTTAGAACCAGAGGATAAGGAATTCGAGGTCGATCGAGAGGGTTGGCTTCGAAAGAAAGGATGACTGGTTGTTCCTGACATTGACAGATTGAGAGACAAGGCTCTGAGGGAATGTCATCACTCAAATTTGATGATTCATCTCGGTGGTAACAAGATGTATCAGTAAATGACTCAAGCCTACTACTGGGAAGGATTGAAAAGGGATGATGGAAAATTCATTTCCAAGTGTATGAATTGTCAGTTAGTGAAAGTTGAATAAAAGAAGTCGAGTGGACTGTTTCAGCCATTGGAAGTTCCTACGTGGAAGTGAGAGCAGACATCGATGGATTTTATTGATGGACTACCCAGAACTAGAGCAAAAACGAAGGAATTTGGGGTGTCGAGGATCGTTTGACCAAGAGTGCAAGGTTTATTCCTGTCAAATCGACGAGGACAACATCAAAGTTGGCTGAACTTTATATTAAATAGATAGTTCGATTTCATGGTATCTCGAAGAGCATAGTGAGTGATCAAGATCCATTATTCACAAGTGGATTTTGGAAGAGGTTGCAAGAAACTTTGGGAACCGAGTTGTGTTTGAGTATGGCTTATCATCCCCAAACCAATGGCCAAATCGAGAGGGTTAATCGAGTTTTGGAAGTTCCCCTGGGGGCTTGTATATTGGACTTAAGAGGATCATGGGAAGACCATCTACCTTTAGTTGATTTTGCATAAAACAACAACTACCAGTCGAGCATTGGGATGTCACCATACGAAGCGTTATATGGCAGACCGTGTAATTCTCCAACATGTTGGTTAGAGATTGAAGATAACTTGATACTTGGACCCGAGATGATTAAAGAGACCTCGGATTGTATCGAGATCGTTCGACAATAAATGAAGGCAACCCAAGATTGTCAGAAGAGTTACGCCGATAAGCGCTGAAAAGACTTGGAATTCGACGTAGGCGATACATATTTCATGAAGATTTTTCCATTAAAGCGTATTGTTCGATTCGGTAGTAAAGGAAAGTTAGCTCCAAGGTTTGTTGGACCGTTTCCGTTAATCGAGCGGTTTGGAAAGCTTGCTTATAGATTAGAGTTACCTGAGAAGATGTCGAGTGTGCATAATGTTTTCCATGTGTCGTTTCTACAGAAGTGTTTGCATGATTCGAATGTGGTGGTATCTCCGGAATAATACGAACACCTAGAAGTCGAGTCCGTAGATATGAGACCACGTAAGCCGCTTCACGTTGTAGGGGATGACATGAAACAACTTAGGAGGAAGACGGTTAAGCTAATCAAGGTGCAGTGGAGTGAGGATGATGACAATTGTACGTGGGAGACGGAATAAAGTATGAAGACGATCCATCCAAAACTCTTCGTTGGTATAACCCATTAATGTTGTGTCACTTTACACCATTGCAACTTACATTATTCGTTAGAATTCGGCATTCTAGGTTAAGGCTATGGATGCATGGCTTAATGGATGCTAGTTTGGATTGTAAAATCAGCTACTTCTGGATGGTAGGCATGCGGGATTATTTCTAGTTGCTTATGTTTACTTGGAATTTCGGGGGCGAAATTCCTAAGAAGGGGAGAATGTAACGACCCACATTTTACGCATTGGAGGATCGTGAAATATTTTTATTTTATTCCCTGAGGGTCGGATCATTCTCATATTTTGATATTTTGGTTATGGAGATGTGAGTCATGTCCATAATTTTTACCAATTTTATTTGTGACGATTTTGCCCTTGTCAGTTTTGTACAGGGGATAACTTTTGACTGGGGTCAAATTAGGTGCTGAGATCGATTTCATTGGAAAGGAAATGGTGTCGTCAATTCCGTCGAGTGGTCACATTAAAGATTTGGTTCATCGGTTTTGGAGGAATCACTGTTTTAGTGCTACACAATTTCTGTATAGGTTTGGCTAGTCATTAATGAGCTGAATTGGTTTGGCCCATTAGTGGGCTGGTTAGAGGCTATAAATATGGGGGTAGAGGCATGAAGAATAGTTTACTTTCTTCATTCTCTCATTTGGTTGAGCTCGTGATCCTTCATTCTCAATCAAATACATCCTTCCTCTATTAAAATTCTAGGTCTACACAAGAAGATTGAAGATCTACATCAAGCAAAGCTAGATCTACATCAAGTAAAGGGAGATCACATCAAATTGAGAGGTTTGAAGATCAATCTTCGCTGTCCGAATTGGGAATTTAGTGATTTCAAGTTTGTTTGAAGATTTGGTGAGTGATAAGCATCTCTCATACGGATTCAATCAAATATATGGGTTATTTGATTTTATTTTCATCTTTTCAAATTGTTTTCACATAGATCCACAGCATACTAAGTATGTTTTCATTCGAATCACCATAGGTTCTAATTTAACAAATTAAATCGGTAAATTCATATGTTAATTCATGTGTTTATGCAAGTTTAATATCCATTTGTTAATTCATCCATTGTTTTGTCATGATTTGGTGAATTCATATAGTTATATGATAATTTATTGTTGTGTTAATGTGTGTTGATGATTGCTATTGATTTTGGATTGAAATTGATCGATTTGAATGAGTAGTTTGCATCGATGTTGTCGTTTGGTGATGTATTGGTTGAGACTGGAGAAAGATCGGTTAAATTTGGAGTCGGGTCGCTCGAGGTTAGGTCGTTTTGATGGGTCACGGACTTAGGGAGCACGAAATAAGTTGTGTCGATCAAGGGAATGAGTCGGGTCATTGATGACATGACATTGAGTTGTGTCGTTGGAAACAAAAGTCGTTCGTGTTCCTGTGCTGATGGGTCAGCTTGTGTTGAAGGGACGAGGGATGTTGGAACATGGTCAAGTTATTCAAATGGCCGGGTCGTCCAAGCATCAACGAAGCGGGTCTTTCATGTATACTCAGGTCATCCAGAATTGATGGGTCGTTGCTCTTAGGTCAGGTCGTCTAGAATGGATGGGTCGTGAAGCACCTGTGTTGAGTTAGGCCGTTTGAGGTATGAGTCGTTAATGACCTGAAAAGTCGGGTCGTTCATGCCCTGATGAGTCGGGTCGTTTTCTTTATGGATCGGGCAGAAGACACTGCAGCGTTTAACAAACGCTGTGGACGGGAATTTAAGCGCTATGGTATGTTTTTCATAGCAGAAAGGCTAAAGTGCTATGGATTGAATGTCAACCAAAAATGATGATTATTCGAAGTGATATAAAGTGCTATGGATCTGGCTTCGAAGTGAATTCAGGAAGGATTATTCGAAGTGATATAAAGTGTTCGGTGAATGGTGAAATGCAAAGAATATGCAGACGACTCAAGTGTGTTTTAAGCTCGTGGATAATGGATGCTCAATGCTGTCCGAGCTTATGGAGAGTCGATGGTGATGACAATTAAAGTTATGGAGACCGATAAATTGTCATCGTCATAGGTTCTAGCGGACACAAAGTAGGGTTATAATAAGGACGCCTAAAAGACCGGTTGAATGATTGAGTACCCTGTGCAGTCATGATGGGCCTAGCCTTGGACATAATAGCATAACGTAGTCAATCATACGATTGTTCAAGGAAGGATTGGCGGTGATAGCCAAAGTCATGGATGCTTGTTTCTTTTCTTGTATCATCTTGTGTAGATTGCTCAACATCGAAGGAGACATCTCTTGGATGTTTGTCAGATGTTGGTTTACGCCTTCGGGGACTGTACATGGGGGATGTTGATCTCAATTAGGATGGTCTATGCTATATAACTAGTTGCTATGTATGCTATGTTTTTCTCTTTGGTAGTTTGTAAAGGCTATCAATGTTAGAGGGGAAGGGGAGGGGGAAGATGGGTTCGGGTTTCTTCTCTGTTGTTGAGTTGGTAAATTAGTTGATTGGTCTACTTATTTCTCATATACTTTATTGATGATGTTAGATAGTCGTTTTATCGCTCATTAAGACTATTGTTCGACTCAAGGTTTTATGTTTCCCTGTTATTACCTTGGATTGTTCATCTATGTTTTGAATTGGCAGACTGTGTAGCAGGTAGTAGGTCTTGTTGAGGATGATGCTGCAGAGCGATGACGAGCAGGAGGCTGACGTATTATTTCCAACATATTATTATATGTTTCACTGTTATGGTTGCTATGATACTCAGAGTGATTGTAGTAAGGCTTTTTGTACAGAATTTGATGATGTATTCCTGTGGTACTATGGATATCCTTCTGATGATATGAAAGTTAAAAATTATGTGCAATTATGCTTCGCTACTACTGCCTATGTATTTATTCTATTATATTTTATCCTTGCATAGTGAGTTATGCGATAGGTTCCACTTGTACTTATCTTACCTTGGTGATCGTCCATAGGTTCCTGGCACGTCTTTAAGCGCATTATTTCCCTCGTTGAGCGCAGGAACTATGGGTGGTCGTCACAGAAGGAAACTTTACTGAAGGCCAGGTAAATAATTTTATCAAATTTTAATACTGATACCTAAGTTATTAACAAACTGATACCCAAATTTGTATCTTAAATAGGATAATTATTGTTAACATGAAACTGATACATACATACATACATATCAAACCGATACCCAGAGACTGGTACCATAAAATTAATACCTTTAGAGATACAAAACAAATACCTAGTAGCTATTACAATAAAAAATGATGCTGCAGAGCGATGACGAGCAGGAGGCTGACGTATTATTTCCAACATATTATTATATGTTTCACTGTTATGGTTGCTATGATACTCAGAGTGATTGTAGTAAGGCTTTTTGTACAGAATTTGATGATGTATTCCTGTGGTACTATGGATATCCTTCTGATGATATGAAAGTTAAAAATTATGTGCAATTATGCTTCGCTACTACTGCCTATGTATTTATTCTATTATATTTTATCCTTGCATAGTGAGTTATGCGATAGGTTCCACTTGTACTTATCTTACCTTGGTGATCGTCCATAAGTTCCTGGCACGTCTTTAAGCGCATTATTTCCCTCGTTGAGCGCAGGAACTATGGGTGGTCGTCACAGAAGGAAACTTTACTGAAGGCCAGGTAAATAATTTTATCAAATTTTAATACTGATACCTAAGTTATTAACAAACTGATACCCAAATTTGTATCTTAAATAGGATAAGTATTGTTAACATGAAACTGATACATACATACATACATATCAAACCGATACCCAGAGACTGGTACCATAAAATTAATACCTTTAGAGATACAAAACAGATACCTAGTAGCTATTACAATAAAAAATGATACCTAATAACTGGTCATAACAAAAACCTGGTACCTTCCAATTTAAAAAACCGATATCTAACAAATAATAAATACAAAACTGATACTATAACATATCAGAATGTAGTGTAGCAAAAGCTAACATTTCAATTTAATTTAATTTGTATAACATTTTGTTTTCATTCATAAATAAGACTATAGACTGGTTCAGTCATAAATGCGACTTGGTACAAAACAATTATGTAGTGTTAACACTACAAGAAAAGGTGTATATAGCGGTAGATTCTTAGCAGTGCAAAATTCCCTTGCAAATTAGCGATGGATTTTTGTGGACTTTGTAAGGGATACTATTTTGGATTTTGTATGTTAACTTATTTTAAATTATTACCATCGAATCTAATTTCTGTTGCTAAATCATTGGAAATTGCAGCACATTACCATCGTAAAAAATATAACGCTAAATTTCGTTGCAGATAGAGGCTATTTACCGTCGTCAAAATTTTGATGCTATTTTTGTAGTAGATTTTCAAGAGATTTGAAAAGGACTTTAATATTTATTATTCATAAAATGTTTTACATTTGTGTTTTTATTTAGTAATTAATAAGTAAATATAAATTTTAAATAATTAATGTTATTAATAATAAATAATTACTATAAAAAGTAACTAATATTTAATAGTTAGTGTTGATTAATTATTAATTACTATAAAATATAAATAAGAGGTAAAAGTAATTAATAAAATAGAACAAAAATCTTTTTTTTAATCTGGGTACTCGAAGAAATTTGAAATATATATATATTATAAATATAGAGAAATTTATGACTTTTAAGAGTTATTACTCAATATATAATTAATAATCACAAAAATAAATAATTACTATTAATAGTAAATAATGTTCAATAACTAGTATTGATTAATTAATAATTACTAAATAATTAAGAGGTAATAATTATTAATTAATAATATAGATTAATAATTAATCTTTAATAATCAATGATTAATAAGTTATTTTTAATGATTAAGAAGTTTGTGGTTATCCATAAAATTTGGAACTTTCTAAAATAAATTTAACATTATCCATAATTAATTATTAGTAATCAACAAACATCAGTAGGTTGAGAAACCGCCAATGTTTCCTCAAATTTGTAGCCCGCCTCTTTTTTTAATTCAAGAATATAAGCTAGAGATGAAACACCGCTAGGGTTTTACTTTTCCTTTCTTCAGCCGCCACATACTTCATCTCGGTCAATTACATTTCTCACTTTCGCGTTATCTTCTTTCGAATTCTTACGCACCATGATCGCCTCCACCACCCTCGCGCTTCCCTCCATAACTCCCAACTGAATAATAAAAAAAAAAATCCTAGTTTCGAAATCAGGAACCGCGAACACAAGAAAGAATTCGATTAGGGTTTGGTTACTTGCAATTTGCGAAACCAGGAGTCAAGAAGAAGATGACGCTCAACCATTATACTTGAATTTGGGGGGAATTTGTTCGTGTTTATTTCTTTGATTGGGTTCAAACCCGAAGTAGGAACACTGAACCGAATCAACTGATTCAGTGGAATTTGTTTGTATTTGAGTATCTGAGAGGAACCGCAATCAATTTAGGGTATTTATTTATTTTGATGTTGATCGATTATCTCCTTTTTGTGTATTTTAGTGTTAATATTAGACTGTGAACGGTGAACTGATTTCCCCTATTTCCCTTTTTTACTTGGTAAATTTAACTGTAGATCCAAATTGTAACTATTTTTAATTTAGAATGGATGAAATCAATACATAAAGTAATTGGAAAATACCTGTATCGTTTATAGATTTTAAGTTTTTATGTTATTAATTTGGAAATGCATAATATAGGAAATTTGGGAATGCATAGTATAGGAAATTTGGGAATGCATAGTACAATATATAATAGACCAAGCTCTTACTTCACTTAAGGATCGATTCGAACAATTTATGCTTTACGAAGGAATTTACGAATTACATACTTTATTCATATAATAGAGCGTTAATTATATTTTATTTTGCTGTAGTTGTTTCATTTGATATTGTGCTCTTATCCTTCCGTTATAAAACTATTTGTTTCAGCAATGCTTTTTTAAGTAAATTTCCTTTGATGCTGAATCTGGAAATGCCTTTTGCTTATTTGAAATGCTTTTTAAGTAAATTTTCTTTAATGTGTTTATATTTTGCAAATTTGCATGTTTGTTACAGTACAACTATGGTGGTATCCAAGCCATTGGACCAGCTGTGGAGATTATCAACGATGAGTCTCAAGTGGATATTATATCAAGCTCGAACATTGTTGAGAACTTGGTAAAATTAATCCAGGTTTGTCTTTTAATCTTTAAGGATCTGTAATGTAGCTATGCCGAGGAAAAAAATTCTTTTAATATTTAATTCCAGTTTCTTTCTCATGGCTCATTAAATTGTTTTATAAACTGCTAAGCGAAAAATTGACATTAAATTGTTTTGTTAACTGCACATCTCTGGTTCATGATGGTGACCAACTTGGCCAACTTTTTTGAAGCGGCAAGAGCTAAATCTTTTTTTCCAAGTTCCCATAATGCAATAACATATATTTGCAAAGCATTGCCATCAAGGTTACCTTCAAAATAATGGTTAAAAAATTACATATAATTAACAAAAACATGTAAAATTGACTAGAGAAAAAAATGTAAATAGAAAATGATGAGTTCAAAAAAAAAGGTTGGATCGATACACAAGGCTTTTCTAGTAATTGATGGTTGGAAAGTAGTCATTATTAAGAATTGACCTTGTCATGTATTTGAGACTCAAACCCACAACCGGTGGAAGCACAGTGATTAGTCTTGCCATAGTGACAAGGTCTGACTTCTAAACTAGGTTGCTGCTTGTCCGTTCAAAGTCAATAGGGCCACAGATTTGGTGCAAAAAGAAACATGTCTATGAAATATTTTATTGGTGCATGCTTAGTTTAATCTTCTAGTTAAAAAAGATATTGTGTATGCTAAGGATGATTAATTCTACAATGATTTCAGCATTTGCTTTTCACCAACTTATTTTGACATGTACGTCTCATATTCTGAGTTAAAGCACATGTAAGGTTAACAAATTCTATATTTGGCTGACTGGCATATGTTTAGTTTTAGTTATGTCATTATAAATCTATTCATATGATAAGAATAGCAAACTCTAACACCACTTCAGCTTTACGATCTTCAATGTATAGCAACTCACTTCTCTCCCATAAGTTTGACACCTGAACACCGTACGCTAAAGGATAGCAAATTATTTTCCTGGAAATTTTTTGTTGTTCAGCATTCAAATCCAATCCTAATATTACAATCTAATGCAATCTGGGACAGAGTTGCCTTGCATTTAGCATTATTGCTTAAGAATGGCCAGTTTTTGTGGGTGCCATCCTGATGCTTCATGAGCATTTTTTATGCTCGTGTTTGGTTCTTATTGTAATTTGAACATACATGATATCTTGTGCTTACTTCGTTCCTATTTTCAAGGATATGTTTACGTTCTGTTTACTGCTAGTTATTTAACTATTTTTGGATATGTTACATAGCGATTGTAATACTAGTACCGGAATATTTAATTCTAGTACCTGAATCTCTTCACAACCAAATTTTCAATGGTATAATGAGATTAACTGCGGATGTATATGGTTGCATTCTACAGTTTCTTATTCAAATGATAACAACTAATAGATAATCATCTTGTGCATATAGAGATCATGAGTCTTGGTGCTCCATAACTTAGAGTTCCTTCAAACAAGTTTCTGGCACCAAGTATTCTTTTGCAGGGGAGCAGTTTTGGTCAATAGGATTGGTATATCACATGGTTTTCAACTTGCATCTCAGTTCGTTAAGGATCTTGCAGCATCTATTTTGCAATAGCAGATTCATGTTGGTACGAACATGGTTCAGAATAAGATGCAGGGTTTTCCAACCCCTGATATGCACAGCTTGCAGTTTGGAGGTAGCAACCAACAATTGGATCCTCAAAACAGTGGTTAACGACAGTGCAATATTCCAGTCTGGGACTTCTTTTAATGTAAGTTGTCTTCTTATCTTGATTTAATCAGTTTATGCTAGAATACAGAATGTTGCTATATATAATATCATTATTCATGCCCAAAGACATCTTGGATGTCTATTTGTTTTCTAATCATTTTACCTCTTACTCTTGAAATGATATTTAAATTATCAAATTACTTTTATACATCTGGGTTAGCGAAATTCACAAAGTCGAAGTTTGCCGCCACTATTAAAGGAATATACTTGTATTTGGCAAGCTTTGGCAAATCAAAATAACACCTTGGGGCTATCATTTTTTATTAAGGTTTATTCTTTTCTTTTAGCGGATAATCGCACTAACTAATTTTTAAAAATAACAAGAATTTGTTTATTTAATAAGATAAAATAGTGATATAACATGTTTGTTTTATTGAAATTCAGTTATATGCGACAACATGAAAATTTTGGGTTTTGGATTGTTTTACTGTTAAATCTATTGAAGGTTTCTTTCATTAATTTGTGGATATCATTATGATCTCAGTTTTCAACTTCACAAAATTTTAACCCATTCACGGTTTTAACCCATTCTTTGTTTTCTATACAATAAAAACAAAAGCCTTACCTATTCTTTAGTACTTATAGCTGAAACCATAAAATTAGTTGGGTTTCATTTATTTTTTAAGTGGGATGTTTGTTGATAATTAATCATGGTTTCATCCTGGTTGCATTGTCCACTGGTTCACAGTATTCCAATCAAAATAACTTGGAAAATATTTTTAATTCAGTCCTGCAAACTGATAGTATATTGCTTGTTTTTGTTCTGCCGTAGTTAATTCATTAATACTATGCCATAGTCAATCAAGTGCGAAGGTGCCCATTGTTCTGGTAGTGAAATAAGCTTATTGTTAATCAGGTTTTACATCCACCTACGACATACTATATTCTGTGTTGTGAATAGAAAAGAATATTTTGTTTTATGAATAGAAAGGAATAAATAGCCATCACATTGTTATTGTTTGTTCTTCTCTATTGTATCTAATCTATTATTTATATTTTGAATAATACAATTTATTTTTCTTCAATATATTAGTTATGAGATTAACTGAAATTAATTAAACCACAATATTTTAGTTTTTGAAATTACACATTCAAACGGTCGGTTTTTCCACCGTTGTACGGTAATACTAGTAGATAATCATGTCGTGATTTCAGCAGCCTAAAATTGAAGAATTGGCTTACATAGTGAAGCAAGAAGCAGTGAAATCAGCTTCGAGCATCCCACCGTTGGATGTAGAAGCTGAAAAAGTGAATGTAGGAGGATTAGTTACTGTTGATATGAATAAGTAGAGGTTATTGCTTCCATATTTTGAATATGTGTGTGGATTAGTGTCCTGTAAATGTTCTCCCCCCAAAAGAGGTTGCCTAATTTGTATATGAGGATTACATGGCTTGGCTTTGACTTGGTTTAAACATCTTAACTTGTCTAATTTGTATAGGGAGAAAAGCTAGATTAATGAATGTTTGTATTTTTGGATATGTTAATTATTTCAGTGTTCATAGTTGATTGATATTAGTTCGATAAATATACATCTATGTATTTATGTGTGTGTGCGTGTGTATATATATATGAATGTGTATATATATATAATACATATTTGTAGATTTGAAGGGGAACAGCGACAGATTACTAAAAGATGATTTTAGTTTAAATATTAACGTAAATTGAAATCCGTCGCTATTCCCTTGGCAATTAGTAAGGGTTTACCAACGCCTTTTATAAATAATATTTTATTATAAATTACTTATCCGTCGGTAAATAGTCGGTATGGAAATTAAAATTAATTTAATAAAAAAATTAATTTTTATTATATAATTAGTAAAATGACGGAAAACTGTAGGAAAACTCATGCTAAATTCCGTCGCAAAATTTGACACAGATACCGTCAGGGTTTTTACCGACAACACCATTATGCAGGAAATCTGTCGTTGAGGCAAGTTTAGCGACGGATTAGAAGCGGCTTCTGCCAAAAGGATTTGAATCTTCAGCAGCAACGGTGGTTAAAGTTTCTGGCATCGTATGATTTTGGTATAACCTATGCATTTGGTAAAAGTAATGCAGTGGCTGTTGCGTTGAGTTGACGACACGCAAGTTTGGGAGTGTTGTTTTCGGAAAGAAGCACCTCGAGTACTATGCAGGATTTGATTTCAGACCATGGTGTGAGTCGGAACCTAAAACGTTGGCAAGCTTATCAATAAGACCTAGACTCATCGAAAGGATTGGAGAGGGCCAGAAGCGTGATGCAAAGCTTGTTAAGATTACCCAGAAGTTAGAACCAGAGGATAAGTAATTCGAGTTGATCGAGAGGGTTGGCTTCGAAAGAAAGGACGACTGGTTGTTCCTGACATTGACAGATTGAGAGATGAGGCTCTAAGGGAATGTCATCACTCAAAGTTGATGATTCATCCCAGTGGTAACAAGATGTATCAGTAAATGACTCAAGCCTACTGCTGGGAAGGATTGAAAAGGGATGTTGTAAAATTCATTTCCAAGTGTATGAATTGTCAGTTAGTGAAAGCTGAATAAAAGAAGCCGACTGGATTGTTTCATCCATTGGAAGTTCCTATGTGGAAGTGAGAGAACTAGGGGAGGAAACGAAGGAATTTGGGGTGTCGAGGATCGTTTGACCAAGAATGCAAGTTTTATTCCTGTCAAATCGACTAGGGCAACATCAAAGTTGGCTGAACTTTATATTAAATTAATAGTTCGATTTCATGGTATCCCGAAGAGCATAGTGAATAATCGAGATCCATTATTCACGAGTGGATTTTGGAAGAGTTTGCAAGAGACTTTGGGAACGGAGTTGTGTTTGAGTACGGCTTATCATCCCCAAACCAATGGTCAAATCAAGATGGTTAATCGAGTTTTGGAAGTTCCTCTGAGGGCTTGTGTATTGGACTTCGGAGGATCATGGGAAGACCATCTACCTTTAGTTGAGCTTGCGTACAACAACAGCTACCAGTCGAGCATTGGAATGGTACCATACGAAGTGTTATATGGCAGACCGTGTAATTCTCCAACATGTTGGTTAGAGACTGAAGGTAAGTTGATACTTGGACCTGAGATTATTAAAGAGACCTCGGATTGTATCGAGATCGTTCGACAATGAATGAAGGCAACCCAAGGTTGTCAGAAGAGTTACGCGGATAAGCGCCGAAAAGACTTGGAATTCGACGTAAGCGATATGGTTTTCATGAAGATTTTACCATTAAAGCGTATTGTTCGATTCGGTAGTAAAGGAAAGTTAGCTCCAAGGTTTGTTGGACCATTTCCGATAATCAAGCGGATTGGAAATCTCACATATAGATTGGAGTTACCCGAGAAGATGTCGAGTGTGCATAATGTTTTCCATGTGTCGTTTCTATAGAAGTGTTTGCATGATTCGAATGTGGTGGTATCACCGGAATAATACGAACACCTAGAACTCAAGTCCGTAGATATGAGACCTCGTAATCCGCTTCGCATTGTGCGGAATGACATGAAACTACTTAGGAGGAAGACGGTTAAGCTAGTCAAGGTGCAGTAGAGTGAGGATGATGACAATCGTACGTGGGAGACAGAAGAGAGTATGAAGACGATCCAGCCAAAACTCTTCGTTGGTATGACCCATTAATATTGTATCAACTTACACCATTGTAACTTATATTATTCGTTAGAATTCAGCATCTAGGTTATGGCTATGGATGCATGGCTTAATAGATGCTAGTTTGGATGGTAAAATTGGCTACTTCTGGATGGTAGGCATGCAAGATTATTTCTAGTTGCTTGTGTTTACTTGGAATTTCGGGGGCGAAATTCCTAAGAAGGGGAGAATGTTACGACCCACATTTTACGTATCGGAGGATCGTAAAATATTTTTATTTTATTCCCTGAGGGTCAGATCATTCTCATATTTTGATATGTTGGTTATGGGGATGTCAGACATGTCCATAATTTTTACCAATTTTATTTATGATGATTTTGCCCTTATCAGTTTTGTACAGGGCATAACTTTTGACTGGGATCAACTCAGGTGCTAAGATCGATTTCTTTGGAAAGGAAATGGTGTTGTCAATTCTGTCGACTGGTCACATTAAAGATTTGGTTCATTGGTTTTGGAGGAATCAATATTTTAGTGCTACACAATTTCTGTATAGGTTTGGCTAGTCATTAATGAGCTGAATTGGTTTGGCCCATTAGTGGGCTGGTTAGAGGCTATAAATATGGGGGTAGAGGCACGGAGAATAGTTTACTTTCTTCATTCTCTCATTTGGTTGAGCTCGTGATCCTTCATTCTCAATCAAATACATCCTTCCTCTTTTAAAATTCTAGATCTACGCAAGAAGATTGAAGATCTACATTAAGCAAAGCCAGATCTACATCAAGTGAAGGGGGATAACATCAAATTGAGAGGTTTGAAGATCAATCTTCGCTATCTGAATTGGGAATTTAGTGATTTCAAGTTTGTTTGAAGATTTGGTGAGTGATAAGCATCTCTAGCACGGATTCAATCAAATATATGGGTTATTTGATCTTAGTTTCATTTTTTTCAAATTGTTTTCACCTAGATCTACATCATACTACGTACATTTTTATTCGAATCACCATATGATCTAATTTAATAACTCATGTGTTTATGCAATTTTAATATCCCTTTGTTAATTCATCCATTGTTTTATCATGATTTGGTGAATTCGTATAGTTATATGATGATTTATGGTTGTGCTAATGTGTGTTGATGATTGCTATTGATTTTGGATTGAAATTGATCGATTTGAATGAGTTGTTTGCATTGATGTTGTCGTTTGGTAATGGATTGGTTGAGATTGGAGATAAATCGGTCAAATCTGGAGTCGAGTCGCTCGAGGTTGGGTCGTTTTGATGGGTCGCGTGACTTGGGGAGCACGAAATAAGTTGTGTCGATCAAGGGAATGAGTCGGGTCGTTGATGACATGGCATGTAGTCAGGTCATTGGAAACAAAGGTCGTTCGTGTTCCTGTGTTGATGGGTCGGCTTGTGTTGATGGATCGAGGGATGTTGGAATACGGTCGTGTTGTTCAAATGGTTAGGTCGTCCAAGCATCAACGAAGTGGGTTGTTCAAGTATACTCAGGTCATCCAGAATTGATGGGTCGTTGCTCTTAGGTCAGGTCATCTAAAATGGGTGGGTCGTGAAGCACCTGTATTGAGTTAGGTCATTTGAAGTATGAGTTGTCAATGACCTGATAAGTTGGGTCGTTTATGACCTGATGAGTTGAGTCGTTTTCTTTATGGATCGGGCAGAAGACACTGCAGCGTTTAAAAAACGTTGTGGATGGGAATTTAAGCGCTACGGTATGTTTTTCATAGTGGAAAGGCTGAAGTGCTATGGATTGAATATCGACCAAAAATGATGATTATTTAGGTTCGAGAATGGACGTGGCTTCGAAGTGAATTCAGGGAGGATTATTCGAAGTGATATGAAGTGTTTGTTGATCGGTGAAATGCAACGAATATGCAGACGACTCAAGTTTGTTTTGAGCTCGTTGATAATGGCTGCTCAAGGTTGTTCGAGCTTATGGAGAGTCGCTGGTGATGACAACTAGAGTTATGGAGATCGATAAATTATCATTGTCATAGGTTCTAGCGGACACAAAGTAGGGGTATAATAAGGACGCCTAAAAGACCAGTCGAATGATTGAGTACCTTGTGCAGTCATGATGGGCTTGGCCCAGGACAGATTATCGTAACGTAGTCAATCATACGATTGTTCAAGGAATGATTGGCGGTGATAGCCAAAGTCATGGATATTTGTTTCTTTTCTTGTATCATCTTTTGTAGATTGTTCAACATCGAAGGAGACATCTCTTGGGTGTTTGTCAGATGTTGGTTTACGCCTTCAGGGACTGTACCTAGGGGATGTTGATCTCAATTAGGATGGTCCACGCTATATAACTGGTTGCTATGTCTGCTACATTTTTCTCTTTGGTAATTTGTAAAGGCAATCACTGTTGGGGGGGAGACGGGTTTGGCTTTCTTCTCTGTTGTTGAGTTGGTAAATTAGTTGATTGGTCTACCTATTTCTCATATACATTATTGATGATGTTAGATAGCCGTTTTATTGCTCATTAAGACTATTGTTCAACTCAAGGTTTTATGTTTCCCTGTTATTACCTTGGGTTGTTCATCTATGTTTTAGATTCGCAGACTGTGTAGCAGGTAGTAGGTCTTGATGAGGAGGATGCTGCAGAGCGATGACGAGCAGGAGGCTGACGTATTATTTCCTACATATTATTATATGTTTCCGCTGTTATGGTTGTTATGATACTCAGAGTGATTGTAGTAAGGCTTTTTGTACAGAATTTGATGATGTATTCCTGTGGTACTATGGATATCCTTCTGATGATATGAAAGTTAAAAATTCTGCGCAATTATGCTTCTCTACTACTACCTATGTATTTACTCTATTATATTTTATCCTTGCGCTGTGAGTTATACGAAAGGTTCCGCTTGTACTTATCCTACCTTGGTGATCGTCCATAGCTTCCTAGCACGTCTTTAAGCGCATTATTTCCCTTGTTGAGTGCAGGAACTATGGGCGGTCGTCACAGAAGGAAACTTTACTGAAGGCCAGGTAAATAATTTTATCAAATTTTAATACTGATACCTAAGTTATCAACAATCTGATACCCAAATTTGTATCTTAAATAGGATAAGTATTGCTAACATGAAACTGATACATACATACATATCAAACTGATACCTAGAGACTGGTACCATAAAACTAATACCTTTAGAGATACAAAACAGATACCTAGTAGCTATTACAATAAAAACTGATACCATAAAATATATAAAAATGATACCTAATAAGTGGTCATAACAAAAACCTGATACCTTCCCACATTAAAAAACTGATATCTAACAAATAATAAATACAAAACTGATACTATAACATATCAAATTGTAGTTTAGCAAAAGCTAACATTTCAATTTAATTTGTATTACATTTTGTTTTCATTCAAAAATAAGATTATAGACTGGTTCAGTCATAAATGCGACTTGGTACAAAACAATTATGCTGTGTTAACAATAATGACCATAAGTACAATTTTAATGCACAATATTTTTTTACATGATTAAATTACCGCTTAAGTACTAACATGCACTCTGAATTTAACAGAAAGGCATAGTTGAAAAAGGAGATGGAATTATAAAACATTTAGTGACACCATTCTTGGAAGAACCTGCTAATAATAAGTATACAGAAACAATATACTTTCCAATGCATTGTGAAAGCCACTGGACACTACTTACATTTACATATCCAACAATGGAATGGTCGCACTACGATTCTATGAGACCAAGACAATCAAATGAAAGAAATAATCCAAGTTTGAAAGATGCCATAACACTGGTATGGAAAAGTTTCCAACTTTTTTTTAAAAAAAAGTGATATTAATGTGTACTTTTTGCAAAGATCAGAAGTTGAAAAAATACTGGAACAACTTCGGACAAATAATAATATTCAAGTTATGCAGCTTAAACTGATAGAAATTCATCAACTAAAATGTGCAGCAGCATTCTGACGCGTAATCTTTTTGATGACTTTTCTTTCTTACAAATATTAAACTGCATATAGCAACTTTTCAAACTAATGCCAACAGAAATCCAAACTGATACCAACATTAATTCAAACCGATACCCACTGATTAAAAAAACAATACCAATCATCACCATGCACGCTACCAACAGTGAAATCATAACCAACATACATAAATTCAATTCAGTTCATACAAAAATGATTGTTATTCATACAGTTAGTTAAAACCATCACTTATATTGATTGTCATCATAATCTAATCACTTGTATCATATACTACAACAATTATTTCTAACCATCAAAATATTTCATTCATGCAAGATTAATTGTGAAATATTTGTCATGGTCTCACATAACAGATCTGAAGTACCGCTGAAAGTGACAAAAACAATTATGCTGAAAGCAAGAGAAAAAATTGCCTATAAAATACTTGCAGATAGTGCATGCTGCTGGGATTTAGTTGAATTCACGACTAGATTGAGTAAAAGTACAAGTAAATGAATGAATTCATGTTTGAGTTGAGAAAATGTGATGAACAGTGTTGTATGTAATTAGATCGTGTAGGAAAACAATGTTTTTATGTCAATTATATAGTATATGTAAACAATTTTATATGTTTTGCATATCAGTTTTCACTGGATTGGTGTATTCAAGATTAATGTTGCTCATATATATGTTGATGGATGAAATGTCACAATACTGATGTTTCGCATGACAAATTATTGAAGTGATACCAATTATAAGGCGCAACTGAATTTTTCAAAAACTGATACCTACAAGGCCGTAAAAATGATACCCATAAACTTCTAACAAAAAAAAGAAAAAGAAAATCGATACCTACCGAGGCACAAAACTGATAACTAAAAACCGTGAAGAAAGAAAATAATAAAAATTGATACCTATAAACTTTACACAAGAAAATAAGAAAACTGATACCTACAATGATAAAAAACTGATACCTAGCCGCTGAAGTAAAAATAAATAAAAAACAAAACTGATACCTACAATAGTGCAAAACTGATACCCATAATCTGAAAACAAGAATAAAATTAAAACTGGTATCTACCGAGACATGCAACCGATACCTAAAAACTGTAAGCATGAAAATAACACAAAACTAAAACCTACTGCAGAGTAAAACTGATACCCATCATACAAATCTGATATCAGTGATCACAAAAACATGATATCATGTCATACCAATAACACATAAATGTAAAAATAAAATAAAAACACAATAAGATATGAAGAATTTTACAAAAACTATAGAATATTGAGCACATTTCCAATGTATCAAACACCACTTTGCTAACGTATACAAGTTTATTTGAAAAATATATATGGAAATACATATATTCCCTAAAACAAATGTAATAAAAATCACATATCACTACAACAAAATGACCCTATTAGTGGAACACCGTTGTAATATACATTTTACAACGGTGGGCAAACCGTCGTGTATTAAGAAGTTGTAATAGACTAAAATCTTTTACAACTTTTTTGCACTGTTGCAACATTGTTGTAATATGTATATTTTACAACTTTTTTCCACCGTTGTAATAAACTTTATTACAACAGTTATGCACCGTTGTAATAATATCTACTATAACTGTTATGTACCGTTGTAATTGACAGTTGCATTTTATAAAAAAATAGACATCCATTGCAACTGAAATGAACAATACACTAAATATAGCAATACTCCATAAGCAAAACAAATATTACAGTTATTTGCAAACTAATTTATTAAAATACTCAAATTTTCAATATTACAAACAATAAGTTTTACAAAAGATTTTGCGGACTATTACATACTTGACTGTTACAAAGCAACTTAGTACAAGAAGGTTTAACCTCTTTTTTCTTCATGTCAGTGAGAAATACCTTCAGTCTCCATAAGAGTACTGGAGATGGCAATACTGCAGCGCTATTTATTGGTAAAGTCACACATTTCATCTGGCCGTTCTCTACAGAATGCAATAACCCCTCCCATTGATATTTCCAGGCTCGCTATAATCTGGTGCGTTCACACAAAATAAACAAAACAAGTTTTAGAGATATTTCTCAACACATCCGAGTTACTTATAAGATGATTGCAAAAGATCATAATTTCCAAGCATAATTTTAATTTAGCACACTGGTAAATTGTAAAAAGCAAACATAATTTTCTTACCTCAATACCAACACAAAAACTTCACTATGCATAACAGAAGCTTGTAGCATGTGATTACCCTCTGAATAATACATAAAAGAAGAACAAAGTACATACTTGACAAGCTCAAATATTGGTTCAAGCTTACCTAAAACATAGCGAGTCTTTGTTAACAAAGCTGCTCACACAATGGGAGAGTTTTACTACTCTATTTGTAATGCATTTCCAAATGATGCTGCTCCTGTATATAATCAAACAATGGATTACCATTGCCACTTTATTTTCATTATTTTTACCCATGAACCAAGTTAAAAATTATAAAATGAATATTGCTAGATGGTGATAATAATGATGAGACAATACACTTGATGTCAATTATCTGTTGTTCTTACTGCGATGTTCATAGACAGTGTGCCATATTACTGCTGTGTCATTTCATATAGTTATTTACAGAATGATCTATAACATTATATTAAAGAAAATCATCTGTGGGTTAATAATCAAGTTCATGAGTACCACAGTGAAACTAAGAATTGGTGATTGCACAAAATATATATTAGTTTTATAATTTATGCGTAAGCTTGACGGACTGAAGCATGGATAATGCAAGCATGTATGCTAATTATGTACCACATACAGCATGGCCTAATTATCTCATTTCACTGAATCAAATAGATATCCCAAAAATGTAATATGGTAGCATCAATACCTGGCTCTCCTCATTCGGCTCTTCAACCATATCTTCTCTTGGCTTGCTATCTCTAGGCTGTTGAATCAAATAGATATCCCATAAATGCAAATGCTAATTAAAAATTATTCCCAGTTAGAGCAATAAAGTAACAAAAAATTTGCATTGTTCATGTAAACAATTGAAGGTGTCCAAGATATCATAAAATAATTGTGCAGGCATATATTTAATCTCAAGTTACTGGCAACAAAACTGAAACACTCATGTTAATAATTATAAACATTACATGATTCATTGACAAACATAAAATGAATCTCAAAATAGCATCTGTAATTAACATCATACTAGCCATTAAAGTTATTCAAGTTAATGCACAATGCCAGTGCTGCAAATTTGTAAACTTTTTCTAATCACCAACAATTTCTTAGCTAACTAATGCTTGTATCACCTAAAAATTTCATTGATATATAAGGCCAAACCTCATGTGCTTGCTATGTTTTTGCGAAGATTACAAGCAGCAACTTGAAATCAATGGCAGTGAGCACCATATAATCAAAGAAAACTATTTTTCTACACAATTCAGTACTCAAGTTATCATTAATACTAAGACTTATATAGATGGTGTACAGCTTCATGTCCCGCTCGATTGTATGTTGTATATTGCACAAAAGCTAAAGCTCTTAGTATTACAGCAACACCACTGATAAATTCAACAAATTTGAAGATAACCAAAAAAACTTAGACAATCAATTACCATGACGACCGGATCCAAGGTGAAGATATTGAATCCAAATTGAAGCTTAATGCCTTCACTAAGCCTATTTGGAAATTTTGGAAAGAACGGAACAGTCGTGTGTTCCAGAACCATTGTAAACAAGCGACAGATGTTAGCAAGATGGATTATGGAGACTTGCAGCTAGTAATTAATTAGGAGAATTCTGAAGAAGCAACTCACCTAGAAGGGACAAGCAGGAGTGGGCCATATTGAATGGGAAAAAGTCACAAAACCAAACAAGGGCAGACTCGAACTCATGTCATTTTGCACTCAATCAGCAATACTTGCCACTCCACTAGCATGCCTACCATTTACATTAACCTTGCTAGTTTTTTGTAAAGAAACTTTAAAAGGAAGTTCACTCGACTGCTGCTCCCTTCCGGGAGGTTCATGGTAGAAACTCAAATCACCAGAAAGCAATTTTGGCTCAAAAACATGAAATCTGACCCTTTTTTCTAAATCAAAAATTAAAACAATTACGAAGGGTAATGAAACCTTACCCAGATGTTAGCCGCCACAAATGAAGGAGGCTCAGAAATTCGATCCTAAGAAACAACTCAGCAAGGAAAAGAAAACGAGATTTCTCATCAAGGTTGATCGACCATTTTCCTAAAGGCCTGTGGAGGCATAAGCACCTGATCGGATCCGTTTGCTTACGCGAGAAGGTGAGATTTTTTATTTTGTAAGTAGTTTGGAGGAGGAAAAATTTCACGAGCGGCGACCATTAAAATGAAAAGGGGGATATCCATTTCGTTTAGAATTTTCCAAATGAAACGTCATCCATTTTGATTTAGAGTGCAGTACAAAATAAGTCGACCCGCCTAAATTTTCACCTTTCCCACCTAGATTTTTGATTTAGAAAAGAACGTAAACTACTTAACTTTTAATCCAATCGGATGCGGGAGTGTGTGGCTTTCAATCCAACGGTTGAAATCAAGGGAATGCTGAAATTCGCGGGGTTATCATTTCTGCACACATTTGGGCGAATTTTAGCCGAGCCATTTAGCATCAGTGCATTTTGGATCAAATTTTCATTTTTCTTTCCACTTAACTTTCGTCCTTTTGCGTTAACATTTTATGATCGTTAATTTTTCATTGATCATAATCATATTTTCACCTAAATATATAGTATTAAATGTTATAAGTTAGAATTAATAAGCAAAAATTTATATTAAATATAATATGGATTTCTAGAGAATTGAATTTTATTGAAAATACTAAATATTACTTATTGTTACCAGAAGAGAATTTGCATGTCCCACCGTATAACATTCTATAATAAATAATCAAAAAATTCAGAATTCATCTGTATCCTTATTCGAAAAATAAAAATTATTTGATATTAGAAAAACAAATACAGATATAGTCTCACTTGCATTCGATGATTATTTGTTTGAGTGCAAATAAAATTATACTTAATTTTTTCGTGTAATTTAATAGATAAAATTATTGTCATTTATTATTTTATAAGTAAAATGTTTTAATTATTAAAAGTTAATTACTATGTATATGTTACTAGTTATTAACTATTTATTAGTTATTTCATATTTAAAATTATTAATACTATTTATTAGTTATTATTATTATATCCATTATTATTTATTAATGTTAATTGTCAATATTAGTTAGTTCACATTTAAAATTAATTAATATTATTTAACTATTAAAAATAAATTACTACTTATTAACTATTAATTATTTAATAATAATTGACAAATATGATTGATTCCCAAGTTTATTATTAATTATTATTATTATTAAATATCAATATAATTAGTTATTAAATATAGATATTATAAACATGAAGTTTGTATTAGGCATCTCTATTACAACCAATAAAATGAAAAGTTGTGATATATATGTTTATTACAACAGTGATTTTTTCCACAGTTGTAAAAAAAACATTTATTACAACAGTGCGTTTTGCACAGTTGTAAAAAAGCATTTATTACAACAGTGCGTTTTGCACAGTTATAAAAAACATTTATTACAACTGTGCTTTACGCACAGTTGTAAAATTAAAGTTGTAATATGGTGTTTTTGTTGTAGTGTATTATTGGAAGCTTGACAATTACGCTTGTTATGGCCATATTGTTTGCACACGCCACATCTATTTTGCTTGCTCTGGAAAAAAAATGCAAAACCTCCCTTTCGTTTTGTTGATTGTCTCCTAGCTCTACATTTATCCTTGGGTGGCTTAATCACTTCATCACCAGTTGAATCAACATTGGGTTTATCATAGGTAGGTATAAGATTAACAGTATTACAATACAAAGATCGATAATCTTCCAGAGTGAAATAGTGTTCAGTGAAATCATACACATTTGATTTCACTTTGCTAATCATTTTATTGCATAAGAACAAAGAAATTCCATCACTTGCCATTCATTACAACTGCTAGTCCAATCTTTGAGATCAACACGATAAGAGATTGGAGATTTCACTTCAAAAAAAATTCAGAAGATTTGTAGACATCCCATCCGAAACCTTCTTCAACCAACTCTTTCAAGCGATTTTCCCTAGTCCGGCATAAAATCATAGTAAATAAACGACATTTCTCTCTCCTTTTAGCCATTTGCTCCATAATTTTAATACATATTCCATCCAAGCACGATGTAATAGGTAAAGCCCTCTTATCTAAATCCAACTATTGAAACTTTCAGCCATGTTAGAGCTATACCCTCATACCATTTACCCCAAAAAAACAAGTCAACCCACTTATCAAATGGTTTATCTTTCAAAAAATTCACAGCTGCATTGCCACCAATTTCCAAAAATTTAGAATGTGCATCATAAAACTCAAACACATTAGATGGTCTAAAACATATCTTAAACAATTCAACAATTGAAGTGTTTGCAGTACTGGACTTAACTACTAAGAGAAAATTTTGTTCCATATGAAGGTAATAATAACTATGAAATGACATTGGAAAAACCTCTTGAAAGCCAAAAATTAAACCTTGATGACAGTCCAACCTAAAAACCAAACTCCAATCTTCTTGAAGCATTTCCTTCAAATGACTTAAAAACCATCTCCAGTTATCCACATTTTCTATAGAAACTATAACAATTGCTAGAGGGAAGAAACCTACGAAACAAAATTCCAGAATAAAAAATCAAAAAAATAAAACAAAATTCATGATCATAATAAGAAACAGCTACCGACTAAAATTAAAATGTGTTACCTACTAGCTGTAACATTAAAACTGATACCTTCAGACAATGAAAACCTTACCTAATAGCTATAGCGTAAAAACTGATACCTTTAGACATACATATCTTCTACCTACTAGCCGTAGACAAAAACTGATACCTTCAGACAAACAAAACTGCTACCTACTAACTATAGAGTACAAATTGATACCTACAGGCATACAAAATTGCTATCTACCAACTACAACACTAAAAAATGATACTCTAAATAATATAAAACTAATACCTCAAAAACTATATAAAAAAACTGATACCCTCCATTACCTAACAAATAACAACTAGCAAACATATACTACATTATACCCTGGTTACCATTCTTTGCAGTAACATCCATCAATAACCTTACCTCCCCTTCAAATGAGTCCCTCTAAAAGTATCATCAGTCGACAATACTTGAACCCAAGAATAAAAGCACCTAAGCAAACATACACTCTCTCAAATAGATTTATAAAAGGGTTAACTACCATGTCAACATAAGAACCCGGGTTATGATTCTTTAGTGCCTCTAAATACCAAGTCAAATCATTATAAGACATTGCATCATTACCATACAATTTCGTTAAAGCATGTTGCTTCCCGCAGTAAGCAAAAGAGTAAGACAATTTAAGATTAAACTCTCTACGAAAATCAGCCATGATATCTTTTGGTTTCTTACTCAGATGATCTCTAATTTGATCTATCATCAATGATTTAACAAATGATCTAGAAAGGTGAGGATTGTTCAAATTTCTTAGACCACCACCACAAGAATGCTCAACAACTAAAGTCTAAATGAAAAACCAACTAAGATGCCCGGAATCACAAGAAGCATGCACTTTAAATGGACATCCAGTGGAAGACGAAGAACAAACTGCCGTAATCGTAGTAGAGCTATTCTTAAGAAAATGTAACTCATGACCCGTTTTAATTTGTTATGCCATTAAGAATTCTTTAAAGTCGTTAGCCCCTCAAAAACAAAACAATTAAAATCGAAAATTGTTAATGTAGAACCTCGTTTCATCAAGTCTTTCAAGTAACTTTTTCTATGCACAACAATGTTTGCATCCAAAGATACAGTAGAAGATGAATGCATCGAAACATTAGTTGAAAGCAAAGAAGAACCATCAATGATGTTTTCCAATTGAAATCCTTCAACTTAACATAAAAACAAAAAAAGCACTCTTATTGTGTAGTTGAAAACAAACAATACTTTGTACATCAAAATTGGTGTCAACAATTATAGTTTTATTCTCAAGCACATAGCTGATCTCAATCAACATAGGAGTGAGCTGAGACCAATTCCGACAAGTTTAATTCCTTAAATCATAAGCTAAGCTATCAACGGACAACCGAGTGCTAAATGAGGAATCATTGAAGACAACTACAATAAGAAGATTTTTTTTCACCATTGCAAGAAAAATATAATTCAAAAAAAAAAAACAATTAGCAAAGCAATCAACTAAGAACTGATACCCACATGATAGTTCTGATACCCACAGACATAAAACTAATACCTACATATATATATAATTGATACCTATAAACTGCTATAATCTTTTAAAGGAAAACTAATACAACAAATGTTTACATCATAGTTTGATTTATTAAAATAAAAAAGATTGATTGAGTCAAAGAGTTAATGCAACAGTACAAAAATAACACAATAACAAAAACATAAGATCAAAAACATAACAGAGTAAATATAGTAAAACTGATACCTAAAAATAAAAAATTGATACCTAAAAACTTCTATAATGTTTAAAAATATATATACAAAAACTATTTACATCATAGTTTGATTGATTAAAGCAAAAGAAGTTCAATTATAATACAGAGTTAACGCATCAACACAACTACATAAAAAATACAACATCAAAAAATGCAACAAATAAGTATAAAACAAAGTTAATTAAACAAAGCTGATACCTAGAAAAATACAAAACTGATACCCAACATCTGAATAAACAAACATTAGAACGAACCTGCTTGTAGAACCAACATAAGCCATTAATCATCAATCCAAATAAAAAAACCTAATCGAAATAATTAACATTAAATTAAAACAAATATGAGAGGAAAAGAAAATTCAATCAATGCAAACAGAAAAAAATATCAATGTTTGAAATTTGAGCGAGATCGAATTCTATTGTGCAATCAATACTGATATATACGAGATTGAATTTGCAATCTGAAATGCGCAATCAATACCAATGTTTAAAAAAGATTGTTAGAGATCAAAATATGCATGAAAATAAAATCGAGATGGAGATATAGAAAGAGATTCGAAAGATCCAATCGAGGAAGAAGACGCAAAGCGCGCACGTGAAATACAATTTTATAAAATAATCAGTATATTGTTCTTGTGATTAAAATTTTAGTGGGCTGTCCTTATGCATAAAAAAGCCTTAATTATTGTCCTTATGAATATTTTCCTATAAATAAATTGTAACAACCCGAAATTTTGGAACCAATTTAAAATTTTTATTTTAGAAATTTTAGTGGATTTTAAATATTTAAAATAATTTATTTTAAATAATAACTATTAATAATTTATTTAAATCGAAGTTAGAATGAATTTTTTTTAATTTAATTATAAAAGGAATTAGAAATAGCATGGTAGTTTGAAAATTTGTGTAACGACCTGGGTTTTCGAGATCCTGGTTATCGACATGAACTCAATGTCGACTACCCAAGCATCGGAAATACCGGATAGTTAATGAAAGAAGTTAGAGAGTGAGAATAGATAAGATAGAAAATTAGAATAGAAGAAGAGCATATAAAATTTCAGAGTAACACGTATCTCAAAGGGTAACGAATAAAATATAACACAACTTTGAAATAAAACAGTATATGTATATAGTAACATTATTAGAGTACAACACTTACAACACAACGGAAATAACAATAACTATATAACCCTGAAGCCTCCTGCTCTAGCTCTCAGTATATCTGTAAAATCCTAACTACTTGACTGCCCATACAAATTTGGGCACCCAAGAGTTTAGGGAAAACAAAACAAAATAAACTCTGGGTCATTCATGGGACTGGTATGAGTAAAACCATTTAAAACAGTTTGAGTAATTAAACGATATCTCATATAACCACGCCATATAACGGAACGGGTTTTCCCCTTATGAGAATCCAAATACTTGGTCCAACATTCAAAAACCTTTTGGAAGAACCGATAATCTTTATATCAAAATCCTTTTGATATTATAATAGTGTCTATCAACCACAATATAATAATCATCTAGCATAAAGCTTTCATCTCACGTTCCACATACAAAATATATAATTAAAAACCACGGGCGCTTATTGGTTAATGAATTCCAACTGGCAAGGTATGGGACCACCTTCACACAGTGTATCTCTAGAGAGGAATACATCGAGTTCAACAAGAACATCTTGTAACCTAGGCTAAACATGACCGGTCACTCATTTCGCTTAAGTGTACCGAATGTATTATCACCAACAGTTGGGATCAACAACCGTTTCCCGAAAGGGACAACAACAAAATAGATTATAGAAGTAAATGGAATTTCTCCAGATCAGGTGACAATACACCCTAATTGGCAGCTAACCACTTAGCCATGCGACCTACCCGATTTATACCATTTCTGCTTGTGAGGCTAGAGGCCATAACGTATATATGACACCTTTATTTACTTTGAATGGCACATCGTCATACCCGCCAAATCACAAATTGATTTCCCCAAAAATACCATGGGTATACAGTTAAGAGAAACGAATACCTCCGCCACCAAACGTATATACGTTTGAAGAGTCTATTAGACATTCTTCCATACAGGTCGCCCTGGGACTGGACAGACCGAAGGCACTATTCTGTAAACAGGACAACCCTTGCATAACTCCATCTTCAATTATCTTCATCATATTTGATCGCAACGCTAACGCCCATAGAGAGTGGTTTTCATATAATGAATCTGATCCCAATCTCTCCGTACTAACGATGGAAAAATGGTCAAAAATTTTGATAGTCGGTGATTTAATTATCAAAGAAAAACATGTGTGCAAACAACGATATTATTTCCAGATGGAAATTCTATCGATCAATCATCAATCAACATTTATTCATTTCCCCATTTCTCATTTCCATATATTCATCAAATCCTTATTTTCTAATCTTAGAAAATATACGTTATTAACTTTGGAAAACGTTTCCATTTCTGATTCACACATCAATATCATCCCACCTCTATCAGTCCCTAATTGTAAACTAGTAAGAGAACAACTTCCCAAGCATAAACCCCGAAAGCCGAAACCAACATCAGATCGATACCCAGAAAGCCATTCAACTCAACTAATTTCCAGTCAGTTTCTAATTTCAGTAATTCCATTTAAATTCCTACTTCAAACCTCAAATTCCTTTATAATATTTTATTTGCAAAATATTTACTTTAATCTATTTTTCACATAGAATGTGAATAATATTTCTTTATAAAATCAAAACAGTTTGATTTCGTATTTTAAAACAATATCCCAATTCTAACTTCTATTTATAGAATTATTCATACGAAATCCCCTTTTTATTTCTAACACATCTCATTTATAATTCCTTTTATGTAATTCTATTTATTTTGTATAAATCCTTTTATATAATTCTATTTATTTTATATAAATCCTTTTATATAATTATATTTATTTTATATAAATCCTTTTATATAATTCTATTCATTTCCCAAATATTTCCTTAATTATATTTTCCAATATTTGTTTCTAAATATTACCTTTTAAAATATCCTATTTATTTCATATATAGATATTTCATTTTCAATATTCACTTTGAAAATTTTCTTTTTACATTCCAGTATTTCATATGGTATTTAAAATATCAAATAACATGACCAGTGTCATCATAATCAATCAAAGATTATATATCACAATATATGAAAACAAACGATATTATAAATATTGAGGAATCCACTTGGATCCCTCCAACCTGATTTCCTGCATCCATAGATGTTAAACACTATAAATAACATCGATTTCATTTCAATATGAAATATTCTGATAAGCAGAATCAATATTTGATCAACGATTTATATATATATATCGTTATCTATAATTTCAACAAATAAATCAGCAATTCAACCAAACAATCAACACACAACAATCAATCATCATTTATCAATACTAGATTATATTTATAAAAGTATAAACTGTACAGAGTTAGTGAGATTTACTCACATTGGACGATCATCGTTAAATAACGATAACTGTCGGTTGATTCCGACAGACAATTTATTTCGCTATAAATTGTAGTGAGCTCCAATTCACTCCGAATTAGTTCATTGTGTAGCCGCCGTCCATACGATCCTAATGGATCTGACCGTTCGTTAATCTGACACCGTATGGCCAAGATATGAAAATTACAAGCTGTGTATATATTTTTATTTAAAATAAAACTTCATTAATATACTTGGGCCTCACCAAACGTACCATGGCCCATTCACTCCCATTGAAGCCCATACCTGCACACACCCTTCTTCGCCGATTAAATCCTCCCATCCCAGAATTGAAATACGCACAGTATACTGCCATTTTCGATCGTTTCCAAGCCTCGTTCTTCATTTCTACTCCACCAAAATTCAAATGGAAATTTCCATATTCATCTCCTTCGCGAGCTCTTCTACCTCCACCCAAATTTGTTGAACTCAACAACCTCCCTGTATCTCGCTTCTCCAGGTCTTGACGCACCATAACAGGATAGCACGACCCCTTTCAGCACCGCACCTCTCAAAATCATCACAACAACTACTATTCTCCGCCACAAACACTAATATGAACCTAACTTCTCGAATCAACGCCTCAATTTCCCAAATATCCTAAACCCTAGTTCGTGCCTCGCTAATTCCAACGAATGAGAATGGCGTCGAACAAAGTAAAGTGTGTACGAGATTAAAGCTTACACCAATACAAACTTATATATATATTATACGATTTATAGGATTTATTTTGATTTATTTAAAAATTTTGAAGGCCACAATATGACGCTGTTAGAAGAAAAGTAGCAGCTTGAATTTTCATTGACCAGAAGAAGTAATGAATTAGGTTTAGAAAAATGTTGGGTATTTATAGGATATATCTAATAATTTTATATTCGATTATTATATTCCATTTTATTGAATCGCTGTCGATATATGCAGTTTAAAAATCCCTATGATCACATACAACATCCAAAAATCATGAAAATTGGCATACAACTACAGTTCGACATTACAGACCCAACAAAACTTGTTTCGTCGAATTCCGAATCCGTTTGCTCACACATCGTATTTTCAAAGTAAAAATATTGACATTATTTCACATTAAAATCCCATACAGCCACATTCTGACTCTAAAAATCATGGAAATTGAAATCTAACAATAATTTAATATTCCGGATCCAACAAAATTAGTTTCATCGAAAACGGAGGTCGTTTGCAAAATGACTATTTTTAAAGCTCTAAATAAATCCGTTTAAATGTTAAATATATTTAAAAATAATTAAATTAAATATTAAAAAATTAATATTATCATATATATTCACATAGAATATAATCTGGCTCCAAAATAAACATATCGGGATTTATAACTCGACATTTAAAAATCCCAGATTAAATCGATATTCAGTTTATATTAAAAATCCATTTATAGTATAAATAAATCATTATAAATTATAAAGGAATTCCATAGCGACTTTTTGAAAATTTGATTTGAACATAAATCAAAAATCTACCCAACGAAATCCCGATTTTTCTCTTCCATTAGAAAAATATACTTCACCAGCTCCGAATGTTTCTTGTTTCACAGAAATCCAATTTAAAACGGATTCTGTATATTCAATTGAAGTTCGAATCGCCAAATTACGAACTGCAGCGCCATTTCGAGCTCGATTTTAATTATAATATAACTATACATTCAACTGTCGTTTAAATAATATGTTCGTTATTATAATTCAATTCTAAACTGAATTATATTATATATAATCCAATTCACATAATATTGTGAATTCTACTATATCCGACTATTTCAGTAATTAAATATATTATTCTATTATTTAATTTAATTAAATGTTCACTACTATTTAATTCTGGTCATTTTAAACTACCAACCCATTATCTAAATAATTAGATAAATTAATTATTATACCGTAAAAATACGGGTCGTTACAATTTGAATTTGAACTTTGACTGACTGTACAGGATGCAAAATAAATCAGATTTTGGTAAAATCAAAAATATTTAAATCTGTTTAAAAATATCTTTCTAACGAATCTGAAAATTTGAAATTTCATAGTGGGAATCAAAAGTTATGTCCAGTTTAATACTCAGAATAGTCGGTGTAGAATTTAATATAATATATAGCTCGTATAAATAGCCATTTTGCAAACGGCCTCCATTTTCGAAGAAACCACTTTTGTTGGATTTGGAATGACAAATTATTGTGAGATTCCAATTTTCATAATTTTTGGAATTAATATGTGAGCATAGCGAAAGAAAATGTGCTTTGTCAATTTTAGTCAAATTTAATCGACTATAAAATGGCCATTTTTCAAACGGTCTCCAAATTCGACGAAATTAATTTTGTAAGGACCATATCATCAAAATAAATCTAGATATAATTTTTCTGTAATTTTCAGAGTCAGTATGTTGATTTGGTAAATTGAAATGTACATTGAAATTTGTACGTATTTATTTTAAATAGTACATTATTGAAGAACGTGCTGTAGACTTCAGAACTGGGCTTCACCACTAGTCCCATTGTGTTCAGAAGGTGTCAAAACCTATTGTTAGTCAGTGAGTAGGCCTGATTTGGACTCTGGCCCGTTTCTGGCTTTATAACATGTAAAACGATGAAATATATTATTATTTTAATAATCCAAAACCCTAATTCTTCACTAACAAACCCGCCGCCATCTTTCCAGTGAAGGGTTGAAACGCACTGAAATAAATCCCCAAATCTCTCATGATTTAATTCGAATTAGCTAATAGTGATTCAACGGAAATCGAAGAGCTATGCGAGCTCGTCAATTTGGTACGGCTATTATCTGAAATCTCGACTTGTGGCGAACGAATTTGAGCCCTAAAGTCACTCCGTTCAAGGGCGTTTCCCCGGCCCTGGGTAAGATCGAATTCGCCATGGTGGCGTGAGTAGGGTGGCGGCACTTCGACGATCAGGGTGGTGCATTCAGATCATGTTCTCGAGCTTCGGGGCAGCGCGCGCAGGAGGAATTCCAGTTCGACGATGGGTTCTGTGAATACGAAGGAGAAGGGACGACCATGTTTTGTTTGGAGGGTAATTAAGGGATTTTTAATTTTAATTTAGTAATTAATGTTTAGAATACTATAACTCTTTCATACGAGGTCCGTTTTGTGAACCGTCAGAAGCGTTGGAATCGTCTTTCCAAGATCTACAACATGGAACAGACTAGATCTGAAATGGAGAAGATCAGATTTTGGCCGAAATTCAAATTTGTATTATTCAGAATTAAAAGCAAAGTGAGATTTCTATTTTTATAATTAAAAATTTAATTATTTCTTGTTATTCAGAATCCATGTAGTTGTGTTAAATAAAGTCAGATATGTGATGCTTGGAATTTGAATCTGTTGAATGTTGATTGTTGATCGTGATGCTCATGTTTATTAGATCTTGTTTGAATTTATAGTTTATTATTAGATCTCGATTTGAAATAAAAAAATTATTTTTATTTCAGATCTATGTATAGTGATTTGATGTTATAACATAAGTTTCATCTTTTATTTTGAAACATGAAACATGGTTGTTTAGATTTCGATTAACAATAAAAATCTCATCTTTTTTGTTAATATGAAACATCAGTTTTCATCAATTTGTTGAATTAGAATTTTCAACAAATGTAAACATCAGTTTTTGTCAATTTGTTGAATTAGAATTTTCAACAAATATGAAACATCAGTTTTTGTCAATTTGTTGAATTAGAATTTTCAACATATATGAAACATCAATTTTTGTCAATTTGTTGAACTAGAGTTTTCAACAAAAATGAAATATCAATTTCTATCATTTTGTTCAATTAGAATAAAATAGAAAAACATGATTACATTAAAAATTTACATTTTAATGTAATGTTAGAAATTAAAGAAAGATTCATGTTTTTTTAAAAAAGCATGTTTACATTTAAAATCCACATTTTTAATGTAATGCATGAAAATAGAGAAATGTTCATGTCTTATAATAAAAACATGTTAATACATGTTTGTTAGTAAAAAGTCAATTTTCTTATGTTAGATTAGAAATAAAATAAAAACATGTTATTACATGTTTTGCTATTTAAAAAGACATTTTTAAATATGTTAAAGTAGAATAAAAAGAAAATCATGTTACTACATGTTTTGCTATTTAAAAAGACATTTTTAATAGGTTAGAGTAAAGTAAAAAAGAATAACATGTTACTACATGTTTGGTTAAATAATAAAGATTACATTTTTATTAGATATGGTGATCATTAAAAAAACATGTCAATTTTTGTAAAATCATGTCATGTTATTTAAATAAGTCGTTTTTGTAGAATCATGTTACATTAGAATAGAAATATCACTCTTGTTAAAAATGTCATTTTAGATAAAAATTTCATTTTGGATAAAAATGTCATTTTAGATAAAAATGTCATGTTAGGATAAAATTGTCATTTTAGATAAAAATGACATGTTAGATAAAAATATCATTTTAGATTAAAAAGTCACTTTAGATAAAAATATCATTTTAGATAAAAATGTCATGTTAGTTAAAAATATCATTTTTGTTAGAAAATGTTGTGTTAGTTAAAAATATCATTTTTGTTAGAAAATGTTACATTAGATTAAAAATAACATTTTGTTAGGGATGTTACATTAGAATAAAAATAACATTTTTGTTAGAAATGTTATATTAGATTAAAAATAACATTTTTGTTATAAAATTATCATTTTAGATAAATTGTCATGTTAGATTAAAAATAACATTTTGTTATAAAAATGTCATTTTAGATAAATGTCATGTTAGATAAAAATATCATTTTAGATAAAATGTCATGTTAGATAAAAATATCATTTTAGATAAATATGTCATTTATGTTAGGGATAAAAATGTTGAAACTTCAAAATTCACATTTTTAATGTAAAGATAAAATATTCATTGTATGGATAATAATGTTGAAACATTAAAATTTACATTTTTAATGTAAAACATGATTTATTCAAAATGATCATTGGTTGAAATATAAAAATGTTTAACAATAAAAAGTTTACATTTTTATTGTATATGAGAAAAAATGAACATTTGTTTTAAGAGATTCAAGTTAATAAAATTTTATTTACATTAAAATTTACACTTTAATGTATGTATGAGTCATATTAAAAGATTCATTGTTTGAAATTTTGTTTTCACATTAAAATTTACATTGCTAATGTAAAAATGAATCATTAGAAAAAAGGTTCATTGCTTGAAAAAGTGTTTTTACATTAAAATTTTCATTTTTAATGTAAATGAATCATATGAAAATAAAAGATTCATTTCTGTAATAAAAATATATTTTGACATTGAAATTTACATTTTTAATATAAATAAATCATTAGAAAAAGTTTCATTGTTTAATAAATTATATTAACATTAAAATTTCACCTTTAATGTAATAAAGGGTTGATTAAAAAGATTAAACTTTGGCAAAAATGTGTTAACACGAAAAGTACATTTTTAATGTACAAATGATTATATAAAAAGATTAAAATTTGATTTTAATATGTTTACATTCAAAAACCCATTTTTAATGCATAAAAGGATTCGATAAAAAGATCATTGTTTGATAAAATGTTTTTACAGTAAAAAAATTACATTTTTAATGTAAGTAGGAATAATTAAAATATGCATTGTTTAATATTAACATTTAAATGTTATAGAAGTAGAAATGTTCGTTTGTTTGATATTAACATTAAAATGTTAGAGAAGTGGAAAAATGTACATTGGTAAATGTGACACCCCACGTCCATTAATGTCACTCACAAAGGGAATGCATTAACTTCTGTGGAGTGTTTTAAGTGTGTATAGAACATAAACTTAACAACAAGACATATATAAAACAGTACTTAAAAATTTAAAACTTCATTTATTACAGTGGTAAACAAATAAGTTTGATTACATCATCAAAAACCAAAAACAAGAGTCAAGTACATAATATCCATCTTGACTAAATCGGAGTACATAAAATGAAAGACATAACCCTAACACAAAATAGCCATAAATAAGATAGGCTGAACTTTTACTTCAGTGATCCAAGCAACTTCCAAAGAAAGAGATAAAGCTGTCCAAATCAAGCTCCATTAGTACTAGTCCCACCCTGAGCACCTTGGAGGGGGGGGGGAGGAAGAAAAGAGGTGGAAACAAAGGGGGTTAGACATAAAGTCTGGCGAGTGCAATAACTTTAACAATATAATCATTATGTAACTAGGACAAGGCATAAGCTGGAAAATAAGGAAATGACTATGAACCAATGGGTATGACAAAGCAAACAAAGGAAATCAGATGAACAAAGATAACGTTAAAGGCGTACCTAATCACTATAAGATAATTACTACACTGCACCACACCAAACACCCTAAAAGTTGATCCCGCCTACAGAACTCAATAGTGATAATGGTAGTTTCGTGTACCCCTAGCTGCCTTTGTAGGTGTCGTCTGCCCCTATCTCCACTAGGTGTACCCACTACCCTCATTCGATCGGCTCCCTAACTCGTAGATACCCGTGCTGGCCCAACAGTGGGGTGTATCACTCCCCAAAGTGGCAACCCGATACCACCAAAATGCACGGCTTATATCTACACGATGCAACAACGTCTTACCTACCAGCCCGGGCCCACACATGCATATGACCCGTTGGACTTGCGTTGCCACCGCTAACCCGTTTTGACCTCTTACAATCAAACCCAGTACGCGTGTCCCGTCCTCGACTTGGGTCGAGCCCACAAAGATACTTAATGGGTTACTGGTTTAAAAAGGGCCCCCATGCATGACACAAGCTTTCCAGCTATGCTTGGTCCCCTCTAAGGTTTTTCCCCACTTAACCCCATTCTTATCCATGTCTTCTTACATGTTTCAACCTTGGTTAAGTGCATCTAATCGTATTTCACATGCCACCCAAGTCACCCACTTGATTTCACATGCCACCCAAGACACCTACTTAACCCCCTCATGTCCCACCACATGTTTATCTGGTTAAGTGTTTCTTAATTCATTAACATCGTAACCTTGTAAAGACCTCCCACATTAGAATGGCATTTGTGGCTGCTGGATTTGCCGGGCGGGTCCGGGCAGTCTTACACCACAAACGAGCCTAACCTCGTGTCTTTACAACTGTTACGCATTTAATTCATCCCTTTGACCTCTCACATTAGACTGGCATTTGTGGCTGCTGGATTTGCTGGGCGGGTCCGGGTAGTCTTACACCACAAATGAGTCTAACCTCGTGCCTTAGGCGGTTTATTATTACACATCTTTATTTAACCCCAAAGTGGATTAACATCCCTATTCAAAATTTGTAAATAAATTCCAAATATATACTTATGTCCATAATTGTCTCAATTATGTCCATAAATGCCAATTTTTCCAATTAATGTCTTAATTTAATTATATGCCTTTTTAAGGCCATTTATGCCAATTTTCAATATGTGTATATTCAATATTACCCCCATCGTCCCCACATTGTTCGTTCATTTATCATGACATATATATATATATATATATATATATATATTAGACTAGCAATTAGTCTAACACATAAAAGGGAAGAAACATCGCAAATTTGCATAACACACAAAATGGATCTAATCTTGCAAATAAGGATGACAACATAACTTGCATAAACTTGTTATTGTCATGAATCTAAACATAGGCCTAACGGTGTGAACTTGCATATATATAATATAGTTTTCATCCAAAACTTGCATAGGCCAAAGTCATAAACTTGCATAAAACTATGTACATCATAGATCTAAGTCTAAAGGTGTAAACTTGCATATATGTGATTCCAATTTCTACCTAAACTTGCATATAGTCACTTTATTTGATTCACATGTTAACTTGTGTACAATTCATATAGAAATTAGCATATAATCTACACCCAAACTTTCATATAAAATGATATCAAACGTGAATCAAGTTGAACATAGGTGATTTGGCATATGAAAAGGGATCCACAACAAAACTATCATTATGAACAACTAGCATATATTCACAAAATATCACATTTTTCCAATGTCTCACAAACATACCCATATAACCCAATTTATAACTCAACATAATTAACTTATTAATTATCTTATTAAAGAAACTGAACTCACAACTCAAAGAAGGTCTTGAGTTCTGAAATCTGAGTTCTGAAATTGATTTAGCTCGCCTTTGAAGTAGACAAATTCGTTGTTGTTGTTATAAATTTGAGTTGAATTGAGTTGATTAGCTTAACTTTCCCTCTAGTTGGTGGCAGCTACTCTAGGTTGCAAGGTGATAGCATGACGGCCATGATTCTAATTTTTATTTGGTTTTAGGGTTTCAGTCTATATGTGTTTATATAGAATTTAGGATTAATTTAGGCCATCCGATCAACCTAGAATCAATCAAGACCATCCAGTCAAGTAAAGTAACACCTCAGCCCTAATGACTCAGCACTGAGTCACAAAACCGTCATCCCTTAGATCTACCGGGGTGGGGGGAGGGGGCAGGTTGACCCATAGGTCGACCCCTAGGTCGACCCCCTGTTCGAATTGTATGGGGGAGGTCGACACTAGGGTCGACCCCCTGGTCGACCTGGGTCTTGGGAGGGAATTTTCCCGCCCAGCCCGCTCCTGACTTCTGATTTGAATTTTGAATCTGTTTCGAGCTGTTTGAATTTATTTGAATTTTCTGGAAACTTCCGACAGCCATAACTTCTTCATACGAAGTCCAATTTACGCAAACTCGGACTCTATCTCAACCAGAATTCCGAGACGAACACAATGGAGTAACCCGTTTCCCTTGATTCTTACATTTAAAATTAAGTATTCTTTAATTTGTTAAATTTAATATTTAAATTTATGGGGTGTTACATTCTCCCCTCCTTAAAGGATTTCGCCCCCGAAATATCCAAGTTAAGGAGATTGCATATCCTAACATCCAATCATCCATCTACTCAACCATCAAACACAGGGATCCATTGTCCTTACAAAATTTCTAATGCTGTATGAACATATGCAAGAAGTGTGTGTATATGTTCCTTATCTAATGCAAAAACAGGCGGTCTACTGATTCAGTTGACCTCCTTAATGCAAATCACGATAGTGCTATGCGTCCATTATGTATGCGAAAGAATCCTATCGATACATATTATTTCTACATGTGTGCACAACCATTCATTAAAATGCATCATCCATATGATGACACAACCATTATACATCCATTAAATTAAATATGCACACACATTTATATGCAACATAAAGGTGATTGAGCCGATTTAGCGCCTAAGTTGTGTGTATATGCATCCACGAGCAACCACTTGCATCCATTTGCATCCATCAGACATAACATGTATCAAACTCATGTTTCAACCATAGGGTTCTTCCTAACTAAGGATCGAAGATGTCATCGCAAAGATAATACTAAAAGATAGGACAAGTATCAACAAACGGTAGAAAAAGGAGAAATCAAAACAACCCTCAAAAAGGAAAGGGTACAACGTACGCATCTTATCTTCTGTCTCCCAAGTCGCGTCTCTTTGATCATCTCCCCATTGCACTTTGACCAACTTGAGCTCTTTGTTGCGAAGCTTTTTGACCTCCGATCCGAGAATGCGTGTAGGAGCTCGTCTGATCGTGGCATTGCGCTCTACTTCCACTTCTTCGAGCGTTCTCGGCTCTACCACTTCCGCTGTATCGTGTAAACACTTACGCAAATGTGAAACGAGAAACACGTCATGAACTCCGCTAAGCTTCTCTGGTAGCTTTACTTTGTATGCCATCTGCCCAATCCTCTCTGTAATTGGAAAGGGTCCTACGAACCTTGGTGCCAACTTCCCTACCGATCCAAAGCGGACTACTCTTCTCAACGGTGACACCTTAATAAAAACCATGTCCCCAACATTGAACTCAAGATCGGTTCGTCTCTTATCAGCATATGACTTCTGTCGGTCCTGTGCTGTCTTCATTCATCGTCGAATCAGGTCTATCTTCTCCGAAGTCTCCCTAATCATGTCGGGTCCAAGAAAAACCTTATCCGTGGATTCCCACCAACATGTTGGTGATCGGCACGGTCGTCTATAAAGAGCCTCAAAATGTGCCATGCCAATGCTAGCTTGAAAACTATTATTATAGGCGAACTCTACTAGTGGAAGGTGTTCTTCCCATGTTCCTCCAAAGTCTAGAATGCATAGCCTCAGAAGGTCTTTTAGAATCCGATTCACCCTCTCGGTCTGGCCATCCATCTGAGGATGGTAAGCGGTACTTAAGCACAATTGCGTTTCAATAGCCTCTTGTAAGCTCTTCCAAAATTCGCTTGTGGAAATAGGATCTCTATCGCTCGCAATGCTGGAGGGTATGCCGTGCAAACGAACTATCTCTCGAAGGTAAATAGATGCTAACCATGCGGCGGTCCCTTTACTTTTGACGGGAATAAAATGGGCACTTTTAGTAAGTCGGTCTACAATTACTGTGATGGCCCGAAAATCTGTACCAATTTGACTTGACTAATATCCTACACATTCGACTCAAAGTGCACGAAAATTCCGATCATTAATAGAAAGAAGTTAGAGGGTGAGAAAGATAAGGTAGAACTAATAGAATAGAAGAGGAAGAAGATCACAACTGAACAGAATCAAAGTAAATACGAAACTCACAGCGGAATGAATAAATTATATTATATTATAACATAACATTGAAATACAAAATCTGAATTTGTACTTACATATCATATCAGAGTACAATACATCATATCACAGCAGAAATAATCTCTAAATAACTAGTGGTGGAGCTTCCTGCTTTGAGCTCCTCCAAGTGTATCTGTAAAAGTCTGAAACCCTTGTCTGCCCATACAAATTTGGACACCTAAGAATTTAGGTAAAACAAACAAAATAAACTCTGGGTCAGTCATGGGACTGATGTGAGTAAATTCCAACCATACTGTTTAACTTTTAAAAATCCTTTTGAACAAAAAGATAATAGTAAGACCAACCCACACATAAACATTGACGGTTTTTACCTTACTATAACCCAAGACATTTTGATATCAAAATTCAGGGATATTATAATAATGTCTAATAAAATAAATATCCAAGTAGAAGAACGCTTGCATCTCACGCTCCACATATACAGTATAAAATCATATACCGCATGGCACATAAACAGACAAGGTATGGGAGCACCTTTTGATCAGTGTACTCTAGAGGGGATACACCTGGGTTCAACAAGAACGTCTTGCAACCCGGCCACACATGACCGCTCACTCATTTGGCTTGAGTGTCGCGAATATATTGCCACCCACTGTTGTTGGCCATCCAACCGTAATCCAAGGATACAGAATTGAAAAGAAGTAGTGAATATGAATTTTCTCTAGATCGGTGACAATACACCCTGCTTGGGGATGACCCAACTAGCCATGCTGCCTAGCCCAACTTCTGTCATTCCCAGTTGTGAGGCCAGAGGCTACATCTATTTTCAGAACATCTCATCACCATTCGCTTTGAATGCCACATCGTCAAACCCATCAATTCACTAATCGATTTCCAAAAAATATCACGGGTATAAAAAGCTAAGAGGAACGAATTCCTCCGCCACCAGACGTAATACCTTTTAAAGATCAATCGTACGTGATAGGCTAGGTATACTCTGTCAGACACACGTCCATACAGTTCGTCCTGGGACTGGACAAACAGAAAACACCATTCTGGAATAGGACGACCCTTGTATTTAACTTCGTCTTCAATTTTCTTCAGCATAATATATCTCGCAGCGCTTATCCCTATACGTAGTGGTTTTCAGATAACATATCCAACCGGTCTCTCCGTATTGACAACGATGGTCAAACACTTCGATAGTCGGTTATTTAACCATCGAAGTAAAAACAACATCCATTCAAATGTATCACACAATCACGTGCACTTTTTATTTAACATTCGACTTTATTATTCGAATTCCCATATCTTACAAGATATTTCCCAACCCCCGTTTTAGCCTTTCGCACTTCTTGAAAAACATTTCCAGTTATCATAAACTCCTATTCTCCTACGTTCCAGAAAATATACGTTATTAACGTTCGAATATTTCCATTCTTTTTATGTTCTTTATTTTCTACACTTGGATAGTATATCCTAACTATATTGGAAAAATATTTCCAATTTTATGTTAAACATTTTAATCTGTCAAGCGTTCACTTTAAAACATTATTCACTTTAAAATGTGAATATCATTTCTATTGTAGAAATCTGATCACCTTTATCAAATAATTCGTTATTCAAGTAATAAATATCGTTATCTTGTTTACATGAATCTCTTTCATAATTTATATTCCCATTCCACTTTAAAATCTCTGTTTCTAAATACACTTCTGGTTAAATCAATATCAAGTTTATAACTAAATATTGATTATATATCCTATTATAATTTATCGGTTTAAACCTAATACTAACTATCCTATCAGATTATAATTCCTAAAAATAATTTACTTTAATATATTCGATTTCATCGAATTATAGTTCCAAATCCTAATGGTTTAATTCTAACCACACTTTGAACATCGAAATGCTGCCATCATTTTCTAACACGATTCTCTAATTTCTCTTTCTAAACTTATGCTTATATTTTCTTACAACATCGTTACTTATTACTTTCGAATAAGTGGATTTCAAACTAAACTATTAGTGCTGCTATATATAAAAATTAAGTTTAAGTTTGGTTAACAGCGTTAATTTATCGTTACAGCTCAAAACTTGTCATACGCTGTAATATTCTCCTTTATAACTAATCTTGACATAACAGACACGCTTAAGCCTAGTCAACAGTGTTTATTTTATTGCTATAGTTCAAAACTTGCAATACGCTGCTATATGCCACTTTATAACTAATCTCGGCGTCCCTTTCTGTTACAAACTGATACCATTCCTCGACAATAGTGAAATCGTTCAAGTTAGGGTATTTAATTTACCTCTCAGACCTTGATCGACAACGTTCTTATCTTAGAACAGATATAAGTTCGTAATTCTAACTCCTATTATTTATACTCCGTCAAATCGTATTTCTTGCTTTATTTGAAATGTGGTTTTATTATGCCATATCCTTAATTTTTGATCAGTTTACCGCTAAGTTATTTTCATTAGATTAATTTAAGACCAATTACTCTAAAAATCCTTTTCCAATTAAACAGCTGATTAAATCAACTTCATTCCATCAATTAATTCGGGAACTGATTTTAATTACTTCTAACAATTAGATTAATATAATTAATCTAATAATATTTCTTAACTGTTTGCTTTAAATTAATTATCCAAATTATTTACTTGTCGGATAATTACAGCTTCGTACTTCTTTAACTAAATAATCATTTATATTTACTTTATAAACGAACGATAAAATACTAGTTCATAATAGAACTTCTATTATAATTTAAATTTCTCTTAAATTATAAAAATATAATTTTTATCATTATCTTCGTTGATTTGCCTGACAGCCAACCAACTACTTAACAAAACGATGGTTTTTCGGTCGACCGTTACCACTTTCTTAATCGATATCGTTTATTGATTTATCGAAACAAATGTTGAATTTCCATTCAACGGCAACATTCACATGGGGTTTTACTGTCATTTGGGTTCAAACAGTGCATATATAAATAATTTAAAACAACCACTTCATATAAATATCGAGGAATCCGGTTGGATTCCTCCAACCGGTTTCCTCCATCCACAGACGTTAGTCATCACAATTTACACTAACTCTATACTAGTGAATATTATAATCGATGGGATCAGTGTCCAACCGATGATGTGTACATATGCAACGATGCATATATTTCAACCAATTTAATTGTAATCTACCTAATCGACCATCACACAGCATTCAAACAACGTTAAAATATAATTTTAATATTTTAAGATAGATCAGAGTTAGTGATTTTACTCACCTTTGCGCGTTAACCGTTAAATAACGATTTGCGTCAGTCGACTCCATTGGGCGTTCATTTCGCCATAAATCCAAACGATCTTCAAAACGCTCCAGACTTTCTCTATAGTGTAGTTGTCATCCATATGATCCTAGCGTGACAAACCAGTCGAGAGTCGGGCCTTACTAATTCCAAATCCGGCCCAACTGTCCAACTTGTTCCTTAGCTTCTTTCCACCGATTAGAAACATATGGACCATCCCTCTTTGCTTGAATCCAGTACTCACATTCCAACGCCTGTGGTTGGAATTTCCTTCACACATGCATGTTTACACGTGTGGGCTGAAGCCTACTAGCTTTTTACAGTCTCACTTCTCCCTGCTACTCAACGGACATGATCACTCCCTCACGCAAGTATCTTGGCTCCTCTCCGTGCTTTATAGTTTACCTTTTCTTTCTTTATACCATCGAACTGAACACTCCAGTGAAACACTTGCTCACGTCCTTTCCATGCAATTCATGTCGTGATCCTTCCGTAACTCCCCATGCTTCACTGAACAACGGAAAGAGTGTTCACACCGTACCCCTCCTACTAAACAAATCCGCTCCACGCTCCATACTTTTCCACAACCAAACCGTCATTTCTGAAAACAACCCCCCCTCCCCGCACCATGAATCGAGCCCAAACACTTTTCCAGAATCCTTCGAGAGCGACATCAATCATCACCGAAAACCTCCGTTCACTACTTCGAGGAAGTTCCCAACTGTACGCAACTACAAGATCCACTTCAAAAACTTCGGCCAACTCCATAAAACAGTCTGCACCACCTCACGTACCCCATCTCCCCCACTTCAACGTTCATCTTCCCTTCTTCTTCTTCTTCGACTACGTCTACATCTCCAACAAAATCTTCTTGAATCCTAACATCCGCCAGCTCCAATTCATGCACCGTCGTTCACATAAGTACCAGTCCCCCCCTCACTGTCTTCTTTTTCATGAACTTCCCCTTTCAGGTAATTCGCGTCCATTGTTTATTATTTTCTAGTTTGAGAATGAGAGAAGCCGTTCAGTATTTATAGAGTTCCAACCCTTCGTGATTAAGCAATAGGGTGTTTTGCTTTTAGGTGTAGGCTGTGCTATTACTTTGCCTGTAAGTATTAGGTAGGGAACTGTGTGTTTTTAGGTTAGGCTGAAATTATCTACACCTAGTTTTAGTGTAACTGTATGTAGGATGTGCAAAAAAGGAAGCTATATATATACTTTTCCTTAGTGTTGAAGTATACAAATTTAGTTTACTTTATTTACTTTGAAATTTCTAGCTTACTTCATCGGTAAGGCCATACTTACATGGATTCTTATTTTATTCACTGTGTGGCTTTCAGTGCAAGAACATGGAGTAGCATTTGAAAAAGAAACACCTATGTAGTTGTATGGTTTTTCTTGCGAATACACGTAGGGGTAGATAGGTTTTAGAATAGTATAGGTCTTGTTTTAGGACTATAGGCGTATGGTACACATTTAAAAATCTTCATTTACTTAGTTTCTAAGTTTTTAAGTTATAAAGTTTTACGCACCTTGCTACAGAAAATTCCGTTCACATATAAGTTGTTACGGACAGAAGTAAGAGTACGGTCGTGTCCAGCAATGAGCCACGATCCCAAAAATATAATAATATCGGTAGTTTAACTCATATTTAGAAATCCCAAAATACTGATACTGGGTGCAAAAATACTTCAAATAAAAATTTGCGTATTTAATTAATAAAAAATTACAGTAAAATTATAAAAATTAAATTATCACTACGTCCCAAAAGAACCTTATCCAGATTCGAACCGATATCTAGTTATTTCAAATAAACCGTTACGGTCGATATACGATTTCATAGCGACTTTCTGAATATTTGATTTAGGCATATCTTGAAATCTATACGACGAAATCTCCATTTTCCACTTTCGTTAGAAAAATATAGTTCAATAGATTTCAACGTTTTTTGTTTCGCAAAAATCCGATTTAAAATGGGTTCTGTACACTCAGTCGAAGTTCAGAATGTTAAATTACGAACTGCCGCGATATTACGGGCTCGATTATATTTAATATATAATTTTATACGTTCAACTTCGTTTTAAAATATATATAAATCCACTTACATTACGATTTCAATATTTAAACTGATTTAAATATTCAAATACAAACCGATAAAAATGCGGGACATTACATTCCTTCCCCCTTAAAATAATTTCATCCTCGAAATTGCTAAGAAATGGAGATGCTCTAATTCTAACTCCTCACAACCTGCTTGGTTGAAATTTCATACTTCACATCCCCATAACTTAATCCTTGCGTCGAATCTTTTATCCTTATATCAATCATTCTCGTATACTCAAGCCCTATTTCATTTCAACTTCCAGTTCCATCTCACTTCCAAATTCTTGGTCAATAATCCAATTCCATAACCAAACTCGGTTCCAATCCAATTTTGTTATCTTAGTTTAAGTTCCACTTTTACCATTTTAACTCCATAAGTTAAATCTTTTATTTCAGAATTCAAATTCCTAGGATTTATTTCAAACCAGTTTGAAATCATATATCTTTGCATATAATGATGGCAATTCAAAACATTTGAATTTTTTAACAACTCGTTTTCTCATAACAATTCAAAAACAAAATCTTTTGGTAGTAATCCGTCACTCCAAAGCTCGAAAATGACACTGATGATGTGGCCAGTATCATCAGAATTATTTTCCAGAGATCGAAGTGAGTTCAATACTATATCACTTTACAAAATTCATTTTAAAACACTTTCATTTTGAATTTTACTTCAAAATATCTTTCACAATACTTGGAAAACAATTTCAAATCTCCCAGGATTTTAAAATTCCCATATATTTAATCCAAAATTCATTTACAACACCTTTCCAAGTTTCTAGAGTTTTATTTCAATTCTGGTTTTAAATTCAGATTTAGTTCATCTGATTTTTCATATTATACTTATATAATGTTTCGATTGGTTATTTATATAACCAACTCAATTATAAATCTTATTCGATCTCAATAACGATCAACATATCCAATATAATATAATAATCTCAAGATATATACTTCTTCTATATCAAAATACATTTTGGGTAAAATTATTTTATTTTCCCAGCTTTTCAAAACATACTGTGTCGAATTGCTCTGTTCAAGAGTTTAGAAACACCTATCGACACAGTTTGCATTACTGTTTCGACCAGAATTCATAAACCACTCGACTGACCAACCAACACAATATAAAACAACAAATTCACAAATACGCTTTCATATATATACACTCAAACTCAATCTAGAGCATCACTAACTCCATCTTTATTGAGTTACGCCACAGAGCCAAGATAATCTCTTAACCTTATGCTCTGATACCAACTGTGATGGCCCGAAAATCCATACCAATTTGAGTTGACTAATATCCTACACATTCGACTCAAAGTGCACGAAAATTCCAATCATTAGAAGAAAGAAGTTAGAGGGTGAGAAAGATAAGGTAGAACTAATAGAATAGAAGAAGAAGAAGATCACAACTGAACAGAATCAAAGTAAATACGAAACTCACAGCGGAATGAATAAATTGTATTATAACATAACTTTGAAATGCAAAATCTGAATTTGTACTTACATATCATATCAGAGTACAATACATCATATCGCAGTGTAAATAATCTCTAAATAACTAGTGGTGAAGCTTCCTGCTTTGAGCTCCTCCAAGTGTATCTGTAAAAGCCTGAAACCCTTGTATGCCTATACAAATTTGGGCACCCAAGAATTTAGGTAAAACAAACAAAATAAACTCTGGGTCAGTCGTGGGACTGGTGTGAGTAAATTCCAACCATACTGTTTAATTTTTAAAAATCCTTTTGAACAAAAAGATAATAGTAAGACCAGCCCACACATAAACATGGACAGTTTTTACCTTACTATAACCCAAGATATTTTGATATCAAAATTTAGGGATATTATAATAATGTCTAATAAAATAAATATCCAAGTAGCAGAACGCTTGCATCTCACGCTCTACATATATAGTATAAAATCATAAACCGCAGGGCGCTTATTGGAGATTGGATTCCAACATACAAGGTATGGGATCACCTTCTGATCAGTGTACTCTAGAGGGGATACACCTGGGTTCAACAAGAACGTCTTGCAACCCGGCCACACATGACCGCTCACTCATTTGGCTTGAGTGTCGCAAATATGTTGCCACCCACGGTTGTTGGCCATCCAACCGTAATCCGAAGATACAGAATTGAAAAGAAGTATAAATATGAATTTTCTCTAGATCGGTGATAATACACCCAGCTTGGGGATGACCCAACTAGCCATGCTGCCTAGCCCAACTTCTGTCATTCCCGGTTGTGAGGCTAGAGGCTACATCTATTTTCAGAACATCTCATAACCATTCACTTTGAATGCCACATCGTCAAACCCGTCAATTCACTAATCGATTTCCAAAAAATATCACGGGTATAAAAAGCTAAGAGGAACGAATTTCTCCGCCACCATACGTAATACCTTTTAAAGATCAATCGTACGTGATTGGCTAGGTATACTCTGTTAGACACTTGTCCATACAGTTCGTCCTGGGACTGGACAAACAGAAAACACCATTCTGGAACAGGACGACCCTTGTATTTAACTCCGTCTTCAATTTTCTTCAGCATAATATATCTCGTAGCGCTTATGCGTATATGGAGTGGTTTTCAGATAACATATCTAACCGGTCTCTCCGTATTGACAACGATGGTCAAAACACTTCGATAGTCGGTTATTTAACTATCGAAGTAAAAACAACATCCATTCAAATGTATCACACAATCACGGGCACTTTTTATTTAACATTCGACTTTATTATTCGAATTCCCATATCTTACCAGATATTTCTCAACCCCCGTTTTAGCCTTTCGCACTTCTTGAAAAACATTTCCAGTTATCATAAACTCTTATTCTCCTACGTTCCAGAAAATATACGTTATTAACGTTCGAATATTTCCATTCTTTTTACGTTCTTTATTTTCTACACTTGGATAATATATCCTAACTATATTGGAAAAATATTTCCAATTTTATTTTAAACATTTTAATCAGTCAAGCGTTCACTTTAAAATGTGAATATCATTTCTATTGTAGAAATCTGATCACCTTTATCAAATAATTCATTATTCAAGTAATAAATACCGTTATCTTGTTTACGGGAATCTCTTTCATAATTTATATTCCCATTCCACTTTAAAATCTCTGTTTCCAATTACACTTCTGGTTAAATCAATATCAAGTTTATAACTAAATATTGATTATATATCCTATTATAATTTATCGGTTTAAACCTAATATTAACTATCCTATCAGATTATAAATCCTAAAAATAATTTACTTTAATACATTCGATTTCATCGAATTATAGTTCCAAATCCTAATGGTTCAATTCTAATCACACTTCGAACATCGAAATGCTGCCATCGTTTTCTAACACGATTCTCCAATTTCTCTTTCTAAACTTATGCTTATATTTTCTTACAACATCGTTACTTATTACTTTCGAATAAGTGGATTTCAAACTAAACTGTTAGTGCTGCTATATATAAAAATAATGTTTAAGTTTGGTTAACAGCGTTAATTTATCGTTATAGTTCGAAACTTGTCATACGCTGTAATATTCTCCTTTATAACTAATCTTGACATAACAGTCACGCTTAAGCCTAGTCAACAACGTTTATTTTATTGCTATAGTTTAAAACTTGCAATACGCTGCTATATGCCACTTTATAACTAATCTCGGCGTCCCTTTCCTTTACAAACTGATACCATTACTCGACAATAGTGAAATCGTTCAAATTAGGGTATTTAATTTACCTCTCAGACCTTGATCGACAACGTTCTTATCTTAGAACAAATATAAGTTCTTAATTCTAACTCCTTATTATTTATACTCTGTCAAATCGTATTTCTTTCTTTATTTGAAATGTGGTTTTATTATGCCATATCCTTAATTTTTGATCAGTTTATCGCTAAGTTATTTTCATTAGATTAATTTAAGACCAATTACTCTAAAAATCCTTTTCCAATTAAACAGCTGAATAAATCAACTTCATTCCATCAATTAATTCATGAACTAATTTTAATTACTTCTAACCATTATATTAATATAATTAATCTAATAATATGTCTTAACTGTTTGCTTTAAATTAATTATCCGAATTATTTACTTATTGGATAAGTACAGCTTCGTACTTCTTTAACTAAATAATCATTTATATTTACTTTATAAAACGAACGATAAAATACTAGTTCATAATAGAACTTCTATTATAATTTAAATTTCTCTTAAATTATAAAAATATAATTTTTATAATTATCTTCGATGATTTGCCTGACGGCCAACCAACTACTTAACAAAACGATGGTATTTCGGTCGACTGTTACCACTTTCTTAATCGATATCGTTTATTGATTTATCGAAACAAATGTTGAATTTCCATTCAACGTCAACATTAACATGGGGTTTTACTGTCATTTGGGTTCGAACAGTGCATATATAAATAATTTAAAACAACCAGTTCATATAAATATCGAGGAATCCGGTTGGATTCCTCCAACCGGTTTCCTCCATCCACAGACGTTAGTCATCACAATTTACACTAACTCTATACTAGTGAATATTATAATCGATGGGATCAGTGTCCAACCGATGATGTGTACATATGCAATGATGTATATATTTCAACCAATTTAATTGTAATCTACCTAATCGACCATCACGCAGCATTCAAACAACGTTAAAATATAATTTTAATATTTTAAGATAGATCAGAGTTAGTGATTTTACTCACCTTTGTGCGATAACCGTTAAATAACGATTTGCGTCAGTCGATTCCATTGGGCGTTCATTTCGCCATAAATCCAAACGATCTTCAAAACACTCCAGATTGGCTCCATTGTTTAGCTGTCATCCATATGATCCCAACGTGACAAACCAGTCGAGATTCGGGCCTTGCTAATTCCAAATTCGGCCCAACTGTCCAACTCGTTCCTTAGCTTCTTTCCACCGATTAGAAACATATGGACCATCCCTCTTTGCTTGAATCCGTTACTCACATTCCAACGCCTGTGGTTGGAATTTCCTTCACGCATGCATGTTTACACGTGTGGGCTAAAGCCCATTAGCTTTTTACACTCTCACTTCTCCCTGCTACTCAACGGACATGATCACTCCCTCACGGAAGTATCTTGGCTCCTCTCTGTGCTTTATAGTTCACCCTTTCTTTCTTTATACCATCGAACTGAACACTCCAGTGAAACACTTGCTCACGTCCTTCCTATGCAATTCATGCCATGGTCCTTCCGTAAACTCCCCATGCTTCACTGAACAACGGAAAGAGTGTTCACACCGTACTCCTACTAAACAAACCCGCTCCATGCTCCATACTTTTCCGCAACCAAACCGTCATTCCTGAAAACAACCCCCCCCCCCCCCCGCACCATGAATCGAGCCCAAACACTTTTCCAGGTTCCTTCGAGAGCGACATCAACCATCACCGAAAACCTCCGTTCACTACTTCGAGGAAGTTCCCAACTGTACGCAACTACAAGATCCACTTCAAAAACTTCGGCCAACTCCATAAAACAGTCCGTACCTCCTCACGTACCCCATCTCCACCACTTCAACGTTCATCTTCCCTTCTTCTTCTCCGGCTACGTCTACATCTCCAGCAAACTCTTCTTGAATCCTAACATCCGCCAGCTCCAATTCATGCATCGTCATTCACATAAGTACCAGTTCCCCCCTCACTGTATTCATTTTCATGAACTTCCCCTTTCAAGTTATTTGCGTCCATTGTTTATTATTTTCTAGTTTGAGAATGAGAGAAGCCGTTCATTATTTATAGAGTTCCAACCCTTCGTGATTAAGCAATAGTGTGTTTAGCTTTTAGGTGTAGGCTATGCTATTACTTTGCCTGTAAGTATTAGGTAGGGAACTGTGTGTTTTTAGGTTAGGCTGAAATTATCTACACCTAGTTTTAGTGTAACTGTATGTAGGATGTGCAAAAAGGAAGCTATATATGTACTTATCCTTAGTGTTGAAGTATACAAATTTAGTTTACTTTATTTACTTTGAAATTTCTACCTTGTTTCATCGGTAATGCCATACTTACTTGGATTCTTATTTTATTCACTGTGTGGCTTTCAGTGCAAGAACATGGAGTAGCATTTGAAAAAGAAACACCTATGTAGCTGTATAGTTTTGCTTGTGAGTACACGCAGGGATAGATAGGTTTTAGAATAGTATAGGTCTTGTTTTAGGACTATAGGCATATGGTACACAATTAAAAATCTTCATTTACTTAGTTTCTAAGTTTTTAAGTTATAAAGTTTTACGCACCTTGCTACGGAAAATTCCGTTCAAATATAAGTTGTTACGGACAGAAGTAAGAGTACGGTCGTGTCCAGCGATGAGCTACGATCCCAAAAATATAATAATATCGGTAGTTTAACTCATATTTAGAAATCCCAAAATACTGATACAAGGTGCAAAAATACTTCAAATAAAAAGTTGCGTATTTAATTAATTAAAAATTACAGTAAAATTCTAAAAATTAAATTATCACTACGTCCCGAAAGAACCTTATCCAGAATCGAATCCGATATCTAGTTATTTCAAATAAACCATTTCGGTCGATATACGATTTCATAGCGACTTTCTGAATATTTGATTTAGGCATATCTTGCAATCTATACAACCAAATCTCCATTTTCCACTTCCGTTAGAAAAATATAGTTCAACAGATTTCAACGTTTCTTGTTTCACAGAAATCCGATTTAAAATGGGTTATGTACACTCAGTCGAAGTTCATAATGTTAAATTACGAACTGCCGCAATATTACGGGCTCGATTATATTTAATATATATTTTTATACCTTCAACTTCGTTTTAAAATATATATAAATCCACTTACATTACGATTTCAATATTTAAACTGATTTAAATATTCAAATACAAATCGATAAAAATGCGGGACGTTACATTCCTTCCCCCTTAAAATAATTTCGTCCTCGAAATTGCTAAGAAATGGAGATGCTCTAATTCTAACTCCTCACAACCTGCTTGGTTTAAATTTCATACTTCACAACCCCATAACTTAATCCTTGCGTCGAATATTTTATCCTTATATCAATCATTCACATATACTCAATCCCTATTTCATTTCAACTTGCAGTTCCATCTCACTTCCAAATTCTTGGTCAATAATCTAATTCCATAGCCAAACTCGGTTCCAATCCAATTTTGTTATCTTAGTTTAAGTTCCACTTTTACCATTTTAACTCCATAAGTTAAATCTTTTATTTCAGAATTCAAATTCCTGGGATTTATTTCAAACCAGTTTGAAATCATATATCTTTACATATGATGATGGCAATTCAAAACATTTGAATTTTTTAACAACTCGTTTTCTCATAACAATTCAAAAACAAAATCTTTTGGTAGTAATCCGTCACTCCAAAACTCGAAAATGACACTGATGATGTGGCCAGTATCATCAGAGTTATTTTCCAGTGATCGAAGTGAGTTCAATACTATATCACTTTTCAAAATTCATTTTAAAACACTTTCATTTTGAATTTTACTTCAAAATATCTTTCACAGTACTTGGAAAAAAATTCAAATCTCCCAGGATTTTAAAATTCCCATATATTTAATCCAAAATTCATTTACAACACCTTTCCAAGTTTCTAGAGTTTTATTTCAATTCTGGTTTTAAATTCAGATTTAGTTCATATGATTTTTCATATTATACTTATATATTATTTCGATTGGTTATTTATATAACCAACTCAATTATAAATCTTATTCGATCTCAATAACGATCAACATATCCAGTATAATATAATAATCTCAAGATATATACTTCTTCTATATCAAAATATATTTTGGGTAAAATTATTTATTTACCCAGCTTTTCAAAACATATTGTGTCAAATTGCTCTGTTCAAGAGTTTAGAAACACATATCGACACAATTTGCATTACTGTTTCGACCAGAATTCATAAACCACTCGACTGACAAACCAACACAATATAAAACAACTAATTCACAAATATGCTCTCATACACTCAAACTCAATCTAGAGCATCACTAACTCCATCTCTATTGAGTTACACCACAGAGCCAAGGTAATCACTTAACCTTATGCTCTGATACCAACTGTGATGGCCCGAAAATCTGTACCAATTTGAGTTGACTAATATCATACACATTCGACTCAAAGTGCACGAATATTCCGATCATTAATAGAAAGAAGTTAGATGGTGAGAAAGATAGGGTAGAACTAATTGAATAGAAGAAGAAGAAGAAGAAGATCACAACTGAACAGAATCAAAGTAAATACGAAACTCGCAGTGGAATGAATAAATTGTATTATAACATAACTTTGAAATGCAAAATCTGAATTTGTACTTACATATCATATCAGAGTACAATACATCATATCACAGCGGAAATAATCTCTAAATAACTAGTGGTGAAGCTTCCTGCTTTGAGCTCCTCCAAGTGTATCTGTAAAAGCCTGAAACCCTTCTCTGCCCATACAAATTTGGGCACCCAAGAATTTAGGTAAAACAAACAAAATGAACTCTGGGCCAGTCATGGGACTGGTGTGAGTAAATTCCAACCATACCGTTTAACTTTTAAAAATCCTTTTGAACAAAAAGATAATAGTAAGACCAGCCCACACATAAACATGGACGGTTTTTACCTTACTATAACCCAAGATATTTTGATATCAAAATTCAGGGATATTATAATAATGTCTAATAAAATAAATATCCAAGTAGCAGAACGCTTGCATCTCACGCTCCACATATATAGTATAAAATCCTAAACCGCAGGGCGCTTATTGGAGACTGGATTCCAACAGACAAGGTATGGGGGCACCTTCTGATCAGTGTACTCTAGAGGGGATACACCTGGGTTCAACAAGAACGTCTTGCAACCCGGCCACACATGACCGCTCACTCATTTGGCTTGAGTGTCGCGGATATATTGCCACCCATGGTTGTTGGCCATCCAACCGTAATCCGAAGATACAAAATTGAAAAGAAGTATAAATATTAATTTTCTCTAGATCGGTGACAACACACCCTACTTGGGGATGACCCAACTAGCCATGCTGCCTAGCCCAACTTCTGTCATTCCCGGTTGTGAGGCTAGAGGCTACATCTATTTTCAGAACATCTCATCACCATTCACTTTGAATGCCACATCGTCAAACCCGTCAATTCACTAATCGATTTCCAAAAAATATCACGGGTGTAAAAAGCTAAGAGGAACGAATTCCTCCGCCACCAGACGTAATTCCTTTTAAAGATCAATCGTACATGATTGGCTAGGTATACTCTGTCAAACACTCGTCCATATAGTTCGTCCTTGGACTGGACAAACAGAAAACACCATTCTGGAACAGGATGACCCTTGTATTTAACTCCGTCTTCAATTTTCTTCAACATAATATATCTCGCAGCGCTTATGCCTATACGGAGTGGTTTTCAGATAACATATCCAACCGGTCTCTCCGTATTGACAACGATGGTCAAAACAGTTCGATTGTCAGTTATTTAACTATCAAAGTAAAAACAACATCCATTCAAATGTATAACACAATCACGGGCACTTTTTATTTAACATTCGACTTTATTATTCAAATTCCCATATCTTACCAGATATTTCTCAACCCCCGTTTTAGCCTTTCGCACTTCATGAAAAACATTTCCAGTTATCATAAACTCCAATTCTTCTATGTTCCAGAAAATATACGTTATTAACGTTCGAATATTTCCATTCTTTTTACGTTCTTTATTTTCTACACTTGGATAATATATCCTAACTATACTGGAAAAATATTTACAATTTTATTTTAAACATTTTAATCGGTCAAGCGTTCACTTTAAAACATTATTCACTTTAAAATGTGAATATCATTTCTATTGTCGAAATCTGATCACCTTTATCAAATAATTCATTATTCAAGTAATAAATACCATTATCTTGTTTACGGGAATCTCTTTCATAATTTATATTCCCATTCCACTTTAAAATCTCTATTTCTAAATACACTTCTGGTTAAATCAATATCAAGTTTATAACTAAATATTGATTATATATCCTATTATAATTTATCGGTTTAAACCTAATATTAACTATCCTATCATATTATAATTCCTAAAAATAATTTACTTTAATACATTCGATTTCATCGAATTATAGTTCCAAATCCTAATGGTTTAATTCTAATCACACTTCGAACATCGAAATGCTGCCATCGTTTTCTAACACGATTCTCCAATTTCTCTTTCTAAACTTATGCTTATATTTTCTTACAACATCGTTACTTATTACTTTCGAATAAGTGGATTTCAAACTAAACTGTTAGTGCTGCTATATATAAAAATTACGCTTAAGTTTGGTTAACAGCGTTAATTTATCGTTATAGTTCAAAACTTGTCATACGCTGTAATATTCTACTTTATAACTAATCTTGACATAACAGTCACGCTTAAGCCTAGTCAACATCGTTTATTTTATTGCTATAGTTCAAAACTTGCAATACGCTGCTATATGCCACTTTATAACTAATCTCGGCGTCCCTTTCCGTTACAAACTGATACCATTCCTCGACAATAGTGAAATCATTCAAGTTAGGGTATTTTATTTACCTCTCAGACGTTGATCGACAACATTCTTATCTTAGAACAGATATAAGTTCGTAATTCTAACTCCTTATTATTTATACTCCGTCAAATCATATTTCTTTCTTTATTTGAAATGTGGTTTTATTATGCCATATCCTTAAATTTTGATCAGTTTACCGCTAAGTTATTTTCATTAGATTAATTTAAGACCAATTACTCTAAAAATCCTTTTCCAAATAAACAACTGATTAAATCAACTTCATTCCATCAATTAATTCGTGAACTGATTTTAATTACTTCTAACCATTAGATTAATATAATTAATCTAATAATATTTCTTAATTGTTTGCTTTAAATTAATTATCCAAATTATTTACTTGTCGGATAATTACAGCTTCGTACTTCTTTAACTAAATAATCATTTATATTTACTTTATAAAAAGAACGATAAAATACTAGTTTATAATAGAACTTCTATTATAATTTAAATTTCTCTTAAATTATTAAAATATAATTTTTATAATTATCTTCGTTGATTTGCCTGACGACCGACCAACTACTTAACAAAACGATGGTTTTTCGGTCGACTGTTACCACTTTCTTAATCGATATCGTTTATTGATTTATCGAAACAAATGTTGAATTTCCGTTCAACGTCAACATTCACATGGGGTTTTACAGTCATTTGGGTTCAAACAGTGCCTATATAAATAATTTAAAACAACCACTTCATATAAATATCGAAGAATCCGGTTGGATTCCTCCAACCGGTTTCCTCCATCCACAGAAGTTAGTCATCACAATTTACACTAACTCTATACTAGGGAATATTATAATCGATGGGATCAGTGTCCAACCGATGATGTGTACATATGCAACGATGTATATATTTCAACCAATTTAATTGTAATCTACCTAATCGACCATCACACAGCATTCAAACAACATTAAAATATAATTTTAATATTTTAAGATAGATCAGAGTTAGTGATTTTACTCACCTTTGCACGTTAACCGTTAAATAACGATTTGCGTCAGTCGATTCCATTGGGCGTTCATTTCGCCATAAATCCAAACGATCTTCAAAACACTCCCGACTGGCTCCATTGTGTAGCTGTCATCCATATGATCCCAACGTGACAAACCAGTCGAGATTCGGGCCTTACTAATTCCAAATCCGGCCCAACTGTTCAACTTATTCCTTAGCTTCTTTCCACCGATTATCCCCGTAGAAACATATGGACCATCCCTCTTTTCTTGAATCCAGTACTCACATTCCAACACCTGTGGTTGGAATTTCCTTCATGCATGCATGTTTACACGTGTGGGCTGAAGCCTATTAGCTTTTTACACTCTCACTTCTCCCTGCTACTCAACGGACATGATCACTCCCTCACGCAAGTATCTTGGCTCCTCTCCGTGCTTTATAGTTTACCCTTTCTTTCTTTATACCATCGAACTGAACACTCCAGTGAAACACTTGCTCACGTCCTTCTTATGCAATTCATGCCATGATCCTTCCGTAAACTCCCCATGCCTCACTGAACAATGGAAAGAGTGTTCACACCGTACTCCTCCTACTAAACAAATCCGCTCCAGGCTCCATACTTTTCCGCAACCAAACCGTCATTTCTGAAAACAACCCCCCCCTGCACCATGACTCGAGCCCAAACACTTTTCCAGATTCCTTCGAGAGCGACATCAGTCATCACTGAAAACCTCCGTTCACTACTTCGAGGAAGTTCCCAACTGTATGCAACTACAAGATCCACTTCAAAAACTTCGGCCAACTCCATAAAATAGTCCGCACCTCCTCACGTACCCCATCTCCACCACTTCAGCGTTCATCTTCCCTTCTTCTTCTCCAACTACGTCTACATCTTCAGCAAACTCTTCTTGAATCCTAACATCCGCTAGCTCCAATTCATGCACCGTCGTTCACATAAGTACAAGCCCCCCCTCACTGTCTTCATTTTCATGAAATTCCCCTTTCAAGTTATTCGCGTCCATTGTTTATTATTTTCTAGTTTGAGAATGAGAGAACCCATTCAGTATTTATAGAGTTCCAACCCTTTGTGATTAAGCAATAAGGTGTTTAGCTTTTAGGTGTAGGCTGTGCTATTACTTTGCCTGTAAGTATTAGGTAGGGAACTGTGTGTTTTTAGGTTAGACTGAAATTATCTACACCTAGTTTTTGTGTAACTGTATGTAGGATGTGCAAAAAAGGAAGCTATATATGTACTTTTCCTTAGTGTTGAAGTATACAAATTTAGTTTACTTTATTTACTTTGAAATTTCTAGCTTACTTCATCGGTAAGGCCATACTTACTTGGATTCTTATTTTATTCACTATGTGGCTTTCAGTGCAAGAACGTGGAGTAGCATTTGAAAAAGAAACACCTATGTAGCTGTATGGTTTTGCTTGTGAGTACACGTAGGGATAGACAGGTTTTAGAATAGTATAGGTCTTGTTTTAGGACTATAGGCGTATGGTACACATTTAAAAATCTTCATTTACTTAGTTTCTAAGTTTTTAAGTTATAAAGTTTTACGCACCTTGCTACGGAAAATTCCGTTCACATATAAGTTGTTACGGACAGAAGTAAGAGTATGGTCATGTCCAGCGATGAGCTACGATCCCAAAAATATAATAATATCGGTAGTTTAACTCATATTTTGAAATCCCAAAATACTGATACAGGGTGCAAAAATACTTCAAATAAAAAGTTTCATATTTAATTAATTAAAAATTACAGTAAAATTCTAAAAATTAAATTATCAATACATCCCAAAAGAACCTTATCCAGATACCGATATCTAGTTATTTCAAATAAACCGTTACGGTCGATATACTATTTCATAGCGACTTTCTGAATATTTGATTTAGGCATATCTTGCAATCTATACGACTAAATCTCCATTTTACACTTCCGTTAGAAAAATATAGTTCAACAGATTTCAACGTTTCTTGTTTCGCAGAAATCCGATTTAAAATGGGTTCTGTACACTCAGTCGAAGTTCAAAATGTTAAATTACGAACTGCCGCGATATTACGGGCTCGATTATATTTACTATATATTTTTATACGTTCAACTTCATTTTAAAATATATATAAATCCACTTACATTACGATTTCAATATTTAATCTGATTTAAATATTCAAATACAAACTGATAAAAATGCGGGACGTTACAATTACCCAAATCCTCGTATTACCCTTCCTCGATCTTGGTAACCCATCTACAAAATCCATGGAAACGCTTTCCCATTTCCAAAGCGAAATCTCTAAGGGATGGAGCAAACCTCCGGGTTTCTTTTGCTCCGCCTTGACTTGCTGGCACACTAAGCATCTAGAAACGAACTCGACCACATCCTTTTTCATTCCGACCCAAAAGAAAACTCGCTTCATATCCCTATACATCTTATCACCACCGGGATGTATAGTCATCTTAGAGCAATGTGAGTCTTCAAGAATTTCCTTCTTCAAACTTTCGTCTTGTGGTACGCAAATTCTTCCATCTCTACGTAGCCAACCTCTCTCATCTAAAGCATATCTACCAAGATGTCTTGAGGACTCCCCTCCTATAAGCTTGCCTACTATCTCAACCAATTGTGGGTCGTTCCGCCGTGCCTCTCCAACTGGACCCAAAAGTGTAGGTTGCACCTCTAATGATGCCAACAATCCGGGCAATCGACAGAGGGTCTGAAGTCAAAGGAAGATATATACTCCAAACTCTGCCGCTCTATGAACAGAGTACTTAAGGTTAACTTCTTTCTGCTTAAGGCGTCAGGTACAACGTTACCCTTGCCAGGGGTATATGTGATCTCAAAATCGTAGGATGCCAAAAACTCCATCCATCTCTGTTGCCTCAAGTTTAGGTCCTTCTAAGAGAATAAGTACTTTAGCGACTTATGGTCTGTATACAACTCAAACTTCTAGCCAAGCAAATAATGACGTCACGACTTAAACGCAAAAACTATGGCCGCCAACTCCAAGTCGTGGGTAGGGTAAGTTTTCTCGTGGGTTTTCAACTGTCTTCCACCATAGCATATCACCCTTCCCTCTTGCATTAAAACTGCACCAAGACCTGTCCCACAAGCATCGGTATATACAGTGAATGCCTTACTCCCGTCTGGCAAAACTAAAACTAGAGCTGTCGTCAAAGCCCTCTTCAGACATTGAAAAGCATCGTCACAGTCAACGTCCCAAGTAAAAGTCAAATTCTTCTTCATTAATCAAGTGAGAGGGGCTGATATCTTCGCGAAGTCCTTAATGAACTTCCTATAATAGCCAGCCAGCCGTAAAAGCTTCTTACTTCGGTTGTGTTCTTAGGCGTTTTCCAATCTTGGATTGCCACTATCTTAGCGGGATCCACAACTATCCCTCCTTAAAGACCACGTGTCCTAAGAACCTCATTTCTTTTCTCCAAAAATGGCACTTGGAGAACTTAGCTTTTAGTTGATGCGCTCGTAGGGTCTCTAAGACTTCCCTTAGATGTAGGGCATGCTCTTCTCCATTTTTAGAGAAAACCAGAATATCGTCTATAAAGACTACGAAAAACTTGTTCAGAAACTCCCTAAACACCCAACTCATTAAGTCAACAAAGTATGCAGGTGCATTCGTCAAACCAAAAGGCATGACGAGCCACTCAAAGAAACCGTCAGGAGTTCTAAAGGCAGTCTTATCGATGCTATCTTCAGCCACCCTTAGCTGATGAAGCCCTGTAGCCAAATCCAGTTGCGAGAAAACCAAAGCTCCCACCAACTGATCGAATAAATCGTTTATCCTCGGTAACGGGTGTCTGTTCTTCTTTGTTAGCTTATTCAGCTCTCTATAGTCCATGCATAATCTAAGTGAACCATCAGCTTTTGTAGCAAAAACGACTAGAGCACCCCACTCCGAAATACTTCTTCTTATGAACCCCTTTTCAAGCAATTCTTTCACTTGCTTACTGAGTTCTCTTCTTTCTCTCGGAGCCATGTGGCGCACTGGTAATGCAACTGGCTTTGCATTATCTACTAAGTATATTCGAAAGTCTATCTCACGCCTCGGGGGTAAACCTCGAACTTCATCGAAGACATCCGAGTATTCAAGGACCACTCTAACAGACTGCAAATTCTCAACAGACGTGTCAAGCGATTCTAAATAACTTAGCATAACAGAATTCATGGGATTACAAGAGATTTCGAGAGTGTTTCCCAAGCGAGTCATAAGCCTAACCTCTCTCTTTTCACAATCTAGGATGGCTCCATTACTGGATAGCCAATCCATGCCCAAAATTAACCCATAGCCCGTGAAGCCAAAAACATAAGCATCACATCTAAACCCAACGCTAAGTATAGAAATTTCCAAATCCAAACAAATCATCGACAAATAGGCTGAGCCCCCAATTGGATTTGAAACAACTAAGAGATCCTCTACTATACTGGTGTTTTGGTGCAGTGTCTCTACTAAATCAGTTGATATAAAAGAGTGTGATGCGCCAGAATCAAAGAGTGTGCGAATAGGATGATCGAAAAGATAAACTAAACTTTCAACAGAAATCGCTCTGCCTCGTTCTTGCAGCGGTGGGACCACGAGAGCCTGGACCTGCCCCCTTGCCTGCCGTGGTGCCATGAGAGCCTGAATCTGCCCTCCAGAGGTAGGCCCTGCCCTCTGCCCTTTCTTTGGGCAGTCCTTAATCAGATGTCCTGCCTCACCACAGTGGAAACAACCAGTATTCTTCTTCTTCCTACTGTCCTTGCTTAGATGGCATGGTGCCCCACAGTTAAAGCATCTCTTCTTTCCCTTACCATTGTTGTCTTTACCACCCTTCTTGTTATGCTGTTGCTGTTGTGGTTTCTTTTGATCCCCTTTCTTCTCAGGTGCCTTATTAGCATTGGCGCCTTTCTCCTCTTCATGCATAAGCGCCATATCAACTAGTCTCTCAAAGGTGGCCACCATAGGGATGTGGGTCATAGCTAACCCATGTAGCAGCTCGTTCAAACCCTTAACAAATCTCAGGGCCTTCTTTTCGGGTGTATTCACCAAGTCCAAACCAAATCTCGCCAACTGATTGAACTTGTTGATGTATTCTTTCACTGATAGATTCCCCTGCCTCAATGCCAAAAACCTTTCCATGTATAAATTCTCTTCAGCCCGTGAGAGAAACTTTGTCTCAAACCTACGCCTGAAATCCGGCCATGTATCAACTGGATGCTCTCCATTAGTGACCTCCCACCAAAACGAGGCCTCATCCTTTATTAACCAGGAAGCTAACTGGACCTTTCTTACATCTTCAACCTCAAAGATCCTAAACAATTCTTCCACCTCCTTTAGCCAATTTCGAGCTTTAACAAACGTCTTCGACCCGTGAAAAGGTTTCTCGCCCATTGCCCAAAAGTCCTTGCATATCTTTGCGAAAGTGTCAACACGAGGATGAGGAGGAGCATTTGTTGGGCCTGCGACATGGGCCCAAGCTTCCAGATACCTCCTAAACCATCCTGGTATCGGTATCCCCTCGGGTATCTCAGGAATTCCAGACATGCTGAAAAGAAAATTAAGAGATTCGAATGAAGAATTCGAAAGAAAGATATATGGCTCTTGGGGTTATGTGTTTAAAATAAACTTTTCTCTTGAAGTTATTCTCCTTAAAACATACCTTTGAAAGTATTTCTTTATAAAATGCTTTTGAAAAATAGTTTTTCAAAATCTCATATCTGTTCTGGTAACCTTCAGCTCTAATACCACGTGTGACACCCCACGTCCATTAATGTCACTCACAAAGGGAATGCATTAACTTCTATGGAACGTTTTAAGTGTGTATAGAATAGAAACTTAACAACAAGACAGATATAAAACAATACTTAAAAATTTAAAACTTCATTCATTGCAGCGGTAAACAATTAAGTTTGATTACATCATCAAAAACAAAAAAATAGAGTCAAGTACATAATATCCATCTTGACTAAATCGGAGTACATAAAATGAAAGACATAACCCCAACATAAAATAGCCATAAGTAAGATAGGCTTAACATTTACTTCAGAGATCCAAGCAACTTCCAAAGAAAGAGATAAAGCTGTCCAAATCAAGCTCCATTAGTACTTGTCCCACCCTGAGCACCTGGGGGGGGGGAGGGGGTTGGGAAGAAGAAAAGGGGTGGAAACAAAGGGGGTCAGACATAAAGTCTGGCGAGTGCAATAACTTTAACAATATAATCATTAAGTAACTAGGACAAGGCATAAGCTGGAAAATAAGGAAATGACTATGAACCAATGGGTATGACAAAGCAAACAAAGGAAATCAGATGAACAAAGATAACGTTAAAGGCGTACCTAATCACTATAAGATAATTACTACATTGCACCACACCAAACACCCTAAAAGTTGATCCCGCCTACAGAACTCAATAATGATAATGGTAGTTTCGTGTACCCCTAGCTGCCTTCATAGGTGCCGTCTGCCCCTATCTCCACTAGGTGTACCCACTACCCCCATTCGATCGGCTCCCTAACTCGTAGATACCTGTGCTGGCCCCACAGTGGGGTGTATCACTCCCCAAAGTGGCAACCCGATACCACCAAAATGCATGGCTTATATCTACACGATGCAACAACGTCTTACCTACTAGCCCGGGCCCACACACGCATACGACCCCGTTGGACTTGCGTTGCCACCGCTAACCCGTTTTGACCTCTTACAATTAAACCTAGTACGTGTGTCCCGTCCTCGACTTAGGTCGAGCCCACAAAGATACTTAATGGGTTACTGGTTTGAAAAGGGCCCCCATGCATGACACAAGCATTCCACCTATGCTTGGTCCCCTCTAAGGTTTTTCCCCACTTAGCCCCATTCTTATCCATGTCTTCTTACATGTTTCAATCTAAGTTAAGTGCATCTAATCGTATTTCACATGCCACCCAAGGCACCCACTTGATTTCACATGCCACCCAAGGCACCCACTTAACCCCCTCATGTCACACCACATGTTTATATGGTTAAGTGTTTCTTAATTCATTAACACTGTAACCTTGTAAAGACCTCCCACATTAGACTGACATTTGTGGCTGCCGGATTTGCCGGGCGGGTTCGGGCAGTCTTACACCACAAACGAGCCTAACCTCGTGTCTTTACAACTGTTACGCATTTAATTCATGCCTTTGACCTCTCACATTAGAGTGGCATTTGTGGCTGCTGGATTTGCCGGGCGGGTCCGGGCAGTCTAACACCACAAACGAGTCTAACCTCGTGTCTTAGGCGGTTTATTATTACACATCTTTATTTAACCCCAAAGTGGATTAACATCCCTATTCAAAATTTGTAAATAAATTCCAAATATATACTTATGTCAATAATTGTCTCAATTATGTCCATAAATGCCAATTTTTTCAATTAACGTCTTAATTTAATTATATGCCTTTTTAAGGTCATTTATGCCAATTTTCAATATGTGTATATTCAATATTACCCCCATCGTCCCCACGTTGTTCGTTCGTCTATCATGACATATATATATTAGACTAGCAATTAGTCTAACACATAAAAGGGAAGAAACATCACAAATTTTCATAACACACAAAATGGATCTAATCTTGCAAATAAGCATTACAACATAACTTGCATAAACTTGTTATTGTCATGAATCTAAACATAGGCCTAAAGGTGTGAACTTGCATATATATAATATAGTTTTCATCCAAAACTTGCATATGCCATAGTCACAAACTTGCATAAAACTATGTACATCATAGATCTAAGTCTAAAGGTGTAAACTTGCATATATGTGAATCCAATTTCTACCTAAACTTGCATATAGTCACTTTATTTGATTCACATGCAAACTTGTGTACAATTCATATAGAAAATGGCATATAATCTACACCCAAACTTGCATATAAAATGATATGAAACGTTAATCAAGTTGAACATAGGTGATTTGGCATATGAAAAGGGATCCACAACAAAACTATCATTATGAACAACTAGCATATATTCACAAAATATCACATTTTTCCAATGTCTCACAAAAATAGCCATATAACCCAATTTATAACTCAACCCAATTAACTTATTAATTATCTTATTAAAGAAATTGAAGTCACAACTCAAAGAAGGTCTTGAGTTCTGGAATATGAGTTTTGAAATTGATTTAGCTCACCTTTGAAGTAGACAAATTCGTTGTTGTTGTTATAAATTTGAGTTGAATTGAGTTGATTAGCTTCACTTTCCCTCTAGTTGGTGGCGGCTACTCTCGGTTGCAATGTGATATCATGACGGCCATGGTTCTAATTTTTATTTGGTTTTAGGATTTGAGTCTACATGTGTTTATATAGAATTTAGGATTAATTTAGGCCATCCGATCAACCTAGAATCAATCAAGACCATCCAGTCAAGATAGAGTGACACCTCAACCCTAATGACTCAGCACTGAGTCACAAAACCGCCATCCCTCAGATCTGCCCCGGGGGGGGGGGGGGGTAGGTCGACCCATAGGTCGACCCCTAGGTCGACCCATAGGTCGACCCCTAGGTCGACCCATAGGTCGACCTGTAAGGGGGAGGTCGACCCCCTGGTCGACCTGGGCCCTGGGCGGGAATTTTCCCGCCCAGCCCGCTTTTGACTTCTGATTTGAATTTTGAATTTGTTTCGAGCTGTTTTAATTTATTTGAATTTTCTGGAAACTTCCGACATCCATCACTTCTTTATACGAAGTCCAATTTATGCAAACTCGGTCACTATCTCAACCAGAATTCCGAGACGGACACAATGGTGTAACCCGTTTCCCTTGATTCTTACATTTAAAATTAAGTATTCTTTAATTTGTTAACTTTAATATTTAAATTTACGGGGTGTTACAATAAAACATTATCATGATTATGTTAGAGATATTAGAAAATAATTCAAACTGAATTATAATTGGTTAAATCTATTAACCGATGATTTATTTATATGAACTGTTGTTGGCTGAAAACCGCACACGGGTATGGGGATGATATTTGCCATACACTAGTCCCGATGTTTAGTTATATGTCAATCGATGGACTGACAATCTGTGATGAGCATTATTTATTTATTTTAATGCTCACACAGTTATAAATTTCACTCTGGATGTGAATGGATTGTTTATTGATTATTTCACATTATTGTTATTTACATGCGATGTATGAAATCCATATAACTGAAATTATATGATAATTGATTGAGTCACATTCCGATTCAGAATATCTTTTATATAAAGAATATTTTGAAATAAAATATATTTTTAAATAACGAATATTTTAAAATAATATTCAGTGTAGAATAAAATTATGATTTTGATGTCCGCTTTTGGATGGACACAAAAATATAAAAATATGAAGCCGTGTTATGTAGAAACGCCATTTTTAACCTGAACGGGTTTATCGATCGATTTGGTTTACTTTATAATGAACATCGAAAGAAGCGATTTATAAATCTAATATTTTGAAAATATAAATATTTAATATGATAAAAATATAGAATGTTTAATTTTTATTTAAAATTGAAAATGAAGTTAAAATCGTTTTAAAACAAATTTATAAACGTTTATAAAATATGTTTTAAATAGTAAACGACGAAATATATAATATTTATATATATTATATATTTAATGGCCTGAATAGAACGCGCCGCGCAGCTACCATTTGCGAATTTCAACCATTAACTTCAAGTTGATGTAACGGGAGATCCGACCATCGGATTTTACTAAAACCAGAACTGTTTGGTTCGTATCGAAAAGAATTGTCCAATGAATATAAGAGGTTAATTTGAAATCTAATAGTTGGATTTGGAATTATGTCCAAATTAATTTCATAAAAGGTTGCTAAGATGTAGTTCGGTGGCCGTTATTGGAAACCGACTGTACAGGCCTTAATAAAATTATTAAAAATATCAGTAAGTTGTGTAAAATCATAATAAATGGTTTGGAGAGATTTTGGATGAAAAATTCCGTATTTGAAAAGATAAAAATATATTTTTGTCGATGTGAACTAGTTATTAACTAGAAAAATCTTTAAATTAAGATTTAATGAAGTTTCCCAATAAATTAATATTTACTTGGAATTAAATAAATAAATTGGATATTTGGGTTTATCGTGAATGGTATCTTCAATAATACCGTTCTTAAACCCAGTTGAGAAAAGAATAAATCTTTTAATTAAGATTATTAGAGTTTCCGATTATATTTAGAAATTAGAATAAAATGAAGTGTGAATTGGGTTTATTGTGGACTGTGTTTTTAAACGACATTTGTTCTTTAACCCAATTAACAGTGAAAATATAATTTGGAAGTTACAAATCTTTTATTAAGATTTAAATGGAAAATTTCCAAAGTAAAGTTTTTCAATTTAATATATTGGAATTGAATGGGATTCGATTTAATAATAATCGAGATGTGTTAGTTATTTGTTGTGTTAGTAGCCTTCCGCTGTGTTACTTTTTCGTTTCCGCTACATTGTATCACATTTGATATAAATTTATCTTCCGCTGTATTATATTCGATGTACCCTGATATTCTGTATTCTGATGTTACGTTATTATGATGTAATAAAAGTCTGCTGTTATTTGTTCTGATGTGTTGTATTCCCAAAGTTAGCGTATTCTGGTTTTGAACGGTCTTGGTCGGTTTTGCGATCGATTAGGTCCGGGTGAAATCCGAGTCTTACATAAATCACATATTAATGAACTACATTACTTAAATAAATATCTAAAAGTATCATTGTTAATTTGAAAAACTGAAATTACCGAGATGATTAAACTAACATTGCTGAAATAAATAAATTACTAAAAAAACTGTATTGTAAACTCTGTCATTGTTGATATTTCTTCCAATAAGAAATTTAACTTGTCGAATAATCAATAACCGACTGAAACATAACAGTGATTGTAACAACCCGTATTTTTATAACATGTTAAAACAAGAAATCAAGGCAGAATTAAATTTTAAATTCATAATAAGGGGAAACGGGTTACGCCATTGCGTTCATCTCGAAAATTTACATGAAATAGAGTCCGACTTTTCGAAAATCGGAGTCCGGACGAAGAAGTTATGGCCTGTACAAGTTTCAGCAGTTTTCAGGCAGACTGGACCAGGGGGTCGACCATAGGGTCGACCTACCCCCCCCCCCCCCCCCAGGTCGACCATAGGGTCTACCTACCCCCCAGGTCGACCATAGTGTCGACCCCCCCACCTTACAAGTCAGCCTGGTCGGCCTGGTTTGACGCAGAACTCATTTTTGTAGCCTGAGACGTGTTTTGACGGTCTGGATTGATTCTAGGGTTAATCTAAGGGCCTAAACTAGTTGCTACACCTATAAAAACACCCTTAGACCTAACCTAATTCATATCAAATCATTCTTACACTATTATGCTGCTGAACTCCCTCTTGAACCATGGCCGCCGCCCCCAAATTAAAGAACAAGCATTCAAACTCAATCCAATTCGAAGACTAAAGCTTGTACAATGATTCAAGACAATAAATCAACACTACTACAACGTTCTATGACAATTTCACTTCCTAATTCAGTAGCCATGCTTTGTAAGTTCTAGTTGTTTTTAGATTTAAACATTTAATTATAATATGGACATGAAATAAAATGGAATTGGATCTAAGTATGTTTATCGATTCTGATCTATTTTTGTTGCTCTTTGAATCTTCTATTTTGGGACTTGTCTATCTTTATGTTCATGACAAGTTTATGATCTATTCAGTAATTTTCTTGATTCGTGATGACATTATCATCAAGTTGTAATATTTATGCCTATGATGATGTTTTCCTCTGATCTTATTTTTATTCAATTTCTATCTCCCCCAATTTATTTTCTTTTCATGAACCTTGGTCAATTTCGGACCTTGGCCTAAAATCGCGATTTGCGTATGATATGTATACGGGGAAATTATGGGATTATTGCCTATATGAATATGATGTAATAATTGGCAACATTAAATTGGATATTATCATTGTATTTGCAAGTTTGGGCTTAATCTGTAAATTTTGGTATAATCTTGTTATGAACAAATTTGCATAAATATTATATACATGGAATTTGGCACAAATAGGATCTATGTAATGTAACATGAGATTTGGTATATATAACATGTATGTAATTTGGCATGTAAATTAAACCACGAGTTTGGGCCTATGTAAATTAAATCAAAAGATTTGGCTTACGATTGGGCATATGTAGAATTGGGGATTTGAATATAAAAGTGATTGTAAATTTGATAATTGGCATAAATATGTATTATGAAATTGGGTAGTTGGCGTGTGTTGTAATAAAAAGATTACAATTTGGGATAACTACATCATGAATCATGATTTGGGCATATTTGGGCATGATACATGCAATTTTGGCTAGAACTCGATATGGGTGAAATAGCATAAACTTGGCATACATGTAAATAGGCAAGAATTGGACATATGTAAACTGACTAGAATTGGGTATATATATATATATATTGGCATGTAATTTTGGAACTTGGGCATATGTTTATTAATATGTAAAGTTAGGAATTTGAAACATGAAAATGACTGTGTATTGGATAATTGACTTGAACACGAACATGAACATTTCTATATGTTAAACACATGAACTGATATTGGGATTTTGGGGGAAATACGACCATTAATGAACCTTTGACACGAGGTTAGACTCGGTTTGTGGTGTAAATCTGCCTGGAACCGCCCGACAAATCCAGTAGCCACAAAGTGTCAGTCTAATGTGAGAGGTCGAAGGCCAAATTGTAGGCGTAACGATTTGTGACACGAGGTTAGACCCAGTTTGTGGTGTAAATCTTCCCAGAACCGCCCGGCAAATCCAGTGGCCACAAAGTGCACGGTCTAATGTGAGAGGTCATGATTCGTTCGTCATAATGAATGAATTAAGGAATACTAACCATAATAAGACGTGGGTATGGTTAGAGGGTTAGGTGGGATAACATGGAATTTTGACATGTAAATATGGACCTAACCGGTATGAGTTAAGAACATGTAAAACTTACAAGTGTAGGCTCAACCAACGTAACAGTTAATCAGACCAATGGGTGGGTTAAGTAATATGACTAGACTAGTGACACTTAACTAATATAACATGACACATGGCAGGGTTAAGTCAACTGGAACATATAGATAATACTTAACCAACTTTGCATGATACGTGGGCGGGTTAAGCCATGAATTACTTGAAATACTTAACCAATTTAACACGATGACTTGATAGGGTTAAGTCCTGAACTGCTTGAATATACTTAACCAATTTAACACGATGACTTGATAGGGTTAAGTCCTGAACCGCTTGAATATACTTAACCAATTTGACACGATGACTTGATAAGGTTAAGTCATGAACCGCTTGAATATACTTAACCAACTTGACACATGATTCGTAGGGCTATGTCATGAACTTAAACGACAACACTTAGCCAATTTGACATGACATGTAGATGGGTTAAGTCACAAACTTGAATGACAACACTTAACCAACTTGACATGCTAGACCGATGGGGTTAAGTCTCGAATTTAAATGACAACACTTAACCTACTAGACGGAAACCCTAGTTACGCGGTCCGTTTCAGCAGTAACCCACTAGATGTATCATGGTACCTTGGAACTAGGCAGGGTGGGGCATGATTACTGGGCTGATTGTAAGTGACCAGAACGACGGCTATGTGGGTGCGCCAGTGTAGGTTCTAACGGAGTGCGGGCGTGCACACACTCCGGAGCAGAAAAAGCAGGCATTGGGCATCAATAGGTTTATCTGTGCGTGCTTGATTCATGTCGATGGTTGGCACCATAGGGCTTGATACACCCTATGGTGGACCTAGCACAGGTGACTACATTTCATGATTGGGCCGTATGACACAGACACATGAACGAGCTAGGACTTGTAGGGAGCCGATCGATTAATAGATCGTTACGTGGAATTCGTTAGGTAGCATAATCCCTAATGGTCCTAGGTGGCATAAATCCTAATCGAATCTAGAAAACGTTCAATAGGTAGCATAATCCCTAGTGGTCCTAGGTGGCATAAATCCTAGTTGAACACGCGATAGTTCATGATAAGGAAACCTAGCCAGAACAAGGGTGGCAGTCCAAACGATTTTAAGAATGGTGGTACTACGTTGAAGTAGTATAGAAATACGTGATGAAACCCATACGATATACGGCAAGGGACTGTACATATACATGGAAAGGATGATACATGTTGGGGTACTAGTACAGTTGGTGCAGAGAATATAGGAAATCAAAGAAAATAGTGGATTGGTGAAGATTAGAAATCTTGCGATGTTATACTTAATAGAAACCTTGCAATGTTATACTTGATTCATCGTGCCTGTAGCTTACCTTGTCATCATGCTTATGTTTACTTTCTGTTTATTCATGCCATGTTATCTTTACCTGTTTTTATGCTGAAAGCCACTAGGACTTACTCAGTCTTTATGACCGACCCAGTTTGTTTCGCCTCTTTTTCTTCCGTTTCCCCCAGGTTCTCAGGGACGAAGCACTACTACTTAGTTTGGACTTCATTCTGCTTCAAGATCATCATATATGGCTTGGACCTTTCTTGGCTATGGCTGCTTTACTTGGGGAATGATTTATGACTATGGTTTTATGCTTCTTTGCTATTGCAAGACAGATTTCGATGCAATGGATTTAATGGCATTTCGATGTAAAAGGCTTTAGACCTTACTAGATTTTAAAGAAATGAAATTTGGTTTTTCTTCCGCTGTTTTATATATGTTCTGTCTTGTAATATTTCTGTGTATGTTTACCTAGATAATGCTCCACCAAAGCTAGTGCATTCCCTTTGTGAGTGACCCTAGCGGAGGTGGGGTGTTACAGTGATCTTTTGCTTTTTTGCATTCATGTAGTCAATTTGGACAACACGAACCCTGAAAATACAAGGGATCCATGACAACTCCTTTAGTTTTGTTCATATACACCATCGCCTTCTTCATTCTCAATCTTACAAAGATTATCAACACTGCAATATATGATATACTCTGTTGTTTCATTGAAAGCGTCAATTCATGCTTCAGCAGATATATCATTAATTTAATTACCATGGTATATTTGCATTACACAAACATATATTTGCATACATTAACAATAAATATAAATAATTAAATACATATTTTTACCTTAAAACACAAGTATTTTCATTTTGTTGGCATGCTTCACACTAATAGCCTGATATATAGTTTCTATTACCTTTTTTGCAATTCTTACAAGCTTGATACCATAATTTGACTTTTGATGAAAGTTATGTATACAAATACACTAAAGAACATGCATGACATATTGAAAAAATAATAACCAATCTATATGAAATTATTGGTGTATAATACAATTTGAAAAAAATAAGAACTAAGCTTACCTTGACCCAACGTCGAATTACTTGTTATATGATATAGAATGACCCTATCACAATTAGTAGGTGATATTATCGTAATTTTCCCATCATGATCGTACCAAATCTAAGCTTTCCAACTTCTAGAGTGTTTAGGCTTATGAATACATTACTATTTCTCAATGTTGATAAAGACGAACCTATAACAACAATAAATAACAATAAAATTTAATGGCATCGTGAAGTTAAAAAAATAAACATATTTACTTTGAAATTCTCCAAATTATACATATTTAATAGCTATTATAGGAGCTTTATCAGCTATTTTCACCCACTCGGAGCCTAATTCCATAGTAAACTCCCCATAACGTCACATTAACAGTTTTGGTTTTGTAATTTTAATTCTAGCATTAGCATTTCAATTTAAAATAACTAGTTTAATATGTTTACTTACTAAACATTTGCGATAATTATATCACTTTTTAGAATGGTCTTACTGTTGCTTTTTCTAAGAACTCCTTTGACTGATGGAACACTTTGAACAAGGTCAACTACATCTAAAAGGTACTATGCTAAGAGAACATACAATAAGGTATATAAAAATTAATAATTTTGATGCATTACCTACAACTTCATTTTCTATAAGGTAATTTTGGAGTTGGCTAATCTTTAAAAAATATACATGACCTTTGGTTTACAGGAACTCGCGTCATGCACCATTTCAATTAATGAGTACTCATTTAAAACATTTCATATTCATTTTTTCTAGTGTTGAATTCGTTATTTGTGGGTTTAAGAGTTCCTGTAGAAATATTTTAAAAAAAAAAACTCCATACTCAAATATAGGATGCTACTTAGTGTAGCTTCGTTAAACATCATTGCTTGGACTTGGGCACCCTGTTAATTTTTTAAAATAAAAACAAGAATTGTAATAACATTTTAATAATAGTACAACCGTAGAAAATATAATTGCAAGAACTAAGTTAAAAAAATTACATTTTCATCACTGAGTTATATGCTAAACACGCGATCTTATCCTTTAATATTTTTGTAAGATCTCAAATTGCTTTTGTTTGTCACTCAAACTTTGATGCTTCAACCGCGTTGGAATGGATTCAATAATGCAAAGGTAATATGTTTAGGCAAAACTATTTGATTGATAGAACTAACATAAATCCTAAAATCAAACTATGCATTTAGATCGATATGTTTATAAAAGTGAAAAAAAACTCAACAGATTGTACTATACTCATGAAGGTATCAATATATGATATGTCTATACTATACTCACCAATTTAAATTAATATGAAAACCAAATGGATGCAAGATAATGAGAAGTGCATACTGGCAGTGCAAACAATAAAAAACAAATAATGAGGTCTATGTTAATGGTCTTTACATCCATCCATTAATGTTCAGCACCGACTGCCATTATTAACAGTAATTGCAGCAATAAGCAACCAATCAATTAACCATCAACCCTTTCTACTACGGTGCATGCTTTAGTTTTACTATAATTCCATTAAATAAGGAGAAAATAAATTCGTAAGCGTAATTTAAAAGAAAAAAAATGCATGTTGCAAAGATATAATCTAGTCTTAAACTTAGCATTTAATGCAAACAAAAGCTTAGTAATCATTAGGTCATCTACATGTGTAATGAATGTCAGCGGATAATAGAGTTTTGAATCTCGGATTAATCTAAAAAGAAAACGTTTTTCTTATAAAGTTGTAATTGGTAGATATAAGTGCAATAGGGCTAAAAACAGAAACTACTTTCTAGAATGACACACCCTAATTTTTTTTCACGAAGTTTACGAAAACGTATGTAATGACCCTCCTTCTCGGTCAATCCAAATCGATCGTTAAACCGACTTAAATAGAACCAAAAATGCGGATACGCTAACTTTGGGCGCACAATACATTAGAACAAATAACAAAAGACTTTTATAAACATCATAATAATGTTACATCAGAGTACAAAATATCAGAGTATCAAAAATAATATATAGCAGAAAATAAATTAACAATAAATGTAATACAATGCAGCAAAAACAAATAAACTAACACAGCGGAATACTATCAATGCTCTGGACACAGCTTTAAGCTTCGATCTAGAATCCTGCTAAACGAAATAATCAGCAAAAACAAAACTACAGGCTGCCCATGTGGAAAATATGGGCACCCATAGTTTAGGTAGAAACAATAAACTCCGAGTCAGCCATGGGACTGGTGTGAGAACTAAAACAATTATTAAACTTTACTTTAAAATAAGGTAAATCACGGGACCACGCCATATGTCACGGAACGGGTTCACCCCCATGAATACCAGTGCATAAACAATAACCAATAATAGTCATATGGATCTACGATGATCATACAACCTGCAATTCCTCAGTCTACCCATTTAGGCTTAATCCTAAATTTAGATTTTCAAAATCCAATTCACTTTACAGAAATTATTCCTTTGGACTTGATTTCCCGATTTCTTATTTCAGATCATTTGAAATACATATCTAACTTTTATATCAAAGTAGATTTCACTTCGGGATCTCAAACCAAAATCTTTGGAAATATGAATTCCAAAACATCACAAAGCATACAAATAAGTATGCAACCAAATATCGGGCTTCCCTTAGACAAGGGAAAGGGTACTCACCTAAGCGACTCGATATATATACATGAACCTCCCACTATGGAGTAGGCTACACTAATGATGTACAATCCCACGCCCTCAGGGACTACACTGCCATCTCACCCATACTTTTAGTCGTCCGGATTACCAGAATCTTTAGACACATATCATTTTTATATTCCAAGCAGGGAAAATCATTTCACAACATAATAATCACAAGTACTTTCCAAAATGTAGTACTTTACATTAGCAATTCACACATATGATCAGCCACTATTAATCACATAACCTTTGAGCTCGTATGTCTAAAAGAAGGGTGTTGAGCAAGAGAATAAATTCTCCGCCACCAAACAGATACATCATCAATAGAAATTAATCAATTATGTGATGAACTACAATGTAACACATAATACATTTCTAAATCATTTCTCCACATCCGGTTAACCCTCGAAATCTTTTCTGTTTTATAAAACATTTTTATAAAACATTCCCTATCCAAAACCAGGAATACATTTCTTTTCACTTAAGAAAATATCATTTCAAAATCATTCATTAAATTTGAAATGAACTCAACAACATCGCTACACATCTCATAGTCAAATCGTGAAGTGTTTCACAAGATGTTAGCATCCAAATATTTCTACCCAACCTAATGCTAAATGTAAAATCATATCTTGCTCATAAACTAGTCGAGCACAATCAAAACAATCAATCAATCACATTAATATCAATAATCAAATGTATTTGTTTTATACCACATCTTATATTTTGGTAAATTTAATCACCATTCATTCTAATCTAATTAAAGATTTATTAAAACTCCATTTAGTTTAAATCTCTTAAATTCATTACTTAATGATTTTTCAACTTTATCGAAATTAATCCTGCCTTTAACTGTGTTAAAGAATCAATGTCATTTAAAACAAAGTTCACGATAAACCCAAAATCGTCTTCCATAAAAATGGAATCTTCATGGAAGCCTGATCAATCGTAATTGATATAAATTTCCATATCAAACTAACATTATAAGTGGAATAGCGAAAAGGCCGTTTAAATTCCATAAATAGTAATGGTCTTCCTTTATATAAGTTCATCTCGATTATCAAATCGAATTCCATTCAATTCCAATTTAACATTAAATCTTAATAAAAAGATTATAAATTCCAAATCATATCTTCACTGTTAATTGGATTAAAGAACGAATGTTATTTAAAACACCGTTCACGATAAACCCAAAAACCCAATTCTAATTCAATTCTAATTCAATTCCAATTTAATATTAATTAATTGATAATCTTCTCTAAATCATATTTAAAAGATTTATTCTTTTCCCAACTGGGTTTAAGAACAGTGTTAATAAAGACACCATTCACGACGAACCCAAATCCAATTTGATATTAAATACAAGGCTCTAAATAGAAATCATATCGGCTTATATTCAATATCCAATTTTGAAACCAAAAAATATCGTATTGGGAATAACGATATCTGTATCTTCCAAATTCCAATAACAATATCCGTATAATAATGAAATCCAATATCAAAATATTCCGAAGATTATTTCCATTTAAATCCCTTCCAATTCATATGCTGGATAAATCTAGTTATATTAAAACCATTTTCAATCCAATTTATTTATTTTAAAAAAGTCATTGGATTATTATTCTAATTATTAACTAGTTCATTCAGATAAAAATATCTTTTTATCTTTTCAAAACTTGGAATTTTTCATCTAAAACCTTTACAAATCATTTATTATGATTTTACACATTTTTTCCGTATTTTTTCTAATTTTATTAAGGCCCTTTCAGTCGATTTCCATATACCGTCATCGAACTGCATTCATAACAACCTTTTCTGAAAATGATTTGGATATATTTCAAGATCTAACTGTTCAAATTTAAATCTCATGTATTCACTGGAAAGATCTTTACGATACGAACAGAACGGTTCCGGTTTTAGGAGAATCCGATGGTCGGATCTTCCGTTACATCAATTTGAAGTTAATGGTTGAAATTTGTGAACAGTCGCTGCGCGGCGCGTTCTATTCAAGCCATTATATATATCGTCGATTTTAATTTAAAACATATTTTATAAAACATTTATAATTTCGTTTTAAAACGATTTCCACTTCCATTTCAATTTTAAACCAAAATTGAATATTCCATTACATGACAATTTTATGTAGTGCATATATATGTTAAAAATTATATTTTTAACAATCCATCAATTATTCCATTACCTGACAATTTTATATATCGCCTATATAAGCTAAAAATAATATTTTTAGCGAACAAATATTTATTCCATATCATGACCATTTTATATATTGTATAGATAATTTTATACAACGCTTACATATAATTTATACAATGCTTATATATATAATTTCATATAACGCTTATATATATAATTTCATACAACGCTTATACATAATTTATACAATTCTTATATATTTTAAACAACGCATATATATATATTTGATTCACATCGCATATATATATTTTGTTCTCATCGCATATATATATATTATTCACATCTCATATATATATTTTATTCACATCGCATATATATATATATATATATATATATATATATTTTATTCACGTCGCATATATATATATTTTATTCACATCGCATATATATATAATTTTCACATCGCATATATATATTTCACATCGCATATATATATATATATATATATATATATATATTTAAATCGCATATACATATATTTCACATCGCATATATATATATTTAAATCGCATATATATATATATATTTCACATCGCATATATATATATATATTACATTGCATATATATTTTATTTTAAATTTCATCGTCACAAACAAAACACAATACAATCAATTAAATCGTCCATGGTCTGTGGACGAGGGAGGTGAGCTAACATGCACCGCATACAATTTATAATGATTAAACTGATAAAAATCAATACCAATAGTTTTATATATATACAGTTATAAAATAAATTAAATAACTGTACAAAATTATTAGTGAGAGAATTCTCACATTGGGTTCCACTCCGTCATTCTTTAAACGATGATTTCAGTACTATTTTATTTTGAATTCGCCTCAACTTCTAATTTGCTCCAAATCGCTTCTAGTCAGTTTTGAAATGTAGTGCTCGCCAACACGATTCTAACGGATCCAAAATCATCGGATTTGGACCTCGTATGAAGAAGTTATTGATTTTTATAAGTTTGAATTCAATTTAGATCATTTAATACAATAATTAAAATAATAATTACTCTTAATTACTCTTAGAATTTGATTAGTCGCTAATCTTCTCCTGATCGCTCCAGGTTAGTTCGAACCCATTCTCGTCCTCACCCTCCACTCACGCGGGCCACCAGAGTCGATCGGAGCGGGATCAGGGGTGCCCACATCCAAGCTCGTGACGAAGCCACCCAAAGCCGCGATATCAGCCAGATCGTTGGACCCCACTGCCGGGAAAACGCCTCCAAACATTGGTACTTTGAACCTTGATTTTGAGCAATTCTTGAAACGAATCTTCATCATAACCGTTGGATGTATGGAGCTCAGAGAGATGAAGAATTTTCGTGTTGGAGGTTTTGTAATCGTCTAATGGATTATGAGATAATGAGGACCAAAATCCGGAAGACACTGGCCTTCGAATTTGTGAATGGCGACGGAACTATATGTTTATGGTTCGAGAAAACCCCGAAGCCCCTTTATACCCTATTATTTTTATATTATTTAATTCAATTTAATTTTTAAAAGTGAATTTCATATTCTAACTCCAAATCAAACCCAACGACTATCGCCCCTAGCTAATTACCCCCATTCCGAACACAATGGGCTATGCCCCGTAAGCCAATTCGACTACTTCGATCAGTTTTCATCAAAATTAAAATATAAAATAATATAACGTAATATTTATTTCAATGTACATTTTAATTTACCGGCGGCACTACTGACTCCAAAAATTCTTGAAAAATAAATCTTGCTATGTTTCGACGATACGATCCTAACAAAACTAATTTCATCGAATTTGAAGACCGTTTGGAAAATAGCTTTTTTCTTGTTGATTAAATTTAAACTAAATTGACAAAATACGTTTAAATTTACCACGCTCACATATTTTGTAACACCCCACCTCCGCTAGGGTCACTCACAAAGGGAATGCACTAGTTTTGGAGAGGTATTATCGAGATAACATCACAGAATTATCACAAGACAGAACATAAATAAATAATTAAGTAAACAGCGGAAGAATTTATGAGCATAACAGAACTTCATTTCATTCCAAAATAAACCATGTCTTTTACAAACATTTCAAATAACTTCATTACAACTGTCTTGTAATAATAGCCAAAGAAGCAATAACTTAAAAACAGAAAAATAGCTTATTCCCCAAGTGCAGTAAAATGAAGCAGCCATAGCAAACCGTACATGCTGAGCCAAAGCAAGTGATATCCAAGCTAAGAGCTAGTGTTTCCTCCCTGAGAACCTGGAGGGGGGGGGGGGGGTGAAACGAAAGAAAAAGAGGCGAAAGGAAAAAAAGGTCAGTCATAAAGACTGAGTAAGTCCTAGTGACTTTCAGTGTAAAAACGGTTAAAACAACCTGTCATGTATGAACTGGAACTAAACTTAAGAATGGTGTCAAGGTGAACAAGATAGACTAAGGTGATCAGGATAAGTCAAGACAAGTCAAGTAAAGCATCACATGTTCGAGATTCGCATCGACTGTACTAGTGTACTAAGCCCATGTCACAAGTTAATCACGAAATAAATCCCACGACCCAATATCATGAAATGACCCTGAAACGGGGTCTGACCCAAGTACGGGGTCCTACGGAGCGATTATCTAGTCGATCGGCTCCCTACAAGTTCTAGCTCGTCAAGTGTCCGTGTCATACAGCTAATCACGAATGTAGTCACCTGTGCTGAGTCCACCTTCGGGTGTATCAGCCCTAGGGTGTCAACCCCTGACACGATTCAAGATGCACAGATAAATCTACGGATACCCAGTGCCTGCCCCGGAATACGTGTACGACCGTAGTCCACCGAACCTACACTGGCATACCCCACTGCCGTCGTTCACCTCTTACAATCAGCCCAGTAATCGTGCCCCACCCGGCCTAGCCCCAGGGTACCTTGATACATCTAGAGGGTTACTGCTGAAAGGGGTCGTGTCTAGGGTTTCCCTAACAGATTAGGTCATGTAATTCATGACCTAACCCGCCTAACCGATTAAGTCATGTAATTCGTGACTTAATCCTTTTCCAGTCTAGTCATGTCAAGATGGTTAAGTATGTCATTTAAATTCGTGACTTAACCCGCTTACGTGTCATGTCAAGTTGGCTAAGTGTTGTCGTTTCAAGTTCATGACTTAGCCCTACAAATCGTGTTCAAGTTGGTTAAGCTGTCTTTTCATGTTCATGACTTAACCCTAATTAGCATTAATTGATTCGTTAATGCACCGAACCACTCACATTGGATCTTATTGTTCGTAGCCACTGGATTTGTCGGGCGGTTCCGGGTAGGTTTACGCTACGAACTCAACCCAACCTCGGGTTTCAAGCGCGATGTGACCAACTACCCACATTGGATCCTATTGTTTGTAGCAACTGGATTTGCCGGGCGGTTCCGGGCAGATTTACACTACAAACTCAACCCAACCTCGAGTTGGCCACTTTCTTGTTTTCTAAAGTCATGCCCATGTTCTTATCAGATTCGTGCTATTTTCATAGCATGTTCATATGTCAATTTCGTGCCCAACTAAGGCATGTTTCAAGTCAAGTTATGGAATGTTCAAGTCAAGTTTTTCGTGCCATATTTCATGTTCTACTTATGCCAAATTTCACGATTTATGATTATAATCAATTCAAGTTTTTCCTATTCTACCCAATCGTATCCCCAACGCATATAAACGTACTTCGTTCACAAGCATAAACAATTCAAGAGATAAAGGGGAATAACACCAAACATGTGATAGGCATATGTGACAATTCCACCATCACTTGCATAATAAATAGGCTATAACATATCACATGGTTTCAATACTAGCATGATGATAACTTGGCATAGTAATGGTTCCAACTTAGTTTAACATGATGAATTCAACTTTACATCATAGGCATAATAATCATTGCGGGCATAATAATAATTTTATTACAAACATGAAACATTAAAGGCATGGTAATTCTAATAGGCATAGTGGATTTCAATTTAGTATTTTTAACATAATGATTCTCATCTAGCATTATAAACATAATGATTCCAACCTAGCAATTCCCAATTTGTCATTAACATGATAGGTATATTAACATCACGGGCATAGTTTCATTAACATCATAGACATGGTTTAATTAGCATCATAGGCATGGTTTAATCAACATAAAGATTTCAATAAACATAGTGATTCCATGGACATGTATTAGTCCAACTTGCCATATGATTAAGCCCAAGTGATTCATAACAACATCAAAATCATGATAAGTTTAACTTGCAACATTAACATAGCAAGATTACCAAATTATGATTCAAAGTTAAACAATATAAACATGGATTAATAATAGTTCCTAAATCCGGTTTCAATTCATAGCATGTCCATGTTATTTTAGCGTTTTTGCCTAAAAAGTGACATAGAACTTACAATATGAAGCAAGAAATCCAAATCAAAACTTTAAATCAAATAGCCCCAAATCCGTTGTCTAAAGCGTCGTAGTTGTTGTAGCTTCTAGTTGTAGCCTTCAAGAATCATCCTTCGTCTTCTTTAATTTTTGTTCTTTGTATTTTTAATTTAGAGTTCTAGGTTTAATGGCGGCTGCATGAGTGCTAAAATGAAATAGTATGATTTAGGCTAGGTCTTAGGGTCTTTTTATAGTTGTAGGCAATTGATTTCAGCCTTTAGATTAACCCTAGAATAGGTCTGAGCCATCCAAAATCGTCACAAGCCCCCAAAACAAGACCCAGGAGCCAAAACAGGTGCACCAGGCCGACCTGGCCGACCAGGGAGGTCGACACCCAGGTCGACTCCCCAGTCGACCTAGGGGGGAGGTCGACCCCCAGGTCGACTCTAGTGTCGACCTGGTTGGGGGGGAGGTCGACCCTAGTGTCGACCCCCCTGTCGACCTGTCTGGGTGGGATTTTTCCCGCCTACCCTGAATTCTGAAACTTTGAATCTGTTTTTGAATTTGAATTTTTCGTGAAACTTTGCGAGGCCATATCTTGATCATACGGACTCCGATTTACGAAATTTCGGACTCTATTTCGCGTATTTTTCCGAGACGAACGCAATGGCATAGCCCGTTTACCCTGATTCAGACTTTAACATTTAATTCTGCCCTGTTTTAAGTTATAACGTGTTGTTTTAAAATATGGGTTGTTACATTCTCCCCTCCTTAAAGGATTTCGTCCCCGAAATCTTCAAGTTAGGAAGAACGTATCCTACCATCCATCATCCATCTACTCAAAACATCATCCACAGGCAGCCATTGTCCTTAAAAGATTTCTAATGCTGTATGAACATATGCAGAAAGTGTGTGTATATGTTCCTTATCTAATGCAAATGATTAGGCCTGATTGATCCTTTCAAATGCAAAATATGTCTAGTGAAATGAATCCAATCTGTATGCAAAAATTTTCCTATTATAATTCATAATTTCTATATGAGTGCTCAAACATTCAATCATATGCAACAACCAAATGATAGCACAACCAAGTTTCCAAAATAAACACTCATGCATATGCAAGTATGAAACTGTGACTGAGCCGATCTAGTGCCTAATGTGTATTCATGCATCCACGAGCAACCACTTGCGACCACTTGCAACCATTTCGCAATCATAACATGTTTCAATTACATGTTTACATCCAAAAAGATTCTACCTATGGTTCTCAAGATAGGATCGAGGAGATAACAAGATAAAACAAAGCATCTAGAAAAAGAAGTTAAAGATGTACCCCCGGAAGGTCCGGTCTGCTTCTTAGGGCAGTCCTTGCTGATGTGTCCAGTCTCCCCACAATGAAAACATTCACCTTGCTTTCTCTTCCTCTTTCTACAATCCTTGGCTATGTGCCCTTCTATACCATAGAAATTGCATTTCCTTTTATCACGTGAGTTGTCGTTCTTGTCTCCCTTCTTATTCTGAGAATCATTGGGCTTGACCTCTTTCTTGCCCTTCTTATCTTCCTCATACAGTAGGGCCATATCCACCAAGCTTTCAAAGGTCGCCCCCATGGGCACATGAGTCATGGCCAAACCATGTAGTGGCTCGTTCAAGCCTCGTGCAAAACGTAGCGCCTTTTTCTGAGGAGTGTTGACTAACTCCAATCCGAAGCGAGCAAGCTGATTAAAACGGTTCACGTATTCTTTAACTGTCATATTTCCTTGTTTAAGGGCCAGAAACCGTTCCATTTGGAGACTCTCCTCTGCCGATGATAAGAACTTAAGCCCAAATCTCCCTCTAAAGTCCGCCCAAGTCTCAATGGGCCTAGTAGCGTTGGTGACTTCCCACCAATATGAAGCTTCCTCTTTCATGAGCCACGCCGCCAACTGTACTTTCCTATTGTCCTCTACCTCAAAGATAACAAACAAGTCTTTGGTTTCCTTCAACCAATTCCGTGCCTCAACAAAAGTCTCAGTTCCTAGGAAATCCTTTCCGCCCATGGCCTTAAAGTCCTTGCATATCTTTGAAAAAGCGGTTTCTCGCGGAGGTTGAGGAGGATGAGGAGGAGGATTGGCTGGACCTGTCACATTAGCCCAGGCCTCGAGGAAACGACAGAACCAAGTGGGTATATTGACACCCTCGGGAAGATTAAGATCGTCGTCCATGAAAAGCTGAAAACGAAAAAGGAAAAGATTCAAACGAGGAAACAAAGATAGTGCTAATGGCTTTTTGGGGAATAGCCTTTTAAAATAAACCAACTTTTCTTGAAAAGTGCTTCTTTGTAAATGGTTTTGAAAAAAGAAATTCAAAAGGTTTTCAAAACTTTTGCCCAGTCTTGGTAACCTGGCTCTGATACCAAATGTAACACCCCACCTCCGCTAGGGTCACTCACAAAGGGAATGCACTAGTTTTGGAGAGGTATTATCGAGATAACATCACAGAATTATCACAAGACAGAGCATAAATAAATAATTAAGTAAACAGCGGAAGAATTTATGAGCATAACAGAACTTCATTTCATTCCAAAATAAACCATGTCTTTTACAAACATTTCAAATAACTTCATTACAACTGTCTTGTAATAATAGCCAAAGAAGCAATAACTTAAAAACAGAAAAACAGCTTATTCCCCAAGTGCAGTAAAATGAAGCAGCCATAGAAAACCGTACATGCTGAGCCAAAGCAAGTGATATCCAAGCTAAGAGCTAGTGTTTCCTCCCTGAGAACCTGGGGAGGGGGGGGGGGGGAACGAAAGAAAAAGAGGCGAAAGGAAAAAAAGGTCAGTCATAAAGACTGAGTAAGTCCTAGTGACTTTCAGTGTAAAAACGGTTAAAACAACCTGTCATGTATGAACTGGAACTAAACTTAAGAATGGTGTCAAGGTGAACAAGATAGACTAAGGTGATCAGGATAAGTCAAGACAAGTCAAGTAAAGCATCACATGTTCGAGATTCGCATCGACTGTACTAGTATACTAAGCCCATGTCACAAGTTAATCACAAAATAAATCCCACGGCCCAATATCATGAAATGACCCTGAAACGGGGTCTGACCCAAGTACGGGGTCCTACGGAGCGATTATCTAGTCGATCGGCTCCCTACAAGTTCTAGCTCGTCAAGAGTCCGTGTCATACGGCTAATCACGAATGTAGTCACCTGTGCTGGGTCCACCTTCGGGTGTATCAGCCCTAGGGTGTCAACCCTTGACACGATTCAAGATGCACAGATAAATCTACGGATACCCAGTGCCTGCCCCGGAATATGTGCACGACCGTAGTCCACCGAACCTACACTGGCATACCCCACTGCCGTCGTTCACCTCTTACAATCAACCCAGTAATCGTGCCCCACCCGGCCTAGCCCCAGGGTACCTTGATACATCTAGAGGGTTACTGCTGAAAGGGGTCGTGTCTAGGGTTTCGCCTAACAGATTAGGTCATGTAATTCGTGACCTAACCCGCCTAACCGATTAAGTCATGTAATTCGTGACTTAATCCTTTTCCAGTCTAGTCATGTCAAGATGGTTAAGTATGTCATTTAAATTCGTGACTTAACCCGCTTACGTGTCATGTCAAGTTGGCTAAGTGTTGTCGTTTCAAGTCATGACTTAGCCCTACAAATCGTGTTCAAGTTGGTTAAGCTGTCTTTTCATGTTCATGACTTAACCCTAATTGGCATTAATTGATTCGTTAATGCACCGAACCACTCACATTGGATCTTATTGTTCGTAGCCACTGGATTTGCCGGGCGGTTCCGGGCAGGTTTACGCTACGAACTCAACCCAACCTCGGGTTTCAAGCGCGATGTGACCAACTACCCACATTGGATCCTATTGTTTGTAGCAACTGGATTTGCCGGGCGGTTCCGGGCAGACTTACACTACAAACTCAACCCAACCTCGAGTTGGCCACTTTCTTGTTTTCTAAAGTCATGCCCATGTTCTTATCAGATTCGTGCTATTTTCATAGCATGTTCATATGTCAATTTCGTGCCCAACTAAGGCATGTTTCAAGTTAAGTTATGGAATGTTCAAGTCAAGTTTTTCGTGCCATGTTTCATGTTCTACTTATGCCAAATTTCACGATTTATGATTATAATCAATTCAAGTTTTGCCTATTCTACCCAATCGTATCCCCAACGCATATAAACGTACTTCGTTCACAAGCATAAACAATTCAAGAGATAAAGGGGAATAACACCAAACATGTGATAGGCATATGTGACAATTCCACCATCACTTGCATAATAAACAGGCTATAACATATCACATGGTTTCAATACTAGCATGATGATAACTTGGCATAGTAATGGTTCCAACTTAGTTTAACATGATGAATTCAACTTTACATCATAGGCATAATAATCATTGCGGGCATAATAATAATTTTATTACAAATATGAAACATTAAAGGCATGGTAATTCTAATAGGCATAGTGGATTTCAATTTAGTATTTTTAACATAATGATTCTCATCTAGCATTATAAACATAATGATTCCAACCTAGCAATTCCCAATTTGTCATTAACATGATAGGTATATTAACATCACGGGCATAGTTTCATTAACATCATAGACATGGTTTAATTAGCATCATAGGCATGGTTTAATCAACATAGTGATTCCATGGACATGTATTAGTCCAACTTGCCATACGATTAAGCCCAAGTGATTCATAACAACATCAAAATCATGATAAGTTTAACTTGCAACATTAACATAGCAAGATTCCCTAGTTATGATTCAAAGTTAAACAATATAAACATGGATTAATAATAGTTCCTAAATCCGGTTTCAGTTCATAGCATGTACATGTTATTTTAGCGTTTTTGCCTAAAAAGTGACATAGAACTTACAATATGAAGCAAGTAATCCAAATCAAAACTTTAAATCAAATAGCCCCAAATCCGTTGTCTAAAGCATCGTAGTTGTTGTAGCTTCTAGTTGTAGCCTTCAAGAATCATCCTTCGTCTTCTTTAATTTTTTTTCTTTGTATTTTTAACTTAGAGTTCTAGGTTTAATGGCGGCTGCATGAGTGCTAAAATGAAATAGTATGATTTAGGCTAGGTCTTAGGGTCTTTTTATAGTTGTAGGCAATTGATTTCAGCCTTTAGATTAACCCTAGAATAGGTCTGAGCCATCCAAAATCGTCACAAGCCCCCAAAACAAGACCCAGGAGCCAAAACAGGTGCACCAGGCCGACCTGGCCGACCAGGGAGGTCGACCCCTAGGTCGACACCCAGGTCGACTCCCCAGTCGACCTGGGGGGGGGGGGAGGTCGACCCCCAGGTTGACTCTAGTGTCGACCTGGTTGAGGGGGAGGTCGACCCTAGTGTCGACCCCCCTGTCGACCTGTCTGGGCGGGATTTTTCCCGCCTACCCTGAATTCTTAAAATTTGAATCTGTTTTTGAATTTGAATTTTTCGTGAAACTTTGCGAGGCCATATCTTGATCATACGGACTCCGATTTACGAAATTTCGGACTCTATTTCGCGTATTTTTCCGAGACGAACGCATTGGCATAGCCCGTTTCCCCTGATTCAGGCTTTAACATTTAATTCTGCCCTGTTTTAAGTTATAACGTGTTGTTTTAAAATACGGGTTGTTACATATTTATTCCAAAAATTATAAAAATTGGAATATAGAAATAACTGTCATTCCGAATCCAACAAAATTGGTTTCATAAAAAACGGAGGTTGTTTGCAAAATGGCTATTTTTTAGGGCTATATATTATTAAAATATATATAAATTCCATAGCGACTATTTCAAATTTTAAACTGGACATAACTTTCAATTTATATTATGAAATATGGATTCCACATATTCATTAGAAAGATATAATTAAACAAATTCAAATACTTCTTGTTTTACTAAAATCCAATTTATTTTGAGTCATGTACATTCATTTGAAATTTAAAATCGAATTTTCAAACTACCCGCCATTTTAGGCTCGGTTTATAACTAAAATAAATTTATACGTTCTAACTTCGATTTAAATAAATTTTTAGTCATTATTATTTAAAATAAATCATTTTTAATATCCAAAATCCATTAAAATAGCTAAAATAATATTTTTTAATTGGTTCCGAAAATCCTGGTTGTTACAATTTCCCCCACTTAAAATCTTTTCGTCCCCGAAAAGGAATGGAGCAGAAAGTTGTTTAACTAACCTGCTCAACTTTCATTCTGCCTTTCATTCTTCAACTTTTTAGTTCCTAAGAATTTTCAAATTTCTCAAAAATTTGGCTAACACCCTAGATTTTCGAAAAATTTCGCCATAACCTCCTTTGTACGGGGTGATCGTTAAAACCGCAGCTTGCCTCACAGGTCTCTCATCAATCCAAAAGAAAACGAAAAGGCCAAGCGGCTAGCCAATCGGCTCATAAAATCACCAAACCCTAATAAATACAGTAAATATGTACCTATTTGTCGGGCATACAATTTTATTCCTCTTCTTAGCTTCCATGCTATGCCATGTTCATTATATACACATGTATATATATGTAATTGGAAACAATTTCCAATTCATTTAAATTTGATTCGATTTGACTAAATTTAACTTTTCATTTTCATATTGGTTAAATTAATTATCATTCCAATATTTTTATTAGTTGGATCAATAATCAAACATCACAGCCAACAATCAATTAGTTGATTAGCTTTTCAATCATATAACTTTTTATATACTCAAAAATCATATTTTCTGAGATCGGATTATATAATCACAAATACGTTAATTATAAACTTGTCACTCTCAACTCATTCTAGGGCATTTCTAACCCCATCTCTAACGAGTTTCTCATTCTAGGATACTACTGATCCCATCTCTAATGAATTTTCTTTCATAGGATAATACTAATCCAATCTTTGATGAGTCTTTTATTCTGTTCTAAAGAGTTGCACCCCAAAGATTTGAGTAAACTAAAGCTCTAATACCATATGTAACGACCCTCCTTCTCAGTCGATCCAAATTGATCGTTAAACCAACTTAAATCGAACAAAAAAGGCAGATACGCTAACTTTGGGCGCACAACACATCAAAACAAACAACAGAAAACTTTTATAAACATCATAATAATGTTACAACAGAGTACAAAATATCAGAGTATCAAAAATAATATACAGTGGAAAATAAATTTATAATAAATGTAATACAATGCAACGGAAACAAATAAACTAACACAGCGAAAGACTATCAATGCTTTGGACACACCTTTAAGCTTCGATCCAGAATCCTGCTAAATGAAATAATCAGCAAAACCAAAACTATTGGCTGCCTATGTGGAAAATATAGGCACCCAGAGTTTTGGTAGAAACAATAAACTCCGAGTCAGTCATAGGACTGACGTGAGAACTAAAACAATTATTAAACTTTACTTTAAAATAAGGTAAATCACGGGACCACGCCGTATGTCACAGAATGGGTTCACCCCCATGAATACCAGTGCATAAACAATAACCAATAATAGTCATATGGATCTACGATGCATCATACAACATGCAATTCCTCAATCTACCCATTTAGGCTTAATCCCAAATTTATATTTTCAAAATCCAATTCACTTTATAGAAATTATTCCTTTGGACTTTATTTACCGATTTCTTATTTCAGATCATTTGAAATACATATCTAACTTTTATAACAAAGTAGATTTCACTTCAGGATCTCAAACCGAAATCTTTGGAAATATGAATTCCAAAATATCACAATGCATACAAACAAGCATGCAACCAAATATCTGGCTCCCCTAAGACAAGGGAAAGGGTACACACCTAAGCAACTCGATATATATATGTGCACCTCCCACTATGGAGCAGGCTACACTGACGATGCACAATTGCACACCCTCGGGGACTACACCGCCATCTCACCCATACTTTTAGTCGTTCAGGTTACCAGAATCTTTAGCCACATACTAAATCATTTTTATATCCTGAAGTAGGGAAAATCATTTCACAACATAATAATCACAAGTACTTTCCAAAATGTAGTACTTTACATTAGCTATTCACACATATGCTCCGTCACTATTAATCACATAACCTTTCAGCTCATACATCTCAAAGAAGGGTGTTAAGCAAGAGAATAAATTCTCCGCCACTAAACAGATACATCATCAATAACAACTATAACACCCATGTCCATTAATGTCACTCACAAAGGGAATGCATCAATGTCCATGAAGCGTTGTTGTTGTATAGAACAGATAAATTACAAGAATAAATAAATAAAACAACACAGTGGAAGATAAAACTTATTTCATAGCATCATAACTCAAACAAGCTTACATAAGTAGTTCCCAAAACCATTACAATAGGATCAATAGTCTTTTCCAAAAACTTCAAAGTACATAAAGAAGCAAATACTTAAATAACATAAATGCATAAATCCCCACTGAGCATAAGCAAAGCCATAAAGATGAGAGAGTCCAAAGCGATACAACAACTCTTTTCAAGCAACTGAAAGAAATCGGCACTAAGCTGTAGTATTCCCTCCTTGCAAACCTGAGGGGGAGGGGAAGGTAAGAAAAGAGGTGGAAACAAACGGGTCAGACATATAGTCTGGCGAGTCCAGTAATTTAACAAATAATAGGAAAGGTAAATGATCAAGACATAAATAGGCATCATGATATGGCTGTAACTTAGATAAGGTAGATAAAAAGGATAGACAAGATGATTTCGTTCCTAAGTACTAAGAAAATCCTACACCTTGGCTAAGCGAACAACCCTCCAAGTACTAACCCCGAAGACCGAAGTCAAAATCAGACTAGCAACCAAAGGACTATCCAACTCAAACAACATGTATTTCGTTACACCGAGCTTTTGCTAAGTTACACCACATTACTTAATTACACCGCACATCTACTAGTCTCTTTTTACTAAAGGTTGATCCCTTCCCACTAACTGTACCCACATGACAAACTTGGTAGTTACTTGTACCTAGCTGCTATCATGGGTGCCGGCTTGCTCCTACCACCGCTAAGGTACCCTTAATCTACCCATTCGATCGGCTCCCTAAACCCCGAAGGCACCCGTTCTGGCCCCACAGTGGGGTGTATCACTCCCCAAAGTGGAAACCCTGATACCAACATAAAATGCATGGCCATACCTACACGATGCAACAACATCTTACCTACCAGCCCGGAGCTATGCACGCACATGAACCCGTTGGACTCGCGTTGCCACCGCTATTCACGTTTTGACCTCTTACATTCAAGTCCAGTAAGCGTGCCCCAACCCCGGCCTAGTACCGGGCCCAATTAGATACTCAAACGGGTCCTCCATCCGACACAAGCCTCCCACCTATGCTTGATCCCCACTAGGTTTTTCTCCCATTTAACCATTTTAATTTAAATGTCCATGTCTTACACATGCTATGGTTAAGTCCATACTTACATGTCATAATTTACATGTCTTATCTTATACCCGTTAAGTCCCTATTTACATGTCATAATTTACATGTCACCCTACTTAACCCTCTAACCATACCCATGTCTTATTATGGTTAGTATTCCTTAATTCATTCCTTATGACAAATGGTACATGATCTCCCACATTAGACTGAACGCTTTGTGGCCGCTGGATTTGCTGGGCGATTCCGGGCAGTCTTACGCCACAAACCTGGTCTAACCTCGTGTCATTAACCGTTGCGCCTATAATTCATTCCTTTGACCTCTCACATTAGATGTCCAATTGTGGCAGCTGGATTTGTCGGGCGGTTCCGGGCAGTCGTGTCAGAGGTTTATTAATAATCGTATTTCACCCATACCCAATTTTCATGTCATGTATATCCAATTAAACATATAATCATGTTTATAATATTGCATATTCCAAATTGTCACTAATTACATATTAATTAGCCTGAATTATAAATTTACAAATATAGGCAACTTCATCAATTCCATGTAATTCATACCCAAATATGCCAATTTCACATATTATCCAATTATCCAAAATATCCAACAATATCCAATTTCCCATATTCCCAATATTCCACATCGTTCCCACGTATTCGCATTTGCGCGTATTTTTAATATAGGCTCGAAGGTAGCCTAGATCCACAAATAAAAGGAATAGGGGTAAGAAGAGAGAATCAATTCATAGAAAATTGGAATAAAACAACATCATGAAATAAAGAGGCATATAGACTAGCATAGAGGCATAATAAATGATTCAACATGAATAAACTGATAAAAGGTATGAATTACATAGAAGCATAGGCATATGATGACATGAATTAAAAAGGTGAAGACTTGGTGAGATTTTCATTACAAACATATATATGAATCCTTTTTACAACTTTTTCATGTTACTTTAATCCCATTAAATTTATGAAAATAACTACACTCACCTTTCGTGGCTTAAGAAAAGGATTAACGAATTGAAATTGGTGTAGAAACGTTGCGGTGATGTTGATTGATCTTCTTTAATTGTTGTTGAAGCTCTAAACTTTGATTTGAATTGTGTATGAACACTTGAGATTTAATTTAGAGGCGGCGGCTAGGGTTTAAGAGAAAGCTTGACAGCATAATAGTGTCATAGATAATATTTTATGAATTAGGGTTAGGTCTTAGGGTGTATATATATATGCCTAGGATCGATTAGAGCTCTTAGATTAACCCAGAAATCATCAGGACCACTCAGATGCAACATCAGCCCTTAGCGCGAATCAGGCCACGGGTTGACAGCCAAACACCCTGGATCGACCCCTAGTCGACCCAGCAGGGCTTGGGTCGGCTCCAAAAATAGTGCGGTTCGGCTATTCCCCCTCCCGATTTGCTATTTTAAACTTTTTTTGAATATTTATTTATTTAATTTTTATATATATCTATATATATTTCACTCATATGCATACAAACTTCAAGGCTTAATAACATCTTCATAAGGTATCCGTTTTGTGCAAACCAAATGTCTATCTTGACCCAAAATTTTGAGACAAACATAATAGCGCAACCCATTTCACTTAATTCTTGTTCTAAAAATTAAGTATACTTTAATTTGTGAATTTTAATGTTATAAAATTATGGGGTGTTACATTCTCCCCTCCTTAAAGGATTTCGTCTATCTCCAAGTTAAGAAGAATGTGTCCTACCATCCAATCATCCATCTACTCAACCATCATCCACAAGCATCTATTGTCCTTAAAAGATTTCTAATGTTACATGAACATATGCAAAAGTGTGTGTATATGTTCCTTATCTAATTCAAAGATCAGGCGGTCCACTGATTCAGTCGACCTCCTTAATGCAAATAACGATAGTGTCGTGTATCCACCATGCATGCAAAAAACCCTATATATATATCATTACTACATGTGTGCACAACCATTCATTCAAATGCAACATCCATATGATACGTCCATTTAATATACATCCATTTAACTAAATACATCCATTTATATGCAATATGCAATATGAAAGTGACTGAGCCGATCTAGTGCCTAAAGTGTGTGTATATGTATCCACGAGCAACCACTAGCAAACACTTGCATCCACATGCATCCATCAATCATAACATGTCTCAAACACATGTTTCAACCATAGGACTACCCTATCTAAAGGTCAAAGACTTAAACGAGAGGATATACTGAAGATAGGACAAGTACAAGCTAAGCGATAAAGGAGAAATTTAAAAGACATACCCTCGAAAAGAAAAGTGTACAATGAATGCTTCTTCTCTTCCGTCTCCCAAGTAGCGTCGCTCTCATCATCTCTCCATTGCACTTTGACTAGCTTGACCTCTCGATTCCTCGACTTCTTAATCTCCGACCCAAGAATGCATGTTGGAGCTCGTCGAATCGTCGCATCACGCTCTATCTTCACCTCTCTAAGCAAGCTCGGCTCTACCACTTCCACAGTCTCATGCAAGCACTTCCTCAAATGTGATACATGGAATACGTCGTGTACACCACTAAGTCTTTCGGGCAACTCCACTCTATACGCCATCTGTCCAATTCTCTCCTTAATAGGAAACGACCCTACGAACCTTGGTGCTAACTTCCCAACGGACCCAAAGCGAACAACAATCCGTAATGGAGACACCTTGATAAAGACCATGTCCCTAATATCAAATTCAAGATCTGTCCTCCTCTTGTCCGCATACGATTTTTGCCTATCTTGCGCCGTCTTCATCCTCCTTCGAATCAAATCAATCTTTTCCGAAGTCTCTCTAATCATATTTGGCCCAAGTAAGATCTTATCCATAGATTCCTACCAACATGTAGGTGAACGACAAGGCCTTCCATAAAGAGCCTCGAAAGGTGCCATGCCAATGCTAGACTGAAAACTATTATTATACGCGAACTCCACCAAAGGAAGATGCTCCTCCCATGTACCTCCGAAGTCTAAAACGCATAGCCTCAAAAGGTCCTCTAGAATAAGATTCACCCTCTCGGTCTGGCCGTCCGTCTGAGGATGATATGCGGTGCTCAAACATAACTGAGGCCCTACCGCCTCTTGCAAGCTCTTCCAAAACTCACTAGTAAAAATAGGATCGTGATCGCTCACTATGCTAGAAGGAACACCATGCAAACAAACTATCTCTCGAATGTATACGGAGCTTAACCATGGAGCAGTCCTCTTACTCCTCACGGGAATGAAATGGGCGCTCTTAGTAAGTTTGTCTACCACAAACCAAATCCCCATATTACCCTTCCTCGATCTCGGCAACCCATCAATGAAATCCATCGAGACACTCTCCCACTTCCATTATGGGACCTCCAATGGATGAAGCAACCCACCGGGCTACTTTTGCTCTGCTTTTACTTGATGGCACACCAAGCATTTAGCGACAAACTCGGACACATCCTTCTTCATACCGGCCCAAAAGTAAACTCATCTCATGTCCATGTACATTTTGTCCCCGCTGGGATGAATGGTCATCTTCGAACGATGTGCATCATCAAGAATGGTCTTCCTCAAGTTCTCGTCTCGTGGTACACAAAGTCTATCGTCCCTACGTAACCAACCCTTATCATCTAGGGTATACCTACTGAGATGGCTCGATGACTCCCCCCTTATGAGCTTCTCTACCAACTCAACCAACTGTGGGTCATCTCGCTGTGCCTCACCAATCCGTCCCAAAAGCGTAGGTCTGACCTCTAAGGATGCTAGCAAATAGGGTACAAAGTCAATGGAAGGTCTAAAGTCAAACGAAGAGATGAACTCTAAGATTTGCCGCTCAACAAACAACAGACTCAAGGACAACCTTTTCCTACTTAAGGCGTCTGCCACCACGTTACCCTTGCAAGGGGTATATGCTATCTTGAAATCGTAGGACGCTAAGAACTCCATCCACCTTTGCCGCCTTAAGTTCAAGTCCTTCTGAGAGAACAAGTATTTTAGCGATTTGTGGTCTGTGAACAATTCGAATTTCTCGCCAAGAAGATAATGGCGCCAAAACGTAAGCGCGAAAACAATAGCGGCAAACTCTAGGTCACGTGTAAGGTAATTTCTCTCATGCACTCTCAACTGCCTTCCTCCATAGGCTATTACCCTCCCCTCTTGCATTAAGACTGCGCCTAGTCCTATCCCACAAGCATCGGTATAAACGGTAAATGGCTTACTCCCATCTGGCAACACTAAGACTGGGGTTGTGGTCAAAGCTCTCTTTAAACGTTGGAACGCATCATCACAATCTATGTCCCACGTGAAAACTAGGTTCTTCTTCGTCAAGCATGTCAATGGGGCCGATATCTTTGCGAAGTCCTTAATAAACTTCCTATAGTAGCCTGCCAACCCCCAAAAACTCCTCACCTCGGTAGCATTTTTAGGGACCTTCCAGTCTTGGATGGCCACCACCTTCGCGGGACCCACAGCTATCCCTTCTTTGGAAACCACGTTCCCTAAGAATCGCACTTCCTTCCTCCAAAAGTGACATTTAGAAAATTTAGTTTTAAGGTTATGCGCTCGAAGGGTCTCCAACACTTCCCTAAGATGTAGGGCATGCTCTTCCTCGCTCTTAGAAAAGATCAAGATGTTATCCACAAAGACCACCACGAATTTATTAAGGTACTCCCTAAACACCCTACTCATCAAGTCAACAAAGTATGCGGGGGCATTTGTCAAACCGAAGGGCATTTCAAGACACTCATAGAAACCGTCCGGAGTCCTAAAGGCAGTCTTGTCTATGCTATCCTCAGCCACTCTCAACTGATGGAAACCAGTGGCTAAGTCCAACTGCGAAAATACTGAGGCGCCAACTAACTGATCGAAGAGATCGTCAATCCTCAGCTGTGGTGCCTATTCTTCTTAGTAAGCTTATTAAGTTCTCTATAGTCCACACAAATTCTAAGGGACCCATCCGCCTTCGTGGCAAATACTACTGGAGCACCCCACTCTGATATACCACGTCTTATGAATTCCTTCTCAAGCAACTCCCTAACTTGCTTATTGAGCTCCCTCCTCTCAAGAGGAGCCATGTGGCGTACTGGCAGAGATACTGGTTTTGCATTGTCTACAAGTTAAATACGAAAGTCTATCTCATGTTCTGGGGGTAGACCCCTCACCTCATTGAAGACATCAACATATTCACGGACTATATGAACATAATGTAAATCATCATTGGATGCGTCAAGTGACTCAGGATAACTAAGCATCACCGATCCTCTAGGGTCACAAGAAATATCAAGGGTCTTTCCACTACGAGTCAACAATTTTACTACCCTTCATTCACAATCTAGGATGGCACCATATCTGGTTAGCCAATCCATCCCTAGAATCAACCCATAGCCCATGAAACCAAGCACAAAAGCATTACATTCAAAACCAACGCCTAAGATAGACAATCTCAAATCCCTACAAACCATGGGTAAATGAGCCAACCCAACAATAGGATTTGAGACTACAATGGGATCTACAACGAGACCAGTATTTAAGTGCAGTGTTTCAACTAATGATGTAGAGATAAACGAATGTGATGCGCCAGAATCGAATAAAGTATGGACATGATGATCAAACAAGAAAATCAAACTTTTGACAGAAATTTTTCTACCTTCTTCCTGTCCCAGAGCCATGAGAGCGTGAACCTGCCCTCCCGAAGTAGAACCTGCCCTCTGCCCTTGCTTCTTAGGACAGTCCTTCACAGCATGACCCGCATCACCATAATGATAACTAGCGAACTTCTTCTTCTTCCTACAGTCTTTCTTCAACTGGCCGGGTTTCCCATAGTTGTGACACTTCCTCTTTTCTTTACCACCTTTCTTTTGTTGTTGGGCTTTCTTTGGATCCTCCTTCTTATCTTGCGGCCTAAAAGTACTTACACCCTTCTCTTCTTCATGCATGCATGCCATATCAACAAGCTTTTCATACGTAGCCCCCATTGGAATGTGGGACATAGCCAAACTGTGAAGCGGTTCATTTAGGCCCTTTGCAAACCTCAAGGCCTTCTTGTGAGGCGTATTCACCAACTCTAGCCCCAATCTTGCCAACTTATTAAATTTGGTCACATACTCCTTCACGGTCAAGATTTTCTGCTTCAATGTCAAGAACCTCTCCATGTACATACTCTCCTCAGCTTGAGAAAGGAATTTCAACTCAAACCTTCCCCTAAAATCTGCCCACGTCTCCACAACACGCTCTCCATTAGTAACCTCCCACCAAAACGAAGCTTCGTCCTTCATCAACCAAGCAGCCAATTGTACCTTCTTACATTCGTCCAAATCGAAAATGCCAAACAGATCCTCCACTTCTTTCAACCAATTTCTAGCTTCGACGAACGTTTCAGACCCACTAAAAGGTTTTCCACCCATGGAACGAAAGTCTTTACATATCTTGGAGAAAGCATCTCCATGCGGAGGAATAACTGGAGCTGGGGGAGGAGGAGGAACGTCGGCCGGACCCGCAGCAATGGCCCTAGCCTCGAGATATTGACGAAATCAACCGGGTACATGAACACCCTATGGTATCTCAAATGCTCCAGACATGCTGAAAAGAAAAAGAAAAAGTTTCAAAACAAGGGAAGCGAAAGAGAGATGTATGTCTTGCGGGGATTATGCTTTTTGAAGTAAACTTTTCCTTGAAAATAGCTTCTTTAAAACAAGTTTTTGAAAATACTTTCTAGGAAAATAATACTTTTGAAAACACTTTTCAAAACTTTTTATCTGTTCTTATAACCATAGCTTTGATACCACATGTAACACCCCGTGTCCATTAATGTCACTCACAAAGGGAATGCATCAATGTATATGAAGCATTATTGTTGTATAGAACAGATAAATTACAAGAATAAATAAATAAAACAATACAGCGGAAGATAAAACTTATTTCAAAGCATCATAACTCAAAATAAGCTTACATAAGTAGTTCCCAAAACTATTACAACAAGATCAATAGTCTTTTCCAAAAAATCAAAGTACATAAAGAAGAAAATACTTAAATAACATAAATGCATAAATTCCCACTGAGCATAAGCAAATCCATAAAGATGAGAGAGTCCAAAGCGATACATCTACTCTTTTCAAGCAACTGAAAGAAATTGGCACTAAGCTGTAGTATTCCCTCCTTGCAAACCTGAGGGAGGGAAAGGAAAGAAAAGAGGTGGAAACAAATGGGTTAGACATAAAGTCTGGCGAGTCTAGTAATTTTAACAAATAATAGGTAAGGTAAATGATCAAGACATAAATATGCATCATGATATGGTTGTAACTTAGATAAGGTAGATAAAAAGGATGGACAAGATGATTTCGCTCCTAAGTACTAAGACAATCCTACACCTTGGCTAAGCGAACAACCCTCCAGGTACTAACCCTGAAGACCGAAGTCGACATCAAACTAGCACCCAAAGGACCGCACTTTTGCTAAGTTACACCACATTACTTAATTACACCGCATATCTACTAGTCTCTTTTTACTAGAGGTTGATCCCTTCCCACTAACTGTACCCACATGACAAACTTGGTAGTTACTTGTACCAAGCTACTATCGTAGGTGCCGGCTTGCTCCTACCACCGCTAAGGTACCCTTAATCAACCCATTCGATCGGCTCCCTAAACCCCGTAGGCACCCGCGCTGGCCCCACAATGGGGTGTATCTCTCCCCAAAGTGGCAACCCCGATACCAACATAAAATGCACGACCATACCTACATGATGCAACATCTTACCTACCAACCCGGACCCATGCACGCACATGAACCCGTTGGACTCGCGTTGCAACCGCTATTCACGTTTTGACCTCTTACATTCAAGTCCAGTAAGCTTGCCCCAACCCCGGCCTAGTACCGGGCCCAATTAGATACTCAAACGGGTTACTGGTTGAAACGGGACCCCATCCGACACAAGTCTCCCACCTATGCTTGGTCCCCACTAGGTTTTTCTCTCACTTAACCATTTTAGTTTAAATGTCCATGTCTTACACATGCTATGGTTAAGTCCATACTTACATGTCATAATTTACATGTCTTATCTTATACCGTTTAAGTCCCTATTTACATGTCATAATTTACATATCACCCCACTTAACCCTCTAACCATACCCATGTCTTATTATGGTTAGTATTCCTTAATTCATTCCTTATGACGAACGGTGCATGACCTCCCACATTAGACCGAACGCTTTGTGGCCGGCGAATTTGCCGGGCGGTTCTGGGCAGTCTTTCGCCACAAACTGGGTCTAACCTTGTGTCATTAACCGTTGCGCCTACAATTCATTCCTTTGACCTCTCACATTAGACGTCCAATTGTGGCAGCTGGATTCGCCGAGCGGTTCTGGGCAGTCTTACGCCACAATTGTGCTTAACCTCGTGTCAAAGGTTTATTAATAATCGTATTTCACCCATACCCAATTTTCGTGTCATGTATATCCAATTAAACATATAATCATGTTTATAATATTGCCTATTCCAAATTGTCACTAATTACATATTAATTAGCCTCAATTACAAATTTACAATTATAGGAAACTTCATCAATTCCATGTAATTCATACCCAAATATGCCAATTTCACATATTATCCAATTATCCAAAATATCCAATAATATCCAATTTTCCAAATTTCCCATATTCCCAATATTCCACATCGTTCCCACGTATTCGCATTCGCGCGTATTTTTAATATAGGCTAGAAGGTAGCCTAGATCCACAAATAAAAGGATTAGGGGTAAGAAGAGAGAATCAATTCATAGAAAATTGGAATAAAACAATATCATGAAATAAAGAGGCATATAGACTAGCATAGAGGCATAATAAAAGATTCAACATGAATAAACTGATAAAAGGTATGAACTTTACATTGAAACATAGTCATATGATGACATGAATCAAAAAGGTGAAGACTTGGTGAGATTTTCATTACAAACATATATATACATCCTTTTTACAACTTTTTCATGTTACTTTAATCCCATTAAATTTGTGAAAATAACTGTACTCACCGTTGGCTTAAGAAAAGTATTAACGAATTGAAATTGGTGTAGAAACATTGCGGTGATGTTGATTGATCTTCTTTAGTTGTTGTTGAAGCTCTAAACTTTGATTTGAATTGTGTATGAACACTTGAGATTTAATTTAGGGGCGGCAGCCAGGGTTTAAGAGAGAGCTTGACAACATAATGGTGTCATAGATAATATTTTATGAATTAGGGTTAGGTCTTAAGGTGTATATATAGATGTCTAGGATCGATTAGAGCTCTTAAATTAACCTAGAAATCATCAGGACCACTTAGATGCAATATCAGCCCTTAGCGTGAATCGGGCCACGGGTTGATAGCCAAACACCCTGGATCGACCCCTAGTCGACCCAGCGAGGCTCGGGTCGACTCCAAAAATAGTGCGGTTCGGCTATTCCCCCTCCCGATTTGTTGTTTTGAACTTTTTTTGAATACTTATTTATTTAATTCATATATATATATATATACCTCTCACATGCATATAAACTTCAAGGCTTAATAACATCTTCATAAGGTATCCGTTTTGTGCAAACCAAATGTCTATCTTGACCCAAAATTTTGAGACGAACATAATAGCGCAACCCGTTTCACTTAATTCTTCTTCTAAAAATTAAGTATACTTTAATTTGTGAATTTTAATGTTATAAAATTATAGGGTGTTACAATAACCAATCAATTATGTGATAAACTATAATGTAACACATAATACATTTCTAAATCATTTCTCAACATCGGGTTAGCCCTCGAAATCCTTTCTGTTTTATAAAACATTTTTATAAAACATTCCCTGTCCAAAATCGGGAGTACATTTCTTTTCACTTAGGAAAATATCATTTCAAAATCATTCATTAAATTTGAAATGAACTCAATAACATCGCTACACATCTCATAGTCAAATCGTGAAGTGTTTCACAAGATGTTAACATCCAAATACTTCTACCCAACCCAATGCTAAATGTAAAAGCATATTTTGCTCACAAACTGGCGAGCACAATCCAAACAATCAATCAGTCACATTCAATATCAATAACCAAATACATTTGGTGTATACCACATCTCATATTTTGGTAAATTTAATCACCATTCATTCATTCCAATCTAATTAAAGATTTATTAAAACTCCACTTAGTTTTAATCTCTGAAATTCATTACTTAATGATTATTCAACTTTATGGAAATTAATCCTGCCTTTAACTTTGTTAAAGAATCAATATCATTTAACAAAGTCCACGACAAACCCAAAATCATCTTCCATCAAAATGGAATCTTCACGGAAATATGATCAATCGTAATCGATATAAATTTCTGTATCAAACTAACACTATAAGTGGAATAGCGGTAAGGCCTTTTAAATTCCATAAATAGTAATGGTCTTCCTTTACAGAAGTTCATCTCGATTATCAAATCGAATTCCATTCAATTCTAATTTAATATTTTAAATTGGAAAACTTTACTTTGGAAAATTTCCATTAAATCTTAATAAAAAGATTATAAATTCCAAATCATATCTTCACTGTTAATTGGGTTAAAGAACGAATGTTATTTAAAACACCGTTTACAATGAGCCCAAAAATCCAATTCTAATTCAATTCCAATTAATTAATTGGTAAACTTCTCTAAATCTTAATTAAAATATTTATTCTATTTCCAACTGGGTTTAAGAACAGTGTTATTAAAGGCGCCATTCACGACGAACCCAAAATCCAATTTGATATTAAATACAAGGCTCTAAATAGAAATCTATCTGCTTATATTCAATATCAAATTCTGAAACCAACATATCGTATTGGGTATAACGATATCTGCATCTTCCAAATTCCCATAACAATTTCCGTATAATCACGAAATCCAATATCGAAAGATTCCAAAGATTATTTCCATTTAAATCCTTTCCAATTCATACGCTGGAAAATTCTGGTTATATTAAAACAATTTTCAATTCAATTTATTTATTTAAAAAAATCATTGGATTATTACTCTAGTTATTAACTAGTTCATTCAGATAAAAATATCTTTTATGTTTCCAAAACTTAGAATTTTTCATCCAAAACCTTTCCAAATCATTTATTATGATTTTACACAATTTTTCCATATTTTTACTAATTTTATTAAGGCCCTTTCAGTCTATTTCCTTATACAGTCGTCGAACTGCATTCATAGCGACCTTTTCTGAAATTGATTTGGATATATTTCAAGATCTAACCATTCAAATTCAAATCTCATGTATTCATTGGAAAGAACTTTACGATATGAACCGAACAGATCTGGTTTTTGGAGAATCCGACGTCGGATCTCCCGTTACATCAATTTGAAGTTAATGGTTAAAATTCGCGAACGGTCGTTGCGCGACACGTTTTATTCAAGCCATTATATATATATATATCATCGATTTCCACTTAAAACGTATTTTATAAAATGTTTATAATTTCGTTTTAAAATGATTTCCACTTCCATTTCAATTTTAAACCATAACTGAATATTCCATTACATGACAATTTTATGCAGTGCATGTATATATTAAAAATTATATTTTTAACAATCCAATAATTATTCCATTACCTGACAATTTTATATATCGCCTAAATAAGCTAAAAATAATATTTTTAGCGAACAAATATTTATTCCATATCATGACCATTTTATATATTGTATATATAATTTTATACAACTCTTATATATAGTTTATACAATGCTTATATATATAATTTCATACAACGCTTATATATATATAATTTCATACAACGCTTATATATAATTTATACAATGCTTATATATTTTAAACAACACACACACACACACACACACATATATATATATTATTCAAATCACATATATATATATATATATATATTTTGTTCTCATCGCATATATATATATATATATATATGTATTATTCACATCTCATATATATATTTTATTCACATCGCACATATATATTTTATTCACATATCATATATATATATATATATTATTCACATCGGATATATATATTTTATTCACATCGCATATATATATTTTTCACATCGCATATATATATTTAAATCGCATATATATATATATTTAAATCGCATATATATATATATATTTAAATCGCATATATATTTATTTTTCACGTTGCATTATATCGCATATATATATTTTATTTTACATTTCATCATCACAAACAAAACACAATACAATCAATTAAATCGTCCATGGTCTGTGGACGAGGGAGGTGAGCTAACAGGCACCGTATACAATTTATAATGATTAAATAGATAAAAATCAATACTGATAGTTCTACATACATACAGTTATAAAATAAATTAAATAACTATACAAAATTATTAGTGAGTGAATTCTCACATTGGGTTCCACTCCGTCATTATTTAAACGATGATTTCAGTAATGTGTTGATTTGAATTTGCCTCAAATTCTTATTTGCTCCAAATCGCTTCTAGCCAGTTCTGAAATTTAGTGCTCGCCAACTCGATTCTAATGGATCCAAAATCGTCGGATTTGGACCTCGTATGAAGAAGTTATTGATTTTTATAAGTTTGAGTTCAATTTAGATCATTTAATATAATATTTAAATTAATAATTACTCTTAATTACCCTTAGAAATTGATTAGCCGCTAATCTTCTCCTGTATCGCTCTAGGTTAGTCCGAACTCATTCTCGTCCTCACCCTCCACTCACGTTGGCCACCAAAGTCGATCGGAGCGGGATCAGGGGTGCCCACATCCAAGCTCGTGACGAAGCCACCCACTGCCGACGATATCAACCAGATAGATGGACCCCAGTGCTGGGAAAACGCCTCCAAACACCGGTACTTCAAACCCTGATTTTGAGCAATTCTTGAAACGAATCTTCATCATAACCATTGGATGTGTGGAGCTCAGAGAGATGAAGAATTTTCGTGTTGGAGGTTTTGTAATCGTCTCATGGATTATGAGATAATGAGGAACAAAATCCAGAAGACACTGGCCTTCGAATTTGTGAATGGCGGCGACCCTAGATGTTTATGGTTTGAGAAAACCCTAAAGGCCCTTTATACCCTATTATTTTTATATTATTTAATTCAATTTAATTTTTAAAAGTGAATTTCATGTTCTAACTCCAAATCAAACCCAACGACTATTGCCCCTAGATAATTACCCCCATTCCGAATACAAAGGGCTTCTACTGAGATTTTTATGATTCATGATATGCATAGTGCAATTCAATCTAATGATGATGGAATCAACAATGCTTTTATCAATTATTTTTCATCAATTTTAGCCTATACTAATGGTTTCTCCCCTAACATTAATCCCTTGTTCGAAATCTACCTACCTTTTCTGTCCAACTGTCAGTCTAACAAATTGATTGAGCTTATAACAGATTTAGAGATCAAAGAGGCAGTTTTTAGTCTTGATGCTGAGAGCTGTGGTGGGCCAGGTGGTTTTAACACTTTTTTCATGCAAAAGTGTTGGGGAATAATTGGTGAGGATATTTTAAAGGCAGTTAAAATTTTCTTTTTGAATAATTACTTGCCTGCTTCTCTTTCGGCCACTACAATATCACTTATTCCAAAAGTGGACAATCCTTGTTCTGTATCAGATTTCAGACCCATTAGTTGTTGCAATGTTGTATATAAAGTTATAACTAAAGTCATTGCTAATAGGATGAAATTGGTACTACCTTCTATCATCTCTGGAAATCAAGCTGCTTTTGTTAGTGGTCGGTTAATTAATGACAATATTGTTTTAACTCAAGAATTGTTGTTTGGATATAACAGAAGAAATATCTCTCTCCTAGATGTATATGATGCTTGATATTAGGAGAGCTTTTGATACGGTCTCTTGGAATTCTGTCATAGCAATTTTGTCAAGGATGAATTTTCCAAAACCTTGTTTGGCTTGGATTTACATGTGCATTTCCTCTCCAAAGTAATCAATTTCTAGAAAAGGTAGTTTGCACGGTTACTTTAGAGGTGCTAATGGAGTAAGACAAGGTGATCCTATTTCACCTTACTTATTCACTGCCTTTTGCTGGATAAAATCTATAAAAAGGAATTGGAGCTTCATCCAAATTGCAAAGATCCTTGTATCACACATCTTTTGTTTGTTGATGATCTGGTAGTCTTCACTAAACCTACAATTCAGAATATTCAATCAGTTTTAGTTGCATTGCAAGAGTTTTATTCAATCACTGGTCTGCAAATCAATGTGAGTTAGTCATCTATTTTAAGAGCTGGATTAGATGATGATAAAAAGAAAGAGGTTATTAAGTGTTCTGGACTCTCTGAGCTTTCAAGTAATGCGACTTATTTAGGGTTACCTTTAATTTGCTCCAAAATTACTAAAGCTAATTGTGCTCCACTTGTTGAAAAGATTCTGAGTAGACTATTGTCATGGCCTTCCATTAGTTTATCACAAGCAGGTCGTCTAACTATTATACAGTCCATAGCCACTGTGATGACTACTTACTAGACCAGACATTTTATACTTCCTGTCAAGATTATTAAGATGATCACAAGTGCCTTGAACAAAGTTCTTTGGCATGGAGACCCTATATGCTGATAAAAAGAGTGGTGGACTTGGTATTACTGATTTATTTCTTTGGAATAAATCTGCTATTTCTATCTATTTTAACAAATGACTAAGCAAGGATGACAGTTTATGGACAACTTGGATGTATAAGCATAGGATTCATTCGAAGAATTTCTGGAGCTTGCAGATTAATCAAAACAGTAGATGGAGTTGGAGGAGTATCTTAAAACCGAGGGATGTTTTCCTACCTCTCATTCAATATAATCCTTGGTCATGAGTTGCTCTTTCTGGCATGATCCTTGGGTGAAAAGTGGTATCCCAGATGCAACTCTGGTCAATGATGTTATGGTGGATGGTGAGCTCTACCTTCCTTATTCAAGTTCAGCTGCTCTTAGGAAATTATGGAATGTTATGAGAGAATGCAAATTTAAAGATTTGACTAGTTTACCAGTTTTATGGAAGGGAGGTTTTTACAGCATCAAAACACTTTATAATGCCTTAAAACAAGATGATTTCTCTTTTCCACGGTCAGCTCGTATTTGGAATTTGGGTAGTTCAGCAAAGAAGAATTTTCTTTTGTGGAAGGTAATGGCAAATGCTTTAAATACTAAACAGAAGCTATATAAGATGGGGTTAATTCCTAATGATTTTTGTGAATTTTGTAAAGTGGAATAGGAAAGAAATACTCACCTTTTCTTCTCATGCTCTTTTGTTTTTTGTATTTGGTTAAGATTGCTTTCGAATGGCAACTTCCACAGACCAGTTAGGAACAGTGAAGAAGAATGGTTTATATATAAATCGACAAGATGGAAGAGCTTGAGGACAAAGAGTTTAATTAAAATTCTTAAGGTGTTCACTGATGAAATTTGGTCCGAAAGGAATAGGAGGATCTTTGGTCAAGGTGCAAAAAACTTGAATGAATTGTATGCGGTAATTCATAAGAATGTATTGCGAGAGCTTCAAAAGAATGGATGGAAGTTTGCTGTTTTTGATGAAGGATCTCTCAACAGTATGGAGTAGCTTTCATGATATTTCAGAATGAGTTTTTTCTGAGCTTAATTCCAATTGTTATCATTTTTTTTCATTGTTGTATATCATGATATATGTTCTGTATTGTTGTTTAATTCTTTTGGTTTTTACTGTTGTTGTACAGTCTTGTAATTGAACTTTTGTAATTTGTTTGTGTAAATAATAGATATGCTGCTTTTCGAAAAAAATATGAAAGTAAAGAGCATAGAAATTAAATTGCATTAAATTAAAGAAGTTACATAAAGAAAATGGCTAAGTAGCCATGGAAATACAAGAAAGCTTGTGCTCCTCTCAACTAAACTAAAGAAGAGGATAAAAGACAAGAGAAGAATATTTACATCACATAAAGGGGTATATATACATGTTTCTAACCCAAAACTCTAATCATATTTGTTGGGAACTCCCCAAAATGCCCCTTCATGAAGCTTCTAATCTTCTCTTAGCCACTAATGAGTCATTTAGGATGCATGAGACCTTTTATCTTATTCAATTAGTCTTTAATAAGAAGCTTAAGACAAAGAGAATAATTTGAGAGGTGGGTCCTCCATGATCATGTATGAGAATAATTTCCTCTCATTCGTTTGTATGCACGCATTTGTGCTCCAATTCTTCATGTGTATGCATTATTTGTGCTTCGAAATTCTAATAAGAGACAAATACAAATAACAAGTAAATGCAATCACAAATTGAAACATGCACAAGTGACCATTTTACACCTTAAATGAGGATGAATGCATGATAATTTGAGAATTTTAGGATTTTGGTTTAAAACATGTAAAAATAGCCAATTATGTTATTTATTCAATTAAAATAAAAATAAATGTTTGAATATAAATGTGCACAATTACGTGCACATTATTTGTTGTGAATGGTGTCTTCATTAACACTGTTCTTAAACCCAGTTGAAAAAAAGAATAAAACGTTTAATTAAGATTATTAAAGTTTCCAGGTAATTAACATTTAATTAGAACAAAATGGGATGTGAATTGGGTTTTAACGACATTCGTTCTTTAACCCGATTTATAGTGAAAAGTGAATTAGAATTTATAAATCTTTTAACTATGATTTAATGGAAATTTTCCAAAGTAAAGTATTCGAATTTAATAAAATAAATTGGAATGGAATTCAATTTGGTAATAATCGAAGTGAACTTCTGTGGAGGAAGACTGCTAATATATATGGGATTTAAAAGGCTTTGCCGTTATTCCATTTATATTATTAGTTGGATATAGAAGTTTATATCGATTATATAGATTGATCTGTTTTCCGTGAAGATTCCATAATTAATGGAATGTGATTTTGGGTTTATCGTGAGTTGTTTTTTAAATGACATTAGTTCTTTAACCCAGTTAAAGACATGATTTATTTCCTTAATTTGAATAATCATTAAGTAATGATTTTTGGAGATTAAAACTAAATGGAGTTTTAATGAATCTTTAATTAGATTGGGATGAGAATGCGATCATTTAGATTATCAAATTCGTGAATGATCGAGAATGGAGTATCACCATTTTTGCTCCAAGCGATAGTTAAATAATTAATTAGATTTGAACGAGAAATGGTAAATAATTTTACCGATAACACCATGGTGTTAGATAGGGAGTATTACCAGTTTTGCTCCATGGGATGAATAAGTTGGGTTTGGAAAATATAATAAATGATTACTTCGGTAAGGTTCGCCAATCCCGACTAGTTTGGATAAACATTAATTTGGTCTGAATTGATATCCAATTGAAGTTTAAAGAACAAATTTAAAGAATTTATCTTTGATAAAATTAATGGGAACCTTTCCCAAAGGATATAAATATTTAAGTAAAAGAATATTCATAATTTGAATGAGGCGTATGTTGTGTTTTTATAGCACTCGTTTATAAGATACGCGAGTTATTCAGAAAGACCGGGTTTATCCCATTCTGAATAGCCGAATCGACGATAAGTCGACGATGAAGACGGTGGTTGAAGACCGGAGGTCTTCACATCGTTTGGATGATTACTGATGTCTTTATTGTGCTGTACACCCAAGACGAGGTAATAAGTGGTGATCGTCCAGACGTATTTGGAGATCGACCGGATATGCGAGGACCTCTCTCCTGTATTGGACATACGGGACGAGGAATAAGGTGCCTTTGGTTTTGTTCAGACCTAGAACGAACTTGTAAATGGATGTGTGTCTGACATTGGATTTTATTCTGTGTTGATTGATATCTATTAAATATATATCTGTTTGGTGGCGGAGAATTTATTCTCTTGCTTAACACCCTTCTCTGAGACGTACGAGCTCAGAGGTTATATATCGATAGACATCAGTCGCATGGCGTGAATTGCTAGTGTGGCATCCTGAGATGCAAATGATCAAGGCTTCTATTGAAAAGCAGAGTCTTGTGGTTGATGATCAAAGCACGGCTTTAATATAGCATAGCTCTGTGTATAGCGTTAATTCGCGAGCCTCACACCCCGGTGTGAACTTGAAATGGTAGAGGACCTCAGGGAGGACATGCATTTCCTTCTAGCTTGGAGTGGTGTCATGGTATGGAGCCCAGACATTTTACTCATGTGGATGTTGCATATTATTTAATGGATAGCGAGGCGCCTCAGATATATCTGTTACTACGGAGCCGATGGATATTGAGTCATCTAGCTCATTTACGCCCCATAGGGCGGGAAAATGTATTGTTTAGGCAAGTTAATCCACTTCATGTGGACCGGCCCTGACGATCTAAGGGACACTCGAGCTCTGATCCTGAGATACGGGCTAGAGCGTCTCGGAGCAGTAAGGACAATCCCTTGCCTTGGTTCACAGATGGAAATCCAACTTCCAATACGACATTTTACGATTTTAGTTGTATACTATTGGCGATATAGTGGCATGGGACGCTAATGCCGTCTATGATTGATACATTTATATTTGAAGTGATTTTATGCACTTATAATAATATCAAAATGATTTGTTTTAAACGTACCAAGCAAGTTTGGCTATTATAAGGTAAAACTCTATCCTCCGGCTTGTGTTGCATTGTGTGATGGGACCTGAGTCTTATAATAGCTTTATTTTTCCAAAAAGCATTGCGCTGTTTTGTTATATGCACTGGTATTCTTGAGAGGAAACACGTTCCATGTTATACGGCGTGGTCCCTTGATATACCTGATCTTAAAGTAAAGTTTTAAATAACTATTTTAGTTCTCACACCAGTCACATGACCGATCTGGAATTTATTGTTTTAACCTAAACTCTGGGTGCCCCTATTTTCCGGGCAGCAAGTAGTTTTGGTTTTGCAAATTTATATTCATAGGATCCTGCTTTACAGCTGGAATGATGTTCGGAAAGCTTTGTATCTGTGTATTATTTTCTGCTGCATTGTAATTTGTAAATCTCTGATATTTATCAAATGTACATTATTTGTTCATACTCTGTACATTATTATGCTCTGATGTAAATTGTTGTAATAATAAATGAAATGTTCTTCCATTTTTGTTCTAAATTGTCGTGTTCTCAGACAATCCATTCTTTCTCTTCTCTCCGAAGACGGGAAAATTCGGGTCATCACAGTTTGGTATCAGAGCTTTGGTTTATAAAGCTCGAGAAGAAGACACATTAGAACCAAACGAAAGAATTCATCAGAGATTGATTAGTAATATCCAATAAGAATGACTCATTAGATATGGGATCAGTAGTATCCTAGAATGAGTTGAAAGAGTGTTATTTTTAGAATAAAAATGAAAATAAATTTTGTTTTGGAAATTTAAACCATATTATACGTATTTGAATAATTTATCTTAAATTGATTTTGGACTGTTGAGTATATTGAGATTTTAATATACGTCTGATCCATGTGTATACAAAGCCTCAAATATACTGGATGGATATAGAATCATACTCTAGTCGTTTGGAGATGATTCCGATGATCGCTCGAGCATCATCAGCATTTATGTTCGAGTTTCGAAAGTGAGATTTCTATATATTTCCAATTGACTGGTGTGAGAACCAAAACTGGATAGGATTTATTGCTTGTGAATTGGCATCAAAAATATGATTTTAGTATATATATATATATATAAGTTATGTGTTTGAAACGATAATCAACTAATTGATTGTTGATTGTGTTGTTTTATTATTAGTTTGATTAATTAAAATTTTGAACCATTAAGCCAAATTGAATCAAATATTGAACTGACTTGAAAATTGATTGCAATTGCATATATGTACATGTGTATATAATGAGCAGGTCATAGCAAGGAGGCTTCGAAGAGGAATAAAATTGTATGCCCGATAAATAGGTACATGTTTACTAATTTATTGGCTTTGGATGATTTTATGAGCCGATTGGCTAGCCGCTTGGCTTTTTCTTTTTGGATGATGAGAGCCCTGCGTGGCTAGTTGCGGTTTTAAATGTCTCCCCGTACAAAGGAGGTTATGGCAAAAATTTAAGGTGTTAGCCAAATTTTTGAAAAATTAGAAATTCTTAGAAACTGAAAAGTTGAAGAATGAAAGTTGAGTTGGTTAGTTAAACAACTTTCAGCTCTGTTCCTTTTTGAGGACGAAAAGATTTTAAGTGGGGGAGATTGTAACAACCCGGAAAATCAGAACCAATTTAAAAAATTTATTTTGGCAATTTTAATGAGTTTTGAATATTTAAAATGATTTATTCTAAATAATAACGACTAGAAATATGTTTTGAATAGAATTAGAACGTATAAATTTATTTAAATCAAGGTTGGAATATAAATATTAATTTTAATTATAAAAGGAATTAGAAATGGCGTAGTAGTTTGAAAATTCAATTTCAAATTTCAAATGAATGTACAGGATTCAAAATAAACCAGATTTTAGTAAAACCAGAAATATTTGAATCCGTTTGAAAATATCTTTCCAACGAATGTGAAAAATCTAGATTTCATAGCGGGAATAAAAAGTTATGTCCAGTTGAAAATTCAGAATAGTCGCTATGGAATTTATATAAGGGTGCGTTTTTTATAGGTCCCTATTAAGTTTCAAAATTAGGCACACATCCGGTCATAAACTTATTGTAAATTACATCCCTATTTTTCGAAAAAACACTAAAATAAAATAAATAATATATTAAAAAATCACGAAAATTAATATTCAAATAAAATAAGTACGCGTCAAAAAAATCAGGTAGAAAAACATTAAAAAACACGTCAAAATCAAAAAATACACGAAATCAACGAAAATGCAGTTAATTGCATGGAAACATGCATATATTTCAAATAGTTGCAAACATCTATGCATCTATTTCAATTCTGCATCATATAGCAGTATATATGCATACATGTATGCAGATTTCATGAAATACATGCATGATTTCATGCAAAATATTCAAACTCTGCACATAAAACATGCAACAACATATATTTGCATACTCATATGCAGTTAAACATAAAAATCTGCGTATATATATGCAAATATTGTCTTGCCTCAATTCTACAGAACATTCTTGCACACAAGTATGCAGTTATTCTGAATAAATGCATACTTGTATGCAATTATTCAGCAGGCGTGCACATATTCTTGCATGTGTATTTAAATAGATGCATACATGTATGCATCTATTGACAATAGTTGCATACATGTATGCAATTTTTTTTTTTAATTTCAGTGGACTTCCGAGAACATTTGCAGATTTTAGATATTTTTTTTAGTTGTAGCACATTTTTTTTGCACAAAATGATGGAGGCGTAACATTTGACAACCGAAGGCGGAAGTTTGGCAGAAAAATATGGCGGTAGCTAAAAATAGGGGGCAGGTTTGAATTATAAACATAGGGGGGATGTGAGCCTAATTAAGTTTGAAAATAGGGATGTGAGCCTAATCTTCACTTTATATAATATATAGCTCTAAAAAATAGCGATTTTGCAAATGACCTCCGTTTTCGATGAGACCACTTTTGTTAGATCCAGAATGTCAAGTTATTGCTAGAGTCCAATTTTCATATTTTTTGGAATTAATATGTGGGCGTGGTGAATTTAAACGTGTTTGGCAATTTCAATTTGAATTTAATCGACTGGAAAATGACCGTTTTTCAAACGGTCTCCAAATTCGACAAAATCAGTTTTATTAGGACTGTATTGCCAAAACATAGCTAGATTTATTTTTCGGGAATTTTTGGAGTTAGTATGTGGCCCCGGTAAATTAAAATGTGCGTTTGAATTTAAAATATGTTGGTTTATATTTTAAATTTAATGGAAACTGATCGAAACAACCGAATTGGTTTGCGGGACATATCCTATTGTGTTCGGAATGAGGGTAATTATCTAGGGGCGACAGTCTTTTGGTTCGATTTGGAATTCGAACATAAAACATAAATAAAGGATTAAAATATTATTAAAAATAATTATAAATATAACACTTCCTCCCCCAAAACCCTAGGTCAACGGGTCAAAATTTTCTGCCGCCCCTAATGTAGAAATCGACGGCCTATTTCATTTAAAATTCTTCTCAAAATTTCTCCTCATCCGTTAAGAATTAATTCAAACTTCTCAAGGGAAAATCATAGAACTTTCTCAAATCTTCGTTCGGGTACCGGTGTGATGATTTTTGGGGCCGTGGTTCTCTCGATTTCATGGCTGGAAGGAGGCGCGTTCACCTGTGTTTTTGGGGCTGAGATGGGGCTTGAGTTTTGAGTTGTGGTGCGAGAGGGGAGGGGCTGGAGCGCTGGAGGTCGGGGCGGTGTTGGATCGGTGACTTGCGAGTTTTTTGGGTGCGGGTTTTTTCAGAGAACGGGAAGAAGACGCAGTGTAAACTTTTGAAACATGTAACTAGATTTTTTTAAAATAAGCAACATTGATTTTCTTTTCTGATTTTTATATTAAAAGTATTGTATAAATAAAGAAAATATAGATTGTTTAATAATATAAATATATATGTGTTTTAAAAATATAAGTATAGATTGTTTGAAAATATAAATATAAATGTGTTTTAAAAATATAAATATATATGTGTTTTAAAAATATAAATATAGATTGTTTGAAAATATAAATATAAATGTGTTTTAAAAATATAAATATAGATTATTTAAAAATATAAATATAGATTGTTTAAAAATATAAATATAAATGTGTTTTAAAAATATAAATATGTGTTTTAAATATATAAATATAGATGTGTTTTAAAAATATAAATATAGATTGTTTTAAAAATATAAATGTGTTTTAAAAATATAAATATCATTGATTTAAAAATTTAAATATCTTTAATTTTAAAATATAAATGGTGTTGTTTTTGAAATATGAATATATTTGATTTAGAAATATAAATATTGTTGTTTTAAAAATAATAAGAGCATTGTATTTAAAATTGAGATGGCAAAATTAAAATTATGATTTTTATAAAATAGCTTTGTAAATTAAAAATATGATTTTTATAAATAAAATTGATTAAAAAATGTGTTTTTTTAAATGTATATAGCAGAATAAAATTGTGATTTTAAATAAATAGCACTGTATTAAAAATGTGATATAAAACGCTTGAAAACAGATTGTGATGGAACCGATTGGAAGCGTACAGAATCCAAACTGTTCAATTAAAAACTGGCGGAGTGGAAACCAAAGGTGAGAACTTCTCACTCAAATTTATTTTCTTGTTAAATATATACTAGGTTGCAGATGGGGCTTAGTAGCTCCTAACACCATCGTCCACAGACCATGGACGACTTGTTTGATTGTATTGTGTTGTGGAAATTGATTGTGGTTGCGTTGTGAAATGGAAAATAAAATATTTATGTGATGAATAAAATACTTGAATAATAAAAATATCATTTTTATTGTATAAATGAACCGTATAAAATACTCATGTATGGAACAAAATATTTGAACAATAAAAATTTCATTTTTATTGTATAAATGAACTGTATAAAATAGTCATGTGTTGAAATAAATATTCATAAACAAATCGGACGATTTGTTTATGAACACCCATTTATCTGATACTGATTGAGGCGATATATTTTACACATCGTCTAACTGCACAAATAAAATCTGTGTTTGTTGATTGAAACCCCACGCGGGTATTGGGATGATATTTGACGTACACTAATCCCAATTGTTTAGTTGTATGTCAATCGATGGGTTGATAGACTGTTGTAAGCGTTAATTATTTATATTTAATGCTTATGCAGTTGTGTAGTGCACTCTGCCTGTTGGCTGATTGTTTATCATTGTAGATATATACATGTGTTGTATGAAATCCATCTAAATAAAATTATATGGTAATTGATTGGGTCTGATTCCAATTCAGAAACAAGGAATATTTTAAAATAATTAATATATTAAAATATTGAATATTTTAAAATAATATTCAGAAAGAATCAAAATGTGATTTTGATGTCCGATTTTGGATGGACACAAAAATATTAAAATATATGAAGCCGTGTTGATTAGATTTGCGCCATTTAGACGTAGACGATATGTATATCGATTTTATTCATTTTTATAATGAATATCGAAAAGGGAAGTAATTTCAAAATCTAATGTTTTGAAAATGTTATCATTTAATATTATAATGACAAAGAATATTCAAATTTGATTTGAAATGGAATTGAAATCGTTTTAAAATGAATTTAAAACGAATTTATAATGGAATATTCAAATTTGATTTGAAATGGAATTGAAATCGTTTTAAAATGAAATTAAAAACGAATTTGTTAAGGAATATCCAAATTTGATTTGAAATTTGAAATGAAGTTAGAATTGTTTTAGTTGAATTTATAAACGATTTATAAAATACGTTTTAAATGGAAATTGATGAAATATATATATTATATATATATAATATATTGGCCTGAATAGAATGCGCCGCGCAGCGACTGTTCGTGGATTTCGACCATTGACTTCGAATTGACATTACGGGAGATCCGAACGTCGGATTCTCCTAAAACCGGAACCATTGGGTTTGTATCGAAAAGAACTTTCCAACGAATACAAGAGATTTGAAATCTAACGGTTGGATTTGGAATTATATCCAAATGAAATTTGGAAAAGGTCACTGCAAGTGCAGTTCGATGACTGTTTATGGAAATCAACTGTACGGGCCTTGATAAAATTATTAAAAATATTAATAATTTGTGAAAAATCATAATAAATGATTTGGAAATAATTGGATTGAAAAATTCCATATTTGAAAAGATAAAAATATATTTTTATCGATTAAATAAATTGGATTTGAAATGGTTTTAAAAATAACCAGAATTTCCAATATATGAATTGGAACGGATTTGAATTGAATTATCGTCGGAATATTTCGATATTGGATTCCGTGATTATATGGATATTGTGGAGGAATTTGGAAGATATATATATCGTTATTCCCAATACAATATTTGTTGATTTAAGAATTTGATATTGAATATAAGCCGATATCATTTCTATTCAGAGCCTTGTATTTAATATTGAATTGGATTTGGGTTTGTCGTGAATGGTGTCTTCATTAACACTGTTCTTAAACCCAGTTGAGTAAAAGAATAAATCTTTTAATTAAGATTATTAGAGTTTCTAGTTAATTAACATTTAGCTGGAATAAAATGGGATGTAAATTGGGTTTATCGTGAACTGTGTTTTTAACGACATTCGTTCTTTAACCCGATTTACAGTGAAAAGTGATTTGGAATTTATAAATATTTTAACTAAGATTAAATGGAAATTTTCCAAAGTAAAGTTTTCCAATTTAATAAAATAAATTGGAATGGTATGGAATTCAATTTGGTAATAATCGAAGTGAACTTCTGTGGAGGAAGACTACTAATATATATGGGATTTAAAAGGCTTTACCGTAATTCCATTTATATTTAGTCGGATATAGAAGTTTATATCGATTATATATATTGATCTGTTTTCCGTGAAGATTCCATAATTAATGCAATGTGATATTGGGTTTATTGTGAGTTGTGTTTTAAATGACATTAGTTCTTTAACCCAGTTAAAGACATGATTTATTTCCTGAATTTGAATAATCATTAAGTAATGATTTTTGGAAATTAAAACTAAATGAAGTTTTAATGAATCTTTAATTAGATTAGGATGAGAATGTGATAATTTAGATTATCAAATTCATGAAATGAGCGAGAATGGAGTATCACCAGTTTTGCTCCAAGCGATAGTTAAATATTTAATTAGATTTGAACGGGAAATGGTAAACAATTTTACCGATAACTCCATGGTTTTAGATATGGAGTATTACCATGGGATGAATAGGTTGGGATTGGGAAATATAATAAATGATTACTATGGTAAGATTCGGTAATCCGGACTAGTTTGGATAAACCTTAATTTGGTTTGAATTTACATCCAATGGAAGATTAAAGAATAAATTTAAAGAACTCATCTTTGATAAAATTAATGGGAACCTTTCCCAAAGGATATGAATATTTAAATGAAAGAATATTCAAAATTGGAATGAGGCGTATGTTGTGTTTTTATAACACTTGTTCATAAGATACGCGAGTTATTCAGAAAGACCGGGTTTATCCTATTCTGGATAGCTGAATCGACTATAAATCGACGATGAAGACGGTGGTTGAAGACTGGAGGTCTTCACATCGTTTGGATGATTACTGATGTCTTAATTAGACTGTTCACCCAAGACGAGGTAATAAGTGGTGATCGTCCAGACGTATATGGAGATCGACCAGATATGCGAGGACCTCTCTCCTGTATTGGACATAAGGGACGAGGAATAAGGTGCCTCCGATTTCGTTCAGACCCAGAACGAACTTGTAAATGGATGTATGTCTGACATTGGATTTTATTCTATGTTGATTGATCTCTATTAAATATATATCTATTTGGTGGTGGAGAATTTATTCTCTTGCTTAACACCCTTCTCTGAGACGTACGAGCTCAAAGGTTATATATCGATAGACATCAGTCGCATGGCGTGAATTGCTAGTGTGGCATGCTGAGATGAAAATGATCAAGGCTTCTGTTGAAAAGAAGAGGCTTGTGGTTGATGATAAAAACACAGCTTTAATATAGCATAGCTTTGTGTATAGCGTTCGAGCCTCACACCCCGGTGTGAACCAGAAATGGGAGAGGAACTTAGGGAGGACATGTGTTTCCTTCTAGTTAGGAGTGGTGTCATGGTATGGAGCCCAGACATTTTACTCATGTGGATGTTGCATATTTGATGGATAGCGAGGCACCTCGGATATATCGGTTACTACGGAGCCGATGGGTATTCAGTTATCTGGCTCAATTACGCCCCATAGGGTGGGGAAACGTATTGTTCAGGCATTTTAATCCACTTCGTGTGGACCGGCCCTGACGATCCAAGGGCACTCGAGCTCTGATCTTGAGATACGGGGTAAAGTTTCTCGAAGCGGTAAGGACGATCCCATGCCTTGGTTCACAGATGGAAATCCAACTTCCAACACGTCATTTTACGATTTTTGTTGTCTACTATTGGCGACATAGTGGCATGGGATGCTAATGCCGTCAATGATTGATACATTTATATTTGAAGTGATTTTATGTAACACCAAACTTTGCTGCCTTAAGTACAAGTCCTTCTGAGAGAACAAATATTTTAGCGATTTGTGGTCTGTAAACAATTCGAATTTCTCGCCAAGAAGATAACGGCGCCAAGACTTAAGCGCGAAAACAATAGCGGCCAACTCTAGGTCATGTGTAGGGTAATTTTTCTCATGCACTCTCAACTGTCTTCCTCCATAGGCTATTACCCTCCCCTCTTGCATTAAGACTGCGCCTAGTGCTGTCCCACAAGCATTGGTATAAATGGTAAATGGCTTACTCCCATCTGGCAACACTAAGACTGGGGCTGTGGTCAAAGCTCTTTTTAAACATTGGAACGCATCATCACAATCTACGTCCCACGTGAAAACTAGATTCTTCTTCGTCAAGCGTGTCAATGGGGCTGATATCTTTGCGAAGTCCTTGATAAACTTCCTATAGTAGCCAGCCAACCCCAAGAAACTCCTCACCTCAGTAGCATTTTTAGGGACCTTCCAATCTTGGATGGCCACCATCTTCGCAGGATCCACAACTATCCCTTCTTTGGAAACCACGTTCCCTAAGAATCGCACTTCCTTCCTCCAAAAGTGACATTTAGAAAATTTAGCTTTAAGGTTATGCGCTCGAAGGATCTCCAACACTTCCCTAAGATGTAGGGCATGCTCTTCCTTGTTCTTAGAAAAGATCAAGATGTCATCCACCAAGACCACCACGAATTTATTAAGGTACTCCCTAAACACCCTACTCAACAAGTCAACAAAGTATGCGGGGGTGTTTGTCAAACCGAAAGGCATCACAAGCCACTCATAGAAACCGTCTAGAGTCCTAAAGGCAGTCTTGTCTATGCTATCCTCAGCCACTCTCAACTGATGGAAACCAGTGGCTAAGTCCAACTGCGAAAACACTGAGGCGCCAACTAACTGATCGAAGAGATCGTCAATCCTCGACAGTGGGTGCCTATTCTTCTTAGTATGCTTATTAAGTTCTCTATAGTCCACACAAAGTCTAAGGAACCCATCCGCCTTCGTGGAAAATACTACTGGAGCACCCCACTCTGATATACTACGTTTATGAACCCCTTCTCAAGCAACTCCCCTACTTGCTTATTGAGTTCCCTCCTCTCACGAGGAGCCATGTGGCGTACTGGCAGAGATACTGGTTTTGCATTGTCTACAAGATAAATACGAAAGTCAATCTCACGTTTTGGGGGTGGACCCCTCACCTCATCGAAGACATCAACATATTCACGGACTATACGAATAAAATGTAAATCATCATTGGATGCGTCAAGTGACTCAAGATAACTAAGCATCACCGATCCTCTAGGGTCACAAGAAATATCAAGGGTCTTTCCACTACGAGTCAACAATTTTACTACCCTTCGTTCACAATCTAGGATGGCACCATATCCGGCTAGCCAATCCATCCCTAGAATCAACCCATAGCCCATGAAACCAAGCACAAAAGCATTACATTCAAACTAACTCCTAAGATAGACAATATCAAATCCCTACAAACCATGGATAAATGAGCCGACCCACCAATAGGATTTGAGACTATAATGGGATCCACAATGAGACTAGTATTTAAGTGCAGTGTTTCAACTAATGATGTAGAGATAAACGAATGTGATGCACCAGAATCGAATAAAGTACGGACAGGATGATCAAACAAGAAAATCAAACTTTCGACAGAAATTTTTCTACCTTCTTCCTGCCCCAGAGCCATGAGAGCATGAACCTGCCCTCCCAAAGTAGAACCTGCCCTCTGTCCTTGCTTCTTAGGACTGTCCTTAATAGCATGACCTGGATCACCACAATGATAACAAGCGAACTTCTTCTTCTTCCTACAGTCTTTCTTCAAATGGTCGGTTATCCCACAGTTGTGACACTTCCTCTTTTCTTTACCACCCTTCTTTTGTTGTTGGGCTTTCTCTGGATCCTCCTTCTTATCTTGAGGCCTAAAAGTACTTACACCCTTCTCTTCTTCATGCATGTATGCCATATCAACAAGCTTTTCATACGTAGCCCCCATTGGAATATGGGACATAGCCAAACTGTGAAGCGGTTCATTTAGGCCCTTTGCAAACCTCGAGGCCTTCTTGTGAGGCGTATTCACCAACTCTAGCCCAAATCTTGCCAACTTATTAAATTTGGTCACATACTCTCTCACAGTCAAGTTTTTCTTCTTCAATGTCAAGAACCTCTCCATGTACATACTCTCCTCAGCTTGAGAAATGAATTTCTACTCAAACCTTCCCTTAAAATCTGCCCACGTCTCTATAGCACGCTCTCCATTAGTAACCTCCCACCAAAACAAAGCTTCGTCCTTCATCAACCAAGCAGCCAATTGGACCTTCTTACAATCGTCCAAATCGAAAATGCCAAATAGATCATCCACTTCTTTCAACTAATTTCTAGCTTCAACGAACGTTTTAAACCCACTAAAGGGTTTTCCACCCATCGAACGAAAGTCTTTACATATCTTGGAGAAAGCATCTCCACGTGGAGGAACGACTGGAGCTGGGGAAGGAGGAGGAGGAACATCGGCCGGACCCATGGCAGTGGCCCTAGCCTCAAGATATTGACGAAACCAACCGGGTACATGAACACCCTCTGGTTTCTCAGACGCTCTAGACATGTTGAAAAGAAAACAAAAGAGTTTCAAAACAAGGTAAGCGAAAGAGAGATGTATGGCTTGCGGGGATTATGCTCCTTAAAGTAATTTTTCCTTGAAAATAGCTTCTTTAAAACAAGTTTTTGAAATTACTTTCTAGGAAAATAATACTTTTGAAAACACTTTTCAAACTTTTTACCTGTTCTTGCAACCATAGCTCTGATACCACGTGTAATACCCCATAGCCATTAATGTCACTCACAAAGGGAATGCATTAATGTCATGAAGCGTTATAGTAGTATAGAATAGATAAATTACAAGAACAAATAAATAAAACACAACGGAAGATAAAACTTATTTCATAGCATCATAACTTTCAAAACAAGCTTACATAAGTAGTCTCCAAAAACCATTACAACATGATCAATTTTCTTTTCCAAAAACTTCAAAGTACATAAAGAAGCAAATACTTAAATAACATAAATGCATAAATCCCCACTGAGCATAAGCAACGCCATAAAGATGAGAGAATCCAAAGCGATACATCTACTCTCTTCAAGCAACTGAAAGAAATCGGCACTAAGCAGTAGTATTCCCTCCTTGCAACCCTGAGGGGGGGAAAGGAAAGAAAAGAGGTGGAAACAAAACGGATCAGACATAAAGTCTGGCGAGTCCAGTAATTTTAACAAATAATAGGTAAGGTAAATGATCAAGACATAAATAGGCATCTTGATATGGCTGTAACATAGATAAGGTAAATAAAAAGGATGGATAAGATGATTCCGTTCCTAAGTACTAAGATAATTCTACACCTTGGCTAAGCGAACAACCCTCCAAGTACTAACCCCGAAGACCAAAGTCAACATCAGACTAGCACCCAAAGGACTATCCAACTCAACCAACAAGCATTTCGTTACACCGCACTTTTGCTAAGTTACACCACATTACTTAATTACACCGCACATCTACTAGTCTCTATTTACTAAAGGTTGATCCCTTCCCACTAACTATACCTACATGACAAACTTGGTAGTTACTTGTACCTAGCTGCTATCGTAGGTGCCGGCTTGCTCCTACCACCGCTAAGGTACCCTTACCCTACCCATTCGATTGGCTCCCTAAACCCCGTAGGCACTCGTGCTGGCCCCATAGTGGGGTGTATCACTCCCCAAAGTGGCAACCCCGATACCAACATAAAATGCACGGCCATACCTACACGATGCAACAACGTCTTACCTACCAGCCCGAACCCATGCACACACATAAACCCGTTGGACTCGCGTTGCCACTGCTATTCACGTTTTGACCTCTTACATTCAAGTCCAGTAAGCGTGCCCCAATCTCGGCCTAGTACCGGGCCCAATTAGATACTCAAACGGGTTACTAATTGAAACGGGTCCCCCATCCGACACAAGCCTCCCACCTATGCTTGGTCCCCACTAGGTTTTTCTCCCACTTAACCATTTTAATTTAAATGTCCATGTCTTACACATGTTACGGTTAAGTCCATACTTACATGTCATAATTTACATGTCTTATCTTATTTCGGTTAAGTCCATATTTACATGTCACCCCACTTAACCCTCTAACCATATCCATATCTTATTGTGGTTAGTATTTCTTAATTCATTCCTCATGGCGAACGGTGCATGGCCTCCCATATTAGACCGAACACTTTGTGGCCGCTGGATTTGCCGGGCGGTTCCGGGCAGTCTTACGCCACAAACCGGGTCTAACGTCGTGCCATTAACCGTTACGCCTATAATTCATTCCTTTGACCTCTTACATTAGACGTCCAATTGTGGCAGCTGGATTTGCAGGGCGGTTCCGGGTAGTCTTACGCCACAATTGTGCCTAACCTCGTGTCAAAGGTTTATTAATAATCGTATTTTAGCCATACCCAATTTTCATGACATGTATATCCAATTAATCATATAATTATGCTTATAATATTTCCTATTTCAAATTGTCACTAATTACATATAATTAGCCTCAATTACAAATTTACAATTATAGGCAATTTCATCAATTCCATGTAATTCATACCCAAAAAAGCCAATTTCACATATTATCCAATTATCCAAAATATCTAATAATATCCAATTTTCCATATTTCACATATTCCCATCGTTCCCATGTATTCGCATCCGCGCGTATTTTTACCATAGGCTCGAAGGTAGCCTAGATCTAAAAATAAAAAGGAATAGGGATAAGAAGAGAGAATCAAATTATAGAAAATTGGAATTAACACAATATCATGAAATAAAGGGGCATGTAAACTGGCATAGAGGATAATGACAGATTCAACATGAATAAACTGATAAAGGTATGAACTTTACATAGAAACATAGACATATGATGACATGAATCAAAAAGGTGAAGACTTGGATGAGATTTAAATTACATATATACATATGAATCCTCTTTACAACTTCATCATGTTACTTTTAATCCCATTATATTGTGAAAATCACCGTACTCACCTTTCGTGGTTAAAGAATAGAATTATGCACTGAAATTGGTGTAGAAACATTGCGGTGTTGCTTATTTTTCTTCTTGAATTGTTGTAGAAGCTCTAATCTTTAATTTGAGTTGAAGTTGAACACTTGAGATTAGATTTAGAGGCAGCGACTAGGGTTTAAGAGAGAATTTGACAGCATAATGGTGTCATATATAATATTTATGAATTAGGGTTAGGTCTTAGGGTGTATATATAGGTGTAGGAAGTTATTTAGGCCTTAGGATTAACCCTAGAACTGATCTGGACCACTCAGATGCCATATCAGCCCTTAGGGCGAATCGGGCCATGGGTTGGCTGCCGAACACCCTGGATTGACCTCTAGTCGACCCAGCAAGGCTTGGGTTGACTCCAAAAATGGTGCGGTTCGGCTATTCCCCCTCCCAATTCGCTGTTTTGAACTTTTTTTTGAATATTTATTTATTTAATTTATATATATATATATTTCTCTCATATGCATACAAGCTTCATGGCTTAATAACTTCTTCATAATTAACCATTTTCACACTAAACCACTTTTTGAACTGCGTTCACACTAAGCCACTTTTTAGCCATTCCCCTAAAACAAAAATATGGCGCTGGCGGGGATCAAACTCTGTACCTCTAGTATGCTAGTCACATGTTCTAACCAAATGAGCTACTAAGTCTTTTGCTTACAAACCTTAGAACAATGCTAAACATCATTCTTTTCTCATTCCTCTTTTTCAAATAAATTATTCTTTAATTTGTTATTTTAATATTCTCAGAAAATACGGGGTGTTACATTTTATGCACTATGCACTTATAATAATAAATGATTTGCTTTAAACGTACCAAGCATGTTTGGCTATTATAAGGTAAAACTCTATCCTCTGACTTGCGTTGCATTGTGTGATGGGACCTGAGTCTTATAATAGCTTTATTTTTCCAAAAAACATTGTGCTGTTTTGTTATATGCACTGGTATTCTTGGGAGGAAACCCGTTCCGTGTTATACAGCATGGTCCCTTGATATACCTGATTTTAAAGTAGAGTTTTAAATAACTGTTTTAGTTCTCACAACAGTCACATGACTGACCTGGAGTTTATTGTTTTAAACTAAACTCTGGGTGCCCCTATTTTCCACACGCGCAGCTAGTAGTTTTGGTTTTGCAGATTTATATTCACAGGATCCTGCTTTACGAATGGGGTGATATTCGGAAAGCTCTGTATTCGTGTATCTCTTTCAGTTATGTTTTGTATTATTTTCCACTGCATTTTAATTTGTAAATCTCTAATATTTATCAAATGTATATTATTTGTTCATACTCTGTATATTCTTGTACTCTGATGTAAATTGTTGTAATAAGCAATGAAATGTTTTTCCGTTTGTGTTTTGAATTGTCGTGTTTTCAGACAATCCGATCTTTCTCTTCTCTTCGGAGACCGGGGAAGTTCGGGTCATCATAGTTTGAAAAATGGCCTTTTTCTGGTTGATTAAATTAAAACTGAATTGACGAAACACGTTTAAATTTACCATTCTCAAATATCAATTACAAAAATTATGAAAATTGGAATATAGCAATAATTTGGCATTCCAGATCCAACAAAAGCGGTTTCATAAAAAACGGAGGTCGTTTGCAAAATGGCTATTTTTAAGGGCTATATGTTATTAAAATATATATAAATTCCATAGCGACTATTTCAAATTTTAAACTGGACATAACTTTCAATTTATATTATGAAATATGGATTCCTCACATTCATTAGAAAGATATAATTAAACAGATTCAAATATTTCTGGTTTTAAAGAAATCCGATTTATTTTGAATCCAGTACATTCATTTGAAATTTTTAAAATCGAATTTTCAAACTACTGTGCCATTTCAGGCTCGTTTTATAATTAAAATAAATTATACGTTCTAACTTCGATGTAAATAAATTTTTAGTCATTATTATTTAAAATAAATCAATTTAAATATCCAAAATCCATTAAAATAGCTAAATTAAAAATTTTAAATTGGTTTTAAAAACCCGGGTTGTTACAACGTGCAAGTGATAGTATGACTTAAAAAAAATATGGAAAAAAAATCATTTAGATCACTTTTCAAAACTTATAACAAAAATAGGGCACTTTCAAAATAAATACAAAAATAGGTCAGTTTTGGTATAAGTGGCGGCATCCTAGTTGCCGCCATTTTATTTTTATTATTTTGTAAAGGCAGCATCTCAGATGCTGCCTGATTGAAATATCATTGGAGACATCTGAGATAGCACCAGTAAGTGTTATCTCGGATGACGCCCCAATCTATTGCCTTTAACCAGCAAACTCCCTTCTTCCCTCTTTCACAATTCCACTTCTAAAACAAACTCTTTTCCCTTTTTTTTGAAACTCCTACAAAATTCTAATTAGCTTTCTATTAGAAGATCTACGTAACAAGTTATTGATTCCATTTTGTTTTCATGGTATGGCTATTTATGTTAGAATTTATAGTATATGATTTTGGGTTTGATTTGGGTGTGATTTGACGGTTGGTCTATTATAGACAGTGAAATTATTGTTGTTTTGTATGTAGAATGACTCCTAAATGTATTCACTCCATATGTTATTATGATGGTGAATTGGTGGTAGACGACGATAATTTTGGAAAGTTTGTTGGAGGGTCGTATAAACCGACAAAAGTAGCTTGAGGCTGTAACTTAGTTCAGTTGAAAGATTCGGTCTATAGATCGACTAAGATTATATCCAATGAATTTGACATTGAATCAGTATTTAACCGGCCTAGGGATTCTGTATCAAAAACCATTAAAATAGCCGATAATGATGTGGATATAATGTTTTCCGCGATAATGAAATCCATCGAGTCTTTTGTTATATTGAACAAACATGTTCAAGTAGTAGAAGAAATAGCTCCAGGAGTAGATAACCTTGAATGTCAAAATATTGACGAAATAATTGGTCATCGTAATGTATTGTTGTGATTTAATCCATCATGCTTTAATACTTCTTCCTTCGGTTTTCCACCATGTACGAGTTATCAACATGATATTCGATACAATGGTCCTAATTCGACCGAAGGAAGTTTCACACATATGATGGAAAGGTGATTGCTATTTTGGTTATTTGTTGGATCTATAAGCATATGTTATATCACAGTTCTTAATTACTTTGCTTTGTATGCAGTTTTGTTACTCAACAAGTGAATCCTTTTTGCTCTATTGGACCTTCAAATTATTACATGTCCCCTTTCATGTATCTTTCATAATCTGAGTTACAACATTTAAGTCAGAGGTATGTGAAAGCTTTAAGGTTAACTCATTTGTTTTATATGTGAAAATAGTGCATATAGCTCTCATGTGTCACATATTTTGAATTTTCAGTGCTTAAATCCATGACATTGCTACACAATCAAATACCGAAGTAGCAAATGAGGACACTGTAGCAAATGAGGCACCAGACAATATTGAAAAGGAAATGGATGGAATAGGAAAAGGGGAATATGAGGATCCCCCTGTTAATAATATGGATGTAGTGAGCATACCAAAGAATGACGTTTCTTGGATAGATAACATGCAAGTAAATAACGAACCATTAAACTATGATTTTGCTGATTTGGAAGATAGATCAACTGAAGATAATGATGGGATTGAAATGGAAGTACGCCTTGATGATGACTTGTGTACGACCCAATTAATGGCGAAGTCAATTGTTGTAAATAATCAGTTCGAAAATGATATATTTTCGACATCAAGTTTCCAAACGGTTTCAAAGTCGGTATGGTTTTTGAAACAAAAGAAAAATTCAAATAACAATTAAGTAAATGGTTAAATCTCCATGTTGTCTCCTTCAAACCTATAAAGTCCAATAAACCAAGTATACTGCTATTTGTAATGTCGATGCTAATTGTTCATGGAGAATGCATGCAATCATGTCAAAAAAATCCGAGCAAAGTTGGAAGGTTGTAAGAAAATATCCAAGTGAACACAAATGCGTGAATCCAACTGTTAACTCAAATCACAAGCAAACAACGTCCTCATTTCTAGTTTCAAAGATCCTACCTCTGTAAAATATGATTTGAATATAATCGCTGGCACTATACAAGTTTTAATGGAGGAACAGTTGTTTCTTAAGAGTAGTTATATGATGGCATAGAGAGCGTGGAGTAAGGCAGTCGAAAAAATTTATGATGATTGGGCGGAATCATATAGCACCTTAAGGCAGTATTTCATAGAAATTGCAAGAACAAACTCGGGAAGCATTGGACATGTAATTACTGATGATTTTAGAGTGTTTGAACGTGTTGTTCGGGAATTTGGACCGTGTAGTAAAGGATTTGCACATTGTCGCCCATTACTTTGTATTGATGGTACACATTTGTATGGGAAACACAAAGGAACATTACTAGTAAATACTGCTGTTGATGCAGATGACCATCTATATCCATTGGGTTTTGCGATTGTTGAGTATGAATCTACTGATTATTGGGGTTTGTTTTTTTGCTTGCATGCGCCGCTTCATCCGTACCGTCAACAATCGTCGAACAACATTTGCTTCTGACAGAATGAAGGGCATACCGAATGCGTTGGAAACAAAGTGGAGTTTACCTCATAAGCATCATTTTTGTACTAGACATCTAAAGGCTAACTTTCAAGCAGATAGCTTTAAAGAAAAAAGACTGGCTGGGTTTTTATATGCTGCGGTTTGTGTTTTGTAGGAAGTCGAGTACCATAAAACTCATGAAGAAATAAAAAACATAAGCCTAAGGGCGCATAATTGAATTGAAAAAGGTTTACACGGAAAAGAGGAAAATTGAGCTTTATGCAAGGATGATGGTGGTCAATTTCATGTAATGACCACAAACGCTTCCGAAAGCTTTAATGGGGTAATGAAATGTGCTCAATTGTTACTTGTGAAATCATTGGGTACTTGTACTTTTTTCGATTGGTTGATCACTTTTGTCGAAGAATAGGGATGACAATGGGGCGGGGCGGGAGCGGGTAGTACCACCCCATCACCCGCCACATTGGGTGATTTTTTGCCCCGTGCCCGCCCCATACCACGCATGGGTAGTCATTAAACGGGTTTTAAACAAGTTGCGAGTAATGACCGGTATTCGTAGGTTTCCATTATATTTATTCAATTTATATTTTAGCCGTTTATTGAAATTATTCAAAAGTACATTTGGTAAAAAACAAATTAGACTAATACTCAAATGCTAACCTCAATCCAATACATATTTAAACCAACAATCAGAAAAGAAGAGATAACAATAGAAGTATCCATCAAAATATCAACAGCCAGTTTTAAACTGTTGAGTAAGGGCATGCACACAAATAACGAATAACTAATAACAATGCTTTTTGTATTGACTATTGATAATAAATCACATTCAAAATGGGCACGGGTACCCACGGACATGGATATCTTACTATCCGTACTGGCCCCATTAATTAACGGATATTAAAAATACCTGTTTATTTTACCCATGGATACCTATTTAACTATTCTTTTCATGTCCGTGACGGGTTTCACCCACGGACAACTGTGGGTACGGATTTTTTTACCATCCCAATCAATGAAGAGAAACATCGAGAAGTCTTTTTTTAGAGCAAACGGATATGTAGCGCGGGGCTACACGGCCGGTTAATTAATAGATAATAATAGTTATCCAACTGACAAACCCAGTTGGTAGTCCAAAAAACAGCCATCACCACAAAGTTTAAGATACATCATACAACACACGTAGAGCATATTACGAATACAACTACAAAAGCATGCAGATCAAACTGTTAACCATCATAATTATACAAATACTACGCTGAGAAATAAAGAAGCATCATCAGTCATCACATAAGCTCCATGCTAGACGCTGTATCATTGCTATCAACAGAAGTAGCTGGAGAAGTGGCCACCGGCAGTGCAAACCTGAATATAGCAGCATGATTGACTCCAGAACCTGACCAGGACGAAAAAATATGAATGATGCGATGACAAATAGACATGATCGAACAAGCTTTGTTATTAAAAATCCTTGCATTTCTTTCTTTCCATATACACCAACTATAAACAGCCAGGAAGATATCAAGTACTGGACAAGAATCAGATTCCCAATGGTCAAAGAAAGAAGAAATGATGGGGATGAAACCAATTAAATGGGTACTTGCTGCAGCCCAAATTGGGTAGGTATAGTCACAGGAAAAGAAGAGATGATGAATGGATTCAGCATGAGAATTACAGAAAGGGCAGTTAGGGTCAGGAACCACATTGCGTTTGAAGAGCTTCTCTCTTGTATTGACCTTTTCATGAATCAAACACCGTTGGAAGAAGAGAATTCTTGGAGCCAGCTTGCATTTCCAAAGTCTTGAGAATTTGAACAATCTACCAGAAAAATTCAGGTACTTGTAACATGAAGAAACAGAAAAGCCTCTAGATGGAGAGAGAACCCAAACAAAATGATCTACCAAGTTATTTAGCTGAGTTTTGCTAATGAGTGCAAAGATATTTAGCAACTGAAAAAGAATACTCCGGTCAAAAAGCGAACCTGAAACTAAGCTAACATAATCATCGTTAAAAGCAGCAGCAACAGAAAGCGAAGGATTAGACTGAAGAGAAAAGAGTGAAGAAAAGGTAAGAGAGAGAGGTAACTGACCAAGCCAAATATCGTGCCAAAATAAACAGGATGAACCACCCCCCAAAGAGACATGAAACAGAAATTTAATACGAGGAAGACAAGATAGGATCCCATGCAAGAAGGGAGAGATTCTAGAGGAAGGACGATGATGCAAAACAAGATGAGGGTTTGAAGAAAAGTAGCGAGCTAAAATCCAATTTTTCCAAATGAAATTTCCAGGGCTTAGGAGTCTCCAAACCCATTTAGCCAACAAAGCTATATTAAAGTGGTGAAGGTCAAGAACACCAAGCCCCCCTTGATCAGAGTGCAGGCATACCGTCCTCCAGTTAATTAATTTCTTGATGTTATGACCATTCCAAAGAAATGAACTTCGAATTGAATCAATCTTACAAATTACCCATTTGGGGAGTTTATGAAAAGACATCCAATATGTAGGGATAGCGGAAAGCACAGATTTAACTAAAATTACATGGCCCATAGATGATAAAGAATTTGCTTTCCAAGACGCTAATCTAGTTTCAATCTTATTGATAAGGGGAAGCCAATCATTTTTATGAAGCTTAAAGGGTCTGAGAGGTAAACCAAGGTAGGTCATTGGGAATTTTTCTACCTTGCAGTTGAGAGTAGAAGAAATCATATCACCAAGATGATCTGACTTGCCAAGCATGTAAATAACACTTTTATTAAAATTAATGGAAAGACCAGATATCAGCTCGAATACATATAACAGGATTTTGAGGCACTGTATATGGTAAGGCTCAGGGGAAGAGAAAATAATAGTATCATCTGCAAATTGTAAATTGTTGATGCATAGGGGAGTATTTGGGAGAGAAATACCAGCCAAGTAACCATGTGAAGAAGCTTGTTTAACCATTTGATTAAACACATCAGCAACAAGCACAAAAATCAAAGGGGAAAGAGGATCGCCTTGTCTAAGCCCACATTTAGATTTGAAAAGGTTTCCAGAAGCACTATTTACTGAAATGTATGAGCAGCATGAATTAAGTATATTATCAATTCATGAACACCATTTGACTGAAAAACCCCTGTGTTTAAAAACATCCATGATAAAGGGCCAACTTACTGAATCAAATGCTTTGGAAAAATCCAGCTTAAGTAAAACACCAGGGGTAGATGAATGATGACAGAAGGAGATTATTTCCTGAGTTGCAGCGATACAGTCATGAATGTTTCTTCCCAAAATGAAAGCAGATTGTTCTGGTCCAACAAGCGTGGCAATAACAGATTGAAGACGATTAGCCAACACCTTTGTGATGATTTTAAAAGTAGTATTAAGCAGGCTAATGGGACGGAAAGAAGATAAAGTGTTGGCCCCCGAATGTTTGGGAATGAGGATAATATTGGAATAATTTAATCTGGCAATTGAAGTAGGGTCGTTATAAAATTCGTTGCACATGTCAATTATATCAAATTTGACCAAGGCCCAAAAATGCTTAAAGAAAACTGGGCCGAACCCATCAGGGCCGGGGGCCTTATCATCCGACATATCCTTCAATGCAGCCCAAATTTCTGATTCAGAGAAAGGATGGTCAATGTGAATAGGCGCAGGGTTTGGATAAAGAAGATGCCATTCAACATCAGGTGAATTTGAGTGTGAACGACCAAGCTGAGATCGAAAGAAATCAGAAAAGAGAGAGAGGATGACATTTTGGTCAGAGAAAGAGTGGCCATCTTTAATGATTTCCGAGATGAATGTTGATCTCCGTCTTCCATTAGCCATCCGGTGAAAATATGATGTATTCCTATCACCTTCCTCCAACCATTTGGCTTTGGATCTTTGCTTCCAACCAATTTCTTCTTGTTTCATCAGTCTATCCAACTCATCTTCTAAAGCACGTAAGTTATCATACTCAGATTCAAGTAGTGGGCGCTGCTCTTCTAGAATGTTGATGTCAATAATTTCATTTTGAATAGAGGAGATGCGAGATCGAATAGAACCCCATAAGTTTTTAGCCCATGGTTTAATAATCTTTCTAAGGGCTCTCAATTTTAGGACAATCCTTTGAGATGCTGATGCTACATCTAAGTTTTGAGACCAAATTGAATGAATAAAGTCATCAAACGAGGGTTCAAGTAGCCACAACCTTTCAAATCTAAAGGGACGTTTGCTGCATATAGAAATATCAGAATTTAGCAGAATGGGGCAATGATATGATATAACTGAAGCCAAACCATACGCAACAGTCATAGGGAAAAGCTCGTCCCAAGCGCCATTATATAGAAAGCGGTCAAGTTTAGCCAACGATGGTGATGATCTATGGTTTGACCAAGTGAAGGAGCGGTTACTTATCGGTGGATCAATCAAGGAGCAGTCAAAAATGAAAGAATTGAAGTCTTCAGAGTCCTGGGATAGATTGCCTGAGTTTCTGTCATAAACAAATCTGGTAGTGTTGAAATCTCCACCAATCACCCAAGGGCCCAAGAATTGAGATGCGAGAGAGCAACATTCAGACCAGAGAAGAGATCTATCAGATGCATCTTGAGGACCATAAATATTAGAGAAGAAGTAGATTTGGTTTGAGGGAATATGACGAAGTGCAACATGAAGTGCTGATTTATTTTGAATAGACCAACATAAAGACCAAATTGATTCATTCCAAGCCGTAATTAGACCTCCACATGTGTCAATTGCCTTAACAAAAGTGCAACCAGAAAGAAAGGAACCCCCCACAAGTCTAAGGTGATGTGGAGAAGGGTCATCAAGTTTAGTTTCTTGGAGAAAAAGAATGTCGACTTTTAGAGGAAGTAAAACCAAACTAATTGCATGTCATTTTGAGGGATTGCCCAAACCCCTAACATTCCATGAAACGATTTTCATTTGGCACCATTAATACGCTCAAGTTCCAAATCATGCATGGAAATATAGTGTGATTCACGTAAATTAACACCCATGCAACGTGACATTTTTCTACATAGACTTTTATTAGCAGAAGAAAAAACAACAGGAGTAAATAAACTACCCGAGCCTTCGGGATGATCCACTCTATTCTTGATCCTTGCGCTACGCCTGACAATGACCGGCGAAAGAAACTGGGTCCAGTTCTCTTCTTCTGCGTTATGAGTAGCATCAGCCGGAAGGATTTGCTGGAGAGGGGGGATAGATTGAGGAGGCGTCAGATTGTCTTGAGGGGCCACATTAGGAGGGGCAGCAGATAGAGGGTCATCAATTTGGAGAGGGACAATTGGGAGGGGGATAGAAAACGGGAAGGGCATAGGGATATTTTGGAAAAGCATGTCAGTGTTGAAAAGGTGATTCATGTTATGTTGAGGAGCTTGATCAACTTCGTGATCAACATTAGGTATGGCCATAGCAGACATATAATTTGGTGTGGCTTCAACAGAATCCTCAAAGTTGTCATGCATGCAGGGAATCGTTAGCTCTTCGACATTACCAATAAGCAAGGATTCGGGTTTAATACCAGGGTGTTCATGGATGCAGCGTTGGACTTTTATGAGATGTTTCTTCTTATTGATGTTAACCATAAGGAAAGTAATCAAGTCGATCCCCTCAAAGAACTGAATTTTGATAAATAAGTTTCTGTGGTCGAAGTGAGCCCATTCACAATCATCTAAAGCTACAACTTTTCCCAAAGGACTTAGAACATTCATAACTACAACAGAATTGTACCTTAGAAATTCTGGAAACCCCACCACCTTTGCCCATGATTCACACTCTAGCACCGCTTCCGGTTCCCATTCAGCTTCAGACCAAGGCTCAAAGTACATAGATCCACCAGGCTTCGCGAAGAGTTTCCAAAACAAGACTTGGTTTTTAATTTCTTCGTTTGGGCAAGAAACGATGAAGGAGTTGTTTCTATATATCCACATGGGCCATTCGTGATAATTGAAAGCATTAGATAGAATGAGGTGAAGCGATGTAATACTCCAACTACCAGAAATCACAGTTCCAACAATGTAGTTTGATGAATCTTCCATTACAAAGTGATTCATATTTTCAGTGCACAAAGTGGGAGAGTTGGATGGGGAGGGAATAGGAGTTGGAGGGGGCGTGGATTGCCGACAGCTGGATCGATGTGGTCTTTTCTGGGTTCGATCAGATTGAGTTGATGCACGAGGGACCCACGCAACAGAAGATGCATCATTCCAATGGATGCCTTTACGCACATGTTTTGAGGTGTCTCTATGTATTCTTTTTTTAGGGCAACGTGTACATGAATGGCCGTAGCCTGAACAAAAGAAACAAATTTTAGAATTCCTACAGACACTTGCCACGTGGCCTTTATCTGCACATTGAATACAGCGATGTTCGCTCTTCAGAAAATTGACCATATTCTGAATTGAAGAGAAGGCAGGTAAAACAGATGGTTTTTTCACAACCCTGCGATCAGGTGGATCCAACGGTGGGGTTGATGCAACCTCAGCATAGGATTTTTTTGGCACATCATCTGAAAGATTTTTCAGAGCATCAAAACGATTGATACAGGTAAAACCTTGAGATGTTGGGTGATTTAAATTTTGGCGAGATGAGAATTTAGAAGCGGGAGGGTAAACCGGACGATCAACAGGATAAGATGATGCAAGAGGACGATGAGAGGAAGAAGGAACAGGTTTTCGAAAAGATGAGCGAGAAGACTGAGGGTGATGAGAAGAGTGACGAGGAAGATGCGAGGAGAACGGAGGGCGAGAGCGGATGGAAGAAGGAGGACGATGAACCGAAGGAGGGGGAGGACGATGAGGCGGAGGCAGAGGAGGGGAAGGAAGGATAGGAGGACGGGGGTGGAACGCGGCACGATATTTAGCTGGGAAAGGATAGGAGAAGCGGAGAGAGTCCACCATTAAAAAATAGGAAGAGTTACAAAAACATATCTTTATTTTGGGTATGAATTACTGAATGAGCTGATGAAGCAAGGTGCACAAGGATTATTCGATTTAGCCTGGTAGAATGTCTGTGGTCCATTATTTTGGGTATGAATTCAATGTGCTAATCAACGATGACACTTGCTCTTGTAAATGCAGTATTCTTTTGCTACAGCATGTACCTTGTATGCATGTAATGGCGGCTTGATCGTCAGTTTCGACAGGAACTAATGAGCTCATCACAATTTTGCTTCAACTTACTATACAGTCGCAAAATACCTAGTTGCATACACCCCAGAATTTCACCCCGTTAGGGATAAGCGATATTGGACGTTAATGGATAATCAGTTGGTACTACCTCCTATAACGAAAAGGCCACCTAGACGGCCAAAGCCAACTAGATTCAAAAATACTAGGGATGAAGGTCAATAATCAAATAGAAATAGGTGCAGCAAATGCGGTGTTGTCGGTCATAAGAAAAATTTGTGTACTTTTGCTATATAAATTCGGGTAATTGTATTATCTTCCTAGTACATGTAACTTTATAATATGACATAATTCATCCGAGTTCCATTAATAATTAATATGACATAATTCATCTAAGTTCAATTTTACATAATTCTTCCTCATATTATAAAAATTTCATAATTAATAGAGTTACAACTCATTCATAATAGAGTTACTTCCTATCACTTGATCCAGCACCTGATCCACTAGGCAAGTACTCTGTAAAGTTGTACCCTCGATTCATCAACGTGTTCCATAGCTCTAAATTTTGTCTATGTAATCATTTGTTCTCTGTATGCATCTCCAGTGCATATTCAACCCCTCTGGGGCACATCTCAAGATCCAACAACTTAATTTTTTTGGCACATGCAATAGCTTTAGGTCGAATTTTATGATTCTCATAAAATTCATACCGATAGAAACGACGTCCATCATTCCTGTCATTTCTACAAACAACTATATCACATTCTACACCACAGTTACAATATACACGAGGAGGCGGTATGCAATGAAGCGAACTATGTTGTGATACGACATTACATCCGTCACTCTAGTCGAAATTGACCATCTTCCATGAACATCTACCACTGCATCTTCTGAAATTTGTCTCTACAAGTCATGCTGCGCGACTTCAAATTGGATCTCAGGAACAAATTCAACGTCGTGGGTTAAACCATCATCTACTCCCGCACCAACCTGGTTTTGTTGAAAGTTGTCATATATTTTCATCATTGTCTCATCATTAATCTCCCAATTATCCATTTTTCACCTACAACAAAAGTAAAATAGCTCTAAAGTAGAACTAGAGAGCAATACGAGGTCATTAAAAGAAGTAATAATTCCGATAATCATCATTTTTAACCCATTATTGAATTTGGATGTAAAATCATACCTGATTTCCAGATCAATCACAAATACTAAACTACAAATTGGTAGTGGTTTGAAGTTGAGAATAGTTAGAAAATTAGTGTTCATTGCTGAAATTTTGAGAAAGCAAAAGAGTCAAAGGCAAGAAGAAAAGTGGGGAAACATAGAATATAAGTAAGAGCAGAGAGAAAATTTTAGGGCAAAGCATCTCAGATACTGCCTGTTGACGACATCTGAGATGTCCCCCCTAAAGTTTCTTTAGGCGTCATCTCGGATGACGCCAACAGGAAGCATCCGAGATGCCACCCTGATAATTCCGATATATCTCTGCCTGGAGGCAGAGAGGAAAATATTGGGTGCCATCTCGGATGACGACAACAGGAGGCATCCGAGATGGCACCCTGATAATTCCTCTCTATCTCTGCCTGGAGGTACAGAAGAAAATATTGGATGACGTCAAATGGCGGCATCCGAGATGTCGCCCTGATAATTTCTATCTGCCTTTGACTGGAGGCAGAGAGAAAAATATTGGGTGGTATCTTGGATGCCTCCAACAGGCCCCCTGTCAATTACTTACTGCCTCCAAAAGAGATAGTGAGGGAATTAAAAGTTTATGGCATGATTTGACGACATCACAAATCAAATCCAACTAATGCCGCGACATCACAAACAAAAACCATAACCAATTTGGTGGTGTCACAAATGAAAACCAAACATAGCAATCAGCATATACTCTTACACCAACAAAACAATCCAAATTACATAACCAACATAATGATCTAAATAAAACATGACAACTACATAATCAACAACATAACAATCAACATATCCAAACAATCCTACACCATAACAAGCCAAATTCTTAACATCCATCACCATCTAAACAACAATGTTCTAACTACACAACACAGTAATAAACCAACACATCTTATGGTATTTTTACAAAGATAAAACCATCACAACTTGTTCATTAAAAGTTTAAAACCAATTCCTAATCCCTCAAATGTTTCACAATCCGAGGCATTTTTCTTTTAGGTCATGGCTCAAGTTTGTACTCTTCTGGTGTTGATTGCTCCTCTTCCTCTTCTTGGATACCCTCTCCCATATGTTCTACAGGAGGTTGGGAACTTCCGACCACTATGGTGTTGCGAAGGCAACTCACCAGACGCTTGACCCTTCTTACCTTTCCTACGGCTTTCATACTTGTTCCGTGGTGTGCAAGCTGCAGGTAGTTATACAATATCTAATTGAGCAGTTGGAGGAGGGGGGTGGTGGAGGACTAGAAGAATGTCATCGTCTTTGACAAACAAGAATGCAAAATATGTTTGATCGACAAGCACTTGTCTTTGCTTTTCTGCGGAATTTCTTGCTCCAACTCATCCACTAATTGAAGTGCCCAGTAAACACCACTGCCTATAAACAAATAAAATAATTTAAATCATTTAGAAGTCTTATATGTCATAAAAATTGAAACTTATCGCATTTCATTCAAGGGGATCTCTAGGAGCGTTGGAATGAGGAAATGTAGTCGGGGTTGGTAGTGGTCTTGACAACACATACCGACGCATAATGTTCTAGTACAACATCATGTACTATTGCACGATTAATGTGGCATCATGTTCTTGTTCCTCACATGAATAACGATTATTCCATAAAGTAATCATGTCCTCGTACAAATCATCGTTTGCTCTAACTTGATAATAAGGAGTAGGAAGAGGAAGATGATAACGTAATCCAAACTGCCTCATGACTCTGCCAGAAGATTAAATGCACAATCTATTAGAGAAAACAAAAGCAATCTAGCTCTCCATAGCCATCTAGACTCAGTGCATAGTATGGGTAGCGCTGTAGGTCTTCTTCAGTGTATGGGTTCCACGTCACTACATCAGCGGAAAGAACATCTAATTCATTCCTATAGAACAATAAATTGCGTCTCAGAGCCATTTTGTTTTTTCAATCCAATCCACCTGCATACAATCCACTGCATATACGCAAATGTGTCTACAAATTACCATGAACATAAATGTTTATCAACCCAAAATAGTAATTAACTTGTACCTTGATGCATACGACTTTGTGTTGTCCACTACCGGTCTTTTCATTAATACATGACCGACCGAAAGGGAAGTCCAAGACCAAAGCTGCAAAATTAGTATGTGTTGTATTTTCATTTTTTCCCCATGGTTTTAAAACATAATAATTTTCATTAATACCTAAATGAGGCTTAATCATCCACCAGTAGACTTATGTTGCATCAAAGCTCCCCTAGTGAGCTCTCCATATGTTGTAGCTAGAACCGTCGCACCCCATGCATATTTTCTACATGAATCAAAGTCGGCAATCAGAGGGAGCTAATGAAGAGTGACTCTAAATTTTGACCTATTACTGTAGAGGCGCTGAGTAATAATGTGCAATATGATAGCACGAGATCGTTGTATAATATGTAGTGGAGTTGCATTTAGTGGAATATCGCGCACCAATTGAGATCGATACCAAGTACTCACAACCATCTCATTACCCCCACCAAGCCTCATTTAGAGGAGTCATACCAACCAAATCCTCAAGCAATTGGGCGTAATCATGTGAAAATTCTTGTCAAATAATAGGATCGTCGTTTATTGGCAAACCAAATAATACCGCCACATCCTTCAAAGTAATCATTATCTCACATACTCGTAGGTGAAATGTGGATGTCTTGGGGTCTACCTATCAAGCAAGGTTGTGATCAAGTTGCAATCAAGTTATGCATACTCTATCTTGTGTACCAAGCCAAACCCGGCTATATCTAGCAGTGCCAATACCTCCGGATGCTTAGACATAACTTGCTTAAGCATAGACGTATGGTCGATAGTCCCGTCCGGACCACAAACCTCCATCTAACATGTATATAAACTTGTATAAATAAATAGATGAACTTCAACATAAAAAAAATTCTTAATAAATTAATCAAATAATGTTACTGCCATCAAATCCGGATTATTAGTCCTATGTTGTTCCTACAAGTAAAGAATTCTTGGATCGACCAGTCCAGGTTCTATCTCTTCATATTTTATATACAGTTAAGATGCACACTTAGTTCATTAATCAATAAACAAATGAACAACAAACTTACGAAAAGTTATTCAAAAATTGTCAAAATTCCACATATTTTTATACTTATCAAATGTCCCAACTCTTTGTCATTACCTACTTTGCAAAAATTTCAAAACCAAAAAACATCAACATACATACTAGTTTAGGCCACATTCTCGTATTCTCGCAAAATTTTCACAACATAAAGTCATCATATTTTCGCATTTTTGACATACTTTAGGCCGCATTCTCCTTCACCACATACTAAACATAACTTACATATACATATATTAATCATACACATACTAAACGTAAACATACACATACTAAACATACACATACTAAACATGCACGAATGTACCTTAATCATACTAAATAATCATTTAAGCACCTCATATTCAATATATTAACTTCTATCATTATTTCTATCCAATTTTCATACAAACTCACACAACCTAAACCCATAATCATGAATTTATTGATGTAAACAATAACTTGTACACCATAGGAACTAAAAAACATATCTATTCCACCAAAGAAGGGATTAGAGTTGAAATGCCTAAATATGAAAAATCCAAAAATTTGAAAATTACTAACTTTAATCAAATAAAGTTAAGAATACTTATCAATAGGAGGCGTGAGAAGAAGAGGACGCCATTCAAGTTAATTTTAGGAGAAAAATTGATTTTCAGACTAAATTTGTAATTGGGGGGGGGGAGGAGGGGAAGGGGGTTCGTTTTGAAGAAAATGGTGGTTGAGAGAATATGTAGGGAAGAAGGAGTTTATTGGTTGAAGGTAATAGATCGAGGCATCATTAGAAATAGCGCCAACTGGTGCTATCCCATATGCCGCCAACGATATTTCAATCAGGCGGCATCTCAGATGTCGCCTTTACAAAAAAATAAAAATAAACTGGCGGCATTTAGGATGACGCCAGTTGTACCAAACCTAGCCTATTTTTGTAATTAGTTCTGAAAGTGGCCTATTTTTGTTATAATTTTTGAAAAGTGGCCTAAATGAAAAAAAACCTGATATATACTGAACAGAACTACCATTGGCCAAAGATGGTAGCCACAAGTACTATTGCAAAATAGCTATACATGTCAACAATAAGTTTAGAGATCAATCCAAATATGAACAAAGCATGGTGAACATAGACATGTGTTAGTAAATGGATATCAAAGTGAAACTAAAAAATTCATGCAACATAATACATGCAAACCAATGATTCATTAATCACGTAAGCATCTATGTATCTTAACAAATACTTCTAACATAATATATAACCAAAAATAAATAGTTGGTACAGTAATTGGTACCTAAAATGATTATTAGTTTTAGTACTTGAATAGATTTGTGCGGGACATCAAAACGAGAAATGCATTTTAATCATTTATATAAGTTACATATTATTAATGGATAGGCCTCAAGAAATTCAAAAGAAAAAAATATCATAAGGAAACTATCGACTGTGCTTATCATAAAGAAAAAATATCATAAAGAAGTTGTCAGCTATGGATAGTAGATGGGCAATCTAGACCGAGACGACAACAATATCCTAATAGAAAGATATACTAACCTCAATTTTAAAAATCATCAGTAAACATTATTCTTTTACCACGAATACTTTCCATCATTTATGTTGCATTAAAGCTGAATAAGTCAAAAAATAATGGATGTTGTTAGAACATGGTAAAATAGTCATTAATTTATTGCTATCAGAATATGGTAAAAAAGTCAAAAAACTTTGGTAAACATAAATCTAACATAGTTAAATTTAAATTGAACCATGTCTAACTTGTCTTTTCTTCAATCTAATGTATGAATGTTTGAATACAAAAAACGTGTGAGTAATTACGTCCAAGAGCAGTGTCTTGCACTTGTTAGCACTGAGAATCCAAATATATATATGAAAAATTCAAAACACATGAGGTTGATCATAGATGGTCGAATAGTTATGCACTATTCATGTAACAACCTGGATTTTTAATAGATTTGTAATTGATAATTTAATCTGAATTTAAAATTTCAAATTATTCTGAACTAAATGAATTTTATTTTGTAAATGAACAATAATAAGTAACGTTTGAATAGTGAAATTTAACAACTGTCAAATTTAAAATTATTTGTTTAACTAGCTCAATTTATGTTATTTGAATTTAAGTAATTTTATAAAATCTTAAATTTAAATAAAGAATTTGAATTAATGAATATTTTAATTTACCAAATCCGATAAAATGTAAATTTTTCTAGAAAAGTCAATTTTGGTCAAGATTGGTTTAAATTTGAAGTTAAGCTAAAATTTAAAGTTGTCAAAATTTGAGTTCATCTTTTTTATGAATCTATATTGAATTCTAAGCTTCCAACATTTTTTGGTTCGTTGAAATTCAATTTCATTTGACCAGGATTCACGTTTGAAAATATGAAAAAGAGCAAAATAAGCAGTGTCTCGTTGTGTATACTTAATCTATAGCCTACCTATATCCCTAGTGTATTGGGTTTAGTATTTATTCTTGTATTGAATTGAATGGGTTATAGAATTAGTAAGGCCCACCTATTAAATTTACCCAATTAAAATTCTGTAACCGCTTCTCGAATGAAATAAAATAGTATGTATTCTTTCTCTACCTCCATCGTTCTCCAGAAACTCTTCATTTCTCTATCTCCTCCTTTCTAAATCTGGATCTACACTTCAAAATTCATGGAGAATTTCTTCATGCCAATTTTTTTCAAATGGATTCAACTGAAAATTCAATAAGAAGAGGAAAACAAATCCTATCTTCCTCTCTCTCTCCTCTCATCTCCTTTTTCTTCAATTTTTCCTTCTCCATAATGACCTCTCTAAAATCCAAATCCCTAAAGTTCTAAAACACATTCTCCTTTTTCCTATTTCCCTTGCCTTGCTTTTTCCCCTATCGACCTTTCCCGAACCCAAAAAAGCCACAAACCCTAGCCGTGACTACTTTTCCCTTTGATACCAAAGACCATTTATTTTCTGTTTTTTTTCAAGATTTTAACCGTGTTGTAGTGGCCGTATCTTCCTATTAGAAAATCAAAATTCACTTTTCTATTTTTCAAATCGGGTGAAATTGAATTGGATACAAATTTTATGTTAAACATTTTTTTCAGATTTCGAGTTTTTCTAGGTCGAAACTGCATATCTTTTGGATGTATTTTTGGACCACAATTTCTGATCCAAATATTTGTTTGTTGCTGTTTTGATCATAGCTTCCTCAAATCTAATCAAAAATTAGTTTTTCTTTTTCAAATTGAAGAGGAAAGAATTTGCAACAAATTTTCAATCTTTGATTTTCTGAATTCTAATGTTAACTTATCCAAAAATCAATTTCAAAAGAAATAAAATTTTGTTCAGTTTATAATTTTTTTTGGTAAAATCTAAATCCATCATCCATGCCTTTTCCTTTCCCATTATGTTGAGATGTGTGTATGTGTAGGTGAACTTCCTGTAGGTGTTGGAATGTATGTTGTTGTGTTGTGTCCATAATCAAAGAAGTGTGTTGGTGAGGTGGTTATGAAGAGAAATGAGAAGTATGAGGTTTTGAGTTTAATCCTTAGTGTGGTTAGTCTGAGATGTATTTTGTTTGGAAGTGTTTTATACCATGTATATATAATTTGATTCGTGCAAATATATATTGTTAGACCAAAAAGTGGCATTAACACCTAATTGACAAGAAATTGTAGAGAATGATAATCCAAAAATAGGTAAAAATCAGCCGACATACGAGATTTATAGTGGTTCAGCATTAACGAGCCTATGTCCACTTTATAATTCTTTGATTGATCAAAAGATTACAAGTGCAATGAAAATAGTCACTCAATTTCACAAGTACAATCGACAATCTCTTAGAGTCCGTGGAAATATACTCAAAAAATCTATAATACAATCTAAATAAAAAGGAGAAATATTAATAATGGTGGACTTTGAGTGTGTAGAGTGCCAAAACATCCCTCAAAATATCATGTTTCGGTGTATTTATAGACCTGGAAGGCAGGCGGGTCAGATGCCAAGTGGGGACCATCCACGAAATATCTGAGTATTGGGGAAAATGGTTCTTCAGATAGTGGGCACAAGGAGGTTACTGATTCGCTTCTGTAGGCGTAAGAATAGGACAACGCCAACGTGGAATAAACGCTTCAGGGTGTGAGGTGAGGGATTCTATCGGGTTCACTAGATCCGAACTAATTCGATGATGATGGATTTCCACGCTGCTTCTATGCGCTGGACGGTTCGAGTACCGATCCATTGATCCGACCTGGTGTTCTTATCCTTAAACCGGTTCTTTTGCGTGTGAGTGGGTCACATTTGACTCGCCTTCCTTGACCCGACCCGGCTTTTTCACCAACCATCGATGCATTAGTTTTATCTTCGACTTGAGACTTCCCTATTGATTCGAACTGATTCCTTTGCTCTGGAACAATACTCTGGACTTTGTGTGGCCTGGTCACAAAGTAGGCCAACATTTTGCCCCTTGAAGTACATTTTATCAGAGATGTGATTTGAAATCGTCAACTCGTCCTTTCTCGAACTGGTGATATTTAATAATCATGTCCAGCTGCGAAGTCGTGTCGCTTTGTAAAGTCGTGTTTTTTAGTTTCTGCATCAAGTATAAGTACGAGGTTTGATTCAGGACCATTTCTATTGTGCTCGACAAACTGGAGCTTAACTCCTCTGATTTTGTTTAAATCAAAAATTTAGAATTATCTGACCAATAATTTTGTAATATTTCACTTGCGCAAGTGCACGTATATACAATCTGTAGCGGCCCATTACAATTTTACTTGCTTCCATCCTCTATGGTTTCGTGATGAGTAAAAGGTTTTGCAATGGATCGGGTTCAATTCGATAGGTCACTACCATTGATTCATCGCTAGAGACTTCATAGGGGATCAGATCTGGTCTTTTCGACCTGCGGTGCTTTCTGGCTAAAGAGCTTTCAAGTGCTTCAGTTGTTGGATCGCGGGCCTGGGTTGGACTGGGCCATCAAGCCACTGGAATACGAATATCCCTTCCATTCAATATATAAGCCGAACCCTTATATCTTCTTTCTCACTTTATTTCGTGTTGCCTTCAAATCCAGAAACCCTAACTCCGAAATCTTGCAATCTCATCCAAACTTTCAAATCTAATCCGTAGGTAGGATTTCATTCTCAACAGATTATCGTTTTCGATTTCAAACTTATCTTGGATTTCATCCAAATCTTGTGTTGAACTCCACCGTTGCTTGCTGTCGTGTTGACAGTGGGCTCTTTGGCCCACCGCCGCCACTTGTGACATCGCCGTTGCCTCTAAGTGGCGGTTGATATGCACGTAAAAATGCACATTTATATTCATACATTTATTCTTGTTTAGTTTAAATAAATATCATATGTGGGTATTTTATCATGTTTAAATCATAATTCAATTGATTTCAAAACATCATACATTCATCATCATATAGAGGCAAAATGGTCATTTTTGTGCTTAAGTTGTTTTGAGAATTTTTACTTGCACATTTTTCATTGTTTTTGTAAACATTTGGTGTGTTTGGGAGAGAGCTTCATAAAGATTTAAAAGCATACAAAGGAATGAAGAGGAAATAATTCTCATACATGATCTTAGAGGACCCCACCTACTTTCCCACTTACTATACTTAAAGCTAATGGACAAATAAGTGGATGTTAAACCTTCATACAAATTTGATGATGGAGTAATTAAAGCTTAATGATTATTTGGTGCCCACACTTCCTAAAGGGCATTTTTGGTAGCACGCTAAATGTTGAATTACGGTTTTACTCATGTATAAATAACCCACTTGTGTACATGTTAAGGATCCCTTTTTTTATTAGTTAGTTTATAGGAAAGACCTCTCTTTTTCTTCTATGGCTTCTTAGCCATTTTCTTGTATGTAATCTCTCCTTTTAATGCAATTTTAATTAATTGCCTTTTATTTACATGTTCTTTTCTTTTATGCAAGTAGCTTAGATCTATTTTATGCAATTAGAATAGATTTTCCTTTATTTAGTTCTCTTTTCTTTTGTTTTTGTTCTGTGTTGCAATCTACTTTTGTTGTTAGAATAACAAACATGAGAGGCTAATCCCTTTGATTTAAGGGTAATGAAGCCCTCTTGATTATGTAGATGCAACATATTTTGGTTTTTATGATCTTTATTATGCTTAATGGAATGATTGAAGTAGTAGTTACATTGTTGTTTGAGTTTTGGTTTTGATAGTCTATGTTTGTTGACAACAAAATAGGCTATGCTTAGACAACATAAACACAAAATTGCCTCTTCGTCTACATATGAATATGGTAATTAAAGTGTGACTGAAATTCAAAATTTGATTTATTAATAGTAAATAGAATATGCTTAAAGTAAATTTTTTTTTCATTTTTTTTTCATTTCATGAAGGTATAATTGTGGATCAAAGAGTGTGTTAGAGTTTGATAGTTTAAGTGTGTTCTCTAATGGCACATTAGGCCGTGCTTATGATAAATGCACTAACTAATTACACAAAAGATCAAATGAGAGAACATGAAATCATTGTATGTCAATTTACGTGGTCATAAGGGTTAAGTTGCCTCTAAATTGCTTTCATTTCATATTTAGCTCTTAGCTTAGTTTATAGTTTTAATTAGTTTTTGTTAATTAAATGAATCCAAAGTTTGTTTTAATTTGATTGAATATAATTAAAATTACTTCTTTCCTTGTGGGTCGACTCGTACTCGCTAATGTACTACAAGTGTACGCTGTGCGCTTGCAGTTTATTACAATATTTTGTTGACGGTTTTCTAATTCGATTGAAAATCCGTTTGCTAATAAGTTTTTTGTGTCTTTGCCAGGGAAAGTTAACTGATTTTGATTTTATTATTCGGACTAATTTTGTTGTTCTTCTTAAAAAAGAGAGTGTTTGTTTTATTTATTTTTCCTTCTATTTTCTTGTATAAATAGAACGAAAACTCTTGTTTAATTGATTTGGTATTATTGATTGATACCATAATATCAGAACAAGAAAAAAAAACACTTGCCTTTTGTTTTTCTTTCCTGTTTTCACTATAATTTGCTCCTTTTCTTTCATTTATTTCTTTCAAATTTTCTCCAAATTCCTTTCCTTTTTACAATTTTCTTACAAATAAAAAAAATAAACCCAAAAATTATTGCTTTCCTTTTCCTCCCTCTGTAATTTTCTTTCCCTTCTCTTTTAATTTCTTTTCCACTTACATTTTTTATTTCTTTCCATTTGTCTTTCCAATGCTTACAATCCTTCCTTCTTTTACAAATTTCTAAAAAAAGAAGTTCTTTTCAAATTTTCTTATCCTTTCTCTATTTTTCTACTACGTTTATCTCCAATAACCTCCCAATTTATTGTTTTTTCCTTTCTTTTAAAATTTCTTTCCCTTTTCTTCTTTCACAAGTTTCTAAAAAAAAAATCTTGCCGATTTTTTTGCAATTTCTTTTAGTTTCCCTTTTTCCCATTTATTTCTTTCCCTTCTTTATACAATAAAAAAATTGCATTTCTTTTTTTTATTTATTTCTTTCCAGTTTCGTATACAAATTGTTTCCTCTTTTTCAACAACTCCTTTTTCAATTCGTTTCTATTTTCTTTCTTCTATTCTTGCTGACTCTTCTGCATCTACCCATCACCTTCAACTAGCTCTTCCCCCTTGCTTGCTTTTTGCCACATAATACATCACCCTCCTTCATTCATTGCAAGTGATATAAATTCATTCTCTTTGCTTCTCCACTTTGCATTTTCCCTCTCTGGTTCACCTCCATCACAACATCCACTTATCTTCTCTTCACAAACAAATTTCACTGCTCATTACCATCCCAATTGCTCCACCTGGCATTAGCCTGAAATATCTTCACTACGCCATAGTCGCGTAGACCCAAAGCAACATCCTCCCTTTACCCCTTGCCCCATCAACGTGACCAACATACGACATATCATCTTTCCAACATCACCTCTTCTTGCCTTCATCACCATTACGTCAACTCACAAATCCGAACCCATAGATCGAAGTCAGCATCGGAACCACTGAACAACAAGAACCTCCCAAATTAAAAACCCGAACCCCAATTCTTGATTCTAAAGCCCTTAAATCGGAATTCCAAGCTGATTCAAAAAAAAATTATCTGATTTTTGTGAGGTCTGTTTTCTGAAACAAAAGAGGAAGGGATTTATAGCCATTGTTTTGGGATAAGTTTTTTTAACTATGGGATTGCGAATTCCAGTGGGTCTGCTTTAAATTGTTTTTGGTTTCCCGAGACAAAAAAGGAGAGTGAATTATATCATTTTTTTGGGGTTACATATTTTTGAATATTCGTATTGGGAGAGGGTACGTAGCTTGCTTCCTTAATTAGTGGTGCATGAGTTAATTTTTTTGTTGCGTGAGTGTGTTTGTTTTCTCATTTCTTTGAGTCAAGTTTTATTGGAGTAGTTATTATTATTATTTTTCTTAGTCGAGTTAGTTTGTTAGGATTTTTCTCCTTTTCGGTTATTTTATTTTTGTTTGCTTTTCCTTTCTTTTCAAAAAAAAAGATTCGATGTTTCAAATCAAAGGCCAACTTTAAAGTGAAGAGTTCAAAACAGTCAAGCAACAACTCAAAAATTCAAAGGTCAAACAATTTGCAAATAGTGGACTTGAATAGCTAGCACTACTCAATTATTTTGGACGGACAACCATACCGCACTATAAAATTTTCTAAACTCTACAGGATTCGCTGATGCCTGAAAAATATATAAAAATTACATGTAAACATTTTCTGTAGGTGCTGCGGCTTGCTTGTAAAAAATTTATTTTTATAATTTCTTATTCTATGATTGATTATTTTTCCTGTTGATGTGTGGTTGGAAATTTTAAAACGAATGTGGGATTAATTGAAAAGTTTGTTTTTGAAAAAAATTATTTATAAAATCGAATGAAGGATTCCCCAAATCTCATAGGACAAAATTTTCATTAAATTGACAATTAGGATTGATATCTTAAGTGTATAAGGAATGGTAGAGTTTAGAACTCAAACAGATTCTTATACCTTTGGTCATGTTTCTACGGTGATTCGTGGCACACTGATAGCCCCTATCCGAACCTAGCTTAGACTTGTATTCATATAATCCGAAGTTGTAAATTTTAACATATTTTTTAAGAGCTTCTTTAAAGCCAAAAATTTTGCAATTGATTTTTCGGCGAAAAACTCTCTTCTAATACATGCGCGCTTGCCCCATGTACAACCAACATTGCAATTCTTTTCAAAATTTCAATTATTTTAGTTATAATTCAAACCAGAATGAATTTCAAGCTGAAAATTTTTCGAATAATTTGAACAACCAACCCTCAACTTTGGAAACAAATATTGAATCTATACTTGAAATGAGCACACAACAAAATCAAAGAATAAATGAATGGTGTAATTCATACTTGTGCAACAAATCAAGTCAAAGTTTTCAAAATAATCAAAATTTGAATTCATTTCCAAATTCAAATGATTTTGATTATAATCCTTATCAATTCAATTTCAAACTCCAAAATGAATTTCGTATTCAAAATGGAAGTGTGAATCACTTTACAAATGATTTTGGCAATGAGAGTAATTCCAGTGATGGTGCGATTAGCGATTCTTGTTCTCAACAATTTCAAAGCGAAAATTCTCAAATAAATAATCATAAATTTGAGTTTGTTGAGCAAAACTACACGGATTTGTTGTATGAAAACTACTTGAAGTTTCATGAGAAAGAAAATCAAATTCAAATGTGTGACGATTCAAATAATAATCCACCTTTACCAACAATCGACGATTTTCAAATAATAATTTTTAAAACTAAAAATAACTATCTTAACAAAGTTGTTGAAAACACGGTAATTGAGTTGGATTCCAATTCTTTTGAGAGGGTAGAACCAAATCTCAAATTCGATATTCCTTTTTCTGAAAATAATGACTTCCAAACAATAACTTTGGATTTTGAAAATGATACATGCACTGAAGTTGTTGATAATTCACCAAAGGAAGACGAATTTGATGAATACGATTTTTCTGGACTTTTTGAAAATGAGTTGAATTTTAAAGAGGTAGATTTGAATCACCATTTTGATTTTGAAATCGATAATTCAAAAGGATTTTTCAATGACAATTTTAAAATTCAATTTGGTTAAAATAAACATGAAATTCAATCCATTATTCAATCTATCCCAAAAATCATCAAAAACAAAACAACTCATTCAATTTTTAATAAAGCGACATTTGGTTTTTCAAATCTACAATCACCTTCAAAATCTTTTACGATTTAGTTTTTCAAGCTTAAGTCGCGTCTCTCATACTTGAAGAGACAAATGAATCGGCCTTTAGAAGACTGTTTCATTTACTTCTTGTCAGTATATTTTCTGATATACTTTAAATTTTTTTCGTTTCTCTTGTAAATATAAGTCATATTTTCAGAATTTTCATTTTCTTTCCATTTGGGTTGACTATGGGGACACAGTCCAAATCAAGTGTAGGGGGAGTTTCATATTTATTTTGGTTTTGCATAGAATTTTCCTTTATTTTTCATTCAAAAAAAAAAAGAGTTTTGCATTTCTATTTACTTTTAAATAAGACATGATGGAGTTAACATACAATTTTGATTGTTCAATTAAATTGTTTGGAAATATACTTCTGTTAACGGATAACAGAAGAAAAGTTTGAATTATGAGCAAATTTTGTGTAACTGGTATATACGGAGATTTGTAGGTGATGAGTATGAAATGTTTTTGAAATTGTAATCCGATTAATTGAATGGTTGATTTAGACTACTTGCTATGACATTTTAGATCTTTTAAGTGAAGTTGTGCTAAGATATTCTTACTTAGCTCTCTCTCTCTCTTATGTTAAAAAAAAGTAAAAAAGAGAAAAAAAGAGAAAAAGAAGAAAAAAAGAAAAACAAGAATATATATAGTAATAATCTGAAGGTATCCAACATTGCTAATTATCTAGCGTTGGTGTGCAAACTCGGCAAGCTCTGTCCCAACTCCCACGTAAGTCGTAATGCAGTGCGTTGGTTATATCCTGGTCTCATTTCATGAGTTGGACACCTAAGGATTGCCGATCCTCTCATAAGTTGTAATGCAGTGTAGGTGTAACACCCCGAAAATTCTATAACTGTGAAATTCACAAATTAAAGCATAATTAATCTGAAATCAAAAAACTAAGGGAAACGGGATACGCCATTGCGTTCGTCTTGGAAAAATACGCGAAATAGAGTCCGAGTTTTCGAAAAACGGAGTCCGTATGAAGAAGATATGGCCTTCGGAAGTTTTAAATTAAATTTAAAATTCAAACAGAATTAAATAATTAAATATTCCGAAGTGGGGCCTAATGGGCCAGGGTGGAAGAACACCCGCCTGGGCCACCCAGGTCGACTGGGCTGTCGACCCGGGCTACCCATGTCGACAGGGGTATCGACCTGGTCGAGCCCAGTCTAACCTGGCTGGCCAGGTCTGTGTTCCTCTGATTTTCTGTGGTCTGCTTTGTCACTAGGGCTAGGTGGCAAGTTTTAATTGGTCTCTCTATCGAATGAATGGCTACGATCTAACCTAGCAACATCAATGGTCCTAATCAATTCCTAACCTCTATATAAACAACCCTAGACTAAACCCTAATCTATTCATAGCCGCCATGTTGCTGAGGAACGACTAAGAGTAGCCGCCAACTAGAGAGAGGATTAGGGAGGAAGTTCTAAAGCCTAAAGCAATTCAAGCAACCTAAAGCTAATCAATTCAACAAAGGAATCATATCTCTTAATTAGAGAATTCGCCGCAACCATTGTAAGTAGAGTATTACTTTGGTATGAACAAATGATTGTGTAGATATGTATGCTTGAATTGTGGCAATAAAATTCATATTTGTGCGTTCTTATCAATTTATATACGTTTGGATATTCTGAATTATGTCATTCAATTATAAAGAACTACATGCGGTAGTTCTATGCAAATATACGTTTGGAATATTGCGCAACTTATGTAATCTATGTTGAAGCTACATGTATGTAGTTGATTGAAATTCATGCAAGTTTGAGGCTTTGTTATTATGCCATCATGATGTATGTTTTTGTGCATAAATCATTTTGCAAGTAATTGAAATAAGTTTGGTTGTTATAGTTCATATGAAACTATGTTGGAATTTTGACACCATAATCCATGTATTAAGTCATGCTTTTGCAAAACTTGTGAATATGGCTAGGCTATGAATGGTATTTGGCATAATTGAAATCCATGAATAAGTCAATCTTGTTTAAAAGAATTATATGATGACATATGTGAGACATGGCTAGGTTAGGCTCAAAAAAAAAAAAAAATCCCTTTTTGCAAGTTTAAAGCAAACACCATGATTAGGAAGATTTATGCATAAGAATATTTATACCGTCGTTATGTGATTAGACTTAAATCATGATTAAGTTGAACTATGCTTTTGTGTTAGTAACAAAGTATCCCCTTTGTAAACATGTAGAAACCTTATGAACATGACTTGTTTATGTTTATGCCATGAACAAATTTAACTATACTTATGCCATGCTTATGTTTGATATTATGCCATGTTTATGCTAGAAATATTTATGCCATGCTTATGTTTGACATTATGCCATGCTTATGCTAGAAATATTTATGCCATGCTTATGTTTGACATTATGCCATGCTTATGCTAGAAGTATTTATGCCATGCTTATGTTTGACATTATGCCCAAGTAAAAATATAGGTTCATGGGTCAATAATGATATCTCAGTTACAAGTTCACATGCTTTGATTCATGTCACCTATGTTACCACTATGCAAGTACACCAGTTTCTATTATGTATTTCCAACGTCATATGCAAGTTCATGCGCTCACCTTCCCCTCTTTGTGTATGTAATCACGCCATAAGCCTCCCCTTTCGCATGGCTAAATTGGGCTTTAAAAGGCTAAGCCCAATATACATAAACGGACGTGTAAAAACGGGGGTAAATAACGTTGGGCTAAATTAATTTAATGAATGAAAACTAAAGTAAAAGGGCCCAAATTCAAGTATGGGTTGGGCCCATGATTGGTGTAACCTTTACACCATTAACTTAATAATGGGCCGCAAATATTTACATATAAGAAATAAAGAAGAATGACAAAATATGTAAATGTAGAACATACGATGTGTTTAACCCGAGGTTGGATTGAGTTGTGATGTAAACCTGCCCGGAACCGCCCGGCTGTCCAGTAGTCACAACAATACCTATCCAATGTGGGAGGTTAAACATAGAGCCCAGCAAGGACCCGAGGTTAGACTGAGTTGTGGCGTAAGACTTCCCGGAACCAACCGGCAACAGGCAGCCACAACAATACCTGTCTAATGTGAGAGGTCCGGGCCTTAATAAGACAATTAAGGCTGAGTCAGGATTGATAGGATTAAGTGAACTAAAAACTTAATCAAAAGGGAACATGCTAAACTAAACGGACTGGTGGGGGTTAGGTTAGAAAACACTTAACCAACTTAGCATGTTGGCTAGAGGTAGAAAACCTAGTAACGGGGGACCCTTTTCAGCAGTAACCCTAAAAGGTGTATCAGGATACCCTGAAACTAGGCAGGGTGGGGCACGATTACTGGGCTGATTGTAAGAGGTCAAAAGCGACGGCGGTGGTGTAGCAGTGTAGGTTCTAACGGAGTGCGGGCGTGCACACACTCCGGCGCAGAAAAATAAGGCACTGGACACCAGTAGCGTACCTGTGCACTCTAAGGTTGTGTCGGGTTGCCACCATGGGACTTGATACACCCCATGGTGGGACTAGCATAGGTAACTACAACATCGGGGGCCGTAAGACACATGTAACTATGCGAGTAGGAGCCGATCATCATAGAATGGATCACATCACCCTGGTTATGGGGTGCCAATTGGAAAACTAGTTTATATGGGTTCAGAGATTAACATGGGGTACGATAGTATATTCGACCCTAGACAACTTAACCAAGTTTATAATGCATGCCCACTTCCTATTTATACTTATCATACCCAGTTCTTTATTCATAGACAAAATAGTACTAGACTTACTCAGGCTTTATGTCTGACTCTACTTTTCTTTCGTCTTCTTTCTTCCGTTTCCCCCCCAGGTTCTCAGGGAGGGAACACAGCAGCTTGACCTACCTCAACATCCAGCTTGAAGAAGAGAAATGTATTGCTTGGACTTTCCTGTTTTGAACTATGGCTTTGGACAATCCACTATGGGGCTTTTGCAGTTTATCTATGTTTTATGCTTCTTTAAATAATGTACTCAAGACAGATTATGAAAGTGTTATGTTATGTTTTTGGAAAGGATGTTGTTGTAACACGTATTTGACTTTATGAAATAAAAGTTTGTTGTTGTTCTTCCGCTGTTTAAAAATATGTGTTCTTATATCTGTCTTGTATATCTGTGACTTGTACTTATAAACCTCCACCAAAATTAGGGCATTCCCTTTGAGAGTGACCCTAACGGAGGTGGGGTGTTTCACTTGGTATCAGAGCATAGGTTTACCAGATAAGATAAAAAGTTTTGAAAATTTATTTTCAAAAAGGAAATTTAAAGAAGCATTTTTAAAAAGATAAAAATATTATTTCATTTTTAAAGGCAAAGTCCACTCCCCAAAGCCATAGGTACTATCTCTTATCCTTCATTTTGAATCTATCCTTTTTGTTTCAGCATGTCCCAAGAACTTAACTTGCCGGAAGGGGTACCAATACCTGGTTGGTTTAGACGATTCTTAGAAGCTAGGGCCACTCAGCCAGGTCCTACCGTTCCTCCTCCCCCAGCTGCAGGAAATCATCCAGCTGCAGCAGCACCTTTTCCTCCACCTCCTCCACGGGGAAACACATTCACTAAGATATGTAAGGATTTTAAAGCTATGGGAGGAAGGGATTTCCATGGAACTGAGTCCTTCGTAGCAGCTAGAAATTGGCTGAAGGAAACTGAGGATCTATTCATCATCTTTGAGGTAGAGGACAGACAAAAAGTGCAATTGGCAGTATGGCTATTGAAGGGCGAGGCTTCCTACTGCTGGGAAGTCACTAATGCTGAAAGACCAGTAGAGACATGGGAGGACTTTAGGGCAAGGTTTGAGACCAAATTTCTCTCAGATGCGGAAAGAAGTTTGCAGTTGGAGAAATTCTTATTTCTTAAGCAAGGAGACAAGACTGTTAGAGAGTATGTGAATCATTTTGATGAGCTGACTAGGTTTGGGCTTGACCTAGTCAACACCCCGCACAAGAAGGCTCTCCATTTCGTCAAAGGGTTGAATGAGCCATTACACAGTTTGGCCATGACCCATATACCCATGGGAGCCACGTATGAAAGATTGGTTCAAATGGCGTTGCTGAATGAAGAGGATAAGGGCAAGAAGGAGACAAAGGCATAAAGCTCTCAAGGGAAGAAAGAGGGTTTGCAGCCTAAGAAGATGGACTTTAAGAAAGGCGGAAAAGGCAACAAAGAGAAGAGGAAGTGCAATTTCTGTGGCAAAGTGGGGCACTTAGTAAAGGACTGCCGGAAAAAGAAGGCCAAGGAGAATGGTGGGTGCTTTTCATGCGGTCAGACAGGCCACAGGGCTAAGGACTGCCCAAGGAAACGAGGGCAGGGACAGGGGGCTGGATCCACCCCAGGGGCACAGGTCCATGTGCTAGAAGCGCCACCATTGCAACAGCGAGGTACAAACACTTCTGTAGAAAGTGTAGTTTATCTTTATGATCACCCCATTCGCACTTTATTTGATTCTGGCGCATCACACTCCTTTATCTCGTCTGCTTTAGTAGAATCTCTGCACCTAAAAACTAGTATGGTAGAGGACCCCTTAATTGTTTCAAATCCAATTGGGGGCCCAGCTCATTTGTCTATGATCTGTGTGGGATTGAAAATTTCTATCCTAAGTGTAGAATTTCAATGTAGTGCCTTTGTTTTGGGCTTTTCGGGTTATGGTTTGATTTTGGGTATGGATTGGCTATCCAGTAATGGGGCCATCCTTGATTGTGAGAAAAGGGTTGTTAGGCTCCTAACCCAGCTCGGTAATACTTTGGAAATTTCTTGTAATCCCTCGTATGCGGTTATGCTTAGTTATCTTGAATCGCTAGATGCCTCTGTTGAAAATTTGCAATCAGTTAGAGTGGTCCGGGAATATCCGGATGTCTTCGAAGAGGTGAAGGGCTTGCCTCCGAAGCGGGAGATAGACTTCCGCATATATCTTGTGGATAATGCAAAGCCCGTTGTGTTGCCCGTTAGACATATGGCTCCACGAGAAAGAAAAGAGCTCAGTAAACAGATTAAAGAGCTTCTAGAGAAGGGGTTCATTAGGAGGAGCATTTAAGAATGGGGCGCTCCAGTGGTGTTCGCTACAAAGGCGGATGGTTCACTCCGTCTATGTGTTGACTATAGGGAGCTCAACAAGCTAACGAAAAAGAATAGGCATCCTCTCCCTAGAATTGACGATTTATTTGACCAGCTTGTAGGAGCGTCTGTTTTCTCCCAACTCGATTTAGCAACCGGTTTTCATCAGCTAAGGGTGGCTGAAGATAGCATCGATAAAACAGCGTTCAGAACCCCAGACGGTTTCTTTGAATGGCTTGTCATGCCTTTCGGCTTGACAAATGCACCTGCTTACTTCGTGGACCTGATGAGTAGGGTATTTAGAGATTTCCTCAACAAATTCGTAGTGGTCTTCGTAGATGATATCCTTATCTTCTCAAAGAATGAAGAGGAACATGCTCAACACTTAAGGGCAATCATGGAAACTTTGCGAGTCCATCAACTAAAAGCCAAGTTCTCCAAATGCCACTTTTGGAGAGAAGAAGTGAGGTTCCTTGGGCACATAGTATCCAAACAAGGGTTAGCGATGGACCCTGCGAAGGTAGTGGCGGTACAGGATTGGAAGACACCAAGGAATGCAACTGAGGTCCGAAGCTTTCCAGGACTAGCAGGTTTCTATCGAAAATTCATAAGGGATTTTGCGAAAATCTCAGCTCCGCTCACGAAATTGACTAAGAAGAATCTAGTGTTCAATTGGGATTTGGATTGCGAGTTTGCTTTCCAACGACTGAAAAGGGCTCTCACAACAGCCCCAGTTTTGACGCTGCCAGATGGGAGCAAGATGTTCACTGTTTATACGGATGCATGTGGGACAGGGCTAGGCGCCGTCTTAATGCAAGAAGGAAGGGTAGTAGCTTATGGCGGGAGGCAGTTGAAGGTGCACGAAAAGAACTACCCAACCCACGATCTAGAGTTAGCCGCCATCGTCTTTGCACTCAAGTCTTGGCGACACTATCTCCTAGGTGAGAAGTTCGAACTTTACACTGACCATAAATCGTTGAAAAATCTTTTCTCGCAGAAGGATCTTAACTTGAGGCAACAAAGGTGGATGGAGTTTCTTGCCTTGTACGATTTCGAAATCTCCTACACTCCGGGCAAAGGCAACGTAGTTGCAGACGCGTTGAGCCGAAAGAAATTGACCCTAAGCCCGTTGTTTGTTGAAAGACAAAGCCTAGAGTTTATAGCCAGCTTCGACTTTAGGCCTTCCTCCGATTTCGTACCAGGCTTGCTAGCATCTCTCGAAGTGCGCCCAACTTTAGTGGATTCAGTAGGGACAGCACAACGCGAAGACCCTCAGCTTGTAGAAATAATTGATAGGCTAATTAGGGGTGAGACTTCAAGTCACCTCAACAGATACTCCATCGACGATAAGGGTTTACTAAGGCGAGATGGAAGGCTATGCGTCCCACAGACAAACGATTTAATAAAGAAGGTTCTCGAAGAAGCTCATCACTCCAAGATGACGATACACCCAGGCGGAGATAAAATGTACAAAGACATAAAAAGGACTTTCTTTTGGAACGGCATGAAAAAGGACGTGGCAGAGTTCGTTTCTAAGTGTATGGTGTGCCAACAGGTTAAAGCGGAACAGAAAAAGCCTGGCGGACTACTGCATCCTCTGGAGGTCCCGCAGTGGAAGTGGGATAGCATCTCAATGGACTTCATCGATGGGCTGCCTAGGTCTAGGAGAGGCAACACTAGCATTTGGGTAATAGTGGATAGGCTTACTAAAAGCGCCCACTTTTTACCTGTCAAAAGTAAAAGAACTGCCTCATCCCTAGCATCACTTTACCTCAAGGAAATCGTACGACTCCATGGAATACCATCTAGCATTGTTAGTGACCGAGACCCCATCTTCACCAGCGAGTTTTGGCGGAGTCTGCAAGAAGCAGTAGGAAAGCAGTTATGCTTGAGCACAGCCTATCATCCCCAAACCGACGGCCAAACGGAGAGAGTGAACAGAGTTTTGGAAGACCTTTTAAGGTTATGCGTCCTTGACTTCGGAGGGACATGGGAAGACCACCTTCCTTTGGTGGAATTTGCCTACAACAATAGCTATCAAGCAACCATCGGAATGGCGCCCTTCGAAGCTCTATATGGAAGACCGTGCCGATCGCCCACTTGTTGGTGGGAGTCTACTGATATGCTCATACTAGGACCGGACATGATCCGAGAGACTTCAGAGAAAGTAGACTTAATACGAAGAAGGATGAAGACGGCCCAAGACAGACAAAAGTCCTATGCCGACAAGAGGAGAACCGACCTTGAATTTGAAGTTGGAGACAGAGTTTTTCTCAAGGTATCACCGCTAAGGAACGTTGTTCGTTTTGGAACCACAGGAAAGCTAGCACCAAGGTTCGTAGGACCGTTCCCTATCATCGAGAAAATTGGGAAAATGGCCTATAGATTAGAGCTACCCGAGAAGTTGGCTGGAGTCCACAACGTTTTTCACGTTTCACATCTCCGAAAATGTCTACATGAGTCAGCTGAAGTGGTAGAGCCAAATATCCTCGAAGAGGCCGAAGTGGAACGTGAAGCAACCATAAGAAGAGTTCCAACCTGCATCATAGGAACAGAAGTGAAGAAGCTACGCAACCGCGAAGTCAAGCTCGTCAAAGTCCAGTGGAGCGACGCCGAGGGAGACGCGACTTGGGAAACTGAAGCTAGAATCCGTACTGCCTACCCTTTTCTGTTCGAGGGTATATCCTTGATCTTTCTTTTTCCTTAAGTTACGCTTTTATCTATCTTTTTAGGTATATTTCCTCGACCCTATCTTTTAGGTAGAAACCCTTTGGATGGAAACATGTAGTTGAAACATGTTATGGATGATGGTTGCAAGTGGTTGCAAGTGATTGCTAGTGGTTGCTCGTGGTTGCATATACACACACAATCTAGGTTTTAGATCGGCTCAGTCACTTCATATTGCATATGCATATATGTTTGCATTCGTATATGGTTGAATTGTAATGTGTTGGCATATGGATGTTGCATTTGTATTGAATGATTGTGCACTCATGTAGAATCATGAATAGGAAAATTTGCATACATAATGGATTCATTTCACTTACATGATTCGCATTAAGGAGGTCAACTGAATCAGTAGACCGCCTGATTTTTGCATTAGATAAGTTCATGAACACACACACTTCGCATATGATCATGAAGCATTAGAAGTCTTTTAAGGACAATGGATACTCGTGTTTGATGGTTGAGTAGATGGATGATTGGATGTTAGGATATACATTCCTCCTAACTTGAAGATTTCGAGGACGAAATCCTTTTAAGTGGGGGAGAATGTAACACCCCGAAAATTCTATAACTGTGAAATTCACAAATTAAAGCATAATTAATCTGAAATCAAAAAACTAAGGGAAACGGGATACGCCATTGCGTTCGTCTCGGAAAAATACGCGAAATAGAGTCCGAGTTTTCGAAAAACGGAGTCCGTATGAAGAAGATATGGCCTTCGGAAGTTTTAAATTAAATTTAAAATTCAAACAGAATTAAATAATTAAATATTCCGAAGTGGGGCCCAATGGGCCAGGGTGGAAGAACACCCGCCTGGGCCACCCAGGTCGACTGGGCTGTCGACCCGGGCTACCCATGTCGACAGGGGTATCGACCTGGTCGAGCCCAGTCTAACCTGGCTGGCCAGGTCTGTGTTCCTCCGATTTTCTGTGGTCTGCTTTGTCACTAGGGCTAGGTGGCAAGTTTTAATTGGTCTCTCTATCGAATGAATGGCTACGATCTAACCTAGCAACATCAATGGTCCTAATCAATTCCTAACCTCTATATAAACAACCCTAGACTAAACCCTAATCTATTCATAGCCGCCATGTTGCTGAGGAACGACTAAGAGTAGCCGCCAACTAGAGAGAGGATTAGGGAGGAAGTTCTAAAGCCTAAAGCAATTCAAGCAACCTAAAGCTAATCAATTCAACAAAGGAATCATATCTCTTAATTAGAGAATTCGCCGCAACCATTGTAAGTAGAGTATTACTTTGGTATGAACAAATGATTGTGTAGATATGTATGCTTGAATTGTGGCAATAAAATTCATATTTGTGTGTTCTTATCAATTTATATACGTTTGGATATTCTGAATTATGTCATTCAATTATAAAGAACTACATGCGGTAGTTCTATGCAAATATACGTTTGGAATATTGCGCAACTTATGTAATCTATGTTGAAGCTACATGTATGTAGTTGATTGAAATTCATGCAAGTTTGAGGCTTTGTTATTATGCCATCATGATGTATGTTTTTGTGCATAAATCATTTTGCAAGTAATTGAAACAAGTTTGGTTGTTATAGTTCATATGAAACTATGTTGGAATTTTGACACCATAATCCATGTATTAAGTCATGCTTTTGCAAAACTTGTGAATATGGCTAGGCTATGAATGGTATTTGGCATAATTGAAATCCATGAATAAGTCAATCTTGTTTAAAAGAATTATATGATGACATATGTGAGACATGGCTAGGTTAGACTCAAAAAAAAAAAAAAAATCCCTTTTTGCAAGTTTAAAGCAAACACCATGATTAGGAAGATTTATGCATAAGAATATTTATACCGTCGTTATGTGATTAGACTTAAATCATGATTAAGTTGAACTATGCTTTTGTGTTAGTAACAAAGTATCCCCTTTGTAAACATGTAGAAACCTTATGAACATGACTTGTTTATGTTTATGCCATGAACAAATTTAACTATACTTATGCCATGCTTATGTTTGATATTATGCCATGTTTATGCTAGAAATATTTATGCCATGCTTATGTTTGACATTATGCCATGCTTATGCTAGAAATATTTATGCCATGCTTATGTTTGACATTATGCCATGCTTATGCTAGAAGTATTTATGCCATGCTTATGTTTGACATTATGCCCAAGTAAAAATATAGGTTCATGGGTCAATAATGATATCTCAATTACAAGTTCACATGCTTTGATTCATGTCACCTATGTTACCACTATGCAAGTACACCAGTTTCTATTATGTATTTCCAACGTCATATGCAAGTTCATGCGCTCACCTTCCCCTCTTTGTGTATGTAATCACGCCATAAGCCTCCCCTTTCGCATGGCTAAATTGGGCTTTAAAAGGCTAAGCCCAATATACATAAACGGACGTGTAAAAACGGGGGTAAATAACGTTGGGCTAAATTAATTTAATGAATGAAAACTAAAGTAAAAGGGCCCAAATTCAAGTATGGGTTGGGCCCATGATTGGTGTAACCTTTACACCATTAACCTAATAATGGGCCGCAAATATTTACATATAAGAAATAAAGAAGAATGACAAAATATGTAAATGTAGAACATACGATGTGTTTAACCCGAGGTTGGATTGAGTTGTGATGTAAACCTGCCCGGAACCGCCCGGCTGTCCAGTAGTCACAACAATACCTATCCAATGTGGGAGGTTAAACATGGAGCCCAGCAAGGACCCGAGGTTAGACTGAGTTGTGGCGTAAGACTGCCCGGAACCAACCGGCAACAGGCAGCCACAACAATACCTGTCTAATGTGAGAGGTCCGGGCCTTAATAAGACAATTAAGGCTGAGTCAGGATTGATAGGATTAAGTGAACTAAAAACTTAATCAAAAGGGAACATGCTAAACTAAACGGACTGGTGGGGGTTAGGTTAGAAAACACTTAACCAACTTAGCATGTTGGCTAGAGGTAGAAAACCTAGTAACGGGGGACCCTTTTCAGCAGTAACCCTAAAAGGTGTATCAGGATACCCTGAAACTAGGCAGGGTGGGGCACGATTACTGGGCTGATTGTAAGAGGTCAAAAGCGACGGCGGTGGTGTAGCAGTGTAGTTTCTAACGGAGTGCGGGCGTGCACACACTCCGGCGCAGAAAAATAAGGCACTAGACACCAGTAGCGTACCTGTGCACTCTAAGGTTGTGTCGGGTTGCCACCATGGGACTTGATACACCCCATGGTGGGACCAGCATAGGTAACTACAACATCGGGGGCCGTAAGACACATGTAACTATGCGAGTAAGAGCCGATCATCATAGAATGGATCACATCACCCTGGTTATGGGGTGCCAATTGGAAAACTAGTTTATATGGGTTCAGAGATTAACATGGGGTACGATAGTATATTCGACCCTAGACAACTTAACCAAGTTTATAATGCATGCCCACTTCCTGTTTATACTTATCATACCCAGTTCTTTATTCATAGACAAAATAGTACTAGACTTACTCAGCCTTTATGTCTGACTCTACTTTTCTTTCGTCTTCTTTCTTCCGTTCCCCCCCCAGGTTCTCAGTGAGGGAACACAGCAGCTTGACCTACCTCAACATCCAGCTTGAAGAAGAGAAATGTATTGCTTGGACTTTCCTGTTTTGAACTATGGCTTTGGACAATCCACTATGGGGCTTTTGCAGTTTATCTATGTTTTATTTATGCTTCTTTAAATAATGTACTCAAGACAGATTATGAAAGTGTTATGTTATGTTTTTGGAAAGGATGTTGTTGTAACACGTATTTGACTTTATGAAATAAAAGTTTGTTGTTGTTCTTCCGCTGTTTAAAAATATGTGTTCTTATATCTGTCTTGTATATCTGTGACTTGTACTTATAAACCTCCACCAAAATTAGGGCATTCCCTTTGAGAGTGACCCTAACGGAGGTGGGGTGTTTCAGTAGGGGTGGTATACCAAGGTGTTTTGTAAATAATAATAATGTAAATATTTTTCATAATAAAGAGAGAGTAAGCACATGAATTCCAAGCTCTATCTTCATTTATCAGACCTAACTTGTTTACCAAATGGAAATTTAGATGTTGTTTTATGATTGTTGATATCGATTATATAATTCATTTCATATTTGCACTATGTTTCTACTAAAACAGCTGGCCAAGCTAGAGGAGTTTGTGATGATAACATGCCTTTTTTTAGTTTTGATTAGCAACGGACTTAAATTTCATAGTGAGGACCAAAACTTGTGTTGACTCATTCGTGTAAAATTTATAAGTAAATTATCCATTTGTAAATATTCCTTTAAAAATTTGCATTCATCTTGTAATTTTTTTTTTTAAAAATCCTTTATTTTGTAAATATTTTTGTATTTAACTTTTGGATTTTGTGGGTAGTATCCGCTAAGAACCCTCATGAGACAACACACGTTCTACTGGGGACACTAAGAGGTTAACGACTTGTTGCATACGCTCAATGCAATCGTGCTCTCTATGAAATTGGATTTATCATAGTTTTTTTACTTTATTCGATGACAAATTAAAAGATAAGTGTGGGGTATTTGATGACATGTGCACGTAAAAATGCACATTTATATTCACATATATATTCTTGTTTAGTTTAAGTAAATGTCATATATGGGTATTTTATCATGTTTAAACCATAATTTAATTGATTTCAAAACATTATACATTCATCATCATACAGAGGCAAAATGGTCATTTTTGTGCTTAAGTTGTTTTGAGAATTTTGACTTGGACATTTTTCGTTGTTTTTAAAGAGATTTGTTGCGTTTGGAAGAGAGCTTCATAAAGATTTATATGCATACAAAGGAATGAAGAGAATAATTCTCGTACATGATCCTTGAGGACCCCACCTACATTCCCACTTAATATACTTAGAATCTAATGGACAAATAAGTGAATGTTAAAGCTTCATGCAAATTTGATGATGGATTAATTAAAGCTTAATGATTATTTGGTGCCCACACTTCCTAAAGGGCATTTTTGGTAGCGCGCTAAATGTTGAATTATGGTTTTACTTATGTATAAATAACCCACTTGTGTACATGTTAAGGATCCCTTTTTTTATTAGTTAGTTTATAAGAAAGACCTCTCTTTTTCTTCCATGGCTTCTAAGCCATTTTCTTTTATCTAATCTCTCCTTTTAATGCAATTTTAATTATTTGTCTTTCATTTACATGTTCTTTTCTTTTATGCAAGTAGCTTAGATCTATTTTATGCAATTAGAATAGATTTTCCTTTATTTAGTTCTCTTTTCTTTTGTTTTTATTTTATGTTGCAATCTACTTTTGTTGTTAGAATAACAAACAGAGAGGCTAATCCCTTTTGATTTAGGGGTAATGAAGCCCTCTTGATTATGTAGATGCAAAATATTTTGGTTTTTATGATCTTTTTTTACGCTTAATGGAATGGTTGGAGTAATAATTACATTGTTGTTTGAGTTTTGGTTTTGACAGTCTATGTTTGTTGACAACGAAATAGGCTATGCTTAATCAACATAAACACAAGATTGCCTCTTTATCTATATTTGAATATGTTAATTAAAGTGTGATTGAAATTCAAAATGTGATATTCTATGTTACTAAATTAATAGTAAATAGAATATGCTTAAGTAAATTTTAGTTTCATTTTTGTTTTCATTTCATGAAGGTGTAATTGTGGATCAGAGAGTGTGTTAGAGTTTGACGATTTAAATGTGTTCTCTAATGACACATTAGGTCGTGCTTATGATAAATGCACTGACTAATTACACAAAAGATCAAATGAGAGATAAAGAAATCATTGTATGTTGATTTATGTGGTCATAAGGGTGAAGTTGCCTCTAAATTGCTTTCATTTCATATTTAGCTCTCAACTTAGTTTATAGTTTTAATTAGTTTTGTTAATTAAATCAATCCAAAGTTTGTTTTAATTAGATTGAATATAATTAAAATTACTTCTTTCCTCATGGATTGACTCATACTCGCTAACGTACTACAAGTGTATGTCGTCTTCTTGCGGCTTATTACACTTCACGATGGTTTTCTAATTCATACAGTATTCGTCATCAAACAATGGTTCCGTTTACCTGTGCTCGGCGCTGAGGTGTTTGATCGTGTGGAGTTCGCCCATTCATTTCAGGGAAGGCAATGACACAGTTTTCAATGGAACGGAGAAAGATAGGAAGTGGTGAACTAAAGGGAACTGTTGTAAGTGGATTAAGGGAGCAAGTGGAGTCAGTGGAGAACAACTGGAGAGGAAATGGCAACTTCACCAAGGTCGGGTCGGGTCGAGCTAGTTCGACCCAATCCAATTCCAGGACCCAACCTGTGATGCTTGCTCAAAAATCCAACCCGATCCGTGAACCTTTAATATGAAGCATACATTTTTACATACTATTAAACTTGATCAAGAGGAGAACTTTGACAATGCAGACTTGTGATACATGCTTGCATATAAAACAAAAGTCAATCACAATTCATGAATTCGCGGACAGTTAGGATTAGGCCTTTAAAATAGAATTTTCAGGACCTACCGAACATAAGGTCATTCAGTGCGCACTGATTAACTACTCGTTTTCTACTTAATTTACCTCTTCCCATTTCAGCACTGCACACACTGGCACATATTAGTTCTCTCTCTCTCACACACACGGAGGGGGGGGGGGACACGGGAAACTAAACCCTAATCATTGATATCTCTTGGATAGTACATAAAACATGTCAGGAAGATGCACAACAAGATTATCAGAAAAGAGTACAGCTCCAGAATCATCTGGGAAACCTAATCTTGACGTTGTCTCATCAAATTCAGATCCAGATTGGGACAACACAGACTCATACTTTGAGATTGACCTTCATGAAAGTGCAGAATCATCTGGAGAAGTTTCAGTAGATGAGGAAGAGGAAGGGGGAGTAGGAGATAATAGGGCTCCCGACGAGTTTGAGAGTGCAGTCATTCTAGGTGCACTTGGTAATTTTGTGACTTCAACAACTGATGAAATCATACTTAGGCATATATGTTTGAAGCATGGGATTTACTAAGAAAAAATTAGAGTTACAACTGATACAGATAGACTCCACAATCCTTCAGAGGGGTATATGGCTATTAACCGATTAATGTGCTTTATGGGGACTATCCTCCGTTCCCACCACTTTTCGTCGAATTTCTAAGACGATTGCGGATTGCCCCCGTGCAACTCCAACCTACCGCGTATTCATATCTATACACATTGTATGTAGCATATATGGATATTCTAGGTACGGAACCCACTTTTGAAGATGTAAACTTCTACTACCACTTCAAACATCGCTCAAAAGAAACACCTTCTTCTCTCTACTTTGAATCGGTGCCCAGAAGGAAGATCCTTAATGAGGGGTATACCAATTTGGATGGCATAAAGCCTAAGTGGTTCTTCATCAAACATTAAAACGGATGTGCTAGATGATGGCTTCAATCAAGTAATCTTCAAATTATGACACTTTTATCTCAACTGTTATATTGAGTTTGCAAACTTATCTTACTTATCTGTAGTTAAGAATCTAAGCAAAGAGGAAGGCCAAATATACTTAAACTGCCTGAACTGTCTATTGAATGGCAACTCAGATTTTATGAATGTTAGGAAATGTCTTATTGACGAGATTTTACATTGATACCATATCCTAGACGGAAGCCGGAGCAAGGGCCACGGAGGTCGTGCTCATGCACAAGTTCCCTCAACTCCATCTCTTCCTATACACGCAAAAACCAGCAGTGTGCCCCCAACTGAGGGGAAAGTCATAACTTCAGTTGAGAGGGGAGAGAGCTCTAAAACTCAAGGATTTTTGATTTTCGAAGAAGTACCACAACCAGGAGATAAAGAGATGACTCCTGTACAAGTTTCAGACACCTTTCTAAAGAGTCCATCTCCGATGCATATCCAAGATGATTAATTTCTAAATAGGGTATTTAGGGAGGAACCCCGGGATGCTAATCCAACAGATGCTTCTATCACTGAAAAGCAGCCTTCTCATAAGGCACCATCTCCAATTAGGTCTCCTGTCGGCGACTCCTAGTTAGATGACCTTATATTCAGGGAATTGGCTAAGTTTCCTTTGGCTGACAAGATTTATACTTCCAAAGACATTAGCACGAGTTCTTTCTTCTCAACCTCTAAAGAGGAAGTTACTCTTTTAAAAGCTAGGGAGATGACACAGACAAGCCTTACTCCGGGCTCTGGGCCGTCGGGGGAATCACTTAGGATGCACACCACACTAACACCGCCTGTCACAGCTTTCGCATGTTACATTACTTCTTGGCTCTAATATCAATCTCTATTGACTTGCAGGAAGGATGACTCGCCATAGATATGATCTTAGGGACGTTCGTGCAAGCATTCCTAGGTACAACTTCAATACTGAACATGATCAACGGGAAAGCCGCTAGAGAGACGACATGAGGCCTTATCAGTCTCAACACCATCGATCTTCCCGCTCTCGCTCTCCAGCCTGCTAAATTCAGAGAAGTACAAGGGTTATCATGACAAATCTAGAGGAGATAAATACCTTTCCAAAGCTCCATTTCCCTCAAATTATTCTCACTCCCAAAAGAACCCGTCAAGGAAGCACTTTGATCCCAAAGATAAGGCAAAAGATATGGACAACGAAAAGAGTAAGAATAGCGCGACGATCATACCCGCCAAACACTAAAACATTGATATTACCACAACGAGTCCCATAATACTTGACTCTGAGAATGAGGCCAAGCTAAATATTTTGAGAAAACAATTTCCAAATTATCATTTTGGCAACATGCACTTCGTTCCGAACCTTCAGCCGGTGCCTTTATATTGGGCGGCAGAAGTCAAAGCCCAAATAGACATTATGGATAAACAATACAAGGAAACATGCAAATTCACCCGAAAGCTTTCCAAGATCATCTGTGATCTATTGATGGATGTGGTTAACATGAAGAAAAGGCTAAATAAGACTTGAAGGCCAAAGATACCGCGGAGAGAGAGCACCAGGTTGAAGTTATCTTGTACCCGCCTTGAACAAGAAAAGACTGAGTTGGAAAAGGAAAACACTAAATTGAAGGCCATGCTAGTAGAGACTGAGGAGAAGGCAATACTTGTTGAAGGGAACACCAATATTGCTCTTAAATCTGCTTCTGATTCCACTGCACAACTTGTTGAAGCCTGGAAAAAGTTGAATGAATATGGGGATCTCATGTTATCTTTCTTCGCCTAAGTGCATCAGAATCGGAATATGTTTGGATCCAGCATTATCCGACAACTCTAGACGACGTGTTGGATCAAATTTTTGAGGACAGGAAGAGGTGGTTGAAGGTTGAGACCATTGAAGAGGAGGAGCTAATGAAGACATATTTGGGGGAGGAAGTTAATTTAAGAAGGTATGGAATAGGAGATCCGTCAAGCTAAGGGAAAGAATACCAGCGAAGGTGGTTCTAGTTCCACTTCTGCCATGCCTGGAGCTGCAAAGATTGAGGGATACGATCCCGAAGATCCGAAATCTCCAAGGCTTTGCTCCTATCTCCTATCGAGGAAGGTGCTACTCCTGCTACTCCCGGAGACAAGTCCACCGAAGGTATCTCTACCTTTTCACCATAATTTGTCAAGGCTTTCATAGTGTGTTCCAGAGCAGAATATTGGAAGACCAATATTTTACACAGAGTTAATAAATGTTGCTTCACATTCTTTAAGTACCAAACCTGCCAAGGAGATTGAAGAGAAACAAGAGGGGTCGCTGATAAGGTCATAGTGCTCTCCAACAGTGAAGCTCCCAAAGATAGGGAAATCATTGATGCTTTAAAGGATATGGATAGCAAGGAGGATGAAGAGGATGTGGATGTCACCACTACTGTAGCATCCGATAAGACTGAAAACTTGAAACTTGCTTAGATGAAAGATAGATCTGAGGCACTCTTGAAGTCCAAGAAAGAAGAAAATCCCATCTCGGTTGATCCCCTCCAAATGCTCCCTTCTGGTGGAAAAATAAAAATTAATATTCCATCCCGGTCGATTACTGGGAAGTTGGCTTCCAAGTCCTCTGTCAATTCAGAAGATCCTCCTTCCGACAAGAAGAAGAAAAAGCGTATTCTCGCTGAAGCTGAAAAGAAGGAGAGGAAAAAGCTGAAAGATGCTAAGAAATCCAAACATTCTCCTAATTCCAAATGAAGCATCGTTTTTATTTCTATTTTGTTTTCCACTGGCTTGCAGTTGTTATTGCGAGTGCGGTCCTCGCATTTTTTACCATTTGTCTATGTAAATCTGCACGTCGTTAATGAATTAGTTTCCCTGCAATATCATATGTTTGAGAGTTTATTATGTATTTCAATCAAATGTAACTGTGATTGATATATCATTATGCTAAGTAGTAAATAATAAATCGTATCACATAGCAAACTAGGATTCCTGTTCAGCATCCCTACAAATCAAAAATCAAAATATCTGCAATTAAGGAATTATTACTAAATTAAGTAATAAACAACACATCACACTACAATTATCCAAAGGGTGTGACATGTGTATGCCCTCAATCAATCTTGAATAAAGTTCATGGCCAGGGTTTATTCGGGATTATTAGAGTCGACATTATGCTTCCCCCAATCCTTCTGTAGGGAGTGCGAGCTCAGCTTGCAATCTTGCCTCTAATCCATCAGTGGTGTGGGAACCCTTTTCCTTCGGCACTTGGTCTCAGTGCCTTTATACTCTCCTGTCATATGCCTAGGTTAGAGTGTGGTTAAGGCGGTCTTTAATCGTGGTGCACCAATCACGCCTGCTTTTATACTCACTCTCAGATCGAGAGATTTTGAGTTAATCGGGCGAATGATCATGCCATTCTCCCCGACTTTCCTTCTACACTCTATTTCCAAGAGAGGGATTCTGCCGGTTTGAGTGTCTAACACACCACGTCCGTTAATGTCACTCACAAAGGGAATGCATTAAGTTTCGTGGAGCATTATAAGTAAACAGAACAGAATATTACAAGATAGATAAATAAAATAGTACTTGAAAATTTTATAACTTTATTGCAGCGGAAACAGAAATAAGTTTGATTACATCTTCAAACCCATTGCACCAAACCAAGTACATAATATCAGTCTTGTACAAAAGCCATCAGAGTACATAATTTTTAAAACCATAATCCCCAATCCAAAATGCCATATGTAAGAGAAACAAAGCCAAGCATTGCTTTTAGCACTTCAAGCAAGAAAGTCCGAATCAAGCTTCAACATGACCACCCTAAGAACCTGGGGGAGGGGGGAGGCGGGGGAGGAAAGAAAAGAGGCAAAACAAAAAGGGTCAGACATAAAGTCTGGCGAGTCCAGTGACTTTAACGACATAATTAGTAAATCAACATGATAAGAACATAAACTGGATGTAAGAGATGACTCTAACATAAGCAGATATGACAAGGTAACAAGATGAACAATATGTAACATTGACTGCGCTTCTAACCACTATAAGATATTCTCTGCACTGCACCAATTCTAGTTTCATACTAAAAGATGATCCCTCTTGGCTAAATAGAATGATGGTAGTTTCGTGTACTTCTAGCTGCTCTCATAGGTAACCAACGTGCACCTATCACCACTAGATGTATCCACTATCCTCCCTGTTCGATTATGTACCTCTAGTTGCTATCATAGATGACCATTGTGCACCTATCACCACTAGATGTACCCTCCCTACTAATCATAATAATGGTAGCTTCGTGTACTCCTAGCTGCTCTCGTAGGTGCCCCACTTGCTCCTACCACCACTAGTTGTACCCACTACCCTCCCTATTCCATCGGCTCCCTAACCTCCTAGATTCCTGTGCTGGTCCCACAATAGGGTGTATCACTCCCTAAGGTGGCTACCCCGTTACTACTGAAATGCACAGCTTATACCTACGCGATGCAACAGCGCCTTACTTAGCAGCCCGGACCCACGCACGCACATGAATCTGTTGGACTTGCACTGCCATCGCTAACTCTTTATTGACCTCTTACAATCAACCCCAGTAAGCGTGTCCCCGTCCTCGACCTAGTTCAAGCTCATATAGATACTGAAATGGGTTACTAGTTGAAAAGGGTCCACATACCTGACACAAGCTTCCCTCCTAAGCTTGGCCCCCACTAGGAATTCTCACTTAACCCCTTTTTATCCCCATGTCTTATCACATTACTCATCTTGGTAAAGTGCTTTTATTATGTTTCACATGCTACCCATGTCACCTACTTAACCCTTTTACTATTCCCATGTCTTCCCACATGTCTTATCTCGATTAAGTGTTTTTAATTGTGCTTCACATACTATCCATGTCACCCACTTAACCCTTTATTATTCCTATGTCTTACTACATGTCTCAGCTTGGTTAAGTGATTTAATTATGTTTCACATGCTACTCATGTTACCCACTTAACCCTTTATTATCCCCATGTCTAATCACATGTCTCATCTTGGTTAAGTGTTCATTAATTCATTATAACCGTAATCTTGCAAGACCTCCCTCATTAGATTACTGTTTTGCGATTGCTGGATTTGCCGAGCAGTTCCGGGCAGGCTTATACCGCAGTCCGAATCTAACCTCATGTCTTTGCATTATTACACATATAATTTCTGCATTTGAACTCTCACATTAGATTACCAAATTGCGATTGCTGGATATGCCGGGCGGTTCTGGGCAAGCTTATACCGCAATCCGGATCTAACCTCGCATCTTAGGCGTTTATTATCACTTTCTTGATTCAAGTCCCAATTTCAAATCTTTGGATTACAATATATTCCAATTACCCATAATTTCCAATCTAAATTATGTTTTTAATCTCATGTGCCAAATTATGCCTAAACCCATTTTCATAGTTATTAACAATTTATGACAAATCTCATGTATACAAGTCATACTCAATTATGCCCAAACAAATTTTCCATATTCATCAACAATTTATGCCAAATCTCATATTATTACATATTTCCCAAACTTTTCGCAATCGTTCCAACGTTATTCATATGTAAATCTCAACGCAATATGTTAGGCTCAAAGTTAGCCTAATCTCATAAAGAAAAAGGAAAAGAAGAAGGGAAGAGAATTAAAAAATCAAAACTAGCATAAATATATAAATGAGCATATGAAATGAATAACGACAAAGTAGATCAGATAGGCATATGATAACATCAATTGGGTATAAATCTAAAGGATAACAAATTACAAAACTTGATATGATTCATCTTATTTACAGGCATATACATCAGATCCAATTTACAATCCTCTCACGATTACTTTTTAATTCAATTATATGTGAAAGTAACATAGACTCACAATGAAAGGATTCTTAGAAAAGAGAATTAGGTGTTGTTGTAGCAATCCCGATCTTGAATAATCTCTACTTTGATTATTTGTAGATCTGATCCTCTAATTGGAATACCCCTATTCTGATTTTTTATGATGGAGAAGAAAGGCTAGTTTAGATTAGAGCAGCATGGAGGCGCCATGGATGATAACAATGAGATTAGGGTTAGGTTTAAGTGTTTATTTGTAGGTGTATTAGGTGAATTAGGACCTTTAGATTATATTAGGAACCATCTGGACCATCCAGACCAGAAAAACACGTCATCCAGCCAATCCCTAAGAGTCACGTCATCATGGAACTCTCCAGAATTCTGCAGATCTGGCTCGACCTGGGTGCACTTCCCAGGTGCGCCAGTGCAATTTTGTTCTGACGCACTTCACAAGTGCATCAGTTGTTCTGACCCATTTTCTGATTGTTCTGCCTAACTTCCATCGTCCATAACTCCTTCATTCTCTATCCTTTTATGCAAACTCAGACATTATCTCAAGAAGAATTCCGAGACGAACGCAATAGTGTAAACCGTTTCACTTACTTCTCTTTTAATAATTAATTATTCTTTAATTATCCCTTATGTCATGTTTTAAAATTACGGGGTGTTACATTTCTCGCACTTGATTTTAATTCATACTTCACACTTCACACTGGCGTATGGAGCTAGTCGGGCAAGCGGTCGTATCACATTTGCCAAGGTGCTACCTCTAAATCCCGATTCGAGGGTAAAGGTGCCCCTTTTTTCCTAGTCAAGCCTCTCTCATCCCTTCGGATCGTGGGATAGAGAGGGCAAGATGTTTGGGCGTCATATCTTTACTTTGGTTCATAAAGTGAAAGTTACCACATTGGGTGTTGGTATCGAGCTCTAGGTTAGCCAATCAAACTTTGATTGGTCATAAATTTAAGTCCACTTATTCAAGCGGTGGATGAGCGAGCTCCGTAACAGGGGTGAATCATCCCTTTCCCGTAAGTCTGGCACCAACCAATTACATCATGACGTCAATTCAAAAATCAAAACAATCACAGAACAAGGGAAAATAAATGCAGGAAAAGTAAATAACAACGTGATGTTTTATAGTGGTTCGGCCAAATCATAGCATACATTCAATTTATAATTTTTTCGTTTATATCAACTAGACTGTTCTAGGCAAGTTGTGCCTTTTTACATAGTTTACAACACAATATAATCAATACAATCTCAATTAGACAGTGCCGCAGATGCTGGGCATTCCATGCTCTAGGGATTTCATCGCCATCTACGGTCGTTAGCTTGAAAGCTCCTTTATCAAGTTTCTGTTGGATGACATACGGTCCTTCCCATTTCGGGCCCAGAAAAACAGGGGTTGGAAGGATGTGCTTCAAAACCATGTTTCCAGGTTCAAAGGTTTGGGGTCAAACCTTCCTGTTGTAGTATCGAGAGACCTGGTATCTGTGCCTTGAGGCATGTAAGTCCGCTTCATCTCTCTTTTCCTCAGTCATGTCCAAGGATTCAAGGAGAAGCAGTTAATTCATCATCGGATCATAATATATTATTCTGTGAGAGGGGACTTATAGTTCCACTGGAATGACTGCTTCTGATCTGGATGAAAGTGAGAAAGGAGTGTGACCAGTTGCCGATTTGTAGGTCATTCTAAAAGCCCATAATGTTAAGTGTAATTCGTTGACCCATATGGCTTTCTCCTACTTTAATCACTTCTTTAGAATGGACTTAATGATTTTGTTTACTACTTCGACATGCCCGTTCGATTGCGGGTGTGCTACAGCGGTGTATCTCTTCTCGATGCTGTATTTTTGGTAGAAATATTTGAATTTTGTGCTATCAAACTAGGTTCCATTATCGGTTATAGTAACTTCGGGGAACCCGAATCATCAAATGATGTTTCTGACAACGAGGTTAATCACCCGCTTTGTCGTGATCGTGGTCAATGGCGTCTGCTGCCCATTTTGTAAAGTAATCCACGGCCATGATTGCGTACTTTGCCTGCCTTGCCGATCGAAGGATTTCAATGATGTCAATTCCCCATATGACGAACGACCATGGGGTCACTATAGAATTGAGTTGACTGGGTGGTGGTCTAGGAATCTTTGAAAATTTCTAGCACTTGTCACAACATCGTGAATAATCAGCTGCATCCCAATTTATGATAGGCCAAAAGTAGCCATACCGCACTATCTTCTTTGCCAACGTCTGAACTCCGGTGTGATCTCCACATTCGCCTTCATGCACTTCTCTCAACACACGTTTGACATCGTCATGTGTTGTACACCGATATAGGGGTACTGAAAATCGGTAAAGAATTTCACCCTACATGATATATTTTGAAGATTTGCGAACGATGGCACGTCTTTCACTCTTTTTCGTTGGAAGCGTTCCATTCTGCAGGATGTCCTTTATTGGTGTTATCCATGATTCTCTCTCTGGTTCGGTTTTCAGCACTGAATCAACTTCCATCTGATCAATGCTTGGAGCCTCTAGTGTCTCGACTGGGACCATTTTTATTTCTTTCGGGTATTCGAAGCTTGCTAACTTGGCCAACTTATCTGCTTTCTGATTCTCTGTTGGCGGAATGCGAGATATAATGTAATATTCTAAGTTGTCCAATAGCTCCTCTACCTTTTCTAAGTAAGTCGCGAGTCGTGGTCTCTTCACTTGAAATTCCTTCTGAATCTGACAAACAATAATTTGATAGTCACAAAAGATGTTCAACGCCGCTATTCCCAACTCCTTAGCAGGTTTCAACCTGGCAATCAGGGCCTCGTATTCATATCCAATATTATTAGTGGGAAATTCCAGTCGTAAAGCATAGTAAATTGCCCATCCTTCAGGAGTGATCAATACAACTACGGAGCTAAACCGTCGATCATTCTTAGCACCATCTGTATACAATTTCCAGATGCTAGATTCCAGTTTCTGTTTCGAGGGGCTACCTCCTTCGTCTAACACATCCTCTTCGGGAATTGTGAATTCAGCGAGGAAGTCAGCTAATGCTTGGCTCCATATGGACTTTCTAGGGAGGACGTTGAGGTCAAACTGACTTAACTCGAAGTTTCATTGGAGTAGTCATTCAGATGCCTCAGGTCGCGGCAGGACCTGTTAGAGTGGTTGATCAGTTTATGTAACAATCAGATGAGCCTGGAAGTAGTGGCGAAGCCTTATGGAGGCAATGAACAAGCTGTAAGCAAGCTTTTCTATCTTTGGGTAGTTGCGTTCTGCTATCGCCAATTTCTTGCTTACATAGTACACCGATCTCTGAATTTTATCCTCCTCATGTACAAGTACCGAGCTGATAGCATGTGATGATACTGCCAAGTACACAAATAAATCTTCATGATCCACCGTGTTAGATAATGTTGGGGGCTTCTCTAAATTATTCAGCAGGTTCTGGAAGGCTTCAATGCAATCTGGGGTCCATTCTAATTTCTTTTCCCTCATTTTATTAGGTTTAAGAAAGGAATGCACTTGTTAGTGGCTTTGGAAATAAACCTGTTTAATGTTGCGACTTTCCCTGTCAGGCTCTGCACATCTCTGATCTTACGCGGCTCACTAATGTTCTCGGTTGCTGCAATTTGATCAGGATTGATTTCAGTTCCCCAGAGATAATGATAAAGCCAAGGAACTTTCTTGATGCGACCCCAAAAGAACATTTTAATGGGATAAGCTTCATCCCATAGCGTTAGAGGATATCGAACATCTCTACCAAGTAAGTTTTGTGATCAGATGATCGTTTGGATTTCACAAGCATATCATGCACATAAACTTCCATGGATTTCCCAATTTATTGTAGAACATACGGCTCATTAGCGCTGGTACGTCGCTCCGGCATTCTTCAATCCGAAAGGCATTACATGTAATAGTACAATCCAAGATCAATGATAAAACTGTTATGCTCTTGGTCTGGCACGTGCATGGGAATCTGGTTGTAAACCGAATATGCATCCATGAAAGAGAGATGTTCGTGTCCCGCCGTTGAGTCCACAAGCTGATCGATTCTCGGCAACGGGAAGCTATCCTTTGGGCAGGCTTTGTTCAGATCCAAAAAATCAATGCATCTACTCCACTTCCCATTAGCCTTCTTGACAAGTACGTATCTAATCGGGATATGTAGAATCTCTGATGAATCCATAATCTCTTAACTTATCTACTTCTTCTTTCAAGGAAGTCGACCCATCCGGGCCCAACATTCGCCTCTTCTACTTTACAAGAGGATACTTTGGGTTTATGCTTAGTTCGTGACTCATAATCGACGGTGAAATTCCACATATATTGGCATGGGTCCAAGTGAATACATCCAGATTCGCCTGAAGAAAATCAATCAGCTCCCAGGTCCAAAGGGGTCTAAGTGGGATTCGATCTTCAAGACCTTTTTCGGGTCATCATCAATAATCGGAACATCTACAGTTGTTTCATTAGGTGTCACCCTTCTGCATCCCGAATCTTCATCCTCTTTAGGGTCTATGTCTTCGAGTAGATTGTCAGGAGACTCCTTCAGCAATATCTTTTTTATTTGCTATGTCGAGGCCTCCGTTGCGGGAGGGGAGGCATTCTTGGTCTCGGTGCCATCTCCATTGCACAACATCTTCCATTCTTCAATGTAACAAGCTCTTCCAGTAACTTGGTCACCATGGATCATTCCCACTCCAGCTTCAGTTGGGAACTTTAGTAATAGGCACTAGGGTGCTATATAGGCCCTGAACTTTGCGAGGGATGATCGTCCTAATAAGGCGTTGTAAGGCAAATCTATATTCATTACCACAAACAGGAGGGTCCATACTCTTCGGCGGTCTCCTTCCCCAAGCTCCACAGACAATTTCACTACACTAATCAGAGTCGTTGTTGAGCCGTTAAAGCCATATATCCATCCATCGCATGGCTTTAAAACTTTAGCCTCCAATTTCATTTGATCAAATGCTTTCTTAAACAAGATGTTGATGAAACGCCCACAATACACAAGGACTTTCCATACTGTTATTGGACTGATGGTTGTAGTTATTACCAACGGGTCAATACTTGGTCTCAATTCCCAAACCTTCTGTCTCGAAAGATAACGTCATTCGCTGTAGTCTTTTGCTGCTTCGCGGTTGCAATATCCTCGAGGGCACTACATTCTCCCACCTATGGATGTTAGCGACATTGACGTACTGCTCCTTGGCTCTATTGATGAATCCAGTTGGATGTGGTCCTCCGACCACTGTATTTATGACTATCCCCTTTCTTTTTTGTTAGGCAGTAGGTCTAGGGGTAGGTTGGTTCTTATTGGGAGATGGTATTCCTTTCCCCCTGTCTCTTGGGGAAACCTTATATTCATCCAACTTCCCTGCTTGAAGCAACTTCTCCACAACATATCTTAGGTGACAACATTCGTTCGTGGAATGACTGTATGTTCCATAGAACAAACAGAACTTCCCAGTCTCACGTTCCTTTTCAGTTGAGCCTCTTAGTGGAGGCTTTTTGTATTGGATAACATTGAAGGTGTCTAGATAGATGTTCTCCAAGGTGTCATTTAGTAGTGTGTAATTCTCAAAGTGTTGGAATAGAGGCCTCTTTTTGGGATCATTTCTCCGATTCCTACTTCTCTTGTTATCGTTTCCACCTTAGCGACCATTTCCTCTATTCTTGTTGCAGACATTCAACTCGACTTTCCACACACTGTCACTAGATTTCTTAATGGCGACATTGCTTTGGATATCTTCTCTCGGGGTATCGTTGGTTTTCTTTTGCAACTAGCATACACCTAGTCTTGTCGTAGGTGTATGTTAGCTTTCTCGTAAAACAACTCTCTAGTCAATGGTGGCTTTCCAACTAGGTACTTCCCAAACTCAGTGTCTTTATCGACCCCATCTATTAGAGCCATCAAAATAGTCTATTCGTGGGGGTTGTTCACTTCCTTAACCGCCAGATTGAAATTGTCCAAATATGATTTAAGAGTTTCCCTCGGGGCTTGCTTGATTACAGAAAGCTCGATGACATTCTTGGACTTTTGGGCGTAAGCAAATATTGATTCAGGAAACTCTCGCTTAGCTTGTTGAAACTGGAAATTGATCGAGGCGGAAGCCGTGTGAACCACATTATTGCAACATCTTCGAGGTATACTGGGAAAGCTTTGCACTTCACGGCATCAGGGGCCGCGGCGATGTTCATATACCAAGTGTATCTCATCAGATGCTGCCTTGGACTAGTTCTTCCTCTGTATCGGTCCGTGGTAGGCAGATTGAATCGCCTCGGGAACTGAACATCTAATATGCCATTGGTGAAAGGTGTATGGCTGCGATCGATACCTCAATCTTTATTTGTGTAACCTCCACTATCGACCATAATTTGACAAACCATAACTTCTACTTTAGCATTGGTTAAAGCAAGCTCGGGTTCAGCACTTCTTTCTCTTCTATGACTTCCAGCTCCTGCATCAGGCAATGTCCTTTGATTTCTTGTGAGGGTGGAGTTCCTTTGCCCTATATGATCCCGGTCATTCACACGACGAATAGGCTGAAGGAATTGGCCCTGAGTAGGGTTGGTGATATTTGGAACCCTGGGAAGAACATGAGATCCCTGCATTGGCGGCAATATTAGTTCCGCTAGGCTAGGATCATTAGGTCCCAGGCAACGAGCTATGTCTTCGCGAGATCCTAATGTGCCAAACCAAATTTGCTCAAGGTTCTCTTGTCTCTCATACGGTCTTCTCTGATGTGGGTGACTTTCGTTTTCCTGAGAAGAGGATGAGTAGTCTGCTGCAAGATGGTGACTTGAAGAAGGTGTTCTCTACCTACGAAGTTCATCCATCCACCTATTCATTGCATTCGTGTTTTCTTGGATTGCGGCACTATCATGTCTTTGAGCTTCTAAAGCCTCGTTAGTTTTCTCCACCATGGCGAGCAAGCATGTGAAATCAATCTAAGAAACTGGGGCAGATGTAAGAACTTGATTACTGGTGGTTGCAGCTAGAGTTGAAGTTCCTCTACCAGCTTGGTTAGAGGCATTCAGATCGGATCGAGCAAGGGCATCAACATTTGAAGGAAGGTTCACATCGCCCCCTTCAATTTGGGTCTCGGTGGAAGCTTCAGCAACCATAGGGTTCGATGGGATCGGGTCATGACTCCTGCAATGGGTCAGATCGAGGATGCATCATCAGGGAAGATCAGAGGAGTGCCTCCCGTTCGGATTGTGATGGCACAATCGGGTCGGATCGGCCCCGACCCAGTCCCGTGTGAGTCGGTGTTCTGTGCATCCATGAGGACCAATACATCATGTTGTTGTCCTTCAGTTGCTTCATTCCTTCATGAATCTTGAGAGGTCTATTGTTCGTTACTTCTCTTCAGAGCCATGTAATTCAGGTTTGTTGAAATCAATGAAACCTTCAGAAATGGTTATAACACATACTATCTCTTCGGACTTGGTGATAGAAACAGTAGAATAATAATTCGAAAAGCTAAGAATTCAATGTTCTCAGTGAAAGCACCAAAATTTTAAACCAAAAATTGGCACTAACACCCAATTAACTAGAAATCTCAGAGAATGATAGTCTAAAAACAAGTAAAAATTAGCCGACACACAAGATTTATATTGGTTCGGCGTTTACGAGCCTACGTCCACTTTATAATTCTTTGATTGATCGATAAATTACAAGTGCAATTCAAATAGTCATTCAATTTTACAAGTACAATCAACAATCTCTCAGAGTCTGTGGTTATACTAAAAAAATCTAGAATACAATCTGAATAAAAAGGAGAAATATTAATAATGGTGGAGTTTGAATGTGTAAATGCCAAAAGATCCCTCAAATTGTCATATTCTGGTGTATTTATAGACCTGGAAGGCGGGCGGGTCGGATGCCACATGAGGCTCATCCATGAAATCTCGAAGTTGTGGGGAAAATGGTCCTTCAGATAGTGGGCACTAGGCGGTTACCGATCCGCTTCTGTATGCATAAGAATAGGGCAACGTCAACGTGGAATAACCACTTTAGGGTTTCAAGTGAGGGGTTCGGATCAGGTTCACTTAGATCTGAACCGATTCGATGATGATGGATTTCCATGCCGCTCTTATGCGTTGAGGGGTCGGGTACCAGTCCCCCGATCCAACCTGGTGTTCTTATCCGGGAACCAGTTCTTTTGCATGCGAGTGGGTCACATTCGACCCACCTTCCTTGACCCAGCCTGGCTTTTTTAACAACCATCGATGCAAAAGTTTTCTCTTTGACTTGTGACTTCCCTATCGATTCGAACTGATTCCTTTTCTCATGAACAATCGTCTAGACTTTGTGTGGCCTAATCACAAAGTAGGGCAACACACACACTGATATATATATATATATATATCATTTAAAATAATAGAAGAGTGTTGATTTGGAATTTTACCTGAACTTGGGTTGATTCGAGTTACTAGTTCAATTTGTTGATTTGTCAGCTCCCGCGTCAGCTTCCGTACTATCTGTTTCAGCTTATGTCGTCTATTTCTATTTTGCCACACAATGTGAGAATTCTCACTGAGTAATAGTTTCAGTTAGTAAATTGATATCATTTGAAATGACATATGAAATGTTAGGATTGCTCTAGAAAACCCGTTATTTGTTTGTGCACATGTGACACACACACACACACTATTGACATATATGAAACGAAATTGATTGTTATGATGTTTGTTGATTTATGTGTTAATTAAAATGTTATATTTACTTTGTTCTCATCCTGCAAGTTCCCAATATATACGTAAAATCACTATTGGTTAAAATGGTATATACCCGAATTATCGTAGATTTAGGGATTTAAACAGGTGTACTGGGATGTAGGTTGAAATGATAAATAGCCGTAAATTTTATATCATGGATTGAAACAATATATATCTGTATTGCTTGACCTAGGTAGAAAATTATATACGGATATCGTTGGCCTATTTTGAAAATTATTTGGGAATTTATAATATGTTTTGAATTAATAAAGTGTTTTGAAATCTAAATTTAGAAATTTATTTAAACCTATATATTTTTATATAATTTAACAACGCTTTAAATTTAGTTTTTTAAATAAATTTTAGAACTACATATTTATATAAATTTTTGCAAAATCTAAGTATATAAAGGTGTTTGGAGATAAATTTGAAATTTAACAATAACCTGATTTGTTAAATGACATAATAAAAATGAAATGTATCAAGTAAGATAAATTGATTTAGGACATGATTTTAATTTAATGAATAGGTTTTTGAACTAAGTACGATTATTAAAGTTAATGAAATGATTTGGAAATAATTGATCTAGAAAATGTTTTGAAGCTGAATATAATTGTATTTAAAGTTTTATAATCAATTAAATAAAAATTTGGATTTAATTGATATGAATTTTATAAAAAAAGTGATTTGAAATTTGAATTCTTAAGAATAAAAATCGAATAACCCAACTTGAATATTATTTTGAAATGATTATAATTTAAGAATTTATTGTTTAAAGTTAAAATTGATTTGAAGTAAATATGCTAAATATGAATCTAATGAAACTAAATTTGAAAATACAGATAAGTGGTCAGGATTGGACTATCTAAATTATTTGAAATTTGTATTTTTTGGTATTAAACTATTTAAATTATATTATCTAAATTGAATTATTACTCTAGAATTACTTTATATATACTTAGCTTAACTACTATACTTTCTATAACTATTTCAATTATATTATTTTACTTTAGTTTAACTATTATTTATTTTATAATTATTTTAAATCAAATTGTTTTATATAAATATATTTATTATTTTAGCTAAATCTATTTTATATTATATCAACTATTTTAAATAATAAGTTGTTCCAATTTGAACTATTTAATCCGGAATGTTAACAGAAAGATTTTTGAAAATGTGAAATTGGAGATATAGAAATATGAAATCGAAATCTAATTTTGTCCATAAACTATTAAAAAAAAAATCTGAATCTTGAACTTAATATAACAATGAGAAAAATTGAATTATGATTTATGAACTTAATTGAATAATGAATCAGTTTAAATAATTTATGACGTTGAAATATTTGAAATCTATGATTCGAATATAAATCAATATCGTTATTATTTGATTTGTATTGTTTTAAAATATGATTTATGATAATTAACCATTTGAATGTAATTATTTGAATATAAACCAATGTTATTATTATATCGATTTATGATATTTGAAATATTTGAAATATAAATGACCATGGTGTGAAATAAGCGTTTGGTTATTAAAGATACCGAGGCCGGATATTTTCATACTCACTGCTAACACCGGGAACCACTTTAACAACCATGCACATGGTGAAGAATCCAAAATAAGTAGGATGATTTTCCAATGCTACTGGAATGAAGTAAGAGAATGATGATGGATAGTCTTGACCTTCGAGTCATGATTAAAATGACTAAAATAGGTGATATACAGTAATTAAGTGATGTTGCACCTCCTATTGGATAGATTTCTTCGATATGATCTCTATTGCTCGCTGATTGATTTGGGTCCCCTTTGATTATGAGAGTGTGATTCTAGGTGGGCGGTAGTTGTGGCTATGTGCTTCCACCAGTTCGGGCGTGCAATTGGTAGAATCTTACCGTAAGTACTCCTCTTGTGCCTTATCGTAATATCCTAATCGAGCGCCCTACTATTTTGATTTGTGTCGTACCTAAGGAGTGCCCTCTGATAGCCACTAGTTTACAGTGTAATTTACAGTATCTGTATTGACTACAACGTTATAAACGATGTAAGGGTAAAAATGTAATCCCTTTTACGCTATTTTGAATAGTATATTTAACCATATACACTATTAAAATAACGTATTGTATTATATGATATCTAGTTTAACGGATCCTTAAAGAATGAAATCCCAAACATTCTTTAAGTTACCGATGCATTTCATTTGAACACTTCACTTGAATTGATTCACTGATGGTGATTGTTACTCATAATCTGAGTGTTTTGTTTTGACTTTATGCTCGGTCAGACTGAGCAGTCCAGCTTTGGTGATTCATTATTTGAGAGTTGGAGATGTATTGGAGATTCGACTTATTATCTATCTGCTATTGCTATCTTGGTATTCCATTTCCATACTTTTGTATGCTAGACATTTATGTGTCTCAGATTTTCTAATGTATTGATTTGTGACTATGATATTATGTATTTTGATTTTGAGATTTGTGAATAGTAATCCTAATGATTTATTCTGCTATTTTGTGCTTGTAATCTGTCTATATTCTGTGATTTGATTTTATTAAACTCCATAGTTAAACAATCTGCTTTTCGAACAACTTGAGTTGGTTTTATTATCGACTTAAATGGTAAGAAAAAGTCGGATGTTACAATTCAGGCTTGAAATTAGAAGGTAATACTTTGTTAGACTTTACTTCGACCTTCAGATTTGAAATTTTCAAAGAAAATATAGAACCTAGCAGTGCAATCTTTATAATGGTGGTGACTATTGAAGCAGTTAATATTTTCCAATAAAAATAAACTTATATAATCAGGCCCGACAATTATATATTGCAAATGAATATTTGAAAGCAAGGAATTTGTGAAGTCGTTACATGTAAAATTATTTACATTCAAAGGTTGACTCTTGGTGCTTCTTTGAAATCAAATATACATATTTTTGAGACTTCGCAAATATTTCAAAAAATTTATGTATTAAATTTGTATTATCCTAATCACATACAATCTTAAAAATGCAATGTCAAAATAAAATCCAAAGAAGGCTACTATCCGTTTTCTAGTACACAAAATCCTTATTTGTGGACATGCTTAATTTCTTACAAAGAGCCATGAATAAAGCAGATCAAAGAATGGCTAAATCTACCACATCTTTACATGGAACTGAAGGAGGAACAAAGATGTCGTCAAAGGAAGGCATGATATCCTGTCATTTATAACAATGTTAGCATGAGATGCGAAGGTGAAGAAAATGATTAGTAAATTTAAGAGAACTAAAAAATGTAAATAGCAAATGGAACAGAGATGCAGAAACCAATTCAAATTGAATAATGAAAAATGTAATTCAAGAGAATGCAAAAAATGTTGTGCTTTTTTAAGAACAAATGTAAAATGAAAATGACATATATATTTAAATAACACATTGCAAATGAAATTCTCGGTAAACAAGAATGCAAGACAGTGCAAAATGGTGACACTGAACAATTGAAGAAAACACAACAAAGACGATGCGACTTTGCACCAAAAATGAAAGATATTGGACAATTGTATACCACAATATATTTTTAAAAAAATGAACACTAAATTAAAACAAAGACTCAAATAAACGCAAAGAAACAAAAATGAAAAGAAAAATAAAATCCAAAAAGCTTTACCAATATTTTCCTAAAACGTTTGCATGGTAATTTAATTTCCCCATAGTTTCTTATGTCTTGTCAGCCCCTCTATTTTTAACCTAGTACTCATAAACTGCTCACAAACAAACATCTAAGAGCATCTCCAACAAGGTTACAGATCATAATGTTACGGTCCGTAACATTCAGGGAGATATCTTTGATATCTCCCAACAGTGGCACGCTGAATTAATTGGCGTGCCTTGAATAACTCAGCGCACGCTGAATTATTCGGCTTGCGAGTGTCGCGAGCCGAATAATTCAGCGTGTCCTCTTACCGCGCCTATAAGTAGGCACGGCAAGGCTGAGTTGCCCCTACATTTCTCTATTTTTCCTCCTTTTAATTTTTTTTATTGTGCCTGATGCTGGGATGCCGCCATGCGTGACGAAGATAGCAAAACGTACAGTTCGAGCTTAGATAGACGACATGGCTGGTCTGGCGCATCCTCCTTCACCAATGGGGACGACGATTGAGGACTTACGGATACTTCACGAGTTGCCAGACGGATACACTCACCATTCATTTTCCGTGCTTGACACCATTCCGGTATAAATTTTAATTTTAGCATTTATATTTGCTGAACTGTTAAATAGTTTACTAAATTACGTAGGTAGCATGATCTGATGGTTTTAAAGTTATAGTTTAGTGCATGTACGTTATAATTTTTAATAGTATGAACTCTTGATTTTATAGTTATTGAACTGTTATAATTTTTAATAGGACACGTACATCTATGTTCGCGGTAGTTGAGGGAATTTTATTACACAACCCCTTGACATATTACCATTACATATCAGAGGGAAGCTACTGGCCAGTCCGTTCGGACTATTTTTACGGATTCTACCTCCCCGGTCTTTCGATCGACCTTTGGTAGAGGCCTTAGTAGAGAGATGGTGGCCTATGACACATACTTTCCGACTTCCCAGATTTTGAGTTAGGTATCACCCTAGCAGATTTTTACATGCATACGAGGATTGAGATTGGCCTCCCTGACAGAGTCTCATGTCCATTCGATACCTCATATGAGTCACCCGAGTCTTACCTTCAGTATTTTCCAGATTTGTCCGTGGCTCATATCTCCAATGGTACTATTTCCGTCTCTTATTTACTTGATTACATTATAGCGCATCTTGATGTGGTGGATTTCTAGGACATAGTATATCGGGCAACCATTTTATATCTCCTTGGTTCAACATTGTTTTCGAACCAATGGAGTACGATTAGATTGGGCTATCTAGCAGCACTAGCCGATTCAGACTAGCTGCATATGATTGATTGAGGGCACTGCTATTTTGGGTTATCTATATTCCTCTCTTGGCTACTATGCTATGGGATCGATTCAGCAGATATTTGGGTTTTGGTACATGTTGCCGTGTTGGTACTACGAGTACATGGCCAACATGCATCCACGCATGTTGCCCACCGCCAGTCATGCCCCGAGGCGTTTTTCCCACACATGTGTAGATGGGAGAGTAGTCACCTAGTCCGGCGTGTTCCTGCTGGTGTGAGACACGATTTGATGGAGGCCCGTACTCAGTTAGATATGAGGGAGAGGGTAACCTATTACGAGAAACTTGGGCTTCTTGTTGGATGTTACTCTAAGCATATGGCCTGCTACCTGATGCCCACCCATTGGTCGTTGCATGTTGTTTATCTATTCGTCGTGTCCTCTTGCTCCCACCAGTCCACCTTCCAATTTGGTACTTGGGAGATCGCTTGTATTATCAGGGGCATGGTCAGTTCGCGTACCCAGAGATCCACCTCTTCCCGATGATATGTTCGTGCCTCGTCGTTCTATAGGGAGACAGTACATGCAGGGTCTGAGATAGGCAGGATGGGTTGATACGACCGATTTTCTTGTTACCTAAAGCAGATTTTGACCCTTATTGGGTTTGGGTTGCCCCTAGGCGGTTCTTATTGTCGAATTATATGCGGGGTGTAAACTCCGATCACATTGGTCCTCGATTGGTTATTCGTAGAGTTCATCCTCCACCGTTTACTTTTGACCCGACCCCTATACAGATCTCTGTCCCGCCTATGGATTTCGCTCTGGCCGATACATTTCTGGCATATGATCTCAGCAGTTCACAACTGTCCCTACTATTATCTACAAACCTTCTCACATGGTTCACGGTGTCCCTACTGCTGGATTATATCCGGCACATGAGGTATTATTCTTACTTGTGGATTAATTACCTTGTATGCTCTAAGTTATAGAAATTGATTTTATATGTTTTATATTTGCAGTATGCATCCCGGCTAGACCATCATAGGATACATATTGCGGCTATTCAGGAGATGGCCCTGCTACATTCTTAGTCCTTATATAATGAGCACCAGGCGATAGTTCACGGTTTGCAGGACCAGATCGACGACTTGCAGGCCAGACTAGCGGCAGCCGGGGGTGGTAATACAGGAGCATCAGTTACCGCCGGAGGGTCATGTACTAGTAGAGGCTCAGGAGGGGGTGGAGGACCAGGAGGTGGTGATGGAGGAGTAGGTGGAGGTTTAGGAGGGGGTGGAGGACCGGGGGGGGGGGGGGTGGAGGACCGGGAGGTGGTGATGGAGGAGTAGGTGGAGGTGGTGATGGAGGAGTAGGTGGTGATGACAGACAGGGAGGTGGTAGCGACGACGATGATTTTCTGAATTATAGTGGCGGTGATAGCGGGGATGACGATTTTCCGTATTATAGCGGCGGTGACAGCGGGGATGACGATGATGCTGCAGATTTAGGATGACACGCATGAGGATGCTGATGATGATATTTTTTTGTTATCATGATGTATGTATGTGTATGACTTGATGTAGTGGACTTTATGTTATTCTTTCATGTTTGCTCGTTTTATGATGTTCTGCATTCTGGATTTTAGGATTTTCTTGATGTAGTGTACTATGTTTTATGATATATGTGTATGAGTTAATGTAGTGGACTTTATTTTAGGATTTTCTGATGTACTGTGTACTGGACCCGCTATTATCTATATTTTACGATGTAATGTTAAACGATGTTTGAAACGTTTAATTTATAATATAATTATAAAACGAACTACAACGATGCGGTAGTTCGTAATATAACGTTTTAAACTTTAGTTAGTTGTACATGATCCAATTTAAGTCGGATTTATTCGAAACAGGAAACGTTCAAATCTATATGATAATATTTTTCTAACGAAAGAGAAAAATTTAGATTTCATGTTGTAGGTTTTGTTTTATGGCCAAATAAATTTTCAAATAGTCGATGTAGAATTCGTTTATAAATTATAATGTTTATTTATATAAAACAAAGGATTTTAATTTTATTTAATAACTTTTTGGCTAGAAATTCAACCAATAAAGCAGCGCACAACACGATATACACTCCATTCATGGAATACCATTGGGGACGACCCTGTTTTTCGCTATATATAGCAACTACTCAAAAGCCGATGTAACAACCCTGAATTTTGGGGTAAATTTAAAATTTTATTTTAACTAATTTTAATGGGTTTTGATATTTAAAATAATTTATTTTAAATAATAATGATTAAAAATTTATTTAAATCGAAGTTAGGATGAATAATTTAATTTTAATTATAAAAGGAGTTAGAAATAGCGCGGTAGTTTGAAAAGTAAAATATGAACTTTGACTGACCGTACGGGATGCAAAATTTAAAGGATTTTAGTGAAACCAAAAATTAGAATCTATTTAAAAATATCTTTCCAATGAATCCGAAAAATCGAAATTTTATAGCGGGAATCAAAAGTTATGCCCAGTTTAAATTTCAGAATAGTCGATGTAGGATTTATATATATTTTTTAATATTAAAAATAGCCATTTTTCAAACGACCTCTGTTTTCGATGAAAACGCTTTTGTTGGATTCAGAATATCAAATTATTGCTAAGTTTAATTTTTCATAATTTTTATAATCAATTTGTGACCGTGGCAAAAAGATTTCTGTTTGGTCAATTTCGATCAATTTTAATCGACTTAAAAAAGGCCATTTTTCAAATAGGCTCAGAATTGAACGAAATTAATTTTCCTAGGTCCGCAGCGTCAAAACATAGCTAAATATATTTTTCGGGATTTTTCGAAGTTAATTTGTGGCCCCGGTGAATTTATTTGTACGGTTGAACTAAAAATAAAAGTAAAAATATTTTAAATAAAGAAAAGTGGGTCAATACAGTCGCTTGGGCCTGCGGGACATAGCTAGATGAGTCCGGAATAGGGGTTAATGGGTAGGAATGACAGTCGTAGGGCTGAAATCTGACAAAGTGCTAAACGGGCCTTTATTGGAAAATTAATTAATAAAATAATATATAAAGGTATGGATATAGAGACATCTTCTTCCCCGATTCATCTCGTACAGCAGCCGCCATACAATCCACACCTTCTCTCTTCTTTTCCTCCCAATCCATGAAGAATTAGACTTGGGCACTGTTAAACTTTTTCAAGATCTCTTCCTCCTCTTCGAGTCCATACCAAAATCTCCCCGCCCCGTTGCCTGTAGCCGCCGCACCAGCCCTCCAAACCCGCCGCCGTCGCACCCCCCCCAGCGCTACCATGGCCGATCGCACTTCCTCCCTTCCAGGCGCCGACTCCCCCTTCCTAGCTCTCCGACGTCACATCATCGATTCTGGAAATCATCAATCATATCTCCCGAAAATTCAAATCAAAGATTGGAACAAAACCAAAAATTAAGGTATGAAAATTCAATCAGATTTGCCACGCTTTTGTCTGTTGCAATTGCAGTTGTGAAAAGAAATTGATAATTTGTTCATACGAACTCCAAATTGAAAATTTTCAGATCCGAGAGATCCGTGGCTTCGAATACGACTTTTAAAAAGCGATTGGGACCAGTTCTGAACACGTTTGAATTTCTAATACTGATCCAATCAAGGTGAGATTCTATTTTAAATAATTGAATTAATTTAATTATTAATTTTCATTTGTTATTTAAATAATTGATTGGTGAATGAAGTAGATCTGAGATGGGATAATATTCTGAATGATTGTTTGGTTTATCTGTGTGTATAATTCCAGATCTGCTAGTTAAAAATTTCAGATCTGTATGTGATGAAAATTTGAATAATCATTTTGTTTAAATTTTGTCGAATCGTGTTTTGTTGATATTCTTTGAATCATGTATATATAAAAATATCACCTTGTTCAAGTCTTTGAATTAAACTAGAAAATTTCAATTCAATACCACCTTGTTGTTATTTGATTTGACTAGACCTTTTTAGTTCAAATATAATATTGACATGATGTTGTAGGATTGAAATATGACGATATGAAAGAAATTACATTTATATTTAACGTAATTAGGACATGAAATTTATAGCGCATACAAAATTACATTTATATGTAATTAAAAGACATGAAATTTATACCGCATAGAAAATTACATTTTTATATATAATTAAAAGACATGTAATTTATACCGCATAAATAAAATTATATTTTTATATGTAATTAAAGAAATAGAATTTACATGTAAAATAAAGTTACATTTTTATATGTAAATTAAGAATGAGAATTTAATTACATTTCTATATGTAATTAAAGAATAGGATTTTACATTGTAAAACAAGATTTGGCATGTAATATAAATTACATTTTTAATTTAATAAAAAGTAGAATTTATGGTATAATTAAAATTACATTTTTAATGTAACTTAAAAGGTAGGATTTTACATTGCAAATTAAAAGACAAAGTAAAAGATAAGAATTTTACACCATAATGTTAATTACATTTTTTTAATGTAATTAAAAGGAGATTTTTACATTGTAATCAAAATTACACCTTTGGTATAATTAAAAGACAAGATTTTTACACCGTAATATTAATTACATTTTTAATGTAATTAAAAGAAGATTTTGGCATTGTAATAAAAATTACATTTTTAATGTAATTAAAAAGTAAAGATTTTTACACCGTAAGATCAATTACATTTTTATATGTAATTAAAGAATATGTTTTTGCATGTAAAATATAATTACATTTTTAAATGTAATTAAAGAAGAGGAATTTGCATTGAAAATAAAATTGCATTGTTATATGTAATTAAAGATTAAAGATTTACATTGTAAATAAAATTACATTTTTAAATGTAATTAAAGAATAAGTTTTTACATGTAAAACATAATTACATTTTTATATGTAATGAAAGAATAAGAATTTGCATAGTAAATAAAATTACATTTTTATGTGTAATTAAAGTATAAAAATTTACATTACAAATTAAAAGGTAAGAAAAATACATTTATATGTAATTAGATTTATAGACAGATAAAATTACATTTTTATGTAATTAAAAGTGGAAACTTATATTTCCATTAGAAGAATAAAGGAGTGATATTTGCATTTTTATGTAAATAGATTTTCAATAAAAGAACTTAGATATGATATTTACCTTTTTAATGTAAATAGATTTTCAATAAAGGAAATTAGAAAGGAAATTTACATTTTTATGTAAAAAAACAATGAAAGAGGAAAATTTACTTTTTAGGTAAATAAGCAATGAAAAGGAAAATTACATTCAAAATGTAAATTAGAATATAAAGGACATTTCGTTAGGAAATGTAAACTAGAATATAAAGGACATTTTGTTGGGAAATGTAAACTAGAATATAAAGGACATTTTTTTAGTAAATGTAAACTAGAATATAAAGGACATTTTGTTAGGAAATGTAAATTAGTATAAAATGGACTTTTTGTTAGAGATTGTAAATAAGAATAAAAAGTATAGAAATAAAGATTACATCTTTATTGACCTTTTATATGCAATAAGAAGAAGCAGAGAATTAGAAAAGTTACATTTTTCTTAATGTAAATGAAAATTAGAAGAAAATTACGTTTTTATGTAATTAAGTTAAAAGAACATAAAAATTACATTTTTAAGTAATTAAGTCAATTTCCATGTGAATTAGGTTAAAGGTGAGAAATTTTCATTTATCATGTAAATTAAGATAAAGAAGAAAATTACATTTTTATGTAATTAAGTTAAAGTTTATATTTCATGTAATTAAAATTTAAAGTAAGAAAATTACATTTTTATGTAATGAAAAGATTAGATTTTGACATTGCAAAATTATTTAATGCAATGTAGATTATATTAAAAAGAAAAGTCACATTTTTAATGTCGATTATATTAAAACGAAAAGTTTACATTTTTAATGTGAATAAAAATAATAGAATTAAAATGTATATTTTTATCGTCACTTTAGATGCGATAAAAGGATAGAATAATTATTATATATTTTTATCGTCATTGTAGAGGCGGTAAAAAGAAGTTACATTTTTCAATGTAAATAAAAGAAAAATAGGAAGTTACGTTTTTTATATGTAAATAAAAGAATTTACATTTTTCAATGTAAACAAAAGAAATAAAAGAATGATTAGGAATTTACATTTTCCAATGTAAATAGAATATGAAATAAAAGTTACATTTTCGATATAATAATATATTGAAATATAAGTTTACATTTCTCAATGTAAATAAAATAGGAATAGAAATTTTCATTTTTTTTATGTAAATAAAAGGATTAGAAACTTACATTTTCAGGAATGGATTTTCATTAAAAAGAATAATGAAACCAAATATACATTTGGCGTAAATTGAAAGAAGAAAGAAGAAAAAAATATATTGTTGGGTATAGTATGTGTATGTGAATTATAATAAAAATAAACATTTTTTTGTGTCATATTATACCTTGATATTATATACACAAATAGGGATATTTGTTGTTAGCAAAATATAGTGAAATGAAATGGATGAAGGAATTATATATAAATATATATATATAGAAATTAAAATCAAACGAATCGAGTGTGGTAGTTCGCATTTGAAATCATGTCTTTAAATTATTATACCTAAATATCCGACCGTCGAATTTTCCCAAAATTGGAACCGTTAGGTTCGCCTTGGGAAGATCTTTCCAACGATATGACTTATGTTAAAATCCAACGGTTAGATTTAGAGAAACGTGTAAAACAAATTTGAGTAAAAACAGCGCTAGGGTCGCCCATTGACCCGAAGCGTCGTTAAATTTAATTTAGCTATTTTTATATAAATTAAAATAGTGATAGATCGTTATTAAATACTAATAACGATATGAAATGATTTTAATATATATATATATGTGAGGATCATTTGAAAAGTCCGAGTTCAATCTCATTTCAAATGACCTAAGTCGAAGAGTTAAAGACGGTGATTGAAGACCGGTAATCTCCGACATCGAATGGATGACGGCTACTGATGCCCTCGATTGATTTGCTACCTTGAAATGGGTTTCGGTGGTAGTTGTCCAAACGTACTTGGAGATCTACCGGATATAGTTTCGTTCAGACCCAGAACGAGCTTATAAATGGAATGTGTGTTCGACATTGTACTCCTTTATATTGTATTTATTGATTTTCTGTCGAATATATGAATGCTTGGTGGCGGAGAATTTATTCTCTTGCTTAACACCCTTTTGTATATTTTGGCAAAGGATTAATAGTATGATATGGATTGACGGTGTGGCATACCAAGATGCAATGATCAAGGTTTCTTGTTGAAAAGTAGAACCTTGTGGTGACGATCAAAGCACAGCTTGAATAAGCATAGCTTTGTGTATTACGTAGCTTCACGAGCCTCACAACCCGGTTGAGTCAAAAACAGAGCAAGGGAACGCAGGTAGAACAACACATTTCTTTCTAGCTAGAAGTGGTGTTTAGGTTTTACACGGGCCGACATTTTACTTATGTGGATGATGGAATGAGGCGCCTCGGATATTTGGTCCTATAGGACCGGGAAACGTGTGTTCAGGAATAAATAATCCGCAAAATCGTATGTGCGAACCAGTCCTGCAGGATCCAAGGGTTCACTGCGGGGAATCCTGAGACATTAGCTTGAGTGTCTCGAATCGGTAAGGAGATCGTTCCTAGCCTTGACTCATGATGGAAACCCAATTCCCAATACGACCCTACGGACTTGATTGTATTACTAGTATGGAGGCATAGTATATGGTAACTATGCTTCCTAGGATTGATACATTTACTTTGAATTTTTTTTGAAACATATATGTACTAATAATAATAATGTCAAATTCGTTTTTTATCGTATCAAGCATTTTTGACCATTATAAGGTAAAACTCTATCCTCCGGTTTGCGTTGCATTGTGTGATGGGACATGAGTCTTATAATGGTTTCATTTTTCCAAAAGGCATTGCGTTGTTTAACGATTTACTTTTAATTATGCACTGGCAATCCTATGGAGTAAACCCGTTCCGCGCTAGCGGCGTGGTCATGTGATTAGCCTTATTATTAGATTAGTTAAGTTAAGAATTCTCACACCAGTCCAATGACTGACTCGTAGTTTGTTTCACTTTGCAAACTCGGGTGCCCTCTTTTCCACACGGGCAGTCGAGTAGTTTGTCTACAGGTCCTTATCTTGAGTAGAATTCTGGATCGAAGCCTAAAGCTGTGTCCAGAGCATAGAAGTCTTCCGCTGTTTATTGTATTTAATTTATTGTAATTTATCTTCCGTTGTAATTTTATTCAATTTACTCTGATATGTTTTGTACTCTGATGTAACATTATTGTAATGTTTATAAAAGTCTGCTATTATTGTTCTGATGTTGTTGTATTCCCAAAGTTAACGTATTCGGGTTTTGAACGGTCTTGGTCGATTTTGCGATCGATTGGGGTTAGGCGAAATCTGGAACGTTACAGTTGGTATCAGAGCTCTGGTTAGCTCAAATCTTTGGGGGTACAACTCATTAGAACCGAACAAAAGACTCATCAGAGATTGGATTAGTAATATCCAATAAGAATACTCATTAGAGATTGGATTAATAATATCCTAGAATGAGAAAACTCATTAGAGATGGGGTTAGTAGTGCCCAAGAATGAGTTGAGAGTGCCCAGTTTATAGTTAACGTATTTGTGATTATATATAATCCGATCTTTGAAAAATATGATTTTTGAATATATAAAGTTATATATTTTAAAAGTTAATCAACAAATAAAATTATTGAAATCAATAAAAGAATGAAAATTTAGTTAGTTAATTAAACAACTTTAGCTTCGTTCCTTTTCGAGGACGAAAAGTTTTTAAGTGGGGGAGACTGTAACAACCCCGAATTTTGGGGTAAATTTAAAAATTTATTTTAACTAATTTTAATGGGTTTTGATATTTAAAATAATTTATTTTAAATAATAATTATTAAAAATTTATTTAAATCGAAGTTAGGATGAATAATTTAATTTTAATTATAAAAGGAGTTAGAAATAGCGCGGTAGTTTGAAAAGTCAAGTCTGAACTTTGACTGACTGTAAAGGATGCAAAATTTAATGGATTTTAGTGAAACCAAAAATATTAGAATCTATTTAAAAATATCTTTCCAAAGAATTCGAAAAATCGAAATTTTATAGTGGGAATCAAAAGTTATGCCCAGTTTAAATTTCAGAATAGTCGATGTATGATTTATATATATATATATATATTAATATTAAAAATAGCCATTTTTTCAAACGACCTATGTTTTCGATGAAAACACTTTTGTTGGATTCGGAATGTCAAATTATTTCTTTTTTCATAATTTTTAGAATTAATTTGTGACCATGGCAAAAAGATTTCAGTTTGGTCAATTTCGCTCAATTTTAATCGACTTGAAAAAGGCCAATTTTCAAATAGGCTCAGAATTGAACGAAATTAATTTTCCTAGGTCCGCAGCGTCAAAACATAGCTAAAAATATCTTTCGGGATTTTTCGAAGTTAATTTATGGCCCCGGTGAATTTATTTGTACAGTTGAATTAAAAATAAAAGTAAAAATATTTTAAAATAAAGAAAACTGGGTCAAGAAAGTCGTTGGGGCCTGCGAGACGTAGCTAGATGAGTCGGGAATAAGGGTTAATGGGTAGGAACGACAGTCGTTGGACTGAAATCTGACAAAGTGTTAAACAGGCCTTTATTGGAAAATTAATTAATAAAATAATATATAATGGTACGGATATCGAGACATCTTCTTCCCCGATTCATCTCGTACAACAGCCGCCATACACTCCACACCTTCTCTCTTCTTTTCCTCCGAATCCATGAAGAATTAGACTTGGCCACTGTTAAACTTTTCAAGATCTCTTCCTCCTCTTCGAGTCCATACCAAAATCTCCCTGCCCCGTTGCCTGTAGCCGCCGCACCAGCCCTCCACACCCGCCGCCGTCGCACCCCCCCCCAGCGCCACGACGGCCAATCGCACTTCCCCCCTTCCAGGCGCCGACTCCCCCTTCCTAGCTCTCCGATGTCACGCCATCGGTTCTGGAAACCATCGATCATATCTCCCGAAAATTCAAATCAAAGATTTGAACAAAACCGAAAATTAAGTTATGAAAATTCAATCAGATTTTCCACGCTTTTGTCTGTTGCAATTGCAGTTGTGAAAAGAAATTGATAATTTGTTCATACGAACTTCAAATTGAAAATTTTCAGATCCGAGAGATCCGTGACTTCGATTACGACTTTTAAAAAGTGATTGGGACCAGTTTTGAACACGTTTGAATATCTAATACTGATCCAATCAAGGTGAGATTCTATTTTAAATAATTGAATTAATTTAATTATTAATTTTCCTTTGTTATTTAAATAATTGAATGGTGAATGAAGTAGATATGACATGGGATAATATTCTGAATGATTGTTTGGTTTATCTATGTGTATAATTCCAGATCTGCTAGTTAAAAATTTCAGATCTGTATGCGATGAAAAATTGAATAATCATTTTGTTTAAATTTTTTCGAATCATGTTTTGTTGATATTCTTTGAATCACGTATATATAAAAATATCATCTTGTTCATGTCTTTGAATTGAACTAGAAAATTTCAATTCAATACCACCTTGTTGTTATTTGATTTGACTAGACCTTTTTAGTTCAAATATAATATTGATATGATGTTGTAGGATTGAAATATGACGATATGAAAGAAATTACATTTATATTTAATGTAATTAGGACATGAAATTTATACCGCATACAAAATTACATTTTTATATGTAATTAAAAGACATGAAATTTATACCGCATAGAAAATTACATTTTTATATGTAATGAAAAGACATGAAATTTATACTGCATAAATAGAATTACATTTTTATATGTAATTAAAGAAATAGAATTCACATGTAAAATAAAGTTACATTTTTATATGTAAATTAAGAATGAGAATTTGCATTAAAAATAAAATTACATTTCTATATATAATTAAAGAATAGGATTTTACATTATAAAACAAGATTTGGCATGTAATATAAATTACATTTTTAATGTAATAAAAAGTAGAATTTGACGGTGTAATAAAAATTACATTTTTAATGTAACTTAAAAGGTAGGATTTTACATTGCAAATTAAAAGACAAAGTAAAAGATAAGAATTTTACACCATAATGTTAATTACATTTTTTTATGTAATTAAAAGGAGATTTTTACATTGTAATCAAAATTACATCTTTAGTATAATTAAAAGACACGATTTTTACACCGTAATATTAATTACATTTTTAATGTAATTAGAAGAAGATTTTGGCATTGTAATAAAAATTACATTTTTAATGTAATTAAAAAGTTAAGATTTTTACACCGTAAGATCAATTACATTTTTATTTGTAATTAAAGAATATGTTTTTGCATGTAAAATATAATTACATTTTTATATGTAATTAAAGTAGAGGAATTTGCATTGAAAATAAAATTGCATTGTTATATGTAATTAACGATTTACATTGTAAATAAAATTACATTTTTAAATGTAATTAAAAATAAGTTTTTACATGTAAAACATAATTACATTTTTATATGTAATGAAAGAATAAGAATTTGCATAGTAAATAAAATTACATTTTTATGTGTAATTAAAGTATAAAAATTTACATTGCAAATTAAAAAGTAAGAAAAATACATTTATATATAATTAGATTTATAGAAAGATAAAATTACATTTTTATGTAATTAAAAGTGGAAGCTTAGATTTTCATTAGAAGAATAAAGGTGTGATATTTGCATTTTTATGTAAATAGATTTTCAGTAAAAGAATTTAGATATGATATTTACCTTTTTAATGTAAATAGATTTTCAATAAAGGAAATTAGAAAGGAAATTTACATTTTTATGTAAAAAAACAATGAAAGAGAAAATTTACTTTTTAGGTAAATAGGCAATGAAAATGAAAATTACATTCAAAATGTAAATTAGAATATAATGGACATTTTGTTAGGAAATGTAAACTAGAATATAAAGGACATTTTGTTGGGAAATGTAAATTAGAATAAAAAAGACATTTTTGTTAGAGATTGTAAACCAGAATAAAAAAAGTATAGAAATAAAGATTACATCTTTATTGACATTTTATATGCAATAAAAAGAAGCAGAGAATTTGAAAAGTTACATTTTTATTAATGTAAATAAGAATTAGAAGAAAATTACATTTTTATGTAATTAAGTTAAAAGAACATAAAAATTACATTTTTATGTAATTAAGTCAATTTCCATGTGAATTAGGTTAAAGGTGAGAAATTTTCATTTATCATGTAAATTAAGATAAAGAAGAAAATTACATTTTTATGTAATTAAGTTAAAGTTTATATTTTCATGTAATTAAGATTTAAAGTAAGAAAATTACATTTTTATGTAATGAAAAGATTAGATTTTGACATTGCAAAATTATTTAATGCAATGTAGATTATATTAAAAAGAAAAGTCACATTTTTAATGTAGATTATATTAAAAAGAAAAGTTTACATATTTAATGTGAATAAAAATAATAGAATTAAAATGTATATTTTTATCGTCACTTTAGATGCGATAAAAGGATAGAATAATTATTATATATTTTTATCGTCATTGTAGAGGCGGTAAAAAGAAGTTACATTTTTCAATGTAAATAAAAGAAAAATAAGAAGTTACATTTTTTTATATGTAAATAAAAGAATTTACATTTTTCAATGTAAACAAAAGAAATAAAAGAATGATTAGGAATTCACATTTTCCAATGTAAATAGAATATGAAATAAAAGTTACATTTTCAATATAATAATATATTGAAATATAAGTTTACATTTCTCAATGTAAATAAATTAGGAATAGAAATTTACATTTTTTAATGTAAATAAAAGGATTAGAAATTTACATTTTAAGGAAGGGATTTTCATTAAAAAGAATATTGAAACCAAATATACATTTGGTGTAAATTGAAAGATGAAAGAAGAAAAAAAAAATATTGTTAGGTATAGTATGTGTATGTGAATTATAATAAAAATAAACATTATTGTGTGTCATGTTATACCTTGATATTATATACACAAACAGGGATATTTGTTGTTAGCAAAATATAGTGAAATGAAATGGATGAAGGAACTATATATAATTATATATATAGAAATTAAAATCAAACAAATCGAGCGTGGTAGTTCGCATTTGAAATCGTGTCTTTAAATTGTTATACCTAAATATCCGACCGTCAGATCTTCCCAAAAATGGAACCGGTAGGTTTGCCTTGGGAAGATCTTTCCAACGATATGAATTATGTTAAAATCCAACAGTTAGATTTAGAGAAACGTGTAAAACAAATTTGAGTAAAAACAGCGCCAGGGTCGCCCATTGACCCGAAACGTCGTTAAATTAAATTTAGCTATTTTTATATAAATAAAAATAGTGATAGATCGTAATTAAATACTAATAACGATATGAAATGATTTTAAAATATATATATGCGAGGATCATTTGAATAGTCCGAGTTCAATCTCATTTCAAATGATTATACGTCAAAAAGTCAAAGAGTTGAAGATGGTGATTGAAGACCGGTAATCTTCGACATTGAATGGATGACGGCTACTGATGCCCTCGATTGATTTGCTACCTTGAAAAAAGTTTTGGTGGTAGTTGTCCAAACGTACTTGGAGATCTACCGGATATAGTTTCGTTCAGACCCAGAACGGGCTTATAAATGGAATGTGTGTCCGACATTGTACTCCTTTATATTGTATTTATTGATTTTCTGTAGAATGTATGAATGCTTGGTGGCGGAGAATTTATTCTCTTGCTTAACACCCTTTTGTATATTTTAGCAAAGTATTAATAGTAGGATATGGATTGACAGTGTGGCATACCAAGATGCAATGATCAAGGTTTCTTATTGAAAAGCAGAACCTTGTGGTGACGATCAAAGCACAGCTTGAATAAGCATAGCTTTGTGTATTGCGTAGCTTCACGAGCCTCACAACCCGGTTGAGTCCAAAACGGAGCAAGGGAACGCAGGGAGAGTAGCACGTTTCTTTCTAGCTAGTAGTGGTGTTTGTGTTTTACACAGTCCGACATTTTATTTATGTGGATGATGGAATGAGGCGCCTCAGATATTAGGTCCTATAGGACTGGGAAATGTGTGTTCAGGAATAACTAATCCGCAAAATCGTATGTGCGGACCAGCCCTGCAGGATCCAAGGGTTCACTGCGGGGAATCCTGAGACATTAGCTAGAGTGTCTCGAATCGGTAAGGAGATCGTTCCTAGCCTTGACTCATGATGGAAACCCAATTCCCAATACGACCCTACGGACTTGATTGTATTACTAGTATGGAGGCATAGTATATGGTAGCTATGCTTCCTAGGATTGATACATTTATTTTGAAATGTTTTCGAAACATATATACACTAATAATAATATCAAATTCGTTTTTTATCGTATCAAGCATTTTTGACCATTATAAGGTAAAACTCTATCCTCCGGTTTGCGTTGCATTGTGTGATGGGACTTGAGTCTTATAATGGTTTCATGTTTCCAAAAGTCATTGCGTTGTTTAACGATTTACTTTTAATTATGCACTGGCAATCCAATGGAGTAAACCCGTTCCGCGTTAGCGGCGTGGTCCTGTGATTAGCCTTATTATTAGATTAGTTAAGTTAAGAATTCTCACACCAGTCCCATGACTGACTCATAGTTTGTTTCACTTTGCAAACTCGGGTGCCCTCTTTTCCACACGGGCAGTCGAGTAGTTTGTCTACAGGTCCTTATCTTGAGTAGGATTCTAGATCGAAGCCTAAAGCTGTGTCCAGAGCATAGAAGTCTTCCGCTGTTTATTGTATTTAATTTATTGTAATTTATCTTCCGCTATAATTTTATTAAATGTACTCTGATATGTTATGTACTCTGATGTAACATTATTGTAATGTTTATAAAAGTCTGCTTTTATTGTTCTGATGTTGTTGTATTCCCAAAGTTAACGTATTCGGGTTTTGAATGGTCTTGGTCGATTTTGCGATCAATTGGGGTCGGGCGAAATCCGGGACGTTACAGCCGACTAAACCCTCATACGCAATTTTTTTTCTTCCAATAGCCTCCTCATTCTTCTTTCCCCCATTTCAGCCTTCTACTTCAAAAGAAAATAGTATATTTGCCTTATTGGTGTATGTGGAAACAGGGAAACAAAAGCGTAGGCTCAAACAGGGGAAACTGGGAAAATAACGATGAGGGGGTAGCAAATCAACGACTTGGAAAAGAAAGGGTAGTTGAAGGGCGCGCTTTCAAGCCAATAGGTCCGGCTGGATCCAGCCCTTTCTTCCTTTGTGGAGAAGAATCGGTGATGGTTGTTTCGAAAATCGGAAATATGCTAGTCGGAGGTTTTTTGCTTGTGAAGCCTACGAGGACCACAAGGTTTTTCCTGAAGAAATTGATTGTTGTTGCTTTAAGTAGTGGATTAACCCTCCGATGTGCGAACGTGGAGTTCAGTATGTACTGAAAGCGCAAGCCAAAATAAGACGCTTGAACAAGATTGTTACTAAACCAACTCGGGCTGGATTTTTCCCCCGTCCGTGGTAGGTGTATGTGGAAACTGTCTTATTGTTTTTTCTTGTACTTTGAATTTGATGTTTATGTGTTCAGTTGTTGTAGTTCGTATGATTGTAGTTTGGCATTTCTTATTGTTGTAATTATCATTGTTGCAAGCTTCTCAGTTATGTTATGAAAACATTGTTGAAAAAAACCATTAACCTTGATACAAAATAAGTAAATAAATTCTCACTACTTAAAACTAGGATAAGATATGTAGTTTAATAATAAAAATATCACGCATAGTCCAATGCCCAAAACGTCCGTGATAGAGAATCTCCACTATGCACTAGTCTCTGCCCACTGTAGCTAAGATAGAAAGTCTACACTATCGTTTTGGCTTGGCATTCAACACGAGAATCTACACTGTCCACTGTAGCCATGATAGAGAATATACATTATCGTTTTGGCTTGGCATTAAGCATGAGCTATTTATTATCGTTTTGGCTCGGCATTGAATACGAGCTATTACGTGGACGACCCTACTTTTTAAATTCCGTGCCTACATTTCGTGGATGACCCTACACACTTAAATTCCTAAGCAGCTAATACATGGACAAACCTGCACACTACAAACTGGACCAAGATATTTACCAAATAAAGGAGCCCTCTATTCAATAAAGGAGCTCTCTGTTCAATAAAGGAGCTCTCTATCCAATAAAGTAGCACTCTGTCCAATAACGGAGCGCTCTGTCTAATAAAGGAGCGCTAAGTCCAATAAAGGAGCACTCTGTCCAATAAAGGAGGGCTAAGTCCAATAAAGGAGCTCTCTATCCAATAAAGGAGCGCTATGTCCAATAAAAGAGCTCTCTGTCCAATAAAGTAGCTCTCTGTACAATAAAGGAGCTACCCACTAACCAATACCTCGTACCTTATATACAATAGCATAGTCGCAACCATATCTCATATCCAAACATATTCACAAACAAAATGGATTCTTATTTTATGAAATGCGTCAATTCTTTTAAAAGCGATTCGTAGGAAGAGGAAATCCTTCAAGAGGAAGCGGAAGAAATATAAGAAATACAGGACTTATACCATGAAGCATACAGTTCATCATCCACAACTCGAGGGGGATCGATTCCTAGACGGAGGTTTATACACCTACATCGTGCAAAATACCATAAGTCTCTGATGCAAGATTACTTCAATGACAACTGCACTTACGGGCCTGATATGTTTCGTAAAAGATACAGGATGCAGAGAAATCTATTTCTTTTGGCGGGTATTCAAGGTAACAATGATTACTTTAAGTACAAACAAAATGCATCGAAGACGCAAGTGTTGTCCGTGAACAAAAAATGACGACCACTAGGAGAATGTTAGCTTATGGCACTCCTGTTGATGCTTTGGTTTATGCATATCAAATAGTAGAGAGCATGACAGTTGAAACACTTGAAAATTTATGTCAAGCTGTGGTTGACGTCTACGAAGAAGAATACTTAAGGTCTCCAAACGAAGCAGATGTTGTGTGAATCAGAGAGATGTATGAAAGCAGGGGATGGCCGGGAATGTTAGGAAGTCTGGACTATATGCACTGGGAATGGAAGAACTGCCCTAAGGGATTACAAGGTGCGTACAACGGCAAGGAAAGCCGACCAACCATCACTATGGAAGTTGTAGCATCGTAGGATTTGTGGATATGGCACGCTTTCTTCGGAATCCCCGGTTCGAATAACGACTTAAATGTTATAGAAAGATCCAATCTGTTCAATGATCTTGCTCAAAGTCAAGTACCTCCTTTAACATTTACCATGGAACTAAATACTTACAACCATGGTTATTACCTAGGTGATGGCATTTACTCGAAATGGTGCACCATTGTTAAAACATGTCAAAATCCATTGACTCCTAAACAAGCCAAATTCACGGTGATGCAGGAGGGACAAAGGAAAGATGTAGAACGAGCATTCGGTGATTTACAATCTAGATTTGCAATGATAAGTAATCTATTTCGGCTGTTGTCTAGGAAAAAGATGTCTACAATCATGTTTTCCTGCATCATTCTACACAACATGATTATAGAAGATGAAAGAGATATGGATGAAGGGCAACGTCACTACGAATATGAAGGTGCTTCGCAATCAACCCAAGTAACCTGACAAAACATCCCACTAATTGAAGAGGAATTCAACATTTATTTGAACCGTCAGGTTATGTTTAGAGATGCACAACTCCATAACCGACTGCAGAAAGATCTTATGGATCATTTATGGAACCACTATGGTGATACCTAGTAATGAAGTTGTCCGAAATCGTGTTTTATTTTATGTTTGTATGAATTTATGCAGTAATGATGTTGTAGGTTTTTATTTCAACAATCGCGTTCTATTGTATTTTTACGTGTTATTAATTAGCTATTATTATGATCCGAAGCTAAATTAGTTTATTTATGTCTTCCAAAACTTAACTATTTTCAACGAAAATAATAACGATTTTATTTCATCATGGTAACATAGTAGATAGAATAATTATAATAAATAATCAAAATTGTTAAAGGGATCCTGCGCCGAATTTATCGGCTCGTGATAGCGCATGCGCAATAATTCAGCTCGCAATGTCACGCGCCGATAAATTCGGCGTGCCGGATCAATTCAGACTTCTGAATTGATCCGGTAGCATTTCCCTTAATATTATGGTTCCCAACATCTGTTGGGGACCATTTTCACCGATATCTTTTATTAAGGAGGTGAATCACTCCTTTGTTGGAGATGCTCTAAATACATGTGAATCCCCATAGCTTGAACCACCATATACTACCGCATTATCGAGACAAGATATAGTTCATGCAACAAATGTCTCCTATAAATATTCAATTTTAACCCTCGTTACCTTGCGTAACCCAAGAAAGTATAATATGAGTGATAGCATGACAGATGGCCTTCATAAATATGATTACGGAGAAACACTTTTAGATTATAAATTTTGAAATGTTAAAATCCCATTTTACCTTTCCTCGTCATACATGATAACAAGAAAGTGCATAAATTCTATATTATCGCTAAGCAGGTACTGAGAACCATCTGCACCTACCCTTCCATATGCTCTGATGATTGGTTATTAACAATAAGAAAAATCATGTCGAAAATCAGTCAAAATAAACAAATGCAAAGGACATAAATAGATAATGATTATTGTAGAAATGTTTGACTAATAGAAGAAACTATCATTAATTCAAGCTTCAAAGGGAATAATATGCTTATATTTTTATGTTTGGAATTCGAAAACCTGAATCAAATAGATAGTCAAAAAAATATGAATACAACAGCTCCTATGTTCCCATTATGAAGAAATAATTGATGCAAAAGTATATGATAAGGCACAAAAATAGTAGGCTTTGGATAGCCATAAACAAATTGAATATCCAAAACTTGAAGCTCTTCAAGCGTGAAGGTATAATTTTAAAAGGTATCAACTGCTAAGTCATCATAAATGCAATAATCAAATTTTTTACATTAAAAAAAAGTATTATACACACAATTAAGTAAGAACTAAAATACATCAGGGTAGAGAAGTGTTAAAAAAACTGAATATCGATAAACATTAAGAGCATACATCCGGATATTTACCATTTATTATAGGGATAGTTTATGCAACGTTCTTCCTCCATTAATCCTGAATGTAAGCCTTTGCATTCCCCAATTTATGCAAGTCTTTCAAAAATAAATATAGAATTGAAAACATGATCCTCAAATTCTCTAGATTGTGAGATTGTGTCAAAAGTCAAACCAAGATTTTCTTGATCATCAATATTAATGATTGCTCGATCAAGTGTTAGTCCTTGACTTTTATACATGGTCGTTGCCTAACTTAAGACTAGAGGTAATTAAGTTCTCATATAGGATGCACCAGAGGAAGTTTTCCAATGTACTATTTGAGGAGCTATTGGAATAATTTTGTTCCCTCACAAAATTGACTACCATGATAATTATTAAAATTGAACTGCTGGCGGTTGATCATTATGAGAGCTTGATGAATGAGAATACATGATATCCACTATAGTACTCATTACACCACTGAGCAACCCATTTTGCACAGAAAGATTTGACCATAACATCACTCGTGCACCTACTAAGAGATAAATATATTTCTTTTTAACCTTTTGCATCATAAGAAGTACTTGACGATATTTCAAAATTATTTATTGAAGGGCCACGTACAATGAGTTTTCCTAGTTCAATTAGACAATTTTTGTTGTGCTCATAAGCAGTCATCTTTGTTGAAAAAAGATAAATAACAATTATGTTAAAATCCAAATTAGATCTCAACACCAAAGGTACTAAAATGTACTTCTCAAAATGCTAAATAGAAAAGGTGGAGCCACAAAATAATAGAAAATTAAGTAAAGGACACAAAATTTTATAGTGGTTTGTGGCTCCACTTTTTCTGTTTAGCATTTTGAGAAGTACATTTTAGTACCTTTGGTGTTGAGATCTAATTTGGATTTTAAAATTTGGCGCCCACCGTGGGGACGCATTCGCATTACCCTCTCTAACTCCCTCTCACAAGGTTGAAGGCCTTGCATTAAGGTTCTAAGCCTACTCCAACCATAGATCCCATAGATCTACGATCTAAGCCAATCAACAAACTTTCTTCCAAATTCATGTCCTTGTCCAAAGTCATGGGTAGAACATCGAAGAAGACTGCTAGCAAAACTGTCGAACAGATTAACAACACCACCAACAACGAAAATACTCTGATCACTAACCAATTTGAAGTTGGAGAAACTTCCAAGGCTAGAACGGCCGTAACGAGAAGAGAGTTGGATGAAGTCGTTGCGGGTTTAATGAGCCAAATGGACATTGCTAATAATGCCATAGTAAAGAATCTTGAGTCTATGTTCGCCATGCAGGCTCCAACTGCAAAAGTTACCATGGATGTTGCTCATGCTAAATCTGCTCAAACAAATTATATAAAAAATGCGGGTTCTTCCTCCTCAAGTCCAAGTCGAGGAAATTATGTCCAAGAGGTTGCAAATCCTGATGATCCTCAACATAAAGAAGCTAAACCACCTATGTGCAAGCGCTCCGATAAAGCGACCTCTCAACAAGCTCTTGGAACCACCAAAGGAGCACCTCCCCAAGCGGGAGGCCCAGGGCTCTGGAATCCGAATGGGGAACGTTTGCTTAGGCAAGCATCTGGCAAGGATAACTACATCTTCCACGTGGACCGGCTCAATGAAGAGGAGCGCCTATCGGAAATAGTCCGCAAAATCATGGAAAAGAGCTTGAGAAAGCAAGAAGATGAGAAGAAGTGGGGGTTTGATCCTACTAAACCCCACTCATGGAGAGGATCAAGATGGCTCCATGTCCAAATAAGTTCAAACCCCCAACGGCGCAAGCTTACAATGGGACTAGTGATCCCACCATGTTCCTGTTCTAATATGACCAACATATGGATGGACCACGTGCCACAGACGAGTTGAAATACTTGTACTTTCCAACTCACCTTGAAGGGGTGGCCTCAGTTTGGTTCACAAACCTACCACCCAAGTATGTAGATGATTTTGCTACCTTGGCCAAGCTATTCAGAGAGCAATTCAGACTCCAAGCTATGAAAGTGCAGGATGTCATGGAGTTGAATGAACTTGAGCAAAGGCCAGGAGAGCCCATCAGAGCTTTTCTAACCAGCTTCAACACTGCTGCAGCAGAGGTACGGAATTACGAGCCTCGTTTGGCTTTAGTGGCTTCAAAGGGAGCCATACATAAAAAGACCAAGCTTGGACAATGGATTAAGAAGAAGAAGCCAAGTATGCTTGAGGAACTATTCGGCCAAGCTGAAGAATACATAGGTGTGGATGAAGATCCAGCCTATGCCATGGATGTTCCTGAAAGAAGGGCACAACCCGAAAAGAGAAGTAATGATGCAGAAGGCATCTAAAAGAATACAGTTGGTCAGAAAAGGGGCAATGATGGAAAAGATAACCGAGCCAATAGGAAATTTCGCTTCTTTAAAAATTCAGAATTGACTTCTTTGAATGACATAATAGAGAACATCTTCGTGGCAACTAAAGATTAGTAAAGAGTATCCAACACCGAAGCAAGCAAAGGTCAGTGATGCCGCGATAAAATCAGGAAGGTTCTGCCGATTTCATAACCAATCAGGCCACAATACAAATGAGTGTAGACATCTGAAAAACATTATTAGGAATTGATAAGAAATAACAGACTTTACAATACGCAAAGAACCCGCAGAACACTCAGGCCGCTCAAGGACAAGGGACATATGTGGGACAGCCTAGACAGAATGAAAATGCTCCAGTTGAAGTCATTCCAAGACTAATCATCAGTACCATTTCAAGTGGGCCTCATCTAGCCAAAATAAGCTGGGGAGACATTGTGAAATAGACTAATGAGATGAAGAGCTTTCCTAAAGGAGAAGAACTCATGCTCATGCATGGAGCTTTTCCGGCAAAGGTGCCAAAGACTCCATGTGATGATATTGTATTCAAGGAAAGAGACTCGGAAGGATTGCTAACATCAACGGTAGATCCAATGGTGATCACCATCGGTTTGGGTCTAGCCATAGTCAGAAGAGTCTTGGTTGATAGTAGGGAATCCGTCAATGTCCTCTTCATTAATGCATTCAAAAGATGAACCTTTCCATGGATGACATGAAGGCTTGCCAAAACAAGATCCATGGGTTTTCAGGGCAACCCACTCAACCAATTGGCATCATCAACTTGCTCATCAAACTCGGAGAAGGGGAAAAGAAGGTTGCCATAAATCAAGATTTCGTTGTAGTCGATAAGCTTTTAGCATATAATGCCTTCCTTGGAAGACCCACCCTCGCAGCCTTTAGGATAATAATGGCTTCGTGGTGCCTAACAATGAAATTACCTACTGAAAACGGAATTGGCGTAATAAAAGGCGACCAACAGGCAGTGAGAGAATATTATAGGCCGGGGTCCACACACTGGCGAGCATAGTGGAGCTCAGAAGGTGATAGATCCAAGAAAGGTCAGTGTGAGGGAGGATAGAGCAGCTCCGGCTGAAGCCACAATCTCCATCCCAGTGCATGATAAAGACCCCGAACGAGTCTTGAAAATAGGTTCTTAACTGAGCCTAATGCTGCAGAAGGATTTAATTTTATTTCTAAAGGAAAATTCAGATGTTTTCGCCTGGACACGTTCCGATATGTGCAGAATATCACCTGATGTAATTGTGCATAAGTTAAATATTGATCCCAGTTTAACTCCTATAAAGCAAAAAATACGAATTCAAGGAATTGAAAGATATGTAGCATTAAAATAAGAAGTAGATAGGCTATTCAAGAATAACTTTATATGAGAATCTACATGTCCCGATTATGTTTCCAATCCAGTTCTTGTTAAAAAATCTAACGACAAGTGGAGAGTGTGCATAGACTATTCGGACCTTAACAAGGCATGTCCTAAAGACAGCTTCCCATTACCTAGAATTGACCAACTTGTTGATGCTCCGGAGGGGAACGAATTGTTATCCTTTATGGATGTATACTCTGGGCATAATCAGATTATGATGCATAAGCCAGATGAAGAGAACACAAATTTCATAATAGACAGAGGCTTGTATTGTTATAAAGTAATGTCGTTCGAGCCAAAAAATGTAGGAGCGACATACCAGCGCCTTGTGAATTCCATGTTCAAATCCCAAATTGGAAACACAATGGAAGTCTACGTGGATGATATGCTGGTAAAGTCAAAGAAAGCTGAGGACCATCTTGAAAATTTGGTTGAAATGTTTCATATTCTCAAAAAATATGGAATGAAGCTTAATCCGCTCAAATGATCATTTGGAGTTGCATCAGGAAAGTTTCTCGGATTCACGGTCAACGCCAGAGGCATTGAGGCGAATCCTTGTCAATTCATAGCTTTACGGGAAATGCGAGCTCGAAGGACAAAGAAAGAATTCAAAGCCTAAATGGGAAAGTAGTTGCACTTAACTGATTCATTCCTATGGCAATGGATCGGTGCATTCCACTCTTCGATGCTTTGAAAAAAGGGAAGAAATATTTTCAATGGACTCCTGAATGTCAAATAGCTTTCGAAGAATTGATTAAGCACATGGATTCACCATCGACGCTCTCTAAACCCAAAGATGGAGAGGAGCTGTTCCTATATTTGGCTGTCTCATCATATGCCTTAAGCACCGCGCTTGTTCGGGAGGATGCCAAGGTCCAATGGCCAGTTTACTACATCAGTAAGAGGCTCGCTGGGGCAGAACTAAATTATCCGAAGTTGGAAAAACTTGCGTATTGTTTGCTTATCGCCTCAAAAAAGCTAAGGTCGTATTTCCAATCCCATCCTATAAAGGTTCTCACCGATCAACCGCTAAGACAAGTTTTCTTTTGCCCAGAAACTTCAGGGAGGTTATTGAAGTGGAATATAAAGCTCTGTCAATATGACATCACTTATCACCCTTGAAGAGCTATTAATGGGCAAGCCTTAGCAGATTTCATTACCGAGTTCACGGATAGGGGAGAGGAGGTAGAAGAGCCAGCAGAGACGGTGTATGGCTGGAAGCTATATATCGACGGATCCAGAAATGATTACTGTTCAGGGGCCAGAATTGTCCTAGAAACTCTAGAAGGCCATTCCTTATGCTACGCTTAAAGATTGGAATTCCCATCAATTAAAAATGAAGCCAAATGTGAAGCATTAATCGCATGTCTAAAGCTAGTAAAGGAATTGAATCAAAAAATCCTACAAATCCTTAGTGACTCATAGCTGGTAGTATATGAAGTCCTAAAGGAATTCCAGACCAAACATGGAAACCTTCCAGCTTATCTTACCAAAGCTTTGGAACTTCTCAACGATCTTGACTACTACACTATATCTCACATTCCCAAAGAAGAAAATTCAATGGTAGACTCTCTCGCTAAGTATGCTAGTTCCTTAGATGTAGAGTTACTGGGATTGATTCCCGTTGAAGTCCTTTCATCTCCCGCCAATGAAGAAGAAAATATTGACTGGATAATGGAGACTTTTGAAGAACCTGTGTCCTAGATGACTCCAATTAAGGAACATATCCTCAACGGAACACTTCCAGAAGAGACGAAAAAGCGAAGGAAGATATTGTGCAAAGCTCCATTATACCTTATCCAGGACAGAAAGTCGTATAGGCGATGATTCTCTATGCCACTGCTGCGATGTGTGACTAAGGAAGAGTCTAAAGCAATGTTGGCAGAATTGCATGAGGGAGAATGCAGAGGTCACACAGGAGGTCAGACACTGGGCCAAGAAAATTCTGCAATATAGCTACTTTTGGCCCGATGTGAACCTAGATGCACTGACTTATGCTAAGAAATGTGACAAATGCCAAAGATTTGCGAAGATTCCAAGAGCACCTTCCACATAATAGACCCAGATGGTTAGTCCGCAACCATTTGTCGTTTGGGCATAGTTTGATTGGAGCATTGCCTACAGCTAAGTCAAATATGAAATATGCAGTCGTGGCTATGGACTACTTCACTAAATGGGCCAAAACTGAACCATTAGCAACTATTAGCTCGAAGAAGGTGATCAACTTTGTTTTAAAGAACATTATTTACCGATTTGGAGTCCCTCAGAAAATAACCACCGACAACGGAACTCAATTCGAGAGAAGTGAATTCCTAGATTTATGTGCTAAATATAAGATTAAAAGAGTTTTGTAGCCATCGCACACCTACAGGCGAATGGGCAAGTTGAAGCAATCAATAAAATTTTGAAGTCCACCATCAAGAAGCGTCTTGAAAAAGCTAAATTTGGTTGGGAGACGAGCTTCCTCTTGCACTATAGGCATATCGTATAACTCATAAAATTGCAACTGGGCACACTCCATTCTCACTCGCATTTGGATCCGAGGCTATGATTTCGGTGGAGTTGGAATGTAACACCCCGAATTTTTAACAACGTTAAGGAGGATAAATTAAATAATAATTAATTTAATATTCAGAATTAGAGGAAACGTATTGCACCATCGTCTCGAAATTTTGGAGAGGATAGACGTTTGGTTTGTGTAAAACGGACACCGTATGAAGAATTTATGAGGGTTTTAAGTTTGTATACGCGTAGAAAGATTATATATATTTGCATGAGTCAGAGATGAGTCATAATTTTATCCAGAACATTTCAAATTTGAAAAATTCGATAAGGCGGTAAAAATGCCGCTCTAGTGGGTCGACCGCCCTAGAGCGGTGTCGACCTAGGGGTCGACCCCCTTAAGGGGTGTCAACCTACGGGTCGACCCACCCACAAGGGTGTCGACACCCCTAGGGATGACATGGAACTCGGTTTCTGTAACACCCCGTGTATTCTATAACAGTGAAAGTCACAAATTAAAGTATAATTAATTTCAAATCAAAGAATTAAGGGAAACAGGATACGCCATTGTGTTCGTCTCGGAAAAATACGCGAAATAGAGCCCGAGTTTTCGAAAAATGGAGTCCGTATGAAGAAGATATGGCCTCCGGAAGTTTCAGAATTCAGGTTAAAATTCAAACAGACGAAAACAGCTCAGAAAACAAGTTTAAAATTCAAAATCGGGCCCAATTGGCCAGGGCGGGAAAATTCCCGCCTAAGGCACCCAGGTCGACTTGGTAGTCGACCTGGGCTAGCCCGGTCGAGAGGGCTGTCGACCTGGCCCCAGAGCCAGGTCGAACCCATCCCACCCTGGCTGGCCAGGTCTGTGTTTGGTCGATTTTCTGAGCCTTGCCTTGTCACTAGGGCTAGGTGTCAGCTTCTGGTTGGTCCCTCCTTTGAACGAACGGCTATTATAAAACCAAGCTTCATCGACAGTCTAAATCAACTCACAAACTCTATAAAAAGGACCTAAGACTAACCCTAATTCACACAAACTAAAATAGAGCTGAGACCGTCATGTTGCTGAGGAGAGACTAAAGATAGCCGTCGGAAATTGAGAGGCAATTAGGAGAATAAACAAAAGCTTAAAGCAACGTTAATCAAATCAAAGCAACGCCTACAACAAAGGATAGCATCCCCAAATTCAGAATTTAGTTTTCTGAATTGAAGATTCATCATACGCTGTAAGTAGAGTGCTATTCCGATATGAATTAAATAATTGTGTTGATTTGTGTAATGTAAGAAATGGAATTGTGGCGATAATAATCTATATTTGTATGTTGCTTTGATGCAAAACGATTTGGGAATATTATGGTATACGATTGGATATTCGCAAGTACGCGATTTGCGTTGGAAACGAAATTGAATTGTGGCGATATTGACTTATATTTGTATGTTATTTTGATTCTAACGATTTGGCAATGCTATAGTTTGATTCATACAAGTATGTGGCTTATGTTGACAACCACATGTTGTGGAATTTTGATTGTACTCATGCAAGCATATGATTCATATTGAAAAACTACATGTTTGTGGTAGTTATTTACAACACCCATTTGATAATTGCAAGTATATGATTCATGTTAACAACTATATGTTATGATATTTTAATTGGAATTCATGCAAGTATATGATTCGTTATTATGCTAATATGATGTACATACTTTTATGACCACTTTTAGTGTGTAATTGAATCGACTAAGTATTATGATTCATACGAAGTTATGTTGGAATTGGCATCATAGTTCAAGTATAAAAATCATATTTTTGTGATAGTGACAAAAGCACGCATCTTTGTAAATTTGTATTAATTTTATGAACATGACTAAACTATGTTCGTTATTTTGCCCAATTGAAAAACATGTTTTTAGGCTCATGTTGTTATCATAAGTTACATTAGAATTACATTAGAATTACATTCCTCTTGCAAGTTTACATAGATAAAATAAAAACCATGATGTAAGTTTAGATATGTTTATGCTATAATTCTATGAATAGAATGAAAACCATGATTCATATAAGAATTAGGTTGGGATAATTCTAGTTGAACCATACTTTTGTATTAGTGACAAAAGTAAGTACCTTTCTGTTAACATGTAGTGATTTTATGAACACGATTAGTTTATGCCTAAATAAAAATATAGGCTTATATTTCTAGTCAAGACCCTGTGCCAATAATAATGATATCTAATTTAGTTAGATTCTTAATTTCAAGTTTACATGGTTAGTTGAACCTATGATTCATGTTTAAGTTTATGCCATTATCATATGAATAAAATAATTCATGTTTAAGTATTATTTATGCCATGATTATATGAATAGAACGATGCATGTTTAAGTACTGCTTATGCCATAATCATATGAATAAAATAATTCATGTTTAAGTATTGTCTATGCATTAACCATATGAATAGAATGATTTATGTTTAATTATTGTTTATGCTATGATTATATGGATAAAATGATTCATGTTATGCCATGATTATATGATGTTACAATTGCAAGTTCACATGTGCCTATTTTATGTTAATTGAATCGTTATGTTGCAAGTTCATGCGTTCACATTCCCCTTTTTGTGTATATAATCACGTTTTAAGCCTCCCCTTTTTCACGTGGCTAAGTTGGGCTTAAAAGGCTAAGCCCAACATTATATTATAATAAACGAACGTATTAAACGGGGGAAATAGCGTTGGGCCAAATTAATTAATAAGTGAAAATATAAAAGTAGATGGGCCCAAATTCAAGAATGGGTTGGGCCCATGATTGGTGTAAACCTTTACACCATTAGCTTAAATTGATTTTGAATAATGGGCCGCAAATATTTACATATAAGAAAATAAAGAAAAGAGACAAAATATGTAAATGTAGAAAATACGATGTGTTTAACCCGAGGTTGGATTGAGTTGTGATGTAAACCTGCCCGGAACCGCCCGGCTGTCCAGTAGTCACAACAATATCTATCCAATGTGGGTGGTTAAACACGGAGCCCAATAAGGACCCGAGGTTAGACTGAGTTGTGACGTAAGACTGCCTGGACCCAACCGGCAACAGGCAGCCACAACAATACCTGTCTAATGTGAGAGGTCAAGGCTTTAATAAGACAATTAAGGCTGAGTCAGGATTGATAGGATTAAGTAAATTATATTAATACTTAATCAAAATGGAACATGCTAAACTAAACAGACTGATTGGGGGTTAGGTTTATAAAACACTTAACCAACTTAGCATGTTGGCTAGAAATAGAAAACCTAATAGCGGAGGACCCTTTTCGCAGTAACCCTACAAGGTATCATGATACCCTGAAACTAGGCAGGGTGGGGCACGATTACTGGGCTGATTGTAAGAGGTCAAATCGACGGCGGTGGTGCAGCAGTGTAGGTTCTAACGGGGTGCGGGCGTGCACACACTCCGGCGCAGAAAAATAAGGCACTGGGCACCAGTAGCATACCTGTGCATTCTAGGATTGTGTCGGGCCGCCACCATGGGACTTGATACACCCCATGGTGGGACCAGCATAGGTAACTACAACATCGGGGGCCGTAAGACACATGTAACTATGCGAGTAGGAGCCGATCATCATAAAATGGATCACTTCACCCTGGTTATGGGGTGCCAGTTGGGAACTAGTTTATATGGGTTCAGAGATTGATATGGGGTACGATAGTATATTCGACCCTAGACAACTTAACTAAGTATATGGTGCTTTCCCATTTCTAGTTTATACTTATCACACCCAGTTCTTTATTCATAGACTGAATAGTCCTAGACTTACCCAGGCTTTATGTCTGACTCTACTTTTCTTTCGTCTTCTCTTCTTCCGTTCCCCCCCCAGGTCCACAGGGAGGGAATACCGCAGCTTGACCAGCCTTCATATCCAGCTTGAAGAGAAAGAATGTATTGCTTGGATCTTTTCGTTTTGGACTATGGCTTTGGACAGCAACTATGGGACTTTTGCAGTTTATTTATGTTTTCTTTATGCTTCTTTAAATAATGTAATCAAGACAGTTATGAAGATGTTATGTTTTTGGAAGTATTGTAAGACAATTATGGTATGGTTGTTGTAACACGTATTTTTAATGAAATAAAAGTTGTTGTTTTTCCGCTGTTCAAAAATATGTGTTCTTGTATCTGTCTTGTATATCTGTGACTTATACTTATAAACCTCCACCAAAATTAGGGCATTCCCTTTGAGAGTGACCCTAACGGAGGTGGGGTGTTTCACTTGGTATCAGAGCATAGGTTTACTAGATAAGATAAAAAGTTTTGAAAAATAATTTTCAAAAAAGAAATTTAAAGAAGCATTTTTTTAAAATATTATTTTGTTTTAAAAGGCAAAGTCCCCCCAAAGCCATAGGTACTATCTCTTATCTTTCGTTTTGAATCTATCCTTTCTGTTTCAACATGTCTGGAGACCTTACTCCCCAGCTGCTGACGCTTTCACTCCTCCTCCTCCACGTGAACCAGCAAGCGGAAGAGTCCCAGAGAAGGAAGACGAATAATAGTCAAACAAGAAAGGATCTTAACAGTAATAATAAGAAACGAGAAAAATGGAAATGCAATTTTTGTGGTACGGAGGGGCACATAGCCAAGGATTGTAGAAAGAGGAAAAGAAAGCAAGGAGAATGTTTTCATTGTGGGGAGACTGGACACATCAGCAAAGACTGCCCTGAGAAGACAGACTTTGAGAAGGGCGGGAAAGACAACAAGTCCCGAGAGAAGAGGGAGTGTAAATTCTGTGGCAAAGTGGGGCACTTAGTGAAGGATTGCCGGAAAAAGAAGTCCAAGATGAGTGGTGGGTGCTTTTCTTGCGGTGAGACAGGCCACATGGCTAAGGACTGCCCAAAGAAACGAGGACAGGGGCAGAGGGCTGGATCCACCTCGGGGGCGCAGGTTCATGTGCTAGAAGCGCCACCTCTGCAACAGCGAGGTATAAATACTTCTGTAGAAAGTGTAGTTTATCTTTATGATCACCCCGTTCGCACTTTATTTGATTCTGGCGCATCACACTCCTTTATCTCGTCTGCTTTAGTAGAATCTCTGCACCTAAAAACTAGTATGGTAGAGGACCCCTTAATTGTTTCAAACCCAATTGGGGGCCCAGCTCATTTGTCTATGATCTGTATGGGATTGAAAATTTCTATTCTAAGCGTAGAATTTAAATGTAGTGCCTTTGTTTTGGGCTTTTTGGGATATGGTTTGATTTTGGGCATGGATTGGCTATCCAGCAATGGGGCCATCCTTGATTGTGAGAAAAGGGTTGTTAGGCTCCTAACCCAGCTCGGTAACACTTTGGAAATTTCTTGTAATCCCTCGTATGCGGTTATGCTTAGTTACCTTGAATCGCTAGATGCCTCTGTTGAAAATTTGCAATCAGTTAGAGTGGTCCGGGAATACCCGGATGTCTTCGAAGAGGTGAAGGGCTTGCCTTCGAAGCGGGAGATAGACTTCCGCATATACCTTGTAGATAATGCAAAGCCCGTTGCGTTGCCCGTTAGACACATGGCTCCGCGAGAAAGGAAAGAGCTCAGTAAACAGATTAAAGAGCTTCTAGAAAAGGGGTTCATTAGAAGGAGCATTTCAGAATGGGGCGCTCCAGTAGTGTTTGCCACTAAGGCAGAAGGTTCATTTCGCTTATGCATGAGTTGTGGAGAATCACCTTAGTAAGTACATTTGGCAACGTGGCTGGAATTTATTTCCAAGAGATAGTTCTGCTACGTGGAATACCTGATAGTAAGTGGACGAGATCTAAGATTCACTAGTGAATTTTGGAGAGCTTGCATGAAACCATGAGTACGCCGTCATGCTTGAGCCGAGTATACTAGAAGGAGAATAAGTGAAAGAGGAACGAGAGGCAACAGTGAAATAGGTTCCAACTCATATTTTGGAAACAAGAATTAAGAAGCTACGAAATTGTGAAGTTAAAGACGGACAAAGCAGAATGGAGTTAAGCTCAAGGAAATGCGACTTAGAAGATTGAAGACTAGATTCGTGCATCATATCTCTTCTTAAGAGTATATCCTTGATCCCTCTCTTCCTGTAGAGCTCACTTGCATGCTATCTTTTGTGTATATCCTCTCGGTCCCATTCTCAATCCAATTTCTATTGCAAACCCCATAGGGAGTATGACTCATCTGTTAGTAACACATGTTGGGGCTTGAGGGTGTTCGTTGGATTGACCAAACTTTTTGGGTTTAATAGGATACGGGTTGGTCTTAGGAAGGGACTCCCTTGTGACCTAAAAGGAGTCCATCATGCTTAGTTTCCTAGAATCATATATGGTGGTTGGGTTGAGTAATTCTTTAGGTGTCAGTCTGATGTTGATTTCGGTCTTCGGGGCTGATGCTTAGAGAGTTCTCCTCCTAATCAATATATATATGTGGCATAGATTTCCAGTTTTGACATTACCTAATAGGCACAAAGTTTTTACTTGCTTCTATCATTCGACTATACCTTTAAGTAGGACCATTTCCTATCATTGAGAAAATTGGGAAAATGGCCTATAGATTAGAGCTACCCGAAAAATTGACCGGAGTTCACAACGTTTTTCATGTTTCACGTCTCCGAAAATGTCTACATGAGTCTGCTGAAGTGGTAGAGCCAAATATCCTAGAAGAAGCTAAAGTGGAACGCGAAGCAACCATAAGGAAAGTTCCAACTCGCATATTAGGAACAGAAGTGAAGAAGCTACGCAACCGCGAAGTCAAGCTCGTCAAAGTTCAGTGGAGCGACGCCGAAGGAGATGCAACTTGGGAGACTGAAGCTAGAATACGCGCTGCCTACCCTTTTCTTTTCGAGGGTACATCCTTGATCTTTCTTTTTCCTTAAGTTGCGCTTTTATCTATCTTTTTAGGTATATTTCCTCGACCTTATCTTTTAGGTAGAAAGCCTTTGGATGAAAACATGTAATTGAAACATGTTATGGATGATGGTTGCAAGTGGTTGCAAGTGATTGCTAGTGGTTGCTCGTGGTTGCATATACACACACAATCTAGGTTTTAGATCGGCTCAGTCACTTCATATTGCATATGCATATATGTTTGCATTCGTATATGGTTGAACTTTAATGTGTTGTCATATGGATGTTGCATTTGTATGAATGATTGTGCACTCATGTAGAATCATGAATAGGAAAATTTGCATACATAATGGATTCATGACACTTACATAATTCGCATTAAGGAGGTCAACTGAATCAGTAGACCGCCTGATTTTGCATTAGATAAGTACATGTACACACACACTTTGCATATGATCATGAAGCATTAGAAGTCTTTTAAGGACAATGGATACTCGTGTTTGATGGATGAGTAGATGGATGTTTGGATGTTAGGATATATATAATTTTCCTAAACTTGAAGATTTCGGGGACGAAATCCTTTTAAGTGGGGGAGAATGTAACACCCTGTGTATTCTATAACAGTGAAATTCACAAATTAAAGTATAATTAATTTCAAATCAAAGAATTAAGGGAAACGGGATACGCCATTGTGTTCGTCTCGGAAAAATACGCGAAATAGAGCCCGAGTTTTCGAAAAACGGAGTCCGTATGAAGAAGATATGGCCTCCGGAAGTTTCAGAATTCAGGTTAAAATTCAAACAGACGAAAACAGCTCAGAAAACAAGTTTAAAATTCAAAATCAGGCCCAATTGGCCAGGGCGGGAAAATTCCCGCCTAAGGCACCCAGGTCGACTTGGCAGTCGACCTGGGCTAGCCCGGTCGACAGGGCTGTCGACCTGGCCCCAGAGCCAGGTCGAACCCAGCCCACCCTGGCTGGCCAGGTCTGTGTTTGGTCGATTTTCTGAGCCTTTCCTTGTCACTAGGGCTAGGTGTCAGCTTCTGGTTGGTCCCTCCTTTGAACGAACGGCAATTATAAAACCAAGCTTCATCGACGGTCTAAATCAACTCACAAACTCTATAAAAAGGACCTAAGACTAACCCTAATTCACACAAACTAAAATAGAGCTGAGACCGTCATGTTGCTGAGGAGAGACTAAAGATAGCCGTCGGAAATTGAGAGGCAATTAGGAGAATAAACAAAAGCTTAAAGCAACGTTAATCAAATCAAAGCAATGCCTACAACAAAGGATAGCATCCCAAAATTCAGAATTTAGATTTCTGAATTGAAGATTCATCATACGCTGTAAGTAGAGTGCTATTCCGATATGAATTAAATAATTGTGTTGATTTGTGTAATGTAAGAAATGGAATTGTAGCGATAATAATCTATATTTGTATGTTGCTTTGATGCAAAACGATTTGGGAATATTATGGTATACGATTGGATATTCGCAAGTACGCCATTTGCGTTGGAAACGAAATGGAATTGTGGCGATATTGACTTATATTTGTATGTTATTTTGATTCTAACGATTTGGCAATGCTATGGTTTGATTCATACAAGTATGTGGCTTATGTTGACAACCACATGTTGTGGAATTTTGATTATACTCATGCAAGCATATGATTCATATTGAAAAACTACATGTTTGTGGTAGTTATTTACAACACCCATTTGATAATTGCAAGTATATGATTCATGTTAACAACTATATGTTATGATATTTTAATTGGAATTCATGCAAGTATATGATTCGTTATTATGCTAATATGATGTACATACTTTTATGACCACTTTTAGTGTGTAATTGAATCGACTAAGTATTATGATTCATACGAAGTTATGTTGGAATTGGCATCATAGTTCAAGTATAAAAATCATATTTTTGTGATAGTGACAAAAGCACGCATCTTTGTAAATTTGTATTAATTTTATGAACATGACTAAACTATGTTCGTTATTTTGCCCAATTGAAAAACATGTTTTTAGGCTCATGTTGTTATCATAAGTTACATTAGAATTACATTCCTCTTGCAAGTTTACATAGATAAAATAAAAACCATGATGTAAGTTTAGATATGTTTATGCTATAATTCTATGAATAGAATGAAAACCATGATTCATATAAGAATTAGGTTGGGATAATTCTAGTTGAACCATACTTTTGTATTAGTGACAAAAGTAAGTACCTTTCTGTTAACATGTAGTGATTTTATGAACACGATTAGTTTATGCCTAAATAAAAATATAGGCTTATATTTCTAGTCAAGACCCTGTGCCAATAATAATGATATCTAATTTAGTTAGATTCTTAATTTCAAGTTTACATGGTTAGTTGAACCTATGATTCATGTTTAAGTTTATGCCATTATCATATGAATAAAATAATTCATGTTTAAGGATTATTTATGCCATGATTATATGAATAGAACGATGCATGTTTAAGTACTGCTTATGCCATAATCATATGAATAAAATAATTCATGTTTAAGTATTGTCTATGCATTAACCATATGAATAGAATGATTTATGTTTAAGTATTGTTTATGCTATGATTATATGGATAAAATGATTCATGTTATGCCATGATTATATGATGTTACAATTGCAAGTTCACATGTGCCTATTTTATGTTAATTGAATCGTTATGTTGCAAGTTCATGCGTTCACATTCCCCTTTTTGTGTATATAATCACGTTTTAAGCCTCCCCTTTTTCACGTGGCTAAGTTGGGCTTAAAAGGCTAAGCCCAACATTATATTATAATAAACGAACGTATTAAACGGGGGAAATAGCGTTGGGCCAAATTAATTAATAAGTGAAAATATAAAAGTAGATGGGCCCAAATTCAAGAATGGGTTGGGCCCATGATTGGTGTAAACCTTTACACCATTAGCTTAAATTGATTTTGAATAATGGGCCGCAAATATTTACATATAAGAAAATAAAGAAAAGAGACAAAATATGTAAATGTAGAAAATACGATGTGTTTAACCCGAGGTTGGATTGAGTTGTGATGTAAACCTGCCCGGAACCGCCCGGCTGTCCAGTAGTCACAACAATATCTATCCAATGTGGGTCGTTAAACACGGAGCCCAATAAGGACCCGAGGTTAGACTGAGTTGTGGCGTAAGACTGCCCGGACCCAACCGGCAACAGGCAGCCACAACAATACCTGTCTAATGTGAGAGGTCAAGGCTTTAATAAGACAATTAAGGCTGAGTCAGGATTGATAGGATTAAGTAAATTATATTAATACTTAATCAAAATGGAACATGCTAAACTAAACAGACTGATTGGGGGGTTAGGTTTATAAAACACTTAACCAACTTAGCATGTTGGCTAGAAATAGAAAACCTAGTAGCGGAGGACCCTTTTCGCAGTAACCCTACAAGGTATCATGATACCCTGAAACTAGGCAAGGTGGGGCACGATTACTGGGCTGATTGTAAGAGGTCAAATCGATGGCGGTGGTGCAGCAGTGTAGGTTCTAACGGGGTGCGGGCGTGCACACACTTCGGCGCAGAAAAATAAGGCACTGGGCACCAGTAGCATACCTGTGCATTCTAGGATTGTGTCGGGCCGCCACCATGGGACTTGATACACCCCATGGTGGGACCAGCATAGGTAACTACAACATCGGGGGCCGTAAGACACATGTAACTATGCGAGTAGGAGCCAATCATCATAAAATGGATCACTTCACCCTGGTTATGGGGTGCCAGTTGGGAACTAGTTTATATGGGTTCAGAGATTGATATGGGGTACGATAGTATATTCGACCCTAGACAACTTAACTAAGTATATGGTGCTTTCCCATTTCTAGTTTATACTTATCACACCCAGTTCTTTATTCATAGACTGAATAGTCCTAGACTTACTCAGGCTTTGTGTCTGACTCTACTTTTCTTTCGTCTTCTCTTCTTCCGCCCCCCCCCCCCCCCAGGTCCACAGGGAGGGAATACCGCAGCTTGACCAGCCTTCATATCCAGCTTGAAGAGAAAGAATGTATTGCTTGGATCTTTTCGTTTTGGACTATGACTTTGGACAGCAACTATGGGACTTTTGCAGTTTATTTATGTTTTCTTTATGCTTCTTTAAATAATGTAATCAAGACAGTTATGAAGATGTTATGTTTTTGGAAGTATTGTAAGACAATTATGGTATGGTTGTTGTAACACGTATTTTTAATGAAATAAAAGTTGTTGTTTTTTCGCTGTTCAAAAATATGTGTTCTTGTATCTGTCTTGTATATCTGTGACTTATACTTATAAACCTCCACCAAAATTAGGGCATTCCCTTTGAGAGTGACCCTAACGGAGGTGGGTTGTTTCAGTTTCAGGGTGTCTGGCAGCTATGTATATGTGTCATATTCTCCTATTTTCTTCATTGGAAATAATGGAGGCCGTATGCTACTGGGATACGAACTGAGACGGAACCGTTTTCTACAACAACGTAATTTGCAAATCAAATTCAGAAATTCAAGATCCATTCGTTCTCAATTCTCTAAACCTAACGCTGCGAGTCTCTAGTTGCTTTTAGGTTTAGATAAATAAAAGTAAATTGTGAAAGACTGTGAATTGGATATGTTGTAAACTGTGGATTTATGCTATTGTTAAATCTTATACTATGTCATAATAGATCTACACTTTTAGATCTAATGCAACTGTGATTATTCAATTATGTTACCTATGTGGATCTTGACTTGTAACTATGTTGTGGTGAATGTAAATCTGTTAATTTGGACAGTTGCAACATTAGTTAGATCCAATTCTTTATGTAAATCACCCTTCACCTGTCATATAGCGATAAATTTAGATAAGTTATAAATTGGACATGAGAACCCATATTTAGATCTAAACATGCTATTATGTCATTCTAATGGTGTTAGATCCACTTTAACCTCAAGATCTGAATTACGTGATCTAATTTATCACCTTGCGTTATCATGTTAAATCTAATCCAATTGGACATCTAAATTGCTAATTTAGATCTTACTATGCTTATTGTGACATCATAATTATGTTAGAATTAATTGATTGCCACCAATTCATCAGTTTTATGTCCACCATGTTATGATGTTAATTACATGTCCATTCACCTTATTATCATGCTAGTTTATGTTTATGCCAAGAGGATCACTTCAGTTATATTCCCATTATTTTCCCTATTATCATTTTTGACTAGACTATTGTCTAGCCTAGGCATGCTGCCAGTTTATGAGTACGCTAGTTAGGGAACAGGGGAGAAGGTTTAATATTGGCATAATTTGAAAATGAACATTATTGGACATATAATTCAAATGGGGATAAAAAGATAAATAATCACCTATAATGACATAGGTAGATTTGGATAAAAATGGAATGTCTAGTAATTACAATTAGGAATTGTAATTGCACTTATGACACGAGGTTAGGTTGCATTAGTGGTGGAAGTCTGCCCGTACCCGACCGGCATATCCAGCAGCCACTAATGTTGAACCTAATGTGAGAGGTCTAAGTGCGCAAATATGAATCGGGCTAAGACACAAGGTTAGACCCAACAGTGGAATACGACTGTCCGGACCCGACTGACATATCTAGCATCCACACGTCGTAGGCCTAATGTGGGAGGCACAACCCATTATAACCATAATTGGACATGGTAATGAATTGGATTGCTTAACCTAATTTAATCCATATGAATTTGAACTTAAGTTAGGGTTAAGTAAAATTTGATAGGTAGTGGGTGGATTAAGTAAATTAGAGGGGGGTAATATTTACATATAGGCCTACGAACTTAACCCAATAAGGTTATGTAATTAAAGACACCTTTTAGGGTAAGCATAACTGACATAGGTCTATACACCTAAGGGTATACATAGTCAGTGAAAAAGCTAGTGGGGATACAAGACAAAGGGGAGAACTTGTACCATATTGTGTGGGACCGGGCCATGTGCGTGCATGAGCCAGGCAGAGGTGGATAAGATGACCGTGACACCAGTAGATATGATTGTGCACATCTTGGGAAATGAAGGGTTGCCACTTTAGGAAGTGTTGCCTCCTACTGTGGGTCCAGCACAGGATATCTACGGAGTAGGGAGCCGACCGATTAGGGTAGTGGTTAGGGTACACTCGGACGTATGCCCTAGTCTACCAACTTATAGTGGAAGGGGTCATCTCATTTTAGTTATACTAGTAATAGTGCAGAGTAATCATTAGGGAAGTGTATACACCTTACCCTGTCTACTTGTCACACTTTCCATTTATGTAGTGATCTCCCTTATCCACTTTATATGCCTATCATGTTACTTTTATTTATTTACTGGCTAAAAGTAACTAGACTCGCCATACTTTATGTCTGACCCTTTTGTTTCCCCTTCTTTCTTCCGTTCCCCCCACCCCCAGGTTCTCAGGGAGAAAACACTCAGGCTTAGTCAGGGCTCAGATATCATCTTGCTAGGAGCTACTTCTGAAGTATGGCTCAAGTTTTTGTCTCTACTATTGTTTAACTCTTTCAATTGGGGAATTATGTTTTTATATACTTATGTACTCTGATGGTGCAAGACAGAAGTTATTTTATTGTAATGGTTTTTGTGACTTATGGTACTGTGGACCACGGTATTATGATTTATGTTTGAAATAAAAATTTAAATTTCTGCTGCTATCTTATTTACATCTGTCTTTTAATTATTATGTGTCTATTTACCTATAACGCTTCACGAAACTTAATGCATTCCCTTAGTGAGTGACATTAACGGACGTGGGGTGTCGTTCCCACTCACCGAAGAATCCACTTCAACCAAGAGGAGAATGAAAAACCGCAGCTCAAAGCACTTGATTTTCTTGAAGAAAAAAGAAAAGAAGCAGAACTCAGGATCGTTGCGCATTAAAGAAGGATAGCTCGTCATTTTAATGCTAAAGTTAGACGGAGAACCTTCCAAGTTGGGGACCTTGTTCTAAAAAGAATCATGATGGGAATTGGAGTATTCGGACCCAACTGGGAAGGGCCGTATATGATAAGCCAAAAATTCTCAAATGGCACATTCAAGTTGAAGACGACAGATGGGATCCAACTTCCAAGAGCATGGAATAGCATACATCTTCGTCATTCTTTCGTTTAATTGTTCTTTCATTTTACAAGTTGTAAACATCATGCGTTGTAAATACCATGCAACATTGTTACAAGTTCTGTACATACTAATGAAAGAAATTGCTTTACTTGCCTAAATCGTACAATTGCAAACTCTTGTTTACAAGTTGCTTAAATTAGATTTTGATTGTAGGTCCTCTAAAAGAACATTGATGCATTCATGACCTAATGAACCCTGTGACCATTACAGCACGTCTCGATGGGGAAAACTCAAATGCCCATTGCTCGATACTTAAAACATCATTCGCAACAAATATGAAGGTATGGAGCACAATATTGTAAATAAAGGGTACCAAGAATTGATTGATCAAATGATGCGGAATTCAAACTACAAATGAGGTTATGAATTTCACCAATGGGGCACCTTTTTAATTGCAAGGTCCAGGACCTTAGTTCTAACAAATCATGGTAAAACTCGATAAATGAACTAGCGTCCGCCCTGTGAAACGATACAACTCTAAACCAAAGACCTCCCAAAGGGGCACCCAGTTAATCGTCAGTGCCATTATTACATGGCCTGATACTGATCCTTTGAAACAAAGACCTCCTCGAGGGGCACCTAGTCCATCGCCGGTGCCATTGATATATGGCCCGACTGCGACAAACACTGGGTTTTTAAACCAAAGACCTCCCCTAAGGGGCATCTGGTCAATCTTTAGTGCCATTTATACATGGCTTAATCATGACACACGTAGGGACTCTAAAGACCTCCTCCGGGGCATCCGACTACAAGCGAGATCCTCCAAATTCGGTTAGTGACGGACCCAAAGACCTTTTCAAAGGCACCCTACCAAATCTACCAGTGGTTGAATCGTTCAACCATAATGAATAACGGGTTCATAAAAGACCTTTATGAAGGTATCAAAACTAAGACCTCTCTGGGGGCATATGTTTCTCCAAAGGGCCTGGACTTCCAGGTTAGCGAGAAACATGATTGGATAGAACTCTCAAGTAGGGGTATGGAGGCATAGACTCCTCTCCACTAAAAGCATGAGCTTGCTCGACTAAACCGGAAACCTTTGACTCATAAGCAAGTCAGGAGATTCCAAACATAATCGATCGCAAGTATCATGCCTAACCTTTAAAGTTCGTGATGAATTTTGGCATGGGGGAATTACCACCACATTAAGGAAAATCAATAATGCTTACTTAAATATACCATAAACTCGTCACAACTTCACATTGAAGGTTTGGTATCTACAAGGATTATTTTGACCAACAGAGTTGAACCTTGAAATGGCTAAGGCAAACTCAGAAACTTCGATACTGTGATAAGCACGAAAGTGACTAGTCACGAGAAAGAAGTCCCGGGTATTACCTCAGTCAAAAATAAGGAAATTTAATAAAATTGATTAAATAAATCCAACCAGTAGTGATTCGTGACTGCAACTAAAAAAACCAAGTTACAATAACAAGTGACTTGTGGCATAAAAGATCTGTGTTGTGAGCATGAAAAGAAGACAGGTGTGGAATGTAAAAGCTTAAGGTATAATAAGCAAAACACATTTTCATCACAGCAACACAAGATCAGATCATAGAATCACAAGTCAAGTCACAAAGTCATGAATCTAAGACAGAAGTTTCAGACATACAGTACCATAAAGTAGCAAGCGGGGACCGGCACCCGCATATACAACTGGCCTAAATACAACATATAAAAGAGGACAGTCAAGAAGCAAAATAAACTAGTACTACTTCTTTTTATCACCTAACCTTAGAGCTAGTTTGTTGAGAGGAGGAGGAGTCTCTGCCACATCGCTTGGATTTTCATCGGAAGATAAAGTGTTAGCTTCCGTATCCTGAATAACATGCTTCTTTTTCTTCTTGTGCTTCTTAGATGATGAGGACTTGGCAGCTTTCTTTCCTTTACCCTTAGCAACATCTTTCTGGCTTTCATCTGTTCTTATGGCATCAGGATCATCACTGAGAATGTAATCGGCATCTTCTAAGTCGAAGAGCGCAACAATTTTAGCATCTTGTGATCTGGGAATTGTAATGACAAGTAAGGATGTATCACTAGGGGGAGGGTAAGTGATAACGAAAGCAAGGGGAATAGCCATCAGGGGCGAGTCAGTTATAGCGACTTCAAATGTCGTTCCTTTGCCTATAGCAGGAGAAGATAGGGGTGAAATTAAACCTAGATTATGAAAGCAATGAGCACAAGAGGCAAGAGACATAGCGAATCAAAAATGGATTCTAAGTATGACACGATATGGTCAATTTCGATTTTACCTACATCTAGAAGATTTTCCTAGACATCTCTCTGCTCAATTCTCTAGTTGTCTATGTTTTCGTCATCACCTTCATCGTCCACATCATGTTCCTCTGTAACGTTCTCTATAACAATATGCTCTTTAGTGCCTATGTATTTCTCTGTTAAGGTAAGGGCACATGAATCTGTGAACTAGAAGCCTCAATAGTCGCAGGATCGACAGGAGGAGCAATGTTAGTTGGACTCTGAACCTTCTCTCCAGAAGCACCAGCCTTGTCATTCGTTAACTGGGCTTTTCTCTTAACCAGAGCCTTTTTGGTCCTATCATCTAAAAGTTCATTAATAAGATCATCCTTGCTGCAATCGCCACCGTTGATCTCTTGTACTTGTTCCCAAACAAGTGCTAAAGTGGTTGAAAAGGTGTCTCCCAAGTAGTGTAAACTCCCATGACTCATGGCACTGTAAACATAAAACTGGAATATGTTGGCCTCAGCCTTATCCATAGCCTTCTGGTGAGTTTCTTCAGCAATTCTCTTATCCTTCTCAAGAGATTCAACCTTAGCTGATAATATATGGTTAGAAGCTTTCAAAGAATTGATGGTTTCTCTAAGTTTGGCAGCTTCGTCCCGGTATTGTTTAGAAAAATCTTTTTCCATAGGCAATGTAGCTTCAGCATTGCTTTTGGCAGTAAGAGCTTCCTTTTCTTTCTTCTTAGCAGCTTCAGGTTCTTCTCTGAGTTTCTTATTTTCAGTGTCCAATCCCCCAAGTTCTGCAATTCTTTTATTAAGAGAGGCAATGGTAGCATCACGAGAATCTAAGACCTTCCTACTTTTCCTAGTCTCATCAACAACCTTTAAGGTTTCGAATATAGATTTAAGTGGGGTAGATGCCTTGTTGTCCTTGATTGGAGCTGGAGTAACTGAAGATAAAAAGAGAGATTACGAGAAACTGTAATTTAAAGAAGACAAGATAAATCACCCATAAATGTTCTTACTTCCTTCTGTCCAGTTCCCACGAAAAGTTTCAGGACAGCGAACGAAGAAAAACTGAGCTAAGAACCCTAAAGCACTTTCTGGTAGACTGGTTATAAGCTTACGATTTCTTGCACATTTGACATGTATAATATCTGGGTGTCTTTTCTTTTCCTAAATGAACAAAGATAACAGATCTCTGGAAAAGTCGTTTCACGCTCCCTAACTTGCATAGAAAGAATGTAAAGCCCTAGTAAGATGGTATAACCATTCAGATGAAGTTGAAATGGAGCAGTGGCTAAATGGTTCAAGATTGTTTCTATGAAAGGGTTAAAAGGATGAACACCACCGACTGCTAGCATATAGCGATTCAAAGTTACATATCCCGCAGGAGGTTGGTCCGCGAATATGCTCTCGTCTGGCAGGACTGCATCTGTAATAGGTATTCCAAATTGGTTGCACAACTGTTTAAAATGTTCCTAGTCAAGCGTGGTAGAATGTCTTTCTGTCAGTGGATTATTAAGCGAAACGGGATTTAGAAATGGTTGAAGTGTTGAGGCTGTTGTAGAAGTATCTATTGGAGCAGATAATGTCCCTTCAATATGAGCACGTGTTTGCTGCCTAATATTCATTCTACAAGAACAACTTTATTTTTAAATGAATCGCAGAAAGGGAATAGGATCAAAGTTATGCATTTTAAAGAACTAAACCATGAAGAGCACAAGGAATAAAGGTTTAGGGTCAAGTGCTAAAGGCTTAGGGCATCCAAAATCTTCTAAGGGTTAGGTCGTTCTATAGGCTTAAGTCGCAACATAGTCCAAGGTCTTGAATTTATGACCTAAGTGTTGATTCATCCAGGCGAGCTAAGAATTTAGGTCGTTTGACTACTCAAAGTAATTAGGTCGTTCTTGGTGAATTAAAGCATTAAGTTGTAGTGACAAACTAAGACTTGAAGCGTTCTAGCGACCTAAGTTTTAGTTCATTGTAGCAATCTAAACTAGATTCATTTTAACGACCTAAAGCCAAAGTTGTCTTGACAAACTAATGACTATATTTCAAGTGATATAAAACCTCTGGATGACACCATCAATTCAAGACAGGAAAATAAGAAAAGGAAACGTACATTTTTGGAAAACCAAGCCTTAAAACATAAAGCCTAAAGAATTTAGGTCGTTTCAAAGCTCAACCTTAGGTCGTTTCATGACTTAGAGGCTTAGGTCATTCCGTGATTTAGGAACTTAGCTCATTTCATAATTTAGGAAAATTTGGATTATTCTGATGGACTAAGAACTTAAATCATCTCGTCGACCTTAGATCGAAAATTTGGCATTCAAAGAGTTTGGTCATGCGGGCAAACTAAGTCTTTAAGCCGTTGACGACCTAGAACCTTAAGTCAAAATCATAACCTTAGGTTTAAAACCGCAGTAGTGACCCGAAGTCTTTACTTGATTGACGACCTAAGGTCTAAGCTAGCAGTAATGATCTAAAATCTATTATGGTTTCTCCAGCCTAAAGTTTAAGACGTTTCAAATAACACAAGTTGTTCAGCAAAGGAAAAAAAGTAAACGTACGGAGTTTTGGCTTAGAGCTCAAAAGCATTCAAGATCCCAAAATGATCATCATCCATGAACTAATCATAATCATACATGAGTTATAAGCAACCGATACTATAAAGAGAATCTCAAGTTGCAATTTCAAAATCAAATTACACAGGTTCACATGCCCTCCAAATTCCAATACAAAACTGATCCAAAAACATCTAACATAACAAAATCCCCAAGCTTGACTCGGAGCTAAGAACCGAGCGAAACAAAACGAGAATCAAACCTGATTCCAAGCAAAGACCGTTTGCGGTGATTTTCCAACCATTCGATAAGAGGCTCCAAGTGATTCGATTAGTAAGTAAAGTGAATCAGCTTCGATCAAGCGGTTGAGTGGACTCGTCGAAATCGAAATTATAGAGAAATAGTAAACCTTGATTGATGTTGTTTGTGGTTTCAAGGCGTTGGCTAATTATTAGAGGTGAACCGCTATTGATGAGTTATTTCCCAAAAAGAATAGAAGAGGGATTAGCGACTTAAACCAATATATAAAGGAATGTGGTTCAAACGGTCCAAGACCCATTGAGAAGCCCATAGCGATCTGTTAGTGGTATGAAGACTAACAAGCTAAATAGGTCCGGAACGACCTAAAATTTTGAACAATCTAAGGCTTAACACAACATAGCATTGAATATAAGAAAAGACGACCTAACACATGTCAAACTTACCGAAGTCGAAGCCTGTATTATTTCCATTATATACAAACTTCGAGGGGCAAATGTTAAACCATAAAATATGGCTTAGAAGCATAAAGCATAGTTAGGTACCACTCACAAGACGATGTTGGTTCGTGAGTGATTAGCTCGCAAAGGAGTGCTTGTCTAAGTCATTTTGTACCATAGACCGTTCAAAGGATTTAGGTAAGCAAGCATCCTTAAGCCGTTGTGCTCCTAAGCCCGCTATAGCTCTTTAGGTCATCCTGCTCTTTGGCCTATTCAAGCTTTGGGCTACTACAACACGTTAAACCGTCATAAGGCTTTGGGTCGTTCAACTTTGTGGTATGTTACAGATATTTTGGCTCGCCCAAGCATCTAAAGCCATCAGATAGTCTAGGGTCGTCCCACTCCTTAGCTCGCAAGGCACTTTAGCCCGTTCCGCAAGTCTCAGGTCGCGCCGCCATCATGTATGAGAGCTTTGGACCGTTCCGCCTTGTTTTAGCCTATTCTGTCTCAAGACAGACACCCTTGGACCACGAGGAGCTGGATTTAGACCTCTGGGTCTCCCGACAAGCTAAAACACGAACATGATAATTACCAAACTACCACCTGATCTTAATCTCATCTATAAATACCCCCCCTTGTTCCTTCATGGGGGGAGGGGAGAGACGGAATTTTATGACCCCGAAGGGCTGTCCAATTGCATTCTCTACTGATTTAAGCCATTCTAACATCTAATCATGTTCATTCAAGGAAGATCATCCATTAAATTCACCACGGAATTCATTGAAATCTCTTTATTTCCCAAAAGCTCATAGATCTACCATCATATTTTAACTCTCCAAAGGCCTCTCCTCTATCTTTTCTATTAATCCTTAGAGATCTAGTTGGATAATTTGCGGGATTGAAAAGATGAATGTAATTGAAATGATTGTATGTTTTGTGACCATTGTGAAAGTAATGAGAATGGATTCTGTAACACCCCACCTCCGCCAATGCCACTCTTGCAAGGGCACTGGCTTTGGGGGGCGTTAAACGAGGTAATCATGCATGCAGATATCACAAGACAGAACATATAAGTAAAACAGAGTAGTAAAGCAGCGGATAAAACTAACATTTCAAAACCATAGTCAAGTTACATCAAAGTACTTGGTCATTATTCTCCCACAAAACAAAGTCTAGAACATAAACTGAAAACTGGAAAAAAACATAAAGTAACTATCCCCAAAGTAGAATAAAGCCATAGCATGCTCAAGTCCAAACCGTACATGAGCAATCCAGAAAAGCAGCTAAAGACCCAGCTAGGTACCAGTGTTCCCACCCTGCAAACCTGGGGGGGGGAACGGAAGAAAAGAGGCGAAAGAAAACGGGTCAGTCAAAAAGACTGGTAAGTCTTATCTACTGTTAGTATAAAAACTAATAAAGTTAACTGGTCATGTAAAGCAGAGATGAAACATAGGGTGATAACTGGCATGGTGAAAAGATAGATCAAGTGTGGCATCGCATATACAAGGTTAAGTTGCACCAAGTGTGTACTAGTAATCCATGTCAAGCATAAACAAGAAGTGATCCCTTGGCCCAATCTTAGCCCAATATCCCGAGATAACCTAGTTCAAGGTCCAACAACACGGTCTAGTCGATCGGCTCCCTAAAAGCCTAACTCGTCAAGTGTCGCTGTCATACGGCCCAATCACGAAGTGTAGTCAAACTGTGCTAGGTCCACCCTAGGGTGTATCAAGCCCTAGGGTGCCAACCCCGGACACAAATCAAGCACAGTCTAAACCTACGGGTGCCCGTGTCTGCTTTTTCAACTCCGGACCATGTGCACGACCATAGTCCACCTGAACCTACACCAGCGCACCTACTCAGCCGTCGTTTTGGTCGCTTACATGTCAGCCCAGTAATCGTGCCCCACCCTAGCCTAGTACCTAGGGTATCATGATACAATCAAAAGGGTTACTAGTGAAAAGGACCTCGTAACTAGGGTTTCCTAACAGGTTAAATGTGGTTAACCCAATCCAATCAAGTATCAAGTTGGTTAAGTGTACCCAAGGTTCATGGCTTAACCCTATCAACCCATCGTGTTCATGCTGGTTAAGTGTTACGTGGCCCATGACTTAACCCTATCATGTGGCATTAATTAATTTAATGCACCTTAACCTCTCACATTAGACCTTGTTGTGGTTACTAGTTAAGCCGGGCGGGTTCGGGTAGCTTTACACCACAACCTAGTCTAACCTCGGGTTTAAGCACAACATGACCAACTACTCACATTGGGTCCTATTGTTTGTAGCCACTAGTTAAGCCGGTCGGTTCCGGGTAAATTTATGCTACAAACTCAACCCAACCTCGAGTTGGCCACACTCATCTTTTCTAAGTGTCATGTCCATCATTATGTTTACAAACATAATCACAAGTCAATGTTCATGTCATATTTTAAAACCATGTTTTCATGTCATTAATATTACCCAAATCCAACGCATTCCCATCGCATGTACGTTTCGCATAACATAACATAGATCAAAAGAGGGAACTTGGCAAAAGCATGACAAAAAGGGCATAAGGTAATAAGGTTGGCCAGAAGTTAGACATGGTGGCATATGAGGCATAAATATGTTCATTTAACTTGCATGTTACATTATAAGCCTCAAAACATGCATAACATTCAAACTTAGCGAATAGGTGATACATGATCATAAATGACATGGGATGATGACTAGGAGTTCGCATATAACATTATATGCAAGTTATCGTAAAGGTTATGAGAGTTCTCATGTGCCATAATGCAACATTTCAACATAAAGCTTATAGCTTTCTATGCATAAGGTCAAGGTGATAGCTTTACAAACATGCATAGAATAAATCTATGCATAACATGTTAGAATCAAAGCACATATCATACTTAGGCCCAAACTCAAACTTGCAACATGTCATATTTAACTTCATAGTTAGAATCTAAGAGTAGTATAGGGCTTACAATGCTATGAAGACTTATAAAATATAAATAAGATTGAGACTAAGCCACTAGCAACTCTAAAAACCCCAAATGAATACAAGCTCCAAGAAGCTCCTTTGATTATATGAAGAAATTTCCTTGTTTTAATGAAGAAAGATTGAACTTTGGCCTTGAATCAAGCTTTGGAACTCTCAAACAAGCTTAGGAACTCTCATATGAATGAAGATGGAGGCTATGACAAGAGGGTGGAGGCCATGATTAAACATTTTGGCATAGTTTAGTTGTAGGATTGATTTATGATGATTTAGGCTAGGTATTAGGGTCTTTTTTATAGATGATTAGGTTAGTTTAGACCATAGGATTAACCCTAATTCAGATATGGGCCATCAATTCACGTCACTAGCCTCCAGACATGTCTTGAGAAACAAGTCAGGTGCACCCAGGCCAGACTGGCCGACCACCCAAGTCGATAGGGGTGTCGACTGGGCAGTCGACACAGCCTAGGGTGTGTCGACTCCCAAGTCGACACCCCAGTCGACTTGGGGTGGCGGGAATTTTTCCCGCCTGCCCTGCCCAGCTGAATTTGAATTTCTGAATTCAAATTCGAATTTGAAATTTTCTGAAAACTTTGACGGGCCATATCTTGGTCATACGGACTCCGATTTTCGAAAACTCGGACTCTATTCGTGTATTTTTCCGAGACGAACGCAATGGCACAGCCCATTTCCCTTGATTCAGATTTTATCATTTAATTCTGCCTTGATTTATGTTATAACTTGTTATTCAAAATATGGGTTGTTACATCCTCCCCACCTTAAAGGATTTCGTCCCCGAAATCTCTAGGTTAGGAAGAACGTATCCTACCATCCATCATCCATCTACTCAAAACATCATCCACGTGCAGTCAATGTTCTTAACAAATTCTGAATGCTGTATGATTATATGCAAAGGTGTGTGTATATGTACTTATCTAATGCGAAAATCAGGCGGTTACTGATTCAGTAAACCCCCTTAATGCAAAGTATGTTAGTGAAATGAGTCCATATGTATGCAAAATCCTAACATAATTTATAATCTCTACATGAGTGCACATAACATTCATCCATATGCAACATCCACGTGATAGCATAACAAGTTTCATCCATGAATAAGTATAAGCACCCATGCATATGCAATATGAAAGCGTGTGAGCCGATCTTAGTGCCTAATGTGTATCATGCATCCACGAGTATCCACTTGCAAACACTTGCAACCACTTGCAAACATCAAGCATAACATGTTTCAAATACATGTTTCATCCAAAGGGTTTCTACCTAAGGTTCTCATGACAAGGCTAACGAGATAACAAGATAAACAGGATAAACATGGATAGCAAAAAGGAAGATATGTTAAAAAAGAAAAGAGGTCGAGAATGTACCCTCAAAAAGAAATGGATAAAGCCCACGCATCTTCTCCTCGGTTTCCCAAGTTGCATCCTCTTCGGCTTCACTCCACTGAACTTTCACCAATTTGACTTCTCGATTTCTTAGCTTCTTGATCTCTGTTCCCAAGATACGAATCGGAGCTCTCCTCAAGGTTGCCTCTTTCTCTACCTCCACATCTTCAAGAATGCTTGGTTCAACCACCTCAGCGGACTCATGTAGGCACTTTCGGAGATGCGAGACATGAAAGACATTATGCACTCCGGCTAGCTTCTCGGGCAATTCCACCTTATAAGCCATCTTTCCAATCCTCTCTATGATAGGGAAGGGTCCTACGAACCTTGGTGCTAGCTTCCCAACTGCTCCAAAACGTACCACATTACGCAAAGGAGAAACCTTCACGAAAACCATATCCCCAACTTCGAATTCTAAATCTGTCCTTCGCTTGTCAGCATAGGATTTCTGTCGGTCTTGGGCCGCTTTCATCCGTCTTCTCACCAATTCAACTTTCTCGGATGTGTCCCGTATCATATCGGGCCCAAGTATAAGCCTATCCGTTGTCTTCCACCAACAAGATGGTGACCTACACGGCTTCCCATACAAAGCTTCAAATGGTTCCATCCCTATGCTAGCTTGATAGCTATTATTATAAGCAAACTCTACAAGAGGGAGGTGGTCCTCCCAAGTACCACCGAAGTCAAGAACACAAAGCCTCAAAAGATCTTCCAGCACTCTATTCACCCTTTCGGTTTGGCCATCCGTCTGGGGGTGATAGGCTGTACTTAGATTCAATCGCGTACCCATCGCTTCTTGCAAACTATTCCAGAACTGGCTAGTGAAGATTGGGTCATGATCGCTAACTATGCTAGAGGGAACTCCATGCAACCACACTATCTCTCGAAGATAAATAGATGCTAGCCATGATGCGGTCCTCTTGCTCTTTACTGGAATGAAATGAGCACTCTTCGTAAGTCTGTCAACTATGACCCATATGCTCGTATTCCCTTTCCTTGACCTAGGCAATCCATCCACAAAATCCATAGAAATACTTTCCCACTTCCATTGCGGGACCTCCAATGGATGTAATAGCCCTCCAGGTTTCTTCGACTCGGCTTTCACTTATTGGCACACCATGCACTTTGAAACATACTCTGCCACATCTTTCTTCATTCCAGCCCAAAAGAAAATGCGCTTCATGTCCCTATACATCTTATCTCCTCCAGGATGTATAGTCATCTTCGAGTGATGTGCTTCTTCGATAACTTTATGCACCAAGTCTCCTACTTGTGGAACGCATAGCCTTCCATCACGCCTTAGCCAACCCTTGTCGTCAATAGTATATCTAGCAAGGTGACCAGACGTCTCACCATGAATCAACTTGTCCATGACCTCGACAATCTGCGGGTCTCCTTTCTGCGAAGCCCCAACTTGATCAAGAAGTATAGGTCTAAGCTCAAGGGATGCTAACGAACCCGTCATCGACTCAACAGCTGTTGTGAAATCAAAGGTTGCCAAGAACTCTAGGCTCCTCATCTCAACAAACAAGGGACTCAAAGTCAACCTACTTCTGCTTAATGCATCTGCCACAACATTACCCTTACCAGGGGTATAAGCTATCTCGAAGTCATAAGATGCCAAGAATTCCATCCACTTTTGCTGCCTTAGATTCAGATCTTTCTGCGAGAAGAGGTATTTGAGCGACTTGTGATCGGTATACAACTCAAACCTTTCGCCTAGGAGATAGTGGCGCCAGGATTTGAGTGCAAAGATAATCGCTGCCAACTCCAAATCATGAGTGGGATAGTTCTTCTCATGAACTTTAAGTTGCCTACCCCCATAACATATCACTCTTCCTTCCTGCATCAGAACAGCACCTAACCCCGTGCCACATGCATCGGTGTACACGGTAAACATCTTACCGCCATTAGGTAATGCCAAAACTGGAGCTGTAGTAAGGGCCCTCTTGAGCCTTTGAAAAGCAAGCTCACACTCTAAGTCCCATGCAAAGACTAAGTTCTTCTTCGTCAACTTAGTAAGAGGGGATGAAATCTTAGCGAAGTCCCTGATGAACTTCCTATAGTAGCCCGCCAGACCGAGAAAGCTTCTTACTTCGGTTGCATTCCTAGGAGTCTTCCAGTCTTGAACTACAACCACTTTCGCGGGATCCACCGCTATGCCTTGCTTAGAGACTATATGTCCAAGAAACCTAACTTCCCTTATCCAAAAATGGCATTTTGGAGAACTTGGCTTTCAACTGATGAGCTCTAAGCATATCCATCACTTCCTTGAGATGTCTAGCATGTTCTTCCTCATCCTTTGAGAAGATCAGAATATCATCCACGAAGACAACCACGAACTTGTTAAGGAACTCCCTGAACACCCTACTCATCAAATCTACGAAGTAGGCGGGTGCATTAGTCAAACCGAATGGCATGACAAGCCATTCAAAGAATCCATCTGGAGTCCTAAACGCCATTTTATCAATACTATCCTCAGCCACTCTAAGCTAATGGAATCCGGTGGCTAGATCGAGCTGAGAGAAAACAGAAGCACCAACAAGCTGGTCAAAGAGGTCATCAATCCTCGGTAATCGGTGCCTATTCTTCTTTGTCAGCTTGTTCAACTCTCGATAATCAACACATAGAGGAAGCGAACCATCCGCCTTAGTAGCGAATAACACAGGAGCACCCCACTCAGAAATGCTTCGCCTAATAAAATTCTTCTCAAGCAACTCCTTGATTTGCTTACTGAGCTCTCTTCTTTCCCGTGGGGCCATGTGCCTAACGGGCAATGAAACTGGCTTGGCATTATCAACAAGATAAATGCGGAAATCTATCTCTCGTTTAGGGGGTAACCCCTTAACCTCTTCAAAGACATCAGGATAGTCTCGGACCACCATTACAGATTGCAGATCATTGATGGACGAGTCAAGAGATTCAAGATAACATAACATGACGGGATCTCTAGGGTTACAAGAAATTTCTAGGGTATTACCGAGGCGAGTCAAGAGCCTCACCACCCTATGCTCACAATCGAGAATGGCTCCATAACTGGACAACCAATCCATGCCCAAGATCAACCCGTATCCCGTGAATCCAAGAACATAAGCATTACACGTGAATTCTACGGTCAAGATAGAAATCTTCAATCCACACAAATCATAGATAGATGGGCGGAACCCCCAATTGGATTTGAAACACTAACGGGATCCTCAACTAGACTAGTACTTAGGTGCAAACTTTCAACAAGATCAGAAGAAATAAAACTATGCGATGCGCCAGAATCAAATAAGGTGCGAACAGGAAAATCAGAAATATAAACAAGGCTTTCTACAGAAATACTACCTCGGTCCTGAACTGGAGCAGTGTTGAGAGCATGCACTTGCCCTCCCGAAGGTCCTGCACGTTGAGTCTGCCCTTGCCCTTCTCCTTGCTTCTTGGGGCAATCCTTGCTAAGGTGTCCAGGCTCTCCACAGTGAAAGCATTCGCCCAACTTCCTCTTCTTCTTCCTGCAATCTTTGGCTATGTGCCCAACAATCCCACAGAAGTTGCATTTTCTTGGGTCCTTTGCCTTGTTGTTGTTGGCCTTATTGCCCTTGTTGTTCTTGTTGTTCTTGTTGTTCTGATTGCTCTGATTTCCTCCCCACTTGGAGTCCGTCTTCTTAGTTTGAGTCTCATTAGGCTTGACTTCTTTCTTGCCATTCTTATCGTCTCCTTGAAGCAATGCCATGTCCACTAGGCCTTCAAAAGTGGCCCTCATGGGTATATGAGATAGGGCTAAACCTTGTAATGGCTCATTCAACCCTCGTGCAAAGCGTAAAGCCTTCTTCTGGGGAGTATTAACCATGTCCAAACCGAATCGAGCAAGCTGGTTAAACTTATCCACATACTCCCTCACTGTCATGTCCCCTTGCTTCAAAGATATAAATTTCTCCAATTGCAGATTAGCCTCAGCAGATGATAGAAACTTAAGCCCAAACCTCGTCCTAAAGTCGGCCCAAGTCTCTATAGGCCTAGTAGCATTGGTGACCTCCCACTAATAAGCAGCTTCTTCTTTTAATAGCCATGCTGCCAATAAAACCTTTCTATGGTCTTCCACATCAAAGATAGCGAAGAGATCTTCAGTTTCTTTCAACCAATTTCGTGCCTCCACAAAAGTCTCCGTCCCAATAAAATTCTTGCCACCCATCGCCTTAAAGTCTTTGCAAACCTTTGCGAAATCTGCTTGTGGATGCTGAGGAGGAGGAGGAGGAACCTCAGTTACGGTGGGGGTGTTTGCTGGGCCCGCATCATTGGCCCTAGCTTCCAAGTACCTCCGGAACCATCCGGGAATGGTTACTCCCTCGGGAAGGTTAAGATCGGCCATGCTGAAAAAGGAAAAGATAGATTAAGAACGAGGAAACAAAGGATAGTGCTAATGGCTTTTGGGGAATAGCCTTTTTAAAATAAACTAGACTTTTCTCGGAAAATACTTAATTGGTTTTGAAAATAGTTTTCCAAAAAGGTAAGTTATAAAAACCCTTTTTGCTCAAATCTTGTAAACCTTAGGCTCTGATACCAAATGTAACACCCCACCTCCGCCAATGCCACTCTTGCAAGGGCACTGGCTTTGGGGGGCGTTAAACGAGGTAATCATGCATGCAGATATCACAAGACAGAACATATAAGTAAAACAGAGTAGTAAAGCAGCGGATAAAACTAACATTTCAAAACCATAGTCAAGTTACATCAAAGTACTTGGTCATTATTCTCCCACAAAACAAAGTCTAGAACATAAACTGAAAACTGGAAAAAAAAACATAAAGTAACTATCCCCAAAGTAGAATAAAGCCATAGCATGCTCAAGTCAAAACCGTACATGAGCTATCCAGAAAAGCAGCTAAAGACCCAGCTATGTACCAGTGTTCCCACCCTGCAAACCTGGGGGGGGGGGGGAACGGAAGAAAAGAGGCGAAAGAAAACGGGTCAGTCAAAAAGACTGGTAAGTCCTATCTATATTAGTATAAAAACTAATAAAGTTAACTGGTCATGTAAAGCAGAGATGAAACATAGGGTGATAACTGGCATGGTGAAAAGATAGATCAAGTGTGGCATCGCATATACAAGGTTAAGTTGCACCAAGTGTGTACTAGTAATCCATGTTAAGCATAAACAAGAAGTGATCCCTTGGCCCAATATCCCGAGATGACCTAGTTCAAGGTCCAACAACACGGTCTAGTCGATTGGCTCCCTAAAAGCCTAACTCGTCAAGTGTCGGTGTCATACGGCCCAATCACGAAGTGTAGTCAAACTGTGCTAGGTCCACCCTAGGGTGTATCAAGCCCTAGGGTGCCAACCCCGGACACAAATCAAGCATGCACAGTCTAAACCTACGGGTGCCCGTGTCTGCTTTTTCAACTCCGGACCATGTGCACGACCATAGTCCGCCTGAACCTACACCGGCGCACCTACTCAGCCGTCGTTTTGGTCGCTTACATGTCAGCCCAGTAATCGTGCCCCACCCTAGCCTAGTACCTAGGGTATCATGATACAATCAAGAGGGTTACTGGTGAAAAGGACCTCATAACTAGGGTTTCCTAACAGGTTAAATGTGGTTAACCCAATCCAATCAAGTATCAAGTTGGTTAAGTGTACCCAAGGTTCATGGCTTAACCCTTTCAACCCATTGTGTTCAAGCTGGTTAAGTGTTACGTGGTCCATGACTTAACCCTATCATGTGGCATTAATTAATTTAATGCACCTTAACCTCTCACATTAGACCTTGTTGTGGTTACTAGATAAGCCGGGCGGGTCCGGGTAGCTTTACACCACAACCTAGTCTAACCTCGGGTTTAAGCACAACATGACCAACTACTCACATTGGGTCCTATTGTTTGTAGCCACTAGTTAAGCCGGTCGATTCCGGGTAGATTTATGCTACAAACTCAACCCAACCTCGAATTGGCCACACTCATCTTTTCTAAGTGTCATGTCCATCATTATGTTTACAAACATAATCACAAGTCAATGTTCATGTCATATTTTAAAACCATGTTTTCATGTCATTAATATTACCCAAACCCAACGCATTCCCATCGCATGTACGTTTCGCATAACATAACATAGATCAAAAGAGGGAACTTGGCAAAAGCATGACAAAAAGGGCATAAGGTAATAAGGTTGGCCACAAGTTAGACATGGTGGCATATGGGGCATAAATATGTTCATTTAACTTGCATGTTACATTATAAGCCTCAAAACATGCATAACATTCAAACTTAGCGAATAGGTGAAACATGATCATAAATGACATGGGATGATGACTAGGAGTTCGCATATAACATTATATGCAAGTTATCATAAAGGTTATGAGAGTTCTCATGTGGCATAATGCAACATTTCAACATAAAGCTTATAGCTTTCTATGCATAAGGTCAAGGTGATAGCTTTACAAACATGCATAGAATAAATCTATGCATAACATGTTAGAATCAAAGCACATATCATACTTAGGCCCAAACTCAAACTTGCAACATGTCATATTTAACTTCATAGTTAGAATCTAAGAGTAGTATAGGGCTTACAACGCTATGAAGACTTATAAAATATAAATAAGATTGAGACGAAGCCACTAGCAACTCTAAAAACCCCAAATGAATACAAGCTCCAAGAAGATCCTTTGATTATATGAAGAAAGATCCTTGTTTTAATGAAGAAAGATTGAACTTTGGCCTTGAATCAAGCTTTGGAACTCTCAAACAAGCTTAGGAACTCTCATATGAATGAAGATGGAGGCTATGACAAGAGGGTGAAGGCCATGATTAAACATTTTGGCATAGTTTAGTTGTAGGATTGATTTATGATGATTTAGGCTAGGTATTAGGGTCTTTTTATAGACGATTAGGTTAGTTTAGACCATAGGATTAACCCTAATTTAGATCTTGGCCATCAATTCACGTCACTAGCCTCCAAACATGTCTTGAGAAACAAGTCAGGTGCACCCAGGCTAGACTGGCCGACCACCCAAGTCGACAGGGGTGTTGACTAGGCAGTCGACACAGCCTGGGGTGTGTCGACTCCCAAGTCGACTTGGGGTGGCGGGAATTTTTCCCGCCTGCCCTGACCAACTGAATTTGAATTTCTAAATTCAAATTCGAATTTGAAATTATCTGAAAACTTCCACGGGCCATATCTTGGTCATACGGACTCCGATTTTCGAAAACTCAGACTCTATTTCGCGTATTTTTCCGAGACGAACGCAATGGCACAGCCCGTTTCCCTTGATTCAGATTTTATCATTTAGTTCTGCCTTGATTTATGTTATAACTTGTTATTCAAAATATGGGTTGTTACAGATTCCAAAGTGGATGCAGATCAAATTTGATGGAACCACTATACAATTTTGTGCCCTTTACTTTATCTTTATTATTTTATGGCTCCACTTTTTCTGATTAGCATTTTGAGAAGTACATTTTAGTACCTTTGGTGTTGAGATCGAATTTGAATTTAAACATTTCCTTTGGTGTTGAGATCTAATTTGGATTTTAACACATTCTTTTTTAACTATGTTTGATAGCATTACCCAATCTCTTGTTTTGAATAGTTTCTAATCATCTAAATTAGACGCACCACTAAATCTTTCTAAAGCCTAACATAAAGATGGCTTCTTATCTATAGCTTGGCGAAATATATATGATAGTCTTATATATTGAAACCTGTATATCCAAGTCCTTCCCGTTGTTGTAAGATATTTCCACTTTTCAAGTAAAATGAACTATCACACACATGAGGTAGTTGTCGCATATAACAAACTAAGACAATCGAAATACCATCGAACAAGTCATTGACTGAAAAAATATCATGGAAACATAAATCAACATTAGCAATCATTGTCCTACCAAGCATGATATTTTCATCAATTATAATCAACTTGGTATCATTATATTCTTCTAGCATACGACTTCATTGCTCTCCTGAACTTCTTTATAACATGACTTTCTTCTCGAAGATATCAAAAGTTCATGATGGATAGCATTACCACCAATGTTAAATGCGAACATTCCAGTTGGAGCCAAAACACTATCGCTTTACTAGTTCCAAAATGAGTTATAATCGTTTCATAATAGCCCGTATTTTACGTATCAGAAGATCGTGAAATATTTTTATTTTATTCCCTGAGGGTTGGATCATTCTCATATTTTGATATGTTGCTTATGGGGATGTGAGAAATGTCCATAATTTTTACTAATTTTATTTGTGACCATTTTTCCCCTGTCAGTCTTGTACAAGGGATAACTTTTGACTCAGGTCGAATTAGGTAGTGAGACTTATGCCATTGGAAAGGAAATGATGAATGTCTTTCCGTAGAGTTTTTACATTAAAGATTTGGCTCAGCGGTTTGGGAGGAATCGCGGTTTTAAGGTTTAACAGTTGGTTGTTCAGGTTTGTGAAGCCTTAATGGGCTGATTTGGAGAGTGGGCTAGTGGAAGAGTATAAATAGGGCGTAGGAGGTATTGGAAATGGTTTAGTTTCTCTATTATCTCATTTGGTGGCCCACGTTCCTCCTTTCTCTAACACCTTTCACCATTAAAAATCAAACCTAAAGGAAGGAAATCGAATATCTACACAATTTGAGGCTAGATCTACATCAATTGAAGTGAGAATTCATCAGATCAAGGGGTTTGGTTCAAATTGCTTGCGTCTGGAACCTCAATTCATTGTTTTTTCTTTGATTTAGAGAATTGGTGAGTGATTTGCATCTCTCACATGGATTCAATGAAGTATATGAATGTTTGATCAAGTTTTTCATCAAATTCAAGTGTTTTACCATAGATCTATACCTTGACAAGTCCATTTTTATATGAATCACTCTATGAACTAGTTAACATGTTTAAACCGGTAATTCTTATGCCATTTCATATGTTTGTGCAAGTTAGATTCGCAATTTAGATCACATGTTCATTTAACATGATTTTTGTGAAAATTGTATGATTTTGATGAAATAGTCATTTTCATCTTGTTATTGATTTCATAACATGCTTGTGGTTGTATTGGATGAATCAGATGAATTGAATGAGTTGGTTTTGTCGAATTGGTCATTTAGCGAAGTTTTGGTTAAATTAGGGGAAGAATTGGATTTGTCCAGGTTTTCGGTTGTGCAATCCCTGGTCGGTCGAGCCAAAGGAGGGGTCGGCCATGCAAATGTATGGCTTGGAAAAGAAGTTAGGGTTGGCGCACGTAGGAGATTGGTCGAGTAGAGTTTGGTCGAACGTAGTCAAGCCAAGAGGTCGGTTGGTCGAGCAAGGGGGACTGGGTCGGTCGAACATCGACTCGAGCATGGTCATGTTTTAGTGCAGTGATTGGGTTCGAGCAGGGTCGGGTCAAGCACGAGTTTGGGTCGACCAATGACAGGGTCGGTTGTGCACCCAAGTAAGGGTTCGGTTGGTCTTTGGTTGTACCAAGTGAAGGGCTCGGTAGGTCCAGTGGTGGAGTCGTCGGATCGATCACACCAGGGTTATTTCTGAAAATTTTATTTTTCGAGTATGATTCAGATTTAAACAAAAAGGTCGGAAAAATATTATTTTCGGGGATAACCCCCCGAGCCCTAGCCGCAACGCAGTGATGTAATTTGGCTCGGTGATGGTGTGACTTCGAAGTAAATTCAAGTAGGAAGGTTCGAAGTGTTGACAGGTGTTCATTGATCGGTGTAGAACAACGAATGTGGTGGAAACTCAAAAGTCGTGAGTTGGTGAATAATGGTTGCTCGAGAAGGTTGCTTGAGCTATGAAAAGGCGTTAAGTTGGATGACTAGAGATTCGAAGGCCGAGAAATTATCGTTGTAGTAAGTTCTAGCAGGCTCAAAGCAGGGGTACAATAGGGGCACTTAAAAGACTGGTTGTAAGTCGAGTACCCTGGGTATCATTGAAAGGCCTAGTTGTCAAGGTTGGACATGCATACGTATCGTAGAAAGGCATATGGAGTTTATGCTAGAACAGGGGTTACCATCAGTCCTTGACTTATGGCAAGGTTGGTTGGCCTTCGAAAGATTAATGATGGTTTCGAAGCAGGATTAGCGGTGATAGGCAGAGTCTGTCATGAATGATTGGTTGCTTTGTTTGAACCATCTCATGTAGATTGTCCAACGTCGAAGGATATGTTCCTTGGGTGCTTGTCTGATATTGGTTTAGGCATCTACAGCTTGTGCTTGAGGGATGTTGAGTTCGATTAGGATAGTTTACATGAGATATATAATCTGGATGTCATGTGTAACACCCCAAATTTGTACCGACACTAAAAGAGTATAAATTAAATAATAATTAATTTAATATTTAGAGTTAGAGGAAATGGACCGCACCATTGGTACCATCTCGAAATTCTGGTCAAGATAGATGCGTAAAACGGATACCGTATGAGGAAGTTATGAGGGTTTTAAGTTTGTATATGCACAGAAATATTTTATATATACGCATGAGTCAGAGGTGAGTCAGAATTCTATCCAGAAGATTCAAATTCGAAAAATTCCTCTGAGCGGAAAAATTCCCGCTCTAGGGGGTCGACCCCCTGAAGGGGTGTCGACCTAGGGGTCGACCCATCCACAGGGGTGTCGAAACCCCTAGGGCTGATGTGGCACTCGATTTCAGTGGGTCTGGCAGCTATATATACGTGTCCTGTTTCTCATATTTTCTTCATTGGAAGTCATGGAGGTCGTATGCTGCTGGAGTGTGAACTGAACCATTTTCTACAACAACATATTCTACAAATCCAATTCAAAAATTATAGATCCGTTCTTCCTTAATTCTCTAAACCTAACGCTGTGAGTTCTAGTTGTTTTTAGGTTTAGATAAATAAAAGTATATTTTGAAAGGCAATGAATTGGATATGTTGTAAAGTACGATTATGTGTTAATGTGAAATCCTATACTATGTCATGACAGATCTATTTTCCTAGATCAAATAAAATTGTGGTTATTCGATTATGTTGCTTATGTGGATCTTTACTTGTAGCCGTGTTATGGTAGATGTACATCTATTAATTTGGATAGTTGTAACATTACTTAGATCCAGATCTTTATGTTAATAACCTTTCACCTGTCATATTGAGATCCATTGAGATATGTTGTAAACTTGACATGTGAATCCATCTTTAGATGTAAACATGTTACTATGTCACCCTAACTATGCTAGATCTAAATAATTGGATACCTTATGGTTAATTTAGATCTCATTATGTTGCGTTGACATCATAGTTGCTAAAAGTCCATCACTTTTATGCCTACCTTTCCATGATGATTACATGACCATTCGCCTTGTTATCATACCAGTTTATATTTATGTTTATGCCAAGATATGTTGAAACTATCACCTTCGTCATATTCCCTTTTCATTGTTGTAGCTAGGCTACTTTATAGCCTAGATGCTGCCAAAATACGTACAAATATGTTAGAGAGGGAACGGGGAAAAAGGGATTATAATTGGCATAATTTATGTAATATTTATATGAAATGGAGAATTTAATGCAAACGGGGAAAACATAGAAATAGTTACCTATAATAACAAAGGTAAATTTGGATTAATTTGGAATGTTTCGTAATTTACAATTAGGAATTGTAAATTTTACTTATGACACGAGGTTAGGTTACATTATTGGTGGAAGTCTGCCCCGGACCCGACCAGCATATCTAGCAGCCACTAATGTTGAACCTAATGTGGGAGGTCTAAGTACGCAAATACGAATCGGGCTAAGACACGAGGTTAGGCCTAACTGTGGAATAAGACTGCCCGGACCCGACCGACATATCCAACATCCACACGTTGTAGGCCTAATGTGGGAGGTCTAGCCCATTATAAAACCATAAATAGGGATGGTAAAGAATTGGACTAGTTAACCTAATTTAAACCATAAAGATTGTATGACTATGAACTTAAGTTAGGGTTAAGTAAAAGCGAATGGGTAGTGGGTGGGTTAAGTAAATTAGAGGGAGTGGGTAATATTTACATATAGGCCCACGAACTTAACCCAATAAGGTTATGTAATTTAAGACACCTAGTGGTATACATAACCGATAGATAATGTAATGAAGTTATGTAATTAAAGACACCATTTAGGTTAAGCATAACTGGTTTAGGGCTACGTAATTAAAGACACCTAAGGGTATACATAGTCAGTGGAAAACCTAGTGGGGATACAAGACAAGGGGGAGAGCTTGTATCATGTTGTGTGGGACCCGTTTCAGTAAGTAACCTGGAGTTGGTATCAAGTAAAGAACTTTGTACTAGGCGGAGAAGGGGCATGCTTACTGATTGATTGTAAGAGATCCAAACGAGGCAGATGGTGTGGGCGGCGCTAACCGATCGGGGACATGTGCGTGCATGGGCTGGGCAAAGGGGACTAAGACAACCATGACACGAGTAGATATGGTTGTGCACACCGTAGGTTGCCGCTTTAGGAAGTGATACCTCTTACTATGGGGCTAACACAGGATATCTACAGGGTAGGGAGCCGATCGATTAGGGTAGTGGTTAGGGTATAATTGGACGTATGACATAAACCTACCAACTCATAGCGGAAAGGATCATCTCATTTTAGTTATACTAGTAATAATGTAGAGTAATCGTAAGTGAGACACATACACCTTACCTTATCTTTCTTACCTTGTCACACTTGCCATTTATGTAGTGATCTCTCTTATCCACTTTCTATGCCTATCATGTAGCTTTTATTTATCTACTGGCTAAAAGTAACTAGACTCGCCAGACTCTATGTCTGACCCTGTGGTTTCTCCATCTTTCTTCCGCTTCCCCCCCTCCAGGTTCTCAGGGAGGAAACACTCAGAATTAATCAGGACTCAGATATCATCTTGCTAGGAGCTACTTCTGAAGTATGGCCCAGGTTCTTGTCCCTACTATGGCTTAACTCTTTTAATTGGGGGAATGATGCTTTTTATTTACTTATGTACTCTGATGGTGTAAGACAGAAGTTATTTTATTGTAATGGTTTTTGTGACTTGTGAAATTGTGGACCATGGTATTATGACTTATGTTTGAAGTAAAAGTTTAAATTTTCTACTGCTGCCTTATTTATATCTATCTTGTAATTATTCTGTGTCTGTTTACCTATAGTGCTTCATGAAATTTAATGCATTCCCTTAGTAAGTGACATTAATGGACGTAGGGTGTTAGACTTGGTATCAGAGCTGAAGGTTACCAGATTAGATAAAAAAATTTGGAAACTATTTTCAAAAAGGTTTTAAAAAAAGCATTTAAAAAAAAGTCTATTTTGAGAAAAACATTCCCCAAAAGCCATATGTAGTATCCTTCGGTCCTTCATCTAAATTTCTTCCTCTTCCCTTTTTCAGCATGTTTGGGGAACAAAACATTCCTAATATCCCAGAGGGCGTCACAATACCTAGATGGTTCCGTAGGTATTAGGAGGCCACGGCGCCTACCGAAGGCCAATAAAACATTCCTCCTCCAGCTGCACCAGTCATTCCTCCTCCTTCTCCTCCTCCAAAAGCTGACAACTTTGCCAAGATCTGCAAAGACTTCTGGGCTATAGAAGGAAGGCCAATTGCTTTAATTGCGGAGAGTTCGCTTCTCCAAAGAGTGCCCGAAGAAACGGGGATCATAGGGACAAGGTCAAAGAGCAAGGACTTCTGGAGGGCAGGTGCATGCTCTCACGATCAGTGCTCCTGAAAGAGGTAGAAAAATTTCCGTAGAAAATTTAGTTTCTCTTTCAAACTATTCAGTTAGAACACTTTTCGATTCTGGTGCTTCACACTCGTTTATATCTAGCTCTGTGGTTGAATCTCTGCACTTAGTTACTAGTATGGTAGTAGATCCCGTAGTTGTTTCAAACCCCATTGGTGGTTTGGCTCATTTATCGATGATTTTTCGGGGTTTGAAAATATCTGTGCTAGGCGTCGAGTTTGAATGCAACGCGTATGTGCTTGGGTTTATAGGCTATGTGTTGATTCTAGGAATGGATTGGCTTACCATGTATGGGGCCATTCTGGATTGTGAGAGGAGGGTTGTTAGACTCTTGACTTGTCATGGGAAGACCCTCGAAGTTTCTTGTGATCCTTAAGGGTCTGTTATGCTTATCTTCCTAGAGTCTCTAGATGCATCCATAGATGATTTGCAATCTGTTCCGGTAGTTTGAGATTATCCCGATGTTTTTGATGAGGTACGGGGTTTACCTCCAAGGCGTGAGATCGACTTCCGCATATATCTAGTGGACAACGCAAAGCCAGTTGCATTACCAGTGAGCCACATGGCTCCAAGAGAAAGGATGGAGCTGAGTAAGCAAGTAGGGGAGCTACCTGAAAAAGTGTTTATCAGACGAAGCATATCTGAGTGGGGTGGTCCAGTAGTATTCGCAACTAAGCGGATGGTTTGCTTCGTTTGTGTGTTGACTACAGAGAGTTAAATAAAATCACTAAGAAGAATAGGCACCCAATTCCGAGGATAGATGATTTATTTGATTAGCTTGTTGGTGCCTCGGTATTTTCTCAGTTGGACTTGGCTACGGGGTTCCATCAGTTGAGGGTGGCTGAGGATAGCATAGATAAGATTGCTTTCAGAATTCCAGATGGTTTGTTTGAATGGCTAGTTATGCCTTTTGGGTTGACAAATGCACCCGCCTATTTTGTTGATGTGATGAATAAGGTGTTTCGGGAGTTCCTAAACGAATTTGTCGTAGTCTTTGTTGATGATATCTTGATCTTCTCCAAGAGTGAAGAAGAGCATGCCCAACATTTGGGAGAAGTTTTGAAAACTCTCAGTGACCATCAGCTAAAAGCAAAGTTCTCCAAATGCCATTTCTGGAGAAAGGAGGTGAGATTCTTGGGGCATGTAGTCTCCAAAGAAGGGATAGCTGTAGATCCCGCCAAGGTGGTTGCAGTACAAGATTGGTAGATTCCTAAAAATGCAACCGAGGTGAGAAGCTTTCTTGGGTTGGAAGGTTATTGTAGGAAGTTCATTAAGGACTTCGTGAAGATATCAGCCCCTCTCACCATGCTGACAAAGAAGAATTTGCCATTTTCATGGGACATAGACTGTGACGTTTCTTTCCAATGACTTAAAAGGGCTATGACAACAACCCCAGTCTTGACCTTTCCCGATGGGAGTAAAGTGTTTACTGTTTACCCTGATGCGTGCGGTACAGGGCTTGGTGCGGTGCTGATGAAAGAAGGGAAAGTAATATGTTGTGGGGGTAGACTGTTGAGAGTTCATGAGAAAAACTACCCCACCCATGATCTAGAGCTAGCTACCATAGTATTCGTGTTAAATACATGGTGTCATTATCTACTTGGAGAAAAGTTCGAGCTGTACACCGATCATAAATCTCTCAAGTATCTATTCTCACAGAAGGATCTAAACTTAAGGCAACAACGGTGGATGGAGTTCTCATCTTCATATGATTTTGAGATTACTTATACCCCTGGCAGGGGTAATGTGGTGGCAGACGCGCTAAGTAGACAGAGAGTGGCCATGAGTCCTCTGTTTGTGGAAAGAAAGAACTTGGAGTTCATATCAGCTTTTGATTTTAGATCCTCCATCGAGGTTTTTCCTGATATATTTGCATCCTTAGAGACACGACCGACTCTTATGGACCAGATAGGAGCATCGCAACAAGGTGACCCACAGATTCTAGACATCATGGATAAGCTCAAAAGAGGGGAGACTTCTAGTCACCTCAGTAGGTATGCCATAGATGAAAAGGGGTGGTTACGACGAGATGGAAGGCTTTGAGTTCCTCAAACTAGAAGCTTGACAAAGGCAGTCCTAGAAGAAGCCCACCATTCTAAGATGACCGTTCATCCATGGTGATAAGATATATAGGGATATGAAGAGGTTTTCTTTTGGGCTGGGATGAAGAAGGATGTGGCCGAATTTGTTTCTCATTGTTTAGTTTGCCAGCAAGTAAAAGCTGAGCAAAGGAACAGAAATGGGAAAGCGTCTTATGGATTTAATAGATGGTTTGCCTAAATCGAAGAATGATAATACTAGTATTTCGTTGATAGTGTATAGAATCACTAAGAGCGCTCTCTTTATCCCAGTTAGGAGTAAGAGGACGGCATCATGGTTGGCAGCAGTTTATGTCCGAGAGATAGTCCGTCTTCGCGGAGTAGCTTCCAGCATCGTAAGCAATCGTAACCCCATCTTTACCAGTGAATTTTGGAGGAGCTTGCAAGAAGCATTAGGTACACAGTTGTGTTTAAGCATGCTTATCATCCTCAGACCGATGGGCAGATGGAGAGGGTGAACAGAATTCCTGAAGATCTTTTAAGGCTTTGTATCCTAGACTTCGGAGGGAAACAACAGGGTCAGACAAAAAGTCTGGCGAGTCTAGTTACTTTTAGCTAGTAGATAAATAAAAGCAACATGATAGGCATATAAAGTGGATAAGAGAGATCACTACATAAATGTTGGTGTGACAAGGTAAACAGGATAAGGTGTTTGTGCCTCACTGATGATTAATCTTCATTATTACTAGTATAACTGAAATGAGATGATCCCTTCCACTACGAGTTGGTAGGTTTTGGTCATATGTCCTAGTATACCCTAGCCACTACCCTAATCGATCGGCTCCCTACCCTGTAGATATCCTGTGCCAGCCCCATAGTAGGAGGTATCACTTCCTAAAGTGGCAACCCTTGGTGTGCACAACCATATCCACTGGTGTCACGGTCGTCTTAGCCCCCTCTACCCGGCCCATGCACGCACATGTCCCCGGTCGGTTTGCGCCGCCCACACCATCCGCCTCGTTTGGATCTCTTACAATCAATAAGTAAGCGTGCCCCTTCTCCTCTTATTACGAAGTTCTTTACTTGATACCAACTTCGGGTAACTGACTGAAACGTGTCCCACACAACATGATACAAGATCTCCCCTTGTCTTGTATCCCCGCTAGGTTTTCCACTGACTATGTATACCCTTAGGTGTCTTTAATTACATAACCCTATACAAGTTATGCTTAACCTAAAGGGTGTCTTTAATTACATAATTTCATTACATTATCTATCGGTTATGTATACCACTAGGTGTCTTTAATTACATAACCTTATTAGGTTAAGCTCGGTTGGGCCTATATGTAAATATTATCCACTCCCTCTAATTTACTTAACCCACCCACTACCCATCCGCTTTTACTTAACCCTAACTTAAGTTCATAGTCATACAATCTTTATGGATTAAATTAGGTTAAGTAGTCCAATTCTTTACCATGTCCATTTATGGTTTTATAATGGGCTAGACCTCCCACATTAGGCCTACAACGTGTGGATGCTGGATATGCCGATTGGGTCCGGGCAGTCTTATTCCACAGTTGGGCCTAACCTCATGTCTTAGCCTGATTCGTATTTGCGTACTTAGACCTCCTACATTAGGTTCAACATTAGTGGCTGCTGGATATCCCGGTCGGGTCCGGGCAGACTTCCACCACTAATGTAACCTAACCTCGTGTCATAAGTACAATTTACAATTCCTAATTGTAAATTACTAAACATTCCAAATTAATCCAAATCTTTCATATAAATATTACATAAATTATGCCAATTATAATCCCTTTTTCCCCATTTCCTCTCTAACGTATTCGTACATATTTTGACAGCATCTAGGCTATAAAGTAGCCTAGCTACAACAATAAAAAGGGAATATGACAAAGGTGATAGTTTCAACATATCTTGGCATAAACATAAACTGGTATGATAACAAGGTGAATGGTCATGTAATCACCATGGCAAGGTAGGCATAAAAGTGATGGACTTGTAGCAACTATGATGTCAACGCAACATAATGAGATCTAAATTAACCATAAGGTGTCCAATTATTTATATCTAGCATGGTTAGGGTGACATAGTAACATGTTTAGATCTAACGATGGATTCACATGTTAAGTTTACGACATATCTCCATGGATCTCAATATGATAGGTGAAAGGTGAATAACATAAAGATCTAGATCTAAGTAATGTTACAACTATCCAAATTAATAGATGTACATCCACCATAACATGGCTACAAGTAAAGATCCACATAAGCAACATAATCGAATAAACACAAATTTATTAGATCTAGGAAAATAGATCTGTCATGACATAGTATAGGACTTCACATTAACAAAGAATCGTACTTTACAACATATCTAATACATAGTTTTTCAAAACATACTTTTATTTATCTAAACCTAAAGACAACTAGAACTCACAGCGTTAGGTTTAGAGAATTAAGGAAGAATGGATCTAGAATTTCTGAATCGGATTTGTAGAATATGTTGTTGTAGATAACGGATCAGTTCACACTCTAGCAGCATACGGCCTCTATGACTTCCAATGAAGAAAATATGAGAAATAGGACACGCATATATAGCTGCCAGACCCCTTGAAATCGAGTGCCACGTCATCCCTAGGGGTGTCGACACCCATGTGGGTGGGTCGACCCATAGGTCGACACCCCTCTAGAGGGGTCGACCCCTAGGTCAACACCCCCCTTGGGGGGGTCGACCCCCTAGAGCAGGAATTTTGCCGCTCAGAGTAATTTTTCGAATTTGAATCTTCTGGATAGAACTCTGACTCACCTCTGACTCATGCGTATATATATATATTATTTTCATGTGTATACAAACTTAAAACCCTCATAACTTCTTCATACGGTGTCTGTTTTACGCAAACCAATTATCTTTCTTGACCATAATTTCGAGACGGTCGCAATGGTGCACACCATTTACTCTAATTATGAATATTAAATTAATTGCTATTTAATTTATCTTCTTTTAGTGTTGGTACAAATTCGGGGTGTTATATCATGAGTGCTTTACTATGATTGAATGGGTGTTTCCATGGATGCATGGTTGAATTGTTTGTAAAGGCTATCACTGCCGGATGTTGGGAAGACGGGAGTTGAGTTCTTCTCTAGTGTTTGGTAAATTAGTTTGTTAATCTACCTATTCTTATAAACTTTATTGATTAAATTTGTTAGTTGTTTTATCGCTCACTAAGACTGTTGTCTGACTTAAGGTTTTACGTTTCCCTCTTATTACCTTTGACTGTTCATCCGTTTGTGGATGGGAAGACTAGGTGGCAGGTGATAGGTGATTTCTTAGTGTGGATGATTTAGCTGTTTGGAGACGAGAAGGAGGCTAGCATACAATCTTTCTACTATATAGTATTTGGATTTCCGCTGTTTGTTATTCTCTGAGTGCGATAGTGAGGCAATTTGTATAAACACTATTTCCAAGTGTATGGATATTACTTTCTAGTTGTTATGAAAGTCTTGTGTTTTCTGCTTCACTATTACTACGTGTTGTATATGTTCTATTAATTTTTATCCTTGTGCTGTGAGTTACGACAAGTCCCGATGTTGTTTACCAACTCTGATGTTCGTCTGTAGCTGCCTGGCACATCTTTCAGCACATTATTCCTCTTGTATAGTGCAGGGGTTATAGGCAATCATCACACATTTGCTATCAGAGCTCTAGTTAGTGATTTTAGCTAAAGTTCAAGACGTAACCACATATGAGAGATGTACTTGTAAATTTCAGTTGGACGCTTACTATATATATTAGGATATATAGTAGTAGCGTTTGTTCTCCTTTAGCAATTTTTCTTGGAAGTGGCTAATTATTCTAAATTACAGATTTAGAATGAGTAGACGTCCATCAAGACACGCTGCTAGGGGAGCTAATACTGGATGGGGGAAATAGCGGTGAACCAGACTCCCTACCATGTTTGAAGCCATAGTGGAGGCATTAATGCGAAGGGTTCCCGCTCCGGTGGCAGCTACGGTAGACATAGGAGTTCAGTTGCCTAGGGTTGTGGATTTTGCGAAGCTATGCAAAGATTATACATCTCTAGGAGGGAAACCATTCAAAGGAACTGAACCAGCTGAAGAGGTTAAGAGGTGGATGGATTCTTGAGTCCACATTTTTGGAGACCTGGGATTGGAAGATGCAACTAAGAGAAAGCTTGCAAGGCAGGGCCATGCAATGGTGGAATTCAGTTACACTTGAGACTCTAGAAGAGGAGATTTCATGGGAGAAATTTCAAGTTAAATTTGAGATGAAGTTTTTCTCCACTGCTCAGAAGTCCGCTCTATTCTGGAAGTTCGTAGAGCTGAAACAAAATGGTCGTTCTGTTCTTGATTATGTTTTTGATTTCGAGGCCTTGTCCAGATATGCTCGTTCCTAAATTGATGCACCTTATCAGAAGAACAAGAAGTTTGTTATGGTTCTGAATACCTATATTGGAAGGCCATTGGTGGATCATCTTGATGATTCATTTGAGAAGATTGTGGAAATAGCTGTTCCCCATGAGAGCTTGTTTCCTAAGGAAGCAAATGTTGTTGCTGCAACCAAGGAAGTTCAGAAACTACAGCAAGATGGCAATAACAAGAATAACAAGCAGCAACAGTAGAAAGGAAAGGATGGCCAAAAGAAGCCGAAGAGTGAGGTGGTTTGCTTTAACTTCCAACAGAAGGTTCATTACTCAAGTGAGTGCAAGAATCCCAAAGCTGAGAAGAAGTGCTTCAAGTGTGGAAAGCCTGGGCATGAGAAGAAAGACTGTCCAAAATCAGCTAAGTTCAACCAAGTTGTGAAGGCATATGCTTTGGAAGCCGTGCCAACTTCTTCGAGAGCTCCTACTGCAGATGAGAAGGGAAAGGGTGTCATTGTTCAAGCTACCCTTTTAGTTAATGGTGTTTCAGTTCGTGTGTTGTTCGACACTGGAGCATCGCATTCTTTCATTTGCAATAAGCTTGTGTGCCGCTTGGGTTTGGAACCCGAGATTTGTGATAGACCATTGATCGTGACTAATCCAGTTGGGGGTTCATTAAATATTTGCATGATTTGTCATAGTCTAGTGTTGTCGAGTCATGGTTGCTCTTTTGTGTGTGATTGCTTTGTTCTTAACTTCGTTGGATTTTGGATCATCTTGGGCATGGATTGGCTCGAAAGGTATGCGGTAAGGGTGAACTGCGGGAAGCTAGAGGTGAGAGTCGGGGTGTGGAAGGGCGAAAGGTGTTGATTAGATGTAAGCGCGAAGATGGTTTCTTCATGAGCTACCTATATTCGCTTGAGATTCCACAGGAAGACTTGTCATCTGTGCTGATCACTAATGAGTATGAAAATGTCTTTGATGAGGTCAAAGGGTTGCCACCGCATTATGAGATCGAGTTTAGGATCTATTTGGTCGAGGGTGCTAGACTAATCATTATGCATCTTAGGCGGATGATGCCTAAGGAATAACAAGATTGGAGGTGCAGGTACGTGACCTTTTGGGAAAAGGATTCATTCGAAGGAGTGTATCCAAACGGGGTGCATCGGTCGTGTTTGTAACCAAAGAGGATGGCTCTTTAAGATTATGTGTGGACTAACGTGAGCTGAATAAGGCGATTAAGAAGAACAAGTATCTATTGCCGAGGATTGATGACTTGTTCAATCAGCTTCACGAAGCCAAAGTGTTTTCTCAGATGGATTTGTCAACGGGGTTTCAACAGTTGAGGGTGGCTAAGGATAGAGTGGCAAAGAATGATTTTAGGACACCATCCAGTTTCTTCGAATGGTTGGTGATGCCATTTGGGTTAACTAATGTGCCAGCGTATTTCATAGATCTTATGAATACGGTATTTAGAGATCAGTTGAACAAGTTCGTGCTTGTGTTCGTGGATGACATTCTGGTTTATTCCCAGAACGAGGAAGAACACAAGACGCACTTAAGAGGGGTGTTGGAAATCTTGCAAAAGCATCAGCTGAGAGCTAAGTTTTCAAAGTGTCACTTCTGGAAGAATGAAGTGAGGTTTTTAGGATATGTAGTTTTTGGAAATGGGATAGCGGTTGACCCCACTAAAGTGGCAGCAATCCAGGACTGGGATAGACCTAAGAATGCGACGTGTGCGAAGTTTTCTTGGGTTGGAAGGATATTACCGACAATTTATCAAGGATTTCTCTAAGATAGCTGCACCGTTGACAGGATTGACGAAGAAGAACCAAGTGTTCATATTGGATGCGAAGTGTGAACAAGCATTTAGAATCCTGGAAGAAAGACTGATGAGTGCTCCTGTGTTGACCATTCCAAGTGAGAATGAAAAGATGATTGTGTATACCAACGCATGTAGCACTGGGCTTGGAGCAATACTAATGCAAAAGGATAAGCTTGTGGCCTACGCGAGTCGGCAACTAAAGCCGCATGAGAGAAATTACCCAACCCATGATTTAGAGTTGGTAGCGGTTGTATTTGCTCTGAAGGTGTGGAGACATTACCTGTTGGGAGTGAGATTCTAATTGTTCATGGATCACAAGTCGTTGAAGTATCTTTTCTCCTAAAGGATTTGAATCTTTGGCAACAAATATGGTTGGAGTTTCTGGCATCATATGGTTTTGGTATAGTCTATAATCTTGGCAAGGGTAACGTGGTTGCAGATGCGTTGAGTCGAGGACACACAAGTTTGGGAGCAATGTTTTTGAAATGGAAAAGCCTCAAGTATTTGGCAAGGTTCGATTTCAGGCCACGGTGTAAGTCGAAAATTGAAATGTTGGCAAGCTTGTCGATAAGACCCACTTTTATCGAAAGGATTGGAGAGGGCCAAAAGAAAGATGCAAAGCTTGTCGAATTTATCCATAAATTGGAACTAGGGAATAAAGAGTTCAAAGTCGATTGAGAAGGTTGGCTACGAGAGCAAGGATGGCTGGTTATTCATGATACTGATGGATTGAGAGATGAGGTTCTGAGAGAATGTCATCACAAAAAGTTGACGATTCATCCCAGTGGTAATATGGTGTATTAAGACATGAAGTGAGTAAACTGCTGGGAAGGGATGAAGCAAGATATTGGAAATTTCATTTCCAAATGCATGAACTGTCGGTTGGTGAAAGCCGAATAGAAGAAGCCGAGTGGTTTGCTTCAGCCATTAGAAGTTCCTACATGGAAGTGGGAGCAGATATTGATGGATTTTATCAATGGATTATCTAGAACCAGGGCAGGAAACAAAGGAATTTGGGTCATCGTGGATCGCTAGACCAAAAGTGCAAGGTTCACTCCTGTCAAGTCGACTAGGACGACATCGAAATTGGCTGAAATTTATGTGAAATGGACAGTTTGATTCCATGGTACCCCAAAGACTATAGTGAGTGATCAAGGTCCATTGTTCACGAATGGATTCTGGAAAAGACTGCAAGAAGCTTTGGGAACCGAGTTGTGCTTAAGTACGACTTACCATCCCCAAACTGATGGGCAAACCAAGAGGTTTAACCGAGTTTTGGAAGTTCTTATAAGAGCTTGTGTGTTGGATTTTGGGGGATCATGGGAAGACCGTCTACATCTAGTTGAGTTTACATACAATAGTAGCTACAAGTCGAGCATTGAGATGGCACCATACGAGGCGTTGTATAATAGACCGTGTAATTCTCCAAAGTGTTGGCTAGAAACTAGAGATAAGTTGATATTTGAGCCTGAGATGATTAGAGAGACCTCAGATTGTATCGAGATCGTTCGACAACGAATGAAGGCAGCCCAAGATCGTCAGAAGAGCTATGCCGATAAACGTCGAAAAGATTTGAAATTCGATGTTGGCGATATGGTTTTCGTGAAGGTTTCACCGTTGAAGCATATGATTAGATTCAGAAATAAAGGAAAGTAAGCTCGTAGGTTTATTGGACCATTTCTGATAGTCGAGCGAATAGAAATGCTCGCGCATAGATTGGAGTTGCCAGAGAAGATGTCGAGTGTGCATAATGTCTTCCATGTGTCGTTTTTATGGAAGTTCGTGCATGATTTGAATGTGGTGGTATCTCCAGAGCAGTACGAAGATCTAGAAGTAGAAACCACAGTTGCAAAACCTCGTAAGCCGCTCCGTGTTGTGGGAAATGACATGAAATAGCTTAGGATGAAGGCAATTAAACTAGTCAATGTACAATGGAGTGAAGATGGCGACGATTGTACGTGGGAGATGGGAGGGAGCATGAGAGCGAATCATCCAGAACTCTACGTCGGTAGGATACTTTGATATCGTATCATCATTATATCGTAGTATCTTGTTGTTGTTTGATAGAGTTCTGTGTGCTAGGATAAGGCTATGGATGCATGGCTTGATGGTTGTTAGTTTGGATGACAGAATTTTCTTCTCATGGATGATAGGGATGCAGAATTATTGCGGTTGCTTGGAATTTCGGGGGCAAAATTCTTAAGGGGGGAGAATGTAACCGCCCGCATTTTACGTATCGAAAGATTGTGAAATATTTTTAATTTATTCCTGAGGGTTGGATCATTCTCATATTTTAATATGTTGCTTATGGGGATGTGAGACATGTCCATAATTTTTACCAATTTTGTTTATGACCATTTTGCCCCTATCAGTCTTGTATAGGGTATAACTTTTGACTCAGATCAAAACAATGGTGAGAACTTTGACATTGGAAAGGAAATGATGATTGCCTTCCGTAGAGTGGTTACATTAAAGATTTGGCTTAGCGGTTTGGGAGGAATCGTTGTTTTAAAGTTTAACAGTTGGTTGTTCAGGTTTTGTAAAGCCTTAATGGGATGATTTGGAGAGGCCCATTGATGGGCTAGTGGAAGAGCATAAATAGGGGGTGGGATGTATCGGAAATGGTTTAGTTTCTTTATTCTCTCATTTGATGGCCTGTGTTTCTCCTTTCTCTAACACCTTTCCACCATTAAAAATCAAATCTAAACGAAGGAAATCGAAGATCTACACCATTTGAGGCTAGATCTACATCAACTGAAGTGAGAATTCATCGGATCAAGGGTTTTGTTCGAATTGCTTGCTGTTTGGAATCTCAATTCATTGTTTTTTCTTTGATTTAGAAAATAAGTGAGTGATTTGCAACTCTCACATGAATTCAATGAAGTATATGAATGTTTGATCATGTTTTTCATCAAATTCAAGTGTTTTACCATAGATGCATACCTTGACAAGTCCATTTTTATATGAATCACCCTTTGATAAAGTTAGCATGTTTAAACCAGTAATTCTTATGTCATTTCGTACGTTTATGCAAGTTAGATCCGCAATTTAGATCACATGTTCATTTAACATGATTTTTGTGAAAATTGTATGATTTTGATGAAATAGTCATTTTCATGTTGTTATTGATTTCATAACGTGCTTGTGGTTGTATTGGATGAATCAGATGAGTTGGTTTCGTCGAATTGGTCATTTAGCGAAGTCTTGGTTGAATTAGGGGAAGAATTTGATCTGTCCAGGTTTGGGTCGTGCAATCCCCGGTTGGTCGAGCCAAAGGAGGGGTTGGTCAAGCAAATGTATGGCTTGGAGATCAAGTCATGGTTAGGGTCGGTCGCACGTAGGAGATCGGCCGAACAGAGATCGTTCAAACGTAGTCAAGCCAAGAGGTCGGTCGGTCGAGCAACGGGGACTTGGTCGGTCGAGCATGGTCATGTTTTAATGCAGTGATTGGGTTCAAGCAGGGTCGGGTTGAGCATGAGTTTGGGTCGATCAATTAAAGGGTCAGTCGTGCACCCAAGTGAGGGGTTCGATTGGTCTCTGGTTATGCCAAGTAAAGGGGTCGGTCGGTCCAGTGGTGGAGTCATCAGGTCGGTTACACCAGGGTTATTTCTAAAAAAATTATTTTTCGGGTACAAGTCAAATTTGAACAAAAAGGTTGGAAAAATATAATTTTTCAGGGGCAACCCCCCGAGCCCTAGCCGCAGCGCAGTGATGTAATTTGGCTCGGTAATGGTGTGACTTCGAAGTAAATTGAAGTAGGAAGGTTCGAAGTGTTGATTGGTGTAGAATAGCGAATGAGGTGGAAACTCAAAGGTCGTGAGTTGGTGGATAATGGTTGCTCGAGAAGGTTGCTAGAATTTTGGTTACCATTAGCCCTTGACTTATGGTAAGGGTTATTGGCCATCATACGATTAACGATGGTTTCGAAGCAGGATTGGCAGTGATAGCCAGAGTCTGTCATGAATGATTGGTTTCTTTGTTTGAACCATCTCATGTAGACTGTCCAACATCGAAGGAGATGTTCCTTGGGAGCTTATATGATATTGGTTTAGGCCTCTAAGGCTTGTGCTTGAGGGATGTTGAGTTTGATTAGGACAGTTTACATGAGATATATAATCTGGATGTCATGAATGCTTTACCATGATTGAATGGGTGTTTTGGTTTCCATGGATGCATGGTTGAATTGTTTAATGTAAAGGCTATCACTATCCAAGGTGGAGAAGACGGGAGTTGAGTTCTTCTCTAGTGTTTGGTAGATTGGTTTGTTAATCTACCTATTCTCATAAACTTTATTGATGAAGTTTGTTAGTTGTTTTATCACTTACTAAGACTGTTGTCTGCCTCAAGGTTTTGTGTTTCCCTCTTATTACCTTGGGTTGTTCATCCCTTTTTTGGATAGGCAGACTAGGTGGCAGGTGATTGCTTAATGTGGACGATGTAGCTGTTCGAAGGCGAGCAGGAGGATGGCGTACTATCTTTTTACTATATAGTATTTGGATTTCTGATGTTTGTTATTCTCTGAGTGTTGTAGTGAGGCAATTTGTATAAACATTATTTCCAAGTGTATGGATATTACTTTCTAGGTTTTATGAAAGTCTAATGTTTTCTGCTTCACTATTAATACCTGTTGCATATGTTCTATTATATTTTATCCTTGCGTTGTGAGTTACGACAGGTCTCGATGTTGTTGTTTACCTACTCTGATGATCGTCCATAGGTTCCTGGCACACCTTTCAGTGCATTATTCCTCTTGTATAGTGGAAGGGTTATTGGAGGTCGTCACACGTTTGAAACAATGGCATTTATATAAGTTGATTTTGCTGTACAAGCTCCACCACATATAATCGTTCGAATTGACTTTCCTTGTAATATAGTTTTTTATATTATATCATGTGGAATTCGTTGATCATCTGATAACATGTCCAATGAAATGTCAATATAATAGTTTGTAGTCTCATTTGTATATTCATAGTTGAGCGCAGATTGTGCAGATGGTTATGTATAAAATTGAGATGAATGTTTATGTTAGGATACTATTGAAGTTATTCATTCCAATTATGTGAAATATAAAAATCTTGTAAACCTATTTTTACCTCTCCTCCTTCAACAAATAGTGGTCTCATCGATGCTGCCATTATACATTCCTCTTATTGATTTTTCTCATTATCATCTTTAATACCATCATCAACTTCAAACTCATATTCAACAGCACTTGAGAACGCATCAAGTTGAATTAAACCCAAATCAACATATCTTTGAGATTATTTATCAGGGTTTATTTTCACATTATTTAGATTTCATAATAATGTGCAATAACACATGTATTTAAAATTAGCAGCAAGAGATATAATTTGGTATTGTTTAAATATTTCAAAATATAAAACACGACGAATTATGTAGCATAGAGGTAAAAATATATGACGTTTTGAGAAGAATTCATGGAAAATAGAAAAGTTGATTTAACAAAGAAAGAGATATAGTACAAGGTTTTCAAATAAGATTCAAATCATAAATCGCAAAACTCAAACTATAAATCGAAACAGGATTTAAATTGTAAATCGTTGATTCAAAAAATATACATTTTAAAAGTTGCACACACTTTGAAATTAATTTTGATGTTTAAACTTCTACATCTAAATCCAAAACATCAATTTTCTCTTGTTCCAATTTTAATTTGTTTTTAAATGATCAAAATTGGAATTGTAGACCCATATAAGTATATTAAATATATTAATTTGAATTGAGTGATATTTCAAACTATGGTATTAGATTGATTTGAAACGAAATATAAATCAAATCATAAAAGGAGAGATTCGATTTATAACAGGATTCAAATCATAGGATTTTAAGATTTTTGACAATAATGATGCAGTAAATAATGAATACTTGTTGTTCACTGAAAAGTTCTTATTTATTACAAAGTGGGGAAATATTACTATTTAGATCGGGTATTATTCGGACCACCACCTCAGCTCGATTTATGACAACTTTTATTATAATAGCAATAGTTTTTTATCATATAAAAAAGTGAAAGATTTTCCATAACGACCCAGCAGAATCGATTCTCGAATTCTGACAATAACACATAAACCCGTATTACTTGTCAAAACCCAAGTGTCGAAAACACCAGATAGTTCATGGAAAGAAATTAGAGGGTGAGATAAGAAAGAAAGAAATATTAGAATAGATGGAATAAGAAGAAGAAACAAATCAGAATCATTGTCTCACATTGCATCGTAACAAAATATAATATATAATTAAAACTTTATTGAAAGCTTGAAATAAAACTTACATTTTAATCAGAGTACAACATATAATCAACATATCTGGACAGTTATAAAAATCTGTCCTCATATACAACACACATCGGAATAAATTAGATAAATATCATACATTTCAACTACTCCAGCGCGTCTTCTGAAATCCATAGCATATTAACCTGAACCTGTAAAACCCTGTCTAATCCAAGCATTACAAACACCGTATAAGTCTGGTGAACTAGAATGAGAAACCCAACAAGTTTATAGGTATCATCCAACTTGATTTTAAAGTTAAAAAAACATTTCTTTTCGAAAGAAAATGATAATTGTAAGACCAATTCATACATAAATACGGATGGTTTTTACCTTACGATAACCCAAAATATTTTTAAAATCATATCTCATTCTGATATTATAATAGCATCTAAATACAAATAAATAACAATCTAGCGAAGCGCTTGCATCTCCCACTCCACATACATAGTATACAATCAAAATAGCAACCTCTTATTAGAGAATGGATTCTAACTATGGAAAGGTATGGGACCACCTTCCGATAGTGTATCTCTAGAGAGGAACACACCGGGTTCAACAAGAACATCTTGCAATCTAGGCTAAACATGACTGGCCATTCATTTCGCTTGAATGTTTCGAATATATTATCACTTAAGGTTGGTACTAACAGTACTGTTCTCAGGAGATACAAAAGCGAAAAGAAAAATAGATACGAATATTCTCTAGCACCTTAATGGGAGCGACCCACATAGACATGCGACCTACTCGATTTTATACCATTTCCTGGTTGATGAGGCATGAGGTTTAAATATTCTTTTTTGAACATCTGGCCACCATTCACTTTTGAATTCTACATCTTTCATACAAGTCATCCAGGAACAGGATGAACTGAAGGCACCCTCTTACCGCATCCTAGGAATCACCCTACAGATTAGTAGCAAGTAGTCCTTGCAATCCGTAGATTCCAACCATGACAGAACACAGTATATTTCAAGGGGCCAACCTGAGATTTCAAGTAGTCCTCCCGTTTTTTGAAGAACTGCGGTCTTCAGATTCTTCATCTCGATCATCATCTTATATCTTCCACGTTACGTATGTGCTGGTCGGAATGGTTTTCGAATATAAATTTGATCCCGGTCTTTCCGTATCAACAATTGTTAATTGACCAGATTTGATAGTCGGTTATTTAACTATCAGATAAATAAACATTCATCCATAAAAATAAAATAAATTACTTGTTCAGTATTAAGCATCACTTGGCCTTTTCCGTAATTAACGAATGGTTAATTTAAACTTCTAAATCTTCGATAAGAGGAAAACATTTCCCTTTTCTTATATAATATAAGAGTATTCAGTTATCGTTCCACTTCTACTCTATTAGCTTCTCATTGTAAATTGGAAGGTGAATAAATCTCTAAGTATCAACCCCGAAAGCCGAATTAACATCAGGTTGACACCTCGAAAGTTACCCAACTCAACCAACGTACAACAAATTCTATTTTCTTTAAAAACTGCGTTATATTCTTTATCATAATCAGTATATCCTTTTAAACCATACAAATAAAACTTGATTTTAAAATAAATCAAATCCCATATAAAACTTCATTAAAACTTACTTCAAAAACTATTCTGGTTACATCTAAATAAAACTCCATCTGAAACACCCCACCTCCGTTAGGGTCACTCTCAAAGGGAATGCCCTAATTTTGGTGGAGGTTTATAAGTATAAGTCACGGATATACAAGACAGATATAAGAACACATATTTTTGAACAGCGGAAAACAACAACTTTTATTTCAATAAAACACGTGTTACACCAACCATACCATAATTGTCTTACAATACTTCCAAAAACATAACATCTTTATAACTGTCTTGATTACATTATTTAAAGAAGCATAAAGAAAACATAAATAAACTGCAAAAGTCCCATAGTTTCTGTCCAAAGCCATAGTCCCAAAACGAAAAGATCCAAGCAATACATTCTTTCTCTTCAAGCTGGATATGAAGGCTGGTCAAGCTGCGGTATTCTCTCCCTGTGGACCTGAGGGGGGGGAACGGAAGAAAAGAAGACGAAAGAAAAGTAGAGTCAGACATAAAGCCTGAGTAAGTCTAGGACTATTCAGTCTATGAATAAAGAACTGGGTATGATAAGTATAAACTAGAAATGGGAAAGCACCATAAACTTAGTTAAGTTGTCTAGGGTCGAATATACTATCGTACCCCGTATTAATCTCTGTACCCATATAAACTAGTTCCCAACGGGCACCCCATAATCAGGGTGAAGTGATCCATTTTATGATGATCGGCTCCTACTCGCATAGTTACATGTGTCTTACGGCCCCCGATGTTGTAGTTACCTATGCTGGTCCCACCATGGGGTGTATCAAGTCCCATGGTGGCGGCCCGACACAATCCTAGAATGCACAGGTATGCTACTGGTGCCCAGTGCCTTATTTTTCTGCGCCGGAGTGTGTGCACGCCCGCACCCCGTTAGAACCTACACCGCTGCACCACCGCCGTCGATTTGACCTCTTACAATCAGCCCAGTAATCGTGCCCCACCCTGCCTAGTTTCAGGGTATCATGATACCTTATAGGGTTACTGCTGAAAAGGGTCCCCCGCTACTAGGTTTTTCTATTTCTAGCCATCATGCTAAGTTGGTTAAGTGTTTTATAAACCTAACCCCCAATCAGTCTGTTTAGTTTAGCATGTTCCATCTTGATTAAGTATTAATATAATTTACTTAATCCTATCAATCCTGACTCAGCCTTAATTGTCTTATTAAAGCCTTGACCTCTCACATTAGACAGGTATTGTTGTGGCTGCCTGTTGCCGGTTGGGTCCGGGCAGTCTTACGCCACAACTCAGTCTAACCTCGGGTCCTTATTGGGCTCCATGTTTAACCACCCACATTGGATAGGTATTGTTGTGACTACTGGACAGCCGGGCGGTTCCGGGCAGGTTTACATCACAACTCAATCCAACCTCGGGTTAAACACATCGTATTTTCTACATTTACATATTTTGTCTCTTTTCTTTTTATATGTAAATATTTGCGGCCCATTATTCAAATTCATCTTTATTGGTTAAATTTCATTTATGCCACTTAATTGTTCTTTCAAGGTTGTTGGCATGCGTTAAACATGCCAACCCATATGTTCTATATTTTAGCCCAAACGTCATTACCCCCGTTTTATACGTTCGCTCCAATGTAAGGTGTGTTGGGTTTAATACTTAAACCCAATTTAGCCAAATGAAAAGGGGAGGCTTATAACATGGTGTTTATAAGGTAACATGAAAAAGGGGAGTGTGAACGCATGAACTTGCAACGAACGATTCAATTAACATAAAATAGGCACATGTGAACTTGCAATTGTAACATCATATAATCATGGCATAACATGAATCATTTTATCCATATAATCATAGCATAAACAATACTTAAACATAAATCATTCTATTCATATTGTTAATGCATAGACAATACTTAAACATGAATTATTTTATTCATATGATTATGGCATAAGCAGTACTTAAACATGAATTATTCTAGTCATATGATAATGGCACAAACTTAAACATGAATCATAGGTTCAACTAACCATGTAAACTTGAAATTAAGAATCTAACTAAATTGGATATCATTATTATTGGCACAGGGTCTTGACTAGAAATATAAGCCTATATTTTTATTTAGGCATAAACTAATCGTGTTCATAAAATCACTACATGTTAACAAAAGGGTACTTACTTTTGTCACTAATACAAAAGTATGGTTCAACTAGAATTATCCCAACCTAATTCTTATATGAATCATGGTTTTCATTCTATTCATAGAATTATAGCATAAACATATCTAAACTTACATCATGGTTTTTATTTTATCTATGTAAACTTGCAAGAGGAATGTAATTCTAATGTAACTTATGATAACAACATGAGCCTAAAAACATGTTTTTCAATTGGGCATAATAACGAACATAGTTTAGTCATGCTCATAAAATTAATACAAATTTACAAAGATGCGTGCCTTTGTCACTATCACAAAAATATGATTTTTAAACTTTAACTATGATGCCAATTCCAACATAACTTCATATGAATCATAATACTCAAATGGATCAAATTACACTAAAGATGACCATAGAATTATACCTCATTTTGGCATAACAGTAAATCATATACTTGCATGAATCTCAAATAAACTATTACACATATAGTTGTTACTTTCAACATGAATCATATACTTGCAATTATCAAATGGGTGTTGTAAATAACTACCACAAACATGTAGTTTTCAATATGAATCATATGCTTGCATGAATCCCAATTAAAATTCCACAACATGTGGTTGTCAATCATATACTTGTATGAATCCAATCGTACACCATAGTATTGACAAATCGTTTAGAATCAAAATAACATACAAATATAGATTATTATCGCCACAATTCCATTTCGCAAATCACGTACTTGCAAATATCCAATCGTATACCACAATATTCCCAAATCGTTTAGCATCAAAGCAACATACAAATATAGATTATTATCGCCACAATTCCATTTCTTTCTTTACACAAATCAACACAATTATTTAATTCATATCGGAATAGCACTCTACTTACAACGTATGACGAATCTTCAATTCAGGAATCTGAATTCTGAATTTGGAGATGCTATCCTTTGTTGTAGGCGTTGCTTTGATTGATTTGATGTTGCTTTAAGCTTTGAATTATCTCCTAGTTGTCTCTCTATTTCTGACGGCTATCTTCAGTCTCTCCTCAACAGCATGACGGTCTCATCTCCATTTTAGTTTGTGTGAATTAGGGTTAGTCTTAGGTCCTTTTTATAGAGTTTGTGAGTTGATTTAGACCGTCGATGAAGCTTGGTTCAATAATAGCCGTTCGTTTGAAGGAGAGACCAACCAGGAGCTGACACCTAGCCCTAGTGACAAGGCAAGGCTCAGAAAATCGACCAAACACAGACCTGGCCAGCCAGGACTTGACCAGACTTGACTAGCAAGTCATTTTTGACCTGGGCGCACTTGGCAGGTGCGCCAGGTCAAAAATGTACTGGCGCACTTCCCAAGTGCGCCAGTGCATTTTTGTTCTGGCGCACTTCCCAAGTGCGCCAGTGCATTCTGACCCGTTTTCCGGTTTTTCGCCCAACTTCGTTCGTCCATATCTTCTTCATACGATATCCGTTTTACGCAAACTCAGACTCTATCTCAAGCAGAATTCCGAGACGAACGCAATGGCGTATCCCGTTTCCCTTAATTCTTTGATTTAAAATTAGTTATAGTTTAATTTATGAATTTCACAGTTTTAAAATACACGGGGTTTTACACCATCTCTTCTCTTAAAATATGCGATTTTAGATCGACAACTTATCCTAATTCGCCCAACCAACTCAATTTACTTTGGTTTCTATTTCAATTCCCATTTCATATCATATACTATAGACTTTCATTCATTTCATAAATCATTTCAAAGTTTACAACCTTATTAACTTGTTTCCATAAGTGCAACCATTTACAGTACTTTCAATTAAACTTGGTTTAAATATGAAATCTAATTAAATATAACTCCAAGGAGAGTTCAATTTAATCTTACCTATATACTTAATATAAATACTCTTGAAAAATCATTTAACTATAATCAGGGTTTTATGGTTTCATTAACCTCCTTTAGTCAAATTCCAAGTTCATTACTTGATTATCATTAAATAATTAGTAATTAATTCCAACATTAAAACATGGTTTACTTCATCTTTAACAATTTCTATTTGTCACAAATTTACTAATTAATTACCGTTTAGGTAGTTGACTTATTCAACTTGACAAATCTAACTCGTTAATCCATTTCAATTGGTCTTTCCATTTTAAATTAATTAATAAGATAATTAATTTAATTCATCCCATTTACTTTCATTATTATAAAATAAATAATAATCAATTCTAATATAATCCCACTTTAATTGTTTACCAATAAATAATTAATTTCAGTTATTACTTGCTAGGTAAATTTCCACTCGCTTGCTTTTAAATCTTATTAACATAAGACGATACTTCATAAAACCATTTAATAATGTCTTATAAACTTAAATATTAATCTCCTTTTTATAAACTTTAATTCAAATTTACAGATATCAAATCTATCTTCAGCTATAAAATAATTTTTTTGCCATATTTCTGTTGACGGTAAATCAATATTTATAATACGATTTATTTTTAGGCCATCTGCCGTCACTTACTCAACCAATATTACCCATTGGTTAATAAAAAACAAACATTGAATTTAAATTCAACCATCAATGATCAAATCAATCATCTAACCAGGCTGGTTAAAAAATTCATATAATTGTAATATGGAAATAAACAATAAATTTTGAGAAAGCCAATTAGATCCCTCCAACATATTTTTCCTTGCATCCAAATATGTTACCTTAAATAAAACAACCCATTAAATACGATAATATATTATCTGCTGTAATAAACATAAATAATCAATCCAGCTAATAGCGGTCAACAAAGTAAAATAATTCAAGCACCCAATTTGATTCACTATGTTTATATTTTTATAAACGTAACCAACAAGGTAAATTATCTCATTTGGAACTAATCGTTAAAAATAATGATTGGTTTTAATTAAATTAAACAAGCGCTTAATTTAAATCAGTTATATAAAAATATCAGCATATATCCAAACGATCATCTAACAACTTGCAAATAAAACACACAAACAATAAACCCAACTTATATATAATATAAGTAGGACAACTTTATGAGTTAAACTCACCTTGATTTCCATTCATCGTTAAAATGATTGGTTTTAATTAAATTAAACATGCATTTAATTTAATTAAAAATTCCAGCTGCTTTCAACTCCGTCCAATCCAGCTCAACAATGTTACGCTCGTCGGTACGATTCCAACGCTTCTGGTTTGGTCCAATTCCATGCACATATGGAATGATATATATTGTATGCATACAATTCAATTTAAACAAATCTATTTATTAATTAGATAATTAACTAAAATTAATCATTTGGTTTAAGTTAACAAAGCCGATTAAATTTCTTCTTCTAAATTGCTTGCAAAACTCGAAATTCTAAAGACGTGAAGTAGTACAATTAACTAAGCTTGATTATATAAATCTGAATTAATTACTCATTACATACATTACTAGCCACCTTATATTAATTAGGCATGTAAATTCTAATACAAAATTAGGCATTTTTAATCCCTATTAGGCACATTCCAACATCCCTCTACTTGATGTTCTATCAAATTGGTCACATTATTAAAACTCTTTATGCTTCATAACGTCTTATATATACACTCTTATTTCAAATTAAATTAATTATATTCCAAATAATGGGCCTTACCAATCTTTACATGGCCCAATTCCCATGTAAGAAAACCCACCCGCCTTTTACCACTACCCATCGATTTTAAACCCACGTCTTCATGCATATTCCTTCCCATGCATTTCTGCTCTCCTTCCCCACTGTTTTCTCCCATTTCTACTATTACTCCTTTTTCATAAAGCCCATGGCCCAAAAGGAAAAACGAGCCCACGTCTAAATTACTCTTCTTCGCCACTTAAATTTCAAACTTGTTACTCCCATCTTTGCATGACTGCCGAACCTCCTTCTCCCACTATTTCGAAACCCCTCACGCAACTTTCCTTCTCACGGCTTCTCCCACCTCTCAAGCCATCTCTTGCGTCACTCCCCACCCCATCTTCGCCTCCGATCACCTCAGTCCGAGCATCTGCACCACCAAGTTGTTGTCCTCCGTTCCCATCCAACACTGCTCACCCACTATGGTTTCGAATGCAAATCGTCATTCGATCATTTCTTTTTGTTTTGGATTTTTTTTCATTTGTTTAAAACCCTCTACCTTGACACTGCCTTAGCTCACTGCTTCAATGATGGGAGCTCCACCATCAACCACCGAGCCGACCCCACATCAGAGCACCTCCCTCACACAACCCAGTCACCTTCCCGACTGTAGAACCTACAGGTACTCCCCTCTCCTATTTACTTCGACTCAACCTCACTATAACGAGAAACAATTATGCCATGATTAAGGCACGCTTCATATTTTACTAACACTTCATTATGGTCTCTAGGCTTCCCTTCTCGCCAAATCCATTCTATGGCCGAATCCAACATTTTTTATTTACAAATATATGGGTGGATCGTTTTCATTTATTAAAGCTTACTGTGAATTATTTAATGGCGGTATCAATTTTTTCTCTGGGAATAAGAGTGGGAAAGGAGACGCTGTGTTTATACACACGAATAGGAGATATGGACGACGTCGTGTCCTAAGTTCCTGAGCCATGTGCTTAGATCAACTAGGAATGCAGTGATCGTACTAAGGCTGAAGCTTCCATGTGTATTCCAGTGGTTACTGTGCTTCGGTCTTCTAAAATGAAATTACATGTAGTATCAAGTTGAAAATACAAGCAGTGTGAGTACATGTAGGTATGAAGAAAGATCTTAATCTACAATGTAGGTTTGCAGTATAATTTAGGTTAGTTGTTTATGGTGTGAAGGCGATGGCAAAAATAGTATACAGGTAGGCTAACTAGAATAATAGGGTGGACAGTTCATTTGATGGGAGATGGCTGAAAGAAATAATATGTAGGGTAGGCTGATTTTTTTCTTTTAAGTTGCTTATATCTTAAGTAATATATATATATATATATATTATTTCATGCACTGTTAATTAACCTTATCGCTATCTATGTAACCGTTAAATATACGCACCGCCAAACACTGATTCCAAAGTCAAGAAAAAATAAATACACCGCTATGTTTTGACGTTCTGGTCCTAATGAAATTAATTTCATTGAAAACGGACTCTACTTGCATAACGACATCATTTTTAATTCCAACATATTTATCAATTCACGTTTAAATTGAGCATACAGACAAAACAACACCAATTGGCTCCAAACTAGAAATCTAGCAATAACTAGTTGTACGTATTCAAATAAAATTCGTTTTCTCAAAAGTGGAGATCGTTTGGAAAACGACTATTTCTAACTCTTATATAATATCAGTATATTATTAAATAAATTCTAAAACAATCAATATAATAATAAATAAATTGTTATCATCGTGTGTATATATATCCAAATCAAAATATATATCACTTCATATTCAACCAATAAAGAATTATAATTCATCGTTCAAAAAAGTTAAACAATATTCAATATATAAAATTCCTTTTAAATTATATAAAATAAATGTTATCATTTATAAACAAATACGTAGCGACTATTTTAAAATTTGATTTGGACATAACTTACAATTTAAAAGACGAAATCTCGATTTTTTGCTTTTATTTGAAAATTATAACCAAATAGATTCTAACGTTTCTTGTTTCATAGAATTCTGACTTAAAATGGATTATCTATATTCAATTGAAGTTCAAAACTCAATACTACGAACTATCACGCCGTTGCGAGCTCGTTTTAAATTATATATATATATACATACATATATATATATATATATATATATATATATATATATATATATCCAACTTCGTTTTTAATAAACAAAATATATATTATAAATCCATTTATAATTCCTATTCAGTTTTTAATATAATAAAATATATTAAATATTTAACCCCTAAAAATATGGGATGTTACATTCCTTCCCCCTTAAAAGAATTTTTTTCCCAAAATTACTAAGAAAGAGGAATGCTCCAATCACAATTACTTTCAAAATAATTATTTAAAATTATTATCAAAATATTCTAAGTTTAAATAATTTTACGAAAATTTTCACCAGCATCTCCTTTACACGGCTCAACCGGTACAACTATAAATGCCACTCCGGGCCTCACATCAATCAAAAGAAAGCCAAACGGCTCCTCAACTCAGTGGTTAAAATCAATCACTCAATCAATAATATTAAGGTTTCCCTATATGTCGGGCACCCAATACTCTAATCACGAAGCAAAGCGACTAACCTTCCTCATTCTAACTTGCACTTAACTCAATATAATGCAAATAATCGTTACAGGGTTAAATAATCTGGTTTTATTTCATTTTGATTCTCTTCTAATTCTTTATATTGGAATTTATCGATTTAGATTTCAATTCATTCAACAGTTGATGAATTTTTATTCAATCAATCTATCATCCAATTAACAAATAATCAACAATCAATGTAATCCAGTCAGCCCATCATTTAACTTATTTTCAGTTAAATTCTGGTTTATTTAATCCCATACTAAAATTCTTATTCACAAATTCTATGTGAAGTCTTTCTCTGGTTATATTAAACCATTTATTATTCCATTTGAATTCTATTCAAATTAATCAACACACCGGTATCCTAATAATTTGAAAAAATTATTTACTTTCTATAGCAAAAATATAATTTAGGCAAAACTATTTCATTTACCCTTTTTATAAAACAATATCGTGTCCATTGTCAATTCAAATTGAACTGAACAAACAACACAATATAAAATATTTTATAAAATCTACAAATACGCTCTCTCATATATACACACTCAAATCAATCTAGGATATTACTAACCCCATCTCTATCGAGTTAAGCCACAGAGCCAAGGTTGTTACTAAACCATTGCTCTGATACCACTGTAATGACCTAGCGGAATCAATGCCCGAATTCCGATAATAATACATAAACCCATAGTACTTATCAAAACCCAAGTGTCGAAAGCACTAGATAGTTCATAAAAAGAAATTAGAGGGTGTGATAAAAAAGAAAGAAATATAAGAATAGAAGGAATAAGAAGAAGAAACACATCAAAATCAGAGTCTCACATCGTAGAAGAACAAAATATAATATATAAATAAAGCTTTATTGAGAGCTTGAAATAAAACTTACATTTTCATCAGAGCAAAAAATACAATCAACATATCTGGACAGTTATAACAATCTGTCCTCATATACAACACACTACGAAATAAATTAGATATATATCATACGTTTCAACTCCTCTAGCACATCTTCTGAAATTCATAGCATCTTAACCTGAACCTGTAAAATCCGGCCTAACCCAAGCATTACAAATGCTAGATCAGTCTGGTGAACCAGAGTGAGAAACCCACTAAGTTTATAGGTATCATCCAACTTGATTTTAAAGTTAAAAAAACATTTGTTTTTTAAAGAAAATGATAACCGTAAGACCAATCCATACAAAAACACGGATGATTTTTACCTTACGATAACCCAAAATATTTTTATAATCATATCTTATTATGATATTATAATAATGTCTAAATACAAATAAATATCAATCTAGTGGAACGCTTGTATGTCACGCTCTATATACATAGTATATAATCAAAACGCGGCCTCTTATTGGAGAATGGATTCTAACTATGACAAGGTATGGGACAACTTTTCGACAGTGTATCTGTAGAGAGGAATAAACTGGGTTCAACAAGAACATCTTATAACCTAGGCTAAACATGACTAGCCGTTCATTTCGCTTGAATGTTCTGAATATATTATCACCTACGATTGGTACCAACATAACCGTTCCCGAGAGATACAGAAGTGAAAAGAAGAACAAATATGAATATTCTCTGGATGGTGACAATACACCCTAATGGGAGCGACCCACATAGTCATGCGACATACCCGATTTTATACCATTTCTTGGTTGATGAGACTTGAGGTTTAAATCTTCTTTTCGAACATTTGGCCACCATTCACTTTTGAATCCCACATCGTCCAAACAAGTCATCCAGGAACAGGTTGAACTGAAGGCACACTCCTACCACATCTAAGGAATCACCCTATAGATGAGCAGTGAGTAGTCCTTGGAATCCGTAGATTCCCACCACAATAGAACATAGTTTGTCTCAAGGGGCCAACCTGAGATTTTAAGTAGTCCACCCGTTTTATGAAGATATACGATCTTCAAATACTTCATCTCGATCATCATCTGATAACTTCCACGTTTACGTATGTGCTGGTTAGAATGGTTTTCGAATATAAATTCGATCCCGATCTTTCCATACAAACAATCGATAATTAGCCAGATTTGATAGTCGGTTATTTAGCTATCAAATAAACTAACATTCATTCATAAAAATTAAATAATTTACTGGTTCGGTATTCAGCATCACTTAGCCTTTTCAGTAATTAACGAATGGTTAATTTAGACTTCTATATCTTCAAAAATAGGAAAACATTTCTTTTTCTTATATAATACAAGAATATTCAATTCTCGCTCCATTTCTACTCTATTAGCTTCTCATTGTAAATTGGCAAGTTAATAAATCTCTAAGTATCAACCCCGAAGGCCGAAACCAACATCAGATTGACACCTCGAAAGTTACCCAACTCAACTAACATACAACATATTCTAATTTCTTTAAAAACTACATCATATTCTTTATCATACTCAGTATATCCTTTTAAACCATGTAAATAAACCTTGATTTTAAAATAAATCAAATCCCATATAAAACTTCATTTCAAACTTACTTCAGAAACTATTCTGGTTATATCTAAATGAAACTCCATCTCTTTTCTTAAGATACACTATTTTAGATCGACTACTTGTCTTAATTCTCCCAATAAACTCAGGTACTTTGGTTTCTATTTCGATTCCCATTTCATATCATATACTTCTAGCCTTTCATTCATTTCATAAATCATTTCAAAGTTTACAACTTTATCAACTTGTTACCATAACTGCAACCATTTATGATATATCAATTAAACTTGGTTTAAATATGAAATCTAATTAAATATAATTCCAAGGAGAATTCAATTTAATCTTACCTATATACTTAATATAATACGCTTGAAAACTCATTTAACTATAAACATGGTTATATGGTTTCATTAACCATTATTGGTCAAATTTTAAGATCATTGCTTGATTATCATTAAATAATTAGTAACTAATTCCCATATTAAAACATTGTTTGCTTCATCATTAACAATTTCTATTTATCACAATTTACGAATCAATTTCCGTTTAGGCAGTTGACTTATTCAACTTGACAAATCTAACTTGTTAATCCATATCAATTGGTCCTTCGATTTTAAATTAATTAATAATATAATTAATTTAATTCATCCTATTTACTTTGATTATTTTAAAATAAATAATAATCAATTCCAATATAATCACACTTTAATTGTTTACAATAAACAATTAATTCCAGTTATTTCTTGCTAGGTAAATTTCCACTCGCTTGCTTTTAAATCTTATTAACAGAAGATTATACTTCGCAAAACCATTTAATAATGTCTTATACACTTAAGAATAAATAATAAATATTAGTCTCCTTTATATAAAATTTAATTCAAATTTATAGATGTCAAATCTATCTTCAATTATAAAACAATTTTATAACTTTATTTACATTGATTCACATAACGGTAAATCAATATTTATAAAACGATTTAATTTTAGGCCATATGCCATTACTTACTCAACCAGTATTGCCTATTAGTTAATAACAAACAAACGTTGAATTTAAATTCAACCATCAATCATCAAATCAATCATCCAAACAGACCGGTTAAACAATTCATATAATTGTAATATGAAAATAAACAATAAATTTTGAGGAATTCAATTGGATCTCTCCAACCTGTTTTTTCCTGCATTCAAATACGTTACCTCAAATAAAAAAATCCATTAAATATGATAATACATTATCTACTTTAATAAATTAAATAATCAATTCAGTTGATAACGTTCAACAAATATAAATAATTCAGGCACCCAATTTGATTCACCACATTTATATTTTTATAAACGTAACCAACAGGGTAAGTAACCTTAATTTGAACTAATCATTAAAAAAATGATTGGTTCTGATTAAATTAAACAAACGTTTAATTTAAATAAGTTATATAAAAATATCATTGTATATCCAAACAATCATATAACAACTAGTAAACAAAACACACAAACAGTAAACAAAAACTTATATATAATATAAGTGGGACAACTTTGTGAGTTAAACTCACCTTGATTTCCATTCATCGTTAAAACGATTGGTTTTAATTAAATTAAGTATGCGTTTAATTTAATTAAAAATTCCAGCTGCTTTCAAGTCCGTCCAATCCAGCTCCACAATGTTACGCTCGTCGGTACGATCTCAACACTTCTGGTTTGGTCCGATTCTGTGCACGTATGGAAATGTGATATATATTATATGCATACAATTTAATTTAAAGAAATCTATTTCTTAATTAGATAATTAACTAAACTTAATCATTTGGTTTTAGTTAACCAAGCTGACTAAATTTCTTCTTCTAAATTGCTTGCCAAACTCGAAATCCTAAAGACGTGAAGTAATACAATTAACTAAGCTTGATTATATAAGTCTGAATTAATTACTCATTATATACATTACTGGCCACCTTAAATTAATTTATCAAGTAAATTCTAATACATGATTAGGCATATTTAATCCCTTTTAGGCACATTCCAACATACCTCTACTTAATGTTCTATTAAATTGGTCACATTATTAAAATTCTTTATGCTTCATAACATCATATATATACACTCTTTTCTCAAATTAACTTGATTATATTCCAAATAATGGGCCTTACCAATCTTCACGTGGCCCAACACCCATGCAAGAAAACCCGCCCGCCTTTTACCTCTTCCCATCGATTTTAAACCCACGTCTTCATGCATATTCCTTCCCACACATTTCCACTCTCCTTCCCCACCATTTTCTCCCATTTCTACTATTATTCCTTTTTTTTTGAAGCCCACGACCCAAAAGGAAAAACCAGCCAACATCTAAATTACTCTTCTTCTCAACCTAAATTTTGAACCTGCTGCTCTCATCTTTGCTTGACTTCTGAACCTCATTCTCCCATTGTTTCGAAACCCCTCGCACAACCTCCTTTCCCACGGCTTCTCCCACCTCTCAAGCCATCGCCTACTTCACTACCCACCCCATCCTCGCCTCTGATCAACTCAGCCCGACCATCAACACCTCTCACCCTCTGTGGTTTCGAACGCAAGTCATCATTCGATCATTTCTTTTTGTTTTGGAATTTTTTTCGTTTGTTTAAACCCTCCACCTTGACATAGCCTTAGCTCACTGCTCAGATGATGGGAGCTCCACTAATCACCACTGAGCCGACCCCACATCAGTGCACCTTCCTTGCACAACCCAGTCACCTTCCCGGCTGTAGAACCTTCAGGTGCTCTCCTCTTCTGTTTACTTTGACTCGACTTCACTGTAACCCAAAAGAACCGTGCCATCTTTAAGGCGCTTCATATTTTACTAACACTTCATCAAGGTCTGTAGCCTTCCCTTCTCGTCAAATCCACATTTGGCCAAATCCATACGTTATTTATTTAAAGATATATATGTGGATCATTTTCATTTATTAAACCTTACTGTGAAATATTAAATGGCGGCATTAGTTCTTTCTATGTGAATTATAATGGGAAAGAAGACACTGTATTTATACACGTGAGTAAGGGAGATATGGACGACGTCGTGTCCTAGGTTCCAGAGCCATGTGCTTAGATCAACTAGGAATGCAGTGATCATACTGAGGTTGAAGCTTCCATGTGTATTCCAGCGGTAGCTGTGCTTCGGTCTTCTGGAATGAAATTACATGCAGTATCGTGTTGAAAGTACAAGTAGTGTGAGTACATGTAGGTAGGAAGAAATATCTTAATCTACCATGTAGGTTTGCAGTATAATTTAAGGTAGCCGTTTATGGCGTGAAGGCAATGGCAAAATAGTGTGCAGGGTAGGCTTGTTGGAAGAATAGGGTGGATAGTTCATTTGATGGGTGACGGCTGGAAAAAAAACTTGTAGGGTAGGCTGATTGTTTCTTTTAAGTTTCTTACGTCTTAAGTAATATATATATATATTATTATTATTTTGTGCACTATTAATTAACCCTACCGCTATCTACGTTACCGTTAAATATACACACCGCTAAACACTGATTTCAAACTCAACAAAAATAAATACACCGCTACATCTTGATGTTCCGGTCCAAATGAAATTAATTTCATTGAAAACGGACTATGTTTGCATAACGACATATTTTTTATTTCTAACATATTTATCAGTTCACGTTTTAAATAAACGTATCGACAAAACAACTCCAATTGGCTCCAAATTGGAAATCCAGCAATAGCTAGCTATACGTATTTCAATAAATTTCATTTCATCGAAAACGGAGATCGTTTGGAAAACAGCTATTTCTAATGCTTCTATAATATCAATATATATTATTAAATAAATTCCAAAATAATCAATTTAATAATAAATAAATTATTATCATCGTATATATATCCAAATGGAAATATATATGTATCACTTCATATTCAACCCATTTAGAATTATAACTCATCGTTTAAAAATTTCAAGTTAAATGATATTCAATATATAAAAATTCCTTTTGAATTATATTAAATAAATGCTATCGTTTATAAACAAATCCATAACGACTATTTTAAAATTTGATTTGCACATAACTTACAATTTATATGATGAAATCTCGAATTTTCACTTTCATTAGAAAATTATAATAAAAAACATTCTAACATTTCTTGTTTCAAAGAATTCTGACTTAAAATGGATTCTATATATTCAATTGAAGTTCAAAACTCAATATTACGAACTACCGCACCGTTACAATCTCGTTTTAAATTAAATAATATATATACATATATATATATATATATATATATTCAACTTTGTTTTTAATAAACGAAATATAAATTATAAATCCATTTATAATTCCTATTCAACTTTTAACATAATAAAATATATTAAATATATAATCGCTAAAAATACGAGACGTTACATTTTCATATTCACTTGGCGGTCCATATACCTTGCATTAAACTTTGGATCTGTTTCGATTGTATCTTCATCAACTGTACCATTTTAACATCGTATAATTGTAATAACATGGTTTTCTCAATTACTGTTAAGTTGCACTATGGTTCTAAATGAATGTACAATTGGGAAAGACAACAAAATGTGATATACCTCTTGTGTAGAAATATTTCGTTCTCATATACTCTTAAGAAGAGGTTGTTTTTTTGTAAATGTAGAAGTTTGACAAGGTCTATGAATGTTTTCAACAATTGCACAAATTACATCTGTGAAGGTCTTTGGTACTGGCTCTGTTTTTGCTGCATATTTTAGATTATAATTTAATATGGCATGACCAGATAGGACTAAAGGTCGATCAATGTTAGCACGCCAAACCTGAAGGACTTTTTTATTATGTGAACACACAAAAGGATTACTTCTTTTTGATTGAAATCGATTTTTTTAATTATTTTGAGGTTCTTCTACAATTTGAGATCAAGACAACACGTCAAATGGATATTTGTTTGGTTGTTTATATAACCGTAAACAATAACTTCCTCAACTAGAATGACATGTCACCCAAGTTATCAAGTTTGCATAGTTACCACCACCGACATATAAATTTGCATCAAGCGGAGCAACTCTTGCACAAGGATGTTTTTGTTCATGTAAAGATAGTAAGATATGAGGCTTAGTTGTGCAAACGAGATGATCAAATTATTCGATAATGATAGCATTATTAAGTAAAATTTCATTATTAGTAGATAAGTCCAATGCTCAATGTAGCCAAAGAAGGCCATGAATATGTCCTCTTCCATGATTTTCCATTCAGATCGATATACCAATAGTCCTTAATAGAAAATTCAATTGTTAGGAAATCTTTTATAAACATATTGTAACACCCCGAATTTTTCTGAGAATATTAAAATTAACAAATTCAGGAACACTTAATTTTTAGAAGAAGAATTAAGTGAAATGGGTTGCGCGATTACGTTCGTCTCAAAATTTTGGTCAAGATAGACATGTGGTTTGCATAAAACGGATACCTTATGAAGAAGTTATTAAGCCTTGAAGTTTGTATGCATATAAGAAAAATATATATATAGATATATGTATAAATTAAATAAATAAATATGCAAAAAAGTTCAAAACAGCGAATCGGGAGGGGGAATAACCGAACCGGCCCATTTTTGAGGTCGACCCGAGCTCCGCTGGGTCGATTAGGGGTTGATTCAGGGTGTTTGGTTGTCAACCCGTGGGCCGATTCGCTCTAAGGCAGATGTGGCATCTGATTGGTTCTCATGGTTCATGGTTAATCTAATGACACTTTCTACAACTATATAAGGACCCTAAACCTATAACCTAATTCTATTATTCACTCTCATCTAAACCTAGCCGCCACTGAAACCAAAATCAGATTAAATCTAATCTAATTCAACTAAGAGAATTCAACGATCTACATCAAAGGCGAGCAATTCAATTTCAGAATACAGATTCCAGAACTCAATAATTCCTTTTTGTTTGTAAGTGTAGTTATCTTTCAGATGTGAATAAATTAAAGACATGATTTGTAATAAATTGTAAAGTAGAATTGTATTAAGTTGTATGTGATGCTTATTCATGTTTATTCATGTCTATTCTATCATATATGCCTATGAACTATTGTGGTCTGTCGAACCTATCATGTTATGTGGAAATTGGTGAGTAAACCTATGATGTTGTATAGGAATTTGGGAATGAAATTATCATATGAAAGTTTGGTGATATTATGATATATACAAGTTTTAGGCTAAGTCATGTCGTTTATGCCTAATTTTTTAGAGCCATTATGCATACATGTTTAGATCTACGACCTTATATGTTTAGATCTACAACTTTATATGTTAGATCCATATGCCTTTATGATAGATCTAATTTGCAAGTTCACCACTACATGCCAAGTTTAACTTGTATAGTTTTATGTAAATTCATATGCTTGTGATTCATGTTGCATAAATCAAATTTGCAAGTTCATAGTTAAAAGTATATTGTTCTATGCCAAATCCATGTGACATATGTGTAGTTAGATCCATACTTTTGTATGATGTTGGAATGTTGCAAAGTTCCTCTTTTCCCCTTTTTGTTTTATAAGTTAGCCTAAAATATCGAGCCTAACATTCTATGTAATTTTGCTAACGTACAACGGGGGTAACGTTGGGGAAAACATGAAATTACATGTAATTGGCATGTTTGGCACATAAGCATGATAACTGGCATGAAAATGGTATAATCTATATACCAAAAATTTTGAACGTGATTTAGAAGGAAAGAGGGCCATAACAATAATTGATTTATAATTTACATTGAAATATGTAGGATAAACATGAAAATTACATGACATAGATTGGTTCATGAAATGGTACATTTAGTATACCATTAATTGTGAGCATAATAAAAAGGATAATTATGGCATAATTAAATTGGGAATAATTTACATATGGAATTTGTCATAAATAAGAAATATGTAAATTTAGAAAAGACGAATATGCCTAACCCGAGGCTAGACTGAGTTGTGGTGTAAAACTGCCTGGAACTGACCGGCACATCCAGTGACCACAACAATACCTGTCTAATGTGGGTGGTTAGTGCATTGAGCCCAAAAAGGACCCGAGGTTAGACTGAGTTGTGGTGTAAAACTGCTCGGAACCGACCGGCACATCCAGTGACCACAAGAATACATGTCTAATGTGAGTGGTTTGTGCTTTAATAAAGCTAAGTCAAGATTGGTAGGGTTAAGTCAATTAAGGAAACACTTAACCATTAAATAAACATGCTTCAATCAGTGGAAGGGTTAAGTACATATCGGGTTGGTGGGTAATATTAGTAAATATAGGCCCATAAAACTTAACCATTAAATAAACATGCTTGAATCAGTGGAAGGGTTAAGTACATATCGGGTTGGTGGGTAATATTAGTAAATATAGGCATACAAAACTTAACCATTAAATAAACATGCTTGAATCAGTGGAAGGGTTAAGCACATATCGGGTTGGTGGGTAATATTAGTAAATATAGGCCCGCAAAACTTAACTATTAAATAAACATGCTTGAATCGATGAGAGGGTTAAGTACATCTCGTGTAGGTGGGTAATATTAGTACATATAGGCCCACAAAACTTAACCGTTTATTAAAAATGCTTGAATCGATGGGAGGGTTACGTACATATCGGGTTGGTGGGTAATATTAGTAAATATAGGCCTACAAACTGAACCAATACGAAACCCTAGTAATAGGGACCCATTTCAGCAGTAACCCACGTGAATGTATCACGGTACTCTGAATTAGGCAGGGTGGGCCACGATTACTGGGCTGATTATAAACGGTCAAAGCAGCGGCAAGGGGTATGTCAGTGTAGGTTCCGACGGTTTACAGGTGTGCACGTACTCCGGAGTGGGAAAAAGCAGGCCATTGGGTACCAGTAGTTTTACACTGTGCATCTTGAATCGTGTCGGGTCGCTATCATAAGGATTGATACACCTTATGGTGGGACCAGCACAGGGTATCTACATGCAAGAGAGAGCCGATTGACACAGACACATGGAACATGAATACAAGTGAGGAGCCGATCGATAGAGTAGTAAGGGTACATCTAACATGTTAATGGTAATTAGGCAGATTGAGGTGGAATCCTCACGATAGATGTACACCTGAAGGCTACCATAATTACGGGGGTTGGGATCACGATTATCATTTTATAAAGATTACTAGTTGGGACACTAGTTAGGTGGTGCAGAGATAAATATAGAAATCAGATTAACAGAGTAGTAGCGAAGCAGAGAAAAAGTAGAAGCGCATTCAGTTCACCTTGCACTTATCTTGTCCTTAGTTACCTTGTTTTTATGGTATTGTCCTATTTTCGGTTTATTCATGTCATGATCCTTTATCTTGTTTGCATGCTGAAAGATCACTGTACTTACTAGACTTATGTCTGACCTAGTTTGTTTTTCGCCTCTTTTCTTCCGCCCCCCCCCCCCCCCCCCCAGGTAGTCAGGGAGGGAATAGCTCAGCCTGACTTGGACCTCTTCTTTTTCCAAGCTTGAAGATTAGTTGGTGTATCGCTTTGGACTCTCTCTCTCTCTTCCACTTCTATGGCTAGTTCATGCTTTATCGGGTAATATCATTGTTTTTATGCTTCTTTTATTCTTGGAAGTTTTTAAATCAAGACAAAAGTTCTATGTATTACATTTAAGTATGATTGAGGAAATTGTTGTAAAAGCTTGACTGAATTAAGTTGTTTATAAAATGACTTTATTTTCCGCTGCTTTATTTGTCTGTCTAGTAATTTGTCTGCATCTTTTACCTATAATGCTCCACCGAAGTTAGGGCATTCCCTCTGTGAGTGACCTCAACGGAGGTGGGGTGCTTCACATATGAACCCTCGTTTGAAAAAAAACACGCAACAACAAGTTGATTCTCATTTAATAATTGTGTTTTTCTTTTTCTTTTTTCAGCAAGATTCAAATTTTGCAATTCATTTGTTGGATTGCGAAGTGTGTAAAGTTCCAGCCACTGCATATTTGTTGAACTCAAGGTGAAAATTATCGTTGATGCCCCTAATTGCATTACCATAGCTGTAAGCTCTTTTAATCTTGCAAACCAATAAGAGAGACTTTCGTGAATGACTTTGAAAAAATTAGAAATGCGCAGAGACAACTGCCAATCTTTCGATTTTGACATTTCATAAATATCCCGAATTATCAAATTTTTATCTTCAGGATTTTTATGTACATAGATATTAACAATATACAATGCACGCCATCTACTAATAGAATTGCAAACAAAACAACAGAATCAATCATCTCTTGCAAATCTTTGATAAAGACATTTCATTAAATATTAGAAATATAGAAGAGGTCATAATTTTTTTGAGACATGCTTGTCATAAATTGGAATTTCCTAAGGGAAATAATGTTGGAAATGCCAACACAGTATACCCCGATCGATAAATTCATCAATAAGACTAGATCAAACAGACATTTCATCTAATATTTCACTATTTTGTGACATTTTAGAAAGGATAATACAAAAGCTTTTTGATTGAGTTGTAACAAATTTGTTATTGCACATGATGACTTAAATTTATCAATGTTAGTTATTTCATTTTCAAACTCTGGAGGTCTTCCTGGATCCAAATTAAGGTTAAGAGTTGGAATGTTTTCCGAACCATCTTGAATATGTGGAAGTGTAAAAGGTTGTAACACCCCGTAATTTTGCGACATTAAGATTCTCAAATTAAAGTATAATTAATTTTTAAAAGAAAAATTAAAAGAAAAAGATCCATGCAGTTGTTTAATTTAAGTATTGTAACTAACATGAAAAAGAGAAGTAAGGAGAGAACAATAATTATTATTGTTCTAAGACTTATTAACAAAAGCCTCTGTAGCTCAGTTGGTTAAGGCATTGGATTTGTAGCATGGAGGTCGGGGGTTCGAACCCCGGCGGCGGCATAATTTTTTATCTTTGTTTTAGAGAGGGCCAACTGAACATGCAAATATATGTACGTATACAAATTCAAAATTTGAAAGGATAAGAACGTACATATAAGGAAATAAAGAATATATATATATACATATGAGAATATAAATATATATATATGCAAAAATATATGTATTCGAAAGATAAAATTCAAGATAAGGCTACAGTCAATGAAATATGGCAACATCATTTGAATTTTGAAAATAAAATGAAAGTTGTGCGTATATATATACGCGTAAAATGGTCGTTAGAGGAATTGCATACATATAAGAATATTTCATGTGAATAAAACAGTTAAATAAATTCCAGAAATTCAAAAGTTTGAAAATCAAACTTTTACGCCAAAATAGCTTGTGGGACCCAATGCTGACTCAGCACTGCGTGTATGATAAGGTTTGGCTAGATTCATCTATGTACCTGGACTATTTTCTTAACTAGGTTCAATGCTGACTCAGCGCTGCGTGTACGATAAGGTCTTGAGCAGCTATATAAACAGCCCTAGTCTTCATTCTCTTTGCACCAATTCTCTTCTATCCTTATGCTGCTAAGATTCATGGCTTCTTCCCCTCTTCTAAATTTTCTTAAATAAATAAAATAAAATATGATTCAAGACGAGGAGATGCTGCTAAAAGACTTTTAAGGAGGGATTCAAATCAAAGTTTCAAGTGAAGAATTCAAAGGCTAGCTCAAACAAGTTTCAAGCAACGACGCACGAGTCATAGCCACGCTTTCCTTCTTTTCTAGATCTATTTTCTGTAAGTTGGTTATTTCTAGATCTGAATATTTTGTTTTATTTGTGACATGAAATTAAAGGAATAAAGGAATATGCCAAGTCTCTCTCTCTCTCTCTTCGAATCTGTGTTTATACTCTTGGACTGAATTAAGAACTGTTATGATTCGAGGACAAATAAGACTGTAACCGTGACTATGACTATAGAACTGTGGCCTTTGAAAGCATATGCCTTTGGACTATGACATAAGCCTTTGATTTTGGGACATATAAACATTGCCTATGACAATGACTTAGGACTATGGGAATTATTTTCCCTTTTGGACTATGAACATCGCCTATATTGCCTATGACCATGGACATTACTTATGACTAAGAACATAAGCCTCTGAATTAGACATAAACTATTGCTTATGACATAATGAGGACAATTGTGATTTTGACACCCATGATTCATGATTAGGAAAATATTGCTTTAGTTTGGTGATTGTGAAATTGGGTCTAAACCCAATTATTTATTCTACCTGTTCCTTGGTTTTTTCTTTGGTTTTAAGACAGTGGGAATTTACCTATTAAGTTAGGTCTACCCACGTTCTTGAACCTATTTTGCCCATTCTTTGGTTTTAAGACAGTGGGAATTTACCTATTTAGTTAGGTCTACCCATATTCTTGAACCTACATTGTTATCCAAACCTTTTTATGCCAATTATTCCTTCTTGTCATTTTGATTCATTCCCTTTTTATCTACGAATCTAGATTTATTTATAATCTAGGTTGAATCACGATTATTCGAACGGTGGGAATGCGATTTGGGGAAAAACATGGAAATGAATATGAACGTAATTGTAAACTTGGAAATTGGCATAATTTGGAATATGTATTATGACATGCATATTAAAATGAAAACGGGGAAATTTGACATGGATTAGGGAATATGTGACTTTGACATATTAAATTTAGCGTTAGTAAGTAAGCTAAATTTTAGGCATAAAATGTAAACTAGAAAAATAATTCTAGTTTTGCCATAAATTGTGAATTAGGATGTTAAACCAAGATTGGGTTAATTAAGGTTGATTTGGAATAAGTATATTAGCACAATTTTGAATTTATTCATAACTGTGAGCAATTGTCATGTTTAGAATAAATTATGGTTAGCGACATTAAATTTAGTATAATTTACATACCAAAAAGTATAAATATGATAAATAAGAGAGAATGGGCCATAATAATAAATGTGACAATGTACATTAAAAGAGTAGTAATGAAATAAGTAAACTAGGAGTAATTTACTTATAGAATTCGTCATAAATGTTAAATTGTTCATTTACCACAAAATATGTAACTTGGTTAAGTTTTGGCCATAAATTATAAACTAGGATATTTAATCTAGTTTCGGCAATGAAATAGGAAATGGCCTAAACTGCATGTTGGGTTAGGACTTGGGCCTAGAATATAAGTATACTAGTAGGCTTGACAAATAAATATAGGCCAAATTTGTCTAAAAAGGGGAAATGGGCTTTTGAAATAAATTGTTAACAATTTATAAACAAAAGAAAAGTATTTTGATAACATCCCTTTTTATAACACATAGACCAAAAGGTTCTAGGGTGACAGAGAGGATAGTGTCTAGGCTTGGGTTTGGAAAATACAAGTTTCCTGCCCTCCTTGGCTATCCCTAACTGATCCGAAGGGCAGGATGGTTGTTTTCAAAACCAGATTTGGAAATTAATCAAAAACCCTTTGAACTTAGAAAACATGAATATGCCTAACCCGAGGTTAGAATGAGTTGCGTTGTAAACCTGCCCGGAACCGACCGGCACATCCAGTAACTACAGCAATATCTGTCTAATGTGAGAGGTTGCGGCTTTAATTTATTAATTAAAGCTAGAACAAGAATGGGAGAGTTAAGTTCATAGGAACACTTAACCAACTTAGCACAGTTAAAGCTAGAATGGGAGGGTTAAGTCCATGGGAATACTTAGCCAAATTAACATGTTGACTAGACTAGAAGGTGAGGTTAAGAAAAGTTAATACACTTAGCCAATTTAACATGTTAATTAGACTAGAGGTTGGGGTTAAGTAATACACTTAGCTAAATTAATATGTTAACTGGGCTAGACCATAGGGTTAAGTAAACTTGAACGCTTAACCATCAGAATATGATAAATGAATAGGGTTAAGTAAAAAAGCATGAAGGGATAACACTTAACCAGTGTAATAGGATAAGGGAAGAGGGTTAAGATAGCTTGAATCGACTAAATACACTTAACCAACCCAACCTGGCGAGAAAGAAAACTAAGTAGTAGACCTCAGTTGAAAAAGGGACTAAGTAGTAAAACTTAGTTAAGAAAACAAGGAATTTGGAAACTAAGTGGTAAACCTTAGTTAGTAGAACTAAGTAGTAATTCTTAGTATAACACGAAGGAGCAGACATCCATCTGGTTTTAAGAAGGCTCCAACGAATTGGGTTACGAAGCCCGAGGCTTCGAGGGGACGTGAGGGTACTCTTGGTATCCCTCTGTGAGGCTGCAGATGATCATCCTGGGCTCACAGAGGTTAAGGTCTGCGTTAGAAGAAGCGAGGGTATGCCTTGGTTGCAATATATATGTGGCAACCTAAAGACTAGGATGGACCAGCGTGATTCGGCGAGAAGACGGTAGCCCTGTGATAGCAACTCGTCGTCTACCATCCATCTTGAGTCAATCGAGATACGTGAAGCGGAAAGGCGGAGAACTCCAAAAGACCATATACTTGCTATCTAGTTATGGTTGCGGATGGCCATAGGATAGTGGGGCACCGGGGGCCGGCGTATAGTTCTCATTTTACAAGGTGTGCCTTTCATTAGCTGAGGGAGGGGTCAAGTGGGACCATAGCCACTGGAGTAAAAACAGACCTTAGCATCTGCATCGGCAGATATCTGAAAGCTCCCGACCGAGTTCTGTATTCCTTGATTTGCCCTGTCACAGGACTCGGATCGCACATTACAGGACATGTGCATCTAGACAAGCGATAACGATTCGCGATACATACGTGGGGAAGCCTAGGAACATATACCACTCTAGGTAGTGTGTCCTAGACTTGGGGGCATTGTTCGACAGGTAGCGTAATCCCTAGTTGGACTAGGTGGCATGAACCCTGAACTCGAAAAGCGTTCAGCAGATAGCGTAAAACTATAGTTAAATCTAGAAAGCAGTGGATAGAAAACCCTAGATTAGATCTAGGTAACAACTAATAAATGGATGCCTGAAGGCGATGGAAAATACAGGGATTGGGATCACGTTATCGTTACTAGTTGAAACACTAGTTAGGCGGTGCAGAGATATAGAAACCAGTATAACAAGTAAATAGCGAAGCAGCGAAAGTATTAGAGCGTATCCAGTTTATCTTAGCATATCTTGTGACTACCTTGTCTAATCTTGTTGACCCTATCATCATGGTGTAATCTTGTATTCAGTTAATTCATGTCGTTTTGTTTTCCATGTTCACATGCTAGAAGTTACTGAACTTACTCAGGCTTTATGTCTGACTCTGTTTTTCTTTCGTCTTCTTTCTTCCGTTCTCCCCCCCCCAGGTTGTTAAGGAGGAAATAGGATAGCTCAGATTTGTTTTGGGATGATTTCTCTTTCCAAGCTTGAAGAATCTTGGATGCATCGGCTTTGGATTGCTATGGCTGACTTTTGTTACATTGGGGAATATAAATGTATTTTATGCTTCTTTATTTTGTAAAGACAGTTGATACTCTGATATTGTAAAGGAACCTTGTACAAATTATTTTGTCAATAAAGCAAAGTTTTATTTTCCGCTGTTTAATGTTTGTCTGTCTTGTAATTTATCTGCATCTTTTACCTATAATGCTTCACAGAACTTAGTGCATTCCCTTTGTGAGTGACACTAACAGACGTGGGGTGTTACACGTGGTATCAGAGCTGAAGGTTACCGGATCAGATAAAAGATTTTAAAAATTATTTTCAAAAGGTTTTTAAAGAAGCATTTTTAAAAGAAAGGATTTGTTTTAAAGGCATATTCCCCAAAGCCATACGCACTATCTTCTCTTCCTCTGTTTAAATTCTTGTCTCCTTCTTTCTTGAGTCTCTGGGGCTCCTGGCTTTCTGGGAGGTAACCTCATCGAAGGGAAAAGTAGTGCCCGACTTCCATCCATAGCCGTAGTTGTTTCATCTACGGGCAGTTTTCTTTCAAAGCTTATAAGGTTTTCCGGACGATGGAGGCAGTTTTCGAGAGATTTGTCAACATGACTAAGGGGATAAGGAGTTTGGCTAAGGAGCATAACCCTAGGATGAGGAATTCATGGATGTAGACTTAGCACACGAAGGAGGAAGAAATTATAAAACCTAAGACAAGAGGAAGTATCTTTACTAGGGTATGATAGGGCATATACTTAAGGACAAGGGCAAGAACGAGGACGAGATTTTCAGAAGGACAAGTACATGCTTTCGCCACCAAGCGTACCTAGGAGAAAGGTAGTCCGGTTGGAGGAGTCTAGTTTTCTGTTCGTGCTATTTCCTTAGGTTCTAGCGCTTCTCATTTGTTCATATCCACTTCCATAGTTGGGTCTCTGCACCATAGTACTTGTATAGTAGAAAGATCCCACTAGAGTCTCAAATCCAATTGGTGGTCCGATCAGTTTATTTTTTTGTTAGTAGGGATTTGAGAATAGCTATCGAGTTTGCTTATATCATCTCACGTAGATCGTCTAAATTCGGGGGAGATATTCCTTGGGTGCTTGTCTGATATTGGTTTAGGCCTTTGGGGCTTGTACTTGAGGAATGTCGAGTTCGGTTTGGATGGTTTGCGGGAAAGGAATAGTTGTGGTAGGCACTCCAAAGAGCACGTAGTGACCTTTCGACTCTTATAGTTATGGCATGACGGATAAGAGGGAAACCTCTAATCATCTTAGTACGTATACTTGGTACCGTGATTGACATCTGTTTATTTTGGAATTGGAGGTCGGAAACTTCACAATCGTGAAGTTAAATTAGTTAAGATACAGTGGAGTAAAGCTCAAGAAGGCAAGATACTAGCGTCATACCCTTTTTCTTAAGGGTGTATCCTTGATTTCTTTGTTTAGGAGCTTTACGCGTAGTTGTTTCTCTCTTTCCAAAGTATATCCTCTAGGTCGTATTTGCGATCCTTAGGTAGAAGCCAATGGATGTAAACATGTATTTGAAACATGTTATGGTTGAATGGTTGCAAGTGGTTGCAAATGGTTGCTCGTGGATGCATATGCATACGTATTAGGCACTAGATCAAGTTCGGACGCTCTCATATTGCATTTACATATATGCATTTGTTTATAAGTTGAACTTGATATGATATCATATGGGCGTTGCATATGGTTGAATGGCTGTGCACGCATGTAGTATTTACATGACTAGGGATGTTTGCATGCATGATTGGACGCATGGCACTAACATGATTTGCATTAAGGAGGTCAACTGAATCAGTAGACCGCCTGATTTTGCATTAGATAGAGACATATACACACACTATGCATATGAACATGAAAGCATTAGAAATCTTTTAAGGACAATGAATGCCTGTGATTGAATGGTTGAGTAGATGGGTGATTGGATGGTAGGACACATTCTTCCTAATTTCGGGGACGAAATCCTTTTAAGTGGGGGAGAATGTAACACCCCGTAATTCTGCGACATTAAGATTCTCAAATTAAAGTATAATTAATTTTTAAAAGAAAAATTAAAAGAAAAAGATCCATGCAGTTGTTTAATTTAAGTATTGTAACTAACATGAAAAAGAGAAGTAAGGAGAGAACAATAATTATTATTGTTCTAAGACTTATTAACAAAAGCCTCTGTAGCTCAGTTGGTTAAGGCATTGGATTTGTAGCATGGAGGTCGGGGGTTCGAACCCCGGCGGCGGCATAATTTTTTATCTTTGTTTTAGAGAGGGCCAACTGAACATGCAAATATATGTACGTATACAAATTCAAAATTTGAAAGGATAAGAACGTACATATAAGGAAATAAAGAATATATATATATACATATGAGAATATAAATATATATATATATGCAAAAATATATGTATTCGAAAGATAAAATTCAAGATAAGGCTACAGTCAATGAAATATGGCAACATCATTTGAATTTTGAAAATAAAATGAAAGTTGTGCGTATATATATACGCGTAAAATGGTCGTTAGAGGAATTGTATACATATAAGAATATTTCATGTGAATAAAACAGTTAAATAAATTCCAGAAATTCAAAAGTTTGAAAATCAAACTTTTACGCCAAAATAGCTTGTGGGACCCAATGCTGACTCAGCACTGCGTGTATGATAAGGTTTGGCTAGATTCATCTACGTACCTGGACTATTTTCTTAACTAGGTTCAATGCTGACTCAGCGCTGCGTGTACGATAAGGTCTTGAGCAGCTATATAAACAGCCCTAGTCTTCATTCTCTTTGCACCAATTCTCTTCTATCCTTATGCTGCTAAGATTCATGGCTTCTTCCCCTCTTCTAAATTTTCTTAAATAAATAAAATAAAATATGATTCAAGACGAGGAGATGCTGCTAAAAGACTTTTAAGGAGGGATTCAAATCAAAGTTTCAAGTGAAGAATTCAAAGGCTAGCTCAAACAAGTTTCAAGCAACGACGCACGAATCATAGCCACGCTTTCCTTCTATTCTAGATCTATTTTCTGTAAGTTGGTTATTTCTAGATCTGAATATTTTGTTTTATTTGTGACATGAAATTAAAGGAATAAAGGAATATGCCAAGTCTCTCTCTCTCTCTCTTCGAATCTGTGTTTATACTCTTGGACTGAATTAAGAACTGTTATGATTCGAGGACAAATAAGACTGTAACCGTGACTATGACTATAGAACTGTGGCCTTTGAAAGCATATTCCTTTGGACTATGACATAAGCCTTTGATTTTGGGACATATAAACATTGCCTATGACAATGACTTAGGACTATGGGAATTATTTTCCCTTTTGGACTATGAACATCGCCTATATTGCCTATGACCATGGACATTACTTATGACTAAGAACATAAGCCTCTGAATTAGACATAAACTATTGCTTATGACATAATGAGGACAATTGTGATTTTGACACCCATGATTCATGATTAGGAAAATATTGCTTTAGTTTGGTGATTGTGAAATTGGGTCTAAACCCAATTATTTATTCTACCTGTTCCTTGGTTTTTTCTTTGGTTTTAAGACAGTGGGAATTTACCTATTAAGTTAGGTCTACCCACGTTCTTGAACCTATTTTGCCCATTCTTTGGTTTTAAGACAGTGGGAATTTACCTATTTAGTTAGGTCTACCCATATTCTTGAACCTACATTGTTATCCAAACCTTTTTATGCCAATTATTCCTTCTTGTCATTTTGATTCATTCCCTTTTTATCTACGAATCTAGATTTATTTATAATCTAGGTTGAATCACGATTATTCGAACGGTGGGAATGCGATTTGGGGAAAAACATGGAAATGAATATGAACGTAATTGTAAACTTGGAAATTGGCATAATTTGGAATATGTATTATGACATGCATATTAAAATGAAAACGGGGAAATTTGACATGGATTAGGGAATATGTGACTTTGACATATTAAATTTAGCGTTAGTAAGTAAGCTAAATTTTAGGCATAAAATGTAAACTAGAAAAATAATTCTAGTTTTGCCATAAATTGTGAATTAGGATGTTAAACCAAGATTGGGTTAATTAAGGTTGATTTGGAATAAGTATATTAGCACAATTTTGAATTTATTCATAACTGTGAGCAATTGTCATGTTTAGAATAAATTATGGTTAGCGACACTAAATTTGGTATAATTTACATACCAAAAAGTATAAATATGATAAATAAGAGAGAATGGGCCATAATAATAAATGTGACAATGTACATTAAAAGAGTAGTAATGAAATAAGTAAACTAGGAGTAATTTACTTATAGAATTCGTCATAAATGTTAAATTGTTCATTTACCACAAAATATGTAACTTGGTTAAGTTTTGGCCATAAATTATAAACTAGGATATTTAATCTAGTTTCGGCAATGAAATAGGAAATGGCCTAAACTGCATGTTGGGTTAGTACTTGGGCCTAGAATATAAGTATACTAGTAGGCTTAACAAATAAATATAGGCCAAATTTGTCTAAAAAGGGGAATTGGGCTTTTGAAATAAATTGTTAACAATTTATAAACAAAAGAAAAGTATTTTGATAACATCCCTTTTTATAACACATAGACCAGAAGGTTCTAGGGTGACAGAGAGGATAGTGTCTAGGCTTGGGTTTGGAAAATACAAGTTTCCTGCCCTCCCTGGCTATCCCTAACTGATCCGAAGGACAGGATGGTTGTTTTCAAAACCAGATTTGGAAATTAATCAAAAACCCTTTGAACTTAGAAAACATGAATATGCCTAACCCGAGGTTAGACTGAGTTGCGGTGTAAACCTGCCCGGAACCGACCGGCACATCCAGTAACTACAGCAATATCTGTCTAATGTGAGAGGTTGCGGCTTTAATTTATTAATTAAAGCTAGAACAAGAATGGGAGAGTTAAGTCCATAGGAACACTTAACCAACCTAACACGGTTAAGCTAGAATGGGAAGGTTAAGGAACACTTAACCAACTTAGCACAGTTAAAGCTAGAATGGGAGGGTTAAGTCCATGGGAATACTTAGCCAAATTAACATGTTGACTAGACTAGAAGGTGAGGTTAAGTAAAGTTAATACACTTAGCCAATTTAACATGTTAATTAGACTAGAGGTTGGGGTTAAGTAATACACTTAGCCAAATTAATATGTTAACTGGACTAGACCATAGGGTTAAGTAATCTTGAACGCTTAACCATCAGAATATGATAAATGAATAGGGTTAAGTAAAAAGCATGAAGGGATAACACTTAACCAGTGTAATAGGATAAGGGAAGAGGGTTAAGATAGCTTGAATCGACTAAATACACTTAACCAACCCAACCTGGCGAGAAAGAAAACTAAGTAGTAGACCTCAGTTGAAAAAGGGACTAAGTAGTAAAACTTAGTTAAGAAAACAAGGAATTTGGAAACTAAGTGGTAAACCTTAGTTAGTAGAACTAAGTAGTAATTCTTAGTATAACACGAAGGAGCAGACATCCATCTGGTTTTAAGAAGGCTCCAACGAATTGGGTTACGAAGCCCGAGGCTTCGAGGGGACGTGAGGGTACTCTTGGTATCCCTCTGTGAGGCTGCAGATGATCATCCTGGGCTCACAGAGGTTAAGGTCTGCGTTAGAAGAACCGAGGGTATGCCTTGGTTGCAATATATATGTGGCAACCTAAAGACTAGGATGGACCAGCGTGATTCGGCGAGAAGACGGTAGCCCTGTGATAGCAACTCGTCGTCTACCATCCATCTTGAGTCAATCAAGATACGTGAAGCGGAAAGGCGGAGAACTCCAAAAGACCATATACTTGCTATCTAGTTATGGTTGCGGATGGCCATAGGATAGTGGGGCACCGGGGGCCGGCGTATAGTTCTCATTTTACAAGGTGTGCCTTTCATTAGCTGAGGGAGGGGTCAAGTGGGACCATAGCCACTGGAGTAAAAACAGACCTTAGCATCTGCATCGGCAGATATCTGAAAGCTCCCGACCGAGTTCTGTATTCCTTGATTTGCCCTGTCACAGGACTCGGATCGCACATTACAGGACATGTGCATCTAGACAAGCGATAACGATTCGCGATACATACGTGGGGAAGCCTAGGAACATATACCACTCTAGGTAGTGTGTCCTAGACTTGGGGGCATTGTTCGATAGGTAGCGTAATCCCTAGTTGGACTAGGTGGCATAAACCCTGAACTCGAAAAGCGTTCAGCAGATAGCGTAAAACTATAGTTAAATCTAGAAAGCAGTGGATAGAAAACCCTATATTAGATCTAGGTAACAACTAATAAATGGATGCCTGAAGGCGATGGAAAATACAGGGATTGGGATCACGTTATCGTTACTAGTTGAAACACTAGTTAGACGGTGCAGAGATATAGAAACCAGTATAACAAGTAAATAGCGAAGCAGCGAAAGTATTAGAGCGTATCCAGTTTATCTTAGCATATCTTGTGACTACCTTGTCTAATCTTGTTGACCCTATCGTCATGGTGTAATCTTGTATTCAGTTAATTCATGTCGTTTTGTTTTCCATGTTCACATGCTAGAAGTTACTGAACTTACTCAGGCTTTATGTCTGACTCTGTTTTTCTTTCGTCTTCTTTCTTCCGTTCTCCCCCCCCCCCCAGGTTGTTAAGGAGGAAATAGGATAGCTCAGATTTGTTTTGGGATGATTTCTCTTTCCAAGCTTGAAGAATCTTGGATGCATCGGCTTTGGATTGCTATGGCTGACTTTTGTTACATTGGGGAATATAAATGTATTTTATGCTTCTTTATTTTGTAAAGACAGTTGATACTCTGATATTGTAAAGGAACCTTGTACAAATTATTTTGTCAATAAAGCAAAGTTTTATTTTCCGCTGTTTAATGTTTGTCTGTCTTGTAATTTATCTGCATCTTTTACCCATAATGCTCCACAGAACTTAGTGCATTCCCTTTGTGAGTGACACTAACAGACGTGGGGTGTTACAAAGGTACACTATCTTCTAGTAATTCATTGAGTGTAATGTCCTGTATTTTTGGTAGTCAAATATTTAATATATTTTAAATATTGTATTTTGAATATTAATGGATTTTAATATTGAATTCGTTGATAATAACGAAGTTTAAACATTAAATTTATATATAATTTATAAACGAGCTCGAAGTGGCACGGTAATTCGTAATATTGAGTTTTGAACTTCAATTGAATATCTCGGATCCGATATAAGTCGGAATTCCATGATATATGAAATGTTTGAATCTTGTTGATTACAATTTTCATATGAAAGAGAAAATCTAGATTTCGTATTATAGATTGTTAGTTATGTCTAATTCAAAATTTTTAAAATAGTCGCTATGGAAATCGTTAATAAACGATAACGTTTATTTAATAAATTTTAAAGGGTTTTAATATAATATGGATATCGTCTTGACTCAAAATTGATGATACTTAGTTGTAAAATCCATATTGTTTATATTTAAAGCTATATGATAATTTCATTTGGATATTTACGATAATAATAGTTTTTATTATTTTATTCGATTATTTTGGATTTTTATAATATTTTAATTGATATTATCATAAACTTTTAAAATAGACATTTTGCAAACAGCCTCGGCTTTCGATGAAATTAGTTTCATTGGAACCGTAATGTTAAATTATTGTACGATATTAAATTTCATGACAAACCGATGTCGCATGTGACTTCGGTAGCCGAAAACGTCTCTGTTTTTATTTAATTGTTTTATCGATTAATTTGGTAATTAAGAATAACTAATTATCTAACGAACTCCATTTTCGACAAAATTAATTTTATTAAATCCGTAATGATTTATTATGTTAATATTGCAATTTTCAAGATTTTTGGAATTTATTTGTGATCGCATACAACTTAAACGTGTATATATTCGAGAAATGCAATTATAAAGGAATTTTCACAGACAATCACAGAATCTGACGAAACCTGTCCCATCGTTTTCGGAATGTCGTTTTATGCTAGAGTGCAAATTTTCATCCCCATCGTAAGTAGTTTATAGGTGTTTATTTGTGTTACTTAGCATTGAAGTTTCATTAATATTATTATATTAATTCGGGCACACTATAAATACCAATGTAAAAAGTCAATACCCTAAAACTTTCCTCAGCGTGATCAACTAGTGAAAACTGCCGCGCCTCCACCAAATTTTACTGATAAGTATACTTCCATTCTTTCACCCAAATTTGGTTTAAATCCGCAAACAAATCGAAGAAATTTTCTACTACATTATTGATGGCTCGAAGAGCACTACAATTTAGATGGTGGCGATGAAGTTTCGATGATGATGGTAGCTTGAATTGGTGATGGAACGTGTGGCGTTTATGGATGATCTGACAGTGATGGGAGGCGCCGAGTTGAACCAGATTATGGGCGGAGGAAGGCGATGTCGCGCCGCAGCCAGTGGAAGCTCCTGATTTAGTTCTGATTGATGGTGGCAATGGCATTGTCGAACCCTAGAATCGAACAATAATTGGAACAGGAAAGCAGGATCAAAGACAATAACAAATGAAGGAAAGGCCGACCTGTAGTTGTTAATTCACTAAACACAATTGGTTTAATTTTAATTTAATTAAGAAAAGCTAATTTATTTTATTAAAATCGTGAACAGGTGCATCTTTTTGAACTAAGAAGGAATAATCGGACCTGCTTTGTTTTAACGAACGTAGTAAAGCATTTAGTCGAGCCCAAATTGTTTGAACAGAAAGCAAAGTGTAATTAAAATTATTAAACCGTCATTAGAGTTAATCATGTAACTAAACCGTGCTTGAACGGGAACAAATTTGGTAGACATGTGCGTGAAGAAAACAACAGAAATGAAGAAAGGCAGAAGTTAATTCAAGCCATATGGGAATTGTTTTGGGTTATTGATTAACCAAGATAATTAACAGTATAACATTTTTAATTATGAAATTTAACTATAATTTATTTCTAGGTGCTGATTGGGGTAAAAGACAACATACAGCGGGATCAACAAAGGAGTAAACAATGAACCTTATCGGTCTGATAAATTATTTGCAAAAGTAATTTAGTTTGGTTTAAAAATGGATTAAGAAAAGTTATTTATTTTAATCGTATAACTTATCATTGGTGTAACCCCCACATATATTAACAGATTTAGACGGAACAAACTACGCTGGCACTGTATTGACAAGTTTTATATTCTGGAACTGATCTGGACAAGACTGGAGGCAACTTGGAATTTTTTAGTTAAATTAAACGATTGTTTAATTTAATTGAAAGTTATCGCTTAAGCGACAAAAGGAAATCAAGGTGAGTTAAACTCACTTAGTTCATCCCTCTTATAATTTATATAAGTTTGGTTATTATAATTGTGTGCTATAATGGCTAATGGTTTACTGTTTGTTAAATATATATTCATATATTGATTGAACCAATGAAATTAATCGTTTGTCTAATTTTAGTGAAAAACCAAATCGTTATTTTAATGATTGGAAACAATTGAGGTAACCTACCTTATTGGTGACGTTTATAATAATATAATTGTGTTTAATTTAAGTGCTTGAATTATTTTATTAAATAAAGTGATTGATATTAAATATTCGTTATTTACTATTGTAGAAAAAATCAGTTAAATTGGGTTGAATGAATTTATGTAAGATAACATATTTTGATGTAGGGAAAAACAGGTTGAGGGATCCAACAGGATTCCTCGAATATATTAGATGTTATTTATTTTCATATTATCATTATATGAACTGTTCTGATTGGATGATTGATTTGGTTATCGATCGTTGACTGGAAATTCTACATTTATTCTGTTTTAACCAATGGTCAATATTGGTTGAGTATTGGCACCATATGGCATGTAAATCAATCGATTTACAAATATTTATTTACCGTCAGGTAAACCGACAAAAAGAAGTTATAAAATTTATTTTGTAACTGAAGGCAGATTTTTTTAAATATATTATTTTGAACGAAAATTATTGAAAGGAAATAAATATTATTATTTATTATTTAAATTTATAAGCGATTATTAAATGATTTTATAAAGTAGATTCTTATGTTAAGAAGATTTATAAGCAAAAGACCAGAAATTAACCTAAAGATTAAGATTTAATTATTTTTAAGATACAATTAAATGAAATTATTTAAATTAATTATATTATTAATTAATTTAACGGAAGGACTATAATTGGAATTGGTTTACGAATTATTGTGTTCTGAGTTGACAAAATCGACCATTTTCACTGGGATTGATTATTAAATTAGTTTGTTAACCTAATGAAATGGATTAAAGAATATTTAGTTTAGTTTTAATAAGATTTTAAAAAAGGAATTTACTAGTTATTTTAGTTAATAAAAGAAGTTAAATACTACTACAGTAGTTAATGATTGAAGTAAACAATCATTTTAATAATAATTTTAGAGGTTACTTTTTAATTAAAATACATTTAAAAAGAAACCAAAGTTGAAATGAAGTCTAGTCGAATTGTGAAAGGAGTTTATGAATGGGTTTAATATTAAAACCCGAGTTTATATAACAAAGTTATAAACAGAATTTTAAGCGAATATAATAGCTTAAATTAATGTATACTTAATATTTGAAGTTAGTAAAAGGAAATTTAGAATGAAAGGGTTTATATAAAACCAGAATTATATAAACGAAGTTTATACAAAGCGATGAGGTGTTAAAGGGTTAATTTTAAATTAACGTTACTTAATAATGGAATTAAGTAAAACTGGGGAAACTGAAATAAGATTTTCAAAGCGGGAAATGGTTGAATGGTTTAGAAAAAGGGATTGTTAAAAGTGAATTTGGTAAAGAAGAAAGTAATAGGATTTTGTAACAAAAATCCGAGTTGTAAGACGAATTGTTTAAAGAAGATTAAAAAGTGATGTTTTCATAAGCATTTGCTTAATCAATGAATTAAGTAATAATAAGTTATAATTAAAAAGTGATATTTTCAAAAGTAAGAAGGTTTTATAAAACATACTTTAATTAAAATAGTTAAATGAGATGTGTTTGGTATTAGAATGTATATCGGTTTTTGAATTACAACTCATATCTATCTAAAGATATGAACGTTGTTGATCAAGGTATAAGAGGTAAATAAATACCCCAACTTGAATGACTTCAACATTATCTGAGGATGATATTAGTTTCTAATGGGAAAGAGCTTATGAATAATTTATTATTTCTATATGAGAAATAATAATGCAGCGTTAACTACAAGATTTGAGAATATATAATGAGATTTCCAAAGCAAAAGAAATAGGAAGATTTGAGGATATATCTTGAAACAACCCGAACTTCCCTGGTAAGGAAAGCACGGATAGAATTGAGGAAAAGACACATAGAAACGCAGACGGAAGAACATTTCATTGTTTATAACAACAATTCCATCAGAATACAAGAATATACAGAGTATAAATCAATAATACACAATTTACCAAATATCAGAGATTACAATAAATAACATAGCAGCGGAAAATAATACAATACACAACTGAAGGAGATATACGGATACAAATCTTTCCGGATATCCTTCCAGCTGTAAACCAGGATCCTGTGAATATAAATCTGCAAAACCTAAACTACTAGCTGCCCGTGTCAAAATAAGGGCACCCAGAGTTTAGGTTAAAACAATAAACTTCAGGTCAGTCATGGGACTGGTGTGAGAACTAAAACAGTTATTTAAACTTTACTTTAAATCAGATATATCAAGGGACCACGCCATATAACACGGAATGGGTTTCCTCCCAAGAATACCAGTGCATATAACAAAACAGCGCAATGTTTTTTTGGAAATATGAAGCTATTATAAGACCCAGGTCCTATCACACAATGTAATGCAAGCCGGGGGATAGGGTTTTCCCTCATAATAGCCAAACATGCTTAGTACGTTTGAAACAAATCAATTGATACTATAATAAGTGCATAGTGTATAAAACAACTTCAAATCATAAGTATCAATCATAGACGGCATGGGTACCATATATCATGTTGCCATACTAGTTCTACAATTAAAATTGCAAAATCACGTATTTGGAAATTGGATTTCCATCTGTGAACCGAGGCAAAAGATAGTCCTCACCGAATTCGAGACGCTCTAGTCCTCCCCTCAGGCATGCGCGCAGGCAAGCTTTGGATCATCAGGGCCGGTCCACTGATGTGGATTATTATGCCTGAACACTACGTTTCCCCACCCTTTGGGGTGTAAATGAGCCAACGAATGACTCCATCGGCTTCACATAGTCACCGATATATCCGAGGCGCCTCGTAACAGCAACAACCACATAAGTCAAACTCGTCAGGGCGTGTAAAACCACTGACGCCACTTCTAACTAGAAAGAAACGCATGTCCTCCCTGATGTCCTCTCCCGTTTCTGGTCCACTACCGGGGTGTGAGGCTCACGAATCAACGTTACACAAAGCTACGCCACACAGGCCGTGCTTTGATCATCAACCACAAGACTTTGCTTTCCAAAAGAAGTCTTGATCATTTGCCACACAGGCAATTCACTCCATTTGTTTGATATCCATCGATATATAACCCCTGAGCTCGTACGTCTCAGAGAAGGGCGTTAAGCAAGAGAATAAATTCTCCGCCGCCAAACAGATATATATTTAATAGAAATCAATCACACAGACTAAAATCCAATGTCAGACACACAGTCCATTTACAAGTCCGTTTTGGGTCTGAACGAAACCGGAGGCACCTAGTACCCCGCATATCCCTCGATCTCCAAGTACGTCTGGACGATCACCAACTGATTCCCTCCTCTTGGGTGTACGGCCCAATCAAGATCATCAGTAATTATCCAAACGACGTGAAGACCGCCGGTCTTCAACCACCGTCTTCATCTTCGACTTATCGTCGTATCAGTTATTAAGAATGGGATTAACCCGGTCTTTCTGAATAACTCGCGTATATAATAAACAAGTGTTACACAAACACAACATACGCCTCATTCCAATTCATCAGTCACTAACCGTAAATTAATCAAGAGAATAATTCCCCAAATATTAACCCCGAGGGCCGAAACCAACAACAGATCAATATCCAGAAAACCATTCTGCTTAGCTAACTGACAGTTAGTGTAACACCCCACCTCCACCAGGGTGGCTCTTGCAAGCACTCTGACTTTGGAGGGGCGTTTGAATCAGGTAAACATGCATAATGATATATCAAGGCAGAACAAGAACATATGTATATATGTAAACAGAGTAAATAACATAGATAAAACAGCGGAAGATTTCAAAACATTTCAAAACAAGTCTGGTACAACATAGCTTTCAAAATAAACAAGTCTAGATAAAACAACATCAACTGAAAAACTGAAATAAATAAGTACTATCCCCAATTAAGTGGTAACCATAGCTAGCTTCATGTCGAAATCATACATGAGCTGAAATCCCACAAGCAAGCAATCCGAAATCCAAGCTAAGCTCCAGTATTCCCTCCCTGAGAACCTGGGGGGGAGGGGGGAACGGAAGAAAAGAGGCGAAAGAAAACAGGTCAGTCAAAAAGACTGAGTAAGCCCTACTACAATCAATGTAAACTGATAAAGTTAACTGGCATGAGCAGCAGGGATGAACATAAGGATAACAATATACTAGCATGATGATTAACTAACAAGGTAGATAAAGGTGTCATCGCATAATCAGGATTAAGGTTTTGCACCACAGGTGTACTAGCAAACTAACATGACTTGAATAAACAAGTATTGATCCCTTGGCCCAAGCTTTGGCCCAATAACATGAAATGACCCTAATACAAGGTCCAACCAAACGGTCTAGTCGATCGGCTCCCTAAGCCTAACTCGTCACGTGTTGGTGTCAATACGGCCCAATCATAATTGTAGTCGAACTGTGCCGGGTCCACCCTTCGGGTGTATCAAGCCCTAGGGTGTCAACCCCTGGACACCATGAACATGAGTGCACAGTCCCGATCTACTGGTACCCGTGCATGTTTTCTCCGGCTACGGACTATGTGCACGACCAGAGTCCGCCCGGAACTACACCGGCGTACCCTCTGCCGTCGCTTTTGGTCACTTACCTCCAGTCCAGTAATCGTGCCCCCACCCTAGCCTAGTCCCTAGGGTCATGATGATACCAACTTGGGATTACTGCTGGAGTGGGCCCCCATTGCTAGGATTTTTCTAGTGGGTTAAGTACGGTTTAACCCTCTTGCTAATCCTGGATTAACTTGGTTAAGTGTAACGATGAGTTCACGACTTAACCCCAATTAATCTACCAAGCCCAAATTGGTTAAGTATTAAGTGGACCATGACTTAACCCTAATCACGAGGCATTAATTAATTTAATGCGCCTTAACCTCTCACATTAGACCTTGTTGTGGTTACTAGTTAAGCCGGGCGGGTCCGGGTAGCTTTACACCACAACTTGGTCTAACCTCGGGTTCAAGGTACAACATGACCAACTTCTCACATTGGGTCCTATTGTTTGTAGCAACTAGTTAAGCCGGTCGGTTCCGGGTAGGTTTACGCTACAAACTCAACCCAAGCTCGAGTTGGCCACACTTATCTTTTCTAAGTGTCATGTCCATCATGTTTCCAAAACATGTTACAAGTTTTCAAGCAATTGGGTAGACCTAACTTAATAGGTAAATTCCCAATGGGTAGACCTAACTTAATAGGTAAATTCCCAAGCTTATGTTTTATGTCTTTTAAGTTTACCCAACCCCAAACGCAATCCCATCGCTTACATATCGCAATAGCGCATAAAGGATAGAAAGAGGGAACTTGGCATAATCATGACATAAAGGTATTGAAGCCACAAGCTTAACATGGTGGCATATGAAATGTTCATATGTTCATACACTTGCATATTACCTTTTTAGGCCTCAAAAGCATGCATAAAACCAAACTTAGCATATTGGTGATACATGGTGCTAAATGACATGTAGAGATGGCCATAAGTTCGCATTTAGCCTCACATGCAAGTTATCATAAGAGATATGATAACTTACATGTTGCTAAAATGCAACCTTTGGCATAAAGCTTTATGTTCATAAACCCAAAATAAGCTTGCATAACATGATAGCATGAACAAAATGTTCAACCCAAACTTGCATAACATAACTTGGCATACTTGCATATAAACTTGCATATCACAACATGATAAACTTGCATATAAACTTGCATATCACAACATGATAAACTTGCATATCATACATTTAACTTTAGAGTTTAAGTATGAAAGTAGAATAGGGCTTACAATGCTTAAGAAGTCACAAAAATATGACAAAGCCCTTATGAAATCAATTAAACCCAAAATGCAAGCAAAACCCTTGAGCCAAAATGATCAAGACTCTTTCTTTATGATGCAAATATATAAACTTGACTTGAATGCAAGCTAATGATGCTCATACAAGTTTGAAAACACTTGTATGCATGGAAAATCACTTAGGAATTTATTTAGGAATTTTATGAAGAGAGTGGAGGCCATGAGAGGATTGATTTTGCCATAGTTTAGTTGTATGAATGAATAATGATGATTTAGGGTAGGTTAGGGTCTTATTTATAGATTAGGCAAGTGTTTTAGGCCATAGGATTAAACCTAGATTCAATCCAAGCCATCAAAGCATGTCTTGGGGAAGAAGTCAAGTGTAGGAACCATCTAGGGCCTTTAGATTAAAGATGAACCATGAGAACCATTCAAATGCAAAATCTGCATTTGAGCGAATCGGCCCACGGGTTGACAGCCAAACACCCTGGATTAACCCCTAGTCGACCCAGCGAGCTCGGGTCGACCTCAAAAATCGGCCGGTTCGGTTATTCCCCTCTCCCAATTCGCTGTTTTGAACATTTTTGCATATTTATTTATTTAATTTTCAATTATATATATATATTTCTCTGCGCAACCCATTTCACTTAATTAAGTATACTTTAATTTGGGAATTTTTCGTGAAACTTCGCGAGGCCATATCTTGGTCATACGGACTCCGATTTTCGAAAACTCGGACTCTATTTCGCGTATTTTTCCGAGACGAACGCAATGGCATAGCCTGTTTCCCTTGATTCAGATTTTACAGTTTAATTCTGCCTCCATTTATGTTATAACATGTTATTCAAAAATACGGGTTGTTACATTCTTCCCTCCTTAAAGGATTTCGTCCCCGAAATCTCCAAGTTAGGAAGAACATATCCTACCATCCAGCATCCATCTACTCAAAACATCATCCACGAGCAATCATTGTCCTTAAAAGGTTCTAAATGCTGTATGATCATATGCAAAGGTGTGTGTATATGTACTTATCTAATGCAAAAATCAGGAGGTTACTGATTCAGTAAACCCCCTTAATGCAAAATATGTTAGTGAAATGAGTCCATATGTATGCAAATTCCTAACATAATTTATAGTCTCTACATGAGTGCACATAACATTCATCCATATGCAACATCCACGTGATAGCATAACAAGTTTTCATCCATGAATAAGCATAAACACTCATGCATATGCGGTATGAAAGTGTGTGAGCCGATCTTAGTGCCTAACGTGTATTATGCATCCACGAGTATCCACTTGCAAACACTTGCAACCACTTGCAACCATCAAGCATAACATGTTTCAAACACATGTTTCATCCAAAGGGTTTCTACCTAAGGTTCTCATGACAAGATTAACACGATAAACTAGATAAACATGGATAGCAAAGAGAAAGATATGCTAACAAAGAAAAGAGATTGAGAGTGTACCCTCAAAAAGGAATGGATAAAGCCCACGCATCTTCTCCTCGGTTTCCCAAGTTGCGTCTTCTTCGGCTTCACCCCATTGAACCTTCACCGATTTGACCTCTCGATTCCTTAGCTTCTTGGTCTCCGTCCCCAAGATACGAATCGGAGCTCTCCTCAAGGTAGCCTCTTTCTCCACTTCTACATCTTTTAGAACACTTGGCTCAACAACCTCTGCTGATTCATGTAAACACTTCCGGAGATGCGAGACATGAAAAACATCGTGTACTCCACCAAGCTTCTCGGGCAACTTCACTCTATAAGCCATCTGCCCGATCCTCTCTATAATAGGGAATGGTCCAACAAACCTCGGTGCCAACTTCCCAACAGCTCCAAATCGGACCACATTCCGCAAAGGAGAAACCTTCACGAAAACCATATCCCCAACATCAAACTCCAAATCCGTTCTTCGCTTATCAGCATAGGATTTCTGTCGGTCTTGGGCCACTTTCATCCGTCTCCGAATCAACTCGATCTTCTCGGATGTATCTCTGATCATATCAGGCCCAAGTATAAGCTCATCTGTAGTCTCCCACCAACATGTAGGCGACTCGTACGGCCTCCCATATAAAGCTTCAAATGGTGCCATCCCTATGCTTGCCTGATAATTGTTATTATATGCAAACTCAACAAGAGGAAGATGGTCTTCCCAAGTACCACCAAAATCCAGAATACAAAGCCTCAACAGATCCTCGAGTACCCTATTCACCCTTTCGGTTTGACCGTCCGTCTGTGGGTGATAAGCCGTACTTAGATTCAACCTTGTGCCCATAGCTTCTTGCAAGCTATTCCAGAATTGACTTGTAAAGATTGGGTCACGGTCACTGACTATACTAGAAGGGACTCCATGTAGTCTCACAATCTCACGAAGATATACAGACGCTAGCCAAGATGCGGTCCTCTTGCTCTTCACCGGAATGAAATGAGCACTCTTCGTAAGTCTATCCACAATAACCCAAATGCTCGTATTCCCTTTCCTTGACCTTGGTAGCCCATCGATAAAATCCATGGAAATACTCTCCCACTTCCATAGTGGAACGTCTAGAGGATGCAATAGCCCACCGGGCTTCTTCGACTCGGCCTTAACTTGCTGGCAAATGATACATCTAGAGACAAATTCTGCCACATCCTTCTTCATCCCAGGCCAAAAGAAAATGCGCTTCATATCTTTATACATCTTATCTCCGCCCGGATGTATAGTCAACTTAGAGCGATGCGCTTCCTCAAGAACTCTTCTTACTAGATCTTCTACCATTGGAACACATAACCTTCCGTCTCTCCTCAGCCAACCCTTGTCATCAATAGAATATCGAGCGAGATGACTAGACGTCTCTCCTCGAATTAGCTTATCCATAATCTCAACTATCTGAGGGTCTTCTCTCTGCGAAGCCCCAACTTGATCAAGAAGGGTAGGTCTGAGTTCCAGAGATGCTAAAGAACCGGTCATCGACTCAATCGCCAAAGAGAAATCAAAGGTTGCCACATACTCTAAATTCTTCATCTCAACGAATAGAGGACTTAGGGTCAACCTTCATCTACTCAATGCATCTGCTACCACATTCCCCTTGCCAGGGGTATAAGCTATCTCAAAATCGTAGGACGCCAAGAATTCCATCCATCTTTGTTGCCTCAGATTCAGATCCTTCTGAGAAAAGAGATACTTCAATGACTTGTGATCGGTATAAAGCTCAAATCTTTCTCCCAGAAGATAATGGCGCCAAGCCTTGAGTGCATATACTATTGCTGCCAACTCTAAGTCATGAGTGGGATAATTCTTCTCATGCACTTTGAGTTGTCTACCGCCAAAGCATATCACTCTTCCTTCTTGCATAAGAACAGCTCCTAACCCCGTGCCACATGCATCGGTGTATACGGTAAATAACTTCCCTCCATCGGGCAAAGCTAGAACAGGTGCTGATGTGAGGGCTCTCTTGAGCTTCTGAAAAGCAAGCTCGCATTCTATGCTCCAAGCAAAAACTAAATTCTTCTTCGTCAATTTAGTGAGAGGAGCGGATATCTTTGCGAAGTCCTTGATGAACTTCCGGTAGAAACCCGCAAGACCTAGAAAACTTCTCACTTCGGTTGCATTCCTTGGAGTCTTCCAATCCTGAACTGCCACTACCTTAGCGGGATCCACCGCTAAGCCTTGCTTAGATACTATATGCCCAAGGAATCTAACTTCCCTTCTCCAAAAGTGACACTTGGAGAACTTGGCCTTCAACTGATGCGCTCTAAGCGTATACATCACCTCCATGAGATGCCTTGCGTGCTCTTCCTCATCCTTAGAGAAGATCAGAATATCATCTACGAAGACCACGACAAACTTGTTCAAGAACTCCCTGAACACCCTACTCATCAAGTCCACGAAATATGCGGGTGCATTAGTCAAGCCGAACGGCATGACAAGCCATTCGAAGAATCCATCTGGAGTTCTGAATGCAGTCTTGTCTATACTATCTTCAGCTACCCTGAGCTAATGGAACCCCGTAGCAAGATCAAGCTGAGAGAAAACAGAAGCACCGACAAGCTGGTCAAAGAGATCATCAATCCTCGGTAACGGGTGTCTGTTCTTCTTAGTCAGCTTATTCAACTCTCGATAGTCAACGCAAAGTCGGAGAGAACCATCCGCCTTGGTAGCAAATACCACAGGCGCTCCCCATTCAGATATACTTCGTCTAATGAAGTTCTTCTCAAGCAACTCTTTCACTTGCTTACTTAGCTCCCGCCTTTCACGCGGAGCCATGTGCCGAACGGGCAAAGAAACAGGCTTTGCATTATCCACCAGATAAATGCGGAAATCAATATCTCGCTTAGGGGGCAACCCCCTAACTTCATCGAAAACATCCGGATACTCTCGAACCACTCTCACAGACTGAAGAGTTTCCATTGACGAGTCGAGTGATTCCAGATAGCACAACATGACGGGACCTCTCGGATCACAAGAAATCTCTAGGGTGTTTCCGAGGTGAGTCACGAGCCTCACAACCCTATGCTCACAATCAAGAATGGCTCCATATCTGGACAGCCAATCCATGCCCAATATCAATCTGTATCCCCTAAAACCAAGAACATAAGCACTGCACAAGAACTCTACACTCAGTATAGAGATCCTCAAATCCCCACATATCATAGACAAATGGGCGGAACCCCCAATAGGATTTGAGACACAGACGGGATCATCTACTAAGCTAGTACTAAGGTGCAAACTATCAACAAGATCAAATGAGATAAAGCTATGCGATGCACCAGAATCAAACAAGGTACGAACTGGAAAATCAGAAATATATACAAGGCTCTCAACAGAAATACTACCTCGATCGGGAACTGGAGCGACATTGAGAGCATGAACTTGCCCTCCTGAAGGTCCAGCACGCTGAGTCTGACCCTGGCCTTGCCCTTGCTTCCTCGGGCAATCCTTACTGAAATGTCCAGTCTCACCGCAGAAAAAGCATTCACCATTCTTCCTTTTCCTCTTCTTACAATCCTTAATAAGATGCCCAACTGAACCGCAATAATGGCACTTCCCCTTGTTGTTCTTGCCCTTGTTGTTATTGCCCTTGTTGTTGTTCCCCTTGTTGCCTTGACTCTTGTTCTTGTTCTGATTGCCTTGACTGCTCTGACCACTTGGATTACCCTGATTTCCTTTTCCCTGGGAATCAGTCTTCTTGGCTTGAGTATCATTCATCTTGGTTTCTTTCTTGACATCTCCCTGAAGTAACGCCATATCAACCAAACTCTCAAACGTGGCCCCATGGGGAATATGTGACATAGCCAATCCCTGCAACGGCTCATTCAATCCTCTAGCAAAACGAAGAGCCTTCTTCTGAGGAGTATTAACCATATCCAAGCCAAAACGAGCTAACTGATTGAACTTGTTCACATATTCTTTGACAGACATATCTCCTTGTTTCAAAGTTATGAACCTCTTCATTTGCAGATTCTCCTCAGCACAAGATAGAAACTTAAGCATGAACCTTGCCCTGAAATCGGCCCAAGTCTCAACAGGCCTAGTACCATTGGTGACTTCCCACCAATAAGCGGCTTCATCCTTCATAAGCCAAACCGCCAACAAGAGCTTCCTCTGATCGTCTAACCCAAAGATAGCAAACAAATCCTCGGTCTCTTTCAACCAATTTCTGGCCTCTACAAAAGTCTCAGTGCCTTGAAAGTTCTTGCCACCCATTGCTTTGAAATCTTTGCAAGTCTTTGCGAAGTCCACTTGAGGATGCTGAGGGGGAGGAGGAAGAGGAACCTCAGCGACAGGAGGAGGAGGAACATTAACCACCGGAGGAGGAGGAGGAACATTAACTACCGGAGGAGGTGGAGGAGGAACATCTGCGGGGCTGGCTTCGGTCGCCCTAGCCTCCAAAAGTCTCCTATACCAAACAGGTACGTGTACTCCCTCCGGAATAGCAAAGTTATCGGCCATACTGAAAACGAAGAAAAAGACAGATTCAGAATGGAGAAAAACGAAGGAATTTTGCTAATGGCTTTTTGGGGAATAGCCTTTAAAATAAACTAGACTTTTCTTTGGAAAATACTTTATACTTGGTTTTGAAAATAGTTTTCCAAAAGTTTTCTAAAAGCCTTTTTGTTCCTTCTCGTACCATATGCTCTGATACCAAATGTAACACCCCACCTCCACCAGGGTGGCTCTTGCAAGCACTCTGACTTTGGAGGGGCGTTTGAATCAGGTAAACATGCATAATGATATATCAAGGCAGAACAAGAACATATGTATATATGTAAACAGAGTAAATAACATAGATAAAACAGTGGAAGATTTCAAAACAAGTCTGGTACAACATAGCTTTCCAAATAAACAAGTCTAGATAAAACAACATCAACTGAAAAACTGAAATAAATAAGTGCTATCCCCAATTAAGTGGTAACCATAGCTAGCTTCATGTCGAAACCGTACATGAGCTGAAATCCCACAAGCAAGCAATCCGAAATCCAAACTAAGCTCCAGTATTCCCTCCCTGAGAACCTGGGGGGGGGGGGGGAACGGAAGAAAAGAGGCGAAAGAAAACAGGTCAGTCAAAAAGACTGAGTAAGCCCTACTACAATCAATGTAAACTGATAAAGTTAACTGGCATGAGCAGCAGGGATGAACATAAGGATAACAATATACTAGCATGATGATTAACTAACAAGGTAGATAAAGGTGTCATCGCATAATCAGGATTAAGGTTTTGCACCACAGGTGTACTAGCAAATTAACATGACTTGAATAAACAAGTATTGATCCCTTGGCCCAAGCTTTGGCGCAATAACATGAAATGAACCTAATACAAGGTCCAACCAAACGGTCTAGTCGATCGGCTCCCTAAGCCTAACTCATCACGTGTTGGTGTCAATACGGCCCAATCATAATTGTAGTCGAACTGTGCCTGGTCCACCCTTCGGGTGTATCAAGCCATAGGGTGTCAACCCCTGGACACCATGAACATGAGTGCATAGTCTCGATCTACTGGTACCCGTGCATGTTTTCTCCGGCTACGGACTATGTGCACGACCAGAGTCCGCCCGGAACTACACCGGCGTACCCTATGCCGTCGCTTTTGGTCACTTACCTCCAGTCCAGTAATCGTGCCCCCACCCTAGCCTAGTCCCTAGGGTCATGATGATACCAACTTGGGATTACTGCTGGAGTGGGCCCCCATTGTCAGGATTTTTCTAGTGGATTAAGTACGGTTTAACCCTCTTGCTAATCCTGGATTAACTTGGTTAAGTGTAACGATGAGTTCACGACTTAACCCCGATTAATCTACCAAGCCCAAATTGGTTAAGTATTAAGTGGACCATGACTTAACCCTAATCACGAGGCATTAATTAATTTAATGCGCCTTAACCTCTCACATTAGACCTTGTTGTGGTTACTAGTTAAGCCGGGCAGGTCCGGGTAGCTTTACACCACAACTTGGTCTAACCTCGGGTTCAAGGTACAACATGACCAACTTCTCACATTGGGTCCTATTGTTTGTAGCAACTAGTTAAGCCGGTCGGTTCCGGGTAGGTTTACGCTACAAACTCAACCCAAGCTCGAGTTGGCCACACTTATCTTTTCTAAGTGTCATGTCCATCATGTTTCCAAAACATGTTACAAGTTTTCAAGCAATTGGGTAGACCTAACTTAATAGGTAAATTCCCAATGGGTAGACCTAACTTAATAGGTAAATTCCCAAGCTTATGTTTTATGTCTTTTAAGTTTACCCAACCCCAAACGCAATCCCATCGCTTACATATCGCAATAGCGCATAAAGGATAGAAAGAGGGAACTTGGCATAATCATGACATAAAGGTATTGAAGCCACAAGCTTAACATGGTGGCATATGAAATGTTCATATGTTCATACACTTGCATATTACATTTTTAGGCCTCAAAAGCATGCATAAAACCAAACTTAGCATATTGGTGATACATGGTGCTAAATGACATGTAGAGATGGCCATAAGTTCGCATTTAGCCTCACATGCAAGTTATCATAAGAGATATGATAACTTACATGTTGCTAAAATGCAACCTTTGGCATAAAGCTTTATGTTCATAAACCCAAAATAAGCTTGCATAACATGATAGCATGAACAAAATGTTCAACCCAAACTTGCATAACATAACTTGGCATACTTGCATATAAACTTGCATATCACAACATGATAAACTTGCATATAAACTTGCATATCACAACATGATAAACTTGCATATCATACATTTAACTTTAGAGTTTAAGTATGAAAGTAGAATAGGGCTTACAATGCTTAAGAAGTCACAAAAATATGACAAAGCCCTTATGAAATCAATTAAACCCAAAATGCAAGCAAAACCCTTGAGCCAAAATGATCAAGACTCTTTCTTTATGATGCAAATATATAAACTTGACTTGAATGCAAGCTAATGATGCTCATACAAGTTTGAAAACACTTGTATGCATGGAAAATCACTTAGGAATTTATTTAGGAATTTTATGAAGAGAGTGGAGGCCATGAGAGGATTGATTTTGCCATAGTTTAGTTGTATGAATGAATAATGATGATTTAGGGTAGGTTAGGGTCTTATTTATAGATTAGGCAAGTGTTTTAGGCCATAGGATTAAACCTAGATTCAATCCAAGCCATCAAAGCATGTCTTGGGGAAGAAGTCAAGTGTAGGAACCATCTAGGGCCTTTAGATTAAAGATGAACCATGAGAACCATTCAAATGCAAAATCTGCATTTGAGCGAATCGGCCCACGGGTTGACAGCCAAACACCCTGGATTAACCCCTAGTCGACCCAGCGAGCTCGGGTCGACCTCAAAAATCGGCCGGTTCGGTAATTCCCCTCTCCCAATTCGCTGTTTTGAACATTTTTGCATATTTATTTATTTAATTTTCAATTATATATATATATATATATCAATATATATATATTTCTCTGTGCAACCCATTTCACTTAATTAAGTATACTTTAATTTGGGAATTTTTCGTGAAACTTCGCGAGGCCATATCTTGGTCATACGGACTCCGATTTTCGAAAACTCGGACTCTATTTCGCGTATTTTTCCGAGACTAACGCAATGGCATAGCCCTTTCCCTTGATTCAGATTTTACAGTTTAATTCTGCCTCCATTTATGTTATAACATGTTATTCAAAAATATTGGTTGTTACAGTTAGTTTCTAAATTTCACATTCTTAGGGAAAGGTTCCCATTAATTTATCAAAGATAAATCCATTAAATTTATTCTTTAATCTACTTTTGAATATCAATTCAAACTAGTCGAGATTAGCAAACCACACCGAAGTGATCATTTATTATATTTCCCAATCCCAACCTATTCATCCCATGAAGTAAAACTGGTAATACTTCATATCTAACACCACGGTGTTATCGGTAAATTCAATTACCATTTCACGTTCAAATCTAATTAAAGATTTAACTATCGCCTGGAGCAAAACTGGTGATACTCCATTCTCAATCTTTTGAATCTAATTAAAGATTCATTAAAACTCCACTTAGTTTTAATCTTTAACTGGGTTAAAGAATCAGTGTTATTTAAAACACGGTTCACGATAAACCCCAAAATCACATCACATTTCAATCAGTCCCTAACCGTATATTAGCAAGTGAGAAATTCCCGAAGTATTAACCTCGAAGGTCGAAACCAACATCAGATCAATACCCAAGAAATCATTTAACTTAACTAATCCCCAATTAGTTTCTGATTTTCTTAACTCCGCTGGGTCTAAGAACAGTATTATTAAAGATACCGTTCACGACAACCCAAAATCACATTCCACTAATTATCGGGTTAAAGAACAAGTGTTATTTAAAACACTGTTCACGATAAACCCAAATCACATTTGATTCAATACAAGGCTCTGAATAGAAAATATATCGGCTTATATTCAATATCAAATTCTACAACCAACAAATAACGTATTGGAAATAACGATATAAATATATCTTTCAAATTTCCATAACAATATCTGTATAATCACGAAATCCAACATCGAAATATTCCAAAGACAATTTCGATTCAAATCTATTCCAATTCAATTATTGGAAATTCTGGTTACTTTAAAAACCCTTTTCAAATCCAATTTATTTATTTAAAAATAAATAGAATTATAATTCTAGTTCAAAACTAGTTCATTTCGATAAAAATCTATTTTTATCTTTTCAAATATGGAGTTTTTCATCCCAATTCTTCACAAATCATTTCTTATGTTTTTACACAAATTATTACTATTTTTAATAATTTTATCAAGGCCCGTACAGTCGATTTCCATCAACGGCCATCGAACTGCACTTACAGCGACCTTTTCCAAATTTGATTTGGACATAATTCCAAATCCAACCGTTAGATTTCAAATTTCTAATGTTCATTAGAAAGCTCTTTTCGATACGAACCTAACGGTTCCGGTTTTAGGAGAATCCGACGGACGGATCTCCCGCAATATCCATTCGAAGTCAATGGTCGAAATTCACGAACTACCGCAGCGCGTTCTATTCAGGCCATTATATATAATATATATATATATATATATATTTCGTCGATTTCCTTTCAAAACGTATTTTATAAATCGTTTTAAATTCGTTTTCACAATGATTTCAACTTCTATTTCAAATTCAAATCAAAATTGAATCTTCCCTTACAAATTCGTTTTAAATTCATTTCAAATTGATTTCAATTCAAATCGATTTTCTGTTCAATTTCAATACGTTTTCAATTCAATTCAATTCAATTTCAATACAAATTCATTTCTATTCAATTTCAATTCGAATTCATTTCTATTCAATTTCAATTCAAAATTATTTCTATTCAATTTCAATTCGAATTCATTTCTATTCAATTTCAATTCGAATTTTGAAATCACTTTCAATATTCATTGCAAAATGAATAAAATCGATATAAATATCGTTCATGTCAAAATGGCGTCAATCTAATCAACACGACTTCATATATTTCTATTTTCAAATATTCTATTTCAAATATTTCTTTTTCAAATATTTCTATTCAAAACTGGAATGAGGCCCAATCAATTACCATAGATTTTATTTCTATGGATTTCCATACAACGCATGTATATATCAACGATGACAAATAATCAACCATCATCCAAAGTGCATTCTACACTGTATAAGCATTAAATATAAATATTCAACGCTTACACAGCCTGTCAATCAATCGATCGACATACAACTAATTATTGTGGTTAGTGTATGTCATATATCACCCTAGTACCCGTGTGGGGTTTCAAACAATCAAACACAGATTTTATTTGTGCAGTTGGGCGATGTGTAAAATTTATCATCCCAATCAATATCAGTCAAATGTGTGTATATAAACAAATCGTCCGATTTGTTTATTTTTATTTCATTTCGTATACACGTTAAAAATTCTATTTTCAACTATAAAATATTTTATTTTCATTTCACATCACATCACACAATCAACTACACATCAAAATCAAACAAACAAACAAACAAACAAGCCGTTCATGGTCTGTGGACGACGGGTGTCGGGTGCTACTAAACACCGTATGCATCCTAGTATATATTTTAACTAGAAAAATAAATTAAAAGTGAGATGTTCTCACTGACTAGCTAATCCAATACCACGACTCTTCATATGTAGGAATCTTCGTCATGTTCGCCCTTTTTGTCACTTTCGTTGCCCGTAGCCACTACATATATAAAAATCACATTTTTATATTGTAGCTATGTATATAAAAATTCTATTTTTATACCGCTAATATATAGATAAAAATTTCTATTTTTACACCGCTGCTATATAAAAATCATATTTTTAATATCGCCACTATATAAAAATCATATTTTTATTTCTTTTGAAAATATTTTCATGCCACACACTTGTTAAAAATCATACCTTTATATAAATGAAAATCATGACTTTTATAAACAACATCATCTCCCTTCATATGAATAGAAATCATATTTTTCTATTACTCTTTTTTTTTTTTGCTATGTAAAGATTATATTTTTAAAACGCTATCTTCTATGTAAATTTTTAAAACAAACTACATTTATATATTTAAAACAAACTTCATTTATATATTTAAAACAAAATTCATTTATATTTTTATAACAAACTTCACTTATTTTTATAACAAACTTCATTTATATTTTTATAACAAACTTCATTTATATTTTTATAACAAACTTCATTTATATTTTTATATAAAAAAACTGATTTTACTTTTCAATGTATAAGCAAAAATAAAAATAAAAAGGAATAAAGAAGAAAAAAACAAAACCTTTTCTTTTAAAAAGGTCTGGAACCCCCAAAACTGTGCTCTCTTGGAAATTGCCGCCGTCGCCACCACGTCAGGCCATCGGCCGTCCATCAGGCGCCACCCCGAGCTTCCCCTTCGAGCGACGTCCCTCCTCTCCCAGCAGCTCGTAGATCGATGCACCCCTCCTCGTTGAAATTGACATAGAACGACGTCACTTCCTGGCCCCGAACCGCACCAAATATTTCACCATTTCCAGTCAAACTCGAGTAGATCTGAAGCTCGTGAAGAGCTCGACAATTTTTGCTTTGGAAGGTTGCAGTTTCATTGAGTGGATCGGTCAGAAATTAAGGAGGAAGAAAGGAACGAGTTTTCGCCGTTGGAATGAGGAAGAGAGCGGCGGTTTTTCTTTGGTTTGACCGTGCTTTGAAATTTGACCAATAGGGTTTAGAGAATTAGGTTTTTATATATTTATATATTTTTTTACCAAAAAGCAACTATTTATTTCGAACTCGAAATTGAACTCACCAACTGTCGTCCCTAGCTAATTACCCCCATTCCGAACACAATGGGATATGTCACGTAAGCTGATTCGATTGTTTCGATCAGTTTACGTCAAAATCAACATATAACTCTATATATTGAATTTGAAGGCGCATTTCAATTTACTGGGGTCACATACTAACTCGAAAAATTCCAGAAAAATATTTTCTAGCATCGTATTGACGATATGGTCTTAACAAAACTAGTTTCGTCAAATTCTGAGGCCGTTTGAAAAATGGCCATTTTCCAGTCGATTAAAATCAACTGAAACTGGTCAAACGCGTTTTCCTTTGCCACGCTATCATATTTATTCGAAAAATTATGAAATTTGAAATCTAGCTATAACTAGACATCACGGATCCAACAAAAGTGGTTTCATCGAAAACCGAGGTCATTTGCAAAATTCCCATTTTTAAGGGCCAGAATTCCGTAGCGACTATTCTGAATTTTCAATTGGACATATCTTTTTATCCCTACTATGAAATTTCAATTTTTCAGACTCGTTGGAAAGATATTCTCTATTAGATTCAAATATTTTTGGTTTCGCTAAAATACGGTTTATTTTGCACCCGGTACATTCATTTGAAATTTGAAATCAAATTATCGAACTACCTCGCCATTTTCGATTCCTTTTATATATATATAAAATAAATATTTATATTCTAACGACGATCTATATAAATATATACGTTCGAATTCTATTCAAAATAAATTTCTTGTCGATATTATTTAAAATAACTCATTTTAAATAATCAAAATTCATTAAATTGCCAAAATAAAAATTTTAAATTGGCTCAGATTTCCGGGTTATTACATATCTATAATGATATCCCCGAAGTAAAGGATATTAAAAGAGATTGTTGGAAATTATAACGGTATTTCCAAGGTAAAGGGAAACGGATAGAGAATTTGGGAATAAGTTTATTCTAAAAGAATAAGGATTGGTTATTATTTCAAGTAATGAAATAGAAGAGATGTTGTAACTTTATTTTACAAATGCTAAGTTGAATTGATTTCCCAATTATAGATAATGAGAAATAATGTAATAAATGTTTTGAAATGATAGTAGGATAGAAAATTGGATATGATTATAGGCTAATTCCTAAGTATTAAAACAAAATAGTTTTGAAAATAATCTTATGTCAAATAAGAAGTGAAAATCTATATTCATAATATTGAAAGATTCAAGAGTTTTAAATTAACCATCGATAATTGTTTTAATTATAGAGGCCAAGTAATGCCAAGTACTGAATCAATGAACTCATTTTTTTCTCATGATTATTTATTTGATAGGTAAATAACTGACAATCAAATTTGACCCATACGATTGGTGGTATGGAAAGATCGGGATCTAATTTATATTCGAAAACCATTCCGATCCAGCAAATACGTGAAAGATGTTGATTGAAGATGGAGCAATTGAAGACCGTGGATCTTCATGAGTGGAAGAACTACTTGTTGAATTTCTTTGGTCAGCTCCTAGAGATATTACAGCAGTGATTCTGTTGTGATTGGAATCTTCGAATTACAAGGACTACTCACTGCTAATCTATTAGGCGATACCTAGGATGTGATACGAGGGTGCCTTCGGTTTATCTTGTTCCTGGATAACTTGTATGGATGGATGTCTGGCAGAGTATTTACAAAGGGATCTCATACGTTGATTTCTTCAAACGTATCATAGTTGGTGGCGGAGAATGACTATTCTTTAAGCTTAACAACTAGAGTATTTTTATGGATGTCAATCAGTGATTTCCTGGCGGATCTGACGATGTAACATTCAAAGTGAACGGTGACCAGATGTTCTAAAAGAATAATAAATTAACTATGACCTCAAGGCTCATCAATCGGGAAATGGTATAAAATCGGGTAAGCCGCATGGCTATGTGGGTTGCACCCATTAGGGTATATCATTACCTGATTTGGAGAAATCAAATGCCTTCGGTTGTCCCTTTTTATTTTTGTATGTATGTTATCAGTTCGGTTAGCTGGCCCCCAACATTGGTAATGATATATTCGGTACTCTCAAGTGAAGTGAGGGGCAGGTCATGTTTAGCCTGGTTTGCAAGATGTTCCTATTAAACCCAAATGTATTCATCTTCGGAGGTACATTGTCGGAAAGGTAGTTGCCCATACCTTGCCATGGAAATGCATTCACCAATAAGAGCCCACGGTTTTGATTGTATACTATGTATGTGGAGAGTAAGATGCAAGCGTTCCGCTAGATTGATATTTATTTGTATATAGACATTATTATAATATCAGAAAAGATATTGATTTCAAAAATGTTTTGGATTATCGTAAGGTAAAAATCATCCGTATTTACGTGTGGATTTGGTCTTATGGTTATCCTTTTCTTTCGAAAAGATTTTAACTTTAAAATAAAGTTGGATGACACCCTTAAACTTAGTGGGGTTCTCAGCCTAATTCACCAGACTAATCTGGCGTTTGTAATGCTCAGGTTAGACCGAGTTGTACAGGTTCTGGTTATCGGATGCTATGAAGAAACGAGCGCGATGGGTTCAGACGTATGATATTATATAATATTTTTCTGCTGTTTGTTGTATATGAGGAAAGATTATTATAACTGTCCAGATGAGTTGATGTACTATGATGATTGTAAGTACATTTTCACGCTCTCAGTAAATATTTATTTCTATATTATATTTTGTTCCACTGCGATGTGAGACTCTGATTCTGTGTTGGTTCTTCTTATTCTTCTATTCTAATATTTCTTTCTTATCTCACCCTCTAATTTCTTTCTATTAATGACCCGATATTTTCGCTACTTGAATATTGGGCATGGTAATTATGTCGATTTTCGGGGTCGTAAATTTCTTGGGCCGTTACAGTAGTATCAGAGCTATTGGTTTAACAATAACCTTGGCTTTATTAAGTAATCCCATCTCTATCGAGTAATCTGGGTTAGTAATATCCTAGATTGGGTTGAGTGTATATATGAAATAACATATTTGTAGATTTCATATACAAATGTTTTGTATAATGTTTGTTGATCGGTTCGAGTGTTGAGAAGCATTGAACTGGTAATGGGTACAATATTGTTTTATAAAGTGGGTAAATGAAATAATTTTACTTGAATTATATTTTGTATAAGAAAAGAAATAATTTTATTAAATTATTGAGGTATTGGTTTATTTGGTTGATCTGAATAAAATTCATATTTGATTACAAAATTTAAAATGGTTTAATGTAACCAGAAGAAATTTCACATACGAATTTGTGAACAAGGATTTTAATATGGGATTGAATGTATCAAAATTTAACTTAAGATAAGTTAGAATAAAATGTATTAGAATTTGATTGGAAAAATAAATAAATTAATTGGAAATAGAGTTGGAACTTAACTTGGTTATGTGAAATTAAAGTAAGAAATGATTTTGAAATTAAATAAAGTAGATTTGAATTTGGAAATTGAATGGATAATAATAAATAGAAATCAATCAGATATTAATCGATTGATGTTCAAGCATGTTAAGCCAAAGTAAATATTAATTTGAAAGTAAATTCCATTGGTTTGATTGAGTTGGTTGTACATTCGTGGTTGATTAATATTGACTGGGTGTTATATTGCTTGAATATAAATTCAGTAGACGTTTAATAATAGAGTTGAATGAATTGGAAACTAAATTCCAGAATTATAAATTCAAATGAAACCAGAATTGAAACTGGATAATTTAACCCTGTGTTCGTATATGAATGATGGTACATGTTTGATTGTGGGAATTTTCTTAGTGATTATGGTTAATAAATGAAATATTATTTAAAATTTCATGTATTGGTTACTTATATATTGGACTAGGTTAAGTACAGGTGCTAGAAGGCTTGAGGTTGATTTTGGTTGAGTAGATCAAAATAAATTGAGCAAGTACGCTCATTAGCACTCGTAAAAAGTACACCTACGCAAAAATATAATTTTTGGGTTTTGAATTTTGTTTTTCGACTGTATAGGTTGATGTATATATATTATTGTTCCTGCGATATCGTAGATGCCAGTCCGTACAGGGGAGACTCTACCGAATTTTCGGAGAATTTAAAGTGTTAGAAATTTTTCGATATTTTTGAAAATTTATATTGATTATAATGAATTGTTTTTCGATTTTGAATAAATTGTATTTTAGAATAAATAATGAATTATTAACATTTTCCCTACCTTATTAATTTCGGGGATGAAATTCTATTAAAGGGGGAAGAATGTAATGTTCCGTATTTTTGGTAGTCAATTATTTAATATATTTTATTATTTTAAATATTATATTTGGAATATTAATGGATTTTAATATTGAATTCGTTAATAAAAACGAAGTGAAACGACCCAAACCTCCCCTGACGGGAAAGCCCAGATTGAGTTAAGAACACGACAAATGAGAACACAAACAATAGAACACTTCATTGTTGTTACAACAATTTGCATCAGAGTACAAGAATATAATAGGGTATGAATAAATAATACACATTAGAAAAATATCAGAGGTTAAAATACATTACATAGCAGCCGAAAAATAATACATAACGCAACTGAAAGAGATACAAGATACAAAGCTTTCTGAATATAGCTCCAGCTGTAAATCTAGGATACTGGAAAAGAAATATCTGCAAAAGCCAAAACTGCCAACTGCCCATGCGTAAAATAGGTGACTGAGATGACCCGAACTTCCCCGTAAAGGAAAGCCCAGATTGCTTTGAGGACAAGACGAATCAGAACACAAACAGAAGAACATTTCATTGCTTATTACAACAATTTCATCAGAATACAAGAATATAACAGAGTATAAATAAATATTACACATTTACTGAATATCAGAGATTTAAAAACATTACGGCCGCGGAAAATAGTACAAACACAACCGAAGGTGATATACGGATACAGAGCTTTCTGAATATCATTCCAGCTGTAAACCAGGATCCTGTGAACATAAATCTGCAAAACAAAAACTACTAGCTGCCCGTGCGGAAAATAGGGACACCCAGAGTTTAGGTTAAAACAATAAACTCTAGATCAGTCATGTGACTAGTGTGAGAACTAAAACGGTTATTTAAAACTTTACTTTAAATCAGATATATCAAGGGACCACGCCGTATAACATGGAACGGGTTTCCTCCCAAGAATATCAGTGCATATATCAAAACAACGCAATGCTTTTTGGAAAAATGAAGCTATTATAAGACCCAGGTCCTATCACATAATGCAACGCAAGCCGGGGGAAAGGGTTTTCCCTTATAATAGCCAAACATGCTTGGTACGTTAAAACAAATCATTCGATACTATTATAAGTGCATAGTGTATAAAACAACTTCAAATATAAATGTATCAATCCTAGACGGCATGGGTACCATATATCATGTCGCCAATACTAGGCTCTACAATCAAAACCGCAAATGTCACATATTGGAAATTGGATTTCCATCTGTGAACCAAGGCAAGGGATCGTCCTTACCGCTTCGAGACGCTATAGCCCGCCCCTCAGGAACATCCGCAACTGCACCTTGGATCGTCAGGGCCGGTCCACACAGAGTGGATTAAATTGCCTGAACACTGCGTTTCCCCGCCCTATGGGGCGTCAATGAGCCAAATGACTCCATCGGTCCCGGATCGACCGATATAACCGAGGCGCCTCGCTATCCATCATCCATATAAGTAAAATGCTTGGGTGTGCAAAACGCTGACACCACTCCTAGGTAGAAGAAAACACATGCCCTTCCACATGTCCTCTCCCGTTTCTGGTTCACACCGGAGTGTGAGGCTCGCGAATTAACGCTACACAAAGCTATGCTATGTTAAAGCCGTGTTTTGATCATCAACCACAAGACTCTGCTTTTCAACAGAAGCCTTGATCATTTGCATCTCAGCATGCCACACAGGCAATTCACGCTATGCAACTGATGTCTATCAATCACACAGAATGAAATCTGATGTCAGACACACCTCCATTTACAAGTCCGTTTTGGGTCTGAACGAAACTGGAGGAACCTTATTCCTCGCATATCCATCGATCTCTAAGTACGTATGGATGATCACCAACTGATTCCCTCCTCTCGGGTGTACAGCCCAATCAAGATCACCAGCAATTATCCAAACGATGTGAAGACCCCCGGTCTTCAACCACCGTCTTCGTCCTCGACATATCGTCGAATCAGTTATTCTGAATGGGGTAAACCCGGTCTTTCTGAATAACTCACATATATAATAAACAAGTGTTATAAAAACACAACATACGCCCCATTCCAATTCAGAATATTCTTTATTCAAATATTCACATCTTTAGGGAAAGGTTCCCATTAATTTTATCAAAGATAAATTCTTTTAAATTTATTCTTTAATCTTCCTTTGGATATCGTTCCAAACCAAATTAAGGTTTTCCAAACTAGTCGGGATTAGCGAATCTTACCGAAGTAATCATTGATTATATTTCCCAATCCCAACCTATTCATCCCATGGAGCAAAACTAGTAATACTCCATATCTAACACCACAGTGTTATCGGTGAATATTAATTACCATTTCACGTTCAAATCTAATTAAAGATTTAACTATCGTCTGGAGTAAAACTGGTGGTACTCCATTCTCGATCATTTCTTGAATTTGATAATTTTAGTTATCAAATTCCCTTTTCAATCTAATTAAAGATCCATTAAAACTCCACTTGGTTTTAATCTTCCCAAAATCATATCCTATCTTTGACTGGGTTAAAGAACCAATGTCATTTAAAACACGGTTCACTATAAACCCCAAAATCACATTCCATTCCATCAGCCTTTAACCGTAAATTAGCACGTGAACGATTCCCTAAGTATTAACCCCGAAGGCCGAAACCAACATCAGATCAATACCCAGGAAACCATTTAACTTAACTAATCTCTAGTTAGTTTCTGATTTTCTTAACTCCATTGGGTCTAAGAATAATATTATTAAAGATACCATTCACGACAACCCAAATCACATTCCATTAATTATGGAATCTTCACGGAAAAACAAATCAATATATAATCGATATCAATTTCCATATCCGACCAATAATATAAATGGAATAACGGCAACGCCTCTTAAATTCCATATGTATTAACAGTCTTCCTCCACAGAAGTTCACTTAGATTATTATCAAATCGAATTCCATTAAATTCCAATTTAATATATTAAATTGGAAAACGTTACCTTGGAAAATTCCCGTTAAATCTTAATAAAAAGATTTGTAAATCCCAAATCACATTTCACTGTAAATCGGGTTAAAGAACGAATGTCGTTAAAAACACAGTTCATAATAAACCCAATTCACATTAGCCTCTAACCGTAAATTAGTAAGAGAACAATCCACTAAGTATTAACTCCGAAGGCCGAAACCAACATCAGATCAATACCTAGGAAACCATTCAACTTAACTAATCTCCAGTCAGTTTCTAATTTTCTTAACTCCATTCGGTTCAAGAACAGTATTATTAAAGATACCATTCACGATAAACCCAAAATCCAATTTGATATTAAATACGAGGCTTTGAATCGAAAATATATCGGCATATATTCAATATCAAATTCTAGAATCAACAAATACCGTATTGGAAATAATGATATATATATATATGTCTTTCAAATTTCCATAACAATATTTGTATAATCACGAAATCCAACATCGAAATATTCCGAAGACAATTTCGATTCAAATCCATTTCCAATTTATATATTGGAAATTATGGTTATTTTTAAAACCATTTCAAATCTAGTTTATTTATTTTAAAAAAATAATTGAATTATAATTCTAGTTCAAAACTAGTTCATTTCGATAAAAATCTATTTTTATCTTTTCAAATATGGAATTTTTCATTCTAATTCTTTCTGAATCATTTCTTATGAATTTACACTAATTATTGATATTTTTAATAATTTTATCAAGGCCCGTACAGTCGATTTCCATAAACGACCATCGAACTGCACTTATAGCGACCTTTTCCAAATTTGGTTTGGACATAACTCCAAATCCAACCGTTAGATTTCAAATCTCTAATATTCGTTGGAAATCTCTTTCCGATACGAACCCAACAGTTCTGGATTTAGGAGAATCCGACGGTCGAATCTCCCGTAATGTCCATTCGAAGTCAATGGTCGAAATTCGCGAATTGCCCCGGCGCGGCGCGTTCTATTCAGGCCATTATATATATATAATACATATATATATATATATATATTGGTCGATTCCCATTTAAAACATATTTTATAAATCGTTTTAAATTCGTTTTTAAAACGATTTCAACTTCATATTCAATTTCTAATCAAAATTGAATATTCTATATCATCGATATATAAATGATAATATTTTCAAAACATTAGATTTTGAAATCATTTCCTTTTTTATATTCATTATAAAAACGAATAAAATCGATATAAATATCGTTCACGTCAAAATGGCGTTAATCTACCCAACACGGCTTCGTATATTTAAATATTTTCGTGTCCATCCCAAATCAAACATCAAAATCATATTTTGATCTTTTACTGAATACTATTTTAAAATATTCGTTATTTTAAAATAATCATTATTTTAAAATATTCATTCTTTCTGAACTGAAATCAGACACAGTCAATTACCATATAATTTGATTATATGGATTTCATACAACACATGTATACAACAACAGCGATAAATAATCATCCAGTGTGCATTCTATAATGTATAACTATTAAATATAAATATTTAACGCTTACAATAGCCTGTCAACCAATCGATCGACATACAACTAAACAATTGGGATTAGTGTACGTCAAATATCATCCTAACACCCGTGTGGGGTTTCAACCAACAAATACTGAATATTATTTGTGCAGTTGGGCGACGTGTAAAATTTATCGTCCCAATCCATATCAGTCAAAAGGGGTGTACATAAACAAATCGTCTGATTTGTAAATGAATATTTATTTTATTCATACACACGTTAAAAATTATATTTTTAACGATAAAATATTTATTCGGTTCCTTTACACAATAAAAATGATATGTTTATTGTTCTAACATATTATAGAAAATTTCGGCGGCATAATGGCGCGATACTAGAAACGGGATAAGGCCTAGCCTTATCCCCAGTCTAATAATGACCTGCGCCATACACATACCAATCTAATCAATTTCATCTCATTTCCCAAACCAAATTCAACCAAACAATCCAATCAACCAAACTAAACAATCACACAAGTCGTCCATGGTCTGTGGACGACGGGAAATAGTTCATATATGCAGTTATAAATAAATAACTGTATAAATAAATTCAGTGAGAGAGTTCTCACCTTTGGGATCCACTCCTCCGTTCTTTATTTTTGATCGGTTTGGATTTCGTTTTGATTTCAGTTTGATCCATCGCCATCTGTTTCACGCTGTTTATATAAAAATCACATTTTGTTCTTATACTGTTCGTATAAAAAATTACATTTTTATACCGTTACTATATATAGAAAAGATTATATTTTTATTTCACTACTTCATATATAAAAATCAAATTTTTATATCGCTACTCAAATGATAAAAATCAAATTTTTATATGGCTACTATATATATACACATATAAAATCACATTTCTATAGCTTCAACTTCATATTAAAAAATCGAATTTTTATAACTTCTACTTTATATTTTCCTTCTAACTAAAAATATGTTTTCCATGCGATAAAATTCAAAACCCTTTTTCTAACGAAAAATCTCACCTTCACTAATTAAAAAATCTCAATTATCATCATATTAAAAATCTAAACTTTATGTAGATAAAGATCTAACCTTTATGCAAGTAAAAAGCTTAACTTTTCTTAATTAAAAATCTAAACTTTTCTTGTTTAAAAATCTCGCCTTTACCTTATGTTATATATACATCAAAGATCAAGTTTTTATAATGATATCTATATTTAAAACTGAAAACAAAATTAATATATATAAATACTCACTGTTTTTGGTCGAATAAGGGGAGCTGGCGGTTTGGAAGGCGGCGCAGGTCTGGTGGGGGTGGCGCTCTTGGTTGGCGGCGACCTTCAGAGGTGGCGGCGGCGGAGTTGTGCTATGGTGGAGGTCTGGGGCTATGGATTGGCGCCTGGGAGGGAGCAGAGGGGAGGGAGAAGAGGGGAGGGGTGAACCGGAGTAGGGCGGTGGCGCGCGGCGTGAGCGACGACCTTCTGGAGCGGGGCGACGAACGAATCGGGGGGGGGGGGAGGGGTGCGATTTGGGAACGGTGGGTTTTAATTTCTTTTTTTTTCTTCTAACGTGGACTGAGAGGATAAGGGAGGAGAGAGGGTTTATATATATTTTATTTTATTTATTTAATCTAGTTCCAAAAAGTAACTTCTTCATTCGAACCCCAATTCGTACCCAACGACTATCTCCCCTAGCTAATTACCCCATTTCCGAACACAATGGGATATGTAACGCAAGCCAAATCGACTGTTTTAGTCAGCTTTTCTTCAAATTAAAATATAAGACATTCAAATATGGATTTGAACGTACATTTCAATTTACTGGGGTCACATACTAACTCTAAAAATTCCAGAAAAACTATTTCTAGCTTCCAATTGACTATACGGTCCTAACAAAACTAATTTCGTTAAATTTGAAGACCGTTTGCAAAATGGCTATTTTCTGGTCAATCTAAATTGATTGAAACTGTCAAAACACGTTTTCTTATGCCACACTCACATATTGATTCATAAAATTACGAATTTTGGAATCTAGCAATAACTTGACATCCCGGATCCAACAAAAGTGGTTTCATCGAAAATGGAGGTCATTTGCAAAATTTCCATTTTTAAGGGCTATATTTTCCATAGCGACTATTCTGAATTTTCAACTGGGCATAACTTTTTATTCCCACTATGAAATTTTGATTTTTCGGATTCGTTGGGAAGATATTTTCAAATAGACTCAAATATTTTAGGTTTTGCTAAATCCGTTTTATTTTGTATCTTGTACATTCATTTGAAATTTGAAATCGAATTTTCGAACTACCGCGCCATTTTCAATTCCTTTTATAATTTAAAATAAATATTTATATTCTAACCTCGATTCAAATAAATATTTTCGTTCTAATTCTATTCAAAACGAATTTCTCATCATTATTATTTAAAATAATTCATTTTAAATATTTGAAATTCATTAAAATTACCAAAATAAAATTTTAAAATTGGTTCGGATTTTCCGGGTTGTTACAGGCACCCAGAGTTTAGGTAGAAACAATAAACTCCAGGTCAGTCATGGGACTGGTATGAGAATTAAAACGGTTATTTAAAACTTTACTTTAAAATTAAAGTAGATCAAGGGAGCACGCTATATAACATGGAACGAGTTTTCTCTCAGGAATACCAGTGCATAAAACAGATAATAAACAACGCAATGCTTTTCGAAAAATGAAGCTATCATAAGACTCAGGTCCTATCACATAATGCAATGCAAGCCGGAGGATAGAGTTTTACCTTACGATAGCCAAACATGTATGGTACGTTTAAAAAAAAATCTTTTGATACTATTATAAGAGTATAGTGTCAAAACAACTTCAAATATAAATGTATCAATCACAGACGGCATGGGTACCATATATCATGTCGCCATACAAGTTCTACAACAAAAACCAAAAAGTCACGTATTGGAAATTGGATTCAATCATAAGTCAAGGATAGGGATGGCTCCCTCCGATTCGAGACACTCTAGCAAATGCCTTAGGGTCCCCCGCAGTGGACCCTGGATCCTAGAGGGCCGGTCCACACTTACGTTTGTGGATTGGTTATTCCTGAACACACGTTTTCTGGTCCTATCGGACCTATCCATCGGCCCCGTAGTGGCAGATATATTCGAGGCACCTCGCATTCCATCATCCACATAAGTAAAAATTTCTGGGCTCCATACCATGACACCACTTCTAGCTAGAAAGAAATTTCATGCACTCCCTGCGTTCCATATCCCGTTTCTGAGTTATACCGGGGTGTGAGGCTCGCGAATTAATACTATACACAAAGGTATGCTATTTAAAGCCGTGTTTTGATCATCAACCACAAGACTCTGCTTTTCAACAAAAGCCTTGATCATTTGCATCTCAGCATGCCACACTGACAATTCACGCCATACAGCTGATGTCTATCAATATATAACCTCTAAGCTCATACGTCTCAGAGAAGGGTGTTAAGCAAGAGAATAAATCCTCCTCCACCAAACATATATATATTTAATAGAAATCAATCGATATAAAATGAAATCTTATGTCAGACACACATCCATTTACAAGTCCGTTCTGGGTCTGAAAGAAACCGGAGGCACCTTATTCCTCATCCCATATGTCCAATACAGGGGAGAGGTCCTCTCATATCCGGTCGATCTCCAAGTACGTCTGGACGATCACCACTTATTACCTTGTCCTGGCTGTATAGCCCAATCAACACATCAGTAATCATCCAAACGATGTGAAGATCTCTGGTCTTCAACCACCGTCTTCATCGACATCGTCATATCGGTTATTCAGAATGGGATATACCCGTTCTTTCCGAATAACCTGCGTAATCAATTATCAAGAGTTATAAAAACACATCATATGCCTCATTCCAATTCAGAATATTCTTTTTTTCAAATATTCATATCCTTTGGGAACGGTTCCCATTAATTTTATAAAATATAAATTCTTTTAAATTTATACTTTAATCTTCCTTTGGATATTAATTCTAAACCAAATTAAGGTTTATCAACTAGTCGGGATTATCAAGGCTTACCGAAGTAATCATTTATTTATTAATCCCAACCTATTCATCCCATGGAGCAAAACTGGTAATACTCCATATCTAACATCACGGTGTTATCGGTAAATTTAATTACCATTTCACGTTCAAATCTAATTAAAGATTTAACTACCGCTTGGAGTAAAAACTGGTGATACTCCTTTCTCGATCATTTTCCAAATTTGATAACTTAAATTATCACATTCTCATTTAAATCTAATTAAAGATTCATTAGAACTTCACTTAGTTTTAATCTCATAAATCATTACTCAATGATTATTTAACTTTGGAAAATCAAACATGCCACACTTGACAATCTACACCGTACCACAGATTTCTACCAATATATAACCTCTAAGCTCATATGTCTCAGAGAAGTGTGTTAAGCAAGAGAATAAATTCTCCGCCACCAAAAAGATATATATTTAATAGAAATCAATAATATGGTTTGAAATACAATGTTAGACATGTGATCCTTTCTTTAACTGGGTTAAAGAACCAATGTCATTTAAAACACAGTTCACGATAAACCCAAAATTACATTCCATTAACCATGGAATCTTCATGGAAAATAGATCAATATATAATCGATATCAATTTCCGTATCCGAATAATAATATTAATGGAATAGCGGCCAAGCCTTTTAAATTCCATATATAGTAACAGTATCCTCCACAAAAGCTCACTTCGATTATCACTAAATCGAATTCCATTCAATTCCAATTTAAAATATTAAATTAGAAAACTTTACTTTGGAAAATTTCCATTAAATCTTAAAAAACATTTATATATTCCAAATCACATTTCACTGTTAATCGAGTTAAAAAATGAATGTTGTTAAAAACACAGTTCATAATAAACCCAATTCACATTCCATTTTATTCCAATTACTAAATATAACTGGAAACTACGATAATCTTAATTAAAAGATTTATTCTTTTCACACGGGGTTTAAGAACGGTGATACTGAAGACACCATTCACGACAAATCCAAATTCCAATTCAATTTTAAATATAAGGCTCTAAACAGAAATTATATCGGCTTACATTCAATATCAAATTATGAAACCAACACATATCGTATGGGGAATAACGATATATATCTATTATAACGACCCAAACTTCCCCAAGAAGGAAAGCGCGGATTGCTTTGATGACAAGACCAATTAGAACACAAACAAAAGAACATTTCATTGTTTATTACAACAATTCTATCAGAATACAAGAATATACAGAGTATGAATAAATATACATTCGACAAATATTAGAGATTTAAATTACATTTAAATACATAGCAGCGGAAAAATAATACAAAACACAACTGAAAGTAATACATGGATACAGAGCTTTCCGAGCATCATTCCAGTTGTAAATCAGGATCCTGTGAATATAAATCTACAAAACCAAAACTACTAGCTGCCCGTGTCGAAAATAGGGGCACCTAGAGTTTAGGTTAAAACAATAAACTCCAGGTCAGTCATGTGACTGGTGTGAGAACTAAAACAGTTATTTAAAACTTTACTTTAAAAGAGAGAAATTCAAGGGACCACGCCGTATAACACGGAACGGGTTTCCTTCCAAGAACACTAATGCATATAACAAAACAGTGCAATGCTTTTTGAAAAAATGAAGCTATTATAAGACCCAAGTCCCATCACACAATGCAATGCAAGCCGGAGGATAGGGTTTTCCCTTATAATAGCCAAATATTCTTGGTATGCTTAAAACAAATCATTTGATACTATTATAAGTGTATAGTGTCAAAACAATTTCAATCATAAATATCAATCATAGACGGCATGTGTACCATATATCATGTCGCCATATTAGGCTCTACAAATAAAACCGAAATATCTTGTATTGGAAATAGGATTTCCGTCATGAGTCAAGGCAAGGGGCAAGCTCCTCTCCATTCGAGACACTCTAGCAAATGTCTCAGGACCACACACAGCGATCCTTGGAATTGGTTGGGCCGGTCCTCTCCTACTTTTGAGGATTAGCAATTCCTGAACACACGTTTCCCGGTACTATCAGACCTATATCTGAGGCGCCTCACATTCTAACAACCACACATTTAAAAAGTATACAAATGTTCAGGGATGGTAGGTCCGTGACATCACCCATTGCTAGAAAGAAACGTCGTGTTCTCCCAGCAGTCCTTATCCCGTTTTTGACTCATACCGAGATGTGAGGCTCGCGAATTAACGCTATACACAAAGCTATGCCACATAGGCCGTGCTTTGATCATCATCCACAAGACTTTTCTTTTCAATAGAAGCTTTGATCATTTGCCACTAAGGCATGCCACGCAGGCAATTCACTCCATGCGACTGATGTCCATCGATATACAACCTCTGAGCTCGTACGTCTCAGAAAAGGGCGTTAAGCAAGTGAATAAATTCTCCGTTGCCAAACAGATGCATATTTAATAGAGATCAATCAACACAGAATAAAATCCAATGCCAGATACACAATCCATTTACAAGTTCGTTCTAGGTCTGAATGAAACCGGAGGCACTTTCCTCGCATATTCGTCGATCTCCAAGTACGTCTAGACGATCACCAACTGATTCCCTCCTTTTGAGTGTACAGCCCAATCAAGATCATCAGTAATCATCCAAACGATGTGAAGACCTCCGATCTTCAACCACCATCTTCATCTTCGACTTATCGTCGAATCGGTTATTCAGAATGGGTATAAACCCGGCCTTTCCGAATAACCCGCGTATATAATAAACAAGTGCTACACAAACACAACATACGCCTCATTCCAATTCAGAATATTATTTTATTCAAATTTTCACATTCTTAGGGAAAGGTTCCCATTAATTTTATCAAAGATAAATTCTTCTAAATTTATTCTTTAATCTTCCTTTTGATATCAAATCAACCCATGTTAAGGTTTTCCAAACTAACCAGGACTAGTGAACCACACCGAAGTAATTATTTATTTTATTTCCCAATCCCAACCTATTCATCCAATGGAGCAAAACTGGTAATGCTCCATATCTAACACCATGGTGCTATCGGTAAAATTAATTACCATTTAACGTTCAAATCTAATTAAAGATTTAACTATCGCTTTGGAGCAAAACTGGTGATACTCCATTCTCGATTATTTCAAAAGATTCATTAAAACTCCACTTAGTTTTAATCTTCCCAAAAATCAATATCTTATCTTTAACTGGGTTAAAGAACCAATGTCATCTAAAACATGGTTCATGATAAACCCAAAATCACATTCCATTGTTAATCGGGTTAAAGAACAGGTGTTATTCAAAACACCGCTTACGATAAACCCCAAAAACCAATTTAAATTCAATTCCAATTAAATACTAATTAGCTGGACAATTTCACTAAATCTTAAATTAAAGATTTATTCTTTTCTAAACTGGGTTCAAGAACAGTGTTATTTAAGACACCATTCACGACGAACCTAAAATCCCATTTGATATTAAATACAAGGCTTTGAATTGAAAATATATCGGCTTATATTTAATATCAAATTCTGTAACCAACAAATATCGTATTAGAAATAACGTATAAATATATCTTTCAAATTTCCACCACCATATCTGTACAATCACGAAATCCAACATCAAAATATTCCGAAGATAATTTCGATTCAAATCAATTCCAATTCGTATATTGGAAATACTGATTATTTTCAAAACCATTTCAAATCTAGTTCATTTCGATAAAAATATATTTTTATCCTTTCAAATGTGGAATTTTTCATCCGGTTATTTCCAATTCATATATTATGATTTTACACAAATTATTAATATTTTTAATAATTTTATCAAGGCCCATACAGTCGGTTTTCAATAACGGCCACCGAACTGCACTTACAGCGACCTTTTCCAAATTGGATTTGGACATAATTCCAAATCCAACCGTTAGATTTCGAATTTCTAATATTCATTGGAAAGCTCTTTTCGATACGAACCCAACGGTTCCGGTTTCAGGAGAATCCGACGGTCGGATCTCCCGTAACGTCAATTCGAAGTCAATGGTCGAAATTCGCGAACTACCGCAGCGCGGCGTGTTCTATTCAGGCCACTTAATATATATGTTATATATATTTCGTCGATTTCAATTCAAAACGTTATTTATAAATCGTTTTAAATTCATTTTCAAAACAATTTCAACTTCATATTCAGTTTCAAATCAAAATTGAATATTCCATATCATTAATATATAAAAGATAATATTTTCAAAATATTAGATTTTGAAATCACTTCCTTTTCTATATTCATTATAAAAACGAATATAATCGATATAAATATCGTTCACGTCAAAATGGCGCACATCTAATCAACACGGCTTTATATATTTCAATAACTCCGTTATTCTATTCAACTCATGAATAATTTCTTCAACTCATGAATATATATTTTTTCTTTCAACACATGAATATTCTCAACACATGAGTATCGTTAACACATGACTATTTATGTTATTAAATATATTTTATAAAATATTTCGTTCAACACATGATAAGTTTCAACACATGAATATTCTCAACACATGAGTATTGTCAACACATGACTATTTATGTTATTTAATATATTTTATAAAATATTTCGTTCAACACATGACAAGTTTCAACACATGAATATTCTCAACACATGAGTATCGTCAACACATGACTATTTATTCTATTCAACAGATGAATCTTTATTTTATAATATTCTTTATTTTCTCAATTGGAATGAGGCCCAATCAATTACCATATAAGGTTAATTATATGGATTCCATACAACACATGTATATAATAGCAATGATAAATAATCAACCATCATCCAAAGTGCACCACACAACTACATAAGCATTAAATATAAATAATTAACGCTTACACAGTCTGTCGACCAATCGATCGACATACCATTAAATAATTGGGATTAGTGTACGCCAAATATCATCCCAACACCCGTGTGGGATTTCAATCCACAAACACTGAATATTATTTGTGCAGTTGGGCGACGTAACGGCACAATACTAGAAACGGGACAAGGCCTAGCCTTATCCCCGGTCTGATAATGGCCTGCGCCATACACATACCAATCTAATCAATTTCATTTCAATTCCCAAACCAACCAAACAAATAAATCAACCACCAAATAATCAACTAAACAAACAAGTCGTCCATGGTCTGTGAACGACAGGTGTCAGGTGTTACTAAGCACTGTCTGCATCCTAGTATATAATTAACTAGAAAGTAGAATTTAAAGTGAGAAGTTCTCACTGACTAGCTAAACCAATTCACCGCGACTCTTCAAACGTAGGAAATCTTCACCGTGCTTTTTATCGAGATTTGTTTCACGCGACATATGTCAAAAGTCACATTTTTGTTTCAAAGCCATATTATAAAAATTCAATTTTTATATCGCTACTTTTATAATGAAGATCGTATTTTTATCACTTCTTCGTATAGATAAAAATCATATCTTTATTTTTGCTACATGTACATAAAAATCATATTTTTATGACGCTAAAAATTATATTTTTACATTGCTAAAAATCAAATCTATACTTCATTAAAAATCCAACCTTTCTTCGCTAACATCATATATAAAAATCTGACCTTTCTAAATAATGAAAATCTTATTTTTATTTTTCAAAGAAAAATCTTATTTTGAAACAAAGAAATTTTTTATTTTTTCGCATTTAAAAATGTAATCTTTACTCTCTTGAATCCCATATAAAAATTTAATTTTTCCTCTCATGAACCTCATATAAAAATCGAATCTTTACAAAGCATTATCCTATATAAAAACCGTATTTTTATAAATAAAAATCATGGCTTTTAAATAGATAAAAAAATCAAAGCTTTCTTTAAAAATAAAAATCAAACCTCACACTAATTATAAATCAAGAAAAAAAACTCACTTTTCATCTTTGAAAATCGGATTTTATTTGCCGGAGCGGATCCACGACGGACTGGCGGCTTGTGGGGTGGCGCAACGGGGGTTGCAGGCTGGGGGAAGGCGGCGGCGGCGGTGGCTAGGGGCTGGAGGCATTCGGTTTGGGGAGGTTTTGGGTGCGGTTGGAGTTTTGGACGGAGGAGGGAGGGAAGAGGCTGGAGGAGGCGATGGGTGGGGAGCACGTGAGGTGCGGCGGCGCGAGTGCCCTTGGCGGCGACGGGGGAAAGGGCTCGCGATAGTTTTAGGTTTTTTTTTCTAATTCGATTTCTGACGTGGAGAGAAGGGAAAGGGGGAAGGAGGTATTATATATATATATATATTAATTTAATTATTTTATTCACCTTAAAGTTGACTTTCCATTTGAACTCGAAATCAAGCCCACCGACTGTCATCCTTAGCTAATTACCCCCATTCCGAAAACAATGGGATATGTATCGTGGGCTGATTCGATCGTTTCGATCAGTTTCCGTCCAAATCAAAATATAAATCTATATATTTAATTTGAAGGCACATTTCAATTTACCGGGGCCACATACGGACTCTAAAAATTCCCGAAAAAGATTTTCTAGCTTCGTATTGACGATACGGTCCTAACAAAACTAATTTCATCAAATTCCAAGACTGTTTGAAAAATGGCCATTTTTTGGTCGATTGAAATTGACAAAACACGTTTTACTTCGCCACGCTTACATATTGATTCAGAAAATTATGAATTTTGAAACCTAGCAATAAATTGACATCGTGAATCCAACAAAAGTGGTTTCATCGAAAATCGAGGTCGTTTGCAAAATTTCCATTTTTAAGGGCCGAAAATTCCATTGCGACTATTCTGAATTTTCAACTGGACATAACTTTTTATCCCCGCTATGAAATTTCAATTTTTTGGATTTGTTGGAAAGATATTCTCAAATAGATTCTAATATTTTTTGTTTCACTAAAATCCGGTTTACTTTGAATCCTGTACACTCATTTGATATTTGAAATCGAATTTTCGAACTACCGTGCCATTTCCAATTCCTTTTAAAATTAAAAATAAAATAATTATATTCTAACGACGAATCAAATAAATATATACGTTCTAATGCTATCGAAAATAAATTTCTCATTGTTTTTATTTAAAATAATTCATTTTAAATATTCAAAATTCATCAAAATTGCCAAAATAAATTTTTTAAATTGGCTCGAATTTCCGGGTTATTACAATCTCTCCCACTTAAAACTTTTCGTCCCCGAAAAGGAACGAAGCCGAAAGTTGTTTAACTAATCAACTCAACTTCCATTATTTTCATTATGGCCTAAGTTCTTCAACTTTTCAGTTTCTAAGAACTTTTCAAAATTTTCAAAAATTTGGCTAACACCCTAAATTTTCGAAAAATTTCACCATAACTCCCCTGCACCGGGAGCTTGGGGATATTTCAAATAGCCTCCTATGGCCCTCACCAATCCAAAAAGAATAAGAAACAGCCAATCGGCTCATAAAATCATCAAAAACCCAAGAAATACAATAAACATGTACCTATTTTTCGGGCAATCGATTTTATTCCTCTTCTCAAGCCTCATTGCAATGACCTGTTCAATAGATATATATGTACATGCATGCAATTGTAATCATTTTTCAATACCATTCATTATTTGATTCAATTTGGCCTAAATGGTTAAAAATATCAAACCAATAATCAAACATCACAACCATCAATCAATTAGTGGATTAACGTTTCAAAATCACAACTTTGATACATATACAGAAAATCATGTTTTTGATGCCAGTTCACAACAATAGACCCTATCTAGTTTTGGTTCTCACAACAGCCTAATGGAAATATATAGATATCACACTTTCGGCGCTCGAACATCAACTCTGATGACGATGCATCAATCATCAGAATCATCTCCGGGCGACTGGAGTGTGATTCTATATCTATCCAGTATATTAAAACTTCAAATATACGTTCATGATGCGTATATGCAAAATCTTTATATATTGGATTGTCCAAATTTAATACAAATAAATATTCAAATATGTATAAAACTATTTAAATTTCAAAACAAAATTTGTTTTCATTTTTATTTAAAAATATTATACTCTTCACACTCATTCTAGGACACTACTGATCCCATCTCTAACGAGTTATTCTCATTGGACATTACTAATCCAATCTATGATGAATTCTTTCGTTCGGTTCTAATGTGTCTTATTCTCGAGCTCTGTAAACCAAAGATCTGATACCACTCTATAACGACCCGAACTTCCCCGTGAAGGAAAGCGCGAATTGCTTTGAGGACAAGACCAATCAAAACACAAACAAAAGAACATTTCATTGTTTACTACAACAATTCCATCAGAATACAAGAATATACAGAGTATGAATAAATATACATTCGTTAAATATTATAGATTTAAAATACATTTAAATACATAGCAGCGGAAAAATAATACAAAACACAACTGAAATTAATACACGGATACAGAGCTTTCCGAGCATCGTTCCAGCTGTAAATCAGGATCCTGTGAATATAAATTTGCAAACCCAAAACTACTAGCTGCCCATGTCGAAAATAGGGGCACCTAGAGTTTAGGTTAAAGCAATAAACTCCAGGTCAGTCATGTGACTGGTGTAAGAACTAAAACAGTTATTTAAAACTTTACTTTAAAAGAGAGTAATTCAAGGGACCACGCCGTATAACACGGAACGGGTTTCCTCCCAAGAACACTAGTGCATATAACAAAATAGCGCAATGCTTTTTGGAAAAATGAAGCTATTATAAGACCCAAGTACCATCACACAATGCAACGCAAGCCGGAGGATAGGGTTTTCCCTTATAATAGCCAAACATGCTTGGTATGTTTAAAACAAATCGTTTGATACTATTGTAAGTGTATAGTGTCAAAACAATTTCAATCATAAATATCAATCATAGGCGGCATGAGTAACATATATCATGTCGCAATACTAGGCTCTACAAATAAAACCGAAATATCTCGTATTGGAAATTGGATTTCCGTCATGAGTCGAGGCAAAGGGCAAACTCCTCTCCGTTCGAGACACTCTAGCAAATGTCTCAGGACCACACACAGCGATCCTTGGAATCGGTTGGGTCGGTCCTCTCTTATTTTTGAGGATTGGCAATTCCTGAACACACGTTTCCCAGTCCTATCAGACCTATATCCGAGGCGCATCACATTCCAACAACCACACAGGTAAAAAGTATATAAATGTTAGGGTTGGTAGGTCACAGACATCACCCATAGCGAGAAAGAAACATCATGTTCTCCCAATGGTCCTTATCCCGTTTTTGACTCATACCGAGGTGTGAGTCTCACGAATTAACGCTATACACAAAGCTATGCCACATAGGCCATGCTTTGATCGTCAACCACAAGACTTTGCTTTTCAATAGTAGCCTTGATCATTTACCACATAGGCATGCCACTCAGGAAATTCACTCCATGCGACTGATGTCCATCGATATACAACCTCTGAGCTCGTGCGTCTCAGAGAAGGGCGTTATGCAAGAGAATGAATTGTCCGCCGCCAAACAGATGTATATTTAATAGAGATCAATCAACACAGAATAAAATCCAATGTCAGACACACAATCCATTTACAAGTTTGTTCTGAGTCTGAACGAAACCAGAGGCACTTTCCTCCCATATCCGTCGATCTCCAAGTACGTTTGGACAATCACCAACTGATTCCCTCCTTTTGGGTGTACAGCCCAATCAAGATCATCAGTAATCATCCAATTGATGTGAAGACCTCCGGTCTTCAACCACCGTCATCATCTTCGACTTATCGTCGAATCGGTTATTCAGAATGGGTATAAACCCGGCCTTTCCGAATAACCCGCGTATATAATAAACAAGTGCTATACAAACACAACATACGCCTCATTCCAATTTAGAATATTCTTTTATTCAAAATTTCACATTCTTAGGGAAAGGTTCCCATTAATTTTATCAAAGATAAATTCTTCTAAATTTATTCTTTAATCTTCCTTTTGATATCAAATCAACACAAATTAAGGTTTTCCAAACTAGTCGGGACTAGCGAACCACACCGAAGTAATTATTTATTTTATTTCCCAATCCCAACCTATTCATCCCATGGAGCAAAACTGGTAGTACTCCATATCTAACACCATGGTGTTATCAGTAAAATTAATTACCATTTCACGTTTAAATCTAATTAAAGATTTAACTATCGCTATGGAGCAAAACAGGTGATACTCCATTCTCGATTATTTCAATCTAATTAAAGATTCATTAAAACTCCACTTAGTTTTAATCTTCCCAAAAATCAATATCCTGTCTTTAACTAGGTCAAAGAACCAATGTCATCTAAAACACGGTTCACGATAAACCCAAAATCACATTCCATTGTTAATCGGGTTAAAGAACAGGTGTTATTCAAAACACCGCTCACGATAAACCCCAAAAACTAATTTAAATTCAATTCCAATTAAATACTAATTAACTGGACAATTTCACTAAATCTTAATTAAAAGATTTATTCTTTTCTAAACAGGGTTCAAGAACAGTGTTATTTAAGACACCATTCACGACGAAACCAAAATCCCATTTGATATTAAATGCAAGGCTCTGAATAGAAAATATATCGGCTTATATTCAATATCAAATTCTGTAACCAACAAATATCGTATTGGAAATAACGATATAAATATATCTTTCAAATTTCCACCACCATATCTGTATAATCACGAAATCCAACATCGAAATATTACGAAGATAATTTCGATTTAAATCCATTCCAATTCGTATATTGGAAATTCTGATTATTTTCAAAACCATTTCAAATCTAGTTCAAAACTAATTCATTTTGATAAAAATATATATTTATCCTTTCAAATGTGGTATTTTTCATCCCAGTTCTTTTCAATTCATATATTATGATTTTACACAAATTAGTAATATTTTTAATAATTTTATCAAGGCCCGTACAGTCGGTTTTCAATAACGGCCACCGAACTGTACTTACAACGACCTTTTCCAAATTTGATTTGGACATAATTCCAAATCCAACCATTAGATTTCGAATTTCTAATATTCATTGGAAATCTCTTTTCGATACGAACCCAACGGTTCCGGTTTCAGGAGAATCCGACGGTTGGATCTCTCGTAACGTTAATTCGAAGTTAATGGTCGAAATTCACGGACTGCCGCGGCGCGGCGCGTTCTATTCAGACCATTTAATATATATAATATATATATTATATATATTTCATCGATTTCAATACAAAATGTATTTTATAAATCGTTTTAAATTCATTTTCAAAACAATTTCAACTTCATATTCAATTTCAAATCAAAATTGAATATTCTATATCATTAATATATATAAATGATAATATTTTCAAAATATTAGATTTTGAAATCACTTCCTTTTCTATACTCGTTATAAAAACGAATATAATCGATATAAATATCGTTCGCGTCAATATGGCGCACATCTAATCAACACGGCTTTATATATTTCAATAACTTCGTTATTCTATTCAACCCATGAATATTTTCTTCAATACATGAATGTATATTTTTCTTTCAGAACATGAGTATCGTTAACACATGACTATTTATGATATTTAATATATGTTATAAAATATTTCATTCAACACATGATAAGTTTCAACACATGAATATTCTCAACACATGAGTATCGTCAACACATAACTATTTATGTTATTTAATATATTTTATAAAATACTTCGTTCAACACATGATAAGTTTCAACACATGAATATTCTAAACACATGAGTATCGTCAACACTTGACTATTTATTCTACTCAACACATGAATCTTTATTTTATAATATTATTTATTTTCCCAATTGGAATGAGGCCCAATCAATTATCATATAAGGTTAATTATATGGATTCCATACAACACATGTATATAATAGCAATGATAAATAATTAACCATCATCCAAAGTGCACCACACAACTGCATAAGCATTAAATATAAATAATTAATGCTTACACAGTCTGTCGACCAATCGATCGACATACCATTAAATAATTGGGATTAGTGTATGCCAAATGTCATCCCTACACCCGTGTGGGATTTCAATCCACAAACACTGAATATTATTTGTGCAGTTGGGCGACGTGTAAAATTTATCGTCCTAATCAATATCCTTCAAATGGGTGTACATAAACAAATCGTCTGATTTGTAAATGAATATTTTATTTTATTCACATTCACGTTAAATATTTTTAACGATAAAATATTTTATTCAACCTATGCATATTTTATTCAATTCATTTATTCAATAAAATGATATATTTTTCTAACATATTTTAGAAAATTTCGGCGGCATAATGGCATGATACTAGAAACGGGACAAGGCCTAACCTTATCCCCGGTCGGATAATGGACTACGCCATACAAATACCAATCTAATCAATTTCATTTCAATTCCCAAACCAACCAAACAAATAAATCAACCACCAAACAATCATCTAAACAAACAAGTTGTCCATGGTCTGTGGACGACGGGTGTCGGGTGCTACTAAGCACCGTCTGCATCCTAGTATATAATTAACTAGAAAGTAGAATTTAAAGTGAGAAGTTCTCACCGACTAGCTAAACCAATTCACCGCGACTCTTCATATGTAGGAAATCTTCACCGTGCTTTTTATCGAGATCCGTTTCACGCGACATATGTCAAAAGTCACATTTTTGTTTCAAAGCCATATTATAAAAATTCAATTTTTATATCGCTACTTTTATAATGAAGATCATATTTTTAACGCTAATTCGTATAGATAAAAATCATATCTTTATTTTCGCTACATGTACATGAGAATCATATTTTTACGATGCTAAAAATTATATTTTTACATCGCCAAAATCAAATCTTTACTTCATTAAAAATCAAACCTTTTTTTGCCAATATCATATATAAAAATATGACCTTTCTAAATAATGAAAATCTTATTTTTATTTTTCAAAGAAAAATCTTATTTTGAAACAAAGAAAAATATTATTTTTTCGCATTTAAAAATCTAGTCTTTACTCTCTTGTATCCCATATAAAAATCTAATTTTTCCTCTCACGAACCTCATATAAAAATCGAATCTTTATAAAGCATTATCCTATATAAAAACCGTATTTTTATAAATAAAAATCATGGCTTTTAAATAGATAAAAAATTAAAGCTTTCTTTAAAAATAAAAATCAAACCTTATACTAATTATAAATCAAGAAAAAAACTCACTTTTCATCTTTGAAAATCGGATTTTATTTGCCGGAGCAGATCAACGCCGGACTGGCAGCTTGAGGGGCGGCGCAGGGGGGTTGCAGTTTGGGGGAAGGCGACGGTGGTGGCTAACGGCCGAAGGCATTCGGTTTGGGGAGGTTTTGGGTGCGGTTGGAGTTATGGATGGAGGAGAGAGGGAAGAGGCTGGAGGAGGCGATGGGTGGGGAGCACCTGAGGAGCGGCGGCGCGAGTGCCCTAGGCGGTGACGGGGGGAGGGGCTCGCTATAGTTTTAGGGTTTTTATTTTTATTTTCTAATTCGATTTCTGACGTGGAGAGAAGGGAAAGGGGGAAGGAGGTATTATATATATATATTAATTTAATTATTTTGTTCACCTTAAAGTTGACTTTCCATTTGAACTCGAAATCAAGCCCACTGACTGTCATCCCTAACTAATTACCTCTATTCTGAACACAATGGGATATGTATCGTAGGCTGATTCGATCGTTTCAATCAGTTTCCGTCAAAATCAAAATATAAATCTATATATTGAATTTGAACGCACATTTCAATTTACCGGGGCCACAAACGGACTCTAAAAATTCCCGAAAAATATTTTCGTCAAATTTCGAGACCGTTCTAGCTTCGTATTGACGATAGAGTCCTAACAAAACTAATTTCGTCAAATTTCGAGACCGTTCGAAAAATGGCCATTTTCTGGTCGATCGAATTGACTGAAATTGACAAAACATGTTTTACTTCGCCACGTTCACATATTGATTCAGAAAATTATGAATTTTGAAACCTAGCAATAACTTGACATCACGGATCTAACAAAAGGGGTTTCGTCGAAAACCGAGGTCGTTTGTAAAATTTCCATTTTTAAGGGCCGAAAATTCCATAGCGACTATTCTGAATTTTCAACTGGACATAACTTTTTATCTCCGCTATGAAATTTCAATATTTCAGATTCATTGGAAATATATTCTCAAATAGATTCTAATATTTTTGGTTTCACTAAAATCTGGTTTATTTTGAATCCTGTACACTCATTTGAAATTTGAAATCGAATTTCCGTACTACCGTGCCATTTCCAATTCCTTTTAAAATTAAAAATAAAATAATTGTATTCTAACGACGATTCAAATAAATATATACGTTCTAATTCTATCAAAAATAAATTTCTCGTCATTATTATTTAAAATAATTCATTTTAAACATTCAAAAATAAACTTCTCTGATATTATAATAGTGTCTAATCACAAGTAATTAACAATCTAGCAGAACGCTTGCATCTCAAGTTCCACATATATAGTATACAAACAAAACCGCGGGTGCTTATTGGAGATTGGATTCCGACTATGACAAGGTATAGGACCACCTGCCGATAGTGTATCTCTAGAGATGAATACACTGGGTTCAACAAGAACGTCTTGCAACCCGGCCCATACATGACCGACCACTCATTTCTCTTAAGTGTATCAAATGTATGTCACCAATGGTTGGGAGCTACCCTCCGTTTCCCGAAAAGGGACATCATTGATCATAGATAAAAGAATGAAATGGATTTTCTCTAGATAGGTGATATACACCCTAATGGGAGCGACCCACTTATCCATGCTGCCTACCCGATTTCTGTCATTTCCCGATTGATGAGGCTTGAGGTCATAACGTATCTTTTGAAACACTTGACCACCATTCACTGTGAATGCCCCATCGTCATACCCGTCAAATCACAAATTGACTTCCTCAAAAATACCACGGGTATAAAGCTAAGAGAAACAAATTCCTCCGCCACCAAACGTAAGTACGTTTGAAGAGATCAACTTACGTGATTCGTTAGATATACTCTGTCAGACATTCGTCCATTCACGCTGTCCTGGGACTGGACAACCGAAGGTACTATTCTGAAAACAAGATAGCCCTTGCATAACTCCATATTCAATATTTGATCGCCACGCTAACGTCTATACAGAGTGGTTTTCAGATAATGTATCTGATCCCGGTCTCTCCGCATTGACGACGGAAAAATGGTCAAAACTTCGATAGTCGGTGATTTAACTATCAAAGAAAAACAGGTGTGCAAACAACGATATCATTTCCTGATGGAAATTCATCGATCAATCATCAATCAACACTTATCTCTTTCTATAAAATTATCTTTAATTTATCCATTTCCCATTTCTATATATTTGTAAATTCTTATTTTCTAAATTTAGAAAATATACATCATCAATCATTGGAAAACATTTCCATCTCTGTTTCACGTATCACTGTCATTCTAGTATTCTTTCTCATCAACATTTCATTTTCTATGATTAGAAAATATCTCTGATTATATTTGGAAAATGTTTCCAAAATTTATTCATTTGATTTAAACAGATGTTAAATAAAACATCACTAAGCCAATTTAAACCATTACACTCAATAACTAAATTCACTTAATCAATCTTCACTATCGAACCTTACCCATCCCTCAGTTAAAAACGAAGTCAATCAAGTTGGGGTATAATTACCTCTCAGACCTTAACTGAACAACATTTCTAACCTCGAAATAGACAAAGTTCACCTTTCAAACCTTTAACAACTTACCTTACGTAACTCTCGGATTCTTTACACGAATCCGCTTCTTTTCAGAAAAAATCTTTTGATTATAACAATAGTGTTGTAATCCTTTATTTCTGAAATAAAATATTTAAATATAACTTTTCTCTACTAGTTTAAATAAAAATAATTACTTTATTAGATAAATGAATCTTGCTTTAAAAACCGAAAAGAAATAGTACTTTCCCCCATTCGATATAATCGAATCCCAAGGTATAATCCACTCTCGAATAATCACTATTCAATAACTCTCTTTCGAATAAACTATATTCGATTTAACTCTATCTCCGAATAACCATATTCGATCATCGATCTCTCTTCGAATGATTTACATCTGATTAACTTTCTACAAATGATTTACATTCAATAAATCTCCTTTCGAATAACTATATCCGATTCACTCCTTTGAATCATCTCATTTTGACTAACTCAACTCAATTTACTCAACTTGATTAACCTACTTGATTTACTCAATTTATTTAACTCAAATTATTTAACTCACTTGTCTAATAACTAATCTTCTATTAATTTATACTCAAATAACTATGTTTGTTTTGACTTTATTTCGAAAGGCTAATATTCAATTTAACACCATTCGCTTGACTCTAGATCGCAGCGATCAAAATGGTTACGCCTGATTCCCTCAGGAAACATCCGACCGCCGTAGGCTATCTGCAGCTCTGTGAATTACGCTAGCAGTCGAACGAAATGGCAACACATCCTAAATAACTATGTTTGACTAACTCTATCTCAAATAACTATATTCGATCAATTCTAATTGAATAACTAATATTCAATTAATTCTAATTCGATTAAGTCTATCTAATTAACTCTAACTGGTTTGCTCCTTTTATTCACTCTATGTTTATTCAGTTTCAAATATCGATGTTGAAATCGACATTTACTTCTCTATATAAGTCCTGACATGTATATCCCATTTATCCGATGATAAACATTTCATTTGATTTATAAAATATTATTTATAAATTTATCTTCTTACTTTATCTGTTAAAATATATTCTATTTAAAATCTTTGCTTTAAATCCATAGCATATTATACCTGTGTGCGAAGCACGGGTTTAAACCTTTCAAATGTAAAATTCTCCTTTTACACAACTCTAGTCACCTTTCAAGTATTTACTTTTATAATCTATTTATTAACCAAATAATTTCCCTTTTGATAATTCTATTTATTCTAAAAATATTTTCTATTTATAAAATTTATTGATTTTATAAGTAATTCCTTTGATAATCTAACTATTTCCTTTTTCTATTTACCTTACAAATATTTCCCCTTTTGATAATTCTATTTATTTTTCAAATAAATATTCCCTTTTAATTCTATTTGTAAATAGTTTACAAATATTTCCTTTTTCAATTCTATCTATTTGATTAACAAATAAATATTCCTTTTTAACCTAATTATTTACTAAATAAAGGGTTTTCTTTTTATAAAATCTTTGATTTTATAAATATTTATTTTTCAATATAACATTGAAAATTTCCTTTTTAACATTCCAGTATTCCCTATGGTATTTAACATACCATATAAAAAGGATGGCTTCATTCAACCATACAAAATCAACAACATGTTTCATATCACATCATATAACACAATATATGAAAAAACAGTAAAATAAATGTTGAGGAACCCAGTTGGGTCCCTCCGACCTGTTTCCCTGCATCCAAATATGTTAATCAACATAAGTAACACGGATGTGAAGTATTCTGATAAACAGAATTTATATTCGATTAACGATTTATATCTATATCGTTATCTATATTTTCAATCAACTGACTAGCAGTTCAACCAAACAGTCAACACACATCAAACAACCATTATTTATCATTTATAAAAACATGTTATAAAAATATAACTGAGAAGAGTTAGTGAGTTTTACTCACATCTGACGGTTATCGTTAAATAACAATAATTGGTCATTGATTTGATTCAAGCATTTAATTCCACTGTAAATCCAAACGAGCTTCAATTCATTCTCGGTCAGTTCCATGGTGTAGCCACCGTCCATGCGATTCCAACATGACTGACGGTTCAAATTTCTGATCATGGATGACAAAGATATTGAATTTACAAGTTCTAATACTATTTAAAGTAAACTATTTTAAATCATTCCATTTATATTGGGCCTATACCCATTATCTTCGGCCCATTTCCCTCTTTAATCCCAAACCGTGAGTACTTCCCGAACGATTTCCGCTCCTTCTTCAAGCCATTAACAGACTTCCCAACGTCTGTTCTCCCACCACACATCATTATAAATCAAGCAAATTACCCCTAAGCAATCTCCTTCCAAAACTCTACAAACCCATGCCATTTTTTCTCAACTCGCACTCCATCCCTGAGTCGCGGTTTCCAGGTTTTCACCAATAGGCAGCGACACAAACGAGCGTCGAACCTCCTCAAACAATGCGCCAAAGTGCGGATTTACACCCTGACCCCAAATACAATAACCATTTCTCAAATCAATGTCCCAAACCACCACGATCGTGAACCCTAGTTCACTGCTCACAAATTCGAGCACCAAAATACAGCGTCGTACCCACCGAAAACTACACTGGGATGAAGAGAAAGAGGACAGGAGTTCGAATACACGTGGGTTTGGATTTATAGAATTTTGATCGATTTTATTTTGATTTTCAAGGATGGAAAATTTTACTATAAAGTAAGAATGGTGGCGGCGCAAATTTGTGGTCGACCAGGGAGAAGTGATTTAGGGTTAGAAAAGTTTAGGAATATATATAGGTGATTTTTAATATTTTTTATTTGCTTATTCTATTTTATTTTAAGCAATCACTGTTTTTATTTGTCCTCTAAAATTCCTGTGATCACATATGACCCCCAAAAATCACGAAAATGGACTGTAGCTAATGTTTGACATTACGGTCCCAACGAAACTGGTTTCGTCGAATTCTGACTCCGTATGCTCACATAGCGTATCTTTAACCATCGAAATACTGACTGTTTTTCACATTAAAATCCCATACGACCACATACCAACTTCAAAAATCACGAAAATTGAAATCTAGCAATAATTTAATATTGCGGATCCGACAAAATTAGTTTCGTCGAATTCTGAGGTCATTTGCAAAACTGGCTATTTTTAAAGCTCTAAATAGTCCTTTTAAATATATAAATATATTTAAAAACATTTAGATTTAATATTTAAAAATTAATATTATCGTATATATTCACAATAGAATATCTTACTGCTCCACTGGGGTTTATAACTCGATATTTCAAATCCAGTGTTACATCGATATTCGATTTATATTGAAAAATCCCTTTATAATATAAATAAATCGCTATAATTTAAAAAGGAATTCCATAGCGACTTTTCTAAAATTTGATTTGAACATAACTAAAAATCTACACGACGAAATCTTGATTTTTCTCTTCCATCAGAAAAATATACTTCACCAGCTCCTAGTGTTTCTTGTTTCACAGAAATCCGAGTTAAAACGGCTTCTGTATATTCAGTTGAAGTTCAAATTGCCAAATAGCGAACTGTAGCGCCATTTTAGGCTCGATTATAATTATATTATAATTATACATTCAACTGTCATTCGAATAATATATTCGTTATTCTAATTCAATTCTAAACTGAATTAAATATCACAGATGATCCAATTCACACTATTTTGTGAATTCCACTATTTCTGACTATTTCAGAAATTAAATACATTATTATTTTATTTATTTTAATTAAATATTCAAAGTTATATAATTTAACGACCATTTAATTCTCTAAACCATTATTTAAATAATTAAATAAATTAATTGTATCGCTGAAAAATGCGGGTCGTTACATGGAATCAGACCCAATTAATTACCATATAATGTTATTTATATGGATTTCATACAACATATGTACACAACAACAATGATACACAACCATCCATCATCCAGAGTGCATTACACAACTGGATAGGCATTAAATATAAATAACTAACGCTTACAATAGTCTGTCAAACAATCGATTGACATACAAACAATTGGGATTAGTGTATGTCAAATATCATCCCAATACCCGTGTGGGGTTTCAATCAACAAACACTGATTTTATTTATGCAGTTGGGCTATGTGTAAAATTTATTGTCCCAATCAATATTAGTTAAATGGGTGTGCATAAACAAATCGTCCAATTTGTAAGTGAATATTTATTTTCATTTCAGGAGAATTTTATGTCGTTCATATATATGTTAAAAATTATATTTTTAACAATAAAATATTTATTTCAACACTTGACTATTTTATATAGTTCATACATTCAATAAAAAATGATATTTTTATTGTTCAAAAATTTTATTCAACACATGAATATTTTATATAGTTTATTTCAGAAAATTTCATATACATTTCAGTTTTAGAAAAATTCGGCATTATAACGGCGTGATATTAGAACCGGAGTAATGTCTAGCATTACCCCTCTCCAGATACTGGCTCGCGCCATACACATCAATCACAGTCAATCCAAGCAATCCCACAATCAATTTTACAATTACAATCCAAATTTCCACAATACAATCCAAATAGATAACCATGGTTTGTACAAATAAATAGTGTCAGGAGCTACTAATCCCTGTCTGCCACCTAAGATATATTTAACTGTTAAATAATTTGAGTGAGAAGGTGTTCTCACATTGGGATCCACTCCGCCGTTATTTATTGACACTCTGATTTGTTGTTCTGGTTCCAGATTTTGCAAACAATCTCCAATCTTCACACGGTCTTTTTTTTTAGCTTAAACGCGCCATTTCGGACAACTTTCGCTAGTGCACTTTCTTCCGAAAATGCTCCAATTCGCCAGAATTTGCAAAAAGACAGTATTTAGACAGCAGACTTTGGACGTGTTTTCTGAACAACTCCGCAATCCAAAATATGACTTTCATATACACAAATCAAAGAGAAAATTGTTCTCTTCGACTTTGGCATTGTGGACTTTTGGCCAGAAGCGCACGGTTGAGGAGATATTGAGGTGGGAAGGTCGGGGTGTTAAATGCAAAACTAAAAATTATAAAAATCAGATTTTTATACGGAGGGGGGTGGCACGGTGGCGCTGGGGTCGGGTTAGGTGGCGGCGGCGTCGCTGGTGGGGCGGGGGAGGCTCAAGTGACCAGCGGCGGCTGACTTGGGGCTATGGCGGTGGTTTTGGGGCTAGGGCGTGGGGGATCTCAAATTAGGGGAGGAGAGAGAGAAGAGGAGGAGGGCGGCGACAGTCTTCAAAGGGGCGGCGGCTTGGGCGTGGCAGCGGCGGGCCTGGAGGAGGCGGCGACGGCATCGACGACCATTTTTCTTTTCTTTTTCTGCTTTTGAAGGAGAGAGAGGGAGAGAGAGAGTGAGGTAGGGTTGACCAAAAATAGGGTGCGTTTTTTACAGGTCCCTGTTAAGTTTCAAAATTAGGCTCACATCCGGTCATAAACTTATTATAAATTAGGTCCCTATTTTTCAAAAATAGGACAAAAAAATAAGAAAAAATAAAAAAAATACGTAAATTCATAATAAAACAAAAGAAGTACACAAGAAAAAAATTAGTTGGAAAAATAATCAATAATCATGTCAAAATCAAAAAATACAAAAAAAAGCGAAATGCAGTAAAATGCATCGAACTGTAACGACCCGGAATTTTGGGGCCAATTCAAAATTTTTATTTAAGAAATTTTAATGGATTTTAATATTTAGAATAATTTATTTTAAATAATAACGAATAAAATTTTATTTTAAAGCGAATAAATTTAAATTCAATTATAAACGGAGTTTAAAACAGCGCTGCAGTTTGAAAATTTGTATTTGAACTTTGACTGACTGTACAGGATTCAAAATGAATCGGATTTCAATAAAACCAAAAATATTTAAATCTGTTTAATCATATCTTTCTAACGAATCTGAAAAACTAAAATTTCACTTTATAATTTGAAAGTTATGGCCAGTTCAAAATTTAGAAAAGTCGCTGTAGAATATATATATATATTTTAATATAATATATTGGCCTTGAAAATAGTCATTTTTCAAACGACCTCGGTTTTCGACGAGACCACTTTTGTTGGAACCGGAATGTCAAATTATTGCTAAGTTTCAATTTTCATAATATTTCGAATTAATATGTGAGCGTGGCAGAAGAAAATGTGTTTTGTCAGTTTCAGTCAAATTTAATCGACCAGAAAATGGCCATTTTTTCAAATAGTCTCAGAATTCGACGAAATTAGTCTCGTTAGGACCGTATCGTCAAAACATAACCAGAAATAAATTTTCTGTAATTTTTAGAGGTAGTATGTAGCCCCGGTAATTTAAAATGTACGTTTGAATTTAATAATTAAATGATTTATATTTTAATTTAATTAAAAAACATATCGTAACAGCCGAACTGGGTTACGAAACATATTCCGTTGTGTCCGGGATGGGGGTTATTAGCTAGGGGCGACACCCGTTGGGTTTGATTTGGAGTTCGTATGGTTAAACAGGTAATTTTGGATTTTAAACGAACTAAATAATTAAAAATATAATTTATACACATATAAATACGCGTATTATACCATACCCTAACCCTAACATACGTAGCCGCCATCTATCGTTTTAATGGCTGAAACGAACCCAAATTGCCAAGCCAAAATCTCTCAATCCGCTTGATGGTTTTCAAAAATTCAAAACTCAAATTAAAGAGCAAAGAGTGAGCTTCGAATTGGTACGGCTATGATCGCCTCTGGGGGTACGTGGAGTTCGAATTTCGAGGGGGAACTAGCGACGTTCGCGGCGGATTTTGGGGAGGTGGAGACCACCGAGTTCGGCGGGTTTCAGGGTGTGGGGGCGGCGTCTGGAAGGCTTCGACGTGGTGAGGTCCGATCGGGGTCTCGGCGCTGGATGGTGAAGCGGCGGACGGGTTTCCAGATCGAAGATGGGTTTGAGCATTACAGGCAAATACGAAGGGAGAAGACAAAGAGGAATCGGCAGTGCTTAACTTAAGTGTAATTAAAGGTTAATTATGATTGTAATTAAATTAATTATATATTTAAAATTCAAAAATTCAAATGATCATAACTTATTCAAATTAAATCAGAATAACGCGAAACGAAATGCGTTGGGATCGTCTTTCTGAACTCTACAGCATAGAACTGACTAGAGTTGAAACCGAGCATCTTGGAATTTCAGGAAATTCCAAACCTGAACTCTTTGGAATTAAACTGTCGGTGAGAAATTCTATTCCTTCATTTATAATTAAAGATTGTTAATCAAAAATTTTAGTGTTACACCTGTGCTGCAATATTTTGCTGAATGTCCGTGATTGGATTTAAATTTGTTTGATGTTGCTTATTGATGTGTTAAAATCAAACTGTCATTTAACAGTGTACGTTGTGTTAAAATTAACAATTTCATTATTTAGTTTGTGGTTAAACAAGTATTAACATTTTTGTTAAATTTGATTATAGTTTAATCGAGCGGTACATTTTAGTTCATTAAATTAGTTGAATTGAAAAATGAACACATCACTTTGATATTATTTTAGAACCGTAATGTGTCATTTTTGTTGTTATAAAATTGTTGTAAACAATTATATCACTTTTTTTATAATAAAATAGACAAGCAAATATATCACTTTTTGAGTTGTTTGTTGAGATAGGATTGTCAACAAAAACAAATTTTTCTTTTATTTGTTTTTATTGAAATGTTAGAATTTATCTAAAATAAAAATATTCTTTTTATGTTAAATATGAAATGTCGGAAATGTTAATTAGATTTTAAAGAACAAAATTAACATCTTTGTTTATTAGCTTATAAAGGACAAAGTTAACATTTTGATTAATTTGATTATATTGAATAAAATAACATTCTTCATTAGAAATGTTAATAGAGGATAAAAGGACATTTTTCATATTAAAGTATGGATTAAAACCATACATTCTGGCACATTGAAGAGAATGAAGTAATTCATCCATTTTTGTCGCTTTGGAAAAGAAAATCATATTTTTGATTAAAACTTGATTAGTGAAAGAAAATCACATTTTTGATTAAACTTGTTTAGTGAAAGAGAATCACATTTTTTATTACAATAAAAGATGAGACTCAAAATATTTTCATTTTTGTTTACAGTGAAAGAGTTAAAATAGATTTTTGTTAAGTATTCTTTCTCAACAAAAAGTATAGATTTTTGTTAACCATTCTTTTTCAACGAAAAGAACCGATTTTTATGTAATATTCTTTTTCGATAAAAAGAACATATTTTTTATGTAATATTCTTTTTCAATAAAAAGAATGAATTGAAAATGTATATTTTTAAACATTAAAAAAAGAATGAGTTAGAAATGAACATTTTGTTTAGAAATGTTAAATAGGGTTAAAAAGAACATTTCGTTAAATTGTACATTAGAAAGACAAAAAAGACATTTTGTTCAGAAATGATCATAGAAATAAAAATCACATTTTTAGGAAAACAGGATTATTGAAAAGGAAGATATACATTTTTATCAAATGTAAAGGAATAAGGAAAATTGACATTGTTATCAAATGAAAAAGGATAAGAAAAATACGCAATTTTATCAAATGTAAAAGCATGACAAAATTATGCATTTTGGTCAAAATTAAAAGAATGATAAAAATATTCATCTTAGTCGAATGAAAAAAATGAAATAAAAACATTCTTTTTATCATTTAAGAAGAGTGAAGTAAAAATACCCATTTTTGTTTACATTGAAATGAATTAGATTTAAACATAATTTGCTTTGCTAGAATGAAAAGAGTACTTTTTGCTAGAAAATGAAAATTAAGATAAAAAGTACATTTCTATTAGAAAATGTAAATTAAAATAAAAAGGATCACTTTTGACATATTACAAACCGTGGTTAGAATGTGTTACCATGTAGAATTGCATTTCTATGTAATTAATATTCATCTAAAAAGAATTGTAACACAGTTTTACAGTTGGATTATATTAAAGGGATTATAACAAGATTCCCATTTTGTTTACATAAAAAAAGGTTTAACAAAATCATCATATTTTGTTTACATTAAAAAGAATTAGTCAATTCTGTCATTTTGTTTAAAATAAATTTTTTTGAGATAAAAGGTTATATTTTTATTGACACTTTGTTTTCAATAAAAAGATTGTGCATTAAAAATTACATTTTTAATGTAATTTAGGTTCCATTGAACGGATTAGTATAAAAGGATTATATCTTTATAGTCATTTGGTTACAATGAAAAGATTAGAAAATAAAGATAACATCTTTAGGGTAATTGAAATAAAAGATTAGTTTTTATTGTCATATAGAATAAAATGATTATATTTTATTGTAGCATCGTTGACAATAAAATGAATTGAATTAAAAGACTAGATTTTTATTGTCATGTGTTCACAATAAAAAGAATTGAAATATATGTCTATGATGTTGAAATTATATGTCTATGATGTTGAAATGTTTGATGTGATAAATATAATGTTTACTATATTCCCATTTGAATATTACACTTCCATTTACAAGTCATCCGACTTGTTTATGTGATTGGGTCGATAATTTTTACGCATCGCCCAAGTGCACAAATAATTTATTATTTGGTTGATGGATGAAATCCCACACGGGTATTGGGATGATATTGGAAACACACTAATCCCAATATTTAGTTATCTGTCATTCGATGGATTGACAGTTTGTGATGAACGTTAGTTATTTACTTTAATGCTCACACAGTTATAAATTCCACTTTGGTCGTCATTTGGATGTTTGATAATTATTTATCATAATTGTTGATCTCATGCAATATATGGTGGTTGATTGAGTCACATTCCAATAAAGGATATTCTAGAAAAAGAAAATTTTAGGAAATGTCTTAGAAAATATTTTAGAAAAAGAATATATTCTGGAAAATTATATTTTTATTGAAATGAACTAGTTACTAACTAGAATAAATCATTAAATTTAAATTTAATGAAATTTTCCAATTTGTTAATATTTAACTGAAATTTAATCAAATAAAGTGGAATTTGGGTTTGTCGTGAATAGTGTCTTAAATAACACTGTTCTTAAACCCCATATGAAAGGAATAATTTTTAATTTAAGATTATTAAAAGTTTTCAATTATACTTAGTGACTGAAATAAGACGAAACGTGAGTTGGGTTTATTGTGAACCATGTTTTTAAGTGACATGTGTTCTTTAACCCGACTGACGGTGAAAATATGATTTTGAATTTATAAATCTTTTATTAAGATTTAAATAGAAATTTTCCCAAAAGTAAAGTTTTCCAATTTAATATATTAAATTGGAATTGAATGGAATTCGAATTAACATTAACCGAGATAAACTTCTGTAAAAGAAGACCGATACTACATATGGAATTTAAAAGGCTTTGCCGTTATTTCATTTATATTATTGGTCGGATACAGAAATTTATAACGATTATATATTGATTGATTTCTGTGAAGATTCCATATTTTATGGAAGATGATTTTGGGTTTATCGTGAACGGTGTTTTAAAATGACATTAGTTCTTTAACCCAGTTAAAGATAAGATTAATTTCTTAAATTTAAATAATCATTGAATAGTGATTTTTAATATATAAAACCAAATTGAGAATTTAATAAATCTTCTAAAGGAAAGATTTAAGTGCAAAGTTAAAGAATTTATCTTTGATAAAATAATATGAATATTGTATTGAAAGGAATATTCTGAATTGGAATGAGGCGTTGGATGTGTTTTTATAGTGCTTGATTTTTAATCATAAATACACGAGTCATCCAGAAAGACCGGCTTTAACCCATTCTGAATAATTACTACGACGATGAAGAGCCGAAGATGAAGACGGTGTTTGAAGACCGACGATCTTCACATCGAATGGATGTGTTGCTACAGAGACCCTTGATGGGAGTAGCTACCTTGAAGGGGCTTCAGTGATGACCGTCCGGACTATTGCTGATTGTTTGGATTTGGTTTTCGCTCAGACCCAGAGCATAAGCTAGTAAATAGATGCGTGTCTGACATTGGATTTCGTTCCATGTGAATTAAATCGATTTCTGTTAATGTATGTCTGTTTGGTGGTGGAGGATTTATTATCTACTTTACACCATGGTATATATTAATAGTGATTGATCGCATGGCGTGAATTGTCAATGTGGCACGCCAAGATGCAATTGATCAAGGCTTTTGTTGAAAAGCAGGGCCTTGTGGGATGATCAAAGCATAGCCTATTACGTCATAGCTTTGTGTATATCATGACTTCGCGAGCCTCACACTCCTGTATGAGTCAAAAATGGGATATGGACCGTAGGGAGTGCACACGTTTCTTTCTAGCTAGTGGTAGTGTCAGTGCTTAAACTGGCTGACATTTTATGTGACGGCCAGGAATTTCGCTCGATCTGAATCAGTCGTTAAACCGATCTAGACCGTTCGAAGCCACTGATCGTTGAGAACAGGACAAAATAGAACGCAGACGGAAGAACATTTCATTGCTATTACAACAATTCCATCAGATACAAGAATATACAGAGTATAAATGAATAAATTACATTCGATAAGTATCAGAGATTACAATAAATTACATAGCAGCGGAAAATAATATAAAGCACAACTGAAGGTGATATACGAATACAGAGCTTTCCGGATATCATTCCAGCTGTAAACCAGGATCCTGTGAATATAAATCTGCAAAACCGAAACTACTAGCTGCCCGTGCGGAAAATAGAGGCACCCAGAGTTTAGGTTAAAACAATAAACTCCAGGTCAGTCATGTGACTGGTGTGAGAACTAAAACAGTTATTTAAAACTTTACTTTAAAAGAAAGTAATTCAAGGGATCACGCCGTATAACACGGAACGGGTTTCCTCCCAAGAATACCAGTGCATAGGATAAACAACGCAATGCTTTTTCGAAAAATGAAGCTATTATAAGACCCAGGTCCCATCACACAATGCAACGCAAGCCGGAGGATAGGGTTTTCCCTTATAATAGCCAAACATGCTTGGTACGTTTAAAACAAATCATTTGATACTATAATAAGTGTATAGTGTCAAAACAATTTCAATCATAAATATAAATCATAGACGGCATGGGTACCATATATCATGTCGCCATACTAGTTCTACAATTAAAACCGCAATACACGTATTGGAAATTGGATTCCGTCATGAGTCGAGGCAAGGGGCAAGCTCCTCTCCGCGTTCGAGACACTCTAGCAAATGCCTCCGGGTTACGCACTCTGGGCAACCCCGGATGCGGCTAGGCCGGTCCTCACTTACGTTAGAGGATTAGTTATTCCTGAACACACGTTTCCAGGTCCTTACAGACCTATAATCGAGGCGCCTCATTCCAACAACCACAAAGGTGAAAAGTATATAAATGTCAGGGCTGGTAAGTCATTGACACCACCAAAGCTAGAAAGAAACGTCGTGCTCTCCCAGCGGTCTGTATCCCGTTTTTAACTCATACCGAGGTGTGAGGTTCGCGAATTCACGTTATACACAAAGCTACGCCACATAGGCCGTGCTTTGATCATCAACCACAAGACTTTGCTTTTCAACAGAAGCCTTGATCCATGCAACTCAGTGTGCCACACAGGCAATTCATGCCATGCGATTGATATCTATCGATATATAACCTCTAAGCTCGTACGTCTCAGAGAAGGGCGTTAAGCAAGAGAATAAATTCTCCGCCGCCAAACAGATGTATATTTAATAGAAATCAATCAACACAGAATAAAATCCAATGTCAGACACACAATCCATTTACAAGTCCGTTCTGGGTCTGAACGAAACCGGAGGCACTTTCCTCGCATATCCATCCATCTCCAAGTACGTCTGGACGACCACCAACTTTTTCCATCCTCTTGGGTGTACTGCCAATCAGGATCGTCAGTAATTATCCAAACGATGTGAAGACTTCCGGTCTTTGACCATCGTCTTCATCTTCGACATATCGTCGAATCGGTTATTCAGAATGGGTATAAACCCGGCCTTTCCGAACAACCCGCGTATATTAAAACAAATGTTACACAAACACAACATACGCCTCAATCCAATTCTGAATATTCTGTTATTTAAATATCCACATCTTTTGGGAAAAGTTCCCATTAATTTTATCCAAGATAAATTCTTTAAAAATTATCCTTTACTTTTCCTTTGGATGTCGTTTCAAACCAAATTATGGTTTTCTAAACTAGTCGAGATTAGCGAACCACACCGACGTAATTATTTATTTTATTTCCCAATCCCAACCTATTCATCCCACGAAGCAAAACTGGTAATACTCCATATCTAACACCTCAGTGTTGTCGGTAAAATTAATTACCATTTCACGTTCACATCTAATTAAAGATTTAACTATCGCTTTAGAGCAAAACTGGCAATACTCCATTCTCGCTCATTTCTAAATTTGATAATTTAAATTATAGATTCACATTTCAATCTAATTGCAGATTCGTTAAAACTCCTTTTACTGGGTTAAAGAACTAGGTGTTATTTAAAACACAGTTCACGACAAACCCAAATCACATTCTATTTATTTTCGGGTTAAAGAACTAATGTTATTTAAAACACAGTTCACGATAAACCTACTTCAAATCCAATCGTTATATGTTAGAAATTCCGATTATTTAAAACCCCTTTTTAAATCTAATTTATTTATTTAAAAATAAAAACCCGGGTTTTAAATTGAGTTCAAACTAGTTCATTTCGATAAAAATCTATTTTTATCTTTTCAAATATGGAGTCTTTCATCCCAAATTTTCCCAAATCATTTCTTATGATTTTACACAAATTATTACTATTTTTAATAATTTTATCAAGGCCCGTACAGTCAATTTCCATCAACGGCCATCGAACTGCACTTACAGCGACCTTTTCCAAATTTGATTTGGACGTATCTCCAAATCCAACCGTTAGATTTCAAATTTCTAATATTCGTTAGAAAGCTCTTTTCGATACGAACCCAACGGTTCCAGTTTTAGGAGAACCCGACGGTCGGATCTCCCGTAATGTCCGTTTGAAATAAATGGTCGAAATTCACGAACTGCCGCGGCGCGGCGCGTTCTATTCAGGTCACTATATTATATATATATAATATATATAATATATATTTCGTCGATTTCTATTTAAAACGAATTATATAAATGGTTTTAAATTCGTTTCAAAAACAATTTCAACTTCCATTTCAATTCAAATCAAAATTGAATTTTCTATTATAAATCCTTTTTACTTTCATTCCTATTTGATTTCAATTCAAATCGATTTTAATTCGATTCGAATTCAATTCGTTTTCTATTCAATTCATTTCGAAATCGTTTTCTATTCAATTCATTTCGAAATCGTTTTCTATTCAATTCATTTCGAAATCGTTTTCTATTCAATTCATTTCGAAATCGTTTTCTATTCAATTCATTTCGAAATCGTTTTCTATTCAATTCATTTCGAAATCGTTTTTGAATATTCAATTCATTTCGAAATCGTTTTCTATTCAGTTCATTCTTTAAATAAAATGATATTTTCATTTTTCTACTTATTTTAGAAAATTTCGGCGGCATAACGGCACGATACTAGAAACGGGACGAGGCCTAGCCTTATCCCCGGTCTAGTGAAGGCCCACACCATTCACATATCAATCAAATTTACCAAACAACCAAATTCAAATCAAATCATCTAACTAATTTATGCAACCAAACAAACAAGTCCATGGTCTGTGGACGATTGTGTCGGGTGCTACTAAGCACCGTCTGCATCCTAGTATATATATATATAACTAGAAAATGAAATTGAAAGGTGAGAAATTCTCACCGATAGCTATCCAACTCCACGACTCTTCTTTTGTAGAAGTCTTCGTCGTTATCGCATTCTTGTCATCTTCGTTGCCCGTAGTCACTACATATGTAAAAATCGAATTTTTACTATGCAATTCAATATATAAAAATCGAATTTTTACTTCGCTATACTCTACATAAAGATTTCGCCTTTTCAAAAATATAGATTTGCCTTTCTATAATATAAAATTTATATTTTTCTCGAAGTAAAAATCATATTTTTACTTCACTACTCATCTCAAAATATCGTCTTTTCATATCTAAAAATATCGTCTTCTCATATTTAAAAATATCGTCTTTTCAAAATCAATCTTTATTTTGCCACACATATAAAGATGCTATTTTTAATATTCCTATCATGTAAAAATTATATTTTTAATTCTCTACCTAAACAAAAATCATATTTCTACCACTTCTATATAGTAAAGATCATATTTTTAATACTTTTAAAAATATAAAAATCATACTTTTAATTCTTTAAAAATATAAAAATCATATTTTTACATCTCCCACATAATAAAGATCGAATTTTTATTATCTATGCTATATAAAAATTATATTTTTAGCCTTTATAAAAATATAGTCTTTTGTATACTAAAACTGATTTTCCTACTATGTGAATACACACAAAAACTGATTTGAACTAAGTATAAAAACTGATTTGAACTAAGTATAAAAACTGATTTTAACTAAATATAAAAACTGATTTTAATCTACAACTAATTTAATTAAATTAATTTACCTTATAATTGGTGGGGAGGGTTTCAGAGCTCGGTAGTGGTGGTGGCTCCGGCGTCGGAGGGTTGAAGGGGGTTCGTTGGCCAGGTGGAGGCGGTGGGTGGTGCTCGCGGTTAGGGTTTGCGGGGGAAATTGGGTTTGGCGGTTTCAGATGAGGGAGGGGTCGCGTGTGGAGGGAGGAAGCTAGGGGGAGGACGGCGCGATGGGTAGCTGAAAGGGGGAAACGTGGATTGAGGGAGGGCGTCGCGCTGGGGAGGGCTTCCACCAGAGGTCGGCGGCTCCGACAGGGAGGGGCGAGAGGTAGTGGCGGCGGCGGCGGTTCATCCCCCCCGTCGCCCGCTTCTGATTTCTTTTTTTTTTATATCGGGTCTGTTTTGAAATGATACGGGGGGGCTAGGTCTAGGGAGAAGAGCATATATTTTTTTATTATTTAATTAATTTATCTTTCGTCAAAAGCAACTTTTATTTTCGACCTCAAAACGAGGCCCACCGCCTGTCGTCTATAGCGTTTTACCCCCATTCCGAACACAATGGGATATGTATCGTAGGCTGATTCGATCGTTACGATTAGTTTTCGTCAAAATCAACATATAACTCTATATATTGAATTTGAACGCGCATTTCAATTTACTGGGGTCACATACGAACTCTAAAAATTCCCGAAAAATATTTTCTAGCTTCGTATTGATGATACGGTCCTAACAAAACTAGTTTCGTCAAATTCTGAGACCGTTAGAAAATTGGCCATTTTCCAGTCAATTAAAATCAACTGAAACTGGTCAAACGCGTTTAACTTCGCCACACTCACATATTGATTCAGAAAATTATAAAAATTGGAATCTAGCAATAATTTGATATCCCGGATCCAACAAAAGTGGTTTCATCGAAATCCGAGGTTGTTTGCAAAATTCCCATTTTTAAGGGCCTGAATTCCATAGCGACTATTCAGAATTTTCAACTGGACATATCTTTTGATTCTCGCTATTAAATTTTGATTTCCCGGATTCGCTGGAAAGATACTATCAAATAGATCCTAATGTTTTTGGTTTCATTAAAATCCGGATTGTTTTGCACCCGGTACATTCAATTGAAGTTTGAAATCGAATTATCGAATTACCGCGCCATTTCAATTCCTTTTATAATTATATATAATTATTTATATTCTAACGACGACGTATATAATATATACGTTGAATTATATTCGAAATAAATTTCTCGCCGATATTATTTAAAATAATCTATTTTAAATATTCAAAATTCGCTAAAATTGCCAAAATAAAAATTTTAAACTGGTTCAGATTTCCGGGTTATTACAATCTCCCCCACTTAAAACTTTTCGTCCCCGAAAAGGAACAAAGTCGAAAGTGGTTTGATTAATCAACTTTGCGTTCGATCTGGCTTCCATTCTCCAACTTTTCAGTTTCTGAGAATTTTCAAATTTTCAAAAATTTGGCTAACACCCTAAATTTTCGAAAAATTTCGCCATAACCTCCCCTGCACCGAGAGCCACGGGAAAATCCCGAAATTGCCATATAGGCCTTCTGATCTCAAAAAGAAAAAGAAAAAGCCAAGCGGCTAGCCAATAGGCTAATAAAATCATCATCACCCAAACAAAACAGTAAATTATGTAGTAAACATGTACCTATTTGTCGGGCAAACAAATTTTATTCTTCGGCTCTAGCCTCCTTGCTATGACCTGTTCAATGTAAGTACATGTATATGCAAGCAATTGTGACCAATTTTCAATACAGTTCAATATTTGATTCAATTAGGCATAATGGTTCAAAAATTGTCTAACAAATAAACAAACAACACAAACATCAATCAATTAGTGGATTTAACGTTTCAAATTCATAATTTTGATACATATACAAAAATCATGTTTTTGATGCCAATTCACAACAATGTGTCCTAGCTATATTGGTTTTGGTTCTCACACCAGCCTAATGGAAATATATAGAAAATCACACCTTCGTCACTCGAAAATAAATACTGGTGATGGTATACTTCATCATCAGAACCATGTCCGGGCGACTAGAGTGTGACTCCATATCTATCTAATATATTAAAACTTCGAATATACGTTCATGACGCGTATATGCAAAACCTTTATATACTAGATTGTCCAAATTCAAAATAAATAAATAATCAGATACATTTAAAATGGTTTAAATTTTCAAAACAAAATTGTTTTCATTTGAAAAATATACTCTTCACACTCGTTCTAGGATACTACTGATCCTATCTCTAACGAGTCATTTTAATTGGATATTCCTAATCCAATATCTGATGAATTCTTTCGTATGGTTCGAATGTGTCTTGTTCTCGAGCTCTGTAAACCAAAGCTCTGATACCAAATGTGACGGCCAGGAATTTCGCTCGATCTGAATCAGTCGTTAAACCGATCTAGACCGTTCGAAGCCACTGATCGTTGAGAACAGGACAAAATAGAACGCAGACGGAAGAACATTTCATTGCTATTACAACAATTCCATCAGATACAAGAATATACAGAGTATAAATGAATAAATTACATTCGATAAATATCAGAGATTACAATAAATTACATAGCAGCGGAAAATAATATAAAGCACAACTGAAGGTGATATACGAATACAGAGCTTTCCGGATATCATTCCAGCTGTAAACCAGGATCCTGTGAATATAAATCTGCAAAACCGAAACTACTAGCTGCCCGTGCGGAAAATAGGGGCACCCAGAGTTTAGGTTAAAACAATAAACTCCAGGTCAGTCATGTGACTGGTGTGAGAACTAAAACAGTTATTTAAAACTTTACTTTAAAAGAAAGTAATTCAAGGGATCACGCCGTATAACACGGAACGGGTTTCCTCCCAAGAATACCAGTGCATAGGATAAACAACGCAATGCTTTTTCGAAAAATGAAGCTATTATAAGACCCAGGTCCCATCACACAATGCAACGCAAGCCGGAGGATAGGGTTTTCCCTTATAATAGCCAAACATGCTTGGTACGTTTAAAACAAATCATTTGATACTATAATAAGTGTATAGTGTCAAAACAATTTCAATCATAAATATAAATCATAGACGGCATGGGTACCATATATCATGTCGCCATACTAGTTCTACAATTAAAACCGCAATACACGTATTGGAAATTGGATTCCGTCATAAGTCGAGGCAAGGGGCAAGCTCCTCTCCGCGTTCGAGACACTCTAGCAAATGCCTCCGGGTTACGCACTCTGGGCAACCCCGGATGCGGCTGGGCCGGTCCTCACTTACGTTAGAGGATTAGTTATTCCTGAACACACGTTTCCCGGTCCTTACAGACCTATAATCGAGGCGCCTCATTCCAACAACCACAAAGGTGAAAAGTATATAAATGTCAGGGCTGGTAAGTCACTGACACCACCAAAGCTAGAAAGAAACGTCGTGCTCTCCCAGCGGTCCGTATCCCGTTTTTAACTCATACCGAGGTGTGAGGTTCGCGAATTCACGTTATACACAAAGCTACGCCACATAGGCCGTGCTTTGATCATCAACCACAAGACTTTGCTTTTCAACAGAAGCCTTGATCCATGCAACTCAGTGTGCCACACAGGCAATTCATGCCATGCGATTGATATCTATCGATATATAACCTCTAAGCTCGTACGTATCAGAGAAGGGCGTTAAGCAAGAGAATAAATTCTCCGCCGCCAAACAGATGTATATTTAATAGAAATCAATCAACATAGAATAAAATCCAATGTCAGACACACAATCCATTTACAAGTCCGTTCTGGGTCTGAACGAAACCGGAGGCACTTTCCTCGCATATCCATCCATCTCCAAATACGTCTGGACGACCACCAACTGTTTCCATCCTCTTGGGTGTACTGCCCAATCAGGATCGTCAGTAATTATCCAAACGATGTGAAGACTTCCAGTCTTTGACCATCGTCTTCATCTTCGACATATCGTCGAATCGGTTATTCAGAATGGGTATAAACCCGGCCTTTCCGAACAACCCGCGTATATTAAAACAAATGTTACACAAACACAACATACGCCTCAATCCAATTCTGAATATTCTGTTATTTAAATATCCACATCTTTTGGGAAAAGTTCCCATTAATTTTATCCAAGATAAATTCTTTAAAATTTATCCTTTACTTTTCCTTTGGATGTCGTTTCAAACCAAATTATGGTTTTCTAAACTAGTTGAGATTAGCGAACCACACCGACGCAATTATTTATTTTATTTCCCAATCCCAACCTATTCATCCCATGAAGCAAAACTGGTAATACTCCATATCTAACACCTCAGTGTTGTCGGTAAAATTAATTACCATTTCACGTTCACATCTAATTAAAGATTTAACTATCGCTTTGGAGCAAAACTGGCAATACTCCATTCTCGCTCATTTCTAAATTTGATAATTTAAATTATAGATTCACATTTCAATCTAATTGCAGATTCGTTAAAACTCCTTTTACTGGGTTAAAGAACTTGGTGTTATTTAAAACACAGTTCACGACAAACCCAAATCACATTCTATTTATTTTCGGGTTAAAGAACTAATGTTATTTAAAACACAGTTCACGATAAACCTATTTCAAATCCAATCGTTATATGTTAGAAATTCCGATTATTTAAAACCCCTTTTTAAATCTAATTTATTTATTTAAAAATAAAAACCCGGGTTTTAAATTGAGTTCAAACTAGTTCATTTCGATAAAAATCTATTTTTATCTTTTCAAATATGGAGTCTTTCATCCCAAATTTTCCCAAATCATTTCTTCTGATTTTACACAAATTATTACTATTTTTAATAATTTTATCAAGGCCCGTACAGTCGATTTCCATCAACGGCCATCGAACTGCACTTACAGCGATCTTTTCCAAATTTGATTTGGACGTATCTCCAAATCCAATCGTTAGATTTCAAATTTCTAATATTCGTTAGAAAGCTCTTTTCGATACGAACCCAACGGTTCCAGTTTTAGGAGAACCCGACGGTCGGATCTCCCGTAATGTCCGTTTGAAATAAATGGTCGAAATTCACGAACTGCCGCGGCGCGGCGCGTTCTATTCAGGTCACTATATTATATATATAATATATATAATATATATTTCATCGATTTCTATTTAAAACGAATTATATAAATGGTTTTAAATTCGTTTCAAAAACAATTTCAACTTCCATTTCAATTCAAATCAAAATTGAATTTTCTATTATAAATCCTTTTTACTTTCATTCCTATTTGATTTCAATTCAAATCGATTTTAATTCGATTCGAATTCAATTCGTTTTCTATTCAATTCATTTCGAAATCGTTTTCTATTCAATTCATTTCGAAATCGTTTTCTATTCAATTGATTTCGAAATCGTTTTCTATTCAATTCATTTCGAAATCGTTTTCTATTCAATTCATTTCGAAATCGTTTTCTATTCAATTCATTTCGAAATCATTTTTGAATATTCAATTCATTTCGAAATCGTTTTCTATTCAATTCATTCTTTACATAAAATGATATTTTCATTTTTCTACTTATTTTAGAAAATTTCGGCGGCATAACGGCACGATACTAGAAACGGGACGAGGCCTAGCCTTATCCCCGGTCTAGTGAAGGCCCACGCCATTCACATATCAATCAAATTTACCAAACAACCAAATTCAAATCAAATCATCTAACTAATTTATGCAACCAAACAAACAAGTCCATGGTCTGTGGACGATTGTGTCGGGTGCTACTAAGCACCGTCTGCATCCTAGTATATATATATAACTAGAAAATGAAATTGAAAGGTGAGAAATTCTCACCGATAGCTATCCAACTCCACGACTCTTCTTTTGTAGAAGTCTTCGTCGTTATCGCATTCTTGTCATCTTCGTTGCCCGTAGTCACTACATATGTAAAAATCGAATTTTTACTATGCAATTCAATATATAAAAATCGAATTTTTACTTCGCTATACTCTACATAAAGATTTCGCCTTTTCAAAAATATAGATTTGCCTTTCTATAATATAAAATTTATATTTTTCTCGAAGTAAAAATCATATTTTTACTTCACTACTCATCTCAAAATATCGTCTTTTCATATCTAAAAATATCGTCTTCTCATATTTAAAAATATCGTCTTTTCAAAATCAATCTTTATTTTGCCACACATATAAAGATGCTATTTTTAATATTCCTATCATGTAAAAATTATATTTTTAATTCTCTACCTAAACAAAAATCATATTTCTACCACTTCTATATAGTAAAGATCATATTTTTAATACTTTTAAAAATATAAAAATCATACTTTTAATTCTTTAAAAATATAAAAATCATATTTTTACATCTCCCACATAATAAAGATCGAATTTTTATTATCTATGCTATATAAAAATTATATTTTTAGCCTTTATAAAAATATAGTCTTTTGTATACTAAAAACTGATTTTCCTACTATGTGAATACACACAAAAACTGATTTGAACTAAGTATAAAAACTGATTTGAACTAAGTATAAAAACTGATTTTAACTAAATATAAAAACTGATTTTAATCTACAACTAATTTAATTAAATTAATTTACCTTATCATTGGTGGGGAGGGTTTCAGAGCTCGGTAGTGGTGGTGGCTCCGGCGTCGGAGGGTTGAAGGGGGTTCGTTGGCCAGGTGGAGGCGGTGGGTGGTGCTCGCGGTTAGGGTTTGCGGGGGAAATTGGGTTTGGCGGTTTCAGATGAGGGAGGGGTCGCGTGTGGAGGGAGGAAGCTAGGGGGAGGACGGCGCGATGGGTAGCTGAAAGGGGGAAACGTGGATTGAGGGAGGGCGTCGCGCTGGGGAGGGCGTCCACCAGAGGTCGGCGGCTCCGACAGGGAGGGGCGAGAGGTAGTGGCGGCGGCGGCGGTTCATCCCCCCCGTCGCCCGCTTCTGATTTCTTTTTTTTTTATATCGGGTCTGTTTTGAAATGATACGGGGGGCCAGGTCTAGGGAGAAGAATATATATTTTTTATTATTTAATTAATTTATCTTTCGCCAAAAGCAACTTTTATTTTCGACCTCAAAACGAGGCCCACCGCCTGTCGTCTATAGCGTTTTACCCCCATTCCGAACACAATGGGATATGTATCGTAGGCCGATTCGATCGTTACGATTAGTTTTCGTCAAAATCAACATATAACTCTATATATTGAATTTGAACGCGCATTTCAATTTACTGGGGTCACATACGAACTCTAAAAATTCCCGAAAAATATTTTCTAGCTTCGTATTGATGATACGGTTCTAACAAAACTAGTTTCGTCAAATTCTGAGACCGTTAGAAAATTGGCCATTTTCCAGTCAATTAAAATCAACTGAAACTGGTCAAACGCGTTTAACTTCGCCACACTCACATATTGATTCAGAAAATTATAAAATTTGGAATCTAGCAATAATTTGATATCCCGGATCCAACAAAAATGGTTTCATCGAAATCCGAGGTTGTTTGCAAAATTCCCATTTTTAAGGGCCTGAATTCCATAACGACTATTCAGAATTTTCAACTGGACATATCTTTTGATTCTCGCTATTAAATTTTAATTTCCCGGATTCGCTGGAAAGATACTATCAAATAGATCCTAATGTTTTTGGTTTCATTAAAATCCGGATTGTTTTGCACCCGGTACATTCAATTGAAGTTTGAAATCGAATTATCGAATTACCGCGCCATTTCAATTCCTTTTATAATTATATATAATTATTTATATTCTAACGACGACGTATATAATATATACGTTGAATTATATTCGAAATAAATTTCTCGCCGATATTATTTAAAATAATCTATTTTAAATATTCAAAATTCGCTAAAATTGCCAAAATAAAAATTTTAAACTGGTTCAGATTTCCGTGTTATTACATGTTACTTATGTGGATGATGGATTTTGAGGTGCCTCAGATTTTTATAGGCCGTTAGCGGTCATACTATAGGTTCAAAGGAACCGGGAAGCGTGTGTTCAGGCATAACCAATCCACTGCCGATAGGCGGGGACCGGCCCTACCGCATCCAAGGGTTCACTGCGGGGGATCCTGAGGCATTTGCTAGAGTGTCTCGAATCGGAGAGGAGCTTGCCCCTAGCCTCGACTCATGATGGAAATCCAATTTCCAATACGACCTTGCGGTTTTGATTGTAGAACTAGTACGGCGACATAGTAGGATGGGGTACTATGCCGTTTATGATTGATACATTATGATTGAAATGTTTATTATATATATACCCATATATATACACACTAATATTAAATCCGTTTTATCATATCAAGCATCTTTTGACCATTATAAGGTAAAACTCTATCCTCCGGTTTGCGTTGCATTGTATGATGGGACTTGGGTCTTATAATGGTTTCATTTTTCTAAAAAGCATTGCGTTGTTTAACGATTTACTTTAATTTATGCACTGGCAATCCAATGGAGTAAACCCATTCCGCGTTAGCGGCGTGGTCCTATGATTAGCCTTATTAGTTAAGTTAAGATTTCTCATACCAGTCCCATGACTGACCTGTAGTTTGTTTCACTGGCAAACTCGGTTGCCCATATTTTCCACATGGGCAGTCGAGTAGCTTTTTGCATATATATTTACACGATCCTGGTTTTCAGCTGAAGCGGTATTCGGAAAGCTCTGTATCCGTGTACTCCTTTCAGTTGTATGTTTGTATTATTTTTCCGCTGCTATTTAAATGTAATTTAAAACTCTGATATTAATGTGTTTCTATTGTGTAACATATATTCATACTCTGTTATATTCTTGTACTCTGATGTAATTGTTGTAATCAGCAATAAAATGTTCTTCAGTTCCTGTTCTGATGTGTGTTGTTCTCAAAGCAATCCAGCATTTCCTTTACGGGGAAGTTTGGGTCGTTTCAGTTGGTATTAGAGCATTGGTTTACAGAGCTCGAGAACAAGACACATTAGTACTGAACGAAAGAATTCATCAGAGATTGGATTACTAATATCCAATGAGAATAACTCGAGATAGGATCAGCAGTATCCTAGAACGAGTGTGAAGAGTATTATTTTCTTTAAAAATAAAAATGAAAACAAATTTAGTTTTCAAAATTTTATCTAAATATACGTATTTGAGTATATTATTATATTTTAATGTGGACAATCGAGTATATAAAGGTTTCGAATATACGAGTAATTAACAGAAATTCGAAGTTTTAATATACTGGATAGATATAGAATCACACTCTAGTCGCCCGGAGATGATTCTGAAGATTGCTAGCGTCATCAGAATCTATGTTCGAGTTTCGAAAGTGGGATTTCTATATATTTCCATTGACTGGTATGAGAACCAACACTTAGTTAGAATACATTGCTGTGATTTGCACTAAAAATATGATTTTTGATTATATATAAAAGTTATATATATTTGGAAAGTTAATCACCTAATTGATTGCTGGTTGTGATGTTTGATTATTGGTTTAACTAACAAAATTATAGAAATTATAATTAATTTAACTAAACAAAAATATTGAAACCAATGAATAAAATTTAATTGAGTTAGTTAATTAAACAACTTTTAGCTTCGTTCCTTTTCGAGGACGAAAAGATTTTAAGTGGGGGCGATTGTAACGACCCAGAATTTTGGGGCCAATTTAAAATTTTTATTTAAGAAATTTTAATGGATTTTAATATTTAGAATAATTTATTTTAAATAATAACGACTAAAATTTTATTTTAAAACGAATAAATTTAAATTCAATTATAAAAGGAGTTTAAAACAGCGCTGCAGTTTGAAAATTTGAATTTGAACTTTGACTGACTGTACAGGATTCAAAACAAATCGAATTTCAATAAAACCAAAAATATTTAAATCTGTTTAATCATATCTTTCTAACGAATCTGAAAAACTGAAATTTCACTTTATAATTTGAAAGTTATGGCCAGTTCAAAATTTAGAAAAGTCGCTGTAGAATTTATATATTTTTTAATATAATATATTGGCCTTGAAAATAGTCATTTTTCAAACGACCTCGGTTTTCGACGAAACCGCTTTTGTTGGAATCGGAATGTCAAATTACTGCTAAGTTTCAATTTACATAATTTTTCGAATTAATATGTGAGCGTGGCAGAAGAAAATATGTTTTGTCAGTTTCAGTCAAATTTAATCGACCAGAAAATGGCCATTTTTTCAAACAGTCTCAGAATTCGACGAAATTAGTCTCGTTAGGACCGTATCGTCAAAACATAACCAGAAATAATTTTTCTGTAATTTTTAGAGGTAGTATGTAGCCCCGATAATTTAAAATGTACATTTGAATTTAATAATTAAATGATCTATATTTTAATTTAAAGAAAAACATATCGTAACAGCCGAATTGGGTTACGAAACATATTCCATTGTGTCCGGGATGGGGTTATTACCTAGGGGTGACACTCGTTGGGTTTGATTTGGAGTTCGTGTCGTTAAACAGGTAATTTTAGATTTTAAACGAACTAAATAATTAAATAACATAATTTATACATGTATAAATACGCGTATTATACCGTACCCTAACCCTAACATACGTAGCCGCCATCTATCGTTTTAATGGCTAAAACGAACCCAAATTGCCAAGCCAAAATCTCCCAATCTGCTTGATGGTTTTCAAAAATTCAAAACTCAAATCAAAGAGCAAAGAGTGAGCTTCGAATTGGTACGGCTATGATCGCCTCTAGGTGTACGTGGAGTTCGAATTTCGAGGGGGAACTGGCGACGTTCGCGACGGATTTTGGGGAGGTGGAGACCACCGAGTTCGGCTGGTTTCAGCGCGTGGGGGCGACATCTGGAAGGCTTCGACGTGGCGAGGTCCGATCGGGGTCTCGGCGCTGGATGGTGAAGCGGCGGACGGGTTTCCAGATCGAAGATGGTTTGAGCATTATAGGCAAATACGAAGGGAGAAGACAAAGAGGAATCAACAGTGCTTAACTTAAGTGTAATTAAAGGTTAATTATGATTGTAATTAAATTAATTATATATTTAAAATTCAAATATTCAAATGATCATAACTTATTCAGATTAAATCAGAATTACGCGAAACGAAATGCGTTGGGATCGTCTTTCTGAACTCTACAGCATAGAACTGACTAGAGTTGAAACCGAGCATCTTGGAATTTCAGGAAATTCCAAACCTGAACTGTTTTGAATTAAACAGTCGGTGAGAAATTCTATTCCTTCATTTATAATTAAAGATTGTTAATCAAAATTTTAATGTTACACCTGTGCTGCAATATTTTGTTGAATGTCCGTGATTGAATTTAAATTTGTTTGATGTTGCTTATTGATGAGTTAAAATCAAACTGTCATTTGACAGTGTACGTTGTGTTAAAATTAACAATTTCATTATTTAGTTTGTGGTTAAACAAGTATTAACATTTTTGTTAAATTTGATTATAGTTTAATCGAGCGCTACATTTTAGTTCATTAAATTAGTTGAATTGAAAAATGAACACATCACTTTGATATTATTTTAGAACCGTAATATGTCATTTTTGTTGTTATAAAATTGTTGTAAACAATTATATCACTTTTGTTATAATAAAATAGACAAGCAAATATATCACTTTTTGAGTTGTTTGTTGAGATAGGATTGTCAACAAAAACAAAATTTTCTTTTATTTGTTTTTATTGAAATGTTAGAATTTATCTAAAATAAAAATATTCTTTTTATGTTAAATATGAAATGTCGGAAATGTTAATTAGATTTTAAAGAACAAAATTAACATCTTTGTTTATTAGCTTATAAAGGACAAAGTTAACATTTTGATTAATTTGATTATATTGAATAAAATAACATTCTTCATTAGAAATGTTAATAGAGGATAAAAGGACATTTTTCATATTAAAGTATGGATTAAAACCATACATTTTGGCACTTTGAAGAGAATGAAGTAATTCATCCATTTTTGTCACTTTGGAAAAGAAAATCACATTTTTGGTTAAAACTTGATTAGTGAAAGAAAATCACATTTTTGATTAAACTTGTTTAGTGAAAGAGAATCACATTTTTGATTACAATAAAAGATGAGACTCAAAAGATTTTCATTTTGGTTTACAGTGAAAGAGTTAAAATAGATTTTTGTTAAATATTCTTTTTCAACAAAAAGTATAGATTTTTGTTAACCATTCTTTTTCAACTAAAAGAACCGATTTTTATGTAACATTCTTTTTCGATAACAAGAACATATTTTTATGTAATATTCTTTTTCAATAAAAAAGAATGAATTGAAAATGTATATTTTTATACATTAAAAAGAGAATGAGTTAGAAATGAACATTTTGTTTAGAAATGTTAAATAGGATTAAAAAGAACATTTCGTTAAATTGTACATTAGAAAGACAAAAAGAACATTTTGTTCAGAAATGATCATAGAAATAAAAATCACATTTTTATGAAAACATGATTATTGGAAAGGAAGATATACATTTTTATCAAATGTAAAGGAATAAGGAAAATTTACATTGTTATCCAATGAAAAAGGATAAGAAAAATATGCAATTTTATCAAATGTAAAAGCATGATAAAATTATGCATTTTGGTCAAAATTAAAAGAATGATAAAAATATTCATCTTAGTCAAATGAAAAGAATGAAATAAAAACATTCTTTTTATCATTTAAGAAGAGTGAAGTAAAAATACCCATTTTTGTTTACATTGAAATGAATTAGATTTAAACATAATTTTCTTTGCTAGAATGAAAAGAGTACTTTGTGCTAGAAAATGAAAATTAAGATAAAAAGTACATTTCTGTTAGAAAATGTAAATTAAAATAAAAAGGATCACTTTTGACATATTACAAACCGTGGTTGGAATGTGTTACCATGTAGAATTGCATTTCTATGTAATTAATATTCATCTAAAAAGAATTGTAACACAGTTTTACATTTGGTTTACATTAAAGGGATTATAAAAAGATTCCCATTTTGTTTACATAAAAAAAAGGTTTAACAAAATCATCATATTTTGTTTACATTAAAAAGAATTAGTCAATTCTGTCATTTTGTTTACAATAAAAAAAATTGAGATAAAAGGTTATATTTTTATTGACACTTTGTTTTCAATAAAAAGATTGTACATTAAAAATTACATTTTCAATGTAATTTAGATTCCATTGAATGAATTAGAATAAAAGGATTATATCTTTATAGTCATTTTGTTACAATGAAAAGATTAGAAAATAAAGATAACATCTTTAGGGTAATTGAAATAAAAGATTAGTTTTTATTGTCATATAGAATAAAAGGATTATATTTTATTGTAACATTGTTGACAATAAAATGAATTGAATTAAAAGACTAGATTTTAATTATCGTGTGTTCACAATAAAAAGAATTGAAATATATGTCTATGATGTTGAAATTATATGTCTATGATGTTGAAATGTTTGATGTGATAAATATAATGTTTAGTATATTCCCATTTGAATATTACACTTCCATTTACAAGTCATCCGACTTGTTTATGTGATTGGGTCGACAATTTTTACACATCGCCCAAGTGCACAAATAATTTATTATTTGGTTGATGGATGAAACCCCACACGGGTATTGGGATGATATTGGATACACACTAATCCCAATATTTAGTTATCTGTCGATCGATGGATTGACAGTCTGTGACGAGCGTTAGTTATTTACTTTAATGCTCACACAGTTATAAATTCCACTTTGGTCGTCATTTGGATGTTTGATAATTATTTATCATAATTGTTGATCTCATGCAATATATGGTGGTTGATTGAGTCACATTCCAATAAAGAATATTCTAGAAAAAGAATATTTTAGGAAATGTCTTAGAAAATATTTTAGAAAAATAATATATTTTGGAAAATTATATTTTTATTGAAATGAACTAGTTACTAACTAGAATAAATCATTAAATTTAGATTTAATGAAGTTTTCCAATTTGTTAATATTTAACTGAAATTTAATTAAATAAAGTGGAATTTGGGTTTGTCGTGAATAGTGTCCTAAATAACACTGTTCTTAAACCCCATATGAAAGGAATAATTTTTAATTTAAGATTATTAAAAGTTTTCAATTATACTTAGTGATTGAAATAAGACGAAACGTGAGTTGGGTTTATTGTGAACCATGTTTTTAAGTGACATGTGTTCTTTAACCCGACTGACGGTGAAAATATGATTTTGAATTTATAAATCTTTTATTAAGATTTAAATAGAAATTTTCAGAAAAGTAAAGTTTTCCAATTTAATATATTATATTGGAATTGAATGGAATTCGAATTAAATTTAACCGAGATAAACTTCTGTAAAAGAAGACCGATACTACATATGGAATTTAAAAGGCTTTGCCGTTATTTCATTTATATTATTGGTTGGATACAGAAATTTATAACGATTATATATTGATTGATTTCTGTGAAGATTCCATATTTTATGGAAGATGATTTTGGGTTTATCGTGAACGGTGTTTTAAAATGACATTAGTTCTTTAACCCAGTTAAAGATAAGATTAATTTCTTAAATTTAAATAATCATTGAATAATGATTTTTAATATCTAAAACCAAATTGAGATTTTAATAAATCTTTTAAAGGAAAGATTTAAGTGCAAAGTTAAAGAATTTATCTTTGATAAAATAATGTGAATATTGTATTTAAAGGAATATTCTGATTTGGAAGGAGACGTTGGATGTGTTTTTATAGTACTTGATTTTTAATCATAAATACGCGAGTCATCCGGAAAGACCGGGTTTAACCCATTCCGAATAATTACTACGACGATGAAGAGTCGAAGATGAAGACGGTGTTTGAAGACCGACGATCTTCACATCGAATGGATGTGTTGCTACAGAGACCCTTGATGGGAGTAGCTACCTTGAAGGGGCTTCAGTGCTGACCGTCCGGACTATTGTTGATTGTTCGGATTTGGTTTTCGCTCTGACCCAGAGCATAAGCTAGTAAATGGATGCGTGTCTGACATTGGATTTCGTTCCATGTGAATTAAATCGATTTATGTTAATGTATGTCTGTTTGGTGGTGGAGGATTTATTCTCTACTTAGCACCCTAGTATATATTAATAGTGATTGATCGCATGGCGCGAATTGTCAATGTGGCACGCCAAGATGCAACTGATCAAGGCTTTTGTTGAAAAGCAGGGCCTTGTGGGATGATCAAAGCATAGCCTATTACGGCATAGCTTTGAGTATATCGTGACTTCGCGAGCCTCACACCCCGGTATGAGTCGAAAACGGGATATGGACCGTAGGGAGTGCACACGTTTCTTTCTAGCTAGTGGTAGTGTCAGTGCTTAAACTGGCTGACATTTTACTTATGTGGATGATGGATTTTGAGGCGCCTCGGATTTTTATAGGCCGTTAGTGGTCATACTATAGGTTCAAAGGAACCGGGAAGCGTGTGTTCAGGAATAACCAATCCACTGCCGATAGGCGGGGACCGACCCTACCGCATCCAAGGGTTCACTACGGGGGATTATAAGGCATTTGCTAGAGTGTCTCGAATCGGAGAGGAGCTTACCCCTAGCCTCGACTCATGATGGAAATCCAATTTCCAATACGACCTTGTGGTTTTGATTGTAGAACTAGTATGGCGACATAGTAGGATGGGGTACTATGCCGTCTATGATTGATACATTATGATTGAAATGTTTATTATATATATACCCATATATATACTGTAACGACCCGGAAAATCTGAACCAATTTAAATTTTTTTAATTGGCTAAAATAATGGATTTTAAATATTTAAAATAAATATTTTAAATAATAGCAATGAAAAGTGAGTTTGAATCGACGTTTGAAAATGAATATAATTAATTCTAATTATAAACAAGGCCTGAAATGGCGCGGTAGTTTCAAAATTTGAGTTCAAACTTTGACTGACTGTACCTGGTGCAAAACAAAACAGATTTGAGTGGAACAAAAAATATTTAAATCTGTTAGTGAATATCTTTCTAACGAATCTGAAAAATTGAAGTTTCATAGTAGGAAGAAAAAGTTATGGCCAAATGAATTTTGAGAAAGGTCGTTGTAGAAATTATATAGCCCGTGAAAATGGTGATTTTGCATACGACCTCAGAATTCGACGAAACCACTTTTGTTGGATCCGGGATGAGAAGTTATTGCTAGGTTTCAAATTTCATAATTTTTGAAGCTAGTATGTGAGCGTGGCAAAGGAAAATGTGTTTTGGTCAATTACAGTTAAATTGGATCGACCAGAAAAGGGCCATTTTACAAACGACCTCAGAATTCAATGAAACTAGTTTTGTTGGGACCGTATCGTCAAAACATAGCTAGATTTATTTTTCGGGAATTTTTCGAGTCAGTATGTGGGCTTGGCAAATTAAAATGTACGTTCAAAATAGAAATTGAATGTTTTATATTTTAATTTGAAGAATAACTGGTCGTAACAGCCGAAATGGGTTACGAAACATATCCCACTGTGTCCGGGATGGGGGTGATTAGCTAGGGGCGACAGTCGTTGGGTTAGGATTAGAGTTCGTGTGAGAAAGGGGTATTTTTGAAATTTAAGAATTAAATAAATAAAATAAAAAGGAGAGGGCCAATCACTTTCTTCCACTTCAGCCTCTCTCTCTCCCCGATCCTTCGTCGCGCGAGACGGAAGTGAGCTCCAAACTTCTCTCTTCAATTTCTCTTTCAATTCTCAACGAAATCGCGAGCTACTGGATCCATTTTGAAGATCCCCGAACGAGCTTTCAATCCATACCAGTGGCATAATTTTTCCTCGAGTATTGAGCGCAAATCGCGCTCGTGAAGTCGCCGGCTTTGGGCTACCGCCGTGACCAGTGGGGACCACCGAACTGCCTCCAACCACCGGCGCCGAGAATCCCCCTCCTCTCCCATCGACGCTGCACCGCCCGATCCTCCCGTCGTTACACGAATTTGCCGCAAATCTAAGACCTAGTTTTGAACTAGTTTTGAGAGGTACGGCTGTTTATTTCTGAGCTAGTTTTGACACTTTAAAGTGTCGCGAAATTCGTCCATCTTTGAAAAATCATATCTTTTTCTTGTGTTGACGAAATTCGATAAAACAGGAGACACCGTGACCGCAAGGAGACTCTCTATATTCTAGAAGAGACCGCATACTTTTCTGAGCCTTCTGCTATTTTTGGTGGAGTGGAACCCAATGTGAGATTTCTAATTTATAAACAATATGGAAAACGACGATGTATAAATTATATAGTCGATGAATGAGTTATATAAGCGTTGTACACCTCTTGTATAAGCGTTGTATAAGTTGTACGTTCGATGTATAAGTTATATATGCGTTGTAAAAATTTTATTCTATGTTGAAATAGAAGTGAAATGCTATATATATATATATATACGCCCCTCGTCCACAAACCATGGACGATATTTATTGGTTGTGATTGGTGTGAAAATTGATTGATAGCGAATGGTTGATTGAAATTGTTTGTGGTTGAAATTGATTGATTGTGGTTGAAAAATACCCGTTTGTGGTTGAGAAATATTTGGTTGAAACCACATAGGATTAGTTTGTGGAAATCAAAAAAAATATACATGCCGCCTATGTGCGAACTAGATGCATGATTCTTCATTGTCAAAAGCTGCGAGGCTTTAAGGTAGAGCGAGAAGCTGTACTAGGGACAGTCCCGATTTTAACTACCCTGCCGTTATGCTGCCGAAATTTTGAATAATATTCATGTGTTAGAATTATTTTCCTGTGTTGAAATTATATTCGTCTGTTGAATAGAAAACCTTCATGTGTTGAATAGAAATTCATTCGTTGAATCATATTCATGTGTTGAATGGTATTCGTGTTTTGAATAAATTGTTTTAACAATAAAAATCACATTTTTACTCTATATATACAAACTATTGAAAAACCTTCATGTGTTGAATCGATATTCATTCGTTGAATTGAAATTCATGTGTTGAATGGCATTCGTGTTTTAAATATAAAAATCACCTTTTTATCGATTTATATAAACTATAGAAAACCTTCATGTGTTGAATCGATATTCATTCGTTGAATTGAAATTCATGTAATGAATGGTATTCGTGTTTTAAATATAAAAATCACCTTTTTATCGATTTATATAAACTATAAAAAACCTTCATGTGTTGAATCGATATTCATTCGTTGAATTGAAATTCATGTGTTGAATGGTATTCATGTTTTAAATATAAAAATCACCTTTTTATCGATTTATATAAACTATAGAAAACCTTCATGTGTTAAATTGAAATTCATTCGTTGAATTGAAATTCATGTGTTGAATGTTATTCATATTTTGAAAGAAATTGTTTTATAATAAAAATCCCATTTTTAACATCAATATGAAATGTATAAAATAATCTTGTTTTGAAATAAAAATTTTTATAATAAAAATCCTATTTTTATCACCTATATTAACTATATAAAATAGTCGTGTTTTGAAATAAATTGTTTTACATTAAAAATCACATTTTTATTATATACATGTATTGTTAAAGATAGTGAAGTGTTGAAATAGAAGACAGATAGATAAAAATATCATTTTTATCAAATGTATGAAAAGAATATAGTTTTTGAAATCGAATAATCGATATATATATATATATATATATAGAATTGAAATATATCGAATAATGAAGCTGCAGTTCGTATTTTGAAACCGTGATTTCAAACGATTATTGCGGGAGATCCGACCATCGGATTTTCCCGAAACTGCAACCGTTGGGTTCGCTTTGGAAATATCTTTCAAATGGCACCAACTTTGTAAAAATCCAACGGTTGGATTGTCTGGAATGTTTAATTCAAATCTGAAGAAAAACAGCGCCAAAATCAATTATATTTATATATATATAAATATAATTATATATAATCGAATAACGACGCTGCAGTTCGTATTTTGAAATCGAAACTTCAAACGATTATACCGGGAGATCCGACCGTCGGATTTTCCTGAAACTGGAACCGTTGGATTCGTTTTGAAAAGATCTTTCTAATGATGTAAATTTTATGAAGATCCAACGGTTAGATTTTCAGATATGTGTAAATCAAATCTGAAGAAAAACAGCGCCACGGCCGCGTTATGGCCCGAAGCGTCGTTTGAATAAATTGTCTATTTTAAAATAAATAAAAATGGCGATAAATCGTTATAAAATATTATAAACGATATGGATGTGAAATTTAGAAATTAACTGAAGGTTAGCTAAGTCGAATGGTTTCTTGGGAATTGATCTTACGTTGGTTTCGGCCTTCGGGGTTAATATTTGGGAAATCGTTCTCTTACTGATTGACGGTTAGTGACTAATGAATTGAAATGATGCGTATGTATGTTAGTGTTGCACTTGTTTATTATATATGTGAGTTGCTCAGAAAGACGGGGTTTATCCCATTCTGAATAACTGAATCGACAATAAGAAATGAAAGATGAAGACGGTGGTCGAAGACCGGAGATCTTCACCTCGTTTGGATGGTAACCGAGGTCCTGATTGGGAGGCATCCCGAAATATGGATAATGAGTGGTGATCGTCCAGACGTACGTGGTGATCGATGGGTTTGCGAGGTATATAGTGCCTCCGGTTTGGTTCAGACCCAGAACGGACTTGTAAATGGATTGTGTGTCTGACATTGGATTTTATTCTGTGTTGATTGATCTCTATTAAATATACATCTGTTTGGCGGCGGAGAATTTATTCTTTTGCTTAACGCCCTTCTCTGAAATGCACGAGCTTAGAGGTTGTATATCGATGGATATCAGTCGCATGGCATGAATTGCTAGTGTGGCATGCCTAAGTGGCAAATGATCAGGGCTTCTGTTGAAAAGCAAAGTCTTGTGGTGATGATCAAAGCACCGCCTGTGTGGCGTAGCTTTGTGTATAACGTGAATTCGCGAGCCTCATAACCCGGTATGAACCAGAAACGGGAGAAGGACCTCAGGGAGGGCATGCGTTTCTTTCTAGCTAGGAGTTGTGACGGTGTTTTTACACGGCCTGACATTTTACTTATGTGGATGATGGAAAGCGAGGCGCCTCAGATATATCGGTCGATCCGGAACCGATGGAGTCATTCGTTGGCTCACTTACGCCTCATAGGGCGGGGAAACGTAGTGCTCAGGAATTTTAATCCACATCGGTGGACCGGCCCTGTCGCTCCAAGGGTCGATGCATTCTGATCCTGAGACATGGGCTAGAGCGTCTCGAATTCGGTAAGGACTATCTTTTGCCTTGATTCATGACGGAAATCCAATTTCCAAATACGTGACTGTGCGGTTTTGATTGTATATAAATATATATATATATATATATGGCGACATGATATATGGTACCCATGTCGTCTATGATTGATAGTTATGATTTGAAATTGTTTTTGAAACATATAAACACTAGTAATAATATCAAATGCTTTTGTTTTATTCGTATCAATCATATTTTGGCCATTATAAGGTAAAAACTCTATCCTCCGGTTTGCGTTGCATTGTGTGATGGGAACTGAGTCTTATAATGGCTTCATTTTTATAAAAAGCATTGTGATGTTTAAAAGAAAGATATATTTTTAAAGCATTGGCAATCCTATGGAGTAAACCCGCTCCACGAAAGTGGCGTGGTCCTGAGATTAACCATATTTCAATTGTGTTGAGTAGATTTCTCATACCAGTCCCATGACTGACTCGTAGTTTGTTTCACTTTCAAACTCGGGTGCCCCTTTTTCTACACGGGCAGCCTTGTATTCAGATTTAGCTGGCTCTTTCTGGATAGCTGGAGCTGAAGATGGATTCTATCATTTATCTCTTTTTATGTTGTTCAGCTCCTATTGTACATTATGTTTGTTTTTCCGCTGTAGACATTTATGTATAGCTAAACTGTATTTGTACTAAGTATGATCCTGTATACTGTGTAACTCTGATGATTACGTTTATCCAGTATATTCTATTGTGCATTATCTGATGTATTTATTTATTTCTGTTCTGCTTTTATCTGTTTATGTGTTATATTCCAAGGATTACCCTTGCCGCCGTCAGTACGGAGTTTGGGGTCATTTCATTTGGTATCAGAGCTTTGGTTAAGCTTAGTTCTGGAATATAACATATTAACGAACTCGTCAGAAATAGAACCAGTAGTGTTCTAGGACAGGTAACTCTATATAGATAGGATCAGTAATATCCTAGTATAAGTAAAGCAGAATCAGAACAACTCGTTAGAGATGGGGTCAGAAGTGCCTCAAAACGAGTCGAGAGTAATATGTTTTTAAATAACGTATTTGTGATTATATAGGTAGTCTGGTTTTAGAAATATGGTTTTTGAATATATAAAAGAAATATTTTTGAAAAGTTAAAAACAATTTGATTGCTGTTTGTGTTGTGTGATTTTAGAGTTGATTAATTGAATTATTAAAACAATAGTTAATTTAATCAATAAGAGAATAATGGTAGAATTTATTCATTTAAATCACACATTGAACTGATTAGAAAATAGATAGAAATATATACTTGTGCATTATATATGTTTGAACAGGTAATTGGATAGCTGTTAAGTAAAGATTTTATTTGCGTGCCCGACAAATTGGTAAACCTTAATGAGTTGGATGCGAAATATTATTATATCAACTCCTGTGAATGCCATTGGATGCGTAGTGTTGGTTGTTCTGTGTGAAATAATAAACATCGCCATAGGATAGTAACAATTAATTTTGAATTACACTTCCTGGCATACTTCTGAAGATAGGCATACTTCATCATATACCACATAAGCATTTGGAGCTTGTGTGACGAGGTGGAAGATTTACCATACGAGCGAGAGGCTTGTATGGCGATGACTATATTTTACAGGTTGAACTGATGACTGATATGGACTATTTAAATTGTAACGGTTAAATTGCCAGATTAATAAAAACCCCACACGGGTCTAGAGTTGACAATAATAATGTCTCTCTAGTTATTAGATACGGCACATGGACTATTTATTTCCCACACGGGACAAGGTGACGAGGATTTATCCCTCAGGCTTTGACAGGGTGATGAGAATTTATTCTCTGGAGTTATTATCTATATACGCTCCCCTGTAAAAACCGGAATATATCACTATAAATATGTGTATGCTTATTAGGATTTATTAGGTACCTAATACGGCCCAATAAATTTCCAAACCTCTCCCCGTACAAAGGAGGTTATGGCGAAATTTTTCGAAAATTCCGGGTGTTAGCCAAATTTTTGAAGAATTCGAAAATTCTCAGAAATTGAAAAGTTGGAAAATGGAAGCCAGATTGAACGTAGAGTTGATTAATCGAACCACTTTCGACTTTGTTCCTTTTCAGGGACGAAAAGTTTTAAGTGGGGGAGATTGTAACGACCCGGAAAATCTGAACCAATTTAAAAAAATTTAATTGGCTAAAATAATGGATTTTAAATATTTAAAATAAATATTTTAAATAATAGCAATGAAAAGTGAGTTTGAATCGACGTTTGAAAACGAATATAATTAATTCTAATTATAAACAATGCCTGAAATGGCGCGGTAGTTTCAAAATTTGAGTTCAAATTTTGACTGACTGTACCTGGTGCAAAACAAAACGGATTTGAGTGAAACAAAAAATATTTAAATCTATTAGTGAATATCTATTTAACGAATCTAAAAAATCGAAGTTTCATAGTAGGAAGCAAAAATTATGGCCAAATGAATTTTGAGAAAGGTCGCTGTAGAAATTATATAGCCCGTGAAAATGGTGATTTTGCATACGACCTCGGAATTCGACGAAACCTCTTTTGTTGGATCCGGGATGTGAAGTTATTGCTAGGTTTTAAATTTCATAATTTTTGAAGCTAGTATGTGAGTGTGGCAAAGGAAAATGTGTTTTGGTCAATTACAGTTAAATTGGATCGACCAGAAAAGGGCCATTTTACAAACGACCTCAGAATTCGATGAAACTAGTTTTGTTGGGACCGTATCGTCAAAACATAGCTAGATTTATTTTTCGGGAATTTTTCGAGTCAGTATGTAGGCCCGGAAAATTAAAATGTACGTTCAAAATAGAAATTGAATGTTTTGTATTTTAATTTGAAGAATAACTGGTCGTAACAGCCGAAATGGGTTACGAAACATATCCCATTGTGTCCGGGATGGGGGTGATTAGCTAGGGGCGATAGTCGTTGGGTTAGGATTAGAGTTCGTGTGAGAAAGGGGTATTTTTGAAATTTAAGAATTAAATAAATAAAATAAAAAGGAGAGGGCCAATCACTTTCTTCCACTTCAGCCTCTCTCTCTCCCCGATCCTTCGTCGCGCGAGACGGAAGTGAGCTCCAAACTTCTCTCTTCAATTTCTCTTTCAATTCTCAACGAAATCGCGAGCTACTGGATCCATTTTGAAGACCTCCGAACGAGCTTTCAATCCATACCAGTGGCATAATTTTTCCTCGAGTATTGAGCGCGAATCGCGCTCATGAAGTCGCCTGCTTTGGGCTGTCGCTGTGACCAGTGGGGACCACCGAACTGCCTCCAACCACCGGCGCCGAGAAGCCCCCTCCTCCACCTTCGACGCTGCACCGCCCGATCGTCCCATCGTAACACGGATTTGCCGCAATTCTAAGACCTAGTTTTGAACTAGTTTTGAGAGGTACGGCTGTTTATTTCTGAGCTGGTTTTGACACTTTAAAGTGTCGCGAAATTCGTCCATCTTTGAAAAATCATATCTTTTTCTTGTGTTGACGAAATTCGATAAAACAGGAGACATTGTGACCGCAAGGAGACTCTCTACATTCTAGAAGAGACCGCATATTTTTCTGAGCCTTCTGCTATTTTTGGTGGAGTGGAACCCAATGTGAGATTTCTAATTTATAAACAATATGGAAAACGACGATGTATAAATTATATAGTCGATGAATGAGTTATATAAGCGTTGTACACCTCTTGTATAAGCGTTGTATAAGTTGTACGTTCGATGTATAAGTTATATATGCGTTGTAAAAAATTTATTCTGTGTTGAAATAGAAGTGAAATGCTGCATATATATATACGCCCCTCGTCCACAAACCATGGACGATATTTATTGGTGGTGATTGGTGTGAAAATTGATTGACAGCGAATGGTTGATTGAAATTGTTTGTGGTTGAAATTGATTGATTGTGGTTGAAAAATACCCGTTTGTGGTTGAGAAATATTTGGTTGAAACCACATAGGATTAGTTTGTGCAAATGAAAAAAAATATACATGACGCCTGCGTGCGAACTAGATGCATGATTCCCCATTGTCAAAAGCTGCGAGGCTTTAAGGTAGAGCGAGGAGCCGTACTAGGGACAGTCCCGGTTTTAACTACCCTGCCATTATGCTGCCGAAATTTTGAATAATATTCATGTGTTAGAATTATTTTCCTGTGTTGAAATTATATTCGTCTGTTGAATAGAAAACCTTCATGTGTTGAATAGAAATTCATTCGTTGAATCATATTCATGTGTTGAATGGTATTCGTGTTTTGAATAAATTGTTTTAACAATAAAAATCACATTTTTACTCTATATATACAAACTATTGAAAAACCTTCATGTGTTGAATCGATATTCATTCGTTGAATTGAAATTCATGTGTTGAATGGCATTCGTGTTTTAAATATAAAAATCACCTTTTTATCGATTTATATAAACTATAGAAAATCTTCATGTGTTGAATCGATATTCATTCGTTGAATTGAAATTCATGTATTGAATGGTATTCGTGTTTTAAATATAAAAATCACCTTTTTATCGATTTATATCAACTATAGAAAACCTTCATGTGTTGAATCGATATTCATTCGTTGAATTGAAATTCATGTGTTGAATGGTATTCGTGTTTTAAATATAAAAATCACCTTTTTATCGATTTATATAAACTATACAAAACCTTCATGTGTTGAATCGAAATTCATTCATTGAATTGAAATTCATGTGTTGAATGGTATTCATATTTTGAAAGAAATTGTTTTATAATAAAAATCCCATTTTTAACATCAATATGAAATGTATAAAATAATCTTGTTTTGAAATAAATTGTTTATAATATAAATCCTATTTTTATCACCTATATTAACTATATAAAATAGTCGTGTTTTGAAATAAATTGTTTTACATTAAAAATCACATTTTTATTATATACATGAATTGTTAAAGATAGTGAAGTGTTGAAATAGAAGACAGATAGATAAAAATATCATTTTTATCAAATGTATGAAAAGAATATAGTTTTTGAAATCGAAGAATCGATATATATATATATATAAATAGAATTGAAATATATCAAATAACGAAGCTGCAGTTCGTATTTTGAAACCGCGATTTCAAACGATTATTGCGGGAGATCCGACCATCGAATTTTCCCGAAACCGCAACCATTGGGTTCGCTTTGGAAATATCTTTCCAATGGCACCAACTTTGTAAAAATCCAACGGTTGGATTGTCTGGAATGTTTAATTCAAATCTGAAGAAAAACAGCGCCAGAATCGATTATATTTATATATATATAAAAATATAATTATATATAATCGAATAACGACGCTGCAGTTCGTATTTTGAAATCGAAACTTCAAACGATTATACCGGGAGATCCGACCGTCGGATTTTCCCGAAACTAGAACTGTTGGATTCGTTTTGAAAAGATCTTTCTAATGATGTAAATTTTATGAAGATCCAATGGTTAGATTTTCAGATATGTGTAAATCAAATCTGAAGCAAAACAGCGCCACGACCGCGTTATGGCCCGAAGCGTCGTTTGAATAAATTGGCTATTTTAAAATAAATAAAAATGGCGATAAATCGTTATAAAATATTATAAACGATAAGGATGTGAAATTTAGAAATTAACTGAAGGTTAGCTAAGTCGAATGGTTTCTTGGGTATTGATCTGATGTTGGTTTCGGCCTTCGGGGTTAATATTTGGGAAATCGTTCTCTTACTGATTGATGGTTAGTGACTAATGAATTGAAATGATGCGTATGTATGTTAGTGTTGCACTTGTTTATTATATACGCGAGTTGCTCAGAAAGACCGGGTTTATCCCATTCTGAATAACTGAATCGACGATAAGAAATCGAAGATGAAGACGGTGGTCGAAGACCGGAGATCTTCACCTCGTTTGGATGGTAACCGAGGTCCTGATTGGGAGGCATCCCGAAATATGGATAATGAGTGGTGATCGTCCAGACGTACGTGGTGATAGATGGGTTTGCGAGGTATATAGTGCCTCCAGTTTCGTTCAAACCCAGAACGGACTAGTAAATGGACTGCGTGTCTGACATTGGATTTTATTCTGTGTTGATTGATCTCTATTAAATATACATCTGTTTGGCGGTGGAGAATTTATTCTTTTTCTTAATGCCCTTCTCTGAAACGCACGAGCTCAGAGGTTGTATATCGATGGAAATCAGTCGCATGGCATGAATTGCTAGTGTGGCATGCCTAAGTGGCAAATGATCAGGGCTTCTGTTGAAAAGAAAAGTCTTGTGGTGATGATCAAAGCACCACCTGTGTGGCGTAGCTTTGTGTATAACGTGAATTCGCGAGCCTCACACCCCGGTATGAACCAGAAACGGGAGAAGGACCTCAGGGAGGGCATGCGTTTCTTTCTAGCTAGGAGTTGTGTCGGTGTTTTTACACGGCCTGACATTTTACTTATGTGGATGATGGAAAGCGAGGCGCCTCAGATATATCGGTCGATCCGGGACCGATGGAGTCATTCGTTGGCTCACTTACGCCCCATAGGGCGGGGAAACGTAGTGCTCAGGAATTTTAATCAACATCGGTGGACCGGCCCTGTCGCTCCAAGGGTCGATGCGTTCTGATCCTGAGACACGGGCTAGAGCGTCTCGAATTCGGTAAGGACTATTTTTTGTCTTGGTTCATGACAGAAATCCAATTTCCAAATACGTGACTATGCGGTTTTGATTGTATATATATATATATATATGGCGACATGATATATGGTACCCATGCCGTCTATGATTGATAGTTATGATTTGAAATTGTTTTTGAAACATATAAACACTAGTAATAATATCAAATGCTTTTGTTTTCTTCGTATCAATCATATTTTGGCCATTATAAGGTAAAAACTCTATCCTCCGGTTTGTGTTGTATTGTGTGATGGGAACTGAGTCTTATAATGGCTTTATTTTTATAAAAAGCATTGCGATGTTTAAAAGAAAGATATGTTTTTAAAGCACTGGCAATCCTATGGAGTAAACCCGTTCCACGAAAGTGGCGTGGTCTTGAGATTAACCATATTTCAATTGTGTTGAGTAGATTTCTCATACCAATCCCATGACTGACTCGTAGTTTGTTTCACTTTCCAACTCGGGTGCCCCTTTTTCTACACAAGCAGCCTTGTATTCAGGTTTAGCTGGCTCTTTCTGGATAGCTGGAGCTGAAGATGGATTCTATCATTTATCTCTTTTTATGCTGTTCAGCTCCTATTGTACATTATGTTTGTTTTTTCGCTGTAGACATTTATGTATAGCTGAACTGTATTTGTACTAAGTATGATCCTGTATACTGTGTAACTCTGATGATTACGTTTATCCAGTATATTCTATTGTGCATTATCTGATGTATTTATTTATTTATTTATTTCCGTTCTGCTTTTATCTGTTTATGTGTTATATTCCAAGGATTACCCTTGCCGCCGTCGATACGGGTTTTGGGGTCGTTTCATTTACACACTAATATTAAATCTGTTTTTATCGTATCAAGCATCTTTTGACCATTATAAGGTAAAACTCTATCCTCTGGTTTGTGTTGCATTGTATGATGGGACTTGGGTCTTATAATGGTTTCATTTTTCTGAAATGCATTGCGTAGTTTAACGATTTACTTTAATTTATGCACTGGCAATCCAATGGAGTAACCCGTTCCGCGTTAGCGGCGTGGTCATGTGATTAGCCTTATTAGATAAGTTAAGTTAAGATTTCTCATACCAGTCCCATGACTGACCTGTAGTTTGTTTCACTAGCAAACTCGGGTGCCCATATTTTCCACACGGGCAGTCGAGTAGCTTTTTGCAGATATATTTACAGGATCCTGGTTTTCAGCTGAAGCGGTATTCGGAAAGCTCTGTATCCGTGTATTCCTTTCAGTTGTATGTTTGTATTATTTTTCCGCTGCTATTTAAATGTAATTTAAAACCCTGATATTAATGTGTTTCTATTGTGTAACATATATTCATACTCTGTTATATTCTTGTACTCTGATGTAATTGTTGTAATCAACAATAAAATGTTCTTCAGTTTCTGTTCTGATGTGTGTTGTTCTCAAAGCAATCCAGCCTTTCCTTTACGGGGAAGTTTGGGTCGTTTCACGAACCATGCACATATTTCACATACTTGCATATCATATATGCATCTATTACAATTATGTGTCAAACAGCAGCATAAATGCATACATGTATGCAGATTTGTGAAATAAATGCATTTTCTGATGTAAATATTCAAAATGGGCATAGAAAACATGCATACTTGTATATGTGCATAAAAGTATGAAGTTAAGCAGAAAAAATACAAACAAGTATGCACATATTGCGTTGCCTACGGCCTTCATCATATTCTGGCATACTAGTATGCAGTTATTCTCAATAAACTGCATACTTGTATGCAATTATTCATTAAGCGTTCACATATTTTTTACATATGTATGTAGATAGTTGCATACATGTATGCAACTATTGCCAAAAGTTGCATACATGTATGCAACTTTTTTTGTTTGCGTGAACTGCTGGAGAAGTTTCCAGAGTTTAGGAATTTTTTTTTTGGCCAGAGCGCATTTTTTTTGTTCAAAACATAAAAACACGAAGGGGACAAGTGAAGAGGCGGAACCTGCTAGAAAAGATGGGCGGCATCTCATTTTTAGGGACCGGAAACGTAAGTGATACTTTGGGTGGATGTGGAGTGAATTAAGTTTCATTTTAGGGATGTGTCCCTGATTTTCACCCAAATATATATATATACATACTTATCTCCTAAAAGTTAATTTTTAATTCGAACTCCAAATCGAACCCAATGATTGTCATGCTTAGCTAAATACCCTCATTCCGGACACAATGGGATATGTACCGCAAGCCGATTAGACTGTTTCGATCAGTTTTCATCAAAATTAAAATATAAATTAATATAACAATCAAAATTGATTTCAACGTACATTTTAATTTACTGGAGCCGCATACCGACTCCAAAAATTACAGAAAAATAAATCTAGCTACCATTTGATGATACGGTCCTAACAAAACTAATTTTGTCGAATTTGGAGACCATTTGAAAAATGGTCATTTTCAAGTCGATTAAATTCAACTAAAATTACCAAACACGTTTAAATTCACCACACTCACATATTAATTCCAAAAATTATGAAAATTGGAATATAGCAATAATTTGACATTCCGGGTCCAATATAAGTGGTTTAGTCGAAAACGGAGGTTGTTTGCAAAATGGCTATTTTTAAAGGCTATATATAATACTAAATATGTAGAAATTCCATAACGACTATTTGTAATTTTAAACTGGGCATAACTTTCAATTTATATTATGAAATCTGAATTTTTCATATACATTAGAAAGGTATAATTAAATAGATTCAAATGTTTCTGGTTTTACCGAAATACGATTTATTTTGAATTCAATACATTCAATTGAAATTAAAAATCGAATTTTCAAACTATTGCGCCATTTTAGGCTCGTTTTAATTAAATTATAAATTTATACATTCTAACATCAATTTAAATAAATTTATAGTCGCTATTATTTAAAATAAATCATTTTAAATATTCAAAATCCATAAAAATAGCTAAAATAAATTTTTTAAATTCGTTCAGAAATTCCGGGTTATTATATGAAGTTTGAAAATTAAATTTACATATAATTTATAAACGAGCTCGAAATGCTGTGATAGTTCGTAATATTGAGTTTTGAACTTCAATTGAATATCCAAGATCCGATATAAGTCGGAATTCCATGAAACAAGAAACATTTGAATTTTGTTGATTATAATTTTCATATGAAAGACAAAAATCCAGATTTCGTTTTATAGATTGTTAGTTATGTCCAATTCAAATTTTAAAATAATCACTATGGAAATCGTTAATAAACGATAACATTTATTTAATAAATTTAAAAGATTTTAAATATAATAGGGATATCATCTTGACTCAAAATTGATGATATTGAGTTGTAAAATCCATATTGTTTATATTTGAAGCTATATGATTATTTTATATAGATATTTATGATAATAATAGTTTATTATTATTTTATTTGATTATCTTAAATTTTTACAATATTTTTATCGATATTATGATAAGCCTTTAAAATAGCTATTTTGAAAACAGCCTCGGTTTTCAATGAAATTAGTTTCATTGGAACCACAACGTTAAATTATTGTGCGATATTAAATTTTGTGACAAACCGATGTCGTATGTGACTTCGGTAGCCAAAAGGTCTCTGCTTTTATTTAATTGTTTTGTCAATTTAATTTGGTAATTAAGAAAAACTGATTATCTAACAAACTCTGTTTTCGAAAAAATTAATTGTATTAAATCCATAATGATTTATTATGTTAATATTTCAATTTTCAAGATTTTTGAAATTTATTTGTGATCACATACAATTTAAACATGTACAGCTTCGAGACGTGCAGTTATAAAGGAATTTTCAAAGACGTTCTCGAAATTTGACGAAACATGTCCTATCATGTCTGGAATGTCGTTTTATGCTAAAGTGCAAATTTTCATCCCCGTTGGAAGTAGTTTGCAGGTGTGTGTTGCTTAGAATTGAAGTTTCGTTAATCTTATTATATTAATTCGAGCACACCATAAATACCAATGTAAGAAGTAAATACCCGAAAACTTTCCTTAGCGTGTCAACTCATGAAAACAGCAATGCCTCCAACAAATTTTAACGATCATTATAGTTCCATTCTTGCACCTGAATTTGCTCTCAATCCACAAACAAATTGAAGAAATTTTCTACTACATTATTGATCAGCTCGAAGAGCACTACAATCTTGACGGTGGCGGTGAAGTCTCGATGATGATGGTAGTCTGAATTGGTGATGGAACGTGCGACATTCGCGGATGATCTGACAGTGATGGGCAGCGCCGAGTCGAACCAGATTATGGGTGGAGGCATTGTGCCGCTGCCAGTGGAAGCTCCTGATTTAGTTCCGATCGATGGTGGCGATGGCATTCTCGAACCTTAGAATCGAACGATTCCTGGAACAAGAAAGTGGGATCGAAGACAATAGCAGACGAAGGAAAGGTCAGCCTGTAGTTGTTAATTCACTAAACATAATTGGTTTAAGTATAACTTAATTAAGAAAAGCTAATTTATTTTATTAAATCGTTAACAGGTGCATATTTGCTGAACCAAGAAGGAATAATCGGACCTGCTATGTTTTAATGAACGAATTGAAGCATTTTGTCGAGCCCAAATTGTTTAAACAGAAGTAAAGTGTAATTAAAATTATTAAACCATCATTAAAGTTAATCATGTAATATATCGTGCTTGAACAGGAACAAACTTGGTAGACTTGTGCGTGAAGGAAACAACAGAAATGAAGATAGGCAGAAGTTAATTCGGGCCAGGGTATCGTTCTAGGTTATTGGTTAACCAAGATTACTAACGTTATAACATTTTTAATTATGAAATTTAATTATAATTTATTTCTAGGTGCTAATCGGGATAAAAGACAACATAAAGTGGGATCAACAAAGGACTAAACAATGAATCTTATCGGCCTGACAAATTATTTGCAAAAGTAATTTACTTTAGTTTAAAAATGGATTAAGGAAAGTTAATTATTTTAATCGTATTACTTATTATTGGCGTAACTCCCACATGTATTAAGAGAATTGGACGGAACAAATTACGCTGGAATTGTATTGACAAGTTTTATATTCTGGAACTGATCTAGACAAGACCGGGGGCAACTAGAGTTTTTCAGTTAAATTAAATGATTGTTTAATTTAATTGAAAGTTATCGCTCCAGCGACAAAAGGAAATCGGAGTGAGCTAAACTCACTCAGTTCATCCCACTTATATTTTATATAAGTTGGGTTTTTATAATTATGTGCTATGATTGCTAATGGTTGAATGTTTGTTAAATATATACTCATATATTGATTGAACCAATGAAATTAAACGTTTTTTTAATTTCAGTGAAAAACCAAATCGTTATTCTAACGATTGGAACCAATTGAGGTAACTCACCTTATTGGTCACATTTATAATAATATAAGTGTGTTTAACTCAATTGTTTGAATTGTTTTGTTAAATAAAGTGATTGACGTTAAATAGTCATTATTTACTGTTGTAGAACAAATCAGTTAGATTGGAGTGAATAAATTCATGTGAGATTATCTATTATGATGCAGGGAGAACAGGTTGGAGGGCTCCAACAGGATTCCTCAAATATATTATATGTTATTTATTTTTATATTATCATTATATGAACTGTTTTGATTGGGTAATTGATTTGGTTGTTGATCGTTGACTGAAAATTCAATATTTGTTTTGTTTTAACCATTGAGCAATATTGGTTGAGTATTGGCAGTATATGGTCTATAAATCAATCATTTTATAAATATTGATTTAAAGTCAGGTAAACCAACGAAATGAAGTTATAAAATTTATGTTATAACTGAAGGTAGATTTTTTTAATTTATTATTTTGAATGAAAGTTATTAAAAGGAAATAAATATTATTATTTAAATTTATAAGCGAGTATCAAATGATTTTATAAAGTAGATTCTTATGTTAGGAAGATTTATAAGCAAATGACCAAAAATTAACCTAACAGGTTAAGATTTTCTTGTTTTTAAGATACAATTAAATGAAATTATTTAAATTAATTTAAAGGAAGGGCTATAATTTGAAATGGTTAACGAAATTAATCGTGTTTTGAATTGACTAAGTCGACCGTTTTAACTAGGATTGATTATTAAATTAGTTTGTTAACCTAATGAAGTGGCTTAATGAATATTTGGTTTAACTTTATTAAGATTTTAAAAAGGAATTTACTATTTATTTAGTTAATAAAAGAAGTTAACTACTGCTACAATAGTTAATGATTGAAGTAAATTATTATTTTAATAATGATTTAAGAGATTACTTTCTAATTGAAATACATTTATAAAGAAATCGAAGTTGAAATAAATCTAGTTGAATTGTGAAAGGAGTTTATGAACGGGTTTTATACTAAAACCCGAGTTTTTATAACAAAGTTGAAAAAGGAATTTTAAGCGAATATGATGGCTTAAATTAATGTTCACTTAATATTTGAAGTTAGTAATAGGAAATTGAGAACAAAAGGATTTATCCAAAACCATAATTATATAAACGAAGATTATACAAAAAGATGAGGTGTTAATGCATTAATTTTTAATTAACGTTACTTAATAATGGAATTAAGTAAAATTAGGGAAATTGAAATAAGATTTTCAAAGCAGGAAATAGTTGAATGATTTAGAAAAGGGGATCGTTAAAAGTGAATTTGGTAAAGAAGTGAGTAATAGGATTTTGTAACAAAAATCCGAGTTATAAAATGAATTGTTTAAAGAAGATTAAAAGGTGATGTTTTCGTAAGCAATTACTTAATCAATGAATTAAGTAATAATAAGTTATATTTAAAAAGAGATATTTTCAAAAGTAAGAAGGTTTTATAAAACGTATTTTAAATAAAATAGTTAAATGAGATGTGTTTGGTATTAGAATGAATATCGGTTTTTGAATTACAACTCATATCAATCTTAAGATAAGAACGTTGTTGATCAAGGTATGAGAGGCAAATAAATACCCCAACTTGAACGACTTCAGGATTACCTGAGGATGATATTAGTTTATAATGGGAAAGAGATTATGAATAATTTGTTATTTCCATATGAGAAATAATAATGCAGCATTAATTACAATATTTGAAAATATATACTAAGATTTCCAAAGCAAAGGAAATGGGAAGATTTGAGAATATTTCTATAATGATATTCCCGAAGTAAAGGAAACAAAAAGAGATTGTGTGAAATTATAACGGTATTTTCAAGGCAAAAGGGAAATGGATGGAGAGTCTGGGAATGAGTTTATTCTAAAAGAATAAGGATTGGTTATTGTTTCAAATGAAACAAAAGAGATGTTGTAGCGTTATTTTATGAATGATAAGTTGAATTGATTTCCAATTATAGATAATGAGAAGTAATGTTAAATGTTTTGAAAATGATAGTAGAATAGAAATTTGGATATGATTATAGGATAATTCCTAAGTATTAAAACAGAATAGTTTTGAAAATAATCTTATATTAAATAAGTAGTGAAAAGCAGTATTCATAATTTTGAAAGATTTAAGAGTTTTAAATTAACCATCGTTAATTGTTTTAATTAAAGAGACCAAGTAATGCCGAGTACTGAATCAGTGAACTCATTTTTTCATGATTATTTATTTGATAGTTAACTAACCGACTATCAAATTTGACCCATACAATTGCTGGTACGAAAAGATCGGGATCAAATTTATATTCGGAAACCATTCCGAACCAACAAATACGTGAAAGATGATGACTGAAGATGGAGCAATTAAAGACAGTGGATCTCCATGAGCGAAAGCATTACTTGTTGAATTTCTCTAGTTAGGAATCTTCGGATTGAAAAGAGTACTCGCCACTGATCTATAGGGTGATACCTAGGATGTGGTAGGAGGGTGCCTTCGGTTCTTCCTGTTCCTAGATGAATTGTATGGACGGATGTTTGACAGAATATTTCCAAAGGGATTGCGTACGTTGATTTCTTCAAATATATTATAGTTGTTGGCAGAGTATGGCCATTCTCTTAGCTTAACAACTAGAGTATTTTTAAGGACTCAATTAGTGATTTCCTGGTGGATCTGACGATGTGACATTCAAAGTGAATGGCAAACTGATGCTCTAAATCAATTAATAAATAAATTATGAGCTCAAGCCACATCAACTGTAACAAACCGGGATTTTGGGGCCAATTTAAAAGTTTTATTTTAACTATTTTAATGGGCTTCTAATATTTAAAATAGTTTACTTTAAAAGATAACGGCGAAATATTTAGTTTTGACGACGTTGCGACGTATGAATTAAAAGATTTTATTAGGAAGTTTTGCGCCAGAATTTCTTTTGCAAGTAACATATCGTTTTCTTCATTTTGTTAAATTAAAACTAAATCTGTTTAAGTTGTATTACAATGATTTATTTTTATATCATTGGTTTTATAAGTTTAATTTGGAGTCTAATTTTTAGTTCCAAGATTCTATGTTCATTTTAATAAATTAAATTTCATCTTAAAGATTTATTTGAACTTTATGCTCAATTAGTTAAGTGTTAGGTTGGTAGTCCATGTTTTATTTTTCATAATTAAGAGTAACACTAGACTGGATAGTTCATATATACACGTTATATATATTAATTTGATTTGACATTGAACCTATTAAATGTATGTATGATAAAAAAAAATTATGTCTATTTTAAATTTAGTATTGATATTAATTATAATATTGCCATTAATTGTATTAACTTGATTGAAATCTTTCTATCTAAGGATAATTATGTGTTAATTAAAAACAATGCGTTGTTTATAGAAAGCATACATTTATCTTAAGAATGTTCTAATAAAGTTAATTGATTTAAGTTTGGAACCATGAACTAAGAAAACAAATGATTTTTAGCGTGTAAATTTAGAATCCATATTTATCTGTATGCTACGTAATAGCAATCACATTATGTTTCTTTTCATTGATTGTGTTTTAATAAAACTAATGAGAATAATTTGAATATATTGAGGCTAATGAATTAAATACTGTGACATATATATTATAAGATTTGATTATTTTACCTTTTGTATTTACTAGTAGTAGTTTCCCCATTTGTCATATTACGTGACACAATCAAAGAATAAACATATTTGCTATATATATTTAAATTAAATAAATAAATAAAAAGATCCATATCTCAGCACTGTTTATATATTCACACAAATGGATGTATTTGATGCACCATTATAATACCATAAATTAAGTTTCATTCAAGTTTTCAATTAAATCAATCTACATGCTGTCCTTTATTTATTTCGTTTACTTATGTGATATGCCTTCTTATTACACTTACCTACATGCTAATATAGTATCAATTTATGCCATGAATAATTTTGATTAAATAGCATTTATGAATGCAAATTAAAGAGAAACAAATAAAAAGATTCTTTCTCCATTTAATCAATTAATCAATGCATTTATATTTTTGTGTAATTTATGTATGCAGTTAATTGCTTCTTTAGGGAAAGAAACTTAAGCTTTTTTTTTCATATATATCCTAGTTAGTATAAGTTTACGGACCTTTTTGTAAAATTGAACATTTAATATTATATATATTATAAATATCTAACCTAAATAGTAAACCTTAATGCGTATATTCAGAGCCGCCATACTCCTTATTCAATGGCTGAAAATGTCCCCAATTCAATCTCCAAATTCCCCCATCTTAATGCGAATTAGTTCATGAATATTAAATGAAACTGAAGATCAACGTGAGGACTAACTAGTTGACGGTGGACATATGAGGTGCGGCGATGGCTTCTCTTCACCGTGAATGGGTTCAGCCAGTTCGACGAAGGGATAACGAAGAAGAAGAAGAGGGTAACAGAAAGCAACGACCACGTCTTGGAAGTATAATTAAAAGTTAAGTATATATTTAATTAATTCATTAATGTAACTAACATATAAACGATCATAACCCGTTTGATTCTTATCAGAATTCGACGAAACAGATTGCGTTGGATTCTCTTTGACCGGATCTACCCAATGGAACAGACTAGAGAGAAAACGGGCCATGTTGGAAATTCAGATAAAAAAACCTAGGTGAGAATTCTGATTTACACAATTAATTTTAAATTAATTAATTTCTCGCTTGTAACATCATGATATGTATGTGGTTGTGAATATTGATTTGTTGTTGAGATGTATTGAGATTGTGGATGATTTACCTGTGTGATGGATAATTTATAAAATACAAATCTATATGTGTTAAATAAAAATATCCCATTTGTTATAATATTGATTTGGAATAGAATTGCCATTTCAATAAAAAGGAAATCATTTGGTTATGTGTTGAATTGCGTTAGGTTTTCAATTCAACATAAAAACATTGTTTAGATTAATTTTCTTGTTAATTTGGATTCAATTGTCAAGTCAAAATAAAATTTTGAGTATAAAAAGAAGAACAGCACATGACATTGAATTTTATTTACTTTTCTTTGTAAATAAAAGGACAAGATATGAAAAGCGATTTTATTTACTTTTCTTTGTGAATATAAAAGCGGACAAAAAGTTGATTAGTGAAGATATACATTTATTTACATTCCTCCTTTGTAAATAAAAGAGGACAGAACATGAAATTAGTTTTATTTTCATTTCTGTGAAAAAGAAAGAATATAAAAGAAAGCAGACTTGAAAAGTGATTTTTTTATTTACAATATCCTTTGTAAATAAAAAGTTCAAACTTGAAACTTGATTAGTGAAAATGCACTTTTATTTACACTTCTCCTTTGTAAAAAAAAAAAACTTGATTAATGAAAAAGACATTTTTTGTCATTTATAAAAGATAGGATTTTTGTCATGTTTTTGTTGCAATATAAAAGATAGGATTTTTGTCATGTTTTTGTTGCAATATAAAAGATAGGATTTTTGTCATGTTTTTGTTGCAATATAAAAGATAGGATTTTGACATAATTTTTGGTTGAATTAAAAAGATGGAATTGTGACATAGAATTTAATGTTAAATAAAAGACTAGATTTTGCCAGCAATTTTATTCACATTTTAATGTTAATTGAAGAAAAAGGCATGATTTTAGACATTGATTTTGTTCATATAAAAAGATCAAATTCTGACGTAGTGTTATCATGTTAGAGATAATAAATTAAATGGAATTTAGAACAATATTTTTTATGACACCTTGAAGACGTTTATGGTTTATTTCCATGTTATGCATGATGTGTTATGTATTAATGCTTGGTCGTGATGCGATGTTTGAAATTTGTGAATTTGTAACATACCAATTAATGTTATTTTATTATGTATAATAATTCAAGTATGCTACACTGCCATATATGAGTTACCTAACTCCTATATGTTGATTGGGCTGATATTTTCACACATCGCCCAAGTGCACAAATAATATATTATTATTTGGATGTTGTTTGAATGTTAATTGGACATTGTTTGAATGTTATGTTATTGAGATGTATAAGGAATGTTATTATTAAATACATGTATGTTTTGAAATCCATTATTTAATGGTATTTGTTTGGAGTCTCATTCCAATGAAGGAATTTCAAAAGTTTCCAAAAGGGGTTTTTCAGTTAAAGGATAAAATGTGATGTTAACGCTTTTAATATTATTTAATGTGCACAAAACCGATTAGGTAGATGGGCGTTATTTATACGGGAATGAATATTTCCATGAATTTCATTTGTTATGTAATAAATGATGAAGGATTAAAATTTGAAATTTGAAATTTGAAATTATACATTTTGAAGATGTTATTATAATATTATTATAAGAACAAATGCTGTATCAAATGATTAATTGATGTTAAAAGTTTGAAATTCAAGAATTATTATTATAATATTACAATAATATGAAAGGTTTCAATTTTTATTTAAAGTTTAAATATAAGAATAAATGGTATTTCAAAAATAATAAAGATTTTGATTTAAAGTGATATTTTGAAATAAATGATATTTTAATAACCAAAATACTTTGAAATAAAGTATATTTCAAAATAATATTTTCAGTAGGATAATTATAATTATAAATTATAATTGTATTTGGGCACGAGGTTGGGTCACATTTGTGGTGGAAGTCTGCCCGGAACCGACCGGCATATCCAGCAACCACAAATGTCGGGCCTAATGTGAGAGGTCCAAGTACACAAATACGAATTGGCCCTTGACACGAGGTTAAGCCCAACTTGTGGGATAAGTCTGCCGGGAACCGACCGGCATATCCAGCATCCACAAGTTGTAGGCTTAATGTGAGAGGTCTGGCCCAGTATAAAATAATAAATAGATATAATATTAAATTGGGCTATTCAGCCTGTTTTAAAAATAAAAACGCCAATTGAACTCGAACGTGTTTATCAAATAATATCCATTTAAATTATGAATATTGAAAGAGGTGGTTTTAAAATTAATATTTTAAGAGGATATTATTTTTTATTTAAATAATATATAGAATATTGGATTCTGATTTAAAATTGAAACCAAAGTTTGAATCGTTTTGAATAAATTTATAAATGTTTTAAAATACGTTTTTAAAAATAAGGAAAAATTTATGTAAATTCATAATGATTAATTTAAAAAGGATTTTAAATGGAAATTCCAATTTTTGTAGATAAAAGTTATTTTAATCAAGACAAGTGATTTATTAATAAATAAATTAAGGAATTCAATGACCAAGGTTTTTAAATTAAATATTTTGGGATGGTCTTGGAAGGAAATTATCTTCGTATTATGTCTGTATTGAATTCAGTAATTATACGGATATTATTTTGGGAACTTGGAAGATATTAAATATCGTTATTTCCAATATAATATTTGTTGGTTTTAGAATTTAATATTGAGTATAAGTCGAGATATTTCTATTCAAAGCTTAATATTTAATATTAAATTGGATTTTGGATTTTTGTCGTGAATAATGTCTTAAATAACACTGTTCTTAAAACCCATATGAAAAGAAAAATCTTTTAATTAAGATTTTTAAAGCTTTCAATTATATTTGGTAATTGAAATAAGATGAAATGTGAGTTGGGTTTATTGTGAACTATGTTTTTAAGCGACATATGTTCTTTAACTCAACTGACAGTGAAGATATATGATTTGAAATTTACAAATCTTTTATTAAGATTTAAATGAGAATTTTCCAACAGTAAAGATTTCCAATTTAATATATATCAAATTGGAGTTGAATGGAACTCGAATTAATAATAACCGAGATAAGTTTCTGTAGAAGAAGACCGATACTACAAATGGAATTTAAGAGGCTTTGCCGTTATTCCATTTTTATTATTGGTCGGATACAGAAATTTATAACGATTATATTTTGATTTGATTTCTGTGAAGATTCCATATTTTTATGGAAGATGATTTTGGGCTTACCGTGAACTATGTTTTAAATGACATTAGTTCTTTAGTCCAGTAAAGAATAAGATTTATTTCTTAAATCTAAGTAATCATTGAATAATGATTTTGACATTTAAAACCAATTGGAGTTTTAATAAATCTTTAACAGAATAAAGATAAAGGATTTATCTTTAATAGAATAATTTGAATATTTTATCTATAAGAATATTCTGAATTGGAATGTGGCGTTGGATGTGCTTTTATAGTACTTGATTTTTATTATAAAAATACGCGAGTTATTCGGAAAGACCGGGTTCAACCCATTCCGAATAATAACTACGGCGATGAAGAGCCGAAGATGAAGACGGTGATTGAAGACCGACGATCTTCACATCGAATGGATGTGTTGCTACTGATGCCCATGATTGGAGTAGCTATCTTGAAGGGGCCACAGTGGTTACCGTCCGGACTATTGTTGATTGTTCGGATTTGGCTTTCGCTCAGACCCAGAGCATAAGTTTATAAATGGATGCGTGTCTGACATTGGATTTTGTTCCAGGCGAATTAAATTGATTGTTATTAATGTATATCTGTTTGGTGGTAGAGAATTTATTCTCTACTAAACACCCTGGTATATATTAATAGTGATTGATCGCATGGCGTGAATTGTCAATGTGGCACGCCAAGATGCAATTGATCAAGGCTTTTGTTGAAAAGCAGGGCCTTGTGGGATGATCAAAGCATAGCCTATTACGGCATAGCTTTGTGTATATCGTGACTTCGCGAGCCTCACACCCCGGTATGAGTCAAAAACGGGATACGGACTGCAGGGAGTGCACACGTTTCTTTCTAGCTAGAGTGATGTCAGGGACCTACCAGCGCTGACATTTTACTTATGTGGATGATGGATTTTGAGGTACCTCGTGTTTTATAGGTCGTTGGTGGTCATACTATAGGTTCAAAGGAACCGGGAAGCGTGTGTTCAGGCATAACTAATCCACTGCCGATAGGCGGGGACCGGCCATGAAGATCCAAGGGTTCACTGCAGGGGATCCTGAGGCATTTGCTAGAGTGTCTCGAATCGGAGAGGAGCTTGCCCCTAGCATCGACTCATGATGGAAACCAATTCTCCAATAAGACATTACGGCTTTAGTTGTAAACTTATATTTGGCGACATAGTATATGGTACCTATGCCGTCTAGGATTGATACTTATGATTGAAACGTTTTTATTAAAAACATATACACACTAATATTAAATCCATATTTATCGTATCAAGCATTTTTGACCATTATAAGGTAAAACCCTATCCTCTGGTGTGCGTTGCATTGTGTGATGGGACTTGGGTGTTATAATGGTTTCATTTTTCTAAAAAGCATTGCGTTGTTTAACGATCTATTTAAATTATGCACTGGCAAATCCAATGGAGTAAATCCGTTCCGCATTAGCAGCGTGGTCCTGTGATTAGCCTTTTTTTTTTAGATTAGTTAAGTTAGATTTCTCATACTAGTCCCATGACTGACCTGTAGTTTGTTTCACTGGCAAACTCGGGTGCCCATATTTTCCACACGGGCAGTCGAGTAGCTTTTTGCAGATATATTTACAGGATCCTGGTTTACAGCTGAAGCAGTATTCGGAAAGCTCTGTATCCGTGTATCCCTTCCAGTTGTATTTTTGTATTATTTTTCCGCTGCTATTTAAATGTAATTTAAATCTCTGATATTATTGTATTTCCAATGTATATTATTCATTTATACTCTGTTATATTCTTGTACTCTGATGTAATTGTTGTAATCAACAATAAAATGTTCTTCAGTTTGTGTTCTGATGTGAGTTGTTCTCAAAGCAATCCATGCTTTCCTCTACGGGGAAGTTTGGGTCGTTACATCAACCGGGAAATGGTATAAAATCGGGTAGGTCACATGGTTACGTGTGTCGCGCCCATTAGGGTATATCATTACCTGATCTGGAGAAATTAAATGCCTTTGGTTGTCCCTTTTTATCTTTGTATGTATGCTATCGGTTCTGTTGGCTGGCCCCCAACCGTGGTAGTGATATATTGGGTACTCTCAAGCGAAGTGAGGGGTCGGTCATGTTTAGCCTGGGTTGCAAGACGTTCTTGTTGAACCCCAATTTATTCATCTCCGGAGATACGTTGTTAAAAAGGTGGTTGCCCATACCTTGCCATGGAAATCCATTCACCAATAAGAGCCTGCGGTTTTGATTGTATACTATGTATGTGGAGCGTGAAATGCAAGCGTTCCGCTATATTGGTATTTATTTGTATTTAGACACTATTACAATATCAGAAAAGATACTGATTTCAAAAATTTATTGTAAGTATATTTTCATGCTCTCAATAAAGATTTATTTCTATAGTATATTTTGTTCCGCTGCGATGTGAGACTCTGATTCTGTGTTGGTCCTTCTTCTTCTTCTTCTATTTTAATATTTCTTTCTTTTTTATCTCACCCTCTAATTTCTTTCTATTAATGACTCGAGATTTTCGATACTTGAATAATGGACATGGTAATTATGTCGATTTTTGAGGTCAAAAATTTCTTTGGCCATTACATTGAAAGATATTTCATTAATGTGTATATCAACATAAAAATATTATTGGTTTTATGCCAAGTAGTGGTTCTCTTACATGTTCACATCTTACTCGAAACTTGGAAAATTGTCTAGCTTATAAGGGAGAGAAGATGCAATTGCATTGACATCTTTAGGAAATTAATAGCATTTCCATTGAATTTATGTTGTTATCCTTTAAAAATATAAATTGACATAATTGGATGAATGTGCGCTATAAGTATCTGCTACGAGCTTGTAAAGCTAAAGATAAATCATGTGAAACATGTCTGGTTTACATTAATTTTTGAGAACTAAACATGGATAAAAGGTAATATTGTGGTCTATCACTATAACAATCAGAACATGAAGCTTAAGAAATAATTAGATCCATAAAACATCGAGTGCAAGCTTCTCCATTGCATATTTTGGCACGATTTTCTAAATTTTTAGGCATTGATAATTTTGCAGCTGGAGATGCTGATAATGGGGCAGAAACGGATGAGTTTCGCATGTGTTTGAATTTTTACGCTAAGCTATGGTATGTCTATGTAGTTGTAACACCCCGTAATTTTCAATATTAATGTTCTCAAATTAAAGAATAACTAATCTCATATGTGAGAATTAAGGGAAATGGGTTGGGCCATTGTGTTCATCTCGGAATTCTGGTTGAGATAGATTCCGAGTTTGCGTGAATTGGACTTCGTATGAGGATGTTATGGCCATCGGAAGTTTCAGAAAAATTTAAACAGATATCAAAAATTCAAATTTCAGAGTCAGATTGGGCTAGGAGGGAAATTTCCCGCCAGGGCCAGGTCGACCTACCCACACAGGTCGACCTGCACCTGCACCCCCCCCCCCCCGAGGCAGATTTGTTTGGTGACCTTTTTATGATTGTATGCTGAGTCATTAGGGTTTCTGATCTGGTCTGAATGGCTGGGGTTAATTCTGGGTTGATCGGACAGCCTAAATTAATCCTAAACTCTATAAAAACACATGTAGACTCAAACCCTAAAATCAAATAAAAATTAGAATCATGGCCTCCATGTCGTCACCTTGCAACCTAGAATAGCCGCCACCAATTAGAGAGGAAGAAAAGCTAATCAAATTCAATTCTAATCTAAACCGCAACAAATTGTCTTCTTTAAAGGAAAGCTAAATCAATTTCAGAACTCAAGACCTTCTTTGAGTTGTGAGTTCGATTTCTTTAATAACATAATTAGTAATTTAATTGGATTGATCTATGATTTGGATTATATGGTTATGTTGTGAATCATTGACCGTATGTTATCATCTATGTTGTAAAGTTGTGATGTTATCATCTATGTTGCAAAGTTGTGTTGTTATCATCTATGTTGTAATTCTATGATTGGCTTATGTATAATCAATTCATAATGATGTTTCATATGCTAGTTTGGTTATGTTGTTGGAACTAATTCATATGACAAACCATATGTATGTATGCAAGTTAGATGTTAATTTAGATATGAATCATATGCAAGTTAGTGAGAATCATATACAACCTTACATGTTTCATGACATCTATTTTATGTGTAAATTAGATCTAAAGTTAGGCTATGACATGTGTGAGTTATATGCTAGTATACAAAAAATCCTATATGCTAGTTTACATGTTTAGACGTAAGTTTACACCATCATTTATGTTGCATAAATCACATATGCAAGCATATATATATATATATATATGTTTGGAATATGATCATGTAATGTAAGTTTGTGATTATTGCCTATGCAAGTTTACACCTTATGATTAGATCTACGACATACATGGTTTATGCAAGTTCGTGACTATTACCTAAACAAGTTTACACCTTTAGATTTAGATCTATGACATATGTAGTTTTATATAAGTTTGTGACTTTGGCCTATGCAAGTTTTTGGATGAAGAACCTCATTCACACATGCAAGTTCACCCCTTATGTTTAGATCTAGTTTTATCTATATGTATGTTGTGATGTTTTCTCTTTATTCCATAAGTTAGACTATTCGACTCTAACGTATATTTTACGTTAAACGAACAAACGTACAACGTGGGGCAATGGGATAATATTAAAAGATTTTATATTGAGAATTGGCATAAATGCCTTAAATGGCATAAAATAAATTTGTGATAATAATTGGTATAATTTTGCATACCATAAATAGATGGACATAATTGAGACAATCATAGACACAATTAAATTTGGAATTGATTAATAATTTGAATAGGGAAATTAATTCAAATTGGGGGATAATTAATTTTATGTAATTAATCGCCTAAGACACGAGGTTAGGCTCTTTTGTGGTGTAAGACTGCCCGGACCCGCCCGGCAAATCCAGCTGCCACAAATGCCAGTCTAATATGGGAGGTCTTAGGCATAAATTAAATGTGTAACCGTTGTAAAGACACGAGGTTAGGCTCGTTTGTAGTGTAAGACTGCCCGGACCCGCCCGGCAAATCCAGCTGCCCCAAATGCCAGTCTAATGTGGGAGGTCTTTACAAGGTTACGGTGTTAATGCATTAAGAAACACTTAACCAAATAAACATGTGGTGGGACATGGGGGTTAAGTGGGTGCCTTGGGTGGGTTGTGAAATACGATTAGAAACACTAAACCAAAATTGAATCATGTAAGTGAACATGAATAAGAAGAGGGTTAAGTAGGATGTACTAGAGGGGACAAAGCTTAGGTGGATAGCTTGTGTCAAGTAATGGGGGCCCATTTCAACCAGTAACCCAAAAGTATCTTTGTGGGCTCGACCCAAGTCGAGGACGGGACAGGCATACTGGGCTTGACTGTAAGAGGCCAAAACGAGTTAGCGGTGGCAACGCAAGTCCAACGGGTTCATGTGCATGTGTGGGCCCGGGCTGGTAGGTAAGACGTTGTTGCATCGTATAGGTATAAGTCGTGCATTGTTGGTGGTATCGGGTTGCCACTTCGGGGAGTGATACACCCCACTGTGGGGCCAGCACGGGTATCTACGAGTTAGGGAGACGATCGCATGGGGGTAGTGGGTACACCTAGTGGGGATAGGGGCAGGCAGCACCTATGAAGGAAACTAGGGGTACACGAAACTATCATAATTAAAGTCTTGTAGGCGGGATCAACTTTTAGGGTGTTTGGTGTGGTGCAGTGTAGCAATTATCTTATAGCGACTAGGTGCGCCTTTAACGTTATCTTTATTCATCTTATTTCCTTTAGTTTTGCTCTGCCATACCCAATTGTTCACATTCATTTCCTTATTTTCCAACTTATGCCTTAGCCTAGTTATTTTGATAATTATATTGTTAAAGTTATCGCACTCGCCAGACTTTATGTCTGACCCCCTTTGTTTCCACCTCTTTTCTTCCTCCCTCCCCCCCCAGGTGCTCAGGGTGGAACTAGCGCCAGTGGAGCTTGATTTTGGACAGATGTATCTTTTGCTTTTAGAAGTTGCTTGGATCGCTGAAGTAAAAGTTTAGCCTATCTTATTTATAGCTATTTTGTGTTGGGGTTATGTCTTTCAATTTATGTACTCTAATTTAGTCGAGATGGATATTATGTACTTTGACTCTGGTTTTTGATGATGTAATCAAACCTATGAGTTTACTGCTGCAATGAATAAAATTTTAAATTTTTAAGTACTGTTTATATCTGTCTTGTTGTTAAGCTTATGTTCTAAACACACTTAAAACTCTCCATAGAAGTTAATGCATTGCCTTTGTGAGTGACATTAATGGACGTGGGGTGTTACACGTGGTATCAGAGCTGAAGGTTACCAGAACAGATATGAATTTTGAAAAACTATTTTTCAAAAACACTTTTACAAAGAAGTACCTTCAAAAGTATGTTTTAAGGAAAGTATTTTCAAGAGAAAAACTTATTTTAGAAAGCATAACCCCAAGAGCCACATATCTTTCCTTCGGTTCTTTTGTATTGAATCTTTCCTTTTTCGTTTCAGCATGTCTGGAATTCCCGAGATACCCGAGGGGATACAGATACCAGGATGGTTTAAGAGATATTTGGAGACTAGGGCCACCACCGCAGGTCCAGCAAATGCTCCTCCTCCTCCCCCTCGTGTCGATACTTTTGCAAAGATACGTAAGGACTTTCGGGCAATGGGTGGAAAACCTTTTCACGGGACGGAGACACTTGTTGAAGCTCGAAATTGGCTAAAGGAGGTGGAAGAATTGTTTGGGATCTTTGAAGTGGAAGATGGAAGAAAAGTCCAGTTAGCTGCCTGGCTAATGAAGGATGAGGCCTCGTTTTGGTAGGAGGTCGAGCGTCCAGTTGACACATGGCCAGATTTCAGGCAGAGATTTGAGGCAAAGTTTCTCTCACGGGCTGAAGAGAATTTATATATGGAAAGATTTTTAGCGTTGAAGCAAGGGAATCTATCAGTGAAAGAATACGTTAACAAATTCAATCAGTTGGCGAGATTTGGCTCGGACTTAGTGAATACACCAGAAAAGAAGGCCCGGAAGTTTGTTAAGGGTTTGAACGAGCCGCTTTATGGGTTAGCTATGACCCACATCCCTATGGGGGCTACCTTTGGGAGACTAGTTGACATGGCGCTTATGCATGAAGAGGAGAAGGGCGCCAATGCTAATAAGGCACCCGAGAAGAAAGGGGATCAAAAGAAACCGCAACAGCAACAACAAAACAAAAAAGGTGGTAAAGGCAACAATGGTAAGGGAAAGAAAAGATGTTTTAACTGTGGGACACCAGGCCATCTAAGCAAAGATTGTAGGAAGAAAAAGAAGACTGGTTGTTTCCACTGTGGCGAAGCAGGACATCTGATTACGGACTGCCCAAGGAAAGGGCAGAGGGCAGGGTCTACCTCGGGAGGACAGGTGCAGGCTCTTATGGCACCAGGGCAGGCAAGGGGGCAAGTTCAGGCTCTCTTGGTCCCACCGCTGCAAGAACAAGGTAGAGCAATTTCCGTTGAAAGTTTAGTTTTTCTGTTTGATCATCATGTCCGTACTTTATTTGATTCTGGCGCATCATATTCTTATATCTCTACATCATTAGTTGAAACACTGCACCTAAATACTAGTTTAGTTACTGATCCCTTAGTAGTCTCAAATCCTACTGGTGGTTCGGCTCATCTTTCTATGATTTGTCGGGATTTGAGAGTGTCTATCTTGGGCATTGGGTTTGAATGCAACGCCTTTGTTCTTGGCTTCATGGGCTATGACTTGATTCTAGGTATGGATTGGCTAACTAGATACGGGGCCATCCAAGATTGTGAAAGAAGGGTAGTTAGATTGTTGGCTCGTTGTGGAAAGACCCTTGATATTTCTTGTGACCCTAGAGGTCCAGTAATGCTTAGCTACCTAGAATCCCTTGATGCATCCAATGACAATTTACATTCTGTTCGTATAGTCCGTGAATATGTTGATGTCTTCGATGAGGTGAGGGGTCTACCCCCAAAACGTGAGATAGACTTTCGAATATATCTAGTAGATAATGCAAAGCCAGTTGCATTACCAGTGCGCCACATGGCTCCAAGAGAGAGAAGAGAACTCAGTAAACAAGTGAAAGAATTGCTTGAGAATGGGTTTATAAGACGTAGTATATCGGAGTGGGGTGCTCCAGTAGTATTTGCCACGAAGGCGGATGGGTCCCTTAGACTTTGTGTGGACTATATGGAACTTAATAAGCTCACTAAGAAGAATAGGCACCCACTACTGAGGATTGACGATATCTTCGATCAGTTAGTTGGCGCCTCAGTGTTTTCGCAGTTGGACTTAGCCACGGGTTTCCATCAGTTGAGAGTGGCTGAGGATAGCATAGACAAGACTGCCTTTAGGAGTCCAGACGGCTTCTTCGAGTGGCTTGTGATGCCCTTCCGTTTGTCAAACGCCCCCGCATATTTTGCTGACTTGATGAGTAGGGTGTTTAGGGAGTACCTTAATAAATTCGTGGTATTCTTTGTGGACGACATCTTGATCTTTTCTAAGAGCGAGGAAGAGCATGCCCTACATCTTAGGGAAGTGTTGGAGACCCTTCGACCGCATAGCCTTAAAGCTAAATTTTCTAAATGTAACTTTTGGAGGAAGGAATGCGATTCTTAGGGCACGTGGTTTCCAAAGAAGGGATAGCTATAGATCCCGCAAAGGTAGTGGCTATCCAAGATTGGAAGGTCCCTAAAAATGCTACGGAGGTGAGGAGTTTCTTAGGGTTGGCTGGCTACTATAGGAAGTTCATCAAAGACTTCGCAAAAATACCAGCCCCATTAACATGCTTGACGAAGAAGAACCTAGTTTTCACATGGGACGTAGATTGTGATGATGCCTTCCAATGTTTAAAGAGAGCTTTGACCACAGCCCCAGTCTTAGTGTTGCCAGATGGGAGTAAGCCATTTACCATTTATACCGATGCTTATGGGACAGGACTAGGCGCAGTCTTAATGCAAGAGGGAAGGGTAATAGCCTATGGAGGAAGGCAGTTGAGAGTGCACGAGAGAAATTACCCGACACATGACCTAGAGTTGGCCGCTATTGTTTTCGCGCTTAAGTCTTGGCGCCATTATCTTCTTGGCGAGAAATTCGAATTGTTCACGAACCACAAATCGCTAAAATACTTGTTCTCTCAGAAGGACTTGAACTTAAGGCAGCAAAGGTGGATGGAATTCTTAGCGTCCTACGATTTCAAGATAGCAAACACCCCAGGCAAGGGTAACGTGGTGGCAGACGCCTTAAGTAGGAAAAGGTTGTCCTTGAGTCCGTTGTTTGTTGAGCAGCGAAGCTTAGAGTTCATCTCTACGTTTGACTTTAGACCTTCCATTGACTTTGTACCCGGTTTTCTAGCATCCTTAGAGGTCAGACCTACGCTTTTGGGACGGATTGGTGAGGCACAGCGATATGACCCACACTTGGTTGAGTTAGTAGAGAAGCTCAAAAGGGGGGAGTCATCGAGCCATCTCAGTAGGTATACCCTAGATGATAAGGGTTAGTTACGTAGGGACGGTAGACTTTGTGTACCACGGGACGAGAATTTGAGGAAGACCATTCTTGATGATGCACATCGTTCGAAGATCACCATCCATCCCGGCGGGGACAAGATGTACATGGACATGCGACGAGTTTACTTTTGGGCCAACATGAAGAGGTATGTGGCTGAGTTTGTCGCTAGATGCTTGGTGTGCCAACAAGTAAAAGCAGAGAAAAAGAAGCCCGGTGGGTTGCGTCACCCATTGGAGGTCCCACAATGGAAGTGGGAAAGTGTCTCGATGGACTTTATTGATGGGTTACCGAGATCGAGGAAGGGTAATACGGGTATTTGGGTCGTGGTAGACAGACTTACTAAGAGCGCCCATTTCATTCCCGTGAAGAGTAAGAGGACTGCTCCATGGTTAGCCTCCATATACATTCGAGAGATAGTTCGTTTGCACGGTTTTCCTTCTAGCATAGTGAGCGACCGTGATCCTATCTTTACTAGCGAGTTTTGGAAGAGCTTACAAGAGGCGGTAAGGACTCAGTTATGTTTGAGCACCGCATATCATCCTCAAACGGACGGCCAGACCGAGAGGGTGAATCATATTTTAGAGGAGCTATTGAGGTTGTCTGTCTTAGACTTCGGAGGTACATGGGAGGAACATCTTCCGTTGGTGGAGTTCGCATATAATAATAGCTTTCAGTCTAGCATTGGCATGGCACCGTTCGAGGCTCTTTATGGACGGCCGTGTCGTTCGCCTACATGTTGGTGGGAATCTATAGATAAGATCTTGCTTGGGCCCGATATGATTAGAGAGACTTCAAAAAAGATCGATTTATTCGAAGGAGGATGAAGACGGCGCAAGATAGGCAGAAATCTTATGCGGACAAGAGGAGGACAGATCTTGAGTTTGATATTGGGGACATGGTCTTTGTCAAGGTGTCCCCATTACAGAATATTGTTCGCTTTGGGTCCGTTGGGAAGTTAGCACCAAGGTTCGTAGGGTCGTTTCCTATTAAGGAGAGGATTGGACAGATGGCGTATAAAGTGGAGTTGCCCGAGAGACTTAGTGGTGTACATGTTGTATTCCATGTATCACATTTGTGGAAGGGCTTGCATGAGACCCCGGAAGTGGTAGAGCTGAGCTTGCTTAGAGAGGTGGAGATAGAGCGTGATGCGACGATTAGATGAGCTCCTACGTGCATTCTTGGGTCGGAGATTAAGAAGTTGAGGAATCGAGAGGTCAGGCTAGTCAAAGTGCAATGGGGAGATGATGAGAGCAATGCTACTTGGGATACGGAAGAGAAGATGCACCCTTTTCTTTTTGAGGGTATGTCTTTAAATTTCTCCTTTATCGCTTAGCTTGTACTTGTTTTATCTTTAGTATGTCCTCTCGCTAGTATCTTTGATCTTTAGATAGGGTAGTCCTATGGTTGAAACATGTGTTTGAGACATGTTATGTATGATGGATGCATGTGGATGCAAGTGTTTGCTAGTGGTTGCTCGTGGATACATATACACACACTTTAGGGACTAGATCGGCTTAGTCACTTCATATTGCATATTGCATATAAATGTGTGTGCATATTTAAGTTAATGGATGTATAATGGTTGTGTTATCATATGGATGCTCATTTGGGTGAATGTTTGTGCACACATGTAGAAATAATATGTACCAATAGGATTCTTTCGCATACATAATGGACGCATGGCACTATCATGGTTTGCATTAAGGAGGTCAACTGAATCAGTAGACCGCCTGATTTTCCCTTATATAAAGAACATATACACACACTTCTTGCATATGTTCATACAGCATTAGGAATTTTATAAGGACAATGGATGCTTGTGTTTGATGGTTGAGTAGATGGTTGTTTGGATGTTAGGATATGCATTCTCCTTAACTTGGAGATTTCTGGGGCGAAATCCTTTACGGAGGGGAGAATGTAACACCTCGTAATATACACACACTTCTTGCATATATTCATACAACATTAGGAATTTTATAAGGACAATGGATGCTTGTGTTTGATGGTTGAGTAGATGGTTGTTTGGATGATAGGATATGCATTCTCCTTAACTTGGAGATTTCGGGGGCGAAATCCTTTACGGAGGGGAGAATGTAACACCTCGTGATGTTAGGATATGCATTCTCCTTAACTTGGAGATTTCGGGGGCGAAATCCTTTACGGAGGGGAGAATGTAACACCTCGTAATTTTCAATATTAATGTTCTCAAATTAAAGAATAACTAATCTCAGATGGGATAATTAAGGGAAACGGGTTGCGCCATTGTGTTCGTCTCGGAATTCTGGTTGAGATAGAGTCTGAGTTTGCGTGAATTGGACTTCGTATGAGGAAATTATGGCCATCGGAAGTTTCAGAAAAATTTAAACAGATTTCAAAAATTCAAATTTCAGAGTCAGATTGGGCTAGGTGGGAAATTTCCCGCTAGGGCCAGGTCGACCAGGGGGTCGACCTGCGGTCAACCTACCCACACAGGTCGACCAGGGGATCGACCTGCCCCCCCTGGAAGATTTGTTTGTTGACCTTTTTATGACTGTATGTTGAGTCATTAGGGTTTCTGATCTGGTCTGAATGGCTGGGGTTAATTCTGGGTTGATCGGACGGCCTAAATTAATCCTAAACTCTATAAAAACAAATGTAGACTCAAACCCTAAAATCAAATAAAAATTTGAATCATGGCCTCCATGCCTTCACCTTGCAACCTAGAATAGCCGCCACCAATTAGAGAGGAAGAAAAGCTAATCAAATTCAATTCTAATCTAAATCGCAACAAATTGTCTTCTTCAAAGGAAAGCTAAATCAATTTCAAAACTCAGATTTCAGAAGTCAAGACCTTCTTTGAGTTGTGAGTTCGATTTCTTTAATAAGATAATTAGTAATTTAATTGGATTGAGCTATGATTTGGATTATATGGTTATGTTGAGATATTGACCGTATGTTATCATCTATGTTGTAAAGTTGTGATGTTATCATCTATGTTGTAAAGTTGTGATGTTATCATCTATGTTGTAATTCTATGATTGACTTATGTATAATCAATTCATAATGATGTTTCATTTGCTAGTTTGGTTATGTTGTTGGAACTAATTCATATGATAAACCATATGTATGTATGCAAGTTTAGATGTTAATTTAGATATGAATCATATGCAAGTTAGTGAGAATCATATACAACCTTACATGTTTCATGACATCTATTTTATATGTAAATTGGATCTAAAGTTAGGTTATGACATGTGTGAGTTATATGCTAGTATACAAAAAATCCTATATGCTAGTTTACATGTTTAGATGTAAGTTTACACCATCGTTTATGTTGCATAAATAACATATGCAAGTATATGTATATATATATATATATATGTGTGTGTGTGTTTGGAATATGAATCATGTAATGTAAGTTTGTGATTATTGCCTATGCAAGTTTACACCTTATGATTAGATCTATGACATACATGGTTTATGCAAGTTCGTGACTATTACCTAAACAAGTTTACCCTTTAGATTTAGATCTATGACATATGTAGTTTTATGCAAGTTTGTGACTTTGGCCTATGCAAGTTTTTAAATGAAGAACCTCATTCACATATGCAAGTTCACCCCTTATGTTTAGATCTAGTTTTATATATATGTGTGTTGTGATGTTTTCTCTTTATTCCATAAGTTAGACTATTCGAGTCTAATGTATATTTTACGTTAAACGAATGAACGTACAACGTGGGGCAATGGGATAATATTAAAAGATTTAATATTGAGAATTGGCATAAATGCCTTAAATGGCATAAAATAAATTTGTGATGATAATTGGTATAATTTTGCATACCATAAATAGATGGACAAAATTGAGTCAATTATGGACATATTTAAATTTGGAATTGATTAATAATTTGAATAGGGAAATTAATTCAAATTGGGGGATAATTAATTTTGTGTAATTAATCGCCTAAGACACGAGGTTAGGCTCTTTTGTGGTGTAAGACTGCCCGGACCCGCCCGGCAAATCCAGCTGCCACAAATGTCAGTCTAATGTGGGAGGTCTTAGGCATAAATTAAATGCGTAACAGTTGTAAAGACACGAGGTTAGGCTCGTTTGTGGTGTAAAACTGCCCGGACCCGCCCGACAAATCCAGCTGCCACAAATGCCAGTCTAATGTGGGAGGTCTTTACAAGGTTACGGTGTTAATGAATTAAGAAACACTTAACCATATAAACATGTGGTGGGACATGGGGGTTAAGTGGGTGCCTTGGGTGGCTTGTGAAATACGATTAGAAACACTTAACCAAAATTGAAACATGTAAGTGAACATGAATAAGAAGAGGGTTAAGTGGGATGTACTAGAGGGGACCATGCTTAAGTAAATAGCTTGTGTCAAGTAATGGGGGCCCGTTTCAACCAGTAATCCTTAAGTATCTTTGTGGGCTCGACCAAAGTCGAGGACGGGACATGCATACTGGGTTTGACTGTAAGAGGCCAAAACAGGTTAGCGGTGGCAACGCAAGTCAAACGGGTTCATGTGCGTGTGTGGGCCCGGGCTGGTAGGTAAGACATTGTTGCATCGTGTAGGTATAAGCCGTGCATTGTTGGTGGTATCGGGTTGCCACTTTGGGGAGTGATACACCCCACTGTGGGGCCAGCACGGGTATCTACGAGTTAGGGAGCCGATCGCATGGGTGTAGTGGGTACACCTAGTGGAGATAGGGGCAGGCGCCACCTATGAAGGAAACTACGGGTACACGAAACTATCATTATCATTATTAAGGTCTTGTAGGCGAGATCAACTTTTAGGGTGTTTGGTGTGGTGTAGTGTAGTAATTATCTTATAGCGACTAGGTGCGCCTTTAACGTTATCTTTATTCATCTTATTTCCTTTAGTTTGCTCTGCCATACCCAATTGTTCACCGTCATTTCCTTATTTTCCAACTTATGCCTTAGCCTAGTTATTTTGGTAATTATATTGTTAAAGTTATCGCACTCGCCAGACTTTATGTCTGACCCCCTTTGTTTCCACCTCTTCTCCCCCCCCCCCCCACAGTGCTCAGAGTGGAACTAGCACTAGTGGAGCTTGATTTTGGATAGCTGTATCTCTTGCTTTTAGAAGTTGCTTGGATCGCTGAAGTAAAAGTTCAGCCTATCTTATTTATGTCTATTTTGTATTGGGATTATGTCTTTCAATTTATGTACTCTGATTTTGTCAAGATGGATATTATGTACTTTGACTCTGGTTTTTGATGATGTAATCAAACCTATGTGTTTACCGCTACAATGAATAAATTTTTTAATTTTTAAGTACTATTTATATCTGTCTTATTGTTAAGTTTCTGTTCTATACACACTTAAAACACTCCATAGAAGTTAATGCATTCCCTTTGTGAGTGACATTAATGGACGTGGGGTGTTACAGTAGTGCAACATCAATTGGTTTTCGATGTTGTTATTGCTGATTAGTTTCTCTTAAACGTCTAAGTTGCTGATTAGATGCATGATTTCTATTGTATTTATAAGTCCTTTCATCACGATTGTCCATTGTATGGAAGTCTTTATTTAGGTAATGATTATCATTTACAAGGAAATACAAAATAGTATACGAGATAGAATCACAAAGATACAAAAAATTTTACGTGAATGGTGGATGAGCAATATTTACTTTTTAATGTATTAACTAGAAAAATGTAGAATCATCCATAGATGTGATACAAAGTTTTGCTTAAATAAAAAATATGCCTAAACTGATTATAAATAAGCATATGCAATGAAAATGAGATGAGAAAAATCTATAAGCGTGAAAGAATTGAAAGAAAAATGGAAACTTCATATTAAATAATTCTTACTTTAAAATAACCATTGGTTAACTACGAAGGAATTAATTTTGAAACTGATAGATTACTATCCTTCGTGTATATATACATATAAAATTATTTTAACATACTAATTCAATTCAAACTACGTAGACATAATTCATTGGAACAATTGTAATAACCTGGATTTTTGATCGTTTAAGCCAACAAAATCCACACATGTCGACTCAAACGAATACAAAAATATTGATAGTTATCGGGATAAATGTAAGAAAAGGAAGAAAGAAGAAAAACAACCATAAAATCTTGAATGGAAGGAAAAAATACAATAAATAAATAACAGTTCATGAAGCTGTTAAAACATACATTTGATTTTACTTTATAACAATTACCAGAGTTAACTATCATACAACATACCAATATATGCAGTTAATTATACTAATAAATACGTTTGTCCGACTCCATCTTCATCATAATAATGGTGTCTTTGATAAATGAAAAACTCAGGCTGACTCGAGCACAAATGAAAATACAAAAATACTCGGGTCAAAACTTAAATATTCTCATATCAGTAAAATCAAAACCATGTGATAATATGAGTGTCGCAACATCAGAGATACTTACAGTTGTTCACATCTCATTTCCAATGTGTTCGTAAGTGGAGTAACTTAGGAAATGTTACAGGAATTTCCATCTCGTAAGGATCCGTTAAACTAGATACTATATAATACAATACACTATTATAGTAGCGTATACGGGAAATATACTACTGAAAATAGCATAAGCGGGATTACCATTATTACCCTTACACCGTTTGTACATTATTGTAAACATTGCATATAAAACACTAGTATGCCGTCAATGGATAGGGATGCTCCGTTATACGACAACTTAAATCAAAACCGTAAGGGGACTGATCTGGATAATATGACAAGGCACACAAGGAATGCTCAGAGTAGGAATCTTCTAGTTGCATGCCCAGATTGGTGGTAACTCATAGCCGCGACTATCGCCCACCTCAGGACAACACTCCCAAATCAAGGATGTGCATCAAATCAATCAAATCGAGGGACTATAGTAATACAGGAAGAAGTGTTGCCGATAGAGGTAGCTAACCCACTTGGCAAGGTATAGCCCTGTTTTGTCATTTTAATTATGACCCAAAGGTCAAGGATATCCATCATTATTCTCTTATTTCATTCTAGTAGCATTATTCAAACCAACCTACTTCATTCTTTATTCTCAACCATGTACACGGTTGTTAAAGTAGTTTTCGATATTGGCAGAGAGTATGACAATAGCTTATCCCAATCACTTTAACAACCAAACATTTACAATTTTCACACTGGTCAGTACTTTTACATTTCAAAGAAGTTCATACTTCATATCAAAATATCAGATTTTGCTTTAAATTCATTTCAATAGTCATGATAGAATATTCTTAGTATTAAAATTTCTATTTAAAATCAAGGTTAGAATCTTGAAACAATTCCAATCTTAAATTGATTTGAGTATTTAATACAGTTCAATTTGTAAATATATATTAAAATGGTTGAAATGTATATTAAAATAGTTTAGATATATATTTGAAATAGTTTGAAAACAAATAGTTAGGGAAATAAAAGATAAATAAATAGTTTTGAATATAAAAATAGTATTTATCAAAATTTAGTTATATATAGTTAAATATTAAAGAAGTTTATAAATCAGGTAATTGATTGTTAAAAATAGTTTATTTAAAATAATTTGTATATATAAGTTAAAATAAAATAGTTTATAAAGCAAAATAGTTTATGAAGTAAAATTGTTATTTATTTACAGCAGTTTAAAATAGTTATAATGTATATAAGCAAAAATAGAACAGTTTATAAGTAAAATAGTTATTTACTAAAATAGATTATATAATGGTTTAAATACTATATTCGGAATTAGGATTGTTTCTTCCAAATTTCAGTTAAACTTGAAGTCATTTTACCATTTCAAATCAAATCAATTCAACTTCAATATTTCCATTTGATTCAACTTCCAATTTACATTCAATTCAACTTAAACAATTCGATTTAAATATTTAAAGTTTTCAGTTAGAAGTCTCACTTTGATTTATTCCAATTTATAATAATCTCGAGTTCACAATTCATATATCATTTTAAATCAAGTTAATTTAAAGCAAATTTCAAATATGGATAAACCATTCGATTTCAATAGATTTAGTTCATATTCAATTTTATTTTTAACTTCAGTTTATAACATTAAGTAATTTCCTCTAGCTTTTATATTCCAAAACCCAAAGTTCAAGTTCAAAGGAAAACAATTTATAATACATTATTTATTTTATCTTTAAAACAATATTTCAAGATATAAGGTTAAAATGAATTTGATTTAACCAACCGCTGTCCGTATATAATTTTCTATCCTATGTCCAAGTGATATTTAAAATTTAATTTTAGTATTTCAAGATTGATATATATCATTTCAATCCAAATCAGGGGTCATTGGTATTTATCATTTCAAAGTCATGGGTATTTATCATTTCAAACTACGTTCTTAATTAATTTAGATGATTAATCCCGGACTTATTTGATCCTCGTAACATCAGGTAAATGGTTGAGATTAATCAACACAAGCAATGGTCGTATATAATAAAGGTGAATAACAGGATGAATTAAACATCAATACATCAAACATATCAATCCAAGGCATCCATCCAATAAAAACATCCTAACATATCAATATCACAACAATCTACTAGAACTATCAATTAAATGTCAAATTTTAACTTAGCTGTAAAATTATAACTAACAGTCAATTTAAATTACACTACCGATGTCAATCAACATAAATATGCAACTTAAACTACCAAACAATAATTAATACAATCATATCATAACATGATTTCAATTTAACTAGCAATCGAATATTTTTGTTAAGTGTGAGTGGGTTTAATCACTCACCTTTGGTTTCGAACGCGTTTGAAATCCAATTGGAGGCCAAAAATTTAACTGTCTCCAAATCCAACCAAATCAGCTCTACGTTGTCCAGAATTCCAATACGATCCTAACGAAAAAAATGTGAGTCAATCCGAATTCGTTTGAGGAAGTTATTCACGGTTGACAGTTTGAAATTCAAATTAAACTGAAATAAAAATTCTCCACCAACCGATAATGCCACGTGTTACGCAACGAATTCTCCTAATCTCCGAAGAGACAGAAAAAAGAGGTTTGTATGAGAACATGATGCATCGTAACAAAAATAGAAGAACATTTCATTGCTATTACAACAATTTACATCAGAGTACAAGATATCAGAGTTCAAATAAATAATATACATCGGAAAATATCAGAGATTTAAATTACAAAACAGCGGAAATATATATACATAAATATAATGTGCAGCGGAAAACATCGACTTCCACAACAGAAAGAAATACACAAATGCAAAGCATTCCGAATATAGCTCCAGCCGTAATGCATGATTCTGTGAAAAGAAATACCTATGGAAACCAAAACTACAAGTTGTCCATGTGGAAAATATTGGCATCCAGAGTTTAGGTGGGAAACAATAAACTCCAAGTCAGTCATGGGACTGGTGGGAGAACTAAAACAGTTATTAACTTTGTTTTAATGTTGGGTAAATCAAGGGACCACGCCGTATAACACGGAACGAGTTTTCTCCCAAGAACACCATAAAACAAACAACGCAATGCTAAAAAGGAAAAATGAAGCCATTATAACACTCAGGTCCCATCAATAATGCAACACAAACCAATGGATAGATTTTTACCTTATAATGGCCAAATATGCTTGATACGTGAATTTTATATTTTATTATTATTATAATTGTAGAAACCAACTTTAAATATAAATGTATCAATCATAGGCGTCATAGGTACCATATAATATGTCGCCACATAGGTTTATAACTAAAACTGTAAAATCGCGTATTGGAAATAGGATTTCCTTCATGAACCAAGGCATGGATCTTTCTTTCCGGTTCGAGACACTCTAGCACATGCCTTAGGATCGCACCTATGGGAAACCCTATGTTAGCGGCAGGGCCGGACAGCCGTCGCTGATTAGTAATGCAATAAACAATTCGTTAGCCAGTTTTATCTAACCTCTCACAAGGTCAGTATGTCGACCAACCAAAGGGCCATTGGCGACCCAAATCCAATCTGAGGTACCTCGCCTTCCATCAAATAATATCCAACATCCATATAAGTAAAATGCATGGGTTCCATACCATGACATCACTCGTAGCTAGAAACCAATGTATTTCCATTTCCCTGCGGTCCTCATCCCGTTTTTGGTTCATACCAAGGTGTGAAACTCACGAATTAACGCTACACAAAGCTTTGCTACTTAAAGCTATGCTTTGATCATCAACCAAAAGCCCTACTTGTCAACAAAAGCTTTGATCCATGCAACTCAGCATGCCACGTTGTCAATCAATTGCGCACTATTGATTTCCACCAATATATAACCTTTAAGCTCGTACGTCTCAAAGAAGGGTGTTAAGCAAGAAAATAAATTCTTCACCACCAAACAGATATATATTTACTAGAGATCAACGAATACAGCGGAAAATACAATGTCAGACATACAATCCATTTACAAGTTCGTTCTGGGTCTGAATGAAATAGGAGGCACCTTATTCCTCGTCCGATATGTCCAATACAGGAGAGAGGCCCTCGCATATCCGATCGATCTCCGGGTACGTCTGGACAATTTTTAACCACCATCTTCAAATCTTTGACTTTTAGTCATCGTATCAGTTATTCAGAATAGGTTAAACCCGGTCTTTCCAAATAACTCGTGTATCTTATAATTAAGTGCTATAAAAACACATCATACGCCTCATTCCAATATATAATATTCTCTTATTCAAATATTCCTGGAAATCATTTCAAAATATGTATAATATCTTTTCACGACTTAAAAAAGATTAACATTTATCAACTAGTCGGGATTAACAAGCCTTACCGAAGTAACAATTCATCTTATTATCTCAATCCCAACCTATTCATCTCATGGAGCAAAACTGGTAGTACTCCATATCTGACACCCATTATGTTATCGGCAAATTCAATTACCATTTAACATTCAAATCTAATTAAAGATTTAACTACCGCATGGAGTAAAACTGGTAGCACTGCATTCTCGAACTTTTTTCAGTTCTGTAAATTTAATTACCTTATTCACATTTCAATCTAATTAAGGATTCATTAAGAACCCACTTAGTTTTAATCTCACAAATCATTACTTAATGATTATTCAATCTTTTAGGAAATTAATCTTGTCTTTAACTGGGTTAAAGAACCAATGTCACTTAAAACACAGTTCACGATAAACCCAAAATCATCTTCCATTTAATATGGAATCTTCATGGAAATTCAGTATATAATCAATATAAATTTCCGTATCGGACTAATATTATAAGTGGAATAACGACAATCCTTTTAAATTCCATAAATAGTAATGGCCTTCCTTCATATAAGCCCATCTCAATTATTAATAAATCGAATCCACCTAATTCCAATTTAATGTATTAAATTTGAAAACTTTACTTTGGAAAATTCCATAAATCTTAGTTAAAAGATTATAAATTCCAAATCATAACTTCACCGTTAATTGAGTTTAAGAACTAATGTCATTCAAAACATCGTTCACAATGAACCCAAAATCAACTTTCATTTAATTCCATTTATGTTTATTAATTGGAAAACTTCATTAAATCTTAATTAAAACATCTATTCTTTTCTCAGCTGGGTTTAAGAACCATGTTATTTAAGACACCATTCATGACAAACCCAAAATCCAATTTTATATTGAAAACAAGGCTTTGAATAGAAAACATATCGGCTTATATTCAATACCAAATTCTGAAACCAACGGATATCGTATTGGGAATAACGATATCTGCATCTTCCAAATTCCTCGACAATATCTGTATAATCACGGTATCCAATATCGAAATATTCCAAAGATTATTTCTATTCTAATCCATTCCGATTTATATATCGGAAAAATTATGGTCATATCAAAACCATCTCAATTCATTTCAATTCTTTACTTAAGTTGCTAAACAACCTATCTGATAAAAATATCTTTTATCTTTACAAACATGGATTATTTCATCCAAAATCATTTTAAATCATTTATTATGATTTTGCCTAATTTATCCATATTTTTAATAATTTTAATAAGTCCCTTACATTCGGTTTCCAACATCAGCCACCTAACTGCATCCATAGCGACCTTTTCCAAAACTATTTGGAAATATCTTAAAATATAATCGTTAGATTTAAAATTTCCTATTATCATTTGAAAGCTCTTTTCGATATGAACCCGATGGTCCTGGATTTAGGATAATCCGACGATCGGATCTCCCATTATGCCAATTCGAAGTTAATGGTTGAAATTCGCGAACGGTCATTGCGCGACACATTTTATTCAAACCATTTAAATATATAAAATATATTTCGTCGACTTCCATTCAAATCGTATTTTATAAAACATTTATAAATTCATTCAAAAACGATTTCACTTCCATTTCAATTTTAAATTAAAATTGAACATCTCATATTATTATGATCTCATAAATATAATATTTTCAAAATGTAATATTTTGAAATTCAATCTTCTCGATATTCATTATAAAAATGAGTAAAATCAATATAAAATTCCATTCGAGTTAAAATAGCGCTTATATACTTAACTCGGCTTCCTTTTTTAATTATTTTCGTGTCCATCCAAAATCGGACATCAAAATCAAACTTCTAATCTTCATTGAATATTATATTATAAAAATATTCATACTCATTCCAGATTGCAATAACATTTCAACCAATATCCATATAAATAAATTCATATGGATCACATTCATCATGTACACCCAACGATAGTTGGAAACAACTATTGACGTCCAAAATGACATCCAATGTGCATTTTATTTTCATATGAGCTTCAATTAGATAATTGACGCTTATATAAATCTGTCAAGCTACTGATTAACCTCAATTTCACTCAAGGAAGATGTGTGAGTCAAATATCATCCCAAGACCCGTATGGGGTTTTCAACCAATAAATTATTAAACCATAAATTATTAATTCCATCTAATCAATATTATTTGAATGGGTGAAAATAAACAAGCCGTTCGACTTGTAAATGGATTTTTTATCCAATTTCAACTATCACAAATAATTTATACACGTTCAAATCATAACATAAATAATCAATCTATTGTCATTTAAGGCGCAGCAAAGTGTCCATCCACATTGTTTGAAATACGAGTGTCATGTATTGAAACGCTTCTAATGCAAATGAGTTTGTGAATAGTTCATGTGTCAAACTCAAGGGATATCACATTTAACAGATAAAAATGACGGTACAAAATGTTTGAGTGAGCGAGTTCTCACCCAGTAGCTAAATCAAACGCAACGACCCTTCTTACGTAGAAATTTTCTTGTCGCTCTCCGTAACATGAATTCACCTTTCTTGCTTTACAGTTTGCATATGACTTCCAGTCTTCACAAAAATTTGGTCACCAATATGGAAACGCCATTCCGGACAACTTTTTCCTAGTGCACTTTCTTCCGAAAACGCTCGGATTCATTAGAAATCGCCAATGTTTTCTCCATATCTGCAAACTTCAATCACATTTTCTGACCAGCTCCAAACTCCAAAATTCGATTTTGATATATGCATTTCTTAGAGAAAAAGGAGATCTACGATTTTCATTTACAGGGTCTTGGCTAGAAATGCAGGGATCAAAAGTTATTGAGCAAAGAAGGAAGAGGGCTGTTTTTGCAAATTGTGTTTATAAGAAGAGAGAGGCTTTTAAGGAGGAGGACGGGGTCGTGGTCCCGACCAGGCCTGAGGGGCACTTGCTAACGGGGAGCAGCAGTAGGAGGAGGTGGCGACAGCTTCCTAGGGGCGGCATGGAGAGATAAAGGAGGAAGGATGGAAGCTTCCATTTTTAATTTTTCTAAGCTCTTAAGTGAGTTTTGGAAAATAGAAGGAGAGGTTAGGTTAATCAAACCTAACTAAAACTAAGTCATGTCATGGAAGCTCAATTTAGGGGGAGCATGACAAGTGGAGGAGAGAGGTACTTGTGTGACTAATTATAACTGGTCCAACACTATTCACGAAGTGACACATTTTGCCAATGTATTAATTCCAACGTGCAAACTTCGTTCTAGTCTCACGGCCACACGTTAACTCCAAAAATTACGAAATTTTAATTCTCGCTACATTATGGAATTATGGTTCCAACAAACCTATCCACGTCGAATTTGGAGTCCGTTTGAAAAATGGACTTATTTTGAGTTAAATTCAAATTGAAACTGAATTCTCAAAGTACGTTCATATGTTGTTCTTCTACATACGAACTTCGTTGGACTTAAAAATTTAAATCCTGATATATTTCGACATTCTGGATCCAACAAAAGTGGATTCGTCGAATTCCGAGATTGTTAGAGAAATGGTCATTTTGTCAGCGATCGATATAGCTTGTAAAATATCAATATTTAAATTCATACTTATAAATCAAATTAGTACTTTTACTGAGCTTATTTTAAGTCAAATAAAATATAAGAACTAATTCTAAAATTATTCTCAAACTTTATTTAGCATAAATAACCAATTTATATTCAAAATTCATTAAAATAGCTTAAATCAAAATTTTAAATTGGTTCTGAAATTCCTGGTTGTTACACCACATTACCCTTCACCATCTTCCTCCCAATGTGCACACGATACAGCAGCGAAACCCATCGCACTCCCTCTTTCAAGCCATGTCGCACCAACCCGAAGCCAACGCTTTCCGATCGGACACTACCACGACATCTATCGCCCAAAGCTCCTCCTACAGCCAAGTACTGACCTCCCCTAATCGTCCCCATCGCCTCCCACGATCCTAAACCCGTGGGTATTTCATGACAGAATTCTGGCGATTCAAGGCTCCATCGACTATGATCCACCATATGGATCTGAAGAGCTCGAGACCCTCTTCGAATTTGCAATTGAGAGTTTTCCAAATCATTGCATGGATTAAGTGGAATTAGGAGTTGAAATTTCAAAAATTATGGCCATCGAACAGAACAAGAGGCGACCATGTTTAATTCAGGGTTTTCGTAATATTATAATAATGTATTTCTCGATTAACATGTTTTAAAGCTAAAATGGGCCGAAGTCCAAATCAGACCTGCTTACAGCCTACTGTAGGTTTAATGGCTTGCTGAACACAATGGTACTAATGGCAAGGCCCAATTCGGAAGTTTACAGCAGTTGCACTTAAACATTCGATTATTCTAATTAAATTGCATACATAATTTTCTAAACATTTTAAATTCGCATTATAAAACGATAAGTTCGATGGCTATGAAATTTGAAACCCCATAATAGTATTGTATTTTGGATTCGATGAAACTAATTTCACCGAAATCATTTGAAAATGGCTATTTTAAATCTCAAATCGTTAATCGATACGTTTTTATATCACGTGCGATCACATAACAACTTCGATTGACACGTAATTTGAAATATTAAAATAATTTAACATTTTGGATCCAATGAAACTGATTCCATCGAATTCCGAGATTGTTTGCATAATGGATATTTTAACAGGTTCACTAATATGTAAAAATATTCATTTTTCGTAAATACACCCTTAAATTCAACTTTTTATGTTCATAAATATAAACTAAATCAAATTATTATTTACAATCAATACAAGTTACTATTGTCGATATAAGTTGAATTTCAAGACCTACGCAATTGTATAAAGTCCATTTCTCAGTCAAAAAATAGTATTTTCATCTACAATAATAGCTTCCTCTGTATGGCGATAACTTTTTCATCTGCTTTCCATCTCCCACCTTCCCATCGTCGCTCCATGTCCATATCTTTCCACAGCCTACTTCGTCCAGCTCGTCTCCTACCTCTCTCCAATGCCAAAGAATAGGAAGAATAAGCCACGCTTCTCGAAAAGCGCGAGCAAATCTAGTCGTAATTACTAAGATCCGAATCGTGAATTCTCCCATGTCACTACAGATAATTTGCAGTCGATAATAGAGTTAGTTTCTGAAATATCCAAGGATGAACCAGTGAATGCTATCTCAGGTCTTAAGGAAGTTATTTCCTATCCTATTTCATCAATGCTTACTGAAAAATTAAAAGATGAAACCTTAGTCAGAAACTCGTCTTACAGCTAAATTCGTAGCAGTCACCAATTTGTCTTCGATAGGTACAATTTCTGGAAAACACCTACTTGAGAAAACCGGTAGTGAGTTAGGAAATGTTGATATTGCCAGTAACGAATATGTGAATGTTGGAGTTGCTAAAGGCAGTGAGACAGTGGGGTTCAATGTTGATAATGCAAACAATAAAGTAGTACTGGATAGTGAGGATAGGAATGGGTTTAGTGATGAAATTGCAGCTGGTGATGTTATAGCTGAGAACTAAGTTGTCATGCCTCCCAATTGTGGTGCAGTCCCTATCTCTCCACCTGTTATCAATAGCATGCAATATGCTCGAGGAAATTACCCTATAAATCCTATAGTGAAAAATCCTGCAATACCCCTATCCACTTCAAGCATCAAGTCCTTAATTATGCAAACCAAGCCAAGCTACTCCTCTTTCTTCACCTCCCTTCTTCGTTGTGTCGGAGCCTACTCTCACCGAGACTTCTCCTCATCCTTAGAAAATCCGAATTCTCTACCTGAGATAGTACAAGAGGGTGTAAATCATTAGAATGACCACCTAGTAGGTTTTGTCCTAGACTCCGATGTACACTACCTTGGTGTTCGAGACCATTGTCGTAAGGCTTGAAATTTGAGAGGTGGCCTTCGCGTGAATTTTGTTAATGGCATGTTTTACTTTAATTTTGATTAAAGAGGAGAGAAGGAAAGTGTTGGAATTTGATCCTGTAATCATTGGTTGGAAACCCTTTATCATTACATCACAGTGTACGTCGGTTGAGAGTGCAATAGAGCGAGTGCCTTCAATTCCGGTATGGACTATATTTATTAGAATTCCATCAGACCTGCAAATGTCCCCAGTTTTGAATTGGTTAGCAGGTAGCATTGGGAACTTTAAAATGTTTTTAGGCCAACACAGAGGCCAGGGAAAACCTTGTTTTTTCTAAAACTTTGATTGAAATAACTCCGAGCAAGCCTTTTCCAAAAAAACTTAAAGTCTCTATTGATGGTTACGATTTATATGTTGATGTTCGGTATTCATGGAAACCAGAAATTTGCACAAAATGTCGTTCCTTTGAACATCTATTAAAAGCTTGTAAGCTTGTAGGTCCTGCTAAGGTACGATCTACTCTTAAGAAGCCACCTCATAGTATTTGGGTTCCAAAGCCTAAAGTAGTTGAGAAGACATTTGATGAGGATCTAATTTTAAAACAAAAGACAAATAGAAAAGAAACATCAAGTGAGGATGATTCTTTTAATGCGAATTTGATGACGATGTTATATACTGGCATACGAAAGTACAATCGTGGTTTCATAGTGATTCTGGGATGAGATATGATCCACAAGAAAATTCATATGATAAATATATATAAATGACATTGAGGATGATTTTAGGAGATTAGAATACCGAGTTGAGGGTGATGATTTTGTGCTAATTGACGTGGGTGAGCTTGGTGAGAGTAACATGACTCTATTATTTGATACTTCTTGGGAACAGGAATACAAGTTTCATAGTCCTAGCCCGTGCTATGTACCTAACCTTGCTGTACTCTTTTCTGAGTATGTCAACGCTATAGGTAGTGATGACTCCAGTAGTTCTTCAGGAGTTGGGGACTAGTTGTGGTCACTTGTAGTAGTAGAAACACTCTGTTTCTCACCTGTATTGTATTGTGCAGTGTTCTGGCACTTCAATCCCAAACTGGATTTGCGCCTGTGCAAGAATCCTTTTCTTCTTTACATATTCAAATAAAAGTGGTATGACCACTATAAAACCGGCTAGCTTTCCCAAAAAAATATAAAGTTCACACCATAAGTTTTAACAATTAAATCATTAAGTTTTAATTATAAATTTATCAACTCAATTTAATTCAAAAAAAAATTATATTAGATACCAAATCTCAATATTTAATGGTACAAAAAATCCTAGTTTCATTTACAATCAATGAAGCTATTATTATTATTATAACCAGTTGAATTTCATTACTTAAACAATTTAATTAAGTTTACATCGTAGAACAGAGTAGCCAAAGAATTCGCTTTGCTTGAATTTCTTAATCTGACCAAGCGAAATGGAAACCTAGCCGCCTTTTAACTGCGTCTCCTGGGCAATCTCGGTACCTTAACTGGCTGCTTCCATCTTTTGTGAGCAGAGGGCTACATAATTAAATCATTAAATTTTATTTATAACCATCAAAGATTCAATCATATTAAATTCAATAATTTAAATAGTTGATAATTACAGGTTGTTACACTCTCCCTCATTTAAAACTTTTTGTCCTCCAAAAGGTGTAGCAAGAAAGTTGTCAATCAATATATCTAACCATATAATTTAATATTTAACTTAGAAACATTAACTTATACAATTAGTCTTATAGGCTTGAAAATCAAATTTTCATAAAATTTTCTAAGTCATAAATTCACGAAAAAATTCGGCAGTCTTCTCTATATGGTTTTGTCCGAAAAAACAACAGTACATATGTAATCATTAATATATATCTCATTTCAGTGATGAGGCATCCCAAACAATGGGGAAACAATATATAACATTAAAATACAATATATAACTCGATGTACATACCTTTCATTTGTGTTGTTAGCGATTTAGCTTATTTTTAAGCAAGCAAAACCAATATTTTATGCGCGAACAACTCCAGAAGCAAGCATTTGCCATTGGTACCTGCTAAAATACTCAATAATCAATAAGAAACACACACACACACATACACACACACATATATATATATATATATATATAAGAAATAAACAATTATATACACAATAACCATACACTAATGACAATTACTACAAACAAAGCACCCAACACTATTATAATCTAAAATTTTATCAACAGTGTCAATTAATATCTTCACATATATATCTTCACAAATCACATTTAGTAATTACACTTCATTTCTTATCAATATTGTGTTTATTTGCTTTTTTTCGTTAATATTCATTTTTCTTACTATAATTATATACTCTTGCATTCAATTCATTTCAAAGGTGTTAACTCATTCACTTATTTACTCAAAATGAATTCACATGTAAAATAACAGATAAAGTCAAAGGAACAAAAAAAAGCATCCAAACAATCATATTCATCCAACCAAGCACAATTACAAGTTTTGTAATGTCAATATATTATTTATACAATTTCATTTAGTTCAATCCATTTGTATAAAATTAATGTTCTCAAATGTCAATATTTTAGTTTAATAACCTTATTATAAGCATAATCTATTTCATATACGTTTATAATTCATTCAACGGTTATTCCAAATTTATACATACTCTAATATTAGCCAAGTGTATTAACACTAACATGCTCAATTTACTCAACTCAATTGGTTTAATAATTTCAATATCGTTTTTACCTCATTGTTTCTCAAATTCTATGTTCTAAACATCCATTTTATTAATACTTTAGTTTTAAATCACGAGCTACCAAACCGCGGTTTTTCTAAAAATATGATTTAGCTATAACTCAAAATTTACAAGATGGAATCTAAATCTTTCTCTTTTCTTAAGAAAACTATAATCCGATAGATCCATAAGATTCTTGTTTCAAAGAATTCCGACTCGTATTGGATCCTGTATATTCATTTAAACTTCAATTCGGAAAATTACGAACTGCCGCTACGTGACAAGCTCATTTTAAATAATTTAATTAATTCGTTCAACTATTATTAAGTTTATAAATTATAAACCTATCCCCTTATGTTCCTTTTTTTAAAGTATTTACATTTGATATTAACTTCATTTCAACTAGTTTGTTTCATTGGTTCGCTTATTTAGTTGAATTCCATTTGCATAATAACAAAACTAAGTATATGTTGTTTATGGTCATTACTTAAATTTTATTAAACGTCATAACCCTTCAATATAATTTAGCTTTCAGTACTCATACTTATACTTGTATACATACCAATTTTTTATTCTTATAACATTTTAGCTACTTATGTATAAGTTTATAGTGTCAAAACAATTTCAATCATATGTATTAATCATATATGGCATAAGTGCCCCATATCACTATGTCGCCATATATAGGTTTACTACTAAAACCGCAAAATGTCGTATTGGAAGTTGGATTTCCATCTGTTATCCAAGGCAACAAATCGTCCTTACCGCTTTGAGACTGTCTAGTCCGAGCCTCGGGAACAGAACGCATCGTCCCTTGGATCATCAGGGCCAGTCACTCGATGTGGATTAAAATGCCTAAACACTGTGTTTCCTCGCCGTATGGGGCGTAAACTGGTCATATCCCGACCAAACTATCGGCCACGGAACGACTGATATAACCGAGGCGCCTCACTATCCATCATCCACATAAGTAAAATTCCAGGGCTAGTAAAACGCTGACACCACTCCTAGCTAGAAAGAAACGCATGCCCTCCCTGATGTCCTCTCCCGTTTCTGGTTCACACCGGGGTGTGAGGCTCGCGAATTAACGCTACACAGAGCTACGCTATATTAAAGTTGTGCTTTGATCATCAACCACAAGACTCTTCTTTTCAACAGAAGCCTTGATCATTTGCATCTCAGCATGCCACACAGGCAATTCACGCTATGCAACCGATGTATATTAATCACACAGAATGAAATCCAATGTCAGACACGCATCCATTTTTGTTCGTTCTGGGTCTGAACAAAACCGAAGGCACCTTATTCCTCCCCAATATGTCCAACATAAGGGAGAGGTCCTCGCATATCCGGTCGATCTCCAAGTACGTCTGGACAATCACCACTTATTACCTTGTCTTGGGTGTACAGACCAATCAAGACATTAGTAATCATCCAAACGATGTGAAGACCTCCGGTCTTCAACCACCATCTTCATCCTCGACATATCGTCGAATAAGTTATTCAGAATGGGATAAACCCGATCTTTTTGAATAACTCGCGTATATAATAAACAAGTGCCATAAAAAACACAACATACGCCTCATTCCATTCCAGAATATTTCTTTATTCAAATATTCTTATACTTTGAGAAAGGTTCCCGTTAATTTTATCAAAGATAAATTCTTTAAATTTATTCTTTAATCTTCCTTTGGATATCAATTCAATCTAATTAAAGATGCATTAAAACTCCACTTGGTTCAATCTTCCCAAAAATCAATATTAACGATTGTTTAACTTGGGGAATCATATCCTGTCTTTAACTAGGTAAAAGAACCAATGTCATTTAAAACACGGTTCACGGTAAACCCAAAATCACATTCCATTCCATTAGCCGTTAACCGTAAATTAGCAAGTGAACAAATTCCCTAAGTATTAACCCCGAAGGCCGAAACCAACATCATATCAATACCCAAGAAACCATTCAACTTAACTAATCTCCAGTTAGATTCTGATTTTCTTAACTCCATTGGGTCTAAGAACAGCATTATTAAAGATACCATTCACGACAACCCAAAATCTTATTCCTGTCTTTAACTGGGTTAAAGAACCAATGTCCTTTAAAACATGGTTCACGACAAACCCAAAATCACATTCCATTCCACCATACTTTAATCGAAAATGAGCAAGTGAACAATTCCCTAAGTATTAACCCCGAAGGCCGAAACCAACATCAGATCAATACTCAGGAAACCATTCAACTTAACTAATCTCCAATTAGTTTCTGATTTTCTTAACTCCATTGGTTCTAAGAACAGTATTATTAAATATACCATTCACGAGAACCCAAAATCTTATTCCATTGTTAATCGGGTTAAAGAAAAAGTGTTATTTAAAACACTGTTCACGATAAACCGAAAGACCAATTTCAATTCCATTCCAATTAAATATCAATTAATTGGTATGCTTCATTAAATCTAAATAAAAAGATTTAATCTTTTCTCAACTGGGATCAAGAACAGTGTTAATGAAGACACCATTCACGAATAACCCAAAATCACATTTGATATTAAATACAAGGCTCTGAATAGAAAATATATCGGCTTATATTCAATATCAAATTCTAGAATCAACAAATACCGTATTGGAATAACGATATATATATATATATATCTTCCAAATTCCTCCACGATATCTGTATAATCACGGAATCCAACAACGAAATATTCTGAAGACAATTTCGATTCAAATCCATTCCAATTTATATATTGGAAATCCTGGTTATTTCTAAAACCATTTCAAATCCAATTTAATTATTTTAAAACATTGGATTTATTATTCTAGTTCATAACTAGTTCATTTCAATAAAAATAACTTTTTATCTTTTCAGATATGGAATTTTTCATCCTAATTCTTTCCAAATCATTTATTATGATTTTACACAAATTATCGATATTTTTAATAATTTTATCAAGGCCCATACACTCGATTTCCATAAACGGCCATCGAACTGCACTTACAACGACCTTTTCCAAATTTGATTTGGACACAATTCCAAATCCAACCATTGGATTTCAAATCTCTAATATTTGTTAGAAAGCTCTTTTCGATACGAACCCAATGGTTTCGGTTTTAGGAGAATCGGACGGTCGGATCTCCCGTAATGTCCGTTTGAAGTCAATGATCAAAATTCGCGAACTACCGCGGCGCGATTCGTTCTATTCAGGCCATTATATATATAATATATATATTATATATATTTCGTCGATTTCCATTTAAAACGTATTTTATAAATCGTTTTAAATTCGTTTTCAAAACAATTTCAACCTCATATTCAATTTCTAATCAAAATTGAATATTCCATATCATCGATATATAAATGATAATATTTTCAAAACATTATATTTTGAAATCACTTCAATTTCAATATTCATTATAAAATCGATATAAATATCGTTCACGTCAAAATGACGTTAATCTAATCAATATGGCTATATATATTTAAATATATTCGTGTCAATCCCACATCGGACATCAAAATCAAATTTTGATCTTTTATTGAATATTATTCAAAAATATTCATTATTTTAAACTAATCGTTATTTTAAAAAATTTGTTCTTCCTGAACTGGAATCAGACACAGTCAATTACCATATAATTCGATTATATGGATTTCATACAATACATGTATACAACAACGTGATAAATAATCATCCGTCATCCAGAGTGCATTCTACACTGTATAAGCATTAAATATAAATATTTAACGCTTATAACATTCTGTCAACCCATCGGTTGACATACAACTAACTATTGGGATTAGTGTATGTCCAATATCATCCCAATACCCGTGTGGGGTTTCAATCAACAAATAATGAATTTTATTTATGCAGTTGGGAGATGTGTAAAATTTATCGTCCCAATCCATATCAGTAAAATGGGCATTCATAAACAAATCGTCTGATTTATAAATGAATATTTATTTTATTCACATCAACGTTAAAAATTATACTTTTAACGACAAAATATTTTATTCAACATATGAATCTTCTCTTTTGTTCATTTATACAATAAAAATGATATTTTTATTGTTCTAACATATTTTAGAAAATTTTGGCGGCATAACAGCGCAATATCAAAATTGGGTAATGTCTAGCATTACCCCTCTCCTGATATTGGCTCGCGCCATACACACAAAACAATTCTAATCAATTCATTTCATCCAATCAACCAAATCCAACCAAACAATCTAATCAACTAAACCAAACAATCAAACAAGTCGTCCATGGTCTGTGGACGACGGGGAACAGTTCATATATGCAGTTATAAAATAAATAACTGTAAAAAAAATTCAGTTAGGAGTTCTCACCTTGGGGATCCACTCCTCCATCCTACCCTTCTGAACGGTTCAGACTGGAATTTGTTTTCCACCAGTTCCATCGCAATCCTTTCACGCTGTTCATATTTTTATTTCGTTACATATATGAAAATCATATTTTTATTTCCTACTATTTTATATTTCCAAAGTGAAGTTCTGTTTTATATTTTCTAAACAAAGTATATGTTGATTTTTCTAAACAACGTCAATTTCAGTTTTAAACCATGTAAATTTCAGTTTTTAAACCATGCTAAATTTCAGTTTTTAAACCATGTAAATGTAGAAAATAATTAACAAGTATTTAGTAATCATTAAATTACCTTGTTCAGTCGATTTATCATGGGATTAAGGTCTTAAAACCCGTCGATAGCTCCCAGGTCATGATCGAAATAAGTCACCCCCTTTCAACGACTAGGGTTCGTCATCGCAGGTGATCCATGGCGCCGGAGGAAGATCGAGGGGGCTCATGTTGCTCGCCTCCACGGCGCATCTCTACGGTGGCAGTCGCTCGCAACCCAAGGCAGCCAGGGTTCAAATCGATTTTGGGGAAGGTTCGGTTTTAGGGCTCGTGGTCTTCGCGTCGGAGCTGGTGATAGACGGAGGGGGGCATGGTGGAGAGGGTTGCGGCGCTGGGGGCGGCGCTGATGATGGCATCACTGGAGGGAAACAGGATTTTTAATTTTATTATTCTTTCATCTGATTTGGACAACGAGAGGGAAGAGGGAATATAAGGGAGAGAGAGGGAAATATTTTATAATAATATATATTTTATTATTTAATTAATTCTTAAAAGCAACCTTTAAATTCGATCTCCAATCGAGACTCAACGACTGTAACCCCTAGCTAATTACCACCATTCCAAACACAATGGGATATGTATCGTAGGCTAATTCGATCGTTACGATCAGTTTCCGCTACGTTTGAAATATAAATCATTATATTAAATTTTAAACGTACATTTCAATTTATCTGGTCACACATGGACCCCAAAAATTCCAGAAAAATTATTTCTAGCTTCGTATTGACAATATGGTCTTAACAAAACTAATTTCATCCAAATTGGAGAACGTTTGGAAAATGGCCATTTTCTGGTCGATCCAAATTGACTAAAACTGTCAAAACACGTTTTCCTTCGTCATGCTCACATATTAATCCCAAAATTTATGAATTTTGGAATTTAGCAATAACTTGACATTCCGGATCCAACAAAAGTGGTTTCGTCAAAAAACGGAGGTCGTTTGCAAAATTTCCATTTTTCAGGGCTATATTTCCATAGCGACTATTCTGAATTTTTAACTGGGCATAACTTTTTATTCCTGCTATGAAATTTCAATTTTTCAGATTCATTGGAAAGATATTTTCAAATAGATTTTAATATTTTTGGTTTCGCTAAAATCCGGTTTATTTTGAATCTTGTACATTCATTTGAAATTTGAAATCGAATTTTCAAACTACCGCGCCATTTCCAATTCCTTTTATAATTAAAATGAATATTTATATTCTAACGTCAATTCAAATAAATATATACATTCTAATTCTATTCAAAATAAATTTCTCGTTGTTATTATTTAAAATAAATCATTTTGAATATTCAAAATTCATTAAAATTGCCAAAACAAAATTTTTAAATTGGTTCGAATTTTTCGGGTTGTTACAATCTCCCCCACTTAAAATCTTTTCGTCCTCAAAAAGGAATGATGGTGAAAGTTGTTTTACTAATCAACTCAACTTTCGTTATTTTAATTATGGCTTAGGTTCTTCAACTTTTCAGTTTCTAAGAACATTTCAAATATTTCAAAATTTTGGCTAACACCCTAAATTTTCAAAAAATTTCGCCATAACCACCTTTGTACAGGAGCACGTGGAAAATCCCCAAACCGCCACACAGGCCTCTCCAATCAAAAAGAAAAAGAAACAGCCAAGCAGCTAGCCAATCGGCTCATAAAATCGCCAAAAACCCCAAGAAATACAATAAACATGTTCCTATTTGTCGGGCAAACAATTTTATTCATCTGCTTAGCTTCCCTGCCATGACCTGTTCAATGTATATACTAGTATATGCATGCAATTTCTATCAATTTTCAATTCAGTTCAACATTTGATACAATTTGGCTTAATGGTTCCAAATTCTAATTAATCAAAACAATAATCAAACAATGCAATTAGCAATCAATTAGTTGATTAACGTTTCAAATTCATAAGTTTGATATATATACAAAAAAATCCATTTTTGGTGCCAAATCACAACAATAAGCCCTATCTAGTTTTGGTTCTCACACCAGTCAATTGGAAATATATAAATATCCCACTTGCGAAACTCGAACACCAACTACTGATGCTATATAGTCATCAATAGTTTCATCCCCGGGTGACTAGAGTGTGATTCTATATCTATCTAGTATATTAAAACTTCAAATACCCATGGATCAGACATATATGCAAAATCTTTATATATTGGATTGTCCAAATTCAATACAAATAAATATTCAAATACGTTGAATAAGGTTTAAATTTTCAAAACCATATTTGTTTTCATTTTAAAAAATATACTCTTCTGACTCATTCTAGGAAACTACTGATCCCATCTCTAACGAGTCATTCTAATTGGATATTGCTAATCCAATCTCTGATGAATTATTTAGTTTGGTTCTAACGTGTCTTGTTCTCCGAGCTCTGTAAACCAAAGCTCTGATACCACTGTAAGGACCCAAAACTTCCCCGTGAAGGAAAGGACGTATTGCTCTGAGGACAAGACAAATCAGAACACAAACACAAGAACATCTCCTTGCTTATTACAACAATTTCATCAGAATACAAGAATATACAGAGTATGAATAAATATTGTACATTCAATAAATATCAGAGATTTACAAGTTACAATGCAGGGGAAAATAATACAAAATACAACTGAAAAGAATATACGGATACAGAGCTTTCCGAATATCATTCCAGTTGTAAACCAGGATCCTGTGAATATAAATCTGCAAAACCAAAACTACAAGTTGCCCATGTGGAAATAGAGGCACCCAGAATTTAGGCTAAAACAATAAACTCCAAGTCAGTCATGTGACTGGTGTGAGAACTAAAACAGTTATTAATCTTTATTTTAAAGTTCGCTAAATCAAGGGACCACGCCGTATAACACGGAACGAGTTTCCTCCCAAGAATACCAGTGCATAAAACAAACAGCGCAATGCTAAATAAAGAACAATGAAGCTATTATAAGACTCAGGTCCTATCACACAATGCGACGCAAGCCGGAGGATAGAGTTTTTACCTTATAATAGCCTAAAATGCTTGGTACGTGAAATTTCATCTTTTATTCTTGCTATAAGTTTATAGTGTCAAAACAATTTCAATCATAAGTATCAATCATAGATGGCATAAGTGCCCCATACCACTATGTCGCCATATATAGGTTTATAATTAAAACCACAAAATGTCGTAATGGAAGTTGGATTTCCATCTGTGAACCAAGGCAACAGATCGTCCTTACCGCTTCGAGACTGTCTAGCCCGAGCCTTTGGAACAGAATTCATCGTCTCTTGGATCGTCAGGGCCAGTCCACTCGATGTGGATTAAAAAGCCTGAATACTGCGTTTCCCCACCCTTTGGGGCGTAAACTGGTCATATCCCGACCAGACTATCGGCCTCGGAATGACCGATATAACCGAGGCGCCTCGCTATCCATCATCCACATAAGTAAAATGCCAGGGCTAGTAAAACACTGACACCACTCCTAGCTAGAAAGAAACACATGCTCTCCCTGATATTGGGATGACCCCATACCTCGTGTATACGAAAGTAAGGATAATCATTGGAATATAACACATAATAATAACAACAGAACAGAAATAGAGAATTACAGCAGATAATGTTCATAAAATTACACTGGAAATAATACATCGTCAGAGTTACACAGCATAATCAGATCATACTTAGCAATAATACAGTTTCAGCTTAATATAAAATGTCTGCAGCGGAATAAAACATAATATACTAAGTGAAGTCTGAACAGAAAAATAGGAATGATAATATCCATCTTCAGCTCCATTGCTATCCAGAATGAATCTGCTAAACCTGTATACAAGGCTGCCCGTGTGGAAAAGAGGGCACCCGAGTTTGCAAAGTGAAACAAACTATGAGTCAGTCATGGGACTGGTATGAGAAATCTTATTTAACCTATTTGATAATAAGGCTAATCAAAGGACCACACCGCTATTGCGGAACGGGTTTAATCCATTGGATTGCCAGTGCATAAGTAAAGTAAATAGTTAAACAACGCAATGTTTTTTAGAAAAATGAAACCATTATAAGACTCAAGTCCCATCACACAATGCAACACAAACCGGAGGATAGAGTTTTACCTTAAAATGGCCAAAAATGCTTGATACGATAAAATGAATTTGATATTATTATTAGTGTATATATGTTTTAAAAACATGTCAATCATAATATATCAATCGTAGATGGCATAGCTACCATATATTATGTTGTCGTACTAGCAATACAATCAAAACTGCATGGGTCATATTGGAAGTTGGATTTCCATCATGACCCAAGGCAAGAGATAGTCCTTACCGAATTCGAGACAATCTAGCCCATGTCTCAGGAACAGAACGCATTGTCCCTTGGATCTTCAAGGCTGGTCCACAAATATGTTAGTGGATTAATAATGCCTAAACAATACATTTCCCCGCCCTATGGGGGCGTAAATAGAGCCACTAGGGACTCAAATAACCGAGGCGACTCATTCCATCATCCACATAAGTAAAAATGTCAGGCCTTGTAAAAACCATGACACCACTTCTAGCTAGAAAGAAACGTATGTCCTCCCTGCAGTCCTTACTCCCGTTTCTGGTTCATACTGGAGTGTGAGGCTCGCGAAGTAGCACTATACACAAAGCTATGCTATTAAAATATATGCTTTGATCATCAACCACAAGGCTCTGCTTTTCAACAATAAGCCTTTATCATTTGCATCTTGGCATGCCACACTGACAATTCACGCCATGCGATTGATGTTTATTAATAAATAACCTCAAAGGGTGTTAAGCAAGAGAATAAATTCTCCACCACCAACGGATAGATATTAATAGAGATCACTCAACATGGAACTAAATCTAGTGTCAGACATACTTCCATTTACAAGTCCGTTCTGGGTCTGAACGAGACTGGAGGCACCGAGCACATCCGGACAATCAACAAGTACGTCCGGACAACTACCACTGTAACCCCTCCTGGGAGCTAACCAATCCAGGGCATCAGTAGTCATCCATTCGATGTTGAAGATTGCCGGTCTTCAATCACCGTCTTCAAATCTTCGACTTCCAGTCGACGTATAATTATTTGAAATGAGATTTAACTCGGACTTTTCAAATAATTCCTGAATATATATAGTTTAAATTAATCTTTCCATTCCATATCGTTTATAATATTTTATAACGATTTATCGATATTTTTATTTATTTAAAAATAGCCATTTTTAGTTAAACGATGCTTCGGGTCATTACATGGCCCTGGCACTGTTTTCATCACATTTGATTTACACTTTTCTCCAAATCTAACCGTTGGATCTTAGCAAATTTTATATCGTTGGAAAGATCTTTCCAAAACAAACCCAACGGTTCCAGTTTTGAGAAAATCCGATGGTTGGATCTTAGGTATAATCGTTTGAAGTTACGATTGCCGAAACGCGAACTACCGCGCGCGATTCGTTTAAATTTTAATTTATATATAAATATAAATCATTTGGAGATTCATACTATTTTCATTGTATCTAAAGTAACAATAAACATTTTGACATTTAAATCAATTCTTTTATTTCATATGAAATGTCGATAAAAATGTGACCTTTGAAATCCATTCTTTTTATTTTTTTCATTTAAAATGTAAATAAAAATATGACTGTTTATTCTATGTTTTCAACTGTATTAAAATTGCAAAAAAAATGTATTCTTTTAATTCCTTTCCTTATTTACATCTAAATTGTAAACAAAATGTAACTTTTATCATAATGTTTTTATTTACAACAGAACTGCAAAAAAAATGCAATATTTATTAAATGTTTTGTTTGTAACCACGTTTGCAAACAAAAATAAAACTTCTTCTTACGGTGTTTATTTGCATCTAAATATGCAAATACAAATGTAATCTTTTTCTACGATGTTTATTTGCATCTTATATATGCAAATAAAAATATAATCTTTTAACTACGATGTTTATTTGCATCTAAATATGCAAATAAAAATATAATATTTTAACTACGGTGTTTATTTGCATCTAAATATGCAAATAAAAATATAATCTTTTAACTACGATGTTTATTTGCATCTAAATATGCAAATAAAAATATAATCTTTTAACTACGGTTTTTGTTTGCATCTAAATATGCAAATAAAAATAAAATCTTTTAACTACGATGTTTATTTGCATCTAAATATGCAAATAAAAATAAAATCTTTTAACTGCTATGTTTATTTGCATCTAAATATGCAAATAAAAATATAAACTTTTAACTACGATGTCTATTTGCATCTAAATATGCAAATATAAATATAATCTAAATTTTAATGTTTTGTTTTTAATTTGTATCTAAATTACAAATAAAAATATAACCTTTTTAAAACTATGTCTTATTTGCATCAAGAAATGCAAATAATAATTTAACTTCTAATTTCAACATTTTATCTGTATCAAAGAATGCAAATAAAAGTATAACTTTTATTTCAATGTATATTTGTACCAAAGAATGCAAATAAAATAATAACTTTTTAATTCATCGTGTATTTGCATCAAAGAATGCAAATAACTTTTTATTTCAATGTTTATTTGCATCAAAGAATGCAAATAAAAGAATAACTATTTTTTTAATGTATGAACACTTTCGCATATCCAGTATTTACATTAAAATAAAGTTTTTAATGTAAATATGTTTATAATTTCAAAACATGAACAATTTAACTAGATTATATCTTAACATTAAAAATGGGATAAAAACATGAATTTTTTTCATACATTTTAACTTTTCATTAAAAATGGGATTTCCACATGCAAATACAATTTGTGTCAAAATGTATATTTTCTAATGTAAATTTATATTGGAGATATAAATTCCAATGTTATACATTTTATAATAAAGTGTCAAATTTTTAATGTATCCTTTTCATGTTCATATATATATATAATCTAATTTTTATACTATTTGACAAATTTATATAATAACAAAAATATTTCAGGAAATTTCGGCAGCATAATGGCAGGGTAATTAAAACTGGCACCGTCCCACTGTACTGCTCCTCGCTCTACCTTAAAGCCTCACAGCTTTTGACAAAGGGGATTTCAATAATCTAGTTTGTACGCAAACAAACTTTTCACAATATCAATCAATTTCTGTTTCTTTTTCTTTTCAACCAAAAGCAAACACCAAAATTCAATCAATCATATATCACAAATCAATCAAGTCGTCCATGGTCTGTGGACAACGGGTGTCGGAAGTTTCTAAACTCCGTTTGCATCCTAATATATTTTATTTATTTTATTTCTGAATCCATATATCTCACCTTGATTTGACGTTGCCAAAAATTGTAACAGGCTCTAAAAATTCTCTGGTCGGTTCTGAAATGAAGATCTCGTCGTTGCGATTCCAACGGATACAGTTTTGTCGAATTCTGATTAAATACGAACAAGATATGATTATACAAAGATTTAGTTATATTTTAATAAATTAATTAAATAATAAAATAATACCCTTCTTCCAAATTGAATTGGGGCCGACGGGTTTCAATACCCTGGTTCGAAACTAGGTCATATTTTCGTTCAAAATTGGTAGCACTTGAGGTCGATCGAACAACACCACGCCGACGTGCCCCGAGAGCCGCACCCCCACCCCCAAAGCTGACGAACTCGGCTCCCCAATGAAGCCGGAATTGGGCTCGACGTAGTCGGCCTTTGGGTGCAAAATTCGACTGTTTCAGTCAGCTATTCTTCAAATTAAATGATAAAACATTTAATTATTTAATTTGATCGAACATTTTAATTCACCGGGGCCACAGACTGACTCTAAAAATTCTAGAAAAATAAATCTGGCTATGTTTTGATGATATGTTCCCAACAAAACTAATTCCATCGAATTTGGAGACCGTTGGAAAAATGGCCATTTACAGGTCGATTGAAATTGACTGAAATTGTCAAAACACATTTTCTTTTGCCACGCTCACAAATTGATTCCAAAAATTATGCAGATTGGAATCCTGTAATAATTTGACATTCCGGTTCCAACAAAAGTGGTTTCGTCGAAAATGGAGGTCGTTTGAAAAATGGCTATTTATACGGATCATATATAAAATTAAATTCCATAACAACTATTCTGAAAATTCAACTGACCATAACATTTGATTCCTGCTATGAAATTTCAATTTTCGAGATTCGTTGGAAAAATATATTTAAATAGATTTAAATTTTTTGGTTTCACTAAAATCCAATCTATTTTGCATCATGTACAGTCAGTCAAAGTTTGAATTCAAATTTTCAAACTGCCACGCTATTTCTAACCCCTTTTAAAGTTAGAATTAAATATATTAGTCAAAACTTCAATTCTGAACAAATTTTTAATTGTTATCATTTAAAATAAATTATTTCAACTATTCAGAATTCAACAAAATGAAAAATTTAAATTGGTTTTGGTTTTCCGGGTTGTTACAATCTCCCCACTTAAGAACTTTTCGTCCCCGAAAAGGAAACTAGAATAAAGTAGGAAACAAAACGGAAAATGTAAATATGGTAAATGTACCTTGCACTAGAGCTAGTCAGAGATATCCACTCTGCACTGGGGATAAGCCTCTTTGATGCTATCCTCTGTCTCCCATGTACAGTCTCTGGGATCTCCGCTCCACTACACTTTGACAAGATGAATTCTTTTGTTCCTCAGAACTCGGGTTTCTTTGCCAATGAACTTTACCGGCTCCCTTCTTACTGCTAAATTCAGGGTAATCTCAAAATCTTGCTATGCAGCTGCCTCCACAATCAAGTCTAGATCATGGACATGCTTCCGAAGTTGAGATACATGAAATACATCATGTACCCATGGCAACCAATCAGGCAACTGAACCCTGTAAGCGAGAGTTCCAATTCTTTCTAGAATAGGGAATGGACCAATGAATCTAGGAGCCAACTTCCCAGCCATCCCGAAACGAACTACTCCTCGTAAGGGAGAAACTTTCAAGTACACATAATCGCCAACAGCAAATTCTAAATCTCTTCTTCTTGAGTCTGCATAACTTTTCTGTCGGCCCTGAGCTGCTAGTAATCTCTTCTTAATAAAATCAACTTTGTCTGAAGCTTCACGGATCATGTCAGGACCCAATACTAGCCTATTGCCTGGTTCAACCCAACATGCAGGAGATTTACAAGGCCTGCCATATAATTCTTCAAATGGCGACATTTCCAAGCATGGCAACTATTATTATAAGAGAATTCGACCAAATGCAAGTGGTCTTCCCATGATCCGCCAAAGTCAAGAATACAAGCCCGCAATAAGTCTTCCAGTATACGGCTCACCCTCTCAGTCTGGCCATTTGTTTGAGGATGATAAGCGGTGCTCAGATTTAATGTTGTCCCCAGCTCTCCTTGGAAAGATTCCCATAATTTACTAGCGAATATAGGGTCACGATCAATTACAATGCTACTGGGGACTCCATGTAGTCAGACAATTTCTTTGAAATAAATTTTCGCCAAACTTTGAGTTGTTCTAGTTGATTTAACAGGAATAAAATAGGCGGTTTTTGTGAGACGATCAACAATCACCCATATACTATCATTACCTTTTCTGGTTCGAGGCAAGCCATCAATAAAATCCATGGAAATTTGATCCCATTTCCAACTTGGAACTGATAGTGGTTGTAACAAGCCGGCAGGTTTTTGCTGATCACTCTTGACTTGTTGGCAAGTAGAACACCTACTGACATAAATGGAGATCTCTTTTCATATATTTCCACCAGAACGTGCGCTTGGGATCATGATACATCTTGCTTACCTCTGGATGAATACAAAGCTTGCATTTATGACATTCATCCATCACCTCTCTTCTGAGCTCAGGAATATTTGGGACACAAATTCGGCCTTTTAACCTCAGAACTACTTTGTCATCAATCTGGAAACTCATGGGTTCGCCTTCCCTAACTCTATTACTAATTCTCTGAATAAATTCGTCATCCTTCTGAAGAGCAGAGACTTTGTCGATCAATGTGGGTGTAATGATGAGATTGGCAAGGATAAGATTGGCGATGCCCGCGTTCTTTCTGCTAAGTGCATCTGCCACAACATTGGCTTTTCCTAGAGTATACAAGATGTCCAGATCATAGGGGCAAGGAATTCAATCCAACGTTGTTATCTCAAGTTCAAATCTCTCTAGGTAAACAGATACTTTAAAGATTTGTGATCAGTATACAGTTCGAACTTTTCACCCAAGAGATAGTGCCTCCATATCTTAAGAGCAAATGCGATGGCCATTAGCTCAAGATCATGAGTGCGTAATTCTTCTCATGCAGTTTTAACCGACGGCTAGCATATGCAACCACTTTGCCCCTTTGCATTGGCACCGATACCTTCTCTAGAAGCGTCTGTCCAGACTTTCAAATCTTGGTTGCCATCAATGATAGTCAACACTGGAGCAGTGATCAACCTCTGTTTCAGCTCTTGGAAAGCTGACTCGCATTCATGGGTCCAAATGAACTTTGTATGCTTCTTTGTAAGCTTCGTCAATGGACAAGCTATCCTCGAAAAATCTTTAACGAATTTCCGATAATAGCCAGCCAATCCCAGGAAGCTTCTGACTTCAGTAGGAGTGCTAGGCTGCTTCCAATTTTGAATGGCTGTGATTTTGCTAGGATCCACTGAAATTCCTTCCTTCGATACTACATGACCGAGGAACTTTACTTCTTCTTGCCAGAGTACGCATTTTAAAATTTCGCTTTTAATACATTCTTTCTCAGAATTTCTAAAACTTGTTCTAAATGTTTCTTATGCTCGGCAGTTGATTTTGAGAAGATTAAAATGTCATCGATGAAAACCAGCACAAATTTGTTCGAAACATCCTGGAATACTCGATTCATCAAATCAACAAAATAGGTTGGAGTGTTGCATAAGCCGAACGACATTACTAACCATTCATAAAATATGTCTGGACCTCTGAAGGCTGTCAAAGGAACACACTCTTCAGCAATACGCAGTTGATGGAAACCTGTAGCTAGGTCCATCTTTGAAAACACTTTCACTCCATTTAAACGATCCAACAAATCATCTATACGGGGCAACGGATACTTATTCTTTAGTGTCTGCTTATTTAAATCTCGGTAATCCACACACAGCCTGAGAGTACCGTTTGACTTGGGAGCAAACACTACTGTTGCACCCCATTTTGAGAAACTAGGTCTGGTCAGACCTTTCCACAAAAGCTGTTTGGTTTGATTGCTCAGTTCTTCTTTTTCTTTTGACGACATTCTCCAAATAGGATGTACAACTGGCCTTGAGTTTGGAAACAAATCAATTATGAAGTCAATTTCTTTACGCGGAGGTAAGCCATCAACTTCTTCGAACACATCCGCATAATTCTTTATGACATGAATATTTTTAACGAGTAGTGGGGGTGACTTCAAGAGCAACCCACAATTATTTTCCGTCGGAATCTGAGCCTACGCAGGGTATAACAATATCCCCAAGCTTCATTTTAACTTTAACAAATCTTTCAGCACATTTAACCTCGGTTTCATGTCTTGTTAACCGATCCAGCCCACGGATAACATCGAACTCAGAAAAATCCATGACGATCAAATTAATAGGGAACCAATAACAAGAAAATGAGATCGACACTCGGCAATATACACCAAGAACAAGGGAACCACCGACCGGACTATGGACATTAATCGACTCTTTAAGATCCCTCGTTTTTAGATTGAGCTTCTTGACTATATTACTTGAAATGAAACTTCGTGATGCACCTGTACCAAATAATACTGTGATAGGAATATTTTTAATATTAAGAGTGCCTTTCAAAACATCTGGCCTTTCTTGTCTTGTTGAGGGTGTTGGAGCTTCTGCCACCTCATTAACTTGAGCCACTTTGGTCATTTTCGAAAACCGGCAATCTTTGGCAAGATGACCCCTCTGATGGCATTTATTGCATTCTTTACCCTCCAGAAACTTTTTATTGGATTCAGATTCAACATTCTTTCGTTTATTCAAAGATTTACAATCCCTTAGCAAATGCCCTGGCTTGTTGTAGTTATTGCATACGGCAGTCGTTAACTGTTCCTCTTTATGCTTAACCTTTTTCTTATTGGATTTTGGCTTCTTGCTGACCTCGAGTTTTGAACTTGCCTCAGGGCTATCAGCTTCGAAATTCCTTTTATTGCTAGAACTGCCTTCTTCTTCATTTTCCAGAACACCTTGCTTATCAAGATCCTCATAGCGACAAGCCATTTCTATCATTTCATAAAAAGAGAGGTGAATATGTGCAGTTACTAAATTTAGGTATTTCCTATGAAGTCCTTTGATAAATCTCCGATTCTTCCTTAAAGGATCTTGAATTAGTTCTGGGGCAAACCGATGAAGTTCTTTGAATTTCTTCTGATACTCCCAAATGGTCATATCACCTGGTTTCAGATTGTAGAACTCATCATATAGCCGATCAATTTCTCTTAGAGGAATAAACTTTTCGGTGAAAAATTCTTTGAATTTCTCCCAGGTAATATTACCTTCTAGATTCTCCTTTGTAACAGATTCCCACCAGAATAAAGCTTCGCCTTTGAGTACCCAAAATGCTACTAGTCTTTTCTGATCATCTTTCAACTTTAAGCCTTCAAAAATTCTCTTAGCCTAATGCATCCATGCTTGTGTTTCAATAATGGACTCCTTGCCTGAGAATGGTTCTCTACCCAGATTTCGATACCTCTTTACTAGAGCTTCTAGATTTGGTTCTGATTGTGGGAGCACGACTGGCTCATTATATTGTTGAACCAAAGATTTACTTCTTCTGTTTCTGCCACTCAATTTCTACTATGTCTGCAAATAGCAGACAAACAGTCAGGCCAACAGAATAGATATTGTAAAACATAGAGACACACATTTAAATGTATATGAATTATGGGGAGTATTTTTACTCATTCTAGGACACTACTAGCCCTATCTATGATGAGTTATTCGTTTTGGGATTCTGTTGATTCTATCTCTGGTGAGTTTGTTAAAATGTTATATTCCGAGCTAAGTTTAACCAAAGCTCTGATACCAAATGTGATGACCCCAAACCCCGTGTATACGGAAGTAAGGATAATCATTGGAATATAACACATAACAATAACAACAGAACAGAAATAGAGAATTACAGCAGATAATGTTCATAAAATTACACTGGAAATAATACATCATTAGAGTTACACAGCATAATCGGATCATACTTAGCAATAATACAGTTTCAGCTTAATATAAAATGTTTGCAACAGAATAAAACATAATATAGTAAATGAAGTCTGAACAGCAAAATAGGAATGATAATATCCATCTTCAGCTCCATTGTTATCCAGAATGAATCTGCTAAACCTGTATACAAGGCTGCCCGTGTGGAAAAGAGGGCACCCGAGTTTGCAAAGTGAAACAAATTACGAGCCAGTCATGGGACTGGTATGAGAAATCTTATTTAACCTATTTGATAATAAGGATAATCACAGGACCACGCCGCTAATGCGGAACAGGTTTACTCCATTGGATTGCCAGTGCATAAGTAAATTAAATCATTAAACAACGCAATGCTTTTTAGAAAAATGGAACCATTATAAGACTCAAGTCCCATCACACAATGCAACGCAAACCGGAGGATAGAGTTTACCTTATAATGGTCAAAAATGCTTGATAAGATAAAACGAATTTGATATTATTATTAGTGTATATATGTTTTAAAAATGTGTCAATCATAATATATCAATCATAGACGGCATAGCTACCATATACTATGTCGTTGTACTAGTAATACAATCAAAACTGCATGGGTCGTATTGGAAGTTGGATTTCCATCATGAACCAAGGCAAGAGATAATCCTTACCGAACTCGAGACAATCTAGCCCATGTCTCAGGAACAGAACGCATCGTCCCTTGGATCTTCAGGGTCGGTCCACAAGTATGTTAGTGGATTAATAATACCTGAACAATACGTTTTCCCGCCCTATGGGGCGTAAATAGAGCCACTAGGGACTCAAATAACCGAGGCGCCTCATTCCATCATCCACATAAGTAAAAATATCAGGCCTTGCAAAAACCATGACACCACTTCTAGCTAGAAAGAAACGTATGTCCTCCCTGTAGTCCTTACTCCCGTTTCTGGTTCATACCCAAGTGTGAGGCTCGCGAAGTAGCGCTATACACAAAGCTATGCTATTAAAAGCTGTGCTTTGATCATCAACCACAAGGCTCTGCTTTTCAACAATAAGCCTTAATCATTTGCATCTTGGCATGCCACACTGACAATTCACGCCATGCAATTGATGTCTATTAATAAATAACCTCAAAGGGTGTTAAGCAAGAGAATAAATTCTCCGCCACCAACGGATAGATACTAATAGAGATCACTCAACATGGAACGAAATCCAATGTCATACATACTGCCATTTACAAATCCGTTCTGGGTCTGAACGAAACTGGAGGAACCGAGCATATCCGAACAATCAACAAGTATGTCCGGACAACTACCACTGTAACCCCTCCTGGGAGATAACCGATCCAGGGCATCAGTAGTCATCCATTCGATGTTGAAGATCACTGGTCTTCAATCACCTTCTTCAAATCTTCGACTTCCAATTGTCGTATAATTATTTGAAATGAGATTTAACTCGGACTTTTCAAATAATTCTCGAATATATGTAGTTTAAATCAATCTTTCCATTCTTTATCATTTATAATATTTTATAACGATTTATCGCTATTTTTGTTTATTTAAAAATAGCCAATTTTAATTAAACGACGCTTCGGGTCATTACATGGCCCTGGCGCTGTTTTCATCAAAAATAGATTTACACTTTTCTCCAAATCTAACCGTTGGATCTTAGCAAATTTTATATCATTGGAAAGATCTTCCCAAAACGAACCCAACGGTTCCAGTTTTGAGAAAATCCGATAGTGGGATCTTACGGTATAATCGTTTGAAGTTACGATCACTGATATGCGAACTACCGCGCGCAATTCGTTTGAATTTTAATTTATATTTATATATAAATATAAATCGTTTGGCGATTCCTACTATTATCATTGTATCTAAAGTAACAATGAACATTTTGACATTTAAATCAATTCTTTTATTTCATATGAAATGTCGATAAAAATGTGACCTTTGAAATATATTTTTTATTTTTTTCATTTAAAATGTAAATAAAAATATGACTGTTTATTCTATGTTTTCAACTATATTAAAATTGCAAATAAAATGTATTCTTTTAATTCCTGTCCTTATTTACATCTAAATTGTAAGCAAAATGTAACGTTTATTATAATGTTTTTATTTGCATCAGAACTGCAAATAAAAATGCAATCTTTATTAAATGTTTTGTTTGTAACCACGTTTGCAAAAAATGCAACTTCTTCCTACAGTGTTTATTTGCATCTAAATATGCAAATAAGAATATAATGTTTTTCTACGATGTTTATTTCCATCTTAAATATGCAAATAAAAATATAATCATTTAGCTTCTATGTTTATTTGCATCTAAATATGCAAATAAAAATATAGTCTTTTCACTATGATGTTTATTTGCATCTAAATATGCAAATAAAAATATAATATTTAACTACGATGTTTATTTGCATCTAAATATGCAAATAAAAATAAAATCTTTTAACCACGATGTTTATTTGCATCTAAATATGCAAATAAAAATATAATATTTTAACTACGATGTTTATTTGCATCTAAATATGCAAATAAAAATAAAAAAATTTAACTACGATGTTTATTTGCATCTAAATATGCAAATAAAAATAAATTCTTTTAACTGCGATGTTTATTTGCGTCTAAATATTGAAATAAAAATATAATCTAAATTTTATTGTTTTGTTTTTAATTTGTATCTAAATTACAAATAAAAATATAACCTTTTTAAAACTATGTCTTACTTGCATCAAGAAATGCAAATAAGAATTTAACTTCTAATTTCAACATTTTATCTGTATCAAAGAATGCAAATAAAAGTATAACTTTTATTTCAACTTTTATTTGCATCAAAGAATGCAAATAAAAGAATAACTTTTTAATTCATCATGTATTTGCATCAACGAATGAAAATAAATGAATAACTTTTTATTTCAATGTTTATTTGCATCAGAGAATGCAAATAAAAGAATAACTATTTATTTCAATGTATGAACACTTTCACATATCCAGTATTTACATTAAAATAAAGTTTTTAATGTAAATATGTTTACAATTTCAAAACATGAACAATTTAACTAGATTGTATCTTAACATTAAAAATGGGATAAAAACATGAAAAAATTTCATACATTCTAACTTTTCATTAAAAAGGAATTTCCACATGCAAATTCAATTTGTGTCAAAATGTATATTTTCTAATGTAAATTTATATTGGAGATATAAATTCCAATGTTATACATTTTATATCAAAGTGTCAAATTTTTAATGTATCTTTTTCATGTTCATATATATATATATATATATAACCTAATTTTTATACTATTTGACAAATTTATATAATAACATAAATATTTCAAGAAATTTCGGCAGCATAACGGTAGCGTAATTAAAACCGACACCATCCCGTTGTATGGCTCCTCGCTCTACCTTAAAGCCTCGCAGCTTTTGACAAGGGGGATTTCAATAATCTAGTTCGTACGCAGACGAATTTTTCACAATATCAATCAATTTCAATTTCTGTTTCTTATTCTTTTCAACCACAAACAAACTCCAAAATTCAATCAATCATATATCACAAATCAATCAAGTCGTCCTTGGTCTGTGGACGACGGGTGTCGGGAGTTTCTAAACTCCGTCTGCATCCTAATATATTTTATTTATTTTGTTTTAGAATTCAGATATCTCACCTTGATTTGATGATGCCAAAAATTGTAACATGCTCGAAAAATTCTCTGGTTGGTTCTGAGATGAAGATCTCGTCGTTGCGATTCCAACGGATTCAGTTTTGTCGAATTCTGATTAAATAATAATAAAATAATTCCAACGGATTCAGATATGATTATACAAAGATTTAGTTATATTTTAATAAATTAATTAAATAATAAAATAATACCCTTCTTCCAAATTGAATTGGGGCCGACGGGTTTCAATACCCAGGTTCGAAACTAGGTCACGTTTTCGTTCAAAATTGGTAGCACTTGAGGTCGATCGAACAACACCACGACGACGAGCCCCAAGAGCCGCACCCCAACCCCCACCCCCAACGCCAACGAACTCGGCTCCTCAATGACGGTGGAATTGGGCTCGACGCGGTCGACCTTTGGGTGAAAAATTCGAGACGATGGCGGAGCTCTAGAGGATCTTGACGATACTGAATTGAAGATCTCAAACCCTACTTCGATTTTCCCTTTAGAACCAGATTTCAATTAACCGTGGATTGGTAGGAATCAGCGAATTAAAATCAGGGAACCACGGCCATTGAAAACAATATACGGCGGCTACAGGAAGTGTATTAGGGTTTTGACCGTATACGGTATTTTATACGGTATATATACGTTTTTTTAATTTTTATTTAATTCTTTTTAAATTTCTATATCGCTTCTAACTCCAAATCAAACCCAATGAGGGATACCCCTAGCTAAATACCCCTATGCCGGACACCATGCGATAGGTCTCGTAGACCCATTCGACTGTTTCAGTCTGCTATTCTTCAAATTAAATGATAAAACATTTAATTATTTAATTTCATCGAACATTTTAATTCACCGGGGCCACAGACTGACTCTAAAAATTCCAGAAAAATAAATCTGGCTATGTTTTGATGATACGGTCCCAACAAAACTAATTTCATCGAATTTGGAGACCGTTGGAAAAATGGCCATTTTCAGGTCGATCGAAATTGACTGAAATTGTCAAAACACATTTTCTTTTTCCACGCTCACAAATTGATTCCAAAAATTATGCAAATTGGAATCATGCAATAATTTGACAGTCTGGTTCCAACAAAATTGTTTCGTCGAAAACGGAGGTCGTTTGAAAAATGGCTATTTATACGGGCCATATATAAAATTAAATTCCATAGCGATTATTCTGAAAATTCAACTGACCATAACATTTGATTCCCGTTATGAAATTTCAATTTCCCAGATTCGTTGGAAAAATATATTTAAACAGATTTAAATATTTTTGGTTTCACTAAAATCTGATCTATTTTGCATCATGTATAGTCATTCAAAGTTGGAATTCAAATTTTTGAACGGCCGCGCTATTTCTAACTCCTTTTAAAGTTAGAATTAAATATATTAGTCAAAACTTCAATTTGAACAAATTTTTAATTGTTATCATTTAAAATAAATTATTTCAACTACTCAAAATTCCACAAAATAGTCAAAATAAAATTTTTAAATTGGTTCTGATTTTCCGGGTTGTTACAGATGTCCTCTCCCATTTCTGGTTCACACCGGGGTGTGAGGCTCGCGAATTAACGCTGCAAAAAGCTACGCTATATTAAAGCCGTGCTTTGACCATCAACCACAAGACTCTATTTTCAATAGAAGCCTTGATCATTTGCATCTCAGCATGCCACACAGGCAATTCACGCTATGCAACCGATGTTTATCAATCACACATAATGAAATCCGATGTCAAACACGCATCCATTTACAAGTTCGTTCTGGTTCTGAACGAAACCGAAGGCACCTTATTCCTCCCCTATATGTCCAATACAGGGGAGAGGTCCTCATATATTCGGTCGACCTACAAGTACATCTGGACGATCACCACATATTACCTTGTCTTGGGTGTACAGCCCAATCAAGACATCAGTAATCATCCAAATGATGTGAAGACCTCCGGTCTTCAACCACCGTCTTCATCCTCGACATATCGTCGAATCAGTTATTCAGAATGGGATAAACCCGGTCTTTCTGAATAACTCGCTTATATAATAAATAAGTGCCATAAAAACACAACATACGGCTCATTCCAATCCAGAATATTTCTTTATTCAAATATTCTTATACATTGGGAAAGGTTCCCGCTAATTTTATCAAAGAAAAATTCTTTAAATTTATTCTTTAATCTTCCTTTGGATATCAACTCAATCTAATTAAAGATGCATTAAAACTCCACTTGGTTTTAATCTTCCCAAAAATCAATATTAACGATTGTTTAACTTGGGAAATCATATCTTGTCTTTAACTGGGTTAAAGAACCAATGTCATTTAAAACACGGTTCACGATAAACCCAAAATAACATTCCATTCCATCAGCCTTTAACCGTAAATTAGCAAGTAAACAAATTCCCTAAGTATTAACCCGAAGGCCGAAACCAACATCAGATCAATACCCAGGAAACCATTCAACTTAACTAATCTCCAGTTAGTTTCTGATTTTCTTGACTCCATTGGGTCTAAGAACAGTATTATTAAAGATACCATTCACGACAATCCAAAATCTTATTCCTATCTTTAACTGGGTTAAAGAACCAATGTCCTTTAAAACAAGATTCACGACAAACCCAAAATCACATTCCATTCCGTCAGCCTTTAGCCGTAAATGAGCAAGTGAACAATTCCCTAAGTACTAACCCCGAAGGCCGAAACCAACATCAGATCAATACCCATGAGACCATTCAACTTAACTAATCTCCAGTTAGTTTCTGATTTTCTTAACTCCATTGGGTCTAAGAACGGTATTATTAAAGATACCATTCACGACAACCCAAAATTCTATTCCATTGTTAATCGGGTTAAAGAACAAGTTTTATTTAAAACACCATTCACGATAAACCCAAAGACCAATTTCAATTCCATTCCAATTAAATATCAATTAATTGGTATGCTTCATTAAATCTAAATAAAAAGATTTAATTTTTTCTCAACTGGGTTCATGAACAGTGTTAATGAAGACACCATTCACGACAAACCCAAAATCACATTTGATATTAAATACAAGGCTCTGAATAGAAAATATATCGGCTTATATTCAATATCAAATTCTAGAATCAACAAAAACCGTATTGGAATAACGACATATATATATATATATCTTCCAAATTCCTGCATGATATCTGTATATAATCACGGAATTCAACATCGAAATATTCCGAAGACAATTTCGATTCAAATTCATTCCAATTTATATATTGGAAATCCTGGTTATTCCTAAAACCATTTCAAATCCAATTTAATTATTTAAAAACATTGGATTTATTATTCTAGTTCATAACCAGTTCATTTCGATAAAAATACCTTTTTATCTTTTCAAATATGGAATTTTTCATCCCAATTCTTTCCAAATCATTTATTGTGATTATACACAAATTATCGATATTTTTAATAATTTTATCAAGGCCCGTACAGTCGATTTCCATAAACGGCCATCGAACTGCACTTACAACGACCTTTTCCAAATTTGATTTGGACTTGATTCCAAATCCAACCGTTAGATTTCAAATCTCTAATATTCATTAGAAAGCTCTTTTCGATACGAACCCAACGGTTCTGGTTTTAGGAGAATTCGATGGTCGGATCTCCCGTAAAGTCCGTTCGAAGTCAATGATCGAAATTTGCGAACTGCCGCAGCGTGGCGCGTTCTATTCAGGCCATTATATATATATTATATATATAATATATATATTATATATATTTCGCTGATTTCCATTTAAAACGTATTTTATAAGTCGTTTTAAATTCGTTTTCAAAACAATTTCAACTTCATATTCAATTTCTAATAAAAATTGAATATTCCATATCATCGATATATAAATGATAATATTTTCAAAACATTATATTTTGAAATCACTTCATTTTCAATATTCATTATAAAATCGATATAAATATCATTCACGTCAAAATGGCGTTAATCTAATCAACACGGCTATATATATTTAAATATATTCGTGTCCATCCCAAATCGGACATCAAAATCAAATTTTGATCTTTTAATGAATATTATTTTAAAATATTCATTATTTTAAAATACTCGTTATTTTAAAATATTTATTCTTTCTGAACTAGAATCAGACATAGTCAATTACCATATAATTCGATTATATGGATTTGATACAATACATGTATACAACAACAGTGATAAATAATCATCCATCATCTAGAGTGCATTCTACACTGTATAAGCATTAAATATATATAATTAACGCTTATAACAGTCTGTCAACCCATCGATTGACATACAACTAACTATTAGGATTAGTGTATGTCCAATATTATCCTAATATCCGTATGGGGTTTCAATCAACAAATAATGAATTTTATTTGTGCAGTTGGGCGATGTGTAAAATTTATCGTTCCAATCCATATCAGTAAAATGAGTGTTCATAAACAAATCGTCTGATTTGTAAATGAATATTTGTTTTATTCACATCAACTTTAAAAATTATATTTTTAACGATAAAATATTTTATTCAACAAATGAATATTCTCTTTAGTTCATTTATACAATAAAATGATATTTTTATTGTTCTAACATATTTTAGAAAATTTTGGCGGCATAACGACGCGATATCAAAATCGGGTAATGTCCAGCATTACCCCTCTCCTGATATTGGCTCGCGCCATACACACACACAACAATTCTAATCAATTCATTTCACCCAAACAATCTAATCAACTAAACCAAACAATCAAACAATTCATCCATGGTCTGTGGACGACGGGGAATAATTCATATATGCAGTTATAAAATAAATAACTATATAAAAAATTTCAGTAAGGAGTTCTCACCTTGGGGATCAACTCCTCCATCATATCCTTCTGAATGGTTCAGATTGGAATTTGTTTTCCACCAGTTCCATCGCAATCCTTTCACGTTGTTCATATTAAAAATCACATTTTTTATTTGCTACACATATAAAAATCATATTTTTATTTCGTTATATATATGAAAATCATATTTTTATTTCTGGCTATTTTATATTTCCAAAGTCAAGTTCTATTTTATATTTTCTAAACAAAGTACATGTATATTTTTCTAAACAAATTATATGTAAATTTCAGTTTTTAAACCATGTAAATTTTGAAAATAATTAACAAGTAATTAGTAATCATTAAATTACCTTTTTCACTCGGTTAATCACGGGATTAAGGTCTTAAAACCCGTCGATAGCTCCCAGGTCACGATCGAAATAAGTCCACCCCCTTTCAATGAATAGGGTTCGTCATCGTAGGTGATCTATGGCGCCAGAGGAAGATCGAGGAAGGGTCCCACGCTGCTCGCCTTCACGGCGCCTCTCTACAGTGGCGGTCGCTCGCAACCGAAGGCAGCCAGGGCTCAAATCGATTTGGGGGGTACGGTTTTGGGGCTCGTGGTCTTCGCGTCGGAGCTGGTGATAGACGGAGGGGGGCGCGGCGGAGAGGGTTGCGGCACCGGGGGGCGGCGCTGATGATGGCGTCGCTGGACGGAACCAGGATTTTTTATTTTATTATTTTTCTTTTTTACGATTTGGTCAACGACAGGGAAGAGGGAATATGAGGGAGAGAGAGGGAAATATTTTATAATAATATATATTTTATTATTTAATTAATTCTAAAAAGCAACCTTTAAATTTGATCTCCAATCGAGACTCAACGACTGTAGCCCCTAGCTAATTAACCCCATCCCGAACACAATGGGATATGTAACGTAGGCTAATTTGATTAGTTTCCGCTAAGTTTGAAATATAAATCATTATATTGAATTTTAAACGTACATTTCAATTTATCGGGGTCACACACGGACCCCAAAAATTCCAGAAAAATTATTTCTAGCTTCGTATTGACAATACGGTCTTAACAAAACTAATTTCGTCCAATTTGGAAACCGTTTGAAAAAAGGCCATTTTCTGGTCGATCCAAATTGACTGAAACTGTCAAAACACGTTTTCCTTCGCCACGCTCACATATTAATCCTAAAAATTATGAATTTTGGAATATAGCAATAAATTGACATTACGGATCCAGCAAAAGTGGTTTCATCGAAAATGGAGGTCGTTTGCAAAATTTCCATTTTTCAGGGCTATATTTCCATAGCGACTATTCTGAATTTTCAATTGGGCATAACTTTTTATTCCCACTATGTAATTTCAATTTTTCATGTTCGTTGGAAATATATTTTCAAATAGATTCTAATATTTTTAGTTTCACTAAAATCCGGTTTATTTTGAATCCTGTACATTCATTTGAATTTTAAAATTGAATTTTCAAACTACCGCTCCATTTCCAATTCCTTTTATAATTAAAATAAATATTTATATTCTAACGTCTATTCAAAATAAATTTCTCCTCGTTATTATTTAAAATAAATCATTTTAAATATTCAAAATTCATTAAAATTGCCAAAAATTGTTTTGGATTTTCGGGGTTGTTACAATACCAAAACTTTAAAAGATTTAAATGGAATTCAATTTCTCGAATCAAAGTACAAATTTTTTAAGTGGCCTCCCCTACTCAGACTCTCAAAAATAAACGTCGATGATGCTTGCACTCATCACCGGAATCATTTCCCAAAGATAAGAGGGTGTATACATTGTTTCTAAAATTCGTTATTAAACAATTTCTATTTGAAATATTTCCCTATTATACTTAGATTAATTTAAAACCTTTGCAAATCAATATTTCAGATGAACCTAAATTTGAATTCTCAATTCCATAATCAGATTCATTCTTATTTCGATATCAATTAATTTACAACATTTTACATTTTCTTAAAATCATTTAATAGTCAATAGTTTCAATATATTGACTAATCAAATAATAAACGATGTTAATTGAAGATTTTCATTTCTAACGACCAATAAATAAAAATTTAATAGATTCCAAATGAAATATATATATAATATTATCTAAAACAATATCGTGTCAGTCTGTCCTACTCGAGTGTTTAGAAATCTTTATCGATGCCTTGGTGTCCCAAGCATCGACCATAATTCATAAATACTCAACTAAACAAATTGACACAATATAAAACAAATTTTATATCAAAATTACAGGTACGTTCTCTCATATACACTCAAACTAATTCTAGGATGTTACAACCCTATCTATAATGAGTTAACCCTGAATTGAGCCAAGGTTATTGCTAAGCCAAAGCTCTGAAACCAAATGTAATGACTTGGATTTTTTGTCGTTTAAGCCGACAAAAACCCACATATGTCGAATCAAATGAATCCAAAAATGTAGACAGTTATTAGGATAAATATAAGAAAAAGAAGAAAGAAGAAAAATAATCATAGAATCTCGCAGCAGAAGGACAAAATATAATAAATAAATAAATAAATAAAAGTTAATGAAGCTGTTAAATCATAAATTTGATTTTTCTTTACAATAATTATCAGAGTTAACTATTATACAACATACCAAGATTTGCAGTGGAATTATACTAATAAATACGTCTTTCATTTTGTTTTTGCATTGATTTTTTTTTTCATTCAAAAAAATTCAAAAATTCAAGAAAAAAACATTTTAATTTACTTTTAAATGGGCACGATGAAGTAAACATATGATTTTTGTCGTTAAATTGATTTTTTTTTTTTTTGGAATATTACTTCTCTTAATGGATAACGAAAGAAAAGTTTGAATTATGAGCAATTTTAGGGTAACTGGTATATAAGGAGATTAGTAGGTGATGAGTATGAAGTGTTTTATAAATTGTAATCTTCGATTAAATGAATGGTTGATTTAGAGTACTTATGATAAAATTTTCGATCTTTTAAGTTAAGTTATGCTAAAATATTCTTGTTTAACACTCTCTTTTCCAAAAAAAAGTAAAAAAAAGAAGAAGAAGAAAAAAAATGTTAATAATAAACAACACCTACGGTCGATTGTGCATGCACATTGCACATAAGTGTGTGCATCGCCAACCTTCGTACTTTCTCACGTCAATCCGAAAGGCAATGCTTGGATTGTATAGTTGGCCTCGGTTAACCTAAGTTAGGTGTTTGTAAAAAATAACGTGAATATTTTTCAAAATAAAGAGAGATTAAGAAATTGAAATCCAAGCACTATCTTCACTTATTTGACCTAACTTGTTAACCAAAAGGAAATAAAAATGTCATTTTACAATTGTTGATAATCGTTTATAAAATTTATTTCATAATTGCACTATGTTTTCAACCGAAACTACTGGCTAAGCTAGATGAGATTGTAACGATATCCTGACTTTTGTTTGAAGTTTTGATTAGTAACGGACTGAAATTTCATGGTGATGACTCAAACTTGTATCTAACTCACTCGTATCAAATTTAAAAGTAAATTATCTATTTGTAAATATTTTTTCGAAAATTTGCATTCATCTTGTAAATAAACTTGCACTTAGAAAATTTTCGCATTATACTTGGATTTTGTGGGTAGTATCCACCGAAAACCATCACGTGACAACACTCGTCCTACTAGGGACACCTAGAGGTATAACAGCATGTTGCATACGCTCAATGCAATCGTGCTCCCTACGAAAATGGATTTATCTTAGTTTATTGTTTTGTTCATTCGAGGACGAATAAAAAAATAAGTGTAGGGATATTTGATGTGCACGTAAATGTACACATTTTACCCACATATTTAATCTTGTTTTAGTTAAAAATTTGAATATTTTTGGGTATTTTATATGATTAACCCATGATTTAAATGTTTTCAAAATCATCACTCATTTGGAGGGAAAAATGGTCATGTATGCATTTTCTAATTTGTGGTAGTGTTTATTTGTACCCTGTAGTTGTCTCTTGTAGGAAGTTAGGAGAAAAATGAAGTATGCACATGAAGATATGAAGAAAGTCATGCACATACACAAGAAGAGGAAAAGAAATAATTTATCCTATGGAAAGTGGAGGACCCCACCGACTCAACTAACCCACTTACTTTTAAGGCTTCATATTAGAGACTAATGCACTAATTGGTTGAGACAAAAAAGGCATCATGCATTTTACATGATTGATTAGTGACTAAAGACAAAATTAGAAGCTTCATGAAGTGGGCATTTTTGGTAATTCCCAAGAAGAGTGATTAGGGTTTCAGGGTTTTAGATCATGTATAAATACCCCCATATGTTCATGTGAATGGATCCTCTCTCCTTTATTTTGTTTAGTTTGGAGGATCAAAATAAAGCTCTCTTTCTTTCATAGCTTCTTAGTCATTTCCCTCTTGTGTAATTTCCTTTTTCAATGTTAGTAGTGTAAATTTACATTTCACACAAGTAGATTAATTCAGTCTATGTTTATTAATTAGTTTTCCATTTACTTTGCTCTCTTTTTCTTTTGTTTCATGTTGCAAGCTACAATTACTAGTATGATAACAAGTATTAGAAGCTAAACCCCTTCAATTTAGGGGTAATGAAGCTCTCTGATCATCTAGCCTCAACATATTTTGATTGTTTATCTCTTTAAGTGCTTAATGGAAGAATAGTTGTTTATGTTAATTTGTGTTTCATGATTGAATTTGATAGTCTATGTTGCTCACAGCAAATAGACTATGCTTAAACACATTATTCACAAGTTGCATTCTCATCTAAATATGATTATGACAATAAATTGAAATTATTATCAAAATCTGATGGCTCATATTCTAGTCATTAGTTAATAGGCCCAGATTAAAATAGATTTTATTTTCAACAGTGTTGTCATTTTTCATAGAAGTTAGTAAGTGGTTTAAGTGGTGTGTTATTGTTTGATGGCCAATGTTGAGCTAATTAATAGTTCAAATAAGCCATGCTTAGGATAAACACATCAATTGAACTAACTAATGACCAAATTAAAGGGATAGTAATTTCATAATTTGTTGAACTATATGATCTAGAAGGTGGATTAGCTTCTAAATTGAAATGTAACTCTCATACTTTTTATCTATCTTAGTTTGTTAGTTTAATTTAGTTGTAGTTAACAAACTTAAGTTTGATTTAATTTGATTGAGTAGAATTAGAATAATTTCCTTCTCCATGGATCGACCCGTATTCTCCACGTACTACAAGTGTACGTCGTGCGCTTGCAGTTTAATACACTTTACGACGGATTTCTAACTGATAGAATTTCCTTCATTGAACAAAGCTCCATCTTTATCTTCATAACGGTGTCTTCAATAACTGAAAAACCCAGGCTGACCCGAACACAAATGAAAAGACAAAAATACTCAGATTAGAACTAAAATATTCTCATATTAGTCGAATCAAAACCATGTGATAATATGAATGCCACGGTGTCAGAGATGCTTACGGTAATTCACATCTCATATCTAACGTGTTCATGAGTGCAGTAACTTAAGAGATGTTATAGGAGTTTCCATCTCCTACGGATCCGTTATACTAGATACTACATAATACAATACGCTATTATAATAGTATCAATGGGAAACATACTATTGAAAATAGCGTAAGCATGATTACCATTATTATCCTTACACCATGTAGCGACCCGTGCTTCCCGGGCGGCCTAAACCGAACGAGAAGGCGGACTGCTTTAAGAACAAGACAAATTGGAACACAAACAGTAGAACATTTCATTGCTATTTACAACAATTTACATCAGAGTACAAGAATATTCAGAGTATGAATAAATATTACATAGAAAAATATCAGAGATTAAAATACATAGCAGCGGAAATAAAATGTATAAATACAATGCGTAGCGGAAATACATTAACAAATACAACTGAAAGAAATACACGGATAAAGAGCATTCCGAATATAGCTCCAGCAGTAAATCTAGGATCCTGTGAAAATAAATCTGCAAAACCAAAACTACTAGCTACCTGTGTGGAAAATATGGGCACCCGGAGTTTAGGTTAAAACAATAAACTCCAGGTCAGTCATGGGACTGGTGTGAGAACTAAAACAGTTATTTAAAACTTTACTTTAAAATAAGGTAAATCAAGGGACCACGCCGTATAACACGGGACAGTTTACCCCTAAGAATACCAATGCCTGAAACAAACAGCGCAATGCTAAATAAAGAAAAATGAAGCTATTATAAAACTCAGGTCCCATCACACAATGAACGCAGTCGAGGATAGAGTTTTACCTTATAATAGCCAAATATGCTTGGTATGTTTTAAAACAAATCTTTTATTATTACTATAAGCGAAGAAGTCAACTTCAAATATAAATGTATCAATAATAGACGGCATGGGTACCATATATCATATCTCCATACTAGGCTCTACAATCAAAACCGCAAAAATGACGTATTGGAAGTTTGGCTTTCCATACTGGTGGCTCCTGATCTGAAAGATCTATCGCGTAGTGCAATACCCAACGGTTTACGTCGCAGGCATGCGAAAACACCGTAATGCACATCCGCACTATCCAGGAAACAAGTTACTGCGGCTTACGTCCAAGCATTGGAAAACACCGCTAACTCTATCCATCTGGGAATCGGGGGTGTGCCCTATTCCTACTGGTGTGGGGGGACCACACCCAGTATCACCTCGGTCGACCGAATCCATGACAACCCGTAGGATGTCTATCCTCATCTCTAAAGCAAACTGATCTAACCATCAGTTTGCCACCATACCGGTATGTGAGGCTCACGAATTAATGCTACACAAAGTTGTGCTATATTAAAGCTGTGCTTTGATCATCATCCACCAAACTTTGCTTTTCAACAAAAGTTTGGATCACTGCATCTCAGCATGCCACACTATCAATCCATACTGTACCACTAATTTCTGCCGATATATAACTTCTGAGCTTGTATAGACAGCATGGGTACCATATACCATGTCGCCATACTAGGCTCTACAATCAAAACCGCAAAAATGTTGTATTGGAAGTTTGGATTTCCATACTGGTGGCTCCTGATCCGAAAGATCTATCGCGTAGTGCAATGCCCAACGGCTTACGTCGCAGGCATGCGAAAACACCGTAATGCACATCCGCACTATCCAGGAAACAAGTTACTGTGGCTTACGTCCAGGCATTGGAAAACACCGCTAATTCTATCCATCTGGGAATCGGGGGGTGTGCCCTATTCCTACTGGTGTGGGGAGACCACACCCAGTATCACCTGAATCGACCGAATCCATGACAACCCGTAGGATGTCTATCCTCACCTCTAAAGAAAACTGATCTAACCATCAGTTTTCCACCATACAAGTATGTGAGGCTCACGAATTAACGCTACACAAAGCTGTGCTATATTAAAGCTGTGCTTTGATCATCATCCACCAAACTTTGCTTTTCAACAAAAGTTTGGATCACTACATCTCTGCATGCCACAATATCAATCCATACTGTACCACTAATTTCTGCCGATATATAACTTCTGAGCTTGTACGTCTCAGAGAAGGGTGTTAAGGAAGAGAATAAATTCTCCGCCACCAAAAATATATATATTTAGCAGAGATCAATGAATACAGTGTAACGACCCGCATTCTACGCATCATAGGATCGTAGGATATTTATTTCTTTCACATACGAAGTCGTATGGTCATGTAACTTTGGGAGACGACTATTGGGGTCATTTCCCATGTTCATGATTTTTCTCGATTTTTAAATGACCATTTTACCCCTAGTTGGCACTGTTTTGGCCATAACTTTTGACTGGAAAGGAATTTTGACCTTAAACCACTTCCATTGGCTTCAGATGATGGTTTCTCTTTCCGTGGAGTGGTCACATTAGCCAAACGGACTCACCGTTTGGGAGATATGGCTGAAACAAGTTTCAGATGGTGAAAAACAGCTTAATTGGGCTTAACCGGGTGATTAGCAGCTAGGCCCAAGGGGAATTTCGGGTTTAGAGGTATAGGAGGACTGACTAGGGTTAGGTTATCACTTTCATTTCAGTTTTGAGCCGCCACAAACCTCCTTGAGACCTTAGTAATGGCTTCCATCCTCTAAAACCACTCCAAAACACATTTTAGTGAAGACTAAGCCTAAACTACATCAAAACAAGGCCAAATAGCAACAAAGCAAGGTTGGAGCTGCTGCTATACATAGGAATTCGACCCAAACAGAGGATATTTCAGATTTGGTGTTTTATTTTGTGGCCAAGGTGAGTGATAGCATCGTTTTGACACTAATTACAGTTAATTAAGGGTAATTAGTGAAGATTAGCGAATTTATACACTAATAAATCCTGAAAAAATGTTTAGAATTTCTTAAATAATATTTCATGCCTCTGTTAGAAAATTTAGACGATTTGATTAAGTTTTACTAAGTATGTGCTTAAACATGATTAAGAAGGATTTTAGGAAAATGTGAGGTTTTAGTCACTTTTGATCCATTTTGATTCATTTGAATTGTTGTTTGCTGTTTGTGGTTGCTATTACATGTTGCTATGACTCTATGGTATGTTTTATGATTGATTAGAATAGTTAAATTGGTCGAAAACGTCGTCGAATGGCGTAGAAAGCTCGCTGGAAAGTTGCAGAAATGTGCAGGTCCCGAACCGGTTCGGATCGGAGCAGGGGTCGGATCGGACTAGTGAACTGACCAAGGGAATCCGAACTGGATTGGGACTTGTCACTAGAAGAGGTTTGGCAAGAAGGAAGGCCATTGCTTAGAGTTGGAGTTGGACAGAAGATCGGATCGGAGCAATGGAGCAGATTGGATCGGAGTAAGGGAGCAGACCGGATCGGAGAAAGGGAAAAGGACGGATCGGAGCAGGCAAACAAGTCAATCAGAAAGAATCGGATCGGATGAACGACCTCCGAACCGAACTCAAGCAGAGACACACCCGAACCGAACCGATATCTGGAGGGGGAGAATCACTGAACCGACCCGACCCGGAGGAGGACACCGACCCGACCCGAAGTGGAGTATCCGACCCGAACCGATGAAGGTGATGACTACCGACCCGAACCGATGAAGGTGATGACTACCGAACCGAACAGAATTCTAGAATTATTAATGCGCGACAACTCTTCTGAAGACCCACTCCAATTCGACCAAACCCGAGGTGCAAAGGAAGTCCAAATGAGAAGTTAGAGCTTAAGATTCAGATGGGAATCAACGAGTTCGCTTCATGGTTGGGCTTTGTTGCGGGACGCGTGCCAAGGAGTTATCGACGTCTATAGCTTTGGACCACTATGGTAGGAGGTATGAAGGCGGATTCAGGGCCATTATGGCATCGGTAGAACCAAGGGCTACGACCAATGAAGTGGGTCATTGAAATGTTTGGTCATGACTCCAAGTGTTTGGCTTGGTCACATCAGGGTTTCTACAAGTCGGGATTCGTCGTTATCTCAGTTTGTCTAGTGTTCCAAAGTGGTAGATATCGTACGCTTTACGCACTGAGTGAGAGATGTGAGGATGGTTGCTATGGTTGATTTGTTTGCTATCATTATGACATGCACACCCCACCCCCGTATCCTTACACCCTTTATTATGGCTGGAGTATTGTACGGTATGTGGTACTAACTCTTTGGTTGCAGGTCCAGGTTCAGGTATGGCTTAGTATACCTGTTATTATTCTGTTTAGATTCTTATCGCTCATACCAGGCTTTATGTCTGACCCAGAGTTTTATGTCTCCTCTTATTACTCTGGGTGCTCACACGAGCAGACTAGAGACAGGTTAGCTGGTGATGCACGGGTAGATGATCCGGAGACGAGCAGGAGGCTTCCACGTACTATATACATAATATTCTCCCTGCGTTGTTGAAGATCACTGCTTGGGCATTGTTGGTGTATCTTCTACTTTAGCTTTCTTTTGTTTAGAGACAGTAAATTTGGAAAGTTGTAATAAGCTGTATTTGGATTTCCGCTGCTTTGAGATTGATGTTGGTTTTAGTTATCAGCTTATGCACTGTCTCGCCTGTTTTATGTCAAGTACATTATCATTATTATATTTTATTCCATGCGTTGTGAGACATTCTACAGGTTCTTTGATTAGTTCATTCCCTTCTTTCCTTTCTTATGGCGACCGTCTTGTGCTAGTCGGGCATGTTTACAGCGCACTTTTGGAGGAAATGCAGTCTGGTGCGGGGCGGGCCGTCACATACAGTATAAAGGAATACAATGTCAAACACACTATCCATTTACAAGTCTGTTCTAGGTCTGAACGAAACCGGAGGCACCTTATTCCTCGTCCCGTATGTCCAGTACAGGAGAGAGGCCCTCGCATATCCGTACAATCAACGAGTGCGTCTGGACGGCTACCACTGTAGCTCCTTCAAGATAGCTACTCCAATCATGGGCATCAGTAGCAACCCATCCATTCGATGTGAAGATCGTCGGTCTTTGCACCGTCTTCAATCTCTTCGACTTTTCGTCGTATCAGTTATTCAGAATGGGTTAAACCCGGCCTTTCTAAATAAATCGCGTATCTTATAATCAAGTGCTATAACAACACATCATACGCCTCATTCCAATCTAGAATATTCTTTTATTCAAATATTCTTTTCACAATTTAAACCAAATTAAGGTTTTCCAAACTAGTCGGGATTAGCGCACCTTACCGAAGTAATCACTTATTATATTTTCCAATCCCAACCTATTCATCCCATGGAGCAAAACTGGTAATACTCCATATCTAACACTACGGTGTTATCAGTAAAAACTAATTACCATTCTACGTTCAAATAAAATTAAAGGTTTAACTATTGCTTGGAGCAAAACTGATGATACTCCATTCTTGATCATTTTCTTGAATTGATAATTTTAATTATCACATTCACATTTCAATCTAATTAAATATTCATTAAAACTCCACTTAGTTTTAATCTTCCCAAAAATCAATATATTTTATGCCACCAAACTGAAATATATTTAGCATAGAAGGGTGTTAAGCAAGAGAATAAATTTTATGCCACCAAACAGAAATATATTTAGCAGAGATCAGCGAATCAGTACCGAAATACAATGTTAGACATGAATCCTCTCTTTACCTAGGTTAAAGAACCAATGTCATTTAAAACACGATTCACGATAAACCCAAAATCACATTCCAATAACCATGGAATCTTCACGGAAAACAGATAAATATATATAATCGATATCAATTTCTTTATCCGACTAATAATATAAATGGAATAACGAAAAGTCTTTTGAATTCAATATGTATTAACAGTCTTCCTCCACAGAAACTCACTTCGATTATTACCAAATCAAATTCCATTCAATTCCAATTTAATATATTAAATTGGAAATCTTTACTTTGGAAAATCCCAAAATCTTAGTTAAAAGATTAAAAATTCCAAATCATATTCTTCACTGTTAATTAGGTTAAAGAACAAGTGTTATTTAAAACACCATTCACGATAAACCCAAAAATACAATTTATATATTCAATTCCAATTAAATATTAATTAATCAGAAAACTTCACTAAATCTTAATTTAATGATTTATTCTTTTCTCAACTGGGATTAAGAACAGTGTTAATGAAGACATCATTCACGACAAACCAAAAATCCAATTTGATATCAAATACAAGGCTCTGAGTAGAAAATAAATCGACTTATATTCAATATCAAATTCTGAAACCAACCAATATCGTATTGGGAAAATGATATATATATCTTCCAAATTCCTCAACAATATCAGTATAATCACGGAATCCAATATATAAATACTCCGAAGATTATTTCCACTCAAATCCATTCCAATTTATGTATTCGAAAAATTCTGGATATTTTAAAACCATTTTCAAATCCAATTTATTTATTTCTAAAAATAAATAAATTATTATTCTAGTTAATAACTGGTACATTTCGATAAAAAAAATATTTTTATCTTTTCAAAATTGGAAATTTTCATCCAAAATCTTTCCAAATCATTTATTATGATTTTACATAATTTTTTCATATTTTAATAATTCTATTATCGCCTGTACAGTCGGTTTCCAATAATGGCCATCGAACTGCATCCATAGCGACCTTTTCTGACATTTGATTTAAACATATCTCCAAATCTAACCGTTAGATTTCAAATCTCTTCTATTCATTGGAAAGCTCTTTTCTATACGAACCCAAGTGTTAGGGTTTTAGGAGAATCCGACGGTCAAATCTTCCGTAACATCAATTTGAAGTTAATGGTCGAAATTCGCGAACGGTCGCTGCACGGCGCGTTCTATTCAGGCCATTATAATATATATATATATATATATAATTTCATCGATTTCCATTTAAAACAAATTTTATAAATCGTTTTAAATTCGTTTTAAAAATGATTTCCATTTCAATTTCAAATCAAAAATTAATATTCCATTTTAAATTCGTTTTAAATTCATTTTAAAACGATTTCAATTTCAATTCAATTTTCAAATCAATATTGAATATTCCTTTTAAATTCGCTTCAAATTCATTTTTAAAATGATTTCAATTTTATTTTCAAAAATAAATCAAAATTGAATATTTCATATGAATTCTTTTTAAATTCATTTCAAAACGATTTCAATTTTATTTTTAAATATAAATCAAAATTGAATATTCCATTATAAATTCGTTTTAAATTCATTTTAAAATGATTTCAACTTTATTTTCAAATATAAATCAAAATTGAATATTCCATATCATTATAATATTAAAATGATAATATTTTCAAAATATCAGATTTTGAAATCACTTTTCGACATCCATTATCAAATGAATAAAATCGACAAAATTCCAGTTCGTGTTAAAATGGCGTTTAACGACTTAACACGGCTTCACATTTCAATATTCACTGAATAATATTTTAAAATATTCGTTAATTCAAAATATTCTTTATTTTAAAATATTCATTATTTTAAAATATTCTTTGATTTAAAATATTCGTTAATTTCTGAATAAGAATCAAACTTAATCAATTACCATGTAATTTTATTTACATGGATTTCAACATCACCTGTATACAATAATAACGATAAACAATCATTTAAATTTCATACCACATCCAGAGTGCATTCTGCAACTGTATAAGCATTAAAATAAATAAATAGCGCTTATACAGTCTGTCAGCCCATCGATTGACATACCACTAATTATTGGGATCAGTGTATGTCAAATATTATCCCAATACCCGTGTAGGGTTTTCAAACAACAAATACTGTTTATTATTTGTGCAGCTGGGCGATGTGTAAAATTTATCGTCCCACTCGATATCATATAAATAAGTGTTCATAAACAAACCATCCGGTTTGTAAATGAATATTTATTTTATTTTCATTTCATAATAATTTATTTATTTATTTTTATTTAAATATTTTTTACATACCGTTCATATTTTTATATACAACAATAACAATCCCAATCACAATAATCAAACAGTCAACTGGTCTGTACAATAAATAGTGTCGAGGACTTCTAAGCCCCATCCGCATCCTAGTATATATTTACTGTAAATTAAATTGAGTGTGAGAGAGATCTCACGTTTGTTTCCTCTCCTCCATTCTTTATTTCTGAATTTCAGTTCTGTTTGGATTTAAATACGCCTCTAATTCTGTTTTGCCCCATTTCAGTCCTGGTCAGTTTCATTGTGTAGAGTTCGGCAAGATGATTCCAAAACATCTGAAATCATTCGATTCTATTTTGAATTGCATAAGATACAGGGTTTTAAACTTTAAACATTTAAAAATATAATTAACATAATGAAATAATTAATTCCAACCCTTAATTACATTTTAGCCACTAATTCTTCTTCTACTCTACGCTGTAACATACGAACCTCGCTCACCACAATCATCTTGCCGTCGCACCAAATCAAAGCAGCCAGACCCAAATCGAAGTGCACCACGACGCGTGCATTGGCATGATCTTCCGCTGCCCCAAGCGCCACCGAACTCGGAGGTCCCCACTTGCCGGAAAATGAGCACAAACCGACTGTCTTCTTGGTTCGATTTTGCACAAATTTGTTCACCAATCCAGATCTTGACCATTAACTTATAGATCTTGCGATTCATAACAATAATCCAGTTATATGTTCTTGAAATTAATTTGTGGATTTGTAGATTGAGGGGAATCAAAATCGGAAAATAATCGTCGTTCATTTTAGTGTTGGCGGCGGGTTTCTTTGTATGGACCTAGGGTTAGAGAGACATGGTTATTTATAATATATATTTAATATTATTTAATTATTTTATTTCATATCAATGAAACTTCAAGCACCGAACTCCATATTCTATTTTAATTTGAAATTGAAATGGAAGTGGAAATCGTTTTCAAAACGAATTTAAAATGATTTATAAAATTCGTTCTAAATGGAAATCGACGAAATATAATATATTTATATATATTATATAATGGCCTGAATAGAACGCGCCGCACAGCGACCGTTCGCGAATTTCGACCATTAACTTCAAATTGATGTTACGGGAGATCCGACCATCGGATTCTCCTAAAACCAGAACCATTGGGTTCGTATCGATAATGAATACAAGAGATTTGAAATCTAACGGTTAGATTTGGAGACATGTCCAAATCAATTTCAGAAAAGGTCGCTACGGATGCAGTTCGGTGGCCGTTATTGGAAACCGACTGTACGGGCGATAATAAAATTATTAAAAATATGGAAAAATTATGTAAAATCATAATAAATGATTTGGAAAGATTTTGGATGAAAATTTCTAGTTTTGAAAAGATAAAAATATATTTTTATCGAAATGAACTAGTTATTAACTAGAATAATTATTTATTTATTTTTAGAAATAAATAAATTGGATTTGAAAATGGTTTTAAAATAACTAGAATATTTCCAATAAATAAATTAGAATGGATTTGAGTGGAAATAATCTTCGGAGTATTTAGATATTGGATTCCATGATTTTATGGATATTGTTGAGGAATTTGGAAGATATATATATATATCGTTATTCCCAATACAATATTTGTAACACCCCACGTCCATTAATGTCACTCACAAAGGGAATGCATTAACTTCCATGGAGCGTATTTAGTGTATAGAACAGAATATAACAAGACAGATATAAATAATGGTACTTGAAAATTTTAAAATAACTTTTATTGCAGCGGAGAAATAGTTTGATTACAACAACTTCATAAACCAAGTACACTTAATATCCATCTTGATAAATTGTTTCAGAGTACATAAAATAAAAAGCATAGACCCCAACACAAGTAGCCATAAAAGAGATGAGTTGAACTTTACTTTCAGCAATCCAAGCACTTCCAAAAGAGAGAGAAAGAGATCCAAGATCAAGCTCCACTAGTACTAGTCCCACCCTGAGAACCTGGGGGGAAAAGGAAGAAAAGAGGAGAAAACAAAGGGGTCGGACATAAAGTCTAGCGAGTATAATAACTTTAACAATATAATTATTAAAGTAACAAGGATAAGGCATAAACTGGTAAGATAAGATATGACCATGAAACAAGTGGGCATGACGAAGCAAATAAGAGGAATATTCTGGCATTAATCTCGTTCCTAATTACTATAGGATAATTACTATACTACACCACCACTAGTCACCCTAAAAGTTGATTCCATCTACAAAACTTAATAATGATAATGGTAGTTCGTGTACCCCTAGCTGCCTTCATAGGTGTCGTCGGCTCCTATCTCCACTAGTTGTACCCACTACCCTCATTCGATCGGCTCCCTAACTCATAGATACCCATGCTGGTCCCATAGTGGGGTGTATCACTCCCCAAAGTGGCAACCCGATACCACTAAAGATGCACGGCTTATATTTACATGATGCAACAACATCTTACCTACCAGCCCAGGCCCACACATGCACAAGTCCCAATTGGACTTGCGGGACCACTGCTAACCCGTTTTGACCTCTTACAATCAAATCCAGTAAGGGTGTCCCGTCCTCGACTTGGGTCGAGCTCACAAAGATACTTAATGGGTTACTGGTTTGAAAAGGCCCCCTCCCCACATGCATGACACAAGCTTTCCACCTATGCTTGGTCCCCACTAAGGTTTCCCACTTAACCCCATTTTTATTCATGTCTTCTTACATGTTTCAACTTGGTTAAGTGCATCTAATCGTATTTCACATGCCACCCAAGGCACCCACTAAATTTCACATGCCACACAAGGCACCCACTTAACCCCCCATGTCCCACCACATGTTTATCTGGTTAAATGTTACTTAATTCATTAGAACCGTAACCTTGTAAAGACCTCCCACATTAAGCTGACATTTGCGGTTGTTGGATTTGTCGGGCGGGTCCGGGCAGTCTTATACCGCAAACGAGCCTAACCTCGTGTCTTTACAATTGTTACACATTTAATTCGTGCCTTTGACCTCTCACATTAGACTGGCATTTGTGGCTGCTGGATTTGTTGGGCGGGTCCGAGCAGTCTTACACCACAAAAGAGTCTAGCCTCGTGTCTTAGGCGGTTAATTATTACACATCTTTATTTAACCCTAAATTGGACTAATATCCCTATTCAAATTCATCAATAAATTCCAAATTTATTTATGTCCATTATTGTCTCTTAAAATTATGTCCATAAATACCAATTATGCCAATTAATGTCTCAAATTAATTATATGCCTTTTAAGGCCATTTTATGCCAATTCACAATTTATGTATATTCAATATTATCCCATCATCCCCACGCTATTCGTACATTTTCATATGACATATGTTAGACTCGCAAATAGTCTAACTCATAAAAAGAAAAACAACATCACATAACACATAAAATAGATCTAAGGATCATGACATAGGATTACATAGCCAATACCTTGCATATAAATTTCATTCTAACAAGCATATGATACAAAACTAGCATAGATGATGCGCGAAAACTTGCATAACTTATGTACTGCTATAGATCCAAACATAAAGGTGTGAACTTGCATATGGATATAAAGATGTAATCTTGCATATTGATCTAAACATAAAGATATAATCTTGCTTATGGATCTAATCATAAAGGTGTGAACTTGCATATGGATCTAAACATATAGATTAATGTCACATAAACTAGCATGTGCATATACATGTTTCACATATACTTTAACAACCTAAACTTACATAAGATTCATATAAGAATATATGATCCAGTCACCACAGACTTGCATAAGATATATGATTCAACTTGCATAGGATTCACATAAGAACTAACATATGATCCAACTTGCATAAAATTCACATAAGAACTAACATATGATTCAACACCACAAACATACATATAATTTACATCACATGATTCAAAATCATATTCTTATGATTCCAATTATATCTTATCATGATTAAATTAACGAATTATTTTGTGAAAGCTATCATACTCACAATAAAAAAGAATAGTCTTGCCTTTCTGGAATCTGTATTCTGAAATTGAATTGCTCGCCTTTGATGTAGACTTAATTGTTATTTTAGATTTGATTTGATTTTGATTCAAGCCTCTATCTTGCTTTAGGGTTGAAAGTGTATGGCGGCTACTCTAGGTCCTCCATTGACGGCATGGCGGCTCTTGGTATGAATTTGTGTGATTAGGGTTAGGGGTTTAGGGTGTTTTTATAGAAGATTAATTAATTAAGAGCCGTCGGAATAACCTAGGAATAACCAGAACCATTCAGATAACCACCTAAGCCCTAGTGACTCAGCAATGACTCACTGTCCGGATCAGAATACTCCAGAAATATGTGCAGGCTTTTAGCCCGATCTAGGCGCACTTGGCAGGTGCGCCAGTGCATTTTTGTACTGGCGCACTTCGCAAGTGCGCCAGTGCATTCTTATACTGGCGCACTTCACAAGTGCGCCAGTGCATTCTGGCCTGTTTCCGGTTTTTCTGCCTAACTTCGTTCGTCCATATCTCTTTCATACGGTGTCCGTTTTACGCAAACTCGGACTCTATCTCAACCAGAATTTCGAGACGAACACAATGGCGCAACCCGTTTCCCTTAATTCCCACATTTTAAATTAAGTATTCTTTTATTTGTTAACTTAATATTTAAAATTACGAGGTGTTATATTCTCCCCTCCTTAAAGGATTTCGCCCCCGAAATTTCCAAGTTAAGGAGAATGCATATCCTAACATCCAATCATCCATCTACTCAACCATCAAACACAGGCATCCATTGTCCTTATAAGATTTCTAATGTTGTATGAACATATGCAAGAAGTGTGTGTATATGTTCCTTACCTACTGCAAAATCAGGCGGTCTACTGATTCAGTTGACCATCTTAATACAAATCATGATAGTGCCATGCGTCCATTATGTATGCGAAAGAATCCTATCAATACACATTATTTCTACATGTATGCACAATCATTCATCAAAATGCAGCATTCATATGATAACAAAACTATTATACATCCATTAATTTAAATATGCGCACACATTTATATGCAATATGAAGTTGATTGAGCCGATCTAGTGCTTAAGGTGTGTGTACATGCATCCACGAGCAACCACTTGCATCCATTTGCATCCATCAAACATAACATGTCTCAAACACATGTTTGCAACCATTGGGTTCTTCCTAACTAAAGATCGAAGATGTCATCGCAAAGATAATACTAAAAGATAGGAAAAGTATCAACAAAGCGGTAGAAAAAGGAGAAAATAAAACATACCCTCAAAAAGGAAAGGGTATAGCGTACACATCTTATCTTTTGTCTCCAAAGTCGCATCTCTTTGATCATCTCCCCATTACACTTTGACCAACTTGACCTCTTTGTTGCGAAGCTTTTTGACCTCCGATTCGAGAATGTGTGTAGGAGCTCGTCTGATCGTGGCATTGCGCTCTACTTTCACTTCTTCGAGCGTGCTCGGCTCTACCACTTCCGTCGTATCGTGTAAACACTTACGCAAATGCGAAACATGAAACATGTCATGAACCCCGCTGAGCTTCTCTGGTAATTTTACTCTATACGCCATTTGCCCAATCCTCTCTGTAATTGGAAAGGGTCCTACGAACCTTGGTGCCAACTTCCCTACTGATCCAAAGCAGACAACGTTTATCAACGTTGACACCTTAACAAAAACCATGTCCCCAACATTGAACTCAATATCGGTTCGTCTCCTATCAGCATATGACTTCTATCAGTCATGTGCCGTCTTCATTCGCCGTCGAATCAGGTCTATCTTCTCCGAAGTCTCCCTAATCATGTCGGGTCCAAGTAAAACCTTGTCCTTGGATTCCCACCAACAAGTAGGTGATCGGTATGGTCATCCATAAAGAGCCTCAAAAGGTGCCATGCCAATGCTAGCCTGAAAACTATTAATATAGGAGAACTCCACTAGTGGAAGATGTTCTTCCCATGTTCCTCCAAAGTCTAGGATGCATAGCCTTAGAAGGTCTTCTAGAATCCGATTTACTCTCTCGGTCTGGCCGTCTGTCTGAGGATGATAAGCGGTACTTAAGTATAATTGCGTTCCAACCACCTCTTGTAAGCTTTTCCAAAATTCACTAGTGAAAATGGGATCTCTATGGCTCACAATGCTAGAGGGTATGCCGTACAAACGGACTATCTCTCGAAGGTAAACGGATGCTAACCACGCATCGGTCCTTCTACTTTTAACGGGAATAAAATGGGCACTTTTGGTAAGTCTGTCTACAATTACCCAAATCCCCGTATTACCCTTCCTTGATCTTGGTAACCCATCTACAAAATCCATGGAAACGCTTTCCTATTCAAAGCGGAATCTCTTAGGGATGGAGCAAACCTCCAGGCTTCTTTTGCTCCGCCTTGACTTATTGGCACACAAAGCATCTAGCAACGAACTCGGCCACATCCTTCTTCTTTCCAGCCCAAAATAAAACTTGCTTCATATCCCTATACATCTTATCACCACCGAAATATATGGTCATCATAGAGCGACGTGAGTCTTCAAGAATTGCCTTCTTCAAATTCTCGTCTTGTGGTACGCAAAGTCTTCCATCTCCACGTAGCCAACCTCTCTCGTCTATAGCATATCTATTCAGATGACTCAAGGACCCTTCCTATAAGCTTGCCTACTATCTCAACCAATTGTGGGCCGTTTCACTGTGCCTCTCCAACTCGACCCAAAAGTGTAGGTTGCACCTCTAACGATGCCAATAATCCGGGTACATAATCGACAGAGGGTCTGAAGTCAAAGGAAGATATATACTCCAAACTCTGCCGCTCTACAACAGAGGACATAAGGTTAACTTCTTTCTACTTAATGCGTCAGCTATAACGTTACAGTTGCCAGGGGTATATGCGATCTCAAAATCGTAGGATGCCAAAACTCCATCCATCTCTATTGCCTCAAGTTTAGGTCCTTCTGAGAGAATAAGTACTTTAACGACTTATGGTCTGTATTCAACTCAAACCTCTCGCCAAGCAAATAATGACGCCATGACTTAAGCGTAAAAACTATGGCCGCCAACTCTAAGTCGTGGGTAGGGTAATTTTTCTCATGGGCTTTCAACTGCCTTCCTCCATAGCATATCACCCTTCTCTCTTGCATTAAAACTGCGCCAATCCCTATCCCGTAAGCATCGGTATATACAGTGAATGTCTTACTCCCGTCTGGCAAAACTGAAACTGGAGCGGTCGTCAAAGCCCTCTTCAGACGCTGGAAAGCATCGTCACAGTCAACGTCCCAAGAAAAAGTCAAGTTCTTCTTCGTTAATCGAGTGAGAGGGGCTGATATCTTCGCAAAGTCCTTAATGAACTTCCTACAATAGCCAGCCAGCCCTAAAAAGCTTCTTACTTCTGTTGCGTTCTTAGGAGTTTTCCAATCTTGGATTGACACCACCTTGGCGGGATCCACAACTATCCCTTCCTTAGAGACCACGTGTCCTAAGAGCCTCACTTCTTTTCACTTGGAGAACTTAGCTTTTAGCAGATGCGCTCGTAGGGTCTCTAAGACTTCCCTAAGATGCAGGGCATGCTCTTCTTCATTTTTAGAGAAAACCATAATATCGTCTACAAAGACTACCACAAACTTGTTTAGAAACTCCCTAAACACCCTACTCATTAAGTCAACAAAGTATGCGGGTGCATTCGTCAAACCAAAAGGCATGACGAGCCACTCAAAGAAACCATCAGGAGTTCTAAAGGCAGTCTTATCGATGCTATCTTCAGCCACCCTTAGCGGATGAAACCCTGTAGCTAAGTCTAATTGCAAGAAAACTGAAGCACCTACCAACTGATCGAATAAATCGTCTATCCTCGGCAATGGGTGTCTGTTCTTCTTTGTTAGCTTATTCAGCTCTCTATAGTCCACGCACAATCTAAGTGAACCATCATCTTTTGTAGTAAAAACAACTGGAGCACCCCACTCCGAAATGCTTCTTCTTATGAACCCCTTCTCAAGCAATTCTTTCACTTGCTTACTAAGTTCTCTTCTCTCTCTCGGAGCCATGTGGCGCATTGTTAATGCAACTGGCTTTGCATTATCTACTAGATATATTCGAAATTCTATCTCACACCTCGGGGGTAAACCTTGAACTTCATCGAAGACGTCACTATATTCACGGACCACACGAACAGATTTTAAATCATCATTGGATGCGTCAAGGGATTCTAGGTAGCTAAGCATTACCGGACCTCTAGAGTCACAAGAAATATCAAGGGTCTTTCCCCAACGAGTCAACAATCTAACTACCCTTCTTTCACAATCTAGGACGGCACCATATCAAGTTAGCCAATCCATACCTAGATTCAAGTCGGAGCCCATGAAGCCAAGAATAAAGGCGTTGCATTCAAACCCAACGCCCAAGATAGACACTCTCAAATCCCGAAATCATAGAAAGATGAGCCGAACCACCAATAGGATTTGAGACTACTATGGGATCCGTAACTAGACTAGTATTTAGGTGCAGTGTTTCAACTAATGAAGCAGATACAAATGAGTGTGAAGCGCCAGAGTAAAATAAAGTACGAACAGGGTGATCAAACAGAAAAACTTAACTTTCAATGGAAAGGTTTCTACCTCTCTCCGGTCCTGGTGGCATGAGAGCCTGTATCTGCCCTCTCGCCTACCCTGGTGCCATGAGAGCCTGAAGCTGCCCTCTAGAAGTTCTTTGCTCTTGCCCCTGTTTCCTTGGGCGGTCCTTTACTAGATGACCTGCCTCTCCACAGTGGAAACATCCAGTCTTCTTCTTTTTCCTACAGTGTTTACACAAATGGCCTGGTGTCCCACAATTAAAGCACTTCTTCTTTCCTTTGCCATTATTGTTCTTCCCGCCTTTCTTGTTTTGCTGTTGTGGTTTCTTTTGGTCCCCTTTCTTCTCCGGTGCCTTATTAGCATTAGCACCTTTCTCTTCCTCATGCATAAGCGTCATGTCAACCAATTTCTCAAAGGTAGCCCCCATAGGAATGTGGGTCATAGCTAACCCATGTAGTGGCTCATTCAAACACTTAACGAACCCTAGGGCCATCTTCTCAGGTGTATTTACCAATTCCAATCCAAATCTCGCCAACTGATTGAACTTGTTGACGTACTCCTTTACTGATAAATCTCCTTGCTTCAACGCCAAGAATCTTTCCATATATAAATTTTCTTCCGCCCGTGGGACAAACTTCATTTCGAACCTACGCTTGAAATCCATCCATGTCTCCACCGGACGCTCTTCGTTCGTGACCTCCCACCAAAACGAGGCTTCGTTTATCATTAACCAAGCAGCCAATTGGACCTTCCTTCCATCTTCTACTTCGAAAATACCGAATAGATCTTCCACCTCCTTAAGCCAATTTCGAGCTTCAACAAACGTCTCTGATCCGTGAAAAGGTTTCCCGCCCATTGCTCTAAAATATTTGCATATCTTTGCAAAAGTATCAACATGGGGAGGAGGAGTAGCATTTGTTGGGCCTGCGACATTGGCCCTAGATTCCAGATACCTTCTAAACCATCCTGGTTTCGATATCCCCTCGGGTATCTCGGGAATTCTAGCCATGCTGAAAAGAAAATGAAGAGATTCAAAACGGAGAATTCAAAAGAAAGATATATGGCTCTTGGGGGTTATGTTTTTAAAACAAACTTTTCTCTTGAAAATACTTTCCTTAAAACATAATTTTGAAAGTATTTATTTATAAAATGGTTTTTGAAAAATAGTTTTTCAAAATTCATATCTGGTCTGGTAACCTTCAGCTCTGATACCATGTGTAACACCCCACGTCCATTAATGTCACTCACAAAGGGAATGCATTAACTTCCATGGAGCGTATTTAGTGTATAGAACAGAATATAACAAGACAGATATAAATAATGGTACTTGAAAATTTTAAAATAACTTTTATTGCGGCGGAGAAGTAGTTTGATTACAACAACTTCATAAACCAAGTACACTTAATATTCATCTTGATAAATTGTTTCAGAGTACATAAAATAAAAAGAATAGACCCCAACACAAGTAGCCATAAAAGAGATGAGTTGAACTTTACTTTCAGCAATCCAAGCACTTCCAAAAGAGAGAGAAAGAGATCCAAGATCAAGCTCCATTAGTACTAGTCCCACCCTGAGAACTTGGGGGGAAAAGGAAGAAAAGAGGCGAAAATAAAGGGGTTGGAAATAAAGTCTCGCGAGTATAATAACTTCAACAATATAATTATTAAAGTAACAAGGATAAGGCATAAACTGGTAAGATAAGATATGACCATGAAACAAGTGGGCATGACAAAGCAAATAAGAGGAATATTCTGGCGTTAATCTCGTTCCTAATTACTATAGGATAATTACTATACTACACCACCACTAGTCACCCTAAAAGTTGATCCCGCCTACAAAACTTAATAATGATAATGGTAGTTCATGTACCCTAGCTGCCTTCATAGGTGTCGTCGGCTCCTATCTCCACTAGTTGTACCCACTACCCCCATTCGATCGGCTCCCTAACTCGTAGATACCCATGTTGGTCCCATAGTGGGGTGTATAACTACCCAAAGTGGCAACCCGATACCACTAAAGATGCACGGCATATATCTACATGATGCAACAACATCTTACCTACCAGCCCAGGCCCACGCATGCATATGTCCCAATTGGACTTGCGGGACCACCACTAACCCGTTTTGACCTCTTACAATCAAATCCAGTAAGTGTGTCTCGTCCTCAACTTGGGTCGAGCTCACAAAGATACTTAATGGGTTACTGGTTTGAAAGCCCCCCCCCCCCCCCCCATGCATGACACAAGCTTTCCACCTCTGCTTCGTCCCCACTAAGGTTTCCCACTTAATCCCATTTTTATTCATGTCTTTTTACATGTTTCAACTTGGGTAAGTGCATCTAATCGTATTTCACATGCCACCCAAGGCACCCACTTAACCCACCATATCCCACCACATTTTTATCTGGTTAAGTGTTACTTAATTCATTAGAACCGTAACCTTGTAAAGACCTCCCACATTAGGCTGACATTTGCGGTTGCTGGATTTGTCGGGCGGGTCCGGGCAGTCTTATACTGCAAACGAGCCTAACCTCGTGTCTTTACAATTGTTATGCATTTAATTCGTGCCTTTGATCTCTCACATTAGACTGGCATTTGTGGCAGCTGGATTTTGCCGGGCGGGTCCAGGCAGTCTTACACCACAAAAGAGTCTAACCCCATGTCTTTGGCGGTTAATTATTACACATCTTTATTTAACCCCAAATTAGATTAATAACCTTATTCAAATTTGTCAATAAAATCCAAATTTATTTATGTCCATTATTATCTCTTAAAATTATGTCCATAAATACCAATTATGCTAATTAATGTCTCAAATTAATTATATGCCTTTTAAGGCCATTTTATGCCAATTCACAATTTATGTATATTCGATATTATCCCATCATCACCACGCTATTCGTACGTTTTCATATGACATATGTTAGACTCGCAAATAGTCTAACTCATAAAAAGAAAAACAACATCACATAACGCATAAAATAGATCTAAGGATCATGACATAAGATTACATAGACAATAACTTGCATATGAATTTCATTCAAACTAGCATATGATACAAAACTAGCATAGGTGATGGGCGAAAACTTGCATAACTTATGTACTGCTATAGATCCAAACATAAAGGTGTGAACTTGCTTATGGATCTAATCGTAAAGATGTGAACTTGCATATGGATATAAAGATGTAATCTTGCATATAGATCTAAACATAAAGATATAATCTTGCTTATGGATCTAATCATAAAGGTGTAAACTTGCACATGGATCTAAACATATAGATTAGTGTCACATAAACTAGCATGTGCATATACATGTTTCACATATATTTTAACAACCCAAACTTGCATAAGATTCATATAAGAATATATGATCCAATCACTACAAACTTGCATTAGATATATGATTCAACTTGCATAGGATTCACATAAGAACTAACATATGATCCAACTTGCATAAAATTCACATAAGAACTGACATATGATTCAACACCACAAACATACATATAATTTACATCGTATGATTCAAAATCATATTCTTATGATCCCAATTATATCTTATCATAATTAAATTAACGAATTATTTTGTGAAAGCTATCATACTCACAATCAAAAAGAATAGTCCTGTCTTTCTGGATTCTGTATTCTGAAATTGAATTGCTCGCCTTTGATGTAGATTTAGTTGTTATTTTAGATTTGATTTGATTTTGATTCAAGCCTTTATCTTACTTTAGGGTTGAAAGTGTATGGCGGCTACTCTAGGTCCTCCATTGATGGCATGGCGGCTCTTGGTATGAATTTGTGCGATTAGGGTTAGGGGTATATGGTGTTTTTATAGAAGATTAATTAATTAAGAGTCGGCGGATTAACCTAGGAATAACCAGAACCATTCAGATAGCCACCTAAGCCCTAGTGACTCAGCAATGACTAACTGTTCGGATCAGAACACTCCAGAAATCTATGCAGGCTTTTAGCCTGACCTGGGCGCACTTGGTAGGTGCGCCAGTGCATTTTTTGTGCTGGCGCACTTCACAAGTGCGCTAATGCATTCTTGTACTGGCGCACTTCACAAGTGCGCCAGTGCATTCTTGCCTGTTTCCGGTTTTTCTGCCTTCATACGATATCCGTTTTACGCAAACTCGAACTCTATCTCAAGTAGAATTTTGAGACGAACGCAATGGCGCAACCCATTTCCCTTAATTCCCACATTTAGAATTAAGTATTCTTTAATTTGTTAACTTAATATTTAAAATTACGGGGTGTTACAATATTGGTTGGTTTCAGAATTTGATATTAAATATAAGCCGATATATTCTTTATTCATAGCCTTGTATTTGATATCAAATTGGATTTTGGGTTTGTCGTGAACGGTGTCTTCATTAACTCTGTTCTTAAAACTAGTTGAGAAAAGAATAAATCTTTAAATTAAGATTTAGTAAAGTTTTCTGATTAATTAATATTTAATTGGAATTGAATAAATAAATTGTATTTTTGGGTTTATCGTGAACGGTGTTTTATATAACACTTGTTCTTTAACCTAATTAACAGTGAAGAATATGATTTGGAATTTATAATCTTTTAATTAAGATTTAATGGGATAAATATTACTTTCGTACTGGACCAGTGACTATTTCACCTGAATCTGATGAGTCTGAAACTGGTCCAAAGTAAAGATTCCAATTTAATATATTAAATTGGAATTGAATGGAATTCAATTTGGTTATAACCGAAGTGAGATTCTGTGGAGGAAGATTGTTAATACATATGGAATTTAAAAGGCTTTGTTGTTATTCCATTTATATTATTAGTCGGATACGGAAATTGATATCGATTATATATATTGATCTGTTTTTCGTGAAGATTCCATGGTTAATGGAATATGATTTTGGGTTTATCGTGAAACGTGTTTTAAATGACATTGGTTCTTTAACCCAGGCAAAGACAGTATTCATGTCTAACATTGTATTTCGATACGGTATTCGTTGATCTCTGCTAAATATATTTCTGTTTGGTGACGGAAAATTTATTCTCTTGCTTAACACCCTTCTCTAAGATGTACGAGCTTAGAGGTTATATATCGGCAGAAATCAATGGTACGGTGTAGATTGTCGATGCGGCATGTTTGATTTCCCAAAGTTAAATAATCATTAATATTGATTTTTGGGAATATTAAAACTAAGTGGAGATTTAATGAATCTTTAATTAGATTGAAATGTGAATGTGATAATTAAAATTATCAATTCAAGAAAATGATCGAGAATGGAGTATCACCAGTTTTACTCCAAGCGATAGTTAAATCTTTAATTAGATTTGAATGCGAAATGGTAATTAATTTTTACCGATAACACCGTGGTGTTAGATATGGAGTATTACCAGTTTTTCTCAATGGGATGAATAGGTTGGGATTGGAAAATATAATAAGTGATTACTTCGGTAAGGTGCGCTAATCCCGACTAGTTTGGAAAACCTTAATTTGGTTTAAATTGTGAAAAGAATATTTGAATAAAAGAATATTCTAGACTGGAATGAGGTGTATGATGTGTTGTTATAGCACTTGATTATAAGATACACGAGTTATTCAGAAAGGCCGGGTTTAACCCATTCTGAATAACTGATACAACGAAAAGTCGAAGAGATTGAAGATGGTGCAAAACCAACGATCTTCACATCGAATGGATGGGTTGCTACTGATGCCCATGATTGGAGTAGCTACCTTAAAGGGGCTACAGTGGTAGCCGTCCGGGCGTACTTGTTGATTGTACAGATATTCGAGGGCCTCTCACCTGTATTGGACATACGGGACGAGGAATAAGGTGCCTCCGGTTTCGTTTAGACCTAGAATAGACTTGTAAATGGATGGTGTGTCTGACATTGTGTTCCTTTATATTGTATTTGTTGATCTCTGCTAAATATATATATGTTTGGCGGCGGAGAATTTATTCTCTTGCTTAACACCCTTCTCTGAGACTACGAGCTCAGAGGTCATATATTGACAGAAATCAGTGGTACAGTATGGATTGATAGTGTGGCATGCTAGGATGCAGTGATCCAAACTTTTGTTGAAAAGCAAAGTTTGGTGGAAGATGATCAAAGCACAGCTTTGTGTTGCGTTAATTCGCGAGCCTCACACACCGGTATGGTGGCAAACTGATGGTTAGATCAGTATGCTTTAGAGATGAGGATAGACATCCTACGAGTTGTTATGGATTCGGTCGATCGAGGTGATACTGGGTGTTGTCGCCCCACACCAGTAGGGCTAGGGCACACACCTCGATTTCCAGATGGATAGAGTTAGTGGTGTTTTCCAATGCTTGGACGTAAGCCGCGGTAACATGTTTCTTGGATAATGCGGATGTCCATTACGGTGTTTTCGCATGCATGCGACGTAAGCCATTGGGTATTGAACTACGTGATAGATCTTTCGGATTAGGAACCACCAGTATGGAAATCCAAACTTCCAATATGACATTTTTGCGGTTTTGATTGTAGAGCCTAGTATGGCGACATGATATATGGTACCCATTTTGTCTATGATTGATACATTTATATTTAAAGTTGATTTCTTTGCTTATAGTAATAATAAAAGATTTGTTTTAAAACATACCAAGCATATTTGGCTATTATAAGGTAAAATTCTATCCTCAACTGCGTTCATTGTGTGATGGGACCAAAATCTTATAGTAGCTTCATTTTTCTTTATTTAGCATTGCTCTATTTGTTTTAGGCACTGGTATTCTTAGGGGTAAACCTGTTCGTGTTATACGGCGCGGTCCCTTGATTTACCTTATTTTAAAGTAAAGTTTTAAATAGTTGTTTTAGTTCTCACACCAGTCCCATGACTGACCTGGAGTTTATTGTTTTAACATAAACTCTGGGTGCCCATATTTTCCACACGGGCAGCTAGTAGTTTTGGTTTTATAGATTTCTTTTCATAGGATCCTGGATTTACAGCTGGAGCTATATTCGGAATGCTCTGTATCCGTGTATTTCTTTCAGTTGTATTTTTTAATGTATTTCCGCTTCGCATTGTATTTATACATTTTATTTCCCTGCAATGTATTTTAATCTCTGATATTTTTCTATGTAATATTTATTCATACTCTGAATATTCTTGTACTCTGAGGTTAATTATTGTTAATAGCAATGAAATGTTCTTCTGTTTGTGTTCCGATTTGTCTTGTTCTCGAAGCAGTCTGCCTTCTTATTTGGTTTAGGCCGGCCGCGAAGCACGGGTCGCTACATTTGGTATTAGAGCTTTGGTTTATAGAGCTAGAGAACAATACACATTAGAACCAAATGAAATAATTCATCAGAGATTGGATTAGTAACATCCAATGAGAATGACTCGCTAGAGATAGGATCAGTAGTATCCTAGAACGAGTGTGAAGAGTGTTATTTTTAAAATAAAATGAAAACGATTTTAATTTTGAAAATTTAAACCTTATTATACGTATTTGAGTATTTTATTTTATATTGATTTGGACCATCGACTATATGGAGATTTCGAATATACGTCTGACTAGTCGACGAGCATTCGAAGCCTCAGATATACTGGGTAGATATAAAATCACACTCTAGTCGCTAGGAGATGATTCTGATGATGATAGCTATATCATCAATATTTATTTTCGAGTTTCGAAAGTGAGATATCTATATATTTCTAATCGACTGGTGTGAGAACCAAAACCTTATTTTGAATTTATTGTTTGTGATTTGACATTAGAAATATGATTTTTGAATATATATACAAAAGTTTTATGTTTTGGAAATTTAATTCACAAATTGATTGTTGGTTGTGTTATGTGATTATATGTTCAACTAATAAAAATATTGGGATAATAAATCCAATATGAAAACGAAAAGTTGAATTGAACCAAATTAAAACCAATATGAGAACATGAAAGTTAATTTAGCCAAATCAAGTCAAGCATTGAACTGAATTGAAAATTTATTAGAATTGCATATATGTACATGCTTATATAATGAACAGGTCATAGCATGGAAGCTAAGAAGAAAAAAGTTGTATGCCCGACAAATAGGTACATATTTACTATTTTATTGGGTTTTGGATGATTTTATGAGCCGCTTGGCCTTCTGTTTTAGATTGATGAGGGCCCTATGAGGCAAGTTGTGGTTTTAAATATCACCCCATATAAAGGAGGTTATGGCAAAAAAATCGAATATTTAGGGTGTTAGCCAAATTATTGAGAAATTCGAAAATTCTTAGAAACTGAAAAGTTAAAGAATGAAAGTTGAGTTGATTAGTTAAACAACTTTCAGCTCCCTTCCTTTTCGAGGACGAAAAGATTTTAAGTGGGGGAGATTGTAACAACCCGGATTTTCAGAACCAATTTAGAAATTTTATTTCAATAATTTTAACGGATTTTGAATACTTAAAATGAATTATTCTAAATAATAACAATTAAAAATTTATTTAAATCGAAGTTAGAATGATTTTTTTTTAATATAATTATAAAAGGAGTTTGAAATGGCGCGGTAGACTGAAAATTTGATTTCAAATGATTGTACAGGAATCAAAATAAATCGGATTTTAGCGAAACCAGAAATATTTGAATCTATTTAAAAATATATTTCCAATGAATGTAAAAAATCCAGATTTCATAATGGGAATTGAAAGTTATGTCCAATTTAAAATAGTCGTTATGGAATATAATATAGTATAATAAATAGACATTTTGCAAACGACCTCTGTTTTCGAGGAAACCACTTTTGTTGGATCCAGAATGCCAAATTATTGCTAGGTTTCAAATTTCATAATTTTTGGAATTAATATGTGAGCGCAGTAAATTTAAATGTGTTTCGTAATTTAAATTTGAATTGGATCGACTAGAAAATGACCATTTTTCAAACGGTCTCCAAATTCGAAGAAATTAGTTTTGTTAGGATCGCATCGTCAAAATATAGCTAGATTTATTTTTGTGGAATTTTCGGAGTCAGTATGTGGCCCCGGTAAATTAAAATGTACATTTGAATTCGATATATATTGATTTATATTTTAATTTTGATAAAAACTATTTAAAACAGTCGAATTGGCTTATGAAACATATTCCATTGTTTCCGGAATGGGGGTATTTGGCTAGCGGCGACATTCGTTGGGTTTGATATTTTTAAACAGATACAAATATTTCTGGTCTCGCTAAAATCCGATTTATTTTGAATCCTATACATTCATTTGAAATTTGAAATCGAATTTTCAAATTACCGCGCCATTTCAAACTCCTTTTATAATTAAATTAAAAAAATTCGTTTTAACTTCGATTTAAGTAAATTTTTAATCGTTATTATTTAAAATAATTCATTTTAAATATTCAAAATCCGTTAAAATTGTTAAAATAAAAGTTTTAAATTGGTTCTGAAAATCCGGGTTGTTACACACCATTTAATACATTGTCGTAAACATTGCATATAAAACACTAGTAAGCCGTCGGTGGATAGGGATGCGCTGCTGTACGACATCGATAAATCAAAATCGTAGTGGGCTCGATCAAGATAATAATATGACAAGGCACACAAGGAATACCCAAAGTAGGAATCAACTAGTTGCACGCCCAAACGAGTGGTAATGCATAGTCGACTACAGCCAACCTCGGAACAACACTCTTAAATCAAGGATGCGCATCAAATTAATCAAATCGAGGGATTATAGTAATAAAAGAAGTGTTGCTAATAGGGGTAGCTAACCCACTTGGTCACGGTATAGCCTTGTTTTTGTCATTTTAATTATGATATGAAGGTCAAAGATATCCATCATCGTTCTCTTACTTCATTCCAGTAGCATTCGTCAAACCAACCTACTTCTTTCTAGATTCTCCACCATATACACAGTTGTTAAAGTGGTTTTCGGTATTGGCAGAGAGTATGACAATATCTGATCTCAGTCTCTTTAACAACCAAATGTTTACATTTTCACACCGGTCAGTTCTTTTACATTTCAAAGAGGTTCATACTTCATATCGAAATACCAGATTTTGCTTTAAAATCATTTCAGCAGTCAAGATAGAATATTCTTCATATTAAAATTTCTATTTAAAACCAAGCTTAGAATCTTGAAACAATTCCAATCTTTATTTGATTTAGATATTTAAAATAGTTGAATTTGTAAATATATATTAAAATGATTGAAAAGTATATTAAAATAGCTTGGATATATATATATATATATATATATATATATATATTTGAAATAGTTTGAAAACAAATAGTTAGGGCAATAAAAGTTAAATAAATAGTATTGAATAAACAAATAGTACTTATCAAAATTTAGTTAAATATATATAGTTAAATATTAAAAAAGTTTATAAAATAGATAGTTGACTGTTAAAAATAGTTTATTTAAAATAATTAATATATATAAGTTAAAATTAAACAGTTTACAAAGTAAAATAGTTATTTATTTAAAGCAATTTAAAATAGTTATAACATATAAGCTAAAATAGAGTAGTTTATAAGTAAAATAGTTATTTATTAAAATAGTTTATATAACGATTTAAAATACTATATTTGGAATTAGAACTGTTTCTGTAACAACCCTGATTTTGGAACCAATTTAAAATTTTATTTTTAATTGATTTAATAGATATTTAATGCTTAAAATGATTTATTTTGAAAAGTAACGACTTAAAATATATTTGTTTATGAAGTTTGAACGTAAGAATTTAAAATTTAATTTAAACGAGCGCGTAATGTCGGGTAGTTTGAAAATTTAGTTTTGAACTTTAAATGAATATATAGATTTTAAAATAAGTCGGATTTCAGTAAAACAAGAAACATTAGACTTTATTTAATAATATCTTCCTAAGAATGTAAGAAATTGAGATTTCAAGTTATAAATTGTAAGTTATGTCCAGACTAAAATTTAAAATAATCGTTATGGAATTTATTAATATTTTAATATATATAAGCCCTTAAAAATGGCCATTTCGCAAACGACCTCCGTTTTCGACGAAACCAATTTTGTTGGATCTGAAACGCCCAATATTTGCAACGTTTCAAATTTCAAGTCAATTGGAATTTATATGTAAGCGTGGTAAATTTAAATGCGTGTTATATTTTAGTTGTAAATTTAATAAGCTACAATAAAGGCCATTTTTCAAACGGCTTCCAAATTCGACAAAACTAGGTCCATTAGAACCGTATTTGTAAAACATTGCTATATTTTAAATTTTGTAATTTTTGGAGTCAATATGTAGTCCTGGCAAATTAAAATGTATATTGAAATTCAATTTTGAACATTATTTTAATTACATTTCAATTTTGAAAAAAAACTGACTGAAATGATCGGATAAGCGTACAAAACATATCTCATTGTGTCCGGAATGGGGGTATTTGGTTAGGGGGGACATACGTTCGGTTTCATTTGGAGTTTGGACGAAATAAAGTCAATTAAGAGAATAAATTTATATATATATATATATATATATATTATAAAATTGGAAACACTAATCCCTGTTTTAGAAAACCAGCCACCGTTCTTTCACAATCAATGGCCGAAGCTTTTCGATTTTTATCGTAGATCGTTTCAAATCTGCACAGTTTCGTTTGAAATTTATAAAATGAAAATTCAACAGCATTTCAAGCCCTACAAAATCATACTATTTTGATGAATTATCAATACTTGAATTACTCGAATTTGGTGCCTAAAATCATCGAGTTTGCGGCATTTTCTGGAGCAGGTGGCGGTTTCGAGCTGGGCGGCGATTGGGGAATAGGGAGGCGAAGGCATGGGCTTTCGTGTGGTGGTGATGGATCGGACCCCAGTGGTCTCGATATGTGTGTGGTGGTGGTACCTTAAAGGGAGCAATGGGTTTCATTTGTCCAAAAAGAAGAACACGAAGATGGGAAGAAACAATATTGACGACCCGATTATTTTGACCAACCATATGTAATTAGTCAACATTTAACCCTAATTAACAGATAATTAATTATATTTTTATCATCTTAAATTGTGATTAAGGTGTAAGTGGCCATATCTTTCTCATATGGGTACAGAATAGAACAAACCCAGATCTTTTTGATTCAATTCGCAAGATCTACATTATGGAACAGACCAGGACAGAAACAAAAGAAGTTAGAATTTTTGATAAAATTAAACGCTTGTTTAATTTTGTTTAAACAATCATTTTATTAATGATTTCAAAAAACGATCAATGTGAGAACTCTCTCACTCAAATTATTTGTTCAATTATTTATTTTTATAACTGAACATATATTGAATGCCTGTGATTGCAATATTTGTTTGGTGATTGATGGATGTTATAGTTTTAATGATATTATTATTAAATTGTTTATATATACGTTGGTAAATAAAACTGTAACACCCCACGTCCGTTAGTGTCACTCACAAAGGGAATGCACTAAGTTCTGTGGAGCATTTTGGGTAAAAGATGCAGATAAATTACAAGACAGACAAATTATTAAACAGTGGAAAATAGAACTTTGCTTTATTGATAAAATAGTCTGTACAAGATTCTTTTACAATATCAGAGTATCATCTGTCTTTATAAAATAAAGAAGCATGAAAATACATTTATATATTCCCCAATGTAGCAAGAGCCAGCCATAGCATCTGAAAGAGAATCCAAAGACAACTTCGTCAAATCTTCAAGCTGGGAAAGAGCAACGGTCCAGTCTAATCCTGAGTTATACTATTCCCTCCTCAACTACCTGGGGGGGAACGGAAGAAAAGAAGACGAAAGAAAAACAGAGTCAGACATAAAGCCTGAGTAAGTTCAGTAACTTCTAGCATGTGAACATGGAAAAACAAAACGACATGAATTAACTGAATACAAGATTACACCATGACGATAAGGTCAACAAGATTAGACAAGGTAGTCACAAGATATGCTAAGATGACTGGATACGCTCTAATACTTTCGCAGCTTCGCTATTTCCTTGTTATACTGGTTTCTATATCTCTGCACCACCTAACTAGTGTTCAACTAGTAACGATAACGTGATCCCAACCCCTGTAGTTTCCATTGCCTTCAGGCATACATTTATTATTTATTACCTAGATCTAGTCTAGGGTTTTCTATCAAGTGCTTTCTAGATTTAACTATAGTTTTACGCTATCTGCTGAACGCTTTTCGAGTTCAGGGTTTATGCCACCTAGTCCAACTAGGGATTACGCTACCTGTCGAACAATGCCCCCAAGTCTAGGACACACTACCTAGAGTGGTATATGTTCCTAGGCTTCCCCATGCATGTATCGCGAATCGTTATCGCTTGTCTAGATGCACATGTCCTGTAATGTGCGATCCGAGTCCTGTGACAGGGCAAATCAAGGAATACAGAACTCGGTCGGGAGCTTTCAGATATCTACCGATGCAGATGCTAAGGTCTGTTTTTATTCCAGTGGCTATGGTCCCACTTGACCCCTCCCTCAGCTAATGAAAGGCACACCTTGTAAAATGAGAACTATACGCCGGCCCCCGGTGCCCCACTATCCTATGGCCATCCGCAACCATAACTAGATAGCAAGTATATGGTCTTTTGGAGTTCTCCGCCTTTCCGCTTCACGTATCTCGATTGACTCAAGATGGATGGTAGACGACGAGTTGCTATCACAGGGCTACCGTCTTCTCGCCGAAACACGCTGGTCCATCCTAGTCTTTAGGTTGCCACATATATATTGCAACCAAGGCATACCCTCGGTTCTTCTAACGCAGACCTTAACCTCTGTGAGCCCAGGATGATCATCTGCAGCCTCACAGAGGGATACCAAGAGTACCCTCACATCCCCTCGAAGCCTCGGGCTTCGTAACCCAATTCGTTGGAGCCTTCTTAAAACCAGATGGATGTCCGCTCCTTCGTGTTATACTAAGAATTACTACTTAGTTCTACTAACTAAGGTTTACCACTTAGTTTCCAAATTCCTTGTTTTCTTAACTAAGTTTTACTACTTAGTCCCTTTTTCAACTGAGGTTTACTACTTAGTTTTCTTTCTCGCCAGGTTGGGTTGGTTAAGTGTCTTTAGTCGATTCAAGCTATCTTAACCCTCTTCCCTTATCCTATTACACTGGTTAAGTGTTATCCCTTTATGCTTTTTACTTAACCCTATTCATTTATCATATTCTGATGGTTAAGCGTTCAAGTTTACTTAACCCTATGGTCTAGTCTAGCTAACATATTAATTTGGCTAAGTGTATTACTTAACCCCAACCTCTAGTCTAATTAACATGTTAAATTGGCTAAGTGTATTAACTTTACTTAACCCCACCTTCTAGTCTAGTCAACATGTTAATTTGGCTAAGTATTCCCATGGACTTAACCCTCCCATTCTAGCTTTAACTGTGCTAAGTTGGTTAAGTGTTCCTTAACCTTCCCATTCTAGCTTAACCGTGTTAGGTTGGTTAAGTGTTCCTATGGACTTAACCTTCCCATTCTAGCTTAACTTTGTTAAGTCGGTTAAGTGTTCCTATGGACTTAACCCACCCATTCTTGCTTAACTGTGTTAAATTGGTTAAGTGTTTCTATGGACTTAACTCTCCCATTCTTGTTCTAGCTTTAATTAATAAATTAAAGCCGCAACCTCTCACATTAGACAGATATTGCTGCGGTTACTGGATGTGCCGGTCGGTTCCGGGCAGGTTTACACCGCAACTCAGTCTAACCTCGGGTTAGGCATATTCATGTTTTCTAAGTTCAAAGGGTTTTTGATTAATTTCCAAATCTGGTTTTGAAAACAACCATCCCGTCCTTCGGATCAGTTAGGGATAGCCAGGGAGGGCAGGAAACTTGTATTTTCCAAACCCAAGCCTAGACACTATCCTCTCTGTCACCCTAGAACCTTCTGGTCTATGTGTTATAAAAAGGGATGTTATCAAAATACTTTTCTTTTATTTATAAATTGTTAACAATTTATTCCAAAAGCCCATTTCCCCTTTTTAGACAAATTTGGCCTATATTTATTTGTCAAGCCTACTAGTATACTTATATTCTAGGCCCAAGTCCTAACCCAACATGCAGTTTAGGCCATTTCCTATTTCATTGCCGAAACTAGATTAAATATCCTAGTTTATAATTTATGGCCAAAACTTAACCAAGATACATATTTTGTGGTAAATGAACAATTTAACATTTATGACGAATTCTATAAGTAAATTACTCCTAATTTACTTATTTCATTACTACTCTTTTAATGTACATTGTCACATTTATTATTATAGCCCATTCTCTCTTATTTATCATATTTATACTTTTTGGTATGTAAATTATACCAAATTTAGTGTCGCTAACCATAATTTATTCTAAACATGACAATTGCTCACAATTATGAATAAATTCAAAATTGTGCTAATATACTTATTCCAAATCAACCTTAATTAACCCAATCTTGGTTTAACATCCTAATTCACAATTTATGGCAAAACTAGAATTATTTTTCTAGTTTACATTTTATGCCTAAAATTTAGCTTACTTACTAACGCTAAATTTAATATGTCAAAATCACATATTCCCTAATCCATGTCAAATTTCCCCGTTTTCATTTTAATATGCATGTCATAATACATATTCCAAATTATGCCAATTTCCAAGTTTACAATTACGTTCATATTCATTTCCATGTTTTTTCCCAAATCGCATCCCCACCGTTCGAATAATCGTGATTCAACCTAGATTATAAATAAATCTAGATTCGTAGATAAAAAGGGAATGAATCAAAATGACAAGAAGGAATAATTGGCATAAAAAGGTTTGGATAACAATGCAGGTTCAAGAAGATGGGTAGACCTAACTAAATAGGTAAATTCCCACTGTCTTAAAACCAAAGAATGGGCAAAATAGGTTCAAGAACGTGGGTAGACCTAACTTAATAGGTAAATTCCCACTGTCTTAAAACCAAAGAAAAACCAAGGCAGGTAGAATAAAAAAAATTGGGTTTAGACCCAACTTCTCAATCACAAAACTAAAGCAATATTTTCCTAATCATAAATCATGGGTGTCAAAATCACAGTTGTCCTCATTATGTCATAAGTAATAATTTATGTCCAAATCAAAGGTATAGGCCTAGTCAAGGAAATAATCCTTGTAGTCACAGTTATAGGAAATGTCCATGGTCATATGCGATGTTCATAGTCCAAAAGGGAAAATAATTCCCATAGTCATAAGTCATTGTCATAGGCAATGTTTATATGTCCCAAAATCAAAGGCTTATGTCATAGTCCAAAGGCATATGCTTTCAAAGGCCACAGTTCTATAGTCATAGTCACGGTTACAGTCTTATTTGTCCTCGAATCATAACAGTACTTAATTCAGTCCAAGAGTATAAACACAGATTCGAAGAGAGAGAGAGAAAGAGATTTGGCATATTCCTTTAATTTCATGTCACAAATAAAACAAAATATTCAGATCTAGAAATAACCAACTTACAGAAAATAGATCTAGAAAAGAAGGAAAGCGTGGCTATGATTCGTGCGTCGTTGCTTGAAACTTGTTTGAGCTAGCCTTTGAATTCTTCACTTGAAACTTTGATTTGAATCCCTCCTTAAAAGTCTTTTAGCAGCATCTCCTCGTCTTGAATCATATTTTATTTTATTTATTAATTTAATTAAAGAGGAGAGGAAGAGGCCATGAATCTAAGCAGCATAAGGATAGAAGAGAGAGGTGCAAAGAGGAATGGAGACTAGGGCTGTTTATATAGCTGCTCAAGACCTTATCGTACACGCAGCGCTGAGTCAGCATTGAACCCAGTTAAGAAAATAGTCCAGGTACGTAGATGAATCTAGCCAAACCTTATCATACACGCAGCGCTGAGTCAGCATTGGGTCCCACAAGCTATTTTGGCGTAGAAATTTGAATTTCGAATGAATTGTTTTGGCGTAGAAGTTTGATTTTCGAACTTTTGAATTTCTGGAATTTATTTAACTGTTTTATTCACATGAAATATTCTTATATGTATACAATTCCTCTAACGACCATTTTACGCGTATATATATATACGCACAACTTTCATTTTATTTTCAAAATTCAAATGATGTTGCCATATTTCATTGACTGTAGCCTTATCTTAAATTTTATCTTTTGCATATATATATATATATATATATATATGTATATATATATATATGTATATATATATATATATATATTTATATTCTCATATGTATATATATATTTTCTTTATTTCCTTATATGTACGTTCTTATCCTTTCAAATTTTGAATTTGTATACGTACATATATTTGCATGTTCAGTTGGCCCTCTCTAAAAACAAAGATAAAAAAAATTATGCCGCCGCCGGGGTTCGAACCCCCGACCTCCATGCTACAAATGCAATGCCTTAACCAACTGAGCTACAGAGACTTTTGTTAATAAGTCTTAGAACAATAATAATTATTGTTCTCTCCTTACTTCTCTTTTTTCATGTTAGTTACAATACTTAAATTAAACAACTACATGGATCTTTTTCTTTTAATTTTTCTTTTAAAAATTAATTATACTTTAATTTGAGAATCTTAATGTCATAGAATTACGGGGTGTTACATTCTCCCCCACTTAAAAGGATTTCGTCCCCGAAATCTTCAAGTTAGGAAGAATGTGTCCTACCATCCAATCACCCATCTACTCAACCATTCAATCACAGGCATTCATTGTCCTTAAAAGATTTCTAATGCTTTCATGTTCATATGCATAGTGTGTGTGTATGTCTCTATCTAATGCAAAATCAGGCGGTCTACTGATTCAGTTGACCTCCTTAATGCAAATCATGTTAGTGCCATGCGTCCAATCATGCATGCAAACATCCCTAGTCATGTAAATACTACATGCGTGCACAGCCATTCAACCATATGCAACGCCCATATGATATCATATCAAGTTCAACTTATAAACAAATGCATATATGTAAATGCAATATGAGAGCGTCCGAACTTGATCTAGTGCCTAATACGTATGCATATGCATCCACGAGCAACCATTTGCAACCACTTGCAACCATTCAACCATAACATGTTTCAAATACATGTTTACATCCATTGGCTTCTACCTAAGGATCGCAGATACGACCTAGAGGATATACTTTGGAAAGAGAGAAACAACTACGCGTAAAGATCCTAAACAGAGAAATCAAGGATGCACCCTTAAGGAAAAAGGGCATGTTGCTAGTATCTAGCCTTCTTGAGCTTTACTCCACTGTATCTTAACCAATTTATCTTCACGATTGTGAAGTTCCTAACCTCCATTTCCAAAATAAACAGATGTCAATCACGGTACCAAGTGAATGATTAGAGGTCTCTCTGTTATCCACCATGCCATAACTATAAGGGTTGAAAGATCACTGCGCGCTTTTTAGAGCGCCTGTCACAACTATTCATCTCTCACGCAAACCATCCTAGTCGAACTCGACATTCCTCAAGTACAAGCCCCAAAGGCCTAAACCAATATCAGACAAGCATCCAAGGAATATCTCCTCCGAATTTAGACGATCTACGTGATATGATATGAACAAACTCGATAACTATTCTCAAACCCCTACTGTCCAAAAATAAACGGGTCGAACCACCCACTGGGTTTGAGACTGATTGGGATCTTCTAACTATACAAGTACTAAGGTGCAGAGACTTAACTATGGAAGCAAATATGAACAGATGCGAAGCGCTAAAACCGAAGGAAAGAGTATGAACAGAAAACTAGATTCTTTCCAATAGAAACTTTTACCACCTATCTCCTAGGTAGGCTTAGCATGTACTTGTCCTTCAAAAAATCTTGTCCCTCGTCCTTGCCCTTGTCTTTAATTATATGCCATATCATACTCTAGTAAGGATACTTCCTCTTTTATAATTTCTTCCTCCTTCGTGAGCTAACCTATCTCCATGCATTCCTCATCCTAGGGTTTTGTCCCTTTTGCCAAACTCCTCATCCCTTTCCATGTATTGCTATGTTGGCAAATCTCTCGAAAACTGCTTCCATCATACAGAAAAACCTTATAAACTTGAAAGAAGACTGGCCGTAAGTGGAACGAATACGGCTATAGATGGAGGACGGGCACTACTTTGCCCTTCGATGAGGTTACCTCCCAGAAAGCCAGGAGCCCCAGAGACTAAAGAAAGAAGGAGACAAGAATTCAAACAGAGGAAGAGAAGACAGTGCATATGGCTTTGGGGAATATTCCTTTAAAACAAAACTTTTCTTTTGAAAATGCTTCTTTAAAAACCATTTTGAAAAATAATTTTTCAAATCCTTTATCTGATCCGGTAACCTTCAGCTCTGATACCACGTGTAACACCCCACGTCCGTTAGTGTCACTCACAAAGGGAATGCACTAAGTTCTGTGGAGCATTTTGGGTAAAAGATGCAGATAAATTACAAGACAGACAAATTATTAAACAGTGGAAAATAGAACTTTGCTTTATTGATAAAATAGTCTGTACAAGATTCTTTTACAATATCAGAGTATCATCTGTCTTTATAAAATAAAGAAGCATGAAAATACATTTATATATTCCCCAATGTAGCAAGAGCCATCCATAGCATCTGGAAGAGAATCCAAAGACAACTTCGTCAAATCTTCAAGCTGGGAAAGAGCAACGGTCCAGTCTAATCCTGAGTTATACTATTCCCTCCTCAACTACCTGGGGGGGAACGGAAGAAAAGAAGACGAAAGAAAAACAGAGTCAGACATAAAGCCTGAGTAAGTTCAGTAACTTCTAGCATGTGAACATGGAAAAACAAAACGACATGAATTAACTGAATACAAGATTACACCATGACGATAAGGTCAACAAGATTAGACAAGGTAGTCACAAGATATGCTAAGATGACTGGATACGCTCTAATACTTTCGCAGCTTCGCTATTTCCTTGTTATACTGGTTTCTATATCTCTGCACCACCTAACTAGTGTTCAACTAGTAACGATAACGTGATCCCAACCCCTGTAGTTTCCATTGCCTTCAGGCATACATTTATTATTTATTACCTAGATCTAGTCTAGGGTTTTCTATCAAGTGCTTTATAGATTTAACTATAGTTTTACGCTATCTGCTGAACGCTTTTCGAGTTCAGGGTTTATGCCACCTAGTCCAACTAGGGATTACGCTACCTGTCGAACAATGCCCCCAAGTCTAGGACACACTACCTAGAGTGGTATATGTTCCTAGGCTTCCCCACGCATGTATCGCGAATCGTTATCGCTTGTCTAGATGCACATGTCCTGTAATGTGCGATCCGAGTCCTGTGACAGGGCAAATCAAGGAATACAGAACTCGGTCGGGAGCTTTCAGATATCTGCTGATGCAGATGCTAAGGTCTGTTTTTATTCCAGTGGCTATGGTCCCACTTGACCCCTCCCTCAGCTAATGAAAGGCACACCTTGTAAAATGAGAACTATACGCCGGCCCCCGGTGCCCCACTATCCTATGGCCATCCGCAACCATAACTAGATAGCAAGTATATGGTCTTTTGGAGTTCTCCGCCTTTCCGCTTCACGTATCTCGATTGACTCAAGATGGATGGTAGACGACGAGTTGCTATCACAGGGCTACCGTCTTCTCGCCGAAACACGCTGGTCCATCCTAGTCTTTAGGATGCCACATATATATTGCAACCAAGGCATACCCTCGGTTCTTCTAACGCAGACCTTAACCTCTGTGAGCCCAAGATGATCATCTGCAGCCTCACAGAGGGATACCAAGAGTACCCTCACGTCCCCTCGAAGCCTCGGGCTTCGTAAGCCAATTCGTTGGAGCCTTCTTAAAACCAGATGGATGTCCGCTCCTTCGTGTTATACTAAGAATTACTACTTAGTTCTACTAACTAAGGTTTACCACTTAGTTTCCAAATTCCTTGTTTTCTTAACTAAGTTTTACTACTTAGTCCCTTTTTCAACTGAGGTTTACTACTTAGTTTTCTTTCTCGCCAGGTTGGGTTGGTTAAGTGTCTTTAGTCGATTCAAGCTATCTTAACCCTCTTCCTTTATCCTATTACACTGGTTAAGTGTTATCCCTTTATGCTTTTTACTTAACCCTATTCATTTATCATATTCTGATGGTTAAGCATTCAAGTTTACTTAACCCTATGGTCTAGTCCAGCTAACATATTAATTTGGCTAAGTGTATTACTTAACCCCAACCTCTAGTCTAATTAACATGTTAAATTGGCTAAGTGTATTAACTTTACTTAACCCCACCTTCTAGTCTAGTCAACATGTTAATTTGGCTAAGTATTCCCATGGACTTAACCCTCCCATTCTAGCTTTAACTGTGCTAAGTTGGTTAAGTGTTCCTTAACCTTCCCATTCTAGCTTAACCGTGTTAGGTTGGTTAAGTGTTCCTATGGACTTAACCTTCCCATTCTAGCTTAACTTTGTTAAGTCGGTTAAGTGTTCCTATGGACTTAACCCACTCATTCTTGCTTAACTGTGTTAAATTGGTTAAGTGTTTCTATGGACTTAACTCTCCCATTCTTGTTCTAGCTTTAATTAATAAATTAAAGCCGCAACCTCTCACATTAGACAGATATTGCTGTGGTTACTGGATGTGCCGGTCGGTTCCGGGCAGGTTTACACCGCAACTTAGTCTAACCTCGGGTTAGGCATATTCATGTTTTCTAAGTTCAAAGGGTTTTTGATTAATTTCCAAATCTGGTTTTGAAAACAACCATCCCGTCCTTCGGATCAGTTAGGGATAGCCAGGGAGGGCAGGAAACTTGTATTTTCCAAACCCAAGCCTAGACACTATCCTCTCTGTCACCCTAGAACCTTCTGGTCTATATGTTATAAAAAGGGATGTTATCAAAATACTTTTCTTTTGTTTATAAATTGTTAACAATTTATTCCAAATACCATTTCCCCTTTTTAGACAAATTTGGCCTATATTTATTTGTCAAGCCTACTAGTATACTTATATTCTAGGCCCAAGTCCTAACCCAACATGCAGTTTAGGCCATTTCCTATTTCATTGCCGAAACTAGATTAAATATCCTAGTTTATAATTTATGGCCAAAACTTAACCAAGATACATATTTTGTGGTAAATTAACAATTTAACATTTATGACGAATTCTATAAGTAAATTACTCCTAATTTACTTATTTCATTACTACTCTTTTAATGTACATTGTCACATTTATTATTATAGCCCATTCTCTCTTATTTATCATATTTATACTTTTTGGTATGTAAATTATACCAAATTTAGTGTCGCTAACCATAATTTATTCTAAACATGACAATTGCTCACAATTATGAATAAATTCAAAATTGTGCTAATATACTTATTCCAAATCAACCTTAATTAACCCAATCTTGGTTTAACATCCTAATTCACAATTTATGGCAAAACTAGAATTATTTTTCTAGTTTACATTTTATGCCTAAAATTTAGCTTACTTACTAACGCTAAATTTAATATGTCAAAATCACATATTCCCTAATCCATGTCAAATTTCCCCGTTTTCATTTTAATATGCATGTCATAATACATATTCCAAATTATGCCAATTTCCAAGTTTACAATTACGTTCATATTCATTTCCATGTTTTTCCCCAAATCGCATTCCCACCGTTCGAATATTCGTGATTCAACCTAGATTATAAATAAATCTAGATTCGTAGATAAAAAGGGAATGAATCAAAATGACAAGAAGGAATAATTGGCATAAAAAGGTTTGGATAACAATGCAGGTTCAAGAAGATGGGTAGACCTAACTAAATAGGTAAATTCCCACTGTCTTAAAACCAAAGAATGGGCAAAATAGGTTCAAGAACGTGGGTAGACCTAACTTAATAGGTAAATTCCCACTGTCTTAAAACCAAAGAAAAACCAAGGCAGGTAGAATAAAAAAATTGGGTTTAGACCCAACTTCTCAATCACAAAACTAAAGCAATATTTTCCTAATCATAAATCATGGGTGTCAAAATCACAGTTGTCCTCATTATGTCATAAGTAATAATTTATGTCCAAATCAAAGGTATAGGCCTAGTCAAGGAAATAATCCTTGTAGTCACAGTCACAGTCATAGGAAATGTCCATGGTCATATGCGATGTTCATAGTCCAAAAGGGAAAATAATTCCCATAGTCATAAGTCATTGTCATAGGCAATGTTTATATGTCCCAAAATCAAAGGCTTATGTCATAGTCCAAAGGCATATGCTTTCAAAGGCCACAGTTCTATAGTCATAGTCACGGTTACAGTCTTATTTGTCCTCGAATCATAACAGTTCTTAATTCAGTCCAAGAGTATAAACACAGATTCGAAGAGAGAGAGAGAGATTTGGCATATTCCTTTATTCCTTTAATTTCATGTCACAAATAAAACAAAATATTCAGATCTAGAAATAACCAACTTACAGAAAATAGATCTAGAAAAGAAGGAAAGCGTGGCTATGATTCGTGCGTCGTTGCTTGAAACTTGTTTGAGCTAGCCTTTGAATTCTTCACTTGAAACTTTGATTTGAATCCCTCCTTAAAAGTCTTTTAGCAGCATCTCCTCGTCTTGAATCATATTTTATTTTATTTATTAATTTAATTAAAGAGGAGAGGAAGAGGCCATGAATCTAAGCAGCATAAGGATAGAAGAGAGAGGTGCAAAGAGGAATGGAGACTAGGGCTGTTTATATAGCTGCTCAAGACCTTATCGTACACGCAGCGCTGAGTCAGCATTGAACCCAGTTAAGAAAATAGTCCAGGTACGTAGATGAATCTAGCCAAACCTTATCATACACGCAGCGCTGAGTCAGCATTGGGTCCCACAAGCTATTTTGGCGTAGAAATTTGAATTTCGAATGAATTGTTTTGGCGTAGAAGTTTGATTTTCGAACTTTTGAATTTCTGGAATTTATTTAACTGTTTTATTCACATGAAATATTCTTATATGTATACAATTCCTCTAACGACCATTTTACGCGTATATATATATATACGCACAACTTTCATTTTATTTTCAAAATTCAAATGATGTTGCCATATTTCATTGACTGTAGCCTTATCTTAAATTTTATCTTTTGCATATATATATATATATATATTTATATTCTCATATGTATATATATATATATTTTCTTTATTTCCTTATATGTACGTTCTTATCCTTTCAAATTTTGAATTTGTATACGTACATATATTTGCATGTTCAGTTGGCCCTCTCTAAAAACAAAGATAAAAAAATTATGTCGCCGCCGGGGTTCAAACCCCCGACCTCCATGCTACAAATGCAATGCCTTAACCAACTGAGCTACAGAGACTTTTGTTAATAAGTCTTAGAACAATAATAATTATTGTTCTCTCCTTACTTCTCTTTTTTCATGTTAGTTACAATACTTAAATTAAACAACTACATGGATCTTTTAATTTTTCTTTTAAAAATTAATTATACTTTAATTTGAGAATCTTAATGTCATAGAATTACGGGGTGTTACAAAAACGTTTATATTATGATTTATTCTAGGATGACAAATTACCCATCCATCTCCAAAATAATAGATAAATTCAAATGGATTGTGATGTAAAACCCACATGGGTATGGGAACGATAATTTTACACATCGCCCAAGTATGCAAATAATAATCATTGGATGTTGGTTGAAAACCCCACATGGGTCTCGGGATGATAATTAATTTACACATCTCCCTTGTATTTTTTTTATATGTCAACCTATTGATTGACAGACCATTATAAGTGTTATTAAATTAGCTAATGCTTACACATTTGTAAATGCACTTTGGATATTATTTGGATGATTAATAGTTGTTTATCACTATTGTTGAATACGTGCAATGCATGAAATTCATATAATTAAAATTCAACCTATTGTTTCGTGCAGCAATCATTCGCGAATTTCAACCACTGACTTTTAATGACATAATGGGAGATCCGACCGTTGGGTTCATATCGCAAAGATCTTTCAAGTAATAATAAAAGATTTAAAATCTAATGGTTAGATTTTGTGAAATGTTTAATTCAAATTTGAATAAAAACAGCGTCAGTGCAGTTAAATGACCTGAAACGTCATTTAACTGAAAGGGCCTATTTTTAAATGATTAAGAGTGGATAAAATTATGTTAAATCATAATAAATAATTTGAAAGGATTTTTGGATGAAATATTCCAAGTTTATAAAGATAAAAGATATTTTTATTAGAGTAAGTTGTTTATCAACTTAAGTAAAAAAATGAAAGAAATTGAATGTGTTTTAACATAACCAAAATTTTCCAATATGTAAATTGGATGGGAATTGAATGGAAATAATCTTCAGATATTTCGATATTGGATTCCATAATTATATGGATATCGTTGAGGAATTTGGAAGATATAGATATCGTTATTCTCAAAATGATATCTGTTGGTTTCAGAATTTGATACTGAATGTAACAACCCGGAATTTTGGGACCAATTTAAAATTTTATTTTAGAAATTTGAATAAATTTAGAGCATTTAAATTAATTTATTTTAAATAATAACAACAGAAAATTTATTTTAGTCGAAGTTAAAAAAATAAAAATTATATATACATATATATATCTGGAAATCTATATATATATATATACACGTATATTTAAACTGATTTTGATTGATCTGGTTGTGATGTTGGATCTAAACATATGTTGTTCATTAAAATATTGTCTATACCATTTTAGTTAGAATAAAAATATTCATTTGTTATTTATCTGTTATGTTAATCGGATTTGGTCATTTTATATAGAATTATTAGGTTAATCGAAATTGGTCATTTTATATATAATTGTTGTGTTAATCAAAATTGGTCATTTTGGTTAGAATATGTAGTGTAAACAAAAATAACATTTTGGTTATCAATGTTATACTAGGATAAAATTTACATTTTTGTTGTAAATTATCATGTTAAATAAATTAACATTTTTGTTGTAAATCATCATGTTGTGTTATTGGATTTGTTAACTAACAATTATGTTAATTAGAAAAATAGTGAAACCAAATCATTATGTTATGTTAAATTAGATGTGTCATATAATTTGTATATATGTTATGTTAAATTAGATGTGTCATATAATTTGTATATATGTTATGTTAAATTAGATGTGTCATATAATTTGTATAAATGTTATGTTAAATTAGATGTGTCATATAATTTGTATAAATGTTATGTTAAATTAGATGTGTCATATTATTTGTATAAATGTTGTGTTAAATTAGATGTGTCATAGAATTTGTATAAATGTTATGTTAAATTAGATGTGTCATATAATTAGTATAAATGTTATGTCAAATTGGAGGTGTCATTTAATTAGTATAAATGTTATGTTAAATTAGAGGTGTCATTTAATTAGTATAAATGTTATGTCAAATTAGGGGTGTCATTTAATTAGAATAAATGTTATGTTAAAATAAATATGTCTATACCTTTCTATCACTTTATATCACGTACCACATGTTGCACTTACAAAAATTACATTGTCATACATTTGTTTGTACTCGCATCTATGTCACATGTTTGTCAAATCAAATTGATAATAAACCAATAAATACTAATTATATTCTCCCTGTTAATTAAATAATTCTAAGAAAGGAAATGAAAGTTTCCTTCTCTAACTACCCTCATTAATTAAATAATTTAAAGAAAGGAAATGAAACGTTTTTCCTCTCCCCCTCATTAATTGATTACATTAAACGAAATAAAATGGGAAGTTTAATCTCTAAATAAATTTAAGTAGTAAATAAATTAAAATTTAATAATGTATAATATTATATATACCCTCAAAATCCTATAACCCTAATTCTTCATAGCCGCCACCATCCACTATGAATGGCTGAAATTGCCAATCTTTGATCTCTTAATTTCTCACAACAAATTAAAAAGAGGATCTCAAAGCCAAAATCAAAAAGGATCTCGAGGCCTTTAAGATCATACGGTTATGATCAGAAAACGTTAGGTGTACTATTCGATTTTGCCCCACAAAGGAGAGCCGCTCGCACGCAAATCTAAGGCAGTGGGGACCACCGAGAGTAAAGTGGCTCCAGCTGGAAGTAGACGGCGGCAATGGCTTCAGCGTGGCAGTTTCAGATCGGTAGGATGGCATCTGTGACGCCCCGCCCCGCATCAACCGACATTAACTCCAAAGGTGCGCTGTACACTTGTCCAGTTAGCGCGGAACGGGTCGCCAGAAGGAAAAAGGAAGAAGGAATGAACATACAAGGAACCTGTAGAATGTCTCACAGCGCATAGAATAAAATATAATAATAACATACTTGACATAAAACAGGAGAGACAGTGCATAAGCTGAAAATCAGAACTAAACATCATAGCAGCGGAAATCCAAAATACAGCTTATTACAACTTTTCAAACTGTCTCAAAGCAAAAGTAAGGTAAATGAGGTACACTACTAATGCCCAAGTAGCGACCACCAACGACACAGGGAGAATGTGTATATATATATATATATCATACGTGGAAGCCTCCTGCCCGCCTCCGAATCAGCTACTCGCACACCACCAGCTAACCTGTCTCTAGTCTGCTCGTGTGAGCACCCAGAGTAATAAGAGGAGACATAAAACTCTGGGTCAGACATAAAGCCTGGTATGAGCGATAAGCATCTAAAGTGAACAATAACAGGTAGACTAAAACATACCTGAACCTGGACCTGCAACCAAAGAGTTAGCACTACATACTGTACAACACTCTAAGGTATCATATCAAACAGTATAAAGACACGGAGGTGGGGGAGGTGTGCATGTCATAGGGATGGCAAACAATCAAACATAGCATCCATCCTCACATCTCTCACTCAGTGCGTAAAGCATACGATATTCACCACTTCGATCACCCAACATTCCTTGCTACGATCACTTTGCCCCATGAAGTCATAAATGACTTCACTGCACTGATAACGTAGCCACTAATTCCTCGCTATGTCCACTTGCCCCATGGAGTTATTTACCCCATCTGCGCTGGCTCATAGCCTTACTAATCCTTACTATGTCCACTTGCCCCATGGGGTTATTTACCCCATCTGCGCTGGCTCATAGTCTTACTACGCATCACCTTGCCCCTCAGGTCATAATGACCCTACTGCACTGATAACGTAGTCTTGCTACCATCACTTTGCCCCTCAGGTCATAATGACCCTACTGCTCTGATAAGTAGCCCATCATTCATTCTTAGTGGTGAATCGAAGTTATGAACGTCGACAACTCCTTAGCACATGTCCCGCAGCAAAGTCCAACCATGAAGTGAACTCATTGGTTCCCAACTGGTTCCGGGATCCTGAGCTCTAACTTCCATTTGGACTACCTTTGCATCTCGGGTTATTGGTCATCATAATCGAATCGGATCGGATCAGATTTCACAGTCTTCATCGGATCGGGTCGCGCCTCCTACGTCGGATCGGGTCGTGGTCCTCCTTTCCTTTGCTTCGGATCGTGCTCCCCTTCTCTGTTCGGATCGGGACACCCCACGCGGATCGGATCGTGGTTCTTCAAGCGGTTCGGATCGGACGCCCTTCTCCAGGTCGACGGATCGTGCTCACCCTTCATGGACGGATCGGGTCGTGGTGCTTATTCGCGATCCGGATCGGAGTACTTCAGTTTGGCACGACGCTGCATCGATTCGCTTCGTGGGCATTGCACAGACGGTTCGGTTCGGAGGAGGTGACTCGACTCGTGGTGGTGTTCCACGATCCCACAGGGCGATCCGATCGTCCCTCAACCCCCTATGTGATCCGAACCCCTGCATCTTGTCCAGCGAGCTGTTTACGCCCCTCGACGGCGTTTTCGACCATTCTAACTATTCTAAACAGTCACAAAGCATTTCATACAGTCATAGCAACATACATAATCAACCACAAACATCAAAACTTCAATATGATAGGTGAAAATGGATCAAACATACCCAAAATCCCATATTTTCCCCTTAAGCATATTTAGGTGAAACTGATGATAGGATTAGCAAAACTTAACCAAACTAACCCAAATTCATATCAGAGGTCTAAAACATCATTCCGAATTTTATAAATAGTTTTCCGGAATTTTATCATGTTTAAATTCGTTAATTAGCACTAATCACTCCTAATTAGCCATAATTAGTGTAAAACTAAGCAAATCACTCACCTTAGCCACAAAACAAACTAAGATCTGAAATAATGCTCTGATTTGATGCGAATCCCAATGCTAACAGCAGCTCCAAGGTTGATTAGGTGAAGATCTTCTTTGATTAGGAGTTGCTAAGCCAAATCCTTGACCAAAAGATGATTTGGAGGTGATTTAGAGGTTGGAGGCCATTTTTAGGGATCCTTGGTGATGAGTGGAGGCTAGAAAACTGAAATGGAATGATTCTCCATCTCATTTCAGCCCTCCCATAACCCTAATCCCGAAATGGGTTATGGGCCTACTCACTAATCACCCTATTTGGCCCGGTTAAGCAGCTTTTCACCCTCCAAACCTTGTTTCAGCCATATCTCCCAAACGGTAAGTCCGTTTGGCTATTATGACCACTCTACGGAAAGAGAAACTATCAAACGAATCAAATGGAAGTGGTTTCAGGTCAAAATTCCTCTCCAATCAAAAGTTATGGCCAAAACAGTACCAACTAGGGGCAAAAAGGTCATCTAAAAATCGACAAAAATCATAAGCATGGGAAATGACTATAATAGATGTCTCCCAAAGTTATATGACCATACAACTTCACACGGGAAAGAAATAAATATTCTACAATCCTATGATGTGTAGAATACGGGTCGTTACACTCTTCCCCCCTTAAGAAATTTCGCCCCCGAAATTCCCTAATCCAAACACACACAAAGGTCCCGCATGCCTATCAATCATAAAACAACCATCAAACATGCAAAACAAGTAAAACAAGTCTATCCTAGCATGCAGAATAACTAAATCGCAAAGTAAATCTTACCAGGCAAAGAGTTCTGGATAAGCCTTCCTAATGCTCTCCTCTGTCTCCCAAGTACAATCATTCTCGTTCTCGCCTCACTGAACCTTGACTAGCTTCACCGACTTCCTTCGAAGTTGCTTTGTATTGTGCCCCACAATACGAATCGGCTTGCGGTTCCCAAACGCCTCGGGCTCTACTTCGAAGTCCTCTAACTGATCAGGTGAAATAGTCACATTTGAGTCGTGAACGAACTTCCTCAACTGGGAAACATGAAACACATTGTGAACTCCTGCCATTTTCTCTGGTAAGCCAACTCTATATGCCAAATTCCCGACTAGTTCAAGAACAGGAAATGGGCCAACAAATCTTGGTGCCAACTTGCCTCTCCTGCCAAATCGAATCACGCTCTTCAACGGACAGATTTTGACAAACACCAAGTCACCAACGGAGAATTTCAATTCTCTTCTCCTCTTATCAGCATAGCTCTTCTGCCTATCTTGGGCAGCTTTCATTCGTTGCTAAATGATCTTAATCTTATCGAAAGTTTCTCTCACCACATCTGGTCCAAGCACAACCTTCTCGCCAGTCTCTATCCAACATGATGGTGAGTTACACAGTCTTCCGTACAAAGCCTCATATGGAGCCATACCGATACTGGATTGGTAGCTATTATTATATGCAAACTCTACTAGGTGCAAATGGTCATCCCATGATCCACCAAAATCCAATATGCACGCTCTCAAGAGATCTTCCAATATACGATTCACCCTCTCCGTCTGACCGTCGGTCTGAGGATGATATGCGGTACTGAGATGTAATCCTGACCCTAGAGCCTCTTGTAAGCTCTTCCAAAACCCACTAGTGAACAACGGGTCTCGGTCACTCACAATGCTTTTGGGTACTCCATGAAATCTCACTATCCACTTCATATACAATTCTGCCAATTTGGCTGCCGTTCTGGTCGATTTGACTGGTATAAATCTTGCACTTTTAGTCAATCGATCCACAATCACCCAAATGCTATCATATCCCGATCTAGTCCTTGGTAACCCATCGATGAAATCCATCGAGACTTGCTCCCATTTCCATTCGGGAATTTCTAGTGGTTGCAACAACCCACTAGGCTTCTTCTGCTCGGCTTTAACTAGCTGACAATTCATGCATTTGGATATAAACTTCCCAACGTCTCTTTTCATCCCTTCCCAGTAGTAAGTTTGTCTCATGTCTCGATACATCTTATTACCACCGGGATGTATAGTCAGTTTTGAGTGATGACATTCTCTAAGCACTTCATCTCTCAACCTATTGACATTGGGTACAACTAGCCTTCCATTCTTCCGAAGCCATCCATCCCGATCAAGCCCATACACACTCATCTCCTCATCGATACCCATCTCTAACTTGGAGATGATTTGCAATAGATTAGGATCGTCCCTCTGACTAGAACCAATCCGCTCTATCAAAGTGGGTCTGACCGTCAAACTAGCTAGCATAACTGGATCCAATTCGCACTTTGGTCTAAAATCAAACCCCGCGATAAACTCCAGTTGTTTCCATTCAAGAAACATTGCCCCTAAGCTGGCATGTCTCCTACTCAAGGCATCGGCTACCGCATTACCCTTCCCAGGTGTGTACGCGATATCAAAATCATACGAAGCCAAGAACTCTAACCATCTCTGCTGACGGAGATTCAGATCTTTCTGAGAGAAGAGATACTTTAACGATTTATGATCGGTAAACAACTCGAATCTTTCTCCCAAGAGATAGTGTCTCCACATCTTCAGCGCGAATACAATCGCTGCCAATTCCAAGTCATGGGTAGGATACTTCTTCTCATGCGGCTTTAGCTGTCGACTAGCATAAGCTACAACCCTACCTCCTTGTATCAATACCGCACCCAGTCCGGTACCACAAGCATCCGTGTATACCGTCATCTCTTCATTCCCCTTAGGAATGACTAACACTGGAGCACGCGTCAACCTCTCCTTTAGACTTTTGAAGGCATCCTCACACACTCCGTCCCAGACGAAGGACTGATTCTTCTTAGTCAACTGAGTCAACGGTGCTGCTATCTTGGAGAAGTCCTGGATAAACTTACGATAATATCCAGCTAATCCCAAGAAACTTCTTACATCTGTAGCATTCTTGGGTGTAGGCCAATCCTGTACCGTAGCCACCTTCGCAGGGTCCACGGCAATACCACACTCTGAAACAACATGACCCAAGAATCTTACTTCCCTTCTCCAAAAATGACACTTAGAGAATTTCGCTTTCAATTGGTGTTTCCTCAACACCTCCATCACTATCCTCAAGTGTCCCTTGTGTTCCTCCTCTGTCCTTGAATAAACAAGGATATCATCCACGAACACAAGAACAAACTTATTCAACTGATCTCTGAATACTCGATTCATAAGATCCACAAAATAGGCTGGTGCATTGGTCAACCCAAATGGCATAACCAACCACTCATAAAATCCAGACGGCGTCCTGAATGCCGTTTTCGGAACACTCTCATCTGCTACTCGAAGCTGATGAAATCCTGTCGCGAGGTCCAACTGGGAGAACACTCTAGCTCCTTCCAGCTGATCAAACAAATCATCTATCCGCGGTAGAGGGTACTTATTCTTCCTCGTCACCTTATTCAACTCGCGATAGTCCACACACAAACGAAGGGAACCATCTGCCTTAGTGGCAAACACAACTGGTGCTCCCCACTCGGAGACACTCCTTCTAATCAATCCCTTCTTCAAAAGATTGCTGACTTGCACCCCGAGCTCTCGCTGCTCCCTTGGTGCCATACGACGAAGTGGCATCACTATAGGTCTGGCATCTTTCACTAAATCAATACGGAACTCAATCTCTCGGTGTGGTGGAAGCCCGGTCACCTCCTCGAAGACGTCCGGATACTGGCCAACCACGGGCACATCTGACAACTCATCCTGCGGGATATCGAGGGAATTTACAAAACTAGCCATATCCCCATCACTGGGTAGACTACCAAACACTACCCTCCGCCCATCATCCGCCCTTACTGTCACCAAAAAGCCCTCACAGTCTACCACTACCCCGTATCTTTGGAGCCAATCGACTCCCAATATAATGCCATACCCAGTAAAGCCCAAAACAAAGCAATCACATACAAACATACATCCATGACTCGATAAGACCAAATTCCTGCAAATCATACTAAGGCTAGTCGAACCACCAATCGGGTTCGTCACTACCAATGGTCTATCGACTATCTCGGATTCCAGTCCCAACCTATCTACCAGGTCACTAGATATGAAGGAACGGGAAGCCCCAGTATCAAACAAAACTCGAACAGGTATATCATAAATAGAAAGCATACCTTGAATAACAACATTCTTTCCTTTCTCCGCCGCAGTTGGGGCATTCGACGAAGAAGGAATAGCATCAAGAGCATATGCCTTCACAATCTGCTTCTCCTTAAGAGGTTGCGGACACTTATCTTTCTGATGTCCCACTTGACCACAGTTGTAGCACTTCCTTTCCGCTGGCTTGGCCCGACATTCCTTAGCATAATGGCCTTTCTTTCCACAGCTGAAGCACTCAACATCCTTCTTGCTCTTTTTCTGGCCACCTTTAGATTGGTCCTGCTTCCTCTTATTCTGAGAGCTATTCTTGCCTCCACCGCCTGCTTGCGGCTTTGGCCCTTCTGCAGATGCAGCCTCAGTCTTTGACTTAGGGTAAAGACTCTCTGATCTCAAAGCTTTCCCCACGATTGATTCAAAAGTCTCATCGATGTGATTAATGAGTCTTTCCCCCAAGTACCCATCCAAACCAGTAATGAACTTCTCATTCTTCTTCTCAGGAGTATCTATGAGAGACAGTCCATACTTCGACAAGGTGTCGAACTCAGCAATATAATCAGAAACTGCCCTTCCGTTCTGCTTGAGTTCCAAGAACCTCTTAAACAACACCGACTTCTGGGCAGCCGGAATGAACTTCTCGCTAAAGCGAGCCTTGAACTGAACCCAAGTAACCTGGTCCTCTGGAGTAGCTGTTCTAATGGCATTCCACCAATTCATCGCTCGCCCTTGCAACTGACGAGACGCTAGCCTTCTCTTCATCGCATCCTCGAGACCCAAGTCATCAAAGATACGGTCACAGCTATCCATCCAATCTTGAACATCCGTGGCCGACTCCGTTCCGTGGAACGGCTTCCCACCAAGATTAGTGTAATCCTTGCACAACTTGGCGAAATCGACCCTAGGCGCTTGCACTACTGGGCCAACACCAGCTCCGGGAGCCCCTTGCACTTCTCTAAGCATGTCTCTCATGAGGTCGGTAAACATCGCCCTCATGTCAGCGGCATTTCCATTATTGGCCCCTCTACCAGTACCTCTCACATATCGGCTCATCGTCAATCTGTAAAAGGAAAACGATTAACGACCCCATAGTGGTACTAGTGTAGTGCAACTTCATCTTTATACTACTAATAGTATATATGCACATAGCTTTTAAAAACCAAAGTAATCACAAATACACGCTCTCATATACGTACTAACTCTCCCTAGTGTCTTTCCCTAGGTTAACTACGCAACCTAGAGCTCTGATACCAAGTGTGACGCCCCGCCCCGCATCAACCGACATTAACTCCAAAGGTGCGCTGTACACTTGTCCAGTTAGCGCGGAACGGGTCGCCAGAAGGAAAAAGGAAGAAGGAATGAACATACAAGGAACCTGTAGAATGTCTCACAGCGCATAGAATAAAATATAATAATAACATACTTGACATAAAACAGGAGAGACAGTGCATAAGCTGAAAATCAGAACTAAACATCATAGCAGCGGAAATCCAAAATACAGCTTATTACAACTTTTCAAACTGTCTCAAAGCAAAAGTAAGGTAAATGAGGTACACTACTAATGCCCAAGTAGCGACCACCAACGACACAGGGAGAATGTGTATATATATATATATCATACGTGGAAGCCTCCTGCCCGCCTCCGAATCAGCTACTCGCACACCACCAGCTAACCTGTCTCTAGTCTGCTCGTGTGAGCACCCAGAGTAATAAGAGGAGACATAAAACTCTGGGTCAGACATAAAGCCTGGTATGAGCGATAAGCATCTAAAGTGAACAATAACAGGTAGACTAAAACATACCTGAACCTGGACCTGCAACCAAAGAGTTAGCACTACATACTGTACAACACTCTAAGGTATCATATCAAACAGTATAAAGACACGGAGGTGGGGGAGGTGTGCATGTCATAGGGATGGCAAACAATCAAACATAGCATCCATCCTCACATCTCTCACTCAGTGCGTAAAGCATACGATATTCACCACTTCGATCACCCAACATTCCTTGCTACGATCACTTTGCCCCATGAAGTCATAAATGACTTCACTGCACTGATAACGTAGCCACTAATTCCTCGCTATGTCCACTTGCCCCATGGAGTTATTTACCCCATCTGCGCTGGCTCATAGCCTTACTAATCCTTACTATGTCCACTTGCCCCATGGGGTTATTTACCCCATCTGCGCTGGCTCATAGTCTTACTACGCATCACCTTGCCCCTCAGGTCATAATGACCCTACTGCACTGATAACGTAGTCTTGCTACCATCACTTTTCCCCTCAGGTCATAATGACCCTACTGCTCTGATAAGTAGCCCATCATTCATTCTTAGTGGTGAATCGAAGTTATGAACGTCGACAACTCCTTAGCACACGTCCCGCAGCAAAGTCCAACCATGAAGTGAACTCATTGGTTCCCAACTGGTTCCGGGATCCTGAGCTCTAACTTCCATTTGGACTACCTTTGCATCTCGGGTTATTGGTCATCATAATCGAATCGGATCGGATCAGATTTCACAATCTTCATCGGATCGGGTCGCGCCTCCTACATCGGATCGGGTCGTGGTCCTCCTTTCCTTTGCTTCGGATCGTGCTCCCCTTCTCTGTTCGGATCGGGACACCCCACGCGGATCGGATCGTGGTTCTTCAAGCGGTTCGGATCGGACGCACTTCTCCAGGTCGACGGATCGTGCTCACCCTTCATGGACGGATCGGGTCGTGGTGCTTATTCGCGATCCGGATCGGAGTACTTCAGTTTGGCACGACGCTGCATCGATTCGCTTCGTGGGCATTGCACAGACGGTTCGGTTCGGAGGAGGTGACTCGACTCGTGGTGGTGTTCCACGATCCCACAGGGCGATCCGATCGTCCCTCAACCCCCTATGCGATCCGAACCCCTGCATCTTGTCCAGCGAGCTGTTTACGCCCCTCGACGGCGTTTTCGACCATTCTAACTATTCTAAACAGTCACAAAGCATTTCATACAGTCATAGCAACATACATAATCAACCACAAACATCAAAACTTCAATATGATAGGTGAAAATGGATCAAACATACCCAAAATCCCATATTTTCCCCTTAAGCATATTTAGGTGAAACTGATGATAGGATTAGCAAAACTTAACCAAACTAACCCAAATTCATATCAGAGGTCTAAAACATCATTCCGAATTTTATAAATATTTTTCCGGAATTTTATCATGTTTAAATTCGTTAATTAGCACTAATCACTCCTAATTAGCCATAATTAGTGTAAAACTAAGCAAATCACTCACCTTAGCCACAAAACAAACTAAGATCTGAAATAATGCTCTGATTTGATGCGAATCCCAATGCTAACAGCAGCTCCAAGGTTGATTAGGTGAAGATCTTCTTTGATTAGGAGTTGCTAAGCCAAATCCTTGACCAAAAGATGATTTGGAGGTGATTTAGAGGTTGGAGGCCATTTTTAGGGATCCTTGGTGATGAGTGGAGGCTAGAAAACTGAAATGGAATGATTCTCCATCCCATTTCAGCCCTCCCATAACCCTAATCCCGAAATGGGTTATGGGCCTACTCACTAATCACCCTATTTGGCCCTGTTAAGCAGCTTTTCACCCTCCAAACCTTGTTTCAGCCATATCTCCCAAACGGTAAGTCCGTTTGGCTATTATGACCACTCTACGGAAAGAGAAACTATCAAACGAATCAAATGGAAGTGGTTTCAGGTCAAAATTCCTCTCCAATCAAAAGTTATGGCCAAAACAGTACCAACTAGGGGCAAAAAGGTCATCTAAAAATCGACAAAAATCATAAGCATGGGAAATGACTCTAATAGATGTCTCCCAAAGTTATATGACCATACAACTTCACACGGGAAAGAAATAAATATTCTACAATCCTATGATGTGTAGAATACGGGTCGTTACAACATCTCAGGTAGCGTGCGTTTCGAGGTTGAGGAAACGAAGTTGGGTTCCGTTGGCTTCCAGTAATAACATACGATGGAGGAAGAAGGTTTAACTGCTTCATCATGTAATTAAATCTAACTAATTATGTAATTTAATTAAATGTTGTATCCAATGTATAAAAATTGATATCTCATTCATACGACTTCAGAAATTGATGAAATGGGATGCGTTAGAATCGCAAAAATGAGATCTATCTCATGGAACTGACCAAAACTAAAACTGAACGCGTTGAAAATTCAGACAAATCAATGTGAGAATTCTTACTTTTAAATAATTAAATAAATTTTCATGATTGTTGAATCATTGTATATACGTAAATAGTATGGATCTGCGTTGTGGTAATTTAGGATTTTCTATTTATTTATTGCTGTGAATGTTTGTTCATCCGTTGAGAATCTCATTTTATTGAGATTTATATATTCATTAGATTTTTGGATTCAAAGTTTATAATTGAGTTAATTAGAAATAGTTAAAACCCAAATCACCTCATTTTGTTCATGTGACTTGTTGAGATTCACATTTTTATGTGAAGTTAACATGGTAAATAAATAGAACAAACATGAGATATATTTTTACATTCATTGTGTAAATAAAAGGACAAATTTAGCGATGCTAATTTATTTACATTCTTGTGTAGATAAAAAGAACACTTTATAGTGAATACCTTTATTTACATCCTTGTGTAAATAAAAAGAATATCTTTATAACGAACACATTTATTTACATTATATGTAATTGGGACATGAAATGAAAGAACACGTTTATTTACATTTTTATGTAAATAAGATATATAAATAAGAAAAAGAAAAAGAGACATTTATTTACATTTAGTGTAAATAAAAAAGTAAAAGAAGAATTGGACATTGGAATCAAAATTACATTTTTATGTAATTTAAAAAGATAGAAATTTGCACCGTAATGTAAGTTACATTTTTAATGTAATTAGGAAGAAGAATTTGACGTTGTAATCAAAATTACATTTTTAACGTAATTTAAAAAGATAGAATTTTTCGCCGTATTGTTAATCACATTTTTTTAATGTAATTAATAAGGGGATTTTATAGTGTAATTAAAAGGGAGATTTTACATTGTAATTAAAAGATGGAAATTTTACATTGTAATTACATTCACATTGTAAAAAAAAGATTTTGAGATTGTAACGTAAATTACATTTTAATGTAAATAAAAGAAATAAAATGAACAAATTTAACATTGAAACTTTATTTACATTTTTCTATGTAAATAAGAAGAACAAATTTTGCGATGACATTTTATTTACATTTTCTATATAAATAAAAGAACATTTGCATTTATATTTACTTTGTGAATAAGATATGTGTAGAAAAAGAAAACTTTATTTACATTTAGTGTAAATAAACATGTATAGAAAAAGAAAACTTTATTTACATTTAGTGTAAATAAACATGTATAGAAAAAGAAAACTTTATTTACATTTAGTGTAAATAAACATGTATAGAAAAAGAAAACTTTATTTGCATTTAGTGTAAATAAACATGTATAGAAAAAGAAAACTTTTTTTACATTTAGTGTAAATAAACATGATGTAGGGAAAGAAGACTTTATTTATATTTAGTGTAAATAAACATGATATAGAGAAAGAAAACTTTATTTACATTTAGTGAAAATAAACATGATATAGAAAAAGAGGACATTTATTTACATTTAGTGTAAATAAACATGATATAGAGAAAGAAAACTTTATTTACATTTAGTGTAAATAAACATGATATAGAAAAAGAGGACATTTATTTACATTTTGTGTAAATAAACATGATATAGAGAAAGAAAACTTTATTTACATTTAGTGTAAATAAACATGATATAGAAAAAAGGACATTTATTTACATTTAGTGTAAATAAACATGTGTAGAAAAAGAAACCTTTATTTACATTTAGTGTAAATAAACATGTATAGAAAAAGAAAATTTTATTTACATTTAGTGTAAATAAACATGATATATAAAAGAAGACATTTATTTACATTTATGTAAATAAATATGTAAAAGAAAAAAGAAGACTTTTATTTACATTTAGGCAGATAAACATGAAAAAGAAAAGATTATATGTATTTACATATAGGTAAATAAAACGTGATATAAGAAAAGAGACATTTTTATTTACTATTTAGTGTAAATGAAAATAGGACATAGAAAAAGGAATTATACTATTTATTTGCATTTTTAGATGCAAATAAAATATAGGAAGGAATTACACTTTTTATTTGCAAATTAGTTGCAAATATGTAAAGCACATTTTTATTCACTTTCTAGATGTGAATGAAAGATATAAAAATAAAAAGAACATTTTAATTCACTTTTTAGATGTGAATAAAAATATGGAAAGAAAAAGTACATTTTTATTTGCATTCCATATGTAAATAAAAACACCATTTTAAAAAGTGAATTTTTATTTGCAAACTAGTTGCAAATAAAAACATGAATTTATAAAGCACATTTTTATTTGTAATTTAGTTACGAATAAAAATATGGCATTGAAAAATAAATTTTTATTCACCTTTTAGATGTGAATAAAAACATGAATTTAAACAAATGAATTTTATTTATAATTTAGATATAAATAAAAACAGAGATATAAAAGTGACAATTTTATCACCATGGTAGATGCGATAAAAAGAGTATAAATTAAAAGTGATATTTTTATCATCATTTTAGATGCGATAAGAAGAATAGATTTTAAAATTACATTTTCTATGTAATTAAAGGATAAAAGGAAAAATTACATTTTTCAGTGTAATAAAAGATTTAAATAAAAATTTGCATTTTTCGATATAAGTGAAGATTGAATAAAGGATAAACAATAAAAATTTACATTTTTATTATAATGTAATAAATGAAGAAGAATATTCATAGCTTGAAATAGGAAGGATAAACAATAAGAACTTACATTTTTATTGTCATATAAGGAATGAAGAAAATGTACTTGTTTTGAAATAGACTTCTGTTCAATAAAAATAACTTTAATACAAGGTGTAGGAAATTATTTAAAGAATAAATAATTTGAAATCATCCAACGATTGGATTATATTTATATGTATAAACATAAATTAAATTTAAACGAAACACGCGCGGTAGTTCGTGTTTCGAAGTCGTAACTTCAAAAGATTATACCGAAAGATCCGACCGTCGGATTTTCCCAACACTGGAGCCGTTAGGACTGCTTTGGGAAGATCTTTCCAACGATATAAATTTTGTTAAAAATCCAATGGTTAGATTTCGGGATAAGTGTTAATCAAATTTGGATAAAAACAGCGCCAGGGCCGCCGATCGACCCGAAGCGTCGTTAAATGAACGTAGCTATTTTTACATTAATAAAAATAAGTGATAAATCGTTATAAAATATTAATAACGATATGAAATGGTTTTAAAATATATATATGTACGAGAATCATTTGAAAAGTCCGAGTTCAATCTCATTTCAAATGATTATACGACGACATAAATCGAAGAGTTGAAGACGGTGATTGAAGACCGATGATTTTCACATCGAATGGATGTGTTGCTACTGAGGCCCATGATTGGTGTAGCTACCTTGAAGGGGAATTAGGGGTAGCCGTTCAGACGTATTGTTGATTGTTCGGATATGCGAGGAATGAGGTGCCTCCGGTTTCGTTCAGACCCAGAACGAACTTGTAAATGGATTGTATGTCTGACATTGTGTTCCTTTATACGATATTCGTTGATCTCTACTAAATATATATTTGTTTGGTGTTTAACACCCTTCTCTGAGACGTACGAGCTTAGAGGTTATATATTGGTAGGAATCAATGGTATGGTATGGATTGACAATGTGGCATGCTAAGATGCATGGATCAAGGCTTTTGTTGAAAAGCAGAGCCTTGTGGTTGATGATCAAAGCATAGCCTGTTTAGGCATAGCTTTGTGTATAGCGTAATTTCGCGAGCCTCACACCCCGGTATGAGTCAAAAATGGGATATGGACCATAGGGAGTGCACACGTTTCTTTCTAGCTAGGAGTAGTGTCAGTGCTTAAACTGGCTGGCATTTTACTTATGTGGATGATGGATTGAGGTACCTCGGATTTATAGGTTGTTAGTGGCCATATGGAGGTTCAAAGGAACCGGGAAATGTCTGTACAGGCATAACTAATCCACTACCGTAAGGTGGGGACCGGCCCTATCGCATCCAAGGGTTTCCCATAGGTGTGATCCTGAGGCATTTGCTAGAGTGTCTCGAATCAGAGAGGACGATCCCTAGCCTCGATTTCATAATGGAAACCCAACTTCCAATACGACACCATGCGGTTTTGATTGTAGAACTAGTGTGGCAACATAGTATATGGTAGCTATGTCATCTATGATTGAATTTTTTAGAAACATATATACACTAATAATAATATCAAATCTGTTTTTATCGTATCAAGCATTTTTGACATTGTAAGGTAAAACTCTATCCTCCGATTTGCGTTGCATTGTGTGATGGGACTTGAGTCTTATAATGGTTTCATTTTTCTAAAAAGCATTGCGTTGTTTAACGATTTACTTTATTTTATGCACTGGCAATCCAATGGATTAAACCCGTTCCGCGTTAGCGGCATGGTCCTGTGATTAGCCTTATTATTAGATTAGTTAAGTTAAGATTTCTCATACCAGTCTTTGTTTCACTGGCAAACTCGGGGGCCCATATTTTCCACACGGGCAGTCGAGTAGCTTGTTTTGCAGATATTTATCTCTTTAGCAGGATCCTGGATCGAAGCTTAAAGCTGTGTCCAGAGCATAGAAAGTCTTCTGCTGTGTATTATTTCAATTTATTGTAAAAAATTATCTTCCGCTGTAATTTAATTTCGACGTACTCTGATATATTCTGTACTCTGATGTAACATTATTGTAATGTTTATAAAAGTCTTCTGTTGTTATTCTAATGTGTTGTATTCCCAAAGTTAACGTATGCGGGATTTGAACGGTCTTCTTCGATTTTGCGATCGATTAAGTCCGAGCAAGATCTGTGTCGTTGCAGTTGGTATCAGAGCTCTGGTTAGCTCAAATCTTTGGGGTACAACTCGTTAGAACTGAACAAAAGACTCATCAGAGATTGGATTAGTAATGTCCAATAAGAATACTCATTAGAGATAGGATCAGCAGTATCCTAGAATGAGAAAACTCATTAGAGATGGGGTTAGTAATGCCCTAGAATGAGTCGAGAGTGCCAAGTCTTTCAATTAACGTATTTATATAATCCGATCTTAGAAAATATGATTTTTGGATATATAAAAGTTATATATATTTAAAAGGTTAATCAACTAATAAGATTATTGAAATAAAAAAATAAAAATAAAAGTTGAGATAGGTTAGTTAAACAACTTTTAGCTTTGTTCCTTTTCGAGGACGAAAAGATTTTAAGTGGGGGAGATTGTAACAACCCGAAATTTTGGGACCAATTTAAAATTTTTGTTTTAGAAATTTGAATAAATTTAGAGCATTTAAATTAATTTATTTTAAATAATAACGACGGAAAATTTATTTTAGTCGAAGTTAAAAAAATAAAAATTATATATATATATATATATATCTGCAAATCTATATATATATATGTATATTTAAACTGATTTTGATTGATCTGGTTGTGATGTTGGATCTAAACATATGTTGTTCATTAAAATATTGTCTATACCATTTTAGTTAAAATAAAAATATTCATTTGTTAATTATCTGTTATGTTAATCGAATTTGGTCATTTTATATAGAATTGTTAGGTAATCAAAATTGGTCATTTTATATAGAATTGTTGTGTTAATCAAAATTGGTTATTTTGGTTAGAATATGTAGTGTAAACAAAAATAACATTTTGGTTATCAATGTTACACTAGGATAAAATTTACATTTTTGTTGTAAATTATCATGTTAAATAAAATTAACATTTTTGTTGTAAATCATCATGTTGTGTTATTGGATTTGTTAACTAACAATTATGTCAATTAGAAAAATAGTGAAACCAAATCATTATGTTATGTTAAATTAGATGTGTCATATAATTTGTATAAATGTCATGTTAAATTAGATGTGTCATATAATTTGTATAAATGTTATGTTAAATTAGATGTGTCACATAATTTGTATAAATGTTATGTTAAATTAGATGTGTCATATAATTTGTATAAATGTTATGTTAAATTAGATGTGTCATATAATTTGTATAAATGCTATGTTAAATTAGATATGCCATATAATTAGTATAAATGTTACGTCAAATTGGAGGTGTCATTTAACTAGTATAAATGTTATGTTAAATTAGATGTGTCATTTAATTAGTATAAATGTTATGTCAAATTAGGGGTGTTATTTAATTAGAATAAATGTTATGTTAAAATAAATATGTCTATACCTTTCTATCACTTTATACCACGTACCACATGTTGCACTTACAAAAATTACATTATCATACATTTGTTTGTACTCGCATCTATGTCACATGTTTGTCAAATCAAATTGATAATAAACCAATAATTACTAATTATATTCTCCCTGTTAATTAAATAATTCTAAGAAAGGAAATGAAAATTTCCTTCTCTAACTACCCTCATTTATTAAATAATTTAAAGAAAGGAAATGAAACGTTTTCCTCTCCCCCTCACTAATTGATTACATTAAACGAAAGAAAATGGGAAGTTTCATCTCTAAATAAATTCAAGTAGTAAATAAATAAAAATTTAATAATGTATAATATTATATATACCCTCATAATCCTATAACCCTAATTCTTCGTAGCCGCCACCATCCACTATGAATTGCTGAAATTGCCAATCTTTGATCTCTTAATTTCTCACAAACCACCACAAATTAAAAAGAGGATCTAAAAGCCAAAATCTAAAAGGATCTCGAGGCCTTTAAGATCATACAGCTATGATCAGAAAACGTTAGGTGTACTGTTCGATTTTGCCCCACAAAGGAGAGCCACTCGCACGCAAATATAAGGCAGTGGGGACCACCGAGAGCAAAGTGGCTCCAGCTGGAAGTAGACGGCGGCAATGGATTCAGCGTGGTAGTTTCAGATCGGTAGGATGGCATCTTAGGCAGCATGCGTTTCGAGGTTGAGGCAACGAAGTTGGGTTCCGTCGGCTTCCGGTAATAACATACGATGGAGGAAGAAGGTTTAACTGCTTCATCATGTAATTAAATCTAATTAATTATGTAATTTAATTAAATATTATATCCAATGTATAAAAATTGATATATCATTCATATGACTTCAGAAATTGATGAAACGGGATGCGTTAGAATCGCAAAATTGAGATCTATCTCATGGAACTGACCAGATCTGAAACTGAACGCGTTGAAAATTCAGACAAATCAGTGTGAGAATTCTTACTTTTAAATAATTAAATAATTTAATTATTTTTCACGATTGTTGAATCATTGTATGTACGTAAATAGTATTGATATGCGTTGTGGTAATTTAGGATTTTCTATTTATTTATTTATTGCTGTGAATGTTTGTTCATCCGTTGAGAATCTCATTTATTGAGCTTTATATATTCATTAGATTTGTGGATTCAAAGTTTATAATTGAGTTAATTAGAAACAGTTAAAACCCAAATCACCTCATTTTGTTTATGTGACTTGTTGAGATTCACATTTTTATGTGAAGTTAACATGGTAAATAAATAGAACAAACATGAGATATATTTTTACATTCCTTGTGTAAATAAAAGGACAAATTTAGCGATGCCAATTTATTTACATTCTTGTGTAGATAAAAAGAACACCTTTATAGTGAATACCTTTATTTACATCCTTGTGTAAATAAAAAGAATAACTTTATAACGAACACTTTTATTTACATTATATGTAAATGGGACATGAAATGAAAGAACACATTTATTTACATTTTTATGTAAATAAGATATATAAATAAGAAAAAGAAAAAGTGACATTTATTTACATTTAGTTTAAATAAAAAAGAAAAAGAGGAATTGGACATTGGAATCAAATTTACATTTTTATGTAATTTAAAAAGATAGAAATTTGCACCGTAATGTAAGTTAAATTTTTAATGTAATTAGGAAGAATAATTTGACGTTGTAATCAAAATTACGTTTTTAATGTAATTTAAAAAAGATAGAATTTTTCACCGTATTATTAATCACATTTTTTTAATGTAATTAATAAGGGGATTTTACAGTGTAATTAAAAGGGAGATTTTACATTGTAATTAAAAGATAGAAATTTTGCATTGTAATTACATTCACATTGTAAAAAAAAAAAAGATTTTGACATTGTAACGTAAATTACAATTTAATGTAAATAAAAGAAATAAAATGAACAAATTTAACATTGAAACTTTATTTACATTTTTCTATGTAAATAAGAAGAACAAATTTTGCGATGACATTTTATTTACATTTTCTATATAAATAAAAGAACAGATGCATTTATATTTACTTTGTAAGTAAGATATGGATAGAAAAAGAAAACTTTATTTACATTTAGTGTAAATAAACATGTATTGAAAAAGAAAACTTTATTTACATTTAGTGTAAATAAGCATGAACAGAAAAAGAAAATTTTATTTACATTTAGTGTAAATAAACATGTATAGAAAAAGAAAATGAGACGACCCCAAACCCCGTACTGACAGTGGCAAGGGTAATCCTTGGAATATAACACATAAACAGATAACAGCAGAACAGAGTTAAATAAATACACCAGATAATGAACAATAGAATATACTAGAAAGGCGTAATCATCGGAGTTACACAGTATACAGGATCATACTTAGTACAAATACAGTTCAGCTATACATAAATGTCTACAGCGGAAAACAAAAAAAATATGTACAATAGGAGCTGAAAAACATAAAATAGATAAATGATAGAATCCATCTTCAGCTCCAGCTATCCAGAAAGAGCCACCTAAACCTGAATACAAGGCTGCCCGTGTAGAAAAGGGGCACCCGAGTTTGAAAGTAAAACAAACTACGAGTCAGTCATGGGACTGGTATGAGAAATCTATTCAACACATTTATAATATGGCTAATCATAGGACCATGCCACTTTCGTGGAACGGGTTTACTCTATTGGATTGCCAGTGTTTTAAAAACAAATCTTTCTTTTAAACATCGCAATGCTTTTTATAAAAATGAAGCCATTATAAGACTCAGTTCCCATCACACAATGCAACGCAAACCGGAGGATAGAGTTTTACCTTATAATGGCCAAAATATGCTTGATACGAATAAAACAAAAGCATTTGATATTATTACTAGTGTTTATAGGTTTCAAAAACAATTTCAATCATAACTATCAATCATAGACGGCATGGGTACCACATATCATGTCGCCATATATATATACAATCAAAACCGCACAGTCACGTATTTGGAAATTGGATTTCCGTCTTGAACCAAGGAAAAAGATAGTCCTTACCGAATTCGAGACTGCCTAGCCCGAGCCTCAGGAACAGCCGCAACTGCCCCTTGGAGCGACAGGGCCGGTCCACCGATGTGGATTAAAATTCCTGAACAATGCGTTTCCCCGCCCTATGGGGCGTAAAGAGCCAACGAATGACTCCATCGGTCCCGGATCGACCGATATATCTGAGGCGCCTCGCTATTCATCATCCACATAAGTAAAATGTCAAGCCGCGTAAAAACACCGACACAACTCCTAGCTAGGAAGAAACGCATGCCCTCCCTGAGGTCCTTCTCCCGTTTCTGGTTCATACCGGGGTGTGAGGCTCGCGAATTCACGTTATACACAAAGCTACGCCACATAGGCGGTGCTTTAATCATCACCACAAGACTTTGCTTTTCAACAGAAGCCCTGATCATTTGCCACTTAGGCATGCCGCACTAGCAATTCATGTCATGCGACTAATATCCATCGATATACAACCTCTGAGCTCGTGCGTTTCAGAGAAGGGCGTTAAGCAAAAGAATAAATTCTCCGCCGCCAAACAGATGTATATTTAATAGAGATCAATCAACACAGAATAAAATCCAATGTAAGACACACAGTCCATTTACATGTCCGTTCTGGGTCTGAACGAAACCGGAGGCACTATATACCTCGCAAACCCATCGATCACCACATACGTCTGGATGATCACCACTCATTATCCATATTTCGGGATGCCTCCCAATCAGGACCTCGGTTACCATCCAAACGAGGTGAAGATCTCCGGTCTTCGACCACCGTATTTATCTTCGATTTCTATCGTCGATTCAGTTATTCAGAATGGGATCAACCTGATCTTTCTGAGCAACTCGCGTATATAATAAACAAGTGCAATACTGACATACACACGCATTATTTCAATTCATTAGTCACTAACCGACAATCAGTCGAGAACGATTTCCCAAATATTAACCCCGAAGGCCGAAACCAACATCAGATCAAAACCCAGGAAACCATTCGACTTAGCTAACCTTCAGTTAATTTCTAAATCACATCTATATCGTTTATAATATTTTATAACGATTTATCGCTATTTTTATTTATTTTAAAATAGCCAATTTATTCAAAACGACGCTTCGGGCCATAACACGACCGTGGCGCTGTTTTTCTTCAGATTTGATTTACACATATCTGAAAATTTAACTGTTGGATCTTCACAAAATTAACATCATTAGAAAGATCTTTTCAAAACGAATCCAACGGTTCCAGTTTCGGGAAAATCCGACGGTCGTATCTCCCGGTATAATCGTTTGAAGTTTCGATTTCAAAATACGAACTGCAGCGTCGTTATTCGATTAAATATAATTATATATATATATATAAAAATATAATTGATTCTAGCGCTGTTTTTCTTCAGATTTGAATTAAACATTCCAGAACATCCAACCGTTGGATTTATACAAAGTTGGTGCCGTTGGAAAGATATTTCCAAAGTGAACCCAACGGTTGCGATTCCAGGAAAATCCGATGGTCGGATCTCCCGTACTAATCGTTTGAAATCACGGTTTCAAAATACGAACTGTTGCGTCGTTATTCGATATATTTCAATTCTATTTATATATATATATATATATATATATATATATATATATATATATATATCGATTCTTCGATTTCAAACTATATGATTTTCATACTTTTGATAAAAATGATATTTTTATCAAACTGTCTTCTATTTCAACACTTCACTATTTTTAACAATTCATGTATATGATAAAAATGTGATTTTTAATGTAAAACAATTTATTTCAAAACTCAACTATTTTATATAGGTGATAAAAATAGGATTTTTTTTATTATAAAACAATTTATTTCAAAACTCGACTATTTTATATAGTCAATATAGGTGATAAAAATAGGATTTTTATTATAAAACAATTTATTTCAAAACAAGATTATTTTATATAGTCAATATAGGTGATAAAAATAGGATTTTTATTACAAAACAATTTATTTCAAAACAAGATTATTTTATATAGGGGATAAAGATAGGATTTTTTTATTATAAAACAATTTATTTCAAAACTCGACTATTTTATATAGTCAATATAGGTGATAAAAATAGGATTTTTATTATAAAACAATTTATTTCAAAACAAGATTATTTATATAGTTCATATCGATGATAAAAATTGGATTTTTATTATAAAACAATTTCTTTCAAAATATGAATATCATTCAACACATGAATTTCAATTCAACGAATGAATTTCGATTCAACACATGAAGGTTTTCTATAGTTTATATATATAGATAAAGAGGTGATTTTTATATTTAAAACACGAATACCATTCAACACATGAATTTCAATTCAACGAATGAATATCGATTCAACACATGAAGGTTTTCTATAGTTTATATATGTAGATAAAAAAATGTGATTTTTATATCTAAAACACGAATACCATTCAACACATGAATTTCTATCCAACGAATGAATATCGACTCAACACATGAAGTCTTTCTATTCAACGAATAAATATAGTTTCAACAAATGAAAATAATTCAAACACATGAATATTATTCAAAATTTTGGTAGCATAACGGCAGGGTAGTTAAAACCGGGACCGTCCCTATTACGGCTCCTCGCTCTACCTTAAAACCTCGCGGTTTTTGACAATGGGGATTCATGCATCCAGTTCGCACGCAGGCGGCATGTATATTTATTTCATTTCCACAAACTAATCCTATGTGGTTTCAACCAAATATTTCTCAACCACAAACGGGTATTTTTCAACTGCAAACAATTCCAATCAACCATTCGCTATTAATCAATTTTCACACCAATCACAACAAATAAATATCGTCCATGGTTTGTGGACGAGGGGCGTATATATATATATATATATATATATAGCATTTCACTTCTATTTCAACACATATATAATTTTTACAATGCATATACAACTTATACATCGAACGTACAACTTATACAACGCTTATACAAGAGGTGTACAACACTTATATAACTCATACATCGACTATATAATTTATACATCGTCGTTTTCCATATCGTTTATAAATTAGAAATCTCACATTGGGTTCCACTCCACCAAAAAATAGCAGAAGGCTCAGAAAAATATGCGGTCTCTTCTAGAATGTAGAGGACGTCCTCACGAGTCCACTGTCTCCTGTTTCACTGAATTTCGTCAAGAAACGAAAAAGATATGATTTTTACAGTGAAATCAAAAACCGTAGCGCTTTAAACTGCTATAATATAGTTAAAAATAAAATAGTTGTATACCTCGTTTTGATGTTCAAAACTAGGTCAGCAATTTGCACGAAATCTGCGAAGCTTCGCGTCGATCGGCCAGCGCCACGAGGTAGTGCTTCGAAAACCGCGCCAGGGGGTGTCCACCGCCGTCAACTCGCGCGCGCCAGGGAGGAGGAATTCCACCTCGAACGGCGCAACTTCAGGGTGCCTGATCTCCCACAATACTGAGCGATAAATTACAATCCCTATATGGATTTGAAGATCTCGAGACGATCTACAAAAACTTCAACTAGGGCATGGGTTTTTATTGCGTGTAGGAGGAGGAATCGGAGGGGGAAGTTTTTGAGCAATTCCGCCGTTCGTTTTGGTCGGGGAGAGAGAAGACGCGTGGGGGCGGGGGGGTGGGGGGTTCTGACGTGGACGAAACATTTTTTTTATATTTATAAAGTTTTAAAAATCCGAAAATACCCCTTGCCTCCTGCGAACCCCAATCCAAACCCAACGACTGTCGTCCCTAGCGTTTTACCCCCATTCCGAACACAATGAGATATGTTTCGAAGTCCCATTCGAATGTTTCAGTCGGTTTTTCTTCAAATTAAAATATAAAACATTCAATATTAAATTTGAACGTACATTTCAATTTGCCAGGGCCACAAACTGATTCGAAAAATTCCAGAAAAATAAATCTAGCTATGGTTTGATGATACAGTTCCAACAAAATTAGTTTCGTCGAATTCTGAGACCGTTTACAAAAAGGCCCATTTCTGGTCGATCCAATTTAACTGTAACTGACCAAAACATGTTTTCCTTTGCCACGCTCACATACTAGCTTCAAAAATTATGAAATTTGAAACCTAGCAATAACTTCATATCCTGGATCCAACAAAAGTGGTTTCGTCGAATTCCGAGGTCGTTTGCGAAATGGCCAATTTCACGGGCTATATAAATTCCATAGCGACCTTTCTGAAAATTCATTTGGCCATAACTTTTGCTTTCCGCTATGAAACTTCGATTTTTCAGATTCGTTAGAAAGGTATTCACTAACAGATTTAAATATTTTTGGTTTCACTCAAATCCGTTTTGTTTTGCACCCGGTACAGTCCGACAAAGTTTGAATTCAATTTTTGAAACTGCAGCGCCATTTCAGGCCTTGTTTATAATTAGAATTAATTATATTCGTTTTCAAACGTCGATTCAAACTCACTTTTCATTGTGATTATTTAAAATATTTATTTTAAATATTTAAAATCCATTATTTTAGCCAATTTAAATTTTTTAAATTGGTTCAGATTTTCTGGGTCGTTACAATCTCCCCCACTTAAAACTTTTCGTCCCCGAGAAGGAACAAAGTCGAAAGTGGTTTGATTAATCAACTCTACGTTCAATCTGGCTTCCATTCTCCAACTTTTCAGTTTCTGAGAATTTTCAAATTCTTCAAAAATTTGGCTAACACCCGGAATTTTCGAAAAATTTCGCCATAACCCCCTTTGTACGGGGAGAGGTTTGGAAATTTATTGGGCCGTATTAGGTACCCAATAAATCCTAATAAGCATACACATATTTATAGTGATATATTCTGGTGTTTACAGGGGAGCGTGTATTGATAATAACTCCAGAGAATAAATTCTCGTCACCCTGTCAAAGCCTGAGGGAGTGTGTATTTTAAATGCTCCAGAGGATAAATCCTCGTCACCTCGTCCCGTGTGGGAAATAATAGTCCATGTGCCGTATCTAATGACTAGAGAGATGTGATTATTGTCAACTCCAGACCCGTGTGGGATTTTTATTAATTTGGCAATTTTATCGTTACAATTTAAATAGTCCATATCAGTCATCAGTTCAACCTGTAAAATATAGTCATCGCCATACAAACCTCTCGCTCGTACGGTAAATCTTCCACCTTGTCACACAAGCTCCAAATGTTTATGTGGTATATGATGAAGTATGCCTATCATCAGAAGTATGCCATGTAGTGTAGTTCAAAATTAATTGTTACTATCCTATGGCGACGTTTATTATTACACACAGAATAACCAGCACTCCGCATCCAATGGCATTCACAGGAGTTGATATACTAATATTTCGCATCCAACTCATTAAGGTTTACCTATTTGTCGGGCACGCAAATAAAATCTTTACTCAACAGCTATCCATTTACCTGTTCAAACATATATAATGCATATGTATATATTTCTATCTATTTTCTAATCAGTTCAATGTGTGATATAATCGAATAAATTCTACCATTCATTCTATTATTGATTAAATTAACTATCGTTTTAATAATTTTAATTAATCAAATCTACTATCACACAACACAAACAACAATCAAATTGTTTTTAACTTTTCAAAAACATACTAATCAATTTCTATACTCTTTTAAAATCATTCAGACTATAGAATTAAAAGTACACATCCATGGAAAGAAAATAACAATAGAGTAGAGAACTAATTGGTAATGCAAAGTTTGGTAAATGTACCTTGCACCGGAGTTAATCAGAGATATCCACTCGGCATCTAGGATAGGCTTTATGAATGCTCTCCTCAGTTTCCCAAGTACAATCTCGCGGATCTCCACTCCATTGCACTTTGACTAAGTGAACTTTCTTGTTCCTCAGCTCTTTGGTTTCTTTGCCGATGATCTTTAGCGGCTCTCTTCTCACAGCCAATTCTGGGGTAATTTCAATATCCTGTTGAGCTGCTTCTTCCACGATCAAGTCTGGATCATGAACGTGCTTTCGAAGTTGAGATATGTGAAATACATCATGCACTCCAGGCAACCAATCAGGAAATTTGACCCTATAAGCGAGAGTTCCGATCCGTTCCAGAATAGGAAACGGACCAATGAATTTGGGCACCAACTTTCCAGTTTTACCGAACCGGATAACTCCTCTCATCGGCGATACTTTCAAATATACATAGTCGCCAACAGCAAATGATATATCTCTTCTTCTCTTATCGGCATAGCTCTTTTATCGGATTTGAGCGGCAAGTAATCGCTTCTTAATAAAGTCGACTTTGTCGGCAGCTTCTCGGATCATATCTGGCCCCAACACAAGTCTATTACCAGGTTCGACCCAACAAGCAGGAGATCGGCACGGTCTACCATACAACGCTTCGAATGGTGACATCGTCAGGCTCGCCTGGTAGCTGTTGTTATATGAGAATTAATCCAAATGCTGATGTTCTTCCCATGATCCACCGAAATCTAGAACACAAGCCCGCAATAGATCTTCTAAAATACGATTCACCCTCTCGGTCTGACCATCTGTCTGAGGATGATAGGCGGTGCTCAAGTTCAGTTTTGTTCCCAGCTCTACTTGAAATGCCACCCAGAATTTGCTAGTCAATATTGTATCTCTATCACTAACTATACTGAGCGGCACTCCATGTATCCTTACAATTTCCCTGAAGTATATCTGCGCTAGACTCTGAGCAGTTCTGTTTGATCTGACAGGTATGAAATGGGCGGTCTTCGTGAAGCGATCTACGATCACCCAAATACTGTCATTTCCTTTTCTGGTTCTGGGCAGACCATCAATGAAGTCCATGGAAATATGTTCCCACTTCCAACCAGGAACGTCTAGCGGTTGCAATAATCCAGCAAGTTTTTGTTGGTCGCTTTTGACAAGCTGGCAAGTAGGGCATCGGCTAACATATAAAGAAATGTCCCTCTTCATCGACTTCCACCAGAAAGTGCGTTTGATGTCATTATACATTTTGCTTACAACCGGATGGACACTAAGTTTTGACTTGTGGCATTCATCCAGTACTTCCTTTCGGAGCTCAGCAATGTTAGGAACACAAATTCGACCTTTCAGCCTTAGAATCCCCTCATTATCAACTTGAAAACTCGAGGGTTCGCCTTTCTGAGTTATCTCTATGATCTTCTGAATGAAGTGATCATCCTTCTGAAGAGCAGATATTTTATCTATCAATGAAGTCGTGATAATAAAACTGGCGATCATTTCATTCTTCCGGCTTAACGCATCGGCCATGACATTGGCTTTCCCTGGAGTGTATATAATCTCAAAATCGTATGCTGCAAGAAACTCCAGCCAACGTTGCTGCCTCAGATTCAAGTACTTCTGGGTGAACAGATACTTTAGCGACTGGTGATTTGTAAATAGTTCAAATCTCTCACCCAGAAGATAGTGTCTCCAGATTTTCAAAGAGAATACGATAGCCAATAGCTCAAGATCATGAGTGACGTAGTTTTTCTCATGTGGATTCAGCTGGCGACTAGCATAAGCAATCACTTGACCCTTTTGCATTAACACTGCACCAAGGCCTTCTCTAGAAGCATCTGTCCAGACTTTCAAATCCTGATTGCCATCGATGATGGTTAACATTGGAGCAGTTGTTAATCTTAACTTTAGCTCTTCAAAAGCCTCTTCACTCTCTGGAGTCCATTTGAATTTAGAGTGCTTCTTTGTAAGCTTCGTTAAGTGACCAGATATCTTCGAAAAAAATTTAACGAACTTCCGGTAATAACTAGCCAATCCGAGAAAACTGCGGACTTCTGTAGGGGTACTGGGATGTTTCTAGTTTTGAATAGCTGTGATTTTACTTGGATCCACAGCAATTCCTTCTTTCGAATAAGACGTGGCCTAGAAATTTCACTTCATCTTGCCAGAATATACATTTGGACAGTTTGGTTTTCAATACATTCCTTCTCAGAATTTCTAGAACCTGTTCCAAGTGCTTTTCATGTTCGGCCTTTGATTTAGAGAAGATTAGAATATCATCAATAAAAACCAGAACAAATTTATTCAAAACCCCTCTGAACACTCTATTCATCAGATCGACGAAATAAGCTGGAACGTTACATAAGCCTGGCGGCATTACTAACCACTCGTAGAATAAGTCGGGACCTCTGAATGCTGTCATAGGAACACATTCCTCGGCGATACGAAGCTAATGGAAACCTGTAGCTAGGTCCATTCGTGAAAATACTTGTGCGCCATTTAATCGATCCAACAAATCATCTATTTCCGGCAGTGGATATTTGTTCTTTATGGTCTGCTTGTTCAAATCACGATAATCCACACATAGCCGTAGAGTACCGTCAGATTTTGGGACAAACACCACTGCTGCTCCCCAATCAGAGAAACTAGGCCTGATCAGACCCTTCCATACGAGCTGTCGTGTTTGATTGTCAAGTTCTTCTTTCTCTTTCAAGGACATTCTTCGAATAGCGTGAACTACCGGCCTTGCATTGGGAACCAAAGCGATCTTGAAATCTATTTCTCTCTACGGAGGTAAGCGAACAACTTCTTCGAACACATCCGCATAGTTCTGGACGACAGGAATATCTTTTATGAGGTCAGGAATATTCTCTGTGACTTCAGCGATATTTTCTATTTGAGCTGGAGAAACATCCAAAGCTGCCCAGAAGTCCTTTCTATTTGAATTCGGGCCTTCACATGGTATGGTTATATAATTCCCCGATTGGGCCTTTGCCTTTACAACTCTCTCGACGCATCTAACCTCTGCTTCATATTTGGTTAGCCAATCAAATCCCAGAATAAGATCGAATTCATTAAAATTCATGACGATAGAGATAGTAGGGAATTTATAGCAGGAAAAAGAGACAGGTACTGCACAAACCCAACTGAGATTGATGGAACCCCCAACTGGATTTTGGACAGTCATTGGTTCTTTGAGCTTCTTCAATTTCAAATCCAACTTCGTGACTGCACTCTTTGCAATAAAGCTTCGTGACGTGCCTGTATCAAACAGTACTTTAACTGGAATGTTCTTGACATTGAGCGTGCCTTCTAAAACATTAGACCTTTCCAGAGCAGACGAAGATGTAGGCACTTCTGCCACTTCATTTACTTGTACTGCTTCAGGTTTTATGAATAGCGGGCAGTCTTGCTTTACGTGACCCACCTGATGGCAAAGATTGCATTTTCTTTAACCTTGTTCTTTGATTTAGATCCCTCCTTCCTATGCATTTTCAAGGACTTACATTTCCTAGACAGAAGACCTTTTTGATTGCAGTTTAGGCATATGGCGGTCATTACTGATTCTTCCTCAGGTCTGGCCCTTTTCCGATTTACCTTGGGCTTCTTACAGACCTCTGACATTGTACTGGCCTCAGGACGATCAGTTTCAAACTCAATTTTATTGCTAGAGCTGACTTCCTCTTCGTCACGCAACATGCCTTTCTTATGGAGATCTTCACACTGATAAGCCATATAAATCATTTCTGAGAAAGGAAGCTTCACATTCCTCAATATACTATTCTGATATTTCCTTTGCAGGCCATGAATAAATCTTAGATTCTTCCTCTTTGGATCTTGTATCAGATGAGGAGAAAAGTGAGAAAGTTCATTGAATTTCTTATGATATTCTGGGATGGTCATATCTCCTTGTATCAGATAAGAGAATTCATCACATAATTGCTTAGTCGCTTCAGGAGGAGTAAATCTTTCTAGGAAAATCTCATTGAATCTATCCCAGGTGATATCACCCTCTGGATTATTCTCAATAACCGAATCCCACCAGAACAAGTCTTCATCTTTGAGTGCCCAGGATGCCAGTAATCTTTTCTGGTCATCCCTCAGCTTTAAACCCTCAAAGATTTTCTCAGCAGAACGAATCCAAGCCTGTGTCTTCATAATAAATTCTTCACCAGAGAACGGTATTCCACCCATATTTTGATATTTGATTAATAGGGCCTCAATATCCGGTTCTGCATTCCTTCTGTTTCTGACACTCATTTTCTAGTACTTCTGCAAACAACAGATCAAGTGTCAGGTCACAGAAAAGATATTTTAAAACATAGAAACATATACTTGAATGTAAATGTATCTATCGAGGTGTTATTTCATTCTGCTTCTCATAATAGGATATTACTGATCCTATCTGTAATGAGTTACTCGTCCTAGAACACTACAGGTTCTATTTCTGACGAGTTCGTTAATATGTTATATTCCAGAACTAAGCTTAACCAAAGTTCTGACACCAAATGAGACGACCCCAAACCTCGTACTGACGGTGGCAAGGGTAATCCTTGGAATATAACACATAAACAGATAACAGCAGAACAGAGTTAAATAAATACACCAGATAATGAACAATAGAATATACTGGATAAACGTAATCATCAGAGTTACACAGTATACAGGATCATACTTAGTACAAATACAGTTCAGTTATACATAAATGTCTACAGCGGAAAACAAACAAAATATGTACAATAGGAGCTGAACAGCATAAAATAGATAAATGATAGAATCCATCTTCAGCTCCAGCTATCCAGAAAGAGCCAGCTAAACCTGAATACAAGGCTGCCCGTGTAGAAAAGGGGCACCCGAGTTTGAAAGTGAAACAAACTACGAGTCAGTCATGGGACTGGTATGAGAAATCTATTCAACACATTTATAATATGGCTAATCACAGGACCACGCCACTTTCGTGGAACAGGTTTACTCCATTGGATTGCCAGTGCTTTAAAAACAAATCTTTCTTTTAAACATCGCAATGCTTTTTGTAAAAATGAAGCCATTATAAGACTCAGTTCCCATCACACAATGCAACGCAAACCGGAGGATAGAGTTTTACCTTATAATGGCCAAAATATGCTTGATACGAATAAAACAAAAGCATTTAATATTATTACTAGTGTTTATAGGTATCAAAAACAATTTCAATCATAACTATCAATCATAGACGGCATGATTACCATATATCATGTCGCCATATATATATACAATCAAAACCGCACAGTCACGTATTTGGAAATTGGATTTCCGTCATGAACCAAGGCAAAAGATAGTCCTTACCGAATTCGAGACTGCCTAGCCCGGGCCTCAGGAACAGCCGCAACTGCCCCTTGGAGCGACAGGGCCAGTCCACCGATGTGGATTAAAATTCCTGAACAATGCGTTTCCCCGCCCTATGGGGCGTAAATGAGCCAACGAATGACTCCATCGGTCCCGGATCGACCGATATGTCTGAGGCGCCTCACTATCCATCATCCACATAAGTAAAATGTCAGGCCGTGTAAAAACACCGACACAACTCCTAGCTAGGAAGAAACTCATGCCCTCCCTGAGGTCCTTCTCCCATTTCTGGTTCATACCGGGGTGTGAGGCTCGCGAATTCACGTTATACACAAAGCTACGCCACATAGGCGGTGCTTTGATCATCACCACAAGACTTTGCTTTTCAACGGAAGCCCTGATCATTTGCCACTTAGGCATGCCACACTAGCAATTCATGCCATGCGACTGATATCCATCGATATACAACCTCTGAGCTCGTGCGTTTCAGAGAAAGGCATTAAGCAAAAGAATAAATTCTCCGCCGCCAAACAGATGTATATTTAATAGAGATCAATCAACACAGAATAAAATCCAATGTCAGACACACAGTCCATTTACAAGTCCGTTCTGGGTCTGAACGAAACCGGAGGCACTATATACCTCGCAAACCCATCGATCACCACATTCATCTGGATGATCACCACTCATTATCCATATTTCGGGATGCCTCCCAATCAGGACCTCGGTTACCATCCAAACGAGGTGAAGATCTCCGGTCTTCGACCACCTTCTTCATCTTCGATTTCTTATCGTCGATTCAGTTATTCAGAATGGGATCAACCCGGTCTTTCTGAGCAACTCGCGTATATAATAAACAAGTGCAACACTGACATACACATGCATTATTTCAATTCATTTGTCACTAACAGTCTATCAGTAAGAGAACGATTTCCCAAATATTAACCCCGAAGGCCGAAACCAACATCAGATCAAAATCCAGGAAACCATTCAACTTAGCTAACCTTCAGTTAATTTCTAAATCACATCTATATCGTTTATAATATTTTATAACGATTTATCGCTATTTTTATTTATTTTAAAATAGCCAATTTATTCAAAACGACGCTTCGGGCCATAACGCGACCGTGGCGCTGTTTTTCTTCATATTTGATTTACACATATCTAAACATCTAACCGTTGGATCTTCACAAAATTTACATCATTAGAAATATCTTTTCAAAACGAATCCAACGGTTCCAATTTCGGGAAAATCCGACGGTCAGATCTCCCGGTATAATCGTTTGAAGTTTCGATTTCAAAATACGAACAGCAGCGTCGTTATTCGATTAAATATAATTATATTTATATGTATATATATATAATCGATTCTGGCGCTGTTTTTCTTCAGATTTGAATTAAACATTCCAGACAATCCAACCGTTGGATTTTTACAAAGTTGGTGTCGTTGGAAAGATATTTCCAAAGCGAACCCAACGGTTGCGATTCCAGGAAAATCCGATGGTCGGATCTCCCGTACTAATCGTTTGAAATCATGGTTTCAAAATACGAACTGTTGCGTTGTTATTTGATATATTTCAATTCTATATATATATATATCGGTTCTTCGATTTCAAACTATATGATTTTCATACTTTTGATAAAAATGATATTTTTATCAAACTGTCTTCTATTTCAACACTTCACTATTTTTAACAATTCATGTATATGATAAAAATGTGATTTTTAATGTAAAACAATTTATTTCAAAACTCAACTATTTTATATAGGTGATAAAAATAGGATTTTTTTTATTATAAAACAATTTATTTCAAAACTCGACTATTTTATATAGTCAACATAGGTGATAAAAATAGGATTTTTATTATGAAACAATTTATTTCAAAACAAGATTATTTTATATAGTCAATATAGGTGATAAAAATAGGATTTTTATTATAAAACAATTTATTTTAAAACAAAATTATTTTATATAGGTGATAAAAATAGGATTTTTTTTATTATAAAACAATTTATTTCAAAACTCGACTATTTTATATAGTCAATATAGGTGATAAAAATAGGATTTTTATTATAAAACAATTTATTTCAAAATAATATTATTTTATATAGTTCGTATCGATGACAAAAATTGGATTTTTATTATAAAACAATTTCTTTCAATATATGAATACCATTCAACACATGAATTTCAATTCAACGAATGAATTTCGATTCAACACATGAAGGTTTTCTATAGTTTATATATATAGATAAAAAGGTGATTTTTATATTTAAAACACGAATACCATTCAACACATGAATTTCAATTCAACGAATGAATATCGATTCAACACATGAAGGTTTTCTATAGTTTATATATGTAGATAAAAAATGTGATTTTTATATCTAAAACACGAATACCATTCAACACATGAATTTCTATCCAACGAATGAATATCGACTCAACACATGAAGGCTTTCTATTCAACGAATAAATATAGTTTCAACAAATGAAAATAATTCAAACACATGAATATTATTCAAAATTTCGGCAGCATAATGGCAGGGTAGTTAAAACCGGGACCGTCCCTAGTACGGCTCCTCGCTCTACCTTAAAACCTCGCGGTTTTTTACAATAGGGATTCATGCATCTAAGTCGCACGCAGGAGGCATGTATATTTATTTTATTTCCACAAACTAATCATATGTGGTTTCAACCAAATATTTCTCAACCACAAACGGGTATTTTTCAACCACAGTCAATCAATATCAACCACAAACAATTCCAATCAACCATTCGCTATCAATAAATTTTCACACCAATCACAACCAATAAATATCGTCCATGGTTTGTGGACGAGGGGAGTATATATATATATATATAGCATTTCACTTCTATTTCAACACATAAATAATTTTTACAACGCATATACAACTTATACATCGAACGTACAACTTATACAACGCTTATACAAGAGGTGTACAACGCTTATATAACTCATATATCGACTATATAATTTATACATCGTCGTTTTCCATATCGTTTATAAATTAGAAATCTCACATTGGGTTCCACTCCACCAAAAATAGCAGAAGGCTCAGAAAAATATGCGGTCTCTTCTAGAATGTAGAGGACATCCTCACGAGTCCACTGTCTCCTGTTTCACTGAATTTCGTCAAGAAACGAAAAAGATATGATTTCTACAGTGAAATCAAAAACCGTAGCGCTTTAAACTGCTATAATATAGTTAAAAATAAAATAGCCGTATACCTCGTTTTGATGTTCAAAACTAGGTCAGCAATTTGCATGAAATCCGCGAAGCTTCGCGTCGATCGGCCAGCACCACGAGGTAGTGCTTCGAAAACCGCGCCAGGGGGTGTCCACCTCCGTCAACTCGCGCGCGCCAGGAAGGAGGAATTCCAGCTCGAACAGCACAACTTCAGGGTGCCCGATCTCCCACAATACTGAGCGATAAATTACAATCCCTATATGGATTTGAAGATCTCGAGACGATCTACAAAAACTTCAACTGGGGCATGGTTTTTTATTGCGTGTAGGAGGAGGAATCGGAGGGGGAAGTTTTTGAGCAATTCCGCCGTTCGTTTTGGTCGGGGAGAGAGAAGACGCGGGGGGGGGGTCTGACGTGGACGAATCATTTTTTTATTTATTTATTTATAAAGTTTTAAAAATCCGAAAATACCCCTTGCCTTTTGCGAACCCCAATCCAAACCCAACGACTGTCGTCCCTAGCGTTTTACCCCCATTCTGAACACAATGGGATATGTTTCGAAGGCCCATTCGAATGTTTCAGTCAGTTTTTCTTCAAATTAAAATATAAAACATTCAATATTAAATTTGAACTTACATTTCAATTTGCCAGGGCCACAAACTAATTCGAAAAATTCCAGAAAAATAAATCTAGCTATGTTTTGACGATACGGTCCCAACAAATCTAGTTTCGTCGAATTCTGAGACTTTTTGCAAAAAGGCCCATTTCTGGTCGATCCAATTTAACTGTAATTGACCAAAACACGTTTTCCTTTGCCACGCTCACATACTAGCTTCAAAAATTATGAAATTTTAAATCTAGCAATAACTTCACATCCCGGATCCAACAAAAGTGGTTTCGTCGAATTCCGAGGTCGTTTGCGAAATGACCAATTTCACGGGCTATATAAATTCCATAGCGACCTTTCTGAAAATTCATTTAGCCATAAATTTTGCTTTCCGTTATGAAACTTCGATTTTTTAGATTCGTTAGAAAGGTATTCACTAACAGATTTAAATATTTTTGGTTTCACTCAAATCCGTTTTGTTTTGCACCCGGTACAGTCCGACAAAGTTTGAATTCAATTTTTTAAACTACAGCGCCATTTTAGGCCTTGTTTATAATTAGAATTAATTATATTCGTTTTCAAATGTCGATTCAAACTCACTTTTCATTGTGATTATTTAAAATGTTTATTTTAAATATTTAAAGTCCATTATTTTAACCAATTTAAAAAAAAATAATTGGTTCAGATTTTCTTGGTCGTTACAAAAAACTTTATTTCCATTTAGTGCAAATAAACATGTATAGAAAAAGAAAACTTTATTTACATTTAGTGTTAATAAACATGTATAGAAAAAGAAAACTTTATTTACATTTCGTGTAAATAAACATGATATAGAGAAAGAAAACTTTATTTACACTTAGTGTAAATAAACATGGTATAAAGAAAGAAAATTTTATTTACATTTAGTGTAAATAAACATGATATACAAAAAGAGGACATTTATTTACATTTAGTGTAAATAAACATGATATAGAGAAAGAAAACTTTATTTACATTTAGTGTAATAAACATGATATAGAAAAAGAGGACATTTATTTACATTTAGTGTAAATATACATGATATAGAGAAAGAAAACTTTATTTACATTTAGTGTAAATAAACAAGATATAGAAAAAGAGGACATTTATATACATTTAGTGTAAATAAACATTTATAGAAAAAGAAAACTTTATTTACATTTAGTGCAAATAAACATGTATAGAAAAAGAAAACTTTATTTACATTTAGTGTAAATAAACTTGATATAGAAAAGAAGACATTTATTTACATTTATGTAAATAAATATGTAAAAGAAAAAGAAGACATTTATTTACATTTAGGCAAATAAACATGAAAAAGAAAAGATTATATGTATTTACATATAGGTAAATAAAACGTGATATAAGAAAAGAGACATTTTTATTTACTATTTAGTGTAAATGAAAATAGGACATAGAAAAAGTAATTATAGTTTTTATTTGCATTTTTAGATGCAAATAAAACATAGGAAGGAATTACACTTTTTATTTGCAAATTAGTTGCAAATATGTAAAGCACATTTTTATTCACTTTCTAGATATGAATGAAAGATATAAAAATAAAAAGAACATTTTTATTCACTTTTTAGATGTGAATAAAAATTTGGAAAGAAAAAGTACATTTTTATTTGCATTCCATATGTAAATAAAAACACTGTTTTAAAAAGTGAATTTTTATTTGCAAACTAGTTGCAAATAAAAACATGAATTTATAAAGCACATTTTTATTTGTAATTTAGTTACGAATAAAAATATGGCATTGAAAAATATAATTTTATTCACCTTTTAGATGTGAATAAAAACATGAATTTAAAAAAAAAATGAATTTTATTTATAATTTAGATATAAATAAAAACAGAGATATAAAAGTGACAATTTTATCACCATGGTAGATGCGATAAAAAGAGTAGAAATTAAAAGTGATATTTTTATCATCATTTTAGATGCGATAAGAAGAATAGATTTTAAAATTACATTTTCTATGTAATTAAAGGATAAAAGGAAAAATTACATTTTTCAGTGTAATAAAAGATTTAAATAAAAATTTGCATTTTCCGATATAAGTGAAGATTGAATAAAGGATAAACAATAAAAATTTACATTTTATTGTAATGTAATAAATAAAGAAGAATATTCATAGCTTGAAATAGAAAGGATAGACAATAAGAACTTACATTTTTATTGTCATATAAGGAATGAAGAAAATGTACTTGTTTTGAAATAGACTTCTGTTCAATAAAAATAACTTGAACACGAAGTGCAGGAAATTATTTAAAGAATAAATAATTTGAAATCATCGAACGAATGGATTATATTTATATGTATAAACATAAATTAAATTTAAATGAAACACGTGCGGTAGTTCGCGTTTCGAAGTCGTAAATTCAAACGATTATACCGAAAGATCCGACCGTCGGATTTCCCAAAACTGGAGCTGTTAGGACCGCTTTAGGAAGATCTTTCCAACGATATAAATTTTGTTAAAATCCAACGGTTAGATTTCGAGATAAGTGTTAATCAAATTTGGATAAAAACAGCGTGTAACACCCCGTGTATTCTATAACTGTGAAAGTCATAAATTAAAGTATAATTAATTTCAAATCAAAGAATTAAGGGAAAAGGGATACGCCATTGCGTTCGTCTCGGAATTCTGCTTGAGATAGAGTCTGAGTTTGCGTAAAACGGATATCGTATGAAGAAGTTATGGACGAACGAAGTTGGGCGAAAAACCGGGAAACGGGTCAGAATGCACTGGCGCACTTGGGAAGTGCGCCAGAACAAAAATTCACTGGCGCACTTGGGAAGTGCGCCAGTACATTTTTGACCTGGCGCACCTGCCAAGTGCGCCCAGGTCAAAAATGACCTGCTGGCCAGGTCTGGTCTAGCCCTGGCTGGCCAGGTCTGGGTTTGGTCGATTTTCAGAAGCTTGCTTTGTCATTAGGGCTAGGTGGCAGGCTCTAATTGGTCTCTCTTTCGAATGAATGGCTACGATCAATCCAAGCAACATCGATGGTCCTAATCAGTTCATAAACTCTATAAAAATGACCCTAGACTCTACCTAACCTAAGTCTCTAACACAATTCTCTAGCCTCCATTGCTCTCTTCTTCTAATTAAAAATAAAAATGGCGTCGCTACTCTGCTAGAATCAAAGCTAGAAGTCAATCAACATCATCCTAAACTCAAATTAGAGATTAAAGCTTCTGCAACAATTCTGCAATAACTAAAGTTCTTTCTTTAATCCAACCAAGGCAAGTACAGTTATTCTCCGCTATAAACGTTAATTATAATTTTGATATGCATTTAAAACTGAGTTTGAGGTTGTATATATATTCTCTTCTGTTATATCTGTTTTCTATGATTGTTCTGTATTCCTTTCTTCTTTTCTGTTTCTATAGCCAGGCTACCACGAGCCTGTGCCCAATCTCATAAAGAGATTAACGTATGAACGCAAAATTTGGGACAATTAATGAATGATGCGAAATTTGACAAGACTGAATTGAACGTATGACTTTAGGTCTGAGGCATAAAATATAATGGATATGTGACTTGGGATTGGATGCATAAATTTGACTATGAACATGTAATTTATATATTGCATGCGTAGAATATGTTGTAATTTAGATTTGTAACTAATTAGAGAAATGAACATATGTTATTTAGATCTGTAATTAATTAGAAAAATAAGCATATGTTATAAACTAGTTTTAGACCTATGCATATTCTGTGATAAAAGAAGAAGAGGAACCACTGTAAGATTACATATGATTTGAGACTTTGGACAAAATGCATATAAAAGTCAAGATTTGATTTTTAGAAGATATGATTTAAAGATTGTTGGGTATAGTTTGCATAATGATTCATGACTTAAAAAGAAGAAGATATGGAAACTTAGGTGTAAAGATTTACATTAATTAGGATATCTATTATTGTGATTACACCTAAATAGGGATTTTTGGATATATGGCATGCATTGAAATTAATGGTTATATTTGGTATAATTTATATGTGAATCTGCGGTAAAATGCTAGCTTAACAAAAATTGGAACATATGTTATATGGTAAATTGTGTCCATATTCTGCGCTATGTAAATTTATGCAAACATGGAATATATGTTCATATTGTGAATCATGACAATTATTTAGGCATATGAATTTAGGCCTAATTTATAGAACCTTTAGAAATATTAAACTTGCTAAATCTGTCATTTACTGAATCCGTTGAAAATGCCTATTTTGCTAATTTGCTAAGTTGCCTAAAACTGCTAGTTCTGTTATATTGCCTAGACTGCTAATTAGATTGAAATGCCAAATCTGTTAAATTTGTCTGTTGAGATGCCTAACCTGTTATATGCCAAAATCTGCTAAGTTGCTAAATCTATTAAATCCGTTAAGTCATATAATCTGGAAAATCTGCTATCTGCTAAAATCTGTTATCTGCTGTGTTGATATAATCATCCTGTTATTGATATAATCTGAATTGGCATATATATATTGGGCGTGCGCATAAACGGTAAATTATTAATTAATTGGCCGCAAAGATAAACATGGCTAACTCGAGGTTAGAATGAGTTTGCGGCGTAATTCTGCCCGGAACCGCCCGGCACATCCAGTGGCCGCAAACAATAGGTTCTAATGTGAGAAGTTAGTCATAACCTGCTTAAGACACGAGGTTAGGTCTGGCTTGTGGCAGAAGTCTGCCCGGAACCGCCCGGCCCATCCAGCGGCCACAAGCTAGCGACCTAATGTGAGAGGTCTGGGCATTAATAATTAATTAATGCAAATCTAAGATAAGAATGACGTCTAAAACGTATTGGGGGAAAATAGGGTTAAACCAACTGGATTAATAGGTGTAGTAAACCCGTCCATGAATCTGTAGGCCCAATACAAAGTTAGACAAATCTGAAAAATCTGTACATCTGATCTGTTAGTCTGAAAACTTTAACTTAATCTGTGAACTAGTAAATCTGAATTCTGTATGTCTGAACTTGTAAACAAGTTAATCTGAGATCTGTTAGTCTGGGGACACAAGGTTAGGAGGGGAATTACTTGTGTCATCTGTTGTTTGGGACCCATATTAGTCAGTAACCCTTTCTGGTATCAAAACTTTGACCCAACAGTAGGTAGGGTCCGGGCACGCTTACTGAACTAATTATAAGTGGTTCATTCTGATAATGGCGAGGGGTGTTGATGGTGCGTTCCAACCGGGTCATGTGCGTGCATGGATCCCGGTCTGCCTCTGAGGATGTAAGACGCCGTGACATCTGTAAATAGGTCTGTGCCAATTGGTTGTCACTTTAGGGAGTGATACACCCTACTGTGGGGCCGACACAGGATATTTATGTATTAGGGAGCCGATTGCTTGGGGTAGGGTTTTATGGTACGCTTAGTTCTGTCTGTTTCTGTTGGTACCGTCTGTTTCTGTTGGGTGGTAACACCTGTCTGTTTCTGTGTGGTACCGTCTGTTCGGGTGGTAAAGGCCCATTACTAGTGTACACCTAATTCTACATTCTGTTTCCGTAGGGATAAATCTGTTTCTACTTCTGTCTGTTTCTGATCGGGTAGTAAAGGCCCATTATTAGCATTCTGTTTCTGTTAAAGTATTCTGTACCCGTTCCTGCTTCAATTTAGACATTAGGGTGACACCTAATTCTGCTATACTAGTATTAGTGCAGAGAAGTGTAAAACAATAGTTTATGTCATTCTGTTTTTCTGTTATATCTGCTACACCTGTTACAGTTATCTCACATCCAGTTTTATGTTCATATCATATTATTATTATCTGTTCATATGCTGAAAGTCACTGGACTTGCCAGACTTTTTGTCTGACCCTTGTTGTTTCGCCTCCTTTCTTCCGTTTCCCCCCCCCCCCCAGGTTATCCAAGGAGGGAATACTTTAGCTTGATCCGGATTTCTCTTTGCTTGAAGTGCGTAAAATATGGCTTGGCTCTGTATAGCTTCCGTTCCATGGGGATTATGATTTTAAACCATGCATTTTGAAGGCTTTTGTACAAGACTGATATTTTGTACTTGAATTATGAAATTGAAAGGATGTAACCATATTAATTTCTGTTTCCGCTGTAATAAAGTTAAAAATTTTCAAGTACTGTTTTATCTGTCTTGTAGTTTCTGTTCTGTTTACTAAAATGCTCCACCAAAGTTAAGGCATTCCCTTTGTGAGTGACCTTAACGGAGGTGGGGTGTTACACTTGGTATCAGAGCTGAAGGTTACCAGATTTGATAAAAAGTTTTGAAAACTATTTTCAAAAAGGATTTAAAAAGGAAGTATTTTCAAAAGTAAAGCTTATTTTTGAAAAATAAATAATCCCTAAAAGCCATATATCTTTCTTTCGATTCTTTGTTTCGAGTTCCTTCCTCTTTCCCTTTTTGAATCTCTTCCACCGCGTATAGATGCTTTTTCTAAGATATGTAAGGACTTCCGTGCGATGGGAGGAAAACCGCTTTATGGGACTGAGACGTTGTCGAGGCTAGAAGTTGGCTAGACGAAGTAGAGGACTTATTGGTACCTTTGGAATAGATGATGGGAGGAAGGTTCAACCAGCTGCTTGGTTAATGAAGGATGAAGCTTCATTTTGGTGGAAGGTCACGAATGGAGAAAGTACATGGGAGACATGGATAGGACACACGATAAGAAAGTGGATCCAAAGAAGGGCACTTGCTTCAACTGTGGTGAGATGGGACACTTCACTAGGGACTGCCCGAAGAAACGAGGACAAGGGAAGAGGGCAGGACCAACTGCTGGAGGGAAGGCGAACACTTTCGATGCTAGTGGATAGGATAGGATTAGGATAACTTTCTGTAGGAGGTTTAATTTCTTTATCTGATTGTTGAAATAAAACTCATTCTGATTCTGGCATTTTGATTCTGTAATCGATACTCTGCACTTTAATACTAGCATTGTTTCTGATTCCGCTGTAGACTCAAACCCATAAGGGTTATGGATCATCGGTTTGAGATTGGGGTTTGAGGGATATCTGTGTTAGGCGTCAAGTATGACGCATACATTCTGAGTTTTCGTGGGGTATGATTTTATCATGCTTAGCTTCCTAAGAATCATTAGGGAACCTGATCTGTACTAGTAGTCTGTAAAATACTTTTTATAGGATTTCCAGTTTTGACATTGTCTAAAGAAGGTAATCCTCTGGGCGTCAATTTGATGTTGGTTTCGGTCTTTGGGGCCGATACTTAGGACCCATGTCTAATGGGAACCAAATTTTCGTTCTATCTGTACTCGCTTCCATCATTCGACTGTATCCTATCGATCGAATCTTCGAACTTTAGGTAGAAACTAATGGGTGTAAACATGTGTTTGAGACATGTTATGTTTGATGGTTGCAAGTGGATGCAAGTGGTTGCTAGTGGTTGCCCGTGGATGCATATACACACACTAGGCACTAGATCGGCTCGAAAACACTCTCATACTGCATATGGATGGGTGAGCATTTTTCAATTCTTGTGGATGCAAAATGGTTGATTCAGCACATGGATGTTGCATTTGAGTGAATGATTGTGCACTCATATAGAAATAATATATATCATCAGAATTCTATTGCATACATGTTGGACTCATGGCACTGACATAATTCGCATTAAGGAGGTCAACTGAATCAGTAAACCGCCTGATCTTTGCATTAGATAAGGAACATATACACACACTTTTGCATATGTTCATACAACATTAGAAGTTTTCTAAGGACAATGGATGCTTGTGGATGATGGTTGAGTAGATGGGTGATTGGATGGTAGGACACATTCTTCTTAACTTGAAGATTTCGGGGACGAAATCCTTTTAAGTGGGGGAGAATGTAACACCCCGTGTATTCTATAACTGTGAAAGTCATAAATTAAAGTATAATTAATTTCAAATCAAAGAATTAAGGGAAACGGGATACGCCATTGCGTTCGTCTCGGAATTCTGCTTGAGATAGAGTCTGAGTTTACGTAAAACGGATATCGTATGAAGAAGTTATGGACGAACGAAGTTGGGCGAAAAACCGGGAAACGGGTCAGAATGCACTGGCGCACTTGGGAAGTGCGCCAAAACAAAAATGCACTGGCGCACTTGGGAAGTGCGCCAGTACATTTTTGACCTGGCGCACCTGCCAAGTGCGCCCAGGTCAAAAATGACCTGCTGGCCAGGTCTGGTCTAGCCCTGGCTGGCCAGGTCTGGGTTTGGTCGATTTTCAGAAGCTTGCTTTGTCATTAGGGCTAGGTGGCAGGCTCTAATTGGTCTCTCTTTCGAATGAATGGCTACGATCAATCCAAGCAACATCGATGGTCCTAATCAGTTCATAAACTCTATAAAAATGACCCTAGACTCTACCTAACCTAAGTCTCTAACACAATTCTCTAGCCTCCATTGCTCTCTTCTTCTAATTAAAAATAAAAATGGCGTCGCTACTCTGCTAGAATCAAAGCTAGAAGTCAATCAACATCATCCTAAACTCAAATTAGAGATTAAAGCTTCTGCAACAATTCTGCAATAACTAAAGTTCTTTCTTTAATCCAACCAAGGCAAGTACAGTTATTCTCCGCTATAAACGTTAATTATAATTTTGATATGCATTTAAAACTGAGTTTGAGGTTGTATATATATTCTCTTCTGTTAGATCTGTTTTCTATGACTGTTCTGTATTCCTTTCTTCTTTTCTGTTTCTATAGCCAGGCTACCACGAGCCTGTGCCCAATCTCTAAAGAGATTAACGTATGAACGCAAAATTTGGGACAATTAATGAATGATGCGAAATTTGACAAGACTGAATTGAACGTATGACTTTAGGTCTGAGGCATAAAATATAATGGATATGTGACTTGGGATTGGATGCATAAATTTGACTATGAACATGTAATTTATATATTGCATGCATAGAATATGTTGTAATTTAGATTTGTAACTAATTAGAGAAATGAACATATGTTATTTAGATCTGTAATTAATTAGAAAAATAAGCATATGTTATAAACTAGTTTTAGACCTATGCATATTCTGTGATAAAAGAAGAAGAGGAACCACTGTAAGATTACATATGATTTGAGACTTTGGACAAAATGCATATAAAAGTCAAGATTTGATTTTTAGAAGATATGATTTAAAGATTGTTGGGTATAGTTTGCATAATGATTCATGACTTAAAAAGAAGAAGATATGGAAACTTAGGTGTAAAGATTTACATTAATTAGGATATCTATTATTGTGATTACACCTAAATAGGGATTTTTGGATATATGGCATGCATTGAAATTAATGGTTATATTTGGTATAATTTATATGTGAATCTGCGGTAAAATGCTAGCTTAACAAAAATTGGAACATATGTTATATGGTAAATTGTGTCCATATTCTGCGCTATGTAAATTTATGCAAACATGGAATATATGTTCATATTGTGAATCATGACAATTATTTAGGCATATGAATTTAGGCCTAATTTATAGAACCTTTAGAAATATTAAACCTGCTAAATCTGTCATTTACTGAATCCGTTGAAAATACCTATTTTGCTAATTTGCTAAGTTGCCTAAAACTGCTAGTTCTGTTATATTGCCTAGACTGCTAATTAGATTGAAATGCCAAATCTGTTAAATTTGTCTGTTGAGATGCCTAACCTGTTATATGCCAAAATCTGCTAAGTTGCTAAATCTATTAAATCCGTTAAGTCATATAATCTGGAAAATCTGCTATCTGCTAAAATCTGTTATCTGCTGTGTTGATATAATCATCATGTTATTGATATAATCTGAATTGGCATATATATATTGGGCGTGCGCATAAACGGTAAATTATTAATTAATTGGCCGCAAAGATAAACATGGCTAACTCGAGGTTAGAATGAGTTTGCGGCGTAATTCTGCCCGGAACCGCCCGGCACATCCAGTGGCCGCAAACAATAGGTTCTAATGTGAGAAGTTAGTCATAACCTGCTTAAGACACGAGGTTAGGTCTGGCTTGTGGCAGAAGTCTGCCCGGAACCGCCCGGCCCATCCAGCAGCCACAAGCTAGCGACCTAATGTGAGAGGTCTGGGCATTAATAATTAATTAATGCAAATCTAAGATAAGAATGACGTCTAAAACGTATTGGGGGAAAATAGGGTTAAACCAACTGGATTAATAGGTGTAGTAAACCCGTCCATGAATCTGTAGGCCCAATACAAAGTTAGACAAATCTGAAAAATCTGTACATCTGATCTGTTAGTCTGAAAACTTTAACTTAATCTGTGAACTAGTAAATCTGAATTCTGTATGTCTGAACTTGTAAACAAGTTAATCTGAGATCTGTTAGTCTGGGGACACAAGGTTAGGAGGGGAATTACTTGTGTCATCTGTTGTTTGGGACTCATATTAGTCAGTAACCCTTTCTGGTATCAAAACTTTGACCCAACAGTAGGTAGGGTCCGGGCACGCTTACTGAACTAATTATAAGTGGTTCATTCTGATAATGGCGAGGGGTGTTGATGGTGCGTTCCAACCGGGTCATGTGCGTGCATGGATCCCGGTCTGCCTCTGAGGATGTAAGACGCCGTGACATCTGTAAATAGGTCTGTGCCAATTGGTTGTCACTTTAGGGAGTGATACACCCTACTGTGGGGCCGACACAGGATATTTATGTATTAGGGAGCCGATCGCTTGGGGTAGGGTTTTATGGTACGCTTAGTTCTGTCTGTTTCTGTTGGTACCGTCTGTTTCTGTTGGGTGGTAACACCTGTCTGTTTCTGTGTGGTACCGTCTGTTCGGGTGGTAAAGGCCCATTACTAGTGTACACCTAATTCTACATTCTGTTTCCGTAGGGATAAATCTGTTTCTACTTCTGTCTGTTTCTGATCGGGTAGTAAAGGCCCATTATTAGCATTCTGTTTCTGTTAAAGTATTCTGTACCCGTTCCTGCTTCAATTTAGACATTAGGGTGACACCTAATTCTGCTATACTAGTATTAGTGCAGAGAAGTGTAAAACAATAGTTTATGTCATTCTGTTTTTCTGTTATATCTGCTACACCTGTTACAGTTATCTCACATCCAGTTTTATGTTCATATCATATTATTATTATCTGTTCATATGCTGAAAGTCACTGGACTTGCCAGACTTTTTGTCTGACCCTTGTTGTTTCGCCTCCTTTCTTCCGTTTCCCCCCCCCCCCCCAGGTTATCCAAGGAGGGAATACTTTAGCTTGATCCGGATTTCTCTTTGCTTGAAGTGCGTAAAATATGGCTTGGCTCTGTATAGCTTCCGTTCCATGGGGATTATGATTTTAAACCATGCATTTTGAAGGCTTTTGTACAAGACTGATATTTTGTACTTGAATTATGAAATTGAAAGGATGTAACCATATTAATTTCTGTTTCCGCTGTAATAAAGTTAAAAAATTTCAAGTACTGTTTTATCTGTCTTGTAGTTTCTGTTCTGTTTACTAAAATGCTCCACCAAAGTTAAGGCATTCCCTTTGTGAGTGACCTTAACGGAGGTGGGGTGTTACACAGCGCCAGGGCCGCCGATCGACCCGAAACGTCATTAAATGAATGTAGCTATTTTTACATTAATAAAAATAAGAGATAAATTGTTATAAAATACTAATAATGATATGAAATGGTTTTAATATATATATATATATATATATACGAGAATCATTAGAAAAGTCCGAGTTCAATCTCATTTCAAATGATTATACGACGACATAAGTCGAAGAGTTGAAGACGGTGATTGAAGACCGACGATTTTCACATCGAATGGATGTGTTGCTACTGAGGCCCATGATTGGAGTAGCTACCTTGAAGGGGAGTCAGGGGTAGCCGTCCGGATGTATTGTTGATTGTCCAGATATGTAATGACCCGGGTATTTACACTGATCACTGACACAGATGAACTAATCGTAAGAACGTATTTTCAAATACGATTTAAAATCCAGACTGTGAAATTTCAAAACCATGTAAATTTGTGTATAACAGCATTTATAGATGCACATATTACAACATTTACTAAAAACCCATTTTTAGACATTTGTGTTTAATAGCATGTGTTTAATAGCGTTTGTTCAGTTTTATTTACACATTGATGAGAACAACACTTTTACATAGCATGTATTTGTGATGCTATTTTTATTTTACATGTTAGTTCATTTTCCAAGGGATTTAAGAATTTGGTTTTTTTTGTAAATATTGATGTGAAAACTTATCAAACTTGAATTAAAATATGCCAAACCTTTTTGTTGTTCAAAAGCATGTATTAAAGAAAAGCTTAAGTTACATATACATAGACAAGACATGTTTAACACTCTCTTTGTTCTCAAAAACAAATGCAAGAAAAATATTTGTATTTTTATGTGCATTTAATCATAAACATGTATGGTCGAATCCTCTTGCAAAATCATGATCTCATCCATGAAACATCTACACCATGGATTTGATAGCAAGTAGGATCTTTAAGGAGATATTGGCACATGACAAAACTATTCTTGATAAAAGCATTTTCAAATTGAAATCTATCTCTTTTCTTCCATAAGAATTTTTGAAAATAAAATTCCTTTTCATTGCCCAAAAACATGAATACTTTGTCAAAGAACATGTGCATCATGTTGTATATAACAGTGTTGTATACACAATTATATGATTTTTGTTTGATGATAACAACCAAATATATTTTATTATTGAATGTGTTGTTTTACTACACAACAAACAGAAATGTAGTATTTCTATTTAAACAAAATATAACTGTACAGAAATCTAAACAATCACACAGTATTTTATTTAAATAAAAATATTTTATTTCAATATCAAAAAGTACATCTTTTATAACTCCACTATTTGACATAATACATTTCATTCATATAACTCTGTCAGTCACTCTATACAACTACATTTACATTCACATATAGAGACACTCTTATACATTGACACTGGTTTTTTTTTCACTGTCTTCCATCTTCTGTCTTCACAGCCTTCAGTCAAGTCCTGTCTTCATACCTGTCACAAGAAACACACACACAGTAGACTGCAACAAAAATAAAATAAAATAAAAACAAATAAATAAATAAATAAGTTTTTTTATTTTATTTGCCTCAGAATTACGGTGTGTTTCTCATCATTTTTCTAGATTTTGTCCGACATGAAAGAACAAGAAAAACTTGTATGATGGCTGCATGTACACACGTGTATAAATATACACGTGTGCACTGCCTCGCCGATCAGTGTACGACTGAGGAGTAGTCACAATGGACCGTCTCGACCCAGTGTACAATCGACAATGGGAAAATCGAATACAAGTTTAAGAAATAAAGTTGATACAGCAAATCATGGCCCAAAATTAAAAGTCAAGATGCAAGGCATGAAGCAATAACATGGTCAGGTTCGTAACAGCAAGTTTGGTGCAGCAAAAGGGAGCATGGCAAAGCACAAATACAATTACAGACAGAATATGGTTGAGCAATATAATAGCAAGGGGTAATGAAGTCAGCAAGTATACAGCACATTTAAGTGAATGTATATACATGCATAGGTGATACAACAGCAAGAACACAGCAAACTCAATGTACACCAAGAAAGTTGAGTGGACGAGTTCATATATATGTGATGCAGCAAAAACATCAAGTGACACAAGACTATATGGATGACACACAAACTCAAAACAGTGAAGCTCAACTTGGCAACAATGAACAACATGGAAGACATGTCAATACAGGTGAACTCAAGTGTACACAAGTCAGATTAGAATGCACAAAGCAACATGATCATACAATTGCGAAATGGTCGAGTTTACAACAGCATGTACATGAACTTTTTAGTTCAAAGTGAAACAACACAGTATGGTGCAAATGAATGAACAAGGGTGCATGACCAAGCCAGTTTGCATGTATGAGAAAAGGATGTTTTTCAGTTTCAAGTTCAACATGTCACCAGAACAAGAGATGTTCAAGTAAATGTGACCAAGTACACAAACACAAGTAGTATCAAAGATAGTTCTAGATGAAATCAAGTCAGGGTGCAAACTAAATGAAAAGTTAGCAGCTCATTTTAAGTCAACAAACAAGATAGTTTAGAAAACAGTTTTTGAGCAAATGTTTGGTCATACAAATAAGAAATTTAGCAAGGCCAAATTATCCAAGCTAGTAACAGTGCATCAGTAACAAAAATGGTGTAACTACACAATCATGGCACAAGTAAATTTCAAGTAGCATAGGTAAAGCATGAGATCGATCAACACAGCAACTAAAATGTGCAGCAAACAAATAAACACAAACCAGTGTTGCAAAAGATTCGAGATGCAGTCCAATGATGTGTCAAGTACATGTAAACAATGGTCAAGCAAACTATTCAAAGTGCAAAACAGTTTTGGGAAGACAAAGCAGCATTTCAAGTGTTCGGCAAATCAAACTATAGTAACTATTTAAAGCAATATCAAGTTACCAAAAATAGTCAAGGGTAATATCTGTTATTACCAAGGTAAATCTGAACCAATTCACAACGAAATCGAGGAAGCATATGTTCGAATTAATTTTTTTCTATGAAGAGTTAAAATACAATTATGGGAATTTTTTTTGAAGAAAACATTTCTGGTAATGTTGAAAGTATCAACTGAAGAGTTCAAGTATTCCTCACGCAAGTTTTAAAAAGTTTGAATTCTTCAAACCCAATTTAATGTCCAAAATATACGATCATATAATGCAAGTTTTTTTTTCAAGACCGATTCTAAGTTCCAGAAGCAAATAAAAATCGATACTTATCTCAGAACATATGAACAAGTCCAACAAATCAAATTAGGAACAAAAATCGCAAGAGAAATTCAAAGAGGAAGGAAGCATCTAGAATCAGAGTTTTAAGGGTTTAGAAACCCTATAAATTTACACCCATATCATCATCGGCTTTAGAGAGAGAAGAAAATCGATATCATCCAACAGTAATTCAGAAAAATCATTTCAATTCAGAAGTACTCATCAAGGATTTCATTCGCTATCCAAAGGGGAAACCGATCGAAGACAAGGAGCTTCAAAGGATTCAAAACTATAGAGGAATTCCAGAGCAAAATCGATCATCACGAATCGATTTGGGAGGATAACAGAAACCCTAGCGCCGCCATTTTCAATTCACAGGAGAAAAGTGAATGGGTCAACATAATTGAAGAAAAGTCGGCTATTATTTTATAAAAGGGGATGGCCCTTAACTCTAACTCCTAGGGTTTATTATTTTTTATGTTTTCTTGTTTTTAAAATTCAAGTTCTATCCTTTGGGTTGATAACTACTAGTGTCTGTAGTTGGAAAAATCACAACTTAACGAGTCGAGTGGTGTCAAGGTCTTGAGCATAGGGTTTGAACAGTCGGGAGCGAAGGTCGCGAGTTTACAAGAGTCTGTAAGCGAAGAGATTGTTTACAATTCCTAGTAGAAACCTTGAATGCAGCAGTAGGTATAGTTTTGCCGAAGCTGGGTATTTTCTGTGTGTGATTATTTTTTCTTTCTGCAATTATTCTGTGATTTTTTTATTTTAAATTTATAAACCCTATTCACCCTCCCCCTCCTCTATGGTTAATTTAGATCCTACAAGTGGTATCAGAGCGGGTATATTTAACTCTGGAGTCATGAATCTATCTAATAACGCTTTTTCTGAGGATCAGTCCATAGCTAGGCCACCACTGTTTAATGGAACCGATTATGCCTATTGGAAAGCTAGGACGAAAATTTACTTAAGTTCAGTTGATTATGACGAATGGGATATTGTTGAAACAGGCTACAAACCTCCCATTACGATTATTAATGATATTGAAATTCCTAAGCCAAAAGAAAAGTGGGATGCTAATGATAAAAAATTATTCTCAACTAATGCCAAAGCAATGAATGCTTTAATTTGTGCTCTTGATAAAACTGAATTTAACTGTATATCTCACTGTTCAACTGCGCAGGAAATTTGGCATACTTTGGAAGTTACACATGAAGGAACATGTCAAGTCAAGGAATCTCGTCTCGCACTACTCTGCAACGAATATGAAAATTTCACGATGCGCAAAGATAAAGATATAAAAGAGATGCATGGTCGATTCTCAACACTGATTTATAATGCAAGGGCTCTTTGTAAAGTCTACACTGAAGTGGAATTAATACATAAAATACTGAGAGTACTACCAATGAACTTTGAAGCCAAAGTAACGGCCATTCAAGAATCAAAAGATTTAAGTAAGTTGAGAATAGAAGAGTTGATTGGAAACTTGATCGCTTATGAAATGGAGTTAAAAGCCAAAGAAGGACGCGATGACTCAGAATCGAAGAAAAAGATAATTGCTTTAAACAGCACTGTTGAAAGTAATGATGAAGCTGAGAATCCCATTGAAGAATTGGCTATGGTTCTTAAAAAGTGGTCTAACAAGAAATTCAAGTCACGAAAGGAGAATTCAAAATCCAACAAATCCAGGAATTCAAACAACTGAGACGATGAAGTCATATGCTACAACTGCTATAAACCAGGTCATATCAAACCAAATTGTCCACTACTTCAGAAAGACAGAAAAAGAAAGCTTTTGCAGCTACATGGGACGATGAAGAAGGAAAGGAAGAAGACTCTGATAGTGATAAAGAGGAAGCCAATTTATGCCTTATGGCACAGTCAGACTCAGAAAGTAGCGAGGAAGATTCCACTGAGGTACCAAACTACTCTTACAAAGATTTAATTTTAATGTGTCATGAACTTACCAAAACCGTTGATTCTATTGAACTAAAAGTTAAGAAACCAAAATCTGATAGGTTAAAACTGGTTCACGAAAACAATAGGTTAGAAATTGAGCTTGAAAAAGTGAAAAATCTTGATTGTGAAAACTGTAAGTCTTTAAAACAAGAGCAAATAGAATTTAAAGCAAATTTTGAAAAATTTAAACAAGAACGCCTGGCTTTAAAAGAAAGTGATGACACAAAAAGAAAGAATTTCATCAACAGGTGCACCTCTCTTGTAGATGAAAATGCAGCACTTAAAACCAAAGTAAAAAATCTTGAAATAACATTGAGAAAGTTTTCAAAAGGAGAAAAGTCATTTAGAATGCTTCTTGGAAATCAATTATATGCTAACAATAGAAAAGGATTAGGTTTCGGGAAAACACACATTAATATGAATGATAATGCGAAGGGTGGAAGTGTTTTTCCTAAATGTATAAAATATGGAAAAATTGGACATAGCTATGAAAACTGTGAAAGTAAGAACAATAATAAAAAAAATCATACAAGTATGGGTTCCAAAAGGGTTGACAAGCAATTGTTACAGATTTGGAATTGGTAAGTCTAAACAAATTTGGATTCCAAAAGGATCTGTTGTTCAAAATCAAAAAAATTCAGTTACTAATTTTATTAGACCTATGAGTTTCTCTAGTTCATTCTCTTCTTCTCGTGTGTAGGTATGTTGGTGGGCTAAGGAGCAACAAGAATGGCACTTGGATTCAGGTTGTTCCAAACATATGACAGGAGATAAATCAAAGTTCCTTAGCCTCGATAAACATAAAGGTGGAAGTGTGATAATGGGCGATAACAGAAAATGTAAAATTATCGGTAAAGGTAAAGTTGGTAATAGTACTTTCTCCTTAACTGATGTTTTATATGTTGAAAACTTGCATCACAATCTCATTTCCATAAGCCAACTACGTGACAAAGGGATGAGTTTGATATTTGATAGTGAATCTTACAAAATTATTGAAAAATCCACTAACAATATTGTGTTCACGGGAAAAAGAAAAGGAAATGTTTATACGCTCTCATTTGATGATTTAACTCTCTCACGATGTCTAGTAGCTACAGATGAACAAGTTTTCTTATGGCATAGGAGATTGGGTCATGCTAGTATAAGTCTCTTAGAAAAACTTGAATCAAAAGAATTGGTAAGGGGATTACCACATCAGAAATATAAAAGTAACAAAGTGTGCAAATCTTGTACTATGGGAAAATTCAGTCGATCATCATTTCGCCCTAAAAATGTTGTTAGTACTAATAGGGTACTTGAATTGATTAACATGGATTTATTTGGACCAAATGAAATTGCTAGCTTAAATGGAAAACGCTATTGTTATGTATTGGTTCATGATTATTCTAGATTTACATGGGTTTATTTTCTAGCCAAAAAATCCAAAACTTTTGATTACTTTTCAAAGTTTGCAAAACGCGTTCAAAATGAAAAAGGTGTTTCAATAAAAACTTTAAGAAGTGATCACGGTGGTGAATTTGAAAATTTGGATTTTGAAAAGTTTTGTTAAGAGAATGGTTTTAAACACGAATTTTCTGCTCCTCGAACACCCCAACAAAATGGGGTAGTCGAAAGGAAAAATCGTACATTACAAGAATTGGTTAGATCTATGATAAGTGAATATAAATTGCCTTTGACTTTTTGGGCAGAGGCAGTTAATACATCCTGCCATGTAATGAACAGAGTAATGATTAAACCAATACATAACAAAACGTCCTATGAATTGTGGTTTGACAGGAAGCCTAACATTTCATATTTTAGAGTTTTTGGGTGCCCTTGTTATCATCTTAATACAGGTGATCAACTGGTAAGTTTGAGTCAAAAACAGATGAGGTAATTTTCATGGGTTACTCTTCCAGAAGCAAGGCTTATCGAATTTTCAACAAACGATCAAAAACTATTGTTGAAACCATAAATGTGAAATTTGATGAATCAGATCTGGATACGGTGGACAAAGAGAAAAACAATAAGGGAATTACATATGAGGGTGAAAAAGGAAATAGCAAAGAAAAGACTGGCAGTGATGATCCAACAAAACAAACATTTGAAGCTGAGAAATTGAAATTCAAAGCCAATCATCCTCCAGAATTGGTAATAGGAAATCCAACGGTAGGTATACGAACTCATTCATCATTTAATAAAGATATCTATGCTTTTTGTATTCACAGCTGTTTTATCTCTGAAACTGAACCTAAAAATGTTGAAATTGCACTTAATGATGAAAGTTGGATTTTAGCGATGCAAGAAGAACTTAATCAATTTGAACGAAATAAAGTTTGGAAATTAGTTCCTAGACCAAATGACTATCCAGTAGTAGGAACTAAATGGGTGTTCAAAAATAAACTTGATGAATCCGGGAATATAATTAGAAACAAAGCTAGGTTGGTTGCAAAAGGATATAATCAAATTGAAGGTATTGGTTTTGATGAGACATTTGCACCAGTAGCTAGGTTAGAAGCCATTAGAATTTTGCTCAGTTTTGCATGTTATAAAGGTTTCAAACTTAAACAAATGGACGTAAAAAGTGCGTTTTTAAATGGAGAACTAAAAGAAGAAGTTTTTGTTGAACAACCCTCTGGTTTTGAAAGTCATGAATTTCCAAATCATGGATTTAAACTTGAAAAAGCATTATATGGTCTTAAACAAGCACCTAGAGCATGGTATGATTGTTTAAGTGCATATCTTTTGGAAAACGGTTTAAAAAAGGGTAGTGCTGACACGACATTGTTTCTATTACATGAAGGTGAAGATTTTTTAATAGTTCAAATTTATGTTGATGATATTATATATGGTGCTACTAATGATCGTCTATGTGAGAAATTTGAAAAAGTCATGCAGGATAAATTCGAAATGAGCTTAGTAGGTGAATTGAAATACTTCCTTGGATTTCAAACCAAACAAAGCACCAAGGGCATTTTCATATCACAAACAAAATACATCGCTCAATTACTGAAAAGATTTGGACTAGAAAATGCAAAATCACTCAGAACACCGATGAGTCCTTCAACCAAGCTTGACAAAGACGAGAAAGGAGTTGCAGTTGATCAGAAAAAATATCGTGGAATAATTGGTTCACTTCTTTATCTCACCGCATCTAGGCCTGATATTATGTTTGTTGTTTGTTTATGTGCACGCTTTCAGTCTAATCCAAAAGAATCTCACTTAAAAGCCACAAAAAGAATATTAAGATATCTTTTTCACACACAAAAATTTGGATTATGGTACCCTACATGCAATAGTTTTAAATTGACTGGATATTCTGATGTCGATTATGCTGGATCCCTTGTGGATAGAAAAAGCACTAGCGGAACTTGTTTTATGCTAGGACATTCATTAGTTTCATGGTCAAGTCGAAAACAAAATTGTGTTGCTCTATCCACAACTGAGGCCGAATACATTGCTTTAGGAAGTTGTTATGCACAAATTTTATGGATGATGCAAAATCTTTCGGATTTTGGTCTAATTTACAAAAAGTACCACTAAAATGTGATAGTAAAAGTGCTATAGATCTATCTAATAATCCTGTTCACCTTTTTGTTGTCCAAAAGCAAGTATTAAAGAAAAGATTAAGTTACATATACATAGACAAGACATGTTTAACACTCTCTTTGTTCTCAAAAAAAAATGCAAGAAAAATATTTGTATTTTTATGTGCATTTAATCATAAACATGTATGGTCGAATCCTCTTGCAAAATCATGATCTCATCCATGAAACATCTACACCATGGATTTGATAGCAAGTAGGATCTTTAAGGAGATATTGGCACATGACAAAACTATTCTAGATAAAAGCATTTTCAATTTGAAATCTATCTCTTTTCTTCCATAAGATTTTCTAAAAATAAAATTCCATTTCATTGTCCAAAAACATGACTACTTTGTCAAAGAACATGTGCATCAAAGATTTACAAAATCCTGCATTTATCACATGGATCTCACCTACACTAGATGCATACAAAGCCATAGATTTCTTCAAAAATTTCCATGTCAAAACTATCACATGACAAGATCAAAAATGTACCAAAATTTTCAGATTTTTGTAAAGCCTTTCAAGGCAAGTAAAAATTTATATAAATTGTTGTTAAATCAAATTTTCATGAGAAGAAATGGTTGAAAAATCCAAGGCAAAACTGAGCCTATTTGATGCTAAAAGGAGATACTAAAACTTGTCTAAAACCAAGAAGGATTTGTGATGAATAGGTATGGTACAAAAGTATTTATTTGAGGCGATGATTCATAGAAACCAATAAGGAGGAAAGTGGTGTTTGCATAGGGTTTTTAGGGTGAAGAATGGCTGAGGTAAGCCATGTGAATGGGGGTTTGCTATTTTGATTTGGTGAGAGAAAGGTTTTTCTTTTTGTGAATTGTCTTTCATTTGTCGACATCGTAATCTAAAAACTGATTTTGTCACAATATTTTAAGGGCCTCCTACCACTATATAAAGACCTGAGCACACACACATCTAACACACACAAACACACAATCATTCAATAGAATTCAGCAAGTAAAGCCAAGGATTCAAGCAAAATTTGGTGAGTAAAACTGTTCTTAAATTTCTGTTTAAATTTCCTGCAGCTTGATGATTGAACTATGTTTAAACTTGGATTTTTGGTGATGCCTTGTTCTAGTAATATATCATGTATGAGTGGTTTGTTTGACATGAAGTAGAAAACATTTGATTGTTGATAAAATTTAAGTATCATGATATTAAAAAAGGGTATTACCTGATACTGTGATCTGCCATTGTTATTTTTGTTTAAAATTCTACAAACCTTATAGATCAGCAAATCCATGTTAGAAATAGGAGTGTGATATTATACTGATGGTTCAAAACCTTTAGCCCAAAATAGTTTAGAAGTAACCAAAGCGTCATTAATTATCCACTGTATTTAAAACCTGAAGAACACAGACTGTTTCATCTACTCTCTGTTTGATCAAATTTTCAAAACATATATAAAACCGAATTGAATATATAGATGGAATCAGCATTGGAATTGATGATTTTTAGAAGAAGAATCATGATTTTTAATTTATTAAATTAAGAGAAATTCCAGGATGATCAAAATTTGAATTTTGGTCAAATTCCGATCATCCAGGCTACCATAAATCGGGCGGTTGAAGGTGGAGCTTCAATTTAGATCGAGGAGGCTTGGAAAAATATGAAAGGATTTTTCTAATGTATAAAATTGAAGAATTTAATCAATATAGGGTAAGAACTAAAATTTGGGGTTCATGGATTTAAACGCGTCGTGTGGGACCCTCACTGTATCGAGTGGACTGGAATCAAGGCTAGAGGTGCGGCCGAGGTTGGTGAAGCGGTTGGAGGTGGTGCGGTCATTTCAGATGAACGGAGTTGAGCAGGGGAGGTTCGGTTTTTAAGTCAACTGCTGTTGGGTTTTTTTCAAATCAATGGTGGAGGGGCATTTTTGGAGAAGAAGGGTTTACAGGGGCACCGCCGATGGCTAGTGGAGTGTGGAGGGGTAGTCTAGGTTGTGGACATCGGCGCATGGGTCGTAGGGTGGCTCCAGCGTGTGTACACATGCACATCAGTGCTATGCACAATGATGAACTGTAGAAGAAAAAGAGAAGAAGGTGTAGCAGTAGCATATGAAAGAAAGGGAGGGAAAAATAGTGTATGATCTAGTAGGTAGGCAGGTCCGATCGATGGGCTAACCAAGCCAGGACGGTGAAGGAAAGGATCGGTAAGCAAACCAGTGACTAAGGAAAAAGAAGAAAACAAAGTATGGAAGAAGTAGGAAAGTCGCAGTAAAATTAGAAAAGGAAAAAGAGAAGAGAGGCGCGGGCTTGAGCAATTGGGCCTATGGGCCAAAAGGGGAATAGGAAGAAATAAATAAGAAGTAAGGAAAAGAAGAGGGAAAGTGTTTGGGGCCTGAGAAAGATAATGGGCTGATGGGCTTGCAAATAAAAAGAAGAAATAAAAAGAAGAAGTAAATAAAAATATAAAGAGAAAATAAATTAGAAAAAATAGGGAAAAGAAGTAGGAAATGAACTAAAAGAAAAGGGAATAAAATTCTTAGTAAATGCAGTAAATTTTTTTTTAAGTATAAATTTAATATTTAATATATACTTATTATTTATTTGAGAAGAGATAAAGTGAAGAAGGTAATAAAAGAATTAGAAAAGAAAGTAGTAGTAAAAGATAAAATGGTTATATACTATTCAGTATTATATAAGAACTGAAAATTAGAATCATGTTTAGGAAATAATAAAAAGGGAAAAATAAATATTTAAATAAAAATAGAATTTTATTTAAAATTAGCAAATCCAGAAAGAAGAAGTGAATCAGGATAAGAAAATACAGTTTGGTCAAGGACTGAAATTCAAATACAGAAGCTGTAAATTAAATGAAATTATAAATTTAATTTATAAATATATTTAGAAATGATTTTTCTAAGGAATATTCAGACTGGAAGTTAACAAAAAGAAAGTCGACCAATGGTGAAAGATTAGACGTGGTTTTGACAGGAGTCGAGAAGTCAGCACAAAAGCTGAAATTTTTATTAAATTATAAATTTAGTTTATAATTTAAATTGGAATTTATTTTCGAATGAAATGTTTAAATTTTAAACAAGGTAAAAGAAACCGTATGTAAAACATATGCTAAATTATCAGTTCAAACTGTAATCTAAATTTTCCGATACGAGCAACTGGTCATGTACAGTTCTGTACTATACAAAATAAGAACTGTAATTTATATTAAATCTTTTTAGATCTAGAGAAATTTTATATAGAAAGAAGGAGTAGATCGAGTATATAGAATCAAAGGGAAATTTGACGAGAACAAATGAAAAATGTAAAAGTTGTAAATTAAATGAAAAATCATAAATTTTTGAATAATTGGAGTGAGAAGCAATTATGGGAAATTAATGCAAGTATATTTTTTTTATACATTGGCGAACAAAATGGAAGGAAAGACTACGTGCGGCGCGCACACTGGAATTGTCCATTTGTACAAGATGATCAAATTAACCATATATAAGCCAGATGAATATATACTGTTGAGTTTGACTGTAATTATATCTGTAAATTAGTTTATAATCAGGTTAGATTAATAATTTAAAAGAGAATTATTTCGTTAATCATTTCAAAGAGGCCGAAATAAATATTTCACTTTGATTTGATTATACGCCGAGCGCTAGAGATTTTGAAAATTGAAGACGGAGATATACAAGGACTATTCTTGAATAGTGCCTTCGGTTTGTCTAGTCCCAGGACAACTTGTATAGACGAATGTATGACAGAGTATTTCCAAAAGAATCACGTACGTTATTTTCTTCAAATGTACCAGTTGCTGGCACAGAAGGGAAACTTCTTTAGCCTGACAACCAGAGTATTTTTGTGGAATTCAATTAGTGTTTTTCGATGGATTTGACGATGTGGCATTCAAAGAAAATAAACAGTGATGATGGAAAGGTAAGTCAAGCATCAAGCCTCACACCCAGGAAATGACAAAAATCGGGCAGGCAGCATGGCTATGTGGGTCGCTCCCATTAGGGTGTAGCATCACCTATCTAGAGAAATTCCTTTTGATTCTTATTCTATTGATTCCGTCCATTCGGGAATGGTTGCCGTACACAACCATTGGTGATATACATTTGATACACTCAAGAGAAATGAGTGGTCGGTCATGTGAGGGTCGGGTTGCAAGACATTATTGTTAAACCCAGGTGTATTTTCCTCTAGAGATACATCATCGGAAGGTGGTCCCATACCTTGTCATAGTTGGAAATCCAATTTCGCTAAGCGCCAAGCGGTTTTTATTTGTATACTATATAGGAGAATGTGAGATGCAAGCATTCTTCTAGATTCTAATTTATTTTTGAAAAACACCTAGACACTATGATAATATCTGATTTAAAGTATACAAAGTGTTTTGATCTCATAAGTTAAAAACCCGTTCCGTATTCACGACGTAGTCTTATGAGATATTTTTGTTTGTTTTAAACTATTTACTCATACCAGTCCCCTGACTGCCCTAGAGTTTATTTTTCTGTGTTTTCCTTTAAACTCTTGGGTATTCATAACGCTTGTTATGAATAGACAAGTGAATCAGGATGGATAAACTTGAAAAGCTGGAATGAAGATTTTGATGTGTGCTAGTCCATTATCTACTATATAATTAAATCTATCAGTTGGACATCTATGATATGTATAATGATGTACTATGAATGGGTTGTATCACTAGACATATGATGCTCTGATGTAATATATTCCGCTGTGTAATATCATGAAGTATTATCTTTTGTGAAAATTCCGCTGTGAGATTCTAATGTTTTTCTGTGATTTTATCTTCTATCTATTCTTATTCTTATTCTTATTAATGGCACGACTTCCTATGTTTTCGAAAGTTGGGTCGTTACAGGATATGCGAGGAATGAGGTGCCTCCGGTTTCGTTCAGACCCAGAACGAACTTATAAATGGATTGTATGTCTGACATTGTGTTCCTTTATACGATATTCGTTGATCTCTGCTAAATATATATCTGTTTGGTGTTTAACACCCTTCTCTGAGACGTACGAGCTTAGAGGTTATATATTGGTAGGAATCAATGGTATGGTATGGATTGACAATGTGGCATGCTAAGATGCATGGATCAAGGCTTTTGTTGAAAAGCAGAGAATTGTTGTTGATGATCAAAGCATATCCTGTTTAGGCATAGCTTTGTGTATAGCATGACTTCGCGAGCCTCACACCCCGGTATGAGTCAAAAAGGGGATATGGACCGTAGGGAGTGCACACATTTCTTTCTAGCTAGGAGTAGTGTCAGTGCTTAAACTGGTTGGCATTTTACTTATGTGGATGATGGATTGAGGTACCTCGGATTTATAGGTTGTTAGTGTCCATATGGTGGTCCAAAGGAACCGAGAAACGTGTGTTCAGGCATAACTAATCCACTACCGTAAGGTGGGGACCGACCCTACCGCATCCAAGGGTTGCCCATAGGTGTGATCCTGAGGCATTTGCTAGAGTGTCTCGAATCGAAGAGGACGATCCCTAGCCTCGATTTCATGATGGAAACCCAACTTCCAATACGACACCATGCGGTTTTGATTGTAGAACTAGTATGGCGACATAGTATATGGTAGCTATGCCGTCTATGATTGATACATTATGATTGAATTTTTTTGAAACATATATACACTAATAATAATATCAAATCCGTTTTTATCATATCAAGCATTTTTGACCATTATAAGGTAAAACTCTATCCTCTGGTTTGCGTTGCATTGTGTGATGGGACTTGAGTCTTATAATGGTTTCATTTTTCTAAAAAGCATTGCGTTGTTTAACGATTTACATTATTTTATGCACTGGCAATCCAATGGATTAAACCCGTTCCGCGTTAGCGGCGTGGTCCTGTGATTAGCCTTATTATTAGATTAGTTAAGTTAGGATTTCTCATACCAGTCCCATGACTGACCTGTAGTTTGTTTCACTGGCAAACTCGGGTGCCCATATTTTCCACACGGGCAGTCGAGTAGCTTGTTTTGCAGATATTTATCTCTTTAGCAGGATCCTGGATTGAAGCCTAAAGCTACGTCCAGAGCATAGAAAGTCTTCCGTTGTGTATGGTTTTAATTTATTGTAAAAAATTATCTTCCGCTGTAATTTAATTTCGATGTACTCTGATATATTCTGTACTCTGATGTAACATTATTGTAATGTTTATAAAAGTCTTCTGTTGTTATTCTAATGTGTTGTATTCCCAAAGTTAACGTATGCGGGATTTGAATGGTCTTCTTCGATTTTGCGATCGATTAATTCCGGGCAAAATCCGTGTCGTTACACTGAATATAAGTCGATATGATTTCTATTTGAAGCCTTATATTTAATATCAAATTGGATTTTGGATTTGTCGTGAATAATGTCTTCAATTACACTGTTCTTAAACGCAGTTGAGAAAAGAATAAATCTTTTAATTAAGATAAATGAAGTTTTCCAACTAATAAATATAGTTGGATTTAAATGGAAGTTGATTTTGGGTTCATTGTGAACGATGTTTTAAATGACATTAGTTCTTAAACCTAATTAACAGTAAATTATGATTTGACTTCCGCTGTGAGATTTCTATTATAAGCTTTGATATATTTATCTTTGAGTTTTTGTAGAATACCAGACAAACCAACTCAACCTTCAACAGATTAATATTTTTAGAAGAAAATTGGGTTTGTCAAAATTCGGGTTGTTATAGCCTGGACCAGCTCTAGTTCAAGCGTTACCTATGTTGGTTTTATAGAATTTTGTTTTAGTTGAGCTGTAACCCCATTTCCAATAGTTAAATCCACAATACATACTTATAATTTTAAGTTTTGTTGATGCCCATGGGCTAAATCTGTCTTAGACTAGGTCTAGTCATTATAAGGCCAAACTTCGGAGTGTGAAGAGAAAAATCAAACATGTAGAATGATGGTAAAATGGTGCTCCATGAAAATATGATCAAAGGAGACAAATGTAATATAACAACTTTCATGACCCTAAACATGGTTAGGAAAACCTTTGATAAGATAGATATCAATAAGAAGCTCAATATATTTTTACCATTTACTCTATAATAAATTGTTAACTTCAAACAATTGTTCCTTTTCAGTAATGAAGTGATCATTTATATGTTTGATTTTCTTTAACAGCTTAACCTATTGCAAGTTGCCAAATTCAAAAAAATTATAGGTGCAAAGGAAAAGTTGAAGACAAATTAATGATAAAATTAGAACTATGTGATGTTAATTAGGAGGATGTAAGAGTGGACTGCGGATCCTAGCCATAAATACGTGTATGTGTGTGTAAGAGAGTATTATATAGCAGCCCTATTTTGCAACATGCACTTTAACACCTGTGTTATATCTTAAGTTACAATACGCCGAATGTATCAAAAAATATAGATGTTCAATCCACATATGAAAGACCATCTATATAAAATGTGGATTTAATTCGATGTTTGTAGTCTTTTCAAAAACTTAACTTAGCTATTCATTGTTTAGACATTTATTTGAATACTCAAATTTAAATATCTATCATATTATGTTACAAATGTCGAACAGAGTTTGGAAGTCCCGTAGATTATCCTGCTTACGAGAATTGAACAATTTTTTATCGTAGTTGAAAGTGTAATTCAAGATATGGTAGGGTTGCTGCTAAACATGGGAGTCGTGGTGAGTTTGTGTGTATATGTGTGTATATATATATATGTATGTGTTTGTGTGTATATATATATAAGAGTGTGTGTGTGTGTGTACATATATTATGCCTTTAAAAATAATTTCTAAAATTAAGAATATTAAAAATTAGTATAATTTTTTATGACATGCATGAATGATAGAGTAGGCTAATTTATGTAAACATGAAAATATGCACAAGGAAGAACTTTAAAAAATTTGGGCTAAGGGACACTAAGATTCATTTTTAGACCAAAAGATGATCTTTGATAATAAAAAAATTGAACCGAAGAAAATTGCAAATTACAACTGGCACTTTGTATAGTGTAAAACTGAATGCAATGCTCGTTATGACTAATGATTTGTATAGCGTAAAAACTAAATATAATGCTAGTTGTAACTAGCATTTTACTTCATTTCAAAAATGAAAGTTTGCATTTTTCAAGAAAATTTCTTTCAGCATATGCTCGTTAATTACCTCTTCTTTCAATAACATTTTGGCCCGTATCCAATAGAATGTACTAAACAACTAAAGTTGTATTTTAAATTTTTGATGGTGGAAATTGAATATGGTTACATAGCATACTAAAGATGATTGGCTTTTCAAGAATAATATGTGCATCTCATGTACAAATAGTTAAGATTAAATTGGCAATTTAGTAGGTCGTATCATACATGAAATACATCCAAAGGATTTGTATCCTCTTAAAACTAATGAAAGCAAGTTTTCATCCTATTAGCATTAAAAATGGTCCAAACACCCAAGAATGATACAGAGAGAAAGATTCATCAAGTAATTCATAGATCACATAGTAGGAACAGTATGTAAATAATAGCAATCAAATAGAAACAGAGACAAATGGTTGGTTGACATTTTAACCTATGTCCACTTGAAGGATTTTATATTTTTATTGCTAAGTAGATGATTATGAGTCCTTGAATCAGAATGGATTCAAATACAATAGAGTTTAAGTTATATGAACTATAGAAGATCCTTAAAATAAAGAAGGTGAGTTCTATTTTCTTCCACTTGTTCCATCAGTTGATCCCCCATTTAATTTTACCATATTGATCATCAATTATTTTTTAAGTTAATCCACATGTGTATCAACTTATAGTTTTCACACTTCTCCTTGTAATTAATTAACTTAAGAAACCACTACCAGCAAGTAGCAAGTATGATAATCGGTCTTTACCAAAATCTTAAGTTGGCTCCCTAGCTAGTCTTTACCGCATCTGAAGCAAACCTGATAAACGATTGTACAAAATACACACATCTGAGCTACTTATGAAACTACTATGGATTGATAATTGCAAGTTGCAAACTTAAAGTTCAGTTTTGACAAGCAAGATTGTACAAAAATATGCATGCAGGTTCAACTTATCAAAAAGTATATCAGATTAAGCTATTCTGTTATTATGTGTTATATCTTTCACCACATAAATTTTCCATGTTGAGTAACAAAGAATGTCAGCTGTAACATATAATCTCAAATTTATATATTTAGTACACATTGTATTGGGTTGGGTCTTATCCACCCGCATTTTATTTACCTTTGCTGTCGAGAATTACAAAAAGGGTATGACTGTAAAAGTCATAGCCTATATAAATGTACATAATCAGTACATTACATTATCATCTTTCAGAATTGAATAAATAGCTTACATTTGCAGTTACAATTCATCTTCTTATGTTCTTCAATATAATCAAATTATCAAATCTTTTCTTGGTATCAGAGCTGAACTGCCTTGCGGCATAAAGTAATCTTGCAACCGAGTATTTTATTCAATATGTCCATCAGATTTTGGCATCATCATATGGATATGGCACATCAGGGGGGATCCCTCATCATTTGAGAAGGTGATACACTTCAATTGATCAGTGCCACGCCTGAAATTGTATTGACCAGGCTGCATCTAAACAATTTGATATATCTCCTATTATCAGTAACAAAGATCACCAGGAAATAAATCAAGAATTCAAGAAATCATCAAACAAGTCAGATTTGTGCCTAGAGAAATCTTCAGAAAAGGTACATATTGAATTAGAGTATTCATCACTAGAAATCTCTGGCTGCTGCGTACCTGTCTGAGTAATATACTTAGATTCTTGATTAATTACGGCATTCTTTGTTCTGCTTCCTTCTTGATAATTTTGTCTTCATCTGCCTATCATCATGGGTGATGAAACAACCACTACGACAGTCTGAACACTTCCAACTGGTCTGGACCTGTAAATCCAATAGTTAAAACTATCATTAGTCTTAGGAGTCAGTTAATTACTATACATATTGAAGAAGGTAATTATCTTCTTTCGAAATTACAAGTTGAAACAGCAATTCAGGGGTATGGTCTCGAAGGATACATTCTTGGCACTGTAGATATACCAGCAAAATTTGCTACAGATGTGAATAATAGAAATATCATTAAATGAAAAGTATGTTCTACATCATAGGCAAGACAGACTCATTAGTTTTTTGGTTATTATCATCTATAAGTGCCAGTTTATTACCACAAGTCATTGGATGTACCTCTGCCTATGACATTTGGACAACAGTTGAAAGGAAATTTAATAATTAGTGTTCTGCTAAAGCTCTTCATTAAAAGGCAGTTACAAAGTGTTAAAATGGAAAATTTGTCCATGAGATAACATATTTCAAAAGTTAAGAGGCTGTGTGACTTACTAAATGCTAGTGGAAATAGAGTTCCTAATAGTGATCAAGTTTTATACTTGGTCAGTGGGCTGAATAATGATTATGAACCAGTAGTTGTTGTGATAACTTCGCAAAAAATTGTTCCACCTATCGATGAGGTGCATTCTATTATGCTCTCTCATGAGGCAAGAATAAATGCCAAGAAACCACAAGAAACTGATTATGCAGTAAACTTAACTACTGGATTCAAAGCCGAAAACCATAATAATAACAACAATTGAAATGACCAAGCTTACCAAAGAGGTGGTGGTGCCAGAAAAGGACGAGGCAGAGGTAGATGGACTAATACCAACGGGCCAAAGTGTCAAATCTATGAGAAAATGGGTCACACAGCATTGAGCTGCTACTTCAGATTCAACACTGGTTACACATCTAACCAGAATCAGAGAAATAATGGTAATCCTAGTGTGAACACGGCTCAATCTCAATCTGAAAACAATAGTCAAGATAATACTGGTAGAAATGGTAATCAGAATGACATAGAAAATCTTGACACTGTACAAGATGATAGCTAGTTTCCATATTAAGGGGCTAATCGTAACATTACAAACAATCTTAACAATCTGAATCTAGGAAGCAAAGACTACGTTGGTAATCTTTCTATTTTATTGGGCAATGGTAAAAGTATTTCGATTACTCACATTGGTAATGCTAGCATAAGTGGTAAGAGACAATTATATCTACACAATTTATTAAGAGTACCAAAGATCAAGAAAAATTTAATAAGTGTTTCTCAATTTGCTTATGACAATAATGTCTTCTTTGAGTTTTACCCTAAATACTATTTAGTTAGGGACATTCTAACTAGAGAACCCATTTTACAGGGTAACATGGCAGGACTATACAAGTTCAACACTGTTAAGAATAACAGTGTGATAAGGAGAGAAACATTGTAATTTGAATGTATTGGACAATGCTGAAAGCAGCAAAAATGTTTTTGATCTTTGGCACTACAAACTTGGCCATCCAAGTGACAAGATTGTAATGAAAATATTAGCTGAGGATATTATTCAATATAATGATGTCTCTTTACCATATATTTATGAATATTGTCAAATAGATAAAAGTCATAGATTACCCTTTATTGACTCTAAAACGATTATACAGAGCCATTGTAGTTAATTGCAACCGACTTGTGGGGCCCAGCTCCTATGAACTCTGATTTTTGATTTAAATACAACATTGACTTTGTGGATGCTTACTCAAGGCATACATGGATTTATTTTCTAAAACCAAATCTAAAACTATTGATGTTATTATTAATTTTATTACTATGGCTGAAAGGCAATTTAATACTTTGGTTAAAATCATAGAGTCTGATGGTGAAAGTGAATTCAAAAGTTTAAATCCTTATTTTACAAAGAAAGGAATTGTTCATAGAATCACTCGTCCATATACTTCTCAATAAAATGGGCTGATTGAACGAAAAGACAAACAAATTGTTGAGTCTGGTTTAACATTGCTGGCACAAGCAAAATTACCCTTAAATTTTTGGTCAGAGGCCTTCGGTACTTTTGTATATTTAATTAATAGGCAACCAACAAAAGTACTAAAGGATATAACACCAACAGAAAAACTATACAATGTAAAACCAGATTACAACAGCCTGAAACCATTTGGATGTTTGTGTTTTCCATGTTTAAGACCCTACAATTCTAACAAGTTGGATTTCAGGTCAAAACCCTGTACTTTTTTGGGGTATGCCACTAAGAAAAAAAGATACAAATGTCATGAAGAAACAGGTAAAATATACATAAGCAGACATGTTGTATTCAATGAAACTATTTTTCCTTTTAGTAGCAGAAATGTCTCAACTACAAATAAGTTAAGAAATCCAAATGTTTCAATACCTGAGATCCCAATTTACTCTAAGAAAATGGGATAATAATAATGAAAGTGCGGCTGTTGAGTCCAGTCAAACCTCACAAATTCACTCTGGAGAGTGTGATGAGTCGCAGCAAATCAGCCTCGCCATGCACAGTCCTGGAAATTCAGAAAATCAGGGGTTAGAAGAAAATGCAGGTTCACAAAGTACAAGATTAGAATTCTCATCAGATTCAGACAATGACAATAGCTCACCATCATCAGATTCACCAATTCAGACTGGCCATCCAACAATTACAAGGGCTAAAAGTGGTATTTTCAAATCAAAAGCATATTTGACTCATCCAGTAATTGTGAACCTGATTCCTTTGAACAGGCTATTAAAAACAAAAACTGGAAGGCAGCCATGGATGAGGAGTATAATGCACTCATCAGAAATAAAACCTGGGAGCTTGTATGTCCACCTGCCAATAAAAATATTGTAGGGTGCAGATGGACATGCAAACTTAAAAAAAACAGGTGAGTCAATTAACAAGTATAAGGCCAGGTTAGTTGCAAAGGGTTTTACTCAGGAGTATGGATTTGATTTTAATCAAACCTTTTCACCTGTAGTAAAACCCACCACTACTATACTCATACTTACTATTGCCTTATGTAAGAAGTAACATGTTAAATATTTAGATATTAACAAAGCATTCTTAAATGGCATACTTGAAGAAGAAATATACATGAGGCAACCACGGACCTACAATCTCAATCAAAATTAGTATGTAAGTTGAATAAAGCTATTTATGGCCTAAAACAGGCTCCATGAGTTTGGTTTGATAGACTGAAAAATACCTTGGGAGTAATTTTGATGATAGTGACAGGCTAACTCAGTATTTATACCAGCAATTTTCTATCAAAAATTTAGAAGAGTTAAATTATTTCCTTAGCATAGAAGTATCCATAATTGAATCAGAGATGCTTATAGGTCAAAAAAAAAATATAACTGAGTTGACTGTCAAAACAAAAATGATAAATACCAACTCCCAACCTACTCCAATGATAAGAAGTCAGAATTATTCTAAGTATGGGGGAGAGACAATTTCAAATGTAACAGAATACAAGAGTATTATTGGTACACTTCAATATGCAACAATAACACGTCTTGATATATCATACAGTGTAAATAAACTATCTCAGTTTATGCAGAGACCCATGGACGCACACTGGAAAGCAATTAAAAGGGTTATGCACTACTTAAAAGGTATCAACTTTGGACTAAGGTTAAAGACCAGCCAACACCTACATATAACTAGATACGTAGATGCTGACTAGGCTTCAAATCCTGATGATCGAAGATCAACTAGTGCAAATTGCATCTACTTTGGTCAAAGTCTAATATCATGGTGTTTAAAAAAATAGCCTACAATCTCTAGATCCAGTACAGAAGCTGAATACAGGAGTATAGCTAATGCAACAACTGAAATTAAGTGGCTACAATCTATGTTATATGAGCTCAAATTAAAGCCTAAACTTAAACCTATTCTATGGTGAGGTAACAGAAGTGCCATGTACATGACAGAAAATCCTATTTAACAAGCTAGAACTAAACATATTGAAATAGATATTCACTTCGTCAGAGAATCATTACAAAGGGGAGAGATACAAGTAAATCATATACCTGGATTTTACCAGAGAGCAGATATTTTGACTAAAGCTATATCGTTCAAAAATTATACCAGATTCAGGGCTGAGCTCAACGTAACTGACCAAACAAGCCAACATAAGAACGATGCTGAAAGCAAAGCTAATCCAGGTGCAATCGCCGAAAAAGAAAAGCCACAAAAAGCTCGAATCTCAAAAGTCAAAGAGGATGCTTCATTAACAAGGTTGAGCAAGTCATCGTATAACAGCAAAACCCTCAGATCCATGCCAGAGAAGTATTATAAAAGCAAGAAAAGTTGAAGTGCATCTCCAATTCAATCAATTTCCAGCTCGACATGGAAAAATTAGGGATTTTGAAACCCTAATTTCGTGGGGGAGTAACAAAGAATGTTGGATACAACATATAATCTCAAATTTGTATTGGGCTGGGCCTTATCCACCCGCTTTTTATTTACCTTTGCTGTCGAAAATTACAAAAGGGGTATGACTGTTAAAGTCGTACCTATATAAATGTACATAATCAGTACTTTACATTATCATCTTTCAGAACTGAATAAACAATTTACATTTGCAGTTACAATTCTTATGTTCTTCAATACAATCAAATTATCAAATCTTTTCTTGCTGCTTCATCAGGTTTGTTTCCTATGGGTGGAAGAGATAATGGCAAGCTCATCAGGAACAGAAGGCCACACTGAAAAAATTGAACCCACTCTATCATCAGTGCCCATCTAATCATTATACCATGCCAAAAATGAACGTCTTAATTATTAATTCGCGTTTTGCATTCTTCCCGGTTCTTAACATACTGATAATGTTAAATTTTGGTGATACAAAATTACAAATAGATGGAAAGTATATATTTGTTTAATACGAAAATGCATGAATTAATTGATTGCATTTGCATGAGATGGAAAGAAATAAATGCGGCATTAATTTCTTCCATCTATGCTAAAGAAACGGATTGATTTACTTTCTATCTTTGCACATTTGTTGCTATGGTAATTAGCCTACACTATTTTATTACCATATGTTGGTAATTTAATTGATGACTCACACAGATTTGCACTGGCTATATATTGATGGGTAGACTTCTTTGTAAACCCATCCTAGCATGGAGCCAGTGATCTCCAATGGTGTCTCTTCTTGTTAAGCCTATTTGAGGCTTGAATATGTAAACTCTTATTTTGTAATCTCTTGTAATTCTCTCATATGGAATGAAATCTCTCTTTTGGATTGGACGTACACTATCTCGATGATAGTGGAACCAGTATAAATATTGTGTGTCTCTTTGTTTCTCAGTTATAATTATTTACTATTTGTTTGATGTAATAGAATAATTGTTGTCAACTTAGATTGATTTTCAATTGGCAAACCTAGATCTTATTTATTGTGCTTTCGCATTCGCGCAATCTTCTTGCACAACAGATTGGTATCATAGTAAGGCGATTTGTTTTAAATTGTGCATCAATTATTTCTACAAAAGGTTGGTAGATTTAGTGGTGATTATGCTATTACTATTTTGGAGAAAAGGAGACTTTGGTGGAGAATATTATGTGGAGAGAGAAAAGCGTTCCAGACTTGGAACTTTGATGTAGCTTGAGCTTTGGATTCTCATTAAGGTGGAGTTATATGTTTGTTCAAGAATGCCACTCCAAAAGAATGCGACCTCGTAGAAAACAACTTGGAAAAATTGCTTAGAGGTGGTAGCGACCAAAGACGAACCGCTGGAGGTGTTAGCGACCTTTCCAAATGTTTGAGGACTCTGTATAACCTCAAGTTCAATTGAGAAATGCTCGCATTGTATGAGATTTAGGTGATAAAGAGTTTAGTGTGTTGAAGGGACCTTTGGTTTAGAAACTGTATCTGATGTAGCTGATTTTGGTGACAGATTTGACACCACTCAGACTTATCGACTTAGGATGTCGTCTTGGAGAGTTCAGTTTACAAAGCTGATTTTAGCGGATTTTGCGCCACTGTGATACATCGTCGATTTTTTGATGTCGTCTTAAAGGAGGTGCTACATACAGGTATGTGGAAGAAGAGAGAATTATCTTGCATACAGAGTTTTGGATTTTGGCTTTGTTTTTTGAATTGATGATTAAGAGAATTATTTTTGGCCTTGGTAGTGTTGAGATTATTTTGGGATCTGCCTTTTTCGCGATTTTGGATATTTGCAACATTTTGTTGGCGGGCGGGGACATAGTCTGAGCTCGCTAACATGGTGTAATGGGAAGTAGCTTTGCTGGAACCCATTAGGCAAATATTCATTTTTGGTTTCTATCTCATTGTGAGATTTTGATTTAAGGTGGAGTTCTATTGAAGAGTTTTATGATGTGAAGAGAATTTGATTCGAGATGGGGTGTTGAAGATATGTGATTTTGCATCAAGGTGGAGTGTTAAATTTAGGTGATACAAAATTACAAATAGATGGAAAGTAAATATTTGTTTAATATGGATTAATTGATTGCATTTGCATGAGATGGAAATAAATAAATGCGGCATTAATTTCTTCCATCTATGCTAAAGGAACGGGTTGATTTACTTTCTATCTTTGCACATTTGTTGCTATGGTAATTAGCCTCCACTATTTTATTACCATACGTTGGTAATTTAATTGATGACTCGCATAGATTTGCACTGGCTATATATTGAAGGGTAGACTTCTTTGTAAACCCATCCTAGCATGGAGCCAGTGATCCCCAATGGTGTCTCTTCTTGTTAAGCCTATTTGAGGCATGGATATGTAAACTTTTATTTTGTAATCTCTTGTAATTCTCTCATATGTAAGGAAATCTCTCTTTTAGACTGGACGTACACTATCGCGATGATAGTGGAACCAGTATAAATATTGTGTGTCTCTTTGTTTCTCTGTTATACTTTTTTACTATTTGTTTGATGTAATAGAATAATTGCTGTCAGCTTAGATTGATGTTCAATTGGCAAATCTAGATCTTGTTTATTATGCTTCTGAATTCACGCAATCTTCTTGCACAACAGATAAATGATACATAATGATTATTAACCTGATCTCAACAACAAAATTATACATAGCATTCATTAAACGTTGACAAATCTTACCCAATCTCACCAGATCATATGTTCTTTTTGTCAGTTTCCTACTTTTGAATGATTGCATATGTTTCTAATTGACACACCACATCTGAAGCAAACCTAATTAACAATTGAAACTGCATATATTTGATCAACTTCAAATTTGAAAGTGACAATTACTCGCTGTGATTGGTTTAAATGATGCACTCTGAGTAGACTTGAATTCAGACGTAGTGTAAAGTTTTAGGAAGAAGAAGTAGGAGGGAGAAAAGAAAGAAAGAAATGTTAAGTTTAGGTGGATAAACTAATTAAAATTAAATTTTTATTAAAAGTAAATTATCCTATATAGGGTAGATTAGGTGATTAAAAGTGTGTATGAAAATAAATTTTAGCAATGAAGAATGGAGACCATAGTTATAGGTAAAGGCGTTATGAGATTCAATTGAAAGTTCGTTGAGTAGACCTTAAGGAAGCCGACATTCACCGGGAGTTTGGTTCAGTTGGGCCCACTTGTAGGGATAAGTGTCGACCCCTCAAACAGAAGATTGGACTCGGTGACTTATGATTGGGGTTTACTCCGTTCTCGTGGTTGAATCTCTCTATTTGTTTCCTGAAGTTGCCTTGTTGCCCTTCAGATATTGAGGGATCTTCGTTGATTTGTAGTGTTTACTTCTGTTGCTTGTATGTCGAGGGATAGATACGGATTTCTTGCCTGAGGCAGACACCAATCTGTACTTAAAAATATTGTATGGTGCTGCTTTTATGGAATTTTTTTTTGGTTTGGTACTTGTGTTGGATCGACTGGTCAATGGTTAAGGTAGCATTTGAGCATCATGCAGTGGCTTATAGAGGAATGCTATGCTTTTTGAAGCAAGCTCCAGGGATCTGCTTCGATTCCTATAGGGGAGTCTTGTTGATCCCTGCTTGATGGCAACTAGGCATGTGTGTACTTGAGCAGAAACCACCATAATTTTGAAGTATCACTCGAATTGGATTTGTAGTACGGAGTATGCGATGTGAGGATATCAGAAAGAGTGTGTCTCGGAGATGGATGTTGATCCCTAAGGGGCAGAGAAAGTTGATACCTCCGCTTAGTAGGAATCGAGCGTGTTGATCGTGAGCTCTTCTGAACTTCTTCATCGTCGTATCGTGGTCTTTTTGTACTTAATATCAGAACCTTTGGGTTTTCTTCATGAACTGCTTGCCTCGATGACCGTTGAGTCTAATTTGTCTAGTCAGTTGGAAAGTGACTGGGCCAAAAGTTTGAATAACAAATCCTTTTGAGATCGAGTCATGTGAATCCATGCGTTGCTATGGAATTAATAGAAAATTTAAGTACTAACAAATAATGATAGCTTGATTCGTAGTCGGACCAAGCTTCTCATCTCCAGCACATGGCGTACGCATATCGACGTTCTTCCTTAACATGCAGTCCCATATTGACTAGCATCCTTTTTGAGTGACTTTTAATTGACTATCATGTCTGGAACTTTCGACTTCAAAACAATCGTTATGCAACGATGGACGAACCAAGCTCACCATCTGCAGCACGTGGCGTACACATAAGTGTCTGTACACACTTTGTTGTAATAAAAAAATCCTTAATGTCACGTCTTTACCAATTCATTTTATATCCCACTTCTCTAAGTTATTTAGCAATGTAAATCTTTTCAAATTCAAACTGACATTCATCTTAAACAGAGACAATCCTAACAAAGACAACTAAAAATATATTCTTAGCCATGCATGCTATTATCAAAACATGTTATTATATTTCAAATGTTATGTTTTATTACGTTTGTTTTCATTTATATTTCTGAATGTTTGTTTTATTATGTATTCTTACAATGAAATGTGTTTGCTTTCTCGTACGTACTACGTTGAATTATTTTTATGAGGTAATCATTATTCGATACATATAAACGGTCTAAAAGAAAATACGATACCATTGTTTAATTCAAACTAAAAAAACAATACATATAGGAAACCAGTACAAGCACTAAAAACTACATAAGTAAATTACATACGCCTAGATCCAGTACTGCGTCGATAGCGGATCCATTCCGGTGATATCCTTTTCCATTACTAAAGTCTCTTGATGTTGCCGCTCCAACTCAAACCAACCGCGTTCAATCTCGGTTAACTGCTTTAACACCTCCAGTTTTTCTGCACTATTTCTTGTCTATTCTTCATTTTCTCTGGCATGCTTCTCGTGCATCTATGCCAACCGAGAATCAAGTTGGGTTTGAACAACATTTTTCTTCTTCGCAGCATGCTAGCCCATAGGTCTTGCATCTTAATCAAATTGAGTAGTTGCATCTTCATCCACATTAGAGTCCCTCTGCGAAGATTCTCCTGGACTTGAAGTATAGGAATTTCAGCTTGCTTTTTTCTTTGATTTTGCCTTCGTTTGTACATTTCTTAAGCCCTTCGCATTGCTAGAACTCCATTTCGGGTGACTAACGAGCAATTCGTAGCAATTAGCAAACTGTAATAATGCGGTTTTTCCACACTGTTTTCTCTAGGAAATAATTTAAAGAATTGGTCGTTTGCCATCCGCTTCTACAAGCAGTAAAATAATGAATATTGGTATACTTTCATGGCAGGTAAATAAAATATCGACAAGCAAATTAGAGAGTTATAAATTATTACCAATTTGGCTTCGCCACCCATTCCGCAAGGATTTGCGGTTCTTATTTTGTTAACTTGAGACTCAAAGAATTGGGTTTGTCGATTAATCTTCCCAAATCGACCTGAAAGCGCGGACATTGATCTCGTCCTTTCTACGTGCTTTTTGTTGTAAGCAGACATAACTTTTATCCAGAATGCCTCCCCACTTTGATCATTTCCCTTGACCAAATCGTTTGAAAAGTGACAGTACATTAAACAGAGATCCTTATCTTCGTCCCCGGTCCATGACGCAGAAGAATGAAACGAGAGTGGTGGAGCAGAATTAGGAGTAAGATCTTCAACTGGTTGAGAATCAAAATCCCAACTGTTTGTATTCATTGCTTCGTTGTTGAATTGGAATGGATATGACATTGTTTACTGGTAGATAAAGAGTATGGTGGAGTTTAAGAAGTTTGTGTGTTTTACAATGAGTTATTCATACCGATATATATAGAAAAATAAAAAATATGATCGTTTATAACCGTTGGAACTTTTATATGACCATTTATAGCCGTTGTTAGTTCAAAAAAGTGACAGTTTATAGCCATTGGAAGAGGTAACAGGGTACGAATTGGGGGGTAGGAGCAGCACATGTGGAGGAGGAGAAGGGGATCCTGACGCCTATAAAATAGGCGCTATGAACGGATTCAGGATCCTGAATCTTAGCCTTAAAATTAAGGCTGAAGTGAGCCACTGGCTCATTTCCCGTTAAATTTTCCCACTTAACTCCAATTGAAAGTTCGCTGGGTAGACCTTGACGAAGCCGACATTGACCAGGAGTTTGGTCCCATTGGGCCCACTTGTAGGGATAAGTGCCGACCCCTCAAACAGAAGAGTGGGACTCAGTGACTTATGATCGGAGTTTACTTCGTTCTTGTGGTTGAATCTCTCTATTTCTTTCATGAAGTTGCCTTGTTGTCCTTCAGATGTTGAGGGATCTTCGTTGATTTGTATGTTTAGTTCTGTTGCTTGTATGTCGAGGGATAGATACCGATTTCTTTCCTAAGGGAGACACCAATCTGTACGTAAAAATATTGTATAGTGCTACTTTTATGGATTTTTTTGGGATTGGTACTTGTGCTGGACCGACTGGTCAATGGTTGAGGTAGCATTTGAGCATCATGGGGCGGCTTATAGAGGAATGCTAAGCTTTTTGAAGCAAGCTCCAGGGATCGACTTCGATTCCTATAGGGGAGTCATGCTCTGATCCCTGCTTGATGGCAACCAGGGATGTGTGTACTTGAGTAGAAACCACCATAATTTTGAAGTATAATTCGAATTGGATTTGTAGTACGGAGTATGCGATGTGAAAATATCAGAAAGAGTGTGTCTCGGAGATGGATGTTGATCCCTAAGGGGCAGAGAAAGTAGATGGCCACCGCTTAGTAGGAATCGAGTGTGTTGATCGTGAGTTCTTCCGAACTTCTTCGATCGTCGTATCGTGGTCTTATTGGTGCTTAATATCAGAACCTTTCAGTTTTCTTCATGAACTGCTTGCCTCGATGACCGTTGAGTCTAATTTGTCTAGTCAGTTGGAAAGTAGCTGGGCCAAAAGTTTGAATAACAAATCCTTTTGAGATCGAGTCGTGTGAATCCATGGTTCTTGTGGAATTAATAGAAAATTTAAGTACTAACAAATAATGACACGTTGGTTTGTGCTTGGACCAAGCTTGGCATACGCATACCAACGTTCCTCCTTAACATGCAGTCCCATATTGTCAATTGACTCGCATCCTTTTCGAGTGACTTTTAATAGACTATCATGTCCTCTACCTTCGACTTCGACACCATCGTTATGCAACGATGGGCAAACCAAGCTCACAATCTCCAGCACGCGGCGTACACATAAGTGTCAATACACGCTTTGTTGTAATAAAAAATAATTAATGTTACCTCTTTACCAATTCATTTTATGTACCACTTCTCTAAGTTAGCAACGTATATCTTTTCAAATCCAAACTGACATTCGTCTTGAACAGAGACAATCCTTACAGAGACAACCAAACAAAACATATATTATTAGCCATGCATGTTATTATCAAAGCATACACCAATATGCATCAAATGAATCGGCCTTAGAAGGAACACTGAACAACAGCGAACATGCTTTAGTTATCAAGACTTTGGAAACTAACGGAAGAAATAAAGCTAACTGATCAATTTTCTCCAATAATAAAAACGTTAATTTATATATACATCAATAATCACTCACAGATGCATCATGCCTACATGCACAAATGAATCTGATCAAAAAATAGAATACAACTAAGTCTAAGCACATAGCAGCAATCCGTGGTTAAATACATCAAAAAATAGCACATAGCAGCAATCTTCCACCGCACAAATATTCTCATATGGACTTCAGGCCCAACAGCAAAATGCCCTTCTAAGTTGTAACATTCTCAAAATTTAAGCTCGATCTCCCGACTTGTCTTCTTCTCACGCCATGAGGCAACCGCATCGTTTCAGTCCATATTATACTCATTCTCCGACTTCAATAATCTACATGACTGATCTAGCAGTAGAATTACACATGCACTCAGGGACTGGATAAGCCGTGACATCTTTTCCAGCCTTCCTACTCTCGGGTTGCCCCACTGAATTCTCATGCAACCTCTTCACAATCGTATTGAACTCGTACTCTGGCAAGGAAGCATCGAGGAAATAAGGCAGCATCTGCCTTTTATTCGGGGTAATAAATTTCTTGTGCCCTAAAAATGCTCTATGTCCTTGAATCATATGGCCCATGTTTCCACCATGAGACGGCATGAAAACATCACTCTTTTCACAGACTATGTAGTCGATTGCAGCAAGCGAAGAAGCTTTTTTCGCAAATGGTTCAAGCTCTCCAGGAAATGCAAGATTCTCTTTGTTCAGCAAGTTAGGAAATTCTTTGGTTAAGGGTTCAAGTGTTTCTATACCACCAAAAGGCTCTCCTCCTGCCCAGTATATCATTGCATTTTTTGGTGCTTCTAGAGCTTTTAGCAACCTGTACAAGAATATGGAAAACACTTGAATGCAATCCTACATAATACAATCCACGATTTTGTTCATGCATGCTACTAAGTAAATAAATACCTGGTAACTTCAACTGCATTTAGAGGGCACAGGCCTGCAAGTTTGCGCTCATGGTAAGTCATATTGGATCGTGCAGTAAGTAGTTCAGGTCTGTGCTTCCTTTCTTCGTGAATAATATCATCATGCTTGCGGCTAAGTCCAGGAAGGCAACCAGTTCTTACCCAGACATCCTTCTCCGTTCTTAGATGTAAAGCAAGGTACGGGCCTTTGCTTTGCATTCTCATTGCAAGCTTTTCACCAAGTTCCTGAATTGGGGCTGCAAATTTCAAAGCTTTGAAAGCAACCTGAAAATTTCAGTTTCCTAAGTGTTAGTTGATATGGAAAATATTACACCTGTAGGTGTTGAACCAGCAGTTGATTTTTGTTACCTTGCATCGGAGCTTTTGGAGGTCAAGAGGCAAATCCTTTGACAATCTTGAATCTAAGCCACGGAGGAGGAGAACTCCTTCCTTGTTAAGCTGAAGGGGAAAGATAAATATATTATACAGAGTTAAAATCTAAAAGAGCTCAAGCTGAAATCTAGCAAGCAACGCTTATCATTTATTTATCACTGACTGAGTTTCTTGTGATCTGCTTATAAAAGTAAATTAGGTTATGGCAGTTTTTTTTCCTATGGCAATAGAACCGGATACATCAAAGTATGGTTCATTCAAGTTAAACATGGTTTTTATGCGAACATCATGCTAAAAGGTGTTAGTTACTAGCAGCTTATGAGAAGAAGAAAATTGGCTAAATTTCCTTTGTAACTTAAATTTTTTGACAACTTGTGTTTTTTATTTATAAACTGTAAATGATTCAATCAATTCATCAGTGCTAATGACTTGATATATCTTCAAATTGAATTTTTTACTTCTACACAAGGGAAAAAAGGATATTTTTTTTAAACCTTTTACTATTCACTTGTCAGTTGAAATTTACCAATTAAAAGATACTTCAAAGCGCTACTTTGAAAAAAAAAAATGGTTCTCCAGGACTAGCTCTAGATAAGGAAAAGGACTTTGATAAACCACAATTGAAGTGATAGTAAACGAGTTGACCAAAAAGCAAAACAAAATACCAAGTTGAAACAACAAAAATACCAAAACTCAAGGTTGTGATACTGAACATGGTGGGCCTAAAGGAGTGACCAAATAACAAACAATAAACGCAAGTTGGCAGTTTGGTAGATCAACTACTAAGATATCAAAAGCTCTATTAGGTAAGTTCAAACTTTCCAGCAATTTTAAAATAAAAAATCATTAGCTGTCATCTACCAGGTTTGTTTGAGATATGAAGTCATCAAAATCAAGTAAAAAGAGGACCTGGTACACAACAAAATCTAATTGGGGTTACTTGTTAGAAATGGCCTAAAATACCTTTAAATATCAGGAAAAAGACAACAAGAGAAAATTTCAATACAAAATTTAACAAATGAATTCCAGTTCAAATACAAATTGTAAGCTGTCAAAATAATGGAGACGCGTTGCTTGTTTGAAATGGCCCATTGGGTTATGATTTTACTTTTTAAAACGCTGCACAGAAGTAGTTGATTATATCTTCAGAAATACCTATAATGAACCCTAGTCATTGCTTGGATACCCAAAAAAGACTTAGACAACCATGTGATGCGAAGATAAGGACATAATAATACTGGTAGTTAAATCATTTGCCAGCACCAGTGTTGACAATTTGCAATCAGGAAGCAATAGATTTCCATACAAAAACAGTATACAAAATGATCAAATGCAGGTAATTTTAAGTAACTTACCCGCTTCGAATACCTAGTCCGAATCCATCTTGGAGACACATTTAGTGGCGTTCTCTTCTCTTCTAATGGCCTTGACATTAAATGAGTTGATGGTAAAGAAGACACGACCCTTACATCTTCTGCTAACACTTTTTTGAAGTGCTCCAAGTCGAATATATCAGAGAATTCACTGCCATATCACAATCATAAAATGATCATTTCACTAGATGATTTTTATCCAGAAAGAAAATGAATTACCAAGTTCAAAGATGAAGTTATATTCAGAAGGATTACAAACATAAATTGAAGTACACCAAACATATACAAAATTACACTATACTAGCATTTTTTGTAGAACAGACAAACTGTATTGTTAGAACTCAATTGCAATAACTGAATAAGATAAGTTACAGTTTAACCAACTCTTCTAACATCTAAAACAGATAAAATCGAGCATGGCAGCTCTAAAGATAGATAAACCATTGGAATAGCTTAATGAACAAAAATTACCACAAATAGTTTTCCACATATGATTCATCCTAAAAAGCACTTGGTTAATTAATAAAACAAGTTCAAAGCTAAATTGATTAGCTTTCAGAAAATATAAGGCCATTGAACTAATCTTCAAGCAAACTTTGTCAAAAATAAAATGACACCCTTCACCAAAAAATTAGTCTCAGCTATGTTGCTTCAAAATCAGAATGAAATTGGTTTAAACAGTACCTTTCATCTCCCCAAATCACGTTAACTTGCAGAATCGGTACAACAAGCGCGGCACCTAAAATTCTAGCAATAACAACAGCATCGACAATCTGATTTCGCTGTTGATTCATACCACCCGATACAACCACCATCAAATACTTCCTCCTGTCACTTATAGTCACGGCGCTTTCTTTTCTGTACCCACGAGTCTGCTCCAAGCAAGGGCGGTAGCCATATCCGTCAGGCTGCTTCCAAAACCCCGCCCTTTCGTCAACCATCGGTATAGTCACTGCAAAGTTTTCTTCTTTTTGGTCCGGAGTCGAACAGGGGCGGGCTGGATCGAGTGTGTACCCAATGAAGAAGAAACTAACTACGGTTAGAAGGAATAAAAGGAAGAGCGAAGTCAAAAGGCGGTGACTGGATCGGTGTTGCTTCTTTTTGGGTGAGACCAAGAGAGGTTGGAATGGGATCATCGGAGAAGGGATTGAGATGTAAGAAAGATGTTTTGGCTTTGATTTCGCCATTGAAAAGAAGGATTTGAAGGCTTGGGGGTAGAAGGTTTTGTGAATGAGGGAGGAAAGGGAGAATGAAGAGTTTTTAAAATGACGGAGATTTAAACAGGATTTCGGCTGCTGAAAGAACTAACACAATGCATGATTTACAATGGTTTGGGTTAATTATTTGAAGATGGCTGCTATAATTAATTAAATTAAACTAATGCAACGTTTAGCATAGTTTGAGCTAATTCTCTGGGGTTCCTTAGAGCATCTCCACCAGCTAAATATTCAACTCGAATATTTAGCGGTCTGCTCCAACTTTTTAGACGCCTTTTTCTGGCGTACGTCTCAATTTCAAACAGTTATTTATGCATTCAACTGTTTATTAAATTAGGTTTTGTATGTTGAGTATTAATTTTAACAACAAACAAAAGAAGAGATGAGTGAATGAAATTGAATTATGGAGCCAACCACGAGAGAGAGAGAAGGACGAGGAAAAATAAATTATTATTCATTGCTCTATTGTTTTCTAAACAAAAAATAAGTAAAAGTTATTTTATGGGCGAAAAGATACATGCACCGTTCGCATATTTTTATGGCAGAAAGTAGAAAATTAAAAATGGTAAATCGAACGCCACCTCAGATAGTTTTTTGTTTAAATTATGTTGTGTATTGAGTTTTTAATATTAATGAGAAAAAACGAGGACGACGAAGAAAAGAAAATGAGATGGACGGTACCATAGAAAGGAGGGATGAACAGACAAAGGAAGGATAAAACATCTCTTATTTTTCAGTTGCATCACAAAATCAGAAAAACAAATAAAAGTTATTTTATTTCTGTAACGATCCTGATTTTCGAACAATTTATATTAACTATTTAGTATGGTTTTAAATATTGAATTGATAATATAAATGAATTTTTATATTGAGTTATCGATTTAATAATTGAAATACGATTTATTTCGAATATATATAATTATCGTAATATGAAAATATGAAATAATTCAATTCGAAATTTAAATGGAGTTAAAAGAAAACCAATTCAAATGGTCAATATAAATTCTATTTGGAATAGAAACAATGATAATAATTTATTATCGAGGAATTGATCATTTATGGATTTAAATTATGTTATATCCAGTTAATAGTGTTATTCAATATAGGCAATCAAATTAAATTCTAGAATTTGTCCTGTTGAGTTTAGAATAGCGTCACAATCTAGTAATGACGGTCGTTACGTTAAAATAGCGGTTCAGAATGGTACGTTATGGACCACATGATATTTTGGTATATTATAGTAATTAAAAACCGAATACTTCTACCTTAAGTTTTAAAAGCACAGAAAATTTAATATAAGGCACATGCCTACAACTGAAAAGGGCGTACTCTATTCTGAGCTATTGAAGGCGACTTCTCTTATCTTCGTTTTCTCCTATATTATAAATATCACGTTACTTCCCCCTTCTAATCCCTTCTGCTGCAAACAACTAATTCGATCAAAAGCATCAATTTAATGGTCACTCTCCTCTCCTTCAAATCACGTTCCTTCTTCCTCATATTTTAAATCCACGAACTCCCATCTTTTATTCATTCAATTCCATACATTCGAAAGTAGAAATCGAACCCATGCCGCCATTTAAAATCATTCGGAAATTCTAAAATCATAAGGAAAATGGATTCGAACTCGAGATGGAGTATACTTCAATCTGGTATAACTTCCATTGGGTGCGATGCTTTTGTGGGGGCTCGATTTTTATTACGGCTTGGCTAGGTTTAGAGATAGCAGAGGCTTTAGGCGATGAGGGCGGAAGTAGAGGACGACGTTGGGTTTGTGGGGATTAGGAGCGTTAGTTGATAGATTTTGGGAGGCCTCCAGTTTTGGTTTGACTGGTGCGACATGGCGTCCTGGAGCTCGGAAAGCTCCAAGTCGAGATGGACTGTGGTGAGGGGAAGAAAGGAGAGAAGGGTGACTGTTGATGGGAGAAGACTGGAACGTGAGTTCTCAGCGAAAAGGGAAGTTCGGATCTGTGAGAATGAGATGGTATGATGTCTGAGTGTGTTGCTGCTTTGAGGTTTAAATGTTTGTCTCAACTTACGGCTGTTAGTGTGGGTAGTCAGAAAGGGAAATGACGACAGGGTTTGTCGTAGTAAGATGCATCTGTAGTTTGGTTTTCAGCATGGAATCCGGGTTCAAGGTATTACTGTAAATCAAATTTAACTATTTTTAATTTATTTAGTTAATTAAATGTTGAGGACTTTAATTTAAAAGAAATCTTATAAAGGTCATAACTTGTGCAAGATAGATTCAAGTTGGCGTTGTTCATCGCATTGGACTCCTAGCAGTAATACTTACATTCTAGATTGGTTTGGTAGAGTTTTGAGCCCGTTCAGATTTATGTTAAAATCAAATGCCATTTGATTTTAATTTAAATCAAATAGTTTTGGCAAATAAAAACCCTGGTGAGTAATTCTCACTCAAGAATTTTATTTAAATTATTTTTATCGTTAAAAATAATATGTTGGTTGTTTGATTGCATGCAAATATTATTGTGTGGCTATTATTAAATATATATTAGTTATTTAGGATTGGTGTTTGTGGTTATTATATATGTATTGGTGATTGGTTGGATTCCCGCAATACCATTAGCGGATGCCCGCGGTATCATTAGCGGATGACCTTATACGCCCCACGCTATGATAGTGGATGACCTTCTATATCGCGATATCCTGCCTCGAAGCAGGATGGGTATTATTTATGTTGGCTAACGTCTGTGGATGCAGGGAAACAGGTTGGAGGGATCCGACTGGATTCCTCAAAAATATTATTATTGTTGTTTTCATATATATCATCGTATATGAGGTGTTAGAAAACCAGTGATTGATAATTGGTTAGTTTGGATGTTTAAAATATCACTGGGCCTAAATGGTAATTTATAAAAATATCATAAATAGGGTTTTGAGATTTAAAAAAGGAAAATTATTTTCTAAAATAGAATGTGAATTTCAATTGGGGTATAAATATATTAACTTGTTTTGAATATATAAAACAAGTAGTGAATTTATAAATGTTGTTTATAAATTAATAATGCAGGATTTGAAGTGAAATTATAAACGTTGTTTATAAATTAAATAATGCAGAGAATTGAAATGAATTTATAAACAATGTTTATAAATAAAGTGGAAAAATTATCATTTGATAATTCGAATATTTAAATTCAAACGTGAATTTAAATATAGAAATGGGGAATCGTTTTAAAGAAGTGAACGATGAAATTTATTCTGATGTTCAGAATGTAAATTGAACTGAAAATAAATCCGTATGGATTTATGATTTAAATTTGATTTGATCGAGTTTATTTAGATAAAATATTGTTCGAAATATTTTAGGATTATATTAAATATAAGTTTAAAAATAAAATAGGAAAATAGATTCTATATTTATATAGATAAGTTATAATAAATAGAATATTCCAAAATAAGATTTTGGTTTTAAATAGATTTCGAAATAGACTTGTTTAAATATAAAACAAAGAAATTTATAAAATGGTGTTGTAAATATAATGAATTAATTATCATTGGATAATTTGATTATTTAAATTCAAATAGGAATTTAAAAATAGAATTTGAAATCATTCGAAAGGGAACAACGGTTTTTATTCCACAATTCGGAATATCAAAGGGATGGAGTTTCAAATAAAAATTTGAAAAGGGAACTTGTTTAAATATATGAAACAAGTTGAATTTATAAATAGTGTTATAAATTTGGTAAAATAAATTATCATTTGGATAATTTGAATCATTTAAATTCAAATAGGAATTTAAAAGTAAATTGGGAAGTGGTTTGAAACAAAACGATTGATTATATTTCGGAATTCGGAATATAAGCTAAACTGAGAAGAATTCAACGGGTGTATAATTGAAATTCGATTATATCGAATTTTATAAATAATTTATTTATAAAAGGAGTTGGAATTAAATATAGAAGATTGAAGGATAAATAAATTTATTACCGAGTAAGGGAAAATCGACAATTATAGATAATCAGAAATATTAAGTTGAATTTGGAAAATTGGTTTAAAATATATTAAAGTATATTAGAATAGAGTTGGAATGTATATATAAACGAAGTTTAAAATGTTTATATATTAAATATAATTAAAACGAGCTCGTCGCAGCGCGACAGTTCGTAAATTGGCGTTCGGAACTTCAATTGAGTATATAGAACTCAATTTAAGTCAGAATTCTTTGAAACAAGAACTGTCAGGACCGACTGAATAATAGTTTTCTAATGGAAGAGAAAAATCTGGATTTCATCTTATAGATTTTGAGTTATATCAAAATCAAATTTTCAGAAAAGCAGCGCCAAAATCGTTTAAAAACCAAAATAGTTTATATAAATAAATATAAGGATTTTTAAGCAAAAAAGTCCGAATTTCCATTTGAAAAATCTGGACTTGAGTTGTAAAATAAATCTAAACTCGAGTGGAGTAAATGGATTGATTTTTGAAACAAAATCAGTTATTTATTTTTGAATAGAATTAACTAAGTGGAAGAACAATTTGTTAATCGAATTTTAAATCGAGATATTTCTTTTGATAAGTAAATGAGACTTGTGAATTTCATATTCGAAATCGAATATGAAACCTGAAATGAAAATGGGATTCAATTGATTTATAGGCAAACTAAAAATACATACGAACATGATATGTTCAAATAACAAGTGAAATAGACTAAGAAGCTAACTAAAGAATAAATGGGCGAAACTGAATTCAAACGAGTGGATTGAGTTGAGTTGAATTGAAAATAGGTGAACATGTGTTAGACAGGTATGGAATGAAGTATATGAAGTGTACGAAGTTTATAGATTTCGTACCCGACAAAAAGGTACATGTTTAAATTCCATATGAGGTTTTATGCGACGAATCGTCAAGCCACTTGGCTTTTTGTTTTTTTTTTTGAATGGAAAGGCCCTAGAGAGGCGAGTTGAGGTTTGAACTATTGACCGGTACAAAGGAGGTTATGGCAAAATTTTCCGAAAATTTAAGGAGTTAGAATATTTTTTAAGAAAATTTGATAGTTAGAAATCAATGTATCGATATATATAGAATTCGATAAGAAATGAACTTAAAAATAGAATATTATAAACAAAAAGGAAATCTAAAAACTAGATTTGTTAACAATAGAAAGAGAAGCGTATACGTGTTTTAGAAATGGAAAATTGGTTTAATATGGTGTTGATTATTCGAGTTAGCGGTCTTGTCTGTTTTGAAGTTAATAATATTTTCAGTCAAGGTCTGAGAGGTAATTATACCCCAACTCGATTGATTTCATTATTAGCTGATAAATAGCAAGATTCGGTCTCGAAGAGTAATGTTTAAAGAAATTTAGTCGAATGCAGTATTTTGGGTTGTTGTAGCGATGTTTTACATAACATTTGTTTTAACCCAGTGAGTGGAATTTTGGAAATATAATAATAAATATTTCCCAAGTACAGAAATGAATGGTCGTGAAACAGAGAAGTAATTGGAATATTTTCCAATTATTAATAAAAGACATTTTCTAAGCATAGAAAATAAAAGATGGCGAAATATGGAAATGTTTTCCAAACAGCGTAAGAGACCAAGATGATTATTGAAAATATTTGGTTAACAAATATTGGTAAGGAAATGAAGAAGTGATTTAATTAATAAAATATTAATTAAGAGGCCCAGTGATTTGTTTGATGGTTGGAATGTTTGTTTATTTTTCTTCGATAGTTAAATAACCGACTATTGAAGTGTTTTCCAATATCGTTGTCAGTATGGAGAGACCAGTTGGATTATTATCCGAGAACCACTCCGTATTGGCAGTAGCGTTGCGAATCAGATTATATGAAGATGATTGAAGACGGAGTGAAGTGCAAAGACTTTTTCTATTAATAGGAATGGTGCCTTCGGTTTCGTTCAATCCCAGAACGAACGTAAATGGACGAATGTCTGATAGAGTATTTCCAATGATCGCATAAGTTGGTCTGTATAAATATATATATATGGTGGTGGAGAATTTATTCTCTTAGCATAATATCCAGAATATATTTGTGCAAATCAATTAGTGATTAACGGATCTGACAATGTGGCATTCAAAGTGATTGTGCTATCAATGAATGATAAGAAATCATAGCCTCATGCCTTAACAACCGGGAATGACAAAAATCGGGCACGCAGCATGGCTATGTGGGTCGCTCCCATTAGGGTGTATAATCACCTATCTAGAGAAATTCCTTTTACTTCTTTAATCTATCGATGTTGTCCCTTTTCGGGAAATGGTTGTTGATCCCAACCGTTGGTGATATACATTCGATACACTCAAGCGAAATGAGTGGTCGGTCATGTGTGGGCCGGGTTGCAAGATGTTCTTGTTGAACCCAGTGTATTCCTCTCTAGAGATACACAATCGGAAGGTGGTTGCATACCTTGTCATAGTCGGAATCCAATCTCCAATAAGCGCCCTGCGGTTTTTGATTTTATATTATATACGGAGCGTCAGATGCAAGCGTTCCGCTAGATTGTTATTTATTTGATTTAGACACTAATATAATATCACTGGATTTGATATCAAAAATGTTTTGGGTTATAGTAAGGTAAAAACCATCCATGTTTATGTGTGGCTGGTCTTACTATTATCCTTTCTTTCGAAAGGATTTTGAAAGTTAAACAAATGGTTGGAGTTTACTCACACCAGTCCCATGACAGACCCAGAGTTTATTTTGTTTTTGTTTTCCTTAACTCTTGGGTGCCCAAATTTGTACGGGCAGTCAAGTAGTCGTGATTTTACAGATTCACTTGGAGGAGCTTGAAGCAGGAGGCTTCATCTGTTAGCTATAGACTATCATATTTCCGCTATGTACTAAGGGGTATCTAGAAACATGCGTTTATAACTATTCCAGGAATAACTGTTGTGCTCTGATGATGGTATGTATATAAAGTTACTAATTTGTAATTCAAAAAGTTATGTTATATAATATATTTTATTCGTTCCACTGTGAGATTTGTCTTCTTTGTTTTCTTCTATTCTAACATTTCTTTTTTTCTATTCCTCATCCTCTAACTTCTTTCTAATAATGACATGTATTTCTGTGCAATTTGGGTTGGACATGTAGTGTTATTAGTCAACTCAGATAGTACGGATTTGTGGGCCGTTATAATTTCTTTTGTATGTTAACTCCGTTTTCTAAAATAACCATTTTCCATGATATACGTGCATCATTCGCATTTTTGTACGGATGAAAACAAAAAATTATAGAGGTAAAACAAATACTAGCTGGCTTTTGATTTTTATTCATCAACATCTACTATTTAGTTTCTTGAACATTAGAGACAAATCCTTTCGATATACCATAGTGCCCTTGCTATTATTTTCAGATTTGTTTATATACTTATTAAATATTAAATATTGGCGCCCTCACAACTCGGTTATTGCTTTATATAGAGTAATACATCCGTTCATTTATATTATAGGTGTATATATCCATGTGCATACAAAAAACTTCTATAAGACAATTATTAAGCTGCAACTTTGTAGGTGATTTATGTACACATGAATTCAAGATATAAAAAAGGAAAGAAGAAAAGACAAATGTAAACCAAATCAAGCTTTCTTTAGTGGTGGTTAAGTTATGAACAAAGCACACATACAAGATATGTTACAAGCACAAATATGCACGACCAAGTCCACAAAGATAGGATGGAAGTAAGATTCAAACGCATCAACTTATTTAAGTATTGAAATTTTCATCCACGTAATATATATTAATTTTTTTGTTAACACGGCCTGAACTTTTAAACGCGTTTCTAGGATGGTCCAAAAATTAAAACACACCAATTAGGTAATTTGCTTCGATTATTTCGTATTGGCTTATTGGATCTGACGAATTTGAAGAGCTTTTTCTATCTTTATAAAACCCAGTCAAATACTTTTTCCTCCATCGACCCCAAACCAAAAATTTCAAGTCATTGTTAGTATTTAACAAATCAAGAGAGTGACCTTTACAGCTGGTTATTTCACATTTCTATATCGTATATATGACTTATTATAACTTCGGAAGTCAATCTCTACCGAAGTTTTGGTCAAAACTATCATCGTCTAAAATGCTCTATAAATTTTGATTTCCACAAACAAATACTCATTACGTACAACTACTTATGTCGGAAGATTGGCAATTATTGTTGAGATGCACCAAATGAGTTCAATTAGCGTTTAGCCACTAATGTCCCAGCCACTAATATGAAAAACAAATGGGATAATATGAACCTGCCTAGTCGACGTTGAATGGTTTTCCATAAATAATGTGGGATTTTTGGTCAGTTGAATAAGGTTGCACTTGAGAAGATGAAAAAGATGACGTCAAACAACTGCTTCATGATTTAGCTGCTACCGAAAACCATGATCTCTTTGAATTTCAGCAATTAGACGAGATGCATTAATGTGTAGGAAAGAAAGGTAAGCTCATTTACAACGTTCTCATATCACCTCCAGCCCAATCCAACATGATGAGATATCAAACGAATTACATGACGGAGTTAATAGTATGTCATAGAAATATTTTGTAATTTGATTACATAACTATTATTGCCAACTTTCGGACATTAACATTATGGTGCTTTCACCGAGAAGACCCAAGAAAAAAGCTCATGTTTTGCCTACCGTTCTTCCATCAAAACTTGGAGTGATACTTAGGTCTGTTTAGACTTACCTACCAAATTCACAAAAATGGTTAAGAAAGGAAAATCGGCAATGGCTGGAACTTCCATCGCTTACCTCTTGGAGAATGAGGTTTTGATGACAACAACCATATTTCAATTATCATTATTAATTGATTGTAAAATATATATTAACATCTCTATCTAGAATATATATATATATATATATATATGCAGGGCTTATATACAGAACTTAAATACAGAAGACTGTATAGTTTTTAGAGTTCCAAGAAATTCAGGATTCAGAAGAGATTCAAGAGTCATGAGTTATCAAGTTATCAAGATATCAAGATTTCAAGAAAAATATAGTAATTGAGTCTAGTTTATGCGTAAGACTCTGAATAGCCCTCCAGGTTCAAATCCTGATTTTAAATTTCAAATTCTGATTTCAAATTATTTTCTAAATGATTTCAAAATATTATCCTACTTATGGTTTCAAACATATATGTTTATAAAGCTTTAATATATATAAGTTTATAATATATAATAATATAGTTGTATAAGTTTTAAATCTTATAACTTAAAAACTATGTTTATATAATATATTACTATGTTTCCATATGATTTTACACTTTAGTATTAAGATTTGATTCAAGAATTTCCAGAATAATATATATGTTTAACCACATGAAAAATAGTTTTAAAAATCAAAATGTTATACATAGGTCGACATACATAATTGGCTATGTCGACATACAACTGTCATAATTTCAATTTTCAAAGGAAGTGTCTTTTTACTATTTGTAACGTTTCTGAAATGTTGCAACCATTGGGACACTATAAAAAGGGCCCCATTTCGAATTTTGTATCCGTTCTTCTTCCTCATCTTCACCTCTTTACATACCACCATCAATATACATCATTTTCTTGATTTCTACACTTATATTTTGCTGATTTCTACTCAAATTATATCAAACTTCTTCTCTTCTCAATCTCTATCAAATACTCTCTGAATTGAAGTGTTATTGAAGAGTTCTATTTTTATTGTAATCATTTAGGAATTGTTTGGGAAAGGGTGTGTTCCTTGTAACCTTGAAATCAAGGAAAGTAAGCGGTGTTAACCTTGTAGTCATGAAATCAAGGGTGTTTGGAGCGGCGTTAACCTTGTAGCCGTGAAATCAAGGGGTTGTACTTGGATATTGATAATAATAAAACTCTGCGCAATCCAGCATTGCGTGGGACTGGACGTAGGAGTAATTTGAACCAGTATAAAATCCGGTGTAAACTTTCATTTTTTGCATTTTATATTTACTTATATCTGTGTTTGTGTTTGATTTTGTGTTTGTGATCATCTCTGGTGTGTATGATTCATACAGTAGATCAATTAAGTTTAAGATTTTCATAAATTCCTTGTAAACATTATTCAACGCCTCCCTCTAGTGTTTGTTTTGCCTTAAGATCTACATTCTGCATTCCGGAACATTACCAAGAAATCTCACTCCAATAACAACCTTCTGAAGCTCCAGCCACCTTGGATACGGCTACTTCCTTCAATCCCGAAGCCAATGTTACCCAAGCTTGATTCTTTGAAGGAACTAAGAAATTGGAGGAAACTCAAAGACTGCTTAATGACCAAATTTGACAAAATATTGACTTGATGGAAAGGCTAGGAGAAAATGCCCATATAGATATTTCACTTCTTCAAGCCAATAAGAATTCTTAGCCATCTCCCTACATTTTTGAATGTTCTTCTTCCGACACCCACCATAAAATCCCTAGCCAAAGGAGGAGGATGAACAATGATGGTGCTATAATTACCATCTCAACAATGATGGATTGACATAAAATAGCCTAAGTTTTTGGATGTTTTCTATGAGAAAGCAAATTAGTTCTTATGCCAGGAAGAGGCATGCGGAAACTACGCTGGTTGAAGCGGCCATCCCCATTACCCACACCAGGGCGCTGCGCCAGACAATGTCATGGAAAAACAAACTAGAGATAGATCCGGGAAGGGTAAAGGGATTTCCTAATTCAAGCCTAAACTAAACAACGACAAGACTGAGAGCCACAATCTAGAGGAGAAGTCTAAAAAGCGTTATCTCTATCTTTCCTATAATGTATATACTCCACCGAATACTAAGCTGGAGACAATTTACCTCGAGACCTGTAACACGATGCAATATAAGAAGCTGATGTTAAGGGAATCTCCCGACAAAGAAAAGGACTCTGACACATGTTGTGGATTCCAGACATGTTTGGTCATAACACTAATAACTGTCACCACCTTCGACATGAATTGAAAAGCTTATCCGAGAAAAGTATCTCAAGTAGTACATTCAGAATCCTGCCCAAAAGAAGCAGTCGCGGACCCTTCAACGCCCGCACCTTCTCAAATCCAAGCAATACCCGGGTCATCCAATCCAAGACCTCGCTAAATGGGTATTGTGATTAACACTTTTTGCGGTGGTTTTCACCCCACAAATGAAAGTTATTGACTATATGGAGGAGTATGTCAACTTTATCAAGAACGCTAATTATGAAGAGTGTTATGTTGTGGATGATACAGACCCGACAGAACTAAATAAGACTATGAGAGATAACATTGTCTTCACGTAATATGCTATCAAGGTTGAGGCCATGTCTATTAATCTTATTATCATCTCCACCTACATAGGCTTGACCTATATTAAAAATATCCTCATTGACTCGGGGAGTTCCTTGAACAAAATTTTCCTGAGGGCCTACGATCAAATGAAACTTAAGGCCAAAGACTTGAGGACCTACCTTCGTAGATATCGACATAATGTCTCACTACAACATCTTTTTTGGGGTGACCGGCCCTCGTGGACTTCTTAATATACATGGCATCCCAGTGCCTAATCATTATGTTCCAGACTAAAAATGAGATTGGAATAATCCGGGGCAACCAAGCCACTGCGAGAGCCTCCTATCTCGTGGAATGGAAAGATGCGGCTAACCGAGAGAAGGGAAAAGGTGTAACGACGACACACTGCACCAAAATTCTCAGTACCTAACAGCCAGCCGGATCTGAGTCCTGGCTCAAACGCCATAGCCGTCTTTCCCATAATCTTGATCCATGGAAGGACAAAGATCTCGAGTATGAAAGGGTTACTCCGTTAAAGCCCACCGTCGACATTCCAATCCACCCCGCTGATCCGTCTCGGGCCAAGAATATTGGATCACTGCTCCACCCAACTATTAGAGCAGAACTTGTTGACTTCTTACCGGCCAATCTAGATGTATTTTCTTGGACCTACCCCGATGTGGATGGCATCGACTTAGGAATCGCTTGTCACATGCTTGGTATCAATTCAAAGTTCCTTCCAGTCAAACAAATACGGTGATTCTTAGGACCAAGATTGGGAGTACTCAAACAGGAGGTGGATAGACTACTTGACAACAACTTTATCCGTGACACCATCTATCTAGAATGGGTCTCCAACCAGGTCTTGGTGAAGAAATTGAATGGAAAATGGAAGACATGCATTAATTATTCTGACTTGAACAAAGCAATCCAAAAGGATGGCTTCCCACTTTTGAAGATTGACCAACTCATTAATTCCACAGCCGACCACCAGCTCTTATCTTTGATGGATGCGTATTCAGGCTACATTCAAGTTCCTATGTACGTTACCGACCAAGATCACACTTCATTTATTACCAAACTCAGGATTTATTGCTATGTTTTTATGACCTTTGGTCTCAAGAATGCCAGAGCCACTTATCAACGATTAGTCAGTTGAATGCTTAAAGATCGGGTTGGAAGATCCATAGAAGTTTACGTGGATGACATGCTCGTGAAAACACGATTATTGAATGACCACGTCAATGACCTCGCGAAGATTTTCAGTGTTCTTCGCAAATATGACATGAAACTCAATCCCTTGAAATGCTCTTTTGGCATTGCATCGGGAAAATTCTAGGGTTTCATTGTCAACTCACAAGGAATTAAAGACAATCCAGAGAAAATTGGGCCTATTCAGGGAATCAAAATTCTAAAGAACATCAAAGATGTTCAAAGCTTAAACGGAAAAGTAATTTCTCTAAGTCGATTCATCTCTGAAACAATTGACTAGTGCGTTCCTTTCTTCGATTTAATTAAGATGGGGAAGCACAACTTTGCATGGATACTGGAATGTGTCACCACATTTCAGGACCTTCTGATTCACTTGGAGAGACCACCTATTCTATCAAAGCCTATGAATCACGAGGATTTATTTATCTATTTGGCCATTTCTGTATAGGAAATTATTTCGGTACTTGTGCGCGAAGAAGATCTTGTCCAGAGGCCAGTTTACTACAACAGCAAGAGATTGACAAGAGCTGAAAGAAATTATCCATAGCTCGCATACTGACTATTGGTCCCTTTCCGGAAGCTTCACCCATATTACCAATCACATTCCATCTATGTCTACGCTGACCAGCAGCTAAGACAAGTCCTTCAATGAGCCGAGGCATCTTGGAGACTCTTTGTAACAACCCAAAATTTTAATAAAGAAATAAAAATAAAAATTAATAAAATAAACATTAATCAGAAAATATTGAGAAATGGGAAATGAGGATTGCACCGTTGGGTATGTTATGAATTCTAGCTAGAATAGGCTTTTAGTTTACTAAAATCGGACTTAAAATGAAGAAGACAAGAAAGAAGTTTGAAATTCAATTTTTGAAAATGGAATAAATGTTGAATTAAAACAGAAATAAATACAATGCTAATTACGATCAACTGGGGTAACCCAGGCCCTAAGGTGAACCAAGGGCAGACCCACCTATCGGATGGGTCGACCCACCTAGGCAACGTGCGCAACCTGGTGCGCGCGTTGTCGGTCGATTTGACTGACTTTTGGGGTGCTTTTTTTAGAAGATTCTTTAATCTGATGGCCTAAGTTTTTAACCTAAAATTCAACAAACCTAAATCCCCTAGCTCTATTACAAAATGTTCCAAACCTAACCTATTTTTTCCTACTCCATTTTATACCTCCACCTAGCATAACCTTCTTCTCGGGTAATTTTAATGGGGTATTGAGGCTTGGATTTGCTTATACTTTAGAAAATATTCATAGAAACAGATCTCCTACTAGATCATAATTGGATTTTCTCAAAATTGTGAGTAATTTCAGTAATTGCAAGACCAGTACCAACTGAGGTTTTTCTTGACAGTATAATGAGTTGTAGATTCCTTTTGATTTCTGTTTTCTTTTTTGTCAATAATCTATATAATTTAATTACTGTTCTATCCTTTCTTCTATCAGATTCAGTAATCTATTCTATTACTATAATTTTATTCAGTTCATCTATACCCCTTTTTCGTCGTATGTAATTTCGATGCGGTTCAATTTCATCCCTATTTTATTTCAGTTTTATTCTTATCTATCCAAGCCTAGGCCATGCGAGAGCTTAGGCCGTTGTCCTTTTTATTTTAACGTTGAGTTTAGGCCTTCAAGAGCCTAAACCATTTATTTCTTCTTGTTTATGTCTTGTTTGGGCTAAAATATGAAATTGACAATAAAGGCGCAATTAGAAAAAATAAGAAATATGTAAAGATGATAAATTGGGCTTATTGAAATTATGGAATAAAGATAATCAAACAGTAACTTTGATATATTGAATAAATGATATTTGAATAAACTCTAAATGGTGGGGGTTGGGTTGTAAAATGAAATTAAATAAAAGTGAAGTTCATAGACAACCTATAAATTGAAGTTTATGATATGAAATAAGTTACATAAAGAAGGTAGGCTCACTAGTGAACTTGAGATTGGCATTAAGTTTCAATTAAATAAATTAATAAGCATGAGTAGTAGTGGTACAATTTGACAGCATAAGCTAACTAGGAAAAATAAGTGGCGTATTAAGAAAATATGCAGTAAGAATCCGTTCGGACGGCGAAGGCTGATTAGGAAAAATAAAGGGCTCGTAGTATTGGCTCATTCTGGTAGTAGGGGTAGAATTATTAGGGAAAATAAGGGGCAAATCATAGTAATTAATTTTTAGTGACCTAGACGTTTGTTGACAATACTATGGGGGTCTAAAGAAACTAGGCGGTAACAATAATTCTTTAGGGGATTTGGCGCTAGCAAATAAAATTGGGGACCAAGTTTAGAGGTGAATACTCAATTTGCATATACGGTTGGGGATCCGTATCGGTTACTATTCCCTTTTATCACACCACACTGACGTCCCACGAGGAGGAGGAGGCAAGCTTATACTGAAATGGGTAGTAAGGGGTCCAAACGTAGTGGGTGTAGGCACGCTACGGCGGGGAAATGATTGTGCATCGCGCCATTAGGGAAGATAATATTCTGAGATGCTAATGATTTACGCATTCATAGAGTTGATGGGTCGGGTCTGATAAACTCATGGCCATAGTCGGCATAGGTTATCACAATCGTGGTTTAGGAGCCGATCGATTCATAGAGTTGATGGGTCGGGTCTGATAAACTCGTGGCCATAGTCGGCATAGGTTATTGCAATCGTTAATTTATTAGATAATAGTACATGGTGTAGAAATCAAATGGTTTGACAACCGACTATATTCATGGAGGTATATTCTTGCTCTATTTACTATGTTGAGCTTCAGTTTATTATTCTATCTAGTTTTCCTCTTTTATCACTCATGTTGGTAATTACTGAACTCACCAGGCATTATTTCTGACTAGTTTTCTTTTTCTCCTCTTCCTTCCTTTCCCGCACTCCCCAGGTTCTCAAGGTGGAGGATCTAGCGCATGAGAGAGCTTTAGCCCATCCCGACCCATTAGAGATTTTAATCTGCATTGTTCTTTATCTTTACATGTATCGTTCCACGTTCTGCTTATATCTGCATTTGTCATTTGAGGAGGATTTTTATTATGATACTCTGATTATGTAGTTTCTATGAGATAGTTGTTGTTTTTTGTGTTATGTGATGAAATGACACTTTTTATTCTGTTTTAAATGGAAATTTTAAGTTTCGCTATATTTTTATTATGCAATCTTGTGAATTTAGTCTCCGTGATGTATATAAAACCTAAAACGCTTCATGTTTCTTAATGGAATTCTTATATGGGTAATGTTAACAAATGTTGGGAGTTACATTTGGTATCAGAGCCTAAGGTTACAAGATCATTAACAAGTTTCTTTAAAAAAAAGATTTTTAAAAGAAAAATGTTTTCAAAATAAAAGTTTTTTTGAAAAATATCCCCTCAAGTCAATTACAATATTCCCTTAATTTCGTTCCTGGATTCTTCTCTTTTCTCTGTTAACAACATGTCCGGGGATCCCAATTTTCTGGAAGGTATCCACATTCCGACTTGGTTTCGTAGGTACGTGAAGTTGTGACGCCTGCCGAAAGGCAAGAGGATACCTAAGCTCGCGCTCCAACCATAGTGGCTTCTCTTAATCCACCACTCGCGGCTGATTTCTCTAAGCTTTGCAAGGATTTCACTGATCTTGGCACTAAGACTTTTCTTGATTCAGAGACTTCTGTTGAAGTCTGTGCTTGGTTCAAGAATACTAAGCGCATATTCGGACTTTAGGAGCTTGATGACAGGAGTAAAGTTCAGTTGGTTGCGTGGAAATTAAAGGGCAAAGCTTCGTTTTGGTGGGAGGTGGTTGAGGCAGAGGTAGTTTTGAGACTTGGGATGACTTTACAGTGAGGTTTGGAAGGAGTTTTCTATCTCTGGCAGAAAAGGGCATGCATCCAAAGAAATTTATAGTTTTGAGGCTGGGTGATCTTTTGATGAAGGAATACGTTAATCACTTCAACGAGCTTGCTAGATTTGGAACATATTAAGTGAATATGGATCATAATAAGGTTGTGAGGTTCACTAAGGGTTTGAATCTACCTCTATAGGGACTTTACTATGACTCATATTCTAATGGGTGCTACATTTGAGAATCTTGTTGAGATGGTGCTTATGCATGAGGATGGGAAAGGTGATTTAGTGGAAACCAAGGCTGAGGTGCCTAAGGTTAATTTTGCGAAGAAGAAATGGTGGCCTAAGAAAGTTAATAAGAAGTAGGGTGAGAAGTTAGAAAAAGCTCAGATTAAGAAAGATGATAACTGGCATGGATGCCGCATGACAGAACATTTCGTGAGGGACTATAGGAAGACTCTTGTGACACACCCACGACCTTTATTGTCACCCATATGAGGATGCATTAAGTTTTGTGAAGTGCAATAGGTATAAAGTAATAATAAGGAGGCTAAAATTCACAAAATAGAATATAAAATGCAGCGGAAAAACTTTCAAATCATTTATTTTTATTAAACCAACATCACAGCATTACTGTTTCAAATATCATAAAGTCGTAATCATAAAACATCTATCTCGTAGAAGTAAGTCGTCAGAGTAGAAGTACAAAACCATAAAAATCATATCCCTCATAAGTCAACAAAAATCAAAACAATACATAGATTAAGAAACAGTTCAAGCTGTATCAAAGAGTCATGGTCACTGTTATAATCCACTGCCTTAAGAACCTAAGAGGGAAAGAGAGAAAGAAGGAAAAAAAGGCTAGCCATATAGTTTGGCGAGTTTCTATGATTTTTAGCATAAGCATAAGATAAAAAAGTATCAAGACAGATCAATAGTACTGGATATGAAAATACAATAAAGTAGTAATTATGGAATAAAACAAGATACGGCAAGATAAGCTTCTCATTCATGTCTCAGAACAAAATTTCTACACCATCTATCAGAATATCAGGATTAGGTTTTACCTAATTACTACCCAATGATTGGCTCCCTAAACAGACACGAATATCTTGTGTCGGCTATGGGATTTGGGGATATCAGTCCCAAACTCATCAATTAAAAAGATACAGCCTTATCTATTGGTGTTATATCGTCTTATCTTCCCTAATCGAATCCATGCATGCTCGTGACTCCATCATAATGCATTCGTACCCCCCCTTCAGAATTTGAACCTCTTACAATCATCCATCCGTAAAGCGTGCCCTAGTCTCTATCTAGTGCGAGACTCATTTGATAACAGGAGGCTACAGACTGATATGGGTTCAAGACTAAAAAACAAATATCAGACTGACACAAGCCACCCCTAGGCTTGGCCCCCAAGTTAGCTAGGATTTTAAGAGCCCTCATATATTTTACCAGCAAAATGGACATCTTAGCTTATTAATCAGGCAAGTTTAACTTAGCAGGTTTAAGTTCATTAATAAGCTTAATATAACCCTATGTTTTATTCCAAGGTAGTAACATTTCTTATTTAAATGTAATTCTTTACACAACCCTTCCCCAAGTCAGACATGCACCAGCTCAGATGTTTATAGATACAGATTATAGTAACATGTTTTTCTTAATATACATATGTTTTACATATTTAGCCATTACATGTTTACTTAATATAAAATTAAGTCCAACCTATTCAGATTTACATGTTTTCACATACCTCCTTTATAATTATCCAAGTTTTACAGTCCACGGTTCACAAATTCCAATATGCCCAAATCTCTCATTTTATCGTTATTACAGATTGTTCCAATTTTACGTAACTCAAATGGTAAAGGCTCTCGTTGGCCTAGGCCATCTCAAAATAAAAGGGAAAAGGAGAAAATAGATTCAAACTCGGAATTGAACAAACTGAATAAATAGGCATAATAAAACAGTAAATAAAACAGTGTCAGAAAGGAGGTAGGAAGAAGAATGTACATATAAAGAAATAATAACTGAAAAAGGGATAGATGATTGACAGTAATTAAAAAAGTACAATAACATATAAGAATAAAATTATAAACACTGATACTTTCAGATCCAAGAACTCACAGAGATTTGTTATTTCAATCTAATAAACATGCTTATAAGCATACTTATAAACATACAAGAACTCATAGAGATTTGTAATGGATCCAGAAAAAGGCTTTTGAAACTAAAGTAGAAGAAATATCCTTTCAATCTATATTTTGACATCGCCCTAACCCTTTCCCTAATTTATTTCAAAATATGACAGAGTGGAGGAAGAAGATGAAGAAATATTTCATGTAGGAAAATACTGAGGGTTTATAGTCTATTTATAGGTATGATAAGATAGTATAGGCCATAGGATCTTAGGGTTTCAGTCCAAACCATATAATACACCTCATGCTGAGTCATCAAAAAGAATCTTCAAGAAACAAACTGACCCGACCAGGTGCACGCTCGCTACTTGGCCTCGGGTAGGTCGACCCACCTCCTATGTGGATCGACAAAGGGGTCGACCCATATAGGGTCTAGGTAACCCTTTGACCATTGCATCTTTTCTAAAATTATTGTTTTAATTATTTATTTAATTCAAACTTCGTTTGACCATAGCTTATTTATACTTAGTCTGATTGACGCAAACCAAAGGTCTATCTGAATCAGAATTTCGTAACGAACGTAACAATAAATTCCGTCTTATCTGGTTCTGAATATATTTTTAATATTCGATTTGTTAATCCTATTCTTATAGTTATTGCCTATTAAATTTTGGGTTGTTACATTCTCCCCTCCTTAAAGGATTTCATCTCCGAAATCTTCAAGTCAAGAAGAATGTTATTAATGTTATCAACCATTACCTACACCCGTCTTCTAATTCATCAACCACTGTCATCCATTGTCCTTAGAACTTCTAATGCTTTGTATGAACATATGCAGTGTATATGTCCCTAAGCTAAAGCGGAAATCAGGCGGTCCCTTGATTTAGTTGGCCTCCTTAATGCAATTTATGTTTGTGACATGTATCCAATATGTATGCAAAAGAATCTTAATAATACATATAAATTCTACATGTGTGCAACAACCATTCACCAAAATGCAACATCTAAGTGATAATTCAACCGTTTCCATCCACTAAAAATTAAAACGTGCACACATATGTATGCAATATGTAAGTTCTTTTTAATTAAGCTAATCCCTAATCTAGTTCCTAGTGTGTGTATATGCACCCACTAGCAAACACTTGCATCCACTTGAACCATCAAACATAACATGTCTCAAACACATGATTCAACCATATCCGGCCATTTATAGACTTCTACCTAAGAATCGAGATACAAATGATAGGAAAAACATATTTGAATTCAAGAGTTAATAAGGGAACTAAGAACGTACTCTCAAAGAGAAACCGGCAAGAAGCATTAATCTTGTATTCGGGTTCCCAAGTCGCATCGTCACGATCTTCTTGCTATTGTACCATCACCAACTTGATTACCTTGTTTTGAAGCTTCTTAACTTACGATCCAAGTATGCGGGTAGGAACTTTTCAAACTGATGCCTCCTTATCCATCCATACACCCTCAAGTGTACTTGGCTCTACTATCTCTACGGAATCATGTAGACACTTCCTCAAGTGGGAAATATGGAACACATCGTGAACTCCTGTCAGAATCTCTCTAGTAGTCTAACTATGTACGTCGTCTAATCCATCCAATCAACTATGGGAATGGCCCTACAAACCTTGGTGCCAACTTCCTTACCAAACCAAAGCGAACAACGTTCCTTAAAAGCAATACCTTGATAAAGACCATATCTCCTACCTCGAGCTCTAAGTCAGTCCTCCTCTGATCAGCATATGATTTCTGCCTATCTTGAGTTGCTTTCATTCGTCCTTGAATCAAGTCTATCTTCTATGAAGTTTCTTTAACCATCTAAGTGCCAAGTATAAGTCTGTTCGTAGACTTCCACCAACGTGTATGTGATCTACGGGATCATCCATGAAGTACCTCGAAAGGAGTCGTACCAATACTCATCCGGTAACTGTTATTGTAGGCAAACTCTACTAATGGGAGATGCGCCTGCTAAGTCCCTCCAAAGTCTAGATACACAGTCTCAATAAATCCTCGAGAACCCTATTGATCCTTTTAGTTTGTCCATCTGTCTAAGGGTGATATGAAGTGCTAAGTCGTATTTGTATCCCTAGTGCCTCTTGCAAGATCCTCCAAAACTCACTCATAAAGATTGGGTAAAAGTCACTAACAATACTAGAGGGCACCCCATGAAGTCGTACGATCTCTCTTAGATATATAGATGCTAACCAAGTTGTCGTCCTCTTTTCTCTTAACCAGGATAAAGCGAGTGCTATTAGTCAATATGTCAACTATAACCCATATACTGGTATTCCCCTTCCTCGATCTAAACAAACCAACAATAAGATACGTTGAGACGCCCCCTCCCCCCACTTTCATTGTGGTATGTCTAAAAGCTGAAGCAATCACCTAGGTTTCCTCTTTTCAGCCTTCACTTGCTAGCTAGTGGAACATTGAGCCACATACTCTACTACGTATTTCTTCATACCAGTCCAATGAAAAACACTCTTCATATCTCTGTACATTTTGTCACCGCCCGAATGGATAGTCATCCGAGAGTAATGAGCCTCCTCTAGAACTGATCTCAATAAATCACCAACTTTAGGAACACACAACCTTCCATCTCGACGTAGCCATCCCTTCTTGCCCATGGAATACTGGTCTCTCCTCTACTAAGTCGATCCAAGATGCCTACTAACTGCTGATCCTCATGCTGAGTGGATCTAATGCGCTTCAAAAGAGTAGGTCGCTCTTGCAATAATGCTAACAAACCGGGCGTAAATCCATAAATGGTCTTAAATCAAATGACAAGATAAACACCATGCTCTGCCACTCAACGAATAATGCGTTTAAAGCCATTCGCTGCCTACTCAATGCGTCTGCAACGACATTCCCCTTCCTTGGGCTCTGGGGTATATGCTATCTCAAAATCAATGGACGCAAGTAACTCCATCCAATGCTGCTGTCAAAGATTGAGATCTTTCTGTGAGAACAAGTACTTGAGCGACTTGTGATCTGCGTAAAGATTGAACCTCTCACCGAGTAAGTAGTGCCTATAAGACTTGAGTTCAAATATTATCGTTGCCAGCTCTAATCATGCGTAGGGTAGTTCTTCTTATGTTCCCTCAAATGTCTACTTCCGTAGTAGGCTAGCTTACCTTCCTGCATCAACATTTCACCCAAACACGTGCCACAAGCATCCATGTAAATGGTGAACATCTTGGTACCATCAGTAAGGGTCAAAACCGTGGCTGATTTAAGAGCCTTAATCTCAGGATAGCATCCTTGTAATCTATATTCAAAGAAATAACCATGTTCTTCTTCGTCAGACGGATACGCGGAGATGAGACCGGTACAAGTACTTAATGAACTTTATGTAGTAACCCGCCAATCCCAAGAAATTCCTAACCTCTTTCGCATTCTTAGGGTTTCTCATATCTTGAACTGCGACAACCTTAGTGGGGTCCACTGCTATTCCAATCTTGGAGACAACGTCCCTAGTAACCTTACTTCTTTCCACCAGAAATGACATTTATAAAACTTAGCTTTTAGCTGATGTGCTCTAAGAGTGCGGAGAACCTCTCATAATTGTATGGCATGCTCTTCCCCGTTCCTTGAGAAAACCAGAATATCATCCACGAAAACAACTACAAACTTGTTCAAGTACTCTCTAAATACCCGACTCATCAAATCCACAAAGTATGCGGGTGCATTGATCAGCCCGAAAGGCATTACCAACCACTCAAAGAATCCGTCGGGAATCCTGAAAGCAGTCTTGTCTATATTGTCATCTGCTACCCTAAGATGATGAAAACTTGTGGCAAGATCCAACTATGAGAAAACCAAAGCGCCTGATAACTGGTCAAAAAAGTCATCAATCCTCGGAAGTGGGCGTATGTTCTTCTTGGTGAGTTTATTTAACTCCCTATAATCCATGCATAGATGGAGAGAGTCATATGCCTTGGTTGCAAAAGACGACTGGTGCCCCCCCCCCCCACTCAGAATTGTTCCGTTTAATAAATACCATCTCGAATAACTCACCCACTTTCTTACTGAGCTCCCTCCTCTCTCTAGGTGCCACATGGATTACTGGTTGTTAGACTATCTTTTGGCAAAGGTTGTCTCAACATGATTTTCTACCATCTGGAACAACTCAGGACTTGACTGTGGACTGGCAATCACTTGGATGAAGTGATGAAGTGTCGCTAGCTTAGAATGTGGATCGAATCTCACCCTCCTGGATCGGGTTGCCACCCTAAGGCTCGCCCCCCTAGGGTTCGTGGCCATCCTAGGGGTCTCCCCCTAAGGATCGTGACCATCCTAGGGGTCGCCCACCTAGAGTTCGTGACTATCCTAGGGGTCGCCCTCTTAGGGATCGTGACCATCCTAGGGGTCGCCCTCCTAGGGCTCGTGGCCATCCTAAGGTCGCCCCCTATGGATTGTGGAGCACATAAGGACCACGAACCGCCTGCAGCCTCGCACTATTTTGACCTATTATCATGGTTATTTTCACTCCTATCGATCTGGATCTGATCACACATGGCATAGGATGACTTGGAGAGCTGGACGTTTTCCACCTCATTTCGAGATTTTTGGGATGTGTGCCACTTGCCTCACGAACCGGTATCAGGAAACGTGTAACGCCCTGAATTTTCTGTGAATATTAAAATTAACAATCCTAAGAATACTTAATTATTAAAGTGAGAATTAAGGGAAATGGGTTACGTCATTGCGTTCGTCTCGAAATTCTGCTTGGAATAGAGTCCAAGTTTTCGTAAATCAGACTTCGTATGAGGAAGTTATGGCCCTCAGAAGTTTCAAAAATTTATATAAATTAAATCAGTTCAGAAAAGAAATTCAAAATTCATAAAATTAAATACCAAGGCAGGTCGACCTGGAGGTCGACCTACCCCAAGGCCAGGTCGACCTGGGGGTCGACCTACCCAATACAGGTCGACCTGGGGGTCAACCCCCCCCCCCCCCCTCGGGCAGATCTGAAATGTGACGATTTCTGACTCTCCGCTGAGTCATTAGGGCTGTTGTGGCTGTTCTAGATAACTCTATCTAGTCTAGATGGTTGGGATAGCTCCTATGATAATCCAACGGCTTAGGTTGATTTAAACTTCTATAAAAGAGCGCCTGGACTCAAACCGTAAACCTAAACAAAATTTGTCTCTTGGCTACCATGCTGCTGCTAGGATAGTTCTCCTTCCTAAAGCTTAGGGATTAGCAAGTCAGAATTCTAATTCAAAAGACAAACAAATCATTCTCTTCTCTAACCTATCTTTGTGAGTACAATTTCTTTCACAATATAATTAATAAATTAATTATGATGAGTTATAATTGGATTATGAGAACATGTCTGTTGAATCACGTGATGTTGTTTAACTTTGTTATCTTATGTTGGTAGATCTATTTCATATGTCCAATTATACATGTTTAACTTGATTCATTTTATGCAAGTTTGGGATGTAAATCATATGCTAGTTCGTATGTGAAACCTTATGCAAGTTTGGGATGTTAAATAATATGCTAGTTTGTATGTGAATCTTATGCAAGTCCGTTTTTACATATGTTAATTCGTATGTGAATCTTATGCAAGTTTGGGATGTTAAATCATATGCTAATTCATATGGGAATTTTATGCAAGTTTGGGATGTTAAATCGTATGCTAGTTTGAATATGAATCTTATGCAAGTCTATACGTGAATTGTACACAAGTTTATATGAGAATCAAGTATATACATATGCTAGTTTGTATGAAAAACATGTGACAAATCCATATGCAAGTTGTAGGAATCCATATGCAAGTTTAGGTGAAAAACTATATTCACATATTTAAGTGAAAATTATATTCACATACGTAAGTTTAGGTGAGACCCATAATTCATATATGCAAGTTCACAATTTCATGTTTTAGATCTATATTTAGATCCATGGTAGTTTATGCAAGTTTATGTTCTATATGCCTATGCAAGTGATTGGCTATGCAAATTTATGTTATAATTCATATTTGCAAGTTAAATCTATTTTATGTGTTATGCAAGTTGTGATGTTTCTTTTCTTTTTATGAGTTAGACTATTTGCGAGTCTAACATATTTCACGAATTACACGTACGAACGACGTGGGAATATTGGGAAAATATTAAATATTGAAGTTGTGAAATTGACATAAAATGGCTTAAAAGCATATAATTAATTTTAGACATTAATTGGCATAATTTATATGCCTAGAAATTATGGACATAATTTAGGTGACAATTATGGACATAGATTAAATTGGAAATTATTGACAATTTGAAATAGGGATATTAATTCAGATTGGGGTTAAATAATTATATGTAATAATAAATGCCTAAGACACGAGGTTAGACTCGTTTGTGGTATAAGACTACCCGGACCTTCCCGACTTATCCAGCAACCACAAACGGTAGTCTAGTGTGAGAGGCCAAAGGTATAAATTAAATGCGAAGTAAACGCCTAAGACACGAGGTTAGACTTGTTTATGGTATAAGACTGTCCGGACCCGCCCGGCACATCCAGAAACCACAAACGTCAGTCTAATGTGAGAGGTCATGGGCAAAATTAAAAGATGCTTAGACACGAGGTTAAGTCTGGCTTGTGGTGGAAGTCTGCCCGGAACAGCCCGACATATCCAGCGGCCACAAGCAATCGACTTATTGTGAGAGGTCTGTGCATTAATAACTAATTAATGCTGATCAAAGACGAATATGAATGACAAACAGAAGTTTGGTTGAGTTGAGAAATTCTCTGAGTACCAATCTGATGTTGATTTCGGTCTTCGGGGTTGATACTTAGGGTGTTATTCTCTTAACCAATGTATCTGTGAACTAAGATGTACTTAATCATAAATGAAGTAAAAACATGTTATACGATATATATATATATATGATACATAAAATATATAAGTGGATAGGGTTAAGACCAGCTTAACCAATAATATATTAATCTGATAAGTGAATAGGGTTAAGACAAACTTAACCAACATTGATTTGATAAGTGAATAGGGTTAAGACAAACTTAACCAATATTGATTTGATAAGCGGATAGGGTTAAGACCAGCTTAACCAATAATATATATTAATTTGATAAGTGGGTAAGGTTAAGACCAGCTTAACCAAAAATATATAAGTGGGTAGGGTTAAGACCATCTTAACCAATAATATATTAATCTGATAAGTGGATAGTGGATAGGGTTAAGACAAACTTAACCAATATTGATTTGATAAGTGGATAGGGTTAAGACCAGCTTAACCAATAATATATATTAATTTGATAAGTGGGTATGGTTAAGACCAGTTGAACCAAAAATATATAAGTGGGTAGGGTTAAGACCAGCTTAACCAATAATATATTAATCTGATAAGTGGATAGGGTTAAGACAAACTTAACCAATATTGATCTGATAAGCGGATAGGGTTAAGACAAGCTTAACCAATAACAAATGCTGATTTGATAAGTGGGTAACATGGGTGACATGTGGGATATAATTATAAACACTTAACCAAGTTGAAACATGTAAGAAGACATGAATAAGAGGGGGTTAAGTGGAAAATCTTAATGGGGACCAGGCATAGGTGGAAAGCTTGTGTCAAGCGTGGGGACCCTTTTCAACCAGTAACCCATTTAGTACCTAAGTGAGCTCGATATAGATCGAGGACGGGACACGCTTACTGGGCTTGATTATAAGAGGTCAAAACGGGATAGCGGTGGCAATGCAAATCCAACGGGGTCGTGTGCGTGCGTGGGCCCGGGCTGGTAGGTAAGACATTGTTGCATCGTGTAGGTATAAGCCGTGCATCTTTAGTGGTATCGGTTTGCCACTTTGGGAAGTGATACACCCCACTGTGGGACCAGCACGGGTATCTACGAGTTAGGGAGCCGATAGAATGGGGAAGGTACTGGGTACGACTAGCGGAGATAGGAGCAGGCGGCACCTATGGAGATAGCTAGGAGTCCAACTACCATATTATGAATAAATGTTGTAATTAGAATGGGGAGGGTAGTGGGTACAACTATTGGAGATAGGAGCAGGCGACACCTATGAAGACAACTAGGGGTACACGAAACTACCATTATGATTATTATGTTTAGAAGGCGGGATCAACTTTTAGGGTGACTAGTAATGGTGCAGTATAGTAATTGTCCTATAGCGATTAGGAGCGAGATTAACGCCAGAATATTCCTCTTGTTTGTTTTGTCTTGCCCACTTGTTTCACAGTCATTCCTTGTTTTATCAGTTTATGTATTATCCTAATTACTTTAATAATCATATTGTTAAAGTTATTGGACTCGCCGGACTTTATGTCTGACCCCCTTTGTTTTCGCCTCTTTTCTTCCTCCCCCCCCCCCTCGGTTCTCAGGGTGGGACTAGTGCTAGTGGAGCTTGATTTGGATCTTTCTCTCTTTTGGAAGTGCTTGGATTGCTGAAAGTAAAGTTCAGATCACCTTTTTTATGGCTACTTATGTTGGGGTTATGCTTTTTACTTTATGAACTCAGAAAACAATTTGTCAAGATGGATACTACGTGTACTTGGTTTTACTATTGATTTATGTTGTTGTTGTAATCAAACTATTTCTCTGCTGCAATAGAAGTTGTTTTAAATTTTTCAAGTACCAATATATGTATCTGTCTTGTTATATTTTGATCTATACACCAATAATACTCCATGGAAGTTAATGCATTCCCTTTGAGAGTGACATTAATGGGCGTGGGGTGTTACAAAACGCCTATAAATACACCATCTGAGGACATTTTGAGGGATCTTTTGGCCATTCTTCTCTACGGCTTCCACCATTACTGAGGGCAAGGACTTTGCGCCTTCCTACATCTAAATTCTCCTCCTTTGTACCCAATTAACACGTGAATTGCGTGTATAAACTCTTGTAATACCATAAAACACATGGATTGTGTGTCTGCATGTTACTGATTCTTGTAATCCGTCAGTATAACAATAAGATTATAAAGTGGACGTAGGCTACATCCATAGCCGAACCACTATAAAAACCTCGTGTGTTCCCACTGAACTTACTATTATCTGCATTCTGTGATCTGTGATGTTTATTTGGGTGTTAGTACCTTTTTCTGGTCTAACATTTTGGCGCGCGAGGAAGGGGGCACACGACAACTTCAACTTTTAGCTTGGATTATTTGGCTATTGGATTAATGGCAGTCAAAAGGAAGAAAACTGGAACTTCCTCTCGTGATGAATACATTGGCTTAGAAGGCGCAAGGAACGAGGATAGTCAGGGGACATCCTCTCATGGAAATTCGGCAGCATACATGACTGGAGATGAAATGGACGACGTTATCATAGAACTTAAAGCCCAGATGGCAAGGCAAGGTGATCTCCTCCAAAAACAATAGGAGACGATCACCCAATTCTTTTCTTGGACGGATGGAAGACCGAGCAACGTTCAAGTCATTGGAAATGAAACCACTGAAGCGGATCATGCATCATATGGACTCAGGGGCAACCCCTTTACTCTTGGAAATGGTCAGATTCGTCCTACTTCAGCACCAGTACGGACAAATACCGGAAGGAAAGCTCTAGCTCAACAACATCAACCGGCTCGTGATGCACCCCTGGACTATGACCCGGCTCGTGGTGCACCCCTTGGCTCAGAACCGGTCCCAGCAACTCACTCCCAGCAAATCACCAATAGCTTCCTTCTTCTCTTACACTCAACGTTGGGGGCACCATCTCTGATCTTGGCAACCTGCAACAAATTTTTGAAGGAAATCGACTCGCTAGCCTAATTGAACGCCTCTCGAGAGGCCGCACTTACCAGAATGACATGGATGACGTCAATCATACTCTGTTCACACAAGAAATAAGGAATTCTCGCAACCCCCCGGATTTCAAATTCCCAATTCTGGAAGCATACAACGACAGGACGGATCCTACCGTACATCTGATGCGCTACAAACAGCATATGGAAGTTTAATCGGTGTCGGAAAACGTCATGGCTAAATGCTTCCCCCTCTTTTTGATTGATATAGCTGCTATGTGGATTCGGCAGCAGGCATCGGAATCAATCAACAACTGGAACATGTTGGTCGCCCGTTTCCTTGAACAGTTTCGGGACCACATCGCTAGACCCAAGAACGTCATGTCACTTACTTCAATCAAGCAGAGGCCCAAAGAAACTCTACCCTCATTTCTGGAAAAATTCAACGTTGCAGTAGCATCAGTTGATCGACCTGAACCATCTATGGTCTTGATGGAAACAGTATCCGGTGTTCTAGACAACTCGGAGTTCAAAAAAAATTTGCACCGAGATCCACCACGAGATCTCGGTGAATTCTACCTTGAAGCAGACAGATTTCTGCGTGAAGAAGATGCAACTTCCAGGAAAGACGTTCCCGAAGTCAACATGCTCAGAGATGGAGAACCGCCCAATCCTGGAAAAGGCAATGACAAGAGTAAAAGAATGACCCCTGCTACAAATGATCATAACGCTCCACCCCAGAGAGGGTCCAGATACGACAAGTACACTGAACTCAACGCAACACTGACAGACATTTACATGGATATAGGGGGTGCTACCTCCTATCCAAGGCCTCCTAAGAGGGATCCAACACTAGCCCAGCGCAATTCTGGAATACACTGCATATTCCACGACATTGACGGTCATAACACTAATGACTGCAGATATTTGCGAGACCTTATTAAGGATAGGGTCAGGCGAGGAGAACTACCCGAGTACGTCATTCAACCAACAGTGCCCACATCTGCGCTACCACCACCCATTCAACGGAGATGGAACGATCCTGGATCGAGCAATCGCGGGATTATCATTAACTGATCCCACTCAGCGGATCTCTTCAGTTCATCGAACTCTGGTCCATAGTTCATGTTTTTAGGCTTTTAGGCGACTTCTCACCCATCTTTGTTTTCTTTTGTATGCAATAAAAGAAGTCACATCGACCCACACGCACGGAACTGGTTTGTGGTCTCCAGTCGTGTCCAGCAAAACACTGCTGCATTTTCATGGATTAGTTATAAGCATTGAGCTCCGGCTCCTAACTGGATCCGTCAAGTATAAACATTGAGCTCCGGCTCCTAACTGGGTCTGTCCAGTATAAACATTGAGCTCCGACTCCTAACTGGATCCATCCAGTATAAACACTGAGCTCCGGCTCCTAACTGGGTTCGTCTTGTATAAACATTGAGCTCCGGCTCCTAACTGGATCCGTCCAGCATAAACATTAGGCTTCAGCTCCTAACTGGATCCGTCCAGTATAAAAAAATCTCATGGCTTTTCCTTTAGTCGTCTTACTCCGGTAAGGCCGTCATGGAACTCTCTTGACAATTTCCTTGGATGGTTTACTCCGGTAAAGTCGTCTAGGAACTATTTTAGCATCGCATATCTCATTTCTTTACAGGCACATATTTTTGGATTCTCAACGGCCTTAATACCATCCTGAGTGATCATCGATTTTCTGGCCTTAATACGATTCGGCGTGATCGTCACATTCTCGATTTCTATGGATTATGGATTCTTATTATTCAGAACACGTCTTCCTTCAATCAACAAGATATGTTCTGGGGGGCAACTTGTTAAACTATCTTTTAGCAAAGGTCGTCTCAACATTATTTTCTACTATCTGGAAAAACTCAGGACTTGAGTGTGGATCGGAAATTACTTGGATGATGTAACAAAGCGTCTCTAGCTTATAATTTGGATCGGATCTCACCCTCCTGGACTGGCTCTCCACCCTAGGGCTCTCCCCTCCCCCCCAGTGTTTGTGGCCATCCTAAGGGTCGCCCCCCAGGGATCATGACCATCCTAGGGGTCGCCTTCCTAGGGTTTGTGGCCATCCTAGGGGTCGCCCCCAGGGTACATGGCCATCCTAGGGGTCGCCCTCCTAGGGATCGAGACCACCATAGGGGTCGCCCCCCTAGGGATCGTGGAGCACATAAGGACCATGAACCGCCTACATCCTCGCACTGTTTTGACCTATTATCATGGCTATTTTCACTTCTATCAATCCGGATCTGATCACACATGGCATAGGATGACTTAGAGAGGATTTCTGGACGTTTTCCACCTTATTTCGAGATTTTTGGGATGTGTCCCACGTGCCTCATGAACCGGTATGTGGAAACGCCTATAAATACACCATCTGAGGGCATTTGGAGGGATCTTTTGGCCATTCTTCTCTACGGCTTCCACCATTACCGAGGGCAAGGACTTTGCACCTTCCTACATCCAAATTCTCCTCCTTTCTACACAATTAACACGTGAATTACATGTATAAACTCTTGTAATTCCATTAAACACAAGGATTGTGTGTCTACATGTAACTGATTCTTGTAATCTGTCAGTATAATAATAAGATTATAAAGTGGACATAGGCTACATCTACAGCCGAACCACTATAAAAACCTCGTGTGTTCCCTCTGAATTTACTATTTTTTTTCATTTTATGATCTGTGATCTTCATTTGGGTGTTAGTACCATTTTTTGGTCTAACACTGGTAATGCAACAGGCTTTGCATTATCCACTAGGCATTTCCGGAAATCTATCTCTCGTCTGCGAGGTAATCCTCTCACCTTATCAAACACGTCCAGAAAGTCTCTGGCTATGGGTATAGAACAAAGATCGTCAACAGAAGCATCAAGCAAATCTAGGAAATTGAGCATAAGAGACCCCCGTGGATCACAAGAAATCTCGAAAGTTCTACCGTGGCATGTCAGAAGCCTAATAACTCTCCTCTCACAATCAAGGATGGCACCATACAAGGCTCGCCAATCCATTCCTAGAATAAGTCACACTCAAACTCGATGCCCATAATAGAAATTCTTAAACCCCTACATATCATAGGCAGGTGAGACGTACCTCCCATAGGGTTTGATACCACTACCGGATCAGAAACTATACAAGTATCTAAGTGTAGACTACCAACAACAGAATTGGATATGAAAGAATTACAAGCACTGGAATCAAACAAAGTCCAAATATGAGAGTCAAAAAGAGAAGTCAAACCTTCTACGGTGACTTTCCCACCTTGGTCCTGACTACCAGCCTCGAGTGCACGAACTTGAGCTCCATATGATCCTATCTTATGACCTTACATATTAGGGCACTGCTTGGTATGATGTTCAACTTGTATGCAATTGAAATAAGCATTCTTAGTCTTCCTACAATCTCTAACAAAGAATCTCATACTTCCACAGTCATGACACTTAACTTCTGTCTTGATTTTTGCCTTACCAGTTTTTCCTCCTTTTTTGTTGCACCCTTCTTGGGCCATCACTTTTTCTTTTCAATCTTAGGTTTTTCCTTTTCAGTCTTAACTTCTTTCTTGCCATCTTTCCCATCCTCATGCATCAAAGCCATATCCACTAGCCTCTTAAATGTAGCACTCATAGGGGTATGTGTCAACGCCAGTCCTTGGAGAGGTTGATTCAACCCTCTTGTGAACCTTGAAGCCTTTTTGTGAGGAGTGTTTACTAAATCCAAGCCAAATCTCGCCAATTGATTAAAGCTATTGACATATTCCTTCACCGTCATACTTCGTTGTTTCAAACTTAAGGAACTTCTCCATTTGCATTCCTTCCTCAACTTATGATTAGAACTTCATTTTAAATCTATTATTAAACTCACCCATGTAGCCACCATCGGCCCTGCCTGAGTTACCTCCCACCATTATGATGCTTCATCTTTTAGTTGCCAAGCGGCCAATTGAATCTTCCTCCTATCGTCTAGCACCAACAATCCAAACACATTCTTTGTCTCCCTAAGCCAATTGTGGGCCTCCATATTACTTTCCGATCCCCTAAATGGCTTGCCTCCCGTCGCACAGAAATCTTTACAGAGCTTATAGAAGTTAACTATCGGATTGGGTGGAACTACCACGGCTGCAGCTGGGGTGGGACATTTAATTGTACTTCGGCATGTTCCGTAGCCTCTACTTATCTATAGAACCATGTCGAAATGAGATTGCCCTCATGGAAATTAGGAGCCCAAGGCATGTTGAAGAGAGAAGAGACAATAATTCAAAAAGAAATCGAAGGACTATGTAATTGACTTGCAGGGATGTAATTTTCAAAAACAGATTTTACTCAAAAAAACTTTGTATTAAAAACAATTTTTCAAAAACTTTTTCTCTGATCTTGCAAGCCTACCAAATGTGACACCCCACATCCCTTAACGCCACTCGTATGATGATGCATTAAGTTTTGTGAAGCGCAATAGGTATAATCATAAAGATTTATTTTTATTAAACCAACATCACAACATTATAGTTTAAAATATCATAGAGTCATAATCATAAAACATCTTCCATATAGAAAGTAAATCATCAGAGTATAAGTACAAAATCATAAAATTCATATCCCTCATGAGTCATAACAATAGTCATAAAACAAAAATCAAAACAATACATGGAGTAAGAAATAGTCCAAGCCCAAGTTGAATCAAAGAGTCATAGTCGCTGCTATAGTCCACCGCCTTGAAAACCTGGGGGAAAGGGTGAGAGAGAAGGAAAACAAAATAGGTCAGACATAAAGTCTGGCAAGTTCTAATGATTTTTAGCATAAGTATAAGATAAAGAAGTATTAAGACAGATCAATAGTACTGGATATGAAAATACTGTAAAGTAGGAAATATGAAATAAAACAAGATAATCTTCTCATTCATAACCTAGAACAAAATTTATATATCAACTATCATAATATCACGATTAGGATTTACCTAATTACTACCTAGTGATCGACTCCCTAAACAGACACGAATAACCTGTCCCACCTATGGTATTCGGTTATATCAGTCCCGAACCCATCAACTAAAAAGACACAACCTTATCCGCTGGTGTTACAGTGTCTTATCTTCCCCAATTGGATCCATGCATCCTCATAACTCCACTAAAACGCGCCCGTACCTACCTCCATAATTAGAACCTCTTACTACCATTTACCAGTAAAGTGTGCGCTAGTATGTACTTAGTGCAAAATTTGTTCGATAACAGGAGGGTACTGATTGATATGGGCTCTAGACGAAAAAATAAACAGCAAACTGACACAAGCTACCCCTAGGCTTGGCCCCTAAATTAACTATAATTTTAAGAGTCCCCATATATTTCATCAACATAATGGACATCTTGGATTATTAATCAGGCAGGTTTAAATTTGCAGGTTTAAGTTCATTAATAAGATTAATATAACCCTATGTTATATTCCAAGGTTGTAACATTTCATATCAAATGTAATTCTTTACGTAACCCCTTTCCAAGCCAGACAGGCACCTGCCCAAATGTTTATAGATACAGATTACAGTAACATATTATTCTTAATATACATATGATTCACATATTTTCTTATGACGTGTTTACTTAATATAAAATTAAGTCTAACCTATTCAGATTTACATGTTTGTGTATTCTTCCTTTATAGTTTTCCAACTTTTACAGTCCGTGGTTTACAAATTCCAGTATGCCCAAATATCCCATTTTATCATTATTACAAATTATTCCAGTTTTACGCAACTCAAAACGTAAAGGCTTAGGCTCTCATTGGCCTATGCTCTACGTAAAATATAAGGGAAGAGGAGAAAACAGACCTAAACTCAGAAATGAACAAACTGAATAAATAGGCATAATAAAACTGTAATAAATAGTGACAAAATAGAGATAAGGAAGAATAATGTTCATATGGACAAATAATAACTGAAAAAGGGAAGATAATTGACAGTAATCAAAAATGAATAAAAACATGTAAGAATAAACTTATAAACACTGATATTTTCAGATCCAATGTATTTACTTTCAAAATCCTTTTTAAATTTCAAATCTAAAAATAAGGTAGAACTCACAGATGTTTGTAATAGATCTAAAAAAAGACCTTTTGAAACTGAAGTTGAAGAAACATCCTTTTAATCTATATTTTGACAACACCCTAACCCTTTTCCTAATTTTATTTTAGAACATGACAGAGTGGAGGAAGAAGATGAAGAAATATTTGTTGTAGGAATATAGTGAGGGTTGTTAGTCTATTTGTAGGTCTGATAGGATAGCCTAGGCTATAGGATCTCAAAGTTTTAATCCAAACCATATAATACACCTCATGCTGAGCCGTCAAAAAGAATCTTCTAGAAACAAGCCAACCTGACCAGGTGCAGGCTCGCATCCAGGCCTCGGGTGGGTCAACCCACCTCCTATGTGGGTCGACACTAGTGTCGACTTATGGGTCGACACAGCGGTTGACCCATATAGGGTCTAGGTCTCCCTTTGACCGGTGCATCTTTTCTTAAAATATTATTTTAATTATTTGTTTAATTCTAACTTTGTTTGACCATTACTTGTTCATACTAAGTCCGATTAACGCAAATCAAAAGTCTTATCTGAATTAGAATTTTGTAACAAATGCAAAGGTAAAGTACATCTTATCCAATTTTGAAAATTTTATTTATTAATATTCAATTTGTTAATCTTTTTCTTATAATTATTATCTATTAAATTTTGGCGTGCTACAACTGTTAAGAAAGGAAGTTGCTTGAATTGTGGACAACAAAGTCATTATAATAAGCAGTTTCCTTAGAAGCAAGAACAAAAAGTCGGTTCATCTAGAGCATAGAAGCATGCATATTAGAGGTGACTCAGACTAGTTTTGGTCAGGATAGGGGAAGCAAGGTCACAGTCGAAGGTTTGATCTCTCTTTATGACTTTCAAGTTAAGACCTTATTTGATTATGGCGCTTCACATTCGTTCCTTTCTACTTCGTTAGTCAATTGTCTGCCCCATAGTATATCTCTTGTTCTTGATCCAGTAGTAGTTTCAAACCCTATAGGAGGTTCGACTCATTTATCTATGATGTGTAATGGTTTGAAAATTTTGATATTAAGTATCGAGTGCGATTGTGATGCCTATATATTGTGGTTTTTAGGGTAAGGTATTATTCTTGGGATGGATTGGCTGGCCATGTATAGCACCATTCTTGAATGCGAGAGGAGGGTAATGAGATTGATGACTTGTCATAGTAGAACCCATGAGATATCTTACGACCCGCAAGAGTCGGTCATGTTGAGCTTCTTAGAGTATCCCTAGATATTTCTATCGATGATCTTGGCTTGTTACCCGTGGTGAGAGATTTTATGGATGTATTTGATGAGGTGAGAGGACGGCCTCCAGGACGAGAGATTGGGTTTCGGGTTTATTTGACAAAAAATGTTAAACCTGTTGCATTACTTGTACGTCATATGGTTCCGAGGGAAGGGAAAGAACTGAGTAAGCAAGTGGATGTGCTGTTAGAGAAATGCCTTATTAGACGGAGTATATCTGAGTGCGGAGCAACAGTCGTATTATCAACTAAGGCAGATGGCTCCCTTTGTCTACATATGGATTATAGATAATTAAACAAGAACACAAAGAAGAATTGACACCCACTCCCCCGGATACATGATTTACTTGATCAATTAGTGAGTGCTTCCATCTTCTCTCATTTAGATTTGGCGACTGGGTTTGATCAGCTAGAATTACAAATGATAGGGTGCATATGACAGCTAGGACTCTAGATGGGTTTTCCGAGTAGTCGGTTGTGCGCTTTGGGCTAACCAATGCACCGATATATTTTGTTGATTTGATGAGCTGAGTGTTTAGGGAGTTCCTAAATAAGTTTGTGGTTGTGTTTATGGATGAATCAATATTTCCTCAAGAGACGAGGATGACCATTTGTTGCATTTAGGAGATGCTCTTGGTACTCTTCGTGCCCATCAGTTGAAGGTGAAGTTCTCAAAGGACCACTTTTGGTGTAAAGAAGTGAGAATCTTGGGGCATGTAGTTTCGAGAGATGGCATAGCGGTAGATCCTGCTAAAGTGGTTGTTGTACAAGACTGGAAGGTCACCAAGAATGCGACTGAGGTGAGGAGCTTTTTAGGTTCGGCAAGGTTTTATTGAAAATTTATTAAGGATTCTGCACGGATTTTAGCTCCGCTTGCCTGCTTTACTAAGAAGAACTTTGCATTCTCATGGGACGTGGATTGCAAGGATTCCTTTATGAGATTGAAGAAAGCTCTCACGACTGCGTCAATGCTGACTCTTCCAAAAGAGCTAAGATGTTTACTGTGTATACAGATGCTTGTGGTACAGGACTGGGTATAGTCTTAATGTAGGAGGGTATGATTGTTTGCAATGGGTGCAGACAGCTAAGGGTGCGTGAGAAGATCCTACCCATGATTTAGAGCTAAAAGCCATTGTTTTTTCCCTTAAGTCTTGGAGGCATTACTTATTGGGCGAAAGTTTTGAGTTGTGTACAGATCATAAGTCTCTTACGTATCTATTTTTGCAAAAGGATCTTAACTTGAGGCAACAATATTGAATGGAGTTTCTGGCATCCTACGATTTTGAGATCTCTTATACCTAGGTAAGGAGAACGTAGTGGTGGATGCTCTGAGCAAGCATAGGATGACTTTGAGCCCATTGTTCATAGAGTGGTAGAGTTTTGAGTTTATCTCATCGTTTGATTTCAGCCATCTCTGAATTATGCACCAAGTTTACTAGCATCGTTTGAGGTCCAACCAACTCTATTGGAATGAATTGGATCTAGTCAACGTGATGATCTGAAGTTAGTCGATATTATAGACCGACTAGATAGAGGCAAAACCTCTAGGCACATTTATAGATACTCGGTGGATGAGAGAGGATGACTACGCTGTGAGGGCATGTTATGTGCAACCCGGGTGGGAGATTTAGTGAGTGCGGTATTATCAGAAGCCCATCACTCTTGGATGACCATCCATCTGGGAAAAGATAAGGTGTAGAGGGGTATGAAGAGGGTCTGCTATTGGAAAGGGATCAAAAGAAATGTATTAGATTTTATAGCTAGATGCATATCGTGTTAGAGAGTTAAGGCTGAGCAAAAGAAACAAGGTGGATCATTTTCTCCCATAGATGTGCCACAGTGGAAGTGGGAAGTGTCTCGATGGATTTCATTAACGGTTTGCCTAGGTCGAGGAAAGGAAATACCATCATTTGGGTGATCATAGATATATGAACCAAGAGTGCTCATTTCATCATAGTCAGAAATAAGAGGACCGCAACTAGGTTGGTTTTGAAGTCCCACGAGTGTCATTAGTGAAGTTCCCATGAGTATCATCAGGCTTCGTGAAGTTCCCACGAGTATCATTAGTGAAAGATACCTCGTCTTTACCAAAGAGTTTTAGAGGAGCCTCAGGAGGCGTTGGGGACACAACTGAGAGACTAAATGTTACATACCACCCTCAGACAGATAGAAAGACCGAAAGGGTTAATAGATTCTTGAGGATTTATTACGATTTTGCATTTTGGACTTTAGGGGGAGTTGGGAGGAGCATCTTCTCTTAGTTGAGTTTTCTTATAATAACAGCTACTAGGCGAGTATTGGCATGACACGTTTCGTAGCTTGTATGGACGACCCTGTAGATCACCATCTTTTTCGTGGGAGACTACCAATAGATTTATTCTTGGACCGGAGATGATCAGTGAGGCCTCAAACAAGATCTACTTAAATAGTAAAGGATAAAAGCCGCTAGAGACAGACATATATCTTATGCGTACAGAAGAAGATCAGATCTTGAGTTCGGTGTAGGGGATATAGTTTTCATTGAAGTATCCCCTAAGGAATTGATGGGATATGGTTTAGTAGGGAGATTAGCACCAAGGTTTGTGGAACCATTTCTGATAGTAGAGAGGATAGGCAATAACCTATAGAGTTCAGCTACAAAGGAGACTGCCAATGGTTCACGATGTATTTCACATCTCGTATTTGAGGAAATGCCTACATGATTATGCGGTGATAGTAGAGCTGAGCACTTTAAAGGAGGTTGAGGTCGAGATGGAGGCCTCTATCAAACAAATACCTACAAGGATTCTGGATTCTGGAATAAAGAGGTTAAGAAACAAAGAGCTTAGATTCATCGAGGTTCAGTGGGAAAAGGACAAAAATGAAGCAATATGTGAACCAGAGGAGAAAATTTGCACATCTTTTCAATTCATCTCAACCCTTTCTTGGTTTTGAGTTTGAACCTTATCCATTTCCTATTTTTGAATAAGTGGGTCTTGGAAAATCTTATGGATGGTAGAACACGGTCTAAACATGTTATTAGTTTATGTTATGTTTTATGGATTCAAGTGGATACAAGTATTTGCTAGTGGATGCGATGGATGCATATACACACACTAGGCACAAATTAGTGATCAGCAACTAGGACACTGACGTAATTGCATATGGATGTGTGTGCATTTTTAATTCAATTTTAATTTATGGATGAAAATTGTGTGATTATCATATGAATTTTTCATTCTATTGATGGTGGTTGTAGCATGCGTATAAAACTTTGTCTACCATTATAATTCTCTTGCATACATTATAGACGCATGATATTGACATAAACTACACAAAAGGAGGTCGACTGAATTAGTGGACCACCTAATTTCTTGCATTAGCTAGGGACACATACACTACACTATTGCACATGTTCATGAAAAGCATTAGAAATCTAAGGAAAATGGATGCCTATAAATGGTGGAGGAGTAAATGGATGTGGATGATGGTGTGATAATATTTATGGCATTTTTTATAGCCTTAGAGATTTCGGGAACGAAATCCTTTTAGGAGAGGAGAATGTAACAACCATATTTTTTAATAAAGCAATATAAATAAAAGATTAATAAAATTAATATTAATTAAAAAATATTGGGAAATGGGTTTTGTGCCATTTGGTCCGTTACGAAATTCTGACTAGAATAGACTTTTGGTTTGCTGAAATTGAACTTAAAACGAAGAAGGTAAGAAAGAAAGATTGAAGTTCAAATTTTGAATATGAAATAAACAATGAATTAAAAAGAAACAAATACATCGCTAATCACAATCAGCTGGGGCTACCCAGCCCATAGCTGGGTCAACTGAGGGGTCGACCCGGACCCCAAGTGGGTTGACCCAGAGGTCGACCCACCTGGGTAGTGTACGGAACCTATTATGCACGTTGCCAATCGATTTGGATGACTTTTAGGGTTCGTTTTTCTGGAAGATTTTTTGATTTGATGGTCTAAGATTTTAGCCTAAAATCCAATGGAACTAAATCCCCTAACTATATTATAAATGTGATCCAAACCTAACCTATTTCTCCCCACTCCATTCTCTGCCCCAACCTAAAACAACCTTCTTCTCAAATAATTTTAATGGAGTATTGAGGCTTGGGCTTGCCCATATTTTGGATAATATTCATAAATAGAGATTTCCTACCTGGACGTAATTGAATTCACTTAAAATTGTGAGTAATTTTAGTAATTGTAGGATTTAACACAATTGAGGTTTTTCTTGATAGTATAATAAGTTGTAGATTCCTTCTAATTTCTATTTTATTTTATATCATCAATCTATGTAATCTGATTGCTGTTCTATCCTTTCTTCTATCTTATTCAATAATCTATATGGTTTCTGTATTCAATTCATCTATACCCCTTTTTCTTTGCATGCAATTTCATTACAGTTTATTTTCAACCCTATTTTGTTTCAATTTTGTTCTTATTTATCTAAGCCTAGGTCATGCGAGAGCTTAGGCCATTGTCCTTTTTATTTAGATGTCGAGTTTAGGCCTTAAAGAGCCTAGGACAGGCCGAGATAGAAGTTAGGATTATCTGTCTCATACAAATCTGTTCACTTGGATATTCTACTTCACCCTTTTGGAGTCGCATAGTTTTTGTTCCATCTTTTCTAGTCTACCGTTGGATATGACATTGTATATTCTTTTGCGGTGTTTTTGATGTACATGTATTTATATTTTGTGTAGTGTCTATCGGACTTCATGATATATGATATATTATACAGGATGTGTACGTATATATGTAATTCTGTGTCTACTGTTTTGTATTCTGTGTTGGATAACCATGTTTTGTTTTGAATAGATCCTGAAGCCACCGTAGTAGGGTATTGGATAAGGATTAGACATGTCGATACATGGAGAAAAAAGACGACTCGACATATTTAGTACTTATTCAATGCAATATTATGGATGGTCACTCCTATGTGCCCTATTCTCCGTATCAATATTACCAGTCAATACTCTTTGTTAATATGGGTATCGGGGAGGGGCGCGCAGCTTGGCATTTATTTCCTCTTGTTTATGCATTGTTTGGGTTAAAAATATGAAATTGAAAATAAAGGTGCAATTGAGAAAAATAAGAAATATGTATTAAAAGGATAAATTGAGCTTATTGAAATTATGCAATAAAGAGAATTGAACTGTAATTTTGATAAACTGGACAAATGATATTTGGGTAGATGCTAAATGGCGGGGGTTTGGTTGTACAATTGAATCAAACAAAAGTGAAATTTATAGACAACCTATAAATTGAAGTTTATAATATAATAAAAGTTACATAAAGAAGGTTGATTTATTAATGAACTTAAGATTGGTGTTAAGTTTAGATTAAATAAATTAATAACCATGAGTAGTAGTTGTCCGTTCAAGGCAGCATAAGCTGATTAGGGAAAATAAGTGGCTCACTAAGAAAATATGCAACAGGAGTCTGTTTTGGTGGTGAAGCCTAAATAGGAAAAATAAGGGGCTTGTAGTATTGGTCCACTCCGGCAGTAGGGGTAGACTGATTAGGTAAAATATAAGGCTAATTAAAATAATTAATTTTTAGTGACCTAGACGTTTGATGACAATACTATGGGGTCTAGGGCAGCTAGGCATCAAAAAATAGTTCTAGGGGGCCTTGGCCCTAGTAAATAAAATTGGGGACTATTCAATCTGCATTTTCGGTTAGGGATCTGTATCAGCTAGTATTCCTTTTCATCATTTGCATCAAAGTCTCACAAGGAGGCGGAGGTACGCTTATGCTAAACTAGGTAGTGAGGGGTCCAAACGTGGTGGGTACGGTTGCGTTCCGGTGGGGCGATGAGCGTGCATCGCGTTGATTACGAAAGATAAGATGTTTTGACGCCAGTGATTTACGCTATGTCCTTAGAACTGATGGGTCGGGTCTGGTAAACCCAGGGCCATAGTCGGCATAGGTCATCACAATTGTGATTTAGGATCCAGTCGACGGGTAGAATTAGGTTATATCCTAATTTATGAGATAGTAATAAATGGTGTAGAAATTGAATGGTTTGACAATCGACTTTATCGTGGATGTATATTCGTGTTCCTATTCACTGTGTTGAGCTTTAATTTATTATCCTGTATAGATTTCCTCTTTTATCACTCATTTTAGTAATTACTGAACTCGTCAGGCTTTATGTCTAACCAGATTTCTTTTTCTCTTCGTCCTTCCTTCCCCCCAGGTTCTCAGGGTTAAGGATCTAGCGCTTGAGAGAGCTTTGTCCCAGCTCAATATAGATCTTCATTTGTCTTGTTCTCTATCTTTACATGTATTGTTCCACATACTGCTTATTTTTGTATTTGGCTTTAAGGAGGATTTTTATTATGATACTCTGATTATGTAGTTTTTATGAGACAACTGTAGTTTTTTGTGTTCTGTAATGGAATGCCAATTTTGATTCTGTTTAAATGAAAAAATTTAATTCCGTTGTGCTTTTGTTTTGTTGTCTTGTGAATTGAATATTTGTGATGTATCTTATACCTAAAACGCTTCATGATTCTTAATGGAATCCTTGTATGGGTAACATTATAAAATGTGGGGTATTACACTCCTCAAATGGAATATTGAGCTGAGTCAGTTCGACCTAACCTACATTCCTCAAAGATTCATCCTTGGATAAGCCCTAGTAGATTTCATAGTCAAATTCACTACTCCTGATGGTCCATTTGAGGATAGTGAGCCTCCAAACATCCAATGAAAGCTATAGGTGGATGGTTCATCAAACAATCGGTGTTCTGGCGTCAGAATTTAAACTTATTACTCTTGAGAAACGCTCGATTTGTTATTTTTTGAAGCTCGACTTCCCTGTCACTAAAAACGATGTTGAATAGTCGGCCTTGATTGTTGGACTCAGAATTGCAAAAGAACTCAACATTAAGGCCATCCAGGTCTTTTTAGATTCACAACTCGTCGTATGCCAAGTGCACAGGCAATATCAAGACAAAGGGGTACAGCTCGCTCCATACCTTGCTCAGGTTCGTGAACTCCTCAATTGTTTTGAGCAATACATCATCACTCACATCCCTCGAGAACAAAATCAAAAAGCCGATTCTTTGGCCAGACAAACAAGTTCTTGGGATTCCCAACTCTTAGGACTTTTCCCAGTCAAAGTGCTCAATTCTCAGAGTATCGATCAGATGGAGACTGATGCGATAATAGCAACGAAACCTGGACCAGATTCGTGGATGACTCCAGTCAAAAACCACTTGCAACATGGAATCATCCCTGACAACCAAAATGAAAAATGACCGCTCCTTCGCAAAGCTTTGTGCTACATCATTCAGGACAGAGTGTTATATATAAGAAGATTCTATGGTCCACTACTCCGATGCGTAGCCCACAAAGATGCCAAACATGTACTACTGGAAGTATGCGAAGGCATGTGCGGTGATCACATCAGGGGGAAACTCTGGCAAATAAGATTTTCCGCTATGGTTATTTCGACCAACTCTTAAATGTGATGCAGCTGATTACACCCGCAAATGTGACAAATGCTAGAGATTCTTCAAAATCCCTAGAACCCCGCTTACTGAGCTTACACAGATGGTTAGTCCGTGGCTATTCGCAATGTGGGTAATACACATCATCTATACTCTCGCGATAACAAAAGATGGTGTCCGATATGTTATAGTCATTGTTGATAGCTTTACCAAATGGGCCAAAGATGATACTCTTTCGACAAACACGACCAAGAAATTAATCAACTTCATCTTCCATAACATCATCTGTCATTTGGAGTTTCCATGACTCTTTGTTAACTGGCATTTTGGTTTGGTTACCAAAAATTGTCCAGGCCCACACGACTTGGCCAATCGCATGGTTCAACGACCCTTGAGTATTACAAACATCCTTAAGAATCATGCCAGGATGAGGTCGCACGAAAATATTCGTCATGGCTCTCCAAACTGCTCTCACACAATACAAGTCACATATGAAGTGTACGTATTCAGAACTATATGATCGGATCAAGAAAATCATGGTTCTAGCACTAGAAGACTCGAGTCGGATCACTGGCAGAATTTATTATCCCTCGGATGTGAAATTTGTTAACGTCGAAGATTACTCGCCTTGCACGCATCGATCACCTCCAAAGATTTGCACAACACGGGACAATTGGCTCCAACGGCTTTCCCCGACATGTCCTCAAGACTTTGCATCCGCTCCCTAGATACACATTTTGCATCCTCAAATGATGGTTCACACCACTTCATATCACACTAAAACATTGCATGGCAATCCCTTTACTTTGCATCCCTCAGCCCGCCTTGTTCGCATCCCTACACCTTGCCAATTTTCGCATCCCGTAAACTCGCATCACCCAGATGTGATCCGCTCTAGAACACAGCCCCAGCTCCTAAAAGTTCTCATCCCTGCCCGTGAAATTTCACATCCCATGATAGGATAGTAAATTTCACATCCCACCCACACTTGAGATGCGAAATTTCACATATCGCACTTGGGATGTGAAATCCTCACATTTTCCATGGCAAACATGTTGTTGTGGTGATCACGCAAAAAACCATGTGCGCGTTGTGTTCCGGAGCTAATTTTTCTTGTCATGGCAAGTGATTTGGCATGTACCGATCATCTGAAAATAACTGATCGACACATACTGATCACCTGTTTTTTGTTGATCACTCCGGGATGCGAAATTTGCACATGCTAATTTTTCTTGAAGGAGGTTTGGCATTTTGCTCTCTTCACACCTCAAGAAGGACTTTTGAACCATTAATGGCTTCTTGAGCACCATGGAAAGAAGAAAACCAAGGCACTTAAATTTCCCGGTACACCCCGAACTTTTGAATTTCCCGGTACACCCCGGACCTCCGAATTTCTAGGAACACCCAGAACCTTGGATTTTCCCAATACAACCCAGACCTCGGGTTTTCCCCGACACATCCTGGACCTTGGAATTTCCCTCCTTGGAACTCCTCGACCGATCCCGATCAGCAAGAAAACTCGACAACAAGGATTAATATAACATTGTTAATCATTGTAACTACTTGTAATGAATGTCCATCACTGTAATCTCTAGGAAGTGAATAAAATTAGTAATGCCTTCAAAGTGGACGTAGGATTAATTCGAACCGAATGACTATAAATTACTGTGTTCTTTACCTTTCCATATACTGTTACTGCATCTTGCACACTTTTCCACTTTGGGCATTTATTTTCAATTTTTTGGAACTCTCGAGTGTTGGCGACCACTTTTGGGCGTCAACACTATCAATTCTGACAACGGAACTCAATTCGAGAGTTCTGAGTTCAATGACTTCTCTCAATGCCATCGCATCGATAAACGATTTTTGACAATAGATAGGTAATAACATATAAAAGATAACTCCTCTCAATAAAGAAGGAATACTACAAGCTCATAACAACATAGTATACATGAGATATATACACTAATTCATAATTAAGATTCCCACATAAGGTGATATCCACACAGTACAACTATTTCCATCGACCTAAATAACTAAAGCTCAAGCTAATTTAATGTAAATAAATCTCAAATTACATAGAAATATAAAATAGAAATCACAAAAAAAACTCAACACATAGAACTCATATGAGTTCGTTGTACAAAAATGTAATCACCATGCTCTAAAGCATCAAATTTCTCATGCGTTATGTGTAAAAATCCATCCTTCTCAAAATGATGAAAAAAATTAAATTCGCAAATCCTAGAAATCAAGAAATAATGAAATCTATAAAAATACCATACAGATTGGATCCTAAAAGGCAAGTCTAAGCTACACCTGTACATGTTCCCCACGGATGGTCGAACCCCGCCAGGTACTATCCATATAGATTCGGCGCCTCACTCATGAGTTATGGTCCACACAAATGGCTTAATAACCGTACAATTATGACTCGAAGGTCTAATACAAATGTCACCTCATCCTAGTACTTGCAATACATGTGACCCAAAGGTCCACATTAGTATAACTTCAATCGAACAAGTCCATAATTAACCGATATAGCAAACCTACGAGTCCTATAGCAAGTGGTGTATTATATCGTTTAAATCACTGCCTTATTTTCTTGTAGAGTACCGAACGTGTAGTTTTATTAAAAAATATTCACTTTGAGAAAAAGAGTTTAAAATGATTTTCGAAAATAATTTATAATTTTTTGAAAATCTCTTAGGATGTAAATCTATCGGATTGAATCAGATAGAGGTATGTTCAGCTTATGTCCGAAATAAAATAGGATCTAACACAGACCGGATGGAAAAAATTCTCTTAAAATTTTTGTTGTCCTAACTCGAGTCAAAATTAAAATCGATCAGACATGAATATATGTTTTTTTAGACATGAATATGAACAGACCCGGTTGGATATGACTATTTATATCAAATTTTATACTTTTTATTAGATTTTCTCTCAACTACATAACAAGTTACAAGGAATTCAAATAAATTCGAACGAACACGGACCATACGTGATTTTTTCTCATACAAATTTTGTTATCCTAACTCGTGTCCTAAATGAGAATTTGGACGGACTCGGAAGCACGTATTTCGGTCTCAAATACAAACGGACATCAAATATTCGTACAAAGTTTACAACCCTATTTATAATATATATATGTGTGTGTGTGTGTGTGCCTTGAAGTAAACATAATTTTATAAATTGATTTATGAAATACTTATTTTGAAATTTGATTTTGTATCAAAATGCTTTAGGAAATTAATATATAAAACATGTGCACGAAATCAACAAATTCAAATAAAAATTTAACGAACTAACATAACAAAACTCACAAAAAACTTGTCAATCCAAAACATGAATTGACATTAATATTAGCTCACCGATTTATAGGAAATCCTTTTTAAATAGCTCAAAATACTGCATCAAAACCATAAACATAATAGCCGCAAAGTTAAAAAACCAAAGCCTAGAACATCAGAAAACAAAGCACAAGAAGCAACAAAGTAATTCGTCCAATAATGCACTACAGAGGTTGACCTCCCCATAGTTTAGGTCGACCTATAGGCCAACTCTGAAAGGTCATTAGTTGACCCTTTGAATACAACTTCCATAGGGGTGTTTAACAGTTTCATATTGATTTTCAAGCAATATTTTTATATAGTTACCAATGGAGTTCGAACATGATCTCGAGCACATACATAAAGCAACATATGGACAATAATCCAGAACCAAGTTGACATGGTTCCGTAGCAAAATGGAAGAGCATCAAGCTTACAAAGTTGGACACACGAAATTTGGTTACTATAAACATAAAAGTTCCAACTTTGTCTACAGGTCATGAAAATAACAATAGCAGACAACAAATTCCAAGCATGCATTCTTGTACAAGCTAGAAGTGTGACATTCACTCTCCTTGGATGGATCAACAATGTTCTACAGCGATTTTAACAAACAAGGATGGTGCTTTTGGCTATGTATAAGTTTCAAGTACCTGTCGATAGTAAAAACATAGACATGCAAGAAGAAATTGGAAACAGTAGTAAATTTCTTTTTCTCAAATCCAACAATTAGATTCATAAATTCACTACTTTTGTTAAGATACTCATAGAGCGAAGATTTAACAAGTTTTTTCTTAGATTTTTGATTTAATTAGAGCTTGGACTTGTAAATTTGGAAGAGGATTTAAATTTTTCCTCTTATGTTGCTTTTCAAAGAAGGAGGAAATAAGGGAACAGAAGGTACGTATTGTTCAAAAACTTCTCTTTGCCTATTCCAGAAATCTCTAAGTGAGTTTGATATTGAACCCGAACCAATCATTTGCCTAAATATTCTCAAGTCAAGTTAACTAAAACATTACTTAGAAATTAAGATGATTTTTAATCTATTTTTAACACGTTTTAACACATAATACACCAAATAAAGCATGTTTTACATTTTCTAATTTTACAAAAAATTTAAAACATATTTTAAAACCACTTTAACTAGCTAAATATAATTTCTAACATTTAAACATCGTGAAGATCACATTTTTAGTTAAATATTTATTTTACATTTTTGTTTGTCTAAACTTACATTTTGAACACATAAGCTTCACAAAATTCATTTATTTGTCAAGATAAAGGTGCAGCCCTTATTAAATTTTTTTGACGCTTAAATATACTTTTTAATCAACATTTCACCAATTATATTTTATAATTGCAACCCGATAAATTTAAAAATACACTTTATACAATAATTATTCATTATTAACAATAATTTATAAAATTATGGCATTTTGACAAATGAAATCTTTTAAGCTTATTTTCATCACAAACCAACATAACAAAGATCTTCTGTATCTTTTTCATTTTTACACTTTTATTTAACAAACTAGTGCTGAATTAAATCTTTTATCCTTACTTATATCCAATTTGCTACAGACTCAACTTGATTCCTCGTAATAACCCAAACCCTAGACTTATCCAACTAAAATAATTTTAAGAATTCTCCTTTTATAATTCATAATTAATTTTCTGTATCTTTATATTACAAACATCGTTATGAATTTATTTTCACCAGAACACAAAAACTGGGGTTGTTACACAAGGTATGAAAAATCCTTTGGATGTGCCGCTTATGTTGCAGCTAGTAATCATATTTTAGGTTCGTTGGCTAGCTTGGAATGAAAGAAATTTCGAATCAGTTTGTCTACGAATAAGGAAGCTATAAGTAATGCAACTATGAATCTCATGGAACGTTCGATCCTGACTTAGGATAAACGCCAGCGGCATGCTTAACACATGCAATTCGGATGGGAAGTGGTGTTTCTAGTGGCGAACGGGTGAGTAACGCGTAAGAACCTGCCCTTGGGAGGGGAACAACAACTGGAAACGGTTGTTATTACCCCGTAGGCTAAGGAGAAAAAGGATGAATCCGACTGAGGAGGGGCAAACATTTTATTAGATAAATGATAAGATTTAACATTATTTGGCTAACTAATAAGATACTGTAATCGTTTTTTCTCTCGAGTTTGTTTCTCAGTGGTCTCTTTAAACTATTTGGTTTGATTATTCTCTTAACCATGGACCTCATGGAAGATATAATATTTGGTAATTCCAATATTTAGTGTGGTTGATTTACTATTTATGGTTTCACGATATCCATGGCTCCTCAAAAGTTGCAAGATATATACCTTTTAGGCTTTATGAAAGTTCTGTGTAGGGAATGTAACACCTCGTAATTTTAACGACACTAAAAGGGAACAAGTTAAAAAATAATATTCAGAATTAAGGAAAACGGACTGCGCTATTGCGTCTGTCTCGAAATTCTGGTCAAGATAGACATTTGGTTTGCGTAAATTGGAAACCGTATAAAGAAGTTATGAGGATTTGAAGTTGGTACACGCAAAGAGGAATTATACACACATGCACACACACACACACAGATATATATATATATATATATAGGGCCCAGGAATTCAAATTTCAGTTCAAAAATTTGAAATCACGAAAATTGGGGGAAGCGGGAAAATTCCCTCCCCAGGGGTGTCGACCCCTTGTTAGGGGGTCGACCCCCCTGGGGCTGAGGTGGAAGATGGTTTATGGAAGCTGATAGCTATATATAGAGGTCCATTTCTCTTTTTATCTTCACTGGAAATCAATGGAGGCCAAACGATGCCGGTGTCTGAGCTAAACTGAATTCTTTATCTTCTACAACAATCAAATAAAGCTAATCAGTTAGAGATTCAAGACTATTCTTCTTCTAGTTCTATTTTTTCTAATCCAATCACTTTGAGTTCTTAGTTGCTTTTAGATTTAAATATTTAAAAGTAAACCTGATATGATTATAGTTTGGATTTGTTCCTGTGACTAAATTATAATGGATCCATTGTAAATTGTAAACATATGACATTCCAAATTGGTTATTACTTGGATCTAAATCTCTATCTAGTCGGACCTATTGTAACTTCTATGACACTCTGTGATATGGGTCTTAAACCTTATTTGTATCAGATCTACTCTTAACTATTGGATCCGAATTATGTAGACATCTAAATTATTAATCAGATCTAGCTTATTATTTAGATCTCCTTGTGCTTATCATATTAGATCTGAACATATTAGACATCCAAATTAATATTTAGATCTTGTCATGCTTATCTTAACATCTTTGCTATGTTAAAACTAGTTAGCTGCCACAATTTCATTGGATCTATGCTTATATGTTCGCCTTTTCACCATGTTAGTATATGTTTATGCCAGTTATGTTGGGACAATCATTTTTGTCGTATTCCCATCACCTTCCCCTTTTATTGTTTATGGCTAGGCTACATTTTAGCCTAGGCATGACGCCAAATTTATGCGAATATGTTAGTTAGGGAACGAGGGAAAATACTAGAATTAGCATATGAATTTGGATGTATTATTCACTATGAACATAATTGGGTAAATGGGCATGAACACTTATAAAGACATGGGCTTAATTTGTTGGTTAATAATTAAGATGCCTAGGATTACAGTAATTAGAAACTGTAACTGCACTTATGACACGAGGTTAGGTTGCACTAGCGGTAGAAGTCTGCCCAGACCCGACCAGCACATCCAACAACCACTAATGTTGAACCTAACGTGAGGGGTTTCAGTGCACAAATACGAGACGGGCTATGACACGAGGTTAGGCCCAACTTGTGGAAGAAGTCTGCCCGGACCCGACCGGTATATCTTGACAAGTTGTAGGCCTAATGTGGGAGGTCTAGCCCATTATAAACCATAAATGGACAAGGTAACGAATTGGAATACTTAACCTAATTAAATCCATAAGGATTGTATGATTATAAACTAAAAATGGGGTTAAGTAAAATTTGGTTGAACAGTGGGTGGGTTAAGTAAATCTGAGGGGGCGGGTAATATTTACATATTGTCCCACAAACTTAGCCCGATAAGGTTATGTAATTAAAGACACCTAGTGGTATACTTAGCCGGTGAAAATAATAAAGTTATGTAATTAAATACACCTTTTAGGGTAAGCATAACTTGTAGAAATAATAGGGTTCTGTAATTAAAGACACCTAGTGTATACATAGCCAATGAAAACCTAGTGGGGGATACAAGACAAAGGGGAGAGCTTGTATCATATTGTGTGGGACCCGTTTCAGCTAGTAACCCGGAGTTGGTATCAAACATATACTCTGAACTAGGTCGGATAAGGGGCACGCTTACTGGGCTGATTATAAGAGATCCAAACATGGAGGACGGTGTGGGCGGTGCAAACCGACCAGGCCATATGCGTGCATAAGCCGGGTAGAAGGTGATAAGACGACCGGGACACCTGTAGATATGGTTGTGCACATTATTAAGACGAGGGGCTTCCACTTTAGGAAGTGATACCTCCTACTGTGGGGCCAACACAAGGTGTCTACACGGGATAGGAAGCCGATCGATTAGGGTAGTAGTTAGGGTACATTTGGGCGTATGCCTAAGTCTACCATGTTAGAGTGGAAGGGATCATCTCATTCAGGTTATACTAGTAATAGTGCAGAGTAATCATTAGTGAAGCGTGTATACTCCATCATGTTACCTTGTCAAGCTCATCTTTTACGATGTTATCCTTCTTATCCATCTTATATACCTGTCATGCTACTTTTTCTTATCTAAAAGTAACTGGACTTGCCAAACTTTATGTCTGACCCTTTTTGTTTCCTCTTCTTCCTTTCGTTCCCCCCTAGGTTCGCAGTGAGGGAATTCTTAGGCTTAGTCAAGACTTGGTTATCATCTTGTTGGAGCCGCTTTTGAAGTATAGCTCAAGTTCTTATCTCTACTGTGGCTTAGCTCTTTTTTTGGGGGGGGGGGGGGAGGGATTATGCTTTTTATATTTATGTACTCTGATGGTACAAGACAGAAGTTATATTATTGTAATGGTTTTTGTGACTTAAGGTATTTTGGACCACGACGTTATGATTTATGTTTGAAATAAAAATTTGATTTTCCGCTGCTATCTTATTTATATTTGTCTTGTAATATTTTGTGTTTGTTTACCTATAACACTTCACGAAACTTAATGCATTCCCTTAGTGAGTGACATTAACGGACGTGGGGTGTCACACAGAAGTTGCTTTGCTATTCTTTGAATCGTTTCTTACCTTTTGCCTTCTTATCCATCTTTCTCTTTCCCTTATCTAAAAGGCTTCTTATATCTGACTTGGTTTATAGTGATAAGTCATACCTAAATATTGAATTTTGTTCCATACAACTTGCGTAATCGAACTTTTCTATTTCAAATAGTGTTTTCTTAAATTTTAGCTTTCTAATTGGCGCCCTGTAGTATGAATTGAGTTCTTTGTGAAAACATAGAAAATGTTTGAAACCCACCAAATACCACAAGAAAATAATTGGTAGAGCTTAGTATTCTATGTATAATCCAAATGCTCGTTTCTATGAGGTTATATATATGTTTGTCAAATATGAAGTTTTTACCCTAACTCGGATAATAAGTCTCAAACGAATATACTACGAGGTATGACATACAATGTAAGAAAACAATGTTATATAGAACTTAATAATAGTTCAACAATCCCGAGTCTACATCTGCTTTTCTTATATTATGATTGTCTTATTCACAACTATCACGACTCTTGTTAGACATCTCTTGATTGACTATAACAATTTCAAATAACTAGTCCATGATGTGGAAGAGACCCTCTTATCCCATTTCCAGTCCCTTATGTAGGTTCCTTCAGCCAATCACCCTGACCCAGGAGTGCTTCTTTATATTTGTCCCCCCATCCTTTACACCGAGGCTCTTGTTTTGTCTTGCCCTCTCTCTATCTAGGAAATCCAGTACGCGGTTTTATCCCTTAGCAAGGATAGCGGGAGTGGGTCGGATGGTTTCAACGGTACTTGCTACCGTTTTGCCTGGGAAGTTATTCAGATTGATTTCTCTATCCCGATAATGTATTTCTTTTTCGGGGGTTCCTTTCCAAGACCTGGATTTTGACTAACCTTGTTCTTATTCCACTAGTACAAAATATGTTTGTTGCTTCGCCTCATTTTCTTCAGTTGTGCTCACAATAGAAGCAAATGATATAATTTGCTTCTGTTGTTAACACAACCGAAGCAAATGCGCTGGAGCAATAGTATTGTTTGCTTCATTTAAAAGAACAACTGAAGCAAATAGTATCATTTGCTTCAGTTATCCTAACAACCGAAGTAATTAAGCTAAAGCAAAAGTGTTATTTGCTTCAATTGTCCATACAATAGAAGCAAATAATGTTATTTGCATTAGTTCCTTAGAAATACAAGCAAATAAATTTATTGGCATATACCGTTATTACATTATAATCATAAATGATTGTCCATATTAATAATCATAAATAACAACTTACATATACCATTATTTCTAGTTTGTTATAATAATAGTTATCAATAAATAATTTATAATTATTAATTAATAAAAGTAATAAGTAATTTTTATATTTAATTATTTATTATAGTTAATATTTGTAAATGTTGATCATAGTTGACATATAATTAATTATATTAAATAATAAACAAATAAATCATAATTAATAATAAAGAGTTAATAATTATTACACAATATTTGATAATTAATATAAACATTTAATATCTAATTAATAATGTAATATTTAATAACTAAGAAGTGAAAGTTAATACTTATTAATTAATATTGAATAATTAATTATTTCTAAGTATAAAATAACTAAGGCAAATAGTTAATAACCAATAAGTAATTATACCATTTAATACTTATGAAGTGATATTTAGTATTTAGTAATTAATTTTAAATAATAAATAATTAAAAATGACTATTAAAAACTAAATAAATGACCAATAATTAATAATTAATAAAATATGTAATAATACATTATTAACATATAGTTGTATTTTTCTTTTAAGGAAAATGTATCGATGAAAATTCTAAGTCGCCATAACAGTATTAGTGATTATTAATAAATAATTTGTAAACAATAAATAAAAATTATTTTCTATAATAGATAATTTATTATCGTATTTAATATTTTATTAATATATTGCATAAACTAAAATGTACACTAAATATATAATAACTTATTACAGTAATGATTTTGTAATTAATGATTTTAAATTTAAGCTAATATATACCTAAAAACTAATAAATAAAAATTTATGATTTATAAATATAAATTATAATTTACCGTTACTATTATAATGAGTAATAATAGATGATTAATGATTTATTATAACTTGTAGTAATTTTCAATAACTAGTAAATTATAATAGCATTCATTTCCTATATTAAATAATTACAAATTAGTTTTAAAAATTAATATTGAATAATTAAAACTCAATATTTGTTATCTAATGTCTAAAATTCAATATTTAATTAATAAGTAATATTTAATAAGTAAGAGTTAATATTAAATCATATAACGATTATTAACCAAAAGTTAATTATTATATAATAATAATAATAATTAATCAATTAATAATATAATTTAATACTTATGGAGTGAAGTTTTGTATTTTAATAATCACCGTTACATAATCATTTATTAGTAATGACTTTCATCCGCTCAAAGCAAACGTGTATCTCAAATTACATGTATTTTGCCGATTACTTTCAACCCACAAATTACAGCAACGGTAAATTGCTTTCATCCCACTTCATTTTTGCCGGGTCCATATAAGCAAGGCTTAAACTGTTATTTTTGATTTTAAGTTACACCAAGCATTAGTTATAATTTTAACATGATGATTTCGTTTAGTCTCATCGTACCGTTGGATCTACTCATGCGGTTGTTATTAAACCTCATCCCTCAGTACAAACACAATCCCAAACCCTTTTCCATTTTTTCTCAAAATTAACAGTCCAGCCGCCATCATGTTTCATACTCTTCAATATTCTTCCTGGATCGACGTCGACTGGATCTCAACTTGGCAAAACCGCTTGTAACACCCCGAATTTTCTGAGAACATTAAAATTAACAAATTCAAGAACACTTAATTTTTAGAAGAAGAATTAAGTGAAATGGGTTGCGCTATTACGTTCGTCTCAAAATTTTGGTCAAGATAGACATTTGGTTTACATAAAACGGATACCTTATGAAGAAGTTATTAAGCCTTGAAGTTTGTATGCATATGAGAAATATATATATATATATATAAATTAAATAAATAAATATGCAAAAAAGTTCAAAACAGCGAATCGGGAGGGGGAATAACCGAACCGGCCCATTTTTGAGGTTGACCCGAGCCTCACTGGGTCGACTAGGGGTTGATTCAAGGTGTTTGGCTGTCAACCCGTGGGCCGATTCGCTTTAAGGCAGATGTGGCATTTGATTGGTTCTGATGGACTCCTTACTGAGTCATTAGGGCTGATGTGGCTATTCTACCTTGTCCGAATGGCTTTGATTTGCTCTAGGTTAATCTGACGGTTCCTATTAAATCAAACTTCTATATAAGCAACCTAATACCTCAACCCTAAATCATATTAAAAATCAAACCAAGAGCCGTCATGCTGCCATTGGACAACCACGAGTAGCCGCCGTTCAACTTGAAGCAAATTAAAAGAGACAAACCAAATCAAATCAAAATTAAACTAAAACAATGATTGTCTACATCAAAGGCGAGCATTTCAACTTCAGAATACAGATTCCAGAAATCAAGATTGTCTTTTGTAAGTGTAGTTATCTTTTAGATGTAAATAAATTTAAGACGTGATTTGATATAAAGTGAAAAATATAATTATACCATGTTGTATAATATTGACGATGCTAATTCATGTTTATTTCTTGTGATGATTTTATCATGAATTGTCTTGGAATGTTTGTGGCTTATTGGACTTGGTGTTGGATTTATTAAAGATTGAGAATGAAACTATCAATATCATATGCAAGTATTATGTTTCATGTTAAGATCTACATATATATATTCATATGCTTTATGTTGGATCCATGTCAAGATCTATCTAGGTTCATATGATTAATGCAAGTTATATGTTTTATGATAGATCCAAGTCACGATCTAATTATACATATGTTCATATGCAAGTTACATGTTAGATCCAAAACTAGATCTATATTTATATGCATGTTTGTAAAGTGGACTTATGCAAGTTCACCTTGTTAGATCTAGTTCACACCTATATGTTAATGTTAAAATTATACATGCCTTGGGATTGGACATGTCATGATTATGTCATATGCTAGTTTATAATTGAGGTTATGTTCACACATGCCTAGATCTACATATTAACATGTTTTAGGCTTATGATTATCTAAGTCTAAATTATATGCAATTTCATGTGACATGTTAAATTATATGAATAAAGTTTTATGCAAAATTTACATGTTTGGTTGAATCTATATTATGCATTTTCCCTTCTTTACCTCTTGTTTATAAATTGGGCTAATATGCGGGCCCAATGACTTTATGTGATTAATACGAATGAACAAACGGGGGTAACGTTGGGATAGTTATTAAATCAAAACATGTTAATAATGTAGGTGGGCCCAAAACCATGTAAATGGTTAAGTGTAACACCCCACCTCCGTTAAGGTCACTCACAGAGGGTATTCAATGTTGTCGAACTATCTTTCCAAGATAAACAAAAGTTAACAATGATACTGAGTGTATATACTAAGATGATTAAAGGTCTATCTTCTACTTAGCTTATCCCTCATGTCACAAATCTGATGGTCGATATCTCTCACGCAAACCATCCTAGTCGAACTTGGCATCCCTCAAGTACAAGCCCCAAAGGCCTAAACCAACATCAGACAAACACCCAAGGAATACCTCCTCCGAATTTGGGTGATTTATGTGAGATGATACTAGTAAAACAACCAAACAATTGAGCATTTAACCAACTCTGTCTATCCTCGCCAATCCTACTCCAAAACTAACGTTGATCGCATAACTGGCTTTGCATTGTCAACTAGATATATGCGGAAGTCTATCTCGAGTTTTTAGGGGGGAAACTCCTAACCTTAATCAAAAAAAAACATCTGCGTACTCATGGACTACTCTAACAGATCGAAAATCGTCGATAAATACATAAAGTGATTCTAGGTAGCTAGGACAAACTGATCCCTTAGGATCGCACGAAATTTCGAGGGTATTCCCGAGGCAAGTCGAAAGTCTAACTATCCTCCTTTCACAATTACTAGCTAATTAATCCATTCCTAGAATCAACCCATAGCCCATGAAACCAAAAACATAAGTATCTCAAATCCTTACAAACCAGAGATAAATGAGCCGAACCACAAATTGGACTTGAGACAATAATGGGATCCTCTACTATACAAGGTCTAGGGTGCAGAGACTCAACTATGGAAGCAGATATAAACGAATGAGAAGCGCAAAAATCAAAAAGAGTACTAGCAGGATGATCAAGAAGAAAAACTAAACTTTTCAACAGAAACCTTACTACCTCTCTCTCAGGTATGCTGGTGGTGAGAGCATGCACTTGCCTTCCAGAAAAACCTGTCTTTTGTTCTTGTCCTTTCCCTTAATTATACGACCCGTTATACCAAAATAAAGATACTTCCTCTTGTTTTAGGTTTTACTATTCTTTCCTCCCCTCCTTTGTGAACCAAGTCCATATCCATGAGTTCTTCATCCTTGTGTTGTGCTCCTTAGCCAAACTCCCTCATATATAAAATGGATAAATTATTATAACTAGAACCATTTTAATCATATTTGGAATTTATTTATTTTTACAATTTAATTAACACTAAAAATTTGCCCATAAATTATCTTTTCTCTCAATTCCCTGTAAACATGATGCCATATCTTTAAAATGATATCTCAATGGCCGCCTTTGATCCAATCCTCAAACAATAATATAAAATATATGACTCCATGAAATCGAAAACAAATGGGTTCGTTGATCTCATATCAACGAGATCTCCACATCCACGGCCTTAGTTTTGGGTGCGGCATAAGAACTGGGGATTGACTTTTCATAGCCGAAGCTGGGTTTACAAACACAATGATTGCTGGTGGCATCGAAGGCAAAACGGGATGTGTATGGAGTTCATGGAGGCAAGAGTGGAAGACGGCCAGAGTTTGGAGGATTTCTGGGCACAAAATTTTCGCATCCTATACAGTGCTCGAATGGAGAAGACAGCAGATGCGTTTTTCATGTTTCATTCGAGATATAGTGAAGGACATGGATGCGGAGAGTTTCATATATATGAATGGTATAATTTATACCATTAGTCTTGAACATAATTAAAATATGTGACATGAAACACTTGTAGAAAATTCACATATATAAAATGTAAAAGATGAATATGCCTAACCTGAGGTTAGACTGAGTTGTGGTGTAAACCTGCCCGGAACCGACCGGCACATCCAGTAACCACAACAATACTTGTCTAATGTGAGAGGTCAGTGCATCAAGCCCAGAAAGACCTGAGGTTAGACTGAGTTGTGGTGTAAAACTGCCCGGAACCGACCGGCACATCCAATAACCACAATAATACCTGTCTAATGTGAGTGGTTGTTGCTTTAATTAATTAATTAATTAAAGCTCATGAACAATCAAGCTAGAAATGGCGAGGTTAAGTAATTAAGGGAACACTTAACCAACTTAACATGTTAACAAGACAAGATTGGTAGGGTTAAGCAATTGAGGAAACACTTAACCAACTTAACATGTTAACTAGACAAGATTGATAGGGGTTAAGTCAAACCAAGGACACTTAACCAATTTAGCATGTTGACTAGAAAAACCCTAGTAACGGGGACCCGTTTCAGCAGTAACCCACATGGATGTATCAAGGTACCCTGAACTAGGCAGGGTGGGGCACGATTACTGGGCTGAATATAAGCGATCAAAAGGGCGGCGGTTAGGTGTGTCAGTATAGGTTCCGACCGAATACCGGCATGCACGGGCTCCGGAGTGGAAAAAGCAGGCACTGGGCACCAGGCGTACACTTGTGCATCTTTGAATCGTGTCAGGGTTGCCATTATTGGACTTGATACACCCTATACTGGAACCAGCACAAGTACTTAAAAATCACGTGGGGCCGCATGACACTGGGAATACATGAATGCGAGTAGGAGCCGATCAATACATGAATGGGATCACTTTATCATGAACATACATTGCTAGTTAAACAGCTCTTAGTGGGTGCAGAGAAGTAAAAGTGGGTGTGATAGCCAAATCTAGTTAAATCTTACTTTACCTCGTTTTACGACTACCTTATCCTTTTGGTATCATTCTAAGTTCAGTTTATTCATGTCATAGTCTTTTACTTTTTTACATGCTATTAAATAACTGGGCTTACTAGACTTATGTCTGACCCATTTTCCTTTCGCTTTTTTTCTTCCATCCCCCTAGGTCCGCAGGGAGGAAACACTTCTGCTTAGTCCAGGTTAGCCAAAGCTTGAAGACCGTAGATGTAAGGCTTGGACTTTCCTTTTTGAGCTATGGCTATGGTCAAGCACTTATTGGGGATTTATGTCATTTTATTTTCAGTATTGCTTCTTTATGTTTTCAAGACAGATGAAAAGTTGTAATAATTTGGAAGGTTGAAACAGTTGTTGAATTGTTGTGTTGAACAAGTATTTATGAAATAATATTGATCTTTTTCCGCTACATAAATTTTCTGTCTTGTAATTTATTAGTATCTTGTACCTTAAAACGCTCCACTGAAGTTAAGGCATTCCCTTTGAGAGTGACCTTAACGGAGGTGGGGTGTTACACTTGGTATCAGAGCTAAAGGTTATCAGATCGGATAAAATTTTTGAAACTATTTTTCAAAAATAAGTCATAAAGAAGCATTTTCAAGAAAAAGTGTTAATTTAAAAAGGCATAATCCCCAAAGCCATATGCACTATCTTTCTATTCTTCGTTTTGAATCTTTCCTTTTTGTTTCAGCATGTCTGGGGATCTTAACCTTCCAGAGGGTGTACCGATACCTGGCTGGTTCAGAATATACCTAGAAGCAAGGGCCAATGACGCGGGCCCAGCAGATATTCCTCCTTCCCCAGCTGCTGCTGCCCCTCCTCCTCCTCCTAGAGGAAATGCTTTCTCAAAGATTTGTAGAGACTTTAGATCCATGGGTTTAAAAGACTTTAAGGGGAGTGAAACATTCGTGGAAGCCAGAAACTGGCTCAAGGAGACTGAGGACTTATTCATTATCTTTGAAATAGATGAGAGGTAGAAACTATAGTTGGTGGTGTGGTTGCTCAAAGACGAGGCCTCCTTCTGGTGGGAAGTCACTAATGTTGAAAGACCGATAGAGACTTGGGAGGACTTTACGGCGAGATTTGAAATGAAGTTCCTCTCACAAGCTGAGCAGAGTCTGCAAATAGAGAAGTTCCTATCACTTAAACAGGGCAGCTTGTCGATCAATGAATACGTCAATAAATTCAACCAGCTTGCTCGATTTAGACTGGAGTTAGTAAACACTCCACACAAGAAGGCTCTCCGCTTTGCCAAAGGACTGAATGAGCCACTATAAGGTTTGGCAATGTCCCATATACCTATGGGAGCGACTTACGAGAGACTGGTGGACATGGCTCTGTTGCAAGAGGAGAACAAAGATGGCAAGAAGGAGGTGAAGAAGGAAGAGCCTCAAAACAAGAAAGGAGATGGATCTCAGAACAAGAAGACGGACCCCAAGAAAGGCGGGAAGGATAATAAATCCCGTAAGAAGATGAAGTGCAATTTCTGTGGGATACCTGGACACTTGGCTAGGGAGTGTAGAAAGAAAAAGAGGAAATTGGGCGCTTGTTTCCAGTGCGGGGATACTGGACACTTGTCTAAGGACTGCCCAAAAAGGCAAGGGCAGGGACAGAGGACTGGATCATCTTCTGGAGGGCTGGTTCATGCTCTCGTTGCACCTCTGCAGGAACGAGGTAGACACATTTCTATTGAGAGTTTAGTTTATCGGTTTGATAATCTTGTTCGTACTCTCTTTGATTCTGGCGCATCGCACTCTTTTATATCTACTGCTTTAGTTGAATCCCTGCACCTAGACACCCATATAGTAGAGGATCCCTTGGTTGTCTCAAATCCAATTGGGGGCTCAGTTTATTCGTCAGTGATTTGTTTGGATTTGGAAATCTCTATTTTAAGCATTGGTTTAAATGTAATGCTTATGTTTTGGGCTTCACGGGCTATGGGTTGATTCTAGGCATGGACTGGCTATCCAGTAATGGTGCCGTCCTCGATTGTGAAAAGAGAGTGGTTAGACTCATGACTCGCCTCGGTAACACTCTCGAAATCTCTTGTAATCCCATGAATTCTGTTATGCTAAGTTATCTAGAATCTCTTGATCCGTCTGTTGATAATTTGCAGTCTGTTAGAGTGGTCCATGAATACTCGGATGTGTTTGAAGAGGTAAAGGGCTTACCTCCGAAGCGGGAGATAGACTTCCGCATATACCTCGTTGACAATGCAAAACCCGTTGCTTTACCCGTTAGACACATGGCTCCAAGGGAGAGAAAAGAACTCAGCAAGCAAGTTAAAGAGCTGCTTGAAAAGGGGTTCATAAGACAGAGTATTTCTGAATGGGGTGCTCCAGTAGTGTTCGCGACCAAAGCCGATGGTTCACTCCGCCTATGCGTGGATTATAGGGAGCTGAACAAGCTGACCAAGAAGAATAGGCACCCACTCCCAAGAATTGACGATCTGTTTGATCAGCTCGTAGGTGCATCCGTTTTCTCCCAACTAGATCTGGCTACCGGGTTTCATCAGCTAAGAGTGGCTGAGGATAGCATTGACAAGACTGCATTTAGGACCCCGGATGGTTTCTTCGAGTGGCTTGTCATGCCTTTAGGCTTGACAAATGCACCTTCCTATTTCGTGGGCTTGATGAGCAGGGTGTTCCGGGAATTCCTCAATATGTTTGTGGTGGTCTTCATGGACGATATTTTGATCTTCTCGAAGAGTGAGGAAGAGCATGCTCACCACCTAAGGGAAGTCATGGATACTCTCTGTGCACATCAGTTGAAAGCCAAATTCTCCAAATGTCATTTCTGGAGAGAAGAAGTTAGATTCCTTGGACATGTGGTGTCCAAAGAGGAGTTAGCCGTGGACCCCGCAAAAGTGGTTGTTGTGCAAGATTGGAAGATTCCACTAAACGCAACTGAAGTCTGAAGCTTTCTCAGGCTAGCAGGCTTTTACCGGAAGTTCATTAAAGAATTAGTGAAAATCTCAGCTCCACTTACAAGGTTGACGAAGAAGAACCTAGTTTTCGCTTAGGATTTGGATTGCGATATTGCTTTCCAACGCTTCAAAAGGGCTCTAACAACAGCCCCAGTTCTGACATTGCCTGATGGGAGCAAGATGTTTACAGTATACACGGATGCATGTGATACAAGATTAGGCACTGTCTTGATGCAATAAGGGAAGGTAGTAGCTTATGGTGGAAGTCAGTTGAAAGTACATGAGAAAAACTACCCAACCCACGACCTAGAATTGGCGGCCATCGTTTTCGCTCTTAAGTCTTAGCGCCATTATCTCCTAGGTCAGAAGTTTGAATTGTTTACTGACTATAAATCGTTGAAGTACCTTTTCTCGCAGAAAGATCTCAACTTGAGGCAGCAAAGATGGATGGAGTTTCTTGCCTCATATGATTTTGAGATTTCCTATACTCCTGGCAAGGGCAATGTGGTAGCAGACGCTCTGAGTAGAAAGAAGATGACCTTAAGCCCTCTCTTTGTAGAAAGGCAAAGCTTGGAGTACATAGCCAACTTTCACTTTAGACCCTCCTCTGAATTTGTACCTGGCTTGTTAGCAACATTGAAAGTGCGGCCTACACTTTTTGACTCAATAGGAACCGCACAATGTGAAGACCCTCAGCTAACAGATGTGATAGATAAGCTGATTAGGGGTGAGACTTCGAGTCACCTCAATAAATACTCCATCGATGATAAGGGATGGTTGAGACGTGATGGAAGGCTATGCGTCCCACAAGTAAGAGATTAAGTGAAAACGGTTCTAGAAGAAGCACACCATTCAAAGCTGACCATACACCCAGGCGGAGACAAAATGTATAAAGACATCAAAAGAGTTTTCTTTTGGAATGGCATGAAGAGGGACGTAGCTGAATTCGTTTCTAAGTGCATGATATGCCAACAGGTCAAGGCGGAGCAGAAGAAGCCTGGTGGTTTGCTTCATCCTCTAGAGGTCCCACGGTGGAAATGGGATAGCATTTCGATGGACTTTATTGATGGGTTGCCTAGGTCAAGCAGGGGCAATACCAGTATTTGGGTAATAGTGGACCGGCACACAAAAAGCGCTCACTTATTCCTGTCAAAAGTAGAAGGACTGCCTCATCTCTAGCATCTCTATATCTTAAAGAGATAGTTCGACTGCATGGGATACCTTCCGGAATAGTAAGCGATCGAGACCCTATCTTTACAAGCGAGTTCTGGAAGAGTTTGCAATAGGTTGTAGGCACACAACTATGTTTAAGCACGGCCTACCACCCCCAAACCGATGGACAGACGGAAAGGGTGAACAGAGTCTTAGAAGACCTCTTGAGATTGTGTGTTCTTGACTTTGGAGGGACATGGGAAGATCATCTTCCTCTGGTGGAGTTTGCCTACAACAATAGCTACCAAGCTACAATAGGCATGGCACCCTTCGAAGCCTTATACGGGAGACCGTGTCGATCACCAACCTGTTGGTGGGAATCCACAGATAACCTTATACTTGGGCCAGACACGATTAGGGAAACCTCAGAAAAGGTGGACCTAATAAGAAGACGAATGAAGACTGTTCAAGATAGATAGAAGTCCTATGCAGATAAAAGAAGGACCGACCTTGAGTTTGAGGTTGGATACAGAGTGTTCCTTAAAGTATCTCCTTTGAGGAATTTGTTCGCTTTGGATCCAAAGGGAAATTGGCGCCTAGATTCATAGGACCATTTCCTATCACTGAAAGAATTGGGACGATGGCCTACAGATTAGAGCTACTGAAAAGTTGGCTGGAGTTCACAATGTCTTTCATGTTTCTCACCTACGGAAGTGCTTACATGAGTCTGCGGAAGTGGTGGAACCAAAGATACTAGAAGAGGTAGAAGTAGAACGAGAAGCAACAGTGAGAAGAATCCCAACTTGTATCTTGGGAATGGAAGTCAAAAAGCTACGCAACCGTGAAGTCAAGTTTGTTAAAGTACAATGGAGTGACAATGAAGAAGACGCGACTTGGGAGACCGAAAGCAAGATACGCGCAGCCGACCCTTATCTTTTTGAGGGTACATCTTTGATCTCTGCTTTATCATAAGTTTATTCATGCTTAGTTATCTTCTCGGTCCTATTTCTTGATCCTTAGTAGAAATCAATGGATGTAAACATGTATTTGAAACATGTTATGGTTGATGGTTGCAAAGTGGTTGCAAGTGGTTGCTAGTGATTGCTCGTGGATGCATATGCACATACACATTAGGTTCTAGATCGGCTCAATCACTTTCATATTGCATTTGCATATGAACGCATGAAATTGTAAACTTGATGTATTATCATATGGACATTGCATTTGTATGAATGATTGTGCACTCATGTAGAATTATGAATAGGAAAAAATGCATACATAATGGACTCATGGCACTCTCATGATTCGCATTAAGGAGGTCAACTGGATCAGTAGACCACCTGATTTTGCACTAGATAAGAGACATATACACACACTCTGCATATGTTCATATGGCATTAGAAGTCTTTTAAGGACAATGGATGCTTGTGGATGATGGATGAGTAGATGGATGATTGGATGTTAAGATGCATTCTTCTTAACTTGAAGATTTCGGGGACGAAATCCATTAAGGAGGGGAGAATGTAATACCCTAAATTTTCTGAGAATATTAAAATTAACAAATTCAAGAACACTTAATTTTTAGAAGAAGAATTAAGTGAAATGGGTTGCGCTATTACGTTCATCTCAAAATTTTGGTCAAGATAGACATTTGGTTTGCATAAAACGGATACCTTATGAAGAAGTTATTAAGTCTTGAAGTTTGTATGCATATGAGAAAAATACATATATATATATAAATTAAATAAATAAATATGCAAAAAAGTTCAAAACAGCGAATCGGGAGGGGGAATAACAGAACCGGCCCGTTTTTGAGGTCGACCCGAGCCCAGCTGGGTCGACTAGGGGTTGATTCAGGGTGTTTGGCTGTCAACCCGTGGGCCGTTTCGCTCTAAGGCAGATGTGGCATCTGATTGGTTCTGATGGACTCCTTGTTGAGTCATTAGGGCTGATGTGGCTATTCTATCTTGTCTGAATGGCTTTGATTTGCTCTAGGTTAATCTGACAGTTCCTATTAAATCAAACTTCTATATAAACAACCTAATACCTCAACCCTAAATCATATTAAAAATCAAACCAAGAGCCGTCATGCTGCCATTTGACAACCTCGAGTAGCAGCCGTTCAACTTGAAGCAAATTAAAAGAGAAAAACCAAATCAAATCAAAATTAAACTAAAACAACGATTGTCTACATCAAAGGCGAGCATTTTAACTTCAGAATACAGATTCCAGAAATCAAGATTGTCTTTTGTAAGTGTAGTTATCTTTTAGATGTAAATAAATTTAAGACGTGACTTGATATAAAGTGAAAAATAGAATTATACCATGTTGTATAATATTGACGATGCTAATTCATGTTTGTTTCTTGTGATGATTTTATCATGAATTGTCTTGGAATGTTTGTGACTTATTGAACTTGGTGTTGGATCTATTAAAGATTGAGAATGAAACTATCAATATCATATGCAAGTATTATGTTTCATGTTAAGATCTACACACACACACACACACACACATATATATATATATATATATATATATATATATTCATATGCTTTATGTTGGATCCATGTCAAGATCTATCTAGGTTCATATGATTAATGCAAGTTATATGTTTTATGATAGATCCAAGTCACGATCTAATTATACATATGTTCATATGCAAGTTACATATTAGATCCAAAACTAGATCTATATTTATATGCATGTTTGTAAAGTGGACTTATGCAAGTTCACCTTGTTAGATCTAGTTCACACTTATATGTTAATGTTAAAATTATACATGCCTTGGGATTGGACATGTCATGATTATGTCATATGCTATTTTATAATTGAGGTTATGTTCACACATGCCTAGATCTACATATTAACATGTTTTAGGCTTATGATTATCTAAGTCTAAATTATATGCAAGTTCATGTGACATGTTAAATTATATGAATAAAGTTTTATGCAAAATTTACATGTTTGGTTGAATCTATATTATTCATGTTCCCTTCTTTACCTCTTGTTTATAAATTGGGCTAATATGCGGGCCCAATGACTTTATGTGATTAATACGAGCGAACAAACGGGGGTAACGTTGGGATAGTTATTAAATCAAAACATGTTAATAATGTAGGTGGGCCCAAAACCATGTAATTGGTTAAGGCCATGAATGGTGTAATTTATACCATTAGTCTTGAACATAATTAAAATATGTGACATGAAACATTGGTAGAAAATTCACATATATAAAATATAAAAGATGAATATGCCTAACCCGAGGTTAGACTGAGTTGTGGTGTAAACGTGCCTGGAACCGACCGGCACATCCAGTAACCACAACAATACATGTCTAATGTGAGAGGTTAGTGCATCAAGCCCAGAAAGACCCGAGGTTAGACTGAATTGTGGTGTAAAACTGCCCGGAACCGACCGACACATCCAGTAACCACAACAATACCTGTCTAATGTGAGTGGTTGGTGCTTTAATTAATTAATTAAAGCTCATGAACAATCAAGCTAGAAATGGTGAGGTTAAGTAATTAAGGGAACACTTAACCAACATAACATGTTAACAAGACAAGATTGGTGGGGTTAAGCAATTGAGGAAACACTTAACAAACTTAACATGTTAACTAGACAAGATTGGGGTTAAGTAAAACCAAGGACACTTAACCAATTTAGCATGTTGACCAGAAAAACCCTAGTAACGGGGACCCGTTTCAGCAGTAACCCATATGGATGTATCAAGGTACCCTGAACTAGGCAGGGTGGGGCACGATTACTGGGCTGAATATAAGCGGTCAAAAGGGCAGCGGTTAGGTGCGTCAGTGTAGGTTCCGACCAAGTACGGGCGTGCACGGGCTCCGGAGTAAAAAAGCAGGCACTGGGCACCAAGCGTACACTTGTGCATCTTTGAATCGTGTCAGGGTTGCCATTATAGGACTTGATACACCCTATACTGGAACCAACACACGTACTTAAAAATCACGTGGGGCTGCATGACACCGGGAATACATGAATGCGTGTAGGAGCCGATCAATACATGAATGGGATCACTTTATCATGAACATACATTGCTAGTTAAACAACTCTTAGTGGGTGTAGAGAAGTAAAAGTGGGTGCGATAGCCAAATCTAGTTAAATCTTACTTTACCTCGTTTTAGGACTACCCTATCCTTGTGGTATCATTCTAAGTTCAGTTTATTCATGTCATAGTATTTTACTTGTTTACATGCTATTAAATAACTGGGCTTACCAGACTTATGTCTGACCCCCCCCCCCCCCCCCCCCAGGTCCACAGGGAGGAAACACTTCTGCTTAGTCCAGGTTAGCCAAAGCTTGAAGACCGTAGATGTAAGGCTTGGACTTTCCTTTTTGAGCTATGGCTATAGTCAAGCACTTATTGGGGATTTATGTCATTATTTTTAGATTGCTTCTTTATGTTTTCAAGACAGATGAAAAGTTGTAATAATTTGAAAGGTTGAAACAGTTGTTGAATTATTGTGTTGAACAAGTATTTATGAAATAATATTGATCTTTTTCCGCTGCATAAATTTTCTATCTTGTACCTTAAAACGCTCCACCGAAGTTAAGGCATTCCCTTTGAGAGTGACCTTAACAGAGGTGGGGTGTTACACCGCTCCTCTTTGCAACCTTCATGTTTCATGCTCTTCATCCCTCTTCCTCCCTCGACGTCGACTGAATCTGGACTTGCGAAATCTCTCGTCTTCACGATGATTATCATGACAGAGTGCGAAGGAGGAAGCTGAGGTCTTTGAGCTAGTTCTCGTAGTCCACCTCTCCCAGGTTAGGGTAATCATCTCAATCTGATTATTATCGATGATTTTCTTTTGATTATAGGAGTGTTAATTCATTTTTATACTTGACAAGTTTCCATTTGGTACAACAACTGTTTTCAGTACTCTTTTCGTAAAATCTGCTTGTTAAATCTAGATGTTTTATCGATGCTTCTTACATCGGCCTTTATTGCCTGATAATGTTAGCAAGTCAGAATACCCCCCCCCCATTCGGATGTTTACCGTTTGCTTACAAAGTGTTTTATTAGTTACAGTAATCCATGATGATACGAAATAAGTATGGCTGCTTAGCAAATTGGCAATTCCAATCTCACAAACCAATACTCCATTACAACAACATTATTTTTTGGCTTTTCATTCAAGAAAATAAGCTAGATAATATGTATTAATTATGGTGAATTGGAAGTAGTAAGTTTTAACAATTTAAATAGCATTCTGAAAATTAGTCTTATCCTTTTTGATTGTATTGTAAGATAAACTAAATTATGTTATTACCGAGCTTCAAAATTTTTGAGGTGGTCCTCGATATGTTTTCCATTTCAGACTAGCCAACAACTATAAATTTTATTTGGCATTATTATACTGCAATTAACATGGCTGTTGTTTTTCTACATCAATGTAATATTTATTTCTACTACTGAATGTATGATTAGAAGCCAACTATTTTACATATAACCATGTATTTGCAGGACATTCATGAACAAATAAGTGACTTTGTTTCTGGTTTTTAGGCATGCTTTCTTTGTAAAGGAAGATAAAAGACAAGGTTTAAAATATTTATTAGACTTTTGAGATTTGAAATTTTCATAGAAAACCATGAAATATGTTTTTAATAGCTGTCTACAACTTGAGATAGATATTGTTTGGCAGTTTTAAATCAAAACTTATCGTATCCAAGACAGCTTAAAAAAAAGTTCATGGCTAGTACCTTAATCCTTTATTAAGTCTGCCTTTCTTGGTTTCTTATCAAAAAAGACGTTTGATGTATGCTATTGTGTTATATTTTTCAGTTTAGTTTATTTATATCCTGACTTTTAGAAACATTGTTGATTGTGGTTTATAAACAAGTTGTATGCATTCATCCAACCAATTACATTGAACCATGATTTATGTTGGTTGTAAACTTACATTCTCGCTAAATTAATTGTTTATAAGCAAACAAGATCTTGCTATTCAAACAACCTATGTGATAAGTATAGTAGCATGGAGAGCTCAGTGAAAAATCATTGCCCAATTTGTTATGAGGTGCTTCCAGTGATGTACTATTTTTAGTATTTGTCATATGCTGAATCTCATATAATTACTTATTTTAATAAAATTTTGCTCTCTAATATCTTTTTGACTCGCTGAATGAAATAAGAGCATCAAAATGTTATCACACACCGCATGTAAGGTGTTTAAGCGAGATTATGACTCATGATTAGTATTTATCGTTGTTGTTTTTTTACTTCTGTTTTGTTCATTTCTTAATCCATATTTTCTTTTGGTATAATATATATTCATGCCCAATATGCTCCAAATCAATAGTCAAATTGATGAAAAAAACTTGATGAACATGTAATATATTTTCTACTCTTTTTTAGTGTCATATATGCTAGTGTGTGACACACATGATGGTATTTAGATTATGTACATTTGTTTACATAACCAGAACCACTCATTTATCAGTTTTTTTATATAAATATGTGTAGTAAACATTAAACGAATGGATATAGTTACTTAGAGGAAATACTATATTTGTACAAAAGTTTGCTACAAAATTTGACGATTGTAACTATCTTATTCATCAGTCACATGTTTTGCTGATACTATATAGGCTTCTGCAGTGTAAGGGTTGACTGGTTTTGAGGCCAATTTTCCCTCACACTAAGGAGTGTTAGTTGTCATAATGTAAACCATTTTATTCATCTAGCTAGCTTTATTTTTCTTTACTTTTAGCAAAGAAGGGAATTTTACTTCTTTAGAAATTATTATTTTCATTTCTTGTCTTCATTTATAGCTTGATCTTGTACTTATTACCCATTTTACAGGTAACGCTTGCTCATATCATTGGTTTTATGGAATTTCTTACTAAGCTAACATGCAAATAATATGATAAAGACATAAAGAGTGCATATCATCCTGGATTCAGCAAAAATTGATGCAGATAACAACGTATGTTCAATTTTTATCCCATTATCTGATCAACCTCTAGATTCCAACATTTATTAAATACAATGCATCTCTGATACAATATTCTCTTACGCTATTTAGAGTTTTCAGTAAATTCAGTATTTCTTCACTATTATAGTCCTGCACAACCAATAAATTTTTACATGTCTACATACATGAGGCAACCTTTATATGCTAGTTTACTTATGAATAATTTACACATTAAAACATGCACTTGCCACTTTATACCCAAATATGTTCAATGGACAACTGAACGTCTTCATCATATGCCTGATTTGATATTTTGTCTTCTTCAACAACTGCCAAATGTTGCAGGTAATGTAGATCTACATGCAAGGCACCTAGGATTGATAAAAGGATCTGCTGCATCATTTTGAAACTTGATTGGATTACTTTTTTTTAGGAATTCCTATTCTCAGAGTTTATATGTATTGAGGATATGTATTGTAACACCCCACCTCCGCCAGGGTGGCTCTTGCAAGCAACTCCGACTTTGGTGGGGTGTTTTTAAAACAAGGTAAACATGCATAATGATATAGCAAGGCAGGACATGACATATATATATATATGTAAATAAACAGAGTAAGTAGATAAAACAGCGGAAGATTTTTAAACCATTTCAAAACGCAAGTCTGGTACATCAAAATATCAATTTCCCAAAATTACAAGTCTAGATAAATACATCATCTGATAAACTGAAATACATGAGTACTATCCCCAAATAAGAGTGATAAACCATAGCGGTTCAAGTCCAAGGCATACTTGAGCTATCCAAGGAAGCAGCTAAAATCCAAGCTAGGCTCTAGTATTCCCTCCCTGAGAACCTGGGGGGGGGGAACGGAAGAAAAGAGGCGAAAGAAAACAGGTCAGTCAAAAAGACTGAGTAAGCCCTGCTACGATCAGTCTATAAACTAATAAAGTTAACATCATGATGGAAACTGAGATGATCATAGATAACAACATACTGGCATGATAAATCAACTACAAGATAGATAGAGGTGTCATCGCATAAAACAAGGTTAAGTTTTGCACCACGGTGTACTAGCAAACCAACATAACAGGTATTGATCCCTTAGCCCAAACTTTGGCCCAATAACATGAAGTGACCTTAATATAAGGTCCAGCCCAACGGTCTAGTCGATCGGCTCCCTATAAACCTAACACGTCAAGTGTTGGTGTCCATATGGCCCACATATGGTTGTAGTTAGTCTGTGCTGGGTCCCCCTTTGGGTGTATCAAGCCCTCGGGTGTCAACCCCGGACACTTAAGCAATAATGCACAGCCCTAACCTACTGGTACCCGTGCCTCGAGTTTGTCCAACACCGGACTACGTGCACGTCCGCAGCCCGCCTGAACCCGCACCCCTGTACCACTCAGCCATCGTCCTTTTGGTCGCTTACATCCGTTCAGTAATCGTGCCCCGCCCTAGCCTAGCTTCTAGGGTTGTGAATGATACCAAACTGGGATTACTGTTAGAACAGACCACGTTGCTAGGGTTTTCTAAGAGGGTTAAGTGTGGTTTAACCCCTCACTAATCATGGATTAAATTAGTTAAGTGTAATCAACGGTTCACCACTTAACCCCATCTAATCCCTTGTATCCCCAAATTGGTTAAGTATTAGTGGACCCTGACTTAACCCTAATCATGAGGCATTAATTAACTTAATGCACCTTAACCTCTCACATTAGACCTTGTTGTGGTTACTAGTTAGGCCGGGCGGGTCCGGGTAGGTTTACACCACAACTTAGTCTAACCTCGGGCTTTGGCACCACATGACCAACTTCTCACATTGGGTCCTATTGTTTGTAGCCACTAGTTAAGCCGGTCGGTTCCGGGTAGAATTACGCTACAAACTCAACCCAACCTCGAGTTGGCCACACTTTTGTTTTCTAAGTGTCATGTCCACTTTATTTCAAAACATAATTACAAGTCAACAAATGCTTGGGTAGACCTAACTTAATAGGTAAATTCCCAAGGGGTAGACCTAACTTAATAGGTAAATTCCCAATCTTATATTTCCATGTATTTTAAGTTTACCCAAACCCCCAACGTCATTTTATCGCTTACATATTCGTAATAACGCATAAAGGATAGGAAGAGGGAACTTGGCACAACATACATGATGAACTTGCTTATCACAACAAACATGCATAACATGTTAGACTTGCATAACTTAGCATAGTGAACTAGCATATTACCATAAACATGCATAACATGTTAAACTTGCATAACTTAGCATAGTGAACTTGCATAAACATGCATAACTTGTCAAACATGCACAACTTGTCATTTTAAACTTGCATAACTTGTCAAACATGCACAACTTGTCATTTTAAACTTGCATAACGTGTCAAACATGCACAACTTGTCATTTTAAACTTGCATAAGCATGCATAACTTGTCAAACATGCACAATATAGCAAAATGAACTTGCATAAACATACATAACTCATTTAACTTGCAAATCATGGCATAGTGGACTTGCATAAATATGCATAACTCATTTAACTTGCAAATCATAGCTTAGTAAACTTGCATAAACATGCATAACTCATTTAACTTGCAAATCATGGCTTAGTAAACTTGCATAAACATGCATAACTCATTTAACTTGCAAATCATGGCTTAGTAAACTTGCAAATCATGTTTAACTTGCAAATCATGGCTTAGTAAACTTGCATAAACATGCATAACTCAATAAACTTGCAAATCAAGGCTTAGCAAACTTGCATAAACATGCATAACTCAATAAACTTGCAAATCAAGGCTTAGCAAACTTGCATAAACATGCATAACTCAATAAACTTGCAAATCAAGGCTTAGCAAACTTGCATAAACATGCATAACTCAATAAACATACATAAATCCCAACTTGCATCACATATTAACTTTAGAGTTTCTAAAATAAAGGTAAGAGGGCTTACAAATATTAACAAGTCACAAATCCACCAAATAAGATGAAGAAGCCCTTTGAAAACCCAAAACAAAGCTTCAAATAAGAAAACCCTTTTGCAAAATCCCAAAAACACAAACTTAGCAAATCAAACTTGCAACTTAATGAAGTATGCAAGTTATTAAGCATTCATACAACATAGAAAAGGTTGTATGATCATCATATCTTCATAGGAATGATTCATGAAGAGATTGGAGGCTAGGGTTTTTAGGTGGAGGCCATTTGAGAATTCAATTTGACATAGTTTGGTTGCAAGAATGATTAATGGGGTTTTAGGGTAGGATTAGGGTTGTATTTATAGAAGATTAGAGTGTTTTTAGCCCTAGGATTAACCCTAGGTGAATTTTGGCCCGTCAGATTTCGGAATGCTCTAGAACCAGGCCACACAATCAAGCCCAAACCAAAGTGGTGCGCCAGGCTAATCTGCCTGGCTACCCCCTGTCGACAGGGCAGTCGACATGCTAAGACCCCTGTCGACAGGCCTGTCGACATGGGGTCCTGGGCGGGAATTTTTCCCGCCTGCCCAGTTTGCCCCAACCCATGTTTTTAATTTCAAATTTAAATCTGTTTTTACTTAGGAATTTTCTGAAAACTTCGATGGGCCTTAACTGGGTCATACGGACTCCGATTTTCAAAAACTCGGACTCTATTTCGCGTATTTTTCCGAGACGAACGTAATGGCATAGCCCGTTTCCCTTGATTCAGATTTTAGAATTAAATTCTGCCTCAATTTACATTATTACAGGTTATTGAAAATACGGGTTGTTACATTCTCCCCTCCTTAAAGGATTTCGTCCCCGAAATCTTCAAGTTAGGAAGAACATATCCTACCATCCAACATCCATCTACTCAAAACATCATTCACGAGCAATCATTGTCCTTAAAAGATTCTAAATGCTGTATGAACATATGCAAAAGTGTGTGTATATGTACTTACCTAATGCAAAAATCAAGCGGTTACTGATACAGTAAACCTCCTTAATGCATATGTATGTCAGTGAAATGAATCCATATGTATGCAAATTCCTAAATTCATAGTATCTATATGAGTGCACATAACATTCATCCATATGCAACATCCATGTGGTGGCACAACAAGTTTCAATCATGAATAAACATAAACACTCATGCATATGCAACATGAAGAGTGTGTGAGCCGATCTAGTGCCTAATGTGTATAATGCATCCACGAGTAACCACTTGCAAACACTTGCAACCACTTGCAACCATCAAACATAACATGTTTCAAACACATGTTTCATCCAAAGGGTTTCTACCTAAGGTTCTCATGACAAGATAAACACGATAAACTAGATAAACTAGATAAACTCCTTTTTGGATTACAAGAAATCCATTCAAACTCTGACATATAGTACTAACCGATGAGTCTTAACCCCCTTACAGAAATAAGATCGAGAATGGGACCGAGAGGATATATACAAAAGTTAACTTGCAAGCAAGCTCCACAGGAAAACAAGGATCAAGGATGCACTCTTAAAAAAAAGATATGATGCGCGTATCTAGTCTTCACTCTTCTTAGTTACGTTTCCTTGAGCTTAACTCTACTGTGCTTTGACTATCTTTCACTTCATGATTCCTTGGCTTCCTAACTCCTATTTCCCAAATTCGAGTTGGAACGCATTTCATTATCGCCTCTCGTCTTTCTTTTCCACTTATTCTTCTTTCTGTATACTTGGCTTAAACATAATATAACCTCATGATTTCATGCAAGCTCTCCAAAATTCACTAGTGAATCCTGGATCTCGTCTATTTACTATAAAGTATTCCACGCAGCAGAATTTTTCTTGAAAATACCAATCCACGTTGCCAATTGCCCTTATAAACGTGATTTTCTATAACTCATGCTTAATCGAAATGAACCATCCGCCTATTAGTGATAGGCCATACCTAGATTCAGTTGCCTACCCATGGCTTCCTGTAGGTTATTTCATAACTGGCCAACTTCTTGAGGATAAACCGTTGCTAACCGTGATGCAGTCCTCTCGCTCTTTACCGGACTGAAATGAGCACTCTTCGTGAGTCTACCTATTATGACCCTCATACCCGTATTCCCTTTCTTTGATCTAGGTAGTCCATCCACATAATCTATCGAGATGTTTTCACACTTCCCTTGCGGAACTTCCAATGGAGGTAATGGCCCGCTGGGCTTTTATGACTTGGCCTTAACCTGGTGGCACAACATGCATCCTGAGACCAACTCGGCCACCTCCTCGAGTGATGCGCATCTTCAAGAACCTTCTTTACCCAGTCCTCCGCTCGAGGAACTCATAATCTCTCATCGCGCCTTAGTCATCCCTTGTCATCTATAATATATCTAGTGAGGTGACTTAACATCTCGCCTCGAACCGACTGGTCCATGTTCTTGACTAACTGCGGGTCTTCTTCCTGTGAAACCCCCTTCTTGATCCAGAAGAGTAAGTCTAAGCTCAGGGAATGCTAACTAACTAGCCAAACGGAGAAAGCTTCTTACTTAAATTGCCCTCCTTAAAGTTTTCCGGTCTTAAACCGCAACCACTTTAGCGGAATCCACCGCTAAGCCTTACTTAGGAACTATGTGCCCAAGAAATCCAACTTCTTTCCTCCAAAGTGACATTTGGAGAACTTGACCTTCCACTGGTGGCTCTAAGCGTATCCATCTCCTTCTTGAGATGTATAGCATGTTCTTCCTCGTTCTTTTGAGGAGATCAAAATATCGTCTATGACGACCATGACAAACTTGTTCAAGGACTCCCTAAACACCCTACCCATCCAGTTTACGTAATATGCGGGTGCATTAGTCAAACCAAATAGTATGAATAGCCATTCTAAAACCCATCTAGAGCCCTAAACGTAGTCTTGTCAATTCCATCCTCAGCCATCCTAAGCTGATGGAATCCGGTAGCTAGATCAAAAGAAAACAGATGCTCCTACAAGCTGATCAAACAAATCATTGATCCTTGGTAACGGTTATCTATTCCTCTCACGATAATCAACACATAAGCGAAATAAACTGTCCACATCAGTAACGAATACTACTGGAGCACCCTACTCGAAAATGCTTCGTCTCAGGAAGTTCTTCTCAAGCAACTCCTTGACTTGCTTTCTTAACTCTCATCTCGTGAGGTCACGTGCCTAACCAGCCACGAAACTGGCTTGGTGTTACCAACCAGATAATGCGGAAATCTATCCCCAGATATCAGGATATTCTCGGACCACCCTCACAGATTGCAAACTATCGATAGACGAGTTGAGGGATTCAAGATAACATAACATGACGGGTCCCATAGGGTTACTAGAAATTTCTAGGGTATTACCGAGGCGGATCATGAGCCTCACAAACCTATATACAAAAACCAAGAATGGCTTCAAAACAGGACAACCATTCCATGCCCAAAACCAACCCATATCCCCTGAAACCGAGAATATAAACATCCCACGAGAATTCTATACTCAAGATAGAAATTTCCAAATCCACTCAGACCACAGACGAACGGGCAGAACCCCCAATTGGATTTGAAACACATACGGGATCATCAACCAGACTAGTACTTAGGTGCAAAACTTTTCAACTAGATCGGATGAAATAAAACTATGCGATGTGCCAGAATCAAACAAAATTCGAACAGGGAAAATCAGAAAATGTAAACCAGATTTTCAACAGAAACACTACCTCTATCATAAGCTGGAAGAACGGGGTTGAGGGGATGAATTCGCCCTCCAGATAGTCCTGCACACTGAGTCTGACCTTGCCCTTGTTTCCTCGGGCAATCCTTGCTGAAATGTCCAAACTCACCACAATCAAAGCATTCGCCCCGCATCCTCTTCTTCTTCCTACATTCCCTGGCTATATGTCCAACTTTACCACAGAAGTTGCATTTCATATTCTTGCCCCGTTTCCCGGAATTTACTCTCTTGCCTTGAGACTCATTTGCCTTGACCTCTTTCTTGTCATTGTCATCTTCTTCTTGAAGTAGGGCCATATTCACCAAATTCTCGAAAGTCGCCCCCAAGGGTATATGAGACATGGCCAAACCATGTAATGGCTCGTTTAATCCTAGAGCAAAGTGTAGGGCCTTCTTCTGAGCTGTATTAACCAAGTCTAAATCGACCCGAGCCAGTTGATTGAACTTATCTATGTATTCCCTAATAGTCATGTCCCCTTGCTTCAGTAATAAGAACCTTAGTCCAAACCTTCCTCTAAAGTCATCCCAAGTCTCGATTGGCCTAGTAGCGGTGGTGACTACCCACCAACGTGCAGCTTCTTCCTTTAGCAACCATACTGCCAATAAAACCTTCCTGCGGTCACCTATATCAAAGGTGGCTAAAAGATCTTCGGTCTCTTTCAACCAATTCCTTTCCTCTACTAAAGTCTCTGTTCCACTAAAATTCTTGACACCCATCATCTTAAAGTTCTTACAAGTTTCCGCAAAATCCGCTTGTGGAGGCTGAGGGAGAAGAGGAACATCAGCTACGGAAGGAGGAGGAGGAACCGCGGCCTTGACTGGAAAGACAACATTAGAGACACCCGGGACCGGTGCCGTGACTTCCAAGTACCGACGAAACCAATCGGGTATTGTTACCCCTTCGGGTAAGATGAGATTATCAGACATGCTGGAAACGAAAAGAAAAGAGTTCAAACGAGGGATCAAAGGATAGTGCTAATGGCTTTTGGGGAATAGCCTTTTTAAAAATAACTAGACTTTTCTTTGGAAAATACTTAATACTTGGTTTTGAAAATAGTTTTTCAAAGAGTTTTAAAAACCTTTTTATCCCTTCTCGTAAACCTGGCTCCGATACCAAATTTAACACCCCACCTCCGCCAGGGTGGCTCTTGCAAGCAACTCCGACTTTGGTGGGGCGTTTTTAAAACAAGGTAAACATGCATAATGATATAGCAAGGCAGGACATGACATATATATATATATATATATGTAAATAAACAGAGTAAGTAGATAAAACAGCGGAAGATTTTTAAACCATTTCAAAACGCAAGTCTGGTACATCAAAATATCAATTTCCCAAAATTACAAGTCTAGATAAATACATCATCTGATAAACTGAAATACATGAGTACTATCCCCAAATAAGAGTGATAAACCATAGCGGTTCAAGTCCAAGGCATAATTGAGCTATCCAAGGAAGCAGCTAAAATCCAAGCTAGGCTCTAGTATTCCCTCCCTGAGAACCTGGGGGGGGGAACAGAAGAAAAGAGGCGAAAGAAAACAGGTCAGTCAAAAAGACTGAGTAAGCCCTGCTACGATCAGTCTATAAACTAATAAAGTTAACATCATGATGGAAACTGAGATGATCATAGATAACAACATACTGGCATGATAAATCAACTACAAGATAGATAGAGGTGTCATCGCATAAAACAAGGTTAAGTTTTGCACCACGGTGTACTAGCAAACCAACATAACAGGTATTGATCCCTTAGCCCAAACTTTGGCCCAATAACATGAAGTGACCTTAATATAAGGTCCAGCCCAACGGTCTAGTCGATCGGCTCCCTATAAACCTAACACGTCAAGTGTTGGTGTCCATATGGCCCACATATGGTTGTAGTTAGTCTGTGCTGGGTCCCCCTTTGGGTGTATCAAGCCCTCGGGTGTCAACCCCGGACACTTAAGCAATAATGCACAGCCCTAACCTACTGGTACCCGTGCCTCGAGTTTGTCCAACACCGGACTACGTGCACGTCCGTAGCCCGCCTGAACCCGCACCGCTATACCACTCAGCCATCGTCCTTTTGGTCGCTTACATCCGTTCAGTAATCGTGCCCCGCCCTAGCCTAGCTTCTAGGGTTGTGAATGATACCAAACTGGGATTACTGTTAGAACAGACCACGTTGCTAGGGTTTTCTAAGAGGGTTAAGTGTGGTTTAACCCCTCACTAATCATGGATTAAATTAGTTAAGTGTAATCAACGGTTCACCACTTAACCCCATCTAATCCCTTGTATCCCCAAATTGGTTAAGTATTAGTGGACCCTGACTTAACCCTAATCATGAGGCATTAATTAACTTAATGCACCTTAACCTCTCACATTAGACCTTGTTGTGGTTACTAGTTAGGCCGGGCGGGTCCGGGTAGGTTTACACCACAACTTAGTCTAACCTCGGGCTTTGGCACCACATGACCAACTTCTCACATTGGGTCCTATTGTTTGTAGCCACTAGTTAAGCCGGTCGGTTCCGGGTAGAATTACGCTACAAACTCAACCCAACCTCGAGTTGGCCACACTTTTGTTTTCTAAGTGTCATGTCCACTTTATTTCAAAACATAATTACAAGTCAACAAATGCTTGGGTAGACCTAACTTAATAGGTAAATTCCCAAGGGGTAGACCTAACTTAATAGGTAAATTCCCAATCTTATATTTCCATGTATTTTAAGTTTACCCAAACCCCCAACGTCATTTTATCGCTTACATATTCGTAATAACGCATAAAGGATAGGAAGAGGGAACTTGGCACAACATACATGATGAACTTGCTTATCACAACAAACATGCATAACATGTTAGACTTGCATAACTTAGCATAGTGAACTTGCATATTACCATAAACATGCATAACATGTTAAACTTGCATAACTTAGCATAGTGAACTTGCATAAACATGCATAACTTGTCAAACATGCACAACTTGTCATTTTAAACTTGCATAACTTGTCAAACATGCACAACTTGTCATTTTAAACTTGCATAACGTGTCAAACATGCACAACTTGTCATTTTAAACTTGCATAAGCATGCATAACTTGTCAAACATGCACAATATAGCAAAATGAACTTGCATAAACATACATAACTCATTTAACTTGCAAATCATGGCATAGTGGACTTGCATAAACATGCATAACTCATTTAACTTGCAAATCATAGCTTAGTAAACTTGCATAAACATGCATAACTCATTTAACTTGCAAATCATGGCTTAGTAAACTTGCATAAACATGCATAACTCATTTAACTTGCAAATCATAGCTTAGTAAACTTGCATAAACATGCATAACTCATTTAACTTGCAAATCATGGCTTAGTAAACTTGCATAAACATGCATAACTCATTTAACTTGCAAATCATGGCTTAGTAAACTTGCATAAACATGCATAACTCAATAAACTTGCAAATCAAGGCTTAGCAAACTTGCATAAACATGCATAACTCAATAAACTTGCAAATTAAGGCTTAGCAAACTTGCATAAACATGCATAACTCAATAAACTTGCAAATCAAGGCTTAGCAAACTTGCATAAACATGCATAACTCAATAAACATACATAAATCCCAACTTGCATCACATATTAACTTTAGAGTTTCTAAAATGAAGGTAAGAGGGCTTACAAATATTAACAAGTCACATATCCACCAAATAAGATGAAGAAGCCCTTTGAAAACCCAAAACAAAGCTTCAAATAAGAAAACCCTTTTGCAAAATCCCAAAAACACAAACTTAGCAAATCAAACTTGCAACTTAATGAAGTATGCAAGTTATTAAGCATTCATACAACATAGAAAAGGTTGTATGATCATCATATCTTCATAGGAATGATTCATGAAGAGATTGGAGGCTAGGGTTTTTAGGTGGAGGCCATTTGAGAATTCAATTTGACATAGTTTGGTTGCAAGAATGATTAATGGGGTTTTAGGGTAGGATTAGGGTTGTATTTATAGAAGATTAGAGTGTTTTTAGCCCTAGGATTAACCCTAGGTGAATTTTGGCCCGTCAGATTTCGGAATGCTCTAGAACCAGGCCACACAACCAAGCCCAAACCAAAGTGGTGCGTCAGGCTAATCTGCCTGGCTACCCCCTGTCGACAGGGCTGTCGACAGGGCAGTCGACATGCTAAGACCCCTGTCGACAGGCCTGTCGACATGGGGTCCTGGGCGGGAATTTTTCCCGCCTGCCCAGTTTGCCCCAACCCATGTTTTTAATTTCAAATTTAAATCTGTTTTTACTTAGGAATTTTCTGAAAACTTCGATGGGCCTTAACTGGGTCATACGGACTCCGATTTTCGAAAACTCGGACTCTATTTCGCGTATTTTTCCGAGACGAACGCAATGGCATAGCCCGTTTCCCTTGATTCAGATTTTAGAATTAAATTCTGCCTCAATTTACATTATTACAGGTTATTGAAAATACGGGTTGTTACATGTATATTTATGTATTTGAGTTATGGAATTGATGTAGACCAGTTTTTAAAATTAATTTTCACTAGTATTGTATGAAACTGATACGATAACAAAGTTTATGCATTAATTTTTATTATATTGGATTTAAGCAGCTTTTTTGTTATATTTTACAGTTTTTGTACGTTAATTCGATCTGAATTAATGGGAGGTGGTATATATTGTATACTTATTACAATGCCCTTTTTTCTAAAAGATAGGCCCTTTTGCTTCGGTTGTAAGCAACAACCGGAGCAAGAGAATAGACCTCTTTTTAAGCCATAAACTCTCCTTATTACTTCCGTTCTTCTAACGACCGAAGCAAAGAAACATCCTTTTGCTTCGGTTGGACAATAGAAGCAACATGTTTTAGGTCTGTTGCGTCGTCTACATTTGCAACAGGGGGTAAACAACCGAAGCAAATGAGCTGTTTTGTAGTAGTGTTCCGAAAATCGAGAATCCTCATAGTTGTTCTGACTTCTAACCTATTAGCTTCTGTAACTTGTCCAACAGAATTATTTTGAAAATCTTACCGTCGACTTACACCTCTTCTTGACAATATTATATCCTCCTCTCAACTGATTTCATTAAAGGAAGGCTCATCGTCAATAATGTTCTCCTGGTTCAAGTGCTGATCTCTCAAATCGATTAGAAAGTCAATGGTTCCAACGTAGTCATTAAGCTCAATATGGCTAAAGCTTATGACCGTATATCCTATTTTTTCATCGGTCGCGCCCTTTGCGCCTTTTTTTTCCAAAATCCTTTATTGACCTTGTCTGACGTCTTATTTCAAACTGCTAGTTCTCAGTGCTTGTTAACGGTGTGACCAAAGGTTTCTTTCTCCCGGGTAGGGGCGTTCGTTAAGGGGATCCTTTATCCCTGTCGCTCTTTGTTATTATGACCAAGGCGTTGGTTACAAGAATTAATTCCCTCACAATCGTTGGCCAAATTCAATGATTTGACATTCCTAGTGGGTTTCCAGTCATTTCTTTCCTTTTATTTGTGGATGGTATTATGAACTTCTCTAATGGCTATTGTCCGCCTGTCACCTCTTATCCTTACTCCATCTCTACGAACAACGCTCAGGGAAGCTGATCAACGCCACGAAGAGCTATTTTGTAAACTTCAAAGTCGCAAACAAGGCAAAGTCATTATGGATTTCCAACTTTACTGGTTTCAGTTTAACTGGTCTTCCTCTCGCCTATTTAGGCGTTGAGCTTTATCATTGGAGTAAGCTTAGTTCCCTTTTCAACCACCTAACTGGTATAACATGTATAACTCTTGTCCTCCTCTCTTAGGTGGGAAGGATGGTTCCCATCAAATCTGTGCGTGGTTCTTTTGTGTCTCATGTCTTCGCCACTATAACACCAACTGAATATTTCATTCCTTTCGTTTGCTTGCTTCATCCTTCTTCTGAGGTAGCAAAGACGGTATTCGAAAACACCATTGGATTTCCTGAGATATTGTATGCGTGCCAAGGCATTAGAGCTGTTTAGGTCCTCGTAAGCTTCAGGACGTGTGTGAGGCTTACGCATGTTAGCTTTGGGCATGTTTGTTGATGTTTTCAGGTAAAGCTTTCGTATATGCTTTCGGAGGCGAGCAAAATGTTGAAGCTATATAGGAGTTTCGATGTGTTATATTTCGTTATGTTTTGTGGTGTCTTTTGGATGAATGTATCGACATGTTTTTAAATGCCATTATTTATACTCTGATCAACCAAAGGGACATTGTCATATGTCAATCTCAGAGTATATTTTGTACTATGTTATATTACCTCTGAATGGGTATTACTAAGCGTTGTATGAATGAACATTGATATCAATGAATGCTCTGTAAAAAAAAAAAATCATACTCCCATGTTGACTGATGTTATGGTTGATTAACATTCAAATTTTCTATCACTGAAAGTTGAAACTAGAGATGACTGCACCATCTTTAGCGTTTAGCTTCCAAACTTAGAGAATGGGGTGTTATATATTTCAGGGATAACATGGGCTTCATTCCTTCACGCTAAATATAAGTGGTGGATGCCCTTTGGGTTTATTGAGATCCCATCTTATTTCAGTGAGACGTGTAAAAATATGTAATCTGCCAAGGTCTTCTTGAACAATCATGGTCGCTTTTGACTAGAATGATGAACGTTTCTCTCTCAAGGCTGAGTGAAACTCAGCCTGGATACCTACACAGAGAAAACCCGACTTCCTCTTTATTTGGAACAAGTGCATTCGTCCCAAGGTATCCATTCTCTTGTGGATGGTTCTCCACGACATCCTTCCGTTTGATGATAACCTTATGAGGATTGGTATCCCGCCTGCCTCTTGTTGTCAGTGCTGCGAGATTGGAGCGGTGGAAAAGCTATCCCATCTGCTTTGGTAAAGCGATTGGGTCGTGAACACATGGTCTTTCTTGGGCCTCTGGTAAGTTGCCAGGTTCCTGCTCTTTCTATCCTTCCTTCTCTCTAATCTTGATGGGTCATGTGTCATGGGAAAGAACTTTGCTCTTTTCTTTTCCGGTGTTTTCCTTGTCAAATCTGTTAGCACTTATGGTGTGCTAAGAAAAAGGCGGTTTTTGACGGCACCCAAATGCTTTCTACTACCTTTATTCGGAAATAGTCTTCTGATATTCATTTCTCTTTCTGAGGCAGAACCTCTGTAGGTGCCCTAACCCTTGCGTCCGTTCTTCTTGCTTGAGGTTTATTGGGAGTTAGGCCTTGAAGGAAGGGGAGGTGAGTTGTGTTTTATTTTATTAAGGCTTGTGCAACTATCATCAGACTTTGGGTCGAAGAGCTTGGAGTTCTATGCTTTTGATTGACTCTAATAGGTTGTGCTTGGGTCTTTCTGGATTGGCTGTTGGGTCCGAAGATGGTTGTTTGCTTGGATTACTTTCGCTTGTTGTGGTGTTGGAGAATTATTCGTCTAGTGTGACTGGTTCTGAGATGTGATTCTACATGATCATTATACTCCTCGGACCCGTCTTCCTACGCTTATGCAGTATTGGGACTTCGTCTCAGATTTTTGGTACTGCTACTGTTTTTCTGTGATTATTCCTTGTTTTAAGGTTGTTAGAGGGGATTTTGCGTTTGTATTTTGTTTCTACATTTTTGTTTAGTGCTTAGTTTTATTTGATCAGTACGGCGTTTGTTCTTCACGCTCCAGTGCTATCTTTTTGTGAGCCACCAGCAAAAGGCGTTTTTTCTTATCTTTGTTTTTATATATGTGTATATTTTGATTTTTTTTTTCTTAATAAAAAGAAAAAGAAAAAAACTAATACACTAGACTGACACTTTTGATGTTTGACAATCTGAGTCTTTTTTTTTTCACAATCATAACTTTGATTACTTATTGTCCTAATTATAGTTGAAGTGATTAGTTATTAGTTCTAATTTCGAATCTCCGGTTGCATTTCTACATGGTCCTCTGTTGTTCTGTAGCGTTTGCAAGTGCTATTAGGGTCCAAGTACTAGTAGCATGTATGAATTGATGACCATTTACAATTATGAAATATTAGGATTGGCATATTCAGTTTGACTTGGTCTTTTTGACAAATTCCATTAGAAAAAATCGATTAGGTATATTTTGTTAGGTAGTTTCTGCTCAACAAATTCTAGGACGCCTATTTTGTTTGGAACCAAACATTAAGAAAAAGTTAAAAAAATAAAAGGATTTTAGCATATTCCAGTCTAAATTGACGAGCATCTAGGAAAATTTGGGACAGTCGAAGTTTCAACGTTTTGAAATATTTTAGAAATTATCAACCGAATATAAAGAGTTTGGGCGTAATTCAAAAACAACAGACTGATAATAAAGGTAGATTCAACCTGATGACTAATGAGAATCGCAGCTTTGAAAGCAATATGCGCTACGTTTTTTAGATAGCAACCTCTGTGAGCACCTAGGTGTTTGTTAAATATGTTAAAAAAGAAGACGCGTATTTATGTAATTTGAGCGTTCGTTCGTTTTAAACAAGGCTAAAAAACAAAATGAATGGTACATGCTAAGCCCCTATTTTGGTTTTACGCTTTTACTCTCTGCTATGTCAAACTACATGAAGATACGCGGTACGGTAATGGTAATTGAGCATTAATAATGATAATTACCATACCTACCACATATCTTAAACAATGCATATGTATATTCTTATATTTCATCGTATATGTTTATTACATAACATTAAATTTCCAATATGTAATGATTTAATAAAACACCTAGGAAGATATTATTACAATAGAAGATTGAATGCAATTTTTATCAAATATCTTAGAAACAATATAATTTATACGATAATTAAGTTCATCCATAATGTTTTCTTGCATTTTGACTGCATAAAATAAGATAGATACATAATAATATAATAACAAAAAATCAATTTTAATATTTAATATTTTAATGTGAAATATTGTAAATAAAAGGATCTCATATTATTAAATGCTAAAAACTTATTACCGACCTCTACCAACCATTACCAACCATAAATCAAATTGTTGGTAATCGATCTTTTTGGTTGGTAATGGCATGATCTTTTTGGTTGGTAATGCTAAGCCCCTATTTTGTTGGAAAAAACGCATCCTTGTGGAGTTTCCAATAGATACACCGGAAGATGCAGCCGAGTATTATTTCCTCTCTTGTTATTTTAGATGTCCATTGGTTCTAGTGTATCATCATCTATTCTTCCACGATGTACATGTAAATCAATTAATTAAGTCAGCTATATGAATGTGTTTTAATAAGAACACATGACACAATAATTCACTGCCATTTAGTGAGAACACGAGATGTACAAAAATAAAAGATTTTTTTTTCTGATACCGTTAGTAACGTAAGTCTCTTTACTTTTTGATTCTTTTTTAATAACATGATAACAAAATTTTTGTTCGTCCACACATGTTAAGATTGATGAAATTGCACAATTAATTTTCTTAAATTCCACATTATCTTTATTTTTATAATATTTGGGCCAAATTTCTGAAATTTTAATAATAAGAACGAAATGACTTCAAATAAAGTAAATTTGAATTAATGAAAAATTACCTGGGTGCGTTCGTTCCACCACTCATCATTACTTGAAACGGTTTGTTTAACAGGGTTACAACCGGCACTAATCTTGTTATACAGAGTTTTCTATTTTATCAAGTCTTTTTAAAGACTTTCGTATTTATGACGAATTTTGGTATCGTCTATCACATCCAAAAAAATCATCATTTCTCTACAAATTCATTTCCACCATTTTCGCTTTATATTTATTAGTTATAGTATTGTGGACGCCCTTCTTCCAAGCACAACATTTGGCATAACTAGGTATTGTTATTTTTAATTTGAGTCGAGTTCTTTCAGGGCACAAATGGTATTTTTGACAATTTGTCATTTTGAAAAACCTTAATTTCAAGCAAGAAGAAAGAAAATTAGAAAGAATATATACTGTAAACAGCAAAAAAATAACCATAACAGTATTGATAGTTATACAAAAAATCGTGTTTTTTAGATTGTAAAAATTTAAAAATGTAGGAGAAGGTGTTTTTTGTGTTGGATGGCGCAAGAAGAAAAGTGGTTAAATTTATAAGAGGGCAGAAGGAGGGAGAGGCAAATTTGTGCATGTTGGCGTCGGACAGGTCCGAAGCCAACGGGCACAAATTTTGCCTATTGGCTTATTTGGTAGTTTAATCAGAAGAACGCTTTTTAAGCATCAATTATATATTAAAGGAGAAAACTATTTGTTTCAATTACTTAATTCGTCCTTGCAATATAAATAAGAAAATGATAGTGTACTCTTGAATTCTTTGATTTAAACTAAAAAGTGTATTTAAGACTAAAATTCAAATCTTTTATTTTTTTCACTAATTTTTTTTCTAAGTTTGTCCTTATGCCTAAAAACTCTTTTGAAAAATATAGAAAAACTCATCTTGATAAGTTGGATATGCAACAACTGCTATTTCATGGAACACATAATATCGAGCAAACGTTCTACATGCCTGCTCGAACTCAAGATAACTTCACTTCAATTGTCACTCATCTACCTCCATGATTCAACAATCCATGGAATTTTGAAGGATTTCAAACCTCCATTGGGGATTATTAATATCAAGGATAGTGCATTCCAAATTTGAATGATCCTCCAGCATACCAAAATCCTCTGCAACAAACAAAAGCGTAACGAAATCCAGTTTTATTAAATTAACATGTTGCCTTTTCTTCTCTTGCACGGATCAACTCTAAAAGACGTTGTTATGAGACGAACGATAGGATAGTTGAGATTGTTGACGTCATGCGCGAACGATAAAGAAATCTCGCTCGAACTCTGATAGTTCGAACACAAACAACGTAAATTCAATAGGAAATTCATTAAGCATAATTGATATTTTTACTCACATCCAACATCCACCAAAAGAAGTAGATTTTACTTATTCTGGAGGAATGCATATTGTTAAGACTAATAATACAGAGATATTCATTACGATGCAAGATTATGACATCAAAAATCGATTGCCGTATGAGATATACATTCACTGTATGAGAACATGTACCAAAAATGCTATATTAGAAGTGTGAGTCTATTCCTGATGATAACATGTAGGATGGTCACAAAAATGTATTTCTACGTTAATTATTTTTTCATTTTGTTCACTATATTTGTTAGTATTTTTTAAGTAATGTGTTTTTATTTTAATTTCTGTACTATTGTTTCATTTCAGTTAAACGTAAATCACACAAATAATTAGTTAATTAATTATTCAAAACACAATTAAATCATAAATCACAAATTAAATGTTATGTTCGAAACCGTAAACACGTTATTAGTTTATCATTAGCTCCGTTTAATTGTTATGTTTTCTACTACCGCATATTACGCGTGCTTAATAATTAATATATGCGCACAGGTTAATAAAAGGGGATTGTTATTGACACTCCGAGTATTGTTAAGGGGTGGATCAATTTAAAAAAATAAAGAATTTGTTAAGGGAGTATTAATGCAGAGAGCACCCCCTAACAAATAAAGTTTATTTTACCAAATTAGTCTTCTTTACAACAATTCCTTTTTTAGTTATCAATTAAAAAAATACGGTATATTAGTCGAACTGCATTAGATTTTTATATCAAAATATCAATAATCTCATTTGTCGATCGCTTTTTTTTTAAAAAAATTATTTCTCATCTATCGATCGCTTTTTTTTAATAATTTCATTTCTCATTTGTTAAATTATCAATAATCTCATTTGCTTCACGTTCTTCGTTTGCGCCATTATTTCTCCCCAAACGATCGCTCTTTTTTGTTTGAAAATAATTTACGGATTTGTTTTTTTTTTTGCATTTAAAATTGATTGGGATTTCAGATGGTAACTTATGTTATTAACAGGGTAAAAAGGGAACACGAAAAGTTAAGTACGTGACTTCCCCTAACATTTTTTTTATGATTGGAGTATTTTTAAAATTTGACCTCTCTTAACAATATTTGGAGTGTTAATAACAACACCCTAATAAAACCATAAGATAAATTACCTATTCTAGCAAAACATGGTATCTGCTAACATGTTATATTGATACTTTTAAGCTTTCATCAATGTGGATAGTCCGACTCTTCAAAAAGTGTGTGTAACCAACAAAAATTTGTTGGTAGAGACGTAGCTAACGAGAGGAGAAAAAATAAACATATGTTTGCCGTCTCAGTTGGATCTTTTCTCTATATTTTTCATGAGTTGATATGGTCAGCATAAATTAATTATCCTTCCAATAATATGCAAATAAGAAAAACGAGGAGGAGTCCGATAACATCGGGTGGAGTCAACATACAGCGACTTTGATTGGGTGACAATTAGGAATAAAAAAACCACCCGTCGATTTCCACTAGTTCTATCAAGGCATGAAAGATGTGTTTGTGGAATCTCATTTTTTATGTTATCGATTTCGCATCTTTCCTTTTTCTATGCTACTCGCTCCTTGCAAGATGCATGCACCCAGCTCTTGTCTAGTACATTCGTATATATGCTATTTAATATCCCAATAAAAGGATGGTACTCCATACTTTTGCCATGTTTGAATCATAGCAATTTAAGGTAGAGACTCATAACAAAATACATTCTTCCACACCCTTATTATCAATTTCACATGTCAAAATAAATCATGGTTACACATCACAAGAAAAAAAAAAAAAAAATGAATCAATATCGTGGACAATGTCATATGAATAAGTAATAATAAGTACAAAAATGCTTTAATATCCGGATTTATTTTTCTTAAAATCTGAAGTAAGAATCACAAAATTCAGATGTTCCCAACATGAACTTATACAAAATTACTGAATTACTCCCGATATCCACAATTCGTACTAGTTCGCATGTTTTATTTGGTTTTACAACATGTTAATATTATCTATCTGTCTGCTATTCACGAATCCGGATATTTAACGTTCTAAAATGATTTATGATATGGATGCTAATATAAAGCTATCCACAACGGAATACGCTGGTTGGTGGGTCTGGCACAATGCACATGAATATGCTTAATGCTCCTTCATTATCACCGCTGATCCCTTCATCCACGTAAGAGATAAAAGGGCAAGTATGCCCCACGACATGAGATAAATATGTCTATGAACGTAGTAGATGTAGGGTTCAGTTAGCATGGAGGGTTTACAATAGACGAAGGAAGACGCATTAGACATAGGCCTTTAAATCGTTTTCTTATGTAAAATGACTTGTTTGAGAATCACTTTCAAACAACTGTCATTCGATCCTTTTTCAAACGACCTAATGTCAAGAACTAGTATTAGTTAACGCCTGCACCATTGCACCAAATTAGGGATGTCCTCAATATAGTTGTCGGTTTAGGTGCACCGGCCGCGAGCTAAAAGTATCGAATTTCAAAAGGTTTCATTTTAATTGAAGTGCACAAGGGTTATTATAGTGTTATGATGAATAATATTGATAGCATTAAATTATGTTTGGTGTTTTATTTGATGATTTTTGTCAGATTTTATGTTTTATATTAACGTGACATCAGATGTTTTTATTTCTTCAAAATGTTTGACAAAAATATTTGACACATCTCAATTTCGCTATGGCTTAAGTGCCCTTGATTTCCGTCGCACATTCCGAATCAAATAATATAGACAGGATTAACCGGTCTATTGAACCGGTTTCCAACACCAATCCAAATCCATATGACTCAATCCATGGCGTGATTAAACAACCCGAAGTGTTGTCAAGATACCCTGAAATCAAGCCCGGATGAAGTCATACAAGTGTGGTCGTCGCAACAAATCTAAACTGCTCAACAATCAACTCGACATTTGGGATAGGTATAAAGCTTCACCGTGAACTTCGTAATCGAAGCCTCGCAACTCCACAAAATTTCACTAACTCATATTTCGTATCCCGCTCGTACCCTGCTATTTCGTATTTCCACTCGAGGCATTCTTCGTATGCTACAAAACCGCCAACTCCAGAAACTTGCTAAGTCCTCAGACCGGAATCCTGGAGTATAAAAACAGGATACAAAATGAGGCAACAACGAGAAGATCCGAAAACTTTGAAGGAAAACATAAGAAAACGAAACCCCGAGGTTAGGGGTGTAAATTGGTCAGACCAGATCGAACGAAGGTGTGTTCAGTTTTTATCATAAAAAAATTCAAACCTAACACGGGCCAGAAGAAATTTTTTCTCGAACAAATCTTCTTATCCTAATTCGTATCCTAAATAAAATCGATCAGACACAGACATACGTTTATAGGACACGGACACGAGCGAACCCGGTCGGACATGACTATTTATATCATATTCTATACTTTTTATTAGGTTTTCTCTCAACCATATATCAAATTACAAGGAAATCAGACGGATTCAAACAAATACGAACTGAGCATGATTTTTTCTCGTACAAATTTTATTGTCCTAGATGAGAATCAAACGAACTGAGACGGACGTATTTCGGTCACGGACACGACCGGACGTCGAACATTTGTACAAAATTTACAACCTAACCCGAGGTACAAAAACAAACAGTGGGCCCCACTTCCCACCTGCTCCACTATCTATAAATACCCCCTCACCAGCAACATGAAAAGCGCTGACATTTGGCTGATTTGACACTTTGTGTGAAAATCCTTGACCCTGTACACCATTACAGCACTTTAAAGCTTTAGGAAGAAGAAATTGCGTACTTCTCAAAGATTTTAACACCCGAACAACAAAGAAATCTCGAAAACAAAAGTTATACCTCCATGTTTGGACTTAATAGAACTTAATTACCACCATTACTTTTGTAATCATTTGTAATGACGATGTCAACCATTGTACTTCCACAAAAATGAATAAAATTAGCAAAGCCTTCAAAATGGATGTAAGTTCAATCTGAACCGAACCACTATAAATACTGTGTTTGCTACTTTCTACATATTTTTCCGTACGTGAAAAGTTATTTTCATTAATTCGAAAATCTTTGGGTGTCATGCCAATTTTGCGCATCAACATTTTGTTGCTTTCATTGAAAGTTGAACTCAAGATTTCACCTCCTTATATTTTTTCTAGTAGTTTTATCTTTCCTTCTGTTCGTGTTTCCCTCTCATTCAAAAAAAAAAAGTAATTATTACTATTTAACAGAATAACACAAGACCTAAAAATAAAACTTTTATTGTCTTGCATTTCGAGCTAGTAGTGCTATTTAGGTTACTTAGACCTACCTGCTAGGTTCGCTTATAATTGGTAAGAAAGGAAAGAATGTTGTGATCGGAATTCCATTATCACTAAGACGTAAACTTCCCCTCAGCCTTAACCTTCGGAAATTCTGATCAATATGGAAATCGCTACCACCTCCAACCCGGGAGCTTCGCTTACTCAAGCCCAATTCTTTGGACTTAATAAGAAATTGGAGGAAAGGACGAGAATACATAAAGACCAATTTAAGCAGAACATCGATTTGATGCAGCGACTCCAAGAAAACGCTCAATGAGATGTTGCTCATCTTCAAGTCAACAGAAACACTCATCCTCCACAAAATGTCTCGGAAAGCTCTTCTTTCGATACTTACCACGGAAATCGTAGCCAAAGGAGGAGGATTAATGCCAACAAATACTGTAACGAAACTATCACTACCATCAGTGAGGGAATTGTCAACGCGACCATTCCTAGTTGGGTCCTAACAACGATCAAGGAACTAGTACCTAACCTTTGCACGATAGAACCTCCATGTCGCTACTCAAAACTTTGCACCTTCGTCCAGTAGCGAATAGGCTTAATCTCTTCCCAACTAAACTCAACAGAACCAAGCAATTGAGGTTGTTCACTACCTGAAGATGATGCCAATATTCATCACAGAAGGCTCCCATGACTATAAACTGCTGAGGCGGGCCATGACCACTGGAATCCAGTGGAGATCTGGTATGCGGTTACCACCGACATATTCCGTAAGATCATGAGAGAAATGGGGGAGTACACCACCGACATATGGGAAACCAGTACGAGGCGTGACCTCTTTACTCGGTCCGTGCACAATGCTGAATGGCCTCGATGCTTCAATATGCCTCAATTAATGGCACTCAGGGAAAACTGCTCCATGTAACTTCTTGAATTGTTATGAGTGGCATGCAGACTCAAGCCGCGCCACCGAAGCTGTGAAATGCAAATGCTTCCCAATCTTTCTTGAAGGCGTCACGCTAGTCTGGATTTCTCAATTCTCGCCGAGATCCGTCTCCAATTTCGACCAGCTTGTTACCGAGTCGGTAAAACAATTATGAATGCACATCGCATGACTAAAAGGCACCATAACTCTCTCTAATCTCTATGAGGGCAAAGGGAAAACTCGTAAGAGTTACCTCGAACACTTTAACGCCTTGTCGGAAGTCGAAGGTCCTGAGCCTCACACTGTCTTGGTTCAACACACTAAGGGCTTTCTACCTGATTAGGACTTCAAACCTTGGATCGATAGGAAGCAGCCGAAGACTTTGGAAGCTTTCTATGAAAAGGCTAACCAGTTTCCGTGTCAAGAAGAAGCACGCATAATTAGGGCGACTCGGACTAGCCAGCCTCACAACCCATACTGAAGCACTGTTCAAGGTAGAGTTAAGGGTAAACAGATCGAAGAATCTTCATACAAGGGTAAAAGGATAGCCTAATTCAAACCTGAGCCAAATAATGGTAAGACAGGTAGCCGTAAACACCAGTAGGCTGGAGGTCCGAAGAACCGTGGTCGCTACCCAATTTACAAGGTCTGCACCCTGCTAAATTCTGAGTTGGAGACAATCTACCGAGAGACCTATAATATAATGCAATACAAGAAGCCGAACATCAGAAAATCAACCGTCCGGCGGAAGCATTCCGAAAATATTGTAGATTCCATGATATGTTAGGCCATAACACTAACGACTACCACCACCTCAAGATTGATATTCTTATTCGAGAGAAACGCCTCGAGCAGTACGTTCAAAACCCTGATCCCCAAGAAGCAGTCGCAGACCCTTCAATGCTCGCACCTTCTCAAGCTCAAGCGGCGCCTGGATCGTCCAATTTGAGAACCTTCGCGAGGGGGTATCATAATTAACACTATTTATGGTAGGTGTCACCGTACAAATGAAAGCTTCAAGCATATAGGGGAGTATGCGAACTCAATCAAGCATGCCGACTTGGAAGTGTGCTCCACCATGATGAATCTGTCCTGCCCAAACTTCAAAGGACTCTGCGTGATGATAAATTCTTCAGCAAGAGAGATGCCACCATTTCAACCATAGATCCTCTCATCATCTCTACATACATAGGCCCGGCATGTATCCAAAAGGTCCTTGTCGACTCAGGGAACTCTGTTAGTATCATCTTTAAGTCGGTCCATGATAAAATGAAACTTGAGGACAAAGACTTAAAGTCATGCCATGCCATCGTCCATAAATCTAATCATTCATCCAACCGACCAGTTGATTTAGTAGAACAGCCTGTCCGGCTCAGAGATAGAGATCGTAGCAAAGTCCAGATCCTCACCTTCATGGTCATTGGTGTTATTTCTCCTTACAACGTCTTCCTCGTATGTCCTTTCCTCGCAAAATTCCAAGTTTGCATGGCACCATGGTCCCACCTCATGAAATTTCCAACAGAGTGCGGGATCAGAACCGTAGAGGCGACCAAGCTACCATGAGAGCCAGCTATTTCGCAGAATGGAAAGATGCAATCAATAAGGAGAAGGGCAAAGGCATAGAGCCAATCCATTGCGCCAAACTATAAACCCATAATAGTGACTAGATTCTGAGGCTTGGCTCATATGCGATTGTCGTGTCTTCCAAGATCTCGATCCACAGGAAGACGAAGAGCCCAATTTTGAAAAGACTACCCCATTGGAGCCAACCGTCGATGTTCCAATCAACCCCGTCGACCCGACTCAGGTCATGAAGATTGGATCACAGCTTTACCTTGCCATAAAGGAAGAACTTATGGATTTCTTACGTGCTAACCTAGATGTATTTGCTTGGACTCATTCCAATATGTGTGGCATCAACCTAGGAATATCCTGTCACATGCTTAGTATCGATTTGAAGCATTTTCTTGTCAAACAAAAACGCTGAATCTTGGGAATAGAAAGATCAGTGGCACTCAAAGAGGTGTAAATTAGGCTACTTGACAACGGCTTTATCTACGATGCCTTCGATCCAGAATGGATCTTCAACCAGTCTTGGTGAGAAAATCAAATGGGAAATGGTGAACATGAGTTTACTACTCAGACTTGAATAAAGCAAGCTCAAAAGATAGCTCCTCGCTTCCAAAGATCGACCAAGTCATTGATTCAACTATAGGATATCATCTTCTCTCATTCATGGATGCGTACTCAGGCTACAATCAAATTCCAATGTACCTTCTAAATTAGGAGCACACTTCATTCATCACCGACCTTGGGCTCCATTGCTACGTCGTCATTCCCTTCGGTCTCAAGAATGTTGGAGTCACTTATTAACGACTGGTCAACTGAATGTTTATGGACAAAATTAGGAAATCTATGGAGGCCTACGTGGATGACATGCTCATGAAAATGAAGGTGTCAGATGACCATGTCAACGACCTCGTGGAGATGTTCGATGCTCTACGTAAATATAACATGAAACTGAATCCCTTGAAATGCTCTTTTGGGGTTGCATCGGGAAAATTCCTGGGTTTCATCATTAATTCACGGGAATCAAGGAAAATATGAAAAATATCCAAGCTATCTGGGATATTCAGGCCCCACCGAACACAAAAAAAGTTGAAAGCTTAAACGGGAAAGTGACCTCCCTAAGTCGATTCATATCAAAAGCAACAGATAAGTGCATTCCATTCTTTGACTTACTCTGGAAAGAGAAGTGCAACTTTACGTTGACACTGGAGTGCGTTATCACATTCCAGGACCTCCTGAATCACTCAGAATGACCACCCATCCTATCAGAACCCATGGACCATGAAGACTTATTTATCTATTTGGTTGTTTCCATGCAAGTAATTTCCTCGACGCCAGTACACAAAGACGATCGTGTCCAACGGTCAGTTTATTACATCAGCAAGAGATAGGCAGGCACCGAAAAGAACTGTCCAAAGCTTGAAAAACTTGCTTACGGCGTGGTAATCTCTTCCCTAAAGATTTAGCCATATTTCCAGTCTCATCCAATCAAAGTCTACACTGATCAACCGCTACGACAGGTCCTTCAATGATCGAAGGCGTCTGGGCGACTTTTGAAATGGAATATTTAGTTGAATCAATTTAAGCTTACTTTCATCCCTTGTTAAGCCATCCTTGGACAAGCCCTAGTGGAATTTACTATAGAGTTCCTATCCTTGAAGACCCTCTCGAAGATGGTGAGCCTCTCAACATCCAATGGAAGCTATTCGTGGATGGTTCGTCAAACAATCAGTGTTCTGGCGCCAGAGTCATACTTATCACTCCCGAGTCATGCTTGATTTTTTACGCTTTAAAGCTAAACCTGTCTGCCACCAACAATGATGCAGACTATGAAGCCTTGATCATTCGACTCAAAATTTCCATCAAACTCAACGTCATGGCTATCTAAGTATACTCTGACCAACAGCTTATCGCATGCCAGATTCATGGGGAGTATCAAGCTAGGGGGCAAGGCTCGCACCAAACCTTGCTCAGGTTTATGAAATGCTTACTTCGACCACTACATCATTACACATATCCCTCGAAAACAAAATGAGAAAGCTGATTCATTGGCCAAACAAGCCAGATACGGGGATGCACGATATTGGGACTTGTCCCGGTCGAAATACTCGACTCTTGGAGTATCGGTTAGATGCAGACTAATTCGATATCAACAACGGAGATCGACCCTGAACCCAAGTCTTGGATGACTCAAATCAAGAACTACTTGCAACATGGGATCCTCCCCGACAATTAAAATGGAAAATAAGCACTCATCTGCAAATTGTCCCACTACATCATTCAAGATGAAGTGATCATCTACCAACGAGGATTCTCTGTTCCATTGCTCTAGTGTGTATCCCACAACGATGCCGATAGCATACTATTGGACATACACGAAGGCAAGTGCGGTGACAACGCTGGGAGGAAAATTATGGCAAAAAGATTCTCCGATACGACTATTTTTGGCCAACTCTCGAGCAGGATGTAGTAGACTGCACATGCAAGTGCGACAAATGCTAGAGATTCTCTAAAATTCATAGAATCCTGCCTACCGAACGTATGAAAATGGTTAATCTATGGTCCTTTGCGACGTGGGGAATCAATATCATCAAAACTCTTTTGATGGCAAAAGGCAGTGGTCAATATGCTATCATCGCAATTGATTACTTTACCAAATGGGCCGAAGCCTAGCCCCTCACTACAATCACTACTAAAAAAGTAATTAACTTTGTCGTTCGCAACATCAACTTTCATTTTGGACTTCCCAAGACTATCATTACCAATAATGGGACCCAATTCGAGAATTCTGAGTTTAAGACCTTCTACTGTCGACACCACATAGAAAAAAGATTCTCAGCAACTGCTAATCCTCAAGCCATTGGATAAGTCGAAGCTATTAATAAAGTCATCAAATCATCATTAAGAAGAGTTTGGAAAAGTCAGGAGGCAAGAGGGTATATGAACTACCTCTAGCCCTTTGGGCATACCGAACTACTCATAAGTCAACGACCGGTCACATTCCCTTCGCTCTCTTGTATGGATCCAAAGCCGTCATTCCCATTGAGCTCGAACTCCAATCTCATCGAGTCACATACTATGATCGGATGACCTACCAAGATCTTCTTCTAGAATCACTTGATTTACTCTAAGAGAAAGGAGATGAATCCGAACTCAGAGCATTTGCACACCGCCAACGAGTCGTCGGTACTTCAACTCCAAAGTCCGCCCAAAGCACTTTCACGTCGGCGAACTCATCCTAAAGTGGATCTTTCCCACACCGATCAGTTTCACGTCGGCGAACTCATTCTAACAACAACAATAATAGTACAAGTTACAATGGGGTAACAATGACACGACACTTATGGGTCATGCCGAAGAAGAGTTCTGGATGGGTCATCTTCATACTCTCTTCCGTCTTCCACGTATAATCGTCATCATCCTCACTCCATTGTATCATGACTAGATTAACTGTATTCCTCCTTAGTTGTTTAGTGTCATTCCCCACAACGCGAAGCGACTTACTCGACTTCGTAACTATGGTCTCGACTTCTAGGTCTTCATACTGCTCCGGAGATATCACCACATTCAAATCATGCACACACTTCTAAAGAAACAACTCATGGAAAATATTATGCACACTCAACATCTTCTCCGGTAAATCTAATCTATACGCGAGCTTTCCAATTCGCTCGACTATCGGAAACGGTCCAACAAACCTTGGAGCTAACTTCCCTTTGCTTCCGTACCCAACAACATGCTTCAGCGGTGAAATCTTTGCGAAAACCATATCGCCCACGTCGAATTCCCAATCTTTTTGATGCTTATTGGCATAGCTCTTCTGATGATCTTGGGCTTCCTTCATTCGTTGTTAATCGATCTCGATACAATCCGATATCTCTCTGATCATCTTTGGCTCAGGTATCAACTTGTCTCCAGTTTCTAACCAACATGTCGGAGAGTTACATGGTCTACCATACAACGCCTCGTATGGGGCCATCCCAATGCTCGATTGGTAGTTGTTGTTATATGCAAACTCGACTAGATGGTCCTCCCATGATCCTCTGAAGTCTAATACACAAGCTCTTAGGATATCTTCCAAAACTCGGTTAACCCTCTCGGTTTGACCATCAGTTTGAGGATGATAAGTCGTACTCAAACACAACTCGGTTCCCAAAGTCTCTTGCAAACTTTTCCAAAATCCACTCATGAATAACGGATCTCGATCACTCACTATGATCTTTGGGATACCATGGAATCAAACTATCCATTTTATATAAAGCTCAGCCAACTTCAATGCTGTCCTAGTCGATTTGACAGGAATAAATCTAGCTCTTTTGAACAATCGATCCACGATGACCCAAATTCCTTAGTTTCCTACCCTGGTTCTAGGTAGTCCATCGATAAATTCAATCGATATCTGCTTCCACCTCCATGTAGGAACTTCCAGTTGCGGAAGCAATCCACTCGGCTTCTTCTATTCAGCTTTCACCAACTAGTAGTTCATGCACTTGGAGATAAACTTTCCAATATCCCTTTTCATCCCTTCCCAGTAGTAAGATAGCTCCATGTCCTGATACATCTTAATACCACCAGGATGAATCGCTAACTATGAGTGATGACATTCTCTCAGAACCTCATCCCTCATTCCATTAATATCAGGAACAACCAATCGTCCTTGCTTTCAAAGCCAACTTTCTCGATCAACTTCGAACTATTTATAATTTGGTTCTAACTTCTAGATAAACTTGACAAGCTTTGCATCTCGCTTTTGGCTATTGCCAATTCTTTTGATAAGAGTAGGTCTTATCGATAAGCTTTCCAACATTTCAGGTTCCAACTCAAACTGTGGTTTGAAATCAAATCCTGCCAAGTACTCGAGGCTCTTCCATTCCGAAAACATCACTCCCAAACTTGCATGCCTTCGGCTCAATGCATCTGCAAAGCGTTACCTTTACCAGGAGTATAGGCTATACCAAAATCATACGATGCCAGAAACTCTAACCACCTTTGCAACCGAAGATTCAAATCCTTTTGGGAGAAAATATACCTTAACGACTTCTGATCCGTAAACAACTCAAATCGAATTACCAATCGGTAATGTCTCCGCATCTTCTGAGCAAACACGATCGCTGCCAACTCCAAATCATGGGTTGGATAATTCCTCTCATGTGGCTTCAGCTTTCGACTCGCGTAGGCCACAACTTTATCCTTCTACATCATACCTTCCCCAAGTCCAGACTACATGCATCGGTGGATACCACATTTCTTCATTCCCACTTGGAATCGTCAAAACAGGAGCACTCGTCAATCTCTCTTTCATTTTTCCGAAAGCTTGCTCACACTTTGCATCCCATGTGTACATATGATTCTTCTTCATCAATCCTGTTAATGGCAGAACTATCTTAGAAAAATCCTTTATAAACGACGATAATATCCCACCAACCCAAGGAAACTTCTCACGTCCGTTGCATTCTTAGATTTATCCCAATCCAAGATTGTTGCCACCTTAGCGGGTTCCATTTCCAGAAAAAACATGGCCTAAGATCCTCACTTCGCTCTTCCGGAAGTGACACTTCAAAAACTTAGCCTTTAGCTGATGCTTTCACAAGATTTCCAAAATAATTCTCAAGTACGTCTTATGCTCTTCCTCATTATGAGAGTAAACCAGAATATCATCCACTAATACAAGCACGAACTTGTTCAACTGATCTCTGAAAACCCTATTCATAATATCCACAAAATACGCTGGTGCGTTAGTCAACCCAAATGTCATAACCAACCATTTGAAAAAACCGGATGGTGTCCTAAAAGAAGTCTTTGGTACACTATCTGTTGCCACCCTCAACTAGTGGAATCCATTTGCCAAATCCATATGAGAAAACACTTTGTCTTCATGAAGCTGATCGAACAAGTCATCGATCCTCGGCAACATATACTTGTTCTTCTTGGTCACCTTATTCAGCTCACAATAGTCCACACACAATCTCAAGGATCCACCGGCCTTGGTTGCAAACACAACTGGTGCTCCCCATTCGGATACACTTCTCCAAATGAACCCTTTTCCCAAAAAGTCACGAACTTGCATCTCTAACTCTCATTATTTCTTAGGTGCCATCCGCCTAAGAGGCATAACTATAGGTCTAGAACCCTCGACCAAATCGATTCTGAACTCAATACCACAACGCGACGGAAAACCTTTGACCTCTTCAAGGAATCCTTGAACTCATTAGCAATCAACACAGATGACAAGTCTTCATGTGGAATCACAAGCGAATATAAACATCTCACGAAGATATCATCCTCAGGCTTACATCGAATCAAAACCTTTCGCCCTTCCACATCCCTGACTCTCACCTCAAGCTTCTCGCAATTCAATCTTGCTGTATACCTCTTGAGCCAATCCACGCCCAAGATGATCCCTAACCCAGCGAAGTTCATAACAAATCACTCATACACAAAAGAGCAACCATGACTCGATAACATAAGGCCACGACAAAGCATACAAAGGCTGGACGAACCCCTAAATGGATTATTCACAACCAAAGGTCTATCACAAATATCGGGTTCCAAACCAAAGCGGAGAAACGAGGAGGAATAGCTGTTAACCGCCTGGCTATAGCGGATTTCAACGCTTTCATTATCAGCTCGGGTCTTGCAAAAGTGTACTTTTCCGGCTTGGCTTTCACCTGGTGTAACAACCCGGAAGGTCCTAAGCAGATCCTCTCGAGGCTTGATAGGGTCTTCGTGTTGGAAGGCTGGCTCAGTCTTCCCTTCTCGTACTTCGTCTCTCACCTTCATCGCATTTTCCTCGATCACTCCCTTATGCTACTCTCCTGTACCTCCCTTTCGCTTACCAAACCGTCCTTCTTTAGGTTCCAGAGTATGTGGAGATCTCATCACTCCTTTTACAGCCTTGTGGAAGAGTCTTGGATCTCCCCCTTGCAAGGTTCTCCTTGTTTTATGTTTTCTAGCAAGCTAAAGCATCTTAAGACTTGTCTTAAAACGTGGAATCAACTAGTTTTCAAGAACATCTATGATCGTGTCAGAGTTGCTGAAGGAGCTCTTGTTCTTGCGGAAGCGGCTTTTGATGATGCACCCTCTTCCGCCAATAAGGAGGCGTGGGCGGTAGCCCAACTTGCCTACTCGTCTGAGCTTCGCATTGAGCAAGACCATTTATGCTAAAAAGCTATGATCAAATGGATTGTTAATGGTGATTCGAACTCTGGTTTATTCCACTCCTCTATTCGTAAGAAGAATAGGCATCTCTCCATTTCTCAGATTCTCCGCCCGGATCTATTGTTGACCTCCTCCCCTGATTAGGTCAAAGGTGTTATTCTATCCCACTTCCATTCTTTTCTCAGCACCACATCTGTCTCTGTGTCTGATCCCTCTCTACTTACCTTCATTTCTCGCCTGATCCTCCCATCTGATAGTTCAGACCTTGCCGCTCCTCCTACCTCAGAAGAAATATGTGCTTGCGTATTTTCTCTTAGCAAGGATAGTGCGCCTAGGCCTGACGGTTATAATAGGATTTTCTATAGAAGTGTTTGGCCTATCATCCAGTAAGACTTCTGCCTAGCCATTCAATCCTTCTTTTCAGGTGAAGAACTCACGATAGGGTGGACTTCAACCAACCCGATCCTTATCCCCAAATGTGACCAACCGACCTCTTGCTCAGACTTTCAGCCTATTAGTTTATGTAATTTCTCTAACAAAGTTATTTCAAAGGTTCTAACCTCTAGATTAGCTCTATTTCTTGAACATCTTATCTCTTCCTCCCAGACTGGCTTTGTAAAAGGACGTTTAATCACCGATAATGTCCTATTAGCGCAGAAGCTGATTTCCTAGATCGATAGGAAGGTCCGCGGGTCTAATGTGGTTGTCAAGCTAGATATGGATAAGGCGTATGATCGCTTGTCATGGTTCTTCATCATCAAGATCCTTTGGGCTTGCCGTTTTTCGGAGTCCCTTATCGATGTTGTTTGGAGGCTTATATCCAACTGCTAGTTCTCTTTTCTCATCAACGGTTCGGTCAACGGTTTTTTCAGGTCAGGTAGAGGACTTCGTCAGGGAGACCCCCTCTCACCTACTCTGTTTGTCCTTGCCGCTGAGGCTTTTATTCGCGGCTTGTACTCCCTTAAGATTGCTGGGCAGATTCACAGATTTGGCATCCCTAGGAGATGTCCTCTTATCTCCTCTCTCTCCTTTGTTGATGACATCATCATTTTTACTAATGGTATTCGTTAGTATTTTCTAGGCCTCTTGGGCCTCATTCGACAGTACGAGAGTTGCTCGGGCCAACTCGTTAACTCTTCCAAGAGCTGCTTCGTTCCCGCGAAAGATATTACGGCTACTAGAGCTTCTTGGATCGAGTCTTATTCTGGCTATAAGGCAGCCTCGCTTCCGCTTCCTTACCTGGGCATTGTTTTATATCGAGGAAGGAAGCTCAACGCCATTTTCGATCCTATCACTGACAAAGTTAGGGGGAAGATCCTTAAATGGAATGCTACCCTACTTTCTCAAGCAAGTAGGCTTGTTCTTATTAGGTCTGTCCTGGACTCCATGGGATTTCACATCTTTGCTGCTATGACTCCCACGGCTTCCTTTTTCTACTCGCACCGTTCCTTGACGTCCTCTTTCTTTTGGGGGATCCAAGGATATCATTTCTCATCATCATTGGATTTGTTGGAGCGTTATCTGTTGTCCCAAAAGTGAGGGGGCCTGGGCCTCCATAACCGTCAAGACGCCTTTGCGGCCTTTGCTTGCAAGCTTTGGATAAGTTACGAAGCAAACAACTCCCTTTGGGCTACGTTCCTTCACATCAAGTACCAAAGGTTAGTGTTTATACCAAAAAGGTATAAAACACCAAAGATACTCTTTCTAGTACTTCAACAAAAAGTATGTGGAGCCACAATCGCAAGCATATAAAACATTAAAGTAAAGCACAAGAGCATTTTTATAGTGTTCCGATCATAAGAGATCTACATCCACTTTCACATAGAATTCCAATATCAATTTATCAATTACATGGTTTGATTCATTCTTACGACAAGTTTTATCACTCTCTCACTTGTAGATCACACTTGAATTCATAAAAGTGATGAAGAAATGGAATGACCAGCGGAGATATGGTATGATTGGAAAAAGGTTGGAAGAATTTATTCAAGTGTTTGAACTTGGATGATAGATCTCCAACTCTTAGATCACTTGGATGAATTTGATGAAAGCCATGATCAATGAATGAATGAATCTTCACTTGTTGATGATGGATGAGTGTTAGAATAGTTGTGGAGAAATTTTAGCAGCACTTCGTGGTAAGGGCACTCCCCCCATTAAAGTGGGGTTGACTCCCTATTTATAGGTGTGGAGAAAGTGGTGATATGATACTCTGGACCACCGATCGATATTTGGTAATATTTACAAGTATGCCATTGGCTAGCTGTCTCCAGCTGTCATTAACCATCCTCTGTTACCGATCGGTATCTATCTGCCCTGACCGATCGGTATCTTCTTCTAGGCTATCTGAAATGACTAGGTTGGAGTACATGAGTTCAACCGATCGATGGCCTTGGCCCACTACCATTCGGTATTCATATGAATGCCCTTGCTGGGGTGTGACCTCAATCTCTTACCGATCGGTGGCCCTGTGTCCCGACCGATCGGTGTCTTGTTCTTACATGGGTGAAGTCTTGTGATACTGATCGGATCCCTTTGTGTATATACCAATCGGTATGTCCCAATCTTGCATATAAGGAGTGCTCTGGCTCTTCTACTGATCGGTGTGCTTATGCTTCTATTGACTGAGGGTGTTGAACGGGAAGTGGATTAGGGTTTTTCAATGATGGCTTCGATCGATCGGCTATGATGCCTTAACTTTATCAATGTAACAAAGTGCGTACGATTTTAAGGGAGTAAACATTTTCCCCCCGGAGTTTACTATTTTATTGCATACTGATGGATCGATACATAGATTTCATGCTTGGTAGGCACGCTCGATTATTCATATCAAAAAACTGAGCGACCAGTTTGTATAGCTGAACTGATCTTGGAAGATGACCGATCGGTTGGGTGCGTTGCACTCTTGGTGTGTTGGGCTTTTGTAGACCGGTCGGCCCATTTGGTTGCCCTTTTATATCACTCCCAAAGCCTTTACTCTTCTCTTTTATTTTACTCTTCCAACCGATTAGAAAACCCTTCTGAATGGCCTTTGTTCTTATTCAAAACTTTCATTTCAAATTTTCAAATTTGCTTTTAATCCCGTGTCTTGGCGTGTTCAATCCATCGCACCATCTTTGGATTCAGCCTCCGCAAGATACGAAACCCTTCCAAACCGCCTTTGAGTTCAACTTACCCTTTGGCATTCAAAACTGATCACTTGCAGGTATTAATCCTCTTTGTAGATACTTTATCATTTGATAGTAACGAAGCTGGGATTTGAATGCGATCAATTTTGGAGCCGAGAAGAATTGTATGGCGAATTTGGGGTTTTAAGTGCCAATCTAGGTGTTAAGACATAAGATTGGGTTTACTTGTTACTTTTTTGGGTTTGTGATAAAAAATGAGGAGTTTTAAATGCTACATTCCTTTCAAATTTTTGATGTTAGCTTCATGCCCATAACTTGTTTGTCTTTATGCTTGAACCGGAGACCATTAACTCTGCATGTACTCTCCTTTATTGTTGCAATAATGAACGAGTCTTTGTTCAGAAATGATTCAATATTCTATGCATATGAAATGTTTGTCGATTTGCTTTATTTAAGGATTTCTAGCTTCATATACTTTTTCCTGTGTAACACAAAATGACTTCCATTAAAGAAGGGGAGTCTGAACACCATAAGGATGAAAGTGAACAAACTGAGAGAGACGATAGAGGGGGCACGAGCCAAAAATCTACACATGAAACTGAACATGTTGAGGAAAGTGAACTTGCACTAGATCCCGATCCAAATATTGAAACGACGATCAAGGATCCTCTTATCCAGAATGTAACAGAGGAGTGTTCTACAGGTACATTTGACAATCTGGGCGATCTTAACTCTGCTAAGTACCTTATCCAGGATGATACTGATACTTAGCCTCTTGATCCCCAAAACACAGTCACAGCAGTTGGCATAATGGAAAATCCTATCTCGGAGACAAGAAAGTTGCTGAAATCCTTAGGAATTTCCTTAGAACCAACTAGGAAAACCAGTTCGTTAGCAACAGCTTCCTTTTAGAAAACACTTCTAACATACAATATTTCTGACAAACATATTTCATGATTTGCCTTTAGTACTATGCAAGTCAAACACTAAAATCCATCTTAATCTTATTTCATGTTTAGATATGCGCAGTAAACGTTCATCAGGTTTCAGATCAGAATTCAATAAGAAAAGCAAAGCCATCGATCCAAAGCACTTGTTACAATCTGATCCCCCACGACCATCACACTATTATAAACAACTCCATCCTCCTCTGCCCCTGAAATATTCTCATCAACCTTTACACATATCGAAGTCAAACTTGACTGAGAAACAGAGGCGGAAGATACGTGAGGAAGAGGACGAGGAAGCGAGAAGACGTTCTTGGCTCAGAGAAGATACCACCGATGAAGAGGGCCAAGGGAAGAAACGAGGAAGATATGATCAAGTAAAAGGTGGCTTATACAAACATTCCTGAATAGTGAAGCTTCCTATTAGACCTCGATCTATTCCATCTTCTGGACTCCCTGGTCCTCAGGCCGAGATCCACTCAATCATTCATAAACCTAGCTACGATCCCAGACCAGTAAGCGTTCCTCTCTCCGAACGACTTCCAGGTTGGAATTTAAAAGGGCTTATGTTTGATTATGGTGTGAGTTTAAATGATGCTGATGACCTATCTGAGGAGGTAGATGCAGTAATAAGGCAAACGCATACTCAGCTTGACAATGCCAAGAGCCAACTTGACACAAAGTGGAACATTGTCAAGGATACTGCTAAGAGAAAGCTGCGCGGATGGAGTAAATTTGGTGATGATCTCAAAAAACAACATGACACTAATCTTGCTAAAATTGCTGAGTTGGAGAACAATAAGGTCAAATGGAAAAAAAAAATAGATTTTCGCGATGCTACCATTGCGTCACTTGATAAAAGAGTTACAGAATTAGAAGCATTAGATATTGAAAATAAGAAGCTCTGAGAAGAACTTGAGCTGCTAAACAAAAGGAAAAGGAAGCCTTAACCGCCAAATGCAATGTTGAAGCTACATTATCGTTGGAAAAGGATTTCTCCAAACAGTATCGAGACGATGCTGCCCAACCCAGGAAAACCATCAATTCCTTAAAGGCTTCCAATCAAATATTGATAGTTAAGGTTGAATCACTTGAGAAAGACAAGACAATTGCTGAGGAAACTCTTAAGCAAGTTATGGATGATGCTGATGAAGACATTCCGATTTTACATCTTCAGCGTCATGAGTCGCGAGAGTCTGCACTACCTAGGGACAGCTTTTCGACACTTTGGCGCTTGTTTGGGAACGAGTGCTTGAAATCAATGGTGATGATTGCAGCAAGGATGAACTTATTACTAGACTTTTAGATGATAAATCTAAGAAGACTTTGGCAGAGGGAAAAGCTCAACTAGCCAACGAGAGGGCTGGTACTTCTGGAGAGCAAATTCAAAACCAACCTGATACCAACCTTTCTACTGATCTTATGGACCTTGGAGCTTCTGGCTCACAGACACTGTTTACTTGATGTTCCCAAAGAGAAGGATGCAGTTACTGAGGGGAATGCCACTATAGAGAATATTACTGAGAAGCGCGATGGAGATGATGAAGTTGATGATGAAAACATTGAAAATTGTAGAATTGAGCACAGGGATATCCAGGAAAATCTTCTAAATGCAGGTAAAATTGAAACCAACTGTACCGTTTCATACTTAGAATCCATTTTTGATTCGCCTGGGTCCCTTGCCTATTCTGCTCGTTGTTTCCATAATCTAGGTTTAATTTCACCTCTATCTTCTCCCACTATAGGCAATGCAACAACAATTGAAGCTACTACAACTGATTCACCCCTGACGACTATCCCTCTTGCTTCCGCTATTACTCCTCCTTCTCCTAGTAACACTTCCCTGCTTGTGATTACAGCTCCCAGGTCACAAGATGCAAGAATCGGTGCTTTCTCAGACCTAGATGACGTTGATTACATTCTTAGCGATGACCTTGAGGCCACTGAAACAGATGAAAGCCCAAAGGATGCTGCCAAGGGTAAAGGAAAGAAAGCTGCCAGATCCTCATCATCTAAGAAGCACAAGAAGAAGAAGAAGAAGGACACAGAAGCTATTATCTTATCTTCTCAAGAAAATCCAAGTAATGTGGAAGAGACCACTCCTTCTCTTAACAAACTAGCTTTAAGGTCAGGTGACAGGAAGAAGTAATAACACTCGATATCAACTTATTTTGCTTCTCGACTATTCCCTCCTACATGTTGTTCTCAGACCGGTTGTATATGCGGGTGCTGGTCCCTGCTTATTACTTTATGTTTCTCCGTGTCTGATACTTAAGTGCTGGATTTATGACTTTATGACTTTGTGATTCTTCTATCTGATTATGTGATGTTGAAATGAATTTGCGTTCTACTTTCTGTACTTAAGTTTTTTACTCTTAGCTTTGTCATATCTTCTTGTTCCGCGTTCCACACCTGTTTTCTTTTCATGCTTGCATCACAAATTCTTTTTATCATAAGTCATATTGCAACATTTGGTATAACAATGATATAATGGTACTTTTCTTTTTTAGTAAACAACAAATTTGCAGTTGTGACCACGAATCATTGTTAACCGGGTTTATTCGACCAATTTTATTAGACTCCCTTTATTGTGACTAGAGCGGTTTTTTATTTTTTTTGAGATTTCTTTTTTGTGAACGATCGATTTTGTACTCATCACAATGTTGAAATTCCCGAATCTTCCTTTGTCATACCAAGGGAGTCAGCTCCACTGGTCAAAGTAAACCTTATGAGTGCTAAGCTTCATTATAAGGTTGTGACGAGTTTATGGTATGTTTAAGCGAGCATTATTGAATTTCCTTAATATGGTGGTAATGCCCCTATACCAAAATTTGTCACAGACTTTAAAGGCTAAGCGCGACATCATGTGACCAATTTTATTCGGAATTTTGTGATCATGTTTTTTTGCCATTTTTGAATTTCTTGGCATGGCCGTGATCAAAAGTTTCCAGTTTTAGTTGATCCTACTCATGCCCTTTGTGGCGATGAACTTTTGTTTTTGTTCCTCTACTCGAGAGGTCTTATATTATATATTCAATCATCTTTCTCGCTAGCCTGGCAATCCAGGTCCTTCAAAGATTAGATTTGAACATATACCCCAAAAGGGGTCTTATTTTCCATTCCTCTGAAGAGGTATTTGTAAACCCGTTATTTGTTGTGACTGAATGACTCAGCCACTTGTAGAATTTGTAGGGCGCCTTCGAAAAGGGCTTTGGGTCCATCAATAACTGGATTTGGAAGACTCAGATTCAATAACTGGATTTGGAAGATCCAGCATCTGATCGGATGCCCCCGAAGGGGTCTTTTAGAACCCAGTGTTTGTATCGCTGTCCAACCATGTATTAATGGCTTCGACGATTAACCGAGTGCCCCTCGGGGAGGTCTTCGGTTTAAAAGCCCAGTGTTTATATCGTTATCCAGCCATGTATTAATGGCGTTGACAATGAACTGGGTGCCCCTCGGGGAGGTCTTTGGTTTCAAAAACCCAACATCTGTCGCAATCCGGCCATGTATTCATGGCATCGGCGGTCGACTGGGTTCCCCTCTAGGAGGCTTTGGTTTATAATTGTGTTGTTTCTCGGGGCAAACGCTAGTTCATTTATCGGGTTTTACCACGATTTGTCAGAACTAGGGCCTGGGACCTTGCAATTAAGAAGGTGCCCATTTTATGAAACTTGCAGCTTTTATCTGTAACATTGAGCACCACGACATTTGACCATTCAGTCCCTGGTGTTCCTTTCTTGCACTAATATGCTCCATATCTTCGAGTTGGTTACGAATGATGTTTTAAGCATTGAGCAATGGATATTTGAGTTATTCCAATCGGGATGTGCTACAATGATCACCAGGTCTTATTAGGCCATAGATGCGTCAGCGTTTTTTAATGGACCTGCAATCAAAATCGAATCTTAGCAAACAGTTTGGGAATCGTACGATTTAGGCAAGTAAAGCAATTTCTTTCGTTAGTATGTACAAAGCTTGTAATGATGTTGCATGGTAGTTACAATGCATGATATTTACAACTTTTCAGAACATATGAAAGAAATATTAAGTGAAGTAGTGACGCAGGTGTATAGCATTCCATGCTCTCGGAAGTCGGATTCCATCCATCGTTTTCAACTCAAGTGTACTATCTGAGAATTTTTGGTTAATCATATGTGGCTCATCCCAGTTGGGTACGAGTACTCCAGTTCCTGTCATGATTCTTTTCAGAACAAGGTCCCTAACTTGGAAGGTTTTGCTCTTTATTTTAGCATTGAAATGACGAGCTATTCTTCTCTGATGCGCCATGACTCTGAGTTCTGCTTCTCTTCTTTTCTCTTCAAGAAAATCAAGTGCTTCGAGTTGCATTTTCTCATTATCTTCTTGGTTGAAGTGGATTCTTCTATGAGTTGGGAACTCCAGTTCTACTAGGATCATAACCTCATATTTAAACTCAAGCGAGAATGGAGTGTGCCCTGTCGCAGTTTTATGGGTGGTACGGTATGCCCATAAAACTGCGAGCGGAAGCTCGTCTAACCAAGCACCCTTAGCTTTTTTGAGTCGCTTCTTAATCGTTGACTTCAAGATTTTGTTTGTAGATTGCTTTGACTTGCCCGTTGGCCTGCGGATGAGCAACGGCTGCGAAACTCTTCTTGATCTTGTACTTGGCACAAAAATCTAGAAATTCGCTGCTCTCAAATTGAGTTCCATTATCGGTGATTATTTTCTATGGCACACCGAACCTGCAGATGATGTTCTTTAAGACAAAATTGATCACCTTCTTTGAAGTAATAGTAGCTAGTAGTTCAGCTTCAGCCCATTTAGTGAAATAGTCAATTGCTATTATCGCGTACTTCATATTTGATTTAGCTGTAGGTAATGCTCCGATCAAGTCTATGCCCCGGACAGCAAATGGCCATGGGCTGACCATTTGAGTCAATTCGGTGGGAGGTGCTCTTGGAATTTTCGCAAAACATTGGCATCTATCGCACTTTTTAACATAAGTCATTGCATCTAGGTTCACATCGGGCCAAAAGTAGCCATATCGCAGAATTTTCTTGGCCAGTGTTTGACCGCCCATGTGACCTCCGCAATCTCCTTCATGTCATTCTGCCAAGATCGCTTTTGATTCCTCCTTGGTTACACATCGCAGCAGTGGCATGGAGAATCCTCGTATATACAACCTCCTATCCTGGATTGGGTATAACAGAGCTTTGCACAATACCTTTCTTTGCTTTTTCGGCTCTTCGAGGTGTGTACCGTCGAGGATACTTTTCTTGTTCGGAGTCATCCATGACATGGGCTCCTCAACCATATCCATGATCCAATCGACATCTACTTCCTCAATGGCGGGAGTTGAAAGGACTTCTACAGGAATAAGGCCCAGTAGTTGTGCATCTGAAGAACTGACATATGTGGCAAGAGAATTTACCTTTGAATTTTCTTCCCGTGGAATGTGTGATATAGTGTAGTGGTCGAGGTCATTGAGAAGTTCCATGGCTTTGATAAGATAAGAAGGAAGGTTTTCAACTTTAGTCAGGAACTCTTTAAGGACTTGGCACACTACCAATTGAGAATCACTAAAGATTTGCAAAGTTTTCAGATTCAGCTCTTTTGCCTGTTTTATCCCTGTTATTAATGCTTCGTATTCGGCCTTATTATTCTTCAATGGGAATTTCAATCTTAAGGCATAGCATAGAGAATGGCCATCTGGGGTTTCTAAGACAATTCAGGCTCCTAAACAGTAATCATTTCTGGACCCATCAAAGTATAACTTCCAGTTAGCTACTGTCTCTATTGGTTCTTCAATTTCCTTTCCCCTGTCCATGAATTTGACAATGAAATCCGCTAAGGCTTGTTCATCAATAGATTTTCGAGTATGATAAGTGATGTCATACTGGCTAAGCTCAATATTCCACTTCAATAACCTTCCCAAAGTTTCTGGGTGGAAAAGAACCCGTCTTAGCGGTTGATCGGTAAGAAATTTATAGGATGAGATTCGAAATATGGTCTTAATTTCTTTGAGGCGATGAGCAGATAGTATGCAAGTTTTTCCAACTTTGGGTTGTTTAACTCTGCCCCAGCGGGTCGTTTACTAATGTAATTGACCGACCATTGGACCTTGGCTTCTTCCTGGACAAGCGCAACGCTCAAGGCATGTGATGAGAAAGCCACATATAGGAACAGCTCTTCTCCATCTCTTGGTTTAGAAAGCATTGGTGGTGACTCCATGTGCTTAATCAACTCTTCGAAGGCGGTTTGGCATTCAGGAGTCCACTGAAACTCTTTCTTCCCCTTCTTCAAAGCATCGAAAAGCGGGATGCATCGATCCGTTGCCTTTGAGACGAATCGGTTAAGGGCTGCAACTTTCCCATTCAAACTTTGAAGCTCTTTCTTTGTCCTTGAGCTTGCATCTCCCATAAGGTCGTGACTTGGGAAGGATTCCCCTCAATGCCCCTGGCGTTGACCACGAACCCAAGAAATTTTCCTGACAATACTCCAAATGAGCATTTAAGAGGGTTTAGCTTCATGCCATACTATCTAAGGATACGAAACATTTCAGCTAGATTTCCAAGTGATCTTCGCCTTTCTTTGACTTTACCAGCATATCATCTACATAAACTTCCATAGTGTTCCCAATTTGGGATTTGAACATAGAATTCACAAGGCGCTGGTAGGTTGCTTCCGCATTCTTGAGTCCAAACGGCATAACTTTGTAGCAATATAGACCTCTATCGGTTATGAAACTTGTGTTCTCCTCATCTGGCTTATACATCATGATTTGTTTATACCCGGAATATGCATTCATAAAAGATAATAGTTCATGCCTCGCAGTTGCGTCAACAAGTTGATCAATTTTAGGAAGTGGAAAACTGTCTTTGGGACACGCCTTGTTAAGATCTAAATAATCTATGCATACTCTCCATTTGCCGTTGGACTTCTTAATAAGGACTGGATTTGAAACCCGGTTAGGATATGTAGATTCCCGTATAATGTTATTTTTTGAATAATCGATCTACTTCTTCTTTTAATGCCGCAGATCTTTCAAGTCCTTGAATTCTCCTTTTTTGTTTTACAGGAGTCAAACTTGGATTAATATTCAACTTATGAACAATTACATCTGGTGATATTCCGCACATGTCGGAATGCATCCATGCAAAAACATCTAAGTTTGCTTTTAAAAACAATATCAAATACTTTTGCAATTTTAGGCCCAGCTAAGAACCTATCTTTAGGACTCGGTCAAGATCTTTATCATGTACTGGAATGGAGATAGTGTCCTCAGCCGGTGCTGCTTTTCTTTCCCCCATATTGGCTTTTCTTGGATCAATTTCTTTCCGGGCTCCGCTATGTTCGCCAGTATGTGGGCACCTCCCTAATTGCGATAAGGGGGATTTTGAATGCGGAGCGGAGGCTCCATATCCTTCTTCACTTCCTTCTTCCTTGCCTCAGCAAGCTCAACTAGATAGCACTCCCTTGCTGCCTGTTGGTCGCCCTTGAATGTACCAATTCCGTTTTCAGTAGGGAATTTCATCGTGAGATACCATGGGGCCATCGTTATTCTAAATGTTGCAAGGGTTGGCCTCCCAAGGAAGGCGTTGTAAGTAGAGAAATCATCGATTATGACAAAATCTTGTTTTAATGAAGCCCTCCGCTCTCCTTCTCTATGTTTGACAAGAAGATTAATGATGCTAATCGATTGAACGGCTTGCCCCGTGAATTTGTGAATTTTATTCTTGCAAGCTTTCACATCATCCATGGAGAGTTTCATCCTATGAAATGCATTGATGAAAAGGACATTGACAGATGCCCCACTATCAACCAAGACTCTTCTAACAATGGCTGGATCCAAGCCAATGATTATTACCATTGGATCGACTGTTGGAGTTATGAGTCCATCTGAATCCTCATCTTTGAACACAATGTCATCCCATGGAATTCTTTGCATCTTTGCTTACAGGGCTTCGTTCATGATCATGAGCTCTTCTCCTTTCGGCAGGTTCTTCGTTTCATTAGAGTATTTCATAATGTCCCCTCAACTTCTTCCAGCTAGGTGTGGCCCACCGGAAATAGTATTGATGATCAACCTTGGAATAGCAGCGACCGAAGCATTCTCATTTTTCTTAGGTTGTCCCATAGAGGTTCCTTGGCCTTGAGCATTCTGGGCATTCCGTGGGTTCTTTGCATACTACTGAAGTCTATTTTTTCCTTATCAGTTCTTCAATTAAGCTCTTCAGGTGTCTGCACTCATTTGTATTGTGACCTGGCTGGTTATGAAATTAGCAGAACCTCCCTGATTTGATCGCCACATCACTAATTTTCACCTGCTTCGGTGTTGGTTACTCTTCAATGTCTTTGGTTGCCATGAAGATGTTCTCCACTGTGTTGTTCAAAGGAGTCAATTCCGAATTCTTAAAGAAGCAAAGCTTTTTGTTAGGTCGGTTATCTCTTCCATCATTCGCCTTTTTTTGACTACCTGGATCCCTTTGGCTACCTTCTGCACCATTATTTTTCTTCTCGGGCTATATGCTGCTCTCAGGAACATCTATAGTATAGGATGGATCTTCATCAGAACCTATATATTCCTCAGCTTTATCAAACAGTTCCTCAAGAGTACTTGGCTTTTTCTTCTTAATCCATCGTCCAAGCTTGGTCTTCTTGCTTATGGCTCCCTTCAAAGCCATTAGAGCCACATGAGGCTCATAGTTTCCAACCTTGGCCACGGCGGTGTTGAAGCGGGTGAGAAAAGCCCTTATGGATTCTCCTGGCCTTTGTTCAAGCTCGTTCAATTCCATGACATCTCTTACTTTTGCCGCTTGGAGCCTGAATTGCTCTCGAAATAGTTTGGCCAAGGTAGCAAAATCATCCATAGGTCTAGGTGGTAGCTTTGTGAACCAGAGTGATGCTACCCCCTCGAGATAAGTTGGAAAGTATAAGCACTTAAACTCGTCTGTGGCACGTGATCCGTCCATATGCTGGTCGTATTTAAACAAGAACACGTTGGGATCACTTGTCCCATTATAAGCTTGGACTGTCGGAGGCTTGAATTTATTTAGATACGGCGCCAACTTAATTCTTTCCATAAGCGGGGTTTTAGTAGGAGAAAACCCCCAGTCTTTCTCATTGTCTTGCTTCTTCAAGCTTTTCTCCATTATTTTGGGAACCATTTCCGATAGACGCTCCTCCTCGTTGAGCTGGTCCATGGGGCAGACGCCTTCATACTTACCAGATGTTTGCCTAAGCAAACGGTCACGGTCTAGAATCCGGGGCCCTTTTCCTCCCTCTTAGGGAGGTACCCCTTTGGTGGCACCAAGCACTTGTCGAGAAGTTGCTTTATTGGAACAGTTGCCTGTTAGAGGCTTTGCTTCCTTTCGAGGACCGTTAGGATCTGTGACCTCTTGAACAGAGTTTCCTCGATTTGGACTTGAAGAAGAGGAAGCTGCATTTTCTATATGATCCACTTGAGCAGACTTAGCACGAGCGATTTCCATGGTAACTTTTGCCGTGGCGGCTTGCATGGCAAACATCGACTCAAGTTTTTTCATTATGGCCTTGTTCGTAATGCTCATTTGGCTTGTAAAGCCCACAACAACTTCATCCAACTCCCTTCTCGTTACAACTTCTCCAGCCTGAGAGGTTTCTCCATCCTCGAATCGGTTGGTGAGAGGAGTGGTTTCATTGTTGGAGGGATTATCATCATCCTCGACATTTTGACTAGTGATCCTCTTCGATGGTCTATCTGGTTTACCTATAGTTTCAGGCAAGGACTTGAATTAGATTGTAATGAGATAGGCATAGATTCTTTATGCAAGGTCTTGAACCTTGTGAGAGAGTGTGAGAGAATGGAAGATCAAATCGGCCCCCAAGGTGGGCACCAAAATGTTTATATCAAAAACGGTATAAAACACCAAAGATACTCTTTCAAGTACTTCAACAAAAAGTATGTGGAGCCACAATCGCAAGCATCGAAAACATTAAAGTAAAACACAAGAGAATTTTTATAGTGGTTCGATCATAAGAGATCTACATCCACTTTCACATAGAATTCCATTATCAATTTATCAATTACAAGGTTTGATTCACTCTTATAACAAGTTTTATCACTCTCTCACTTGTAGATCACACTTGAATTCATAAAAAGTGATGATGAAATGGAATGACCAGCGGAGATAAGGTATGATCGGAGAAAGGTTGGAAGGATTTCTTCAAGTGTTTGAACTTGGATGATAGATCTCCAACTCCTAGATCACTTGGATGAATTTGATGACAGCCATGATCAATGAATGAACGAATCTTCACTTGATGATGATGGATGAGTGTTAGAATAGTTGTGGAGAAATTTTAGCAGCCCTTCGTGGCAAGGGCGCTCCCCCATTAAAGTGGGGTTGGCCCCTTATTTATAGGTGTGGAGAATGTGGTGATATAATACTCTGGACCACCGATCAGTATTTGGAAATATTTACATGTATTCCATTGGCCAGCTGTCTCCAGCTGTCATTAATCATCCTTTGTTACCGATCGGTATCTATCTGCCCTGACCGATCGGTATCTTCTTCTAGGATATCTGAAATGACTAGGCTGGAGTACATGAGTTCAACCGATCGGTGTCCTTGGCCCACTACCATTCGGTATTCATATGAATGCCCTTGATGGGGTGTGCCCTCGTTCCCTTACCGATCGGTGGTCCTGTGTCCCGACCGATCGGTGTCTTGTTCTTACATGGGTGAAGTTTTGTGATACGGATCGGTAGGGGTAAGCGTTTGGTTGGTTCGGTTTATCCAAATATGAAATTGTCAAACGAAACAAAAACTGATAAAAATGAAAACCAAACCAACCAAATTAAGATTCGTTTATTCGGTTGGTTATCTGATTTAACCAAACTAAAAATATTTTTGACTTTATGTTCATAATATTAACTATAATTTGAAATAAATAATAAACATGTGATTAAAATATTATTTATGTTTCTTATGCTTCTCAAAAGTAATTATGAGACATATGTGATAATTAAAATTTATTTAGATAACTAAATTAACCTAAAATATTTACTATAATACTGATCATTTTTAAAATATAATAAAAGTTCGGTTAATTTGGTTAAACCGATAACCAAACTAAATATTTTTCCAAACCGATTACAAATCAATCTTATTTCAAAACCAAACCAAAGCGACGAAACTAAATTGGTTCAATCAGTTTATTTGGTTTAACCAAATAATGTTCACCCCTACTGATCGGATCCCTTTGCGTATATACCGATCGGTATGTCTCCATCTTGCATATAGGAAGTGCTCTGGCTCTTCTACCGATCGGTATGCTTATGCTTCTATCGACCGGTGGTGTTGAACGGGAAGTGGATTAGGGTTTTCCAATGATGGCTTCGACCAATCGGCTACGATGCCTTAACTTTATCAATGTAACGATTCATCAAAATGTGTACGACTTTAAGGGAGTAAATAGTTGGCAAGTACGCATTACTCTGGTATCCCATCCTATGCTGGTGAGACGTGGAAACAAATGCAATCCGTGAAGGCCATATCAGATGCTAATTGCGGGGGTACCTCATGAGACGGTAATCCCTTCTCGTTTTCTGCTGCATGGAATTCTGTGTGGAATCCGACGCCTGATATGCCTCTTTTCACTTTTATTTAGAATGTCCATATTCCTCCGAAGGTGCCTCTATTTATGTGGAAAACCATGCATAACGGTTTTCCACTGGATGAGAATATTCAGAGAATCGGTATCCCGCTCGCTTCCAAATGCAGGCGATGTAGAGCTAGCAGCAGCAAAATCTCTTTTCACTTGTTGAATTCTGGGGTTTGTGCTAGGTCTGTTTGGAATTACTTCGGGAACCTGCTTGGTTGTCATTGTAACGAAAACTCGTTTGAAGACTTCATGAGATTATGGTGGTCTAGCATCTTAGGTAAAAGCCTTCGCGCTACCCGCTTTCGTCTGATTTCTTGTTTGATCTGTTGGTACATTTGCTATGCACGAAACAAGGCAATCTTTGACGAAGAGGCTACGGACCCTCCGACCATCATCCGGAAAAATTAGGAATGACGTTTTCCTAGCGTTTCGGGGTAGGCCGTTGAGAGGTGTGATTGGATCCCGATCTAGGATGTTGGCTGTTTACTTTGATGTTTCAACGCTAACAGCCAATCCCAGACAAGGTATAGGCTAATTTCTGTTTCGTGTGGGTAGTGTGCTTCGGTGATTCGAATTTTCCTTTTCATTCCCCCCGGGTACTAACATTATTTGCTAGTTGTTAAGGTATTGTTGCACAGGTTGATGGGTAGGATCTGTTAGGTCCTACGCGTGGGTTGATTCTCTGCTACGTGAGCAGATTGCTGGATTAGCAGGGGCATTGGTAGCTTTTTGAGAACTTGGTTATGTTTTTAGCATCTCTGCCGCATCTATCCACCCAGTCTATTGGGATCCTTGTCATCTCCTACGATCTGAGAGGAGCCTTCCTGGACGGACCATCCCTTCTAGACTACGTTGGTTGTTTCTGTGGTTTTAATGTATTTTATTTTTTTGTTCGTGTGTGTGCACGGTTTCAGCTGTTTGCAGAACCGTTGTTGTGAGCCATTGGAGAAAGGCTAGTTTCTCCTTTTCGTTATGCTATATATTTCCTTTTGAAAAAAAAACACAAGCTCTTTACAAATGAATGAACGCGATGCTCCAGTATCAAACAACACTCGAACCGAAACATCTCGAATAGAAAGAGTACCTTGAACAATGACTCCCTTCCCTTTCTACTATGTAGTAGGAACTCTTTAAGAAGATGGCGCAACTTCTAAAGCATATGCCTTCATAGTCTGGTTTCCCTTAGCTGATTCCAGACAATCCTTCTTTTTATCCCCAATATTTCCACACTTGAAGCACTTCTTCTAAGCTTTGGGATTCTTGCACTCATTAGAAAAATGGCCCTTCTGTTGGTTGTTATAGCAAACCACCTCACTCTTAGGCTTCTTCTTGACATCCTTTCCCCCCTGCTGTTGTTGCTTCCTCTTCTTATTATTATTACCACCCTTCTATGATTTTGATGCTTCCTTAGTTGCAGCGACAACATTTACTTCTTTAGGAAACAAGCTTTCATGTCGAACAGCTTTTTCCATAATCTTCTCATATGGATCGTCAAGATGATCCACCAATGGATTTCCAATATAGGTATCTAAAACCATAACAAACTTTTCATTTTTCTGATAAGGAGAGTCAATGTACGAACGAGCATATTTGGACAATGCCTTAAAGTCAGAAACATAATCAAGCACATGTCCACCATTCTGTTTCATCTCTACAAATTTCTTCAACAGAATGGACTTCTGAGCAGTAAAGTTAAATTTCGTCTCGAATTTGACTTCGAATTGCTCCCAAGTTATCCCTTCGCCCGGAGTCTCAAGCGTAACAGAATTCCACCACTTCAGGGCTCTGCCCTGTAGCTGCCTTGATGCAAGCTTTCTCTTAGTTACATCATCCATACCCAAGTCTCCAAAAATACGTACACAAGCATCTAACCACCTTTGTACCTCTTTGGTCAGCTTTGTCCCCTTGAATGGCTTTCCCCTGGAGATGTGATGTCTTTATACAGCTTTGCAAAACCCTAGGCACCTGCACACCTACATCTACCGCGGCTGTCATTGGAGCGGGTACCCTTCTCATGAATGCCTCAATCATGGCTGGGTAATCTGGCGTACCACCATTTCCCCTCCAGGAACAACCTCCTCCCTAGCAGTATGTCTTGAAGTTCGTCGACTCATTCAAAATCTGCAATATAGAATGATTAGCCGCTTACAAGAAAAATTGTTAATGGAGTTCAAACGCTACTATACTATATAGTATTATATAGTATACATCCATCAAAATCTATAAATATGTCTCTCATATGTTATTACATCTTCAAACTATGGATAAAATCGATTAACCAGAGCATTGATACCAAATGTGACGACCGTCCATAAATCCTGCACTTAATAAGGGAAATAATGCGCTGAAAGACGTGGCAGACAGCTATGGATGATCATCAGAGTTGAACAACACAATGCGGCATCTGTCGTATTACTCACTACGCAAGGATAAAATATAACAGAACATATACAACAGGCTATAATAGTCATGCATTTCTGAGCAGAAACTTAAACTTTCATAACTAGAAGGACTATCCATACACCCTTGGATTACTACATAAGTGTCTGTACAAATTTGCCTTACAACAACACTCGAAGAAAATAAAAATCATAAAAGCGGAAACAAAAAGTACTAGATAGTAGAAAAACAGATACACAAGCCTCCTGCTCGTTATCTCTCTACATCCTCGCCTTACTAAGTTCTGCTACTTGTAACCTGCTACTCAGTCTTCCCATCTAAAACCGATTGAACAGCCCATGGTAATAAAAGGAAACATAAAACCTTAAGTCAGACAACAGTCTTAATGAGCGATAAAACAACTATTTAACCTCATCAATAAAGTATATGAGATTAGGCAGATTAATCAACCGATCTACCGAAACTCCAGAGAAAACCCAACCCGACTTCCCCCACATCAGACAATGATAGCCTTTACAAGCAATAGTTCATCCAGGGCAATCAGAATTAACCATACAACCAGACAATAGTAACCATAGAGACAAGCTATATCTCACAACATCCCTCAAGCACAATCTCTGAAGGCAAAAACCAACATCAGACAAGCACCCAAGAAATATCTCCCTCGATGTGAGACAACTTACGTGAGACGTTACAAGCAAAACAACCAACGTCCAAGACCCCGGCTATCACTACCTATACTGCTTTGAAACCATCCTTAATCATATGACAACCAACCTTGCCATACGTCATGGGCTAATGGTAATCCCGATTCAAGCAACCATTATCCACGAACTCACCACCTTGAGACATCTTCACATTCGTCACTTCAAAGCCATAACCATTGTCGACTCAAAAACAAGCTTCGTTTGGTCGACATTCTTTAGGTCTGGAACTCCTTAGGTCTTGCTCCTTAGGTCTTACTCATTCGGTCTTGCTCCTTAGACCCTAAGACCTTAGACCTAAGATCAAAAACTTAAGACCTAAGACTTAACTCCTTAGGTCTTAAAAACGACCTAACTCCTAAGGTCTTAAAAACGACCTAACTCATCCTTAGGACTTAAAAACGACCTAACTCCCTAGGTCTTAAAAACAACCTAACTCACAGGTCTTAAAAATGACCTAACTCCTTAAGTCCAAAAAACGACCTAACTCATCCTAAGGTTTTAAAATTGACCTAACTCAAAAATGACCTAATCCTTAGGTCTTAAAAACGACATAACTCATCCTTAGGTCTTAAAAACGACCTAACTAAAAAATGGCCTAACTCCTTAGGTCTTAAAAACGACCTAACTCCTTTCTTGGGCAAAGGGTCACACGACCCAAACTTCATGCCACATCATCAACGACCTAAGAAAAACGACCCGACTCCAAATCTGACCAAAATAGCTACAATCTTGACCAAACCATCACCAAACGCCAACGTCGATGCAAACAACTCATCCAGATCATCCAATTCCACAGTCAACACTTTATGAAGCTATCAAAATCATCAAAATGATAGGTATTCGTCAATAATCATATGAAATTCACTAAATCATGATAAAACTAAAATAATGGATCTAACTTGCATAAACATATGAATTAACACAAGAATAATCGGTTTTAAGTTGCTAGATTAGATCCTATGGTGATTCAAATGAAAATGTATTTACCATGATGTAGATCTAGGTGAAAACAACTCGAAAATGATGAAAATAAGATCAAACACACATATACTTGATCGAATTCGTGTGAGAGATGCATATCACTCACCAATTCTTCAAATTAACTTGAAATCGCTAAATTCTCAATTCGAATAGCGAAGAATATGCTTCAAAACTCTTGATTTGATGCGATCTCTCTTCACTTGGCGTAGATCTTTCTTCAAACGATGTAGATCTTCGATTCTCTTATGTAGATCTAGAATTTTAATGGTGGAAAGTGTATTTGATTGAGCAAGGAGGATTACGAGCTCAACCAAATGAGAGAATGAAGAAAGTAAACTATTCTCCATGCATCTAACCCTTGATTTATAGTCTCCCACTAGCCCACTAACTGGCCTCTTCAAATTAGTCCATCAATGACTTACAAAACCTTAACTGAAATTGTGAAACACTAAAATAGCGATTCCTCCCCAAACCGTTGAACCAAATCTTTAATGTGGCCAATATACGGAATTGGCAAATCCTTTCCAATGAGACCGATCTTAGCACCTGATTCGATCCCAATCAAAAGTTATCCCCTGTACAAGACTGACATGGGCAAAATGGTCACAAATAAAATTGGTAAAAATTTTGGACGTGTCTCACATCCCCATAACCAACATATCAAACAAAATATGAGAATGATCCAAACCTTAGGGAATTAAATAAGAATATTTTACGATCCTCCAATATGTAAAATGTGGAATGTTACACGCTGGGTCCGTTGACGTAGGCATAACTGAACCACATTAAATCTTTATGTATTCTTCTCTTCTTTTATTTCGTTTTGTTTGGTGATTATTTTTCTTTGAGTTTGCGATTGATAATTAATTGACAAGCTAGATCCACTTTTTGGTATTGCTTCAGCGCTTTTGTATTCCATTGTGCAGTTTTGGAGTTTATGCAAATCAAATCAATATTTTGCACAATAGATTGGTATTAGAGCAATTTGTGCCATTATTCGCACAAAAGATTGGTATCATAACAAGGCAATTTGTTTTAATTATGCATCAATGATTTCTAGAAATTGCGTCAAAACTAACGGTAATTATGTTATTACTACTTTTGGAGAAAATGAGACTTTGATGGAGAAGATTATGTTAAGAGAGAAGAGCGTTCCGTTCTTGGAACTTTGATGTGATAAGGAGATTAGTATGTTGAAGGGACCACTGGATTTAAGAACTGTATCTACTCCACAATTCATCGTTGATGTCTGAGTCTTATGTTGATTTCCATGGAAAATTTAGAAGACTACAAAAGAAGATTCTATTTTCTTTTGGTACAACATATTTGTAGTCCACTTGGTTATTCAAGTGTTGAAGGTGAAGAGTTCATCTGATGTAGCTGATTTTGGTGAAGAATTTGAAACTGTTGGGGCTTGTCGACTTGTGAAGCCATCTTGGAGAGTTTGGTTCATAGAGATGATTTTGGCGGATTTGGCGCCATTGTGGTACATTGTCGATTTTTTGATGCCATCTAAAAGGAATTATGCAAATCAAGTATGGACTTTTGGGACATTGTGAAATTGCCAGCAAGCTTTGTATTTGTTGGTTTGCATATTTATGCGTTCAAGGGTGTCTAGAATCTTGTTCATTTTTTCTTTTGCAGCAACTTGTGGTGCCATATGATGATATGTGTCAGGAGAGAGATTTGCCTTATGTATAGAGATTTGGATTAGGCTTTTGTTGTTGTCAATTAGCTTTAGTTTCTAGAACTGTGTTTAGATTGGTAATTGAGAGGATTTGTTGTCCTTGTTTCATATCGATTACTTTGGAATCTACCTTATTTGGATTTAAGATATTTGCAACAATTTATTGGCGGACGAGGACGCAGTTTGAGCTCGTTAACAAGGTGTGATGGGGGTTAGCTTTGCCGGAACCCGTTAGGTAAATATTCATTTTTTGGTTTCTATCTAACTATGAGATTTTGGCTTAAGGTGGAGTTTATTTGAAGAGTTTTATGTTATAAAGAGAATTTGACTTGAGATGAGGTGTTGGAGATATGTGATTTTGCATCAAGGTTGAGTGTTAAATTAGGTGATATAAAATCACAAATAAATGGAAAAAATAAGAAAAAGAGAAAGTAATCACACATATTTTGCATAAATTATTGGATTGTATTTGCATAAGATGGCAAGGAAATAAATGCAAGGATTATTTTCTTCCATCTTTGCTAACGAAAGGAATTAGTGATTAACTTGCTATGTATGCACTATTTGTTACCTCAGCAATTTGTCTCCATTATTTCTTAACATATCTTGACAATTTTTTGCACTATATATATATATATATATATATATATATATATATATGTGTGTGTGTGTGTGTGTGTGTGTGTGTGTGTATAAACGTACAAAAACTCATATATTTAGTTAAAATATATACTATCTTGAATTTTAATATGAACCCTATAATGTAAGTTATATGCAAATGTAAGTTATAATATAGGCAGTCTGGTGGAAATACGAGTAATAATCCCACTTCCATGTTAGGTTCCCTTCAGTTCAAATGATTGATTCTACTTTGCTGATTTTTGGATGTTACAGGCAACTAGTGGGATTTTTGGTGCATTTTATTGATGAGTGAATGTTGTGGCTATTCGTTAGTCGACGTTGTTGATGGTATTCGTGACTGTCTTCTTGGCAACTTTTGGTTATTGGTGACTGCATGTGTTATTTGGTTATTTGAATGTTATTCGTAAATGATTAGTTTGATGCAATTTTCTTCTCGTCATTTTGGTTACTTAAGAATAGGAATTAGTTTGGTGCAACTGTGTCTTTCTTCTTGTCAGTGGACTTTTAAGCAGATTTCTGGAGTTTGAAGTTTGGAGTAATCAGTTTTGGTGCTATGGTCATTCACGTGTTACCAGTGATGCTTTTCAGCATACTTAGATTGTTGTTAATCTGCACTATAATGGTTGATGTGCAATTAACTTGATATTATTTTTGTTGAAAGTCAATAGTATTGTTCGTCATTTTGTAGTCTTTATTAGTAATTCTAAGGCTTGAGATTTGTGGAGAGTATGTATTAGCTTTGTTGTTTATTTTGGTTGTAACTCTTGATGTTGTAAATAAAATTTTCATGCTTACCATTCAGGGCATGCGTAATTAATGTAACTACAAGTCATGAGAGTTTTTGCGTAAACTAACACTGAAATACACTAAAAAATAGTATATAGCTATGAGAAGATTTCGACGACTGCAACGACTCATTATTTTCATGGTAAAAATGTTATTTTAATGAAATTACCATCTGAAGTCGTTGAAAGATGTTGCTCCATTTGTCGTTTGTAGTTGTTGCTAGCCGTTGGAAATCGCTTGTATTCCCAGCAGACAACCCATGATCATTTTGACTTCAACTTCCCTAGCCCAAAATGAAAAACCCACCCCCTTCTCCTCTCCAAACGGCGCCAGCAACAATTTTTCCCTCCAAAAAATTTTCAGTGCCACCATCCACCGTGTGCTGCCTCGCTCCACCTTTAGATCTTTTCTAAATCAGGTTTCTCATCAAACCCTACTTATTTTAGGTTTACTAGTTTATGCCGAGTTATGTATTATGCCTATTCCTAATAACTATTGTATGTTTATTATACCCTATTGCATGCTAATTACTGTTATTATCATCAATATGTTTGAATTATTAGCTAGAATTGATTTGCTGCATATGTATTGGATGAATTTTTTAGGACTGATCATAGATGTTTAAGTTTTGCATGGTAATTAATATTCGATTAGTTAAGATTGATTTGAATAATTTAATGTATATGTTTTGTAAATATATAGCATTAGATTTCCTTAATAATTTATTTAAAATCAAGTTCGTACAATATCACGTGAACACATAAATTAGTTTTTTAATATTTAATTTAGTAAGAAATTAGTATATAAACAAACATGAATTAAATATAATGCGAAATAGTGTAAATCACATAATTTATTAGTGTGACACCCCACGTCTGTTAATGTCACTCATTATAAGAATGCATAAGTTTCGTGAAGCGTTAAAGGTAAACAGAAACAGAAACATTACAAGACATATATAAAAATAGCAGCGGAATAAAACTAACTTTATTAATCATAAAGCATCGCGGTTCAAAACATCATATGTTTGCGTTACATAAAAACCAGTACATCATAAAAACTTCTGTCTTGCTTTTAAACATCAGAGTACAAAATAAAAGAAGCAAAATCCCCAAATAAAACATAGCCATAATAGCAAAGATTGGAGCCTGAGTCATACATCAAAGTAGCTTCAGCAAAAGAAAGCAGAATCCTGGTCAAGCTTGAGTATTCCCTCCCTGAGAACCTGGGGGGAAATGGAAGAAAGAAAAGGAAACAAAAAGGGTCAGACATAAAGTCTGGCGAGTCCAGTTACTTTTAGCAAGTAAATAAGTAAAAGTTTCCTGATAGGCATACAAAGTGGATAGGAGATATAATATCACAAAAGGCAGGTATGACAATGTAAACATGATAGAGTGTATATGCTTCCCTAATGATTACTCTGATTCTCTGCACCAATAATAGTATAGCCAGAATGAGATGATCCCAACCACTATAAGATGGTGGACTTAGGCATATGTCTAGATGTACCCTAACTACTACCCTAATCAATCGGGTCCCTACTCTGCAGATATCCTGTGCCGACCCCATAGTAGGAAGTATCACTTCATAAAGTGGCAACCCTTCGTTGATGTGCGCAACCATATCTACTGGTGTCACGGTCGTCTTACCCCCCTCTACCCGGCCCATGCACACACATGTCCATGGTCGGTTTGTGCCGCCCACACCGTCCTCCACGTTTGGATCTCTAACAAACATCCCAGTAAGCGTGTCTCTACTCCGACCTAGGGTGGAGTACTCGTTCAATAACATTATATGGGTTACTGACTGAAACGGGTCCCACACACAAGATGATACAAGCTCTCCCCCTTGTCTTGTATCCCCACTAGGATTTCCATAGGTTATGTATACCTATTGATGTCTTTAATTACATAATCCTATCATTTCTATAGGTTATGCTTACCTAACGGTGTCTTTAATTACATAATCCCAACCGGTCAAGTTCGTGGGCCTATATATAAATATTACCCACCCTATCCAGATTTACTTAACCCAACCACTGTTCAAACATATTTACTTAACCCCTATTCAAGTTCATGTTCATACAATCCCTATGGATTCAACCAGATTAAGTATTCCAACTCATTACCATGTCCATTTATGGTTATAATGTGCTGGACCCTTCACATTAAGCCTACCACTTATGGATGCTGGATATGCCGGTCGGTTCCGGGCAGACTTCTTCCACAAGTCGAGCTTAACCTCGTGTCTCAGCACGTCTCGTATTTGTGCACCTAGACCCCTCACATTAGATTCACCACTTGTGGTCGCTGGATATGTTGGGCGGTTCCGAGCAGACTTCCACCGCAAGTGTAATCTAACCTTGTGTCTAGGCGCAATTACAGTTTCTAATTACTGTAATCCTAGGCATTTCATTATTAGCCAAGTTTACCTATGTCGTCATAGGTTTCATGCCCCTTTTCCCCAAATATGTTCATAATGAATTATATGCCCTAAATTCATATTCATAAACATTATTCAAGTTATGCCATATTTTCCCTTTACAAGTTATGCCCAATTTCGATGTTTTTCCCCTCGTTCCCAAACTAACGCATTTGCATATTTTTAGTGGCGTACCTAGGCTCGAAAGTAGCCTGGCTATATAAAATAAAAGGAAAAGGGTGAAGGGAAGATGATAGAAATGATTATTTTAACAAAATCGACAAACATATAATGGCATAATGCTAAGATGGACATATAAGAACATATCTGGTGAACTTGTGATAATAAAACTGGTTCTAACATAGTAGGGATGCCATAAAAGGCATGATTAGATCTAAACATGGATTTAGATGTCCAACTAATGACAGATCCAAATTAACCACAAACATGATATGTATAAGATGATTTAAGTGAATTAGATCTATAATCAAAAGTAGATCTGACATGATAAAGGTTAAGATCCAAGTCATAGTTAATTCAGAATATCATGGATTCACAAATTACAATAGATCTGGTATGGTTCAGTCATAGGGTTTGATCCAAATTACAGTCATATCATGCTTTACTTTAAAATATTCAAATCTAAAGGTAACTTAAACTCACAGTGTTCAGATCTAGAAAAATAGAAGGAGTAAAGTGGAGGTTGAATCACATATCTACACTTGAATCTCTAAACTAGATTGCAGAAGAAAGAAGAAGATTTGATTCAGTTCAGGCACTGACAACATTTAGGCCTCCATTGATTTTAGTGTTAGAAAACTGGAGAAATGAGGCTGTATATATAGCTACCAGCCCTCAGAACCGACCTGCCACGTCAGCCCTAGGGGGGTCGACTCCCCTAGGCGGATTTTTCCCACCCACCCGAATTTCTGCGATTTTGAATTTTGAACTGAAATTTTGAATTTCTGGACCCCATATATGTATATGTATATATTCTCCGATGTGTATATAAACTCCAAACCTTCATAACTTCTTCATACGGTGTCCGTTTTACGCAAACCAAATGTCTATCTTGACTAGAATTTCAAGATGGACGCAATGGCGCAGTCGTTTCCCTTAATTCTGAATATTAAATTAATTATTCTTTAATTTATCCTCTTTAATGTTGTTAAAATTACAGGGTTTTACATTCTCCCATACTCAAAGGATTTCGTCACTGTAATCTCCAAGTTAAGAAGAATATATATCCTACCATCCATCACCCATATACTCATCCACTAATCACAGGCATCCATTGTCTTTAAAGACTTATAATGCTTATATGAACATATGCAAAGATGTGTGTATGTCCCAATACTAATGTGAAGATCAGGTGGTCTACTGATTCAGTCGGCCTCCTTAATGCAATGCATGTTAGTACTATGAATCCAACATGTATTCAACAATCCTATTATAACTTGTAAGTTCTATATGGATGCACAAACATCCGTTCAAACGCAACATCCATATGATGATACATTCAATTTCATCCATAAAAAGAAGAAAAATGCACACACATCCATATGCAGTATGAGAGTGACTGAGCCGATCTAGTGCCTAATGTTTGTGTATATGCATCCACGAGCAACTACTAGCAAACACATGCATCCATCAAATATAACATGTCTCAAACACATGTTAAAATCCATGGGATTCCGACCTAAAGGTCGAAGATTCGATCGATAGGACATACTTAAACGATAGAAACAAGCATAAATAAAAGCTTTGGAAAAGGAGCTAAGAACATACCCTCGAAAAGAAAAGGGTACGAAGCAAGAATCTTGTCTTCGGTCTCCCAAGTCGCATTTTCTGGATTATCTCCCCATTGAACTTTCACCAATTTGAATTCTCTATTGCGTAGCTACTTAACTTCTGATCCAAGAATACGGGAAGGAACTTGTCTGACTGTCGCCTCCCGTTCCACTTCTACTTCCTCCAATATACTCGGCTCAACTACTTCCGTGGTATTATGCAAGCACTTCCACAAATAAGAAACGTTGAAAACATCATGAACGCCGGATAATCTCTCTGGCAGCTTTACTCTATAGGCCATTTGGCCAATCCTTTCTGTTATTGGAAATGGCCCTGCAAATCTTGGTGCCAATTTCCCTACAGATCTGAAGCGAACCACATTCATCAAAGGTAACACTTTAAATTAAAACCATGTCTCCTACTTCAAATTCAATGTCAGTCCTTCTCTTGTCTGCGTAGGATTTCTGCCTATCTTAAGCGGTCTTCATTCGTCGTCTAATAAGATCAATCTTCTCAGATGTTTCTCTAATCCTATCTGGTCCAAGTAATAGTCTTTCTGTAGATACCCACAAACAAGTTAGTGACCTGCAGGGTCGTCCGTATAATGCTTCGAAGGATACCATACCAATGCTATCTTGATAACTATTGTTGTAGGCAAACTCTACTAAAGGAAGATGCTCTTCCCAAGTGCCTCCGAAGTCTAGGATACACAGCCTCAAAAGATCCTCAAGAATTCTGTTCACCCTCTCCGTCTGTCCATCGGTCTGAGGATGACAAGCGGTGCTCAAACATAACTGTGTACCTAATGCTTCTTAGAAGCTCCTCCAAAATTCACTAGTGAAAATGGGGTCACGATCGTTAATGATGCTGGAAGGTACTCCATGAAGACGGACTATCCCACGAACATAAACTGCTACCAACCATGTTGCCGTCCTTTTGCTTTTAACTGGAATGAAATGAGCGTTCTTAGTAAGTCTATCCACTACGACCCAAATACTGGTATTGCCTATCTTTGATCTAGGAAAACCATCTATGAAATCCATAGGGACGCTCTCCCACTTCCACTGAGGAACCTCCAAAGGATGAACTAAACCACCGGGCTTCTTTTGCTCAACTTTGACTTGCTGACAAACTAAACATTGGGAAAAAACTCTGCCATATCTTTCTTCATCCCCGCCAAAAAGAAGACACTCTTTATATCCCTATACATCTTATTATCGTTAGGACGAATAGTCATCTTAGAGTGATGGGCTTCCTCTAGGACTGCCTTTAACAAACTTCCAGTTTGGGGAACACAAAGCCTTCCATCTCGTCGCAACCACCCTTTATCGTCAATGGAATATCTATCGAGGTGACTAGAAGTCTCCCCTTTACTGAGCCTATCCAAGATGTCTGAAATCTGTGGATCATCTCGCTGCGAAGCTCCTATCTGATCCATAAGAGTGGGTCATATCTCTAGCGATGTAAACAAACCAGGCAATAATTCGGTGGAGTGTCTAAAGTCAAAAGTCGATATGAACTCCAAGTTTTCCTTTACATAAACAGAGGACTAAGGCTATCCTCTTCCTACTTAGTGCATCTGCCAGTACATTACCCTTACCAGGGTATAAGTAATCTCAAAATCATATGAAGCTAGGAACTCCATCCACCTTTGTTGCCTTAAATTAAGATCCTTCTTCGAGAACAAGTACTTGTGAGATTTATGATCGGTGTACAGCTCGAACTTCTCTCCAAGCAAATATTGACGCCACACCTTAAGCGCGAACACTATGGCAGCTAGCTCTAAGTCGTGGGTAGGGTAGTTCTTCTCATAAACCCTTAACTGTCTTCCTCCATAACATACTACCCTCCCTTCTTGCATCAGAATTGCACCAAGCCCTGTACCACATGCATCGGTGTATACTGTAAATACTTTGTTCCCATCAGACAAGGCCAAAACTGGGGCTGTTGTCAGAGCCCTCTTCAATCGCTGGAAAGCAACATCACAATCTATATCCCATGAAAACGCCAAGTGCTTCTTTGTCAGCCTGGTGAGTGGGGCTGATATCTTCGTGTAGTCCTTAATGAACTTTCAATAATAACTTGTCAATCCCAGAAAGCTTCTCACCACCGTTGCATTCTTTGGAATCTACCAATCCTGAACTGCAACCACCTTTGCGGGATCTACTGTTATCCCATCTTTGGAAACCACATGTCCTAGAAATCTCATCTCTTTTCTCCAAAAATGGCATTTGGAGAACTTTTCCTTAAGCTAATGCGCGCGAAGAGTTTTCAAAACTTCTCTCAAATGTTGGGCATGCTCTTCCTCGCTCTTTGAGAAGACCAAGATATCATCAACAATAACCACGAGAAATTTATTTAGAAACCCCCGAAACACCCTACTCATCAAATCGACAAAATAGGCGGGTGCATTCGTCAACCCAAAAACCATAACTAGCCATTCAAAGAAACCATTTGAAGTCCTAAAAACGGTCTTATCTATACTGTCCTCAGCCACCCTCAACTGATGAAACCCTATGGCCAAGTCTAACTGATAGAATACCGAGGCACCAACAAGCTAGTCAAACAAGTCATCTATCCTTGGGAGTGCGTACCTGTTCTTCTTAGTGAGTTTGTTCAACTCTTTATAGTCCACACACAAGCGAAGCGAACGATCCACCTTAGTCGTTAATACAACTGGAGCACCCCATTCAGATATGCTTCGCCTAATAAATCCTTTCTCAAGTAGCTCCCCTACTTGTTTGTTAAGCTCCCTCCTTTCCCTTAGAGCCATATGGCGCATAGGTAATGAAACTGGCTTTTGCATTGTCAACCAAATATATACGAAAATCGATCTCGTGCCTCGGAGGTAAGCCCCATACCTTATCTAAAACATCAAAATAATCTCAGACTACTTGTAACACCCCGTAATTCTATAACACTAGGATTCACAAATCAAGACAAAATTAAATTTTAAAATCAAAATCAAGGGAAATGGGCTGCGCCATTGCGTTCGTCTCAGAATTCTGCATGAAAACGAGTCCGAGTTTGCGAGAATCGGAGTCCGTATGAAGGAGATATGACCCTCCGAAGTTTCAGGAATTTTCAGAACAGAAAACATCTCGAAATTCGAATTCGAAATTCGAATTCAAACCCAGAAGCGGGCTGGACCCAGGTCGACTGGGTAGTCGACCCCCCCTGACCAGGTCGACTGCCCAGTCGACCTGGGTACAGAAACCCACTTTTGGGCCTAGGTGCATTCTGATGTACCTGGTCTCTTTTCTGCCTAGATTCGTCCCCCTAATCCTATATAAACAGCCTCTGGCCTCATTCTCTCTACACCATTTCATTCTATCCTTATGCTGCCTCTGAGAAAATGTATAAATAAATAAAAATAAGAAAGTAATACGAAAATCCAAGACAAGGTTATGCTGCTCAAGTTTGTCAAGAAGAGACTCGAATCAAGATTAAAGCTTCAAGATAAGAATCAAAGGCTAACTCAAACGGTTTCGAGCAACGTCGCACGAATCATAGCAACACCATCTTTCTATTCTAAAAACCGATCAATGTAAGTCAGTTACTTTATAGATTTGAACGTTTTCTGTATTCGTAACATGAAATTAAAGGAATAAAAGAATATGCCAAACCTTTCTATTTGAATCAGTGCTTATATCTTTGGACCTAATTAAGAACTGTTATGATTCGAGGACCAATAAGACTGTGACTATGAAACTCTGGACCTTAAAACCATATGCCTCTTTGACTATGAACATTGCCTGTGACTATGAACACTGCCTATGACTGTGACTCATGACTATGAGAATTATTTCCTTGACTATGAACACAAGCCTATGCCTTTGATTAGGAAACATAAACTATTGCCTATGACATAACAAGGACAACTGTGATTAAACACCTATGATTCATGACTAGGAAAGTGTTGCTTAAGTTTTTGGGTCTAAACCTGATTATCTATTCTGTCTATTCTTGGTTTTCTTTGGTTTTAGATCTTGGGAATTTACCTATTAAGTTAGGTCTACCCATGTTCTTGAACCTACATCGTTATTCAACCCTTTTATGTCATAATATTTTCAGACCTATAGGCCTTCGATGTTTTAGATCAATTTCAGTGTAATTCGTTAGGTCTGTAATTAGTAAATTATCATTTTATGCCAGTTATTATGCCTATCTTTTTCATAGCATCTTTGGTTCATTCCCTATTTTCTACGAATCTAGATTTATCTATAATCTAGATTGAATCACGATTATACGAACAATGGGAATACGATTTGGGCAAAATATGAAATTTACTAAAAACGTAGTTATAAACTTGGAAATTGGCATAAATTGGGAACATGTATTATGGCATGTTTATAAAAATGCAAATTGGATAAATTTGACATGAATTATAGGATGTGTAATTTGAATCTAGTATTGACTTGTAAATCTAGCATTTACATGAACTGTGAACTAGAAATATTAAGTCTAGTTTGACATGAACTGTAATTAGAATGTTAAATCAGAATTGGATTAGCTAATTTGGCATAATAAGTATATTGGCATAAATTTGAAATTGGCCATAATTGTGAGTAATTGTCATGTTTAGCAAAATCATGGTTAGTGACACTTAATTTGGTATAGTTTACATACCAAAAAGCATAAATATGATATAGAGGGGAAAATGGGCCATAATAATAAATGTTGACAATTTACATTAAAAGAGCAATTATGAAATAAGTAAATTAGGAATAATTTACTTATAGAATTTTTTCTAAATGAGAAAATGTAAATTTAGACAAATTAAAGGTTTATTAATGACATCTCTTTTAATAACACACCAGAAAGTTCTAGGGTGACAGAGAGGATAGTGTCTAGGCTTGAGTTTGGAAAATACAAGTTTCCTGCTCTCCCTGGCTATCCCTAACTGATCCAACGGACGGGATGGTTAATTTCAAACCCTGATTTGAAAATTAATCAAAACCCTTTGAACTTAGAAAACACGAATATGCCTAACCCGAGGTTAGACTGAGTTGCGATGTAAACCTGCCCGGAACCAACCGGCACATCCAGTGTTCGCAACAATATCTGTCTAATGTGAGTGGTCGCGGCTTTAATTTATTTAGTTTAAAGCTAGAACAAGAATGGTAGGGTTAAGTTAACAAAGACACTTAACCAATTCAACATGATAACCAAACCGATGGGTGGGGTTAGGTTCATACAGACACTCAACACAGTTAAGCTAGAATGGGAGGGTTAAGTCCATAGGAACACTTAACCAACTTAACACAGTTAAGCTAGAATGGGAGGGTTAAGTCCATAGGAACACTTAACCAACTTAATACAGTTAAGCTAGAATGGGAGGGTTAAGTCCATAGGAACACTTAACCAAACTTAACATCGTAACAAGACAAGATTTGTAGGGGATAAGTAACTAAGAAAACACTTATCCAAATTAACATGTTAACTAGACTAGAAGGTGGGGTTAAGTAAAGTTAATACACTTAGCCAAATTAACATGTTAACTAGACTAGAGGTTGGGGTTAAGAAAAATTTAATACACTTAGCCAAATTGATATGTTAGCTGGACTAGACCGTAGGGTTAAGTAAACTTGAACACTTAACCATCAGATTGTGATAATGGAATAGGGTTAAGTCTAAAACATGAAGGGATAATACTTAACCATTAATAAAGTGTTAGCTAAAACAGATGGGCAAGGTTAAGTTAAAAAGGAACACTTAACCAATACAGGATGAATGAATAGTGTTAAGTAATAAGAAATACTTAACCAATATAACTTGGTTTGTGGTAGGGTTAAGTCAACATGAATTACTAATAACACTTAACCAGTTTAACAGGATAAATGAAGAGGGTTAAGTTAGCTTGAATTGACTAATGACAGTTGACCAATCCAAATTGACGGGAAAGAAAACTAAGTAGTAAACCTTAGTTAAAAGGAGCGAAGTAGTAAACCTTAGTTAAGAAAACAACGATTCTAGAAACTAAGTGGTAAACCTTAGTTAGTAAAACTAAGTAGTAATTCTTAGTATAACACGGGAAGGATCGAATGTCCGTCTGAGTAAAAAGAAGGCTCCAACGAATTGGGTTACGAAGCCCGAGGCTTCGAGGGGATGTGAGGGTACTCTTGGTATCCCTCTGTGAGGCTGCAGATGATCCTCCTGGGCTCACAGAGGTTAAGGTCTGCGTTAGAAGAACCAGGGGTATGCCTTGGTTGCAAGGAAATGGCAACCTAAAGACTAGGATGGACCAGCGTGATTCAGCGAGAAAACGGTAGCCCGGTGATAGCAACTCGTCGTCTACCATTCATCTTGAATCAATCGAGATACGTGAAGCGGAAAGGCGGAGAACTCCAAAAGACCATATACTTGCTATCTAGTTATGGGTGAGGATGGCCATAGGTTAGTGGGGGCATAGGGGGCCTGCGTATAGTTATCATTTTTCAAGGTGTGCCTTTCATTAGTTGAGGGAGGGGTCGAGTGGGACCATAGCCACTGGAATAAAAATAGACCTTAGCATCTGCATCGGCAGATATCTGAAAGCTCCCAACCGAGTTCTGTGTTTCTTGATTTGCCCTGCCACAGGACTCGGGCCGCACATTATAGGACATGTGCATCTAGACAAGCGATAACGATTCGCGATACATGCGTGGGGAAGTCTAGGAACATATACCACCCTAGGTAGTGTGTCCTAGACTTGGGGGCATCGTTCGACAGGTAGCATAATCCCTAGTTGGACTAGGTGGCATAAACCCTGAATCCGAGAAGCGTTCAGCAGATGGCGTAAACTCTAGTTGAATCTAGAAAGCACTTGATAGAAAACCCTAGATTAGATCTAGGTAATAAATAATAAATGTATGCCTGAAGGCAATGGAAACTACAGGGATTGGGATCATGTTATCGTTACTAGTGGGACCATAGCCACTGGAATAAAAACAGACCTTAGCATCTGCATCGGCAGATATCTGAAAGCTCCCGACCGAGTTCTGTATTCCTTGATTTGCCCTGTCACAGGACTCGGGCCGCACATTACAGGACATGTGCATCTAGACAAGCGATAACGATTCGCGATACATGCGTGGGGAAGTATAGGAACATATACCACTCTAGGTAGTGTGTCCTAGACTTGGGGGCATCGTTCGACAGGTAGCATAATCCCTAGTTGGACTAGGTGGCATAAACCCTGAATCCGAGAAGCGTTCAGCAGATAGCGTAAACTCTAGTTGAATCTAGAAAGCGCTTGGTAGAAAACCCTAGATTTGATCTAGGTAATAAATAATAAATGGATGCCCGAAGGCAATAGAAAACACAGGGATTGGGATCACGTTATCGTTACTAGTTGGGACACTAGTTAGGTGGTGCAGAGATATAGTATAACAAGGAAATAGCGAAGCGGCGAAAGTATTAGAGCATATCCAGTTTATCATATCTTAGCATATCTTGTGATTATCTTGTCTAATCTTGCTGACCCTATCGTCATGGTGTAATCTTGTATTCAGTTAATTCATGTCGTTTTGTTTTTCCATGTTCACATGCTAGAAGTTACTGAACTTACTCAGGCTTTATGTCTGACTCTGTTTTTCTTTCGTCTTCTTTTCTTCCGTTTCCCCCCTAGGTAGTAAAGAAGGGAATAGTATAGCTCAGGTAAAGTTGGACTGTCACTCTTTCCCAGCTTGAAGATTTGTCGAAGTTTTGCTTGGATTCTCTTTTTAGATGTTATGGCTGGTTCTTGCTAAAAAGATTGGGGAATATAAATGTTGTTTTATGCTTCTTTATTTTGTAAGACAGATGATACTCTGATATTGTAAAGAAATCATTGTACAAACTATTTTATCAATAAAGCAAAGTTTTATTTTCCGCTGTTTAATTTCTGTCTGTCTTGTAATTTATCTGCATCTTTTACCCTAAATGCTCCACAGAACTTAGTGCATTCCCTTTGTGAGTGACACTAACGGATGTGGGGTGTTACACGTGGTATCAGAGCTGAAGGTTACCAGATCAGATAAAGGATTTGAAAAATTATTTTTAAAACAGTTTTAAAAGAAGCATTTTCAAAAGAAAAGATTTGTTTTAAAAGCATATTCCCCAAAGCCATACGCATTATCTTCTCTTCCTCTGTTTGAATTCTTGTCTCCTTCTTTCTTGAGTCTCTGGGGCTCCCGGCTTTCTGGGAGGTAACCTCGTCGATGGGCGAAGTAGTGCCCCGGCTTCCATCCATAGCCGTAGTTGTTTCACCTACGGCCAGTTTTCTTTCAAGCTTATAGGGTTTCCCGTACGATGGAGGCGGCTTTCGAGAGATTTGTCAACATGGTTACACACGGAAGGGGATGAGGAGTTTGGCTAAGGAGCACAACCCTAGGATGAGGAATTCATGGATGTAGATTTAGCTCACGAAGGAGGAAGAAATTATAAAACCTAAGACAAGAGGAAGTATCTTTACTATGGTGTGATAGGGCATATAATTAAGAACAAGGAACAAGATTTTCAGAAGGGCAAGTATATACTTTCACCACCAAGCGTACCTAGGAGAAAGGTAGTAAAATTCTGTTGAAAGAGTCTAGTTTTGCCGTTCGTACTCTTTCCTTTGGTTTTAGCGCTTCACATTTGTTCATATCCACTTCCATAGTTGAGTCTCTGCACCATAGTTTAACCAATATAACTTGGTTTGTGGTAGGGTTAAGTCAACATGAATTACTAATAACACTTAACCAGTTTAACAGGATAAATGAAGAGGGTTAAGTTAGCTTGAATTGACTAATGACACTTAACCAATCTAAATTGACGGGAAAGAGAACTAAGTAGTAAACCTTAGATAAAAGGAGCTAAGTAGTAAACCTTAGTTAAGAAAACAACGATTCTGGAAACTAAGTGGTAAACCTTAGTTAGTAAAACTAAGTAGTAATTCTTAGTATAACACGGGAATGAGCGAATGTCCGTCTGAGTAAAAAAAAGGCTCCAACGAATTGGGTTACGAAGCCCGAGGCTTCGAGGGGACGTGAGGGTACTCTTGGTATCCCTCTGTGAGGCTGCAGATGATCCTCCTGGGCTCACAGAGGTTAAGGTCTGCGTTAGAAGAACCAGGGGTATGCCTTGGTTGCAATATATGGCAACCTAAAGACTAGGATGGACCAGCGTGATTCGGCGAGAAAACGGTATCCCTATGATAACAACTCGTCGTCTACCATCCATCTTGAGTCAATCGAGATACATAAAGCGGAAAGGAGGAGAACTCCAAAAGACCATATACTTGCTATCTAGTTATGGGTGAGGATGGCCATAGGTTAGTGGGGCATAGGGGGCCTGCGTATAGTTCTCATTTTTCAAGGTGTGCCTTTCATTAGTTGAGGGAGGGGTCGAGTGGGACCATAGCCACTGGAATAAAAACAGACCTTAGCATCTGCATCGGCAGATATCTGAAAGCTCCCGACCGAGTTCTGTGTTTCTTGATTTGCCCTGCCACAGGACTCGGGCCGCACATTACAGGACATGTGCATCTAGACAAGCGATAACGATTCGCGATACATGCGTGGGGAAGTCTAGGAACATATACCACTCTAAGCAGTGTGTCCTATACTTGGGGGCATCGTTCGACAGGTAGCATAATCCCTAGTTGGACTAGGTGGCATAAACCCTGAATCCGAGAAGCGTTCAGCAGATGGCGTAAACTCTAGTTGAATCTAGAAAGCACTTGATAGAAAACCCTAGATTAGATCTAGGTAATAAATAATAAATGTATGCCTGAAGGCAACGGAAACTACAGGGATTGGGATCACGTTATCGTTACTAGTTGGGACACTAGTTAGGTGCTGCAGAGATATAGAAACCAGTATAACAAGGAAATAGCGAAGCGGCGAAAGTATTAGAGCATATCCAGTTTATCTTATCTTAGCATATCTTGTGTTAGGCTTGTCTAATCTTGTTGACCCTATCATCATGGTGTTATCTTGTATTCAGTTAATTCATGTCGTTTTGTTTTTCCATGTTCACATGCTAGAAGTAACTGAACTTACTCAGGCTTTATGTTTGACTCTGTTTTTCTTTCGTCTTCTTTTCTTCCATCCCCCCTCCCCCCAGGTAGTAAAGGAGGGAATAGTATAGCTCAGGTTAAGTTGGATTGTCACTCTTTCCCAGCTTGAAGATTTGTCGAAGTTTTGCTTGGATTCTCTTTTCAGATGCTATGGATGGCTCTTGCTACATTGCGGAATATAAATGTTGTTTTATGTTTCTTTATTTTGTAAGACAGATGATACTCTGATATTATAAAGAAATCGTTGTACAAACTATTTTATCAATAAAGCAAAGTTTTATTTTCCGCTGTTGTAATTTTTGTCTGTCTTGTAATTTATCTGCATCTTTTACCCTAAATGCTCCACAGAACTTAGTGCATTCCCTTTGTGAGTGACACTAACGGATGTGGGGTGTTACACTACTAGAATAGATTGCAGATCATCGATAGTTGCATCTAGAGACTCTAGGAAACTAAGCATAACAGATCCTTGTGGGTCACAAGAAATCTCAAGGGTCCTCCTATGGAAATTCAAAAGTCTAACGACCCTCTCCTCACAATCTAGAATGGAACTATACATAGTTAGCCAATCCGTCCCTAGAATCAACACATAGCCCATAAAATGAGCACATACGCGTCGCACTCAAACTCGACGCCTAACACATATATTCTTAAACCCCGACAAATCATAGGCAAATGAGCCAAACCACCAATGGGGTTTGAGACAACTATCGGATCCATTACCATACTAGTATTTAAGTGTAGAGATTCAACCACCGAACTAGATATAAATGAATATGAAGCGCCAGAATCAAAAAGAGTTCTAATAGGATCACTAGAAAGAGAAATCAAACCTTCCACGGAAATTTTCCTACCTATATCCAGAGCACTAGTCGCGAGAGCATGCACCTACCCTCCAGAAGCTCCTGCCCTTTGACCTTGTCCCTGTTTCTTCGGGCACTCCCTAGCAAAGTGTCCGACCTTTCCACAGTTAAAGCAAGAATTCTTCCTTCTTTTGCAGTCCTTGACCAAGTGACCCACTTTTCCACAACTGTGACACTTCCTTTTATCTTTACCCTTGTCATTCTTTCGACCCTTCTTCTGTTGTTGTTGCTGCTGTCCTTTCTTGGGCCATACCTTCTTGTTTTGCATTGTTTCCTCAACTTTAACTTCCTTCTTTTCTACTTTGTCCTCCTCATGCATCAAGGCCATATCAACAAGCCTTTCAAAAGTAGCTCCTATTGGAATATGGGACATAGCTAACCCATGAAGGGGTTCATTCAGCCCTTTAGTAAACCGCAAAGCCTTCTTATGCAGGGTATCTACCAGTTCCAATCCAAATCTTGTTGTTGAATTTGTTCACATATTCTTTAACAATAATGTTTCCTTGTTTGAGCACCAACAGGCTCTCCATTTGCATTCTTTTTTCAGCTTGAGACAGAAACTTCATTTCAAACCTCATTTTTAAAATCATCCATGTCTCCACCGGACGTCCAGCTTGGGTAACTTCCTACCATAATGAAGCTTCATTTTTCAGTAGCCAGACAGCTAACTGAATCTTCCTTCTATCTTCTACTTCGAATTTTCCAAACAAGTCCTCGGTCTCCTTGAGCCAATTCCTTGCCTCTACGAACGTTTTGGTTGGCACATAAATCTTTGCAGATCTTGGCAAAATTATCTGCCTAGTATCGTATTGCCCTCTGGAATATTAGGTTCCCCAAACATGCTAAAAAGAGAAGGAAAGAGATTCAGATAAAGGACCAAAAGATATTACATATGGTTTTGGGGAATATGCTTTTCAAAATAGACTTTTCTTTTGAAAATGCTTTCTTTTAAAAACTTTTTGAAAATAATTTTCAAAATATTTAATCTAATCTAGTAACCTTCAGCTCTCATATCAAGTGTGACACCCCACGTCCGTTAATGTCACTCATTAAGAGAATGCATTAAGTTTCGTGAAGCGTTAAAGGTAAACAGAAATAGAAACATTACAAGACATATATAAAAATAGCAGCGGAATAAAAACTAACTTTATTAATCATAAAGCATCATGGTTCAAAACATCGTATGTCTGCATTACATAAAAACCAGTACATCATAAAAACTTTTGTCTTGCTTTTAAACATCAGAGTACAAAATAAAAGAAGCAAAATCCCCAAATAAAAATAGCCATAATAGTAAAGATAGGAGCCTGAGCCATATATCAAAGCAGTTCCAGCAAAAGGTAGCAGAATCCTGGTCAAGCTTGAGTATTCCCTCCCTGAGAACCTTGGGGGGGGGGGGGAGAACGGAAGAAAGAAGAGGAAACAAAAAGGATCAGACACAAAGTCTGGCGAGCCAGTTACTTTTAGCGAGTAAATAAGTAAAAGTATCATGACAGGCATACAAAGTGGATAGGTGAGATAATATCATAAAAGGCAAGTATGACAAGATAAACATGATAGAGTGTATATGCTTCCCTAATGATTACTCTGATTCTCTGAACCAATACTAGTATAACCAGAATGAGATGATCCCAACCACTATAAGATGGTAGACTTAGGCATACGTCTAGATGTATACTGCCTACTACCCTAATCGATCGGCTCCCTACTCTGTAGATACCCTGTGCCGGCCCCACAGTATGATGTATCACTTCCTAAAGTGGAAACTCTTCTTTGATGTGCACAACCATATCTATTGGTGTCACAGTCATCTTATCCCCCTCTGCCTGGCCCATGCACGCACATGTCCCTAGTCGGTTTGCACCGCCCATACCGTCCTCAATGTTTGGATCTCTTACAATAATCCAAGTAAGCGTGTCCCTACTCTGACCTAGGGCGGAGTACTCGTTCAACACCATTATATGGGTTACTGATTGAAACAGGTCCCACATACAAGATGATACAAGCTCTCCCCCTTGTCTTGTATCCCCCATTAGGATTTCCACAGGTTATGTATACCTATTGGTGTCTTTAATTACATAACCCCATCATTTTTACAGGTTATGCTTACCTAACGATGTCTTTAATTACATAACTCCAACCGGTTAAGTTCGTGGGCCTATATATAAATATTATCCACCCTATCCAGATTTACTTAAGCCACCCACTATTCAAACAGATTTACTTAACCCCTATTCAAGTTCATATTCATACAATCCCTATGGATTCAACTAGGTTAAGTATTCCAATTCATTACCATGTCCATTTATGGTTATAATGTGTTGGACCCCTCACATTAAGCCTACCACCTGTGGATGCTAAATATGTCGGTCGGTTCCGGGCAGACCTCTTCCACAAGTCGGGCTTAACCACGTGTCTCAGCATGTCTCTATTTGTGCACCTAGACCCCTCACATTAGATTCACCACTTCTAGTCGCTGGATATGCCGGGCGGTTCCGGGCAGACTTCCACCACAAGTGTAATCTAACCTCGTGTCTAGGCGCAATTATAGTTTCTAATTACTATAATTCTAGGCATTTCATTATTAGCCAATTTTACATATGTCGTTATAGGTTTTGTGCCCCTTTTCCCCAATTATGTTCATAATGAATTATATGCGCTAAATTCATATTCATAAACATTATTCAAGTTATGCCATATTTCCTTTTTTCAAGTTATGCCTAATTTCAATGTTTTTCCCCTTGTTCCCAAACTAACTCATTCGCACATTTTTAGGGGCATGCCTAGGCTCGAAAGTAGCCTGCCTCTGTAAAATAAAAGTGGAAGGGAGAAGGGAAGATGACAGAAATGATTATTCTAACAAAATTGACATAAACATATAATGGCATAATGTTAAGATGGACATATAAGAAAAGATCTGGGTAACTTGTGATAATAAAACAAGTTCTAACATAGTAGGGATGTCAAGGCATGATTAGATCTAAACAAGGATTTAGATGTCCAACTAATGACAAATCCAAATTAACCAAAAACATGATAGGTACAGGATGATCTAAATAGTGAATTAGATCTATAATCAAAAGTAGATCTAACATGATAAAGGTTAAGATCCAAATCATAGTTAATTCAGAATATCATGGATTCACAAATTACAGTAGATCTGGTATGATTCAGTCACAGAGATAGGTCCAAATTACAGTCATATCATGCTTTACTTTTAATTATTCAAATCTAAAGGTAACTTAAACCCATTGTGTTCGGATTCAGAAAAATAGAAGGAGAAAAGTGGAGGTTGAATCATAGATCTACACTTGAATCTCTAAACTTGATTGCATAAGAAAGAAGAAGATTTGATTCAGTCCTGGCACCGACAACATTTAGGCATCCATTGATTTTAGTGTGAGAAAACTAGAGAAATGAGGTCGTACATAGTTGCCAGCCCTCAGAATCGACCTGCCACGTCAACCTTGGGGGGTTGCGACACCCCACTTGAGCGGTCGACCCAGGTGTCGACACCCCCTTAAGGGGTTGACTTCCCTGGGTGGGATTTTTCTTGCTCACCCGAATTTCTATGATTTTGAATTTTGAATTGAAAATTTGAATTCCTAGACCCTATATATGTATATATATTCTCTTGCACATATACAAACTCCAAACCTTCATAACTTCTTCATACAGTGTCCGTTTTACGCAAACCAAATGTCTATCTTGACTAGAATTTCGAGACGGACGCAATGGCGTAGTCTGTTTCCCTTAGTTTTGAATATTAAATTAATTAGTATTTAATTTATCCTCTTTAGTGTTGTTAAAACTATGGGGTGTTACTATTATATATTGAATAAAATAGTAAAATATAAGCAAATTAATGCATAATAGGCTTTATTTTTTGTAATAAATAAAATTTTAAAATATAAACCAATATTTAATCCCTTATATATTATTTGGCTCCGTCTCACATGTATTGTATATGATCGTTATATGGATATTTGTTTTTATTAAAAAATGAACATCTCTATTCATTTGATACAAGATCTGTCGGATTTGTCATTGTGTTGGACAAGTTACAAACACTATAAAGTAATTACATTTTGTAAATTATATCATCTTAATTGGTTCAAAAAAATTTGATGGCGTTTCCTTTCCGTTCCTTGTATACATGTATTTGTGTACGATACAAGAAACACAGGGAAATTGCTGCTGAAATTTTGGAAAATTGTTTAAAATGATACGATTTAAGGAACGTTATTACTATTATGTTGTTAATGGGAAGTGGGATGACCGATCATTATAGAAAGCACTAAAATATCAATGAACCCTTAATCGCTTATTTTAAATCAAGTTTGGAACAACACCGTGTGTCGCATGTTATAAAAAATTATAATATATTTTAATATATTAAAAAAGTATTTATATAATTTTGTATATAAACAAACACGGATTATATATTTTGCGAATTTGTAAAATTATGTATAGTTTAGTGTATATTTACTAAACTAGTAAAATATAAATAAAATATGAAACGAATTATTAATATTTTTTACTACTTATCATAGGTTTTAAAGTAGGAAAATGACTAAATTATGTTTGGTGTTCAGTTGGATAATTTTTTCAAATTTTAAGTTCTATTATCATTTTTAACGTGACTTCAGATGTTCATATTTCTTCAATTTTTTTTACAAAAAGGTCAACACATGTCAATTTCGCTATAACCCTAGTCTCCTTGATTTCGACGCATATTCCAAATTAAGTAATATAGCTAGTGAAAAGAAAAAGGAAACAATTGTTGACACGTTTTTAGGACGAAGCTATCACACGTCAAGTTTTTTGTTAGCAACCCGCTCAAGCATCAATAACATCATTAGAGAACGCAAAGTGATTTGGTCAAAGTCGCAACGTTTTCGGAAAAAGGATTGGAAATGACGTCGATTCGTAAAATTATCGTCGATGGGTTCGTAAAAGCTAGCGCAGTAAAAATACATGATTGACTCAGTCCGATCAACTTAAAATGGTTGAGCGCGTCGGTCCGATCACGTGGCAAAACTCAACGTGCAAAAATATATGATTTTAGTGAAAATCTGTGTCATGCACTCAAAAATGGCTAATCCGCACGCGTCGATCATGAAAAATGGCCTGTGCGACTCAAAGTATCAAAATCTAGTAAATTGGCAAAATCGACCTGGCACGTTAAAAAGTCCTGATCGGCACGTGAAAATCACAAAAAACCACGGTGAAAACATTAGCTAATTACTTTGGTATGCTTGATAAAAGTGGAAAACTTGGGAAATTTTGCACGTTCGAAAAGGGGTGATCAACATAGTAGATCACTCAATTTTCACAAGTGCACATCGTGGAAAATGGCTCTTGCAAAATGGCTTGGCTCAGTGGCTTGGCAAAATCGCATCAATCGTGGGATGCGATATTACTGGACCGACACCAGAAAAAAGTCGGGTAGAGGCTAGCATCGCATCCCAATGTTGCGATGCGATGGATTTGGCAAATCCACGAAGCGGATCTGGCATAGGATACGGTGCGATTTTTGGGTGATCACATCATAGGATATGATGGTTGGCACGGCTCAGATGCGAGAAAATGGACATGAAAATTGCGAATACAAAATGGATCTAGCACATGCCACAAAACGTGGCATAATAGGAATGTCGTACGAATTAGGGAAATTTAGAGGATCTGCACGTGTTTGTCACCACTTTTTGGTGATGCGAGATTTTACAATTTGGCAAATGCAAGATCTTCCTGGCATAAGGTTATCGATGTACGAATCACTCATTTTTCAGGGACCCACATGTGTTTGGCACTGTTTTTCAGGATACGATATTTTTAATGTAATGTGATGCGATTTTCTGCACGCGGGTTTGTAGGATGCGATTTTTTTTATTGTGGTCCTCCAATCTCACCTACTCCTACCTAACCCACTAGCTTCTAAATACCCCCAAGCTTGGCATTCAAATGGATCTTTTTTGGATTGGATTTTTAGACTTCTTGAAGATCTCAAGTGTGACAGCCTGCCCCGTACCAGCTGACATTTCCCTTGAAATTCGATGTGCCAATGCCCGACTAACATGGGATGGTCGCCAAAAGAAAAGAAGAAAGACGATGAATCATCAAAGAACCTGTAGTATATCTCACAGCGCATGAAAAAATATATATAATAATATCATAACTTGACACAAAACAGACGAGACAGTGCATAAGCTGAAAACTAAATCATCATAGCAGCGGAATCGAAGACGCAGCTTATGATCTAAACCATCATTATTACAACTTCAAAATACTGTCTCTAAAGCAAAATAAAAAGGTACACTACTAATGCCCAAAGCAGTGACCATCAACAACACAGGGAGAGTATATGTAAATAGTACATGGAAGCCTCCTGCTCGTCTCCGGACAGCTACTCGTGCATACCACCTATCTTGTCTCTAATCAATCATACCTGAACCTGGACCTGCAACCAAAGAGTTAGCACAACAAGATGTACAGTACTCTAGGGTATCACTAACATATGGTGTAAAGTGGAAGTGTGCATGTCATGGTGATAGCAAACATCAAAAATAGCAATTAACCTCACATCTCTCACTCAGTGCGTAAAGTATACGATATCAACCACTTTGATCACCAAATCCTTTGCTATGACCACTTTGCCCTTGGGGTCTTAGTGACCCCATTGCGTTGGTCCATAGCCACTAATCCCTTGCTACGAACACCTTGCCCTTGGGAGTCCTAATGGCCCCATTGCACTAACCCATAGCCATGCTACGATCTTGAGAGTCTTAATGATCCCATTGTGCTGATCTATAGCCACTAATCCGTCTCTTAGTGGTTAACTAAAGCTATCGATATTGATAACCCCTTTGCACACGTCCCGTAGTAGAGTCCAACTCATGAAGTTAATACGTTGATTCCCATCTGGATCCCAAGTAATAACTTCCCATTTGGACTTCCTTTGCATCTCGGGTTTTGGTCGAATTGGAGTTGGTCTTCATAAGAGTCATTGCATAGAAGTAGTTCCAGATCCGGTTCGGTTCGATCTCCATACCCGGTTCGGTTCGGTGCTCATAGCTCACGCCTATGTTTGGTGTGAATATGCATAGTACTCCAGTCATCATCGGTTCGGCTCGGGCCACCCACGCCTCGGCTCGGTTCGAATTTCATTCGATTTATGGCTCCCTGGCCGGTTCAGTTCAGAGCACTCAGTTCGGTTCGGGGTTCTTGGTTCGGTCCGTACTCTCCACTTTGATTTGGCTCTCTGGTTCGGCTCGTCCCCTCCGATCCGATCCCAAATCAGCTCGATTCGAATGGCCTTCCTTGCTACCTTACTTCTGAAGATCTTACCACTAACCCAGTTCGGTTCAGATATGTCTGATCCGATCCGATCCCCAACCGATCTGATCCGGATCCTGCAGAATTTCCAATAAGCTATCCTTCGTCCATTCTCTCCATACGACGACATTTTCAACCATTCTAATTTTACTAATCAATCTTAAAACATTCCAAACAGTAGTAGAAACACATAGGATCAATCAACAAGGTCAAAACATCAAGCATATGGGTTACTTAGGATAAAAAAAAAACCAAAACCATGAATTTCCCTTAATCCCCTTAACCATGTTTTAACAACAGGATTAACAAACTTAATCCAAATTAACCCAAATTTCTATCAGAGGCATAAAATAATATTTAATAATTTATGTATATTTTTCAATATTTTTCTGAGTCATAATTTCGCTAATTATCACTAATCACCCCTAATTAGCAGTAATTAATGAATAACCATGTTAATCACTTACCTTAGCCACAAATGAGTTATAGATCTAAAAACTCCACTGATTTGGGTCTAGTTCCTATGTGTTCCAGCAGCTCTACCTCTGATTTGATGCTAATCCGCCTTGATTTGACGTAGTTTTGCTTAATCAGTGATTAAAAGGTGATTTGAGAGTTGGAGGCCATTGCCAGGGTTAGAGGAAGGTAAATGGCGGCTAGAAAATTGAATAAAACTGATTTCCCGAACCCTATTAGCCCTCCCATTACCCTAATCCCGAAATGGGTTATGGGCTTAGCTGCTAATCACCCAGTTAAGCCCAATTATGCTGTTTTTCACCTTCCAAACTTTATTTTAGCCATATCTCCCAAACGGTAAGTCCGTTTGATTAATGCGACCACTGTACGGAATGGTTAACCATCATCTAAATCCAATGGAAGTGGTTTCAGGTTAAAATTCCTTACCAATCAAAAGTTATAGGCAAAACAAGATTCCCCAGGGGCAAAATAGTCATTTAAAATTTGGAAAAAATCGTGAACATGGGAAATGATCGCGATAGTCATTCCCCAAAGACAAACGACCATACAACTTCATATGAAAATGAAATAAATATTCTATGATCCTCCGATGCGTAGAATGCGGGTCGTTACACTCTCCCTCCTTAAGAAATTTCAGCTCCGAAATTCCCTAACCAGAACAAACAACGATGGCCCGCATGCCTATCAACAATTTACAAACAATCAAACATACATATCAAACACAACAAACCTATCTTAGCATGCGGAATAACTATACTGCTATTAAAACCTTACCAGGAAAAGAGTTCTGGATGCGTCTTCCTTAAGTTCTCCTCTATTTCCCAAGTACAGTCGTTCTCACTATCTCCCCACTGGACCTTAACTAGTTCCACCGTCTTCCTTCGGAGTTGTTTCTATTGTGTCCGACAATACGGATTGCCCTACGGTTCCCAACCGTCTCGGGTTCTACCTAGATATCATCCAACTGATCTGGTGAAATAGTCATATCAGAATCGTGCACAAACTTCCTTAACAGGGAAACATGAAATACGTTGTGAACTTGCCATCTTGTCAGGCAACCCAACTTTATACGCCAAATTCCCCACTTGCTCGAGGACTGGAAATGGACCAAAAAACCTTGGTGCTAATTTACCTCTCCTACCAAATTGAATCACACTCTTTAATGGAGAAATTTTGATGAATACCAAGTCGCCAACGGAGAATTTCAACTCTCTCCACCTTTTATCAGCATAACTCTTCTTCCTATTTTAGACAGCCTTCATTCGTTGCTAGATAACCTTGATCCTATCCGAAGTTTCTCTTATTACATCTGGTCCAAGCACAAATTTCTCACCGATTTCCAACCAACATGATGGCGAGTTGCAAGGTGTTCCGTACAAAGCTTCAAATGAAGCCATACCAATACTGGATTGATAACTATTATTATATGCAAATTCAAGCAGATGTAAATGGTCATCCCATGATCCACCAAAATCCAATATAAAGGCTCTCAAGAGATCCTCTAATACACGGTTTGCCCTCTCTATTTGACCGTCGGTTTGAGGATGGTACGCGGTACTAAGATGTAATTCTGACCCTAAAGCCTCTTGTAAGCCCTTCCAAAACCCACTAGTAAATAACGGATCTTGGTCACTCACAATACCTTTGGGTACTCCATGAAATCTCACTACCCACTTTATATACAGTTCTGCTAACTTAGTTGTCATCCTATTCGACTTGACCGGTATAAACCTTGTACTCTTGGTCAATCGATCCACAATCACTCAAATACTATCATGACCAGATCTAGTCCTTGGTAAACCGTCAATGAAATCCATTAAGACTTGTTTCCATTTCCATTCGGGAATTTCCAGCTGTTGTAACAAACCACTAGGCTTCTTTTGCTCGGCTTTAACTAGCTGGCAGTTCATGCATTTGGATATAAACTTCCCAACATCTCTCTTCATCCCTTCCCAGTAGTAGGTCTGCTTCATGTCTCGATACATCTTGTTACCACCGGGATGTATAGTAAGTTTCGAGTGATGACACTCTCTAAGAACTTCATCTCTCAATCCATTAACATTGGGTACAACCAGCCTCCCATTCTTTGGAAGCCATCCTTCTCGATTAAGCCCATACTTATTCATCCCCTCAGTGTCGACAACCATATCTTACTTGGAGATGATTTCCAATAGGTTTGGATCGTCTTCTGACTGGAACTAATCCGTTCAATGAAGGTTGGCCTGATCGTCAAACTTGCTAACATCTCTGGATCTAGTTCACACTTAGGTCTGAAATCATATCCCGCGATATACTCCAGTTGCTTCCATTCCAGAAACATAGCCCCCAAACTGGGATGTCTCCTACTCAATGCATCAGCTACCGCATTACCTTTCCCAGGTGTGTATGAAAGATATTGAAATCATAAGAAGCCAAGAATTCTAAACATCTTTGCTGACGAAGATTTAAATCCTTTTGAGAGAAAAGATATTTTAATGAACTATGATTAGTAAACAACTCAAATCTTTCTCCCAAGAGGTAATGTCTCCATATCTTTAACGCGAACACGATCGCTGCCAATTCCAAATTATGGGTAGGATATCTTTTCTCATGTGGTTTCAGTTGCCGACTAGCATAAGCTACAACCCTACCTCCTTGCATTAGTACAACACGTAGTCTGGTACCACAGGCATCCGTGTATACTGTCATCTCTTCGTTCCCTTTAGGAATAACTAATACTAGCGCACACATTAACTTTTCCTTTAGACTCTTGAATACATTCTCACACTTTTCGTCCCAAGCAAAAGCTTGGTTCTTCTGGGTCAACTGAGTTAACGGTGCCGCTATTTTTTAGAAGTCTTGGATAAACTTACGATAGCACCCAGCTAACCCTAAGAAACTTCTCATGTCTATTGCATTCTTGGGCGTAGACCAATCTTGCACTGTAGCCACCTATGCAGGATCCACGGCGATACCATTCTCTAAAACAACATGGCCCAAGAACCTCACTTCCCTGCTTCAGAAGTGACACTTAGAAAATTTAGCTTTCAGTTGGTGTTTCCTCAATACCTCCATTACTGTCCTCAAATGTTCCTTCTGTTCTTCTTTTGTCCTTGAGTAAATCAAGATATCGTCCACGAACACAAGAACAAACTTATTCAATTGATCCCATAATACCTATTCATAAGATCCACAAAATATGCTGGTGCATTGGTCAATCTGAATGGCATGGCTAACCACTCATAGAATCCAAACGGCGTCCGAAAAGCCATTTTAGCTATACTCTCAGCTACTACTCGGAGCAGATGAAAACCTGTCGCGAGATCTAATTGGGAGAACACTCTTGCTACACTTAACCGATCAAACGAATCATCTATCTGTGGAAGAGGATACCTATTCTTCCTAGTCACCTTGTTTATCTCACAGTAGTCTACACATAAGCGAAGGGAACCATCAGCCTTAGTAGCAAATACAACCGGTGCTCCCCACTCGGAGACGCTTCTTCTTATAAATCCCTTCTTCAAAAGATCGCTTACTTGCACCTCGAGCTCTCACTGCTCCCTTGGCGCCATACGACAAAGTGGCATCACTATAGGTCTGGCATCTTTCACTAAATCAATAAGAAACTCGATCTCTTGGTGTGGTGGAAGTCCGGTCACTTCCCCAAAGATGTCCGGATACTCGCCAACAATAGGCACATCTGACAACTCATCATGCAGGATATCGAGGGAATTTAGAAAACTAGCCATCACCCCATCACTAGGTAGGCAACAAACAGTACCCTTCGCCCATCATCCGCCCTAATGGTCACCGAAGACCCCTCACAGTAGACCACCACCCCATACCTTTAGAGCCAATCGACTCTCAAAATAATGCCAAACCCAATAAATCCCAAAACAAAGCAATCACAAGCAAACATACATCCATGACTCGATAAGACCAAATTACGACAAATCATACTAAGGCTAGTCGAACCACCAATCGGGTTCGTCACAACTAAAGGTCTATCGACAATCTTGGGTTCCAATCCCAAACTATCTACTAGGTCACTAGCTATGAAGGAATGGGAAGCCCCGATATAAAACAGTACTCGAATAGGAACATCATAAATGGAAAGCATACCTTGAATGACGACACCCTTTCCTTTCTCCACCACAGTTGTGTCATTCGACGAAGAAGGAACAACGTTGATAGCATATGCTTTCACAACTACTTCTCTTTAGGGGGTTGCCGACATTTATCCTTATGATATCCCACCTGGCCGCAATTGAAGCACTTTCTGTCCGTTGGCTTTGCTCGACGGTCTTTAGCATAATAACCCTTCTTGCCACAGCTATAGCACTCAACATCTTTCTTATTCTTCTTCTGACCATCCTTAGCTTGGTTCCGTTTTCTCTTATTCTAGGAATTATTCTTGCCTCCACCGCTTGCCTGTTATTTTGGCTCTCCTGCAGATGCAATAGCAACCTCGGTCTTCGACTTAGGGTAAATGCTTTCTGATCTCTGTGCCTTTCCCATAATAGACTCGAATGCCTCATCTATATGGTTTATCAGCCTTTCTCCCAAATACTCATCTAAGCCAGTTATGAACTTCTCGTTCTTCTTCTCGGCAGTATCGATAAGAGATAATCCATACTTCGATAAAGTATCGAACTCAGCAATATATTTGAGACTGGCATACCATCTTCTTAAGCTCCAAAAACTTCCTAAATAATTCTGATTTCTGAGCAGTTGGGATAAACTTATCACTGAAATGAATCTTAAACTGATTCCAAGTAACTTGATCCTTGGGAGTAGCTGCTTTAATAGCATTCCACCAATTCATAGCCCGTCCTTGAAGTTGACGCGACACTAGCTTTCTCTTCATTGCATCATCAATCCCTAAATCCTCGAAGTTGCGCTCACAATTATCAAGTCAATCTTGAACATCCATAGTCGATTCCATTCCATGGAATGACTTTCCATCAAGACTAGTATAATCCTTGTTAAGCTTGGCGAAATCGGCTCTGGGCGCCTGCACTACTACACCACCACCATTAGCTGCATTGGGAGCTGCTCCCTGAGCATCCCTAAGCATCTCTCGCATGAAGGCAGTAAACATAGTCCTCATATCAGGGACATTCCTATCATTGGCCCCTGAACCCATACTCCTCGTATATCGGCTCATCGTTCAATTTGTAATGAGAAAACGATTAACCATCTACTTAGTGGTGCCCATGCAGTGCAACTTCTTCCTTAGATATACTAATATTATATATATAGTTTTGAAAACCAAAATATCACAAATACGCGCTCTCATATATATATATACTATATCTCCCTGATGTCTTCCCCTAGGTTACTACGCAACCTAGGCTCTGATACCAAGTGTGACGACCCGCCCCGTACCAACCGACATTTTCCCTGTAATGCGTTGTGCCAATGCCCGACTAACACAAGATGGTCGCCAAAAGAAAAGAAGCAAGACGATGAATCATCAAAGAACGTGTAGTATATCTCACAGCGCATGGAAAAATTAATAATAATATCATAACTTGACATAAAACAGGCAAGACAGTGCATAAGCTGAAAACTAAATCATCATAGCAGCGGAATCCAAGATACAGCTTATGATCCAAACCATTATTATTACAACTTCAAAATACTGTCTCTAAAGCAAAATAGACAGGTACACTACTATTGCCCAAAGCAGTGACCATCAACAACACAGTGAGGATATATGTAAATAGTATGTGGAAGCCTCCTGCTCGTCTCCGGACAGCTACTCGTGTATATCACCTAACCTATCTCTAGTCTGCTCGTTTAGGAGCACCCAGAGTAATAAGAAGAGACATAAAACTCTGGGTCAGACAAAAGTCCGGTATGAGCGATAGCAGTAAATCAGAACAATAACAGGTATAACTAATCATACCTGAACCTGCAACCAAAGAGTTAGCACAACAAGATGTACAGTGCTCTAGGGTATCACTAACATATGTTGTAAAGGGGAAGTGTGCATGTCATGTCGATAGCAAACATGAAACATAGCAATCAACCTCACATCTCTCCCTCAGTGCATAATGTATACGATATCCACCACTTTGATAACCAAATCCTTTGCTACGACCACTTTTCACTTAGGGTCTTAGTGACCCCATTACGCTGGTCCATAGCCACTAATCCCTTGCTAGGATCACCTTGCCCTTGGGAGTCCTAATGGCCCTATTGCACTGATCCATAGACATGCTACAATCACTTGACCTTGGGAATCTTAATAATCCCATTGCGCTGATTCATAGACACTAATCTGTCTCTCAGTGGTGAACTAAAGCTATAGATATCAATAACCCCTTTGCACACGTCCGGCAGCAGAGTCTAACTCATGAAGTTAATACGTTGGTTCCCACCTGGATTCTAAGTAATAACTTCCCATTTGGAATTCCTTTGCATTTCGTGTTTTGGTCGAACTGGAGTTGGTCTTCATAAGAGTCGTCGCGTAGAAGTAGTTCCAAATCTGGTTCGGTTCGGTCTCCATATCCGGTTCGGTTCGGTGCTTATAGCTCATGCCTAGGTTTGGTTCGAATATGCATAGTGCTCCAGTCATCATCGGTTCGGCTCGGGCCTCCCACGCCTCTGCTCGGTTCGGATTTCATTCGATTCATGGCTCCCTGACCGGTTCGGTTTGGAGCACTCGGTTCGGTTTAGGGTTCTTGGTTCGGTCTGTACTCTCCACTTTGATTTGGCTCTCTGGTTCGGCTCGTTCCCTCCGATCTGATCCAATCCCCAACTCGATTCGAATGGCCTTCTTTGTTGCCTTACTGCTGAAGATATTACCACTAATCCGATTCGGTTTGGATATGTCCGATCCCCTATCCCGATCCGATCCCCAACCGATCCGATCTGGATCCTGGAGAATTTCCAACAAGCTATCCTTCGTCCATTCTCGCCATACGACGACGTTTTCAACCATTTTAACTTTACTAATCAATCATAAAACATTCCAAATAGTAGTAGCAATATATAGGATCAATCAACAAGGTCAAAACATGAAGCATATGGGTAACTTAGGATCAAACATACCCCAAAACCATGAATTTCCCCTTAATCCTCTTAACCATGTTTTAACAATAGGATTAGAAAACTTAATCCAAATTAACCCAAAATTCTATTAGAGGCATAAAATAATATGTAAGAATTTATGTATATTTTTTCATATTTTTCTGAGTCATAATTTCGCTAATTATCACTAATCACCCATAATTAGCCGTAATTAGTGAATAAACATGCTAATCACTCACCTTAGCCACAAATGAATTATAGATCTGAAAACTCCACTGATTTGGGTCGAATTCCGATGTGTTCCAGCAGCTCTACCTTTGATTTGATGCTAATCCGCCTTGATTTGACGTACTTTTGCTTAATTAGTGACTAGAAAGTGATTAAAAGGTGATTTGGGAGTTGGACGCCATTGCTAGGGTTAGAGGAAGGTAAATGGCGACCAGAAAAATGAATAAAACTGATTTTCCAAACCCTATCAGCTCTCCCATAACCCTAAACCCGAAATGGGTCATGGGCTTAGCTGCTAATCACCCGGTTAAGCCCAATTATGCTGTTTTTCACATTCCAAACCTTATTTCAGCCATATCTCCCAAACGGTAAGCCCGTTTGATTAATGTGACCACTTTACGGATAGTTAAACCATCATCTAAATCCAATGGAAGTGGTTTCAGGTCGAAATTCTTTACCAATCAAAAGTTATAGGCGAAACAAGATTCTCTAGGGGCAAAATAGTCATTCAAAATTCGGCAAAAATCGAGAACATGGGAAATGACCCCGATAGTCGTTCCCCAATGTCACATGACCATACGACTTCATATGAAAATGAAATAAATATTCTATGATCCTCCAATTCGTAGAATGCGGGTCGTTACATCAAGCACAATTAATGGCTTTCGTCTTCTTCTCCATTACTATTGGACATAGCACGGACCATTAAAGTGTTGCATAAACATTTTCCATCAACTTTTGGACATCTACAAGGGCTTTTAGACTATTTTTGACATTTCTTGGAATTCTTGGACATTGAAGCTAATTTTTGGATATTGTTGACCGAGTCAACACAGATTTCACCTAACGAAGTGAAAGAAGGACATTTCGATCAAAGTTTATGTAACACCCCGTAATTTTAAAATATTAAAACTGATAAATTTAAGAATACTTAATTTTTAGAAGAAGAATTAAGTGAAACGAGTTACGCCATTGCGTTCATCTTGGAATTCTGCTTGAGATACAGTCTGAGTTTGCGTAAAACAGACATCGTATGAAGAAGTTATGAAGCTCGGAAGATTTAAAGTTTAAAACTATAAAACAAGTCGACCGCCCATTTTTCACCATTCGACCATTTACAAGTCGACCGCCCAATTATCACCAATCGACCGTTTTTAGATAGAAGTGAAAACTGTCGATCGGTTGAAATTGGCCAGTCGACTGGTTGATTCTGGGCAGTTTCCTAATGATGAGTTTTTCTAATTTGAGTGGTTCGGCAGTTTCCTAATCAAATCTAAAGGTCCTAATTCACCTTCTATAAATAAACACCTAAACCTAACCCTAATCTCTTCAACCCAAATCCATGGCGCCTCCATGCTGCTGCTCCAACTCAAATTAATTTAGCTTTTCTTCTTCAACAATCAAAGTAGAGATTATTCAAGATCAGAATTGCTACAACAACGGCTAATTTTCTTTTCTAAGAATCCTATTGTTGTGAGTTTATGTTACTTTCACATATAATTAAATTAAAAAGTAATTGTGATAGGATTGTAAATTGGATCGAATGTATATGCCTGTAAATAAGATGAATCATATCAAGTTTTGCAATTTGTTGTCCTTCAGATTCATACCCAATTGCTATTATCATATGTCTGTCTGATCTATTTTATCGTTATTCATTTCACATGCCTATTATTATGTTTATGCCAGTTTTGATGTTTGATTCTCTTCCCTTCTTATTTTCCTTTTTCCTTTTGAGATTAGGCTAACTTCGAGCCTAAGCATATTACGTTGAGATTTACGTACGAATAACGTTGGGATGATTGGGAAAAGTTTGGGAAATATGTAATAAAATGAGATTTGGCATAAATTGTTGATAACTATGAAATTGATTTGGGCATAATTTGGTACAACTTATATACATGGAATTATAGGCATAACTTGAATTAGAATTATAAGCATAATTGGAAATTATGGGCAATTGGAATACATTAATTGATGATTTGAAATTGGGCATGAATAAAAGGAAAAGATAATGAACGCCTAAGACATGAGGTTAGATTGGGTTGCGGTAGAAGTCTACCCGGAACCGCCCAACATATCCAGTAACCGCAAAACGGCAATCTAATGTGAGAGGTTGAAGGCAGAAATTTGAAGCGTAATAGTGCTAAGATACGAGGTTAGATTCGGATTGCAGTAGAAGTCTGCCCGTAACCGCCCGGCATATCCAGCAACCGCAAACGGTAATCTAATGTGGGAGGTCTTGCACAATTACGGATATAATGAATTGATGAACACTTAACCAAGATAAGACATGTGGTAAGACATGGGAATACTAAAGGGGTTAAGTGGGTGACATGGGTGGCATGTGAAACATAATTAAGAGCACTTAACCATAATTAGACATGTGGTAAGACATGGGAGTAATAAAAGGGGTTAAGTGGGAAATCCTAGTGGGGACCATGCCTAGGGGGGAGCTTGTGTCAAGTGTGGGGACCCTTTTCAACCAGTAACCTATTTTTAGTATCTATATGAGCTCGAACTAGGTCGAGGACAGGACACGCTTACTGGGGTTGATTGAAAGAGGCCAAAAGAGTAAAGAGCAATAGCAACGCAAGTACAATGAAGTCATGTGTATGCGTGGGTTCGGGCTTGTAGGTAAGATGTTGTTGCAACGTGTAGGTATAAGCTGTGCATTTTAGTAGTATTGGGTTACCACTTTAGGGAGTGATACACCTTACTGTGGGGCCAGCACTTGTATCTATGCGTTAGGGAGTCGATTGAATGGGGAGGGTAGTGGGTACAACTAGTGGGGGTAGGAGCAAGTGGGCACCTACGAGAGCAGCTAGGAGTACAGGAAGCTACCATTATTATGATTTGTAGGGAGGGATCACCTTTTAGTATGAGGCAAGTATTGGTGCGGTGCAGGAAATATCTTATAGTGGTTAGAAGTGCAATCGATGTTATACCTTATTCATCTTGTTTACCTTGTCATACCTACTTATGTTACAGTCATTTCTTATATCCAGTTTATGTTCTTATCCTGTTACTTTACTAATTATATTGTCAAAGTCACTGGACTCGCCAGACTTTATGTCTGACTCTTTTTGTTTTGCCTCTTTTCTTTCCTTCCCCCCTCCAGGTTCTCAGGGTGGGACTAGCGAGGTTTGATTTGGATTTTTCTCTCTCTCTTTCTCTCTCTACTGGAAGTGCTGAAAGTAATGCTCATCTTTTTTTCTCTTTCATATGGCATTTTGGAATGGGATTATGGTTTTTCTTTTATGTACTCTGGTAATAATTTTGTTCAAGATGGATATTTGTGTACTTGGCTTTAGTATGTGGTTTTGATGTTGTAACCAGACATGTTTTTCTTTTCCGCTGCAATGAATAAATTTTGAATTTTTAAGTACAATTTTATATATCTGTCTTGTGATGTTCTGTTCTATACTCTTATAACACTCCATGAAAGTTAATGCATTCCCTTAGTGAGTGACATTAATGGACGTGGGGTCTCACAGTTTAGAATTAACAATTATTTTGTTATTCTATTGTAACGCTTTGTACTTAAATATTGTCCGAACTTGTACAACTTTGTAATCTGATAATATATGTTTAACGATTACTATGAAGTGGACGTAGTCATTAGTGCCAAACCACTATAAAAAGCTGTGTTCTCCCTATATTACTTTATTTTGGGATTGAGATAATTGTGTTTCTAATACACATACACTCGAGGGTTGACGTGGTTTGAATCGACGACAATACCCCATGCCAACAATAGTATTAATTCATTTCGAATGTATGAAGGGAAACAAGGAGGATTAGAGGTATAACCAAATTAAAGTGTAGTAATTCTTCCCTTCCCTAAGCACACACGTACACACAAATGCATATGTGCGTATGGTGGGAGGAGGGTTGTACATGCATGCATACATATATATTGACACACACATACATACATAAATGTATATGTATGCATATGCATATGCATATGCATACATACATATAAATATATTTGAATGATATTCAATAATATAATAGTTCTAATATAAATTCAAGTAATAAATTTAAGTTCCATCTTTACTAAACTGATGCTAGGATTTTTAATGGTATAATTTGTTTTAAATCAATCCCTTATCATCGGAAACAAATATTTAATATAGATTTATTACAGATATCACGTGGCTATAAATGATGCTAAGTCATGGAGACTATTGATTTTATGTGTGTTTGTGTAAACACACACGCACACGCACACACGCACGTGCACGCGCACATGCACGCGCGCGCACACATAGACACACACACACACACACACACACATATATATATATATATATATATATGTGTGTGTGTGTATGCACACACAACAAAGTTACATATAAGTTTATGGTATATAGTTAAATAATATACTCTCTTTAATTTTAATACGAACACTGTACTAGAAGTTATACGCAAATATAAGTTTGCATGCATAATTTATGTAACTACACGTCATGGGGGTTCTTGCGTAAACTAACACTTAAATAACCCACATGTATTGGGGTTTAGATAATTACTTCACTGCTACATATAACTCTAGCCATGATGAAATAAACTTCCACTTCTTTCCGTTACTGCCACAATCGAGTGGCGAGCAGCCCTTAAACAAATAGTCCCGGAAAAGGCCTTTTTTCATGATCGCAATTGTTGTATTGTAGTAGGTCGGGTGAAGTGAAGCTTAACGTGCTAAAACTCTAGAAGTTTCTTGAAAACTTGCTAGAGTCGCCAATGTCATCGTTATGCTCTCTTTTGCCAAGCTCTCAACTATTAATTCCAACACTAACTCTCCCAAACTCCAAGTTCCATTAGACAATATTGGTTTTTCCATGTTGTCGTGCTTCCAAACATTGTCGTCACTTCTCCATGTGGTCGTTGATCGTCATCTCCTCCACCAACAATCGATCATGCTCGTCTTTGATGATTTCGACCAAGCTTTAGTCATTGACATCAAAATCAAACATGCACATGTGCACAGACAAACAAAATAAACAGTTTTTTCCTGTTTTTGAAAGATAAAACTGAATAAATGATCTTGAAATCATGTTATAGTGGGATTTAAGTAAATATAATCTGAAATTGTTTTTCGATGATCTAGCCCATTTAAAACGCCTGGAACTGTTAGCTTTGGAGAATCGTACTCTAACAAATGGTAGAGTTGCAAAGCCTTCCATTAAAATGTAACTTATTTTTATGGGGAAAAGGATAATGAATTTATATGTAAAATGAGACATCGACCTATATTTAAAGTAATAATAATGAACTTGTAAAATATCTTACCCAAATCCTTTATTTAAGGTATGACCCAATGTAATGAGATTCTAGCTTACTTGATTAACTCATTTCATTTATTCATACCATATGTGTTTTGTCATATCATAATTTAAAACTAATTTAAATTTCCAATTATCAAAATAATGTATATATTAGCCCCAAAAAAAGTAAGTAAATGTTTAATAATTATATTTTTTACTAACTAAGTCTAGGCCTTCTGTTGGTAAATGTAAATTAAAATAAATAAATCAATATAACAACCACATTAATTTCTCTATTATAATAGTATCTAGATTTTATAAATTATATCACTATATTACATTCTATCCCAATATAAAAATTTCTATTATATTGATCACATTGTAAACTCGGTCAATTGTAACATTTAAACAACTCTAAATATTAAACTTATATGTACTTTGTTAAAGAACGATATTGCATAAGAGTTCAGTTGTTTAAAAGTTATCAAAGTAAAAGCCAATTCATTATCTTTTAAAATGATAACCTCCGGTAATGATATATTGTGCATGTTTTTTATTTCACTATTGTAAAAACCCACTCAAAGCGGGCCTAAATCCTAATCCAACAAAAACCCATTGGAACGTAGAACCACTCTTAGTAGGCCAGTAGTTTCTATAAGAAATAAACAAAATAGAGTCAAACTATGACGAAATCAGATCTCACAGTGGAAGGAAGTATAATAATAAAATAGATTTACCATATCATAAAATCACCATAACTCTAACAACATCAATACCATAATGTCACAAATACAAAGTCAAAGGTATTGGAAATGCAGGTTATAGATCTTAAGGCTAACTTAACACTAGAGGGGGTGAATAATGTTTAATGGAATTTATGAAATTTTTGGAATCTTATCGAATTTGACTGAATCAGATGCAAATCACATATATGAATCAAACACAGAATCAGATAAAGATGCAGATAATAAGTAAAAACAATAAAGGAAAGAACACACCGGAATTTTATACTGGTTCATATTTACCTTACATCTTATCCCATACAACTATGGGTTATGCATATTCCTTTTCAAATAATATCCAACCACAAATCCTCGATTTCAAGGGCTACGAGGTCCACCCCCAACTGCTTTCAAGCACTAGGCGCTCTCTTGATTTAACTAGGCTACAAGATCACCTAATTTATTTATGGGATACAATTGTACCCAATTGATTTCAATATGCTACAACCACACGTTTTCAACATCATTTTGAAAGAAAGACTTGATAGAACTTTAATCTTATGATCTTTTATTACAAATACTCCTATAACTATGAATAGCACTTGGATCTAAAAGAGAGAGTAGTAAAGAAACAAAATTGTAAAGGTTTATTTTATTTCTCTTTGAATTTCTACAGATTTTAATTATGGAGACTTGAAATTTAATAGTTTAAGTGGAGAGGAGAAAAAGAGAGAAGAAGATAATGAAAAGTACTTTTTTTTTAAATTTAGATGGGTATTTATAGGGAATTAACATTCATGTCTCTTCAAGAAAAGATTTAAACAAATACACCTTTTTTGAAATTTGAATTTTGGAAATATCGGCTATGATGTCAACTTGGGGTAGTACATGTCGATATGCCATATATATTTTTGAAATTTAAAAATTTGAAAACAATGTAAATGATGTTTAAATAAATCAAGATAATTCTGGATTTTAAACAAACTATTTTCCTATATGTTAAAGTAATATAATAAAGTAAAAATATAATTTTAAACATATATTTATAATTTATAAAAGTGATGTCAAAATTTAACATAAAACTATAACTATAAATATGGGAAACTTGAAAAATGAGAAAATGTTTCAAAACCATCGATAATGGCGGCTTCGTCAGATCCCTCTTCCTCTTCCATCTCCCTCACCTACAACTCATCCTTTCCTCCTCTTCCATCTCGCCCTCCACCTCTTAATCCATCGGATCCTCCACTTCCTTCTGTTAATCCTTCTTCTGGTAATACCTCTGATGCTAATGCAGGAGCTTTTGATTCGTTTTTGAATCATGAAAATCTAGATCCTCTCGAATCTGGCTATTATCTTTCTGGAAATCCTTCAAATGATAAATCGAAGAAGATTAATTCAAATACAAATCATAATTCTTCGTCTGCGTCTTTTCCCTCTTTTGCTAAATGTGATTACGCATCACTTTTCAAAGCTCTCCCTTGTAATGCTGGAGTTTTCAAGCTCCATCACTTCGATATCCTATGGGATGGAAAGATGAAACCTATTTAAGATATGGTAAAGAAAGAAGGTATGAATTACTGGGATAATTACTTAATTTGATTTTTCTTAGTCGGTTCTTTGAATTACGTAGCCGTGGTAAATTACTTAAACCGTTATTGGATATTACAAGGTGTGTTGGATATTAAATTTGATGGTGAACATTTTTATTTTAAGTTCGCTAATGATATTGATAAGGAAAGGTTCTCTCTCTGATCCATTTTTATTCTAGGCAGAATGTTCATAATAACTAAGTGGGATCCTTCGTTGGGAGTGCTCGATCTTAGATCAAGGACACCCCACGTCCGTTAATGTCACTCTTTATCAAATACATTAAGTTTCATGAAGCGTTATAGGTAAACAGAAACATCACAAGACAGATATAAAATAATAGCAGAATTAAAACTTTATTAAATAGAAAAGCTTCGTGGTTCAAACCCAATTACATAATAAGTCTGGACTACTGAAAACCTAAAACTTCTGACTTGTACAAAAATCCTCATCATAGTACAATAATACATAAAAAGAGCATAATCCCCAAAATATATCCACAGAAGAGAAGATACGAAATCAGGCAATACATCTAAGCAACTCCAAGCAGAATGAAAGAAGAATCCTGATCAAGCTTGAGTATTCCCACCCAGAGAACCTAGGGGGAAACGTAAGAGGAAACAAAATGGGTCAGACATAAAGTATGGCGAGTCCAGTTACTTATAGCATATAAATAAGTAAAAGCATCATGATAGGCATATAAACTGGAGAGTGAGATAACATCGTCATAAGGCAAGTATAACATGGTAAACATGATAAACTGAATAGAATATATTGCGCTTCCTAATACTTTTCTCTGCACCAATACTAGTATAGCAAGAACAAGATGATCCCAAAAAGTACAAGATGGTAGACGTAGGTGTCCTTCTCGTGAGAGGTTTTACCCTATACAATAACAGGTAGCCCAATAGAACCGATAGATGTTAACCCAACGACAATAATGGGCTACTAAACAACCAAGACTATATGTACCCTAATTACTGCCTCCAATCGAACAACTCCCTAACTCGTAGATTCCCTGTGCTGGCCCCACAGTAGGATGTATCACTTCCTATAGTGGCAACCCTTTGTTTACAAGATGTGCACAAACCATATCCACAGGTTTCACGGCGTCTTAATCCCCCTGGAACGGACCCATGCACGCGCATGACCCCCTAGGAATGTGTCGCCCACACCGTCCCTTAAATGGACTTCTAGGATTTCAACAAGTTATGCCTACCCACTACTAGGATTTCAACAAGTTATGCCTACCAGTTTAACAAGATTGCATAACCCTAACAGGTTAAGTTTGTCGGGTTTATGTGTATAACCCATTCTCACATATTTAACAAGAATAACTTAACCCTCCCACTGCTTCAAGCAAGTTTGCTTAACCCCTACTCCGGTTAACAGGTTCATGTAATCCTTATGGATACTAATAGGTTAAGTATTATTAGTTCATCACCATTCATTGATTTATGGTTATTAATGCGCTAGACCTCCCATATTAAGTCCACCACTTGTAGATGCTGGATATGTCGGTTGGGTCCGGGCAGACTTCTTCCATAAGTCGGACTTAACCTTGTGTCTTAGCACGTTACGTGTTTATGCACTTAGATCCCTCACATTAGATTTACCACTTTTGGACGTTGGAAATGCCGGGCGGTTCCGGCAGGCTTCTACCACAAGTGCAATCTAACCTCGTGTCTAAGCGCGGTTACAGTTTCTAATTACTGTAAATCTAGGCACTTTCATCATTAACCAATTATCACGTTTTATCATGCCCAAAATACCCATCAGTTCTACGATACAAGTTTTGCCCTAGACTAGGGTTTAGATCAAGATATAGATTTTGCCTCCAAATCTCAAGTTTTTGCTCAAGGTACAAATTATTCCCGGAATTCCCAATCATGTTTTACAATATGAATTATGCACCAAATAAATCATTCCCAATTTCGTGCGTTTGCATATTTCAACGATAGGCCTAGGCTCGAAGGTAGTCTGGCTATAAAAATAAAAAGGGAAGGAGGGAGGGAAGAGAACAAGAATGGGCATAACGAATAAAACTAGCATATGATGATAGAACTAGTCATACTAACTGAATAGGCATACAGTGACATGATTAGGCGAACTAACATAATAGGTATATGGTGGCATGATTAGGCAAACTAACAGGATAGGGATATCATGAACAGACGTACGAGATCTAAATAGTAAATTAGATATACAAGTAATGGAAGATCTGTTGTGATTCAGATTACTAACATGCATAGGCTTAGATCCAAACTTATAAACATGTCAAGATTACATTTTAGGTGTTTATATTTAAAAATAACATAGACTCACTATGATTATATCTAAGGAACAAAGAATTGATCATAGATGATGTAGCACAGGTCTCTGAATACGTATAACTTGTTGTTGAAGAAGAATAGGCTATATCAAACTGAATTGGGGCAGCAACTCATTGTCACCATTGATTTAGATGAATAAAACAATGGGATTAAGGTCCTTTATATAGCCATCAGCCAGCAAACCGAGACACACAGCAGGTCCAGATTCATCAGGGGGGTCGACATGGGTGTCGACACCCCTATTGTGGTGTTGATCCATGGGTCGACATCATTAAGCCACAAGGTCGACCCCTAACGAGCCGAGTTCCCGTGCCTTCTCGCTTCTAATTTTTAAAATATTTTGAATGTTCAGATTGGTTTTGTATATATAATAATCTTGGGTGTATATAAACTTCTAACCTTAATAACTTCTTCATACGATGTCCATTTTACGCAAATTCGGAGTCTATCTTAAGCAGAATTCCGAGACAAACGCAATTGCGCAGTCCGTTTTATTTAATTACAAATATTTAATCAAGTATTCTTAGTTTATCATTATAGTGTCTTTAGAATTATGGGGTGTTACATTCTCCCCTACTTAAAGGATTTCGTCCCCAAAATCTCTAAGTTAAGAAGAATGCATATCCTAACATCCATCACCCATCTACTCGTCCATCAATCACAAGCATCCATTGTCCTTAAAATATTTCTAATGCTCATATGAACATATTCAAAGGTGTGCATATGTCCCTATACTAATGCGAAAGATCGGGCGGTCAACTGATTCAGTTGACCTCTTTAATGCAATGTATGTTAGTGCCATGAATGCAACATGTATGCAAATAATCCTATTATAACATGTAAGTTCTATATGTGTGCGCAATCATTCATCCAAATGTAACATCCATATAATGATACACCCACTTTCATCCATTAAAAGAAGAAAAATGCACACACATTCATATGCAATATGAGAGTGATTAAGCCGATCTAGTGCCTAATGTGTGTGTATAAGCATCCATGAGCAACTACTAGCAACCACTTGAATCCATCAAACATAACATGTCACAAAAACTTATTTACATCCATGGGATTCCTACCTAAAGGTCGAAGATTCGATCGATAGGATGTACTTAAATGATAGAAACAAGCATGAATAAAAGTTTTGGAAAGGAAGTTAAGAACATACCCATGAAAAAAAGGTATGAAGCGTGAATCTTGTCTTCGGTCTCCCAAGTTGCATCCTATTGGTTATCTCCCCACTGAACTTTCATCAACTTGACTTCCCGGTTGCGTAGCTTCTTAACTTCTGATCCAAGAATACGGGTAGGAACTCGTCCAACTGTCGCCTCCCGTTCCACCTCTACTTCCTCAAGCATACTTGGCTCAACTATTTCTACGGTATCATGCAAGCACTTCCTTAAATGAGAAACGTGGAAAACATCATGAGCGCCTGACAGTCTCTCTGGTAGCTTTACTCTATAGGCCATTTGGCCAATCCTTTATGTTATGGGAAATGGCCCTACAAATCTTGGTGCTAATTTCCCTTCAGATCCAAAACGAACCACATTCCTCAAAGATGATACCTTGATGAAAACCATGTCTCCCACCTCAAACTCAATGTCAGTCCTTCTCCTATCTGCGTAGGACTTCTACCTGTCCTGAGCTGTCTTCATGCGCCTGCCGATAAGATCAATTGTTTCTGAAATTTCTCTAACCATCTCAGGTTCAAGTAGAAGCCTTTTTGTAGATTCCTACCAACAAGTCGGTGATCTACAGGGTCGTCCGTACAATGCTTCAAAGGGTGTCATTTCAATACTAGCCTGGTAACTGTTTTTGTAAGCGAACTCTACCAAAGGAAGATGCTCTTCCCAAGTCCCTCTGAAGTCTAGGATACACAGTCTTAAAAGATCCTCAAGGGATCTATTCACCCTTTCCGTCTGCCCATCGGTCTGAGGGTGATAAACGGTGCTCAAACATAATTGTGTACCTAACGCTTCTTCCAAGCTCCTCCAAAACTCATTGGTGAATATGGGGTCACGATCACTCACAATACTGGGAGGTATTCCACGCAGACGGACCATCTCACGAAGATAAACTACTGCCAACCGTGCTGTTGTCCTCTTACTCTTAAAAGAGATGAAATGAGCGCTCTTAGTAAGCCTGTCCATTATAACCCAAATGTAGGTGTTGCTTTTCCTTGATCTAGGCAAACCATCGATGAAATAAACCACCGGGCTTCCACTGTGGGACTTCCAATGGATGAAGTAAACCACCGGGCTTCTTTTGCTCAGTTTTGACTTGTTGGCAAATCAAACATATAGAAACAAATTCTACCACATCTTTCTTCATCCCAACCCAAAAGAAAACCCTTTTCATATCTCTATACATCTTATCACCGCTTTGATGAATAGTCATCTTAGAATGATGGGCTTCCTCAAGAACAACTTTCAACAGACTCCCAAGTCGTGGAACATAAAGCCTTTCATCTCGTCACAACCACCCTCTTTCGTTCGTGAAATACCTACTGAGGTGACTAGAAGTCTCCCCTCTACTGAGCCTATCCAAGATATCTGCTAGCTGTGGATCCCCTCGCTGTGAAGTACCTATATGTTCCAACAGAGTAGGTCACACCTCTAATTATGCCAATAAACCAGGTGTGAACTCGATGGAGGGTCTAAAATCAAAAGTCGATATAAACTCCAAGCTTTTCCTCTCCACAAACAGAGGACTCAAAGTAATCCTCTACCTACTCAATGCGTCTGCCACCACATTACCCTTGCCAGGGGTATAAGCAATCTCAAAATCATAGGACGCTAGGAACTCCATCCATCTTTGTTGCCTTAAATTAAGATCATTTTGCGAGAACAAGTACTTGAGAGATTTATGATCGGTGTACAACTCGAACTTCTCTCCAAGTAGATAGTGGCGCCAAGTCTTAAGCGTGAATACTATGGCAGCTAACTCTAAATCATGGGAAGGGTAGTTCTTCTCATGAACTCTTAGTTGTCTACCTCCATAACATACTACCCTTCCATCTTGCATCAGAACCGCACCAATCCCTGTACCACATGCATCAGTGTATACTGTGAACACTTTGTTCCCATCGGGCAACGTCAAAACTGGGGTTGTTGTCAGAGCCCTTTTCAATCGTAGAAAAGCATCGTCACAATCTATATCCCAAGAAAATGTTAGATTCTTCTTCGTCGGTCTGGTGAATGGGGCTGATATCTTTGCGAAGTCCTTAATGAACTTCCTATAATAGCCCGCTAATCCAAGAAAACTCCTCACCTCCATTGCGTTTTTTGGAATCTGCAAATCTTTAACTACAACTACCTTCGCAGGATTCACTGCTATCCCATCTTTAGAGACCACATGCCCTAAAAATCTCACTTCTTTTCTCCAAAAATGACATTTGGAGAATTTTGCCTTAAGTTGGTGCGCACGGAGAGTTTTCAAAACCTCCCTTAAATATCGGGAATGCTCTTCCTCGCCCTTCGAGAAAATCAAGATGTCATCAACAAAGACCACAATGACTTATTTAGGAACTCCCAAAACACCCTACTCATCATATCAACAAAATAGGTGGGTGCATTCGTCAACCCAAAGGGCATAATGAGTCACTCGAGGAAACCATCTGTAGTTCTTAAAGAGGTTTCACCTATACTGTCCTCGGTCACCCTCAACTGATGAAACTCCATGGCCAAGTCTAACTGAGAGAAAACAGATGCACTAACGAGCTGGTCAAATAGATCATCTATCCTCGAAAGTGGTTGCCTATTTTTCTTAGTGAGTTTATTTAACTTTCTATAATCCACACATAAGCGAAGCAAACCATCCGCCTTAGTGGCAAATACTACTGGAGCACCCCATTTAGATATGCTTCTCCTAATAAACCCTTTACCAAGTAGCTCCCCTACTTGTCTTGCTGAGCTTCCTCCTTTCTCTTGGAGCCATATGGCGCACGTGCAATGCAACTGGCTTTGCATTGTCCACCAAGTATATACGGAAATTAATATCGCGCCTCGGAGGTAAGCCTCGAACCTCCTCAAATGCATCAGGATACTCACAGACTACTGGTACAGATCGTAGACCACTGATAGATGCATCAAGCGACTCTAGGAAACTAAGCATGACAGTTCCTTTAGGGTCACAAGAAATCTCGAAGGTCCTCCTATGGAAAGTCTAACGACCCTCCTCTCACAATCTAAAATGGCACTATGCATGGCTAGCCAATCAATTCCTAGAATCAAACCATAGCCCATGAAACCAAGCACATATGCATCGTATTCAAACTCGATGCTCAACGCAAATATCCTCAAACCCCGACAAATCATAGACAGATAAGTCGTACCCCCAATGGGGTTTGAGACAATAATGGGATCCAAAACCATACAAGTACTAAGGTGTAAAGACTCAACCACAAAATCAAATATAAAAGAATGCTAAGTGCCAGAATCAAAAAGACTTCTAACTGGATGATTGGAAAGGGATATCAAACCTTCGATGAATTCTTTCCTACCTCTATCTGGCACGCTAGCCACGAGAGCATGTACCTGCCTTCCAGAAGATCCTGCCCTTTGACCTTGTCCTTGCTTCTTCGGGCAATCCTTAACGAGATGTCTGACCTCTCCACAATGAAAACAAGCGTTCTTTCTTTTCTTACAATCCTTGATCACATGACCCTCACGTCCGCAATGATGACATTTCCTCTTACCTCGAGCTTTGCCGTTCTTACCGCCCTTCTTTTTTTGTTGTTGTTCTTTCTTGGGCCACACTTTCTTGTTTTGTGTTTCCTCAACCTTAGCCTCTTTCTTTTCACCCTTATCTTCCTCATGCATTAGTGTCATGTCAACGAGTTTCTCAAAAGTTGCTCCTATCGGAATATGTGACATAGCTAACCCATGGAGAGGTTCAATCAATCCTCTAGCATGCCTCAAAGCTTTCTTGTGCGGGGTATCTACTAGTTCCAAACAAAACCTCGCCAATTGATTAAACTTATTAACATACTCCCTAATAGACATGCCTCCCTTCTTAAGTGCCAAAAACCTTTCCATTTGCATACTTTGCTCAGCTTGAGAAAGAAACTTCATTTCAAATCTCTACCAGAAATCATCACAAGTCTTGACTGGATGCCCTGCTTGCATTACTTCCCACCAAAATTAAGCCTCAACTTTTAGCTGCCAAACGGCTAACTGAATCTTCCTACGATCGTCAACTTTGAAAATTCCAAATTAATTCTATGCCTCTTTAAGCCAATTCCTTGCCTCTACGAAAGTCTCAGATCCTCGGAATGGCTTCCCGCCTATAGCACAAAAATCTTTGCATATCTTAGAGAAATTATCAGCACGCGGAGGAGGAGGAGGAGGAACAGAGGTTGCAGCAGGGGGAGGGGCGTCTTCTTGGCTCTCGGTAGGTGTCATTGCCTCTAGATACCTATGAAACCAAACCGGTATTTGAATGCCCTGAGGAATATTAGGTTCCCCATACACGCTGAAAAGAAAAGGAAAAGGGGATTCAAATAGAGAATCAAAAGATATTTCATATGACTTTGGGGAATATGCTTTCCAAAACAGACTTTTCTTTTGCAAATGCTTTATTTTAAAACCTTTTTGAAAACAATTTTCAAAATCTTTTATCCGATCTGGTAACCTTCATATCTGACACCAAATGTGACACCCTACGTCCGTTAATGTCACTCTTTATCAGAATGCATTAAGTTTCCTGAAGCGTTATAGGTAAACAGAAACAGAAGTATTACAAGACAAATATAAAAGAACAACGGAACTAAAACTTTTTAAATAGAAAAGCTTCATGGTTCAAACCCACTTACATAATAAGTCTGGACTACTGAAAACATAAAACTTTTGTCTTGAGCAAAAATCCTCATCGGAGTACAATAATACATAAAAAGAGCATAATCCCCAAAATATAGCCATAGAAGAGAAGATACGAAATCAGGCAATACATCTAAGAAGCTCCAAGCAGAATGAAAGAAGAATCCTGATCAAGCTTGAGTATTCCCTCCCTAAGAACCTTGGGGAGTGAGGGGATGGAAGAGGGAGAAGAGGAAACAAAATGGGTCAAGCATAAAATCTGGTGAGTCCAGTTACATTTAACATATAAATAAGTAAAAGCATCATGACAGGCATATAAACTGGAGATACAGTGTCATAAGGCAAGTATAACAAGGTAAACAGGATAAACATAATAGAATATATTGCGCTTCTCTAATACTTTTCTCTACACCAATACTAGTATAACAAGAACAAGATGATCCCAATAAGTACAAGATGGTAGACATAAGTGTACTTCTAGTGATTGTTCTTACCCCATACAATAACATGTAGCTCAATAGACCTGACAGGTGTTAACCCCCTACGACAATCACGGGCTCCTAAACAAGCAAGACTAGATGTACCCTAAATACTACCCTCAATCGATCGGCTCCCTTACTCGTAGATACGCTGTGGTGGCCCCACAGTAGGATGTATCACTTCCTAAAGTGGCAACCCTTTGTTTACAAGATGTGCACAAACCATATCTACATGTGTCACGACGTCTTAACCTCCACTACAAGAAATATGTTCATTGACAACATTGAAAAAACGCTGTTATATCAATTTACAGCGTTTTAAAGAATGCTGTCTATCGAACGTTGTTATAGATCATGGAAATATCACAATACTTTGAAAACGCTGTAGAAAAAGTACATACTACAACGTTTTTGTTGTTGTTGTTGTTATGTTTGCATACGTTTTAAATGGCGTTGTTATTATTTTTATACAGCGTTTTGTGTTGTTGTGTTTGCATAGCTAACACAGATTATTCCTTTTTCATCACATATATAACAGCGTTTTATATGGGTTAGAAACGTTGTTATCGTCTTAATACCACAACGTTTTTATGAATATATAACAACGTTTTAAACCGGCTAAAACATTTTTATTTCCTACATATTACAGCGTTTCTAACATGTATAACATCATTTTATAAAGTCCAGAAATGTTATGCATTTCCACATACCACGACGTTTTCCAACATATATTACAGTGTTTATTTCTGGTTAGAACTATTGTTACTCCCTTCATATCACAACGTTTTACCATATACATCACAGTGGTTTTTATTGTTTGTATATGTTATTCTTTCCCGCACGTCACAACGTTTTTCCAAAATATATCATAGCGTTTCTGTAGAGTTGTTGACGTACATCAATCAACATTTATCATTTTTACATAATGCAGTTCAAAATAATCACACAATTAAAACAACACAAAAGAATTATAATTATAAAGCTATATCACATAAGTTATAATAATTCCATATGCCAAACAGACTATAGTTATACATAACATTTTGTAATCGATGTTCCCATCTAACTTATTTTTACAAAAGATGCTTACTAAGAAAAAAGAAATATATAAACCGTCAAAGTCCGAGCTCGTGTGCTCCAAGGTTGAATTTCCGTCATGCATCAAACATTAACACCTGATTTGGCAATAAGAAAATAAATAAATACTTTTGTTGTATATGTATGACATTGAGAAACTGCTAACAACCGAACTAAAAAGTATGGCTACACATGGCAATGTGAAAAAGAAAACGAGGTCAAGTGTGCTAAAGTCATCTTGTTGTTGAAATCGATATAATATAACATTTCTAATATTGGCTTGTTTGACTAGTCGTAATGCTTAAACTACTTGACAGCGTTGGCATAGTTCAGTTCCATGCACGGGCAACCTATTTTTTTTCCAACTAGCATCCTAAACTTCGCAACATTTCTTGTGTCAACAAATATGCGTACGGATTAGTACGACCAAATTGCAAGAAAGAATAATTGTATCAGATAAAAATGTTTGAAGTAACTAGATCACCGTATCTTCTAATTTTTCGGTTTTATCTACCTAAACGAAATTTAAATATTTAGTTTTAAGAGGTGAAAAGGGAAATCATACTTGACGTAAAATTATACCAAAACAATCATAATAAGAAGTATGTTCATCATTCATACCGACGATAAGTAAAGAGAAGTATAAGTCATTTTTACTTGAAGACGATTCTGCGGTGACATTTGCAGAAGGCCAAGCTATAGTAGAACCAATTGCATCTTCAATAAACTGAAACTCAGATGTAGGTCTCCATAAAGGTGCATTTTGAACTTTAACAATATCAACCCAAACTTTAATGGCACCTTCTCCCAAATGAACAAAATGGACCATCGCATTTGGGTCAGTCGAAGACACGCGTCCTTCAGCAACAACTTATTTCGCTCCATGAACACTAATCAACTTGCATTTAATGTTTGACTTGAAACCAATGGTCTGTCATGCAATATATGAAACAGTTTAAATATGTTTTCTACAAAATAGAAATGATTATAATAATAAAACAGTATCAAGGTATATGCATGTTTTCATAAATTAAATACATAAATTACACATTACCGCTGAATGTGATACTATATTTGTGTGTCAGTAGATGTCGTAGCATTAATATCCTCAAGAACGACATTGTTTTGCGGCCAAGCTACTTTGCACCCAATAGCTTCTCCAACATATGTCATACCAAATGGTGTTCTCCATAAGAATCCATCTGATTTTTTTTGGCGCATCAACTAAAACAAGGACAACAGACTATCCAAGTGGAATATTATCCATGAGCTAATTTGGATCAGTAAAGTACAACCACCCTTCGACAACCAATTCTTTGCTTCCAACCCAATCATACAACTTGCATTTCTTATTTGTTGACGAAGTTTTTATCCAGTAAAAAAATATTATTAGATTCTTATATTAAATCATAGAGCTAATGAGTGCATAAAGAATTAAGTATACTGCAATTTCATCATTTTCAGAGACTATCGTAGTGTGGAGTACAACTCTGTCAGATGGCCATGCTACTATCGCATCCTTAGCTTCTCCAATTTATGAGATCATCCTAGGAGTAGACCTCCATAAATAAGCTTCCAATTTCTTCGGGAATTGTATCAAAATTTTCATGGCATTTGGTCCAAGTGGAATACTGTATAAAAGCTCTTTAGGGTCAGTTGAAAGAACGCTTCCTTCAGCTACTGTTTCATCCATCCCAGTCCAATCCAACAAATTACATCTGATATTCAGTTGGTCATACTTGCTCTACATTTAGTAAAAATCATTTATATTATATACTAAATCAAAATAAATTCCATTGTTATGGCAACAATAATATAAATCATTTGTACCACTTGAGATGGACTCTCATCTCTGCTGCTTCCTTTAACCTGATAAACAATCATGCAAGTAATTATAAATTGGTGGTGATCGTGATGCAATTATGTAAACAATTATTCAAATTAAGGGGATGTCGCACAAAAAATTAAAAACCAGACGTCTGAATCAATAAACGAGAAGTCTGAAAATTGACGGGGTTAAAATAAAAAACAGGAAAACTAAAATCAAACAACTGGAAAAATTAGCAGACGTCTAAAAATAAGCACAGGTTTAAAAGTCATCCAAAACAGACATCTGAAACTATTTCCCAGACGTCTGAAAACTTCCTCGGTTGAAAAAAACCCTGAATCAGATGTCTGTTTTTCATACTAGAGGACTGATTTACGAAACGTTAGTTATTTTTATATAAAAATAACTGCAACCTTCTACTCCTCACTCTTCCATTTCACCTGATCAAATCGAAACATCTGTAACCCTAAAATCGCAAATCCAGTCCAAACCAAGTCGAAATCATGGGTCCTAAAAAATCTTCATCAAAGGCAGATGAAGAATCATCAAATCCTCCATAAACTACTGAAGAAATACCCCGACCAGTTTCACAATAAGATAAGGATTGATGCAAAATAAAATCCTACATACTGGTCCATTCTACAATCTCATTGATTTTCTGATGAATGAATTAAAAAGCTTATGCCAGGATGCTGGTCTTGTAACACTTGTCTCATTCTCTTCTAATCACATTCACATTGACCAGTTATCCATATTTTTGTTCTGTGCGAACTTAGATAGTACAGGTTTTTGGAATCCTCAAGTAGACAAAGATTGGATTTGGTCAAGTGTTTGCGGGGTTACTGTTAGATTCATAGCTAAGGATATAAGAGATATATTGCAATGTTCTAACACAAGGACAAATATAAATGACATTCCCGATATGCGTTTTAAGCCACAGGATAACATTACTCATCAAATTTGGGAAGATGATATGCCTCGGTTTTCTACTATGTATTTAAGACCAAAAGCGTGATTTCTTGCCCAAGTTCTTATAAATACAGTGTTTCCTCGGCTTGGAAGTCATGAAAAAATACTTGATCTAGAGCATAGGGCCGTATGTGTTATATCTGGTGGTATTCATGTTATTTGGGCTCAATTTATCTTTGATGAACTAAAGGAATTTTGGAGTAGGTCTCGACAAACAATTATCTATGCTCCGTTTAGTATGAGATTATTAAAGACAAAAGAAGTTCCGACTTATTTATCAATGTTTGAGGAAATTCCGGTTAAGGAAGTGAGTAAAAAGTTCTTCTCCTTGATGCATCTCCCGGAAGAACCACCAACATTTTGCACTCTCGACGAATGGAGAGATGAACGTCAAGTTAAACAAGTTTTTCCGCAAGAACATCCTCAAGAGCATATTCAGGATATGCCGGAACCTTCCTCCCAACAAGTTTTTCAATATCAAACTTTTGAAGGTATGGCTTCTCCCAAGGCACAAATTCTTCCGAACGAATCATTTCGTCAAGTCGACATTCATAATCAACAAACATTGTATCAAAATCAAGTTGCTTTGGGGAATCATATTGCGAATATGGAACTTACACTAGCGTCTCATCCCGCAACAGTTGAGACAACAATGAGTTCAACAACACGGTCGCTCACTGAAATTTTACGACGTACTCGACCACGGACTCCGCCATCTCTATCCTTTTCAGTACATAATTCTGAAGAAAAAGAAGATTCAAATAAATCTGGTGATAAGGAGGAGAAAGTGGAAGAAAAAGAGGGGGAAGGCGACCCAAAAGAAGCGAGCATCGAACCTAAAGAAAAACAAGATCGGAAGAAATCCGATGACAAGGACGAGATAGAGGAAGAAAAAGAGGGGGGAGGCGACCCAAACGAAGCGAGCATGGAACCTGAGGAAAAAAAAGATTCAAAGAAATATGATGAAAATTTGGACATAGGGGTAGATAAAGAGGGGGATAGCGACTCAACAAAAGCGAGAGTCGAACCTAAAGACTTCGACGCTTAATTTACAATTTATGAAAAATTATGTATGTATTAAACTATATTTTTTGACATGGTTGTGTTTTAATTGTGACTTTGATGTATGCTATGATTGTGATAACTTGATGATGTTAGTTTGTTGTATATTGTGGATATGGCTCTAATTCATCACTATTGTATCTCCCTTATGACATACTCGGTTATATTTTTTGAATAATGCTGTATACATGCTATCTTAAGAAAAAATGTCTATATTTACTCAACGTAAAGTATTAAACATTAAGTTGTCAACGGATGCTTTCAGATACGGATAGTGCCATATCCGTATCCGTATCCAGAATTATTTCCGGATATCAGATATCTGTATCCGCTTAATTTTCGGATATCGAATATCCGTATCCTCTTAATTTTCGGATACGGACGGATATCGGAATGTAACGATTAACTCTATTTTCTTTTTTTGATTTATATATATTACATCAATTAGTCGGACAAATATTTTCCGGATACAGATACCACTATAACCATATCCATATCCGAAAAGTTTTCGGATATCAGATATCAGATATCCGTACCCGCTTTTTGGATAATGCCGGATAACGGATATTTCAGATAAGGATATCGGATTTTTCGGGTATTTATTGACATTCCTATTTAACATAGCTCGACAACAAGGAATACATGCACATCTGATTTTGATGTGTCAGACGTCTGGATATATTGCCAGACGTCTGATAGCAGTACCAGAAAACCATCTAAATGATAATCAGACGTCTGATATTTTACCTAGACGTCTGGATTTCATCTCGGTCTAAAACATTATTCCTGAAGAAGTATTCAAACGTCTGGATTTTTTATCTTGACATCTGGAATTTCTCTTGGCCTAAAAAATTGTAACTAAAGCAACACTCAGACGTCTGGATTTGATCTCGGCTTGAAATATTATGACTGAAGAATCATTTAGATATCTGGATATTTTATCTAGACGTCTGGATATTTTCTCGACTAAGGACATGTCTGTATAAGCATTCAATATTATAACGAACACATCGAAATATTGGTATACATGTAGAACACAGCGATATATTGGAAAAATTGATATGCATTTAGAATACAATGATATATTGGACAACTTGATCAAATATCAAAACAAACAATATATTGGGCACAACGATATATGATAGCAGTGTAGCCCCTTAAAATGTTAAGTAGTGTTGCCATAAAGTTTATTTTCAGAACCATGTAGATGAGGTATTCAGTATTTTTAAGGTACTGAATACCCCTCTACATGGATCTTAAAATAAGCTCATGACAGTATAACGTTAACCAAGGCTGCATGGCTTTAATTAACCAAGGCTGCATGGCTTGATCCCAATAGATGCGAACATGACATCACTGCTTTATGACTGACATGTTAATAAGGCTTGGGTAAGAGGAAAGAAGTAACTTAAAGACAATAGGTCTATGTATTTAAGTTACTATGAGTGTGGTCTATCATAATATTTTGAAGTATGGTGAAGACCAGCACATGGATATATATATATATATATATATATATATATAGGGATGAAAGAGTCAGCTCATTTCTAATAAGGAACAACGTGTACATGCAGCTCATTTTGATAAGTTCTAGATAAGGAGATACGTGTATATATGCATATTGAGTCACAGTTTATGAACAGGGTCCAACTTTTTATGTTTTGGCATATAGCCATGATTCATTGATTCACCTTTTGAGCATACCACAACATAGAAACCATGTGTACATGCAGTAGTGTCAAGCCTGTACATTCAAGCAGTTTCCAGCTTGAATTTATTTTACTCTGGATTCATCTTTTGCTTTGGCGAAAAGTGAAGTATGAAACTGTTGCATGTACTCAATCTTTATTTTATCTTTGAGTTTATATAACAACTTGAATTATATTATGACAACTAATTGCTACATATAAGCTATAACTTATTACCATTCGTTTTAGAAATACCTGGTTTTGTGATACTAGCATTTGAACCATCTTCTCCAAATCCGCAACTCTGTTTTGTAGTTGCATTGTTTGTCATTGATTAGCTTGTGACAAAAAAAACTTGGAGTGGGTCATTCCTCTTCCCATTCCTCTTAATCGTCCTGGTCTATCGTTTCCCAGCACTTCTGAAAGAGATCTCACAGAAGTTGTCATGGTAGCTTGTGATTCAGCATTAAACTTTTTAATCTTCTCCTGTAAAGGACAACATACATTGTAACCTTCAACATTATCACATTCTAAAATCATTTGTAATATGTCAGTTTAAAATTAAATCACATACAATAGTTTCTTGAACAACCGAGCTCGTCGGCTCACCATTTTTTCGAGTGTGAGATTTAATCCAAACAACAGATCGACGAATAGAAAAGGGACCTGGACTCTCGTTTTTCTACGGCAATAAAAATTTGAATAAAATAATTTATCTTAACTCTATAAATGGCATGACAAGATCACAACATTAAAATTATTTCTAACCATATCAGCAGCTAAGCGTGTCATTCCTTTACGGCTGCATGTATGTGGCATCTGTCTGCGTTTGATGGCTTTGAATGTTTCACTTTGTTGCTGAAATAAAAAACTAAAATATACTAACTAGTTAATTCAAATATACGAAGATGACCATTTATACATAATTTACCTTAAACTTTGCACTGGTTTTCAAGTTGATATATTCGTTCCACTTCATCATAGTTTGATATTATCCGGTTTCATTTGCAGTCTTTCCTCCTTGGACTTTTCTTTGACCAATTTATTAACTAACGTGCATTTTGAACACCTAAAAATACACCCCATTTGCCGAAATATGGGGACCTTTTGCTATTCCTCATCCAACATAAATCTAGCCTGCAATAAAAAAAAGGAAAATTTGCATTTAGCCCTCTTTTGATAACTTGTAACGGATCTAAATTGCTGGTTTAGGTCTCATTTGGGTATAAACTTCAGTGGCCTCCTAAAATTAACTTCAATGGCCAAAAATCAAAATTTTCCTCTGAAATTAACTTGAATGGCATCCTCTTATTGTCAACTGCCTCCTACCAGTAAGTTTGCCTAACTCTATTGTATAAAGTTTGTATGTGTATATTCAAAATTAAACTTGTGATTAAAGTTCAAGTTATCCATATTTAGTTGTGTATTTTTTGACTGAGTGATGTACTAATACTTGTATCTTACCTGTTTACAGACTATGAAGCAGACGAAGCGTGACCAAGCTGAAGAACTTACTCGACAATCCACTAGGTGGTGCGTTTTAGCTCACGGACCTATTCGGGCTTTCATGCGTTAATAGCTTTATTCAAGAGACAAATGTTGCTTCACTTAACGTAATGAAATTTGCAACTACTTGCCGTTCAACAATTTATTTTGAAGCAACTTTTACTATCTTTGAAGCATACTGTGTAGTGTAGGTAATATACATTTGTGTTGTTGTAGGGAAGTGTTTTCCTGAGGTTATCTCTTTTTCTTTTGCGGCAATGGAAAAACAAATAACCCCATGAAAACATTTTCTATGTACAGCAACAAAAATGTATATTACTTGCACTACACAGTTTAATTTAAATATAGTAAAGGTTGCTTCAAAATAAATTGTTGAACTGCAAGGAGTTGCAATTTTCATTACGTTAACTGAAGCAACATTTGTCACTTGAATAAAGTTAATAAGCATGAAATCCCGAATAGGTTCGTGAGCTAAAATGCATCCACCTAGTGAATCACAGAGTAAATTCTTAACCCGAAATTAAGTTAAAACCTTCAGCTTGGATATGTTATGTTCGATATGCAATTCATACATGTTATTGCTACGTTCGTTATGATTTTTGGGTATGTTATTGTTATGTAATTTGGATATGCTATTGTTATGTAATTTGGGTATGTTATTGTTAAGTAATTCAGATATGTTATTGTGTATGGAAAACATTATGGATATGGAACTTTAATTATATATCGCTATAGCTCGACAACAAGGAAGACATGCATAGCTGAAACAGGTGTGCCAGATGTCTGGATATATTGCCAGACATCTGGATATATTGCCAGACATCTGGATATATTGCCAGACGTCTGAGAGTAGAAATAGAAAACAATCTGAATATCAATCAGACGTCTGACATTTTATCTAGACGTCCGGATTTTTCTCCAGCCTAAAGGAAAATGCCTTAAGAAGTTTTTCAAACGTTTGGATATTTTATCCAGACGTCTGATATTGTTCTCGATCTAAAGAAATATATCTGTAAAAGAATTCAAATGTCTGATATTTTATCTAGACGTTTCGATTTTTTTTCGGACCTAAAGTAATATGCCTGAATAAATATTCAGACATCTGGATAGTTTATCCAGATGTCTGATAGTTTTCTCGACCTAGAGAAATATATCCGCAGAAGAATTCAAATGTTTTATATTTTATCCTGACGTCTGGATTTTTTCTCAGCCTAAAATATTATGCCTGAAGATGTACTCAGACGTCTGCATATTTTATCCAGACGTCTTATATTTTTCTGGGCCTACAATATTATACCTGAATAGGTATCCAGATGTCTGATAATTTATCCAGATGTCTGGATTTTTTCTTGGCATAAAACAATGAGTTAAATAGACACAACTAGATAAAAACTACAAAATATACCTGAATGCAATTCCGTAAAATGGCTTTCAGACCAGCGTCAAGGTGTCTCCAATTACTAAGTGTGACTGGAACATGCTCTCGTACAAGAGGTCCTAAAAAAGACGATAAAATGGATTGATCCTTGACCTATTGGTTCAGCATTCTCATTAAATTCAATTTCAACACGATTTGTGAAGTTTGAAGGAAGTCTCTTCATTTTTTTAGGACCTATACTCTTTCTTTTCTTTAGTCGACTTGCATTTTCATTTTCAGTTGGTCCATCGGCTTCCACGTGTTGTTCATTTTGCATTGTACAGTTCTCAAATGCACTAGGATTATCTTCTACTCCTTGTGCATTATTTTCTAATGCTTGTGCTCGATTATCTTCTACTACTTGTGGATTATTTTCTACTGCTGGTGCTCGATTATCTACTACTACGCGTGGATTATCTTCTACTACTACTTATGTATTTCTCTCACTTTGAACGTTGTTGTCTTCAATATGCTTCATCCGTTTATTATGCTTGCGCAATATACATTTCGCTGCTTTGCTTCTTTGTTGTTGCCGCGTTATTGGCCTCATTTCCTATTACTAAAACATGAGGAAAAACATAAAATATATAGAAGAACTATACAATTCAAACACTTATGTGCTAAGGCCATCCTGAATAGAAGTACAGTTATAGCTACAGCAAAATATGAGTTAGCCTAAATAATTTGTTATTGTCAGTTTGTCACCAATCAAGCAGGAATGCAAACTGAAAAAATATAATAAATTATTGGATTTTATAATGAAGTTATAGCTACAATGTGCAATCTTCCCTAACACAGCATTTCCTAACATAGCTAGGATATACTACTCAAGTATTCCTTCACAATCTGCCCTAACATAGCTTAGATCCCCAGCAGAATCATCAATCTCCATATCGATTTCTTTAAAATTTCCAATATCCATGCTAAATTCCTCAAACGAGTCATCTACATCTAATTCATGAAAACTTCTTGACGATGACCTCATGACAACATACCAATTAAAATCATCATCTTCCCTTGAATAGAAAATTTGTTTTGCTTGAGATGCAAGGATATGCGGATCTTTTGAAAATAAAGCTTGATTTTGTTGTAAATTGACAAGGGTAAATCCATCTTCTACCTTCACACTATTTCCTATATTTGTCCAATGACACTTAAAGACGGGAACATAAAAGGCATGATAGTCTAAAAAAATATATTGGTCAATAGCCCATAATAAGTAATCACGTCAATCACTTGGGAAATATCTTTTGCGCTAGCCCTGCACATGGTGGTTGCATCATAAGTGACTCCACTATTTTGAATTTTTCTCTTAATATCATTTGTGTGAAAACGTTCTCCATTGATGATATAACATGTACAGGACAATGCACTACTCCTTGGACCATAGGCAATCCATTTTAACATTGTATCATGATCATTTGGATCATAAGGTACCTATAAATGAAAATCTTATTTATGTTAGATCTCGATTATAATATATTCAAAATTAATGAGAATATATTTTAAAATTCAGCTCACCTTCTTCTTAATCCAATCGGAAAAATTATTTGTGTGGGTTTTCTAAAGTACGTTTGCATTTTTTTTCTATGCGCTTGTTTGAGTGTTGCAACTCCTGAGATGCAAACTATTGTAAAAGAAAAAAAACAGATAAGTTGCACTGTAAAAAAAATGAACAATATAACAAAATGCACTAGTCACTTACTCTAAAAATGGTACCACTATAACCATATTCATTAGCACAGCCAAATAAGCAGCTTGTTTCTCATTCTCGGACAGTGTAATTATTTTGCAAGCTGAAGTTGGTCGTCCTTCAAGTATGGCATTATTTCCATAATCTTCATTTCGGACTTCCTTCTCTTCTATTTTTCCTGATTTCTTTAAGAATTCACTAAAATATTTCATGCACTCCTCTGCAAGATACGATTCTGCAATACACCCTTCAGGACGTGCAGTGTTTCTTACATAACGTTTTAGTGTCTTTATGTATCTTTCAAATGGGTACATCCAACGAAAATGAACCAGTCCACATAATCTGTCTCCTTTTCCAAGATGAACCGTCAAGTGTATCATTATATCAAAGAACGAAGGTGGAAGATGTCTTTCAAGTTCACATAAAATTAGAATAATCTCATCATCAAGATGTTGTAGTTTTTCTCTATCAAGAACACGTTGGCATAATTTATGGAAAAACAAACATAAATGAATTATTGCTTTCCTTGGCTTCTTCGGTAACAATCCTTTTATCGTAACCATCAACAACTGTTGCATTAGGACATGATAGTCATGTGACTTCAAACCACTAATTTTACAATCCTCCAACGATATAGAGCTCTTGAAATTCGAGCAATAACCATCAGGTCCCTTAAAATCATACAATCTTTTACAAAAAAATTTCTTCAGATTTGGACAATGTATATTGAGCTGGTGGAAGATATGTTTTTTTTTCATGAGATTGTACATAAAAGCCACGTCGAATTCCCCACTCTTCTAAATCTTTTTTACAATTAATTCCATTTTTCAATTTGCTATCATGCAGCGTCGTGCTTATTACGCTTTCACTAACATTTTTCTCTACATGCATTACGTCTAAATTATGACGCATTGGCGGTTCCTACAAAAATCAACAATGTTAAATTTCATTAATAAAGAACTGTATTATTGATCAATGAAAAATAAAAAACAAACCTCCCAATATGGTAAATCAAAGAAGATTGATCATTTTTTCTACCTTGATAGCTCTATATTCACAAGATCGCCATTTTCACCTCTATTTTTTATTAGTATTTTTTTCTCTTCCTGCTCTCCTGCTTAATTTTTTCTTCTTACCCTTCCCATTCTTGCTATTATTATTATTATTTTCATTTTTGATTTCTTTCCCAAAATTATTCGGAATGTTTTTCAAAATAGCAGAGATGTTTCTTCCAGTCAAAACTCTTGGTCTACGACTATTTTCTACAGTATTATCAAACCAGGTTTTTTTGCTTTCTCAATGAATCTAAAGGGGGTAAAAATCTCCTATGACCCATATAACCGCTCTTCCGACTACGTTTCAACCATCGATGGTGAGTATTGATACCTCATAATGGACAACCATTTTTACCTATCATATAACATCCAACAAGATTTCCATATGCTGGAAAGTCATTTATCGTCCATAGTAAAATCGCTCTCATGTTAAAAAGTGATCTACTAAAGGCATCATAAGTTTGAACTCCATTACTCCACAAATGTTGCAAGTCTTCAATTAATGGATCCAAATATACATCAATATCATTTTCTGGTTGCTTTGGACTAGGAATCAATAATGTTAGGATGGTATTTTCTTTTTTCATGCATAACATTGGCGAGAGGTTGTATGTCACAAGCATCACATGCCAACAACTATATTTGGAACTCATTGTCATAAAAGGATTAACGCCATCAGTAGCAAGACCAAGTCTTATATTGCGTGGATCAGCTGCTAACGATTCCCATTTCTCATCTACTACATTCCATGTTATTGAATCCACAGGATGGCGCATTTTCCCATCATTGCTTTTGTTACTAAAATGCCATCTTAAATCTTCTTTCGTATCTTGAGATCTAAACATTCTTCTAAATTTAGGAATGATTGGAAAATATCTCAAAACTTTAATCAGAATGCGATGCATAATTACATTGGTACGTTTATTCTTCTTCTAACTTGATACTACACATTTAGGACAACTTTCCATATCTTTGTACTCTCTTCTAAAAAGGCAACAATCATTTTGACAAGCATGAATTTTTTCAAAACCCATATCAAATATTTTGAGAATTTTATTTACCTCATATAATGTTTTCAGAAGTACATTATTTTTTGGCAACAATAATTGTTGCACATTCAAAAGTTTATCGAAGCCGGTATTAGACAAAACAGTCTCACATTTAAGATTATACAAGGCAAGGATGAAAGATAATTTTGTTTGATCGATACAATCAGGATACAACGGGGCTTTTGCTTCTTCCATGTTCCTTAACAAATCATCCTCTCGTTTTTGTGCGCTATCTTCATCTTTATCATCATCGAAAAAAGTGTAGTTGATGAAATCTTCATTTTCATAATCGATAGCTTCAAATAAATCATATATATCATCGAACTTAACATCTGTGCTTATATGTATGTGCTCACCGTGACAATACCACCTACTTGTCTTATAAAGATGACCCATTCTTCTTATAATCAGAAGCTCAACTACCACCTTATCATATTGATGACTAAGATTTCGACAATCTAAGCAAGGACATAGAATTTTTTTCTACATTTCCAGATTTTTTCATAGCGGTATGCACAAACTTCCAAGCTCCTTACTGATACTCACTACTAGTTCTTTGAAAAAAAAAATTATCTTTCAGCTTTCGTCAAAATATAGGATATGATGTGCAAACTACATTTATGTTGAGAATTATGTAGTTACCTGTGTCGATTCACCCAATTTCTATCCATCAAAGCAAGAAAATTTATAAAATTTGAAGTAATAGTCTATTGTTGAGTAAAAGTAAATTAACATAATTACTTAAATAAAACAGTTATACTAAATGAGACACAACAACTTGTAAACTGCTAATAGCACAATCAACATTTTCAGCAGGCATACCAGATGTTAAAAAAAACTGAACATTGGCTAATCAATGAAAAATATAAAATAATCAACGCGACGCTTACGTTAACTTAAGGTTGACGAAAACTGAACGGAATCTATAGGTGCGACCTCCATTGGAATGGAAATTACTCCACTGGAACCGATTGCCTTTCGTTATGACAACTGAGAGACCAAGAGCAACAGTGCGAAGAAACCGGAGATTCGAAAGTGATAGAAGATCAGGCGGACGACGAAAATGCGATGGAAAATTTGTAATTGAGAATTTAAAATTTTGCGGAAATTTTATGGATTCGCGGCCGATTTTAGTAATAGTGGAGGGAAGTGAAAATTAATTCCCGCTTTAATTTATCTCAGCGTTTTAAGCTAAAACCAACATTCCCATGCTTGATTTTTACAGCATGGAGACCAAAACGCTGTGATTTGCAATTGTAGATAACCCATTTTCTTGTATTGCTCCCTGGACCAGACCCAGGCATGCACATGACCCCATTGGAATGCGCCACCCACACCGCCCTTAGATAGACCTCTTACAACAAACTAAGTAAGCGTGCCCTGACCCCGACCTAGTTCGGGGTTCTCATTTGATACCAATATAGGTTACTAACTGGTATAGGTCCCACACTCCGGATGATACAAGCTTCCCCCTAGGCTTGCATCCCCACTACTAGGATTTCAACAGGTTATGCCTTCCAGTTTAACAAGAGTGCATAACCCTAACAAGTTAAGTTTGTTGGGTTTATATGTATAACCAGTCCCTACATATTTAACAAGATTTGCTTAACCCTCCCACTGCTTCAAGCAAGTTTACTTAACCCCTACTCCAGTTTACAGGTTCATGTAATCCTTATGGAGTCAAACAGGTTAAGTATTACTAGTTCATCACCATTCATTCATTTATGGTTATTAATGCGCTAGACCTCCCATATTAAGTCTACAACTTGTGGATGCTGGATATGTCGGTTGGGTCCGGGCAGACTTCTTCCATAAGTCGTACTTAACCTCGTGTCTTAGCACATTACGTGTTTATGCACTTAGACCCCTCACATTAGATTTACAACTTGTAGATGCCGGATATGTCGGGCGGTCCAGGAAGGCTTCTACCATAAGTGTAATCTAACCTCGTGTCTATGCGTGGTTACAGTTTCTAATTATTTTAAATCTAGGCATTTTAATTATTAACCAATTATCATGTTTTATCATGCCAAAAATCCTCATCTGTTCTGCAATACAAGTTATTCCCTAGACTAGGGTTTAGATCAAGATATAGATTATGCCCCGAAATCTCAAGTTTTGGCTCAAGGTACAAATTATGCCCGAAATTCCCAATCATGTTTTACAATATGAATTAAGCCCAAAATTAATCATACCCAATTGTTCCCAATTTCGTGTGTTCACGTATTTCTGCGATAGGCCTAGGCTCGAAGGTAGTCTGGCTATAAAAACAAAAAGGGAAGGAGGGAGAGAAGAGAACAAGAATAGGCATAATGAATAAAACTGACATATGTTGATAGAACGGGTCATACTAACAGAATAGGTATACAGTGACTTGATTAGGCAAACTAACATAATAGGCATATAATGACATGATTAGGCAAACTAACATGATAGGGATATCATGAACAGACATATGATATCTAAACAGTAAATTAGATATACAAGTAATGGCAGATCTGTTGTGATTTAGATTACTAACAGGTATAGGCATAGATCCAAACTTATAAACATGTCAAGATTACATTTTAGGTGTTTGTATCTAAAAATAACATAGACTCATTATGGTTGGATCTAAAGAACAGAGAATTGATCATAGATGATGTAGGCAGATCTCTGAATACGTATAACTTGTTGTTGAAGAAGAATAGGCCAGATCAAACTAAGTTGGGGCAGCATCTCTTTGTTGCCATTAATTTAGATGAATAAAACAATGGGATTAAGGTCCTTTATATAGCCATCAGCCAGCGAACTTGGACACACAGCAGTCCAGATTCATCAGGGGGTCGACATGAAGGTCGAAATGGGTGTCAACACCCTATTGTGGTGTCGACCCATGGTTCGATACCCTTAGGGCACTGGGTCGACCCCCAACGGGACGATATCCCGTGCCTTCCCGCTTTTGGTTTTCGAAATATTTTGAATACTTTGATTGGTTTTGTATATATATAATTCTCTTGTGTGTATATAAACTTCTTACCTTAACTAATAACTTCTTCATACGATGTCCGTTTTATGCAAACTCGGCGTAAATCTTAAGAAGAATTCCGAGACGAACGCAATGGAGTAGTCCATTTTACTTAATTCCAAATATTTAGTTAAGTATTCTTAGTTTATCATTATAGTGTCTTTAGAATTACAGGGTGTTACAAAATACCTGTTTGGATCCACTTTTATCAAATTCCTACCATTCTCTAGACCTTATTAGGTACTAATTGGTTAGTATGTCATATAGGTAGATTGATTTGTTTTGACAATAGCACAGAAAGAATGAATGGTTTCAGATATTCTAAAGCCTTGGTAGAAATATCACTAAACACAAATTGCCTGATTCTACTGAAGTTGCAGATCTAAGTGACAGTTGCCCTAAGTAAAATTGTTTACGATTGGAAACCAAAAATTTGTACAGTTTGTAAAGTTTTTGGACATAATACTTCAAATTGTGAATTAAATAATAAGGAGAATAAGGTATTAAAAGATTGGTATAATCGAGAGTATCATCATGGAATCGTTAATACTCATACTGGTTATCATAACCAGAATAATCATGTGAATGTTACTCAAAACAAATGGAATACTGTTATATAAGAAAAAGCAGTATTGGAGGAGGAATGAAAAAGAAAATAACATAGTGAATGTAGATGAAGCTACTTATGAAAGTGAAAATCCTTTTTCTAACTTAACTCCTAATGTAGATGTTAACCATGGTGTTGTAGATTATGGACTAGAGGTAAGTAAAAATCAGGAATATACTTTCAATGATAACTCTGGTCCTAATTTGAGGGATGATCTTGAAGATATGAATGACAAGGGTAAGGGAAAACATGACGATCGATTGAATGATACCACGTTTGGGAATTTATTTGATGAAAGATATGTGCAAATGAATACTCTATCAAAAGCTTCAGATTCTACCTCTGGTGTAAGTTCTTCCGTTTTGTTTTCTTCTGGTTCTTCTACCACAACTAATTCATCTTTAGTTAATAATGTTGCTTCTAGTTCTTTAGGATATGCAATTGTATCATGTTCATCTACTTTCAGTTTTGTCTCCCTTCTTCTATTAGTTCTGCCGGGTTAGCTTCGACTTCATTTTCTGGTGCTAAAATTGCTACATCTTCTAAATCACCTTATTCCAATTTGAAACCACCATCTCTCATTGTTTTACCTCAAGTATCTGGTGAGGCCCTTACTTTTCCAAAAGTCAATACTTCCCTTGCATCACTATCCTCTGCTGTTCCAAGAAGTGCAATACCCTTATCGAAATCCAAGAGCAGGAAATTAAAAGGTAAATTTTGGGCTGACAAACTAGATGAGGGTTACGACTATACCATGGAGGAAGTTTTACCTGTTGGTAGTAATGTCAAATAAACTAGAAGGCATACACGTAGTAATCCATCCCCTCTATTTGATCCTTTCTTTACTTAAGAAGGGGTTATTCTTGGTTTGCTATATGTTTTATTTTTGTTTCAGTTAGTTTTTGGATCTGGTTTTAGTCTATTTGGCTCTCAGATTGTTTAGTCTATTTTGTAGTTTGGTGATCTTTTGTTTGTTATGATGCATCTGTTGTTGTATGGATGCAATAGTATGAGAGTTGGTGATGCATGGTTATTTCCTGAAGAGTTAAGGGTTTCTTCTTTGATGATGCTTTTGTTCAGTTTTTATGCTTCTGTTAATGGAAGAAGGCCATGCAGCTTTAGGAATTATACTTCCTTTTGTTGTGGTTCAGCTATTTCTAGTTATATTTTCTTTTAGTGAGTTTGTGATTTCTGAAACATGTATTTGTAATACTCTTGTGATAGATGATATTGGGGAGTCAGATGGTGTCTACGTAGTGGTGAGTTGAGGAAGTTGGTTATATATGTTTGTTTTATTTTGGAAGTTTATATATTGTAATTCTCATGGTGTTTAATGAAATTTTAGCGCTTAATGTTCAAAAAATAATAATATGAGAAACTTAAAACTTAAGAAATAAAAATATAAATATGAATATAAGGAAACAGAAATATTAAAACTCAAGTAAAAATAAACATATATATATATATGACTAAAATGTAAATAAGAAAATCTAACTTTTTTAGATCAGAGGTTAGATTAAAAATTCAATAATTTAAATAATAAGGAGTTATATATATATGTATGTACGTATATGTATGTTAAACAAGGAACTAATATGAAATCAATTGAAGATTGAAGATTTTTTGAAATATTATAAAATAGAATTGGTAAGAGAATTATAATAAAGATTTTGGTGCAATTATAGAGCTTTAACAGAAATTCTAGACTCTATTAATTATCCAGATTTCTTGAACTCTTATTACTCGTACGTCTTCAATCTTGAATTCTTCTTCTTTGTGTTATTGCATCTTTAAACTGTACAGTCTTCAAAATCAATACTTGCATGTACATCTTGCATATATATATATATATATATATGATTATATACAATAGTGTTAGTATATATTTTATAATAAAAATTAAAACATGGTTGTTGTCATCTAGACCATCACCACCAGCATCTCAGTCCTTAACAATCTCCCCCTTTTGATGATGTTTTGTTTATAAAATATACATACCTGATACCTTAATTCTTCATTTACTCCCCTTACTCCAATAACATCTAGTACTAACTCCCTCTTAATCTAATACTTATTTTATAATTCTCTCCCTTTGTCATCAACAAAAATTATATACCTATGTTTAATCTATAATACCCCTTAAACTAATAGAAGACTTAATCTAGACTCAAAAATGACTCTAATACTCTCCCTTAAACTATGGTTCCACTTATGTTAATAATAAACAAGAAAATTTTAATATTAAAACAAGAAATATCAAGATCAAACTAGAATAATATTAACAATCAATCATTCCAAACCAAATAATTATACAACCGATTTAAATTATGTTGTTACACACCATTAGTTCAAATTCAAATCAAATCAAACATGCCCAGCACACCAAATTCAAATGTTTCTCTGAGTTACTACCATCCTTTTGTAAGGTTCAGATCAGTCTTTAAAGCATCCCATTCTTCATTTTCTTTGATAAAAATTCCTTTTGAATATTTTCTTCTTCTTCGTTGAGTGCAGAGATTATCCAAGAATGTTATCAAAATACTTCTCTTGGTTTTTGATCATCTGTATTTGACTGAATTCGAAGTGTCGTTGATTATGGAGAATGATAAAGAGGATGTTTTTGAAAGAGTTGAGTGTTTCTTCAAGATTTTGCACTTAAATTGTAAATTAGAGATGATAAAATGAGTGGACAATGAATGGAGACTAAAGGGAAATTAAAATATAATTTTTTTGGAAGAAATAGGTATTATAGGATCTGGAAAAGAACAGACAAAAGTTGGTTAAGACAATTCTGAATTCAAACAATTATGAGATTTTGACAGTTATGTGTCGACATAGGGGCTAGTCAATGTTGACATGTGTACTTCAAAAAAAATTATTTTGCAATCTTTGTTTTTATGTTGAGTTTTGGTTGGTATATATCATTCTTAATACAATAATGATCAATTCTAGAGATTTCTTAGAGATAATGAACAAAAATAGAAGAACTTATTGATCATTTTAGATAACGGTACACTGAAATGATACATGTCAGGGAATTAAAATACGATAGAAATAGAAATAACTACAACATGAAAATAAAATTAGAATTTAGTGGAAGATTATAAAGATGATGATAATCTAAGCTCGTGACTCACTTTTATAAAGAACTTGTTCATCTTTGTCGGGATCTTTTCTATTTTCTTACTAAATGATCTCTTTAAAATCTTTCGCTTTTCCGCTATATTCTTTCGCTTCTACGCTTTCTAAGATAGTATTTTCATTTTCTTCCTCTTCTTCAATTTCCAATCTTTCTCCTTCTTCTTCCATTTCAAGAGCCAACTTTGCCTCTTTATCTGAAAGAGTTTTATATGGTTGAAATACAAGCGGAATCTTCGTATGAGGTATATTTTCAGAATTAAATACCTTTTTGGAAACAAGTTCAACTCCTTTGAAACCAACTCCAAAAAATTTGAAAATATGTGTATGGTAAATTCCATGATATAACGTATTTTCACCTATTGAAAAATATTTGGCTTGAAATTCATCCGAAATAACTTGAGCCCATAGATTTACGATTCTTGCCTTTGGTCGAAAATAACGGTTTTTGAATTCCAAATTGTCATCTCCTTCAAAATGCAGTGAAAAGTCTCTCAGTCATGTTCATTAATTTTGAATCCAAGAGATCCAATCAGGTGCTCTTTCAACCCAAAATATTTTCTAAAACTTCACAATCCAAAACAATTTGAGTGCCTCTTACACTATTCTAAATTCCATTTTCATTTCTTTCATAAAAACCACGATTTAAATTTGCACAAAATTTGTTTACAAGATTTAGATAGCACACATAATCATTTACTCGAGAATCAATCAAACTAAGGATTCAGTTTGATTAAAAAGAGATTCAAGCTCATTAAGTTTCAAAATTTTGAAAGATAGTAAATTTTCCTGTATCGACTTTACCAAAGTTTACATAGTTGATGTAATCTTTGATAGCCTCCGGGCTATTGAAAAGGAAGCCTGTGATGGCCTCAGACCGCCTCAAAGTGCTTGAGGAAACCATTATTCAAATTTTGTGAAGAGTAGACGATAATGAAGATAATTTTGAATTTTGGAATAAACGTGGAATGTGATGATAAATATAGAGAGATAAATAGAGAATTGATAGACATGTTCTCTGGTCAGTAAACACCTTTTAGTACATTGAAGTTATTGAAAAGGCGGAGGGAATTTAAAAAGTTTGAATTCAAAATTTGAATTATATGAGGCATTTGGACATGGGTAGTGGGGCACGTCGATAAGTGTTCAACTTTCTAGGTACATTTGTATTTCTATTCTTAATTGTCACATATATATATATATATGTCTTATATTCTTATTTTTATAATTCATGAGATAATATTTAATATTATAATAATTTTATATTAACATTTTATTAAAATAATACTATCTTTAAATTTTAAAATTCAACTTATAAATGATGAATTATGAATTTAAAACTTAAAAAATTTCAAACAAAGCAAGCAATCAAATTACCATTCAAACAAACAATTACAATAAAATTAATATAAATGCGTACTTATTTTTAGATCCAATTTCCCATATCTTATGAATCGTGAACAACCATGAAGCACATATTTGAATTTTTCATTTCCTATTCTTCATCACTAAAGGAAGAATCAAAATCGTCTAGCATGGAAATATAAGAGCTTTTCCTTTTCTTAGAAGTATTGTTATTTGGAGGTTGATCCTATCTATCCGGATATGGACAATCTCCTTTCAAGGGACCTTGGTTCATCATTATTGTAACATCCGATGTTCTTGGAATCTCATTATTTTTCATAAAACTCTTATGCTCAGTCCTTCTAAAGTTGTTCATCTTCCTATATTTTAGAATTTAATAAAATTCCTTGTCATCAATGCTATCTCTTCATCATCATCACCGTTTGAGTCTAAATCCTCAGTTATTGCATTGAATGATGTTGACTTCTTTTCTGATGACTTATTCTCTCCTTTCTTTCATCTGAACTTCAAACGACATTAGGTTTCTGATTGACTCATCAATTTTTAATGTACTGATATCATTAGCCTCTTCAATCGCTAGAGTCTTTCGATCCTATTCTGGAGTTAATGAATTCAGGATTTTTTCGACCTGGTCTTCTTCAAAGAATATCTTTCCTAAGGTAATCAGTTAATGCAGAATATCCTAAAACCTACAGCACATATTAGTTATAAACCCATTTAGATTCATTTTAAATAATTAAATTGATTAGTTAACATGGATATCTTGGTCTGTTTAACTTTGCTTGTTCCTCCTTCATAAGTCACTTGCAATGTTTTCCAGATTTCATATGTTGACTGACAAATAGACACCCTATTTAATTCATTTCTATCAAGTGAATAAAATATTCATGGCTTGTGAATTATTTTATGCATCAGCCTTTTTCTCCACGGTCCATTATGCAAAATTATTCGTGGTTCAACGTACTCAGTTTTAGTGAAGTTCCATGTCTCTAATCCTATTGACAGTAAATATATTTTCATCCTACAAGCCCAATATGCATAATTACTATCATTAAACAGTGGTGGTCTGGCAGTGGACTAACCCTCTATAAATGAACTAGAATTAGTAATGTCGACACTGCTTGTGTTGTTTGCCATTTAAAACTTTTTAAAAATTAGATTATGAAAACTTTGAAAACAAATGCTCTAAAACCAATAGTTAGAAAATGCATATTACGGATCTTATGTCTAACTTAACACTTAAGCAGGGTGAATAGTGTTAAAGGAATTTATGAGATTTTTTGAAATCTTTTTGAATCTAAAAGAATCAAAAGCAAATCACAAATATGAATCAAACACAGAATCTGACACAGATTCAAATAATAAGTAAAAGCGGTAAAGGAAAGATCACACTGTGATTTTATACTGGTTCGGAGTTACCTTACATCCAGTCCCACACAACTCTGGGTTGTGAAGATTTCTTTTCAAATAATATCCAATCTTACAATCCTCGATTTCAAGGGGACGAGATCCACGCCCAAATGCTTTCGAACATAGTGCACTCTTTTAATTTAACTAGGCTAAAAGATCACCTAATTGATTTACGTGCTATAATCACACCCAGTTGATTTGAACATGCTACAACCATATCTTTTTAGTATCAGTTTGGAAGGAAGACTTAATTCTACTTTGATCTTACGATCGTTGACTACAAATACACCTATAACTTTGAATAGCAATTGGATCTTTGAGAGAGAGAGAGAGAGAGTGGTAAATAATCAAACTTTGAATAGCAATTGGATCTTTGAATTTCAGTAGAATTTAGTTACGGAAATTGAAATTTAAGAGTATAAATGGATAGGGAAAAAAGTGAGAATAAGATAATGAAAAGTATTTTTTATTTAGATGGGTATTTATAGGGAACTAACAGTCACGTCTCTTCAGGAAAAATTTATAAAAAAATAGACACTTCTTTTGAAATTCGAACTTTGGAAATAACGGCTATGATGTTGACATGGGGGCAGTACATGTCGACATGCCTATATATTTTTGAAATTAATTTTTTGAAAATAATGTAAATGATGTTTAAATAAGTCAAGATAATTCTAAAGTTTAAACAAATTATCTTCCTATATATTAAAATAACATAATAAAGTAAGAATATAAATTAAAAACATATGTTTATAATCTATAAAAGTGATATCAAAACTTAATATAAAACTATAAATATAAATATGAGGAACTTAAAACTTAAGACATTAAACAATAAATATGAATATAAGGAAATAGGAATATTAAAACTCAAGTAATAAAAAAAACATGCTCATGCACACACACACACACGCACACACATATATATATATATACATATACATATATATATATATATATATATATATATATATATATACATATATATATATATATATATTTAAGACTAAAATAAAAATAAGAAAATCTAAAATGTTTAAATCAGGAGGTTAGCTTAAAAAATCAATATTTTAAATAATTAGGAGTTATATATGTATGCATGTATATATATATATAAAGGAAGTAATTTTGAAATCAATATATATATATATATACATATATATATATTTAAGACTAAAATAAAAATAAGAAAATCTAAAATGTTTAAATCAGGAGGTTAGCTTAAAAAATCAATATTTTAAATAATTAGGAGTTATATATGTATGCATGTATATATATATATAAAGGAAGTAATTTTGAAATCAATTAAAAATAAAAGATTTTTTGAAATATTATAAGTTCGAATTGGTAAGAGAATTAGAATAAAGATTTAGTGTTATTACGATGTTTTAACAAAAAATCTAGACTCTATTACTTATCCTGATTTCTTGAACTCTTGTTATTCATGAGTCTTCAATCTTGAATTCTTCTTCTTTGTGATCTCTCAAATCTTTAAACTGTACAGTCTTCAAAATCAACACGTGCATAAGACATATACATATACATCCTGCTCACACACACACACACACACATATATACATATATATATATACACAATAGTGTTAGTACGTATTTTATAATAATAATTAAAACATGGTTGTTGTCCTCAAAACCATAATCCTTGTCCTTACCAAAAGGTACATCAAAATACTAAATGCCATAAAATAGTAAATAAGGTGATAGCCGCCATAGCCAACCCCATTATCCATCAACATGCTCCTTAAGGCCATCTTACTTAACATGTGTTGTTTAGTGGATGGAGGTCAGAATTACAGCTCTAGTGAATATTTAAGCTAAAAAATCTTCTTTCTATGCTTCGACAGTTTAAAACCTATCAACGCTATGTCTAGGCAATCATCACACACATATATGAATGTTTCTCTACTAATATATATATATATATACACACACACATATACATATACATATACATATACATATACATATATATATAATGGAAGGAGGTGAACACTTTTGATGACTTATGGCCAAATAAATATGGTTAGATTCTCACTATCACTTAATACCACTTCGCGCACCCTAGTCACTTAACATCTCGTTCCCTAATAGACCTCACACTTGTATAGTTACTCTCAAGATGATACGAGAGATTGTAAACAACCACTTAATACTAAGTTTTAGGTAGACCATTGTTTGTTGTTTATAGCCCTCCCTGCGGAACCTACGTTCCTATCTAGCACACATTAAAGGACAACTTCTAGTCACCTAATACATGCCTTAGACATGCGGTTTCCCTTACACGTTGGTTAAAACTCTTATTAGCCCATAATCTAGGTAGACCCTCACTATATAGTCACTTAGGACAAGCGAAGAACTTTCAGAGAACTACTTAACTCTTCCGAGATCATTTAATATCACATAATAATTAGATAAAGGTGGAACCATATTACAATTAATACCTAATAAGGGTGGGGCCCTAAGACTACAGTCGAACTCCTAAGGATAAAACAATTCGAAAAGGGATGAGTCCAACCACTTAATACTCCAAGGAGGCGAATCAACGACTTAATAACTTCTCGAGACAGTTTAGTCCACACGCTAAATGGCCCACATTACTAAATGTCTCATATTAACCCACCTTCTTGTGGCTGCTGAAAAAATCGGGCTATTCGGGCAGACTTCTACTACAACGAGGGATTTACCCTGCGTCCTTATGTCAACAAATATTAATGAAAGGCCATTATTACACACAAAAACACATTTTTCCAAGTTGGGACGTTTAACTTGAAACTCCTAAGTAAATGCGACAAATACATATTTAAGATACATACAGTACATTATATAATAAATGTAATAAATACACAATAAATGGTGTGCATAAAAGAAAGCACACAAATCGATGAAATGTCAACCTGAACACAAGACAAAATATTTACATGTCATATTCCTTATAATTTATATCATGATTTATGACATATAAGATCTTATTTAAGATTCACAAATTCAGTAGGACAATAACAACAACAAAACAAAGATAAACTATAATCTTAGGCTTTTTAATTACGCTAGCAAACAAAAGTGGTAAAATAAATACAAACTTTTTATATATTCATATTAGTCCAATTTTTCCTTCTTTCTATTTTAGGTGAATTTTACACAAAAATATGGATTTTGGTTCCTTGTGGTTTATATTATCCAAGTCTGCTATTTTATAAATAAAACAATGATTTGACTACATATAATATACTATACCCAAATCCACTAGTTTCATATAAATATAAGATTTAAGTACTTGGAAAAATATAAAACCGACAATTATTTTGATTTGAATGAGGTACAATAACAAAAAATCCTTTTTTTTATTAATATTTGTAATCCAAACATAAATGATGAACATAGATTGACACTTCTGTTAAATTAGAGATTTGGGGGTTTTATGTTTGATTTTAATGAATCCTAAACCTCTTAGGCATATCTAACTCAAATTTCATACTAAATAAGATATAAAATGAAGGTAAAAATAAAGATACCACTCACAGCCCGATAAAGAGAAAACTGTGTTGATTCCTAGTTTCAGGATTGTTTCCACATAAACATTTCCAATCTTTCTCCTTTAAAATTTCATATGTATAAGAATTAGCAAGGGATCATATAACAAGTAGGTATTAGATCCAAAAGTTCAAAACTAAAATAATATAGAAGGTAGAAGAGTGGAGGAAGAAACTAACATATCCTAAGAAAACTGGATCTAAACAAAGACAAAGAAGGAGAAAAATAAAGGAAAATAGCACTAGAAAATACAAGTTGAGAGTGTGGGTTTAGGGACGTATTTATGAATGCTAAAGTGTGTAGGAACCGTCAAATTATAAATTATAAAATATAAACCGTCTATGACATCAAACCCTAGAAGAATCTAACCTAAAACATACCCATTACCCTCTCTCATGCCCATCTAGCGGTCAACCTCCCCTAATAAGGCAGTCGATCTCTATAGAGGAGGGGCAGTCGACCACTCTTCTATTTTGTGCGTGATGAATTTATTTCACACGTCTTTGTTTCAACGTTAATAAATAGCAGCTTAATCCGCTGTTATTTTTTGTAACATATCCCATGTATACACACATGCATAAATTTGAATTCAGATATGGAGTATTCTTTTTTACGCTATCATTATTTACTTCCATTCCATACCTATCCTATTTAAATTCAAATTCAAATCTACACGTTTATTAATTTAAATTCAAAACTTGATATATACATATTTTTCATATGGACTCCATTTTCAACAAATAAAATATGAAAACGAATCATAATATCATCATGAATAAAATGGTAATACTTTTATAGCCAAATTCCTATTTATTAAATAACCTTATTTTTGGCTTATTATTATTATTCAATTGTTATTATTTTAGTTTTCTATGTATAATTAGGGTGTAGTTTACAAGGTTTTCTTTCCCCCTGAAATGAGATTTCGTTCCAAAATTTCTTCAAAGGGGAGAAAAGCACAACATGCTCTAACAAATATGATATACGACTAAGTTATTTATTTATACATCGGTTAAACAACCGAATTTAATGTGATTATGTATGGCAGACATACCGAGGTAAGCTCGGTCCTAACGTGAAAGTGTAATCTGTGGTGTATAATGCATGCAAAATATCCCACTATGCATGTAATTTTTATATGAGTGTATGGTGCATTGTAGTTACGAATAATTCATGTCATCCAATATAAAAATTATAATGCATGCAAGGAATTTTTCTAAGGAATAATCACCCATGAAAATATCGGGATGAGTCCCCTTCACTCTTTCCTTCGTTTCTCAAGTGCTTTCCGTAGGGTTATCTTCCTATTGTACTTGGGCAAGATTAATGATCTTATTGAGAAGCCTTCTAGTTCCTTGTTTCGCAATACGTGTGGTGGCACAGGGTACTCAAGACTCTGCCTCTAAGATCTCCAAGTCACCAATCCGATCTATCTCAAGTCTGGTGGAAGAATCATGAAGGAATTTCCTAAGACAAGAAACATGGAAAACATTGCGAACCTCTACAATTTCTGAGGGAGCTCTACACGATAAGTCAGTTTCTCAATTCTTACTAAGATCTTGAATAGCTCGAGGAGTCTAGGAGCTAAATTTCTGATTTTTCCAAGCCTGACTGTTTTTCTAAAAGGAGAAACTTTCACAAAGTCTAAATCATCAATGCTAAACTTCATTTCTTTTCTCGTTTTATCTGCATATGATTTTTATTAATCTTGGCAACCTTCATTCTTTGCATAATCAGAATAATTTTCTTTATAAAATCATGGATAAGGTCTGTTCCGAGTAAGACTTTGTTGGTAACCTCCCACTGATAACTTGGCGATTTTCATGGCTTCTCATAGAGTACTTCATAATGGGGAAATACCAATCATCGCTCGAAAATTATTATTGTACGAAAACTTGACCGAAGACAAAATTTGCTCCCATAATCCTTTAAAGTGGGTAATGCAGGCTCTCAACGAGTCTTCTAGAACTCGACTGACTCTGTCGGACTGTTCATCATTACGTGGATGGTAGGCAGTGCTCAAATTAAGTGATGTCCCCAAAGCTGTCTGTGGGCTCCTCCGAAATTTACTTATAAACAGAAGATCTCAGCCACTAATTACACTTGAAGGAATTCTTTGTATTCGAGATATCTCCTCACTATACAATTGGACAAATAAAGCCATGTTTTTTTCTTTTTTTTTACCAGAATGAAATGTAGTCTCTTCGCAATTGATCCAATACGACTCAAACTGCTTCATTCCATTTCTGACTTCTTCGTAAACCTTCTATCAAATCCATTAAGATATGTTCCCATATCCAAGTGGGAACTTCCAAAGTTAATAGTAATCCTATGGGCTTGCCTTATTCATCTTTGACTTTTGGACATGTTATGCACTTTGCCACAAACTCCACTTCATCCGTTTTCTTCCCTATTCAAAAGAAAGTCCTTCTCATGTCTTTGTACATCTTATCCCCCCTCCCCCCGAAATGTATGGTCATTCTCGAAGGATGGAATTCTTTAAGGACCACTATTCTAAAATTTATAATCATAGGGACACAAATAAGTCTATTCCTTATAAAGCTTCTATCCTCAATCGAGTACCTAGCTGAATGCGAAAAGCATTCTCTAGTTTTCAGCTTTCAAACTAATTCTCTTAACTCTTCATCATTACTTCGCTCAAACCTAGAACGGTCCAGTGGCGTTGTTCTTATTTCCAAAACAGCTAGAAATCCCCAAGAAGATTTTGATGGTGATTGATGATTAAAACTGGACATTAATTCCAATTGTTTCCACTCGGCAATAGCACTCAAGGTAGCATGTCTCCTACTGAAATCATTGGCTACAACATTACCCTTTCCAAGGTATACAAAATATCAAAATCAAATGAGGATATATGCTCCATCCACCTTTGTTGTCAAAGATTCAAATCTTATTGCAAAACAAGTACTTTAGAGATTTATGGTCCACAAAAAGCTCAAATTTATCTTCTAAGAGGTAATGCCTCCACATCTTTCACAAATAAGGACTTGAATAATCAACGTTTGCATAACATACTTTAATCAAATAAAGATTCTTAACTTACAACTTATGTAAAACTCTTATGAACTAATTACTTAGATTTTGCTTTTGAACTTTCTATTATTATGAGGAGTTACAAGTTTATATCCATAAGGTGAATAAAGCATTAATGGAAAAGGTTGAGCTTTGTATGAAGTATATTATGTGGTCCTAGGACCTGCCAAGGGGCAATGTAAGCTGTAGATGTTCATTATCCACAGATGGATTTTAAGAAGGGCTTGAAAGAGGCATTAGTAGAGAAGACAACAGATTTAACATGTGATATCATGAGTGGACCATAACCTTTGAAACAACGTAGGCTCATTTGTACAGTCTACTTTGATATGATAAAGATACAATGTCGGTCCATTAAGTTCGTAATGCTTCGGTGGAGTGAAAGCAAAGGTTGTAATGCTTAAGAGACTAAAAAGAGAAACAGAACTTCTTATTCATAGCTTTTTGCTTACTAAGACATTTTGTATATCACATTAGCTTTTAGTGATTTCATGCTTGATAGTTATCTTAAGCGCGTTTAGTATCATACATGCTAAGGCAGACATCGATATCATTTTTGCTTACGTATGCATTTTCAATGCTTGGTATGACTCATATACTTATTAGGCATGCATGATAACCATGTTGTTTTACTTACCTTATATGATGATATTTCAAAAACGAAATTCCTAAGTGGGTAGAGTATAATGACCAGTGCGCTACGTACAGAAGGATCATAAAATATTATTTAAAGATCTGAAATAGGTCAGATATCTTTGGGTAATGTCGAGGAGTGACATTCTTAACCCATGGTAATTTTGTAGGATGCTTTTTATCCTAAAAAATTTCAACTCTGACAACATTCGATGTTGGCCGAAATTTTGTTGAAATTACTTTCAAGTAAAAGACATCAAAGTTTCGCTTTTTGTAGAGTTGTTATAATTGCATTTTGGGAAATGTTGATGTTGGTTTTGTTAATCGAACGCAACACCCAAATTCCAAATAGTAATCACAAAATAATAATGTAACACCCCACACTTTTCTACGCCCAAATTTCGACAAAAATCGAAATTCAAACACAACCAAGCATGGAGTGTGTAATCTGGTACCTCCAACAAATGAGCATGAACATAATCAGCGTACGATAAAGAAAACTCACAGCGGAATCAAAATAGGATAACAAGTTAATTCAAGTAACTACATTTTTCAAGGTAAGTCACTTTACCACTGCCGACCATGAGAGAGAACGAGAACCGAAAGCCAAACTTAAACTTCTGTGAGAACCCGACCTTCCCTAGGAAACCTGGGAAGTTGTAATGAGGAGAGGGGGGTCAGAACAACAAGTTCTAGTGACTAAGAAATTTACAACACAGGTTATAATACACAGATGTATCCCGTTTGGTCCAACCCAAGATGTATGCCTAACTAGGTTAGTGATTCTATCCCAGCCTAGTAAATGTTTACGCATGACTTTACTACCCTTCCTAAGGTAGTATTCTAGAAGTATTATACTGAGATAGGACATTTTACTCATATTTGTGAAGCCTTTATACCGGAGCATGTCTAGTTATTAAACCGAAAAGTGAACTCCAAATTATGGGGTTATATATACTTTCCATTCGCTTACCTTTATTATTTAATACCTCATTATCAATGGTAGATAGGGTGGATTCTCCCGATCACTTAAGAACTTGGCAGACCTATTGGTCATCCAATACCTCTCGATGATTTATTCACATTATTATAAACTAGAGGGCACTAGCTATGGGCCCTACTAGTTAAGTCTTCTATCATCCATGCATATTCCCTTACCCCATGTAAGGTGGGAAATGGTATTTTATCGCTCGCTATACCATCTAGCTGACCTTATTGAATAACCTCCTTAGTTGTTTATTGCTTCCCATAATATAAGTAGTCATATCTGACATTTTAAGTTTCCAGGTTTGGGCAGGCAATACACACGCATGCCGTTTAATTCCCCTAAACTGAAAGACCTACTCTTAGGTGGACTCCTCGACCCAAGCCACTTAAGACCCAAGGAAGCGGACTATACACGGAGATTATTAAATTCGTGCCCCATTAGCCTTTAATACCTTTCCCTATTGGGATGAAATGGGCTATGTCATTTAGTCATTTCCGTCTAGTTCCTCTTTACGAAAATACTATATGTACACAATTCATTATCGTCACGGGTCCATGTGGTTAATAATATTTTACATTATTAACCCAATAAGTCCAATTCTATTTTTAATTATAAGTTTTATATTCATTAACATAAATAAGGAAGATTATATCCCCTTTTCCCTAGGATATTTATCTGACTTCTTCCCTAATTTGGACTTAGTATTTAAACAACAATCAATATCCATTAATCCCCCTTTTGACACCCATTTTATTCTCATTTCTTCGTTTATTACCCCTTTATGACCATAACGGTCATATTTTCTGAAGGTAACCATTTATCTTAATTTCCGTTAATTACAATTAATGTCATTTATGCGCCCAACGACCTTAATTTTCCTAAGACATTAATTACAATGGAAATCCTTATTTTATCAGCCCCGAATGTATTTAATTGTTGTACCCCAATAGACATTTCTAATTTTATTTATTTATTTGTTGTCTGTTATAAATGTATGTGTGTGTATATATATGTTTATGCGCCGGGCCTCTCACATTAAGTTGACTACTTGTGGACGCTGGATTTGTCAGTCGGTTCTCGGCAGGCTTATACCACAAGTTGAACTTAACCTCGTGCCTTAGTACATTTATATTAACGCATTAGACCCTTCACATTAAGCTGACTACCTATGGTTGTTGGATTTACCGGTAGGTTCCGGGAAGGCTTATACCACAAGTGAGCTTAACCTCGTGTCTAAATGCGATTATAATTCAAATTTCCTAATTGGGGTATACATCATTTATCTGGTCAGTTCCGGAAAGGCTTATACCACAGGTGAGCTTAACCTCGTGTCTAATGTGATTATAAGTCAAATTTCCTAATTAGGGTGTACAACATTTATCCTAAATAAATCTTAGGATCTGTAACCATTATCCTATCATTTTCACTTTCCCAATTCAACAACTGGTAACAATTGTTATTTATTTATTTATGGCCTTATTTATAGCAATCAGTTACACTAATGGCTATAACGGTCACCATAAATATATTCATCAAGTATGGAATATAATTTACATATACGATCCCATAAATTAATACCATTCAAACGGTTAAACATTTAATACAATATATAATTTACTGTTTTACGCTGATTTGGACGAATAATATGTGTATATTTATATTTTATGTTTTCATACGGTCAATGTAGCTATTTTTTATTATTATAATAATAATTATTTATTTAAATGATTTGGTTTAATCAATAACCAAGCATTCCTTTTTGCATTCAATCTTGCCAAAAGGTTTCCAATCTTTCAAAAAGACCGTTAGCGGTGATTATTATAACTTATGCCAAATTTGTGGAATAGACACAATTCAAATTCACAAAAAATATACATTTTTATATACATTTTTAGAATAGTCGATGCAAACTACACACAAATATTTATTTTTATATTTATACATACGTTTGCACCACTTTTCCTTTTTTGATCTTTTTGACATATCTCTTGTGAATTCGAAATGACATCTTTTTGTTCAAAAAGAAGAAAATGGCATATTTACAATAATTAAGCCAAAACCCAACAATATGGAATACAAATAGGTATAATTACAAACACATAATTTAACAATCATATTGTTGACCCGCCTTTTGGCAAGGCCTTCAACCCATGGACCCATCGCAGGATCGCTCAGGGCTCGAGCATGGGCTTGAACAAGCCCGGACATTCATGGCTCGAAGCTCCTTGGCTTAAGGGCTCTTGAATCGAAATATTTCAGCTCAAAATACCTAGGCTAGATGGTCTTGAGCTCAGCTTACACTATAGCGATGACTTGGTCATGAGTATCTATTTCATAGCCTACTTACTCTGTCCAACTACCTATTCCAAAGCATATAAACTTGGATCAAGCTATACTTATGCTGCCACATATTGGAGGGGAACTCTCCATGTAATCAAGACTCAGCTCCATCATCTACTATTCACATGGATCAACTGACACATGGCAACTCGAATTGTTGAAGCCTACCGCCTATAAATATACCATGCTACATAACAAAAAAGAGGACTTTTGGCTGAGATTTGAGCCTGACTTTATAGCTCATGCATGCCCTCCACAACTCAATCATGGCTGCCAACCACTTTCACCTCAGAATACTTGCTATTCATCAAAAACGACTATGTAATGGAGATCATGACGATCTCATTTATTGTATCTCCGACTTTATGATATTATTATGAGATTATAAAGTGGACGTGGGCTCGTTAACGCCGAACCACTATAAAAACGTTGTAATCTTGCTTTTTCTCGCTTTTTCTGATATTTCTTCATATATCATACTCAATTCTGACTTTTGGTCGTTGATGACCACTTTTTGGCATCAACAGTTTGGTGCTTTCACTGAGAATTGAATTCTCAATGTCTTAAGGATTCCGCTCAACTTTTGGATTACCAAGTCCAAGACAAAATCCTAGTTTCAGTCATCTTCAACAGCCATGGTTTCTAATACTTATGTACATGCTTTGGAAAGCAGAAGCAGCAAAATTTTCATTAAAAAACCGATTTTTTCTAGTTTTGGGTTCAACCCCAGTCGAGTTGACCCTTCCTGGGTCGACATCGACCCGACCAGAGAATCAGCCTGTAGGAATTGCACTTTGGAAAGCTCCCAGTATGTAGCTTGGCCCAGAGCAGGTCATGGGTCGAGGTGAGGTCAGTTCGAATAGCCATCGTCGTAACGATGTTCAAGTCCAGGTCGACCGACTTCGAATCGATCGACTCGTTTGAAGCTCTCCAGGTCAACCGACTCCTCAGAAGATCTCCAGGTTGACCTGCTTCGAACCAACTTTTCCAGATATACCGGCATGGATTACTAGTCAATTCTAAAGTCTTGCACATCGACCCGAGACAAGGTCATTTTCAGGAAAAAATAGCATTTTTTTGATTGTTTCAGAAAAGACTCCATCTTCCAAAATCGAAAAAATCGTGCGGTGCCCGCATTTTCGACCTAACCGGCTAGGTCGATCGCCGCCGGGACTATGGGGCCCCGAACCCCCACCGGCGCTGCACCTGGACCCGCTTGACGCCTCGCCTTCGGCTCGGAGCACAGCTCGCCTTCGGCTCGGAGCATGGCTCGCCTTCGACTCGACTTATATTTTGGTCGACAATAATCATAAAGAATTATCATCCAAGATTCGACGGATGGTCTGAGAATATCAACAGCAAGATGGCAACGACCGGGATTCTTCCAAGAGCCATCACCCTCATTTACTGAGGTTATTCAATCCTGATCGACTGCTTCAGTCTTGCTCGAAGATCGATGATTTAAAAGCTTGAAACACTTAAGCTGGGATGTTGAATGATTGTCTACATATCGGCTCTTGTTCCCCGACGTGGATTCAAAGACATAACCGCGGATGGACGAGGCATGTCTACATTCTTAGCTTCCATATCCCACTTCCTGACATGGAAAAGACAAAGCTTCTATAAGCATGGATCCATTGTTCTTCTGCCGATCAAAGCCTTAACATCGACAAGATAAGATGCCGCCGTTAGCAGATCTGATCTAACTACCTGACCTTTATTCCTTTCCCTCGACGTGGGGACAAGAAGGCGATTCAAAGAAAACACACCCTCATCATTCACCCACAAAGGCCGCCTGATTGCCTTAATTATCCCAATACCCCGATCAAGGTATGATCATTTTTGGCATTGCCGCCCCATGAGGATTTGAAAAGACTTCCTTCATCAATTAAAGCTTTAACGGTCGTCACCTATCAGAGATGGGACAAGTCAGAACGGACTAGAAAAGGATATGCGATACCATTCTCATTCTGAATAATACTCATTCCCTTAACAGGATTATTTTTTTACCCATATATTTTATCTTTACATGCTTCTTGAGTTATTGTCATGACTAACTCATGCAAATTCGTATATGAATGATGCAGGTACCCGAGGTTTGGTACCAATCATCCCTTCCATAGTTTGATCGAAGGAACGTAAAGTTTGGCGAACGTGATTCAAATATTCACCCGCTTATTCTTGGCCTGATGCCAACAATTTGACATAAATGAAGTTCGATCATCCATTCACTAACTTTTTTGCCCCTGACGTAGGGGGTAAGAAAATAAACGCACATGAGTTCGACGTGTTATTTTTACATGGGCATACTAATGAGGCCTCTTCATCCTCTAGCCTTTGATTTGCCAGGAAAGACATTGAGATGTATTCGGGTGTGACATAACAATCTAGCAGATCGACGACTCCATCCCTTGATCCGACAGGAAGAGCGCAACGATAACCGGGATACGATCCCATAATAACTTTTGCTTTCGACGTGAGGGCAAAAGAGAAATGTTAAAACGAGTATGAGTATGACTCGACTGCTCTCCAACGACGTCTCTAACTCTTTCCCATGACTTCAATGGGAGAAGTATAAACTCAATAGGGGCGTGAACTAACCACCCCTGACGGTGACTTTTGCCGACGTGGGAGCGAAGAGACGATGCCAAGGCAAATATGATCCGACTATTTGCCCAACTGACTCTAATCCTCAGAGCTTGGATATGAGTATAAACCTAGGGCGAGTGTGACAGGCGCGCCAAGATTTAAGACCACTCAATCCATAACTCTAACCCAAACTGACTTTGGGAGAGTATAAAGGACGAACCACGACATCCATAACTCTAACTCTCACGACTTGAGAGAGAGTATAAATCTGTTGGGTTAGTGTAAATGGTGCACCCCGACTTAAGACCACTAAACCCATAACTCTAACTCTCACGACTTGGGAGAGAGTATAAAGGGCAATGCTGCGGCGTGCATGCAATCTCCATCGCCCTCCGACCGAGGACAGTATTATAAAAGACTTACGGACCGGACGTCCAAATGACTTAACCTGATTCCCACCAGCGCTGGAGGCACGGGCATAGACTTCTGAATTAATTTCAAACACGCTTCGGACGCGACCCGTGTTTCAAAGTTAAATGGAGGCTACAGACACTATACCTCCAAACTACGACACCTGACACTTTAACATTTAATAGTTCTATGCTGGATAGCTCGTGCACTTGGACGACACAATCACTTAAGCTTTGACAGCCATACCTTTTTATGCATGCATGTCTAAATTTGAAATGGGTGTGGTCTAGCCACCTGTCTTTTTCCGTTACCCCCAGACTGGGGGCATAACTATTAAAAGTATTTACAACCGGCATAACTTATTTGCGTGTACATAACTTATGTTTTGATCTTGACAGGCCGCATGTGGACTACGAAAGGGGTGTAGAGTGACCATCCATTGACTGATCCCAACCTACTTCCCAACTGGAAGGGGAAGAATGAGAGCATTCAAAGTGACTACAGTCTGACCTCTTGCAGCCCAACTTCGATCCTCGGAGCTTGGATGGGAGAGCAGAAACCAGTATGCGTTTAATACCAACAAATCATTATGCATCCAACTCTAACCCACAACATGATGAGGAAGTATGAATACTGAGAAGACATGGATTTGAAGTCCGCTACTCAGTCAAGCCCCCAATGACTAGGGACGAAGAGTGCGATCCACGAAAAGCATGAATCTACTACTCGACTACTCTATGCACATTTTCAACTTCTTAAAGTTTCGCAGGATCCCAAACTACAACAAAAAATGATGACCTTAATGGAACCGGGCATGAAGAACAAACTCAACAAGAGTATGATGACTATTCGAGACTATGCTGAAAAATGTATAAAGGGAGGTCGACTAACTCCCTAATGACGTTCATTCGCTTGTATTTTTTATGAACTTACTCAAGTCTGCGACTAATCAGATAAGAGTAACTAAGTTCATTAACGCTCGATGAAATGATCCTCACATTCCGACTAAAGTGAAGGAACAATGCTTAGACAAGTGTGATTCGACCGCTCGTATGTTCAACTCTAGCTCTTGCCGACTCGAGAGAGAGTATAAAACGACTTGGGTTGGCTAAGACTGCAAAACCTGCAATTCTAACCCGAAACAACGACAGAGAGTATAAAGACTTAAGGACTAGACGTCCAACTGACCTAACTCAGCCCCAACTGACGCTAGGGGCCTGAGCACTGGCTTTGTTTGTCACCCATCGACGATATGGGCATGGGCATCAGCTTACTGACCTTGAACACGTTCTTGACTTGACACGTGATTCAAAGGACATATACCATACCTTCCGACTATGACAAGGCTTGGTTACTCATTCAAGCGAGACAGCTTATGAGTTCAACATGACTTGCCTTACTCATTCAAGCGAGACAACTTATGAGCTAAATATGACATGGGAGACTCAAATCGCAAGTACATTAAATAGAGAGCGAGACTCACTTTTCTTCTGTCTTATGATTCTGACAATCGTACTAGACATCGACTCACATGATTTCAACAATAACTCGAACTGACTTGTATGTGATCACTGGACCATAAAAATGATCCGGAGCGATCGTGTATTTCATTAAATATGGGTTGATATAACCATTCTAGTCTTCTGTTAATATGATCTGGAGTGATCATGGTTTTCTGGCTTTATATTAGTAAGATAAAGCGCGATCATGGACCCCTGCTATTCCAATGACTCAGGAAGTAAAAAGCCGTATGTGATGTCAAGTTCACATGGCCATCTCTGATTTTCTACACTATCTCATGATTTGGATAACCGAACCATGCACTGACGTGTGTGTGACTAACGGTCTAGCTTGACCTTACACTTGACCATGCTCTCGACTTCCATAAGGAGATGACACCATTTGGCGATGACCTGTTTATGAACGACCACATGCAGAATCCAGGAGCCCAGCTTGACTTATGATGATATCATTCAACCTCTTGACTCGATGAGCCAGAAAAGAAAAAAGAATTCAAGCTTCAGGACTACTCCCAAAGACATGACAATTCAACATTGCTTTCTCGAAGATGAATGACATTCCAAAGAGATGCAGTTTGACTAACTCAAAGTACATCATATCTGCTACACGATGTACTTTGGGGGCAAAGTGTTGACCTGCCTTTTGGCAAGGCCGTCAACCCATGGACCCATCGCTGGATCGCTCAAGGCTCGAGCATGGGCTTGAACAAGCCCGGACATTCATGGCTCGAAGCTCCTTGGCTCAAGGGCTCTTGGATCGAAATATTTCAGCTCAAAATACCTAGGCTAGATGGTCTTGAGATCAGCTTACACTACAGCGATGACTTGGTCATGAGTATCTATTTCATAGCCTACTTACTTGGTCCAACTACTTATTCTAAAGCATATAAACTTGGACCAAGCTATACTTATGCTGCCACATATTGGAGGGGACCTCTCCACGTAATCAAGACTCAGCTCCATCATCTGCTATTCACATGGATCCACTGACACATGGCAACTCGAATTGTTGAAGCCTACCGCCTATAAATACACCATGCTATATAACAAAAAAGAGGACTTTTGGCTGAGATTTGAGCCTGACTTTATAGCTCATGCATGCCCTCCACAACTCAATCATGGCTGCCAACCACTTTCACCTCAGAATACTTGCTATTCATCAAAAACGACTATGTAATGGAGATCATGACGATCTCATTTATTGTATCTCCGACTTTATGATATTATTATGAGATTATAAAGTGGACGTAGGCTCGTTAACGCCGAACCACTATAAAAACGTTGTTGTCTTGCTTTTTCTCGCTTTTTCTGATATTTCTTCATATATCATACTCAAATCTGACTTTTGGTCGTTGATGACCACTTTTTGGCGTCAACACATGTCTTTCCAAATTCACATAATTTACCAATTTCATCTTTTTACCCAAATTCACATATTTTATATTTTCAACACTGAACTAAAGATCTGGAGTATAACTACAACTAATTGGTGTTTAACAGGACTAATTTCCAGATCTACAGTGTTATGTAATGTCCACAATACATTATATAACACAATTGCAATATATTTCATGACTTAACTGTAGGAATAGGTGTAAACAAGTTTAAGAAATCCTACAATTTATTTTATGCATAGCCACAGCGTACAATTCACAAGTTTTACACTTTTTAAAGCCAGATCTGATAGGTGTCAATCTAATTACAATAATTAATTAACAGACCTGATAGGCATAGGCATAAAAATTGAATCTATTACAAACAAGATAAACACATTATTATAATTGTATATGTAAATTTCTGACTCACCTTATAGTCTCCAAATTCAATTGTTTGAACCTTTTTAGGCATACAATCCCCAAATTCTTATAATTCTACAATTTATCTAGAAAGGGGAAAATTTTAGATCTGTAGAAATGTAAGAAAAAAAGGAAGAGAGCGAAGAATCTATCATTGAGTGTCAAATTGCATTCTGTTCCATTGAATCTATTTATCCTCTCAATTGAATATGAATTTGATTTGATATGTATGAATATATTTTTTTATTTAAGAAATTAAGTTAGAAGAGAAAGGAAAATGACAGAGCACCGCTGCTGTTATAGATTTGATTGGAAAAAGAATGACACCTTAGCCCTTTATTTATAGAAGTGGAAATGGCCTTGCACCGCTGGATTCACTTTAAATAACATTTGTCCATTCATATTATAAAATATAACAAGAATACCCTCAAAACCTAGTCGTCGTCATTGGGCACTACATGCCCGAAGTGGTCGACCGCTACCTAGGAGGGTGTCGACCGCCCTACGGCCAGTTTGCCCTATGAGGGCTAGTTATAAAAAGGAAGATATTTATTAATTATACTGTTTATTTGTTTTCATCCGTTTTTTGTATTTTTTCCGTAACTTTTTCATATGGACTCCATTCGCGAAACTCCAAATATAAAAGTTGACCAGAATTCCGAGATGAACGCAACGGTTAAAGTTTTGTGCTCAACTTCCATCGTTTGCAAAGATTTCTATTTTTGAGCTTCTAATTAAACAACTAATTGTTGTCAAAATTTCGGGTTGTTACAAATAATGTAAATCCAAATGCAGAGTGCACAAATGGAAAAAGATATAGAGATTAACAATGTTTTGGCAAATCATGCCTATGCCCACTATGAGGTAATCACTTGTTTATACAATTTTGATTACAATTACAGTCCGTTTTGTTTATAAGAAAGAGATGTAAAAGAAATCGGGTGTTAGCAATGGTAGAGTCTCTGCATATGAGTGCTAATAGATCGCTCAAAAGACTCATTTGGTGTCCTTTTTATAGTTGTAGAATACCTCGGATCGACTATAGAACAAGGAGGGAAAAGTGGATCGAATTTTAATCAAATCCAAAGAAATTTCATTTCTGGGATTGGCACCAATCCCATGAAGGGATCAGTATTCTTCACTTTTTAATCGACCCTTGTTGATTCTTTCGAGTGTCGAGCTTTCAAGCCGATTACCTCGTTTTAGTTTGAAAATCCCATGTTGATCTGTAATATTTAGTTAATTCGAATGAATCGATCTGTTTCTAGACTTCACCAATCCGCGAATCTGCCCTTTTTTTATTTGATCAGACTGCACTGATCCATTGTTTTTGCCTGATCTGAAGCCTGACAAAAATACCTATCTGGGATGGAGGGATCCTGCCCATTCGATCTTCTAATCGATAAAATTCTAGAAGTGAATCATGTAATCTAATCCATGTGTTTCAAGTGATCGACCAGAGTTGAACATTTTTATGTATGCGATAGGAACTTGCGAAATGATCGGGGAAGTGCTAGATTGATCTGATCCTTGATTTGCATAGGTTATTGGCATGTGCTGAGTAAGCTTTGATGAGGTGATTGATCTGATCCTTTGTGTGATCGATCAAATAAATATTGAGTGATCCAGTGAGCCGAACATACTATTTCTGAGTGATCGAACAATGCCCGGAGGAGATCGATCCGAGTTAAGTAATTTTTTTACTTCCCAAAAACTGCCAATTCTGATGCTTAGTCCAATTTGTACGAATACGCGCTCGTGCCAAGCGCTCGAGATGTTTAAGTCCAAAGCATAACAGTCTTCCTAAAAGGAAAGTTAAAATTTACCCCTCAAAACATGTCTTTCTGTAGAAGACGTGTTTTGTATAATCTAGAAATCCAAAAGCCATAGTCCGAGAGAAGTCAAAATAAAAATTCAATAACCAAATAACAGGAATTCAAAAGCAACAATCGCGTTGGATCGTATTAATAAAAAAATCCAGAATCCAAAGTCTAACTAAACCCAAATCTGAAAGCCAATAACATCCGATATGGATCGTATTATAAGAGATGACCAATCTGAAACCTATATCTAACAATAAAAATTTCCAAAAAACCAAGTAAATTCAAAATCTAGAAAATCAGATCTAAAATCATTATCCAAATATGTGGCCTTTCTAGGCCTAACCAACATGAGTATAATCTATAGCTAAAAAAAACTTGGGATCTTCTTTTCCAAATCCTAAGAAAACAACCCAAACTCAATCGGACATGTCAAGCTGAATCCGTAATTGGGGACTGGTTTATCAATGTTTGAAATACCAATTTTAAATTTCATACTTCCAATGCATAGTTATACAAGCGAAGTAATTTTATTAATGCTCCAAAATTCATAGTTATTACAAATCCAAAAGAAAACACAGTAGTTTATCGTCGGGGTATAAAGAACGCCTAGAGATAACATCCTAATCTCATACGTGGGTAAACCGACTTAGTCATTTTTTATTACAAATTTATTGCCTAAAGGGGATGATGATTTATTGTCGGGTACAGAGCATGCCTAAAGATTAAGTTCAAATCTCGTACATTGATAGTCCCACATAGCCATCCAAAACAAAAAAATCCAAGAAACCAAAATCCAAAGAATCTAAGTCAAGTGATGATTAACCCATGCAAGCTAGGTCCTGGCTCGTTCGTATTCCTAGAGGCAGTAGGCGGTTGCACTTTTTCTACTAACGCAGTCCTATTCCTAATGTACTATGCCAGCTCTCCATGCATGGCACGTTATCCAATCATATCCTGCAAATGCCAACACTTATTTTTATTATGAATATTCTGGTCGTGGAACGAACAATGTTTACCAAGTTACCTTTCTCTTTGGGTTGTCCCCCCCGAGAAGGTTTTCCGAATGGGAAATTTCATGAATATCCATATGGATGTCTTTCAAAGAATCATTAATCTTCGTGCACAAAGGGAATTTAAGATCTTTGAATTGTTGAACATTCTGATCATTTCTACCTGATGTTTTCCCTTTACCTTCATAGTTTCCTTTGCAAAATCCGGTTGGTCCTCGGTCATTAGCCCTATTAAACTCAAGAATTTCGTTATCCACTCTCGCATCCTTTTCACGCAGAATCTTTCCTCCTAAAAATATTTTTTCCTAAGATTCCTTTTAAGTGAGATTTTAAAGTTTAATTTATGCAGCATGCTTGAGACGGCAACTGTAAGTACCATGGACAGATCTGGTCGATCCACTTACGTGATTATCATGTTAAATCTTTCCAGAAAAGATCGTAGATTTTCTCCAGTCCTCTGCTAAATTGTAGTAAGCTTCATCAAGTTCTTAGGTCAAGAGATGAGGTAAAATGGGAAGCACTTTGCGATCACATTATTAGATGTCGTCATCTGTTCCAAATGACGCATGTAGCGCATAAGATGGATAGTAGGATCCTTCCTACCTCAAACACCAGTAATTCAAAGTTCGGTGGGTAACGAGAATTTCTTATCATCCTGGTAAAGAGGCTATGATTTTTTGAGGAAGACGATTTTGTCGTACGTCACTACACACCCGGTTATATATTAACATTGGTAAGCAAAATAAAATTGAATTGATCGACAGGCCCGGCCGATAGCCCAATACAATAAACTAGTTAGTTTCCAGTTGATAAATTAGCAAGCAGCAATATAGTAGGCGCAATACATAGACAATCTGAGTGAAATACACAGCAAGCCAAAAAAACAACTAGTATGGACACTAAGAAAACCAAAAAGTAGAAAATGGAAAGCTACAATCAGAGAGACAAACAACTACCATAGGCGAGGAAAAAGCCGTCTGGAGCTGACATTATCGGCAACAGAGCTTCCAACCGATTCAGCCGAGTTGTTGGGGCCCTCCCTCAAACATAGATGAAACGAAGGCATTTGATAAGCACCTTTCCAGGAAGAGAAATTGTGGGTTAATTAGTGACACAAAGAGATCTGGCTATTGGACTAGTAATCGAAGCATCTATTTTCCTCTTGATCCATCTAGTCCAAGAGAAGGCGACGGTGAAGCTGTCAAGATTTAGATATGAACTGGAATATGCCAGTAGTCGAAAAGGGGTAACAGAGGTATGAAACCAAGTAGGTGAGTAGAAGCAGAGACCTAAATGCAGAAGATGAAATCACAACCACGGAAGAGATGAGAGATTAACTCTAGGTAAACATGACATAGGGCACATCTCGGGTTGACCCAAATATCTTATGGATCAATATGTCTCTGGTGTTGATCCTCTAACGAACCAAGCACCAAAGGAGGAAACACTCTCGGAGGGGCATAAATATTCCATTGTCTTGGGAAGGAAAATTCGTGACCAAAGAAGTTGAGTTGGTGATAACAGGGTGCAACTTTGAAGGCAGCAGCAGGGTGGAGACTCCAGAAAACTTTATTTTGAAGCGTAGACTAGGAAAATGAGGAGAGGGTTTGAAGTAGCTGGAGAAGATGGGAAAAAATCATATAGTTGAACTAAGTGGGAATGGTCAGATTATTAAAGCCACTGGTAATGGCTACCTGAACGAAGAGGGCATTATTCGGGCATAAAGTGTGTAAATAAAGGTACAAATAGTAGAGCAGGCAACAAAAGAACCAGCAGTAATTCGAAAAGGAGCATGAGAGGCCGTTACCCAATGAGAATTGGAATGTATGGCGTGTTCTATGAATAACTTTTAGGACACCACAGCAGAAGGGAGAAGGGGGCAAAGGGGAGGGGAGTGGAAAATGGTGGAAAGCTAGCTCTCGTAGCAGGTGCTAAGGATCCAAGATTTCCATGGGTAATCACCAGGGGTACAACAAAGCCAAAGCCATTTTGTGAGGAGGGCAAGGTTAAATTGCGAGGGTCAAGAACCCCTAAACAACCTTGGGTGGTTGACTTGCAAATAATATTCTAGTTCATGGGTGATCTAATAGGGCCACCATGCCATAGAAAGGATCTCCGCAATTGGTCAATCCTATTGATGACCCAAGAGGATGCCAGATGAAAAGAGAGCCAATATAAAGGCATGTCGGAAGCGATGGGATTAATAAGGGTGAGATGAACAACATTGAAGAGAGAGGAAGCTTTCCATGAAGCAATACAAGATTCAATCCTAGAGTGGAGAGGTTCCCAGTCAGAGCGAAGAAGCTTGTGGTGCGAATTTGGACACCTAAGTATGTGATAGAGAAACCCCAAAGGTGGTAGTTGAGGTAGTTGGAAATGGCAAGGCCATGGTGATCAGCACAACCAAGCATAATGATAGAGCTTTTGGAGAAGTTGATAGTGAGACCATAAATGAGTTTGAAAGTATAAAGAAACACCTTAAGGCAATGGATGATGCTGGTTGTTTGAGAAGCAAAGAGAATGGTATCATTAGCAAATTGGATATTAACCGTATCGGTAGAGGTTGGGTTAGGGCGAAGATCGTTGATGAGGATTTGGGTGGTTGCAAGATTAATCATACGACTAAAGAAAACGATCCATGCATTATATAATAAACCTACTGTAACAGCCCGCATTTACATATTAAAAGATCGTAAAATATTTTTGTTTTATTCCCTAAGGGTTGGATCATTCTCATCTTTTAATATGTTGCTTATGGGGATGTGATACATGTCCACAATTTTTACCGATTTTGTGTATGACCATTTTGCCCTTATTAGTCTTATACAGGGTGTAACTTTTGACTCTTGTCGAATCAGAGAATGAGACATGTGCCATTGGAAAGGAATTGATGATTGTCTTTCCGTGGAGTGGTTACAATAAGGATTTGGCTCTATGGTTTGGGAGAAATCGTTGTTTTAAGGTTTTTCAGTTGGCTGTTCCGGTTTTGGGAGTCTAATGGGATGATTTGGAGGAGGCCCATTAGTGGGTTGGTGGAAACTATAAATAGGGGGTAAGGGATATGGGAAATGGTTTTAGTTTTCCATTCTCTCATTTGGAGACCTTGTGCTCCTCCTTCCTCTAACACCTTTCCACCATTAGAAATCCCAATCCAAGGAAGGAAATTGAAGATCTACACCATTGGAGGCTAGATCTATATCAATTGAAGCAAGGATTCATCGGATCAAGGTGTTTGGTGCGAGTGCTTGCTGTCTGGATTACTATTTCATTGATTTTTGCTTGTTTGGGAGAATCAGTTAGTGGATTACATCTCTCACATGAACTCGATGAAGTGTATGAGTAGTTGATCATGTTTTTCATCAAATTCAAGTGTTTTCTTAGATCTATGCATTCATAAGTTCATTTTCATATAGATCACCCTTTGATCTGATCTAGCAAGTTTATATAGGTAATTTCTATGACATTTCATGTGAATGTGCAAGTTAGATCCATGGTTTTTGCTCATATATACATTTATGGTGATTTTGGTGAATTTTATATGTTTTTTGATGGAATTGTCATATTGGTGTTATTGTTGATTTCATATCATGCTTATGATCATATTGGATGTATTGGATGACATGGTTTCATCGAACGAATCATTTTGGCGAAGTTTTGGTCGAAATTAGAGTTGCATTGGAGGATGCAGGTTTTGGGTCGACCATGCTGATCGGTCGAACATGGTGGGTCGGTCGAACATGGTAGGTCGGTCCAAGGTGTGTCATGGAGAACAAGCCAAAAGCTATGCCTGGTCGGTCGGTCTCAACTGGGTCGGGTCGGGTTGATCTGGGGTGGGTCAGTCGAACAGGTCTGATGGTTCTGGGTTTGGAGCAAATTTGGGTCGGTTGAACATTGAGGGTCGGTCATACTCAGGAATTTTGGGTAGGTCGGCCTATACATTGAAGGTGGGTCGGTCGAGCAGTATCTTGGGTCGAGCAAGGAGCGTCAATCGTACACCAAGGTGAGGGGTTAATCACAGGGTCGTTTTCTGAAAAATTATATTTTTGGGTACAACCCAGATTTAAAGAAAGAGTGCTTTTAAATTTTTTTTTGGGGGCAACCCCCACGAACCCTAGCCGCAGCGCAGTGATGTGATTGGCTCAGTGATGGTGTGACTTCGAAGTGAATTCCATGGAGGAATGACGAAGTAAGGTGAATTGTTCGTCGGATGTGACGGATGTGGAAACAACTCAAGGATGTATTGAGTTCGTGTGAAGTGATTGCTCTAAAGTGTTCTGAGCTTATTAATAGTCGTAATTGATAACGACTAGAGATGAGAAGGCCGAGGAATTTACATTGTCGTAGGTTCTAGCAGACTCAAGTAGGGGTACAATTGAAGACAATTTGTAAGTCGAGTGCCCTGGGCATCGTGTATGGCCTATACATGTGTTGAGTATAGCGTGTAACACGTGTTGGGTATAGCATGTGTAGTTTTGCTAGAACCAGGGCGTCGAGCAGGGTCCTTGACAGCTGATGGCGAATTGTTAGCCAGTCATACGATAATGGCGGTTTCAAAGAAAGGTTGATGGTGATAGCCAGAGTCAGTCATGGATGTTTGAATGCTTTGTCGTGATGATGGTTGAGCTTCTTTTGCCATGTATGAATGGTTGTTCTGATTTCCACGACTGGATTGTTATTCCTTTGGATGTATTTATCGTAAAGGCTATCACTGTCAGGTGTGGGGAAGGTAGGTGTAAGTCTTCTCTGGAGCTGGGTAGATTAGTTGTTTATTTACCCATTCCCATATACTTTATTGATGAAGTTTGTTAGTAGTTTTATCGCTCACTAAGACTATTGTCTGACTTAAGGTTTTATGTTTTCTCTTATTACGATAGGTTGTTCATCCGGCTGTGGATTGGCCGGCTGAGATGCAGGTGACAGGTGATGCTTTAGTGAGAACGACGATGTTGATCGATGGCGAGCAGGAGGCTCATGTGTCAGTTTTACTACTATCTAGTATTTGTTTCTACTGTTTGCTATTTCTTTGAATGTTGTGGTGAGGCAAATTGTACAAACACTGTTGTTGATATCCACGTGTATGGGAAATACTTTCTATTTATTATGAAAGTTTATAGTTTTCTGATTCACTATCACTACCTGTTGTATATGTTCTATTATATTTAATCCTTGCGCTGTGAGTTTACAAAGGTTCCGCTTATGTTTCATACCTTGATGATTGCCCATAGCTTCCTAGCACACCTTTCGGCGCATTATTCATCTTGTATAGTGTGGGGGTTGTGGGCGGTCGTCGCATTTGGTCTCAAAGCCCTAGTCATTGATTGTGGCCAAAGTTCGAAGACATAATTATGTATGAGAGACGTACTTGTAGATTTCAGTTGGATGCTTACTATATATATTATCATATATAGTTGTAGAGGTTGTATTCCTTTAGCAGTTTTCTTGAAAGTGGCTAATCATTCTAATTTGCAAATGTAGAATGAGTCGACGCTATACGAGAGATTCTGCTAGGGAAGAAGCTATGCCTGGAGGCGGTAATGGCGGGGTACCTGATTACCTGGCCATGTTTGAAGCTATGATGGAAGCATGCCTTCGAAGGAACACCGCTCCAGTGGCAGCTACAATTGAGGTTGGAGTTCCAGTGACTAGAGCTGTAGAATTTGCAAAGCTATGCAAAGACTTTACATCATTGGGAGGGAAACAATTCAAGGGCTCTGAACCAGTTAAAGAGGTTCAAAGGTGGTTGGATACTTGTATTTGAATCTTCAAGGACTTGGGTATTAATGATGCAACAAAGAGGAAACTTGCATTAAGGCAGTTAGTGGTCATAGCGATGAAAAGGTGGAACTCTGTCACACTTAAGACTCCCAAAGAGGATATTTCATGGGAGTTGTTCCAAGCTAAGTTTGAACCAAAATTTAACTCCACCGTGTAGAAGTCTGTTCAGTTTAAGAGATTCGTGGAGCTTAAATAGAATGGTCGCCCAGTTCTTGACTATATTTCTGACTTCGAGGCTTTGTCGAAGTATGCTCGTTCATATGTGGATACTCCTTATCAAAAGAACAAGAAGTTTGTCTTGGGATTGGATGAATTTTTTGGGAATCGGCTTGTGGATCACCTGGATGACAGCTTTGAGAAGGTCGTCGAGAAGGCTTTGAGGCATGAAAGTCTGTTTCCTAAGAAGATGTCTATTGTTGCAGCTAAAGAGGAAGCAAGGTGGTAATAACAAGAAGAGGAATCAACAACAACAGAAAGGGAAGGATGGCCAAAAGAAGCAAAAGGGAGAAGTGACTTGCTTCAATTGTTGGCATAAGGGCCATTTTGCTAGTGAATGCAAGAATCCTAAAGCTGAAAAGAAGTGCTTCAAGTGTGGAAAGTCGGGACATGAGAAGAAAGATTGTCCAGAATCAAATCAAGGGAAGCAAGTGATTAAGGCTTATGTTTTAGGGGAAGTACCGTCTTCTTCGAAAGCTCCTATTGCAGAGGAGAAGGGTGTCATGGTTCAATGTACTCTTTCTATTCATGGTGTTTCGGTTCGAGTTTTGTTTGATACTGGAGCATCACATTCATTCATTTGCAATGAGCTTGTGTGTCGCTTGGGTTTGGAACCCGAGATTTTTGATAGACCATTGATCGTGACTAATCCAGTTGGGGGTTCATCCAGTTTATGCATGTTGTGCCCTGGTCTAGTATTGTCGAGTCATGGTGCTCTTTTGTGTGTATTGCTTTGTTCTTAACTTTGCTGGGTTTGGGATCACTTGAGCATGGATTGGCCCAAGAGGTATGCGGCATAGGTGAATTGCGAGAAGCTAGAGGTGAGAGTCGGGGATGTGGAAGGGTGAAAGGTGTTGATAAAGTGTAAGCCCGAAGTGGGTGTCTTCGTTAGCTATCTATATTCGCTTGTGATTCCACAAGAAGACTTGTCATCTGTGTTAATCGCTAAAGAGTATGAGGATGTCTTTGACGAGGTCAAAGGGTTGCCATCACATCGTGATATCGAGTTTAGGATCGATCTGGTCAAGGGTGCTAGACCAATCGTTATGCCTCTTAGGCAGATGGCACCTAATGAACAGCGAGAGTTGGAGGTGCAAGTTCGTAACCGTTAGGGAAAAGGATTCATTCATAGTAGTGTATCCGAATGGGGTGCACTGTTCGATCAACTTCACGAAGCCAAAGTATTTTCTTAGGTGGATCTGGCAACGAGATTTCACCAGCTGAGGGTGGTTAAGGATATTGTACCAAAGACTGCTTTTAGGACACCATCCGGTTTGTTCGAGTGGTTGGTGATGCCATTCAGGTTGAGTAACGCGCCAGTGTATTTCGTGGATCTTATGAATAGAGTGTTCAGAGATCAGTTGAATAAGTTTGTTCTTGTGTTCATGGATGATATTCTATTTTATCCAGGAATGAGGAAGAACACTAGACGCACTTGAGAGTTGTGTTAGAGATCTTGCGAAAGCATCAGCTGAAAGCTAAGTTCTCGAAGTGTCACTTCTGGAAGGATGAAGTGAGATTCCTAGGCCATGTAGTTTCTGGAAAAGGGATAGTGGTTGACCCTTCTCAAGTGGCAGCAATCCAGGACTGGGATAGACCTAAGAATGCGACGGATGTATGGAGTTTCCTTGGGTTGGCTGGTTATTACCGACGGTTTATCAAGGACTTCTCCAAGATAGCAGCACCGTTAACGAGATTAACGAAGAAGAACCAAGTGTTCACATGGGATGTGAAGTGTGAATAAGCGTTCGAAATCCTGAAAGAGAGACTAACGAGTGCACCCCTGTTAATCATTCCAAGCGGGAATAAAGAGATGATGGTGTATACCGATGCATGTGGTAGTGGGCTTGGAGTAGCACTGATGCAAAAGGATAAGGTGGTGGCTTAAGCGAGTCGACAGCTAAAGCCGCATGGGAAGAATTACCCAACTCATGATTTAGAGTTAGCGCTGATTGTGTTTGCTCTGAATACGTGGAGACATTACCTATTGGGAGTTCGATTCGAGTTATTTACGGATCACAAGTCGTTGAAGCATCTTTTCTCCCAGAAGGATTTGAATCTTCGGCAGCAACGGTGGCTAGAGTTCCTGGCATCATACGATTTTGGTATAGCCTATACTTCTGGCAAAGGTAACACAGTTGCAGATGCATTGAGTCGAAGACATGCAAGTTTGGGAGTGATGTTTTCGGAATGGAAGAGCCTTGAGTATTTGGCAAGGTTTGATTTCAGGCCAAGGTGTGAGTTGGAACCTGAAATGTTGGCAAGCTCGTCGATAAGGCCTACTCTTATCGAAAGGATTGGCGAGAGCTAAAAGAAAGATGCAAAGCTTGTTGAGTTTATCTAAGGATTAGAACCAGAGGATAAAGAGTTCGAAGTCGATCGAAAAGGTTGGCATCGAAAACAAGGGCAATTGGTTGTTCCTGAGATCGACGGATTGATAGATGAGGTTCTGAGAGAATGTCAACACTCGAGGTTGACGATTCATCCTGGTCGTAATAAGTTATATCAGGACATGAAGCGAGCTTACTATTGGAAAGGGATGAAACGAGATATTGGAAAGTTCATTTCCAAGTGTATGAACTGTCAGTGGGTGAAAGTTGAACAGAAGAAGCCGAGTGGGTTGCTTCAGCCATTGGAAGTTCCTACATGGAAATGGGAGTAGATATCGATGGACTACCTAGAGTCAGGGAAGGAAATGAAGGAATCTGTGTTAACGTGGATCGCTTGACCAAAAGTGCGAGATTCATTCCTGTCAAGTCGACTAGGACGACATCGAAATTGGCTGAACTTTATGTGAAATGGATAGTTCGATTCCATGGTGTCTGAAACAGTATAGTGAGTGACCAAGATCCATTATTCACGAGTGGATTTTGGAAAAGTTTGCAAGAAGCTATGGGAACTGAGTTGTGCTTGAGTATGGCATATCATCCCCAAACTAATGGTCGGACCGAGAGAGTCAATCGAGTTTTACAGGATCTCCTAAGGGCTTGTGTGTTAGACTTTGGAGGATCATGGAAAGACCGTCTACATCTGTTTGAGTTTGCGTATTATAATAGCAACCAGTTTAGCATTGGGATGGCACCATACGAGGCGTTGTATGGGAGGCCATGCAATTCTACGGCATGTTGCTTAGAAACTAAAGATAAGTTGGTACTTGGGCCGGAGATGATTAGAGAAACCTCGGATTGTATCGAGATCGTTCAACAACGAATGAAGGCAGCCCAAGACCGTTAGAAGAGTTACGCTGATAAGCATCGTAAGGACTTGGAATTCGACGTAGGCAATATGGTTTTCGTGAAGATTTTGCCATTAAAGCATGTGGTTCGATTCGGAAGCAAAGGAAAGTTAGCTCCAAGGTTTGTTGGACCATTTCCGATTGTCGAGCGAATTGGAAAGCTCACATATAGATTGGAGTTACCTGAGAAGATGTCGAGTGTGCATAATGTGTTCCATGTTTCATTTCTATGGAAATTCGTGCACGGTTCGAATATAGTGGTATCTCCAGAGCAGTATGAAGACTTGGAAGTAGAAACCGCGGTTACGAGACCTCGTAAGCCACTTCGTGTTGTGGGGAATGACACGAAACAACTTAGGAGGAAAACGGTGAAGCTAGTCAAGGTACAATGGAGTGAAGATAGTAACGATTGTACGTGGGAGATGGAAGAGAGCATGAAGGCAACTCATCCAGAACTCTTCATCAGTAGGACCTGTGATATCGTATCATCGTTATGTCATTGTATCTTGTTGTTGTTTGATAGGTTGTTTGATAGAATCCTGCATGCTAGGATAAGGTTATGGATGCATGGGCTTGATGGTTGCTAGTTTGGATGATATAATTGGCTTCTCATGGATGATAGGCATGTAGAATTGTTGTGGTTGCTTGGAATTTCGGGGGCAAAATTCTTAAGGGGGAGAATGTAACAACCCGCATTTTACGTATTGGAAGATTGTAAAATATTTTTGTTTTATTCCCGAAGGGTTGGATCATTCTCATCTTTTAATATATTGCTTATGAGGATGTGAGACATGTCCATAATTTTTACCGATTTTGTTAGTGACCATTTTGCCCTTGTCAATCTTGTACAGGGCATAACTTTTGACTCCGGTCGAATCAGAGGATGAGGCCTGTGTCATTGGAAAGGAATTGATGATTGCCTTTCCGTATAGTGGTACACTAAGGATGTGGCCCAGCTGCTTGGGAAAAATCGTTGTTTTAAGGTTTTTCAGTGGGATGTTCATGCTTTGGGAGCCTAATGGGCTGATTTGGGGGAGGCCCATTAATGGGTTGGTGGAAACTATAAATGGGGGGAGGGGTAAGGGATATGGGAAATGGTTTTAGTTTTCCATTATCTCATTTGGAGACCTTGTGCTTCTCCTTCCTCTAACACCTTTCCACCATTAGAAATCCAAATCCAAGGAGGAAAATTAAAGATCTACACCATTGGGGACTAGATCTACATCAATTGAAGCAAGGATTCATCAGACCAAGCTGTTTAGTGCGAGGTGCTTGCTGTCTGGATTCCTGTTTCATTGATTTTTGCTTGTTTGGGAGAATCGGTGAGTGGGTTACTTCTCTCACATGAATTTAACGAAGTGTATGAGTAGTTGATCGTGTTTTCATCAAATTCAAGTGTTTTTCTTAGATCTATGCATTAGTAAGTTTATTTTTATATAGATCACCCTTTGATCTGATCTAACAAGTTTAGATAAGTAATTTCTATGACATTTCATGTGAATGTGCAAGTTAGATCCATGGTTTTTGCACATATATACATTTATGGTGAATTTTACATGTTTGTTGATGGAATTGTCATATTGGTGTTATTGTTGATTTCATATCATGCTTGTGATCATATTGGATGCATTGGATGACCTGTTTCGTCGAACGAATCGTTTTGGCGAAGTTTTGGTCGAAATTGAAGTTGCATTGGAGGATGCAGGTTTTGGGTCGAACACGGTGGTCGGTCGAACATAGTGGGTCGGTCCAAGGTGTGTCTTGGAGAACAAGCCAGAAGTTATGCCTGGTCGGTCGGGTCGGTCATCGGGTCGGGTCGGTCGAATAGGTCTGAAGGTTCTGGGTATGGAGGAAATTTGGGTCGGTCGAACATTGAAGATCGGTCGTACTCAGGAAGTTTGGGTCGGTCGGTCTACACGTTGAAGGTGGGTCGGTCGAGTAGTGTCTTGGGTCGAGCAAGGAGGGTCTGACTCAAGGTTTTATGTTTTCTCTTATTACCTTTGTCTGTTCATCCGGTTGTGGATGGGAAGACTGACAAGCAGGTGACAGGTGATGCTTTAGTGAGAACGATGATGCTGATCGATGGGCGAGCAGGAGGCTCACATATCAGTTTTACTACTATCTAGTATTTGTTTCTGCTGTTTGCTATTTCTTTGAGTATTGTAGTGAGGAAAATTGTACAAATACTGTTGTTGATATCCACGTGTATGGGAAATACTTTCTAGTTGTCATGAAAGTTTAGTGTTTTATGCTTCAATATCACTAACTATTGTATATGTTCTAATATATTTTATCCTTGCGCTGTGAGTTTACGACTGGTTCCGCTTATGTATAATACCTTGATGATCGCCCATAGCTGTCCGGCACACCTTTCAGTGCATTATTCCTCTTGTATAGTCGGGGGGTGTGGGCGGTCATCACACCTATCGATCCATATTTTATATTTAAACGAACCCATGTGTTTCCTCTTTACACGTGGCATATTACATGTGACCCATGGTAGGCTGAACCAGTTTTTCTCGTTACATAATGCATGAACGACCCATGTATTGAGTTTTATAGACCCGACTTTTGAGTCCACATCGTTTTCCAGCTCACGTATATTTGCCAGCGTATACGATCCATACTCTTTGTATGTTGCATGACCCAAGCATACGGTGAACGACCCATGTATTATAATACATCACTGACCCGTCTTCCATGCAAACCAACGAACCGATTACGAATGACCCGATCCATGACTTGTGCGTAGTGACCAATCCATCTCATAATATGCAATGATCCATCGTATAACACACTGATTTTATAACCGCATTTTATAACGGGGTTAACATTTGCCTCTCGGAGCTTGTATTTTTGCATAAAATATGAGCTTCGAAATGAACAGTTTTAATGCAACTTATTTCAGCATGTATTATTGAGTCATCAATAGTTTCTTTGAATGGATCAAAAATGGGTCTTCTTCTTCTAAGAGATCAGATAAGTCCTTTATTAACATTACTTTATATTTTCAGATCCATTTCATTTTTTTTATTTTGTCGTCTCGGTAGAAAATATTTTGATGGCTGAAAGGTTGTTCTAAGAAAAACAAACCGATCTGAATCTCTTGCTCTTGTTTACACTGCCGCCGTCGATTAGGCCAGTCATACTCGATTCAGAATTTAATCATGAGTTTCTTCCTTTCTAGATCTGAAATTCAAGTACGCTTTATCCTTTTGGCTTCGAAGCATTTTGATGGCGGAAATCATTTCTTGTAAAGTTTCCGCGTCCAAACGACTTGTTGTTCTAGTATTGATCAACGTCGACACTGGCCATATGTTGCCACCGCCATCTCCAGTTGCTCGAGACTCACGACTTTAGTTCAGATTCGAATCCCGGTTACCGTCTACCTTCGACGTAAGGTCTGACCATCAGAGTATCATGGATTTGAACCTGCTATTCCTTTATTGACCGAATTTTGCCATCGATCTGTTGCTTTATTGAAACGCCTCTGTTAAGGTCACTCACAAAGGGAATGCCTTAACTTCGGTGGAGCATTATAGGTAAAAGATGAAGAAAAATTACAAGACAGACAAATAAAGCAGCGGAAGATAAATAACCTTTAATGATTTAAAAAGCTTGTACAAAGATTGTTTTACAACACCAATACTTATTACAAGAAAGCATCTGTCTTGTTTAATATATAAGAAGCTCAAACTGACAATGATATTCCCCAATAAAGCATGAGCCAGCCATAGCAATAGAAAATGGAGTTCAAAGCAATGCGCCAAAGAATCTTCAAGCTCGAAGAGAGTAACGGCCCCAAAATGAGCTGAGCTTTTCCCTCCCTGACTACCTGGGGGGGAAACGAATTAAAAGAGGCGAAAGCAAACTAGGTCAGACATAAAGTCTGGTAAGTCCATTGATTCATAGTATTTAAACGAGGAAAAGGGTCATGACATGAATAAACTAAATATAAGACTAAACCATAGTAACAAGATAATATGGGATAAGCATGGGATATGGCAAGATAAACTGAATGTACCGATAAACTGAATGTACTGATAAACTGAATGCGCTTCTACTCCTTCTCTGCTTAGCAACTACCCTGTTTATACTGATTTCTATATCTCTGCACTACCTAACTGGTGTCCAAACTAGTAATCTATGATCATATGATAACGTGATCCCAATCCCCGAATTTGCGGTTGCCTTCAGGTGTACATCTATTATGGGGATTCTGTTTATTACCTAGATCTAATCTAGGGTTTACTATCAAGTGCGTACTAGATTCAACCAGGGGTTAGGCTACCCAGGGCCACTGGGGTTTATGCTACCTATTGAACGCTTCTCGGATTCAAGGTTTACGTGACCTAGGTCCAACTAGGGATTATGCTACCTACTTGTATTAATTTTCCATGTGTCTGTGTCAGTCGGCCCTCTCTTGCGTGTAGATACTCTGTGTTGGCCCCACCATAAGGTGTATCAAGCCTTATGATAGCGACCCGACATGATTCAAGATGCACAGTGTATAACTACTGGTACCCAGTGCCTGCTTTTTCCCTCTCCGGAGTACGTGCACGCCCGTAAACCATCGGAACCTACACTGACGTATCCCCTGCCGTTATCTTTGACCGCTTATAATCAGCCCAGTAATCATGCCCCACTCTGCCTAGTTTCAGGGTACCATGATACATCTATGTGGGTTACTGCTGAAATGGGTCCCCGTTACTAGGGTTTCCTGCTGGTTATGTTTGTGGGCCTATATATACAAATATTACCCACCTATACGAGATGTACTTAACCCTCCCACTGATTCTAACATGTTTTCTTAACGGTTAAGTTTGTGAGCCTATATGTACTAATATTACCCACCTACACGAGATGTACTTAACCCTCCCATCGATCCAAGCATGTTTATATAATGGTTTAGTTTTGTGAGCCTATATTTACTAATATTACCCACCTACCCGATGTGTACTTAACCTCCTACTCGTCAAGTCGTGTTGGTTAAGTGGTTCTTATTAACTTAACCTTTCTTGCTTATCATGTTGGATGGTTAAGTGTGATTTATTAACTTAACCTTGTTCATTCATCAGGTTATATTGGTTAAGTATTTCCCATTTAACTTAACCCCATTCGCTCATCAAGTTATATTGGTCAAGTGTCATTAATCAATTCAAGTTGACTTAACCCATCCACCCGTCACGTCATGTTGGTTAAGGTTTCCTTCTGGTGTTGACTTGACCCTACCTAAAATCATGTTATAATGGTTAAGTGTTGTTCTCGTGTTAACTTAACCCTTCCCATACATCATGTTATATAATTGGTTAAGTGTTTTCCTCTTGTATTACTTAACCCCACCACATGTCATATATATATATATATATATATATATATATATATTGGTTAAGTGTTACCTTAGTTAACTTAACCCTATCATTTGCTTAATTAACATGTTACAACGGTTAAGTGTTCTAAATTTACTTAACCTCACCCACTTGTCTAATTAACATGTTGTAACGATTAAGTGTTCTAATTTTACTTAACCTCACCCACTTGCCTAGTTAACATGTTATTACGGTTAAGTGTTTCCCTAATTACTTAACCTCACCATTTCTAGCTTGATTTATCCATGAGCCTTAATTAATTAATTAATTAAAGCACCAACCACTCACATTAGACAGATATTGTTGTGGTTACTGGATGTGCCGGTCGGTTCCAGGCAGTTTTACACCACAACTCAGTCTAATCTCGGGTCTTTCTGGGCTTGAAGCACTAACCACCCACATTAGGCAGGTATTGTTGTGGTCACTGGATGTGTCGGTCGGTTTCGGACAGTTTTACACCACAACTCAGTCTAACCTCGGGTTAGGCATATTCGTCTTTTACTAAATTTACATATTTACTATTTATGTAAATTTTCCGTAAATCAATTTAGCCTAGATCATATTTATTCGTCATGCAAATTAGCATATTTATATTCTATGCCCAAAAATTGATTTACCTATCAATTAGCCCAACTTGCAGTTTATACCAATTTAGATTTAATATTCCCCTTTTACAATTCATGCCTAATCTAGATTAATATTCCAATTTACGGTTCATGTCAAAACTAGATTTAATATTCTAGTTTACCGTTTATGTAACACCCCACGTCCGTTAGTGTCACTCACAAAGGGAATGCACTAAGTTCTGTGGAGCATTTTGGGTGAAAGATGCATATAAATTACAAGACAGACAAATTATTAAACAGTGGAAAATAGAACTTTGCTTTATTGATAAAATAGTCTGTACAAGATTCTTTTACAATATCAGAGTATCATCTGTCTTTATAAAATAAAGAAGCATGAAAATACATTTATATATTCCCCAATGTAGCAAGAGCCAGCCATAGCATCTGGAAGAGAATCCAAAGACAACTTCGTCAAATCTTCAAGCTGGGAAAGAGCAACGGTCCAGTCTAATCCTGAGTTATACTATTCCCTCCTCAACTACCTGGGGGGGAACGGAAGAAAAGAAGACGAAAGAAAAACAGAGTCAGACATAAAGCCTGAGTAAGTTCAGTAACTTCTAGCATGTGAACATGGAAAAACAAAACGACATGAATTAACTGAATACAAGATTACACCATGACGATAAGGTCAACAAGATTAGACAAGGTAGTCACAAGATATGCTAATATGACTGGATACGCTCTAATACTTTCGCAGCTTCGCTATTTCCTTGTTATACTGGTTTCTATATCTCTGCACCACCTAACTAGTGTTCAACTAGTAACGATAACGTGATCCCAACCCCTGTAGTTTCCATTGCCTTCGGGCATACATTTATTATTTATTACCTAGATCTAGTCTAGGGTTTTCTATCAAGTGCTTTCTAGATTTAACTATAGTTTTACGCTATCTGCTGAACGCTTTTCGAGTTCAGGGTTTATGCCACCTAGTCCAACTAGGGATTACGCTACCTGTCGAACAATGCCCCCAAGTCTAGGACACACTACCTAGAGTGGTATATGTTCCTAGGCTTCCCCACGCATGTATCGCGAATCGTTATCGCTTGTCTAGATGCACATGTCCTGTAATGTGCGATCCGAGTCCTGTGACAGGGCAAATCAAGAAATACAGAACTCGGTCGGGAGCTTTCGGATATCTGCCGATGCAGATGCTAAGGTCTGTTTTTATTCCAGTGGCTATGGTCCCACTTGACCCCTCCCTCAACTAATGAAAGGCACACCTTGTAAAATGAGAACTATACGCCGGCCCCCGGTGCCCCACTATCCTATGGCCATCCGCAACCATAACTAGATAGCAAGTATATGGTCTTTTGGAGTTCTCCGCCTTTCCGCTTCACGTATCTCGATTGACTCAAGATGGACGGTAGACGACGAGTTGCTATCACAGGGCTACCGTCTTCTCGCCGAATCACGCTGGTCCATCCTAGTCTTTAGGTTGCCACATATATATATTGCAACCAAGGCATACCCTCGGTTCTTCTAACGCAGACCTTAACCTCTGTGAGCCCAGGATGATCATCTGCAGCCTCACAGAGGGATACCAAGAGTACCCTCACGTCCCCTCGAAGCCTCGGGCTTCGTAACCCAATTCGTTGGAGCCTTCTTAAAACCATATGGATGTCCGCTCCTTCGTGTTATACTAAGAATTACTACTTAGTTCTACTAACTAAGGTTTACCACTTAGTTTCCAAATTCCTTGTTTTCTTAACTAAGTTTTACTACTTAGTCCCTTTTTCAACTGAGGTTTACTATTTAGTTTTCTTTCTCGCCAGGTTGGGTTGGTTAAGTGTCTTTAGTCGATTGAAGCTATCTTAACCCTCTTCCCTTATCCTATTACACTGGTTAAGTGTTATCCCTTTATGCTTTTTTACTTAACCCTATTCATTTATCATATTCTGATGGTTAAGCATTCAAGTTTACTTAACCCTATGGTCTAGTCCAGCTAACATATTAATTTGGCTAAGTATATTACTTAACCCCAACCTCTAGTCTAATTAACATGTTAAATTGGCTAAGTGTATTAACTTTACTTAACCCCACCTTTTAGTCTAGTCAACATGTTAATTTGGCTAAGTATTCCCATGGACTTAACCCTCCCATTCTAGCTTTAACTGTGCTAAGTTGGTTAAGTGTTCCTTAACCTTCCCATTCTAGCTTTAATTAATAAATTAAAGCCGCAACCTCTCACATTAGACAGATATTGCTGCGGTTACTGGATGTGCCGGTCGGTTCCGGGCAGGTTTACACCGCAACTCAGTCTAACCTCGGGTTAGGCATATTCATGTTTTCTAAGTTCAAAAGGGTTTTTGATTAATTTCCAAATCTGGTTTTGAAAACAACCATCCCGTCCTTCGGATCAGTTAAGGATAGCCAGGGAGGGCAGGAAACTTGTATTTTCCAAACCCAAGCCTAGACACTATCCTCTCTGTCACCCTAGAACCTTCTGGTCTATGTGTTATAAAAAGGGGTGTTATCAAAATACTTTTCTTTTGTTTATAAATTGTTAACAATTTATTTCAAAAGCCCATTTCCCTTTTTTAGACAAATTTGGCCTATATTTATTTGTCAAGCCTACTAGTATACTTATATTCTAGGCCCAAGTCCTAACCCAACATGCAGTTTAGGCCATTTCCTATTTCATTGCCGAAACTAGATTAAATATCCTAGTTTATACTTTATGGCCAAAATTTAACCAAGTTACATATTTTGTGGTAAATGAACAATTTAACATTTATGACGAATTCTATAAGTAAATTACTCCTAATTTACTGATTTCATTACTACTCTTTTAATGTACATTGTCACATTTATTATTATGGCCCATTCTCTCTTATTTATCATATTTATACTTTTTGGTATGTAAATTATACCAAGTTTAGTGTCGCTAACCATAATTTATTCTAAACATGACAATTGCTCACAATTATGAATAAATTCAAAATTGTGCTAATATACTTATTCCAAATCAACCTTAATTAACCCAATCTTGGTTTAACATCCTAATTCACAATTTATGGCAAAACTAGAATTATTTTTCTAGTTTACATTTTATGCCTAAAATTTAGCTTACTTACTAACGCTAAATTTAATATGTCAAAATCACATATTCCCTAATCCATGTCAAATTTCCCCGTTTTCATTTTAATATGCATGTCATAATACATATTCCAAATTATGCCAATTTCCAAGTTTACAACTACGTTCATATTCATTTCCATGTTTTTCCCCAAATCGCATTCCCACCGTTCGAATAATCGTGATTCAACCTAGATTATAAATAAATCTAGATTCGTAGATAAAAAGGGAATGAATCAAAATGACAAGAAGGAATAATTGGCATAAAAAGGTTTGGATAACAATGTAGGTTCAAGAATATGGGTAGACCTAACTAAATAGGTAAATTCCCACTGTCTTAAAACCAAAGAATGGGCAAAATAGGTTCAAGAACGTGGGTAGACCTAACTTAATAGGTAAATTCCCACTGTCTTAAAACCAAAGAAAAACCAAGGAACAGGTAGAATAAATAATTGGGTTTAGACCCAACTTCTCAATCACAAAACTAAAGCAATATTTTCCTAATCATAAATCATGGGTGTCAAAATCACAGTTGTCCTCATTATGTCATAAGTAATAGTTTATGTCCAAATCAAAGGTATAGGCCTAGTCAAGGAAATAATCCTTGTAGTCACAGTCACAGTCATAGGAAATGTCCATAGTCATATGCGATGTTCATAGTCCAAAAGGGAAAATAATTCCCATAGTCATAAGTCATTGTCATAGGCAATGTTTATATGTCCCAAAATCAAAGGCTTATGTCATAGTCCAAAGGCATATGCTTTCAAAGGCCACAGTTCTATAGTCATAGTCACGGTTACAGTCTTATTTGTCCTCGAATCATAACAGTTCTTAATTCAGTCCAAGAGGATAAACACAGATTCGAAGAGAGAGAGAGAGATTTGGCATATTCCTTTATTCCTTTAATTTCATGTCACAAATAAAACAAAATATTCAGATCTAGAAATAACCAACTTACAGAAAATAGATCTAGAAAAGAAGGAAAGCATGGCTATGATTCGTGCGTCATTGCTTGAAACTTGTTTGAGCTAGCCTTTGAATTCTTCACTTGAAACTTTGATTTGAATCCCTCCTTAAAAGTCTTTTAGCAGCATCTCCTCGTCTTGAATCATATTTTATTTTATTTATTTAAGAAAATTTAGAGGAGGGGAAGAAGCCATGAATCTTAGCAGCATAAGGATAGAAGAGAATTGGTGCAAAGAGAATGAAGACTAGGGCTGTTTATATAGCTGCTCAAGACCTTATCGTACACGCAGCGCTGAGTCAGCATTGAACCTAGTTAAGAAAATAGTCCAGGTACGTAGATGAATCTAGCCAAACCTTATCATACACGCAGTGCTGAGTCAGCATTGGGTCCCACAAGCTATTTTGGCGTAAAAGTTTGATTTTCAAACTTTTGAATTTCTGGAATTTATTTAACTGTTTTATTCACATGAAATATTCTTATATGTATACAATTCCTCTAACGACCATTTTACGCGTATATATATATACGCACAACTTTCATTTTATTTTCAAAATTCAAATGATGTTGCCATATTTCATTGACTGTAGCCTTATCTTAAATTTTATCTTTCGTATACATATATTTTTGTATATATATATATATTTATATTTCTCATATGTATATATATATATTTTCTTTATTTCCTTATACGTACGTTCTTATCCTTTCAAATTTTGAATTTGTATACGTACATATATTTGCATGTTTAGTTGGCCCTCTCTAAAACAATGATAAAAAAATTATGCCGCCGCCGGGGTTCGAACCCCCGACCTCCATGCTACCAATCCAATGCCTTAACCAACTGAGCTACAGAGGCTTTTGTTAATAAGTCTTAGAACAATAATAATTATTGTTCTCTCCTTACTTCTCTTTTTCATGTTAGTTACAATACTTAAATTAAACAACTGCATGGATCTTTTTCTTTTAATTTTTCTTTAAAAAATTAATTATACTTTAATTAGAGAATCTTAATGTCACAGAATTACGGGGTGTTACATTCTCCCCCACTTAAAAGGATTTCGTCCCCGAAATCTTCAAGTTAGGAAGAATGTGTCCTACCATCCAATCACCCATCTACTCAACCATTCAATCACAGGCATTCATTGTCCTTAAAAGATTTCTAATGCTTTCATGTTCATATGCATAGTGTGTGTATATGTCTCTATCTAATGCAAAATCAGGCGGTCTACGGATTCAGTTGACCTCCTTAATGCAAATCATGTTAGTGCCATGCGTCCAATCATGCATGCAAACATCCCTAGTCATGGAAATACTACATGCGTGCACAGCCATTCATCCATATGCAACGTCCATATGATATCATATCAAGTTCAACTTATAAACAAATGCATATATGTAAATGCAATATGAGAGCGTCCGAACTTGATCTAGTGCCTAATACGTATGCATATGCATCCACGAGCAACCATTTGCAACCATTCAACCATAACATGTTTCAAATACATGTTTACATCCATTGGCTTCTACCTAAGGATCGCATATACGACCTAGAGGATATACTTTGGAAAGAGAGAAACAACTACGCGTAAAGCTCCTAAACAGAAAAATCAAGGATGCACCCTTAAGGAAAAAGGGCATGTTGCTAGTATCTAGCCTTCTTGAGCTTTACTCCACCGTATCTTAACCAATTTATCTTCACGATTGTGAAGTTCCTAATCTCCATTTCCAAAATAAACAGATGTCAATCACGGCGCCAAGTATATGTACTAAGATGATTAGAGGCCTCCCTCTTAGCTTATCCATCACGCCATAACTATGAGAGTCAAAAGATCACTCCGTACTTTTTAGAGTACCTACCACAACTATTCATCTTTCACGCAAACCATCCAAACCGAACTCGACATTCCTCAAGTACAAGCCCCAAAGGCCTAAACCAATATCAGACAAGCATCCAAGGAATATCTTCTCCGAATTTAGACGATCTACGTGAGATGATATAAGCAAACTCGATAGCTATCCTCAAATCCCTACTAACCAAAAACTGGTCGGACCACCAATTGGATTTGAGACTCTAGTGGGATCTTTCTACTATACAAGTACTATGGTGCAGAGACCCAACTATGGAAGTGGATATGAACAAATGCGAAGTGCTAAATCCGAACAGAAAAACTAGATTCTTCCAACAGAAACCTTTACCACCTATCTCCTAGGTACGCTCAGCATGTACTTTCCCTTCTGAAAATCTTGTCCTTTGTCCTTAATTATATGCCCTATCATACCATAGTAAAGATACTTCCTCTTTTATAATTTTCTTCCTCCTTCGTGAGCTAAACCTACATCCATGATTTCCTCATCCTGGGATTGTGCTCCCTTTTGCCAAACTCCTCACCTTTTTCTGTGTATAACCATGTTGGCAAATCCCTCGAAAGCTGCTTCCATCATACCGAAGACCCTACTAAGCTTGAAAGAAGACTGGCCGTAAGTGAAACAACTACGGCTATAGATGGAAGTCGGGCACTACTTCGCCCTTCGATGAGGTTATCTCCCAGAAAGCCAGGAGCCCCAGAGACTCAAGAAAGAAGGAGACAAGAATTCAAACAGAGGAAGAGGAGACAATGCGTATGGCTTTGGGGAATATGCCTTTAAAACAAATCCTTTCTTTTAAAAATGCTACTTTAAAAACCTTTTGAAAATATTTTTTCAAATCTTTTATCTGATCCGGTAAACTTCAGCTCTGATACCACGTGTAACACCCCACGTCCGTTAGTGTCACTCACAAAGGGAATGCACTAAGTTCTGTGGAGCATTTTGGGTGAAAGATGCAGGTAAATTACAAGACAGACAAATTATTAAACAGTGGAAAATAGAACTTTGCTTTATTGATAAAATAGTCTGTACAAGATTCTTTTACAATATCAGAGTATCATCTGTCTTTATAAAATAAAGAAGCATGAAAATACATTTATATATTCCCCAATGTAGCAAGAGCCAGCCATAGCATCTGGAAGAGAATCCAAAGACAACTTCGTCAAATCTTCAAGCTGGGAAAGAGCAACGGTCCAGTCTAATCCTGAGTTATACTATTCCCTCCTCAACTACCTGGGGGGGGGAACGGAAGAAAAGAAGACGAAAGAAAAACAGAGTCAGACATAAAGCCTGAGTAAGTTCAGTAACTTCTAGCATGTGAACATGGAAAAACAAAATGACATGAATTAACTGAATACAAGATTACACCATGACGATAAGGTCAACAAGATTAGACAAGGTAGTCACAAGATATGCTAAGATGACTGGATACGCTCTAATACTTTCGCAGCTTCGCTATTTCCTTGTTATACTGGTTTCTATATCTCTGCACCACCTAACTAGTGTTCAACTAGTAACGATAACGTGATCCCAACCCCTGTAGTTTCCATTGCCTTCAGGCATACATTTATTATTTATTACCTAGATCTAGTCTAGGGTTTTCTATCAAGTGCTTTCTAGATTTAACTATAGTTTTACGCTATCTGCTGAACGCTTTTCGAGTTCAGGGTTTATGCCACCTAGTCCAACTAGGGATTACGCTACCTGTCGAACAATGCCCCCAAGTCTAGGACACACTACCTAGAGTGGTATATGTTCCTAGGCTTCCCCACGCATGTATCGCGAATCGTTATCGCTTGTCTAGATGCACATGTCCTGTAATGTGCGATCCGAGTCCTGTGACAGGGCAAATCAAGGAATACAGAACTCGGTCGGGAGCTTTCGGATATCTGCCGATGCAGATGCTAAGGTCTGTTTTTATTCCAGTGGCTATGGTCCCACTTGACCCCTCCCTCAACTAATGAAAGGCACACCTTGTAAAATGAGAACTATACGCCGGCCCCCGGTGCCCCACTATCCTATGGCCATCCGCAACCATAACTAGATAGCAAGTATATGGTCTTTTGGAGTTCTCCGCCTTTCCGCTTCACGTATCTCGATTGACTCAAGATGGACGGTAGACGACGAGTTGCTATCACAGGGCTACCGTCTTCTCGCCGAATCACGCTGGTCCATCCTAGTCTTTAGGTTGCCACATATATATATTGCAACCAAGGCATACCCTCGGTTCTTCTAACGCAGACCTTAACCTCTGTGAGCCCAGGATGATCATCTGCAGCCTCACAGAGGGATACCAAGAGTACCCTCACGTCCCCTCGAAGCCTCGGGCTTCATAACCCAATTCGTTGGAGCCTTCTTAAAACCATATGGATGTCCGCTCCTTCGTGTTATACTAAGAATTACTACTTAGTTCTACTAACTAAGGTTTACCACTTAGTTTCCAAATTCCTTGTTTTCTTAACTAAGTTTTACTACTTAGTCCCTTTTTCAACTGAGGTTTACTATTTAGTTTTCTTTCTCGCCAGGTTGGGTTGGTTAAGTGTCTTTAGTCGATTGAAGCTATCTTAACCCTCTTCCCTTATCCTATTACACTGGTTAAGTGTTATCCCTTTATGCTTTTTTACTTAACCCTATTCATTTATCATATTCTGATGGTTAAGCATTCAAGTTTACTTAACCCTATGGTCTAGTCCAGCTAACATATTAATTTGGCTAAGTATATTACTTAACCCCAACCTCTAGTCTAATTAACATGTTAAATTGGCTAAGTGTATTAACTTTACTTAACCCCACCTTTTAGTCTAGTCAACATGTTAATTTGGCTAAGTATTCCCATGGACTTAACCCTCCCATTCTAGCTTTAACTGTGCTAAGTTGGTTAAGTGTTCCTTAACCTTCCCATTCTAGCTTTAATTAATAAATTAAAGCCGCAACCTCTCACATTAGACAGATATTGCTGCGGTTACTGGATGTGCCGGTCGGTTCCGGGCAGGTTTACACCGCAACTCAGTCTAACCTCGGGTTAGGCATATTCATGTTTTCTAAGTTCAAAAGGGTTTTTGATTAATTTCCAAATCTGGTTTTGAAAACAACCATCCCGTCCTTCGGATCAGTTAAGGATAGCCAGGGAGGGCAGGAAACTTGTATTTTCCAAACCCAAGCCTAGACACTATCCTCTCTGTCACCCTAGAACCTTCTGGTCTATGTGTTATAAAAAGGGGTGTTATCAAAATACTTTTCTTTTGTTTATAAATTGTTAACAAATTATTTCAAAAGCCCATTTCCCTTTTTTAGACAAATTTGGCCTATATTTATTTGTCAAGCCTACTAGTATACTTATATTCTAGGCCCAAGTCCTAACCCAACATGCAGTTTAGGCCATTTCCTATTTCATTGCCGAAACTAGATTAAATATCCTAGTTTATACTTTATGGCCAAAATTTAACCAAGTTACATATTTTGTGGTAAATGAACAATTTAACATTTATGACGAATTCTATAAGTAAATTACTCCTAATTTACTGATTTCATTACTACTCTTTTAATGTACATTGTCACATTTATTATTATGGCCCATTCTCTCTTATTTATCATATTTATACTTTTTGGTATGTAAATTATACCAAGTTTAGTGTCGCTAACCATAATTTATTCTAAACATGACAATTGCTCACAATTATGAATAAATTCAAAATTGTGCTAATATACTTATTCCAAATCAACCTTAATTAACCCAATCTTGGTTTAACATCCTAATTCACAATTTATGGCAAAACTAGAATTATTTTTCTAGTTTACATTTTATGCCTAAAATTTAGCTTACTTACTAACGCTAAATTTAATATGTCAAAATCACATATTCCCTAATCCATGTCAAATTTCCCCGTTTTCATTTTAATATGCATGTCATAATACATATTCCAAATTATGCCAATTTCCAAGTTTACAACTACGTTCATATTCATTTCCATGTTTTTCCCCAAATCGCATTCCCACCGTTCGAATAATCGTGATTCAACCTAGATTATAAATAAATCTAGATTCGTAGATAAAAAGGGAATGAATCAAAATGACAAGAAGGAATAATTGGCATAAAAAGGTTTGGATAACAATGTAGGTTCAAGAATATGGGTAGACCTAACTAAATAGGTAAATTCCCACTGTCTTAAAACCAAAGAATGGGCAAAATAGGTTCAAGAACGTGGGTAGACCTAACTTAATAGGTAAATTCCCACTGTCTTAAAACCAAAGAAAAACCAAGGAACAGGTAGAATAAATAATTGGGTTTAGACCCAACTTCTCAATCACAAAACTAAAGCAATATTTTCCTAATCATAAATCATGGGTGTCAAAATCACAGTTGTCCTCATTATGTCATAAGTAATAGTTTATGTCCAAATCAAAGGTATAGGCCTAGTCAAGGAAATAATCCTTGTAGTCACAGTCACAGTCATAGGAAATGTCCATAGTCATATGCGATGTTCATAGTCCAAAAGGGAAAATAATTCCCATAGTCATAAGTCATTGTCATAGGCAATGTTTATATGTCCCAAAATCAAAGGCTTATGTCATAGTCCAAAGGCATATGCTTTCAAAGGCCACAGTTCTATAGTCATAGTCACGGTTACAGTCTTATTTGTCCTCGAATCATAACAGTTCTTAATTCAGTCCAAGAGTATAAACACAGATTCGAAGAGAGAGAGAGAGAGATTTGGCATATTCCTTTATTCCTTTAATTTCATGTCACAAATAAAACAAAATATTCAGATCTAGAAACAACCAACTTACAGAAAATAGATCTAGAAAAGAAGGAAAGCATGGCTATGATTCGTGCGTCATTGCTTGAAACTTGTTTGAGCTAGCCTTTGAATTCTTCACTTGAAACTTTGATTTGAATCCCTCCTTAAAAGTCTTTTAGCAGCATCTCCTCGTCTTGAATCATATTTTATTTTATTTATTTAAGAAAATTTAGAGGAGGGGAAGAAGCCATGAATCTTAGCAGCATAAGGATAGAAGAGAATTGGTGCAAAGAGAATGAAGACTAGGGCTGTTTATATAGCTGCTCAAGACCTTATCGTACACGCAGCGCTGAGTCAGCATTGAACCTAGTTAAGAAAATAGTCCAGGTACGTAGATGAATCTAGCCAAACCTTATCATACACGCAGTGCTGAGTCAGCATTGGGTCCCACAAGCTATTTTGGCGTAAAAGTTTGATTTTCAAACTTTTGAATTTCTGGAATTTATTTAACTGTTTTATTCACATGAAATATTCTTATATGTATACAATTCCTCTAACGACCATTTTACGCGTATATATATACGCACAACTTTCATTTTATTTTCAAAATTCAAATGATGTTGCCATATTTAATTGACTGTAGCCTTATCTTGAATTTTATCTTTCGTATACATATATTTTTGTATATATATATATATATATATATATATATATATTTATATTTCTCATATGTATATATATATATATTTTCTTTATTTCCTTATACGTACGTTCTTATCCTTTCAAATTTTGAATTTGTATACGTACATATATTTGCATGTTTAGTTGGCCCTCTCTAAAACAATGATAAAAAAATTATGCCGCCGCCGGGGTTCGAACCCCCGACCTCCATGCTACCAATCCAATGCCTTAACCAACTGAGCTACAGAGGCTTTTGTTAATAAGTCTTAGAACAATAATAATTATTGTTCTCTCCTTACTTCTCTTTTTCATGTTAGTTACAATAATTAAATTAAACAACTGCATGGATCTTTTTCTTTTAATTTTTCTTTTAAAAATTAATTATACTTTAATTAGAGAATCTTAATGTCACAGAATTACGGGGTGTTACAGTTTATGTCCAAAACTTGGTTTACACGCCAATTACACACTTTGCGGCCAATTAATTTTATCAACTTATGCCCAAGTCTAATATGCATGTAAATCATTCACTATTATAGCCAATTTAGACTATGCCAACATATTTATTATGCCAAACTAACTTAATTAAGCTACGCCCAAATTCCCGTGCCGTAATCGTACGTATAACATGATTTCACAAGTTTCTAAGTACTCATGAAATGATACTAATAGTATCAAAGCAAGGAATATGGGATAAGCACGATAATTGACATAAAAGAATAGTCATGCAAGAATGAACCAAATACAAAAATAATGGTTTCAATGGGTTTGATGTACATAACAGTGAATAGGAATAAACTAGACAAGTTACACCCCAAAAAATGAGATCCAACATAATTAAGGGAATAGGCATAGGTGATTTGGTCCAACATAATGCCAGTTCGAAGTACAACCTAATAGGTTAATGGGAATAGGCATAAGTCACTGACTACAATAGTTATAGGCAATTAACCACAATAGTCATGGACGATTAATCACAATAGTTTCTTAATCAATGTCATAGGCAATAGTCTCATAGTCATGAATCTTGAGTCTCATAGTCATGAATCATATGCAATAGTCTCAAAATTATGAATCATAGTCATAGTCATAGGCAACAGTCTTATAGTCATAGTCATATGTAATAGTCTCTTTGTCATGGATCATAGTCATAGGCGATAGTTTTATGGGCAACAGTTTCATAGTCATAGTCTTAGGCAAAAGTCCCATAATCATAGTCATTGGCATTTAGCCACAATAAGTTCTAGGTCACAATCGAGAATCAGATCCAAAGGCATAGATAACGTTAGATTTGACATAAGCACGAATCAAAGATAATTAACTTGCAAATTGTTATAGTTCTATATTTTGATTCATTACATTGACAATTCCCATTACACGTTCAAATCTAAGGAATAACCGAACTTACAGTGATCGGTTTAGAAAAGGCGATTTGCTATGATTCGAGTGACGTTGCTTGAAGCGGAATGCCTATGGTCCAACTTGAAGCTTTAACTTGATTTGAATCTCCAATTTGAAGAAGAACTATCACTTGTTTTAATGGAGAATAAGATTTATTTTAATTAGGATTGAGGCAGAGTATAGGCGTAATGAAGTTGTGTGGAGAAAGTGAAGTTTGGGGGCGTTTATATAGCGTAGAACTCATGAATTTGGTCCAGAAATCAGCCCGGAAACATAAAAATGACTTCTGCCTCGGATCTGGAAAAACAGGGCAGGTCGACCCCCAGGTCGACCTATAGGGGGGAGGTCGACCCCCTGGTCGACCTGGCTGGGCGGGAAATTTCCCGCCCAACCCGCTTCTGGGTTCAGTTTTGAATTTTGAATTCAGTTTCGAGCTGTTTTTAAATTTGAGCTGAAACTTCCGAAGGCCATAACTTCTTCATATGAAGTCCGATTCACGCAAACTCGGACTCTATCTCAAGCAGAATTCCGAGACGAACGCAATGACATAACCCGTTTCCCTTAATTCTTCTCTTAAAAATTAAGTATACTTTGATTTGTTACATTAACGTTTACAGAAAATACGGGGTGTTACATTCTCCCCTCCTTAAAGGATTTCGTCCCCGAAATCTTCAAGTTAAGAAGAATGTGCCCTAACATCCAGCATCCATCTACTCAACCATTAAATCATAGGCATCCATTGTCCCTAAAAAGGATTTCTAATGCTTTCATGATTCTATGCATAGTGTGTGTACATGTCCTTATCTAATGTAAAATTAGGCGGTCTACTGATTCAGTTGACCTCCTTAATGTGAATTATGTCAGTGCCATGAGTCCATCATGTATGCAATCCTAACGATACATATCATTTCTATATGAGTGCACAACCATTCACTCAAATGCAACACATCAAGTTCAATCCATAAACAAATACATATATGCAAATGCAATATGAAAGTGACTGAGTCGATCTAGTGCCTAATGTGTGTATATGCATCCACGAGCAACCACTAGCAACCACTTGCAACCATCAATCATAACATGTTTCAAATACATGTTTATATCCATTGGTTTCTACCTAAGGATCACGAAGATAGGACCTAGAGGATATACTTAAAAAGATGGAAACAAGAATGCCTAAAATTCCTAGCAAAAGAGATCAGGGATATACCCTCAAGAAAGAGGGTATGATGCGCGTATCTAGTCTTCCATCTTCGAAGTCGCATCTTCTTGAGCTTCACTCCACTGTACCTTAACTAATTTAACTCCACGATTGCGAAGCTTCTTGACCTCCATTTCAAAAACCCACTAGTAAAGATAGGACCTCACTCACTTACTATGCTAGAGGGTATCCAATGTAGTCGAACTATCCTCCCGAGAAAACATATGTTAATCATGATACCAAGTGTATATACCTAAGATGATTAGAGGTCTCTCCTCTACTTAGCTTATCCATCATGCTGCAAATCTGAGGGTCTAAAGCTAATGGTTACTATGTGCTTATTACCTCTCTTAAGGTCAGTCTAACTTAGGGTGCCAGCCCCAACCATTTATTTCTCACGCAAACCATCCTAATCAAACTCGACATCCCTCAAGTACAAGCCCCAAAGGCCTAAACCAATATCAGACAAGCATCCAAGGGATACCTCCTTAGAATTTGGACGATCTATGTGAGATGATACTAACAAAACAACCAAACAATTGAGCACTTTACCGACTCTGGCTATCCTTGCCAATTTTGCCCCAGAATTATCGTTGATCGCATAACTGGCTTTGCAGTGTCATCTAGATACATGTGGAAGTCTGTCTCGAATTTTTAGGGGGAAAACCCCTACCCTAATCAAAATATCTTGCGTACTTATGGGCTAACCCAACGGATCGAAAATCGTCGATAGATAAGTAAAGTGATTCTAGGTAGCTAAGACAAACTGATCCCTTAGGATCATACGAAATCTCAAGGGTATTCTCAAGGCAAGTCGAAAGTTTAACTACCCTTGTTTCATAATTACTAGCTGACCAATCAATGCTTAGAATCAACCCATAGCCTTAAAACATAAGCATAAATATAGCTATTCTCAAATCCTCACAAGTCAAAGATAGATGGGCTGAACCAACAATTGGATTCGAGACTATAATGGGATCCTCTACTACACAATATCTAGGGTGCAGAGACTCAACTATAGAAGCAGATATATACAGATGTGAAGCGCTAAAATCGGAAGGAGTACTAACAGGATAATCAAAAAGGAAAAACTCTTTCAACCGAAATCTTACTGCCTCTCTCTCAAGTATGCTGGCGGTGAGAGCATGCACTCGCCTTCCGAAAATCCTGTCCCTTGTTCTTGCCCTTGTCCTTAATTATATGACCCGTTATACCCTAGTAAAGATACTTCCTCTTGTCTTAGGTTTTACTATTTCTTTTCCTCCCCTCCTTTGGGAACCAAGTCCATATCCATGGGTTCTTCATCCATGTGTTGTGCTCCGTAGCCAGACCCCCTCATTCTCAACTTTGCCATCCTTGTGTAACTTGTTGACACGTCTCTTGAAAGCTGCTTCCATCGCACGGAGAATCCTACAAAGTTCGAAAGAAAATTAGCCGCAGGTGAAACTGCTACGGCTACAGATGGAAGTTGGGCACTTGTTTGCCCTTTGACAAGTGTCGTAGTCTTCTCGAGCCTACGAAACCATGCTGCGAAGAGGTTACTTCCCAGAAACCCAGGAGCCTCGGAGACTTAGGAAAGAAGGAAACAAGGATTCAAATAGAGGATCAAAAGATAGTGCATATGGCTTTAGGGAATATGCCTTTAAAACAAAACTTTTCTTCTGAAAATGCTTCTTTTAAAATCGTTTGAAAATAATTTTTCAAATCTTTTTATCTGATCCCGTAACCTTCGGCTCTGATACCAAGTGAATCACCCCGCCTCCGTTACGGTCACTCACAAAGGGAATGCCTTAACTTCGGTGGAGCATTATAGGTAAAAGATGCAGAAAAATTACAAGACAGACAAATAAAGCAGCGGAAGATAAATAACCTTTATTGATTTAAAAAGCTTGTACAAAGATTGTTTTACAACACCAATACTTATTACAAGAAAGCATCTGTCTTGTTTAATATATAAGAAGCTCAAACTGACAATGATATTCCCCAATAAAGCATGAGCCAGCCATAGCAGTAGAAAATGGAGTTCAAAGTAATGCGCCAAAGAATCTTCAAGCTCGGAGAGAGTAACGGCCCCAAAATGAGCTGAGCTTTTCCCTCCCTGACTACCTGGGGGGAACGGAAGAAAAGAGGCGAAAGCAAACTAGGTCAGACATAAAGTCTGGTAAGTCCAGTGATTCTTAGTATTTAAACGAGGAAAAGGGTCATGACATGAATAAACTAAATATAAGACTAAACCATAGTAACAAGATAATATAGGAAAAGCATGGGATATGGCAAGATAAACTGAATGTACCGATAAACTGAATGTAATGATAAACTAAATGTACTGATAAACTGAATGCACTTCTACTCCTTCTCTGCTTCGCAACTGCCCTGTTTATACTGATTTCTATATCTCTGCACTACCTAACTGGTGTCCAAACTAGTAATCTATGATCATATGATAACGTGATCCCAATCCCCGTATTTGCTGTTGCCATCAGGTGTACATCTATTATGGGGATTCCGTTTATTACCTAGATCTAATCTAGGGTTTACTATCGAGTGCTTACTAGATTCAACCAGGGTTTACGCTACCCAGTGCCACTGGGGTTTGTGATACCTATTGAACACTTCTCGGATTCAGGGTTTACGCGACCTAGGTCCAAATAGGGATTATGCTACCTACTTGTATTAATTTTCCATGTGTCTGTGTCAGTCGGCCCTCTCTTGCGTGTAGATACTCTGTGCTGGCCCCACTATAAGGTGTATCAAGCCTTATGATAGCGACCCGACACGATTCAAGATGCACAGTGTATAACTACTGGTACCTAGTGCCTGCTTTTTCCCACTCCGGAGTACGTGCACGCCCATAAACCGTCGGAACCTACACTGACGTACCCCCTGCCGTTATCTTTGACCGCTTATAATCAGCCCAATAATCGTTCCCCACCCTGCCTAGATTCAGGGTACCCTGATACATCTATGTGGGTTACTGCTGAAATGGGTCCCCGTTACTAGAGTTTCCTACTGGTTAAGTTTGTGGACCTATATATAAAAATTTTACCCACCTATACAAGATGTACTTAACCCTCCCACCGATTCTAACATGTTTTCTTAACGGTTAAGTTTGTGAGCCTATATGTACTAATATTACCCACCTACACGAGATGTACTTAACCCTCCCATCGATCCAAGCATGTTTATATAATGGTTAAGTTTTGTGAGCCTATATTTACTAATGTTACCCACCTATCCGATGTGTACTTAACCTCCTACTCGTCAAGTCGTGTTGGTAAAGTGGTTCTTATTTACTTAACCTTTCTTGCTTATCATGTTGGATTGGTTAAGTGTGATTTATTAACTTAACCTTGTTCATTCATCAGGTTATATTGGTTAAGTATTTCCTATTTAACTTAACCCCATTCGCTCATCAAGTTATATTGGTCAAGTGTCATTAATCAATTCAAGTTGACTTAACCCATCCACCCGTCACGTCATGTTGGTTAAGTGTTTCCTTCCGGTGTTGACTTGACCCTACCTCAAATCATGTTATAATGGTTAAGTGTTGTTCTCGTGTTAACTTAACCCTTCCCATACATCATGTTATATAATTGGTTAAGTGTTTTCCTCTTGTATTACTTAACCCCACCACATGTCATATATATTTTTTGGTTAAGTGTTACCTTAGTTAACTTAACCCTATCATCTGCTTAATTAACATGTTACAACGGTTAAGTGTTCTAAATTTACTTAACCTCACCCACTTGTCTAATTAACATGTTGTAACAGTTAAGTGTTCTAATTTTACTTAACCTCACCCACTTTCCTAGTTAACATGTTATTACGGTTAAGTGTTTCCCTAATTACTTAACCTCACCATTTCTAGCTTGATTTATTCATGAGCCTTAATTAATTAATTAAAGCACCAACCACTCACATTAGACAAATATTGTTGTGGTTACTGGATGTGTCGGTCGGTTCCGGGCAGTTTTACACCACAACTCAGTCTAACCTCGGGTCTTTCTAGGCTTGATGCACTAACCACCCACATTAGACAGGTATTGTTGTGGTCACTGGATGTGTCGGTCGGTTCGAGCAGTTTTACACCATAACTCAGTCTAACCTCGGGTTAGGCATATTCGTCTTTTTCTAAATTTACATATTTACTATTTATGTTAATTTTCCGTAAATCAATTTAGCCTAGATCAAATTCATTTGTCATGCAAATTAGCATATTTATTTTCTATGCCCAAAACTCGATTTACCTATCAATCAGCCCAACTTGCAGTTTATACCAATTTAGATTTAATATTCCCCTTTTACAATTCATGCCTAATCTAGATTAATATTCCAATTTACGGTTCATGTCAAAACTAGATTTAATATTATAGTTTGCCGTTTATGTCCAAAGCTTGGTTTACACGCCAATTACACACTTTGCGGCCAACTAATTTTATCAACTTATGCCCAAGTCTAATATGCATGTAAATCATTCACTATTATAGCCAATTTAGACTATGCCAACATATTTATTATGCCAAACTAACTTAATTAAGCTAAGCCCAAATTCCCGCGCCGTAATCGTACATATAACATGATTTCACAAGTTTCTAAGTATTCATGAAATGATACTAATAGTATCAAATCAAGGAATAAGGGATAAGCACGAGAATTGACATAAAAGAATAGCCATGAAAGAATGAACCAAATACAAAAATAATGGTTCCAATGGGTTTGATGTACATAACAGTGAATAGGAATAAACTAGACAAGTTACACCCCAAAAAATGAGATCCAACATAATTAAGGGAATAGGCATAGGTGATTTGGTCCAACGTAATGCCAGTTCGAAGTACAACCTAATAGGTTAATGGGAATGGGCATAAGTCACTGACTACAATAGTTATAGGCAATTAACCACAATAGTCATGGGCGACTAATCACAATAGTTTCTTAATTAATGTCATAGGCAATAGTCTCATAGTCATGAATCTTGGTAATAGTCTCATAGTCATGAAACATATGCAATAGTCTCAAAATTATGAATCATAGTCATAGTCATAGGCAACAGTCTTATAGTCATAGTCATATGTAATAGTCTCTTTGTCATGGATTATAGTCATAGGCGATAGTTTTATGGGCAACAGTTTCATAGTCATAGTCTTAGGCAAAAGTCCCATAATCATAGTCATTGGCAATTAGCCACAATAAGTTCTAGGCCACAATCGAGAATCAGATCCAAAGGCATAGATAACGTTAGATTTGACTTAAGCACGAATCAAAGATAATTAACTTGCAAATTGGTATAGTTCTATATTTTGATTCATTACATTCACAATTCCAATTACACGTTCAAATCTAAGGAATAACCGAACTTACAGTGATCGGTTTAGAAAAGGCGATTTGCTATGATTCGAGTGACGTTGCTTGATGCGGAATGCCTATGGTCCAACTTGAAGCTTTATCTTGATTTGAATCTCCAATTTGAAGAAGAACTATAACTTGTTTTAATGGAGAATAAGATTTATTTTAATTAGGATTGAGGCAGAGTATAGGCCTAATGAAGTTGTGTGGAGAAAGTGAAGTTTGGGGGCGTTTATATAGCGTAGAACTCATGAATTTGGTCCAGAAATCAGCCCGGATACATAAAAATGAATTCTGCCTCGGATCTAGAAAAACAGGGCAGGTCGACCCCCAGGTCGACCTATAGGGGGAGGTCGACCCCCTGGTCGACCTGGCTGGGAGGGAAATTTCCCGCCCAGCCCGCTTCTGGGTTCTGTTTTGAATTTTGAATTCAGTTTCGAGCTGTTTTTAAATTTGAGCTGAAACTTCCGAAGGCCATAACTTCTTCATACGAAGTCCGATTCACGCAAACTCGGACTCTATCTCAAGCAGAATTCCGAGACGAACGTAATGTCATAACCCGTTTCCCTTAATTCTTCTCTTAGAAATTAAGTATACTTTGATTTGTTACATTAACGTTTACAGAAAATACGGGGGGTTACATTTATTTTGTTTTGTTTGAAGTTGATTTGGGTTTCCAGATCTGCGCCGCCATTGCCAAACAAGCTTAACCGCCGCAGTCAATCATCTTTCTGATAATTGACAGTCATTACCCATGGTTATTTTGTGCCGAGTCTGATTTTGGCGTGCTTGATCGATTCAAAATGAGTTCATCGCAATTCTCTTCAGATCTGAGTTATTTCAACCATCGGTGGCGAAGACAGAGGTTGATTTTGAAAGTTTGTGTTGAGTTGGGTTTTTGAATGTCAAACGAATTCCTGTATTAACTATACATTTTGATGGGTTACGGTCCAAAATTTTGTGCACTGGCTTGTATTTTGTGAACTTTTTGCTAATCAAATCATAATTTTTGTTGACCATGCTTCAGCTTCAAGCTCTTGTCATTGAATAATTTTTTGTTTCCAATTGTTTGTACTTGAATTCAGCAACTTGATGTGTTGAATACTTGTATTAGAATGGAATTTTACATGGACCCTTGCGTGATAATCTGTGTTTGTGAAGCACTAGATCATCTTTTATGGTTTTTTAATTTGTGGATGTTGACTGTGAATTTGCCTGAACAAGCATGTGTCCCTAATGATCAATGCTTGGAATAGCTGCATGATGATTTGTTCATTCGGCAGCTTTGTACGATGATTTTGATGCTTCCCTTGTCAATGAGTCGCAGCTTAATGTAGTTGCATGAATTTCTATTGATTACGACTTTTTATTTGGTCAGTGCTTCAATGAATCACGGTATGAGTCTGGCCAATGCTTCGATGAATTGTGTTTATAATGGGAGGATTCAGTTTCAATTTAGTGACGTATGAGTTTGCATGTTCACCTGCACTTGATAATTTGACTTTTTCACGTTGATATGTGTATCTTTGATTTTTAATGTGTGAACAATTTATGTTAATTACTGTTGGTCACGTCTTGTTCATGATAATGATGCTTGGATCTCTCCAATAGTAGCTAGTTTTAATAGCCAGAATTTTGGATCATGATGGCTGACCCGAATTTGTGATGATTGAATTCGACTGCCACTTTTGTGCTGATGTGTACTCCAATTTTTTGCCGCATATTGTGATAAGATACTATTTGGATTTGTCGTGCAATAATCTATGACTTGCAACTTTAACATGTCGAACATTTATGGGTTTTGATGATGTATGGACATCTTTGTTGATTACTTACTTTTGTTGGATCGCTCAAGATTGAATTTGACCAAAAATTTAATGGATCGGATGCATACATCCATGATGGATCGTCTATGCATGATCCGTGATGGATCGGCTATGCTCAATCCATGTTAGATCGGCTATGCATGATCCATGATGGATCGGCTATGCTCGATCCATGGTGAGTCAGACGACTTAGAGTTCTTTTGGTCGATGATTTCCTTGTAGTGATTCAAGTTTTGAAAAATGATCAACCACTTGAATTTACATCTTATGAACTGAACATGCCTTTTTGTTGCTACTTGTCCTTTAATCAACAAAAACACTTGCATGTTTTTGGGCCAACATTTTGTCATCGACAACAGATTAGTTAATCAATAAAAATTTAACTACAGTGAATTTTATGACTGGAACTGAATGATGTGCCTATACAGAACTGTTTTGTTCAACCTTTTACAACTCGTCAAACATCGTCTGCACAGATACGACATTATAATCCGAATTCGCAACAACGTTTGAGATTTTCTAATAGACATATATGCCGACTACAGATTTCAACCCTCGCCTTTAATAATTTTTATAATTTTGAATAACGGTTCACGTTTTATGAGACGTGTACCCATAAGTTGGCTAAAAACAAGACTCCATATGCAGAGTGAATACAGATAGGCAAATAGCCACCGTTCTGGAAGGGAAGTCACTTTTTCTCAAATTGGAGCTTTAATTTGGGTTTCTAAGGCTAGAGCAAGTGCAAATTCTAGATTGTAGACAAATCAATCTTTGGTAATTCCGTGTCCTCTTGACAATTTTGCCGAAGAGATGCCCGCCTGTGCTACTTAGTGTGCTTTTAATTAAGCATGCATTTAGTTTGGCATTCCCAAATCTAAGGCAAAATTGCCAGGGAAAGAGGGATGTGTTAATTGATTGTCTTTAGGCTTGCTGCAGTAGCTTGATTGGACTCACAAATTTGAATTTGAATTTGCACGTGGTTTTCGAACTAGGCGATGATGCACACTGGACTTGTTTGGATCCTTTGCCTCATTTCGATGACAAGTAGTGCAACGTTTGCCCAATTTTATTGGAAACTTTCTCTTGGCATGTATGCCCTTCCAGAGAACCTATAATGAAGAGTTTTTGCGCCTATTTGGCAGTGAATTCATTGTCGATTTCTCAAGATGACAATGGGTTAGTCCAATAAAAGGAAATAGATTACAAGAATCGTTTACAAACTCAAGTGTGTTATCAATGTGAGACTGTTTCATCTGAGAGTTTGTGACACACTAGATGCAGTTTACGTTGGTAAAACACTTCTTTTGGTTGTCGATGATACTTAAGATTCGTCAGTCTACATTTTGGACAACGACTTCTAAGCATCCCCTTTTTGAACTATTACTACACCAGATTCAACATTTATGAAAGGTGCGTACCTAACAATCTATCTGATGAAATTTTGAGTCTAGCCTGACCCATACAATTATTATTGATGCCTCAGTCAGCATGACCCATGTTCTCCGCCAATCCCTTTAGGTGGAAATGACCGTAGGATTTTCGGGAAACTGAGTAGCTTATGTGCATCTCTTAATAAGTTGTACTAAGCCTACATTTGCATTCTGCCTTTGCAGCATTGTTCGATGACGAATATTCTATTGATTAGAAATTCGTTGCTAAGTGTATAACCGCAAGCTCACGGCATACACTTGTAGTACGTGGTGAATACGATCGTTCCACGGAGAAAGAAATAATTTTAATTATATTCAATCAGGTTAAACCAAATTCAAGTGAAATTTTAACTAACTAAAAATTGTAAAATCTAACAAACTAAATACAACAAATTTTGAATGAAACTATGAGATTAAATGACAATTAGGAATAAATCTACTCTCTAGATCAAATGAATCAACACAAAATGAAACCATGATCTCTTTAATTTGGTCATAGGTGTGATTAATTGATGTGTTTATCCTAAGCATGGTGTATTTGTGCTGCTTATTAGCCCAACATAAGCCATCAAACTTTAACACAACCACCAACCCACTTGTTTAACTCTCACTAAAATGACAAAAAGATGAGAATAAACTATTTTAAACATGGCCTATTAACATTTACTAGAAATATAGGCCATCAAATTTCAATTTAAACAATCACTTCTTTGCCATAATCATATTTCCATTAAGCACAAAAAGGGAACACAAAATCAAATAATGTTGAAGCTACATGATTAGAGAGCTTCATTACTCCTAAGTTGAAGGGTCTTAGCTTATAATACTTGCTATCATATTAACAATTATAGCTTGCAGCATGAAAAAGGAAAAAGAAAGCAAAATAAGGGAAAATTTATTCCACTTGCATAAAATAAAAGAGATTTACACTACAACAATATGTATAAGGCATGTAAATAAAGGAGAACTAATTAACATTGCATTAGAAAAAAGAAAGTTACATAGAAAAATAAATGGTTAAGTAGCAATTAAAGAGATAGAGAGCTTTGATCCTCAAAACTAAAACTAACTAACTAAAAGAGAGGATCCATTTACATGAAATATGGGGGTATATATACATGATCTAAAACCCTAATCGCTCATCATGGGAAATCCCTAAAATTCCCACTTCAAGAAGCTTCTAATTTTGTCTTTAGCCATTACTCCATAATGTTAAATGCATGAAGCCTTTTTTATCTCATCCAAATAGTGCATTAATCACTAATATGAAGCCTTTAGAGTAAGTGGGTTAGTTGAGAGGTGGAGTCCTCCACTTTCCATAAAATGAATTATTTCTTTCCCTCCTCTTGTGTATATGCATGTTTTTCTTCATATTTTCATGTGCATACATCATTTTTGATCCTAAATTCCTACAAGAGACAACTACCAGGAAAAAGTAAATGATATCACAAATTAAAACATGCATAATTTACTGTTTTACACCTTAAATGAGTGATGATTTTGAAAAGACTTAAATTGTGGGTTAATCATATAAAATACCCAAAAATATTCATTTATTCAACTAAACAAGAATAAATATGTGCATATAAATGTGCATTTTTACGTGCACATCAAGTATCCATCTTAAGAACTATGAGCCTTGGTGCTAGGTCTTGGAATTTAAATGCTGTGTATAAATGAATCACTCCTTGCGTTATTCCTTTCTTCACACGTATTGACTTTCTCAGTATTCTAGGATGCTCTTTTGTATATTGTTGCCTCGTGGTATTGTTGTCTCTTCCAATAGTGTTTGATATTGTGGATCATTTATTCAACTAAACAAGAATAAATATGCGCATATAAATGTGCATTTTTACACGCACATCAAGCATCCATCTTAAGAACTATGAGCCTTAGAGCTAGGCTTTGGAATTTAAATGCTGTGTAGAAATGAATCGCTCCTTGCGTTATTCCTGTCTTTGCGCGTATTGACTTTCTCCATATTCTAGGATGCTCTTTTGTATATTGCTGCCTCGCGGTATTGTTGTCTTTTCCAACAGTGTTTGATATCGTGGATCATCCCGGGTTGTATAAAACTTTGAATTTAAACTACACAATGGCTTGCCCCAGTGCATGACTATTACTCACAATCTTCTTTTTATATCTCATGTCGACACCGTTGATGGATATTAGCTTCAATTCCTTGGTAAGCATTATTGCTCTTATTGGATTCAAACTATGCCATATTCGCACATTCGCCTTTTAAGCATCGCTTATCCTTTGGTGTGAAGAAGAATACCATAGGGTTCTTTGAGTTATTTACGATTTATGCATTGCAGATGAGGAAGCCTTTGTGTTGAGAGAATCAAGATTTGTTTAGTGAAGGAATCCATTCCTGTAGCGGATTGCTTTTAATTTGACTTGAGCAATGTATCCACCTTTTATTCTTTATGACACTCACAACCACTCGATGTTAACTAATTGGATTTCTAAGGTTGAATTTCGCCAGTGTAGTGAGTCTTATCGATATATCGAGCGTATCGATTTTGTCAAATTTTCAGGTATCCTACTCTTGAAGGCGAGGACCTTTTGCCAAGCTTCAAAGGAGAGATCTTCCATTTTTTGTACACTTTAACTTACATATTTCCGAACGTATTTGCCTCTTTGTCGAGTGCAAGTTAGTTTTTTCTTTTTGCGATGTCGTGATGAACCCATGGTATGTTTTTCGAGCATCGTCCAATCTCAATGTGATTGTGTTTCCCCCATACCATGGGTCGTCACGAGCTGCAAGAGCTGGATGTGATCAGTTTGTCGAGTTTCTTTCATTTTGATTGACGCACTAGAAGCTTTCATGTTGTTGGCGAAGTCTCTTTGCTTATGCTAGTATGTTAAGAATTTCTGAGCTTGCCAATTCATTAAGAAATCCAGCTTTGTTGATCGATCCTACACTTCTCTCCTTAGAAAAGTCATTAGTTCCTATGCCCCCGCGTGGGAGGCCTTATACTTTGCCCAACGTTCGTCTACAATACAACTAGTTAATTCAGGCATCGAAAACTTTTATCTACAATTAAGCTGATTAGTTCAAGCCTTGGAGACTTCATTAGGTGCCCCTCTAGAGGTCTTTGGTTTTCTATCCCATCATCTATCGCAACCGAGTAAATCAGGTGCTAGCGAATTAACTGAGTGCCCCCGTAGAGGTCTTTTACCCAAAGTTCTTCCCTTCCAACTGAGTAAATCTATCATTAGAGACTAGATTGGGTGCCTTCGTGTAAGGAAGAATTTGATTTATCTCAACGTTCGTCTCATCCGGCCGAGTAATGGCGTCGGAGACTAGGTTGGATGTCCTTGCGTAAGGAAGACTTTAGTATGCCCTAGTGTCTGTCTCATCCGGCCGAGTATTGGCGTCAGAGACTTGAATAGGTGCCTCCACGTAAGGAAGGCTTTTGGTTTTTCCTTCACATAAGGAAGACTTTGGATTTTTCCTAGCGTTCATCTCATCAGGCCGAGTAATGGCATCGGAGACTTGACTGGGCGCCTTCGTGTAATGAAGATATCTGGTTTGCCTTCGCATAAGGAAGACATTTGTTTTCGTCTTCGCGCAAGGAAGACTTTGGATTTTCCCCCAGCGCTCATCTCATCTGCCCAAGTAATGGCATCAGAGACTTGACTGGATGCCTCCGCCTAAGGAAGGCTTGGGTTTGCCTTCGTGTAAGGAAGGCGTTTGGTTTTGTCTTCGCATAAGGAAGAATTTGATTTTCCTTCGCGTAAGGAAGACGTTGATTCGCCTTTTCTTAAGGAAGGTTTTGGTTCGTCTTCGCGTAAGGAAGGCTTTTTATTTGCCCCAGCGTTTGTCTTATCCGGCCGAGTAATGGAATCGGAAGCTTGACTGGGCGCCTTCGCGTGAGGAAGACATTGGGTTCGCCTTCACATAAGGAAGACTTTTAGTTTACCCTAGCGTTCATCTCATCCAACCGAGTAATGGCGTAAAGATTTGATTGGGTGCCTTCGCGTAAGGAAGACGCCGGATTCGCCTTTACGTAAGGAAGACTTTTCCTTTTGCTCAACATTTTTCGCAATCGGGCTGAGTCAATCTGGCTCTGGGGATCTTGTTAAATGCTTTGTTTGCTCCTTCTTTGGCCGCTTGACTCTTAGTGACCCCCCCATTCGATCTACAAGGCGGTGCATTACATCTTCGCTTATGTGCAGAATGTTGCTTACGACACCCAACGCTTTAGTTATCTTTTTGTTGGGACGTGCTGTGAAGGTCACCAGGTCTTGTCGGACTGTGAGGTAGCGAGTGCTCTCTATGCAACCTGCAAAATCAAATCGATATTAAGTTAATTTTGAATCATTTTATCAAAAATTTGCAAGCATATGATTGAGATAAACGGGCACATTTTCATCAATAGAGATGATGTCTAGTTACAGTACCCCCTTTTGATATAGGAGGTTTATACTTGTAAAAAGAAATTATAACAGTTTTTCATAAGAAATCATCAATGTTTTTAGTAAAGTGTTGATACAAATGGTCATTATTCCAGGCTCTGAGCATTTGAACTCTATCAACCGTCATTAGCTTGAACTCGTCATTGAGCGGCTGAAGAGGTGTTAGTTGCTAGTGGCCTTTTCACATATTGCTGCAACTTATTCTTCCTAATCAATTTCTCAATCAGGATCTTTAAGTATCTGAGTTCATTAGTATTGTGACCAAACTGGTTGTGGTAGCGACAAAACATTCCAAAACTAACTGCTTTATCATTTACTTTTATTGGTCGTGAAGTCGGATAATATTTGGCATCTTTGGTGACAAAGAAGATGTTTTCCGGGATATCATTTAAAGGAGTCAACTCTTCGGATTTGATAAAGCGGAATCTTTTGTTATCATTCTCCCCAATTCCATTGTCCTCATTTTCCCTTTTTAGACCACCGCCATTCTTCTTGTCACCTTGAGTATCATTGCTTTTCTTAACTTCCACGACACTGCTTTCAGCAACATTCTGGATAAATGGATCTGCCACCATTCTGATGAACTCTTCAGCCTTCTTGTAGAATTTTTGGGATGTGTTGGGCTTTTTCATCTTCCCCCATTTCTCCAACTCGGTCTTCTTATCTACGGCACGAACTAGTGCCGTCAACACCATCTGAGGCTACGGATCTCCAACTTCTGCCACAACAACATTGAAACGAGTAAGAAAAGATTTTAATGACTCTCCCGGATTTTGCTCCAGATCGGATAACTACATGACATCCTTAGCCTCTGAAGCATGTAATATGAACTGCTCTCTAAACCTCTTTGCCAAGTCGGAGAATTGGTTTACATAACTGGGTGGCAGCTTAGTGAACCATAGTGATGCAACTCCCTCTAAGTAGAGAGGTAAGTGCAAACACCTGATCTCATCGGTTTCCCTTGCAGCATTCATGTGCCAAACATATTAGGATCAGTGGTCCCATTATACGCGTGAATGGTTGGAGGATTGAACTTCTTCGGAATTCATCCTTCTAAAATCTTTCTGTGAATGTAGTTTTGCTCGAAGAGAAGTCCCATTCACTTTTGTCTTCATTCCTAGCTAGGATTTCCTTCATGATCTACTTGATCATCTCTGAACTGTACTCCTCATTGTTGCGTCGTTCTATGGGCAAACATCAGCCTTCTTCTCGATTGCTTTTTTTTGGCAAGTGATTACGATTAGTGAACTGAGGCCTTGTACCTCCAGCTTGAGGAAGTGCCCCTTCGGTAGGACTTGCAACTTCTTGAGAAGCGTGTTTCCTAGAGCGATTGTTTCTCGATGAGCACTTCTGCATTTTCTTTGGAATCTTCGATATCTGGTTCGTCTCTACCACTCGACTAACCATCCACTTCCTCTGCATAGTCATTACAATTGTGATTTGAGGCCGAAGAGTGAGCATTCTCATCAAGATCAATTTCGACTCTAGGTTTGGTAGGATTGGCTTGAGCGGTAATAAGAGCGTCTAGCTTGTCTATCAATGTTTTTCTCGAAGTGTCCATTCGTTGATTCAAGCCAGCAACAAATGCATCCAGCTCATCTCGAGTTACACCAACTCTTGAAGTTTGACCAACATCTAAATGATTAGTTTGCGGAGTGGCGATGGTTTCATGATCAACATTCACCGAATCTCTTGCAGACTTACTTCCTTTCTTCGACGATGCCATTATATCGAACGACTCTCAAATCTTCGTAGATATCCTTTGAATAGGCCTGATTTTTAGACCGTACGGATCTATTATAAAAAGAAGGCTCTCAATCTTCAAAATACACCAAGGCTCTTAACCTTATGGTCGTGGGTTCGAGCCCCACGGTGGGCGCCAAAAATGTTAATGTCAAAAATGGGCACTAACACCCCAAGAGATATGTGAACACCTTAAAAATGTTTAGAACAAGGTTAAGAGTAAACACAAGCAGAAAACAGTAAAGTAGAGAGCATTTATAGTGGTTCGACCTCAGTTTTGCCTACGTCCACTTTAATCGATGATTTCATTGTGATCTTCATTACAAGGTACATAGTTTTCTTTATCTCATACGTTTTCTATCTCTTTTAACAATGAATATCTCTTCTCTACAATCTTTATCTCTTCTCTTCAATCTCTTGAATTCACCGTAGAAATGCTTATATCTCTTTAGTTGCGGAGATTATTGAAGTAGATCTTCGGTAATCGTGCACTTTGATGATCTTTGATGATTTCACGATGATGGAGATGGTTAATTGAAGCTTGATGGAATTCTAATGGAGTTCGAGATGATTTCTTGATGTTGAGAAATGAAAATGGCATCTCTTCGTGGTAAAAAAATTCAGTCCCCTGGATGTGTGAGAAGGTAGGGTATTTATGGTGCGATTTGGAGTGGAGCGGCAGTCCCATAATAATGCACGTGTTGGCCACTGGATCGGTGAGTGATCCATCATGGGTCGTGAGCGATCCATCACTTTTTGCACTCCATTCTTTTGCACATATCAGTGATCCATTCTGTATATTATTACCCTGATCCATACAATTGTGTACGTTTACAGCTTGCATCACAGGAGCATTGACCCATTGTTTTTTTATGATATAAAATAGGGAATTGATCCATGTTTCTTTACAGCATGCCACATGTGCATGCTTCACGTTTTGAGCAGCAGGTTTACATGAGCACCGTCCATATAAATGTATGAGTATGCTTTATATAAACAATTACTAACGACCCGTGCTGCTTCTGTTAATAATCCATGTTGCTGCTGACGTGGACCTGACTTTTGCCACAACATAAAATATTGCACTAACCCATATATAATGACAACTGCCGATCCATTGCTTCGGGTCATGAGCGATCCCCTGCTTTAGGTCGTGATCTGTAACACCCCACCTCCGTTAAGGTCACTCAAAAAGGGAATGCCTTAACTTTGGTGGAGCATTTTAGTAAACAGAACAGAAACTTACAAGACAAATAAAACAGTACTTGAAATTTTTTAACTTTATTACAGTAGAAACAGAAATCAATATGGTTACATCCTTTCAAATCTCAGGATTCAAGTACAAATATCAGTCTTGTACAAAAGCCTTCAAAATGCATGTTTTAAAATCATAATCCCCATAGAACGGGAGCTATACAGAGCCAAGCCATACTTTAAGCACTTCAAGCAGAGAGAAATCCGGATCAAGCTAAAGTATTCCCTCATTGGATAACCTGGGGGGGGAACGGAAGAAAGGAGGCGAAACAACAAGGGTCAGACAAAAAGTCTGGCAAGTCCAGTGACTTTCAGCATATGAACAGATAATAATAATATGACATGAACATAAAACTGGATGAGAGATAACTGTAACAGGTGTAGCAGATATAACGGAAGAACAGAATGACATAGACTATTGCTTTACACTTCTCTGCACTAATACTAGTATAACAGAATTAGGTGTCACCCTAATGTCTAAACTGAAATAGAAACGGGTACAGAATAATTTAACAGAAACAGGATGCTAATAATGGGCCTTTACTACCCGATCAGAAACAGACAGATTCAGAAACAGATTAATCCCTACGGAAACAGAATGTAGAATTAGGTGTACACTAGTAATGGGCCTTTACCACCCGAACAGACGGTACCACGCAGAAACAGACAGGTGTTACCACCCAACAGAAACAGACGGTACCAACAGAAACAGACAGAACTAAGTGTACCCTAAAACCCTACCCCAAGCGATCGGCTCCCTAATACATAAATATCCTGTGTCGCCCCACAATAGGGTGTATCACTCCCTAAAGTGACAACCAATTGGCACAGACCTATTTACAGATGTCACGGCGTCTTACATCCTCAGAGGCAGACCGGGATCCATGCACGCACATGACCCGGTTGGAACGCACCATCAACACCCCTCGCCATTATCAGAATGAACCGCTTATAATTAGTTCAGTAAGCGTGCCCGGACCCTACTTCCTGTTGGGTCAAAGTTTTGATACCAGAAAGGGTTACTGACTAATATGGGTCCCAAACAACAGATGACACAAGTAATTCCCCTCCTAACCTTGTGTCCCCAGACTAACAGATTTCAGTTTAACTTGTCTACAAGTTTCAGACATACAAAATTTAGATTAACTAGTTCACTGATCAGGCAATCAAGTTAACAGGTTTTCAGACTAACGGATCAGATGTTCGGATTAACAGGCTTACAGATTAACTGGTTCCAGATTATCTAACTTTGTATTGGGCCTATGGATTCATGAAACGGGTTTTTCAGATTCATTGGTCCAATTGGTTTAACCTTACCCAACACGTTTTAGACATCACAGTTATCTCAGATTTTCATTAATTAAATATTAATGCCCAAACCTCTCACATTAGACTGACAGTTTGCGGCTACTGGTTAGGCCGGTTGGTTCCGTGCAGGTTTCTGTCGCAAACTGAGTCTAACCTCGGGTTTCAAGCACGTTATGACTAACTTCTCACATTAGAACCTATTGTTTGCGACCACTGGAATATGCCGGGCGGTTCCGGGCAGAATTACGTCGCAAACTCATTCTAACCTCGAGTTAGCCATGTTTATCTTTGCGGCCAATTAATTAACGATTTACCATTTATACTCATGCCTAATATACATGTCAATTATTCATAGCTAATGACAACAACAGACTGAATATATCAACTTAACGGATATAGCAGATAACAAGTTTTGCAGATTAGGCGACTTAACGGATTTAGCCGATTAAACAAACTAGCAGATTTTAGCATATAACAGATTAGGCATCTCAACAGACAAATTTAACAGACTAGGCATCTCAATCTAATTAGCAGTTTAGGCAGAATTGGCAGATTAGAACTAGCAAATTAGGCAAATATATTAGATTTAATCATTCCTTAAGGTTTCACAACATATCTTGCCTAAATATAAATCTTGCCTAAGTTCACATGCATAAATAATAGTCATGATTCCCAATATGATCATTTATCCCATGTTTGCATTAAATTCACATAGCACAGATTATGGTCATAATTTACCATATATCATATGTTCCCCTTTTTATTAAACTTGCAAAGTACAGAAGATCCATATATAGATTATACCAAATATAACCATAGATTACTATGCATGTCATATATCCCAAAGATCCCTTACTTAGGTGTTTATTTACATAATAGATATCCTACTTCCATGTAAATCTTTCTACCTAAGCCATATTCCCTTTTTTTTAAAGTCATAGTCCATTATATAAAATATGCCCAAGGATCTAGATCTAACCTGTATTATGTCTTTCTATTCAGATCTTAATTTTTAACATGCCTTATATTCCAGATTTACAAGTCATATATTATCATATGATAATCCTAAATTGTCATATATGCATAGATCTAGATCTAGTTTACAACCTATGTCCTTCACTCAAATCAGTCACAAATCAGTCCAATTATGCATCATTCATTTTATTGTCCCAAATATTTTAGCGTATGTTAATCTCTTATGAGATTGGCTCAGGCTCGTGGTAGCCTGGCTATAGAACAAAAAGAGGAAAGAGATAAGATAGATCCAAACAGAACAGAAAAGAACAGATATAATCTCATATTCAGATTTACAATTCATGTCACAATCAGAATTAACGTTTATATCGGAAAATAACTGTACTTGCCTTGATTGGATTAAAGAAAGAACTTTAACTTGTTGTAGAATCTTTGCAGAAACTTTAATCTCTAGTTTGAATTGAGTTGCTTAGGCTGATGTTGATTATCTTCTAGTTTTGATTCCAGCAAAGTAGCGACGCCATTATTTTATTTTAGTTAGAATAAAGGCAGAGTATAGGTAGAATGAAGTTGTGTGGAGAGAAAGTGAGGTTTGGGGGTGTTTTTATAGGAGAATAGGGTGATTTAGAGCCTTCAGATCAGTCCAGAAGTCATCAGAATCGTACAGCTCGAATACACATCATCCAGCCACTCAAAAGAAGACACGTCACCTCAGAACACTCCACTACAACAAAAACACCATATTACAACTTTAATTTTACAACGGTGCATAAATCACCGTTGTAATAGAGCATTTATTACAACGGTGCAAAACGCACTGTTGTAATAAATGTTTTTTACAACGGTGAAATTATCACTGTTGTAAAGAACATATATATTACCATATCACAACTTTAATTTTACAACGGTGCATTAATCACCGTTGTAATAGATTCTTTTTTACAACGGTGCATTAATCACTGTTGTAAAGAGCATATATATTACCATATTACAACTTTAATTTTACAACGGTGGCGTCCACCGTTGTAATAGATCCCTTTTTACAACCTTGCAAAACTCACTGTTGTAATAAACATATATATCACAACTTTTCATTTTATTCGTTGTAATTGAGATGCCTAGTGCATACTTCATGTTTATAATATCTATATTTAGTAACTAATTATATTGAAACTTAATAATAATAATTAATAATAAACTTGGGAATCAATAATATTTGTCAATTATTTTTAAATAATTAATAGTTAATAAGTAGTAATTTTTTTTAATAGTTAATATATGTTAACTAGCTACTTTATTAATTAATAGTAACATAAGTTTGTAATAAGTATTCCTCTCGATTATAATTAACTTAAATTTTTTTGGGTCTGTGCCTATCTACCTGTTTTTGGATGTATGTACACAAGCCATGAGTTTATGGGTACATGCATCCTACTTTAAGCATGTATTCCTTGGTGCACATGTACCATTCCATAGAAAACACATTACCTATGTATTACTTTTTAATTTTACTCAGTTTCTAGAATATGGCATCTTAGACAGTCAAACATATGATAATTGACTACTCTTTTTGCATAAGAATGGTCCCTGTTCTGTACACTATCAACATGCCTTTAAAAAAAACTATTGATATAAGGTTGTAGTTTGTTGGTTGTACAAGTAATTGATCGACATGTCTGTATTTCGGTTCAGCAAAGAAAAACACTGGCTTTTCTTCTTACATCCAATGTAAGTATGAAATAAATTATAAGATGTCAATAATTGTTGTTCTTCCAATGCTGTTTGCTTATGCTTTGTTCAAGTAATCAATGACAATTGAGTCAACTATACCGCATGTTCCAATCTATCATGTTCTCTATTTTGTTCTAAATAAATTCAAAATAAGCATACAATCAAAACAAGCATGTCTAATTATTAAGTAAAAAGGTCCTAAGTTGACATAGTACATACTTAACAAAATTTCCATAAACACAGCGTACATATCAGCGTACATAGTACATACTTAACAAAATTTCCGTCGGTTCTTCAATTAAACGTGCCTTTTGACATCGGTTCTTCCATCGTGTTCCATAGTATTCCGAATTTCCTTTTCCATCGTATTCCACCGCAAACCCTAATTCCCCTTTCGATCCACTTCACATCGCCGCTTCACATCACATCGCCACTGCTCGATCGCCGCTGCTCAATCGCCACTGCTCGATCGCCGCTACTCAATCGCCACTACCCGATCGCCTACGTATCTCGCTGGTAAATTTTTATTCGTTGTCTCAATTGCATGTGACAATGCTCCTGTGTCATACTGATTGTAACAATTTTTATTCGGTTCACAGTACAATTTTTATTCGTTGTCTCAATTGCATGTGACAATCGCTACTGTGTCATACTGATTGTAACAATGCTCCTTTTAGGTTGAACTTTGTATATAATTTGATGACAAACCTCAATTGCATGTGACAAATTACCATGGCAAACCTCAATTGCATGTGACAATGCTCCTTTTAGGTTGAACTTTGTATTCAAACATCTATATATTTCTTCGTCTAACTGTAATTCCTGTCAATTTGCAGTCACACTCGTTTTGGACCTGAAATATGAAATTCGATCATATATATGCATATACACGTGCGCATATGTATAAACATGTATTTGGTCATAAGTTGAGTTTGTATATTTAGTTTATGATATTGACTTTTTGAATTTTTACGGGTTTGGGTATTTGTCATAAACAACCAGTATGTTAGAATGACCAAAGTTTGTTCGCTTGCATTTCATACTTTGTACTGCGGTACTGACTTTGTATACACTATTAAAATCTGAAGTGGAGATGTGTATTTGGGAACACATATACTGTCTAATACCATTTGCTGTCTTGATGAAGCTTTGTCATCCTGAATAACACACTAAAATACAAGCCTACAATAGAAACAAGAATAACACACTAAAATACACCAAAATAAACAGCAAAAATCATTTGCTGTCTTGATGAAGCTTTGTCATCCTGAAGCTTTTACCATTCATATTCATAGGATCTGCAAGAACAACAAACATAGTATGAGATATTTAATTTAACTATAAAAAAGGTTGAGCATACATTTCATAAACACAGCTCCTAGTCCGCTGTTAACTTCAGAAAATGGATTAAATGAGTAATTTTTTTGTGAAACCTCTTAAAAAGTGCAGCAGTTTATAATTTACATCTAATTAATGAAATGCAAGTTCAACTCATTGGATAATACTCCAATAACTAAATTATAATATCTCATGTTTCATTTATCCTTTTAATTAGATGTTTCATTTGGATGTTTCATTTGGAAAACAAATTAACTGTTTCAGAAAACATCGGATTATTATCAAATGATATTTCATAACCAATGCTAAACTCTGTTTGGCTGTTTCATTTGGATGTTTCAGTTTAGTTTACATCTATTTGGATGTTTCATTTGGATGAAACATTGGAAAACAAATTAGTTGTTTCATTTGGATGTTTCAGAAAACATTGGATAGAAAACATTGGATAATACTCCAATGATTTCAGAAAAAATCTAATTCATTTGGATGTTTCATTTGGAAAACAAATTAGCTGTTTCATTTGGAAAAAAAATCCTGAACTAACACAACAGCCAAATTGAATAGTTCTTCTCAAAAGTTCTGTCAATTTTGGTACATGTTCTTCTCACAATTGAACCAAAACTGCAAATCCTAAACTAACAATAGCTAAACTAAATAGTTCTTCTCATATTAGTGTTTTTCTGCTTGAACTGATGTCATTAGGGTATGAAGTTTTAGATCTGAATCTCTAACTTAACATCTCAAATTAATAAATGTACAACATCCAAGCAAAATTATAAAGCTGAAGAACATGTATCATTTCTAGTATAAAAAAATTAACTTCATTTTAACATATATTACTAACATTAAACCGAACCTTCAAAGACCAGAGCAGATAGTACCTCCCTTGCCTCATGGCTGAGAGACCCTGAAATATAAATTCAAACATCGTGTCACAAATCAAAGTAAATAGAAACATGTTCAATCATTTTTCTTGTTCTGTACAAGGCATAATTTTTAGTGCAATTCAGTTTAATTGAAATTCAGAATTTGAATAATATGAGTCATATGACTTACAGAAGAACTATTCAGTTTAAGTGCAATTAGATGCCCATGTCACAAATCAAAGTATGCTCACCCCTATGTGTGATGGTCTTTTATTTGTGTTTATTTTGATGATATATATATTATTATGAAAATACGTTGTTTTAGAGGGTGGGTCGAAGTATGATAGGTGATGCATAAGAGGGGTAGATTAGGTGGGTGCGTATAACCAAGTTGTACAATAATGTTGAGCATAAGTCTTTATAGTAGGTCCGAAAATTAGAGGCTACTCGAACATTTTCCTCCTCTCTCTTTATGGTCCTGTTTCTAAACCTTTAGCATTGTTTTTTGGAACAAATATCTGCTTCCAGCTTTCATCTTAAATTGCAACTGTTTGTCGCAAGGTTTATTATCATTAGGATTTAGGCTAAAAGCCTTTAGATCCGATTTTTCAACACTCTGCAGAATTCTAGGTATTATGGTAAGCAAAATTTATATTATTCATCAAGCTTGGTTAATTAGTTTTTGGCGTGATTTGTGCTATGTAGAGAAGAATCGTTCGGATTCTCATTGGTTTGTTGTCAAATGGAAATAAGATTTTAACCAGCTACGTCCGACTGATTTCTTCTATCAATTAAATTGAAGTTTATTTAATTTTTTCAACGTTCATCAATTTATTCCTACTCTTTGATTCAGGATCTGTCGGCTATTTCCTATTAGTTCCGGCATTATGTATGAAATAAAGTTATTTTTGTTTGCCTTCGATTTTTTATATTGAAATAAGAATCATTTCAATTTTTTATATTGCAAGACGATGCTAAGATGGTATGAGTCTGAATTCAGTGTGGATATATTCTTACATTGGCCTTCAATCTGATTGCCTTCGATTTGCTTTGTGTTATTTAACTTATTTCGGAGAGTTTTCAAATTAATACCTTAATTCTTCATAGTATGGTTGTATTAAACAAATACTCCTATTTGTGATTTTCGGGATCTGCTGGTGCTGGGTTGCTGATCAATAAACATAGGCTCCAAAATTTTAAAAAGAACCAGCAATCGCCTATGGGCTGTGGCATTTTGCTGCCGTAGCATGGAGCCAATAATAAAAACTTCACCAGAGGTAGAATGCCTTGGATTATTCTCATGATCCTTTGCCACGATATCTGGTTACATTTTAACACTTTTTTCTTTTAATTCTTAATCTCCCAGGTTAAAGAAATAAGACATGGCCGTTTGTACAATGTTTGTTCTTGGACATAACCCATTATGTCTCTACAATTGAAAAAAAATATTAAAAAAAGAGCAAAGCAAAATGCCTTTTTTTTTCATAATGTGTTTCAAATTTACGGCTTCCCAATTGTGCTAGTTTTATATGACCAAAATCATATTTTGTGCTAATTTTATATGACCTATGTATATGCAATCTTTACAGGATCTAAAAGAAAAGCAAGCTAATGCGGGAAATCCAGCAAATCCTGATCCTAATACGCCTCAGGTACCCTTTTTTATTGGTATAATTGATAAAAAGATGTAACATTTCATTGAAATGCTTTTACCGAACTGTGAAATTTTAGGGTGATTTTAAGGACAGTAAATGGAGGGGGGTTGGGTATTGTTAAACTAAATTACCGCGCATTAGAAGCTGAAGAACTTTTTAACGTAAACTAAATTCAATTTGGAATAACCTTTGTGTTTATACTGTTATCTAAAACATGCTAAAATTGGGGTACTTTATTTTTGAAAGTGAGGTGTTCATCTTTTATTATTATTGTATTCATACAACAGTAAAGGAAATTTCTCATTTCTAGATCTTACTTCACATAGTTAATCACTTCCAGTCATATATAAGTGTAGTCAACTAATAATCTATCAAAGTACTCATATCTATACCCACACTAGATTAAATTCAGAGAGTTTGCACAGAGTTTATTCACAAAAGATCCACTGTTTTCATATTTCGTCCAGTTTTTGACATGAAGAACAATTAGTTACACATACATATTCACAAACATATATGCATATATATATGTGTGTGTGTGTGCGCGCGCGCGCGCCTGCATCATACTATATTCAATCACTAAGGGTTTAAAAAGAAAGAGTTTGCAGATGTATTACTGTGTTTTTCTATTGTGTTCACTATCTTTACCATTCTCAGGTTTTATAATTACATTCGTAGATTAAACAAAAATAAGGAAATTATTTGTAAAATAAATAAAGATAACAATCCATTACACATAAATTTCATAGATTCAACTCATCCACTCTTTGTTCCCAGCTTAGAAAGACGCTTCTGGTGGTGTTGTTCTGTCGTTAAATCTATTGCATTGTTCTCACAATACAACTGGCAGTAACTGAAACTGCTCCACTCAACAGCCATCAAATTAACTTAAACTTAGTCGTGTGTCTTGTCTTTGATTATACATAAGCCTTTGATTATACATAAGTGCTTACTGTCTATGATGCATAAGCCTTGGATTATACATAAGTGCTTACTGTCTTTTGTATTTAGTTCCATGTATTTATTTGCCTCACTTTCTGTTTTTAGTTTCCAGTTCAGATTTTCTAGATTTTTTTTGTTTGCAGTCACACCGTGGAAGCAATACCTTGGCAGTTCAACTGTCTAAACAAAATGGAAAGCATGCACCTGAAAATGGAAAGCAGGCACCTGAAAATGGAAAGCAATCAGCTGAAAATGAAAAGCATCCATCTGAAACTGACGGCAGCAAAACAGAAAAACAGTCTAAGCAGAAAAATCCGGCCAGAAAAACAGCAGTGCAAGCTGATGGAAATGAGGGCAGAAAGTGTAAGATATTGAATTGGGAAAAACAAGTTGTTGCGGAAGGAAGAGTGGCATCCACTGATCCAGAAGCTTTGGTGCACTTTAAAAAACTTGGATCGCAAGGCTGGAAAGTTTGGATTGACGTGGCGGTGGATCCAGAAGCATTCTTGTGGAAGCCGAATTCCGCAATGACTACTATTGGAGAAGCTGTTGGATCAACTGTGGCCTGGAATAAAAATTACGTTGCCTTCAGCTAGAGTGCTTTCGTAGGGTATGCTTTCGTAGACATTCCATCTTTCTTATGTACATATTGGGTTAAATCATGCATGTATTATGAAACGGTTATGTTTTTGGTGACACGGTTATGTTATGTATATATTGGGTTATGTTTTTGGTGACACGGTTAAGTTGGTGATGTACTACGTACTTGCGTGTTATGTTGATCGAATATTATGTTAAGTAATATATATAAATGATTCTGTGTACTAATATTTGTTGCATTGAAATGTGAATCATATTATCAGCAATATATATGAATTTGTTTTACTAGTCAGGTCCATGCAAATTACAACAGAAAAAAAAGTTGTAATAAGTCATGTTACAACGGTGTGAAAATGTTGTAATATAAATCAATTCACAACGGTGGAAAAATGTTGTAATATCAATGAAATTACAATGGTGCAGACATGTTGTTATATAAATGAACACAACATTATTACAAAATCTACAACAACGGGGATAAAAGTTGTAATATAGTTTATTACAACGGTGATAAAAGTTGTTATACGTATACTCTAACTGTACTATAGTATATACGACAACTTGTAAAAAAATTTATTACAACGGTTGATAACTGTTGTTAAATAATCCTATTACAACGGTGCTGCAACGGTGCAGAAAAGTTATAATAAAAAATAATATATTACCACGTCTGCATACACGACGGTGGGGGCACCGTTGTAAAATGATATTACAACGGTGTTGCACCGTTGTAATAGGGTGAATTTGTTGTAGTGCTCCAGAATTCGGTGCTGGATTTGTATGGGCGCAATTGGCAGGTGCGCCAGTGTATTTTTGTACTGGCGCACTTCACAAGTGCGCCAGTGTATTCTGGCCTGTTTCCGGTTTTTCTGCCTAACTTCGTTCGTCCATATCTTCTTCATACGGACTCCGATTTACGCAAATTCGGACTCTATTTCGCATATTTTTCCGAGACGAACACAATGGCGCAACCCGTTTCCCTTATTTCTTCTCCTAAAAATTAATTATACCTTGATTTTTAACTCTTATGTTTACAGAAAATACGGGGTGTTACATTCTCCCCTCCTTAGAGGATTTCGTCCCCGAAATCTTCAAGTTAAGAAAAATGTGTCCTACTATCCAATCACCCATCTACTCAACCATCATCCACAAGCATCCATTGTCCTTAGAAAACTTCTAATGTTGCATGAACATATGCAAAAGTGTGTGTGTATGTTCCTTATCTAATGCAAAGATCAGGCGGTTTACTGATTCAGTTGACCTCCTTAATGCGAATTATGTAAGTGCCATGAGTCCAACATGTATGCAATAGAATTCTAATGATATATATTATTTCTATATGAGTGCACAATCATTCACTCAAATGCAACATCCATGTGCTGAATCAATCATTTTGCATCCACAAGAATCGAAAAATGCTCACCCATCCATATGCAGTATGAGAGTGTTTTCGAGCCGATCTAGTGCCTAGTGTGTGTATATGCATCCACGGGCAACCACTAGCAACCACTTGCATCCACTTGCAACCATCAAACATAACATGTCTCAAACACATGTTTACACCCATTAGTTTCTACCTAAATTTCGAAGATTCGATCGATAGGATACAGTCGAATGATGGAAGCGAGTACAGATAGAACGAAAATTTGGTTCCCATTAGACATGGGTCCTAAGTATCGGCCCCAAAGACCGAAACCAACATCAAATTGACACCCAGAGGATTACCTTCTTTAGACAATGTCAAAACTGGAAATCCTATCAAAATATTTAGATATTTACAGACTACTGGTACAGATCAGGTTCCCTAATGATTCTTAGGAAGCTAAGCATGATAAAATCATACCCCACGAAAACTCAGAATGTATGCGTCATACTTGACGCCTAACACAGATATCCCTCAAACCCCAATCTCAAACAGATGATCCATAACCCTTATCGGTCTGAGTCTACAGCGGAATTCAGAAATAATACTAGTATTAAAGTGCAGAGTATCGATTACAAAATCAAAATACCAGAATCAGAAAAAGTCTTAACTCCATAATCAGATAAAGAAATTAAACCTGCTATAGAAATTTTCCTATTTCTATCCTAGCCACTAGCCTCAAGAGTGTTCGCCTGCCCTCCTTGTCCTCGTCTCTTCGGGCAGTCCCTAGTGAAGTGTCCCATCTCCCCACAGTTGAAGCAAGCGCCCTTCCTTTTTCTGCAATCCTTGTTCAGATGAGTCGAGCTCCCACAAGTAAAGCACTTTTTCCCCTTCTTATCTTCAGACTTCTCATCCTTCTTTTGTGTTTCCTTTTTGGGCCCCGCTTTCTTATTCTGTGGTTCTTCCTTCTTTGTCTCTTTCGGGCCCTTGTCTTCCTCGTGCAGTAGTGCCATATCCACCAATTTCTCGTAAGTTGCTCCCATGGGTACATGGGTCATGGCTAGGCTGTGCAGTGGCTCATTCAATCCTTTAACAAAGCGGAGAGCCTTTTTATGCTGAGTGTTGACTAAATCCAATCCGAATCTTGCTAGTTGGTTGAACTGGTTGACGTATTCCTTGACCGTCATACTTCCTTGCTTAAGAGATAAGAACTTTTCCAATTGTAAACTTCGTTCAGCTTGCGAGAGGAATTTTTTATCAAACCTTGTTCTGAAATCCATCCATGTCTCAACCGGCCTCTCGGCGTTAGTGACTTCCCACCAGTAGGAAGCTTCGTCTTTGAGCAGCCATACTGCCAACTGTACCTTCTGCCTATCGTCCACCTCGAAGATAACGAATAGATCCTCAGTTTCTTTGAGCCAATTCCTTGCTTCTACGAATGATTTAGTTCCTTTGAAATCCTTCCCACCCATGGCCCTAAAATCTCTACAGATCTTTGAGAAAGCAATTGCACGAGGAGGGGGTGGAGGAGGGGGATCATTTGCTGGACCTGCAGCGGCGGTCCTAGCCTCAAGATATTGACGAAACCAACCGGGTACATGAACACCCTCTGGTATCTCAGATGCTTCAGACATGCTGGAACGAAAAAGGAAAGGTTCAATACAAAAAGGACTGGAAGAAAGATATATGGCTCTTGAGGATCATGTTTTTCAAAATAAGCTTTATTTTTGAAAATACTTCCTTCCAAAACCTTTTTGAAAATAGTTTTCAAAAACTTTACCCAATCTGGTAACCTTCAGCTCTGATACCAAGTGTAACACCCCACCTCCGTTAAGGTCACTCACAAAGGGAATGCCTTAACTTTGGTGGAGCATTTTAGTAAACAGAACAGAAACTTACAAGACAAATAAAACAGTACTTGAATTTTTTTAACTTTATTACAGTAGAAACAGAAATCAATATGGTTACATCCTTTCAAATCTCAGGATTCAAGTACAAATATCAGTCTTGTACAAAAGCCTTCAAAATGCATGTTTTAAAATCATAATCCCCATAGAACGGGAGCTATACAGAGCCAAGCCATACTTTAAGCACTTCAAGCAGAGAGAAATCCGGATCAAGCTAAAGTATTCCCTCCTTGGATAACCTGGGGGGGAACGGAAGAAAGGAGGCGAAACAACAAGGGTCAGACAAAAAGTCTGGCAAGTCCAGTGACTTTCAGCATATGAACAGATAATAATAATATGACATTAACATAAAACTGGATGAGAGATAACTGTAACAGGTGTAGCAGATATAACGGAAGAACAGAATGACATAGACTATTGCTTTACACTTCTCTGCACTAATACTAGTATAACAGAATTAGGTGTCACCCTAATGTCTAAACTGAAATAGAAACGGGTACAGAATAATTTAACAGAAACAGGATGCTAATAATGGGCCTTTACTACCCGATCAGAAACAGACAGATTCAGAAACAGATTAATCCCTACGAAAACAGAATGTAGAATTAGGTGTACACTAGTAATGGGCCTTTACCACCCGAACAGACGGTACCACGCAGAAACAGACAGGTGTTACCACCCAACAGAAACAGACGGTACCAACAGAAACAGACAGAACTAAGTGTACCCTAATACCCTACCCCAAGCGATCGGCTCCCTAATACATAAATATCCTGTGTCGGCCCCACAATAGGGTGTATCACTCCCTAAAGTGACAACCAATTGGCACAGACCTATTTACAGATGTCACGGCGTCTTACATCCTCAGAGGCAGACCAGGATCCATGCACGCACATGACCCGGTTGGAACGCACCATCAACACCCCTCGCCATTATCAGAATGAACCGCTTATAATTAGTTCAGTAAGCGTGCCCGGACCCTACTTCCTGTTGGGTCAAAGTTTTGATACCAGAAAGGGTTACTGACTAATATGGGTCCCAAACAACAGATGACACAAGTAATTCCCCTCCTAACCTTGTGTCCCCAGACTAACAGATTTCAGTTTAACTTGTCTACAAGTTTCAGACATACAAAATTTAGATTAACTAGTTCACTGATCAGGCAATCAAGTTAACAGGTTTTCAGACTAACGGATCAGATGTTCGGATTAACAGGCTTACAGATTAACTGGTTCCATATTATCTAACTTTGTATTGGGCCTATGGATTCACGAAACGGGTTTATCAGATTCATTGGTCCAATTGGTTTAACCTTACCCAACACGTTTTAGACATCACAGTTATCTCAGATTTTCATTAATTAAATATTAATGCCCAAACCTCTCACATTAGACTGACAGTTTGCGGCTACTGGTTAGGCCGGTTGGTTCCGGGCAGGTTTCTGTCGCAAACTGAGTCTAACCTCGGGTTTCAAGCACGTTATGACTAACTTCTCACATTAGAACCTATTGTTTGCGACCACTGGAATATGCCGGGCGGTTCCGGGCAGAATTACGTCGCAAACTCATTCTAACCTCGAGTTAGCCATGTTTATCTTTGCGGCCAATTAATTAACGATTTACCATTTATACTCATGCCTAATATACATGTCAATTATTCATAGCTAATGACAACAACAGACTGAATATATCAACTTAACGGATATAGCAGATAACAAGTTTTGCAGATTAGGCGACTTAACGGATTTAGCCGATTAAACAAACTAGCAGATTTTAGCATATAACAGATTAGGCATCCCAACAGACAAATTTAACAGACTAGGCATCTCAATCTAATTAGCAGTTTAGGCAGAATTGGCAGATTAGAACTAGCAAATTAGGCAAATATATTAGATTTAATCATTCCTTAAGGTTTCTCAACATATCTTGCCTAAATATAAATCTTGCCTAAGTTCACATGCATAAATAATAGTCATGATTCCCAATATGATCATTTATCCCATGTTTGCATTAAATTCACATAGCACAGATTATGGTCATAATTTACCATATATCATATGTTCCCCTTTTTATTAAACTTGCAAAGTACAGAAGATCCATATATAGATTATACCAAATATAACCATAGATTACTATGCATGTCATATATCCCAAAGATCCCTTACTTAGGTGTTTATTTACATAATAGATATCCTACTTCCATGTAAATCTTTCTACCTAAGCCATATTCCCTTTTTTTTTAAGTCATAGTCCATTATATAAAATATGCCCAAGGATCTAGATCTAACCTGTATTATGTCTTTCTATTCAGATCTTAATTTTTAACATGCCTTATATTCCAGATTTACAAGTCATATATTATCATATGATAATCCCAAATTGTCATATATGCATAGATCTAGATCTAGTTTACAACATATGTCCTTCACTCAAATCAGTCAAAAATCAGTCCAATTATGCATCATTCATTTTATTGTCCCAAATATTTTAGCGTATGTTAATCTCTTATGAGATTGGCTCAGGTTCGTGGTAGCCTGGCTATAGAACAAAAAGAGGAAAGAGATAAGATAGATCCAAACAGAACAGAAAAGAACAGATATAATCTCATATTCAGATTTACAATTCATGTCACAATCAGAATTAACGTTTATATCGGAAAATAACTGTACTTGCCTTGATTGGATTAAAGAAAGAACTTTAACTTGTTGTAGAATCTTTGCAGAAACTTTAATCTCTAGTTTGAATTGAGTTGCTTAGGTTGATGTTGATTATCTTCTAGTTTTGATTCTAGCAGAGTAGCGACGCCATTATTTTATTTTAGTTAGAATAAAGGCAGAGTATAGGTAGAATGAAGTTGTGTGGAGAGAAAGTGAGGTTTGGGGGTGTTTTTATAGGAGAATAGGGTGATTTAGAGCCTTCAGATCAGTCCAGAAGTCATCAGAATCGTACAGCTCGAATACACATCATCCAGCCATTCAAAAGAAGACACGTCACCTCAGAACACTCCAGAATTCGGTGCTGGATTTGTATGGGCGCACTTGGCAGGTGCGCCAGTGTATTTTTGTACTGGCGCACTTCACAAGTGCGCCAGTGTATTCTGGCCTGTTTCCGGTTTTTCTACCTAACTTCGTTCGTCCATATCTTCTTCATACGGACTCCGATTTACGCAAATTCGGACTCTATTTCGCGTATTTTTCCGAGACGAACACAATGGCGCAACCCGTTTCCCTTATTTCTTCTCCTAAAAATTAATTATACCTTGATTTTTAACTCTTATGTTTACAGAAAATACGGGGTGTTACATGAGCGACCCATTGCTTCAGGTCGTGAACGATCCACTAATTTAGAAGCGGTCCATGATTTGTATAATCTCCACCGACTCATATTGTACAACTCGCAAGTGGCGACCCATCTATTTTATTTAAGCTAGCACTGGTATCATAGTGTACACGTGACTGAGCGATCCATAATCCTGGCTAAAGAAAACGATCCATACATTATATAGTAAACCCACCGATCCATATTTCATGTTTAAATTAACCCATGCATTGCCTTTTTACACATGGCATATTATATGTGACTCATGGCAGGTTGAACTAGTTGTCACGTTATATAATGCATGAATGACCCATGTATTGAGTCTAATAGACCCGTCTTTAGAGTCCACATCTTTTTCCAGCTCACGTGTATTTTCCTGCGCTTACAATCCATACTCTTTGTACATTGCACAACCCAAGCATACGGTGAACGACCCATGTATTATTATACATCACCGACCCGACTTCCATGCAAACTAACGATCCGATTACAAATGACCCGGTCCATGACTCGTGCGTAGTGACCAATCCATCTCATAATATGCGAACGATCCATCATATAACACACCGATTTTATAACTGTGTTTTATAACGGGGTTAACAATATGTATGCTCATGCAACGTGCAATTTTTTTTGTTAACAGCATTATTATCTAAAGAAAAAATAATAGGCTAATAGAAACAACCAGACATAGTGGGTTAAGTTCTTGTCTACATCGAGTGCAGCCTTGCGCTCGACTTAACTGCTGACGAGGACCAAGCCAGAGTAGAAAGGAGTGGGCTGGGATTCGCAGGAGGAGAGGGAGGGTATAGGGAGGTAGGGTCAGTAGAGAAAGAGGGGCCAGGGCAAGGGTTGGATGCGCATGTGAGGAGGTGGGGTCCACGAGAGCAGGGGTAGGGGGTTCGTATTGGAAAGATCAAAATCAGATGTGGGATCTCATCTATTAACTTGGGAAAGCCAAGAGTCCAAGCAACATGGACCAACGACTTCCACAGAACCATCAGGGGCCGGGTTACTCTCAGGGATAACAGTATGCTGGACAACTTGGGGTTAGAGGGTGGGGGTGTCGTGGTATCTGCTTCGGCCAACATAGCGTTGAAGCGAGGTTCTGGGTTGGCCACATGCATAGGGTACTGGCGGGGGCTACGTATGATTCTTAGTTATTCTCCGCACTATGGCCAAGGAGGAGCTTTTCGGGTCGAGGGTTAGGTGAACGTGTTCCCAATATCTATGGTGATGAGGTAGTCAACGTTGTTTATCGACATCAAGTAGGAGCAAGGGAGGTAAATTTCTTTGAGAACACGACATCAAGCATAGATGAAGCGAAGGTCAGTTCGTGCCATGGACAATCTTTGGGACGAATAAAAAGACCAAGGGGTAAAGGATAGTAGTGAGAACTTCATGGCGGTGACAGAGGTGGCTGGGGATGCCCTTGACCCTTACCCAAGAGAAAGGCCACATATCTCTATCATAAGTATCTGAGCTAGGGGTCTAAGGCTAGATAAGGAGGGAACCGCTAAGATTGATGAGTAAGCGACGTTGGGTAGCAAAGGAAAGAAGCTCGGAGGAGTGGAATCTTATAAAAAATGGGGGTCAGATAGAATCTGAATGGGCCAGGCATCGTGAGGGAAATTGTTTGAGAGGACAGAGCAGACAGAATGGATACTCCAATAGTTGACGACGATGGATGCTTTGGCCAAAAAATGGGCGAAGAGCTTTGTCGCAACGCCATTGGAGAATAAGGGAATGGTTTAGGATGAATGGGTGAGAAATGAGTTGGGGAAGGTGGCTGCAAGCTATAAGTAGATGAGACGGTGAATAGAGGTTTCGATGACACATGGGCAGGGAGAGAGGATGATTTGACCAAGAAATCATGACTAGAGGCAGATGAGGCATGGACGTTCCTGAGAAGATCAAAAGAAAGAAAAGTGACTTTTTGTCTCTTATTTTAAGAGTGTAGCGATATGACGAATGATCAAATGAACCGCAATGAAAGCAGATCCTCTCAATCTTACAATGAAAGAGGCTACGATTAACATAGTCCACGTCCAATTAAGGCATTCCGCTTCGAGAAAATAGTCGAATCACATCTGCGATCCAATTTCCATTAGTAAGAAGCTGTCGTCAGTCATCCAATCCTGCACAAGTGCCCTAGTGTTTCATCTAGAAAGGGTACTACATTGATTTTAGATGTTGCTATCTGGCTTAACCCGACCTGAGGAGCGGTTTTGGGCATGAACCGATTCCAAAAGCCGAAGGGGATCTTCCATGATCCAAGTCCATGCGCACACGTGCTTGTGCTGCATTTCCATTCCTAGAATCCAAAACATGACGAGCCAGATCATCGCGTGCCATAGCATCAATGCTTTGGGGGTTGTCTCCTGTTAGAACCGGGACGGTACCGAACCTTAGTACCGATCCGGGTCAGATCGGCACCGATCAGCGGTGAGTTCATGAGGTTGCCCTCGATTCTTGTCCTAAACTTTGAGTGCCACTAGGTCCTGACCAGACACTGTTCCTTGGCCCCTTAGCGTTCTGAATTCCTCCATTCGAGCTAGAAATATTGTCATCATCTCCTCTTGTCGTTTTTGGAGTATATCCTGTCGTTCCAATCGAGATCCAAGTTCCTTATCTCTTTCAAAGTTAAATTGATAGAGGGGTATTCAATAGAGGAAGCCTCATGGATCCTTTCCAATCCAAGGCTATCAGCCTGTAGTAACATCTGTCTATATCCTTTTAACCATGATTGAATCCAAAAGTGATCTGAATCTTAAACAAATCAAAGGTAGGCCCCTAACCTGGAATGTCAAAATGTTGACGTTGGATTTTTGTCAATCGAGTGCAACATCTAAATTTCCGCAACACCTAAATTCCAAATAGCAATCATAGAATAACAATGTAAATCCAGAAGCGGAGTGCATAAAAGTAAAAAGACATTGTGATTTATAGTGGTTTTACAAATTATGCCTATGTGCGCTGTGAGGTAATCACTTGTATATACTATTTTGATTACAATTATAGTCCGTTTGTTTTATAAGAAAGTGGTAAAACAAATCGGGCATTGGCAATGGCAGAGTCTCTGCGTATAAGTGCCTAAAGATCCCACAAAGAAAGTCGTTTGATGTCTTATTTGTAGCTATAGAAGACCTCGGTTCGACCATAAATAATTGAGGAAAAATTGATCAAGTTTTGACCAAGTCAACAAAAATTCCAAATCTGACCCTTATGCTATAAGGATCGGTATCGTTCCCATGAAGGGGTCAGTATTCTTCCATTCATATCCGATTCCATTTCTTTGAATGTCAAGCTTCCAAGTTCGATCACCTTGTTTTAGTCTCAAATCCGGTGTTGATCACCAGTTTTCATTTGATTCCGTTGGATCGATCCATTTGCATATTTTACCGACCTGATTCATTTAGAGTAATACCGATCTGAGTCTTAAACGCAGATCCATGATTTTTCATGTGACTGGACTGCGTTGATCAAGTGTTTTTTGCTTGAACAGTCTAAACATGAATGAGATAACGCACTTAGTTGTTCAGTGAACGTGTAAGAAGTTGACGCTTGTCCCTATTATGTTTTGGAGCTTAATATTATTTCTCACATACAATAATGTGGAGGTTTATTAGCGTTTGTTTATACTAGAATGCCCAAAGTTTATTTTGCAATTATATAAACTCCGTTACTACTTTATATATCTATATCAAGATTGTGTTTTGACCTGTGTTAGTTTGTATAATTATGTTTTTATCTCATTTGATTTTTTATTTTATTTTTGAAATTGAATAATTTACATATAACTTAAAACAGTATGTAACATCTTACATGACAAATGAGTTATATTATTATCTCAAATTGGGTAATTTAAGCGTCTCAAGAGTTCAAAATCTCAGCACCCAACAGCAGAAACTGTAAAACATTAGAAGTCAATTAGCGTAGCGTTTGGTGGCTTCCGAGGCTGGAAGCCTGGAATTAGGTGGACGTAGGCTTATCACCTATCGGAGGATCAAAGCATGAAGCTGGCAATGACGAGGCGGTGAAGCGGCTACCGCTGCAAATTATCCGCTACGCATCACCAACTTACATGTCCAAGCTATCCTGGCCGTTCCGTTTTGTTTCAACGGCTGGTAGGTACTGCAACTCTGCCTGTAGGCGTACTACCGGGTCCATCTGGACAGCTGGATCCGGCTCATTGTCCCATTATTTGCCCCAACCTATTGTACGTTTCATTACGTGGCGCTCGTGGATTGGATAGCAGTGGAAGTAGGGAGGGAAAGAAAAGCTGTTCTGTACTGGCTGCCAGCTGACAGGGCATTTGCCTTTTTCCTTAAAGACAAACATCGCTCTTTACGTGAAGAAGATTTTCTGTTGTAATCTGCAGCCTTGAAAGTTTATTTAGCTTTTAGCCAAAATTAAATTATTTACCTCAGCCCAGTACTTTTATTTTAAGTTTTGGACCCATTATACATGGTGAATTGTTTCGATGGCATCCAATGCCAGGGCATGCTGCAAAATGCAAATAGATTATGCGTGTTAGCTGGGCGGAATCGGACCGAAGAACAAAAGGGTGTTCGCGTTCTGTCCTATAAAACTTTCGAACGTCGATGGATCAAGCAATGAGTTGGCTCGAACATTGTACGTACGAATCAGACAATGGACGTGAAAAATTCTGACAATAGAAAACCATCAAAAAATTTCAAACGGACATATTTTCATATACTTTTTCTTATTTTAAATCATATCCTACATGAAAATCGTACGAACACGATCTTGCCCCTTCGGATCGAGTTGTACAACGGACTGTCATGTCCTACTAATGTCTCTAATAGAAATATATGTAGGTAATTATCTTCATTGCATGATAGGTCATCTCCATATTAGGGTTGAAGGGGTCGGAGCTGATCAGATACAAAAGCGTTTTGCGTTCGAATTACACGAGTCAGACAAGATATTCACTTCAATGCTCTTTGTATAAATTGGAAATTGACATCGTACAATAGATAATTCGTCGATCCTTAATTACGAATAAAATATCTCATAAACTTTTTTGTTCTAATTCATACTTTAAATGAAGAATGAACGAACATCGATGAATAAATTTTGACTTTAAGCTGAGCAACACAATAAAATAACACCCTTAGTCAACATTATCTTAACAAAATTTAATCTAATTTATGTGAGAGTGCTTAATATATTTGGTTTTTAAATTTAATAACTAAAGTAACGTTTGAAAAAATGAAAACTGGCTTGTGATGTAGGAACTACTATATGTCAAAATGATTTTCAATTATTATGGATATCATTATTTGTACATGTATTGAGTGTATATGAAATAGAATTGCTCGTTAGAGATAAACAAATGGTTAGTTCATTTTGAACCAATAAAAAAAATTAGCAAGGTCGACCGGTTTTTTATAGTGGGTCGTACCACTGTACAAATCAAATATTTTAAACTAGAATAACCATTCAAAAAACATAAATCAAACTAAAAAAAAATAAAATCTGAACCAAACGAGCCGATGATATTTGGTTTTGTTTGGATGGTATATTTTGTTACATTAAATTAATTTGATCTTGGAGTTGTAGACATAATTTAAGATTAAAGCAATTAATTTAGTTTGTAGAATGCAAGTATTTTCAAAAGCAAACCAACTTCGAAAAATATTAATATGAATTGAAAGTAAAATAAAAATATTATTAAAGTATTGTAAATAATAGTATTGTCGGTGGTAATTTTCTAATCTTAAAATAATTTAATTTTTATATTTGGTTTAATTTGTCGGTCCAGTTTCCAAATATTAAAATTCAAAACTAACCAATAAATCAAAATAATTTGAAAAAAAAAATTAAAACTAATCAACTAACTAGAAAAATTAAATCAAACATGTGTCGTTAAAACGCTTAGGGGAAACAATGCGGCGGAGGTGTAAAAAGTTATAGCGGAAATAAAACGAGAAAATAACAGGATTTAGCGGATGAGTCTAAAATAACATATAAAATTGTATTTAATGATTATACAAATAAATGATAAATAAATGAAAATTTAAAATTCAACTTAATTATAATTGGCACGTTCTTAATTTTAAATAAATGCATAAGCAAATACATGTGAATAATATAAACTTTTATTTAGCTTGATAAAATTAAATAGAATATTATAGTATTTTATATTCTGAAAAATAGTAGTTAAAAAAATATACTAAAAAACAAACTTATAATTTTATAATGTGTAAATGTCATTTTAAAATTCATTTCTTTTGTAGAAGATATAACGGACATAGCGGAATATAGCTGAAATAATGGGATATAACGAGAATATCAGAATATAACGGGGCTTAAACCGAAAGGCTATTTTAAAGTTTATTTGAAAACAGCATTGCGGTAATAATCCGCTACAGAGCATAAAATGTGTGCTCGTGAGTTAGAAACTTATCATGGCCATCATGTTAGGATATTAACCAATTAAAAAAATGCATAATACCACAACATTTCCTGATGCCAAAACAATCAAGAAAAGAACAGTCAAAAAACAAAGAGAAAACACTGAATGTAGTTAGGTAGCAGGTCCTTTTATCCGTCGTCCACTTATCTTCACGTATTAAAAGGATACCCTCATGATTACTAAAATCCTAATTGGTGTTTAGTGGCCACTAAACAACTTTCACTATATATTATCTCTTTCATTATATTTATTTCATTTGAAATATATCCAACGGACTTAGAGTTCCACTTGCTACGACCAACTATTCTTTCGTTATATTTTCTTTTGCTTTGTACGTTACTTCACAAATTTATTTAAAGATATAATACAAACCAATTATTCAAGTGACAACCAATAGTTTATAACACTGCAATTATGATAGTCAACTAAAATAACAACTCCATTATCTAATGAATACTGAAGAAATTATAATTACTTTATTAAAATGAAATCGTGCACATGTTTATAATTAATTTAAAATATGTTGTGTCCTCAAAATCAATCACAGAAGATAAGATGACTCGAGGAACGAGACCATAAAATGGAAGGGATGACTCTTGTTTTTTTGTTGTTTCTCAAAACACGAAGAATAATTATATTTTTAATTTAGGTGTTAACTTCGTTTTTTAAAACAATTGTTTTCCTCGATTGATTGCATCGTTCGCATTTTTAAATGAAAATGAAAAAAAAAAACTACATCAAGATAAACCAAACAAACGATTGGCTACTAGATATTATCGAATGCGATTTTGTTCACATCTTTTAAGGGATGTGAACAAAACACTCGCTCTCTATTGGTGGAAATTAGGGAGGTCTATATGGGTCCCTTTGATTTCCACCAATCAGGGTGGAGTGTTTTGTTCATATCCCTAAAAAGGATGTGAACAAAATCCTATTCGATATTATCAAGGCCAATCCTTATCCGTTTATCTTGGAATCCCTAATCGCTTTCAAAATGATGAGACATAGAATACGTCATATGTTGAGTATTGATGAAGCCAGTTCCAGTTAATTGCACCTATCATTCAGTTGTCATCGCAAAATCCAATGAGAAACAGACATGAGTTGTAGGGCTTCCTGGGGCCTTTAATTTGAAGATAGAATATTCCCCACTTTTGTATGATCGTCTCTTGTACAAAGATACTACTTATCAATAATTATGCACATCCTGGTCGTCCGTATAATTTCAAACTTTTGACGACTTTCTAGTTTCTACGATGTATTATTCGTTTGTCCCGGATCCTTTGGATCCTTTGTGCTCTCTATCCCCAATCCATTACATACATTTGTTCATTGGTTATCAAATAGGACAAGCCATAACTTTAAAATTGACTACACGGTCACACAATTGGTTTTATACATGTGCTATCCTTTATACCAATTTTTTTAATCCTGATAAATTAAAAGAAAGAAACTTGAAGTTATTGAAAATATGTTTTTTCATGACATCGACAACCTGAGTTTAGACATGGTGCTTCTGTTGGTCATAGAAATTGGTTTTTATACATGGTACTTCTGTTGTTCTACAGAATATACAAACCTATCATGTGAGGTAAAATAAAAACTGGTTTTTTCATAACTTAATAATAACTGGTTGATAACCCGTAGAAATACAGTAGAACGAGATTGGTAAAATAAAAACTACAACATAGTTAGTGCATAATTGATTCATAAGCTAGGACCATCATAAAATAAAACACAAGGTTAGAAAATCAAGCAAGCTTCATAACTAGGTATCGCCATATTGGTTCCATAAATGATCCATAAGATCATTCTGCAGCCGGATATAGAGTTGTGCATTTCTAAACACAACCTGACGGTTCAAATGAATGTTGAAGTCCTCTTCTGTTAGCGGTGTGTTATGTCGGAATACTTAGGGTGGTTGCGAAGCACCTTCATATTCATAGTGGCGTTGCCCTTCATCCATATCTCTTTCATCTTCTATAATCATGTTGTGTAGAACGATGCAGGCAAACATGATTGTAGACATCTTTTTCCTAGACCACAAACGACATGGATTACTTATCATTGCAAATCTAGATTGTAAAACACCGAAAGCACATTCTACATCTTTTCTTTGTCCCTCCTGCATCGTCGCGAATTTGACTTATTTAGGAGTCAATGGATTTGGACATGTTTTAACAATGGTGCTCCATTTCGAGTAAATGCCGTCAGATAGGTAGTAGTCATGGTCGTAAGTATTTATGCCTAGGGTAAATGTTAAAGGAGTTACCTGGCCTTGAGCAAGATCATTGAGCAAATGGGATCTTTCTATAACATTTAAGTCATTATTCGAACCGGAGATTCCAAAGAAAGCGTGTCATATCCACAGATCGTACGATGTCACAGCTTTCAAAATGATGGTTGGTCGCTTTTCCTTCCCGTTGTACGCACCTTGTAATCCTTTAGGGCAGTTCTTCCATTCCCAGTGCATACAGTCCAGGCTCCCTAACATTCCCGATCATCCTCTGCTTTCGTGCATCTCTCTTATTCGCACTACATCTGCTTCGTTCGGAGACCTTAAGTATTCTTCTCCGTAGATGTCCACCACAGCTTGACAGAAATTTTCAAGTGTGTCTAGTGCTGTGCTCTTTGCTATTCGGCATGCATCGTCCGATGCATCAGCAGGAGTGCAATATGCTAACATTCTCATAGCGGCCGTCATTTTCTGAAAACCGGACAACCCCTGCGTCTTCGATGCATTTTATTTGTACTTAAAGTAATCATTGTTCCTTGAATACCCACCAATATCCGAAGAAATAGATTTCTCCGCATACTAAATCTTCTACGAAACATATCAGGCCCGTAAGTGCAATTGTCATTGAAGTAATTTTGCATCAGAGACTTATGGTATTTAGCATGATTTCGGTGTATAAATCTCCTTCCAGGAACTGATCCCCCTTGACTTGTGGATGATGACATGTAGGCTTCATGGTATAAGTCATGTATTTCCTGTATTTCTTCAGCTTCCTCTTGAAGGATTTCCTCTTCCTCCGAATCGCTATTAAAATCCATGATGCATTCATCAAATAGGAATCCATTTTTGTTTGTGAATGTGTTTTGATATGAGATATGGTTGCGATGTTGCTGTTGTATATAAGGTATGAGTTCTTGGTCAATGGGTAGCTTTATTGGGTGGAGTGTGCTCATTTATTGGCCAAAGCACTCCTTTATTGAATAGAGTGCTCATTTATTGGACAAAGTGCAGTTTTATTGGACAAAGTGCTCCTTTATTGGACAGAGCGCTCCTTTATTGGACAGAGCGCTCATTTATTGGACAGAGTGCTCCTTTGTTGGATATAGAGCTCCTTTTTTGGACTGGGTGCCACCAAATTGGTACGCGTGCTCCTTTATCGGTACATGTCTTAGTCAAGTTCATGTTGTGTAGGGTCGTCCACGTAATAGCTGCTTAGGAATTTATGTGTGCAAGGTCGTCCAGGTAATGTAGCCATAGAATTTAACAAGTAGGATCGTCCATGTAGTAACCCGTGTTGAATGCCAACCCAAAACGATAGTAAATAAAATTAAAATCCTTTATTTTATATTTTTTTGAGAAATAAATTATATTTCAATGTTTTTCTATCACGGCTATAGTGGGAATTGATTAGTGCATGGTGTAGATTCTCTATCATGGCATTAACAGTGTCCAGTGCTAGTGTATAGTGTAGATTCTCTATCTTGGCGACAGTGGACAATGACTAGTGCATAGTGGAGATTCTCTATCACTGACGTTCTGAGCATTGGACTTTGCGTAATATTTGTATTATTAAAGTGCATATCCTTATATATCCCAGTTTTTAGTAATAAAAACAACAATAAGATAGTTTCCACACAAACATACGAATCACAATATTACAACATTAAGAAATGCCAAACTACAATTGTACGAACCACAAAAACTGAACACATAAACATCAATCAAAGTACAATAAAACATGATAAGATAGCTTCCTCATAGGCCTACCACAGACGCGGGAAAAATCCAGCTCTGGTTGGCTCAGCAACAATCTTGTTTAAACGTCTTATTTTGGCTTGCGCTTCCAGTGCATATTGAACTCCATGTTCGCACATCGAAGGGTCAATCCACTGCTTAAAATAACAACAATCAGTTTCATCAGGAAAAACCTTGTGGTCCTTGTAGGCTGCACAACCGAAAAAACGACGACCAACATTTTTTTGGTTTTCGAAACAATGACCACCGATTTTTCTTCACAACAACATAAAGGGTTGGATCCACCCGGACCTAGTGGCTCGACAACGCGCCCTTCAACTACCCTTTCTTTTCCAGGTCGCTGATTTGATACCGCCTCATCGTCATTTCCCAAGTTGGCCATGGTGGAGCCTACACGTTCTTTTCCCTATTTCGACATACACCAATAAGGCAACTATGCTATTTTCTTTTCAAGTAGAAGGCTGGAATGGGAAAAGAGAAAGGAGTAGGTGGTTGGAAGAAAAGAAATCAGGAATGAGGGTTTAGCCTGCTTCAGAGAAGCCGATATATATAGCAAAAAATAGGGTCGTCCACAACGATATTACAAGCGAAAAACAGGGTTAGCCCCATCTATATACAGTCAATGAAGCGTACATCGTGTCGCGCGCTGCTTTATTGGTTGAGTTCCAAGCCAAAACGATTTTACTCTAAATAAGAAACGTTTATTTTATTTAAATAAACGTTATAATTTATAAAGGATTTCCACAACGACTATTTGAAATTTTGATTTGGACATAAAACAAAATATACAACATTGAAACTCTATTTTTCTCTTCCATTATAAAAATACTATCAATTCGATTCGAAAGTTTTTTATTTCAAAGAAATCCGACTTAAATTGAATCCTCTACAACCAATTAAAGTTCAAAACGTTATGTTACGAACTATCACGCTGTTGCAGTTCGTTTTATAATTAAATTATAAATAAAATGATTCAAACATCGTTTTATAATTAAACGTTTCAAACATCGTTTAACATTACACAGAGCGTCATAAAATGTAGATAATAAAGGGACTAGTACATAGAACATCATAAAATATAGTTGTCGATAGTAATATACATAAAATGTAGATAATATAGTACAACATGCATCAACGTGACATATGACAACGAGGAAACATGAAAGAATAACATAAAGTCCACTACATCAATCCCCACACATATATACATCATGATTAAAAAACAAAATACCATCAGCATGATCCTCATCAAAGTCATCCTAAATCCGTAGCATCATCGTCATCATCGTGCTCAGACTCCTCACCATCCTCCTCCATGTCACCCCCGCTATCACTACCGTCATAATAAGGAAAATCATCATCGCCACTACCTAATCCTCCACCCCCACCTAATCCTCTACCCCCTCCCAGTCCGCCATCACCATCTAATCCTCCATCACCACGTAATCCTCCTCCCCTTCCCAGTTCGCCATCACCACCTAATCCTCCTCCCCCTCCCAGTCTGCCATCACCACCTAATCCTCCATCCCCTCCCGGTCCTCCAGCAGCACCTGAACCTCCACCAGTACATGACCCCTCCAACCGTACCAGATGCTCCTGTATCACCACCCCCTGCTGCTGCTAGTCTGGCCTGTAAGTCGTCGATCTTCTCCTGCAAACCTTAAACTATGGCCTAGTGCTCCTGATATAAGGACTGAGAATGTAGCAGTGCCATCTCCAGATAGCGACAATATGTATCCTATGATGGTCTAGCCGAGGTGCATACTGCAAATATAGAACATATAAAATCAGTTTCTACAACTTAGAACGTACAAGGTAATAAATCCATAAGTAAGAAGAATACATCATGTGCTGGATATAATCTAGCAGTAGGGGCCACTGTGTACCGCTAAGATCAAAAGCCTGAAATGTATCGGCTAGAGCGAAATCCATAGACTGGTCAGAGATCTGTGTAGGGGTCGGGTCAAAAGTAAACGGTGGAGGATGAACTCTACCAGTAACCAATCAGGGACCAATGTGATCGGAGTTCACACCCCACATACAATCCGGCAACAAGTATCGCCTAGGAGCTACCCGAACCAATAAGGGTCAAAATTTGTGTCGGGTATGTAAAACTTGGTCGTATCAGCCCATCTTCCCTTTGTTAGACCCTGTATGTGCTGTATTCCTATAAAACAACGAGGCACGAACATATCATCGGGAAGAGGTGGATCTCCTGGTACGTGCAACTGGCCAGGGCCCTGATAATAACACCGGTCACCCAAGTACCAAATAGGAAGGTGTGCCGGTGGGAGCAAAAGGGCCCGACGAAGAGATAAACGACATATAATGACGAGTGGGTGGTCATCAGGTAGCGGACCGCCTGCTGAAAGTAATGTCCAATAAGAATTCCAAGGTGCTCATAATATGTTTCCCCTCTCCCTCAAATCTAACTGAGTACGGGCCTCCGTCAAATCGTGTCTTACACCAGAAGGAACACGCCGGACTAGGCGACTGTTCTCCCATCTACGCATATGTGGGAAAAAGGACTCGGCAGTATGACTGTCGATGGGCAACTTGCGTGGATGCATGTTGGTCGTGTACTCGTAGTACCAGCACGGCAACATGTACCAAAATCCAAACATCTGCGGAACCGCTCCAAAAGCGTAAGAGTCAAGAGCGTTATAAAGATAACCCAAAATAGCAGTGCCCCAATCAACCATATGCAGCTGATCTAAATCGGCTAACGCTTCTAGATAGCCCAATCTAATCTTTCTCCGCTGGTTCAAAAATAATGTCGAACTAAGGAGATATAAAATGGTGGCCCGATATACTGTGTCATGGAAATCCACTACATCGAGATGTACTGTAATGTAATCAAGTAAATATGTGACTGAAACGGCACCATGGGAGATATGAGCTGCAGACAAATCTGGCAAATACTGCAGGTAAGACTCGGTGACTCATAGGAGGTATCGAATGGGCAGGAGACTCTATCGGGGCGACCAATCTCAATCCCCGTAACCATGTAAAAATCTATTTGGGTGGTACCTAGCTCAAAATAGGGGAAGTGAAATGTGTGTGTCGTAGGCCACCATCTCTCTGATAAGGCCTCTACTAAAGGTCGATCGAAGGACCGGGGAGGTATAATCTGTAAAAATTGTCCGAACGGACTAGCCTAGCCTCTCTCGAATATGTAATGGCAATATGTCAAGGGCCTGTGTGCTAAACTTCGCCCAACAACTACGAAGGTAAACGTAAGTGCCCTAAATGTTAAAAGTATAACAGCTCAATAACTATATAATCAACAGTTCATACTACAAAAAATTATAACGTAAATGCACTAAAATATAACTATGAAACCAACAGGTCAAGCTTCCTACGTAATACAGTAAACTATTCACCAGTTCAATAAATGTAAATGTTAAAATTATAACAGTTCAATAACTATATAATCAACAGTTCATACTACTAAAAATTATAACTTAAATGTATTAAACTATAACTATAAAACCAACAGATCAAGCTCTCTGCGTAATATAGTAAACTATTCAACAGTTCAATATATATGAATGATAAAATTAGAATTTGTACCGGGACGGTGTCGAGCGCGGTAAACGAACGGTGCGTGAATCCCTCTGGCAACTCGTGAAGGATCCGTAAGGCCTCAAGCGTAGTCCCTGCTGGTGGAGGAAGGTGCGCTGGACCAGCTGCATCGTCCAGCTGAGCTGGAACTATACGTCTCGCTATCTTCGTTATGCGTGGCGGCATCCCGACGTTCAGAACAATAAAAAAATTAAAAAAATGATGAAATTTGGCTAAGTACGGAGAAATCAACACTACTAGAAAATGCTGTTTAAGTGATGGGAAATTCCATCCCAAATCCATCACAAAACAATATTTTGCTACGGATTTGTGATGGATATTACCGTCCCAATTCATTAGGTGCTAGATCCGTCACAAAATGGTTAGTGACGGAAAGTCAACAAAGTTTGTGATGTTTTTCTCATGGTACGTAGCAAACCATTTATTTTTCTATATATTTATTTAAAAAGCATGTAAACTTATTTCAAATTTCCATCACGGATCCATTGAAAATTTGCTATGGGTTTGTGCTTAACATAGAAATGTGTTTATTTTATGATCTTATATTTTATATCTTTTGTAAATAAATAAATATTACTTTTGGTATTTTTGGTGTATTTTCACAGGTTATCAATAAATGTCTCATTCATTTCAATTAAAGGCCAATTTCAAAGAAAATGCTACTTCTCCATATTAACGCTATCTCAATTGCAAAAGAAGTTGTAGCTCACATTTAATTTGGCGCAATCCTCTTCAAGAATTCAAATTCAATGAATCACATTTAACTTCCATGCAAAGAGAAAGGGAAGGCTTTGATTACAAATCTCCAATTAAGCATATGTTTATCTTCCCGCTGACCGTGCCACACATAAAAAGAAATACATTGATTACAATTTTTCAAATCAAGCACCATGAAAGGAATATTCCTTTATCTGTGGAAAGAATTTATATCATTCTTGGCCTTATTATTTTCATAGAAAGGGGACTACATTCTTATAAATACACCTTGTATCCATTGTAAATACCATCCCAATTTTCCTGTATTCTATTCTCTATTAATAAAGCTCTCTTTTCTTTTAATTCTGTAATTTTTATTTTCATGGCAATATGTGTTGTCTAGTCAATTAGATTTGCTAGAACACAATTGCTATTGCAATTTTAATATTCATTAGTGATTGACCGTCTGATTAGATTCAGCGGTAATCCTAATTTTATTTTCCTGTTAATTTATTTCCATTTTGCAAGTCTATTTCCAGCAATCTGTTTATTTTCTAATCATTGAATTGATTATAGATTCGATTAGATTCGAATCTGTTGTGAATTCAATCGCAGTTTTACTTTGTAATTACAACTTTAGTTATCGGTTCAATTAGATTTGTTCTGAACTGAATTGTAATTTCAATTTTATCCCATCTTCAAGATTTATCTAACTCGCCCACGAAATTATATAAATAATTTGATTTAATTTATCCTCCCTGTGTTCGACCTGCATACTACACACCTGTACGCTTGCAGTATTTAAATTAAAATTCGCGCTTTTCTAATTCATACGAAAGCGACGATCAAGTTTTTGGCGCCGTTGCCGGGGAGGTAACGATTAAATTTTATTATTTATTTAATTTTTGATTCGTGTTAGTTTTTGTTCATATTTTCCTTCTGTGTTCTTGTATGTATATTAAAAAAAAATCTTGATTGGTTAGATTTAGTGTTGTTCAATGATACCGTAATCTTCCAAATAAGGAAAAAAAAACTATAACTTGCCTTTTCCATTGATTTTCTGTCTTTGCCATTCGTTTTCTTTTACTTCTTTCCTTTTTTTCAATCATTCTCCTCCTTTGTACAAATTTCTTTCTTGTTTTACAAGCCTAACAAAAAAAAATCTTTCAATTTTCTATTATTTCTTTCCATCTTTCCATTTTATTTCCAATCTTCTACATTCTCTTTCTATTTTTACAATAATTAAATTTTTTTTTATCCATTTTCAATTCCTTTCCTACTTTACAAGTTATTGCCTTCTCTGTACATTGCTTCCCTTCTTCTCTTTACAAATTTCTTCTCTGGCCATTAACTCATACATTATTTTCTGCACCCCAAACTCCCCACCATCGCTCAAACTACTCAAATCCTCTTCCCACCATCGCTCCCCCTAGAGCCAATTCAACCACGAACCGTTCATCAACAGTCACAAGAATTTGCCGGTTTTCCAATTGTTTTCATTGATTTCTTTTTTTTCGATTAATTCTTTCTCTTTTTCAACTTTTTGTTCCTTGTGCATTTCTTTTTTACTTTTACAACGAAAAAAACAATTTTTCTTTAATTTCTTTCCTTTTCACTCTTTCCAATACATTAATTTCTGCTTTCCTTTGAAAAAAAAAACTCTTTTTGAAAACTTTCCTTTCTTTGCCTTGTAGTTAATTCTCTGCATTGCCACTAGATTTCTTTCCTTTTTATTCAATTTATTTCTTTTCTTTCCCTTTTACATTTTGTTTTCTACTTTTACAAAAAACAAAAAACAAATTTTCTTTCCTTTCTCTCTTCATATTTCTTCTTTCTTCTGTTTTTTTCTTTCTTTCATATTTCTTCTGCCTATCACATTCTACTCATCTTCAATGTTCACACCTTCAACCAGCATCATCCCTTAATCAAAATCCACTTCTTTCAACAAACAACAACCAAACCACCATCAATTCCACAACTCATACATCGTCCTCCACCTCTCTTGCCACAAACCCATCACCATTCAAATCTTACCACCACACCTGAAGCCGCCCATCCACCTCATCAGACCCCAACACGCAGATCCACGCAATCAAAAGATCGAACCCCTAAGTCAAAATCAGACCCCAAATCACAAAACCCCAATCCGATTCGAATTGAATCGGTTCCAGAAAGAAAAAAAAGAGAAAAAAAAAGAGACGAAAGAGTGAATTTTTTTGTGGATGGTTCGATTGTGAGAGTTATAAAAGGATCATGATTGTATTCAATTGGTATTGAAAAGGCAAGTAATTTTTATTTAGGGGCGTGAGTATTTTGGGTTTGATTTCTTGTGTTTTTGAGGTGTTCATCATGCATTTTATTACCCATTAAGTTTGTGGGTACTGAGTACAAGGGTGTGTGGTTTTATTTGGTATTGAGTAAAAGGGCATTTGTTCTGTGAGAACAGATAATAAAAAGTGGCGTGATTCTTGCATTTGACTGTCTCTTTGGGAAATTTGTTTCCATTTGTTTGGAACGCAATTGCAGTGCGTGGTTTCTAAATTTTGAGTGCTTGACCATTTTTGATGCACTAGGCTATTTTTGTTGAGTTTTTGTTTTGTTGAGTCTAGTTTGTTATTAGTTGTCCTTGTTTATTTTTTTTTTCCTTTTTGCCTATCTGCTTATTTGATGAACTTAGCTTAGTGTTTCTTTTTGTTCTTTTTTTTTGGGAAGTGTCATTTAGCTTAGTTGTGTTTTACTTTTATTTTTTTCTTCCTAGTCTATTCTTTTGTTTTAGTTTTTTTTTTTCCTTTCTTTTGTTGTTTTATTTCTTTTCAAAAAAAAAAATCAAACATCAGAGCCAAGGCCAGAAAGCATTCAAGTAATCAAGTAAAGGTTTTGAAAGTCAAGCAAAGCAAAATAGTGGAGTTGAATAGCTAGCACTACTCAAATTACACTGGACGGGCTGCCATACCCCACTGTAATATTTTCTGAACTCTACAGGTGCTCTGCTGCAAAGAAAAAATTATAGACATTGCTTGTAAAAATCTTCTGCAGGGGCAGTGGCTTGCTATGTACAATTTTTAATTTCTGCAATTATTCTGTCTGATTGTTGTGAGTTGAAATTTCCATAACTACTGTCATCATTCTCATCGTTTCTCAACAATAAAATCTGATTAGATATTTCAAAATAATATAATTGAAAAGTGGTGCTTTGTGAAGTTGACTGTCTCGTACAATTGGATCGCGGATATATATTAGTTCAATTTTTTTGAACTTCTAGCAAAAGAGGTTGCATACTACCCGTAAAACATTGGTCGTATCCCTTAGTATTTATACTATACGTGAACGGCCATAAGACCCTCTTTCCCTTTCTAATTGAGTCAGTTAATTAATAGAGCACAACTTAGTATTTTATATTATTTTTGAAGTGAGAGTAATTTCTGTCTTGCATTGACTTCTTTAAAATGTCTGATTCAAAAAAATCATTGAGAGAAATGTGGGATAATAATCGGAGTAGACGTCCTCTTGAAGAGTATGACTATGAATTACAACTCATGAAGCAAAATTTTCCAAAATTTCGTGAGTCTAATGTCAACAATTTTCAAAATTTTCCAACTGACCAACATTTTCAAAATCATATAAATGAACGAAATTGCGACTTCACTTCAAATTTCAATAATTTCGATTATGAGCCACATCCACATCAAAATAGCTTTGAATCCCAATATAGCTTTGATTCACACCAATATGAGGTTGAAAACCAAAATTTTCAAAATTATAACCCATATCAACATCTTGAAAATAACCAAAATTGCAATTTTCCCTCGAATTTCAACAGTTTTGGTTACGAACATAATTTTTACAATCAAGATGATTTCTAATATCAAATTGAAAATTCAAACAACTACTACATTGGAAATAATATTGATTGTGAAATTGATGTGGACTATAATTTTGAGAATCAAGAAATCCAAAATGAGGGCTCTCAAATCAACGATTCTGAAGAATGTCATTTTGATGAGAGTGAAGAAAGGCTAAATAAGAAGATGGATGAACTTCTTTGTTTAATGGCATCTTTGAAAGAACAACAAGAGCAACAAAATCAAATTCAAACAAGCGATAAATCAGAAAATAATCCATTCTTTACTGATAGTGAAAATTTTCAGATAACAACTTTGGAAATTGAGAATAACGATCTAAATGAAGTTGTTCAAAATTCAACAAATGATTTGGACTTCGATTCTTTTCAGGAAAACGGTTTAAGCTCAGATTTTGATCTCTCTCTTTCAGGATGCGAAAAACTTGAAATTTTTGAATTTGAACAAAATGAAAATGTTGAATTTTTTGAAAACTCAGAATTGGAAAAGGATTTTAATGAACATGAATTTTTTGGATTGTATGAGGATAAGTTGCCAAATGAGGAAACTTCCAACAAATTTGAAGTTGTCAGTGTCAAAAATACGTTGTCAATGAATCAAATTGAGAAATGTGATCACATAATCTTGAACAACACTCAGAATTTAAATTTCACGATTGCAACTGAGTTTATATACGATCACAAATTTTTGAACAATTACACTGATAAATTTGTGGAACACATGAATTATTTTTGGAATGCTGGCTTGCTTGAAAAACTTCATGTTAGAATGACCCTGGACATTTATCTACTGGAATATAAATCCAGGTATAAAGATGAGATGGTTTTCAAAACCCTTTTCTTATTAGAAAACATGCCTAGACATAGTGGAAATGAAATTCATCGGGCTAGAACCAAGTGTGGGGGGAAAAGTTGGTGGCATTCTTTGCATCGCATGCATCGTAAACACATATATCATCGTACATATGATTTTCATTCACATATAGTGGCTAAACTTCATTTCATTTTACAAATAATTTTACAACTCATTCACCTTTGGGTACGATCTTTCAAATTTAGGAAACGTTCACAGTGTGGACATTGTTTTGTCCAAGTGTGGGGGGAGTCTGCATTTCATTCATTTTTGTTTTTTTTCTTTATTTTTTTCTTCTTTTCATTTTCAGCCATTTAAATAGGACCATCATGCAGTTTAGATCGTAGTAACATGCCATTTTTTTTGAAACATGACTCATTTTAGATTGATACAACAAAATAAGTTAAGGATTGTTAATCAGTTGATAGTATTTTTTTCTCTCAGCTAAGATCAAACAAGAAATATAATGAAAAGTTTAATTTTGAGGGATAATAGTGTAACCGGTACATAGGGAGATTCTTAGGTGATGGCCATGTAATTTATTCTATATTGTAGTCTTTGTTTAAATAAGTGGAAGACTTAAAATACTTATATTGGCTTTTCGAATCTTTAAAACTAAGTTGTGTTAAGCTGAATTCGCGTAACTCTCTCTTGTTCTTATATTTTCAATAATAATAAAAGCAATCCAAGGGTATCCAACATTGCTTGTATATCTAGCGTTGGTGTGCAAACCCGCCAAGCTCTATCTGACATGTTGTTGACAAAGTCAGCGTTGGAATATCTTGGTCTCATTTTATGAGATTGGACACCTAAGGATTACCGACACGTTGTTGACAAAGTCAAAGTCGGCCTGCATAATCCGCCAAGCTCTTTACCCACTCTCTGTTAGTCCGCGAGGCAGTGCATGGGTGGTAAACCTTGGTCTTCTGAGTTAGGTGTATGTACTTAATCATAAATTTTAATTTTATAGCGATAGAGAATAAGCGATGATGCCCAAACATTTCTTGACCTTATTGATTTGACTAGCCATACGCAAGGAAATTAGAATACCACTTTACAAACTGTGACAAGCAAACTAAGAATTTATTTCATGGTTGCACTATGTTATCGAACGAACTAACTGACCAAACTGGAATTTAACATTTGAAAACTTGATTTATACTGAAAATTTGTGACAGGTTGAGATATCTAAAATAAAATCAACTGACTAGAAATTGTTAATTTAATTTGTTGTACCACTTTAAACAAGTCTTGTTTTCATTTTTTGTTTTTATTTTGCATATGTCCATTGCATTCATGTAGTTTCATTAGAATCATAGCATACTGCATTTGGATTTTGTGGGTAGTATCCGCTGAAAGCCCTCACGAGACACCACTCGTCCTACTAGGGACACCTAAAGGTTTAACGGCTTGTTGCATACGCTCAATGCAATCGTGTTTCCTACGAAAGTGTGACCTATCTAGTTTAGTTTTTTCATTTCTTGTTTTACTCGAGGACGAGTAAAAGATAAGTGTGGGGGTATTTGATTAACATAGAAATGTGTTTATTTTATGATCTTATATTTTATATCTTTTGTAAATAAATAAATATTACTTTTGGTATTTTTGGTGTATTTTCACAGGTTATCAATAAATGTCTCATTCATTTCAATTAAAGGCCAATTTCAAAGAAAATGCTACTTCTCCATATTAACGCTATCTCAATTGCAAAAGAAGTTGTAGCTCACATTTAATTTGGCGCAATCCTCTCCAAGAATTCAAATTCAATGAATCACATTTAACTTCCATGCAAAGAGAAAGGGAAGGCTTTGATTACAAATCTCCAATTAAGCATATGTTTATCTTCCCGCTGACCGTGCCACACATAAAAAGAAATACATTGATTACAATTTTTCAAATCAAGCACCATGAAAGGAATATTCCTTTATCTGTGGAAAGAATTTATATCATTCTTGGCCTTATTATTTTCATAGAAAGGGGACTACATTCTTATAAATACACCTTGTATCCATTGTAAATACCATCCCAATTTTCCTGTATTCTATTCTCTATTAATAAAGCTCTCTTTTCTTTTAATTCTGTAATTTTTATTTTCATGGCAATATGTGTTGTCTAGTCAATTAGATTTGCTAGAACACAATTGCTATTGCAATTTTAATATTCATTAGTGATTGACCGTCTGATTAGATTCAGCGGTAATCCTAATTTTATTTTCCTGTTAATTTATTTCCATTTTGCAAGTCTATTTCCAGCAATCTGTTTATTTTCTAATCATTGAATTGATTATAGATTCGATTAGATTCGAATCTGTTGTGAATTCAATCGCAGTTTTACTTTGTAATTACAACTTTAGTTATCGGTTCAATTAGATTTGTTCTGAACTGAATTGTAATTTCAATTTTATCCCATCTTCAAGATTTATCTAACTCGCCCACGAAATTATATAAATAATTTGATTTAATTTATCCTCCCTGTGTTCGACCTGCATACTACACACCTGTACGCTTGCAGTATTTAAATTAAAATTCGCGCTTTTCTAATTCATACGAAAGCGACGATCAATTTGCTACGGTACATTTATTCTTTTGAACAACATACTGCTCATATATTAAAAAGCATGTAAACTTATATAAACCTACTTAAATAATTTAAACTGCTCATATATTAAACATATTGAAATTTAACAACATACATAAATTAAGATTAAATGATATCCAGACAATATCCATAATACAAGTTTCATAACATATGTATCAAGTATGCATAGACAAAATACACAGACCCAATAAAATGTGCTTACAAAGCCAAAAACCATTAAATTCTTCGAGGATGCAACAACCAGCTAGCTTTTGAGATAAAAATCCTTACTTACCTGTAATGAAGAAATTTAATAATTAATAATCAAATATAATATGTTAGTACAATTACTTTTTAAATTTAGATACAGTAAGAGCAAAAAGGAATTCTCCTGGTAGGATACAATTAAGAGCATTGCAGCAATATGATTTGGTTTATAGCAGATACAAGTAAAATGTAATGGGATCGGAGATGTATCACCAAAAAAATTATTGTAAGTGCATTAGCACTCGATACAAAAAAAGTTGAATATGATTTTAATTATAGGTCTGCATCCAGTCTTCCAGTAAAGAAGAAAATGATCCGCTCATATAAGATAAGATCAAGCAGCTATATTTATAGACACACAACCCCCCATTATATATGCATGTTATTTGAATTAGCATATTGAAGAAATTGCATTCATGTTGTAAAAGGACGATAATATGTTCTCTTTTATACTGTTTTACCTCATTCAAATTTTCATTCTGACTCCTTTTGCTTGCTTCCCTTTGCCTAGCAAGCACTCTACTCAGTCTCACTCTTCTAAAAATCATATGCTGGAAGAGGAAGATCTTCAATCTGCAGCAGCATAACATCCATAAGCAGTACTTAACCTATTACAACAAAATAAGAGAGGTCAAATTATTTAACAATTGACTGCTACATGCTATATACAAAAGAAACTCAGACATATATACTTTCGCTGCCCACAATTCAAGCATAATTTTGTTGTAACACAATGGGACTTTCTGTTTTCATTTGTTTTTATTTTGGTTTTTCGGAAGTGTGGAGATAACAGCTTGGCATTCTCCTTTTGGCTTTAATATACATATCAATTAAAAAAACTAAATATGAAAACTGACAAAAGCAGAAAAGTAAACACATAGGTAACTAAAATATGTGTCATTTTGAACTCCATACAGGCAACCAGCTAAAAATATGTGTCAAAAGGGTAAATAAAGTTTAAACTCAATATGCATATTAGCATATATCCCAAACATTAGTTTAAGCTGTGGTATCAAAATATATGTTAAGTTTTTGCATCTCCATATAACAACCAACTAAAATATGCTATTGCTTAAACAAAATATTGATATTCCAACTTACTGTATAGTAGCTTCCTTCTGGTCAATTGTTCTTTTCTTTCCAAGAATTGTTCAAAATATAAAGCTTCAAGTCCCACAAAAACTGAAAAAGGATAGACACAAGTATTAGACATGCAAAAGCATTGAAGACTGCAAGAATGTAGACTGATAATATAAACAAACATTAAACAATGCAACTAAATATGTGGACAAACAAACGACATTCAAAAATCAAAATTCACATAGAAAAAACTTACCCATATATAGACTAATATATAGTATGAAGAAATTTAAATGGTGTGGTAAAATAGAAAGAAAGTGAAATGAATTTAAAGGAGGAATTGCTACTGTGGTTATGGTGATATGTTTGGTATTGGAAGACTAAACTTCATCCCTCATAGTTTATTGGATACTTTGAATTGAAATAAAACTCCAGCAAAATACAATCTTTACTTCAAAACCCCTAAAAGATTTCACTACATACGCCCAAATCAGCACCCAAAATCATAAACAAACGCAAAACACTGAACGCTGTTATATATTTGGCAAAAAAGATAAGTTGAAAAGCGAGTTCAGACTATTTACCTGGAAGATTGGCGTCTCTGTGCCTAGAAAATCTACATACCCTGTAAAATGAAAAACAATTTTAGTCAATTAGAAGAATGTTCAAATAATATAGTAATAAAGTAAGAATCCTTAAATTAATCAAAATTCATAGCATTTAATTGGAAAGAAAATCGAAAATCAAAGAGTAAAATGCCCTAAATTGAAATCGAAATTACATGAACAAAGGTTTTGAAAATCAAATACTGGAAGAACATAGAAAGACGTTACCAAACAATGACGGAAATCAAATCTTCATCCGAAAAAAGATTGAGGAGACGAACCACCTTTTTTTGGTTCGAAGAAATAAAAGAAGAGGGAGCAAGGTCGAGGAGATCCGAATGAATTTCATTAGCGTGAGGACAAAGGAGAAACGGGGATGACATGTTAGGATCGCTGGATTGAAATCTGGACCGCTAGTTGATAACTAATCTAACGGATGAGAACCTATGGAATCAAGGGTGCGGATGGGTAATGAATACAACCTAGAGGGACTATAATTTTACGCTTATCTATTCAATGTATACATCTTAAATGGACAATAAAAGCGATTAATGGGAAACCGATCTACATTATTTTCCAATCGTTTCGCAAAAAGTAGTTTTGCACAGCAAATCTATTTTAATACAACAAAAGCTACAAATACCCATTAAATATTTGATAAATAATGTGAATATAATAAATTTACAACACTAAAAAGCCTGTACGGTTTTAAAATTTAACAACATCCCAAAAGAATTACGAAGAAACAAAATATAACACAATGGAAAAGAATAATTATAAAACATTGTTTTTTTACAACTATTTAAATGGAGTTGTAGAATTTTGATTGTAATACAACATTTGTATGATAACAACTATCTATGAAGATTGACTACAACGTTTTTTTTCAAAGAACTGTTAAAACTCTGACTTTTACGCAATACTTTATAGAGTTGTTGCAAATTTCTAGTTGTAAAATGGTATTTTTTGTTGTAGTGTTAATTATTATATAATTACTAATAGTTAATTATTTAGTAATAATTATTAAAAAGTTAGTTATTAAAAAATATTTTAATAATTTATTATTAGTATTTTTACTTCTTAATTATAATTGAATATTAATTATTAAATAGAATATGTTATGCATATTTTATTAGTTATTTAATATTTGTTGTTAATTTGTTTTACTAATCATTAAATGTAATTAATAATTGTTAAATATAATTTACACACTATTAATAACTAACCAAGATAATCGTAATTATTAATACATCTCTTATATTTTAAGATAAAAACAAACTTACAAATCTACGATAAACATGTGATAAATTTGTAAAGGATTTCTTAAGATATATTTATTTTTATCAAAAAAGTTAATTGTATATTACATCACCAATCCATGCTAAATCTACATAAAAATTGCTACAGGGTTGTGACTTCTTGTTGCAACAATATTTTACTTAATTTTAGCATAAAATTTAGTGACTTTATAACTATAAATGACAATTCCATAGCTGATTTGCGATGGATTTTCCATGATCTGTGACAAATAGCATTTGATATCACTTCTCCTATTTTAAAGCAAAATTTTAGTTGTGATTTTCATATTCATGACAATTCCATGACTGATTTGCCACGGATTTGTTAGGAATTCATGTTACGTCACAAAAAATATGTTGGTCAACAAAAAGAATTATTAGAAAAAAAAAATTAAAAATTCAACTCAGATCCATCTCAGATCCGACACAATTTTGCTATGGATTTTTCCGTCACAATAACTACGTCACTAAAACAGCATTTTCTAGTAGTGCAAGGCCTCCCACACCATACTTATAGGCGCAAGGGCCGCACGCGCCGATTCTATCGGCTTGCAAGTGACGCGCCAATAAAATCTGCGCCCGATTATTGGGAGATACCAAAGATATCTTCTTGAATGTTGCGGGTCGTAATGTTTCGATCCGTAACCTTGTTGGAGATGCTCTTATATGTTAATCTTTGCTTGCTACTTTATTCCATATCTCGAATTTAGTTATCCTATTTTAAAATTTTTAGCCAACCCTACTTGGTGCCTTCGCGAAGAACTGAAGGAGGAAGCAAATTAATCTTCTCATTATCTTCTTTGACTCACTATCAAAATTTCATCCTATCAGCAAGGACCATCGCAATCTTGCATTATTGAAAAAAATGTGTTTAGTCAAAAAGAGATTCACAATTTAGTTCAAAAGAAAGTTATCTTCCTAGGAGAAAGGATAAGTAAATAATTTAAACGTCCAACTTTTAAAATTGAAAAAGCACTTTGTTTAAATCAAAAGTAAATACTTGGGAAAGGTAGCATGGAGGTTTCATTTTTACCTTAGTTACTGTTCGCAGCAAAAATTTGGCACATTATATATTTGTTAGCGTCAGATGTTTGGATGCAGTAAACCACGCCCAACAACGGTCAAATTGACCATTGAAAATGAATTGTTGGCGTCAAACGCGTCGGATGCCAACTTACGACGCAAGTTGCCAGTCTATTTTCTAGACCGTTCACAACGCTCTTTATAAACCTCCCCCTCCTCCTTTTCTCCACCAGAAACCAAACCACCATTGAAGTTTTGATAGCAGAACCAATTTTTTTGCGGCTGTTTAGGCAAGCCCACTTGCCTGTTTTTGATACCTCCTACTACACCTGCATCTACACCAGCTCAGTCTTTCACCGCTGCCAACACTTGTTATTTTTAATGGGATGACTACTGTCAACTCGCCTTCTTCTCAGGTCCCTAGGTGCAGACATACCAAGCGTGGCAGCAAGAGCCGTTCTTTCATGACCCCCCACCTTGAGGACGTCAATTCTTGTTGCTATACTATTATTCGAGCTGTGGCAGATATCGAACGATGAGAAATTATGTTTATTTTCCGCAATGACCCGCGAAACGTGGAGATTGTCGACGCATTAGACGATAGTGATGTACGTGGTTTTATTTTAGCGATATTGAGAAGTTTGGATCATCATCGTGGGCAGTAGTTTTATTTTCAGTGGTAAATGTTCTGGTTGTATTTTTGTTTCGTTTAATTAAATATAGTCGTTTTTTATGTGTAATTAGTGTTTAATTAATTCAAAACAAATAAGTTAAAAATCACATTATATATAAATTGCCTATTCAAATACCACGCTTAAATATATCGTTTGCAGCAAAAAAATGCATTTCCTGTTCACTAACATACCACGCTAAAATACCATGATTAAATGTCACATTCAAATACTCCATTCCGTTTGCAAAAAACGCACCCTTAGTAATAGGATGTGGTACATATTGCACTTGGTGCCATAGAGCAAAATCTTATAACATGTTGTGGTGAGGTAATTTAGGTCCTATTCGCGGACATAATATACCGCTTTGCGGTTGCGGTTTGCATCCCACGTCTACCAACAGTTTAATTGAACGTTGGAAAATAACGCGATAACGACGGACGCGTCGAACACCATCGCTTTATTTTCCAACGTTCCCTTTTTCCCTAACGTCCATTTCTAATTCCCTTTATAAATTATCTCTTACTACCTTCACTTCTCATCCATCGTCTTCTTCTTCTTCCAAAAAAATTTCTACCTCCTATTCATTTTTCGATTTCGATGATTTGCTTGATGTATACGGGATATCATTATGTCAAAATTCACTTAGGAATCATATGACTTGGATTAATACTTTAGAATATACCGATTTAGCTTGGAGTAACGAAATTTTTGAACGGGTATCAGCAACGTTGTCAAAATAATTCTTGTATGAAAAGACTTTGTTTCTATTATTATGTGACAGACTACAACATCATGATTTCTCTTCAATAGCATAAATTTGTGTTAGAGACATGGTTGGATTTTTTTTTTTACACGGTACCTACTAGGCTCTCAAATAGATAACTTAGCAAAAGATTTCAAAAAGTAAGTAGCACAATTTCCATTTGTTTTCATACTGTTTTATACGCTTTTCAACTATTTGATACTGATATTATAAAGCCAGACGATCCACAATTTAATAATACTCCAAATAACATCTACGGTTTAATCCGGTATTATCCATATTTTAAAAACTGTGTTGATGCTATAGATGGTACATATGTAATGACACACTTATCTGCTGATCGACAGGCCCGATCCAGCGCAAGTTTGGGCCCTGGGTGGTAAATGTAAGTGTAGATAAATGGTAGAAGTGCTTTGAAAAAAAAAAAGATGAAACCAAGAATCGAACCCAGCACATTAGAATACTTGAACACATGTTAAACCACCGGAGCCACTTTCAACTTTGTAAGTTGTTCCCTACGCAGCAATATTTATAAACAAACTGCTACGGTTAGGCCCTTCCAACAATTGGGACCTGGGCCGTCGCCCGGTTTGCACAGGCCCAGGCCCGGCTCTGCTGATCGAGTTATTCCATAAATTGGAATAAAATGTTATGCTACACATAATATATTATTTGTATGCTCTTTCGATTTTCATTTTACTTATGTTATGACTAGTTGGGAAGGGACTGCGCATGATAGTAGAATTTTTAATTCGGTTATAAATGATAGAAATTCCAACTTTCCTAAGCCTCCAGTTGGACAGTACTATTTGGTCGATTTGGGATATTCACTTCAGACTGGATATTTAGCAATTTATTGAAATATGGATACCATATTCCGCATTTTCATGAGATCGTGAATAAACCAAAATTTGCCAATGAAGCGTTTAATTTTTATCATTCGAGTTTATGGATGGTCGTTGAAAGAACTTTTGGTATCTGAAAAAAAAGTTTGTCATTTTGAAGAGTATGCCAACATATTCATTTAAAACTCATGTCAAAGTTGTCGTAGCTACAATGAACTTGCACAATTAGAAACGCAAATATAATGGTAGTGATTCAGATTTTATGACTTTTGATGATGATCCCAAACTTATTCAGGATGAATACTTGGAGGAATATTATACTCTGAGAAATGAGATGAATAGAAACACTGAACGGGTACAACAAAATGGATGCCAAGAAATGTCAACGCTTTGAGATACCATAAGAGAACAATTGGTTGCTACAGGGCTGCATTGAAACATAGTACTGTATTTGTATTTGTATCTGTATTTTAAATTTATATTTCTGTATCTGTATTTCCTGCTGTTATTTTGAAACTGTATTTGTGCTTCTACTGATATTTTAAAATTGTATTTTTTAAAATGTTAAAATTGAACGCATATTATAAAATAACACATCTCGAATATCTCGTTCGCAGCAAAAAACACATTTTCCATTTACAAACATGCCATGCTCAAATAGGGTCGGTCCTGGGCTTGGGCTAGCTGGGCGATGGCTCAGGGCCTAATCCGGTGGAAGGGCCCAAAATTGTTGTATTTACTGATATTCCATTAGCAGATATTATTGATAAATATGTCCATTATACAATGCAATCGATGAGAATGTGGTTGAGTGGAAGCATTGTTCCATTTTCAACCAACTAACCAGAGATTGATGCTTGGCAGCATCAATCTCTTTTTTGCAGCCTATTTGTCCTGGGCACAACGCACACCAATTTTTTTTTTTTTGTATCTTGTTTGCCCAATGCCTAAAATTACATTGGGTCGGGTCTATGCTTGAATGTTATGTTCAAAATGCTCCGTTATCATTTGTAAAAAACGCATCTTTAGAGAGATGGTTGTACTTTCAAATTCAGGTTGAGCGTTGAATTTGTGATATTAAAATTTGTGTAAATTGGAAACTAAATTGAGTAGTCTCAGAAAGCTTCCCACGAGAAAGAGACGGAAGGTCAGGAGTATGAAAGAAGTGTAAATCATGGCGACTAGAAGAATGAAGAGCTATAAAAATGGACTGCAGGTACCATTTGTATTTGACCAATGCACAAAATTGAGCATTTATCAGTCTAAGGCTAGCAGTCGGCATTTTGAGGCACTTTCAAAATTGTTGCAACCATTTAATCCAGTGTGCTTAGTCGTCATAATTAAACCGTTATAATACTGCTAACCCGGCCCATGCCATCATGCTCATGAATATAGATAAAATTTGAACATATCCTTCTCCGCAAGCAAGATTTGGCATTTAATAGATCAAGTAGAAGTATCAACATGACATGGATAATGCAAATACAGCTTTAATTTCCATGTATATGTTTGCCCAGGAGAAAGGGAACACGCTATACTTAATTAGTACCCACAACACAAAAGCGAAATGCCCTAGCTAGTCACCATTATTTGAGGTCCTTTATAGACGATACATACAAACTCTTTGAATGAAAGAATGTTGCATGTGACTCTGTTTGGCTTTGGCCATAATTTCATGTGCTAATATTTCAACTCTCCACATGGCAAACTGTTGCTTATATTCATTACTGTGGGGATATCCTTGAAAATTCTAACTAAACTGCAGTTCCTTCGTGTTAAATAAAACAATGATGATACTATAATAGCAATACAGCGACTATTGATTATTATTGCACAATTTATTGTAGCAATATGTTTGCCCGCAGGGTAGACGTCATATTTAATAGTAGTAATCCATCATTGATTGCTATATATTATTGCTCTGTGATAAATTAAGTTTAGGTTTCATTATGTCAGATACAAGTATAATTAAACATGTATGGACGAAACAGTTATCAGTTATATATATCATGCGACATCAGCATGTGTTGTGATAGATGAAATCAGTTCACACACTGTGTATTGATTGCGAATGTTTACTACATCCAATTAACATGTGAGTTCATTTTATTTTCTATGACAAGCATATATATATCTATATATAATGATGAGATGCATGCATACCGTTTTACGTGACAAAAGCTGCAAATTTCCATGGACCATTGGCGGGCTCTACCTCACTCTACATGGCTGTCATATGATCGAATTTCCCTCATAGCTGATAAGTCATCACTTCTCATGAATATGTTTTTCCACTGTGCCCCATCTCATGGAGCAGGTCATCTGATCTTAAATCCTCGATCCTCTTGAATTTAACTAATGAGACCCTCAGATTTCAACTTTTTTATTATTAAACCCGAGTTGTTTTAGAGATTTAATTGCAAAAATATTAAAATCAGATGCGTTGGATTTGGAATCACAGAATCTGAAGAAAATTATGCCAAAAGGACGGGAGAAAAATATTAGTTAAGAGAACATATTTTGTTTGGCTTTGTAAACACTCTAAAAAATCCCGTTTCAGTTTTCACGGCGTAATGTCAGTCAGTAACCTGACATTATTTAGTCTCCCATTTGAATTCAATCATGAAGCACGTGAACGGTTTCATTCTGACATTATTGTAGAATCCTATGACTGTACAGACTGTTGCCTTTATGTCATTCTTTCATGTTAATCTGCAGCTGCACCATTCAGTTTTTACAATCAAATAAAAACACATGATATTTGCAAACGTTTACATATTAGGATGTCAGGCTACATCATATTCCTTTGTTGTGCTCATAGCTCGGTTATTTTGCTTCGAGAAATTTCTGACACAAAGTAGCAGTCTTTTGGAAATCCTTCAAGGATGCTTAAATCAACCTAATGTAATCCAAATCGAACCGATTAGCCCGAAGCCCAGTCAAAATTATCTACTATCAATTATGACCATACAAAATATCATTTTACATTTTTTTTTTTTTTTTCAAAATAAAATGCATAGTATAATAATAAGAGGGAGGGAAGGGAGATCTAGTCATTCTCCAACGGAACACAAAAACGGTTTCTACAGAATGCAAAAACCATGCGTACAAGGTCACAAAACATACAGAAACAGTAACAACTAAAAAAACAGCGGACAGACGAAAACTAAAAGCTAAAACAGCAACAAACAAGGCCAGAGAGGCCTCAGTAGATGAGGCGGAAGGCAGCGCTGAAACTCCTATCTGCACGTAAGACGAACATAGAGCAATAGCAGCTGTCGACCCATCCAAGAAAACCCAAGTCCACACTGACTGACCTGATCCTCTGAGTCTGCTACGTCCTCATGCTCCAAGAAAACCAGTGAGGCATCCGATGATAGAGAATCATCCAATCTCCTGATCCCCAAATAACTCCAGCTACTCCTGCTCCTGCAAATCGTACGTGGGATCGAGAATAGAAAGCACCACCAGCTCCCGATTGACCAATCTAAAAACCTGTGCTACAATATTTGCACAACTAGCAAACAACATAAGATCTAGCGGGAGGAGATGAGTGGGAAAGTGGTAAGCAGGAAGTGACATAAAAAAGCCAACCTAAATAAATAAATCAAAAATCAACCAATACCTACCCTGTGAGTGGCCGATACCGATGCTACATCAAAGGTCGTCGCCCACCTCCTTGAACGGGAGCTCAAGGCTCTCCGGAAAGGTCTACCACGGAACACAAGGAATACATCGTTCCTTACTTTCCGGATGATGGTAGAAGGGTCCATAGCCACTTCGTCAAAAATTACCTTTAATCCACGAGCAACAGCCAACAGATAAGACAAGAAATCAGGCGAAGTAGGATCAGCCTAAAAGATTTCCTTGAGTTGCTTGACCATCAGAAACTCAGTAAACCTTCAAGCGATGTTGCATTACCTTGGTGGCCCATCAGGTTACCAAAGTGATTCCAGACAGACCTGGCACACGACCCGGAGATCAACAAGTGAGAAGAGGATTCAGAATATCCAAAGTTGCAGCACCTGCACCTAGATGCGAGCGGAATGCCGATATCCTTTTACATTTACTTTATAACGAACTACCTTTTCGATCGCTCAATCCGGTAATTAAACCAATTTAAACCGTTTGAAACGACTAGTTGTTATTGCTTATGAGGTTTAACTGAGTCAATTATAGAATCACAACACATGATGAACAAATAATATCTCACAACAGAAAAATTAAAGAATGAAGAGAACAGAAAGCTTGGAGAAGATTATCTAAATTTTATTTATGTAAAATTTGTACAAGGGAAACTGAGAGGGAAGACCAAAAAATGATTTCAATACAGAATGTTACAAAGTATCAATATATATATAGTTTACAGATTGTAAATGTAAATTGGGCTTAGGCCTGGAATAATAGAATGGTAGTAGAAGTACGTAGGGCCTAGGCCGATGTCTTGTGATGGCTTGAGTGTATATATATATATATATATATATATATATATATATATATATATATAGTCTTGAGATAACAGTAGCCGACACACTTTTTCAATTCGTCATCTCAAAAACTAGGTTTCCAAACCCTATATTTTGCCCTAAAGAAAATTTTATTAGATCTGGATGAAAATTCCAAAGCAATCACTGTATCTAGACTTATCTCCTTCGATTTGAAAAGAAAGACACGAAGGAGTTTAGATTAAGTTAATTTGAAGGACTTTGTTGGCTTTTGTGTCAGATGTGTTGCAGCTGGTCTAGTGATTCGATAATTGTTTGCTCTTAATGTTATCGCTCGCAAGTCTCTGTCGTTGCTTCTCGTGGTCTCTGACATTCAGGCTGTCTCTAAATCTGGTAAAATTTGTTATCGATAAAGCTTTAGTTAAATTATCAGTTCGCTGGTAGGTATGGGTATGTAATTGACTTATATATCTTCTTTCTGAACCATTTCTCTGACAAAATGTAAGTCTATCCCTATGTGCTTCGTCATGGCTTGTTGAATAGGATTTTCTGACATATAAACAACACTTTTATTGTCACACCATAAAGTTGGCTTTATATCTGATTTGAGACTTAGTTCACCAAGCAGAGATTGAATCTATTTTATCTCTGTTTTAGCATTAACTTTTATATTCTGCCTCTGTGCTCGACCTAGATATAGTTGGCTACTTCTTTGTGCACCGTGATAAGAGGTTGTTTTCAATGTAGATGCAATTCAGTAGTAGATTTCCTATCATCTAGGTCAGATGCCCAATCAGCATCAGTATACCCTGTAATATTGAATTGTTTGCTTGACTTTAGGTTTAATACATAGTTGATAGTTCCCTTTAGGTATCACTTAATTTTTTTCACTATCTTCCAGTGTTCATTTAAAGGGTTCTGCATAAATTGGGAAACTTTGTTAACACTAAAAATAATATCATGCCTAGTTATGTTTGCATAGTGTAATACACCTACAACACTTTTGTATTGCTTAATATCAGATATTGGCTCTCTTCTATATTTTGAAAAGTGTTGACTGGCAACTATAGAATTTGACGGAGGTTTAGCATTATCCATTTTGGTCTTAACCAGTAGTTCGTTAATGTATTTCCTTTGGCATAGGGTTAATTCAAAACTTTTTCTTTTGATTTCTATGCCTAGAAATCACATTACTCCACCTAAATTCTTAATTGAGAAATGTTGGTTAAAATATGTGGTTAACTCATCAATGTATGCAATGTTATTACTTGTAACAATCAAGTCATCTACATCTATCGGTATATAAGTTATTGATGTATTGTTTGACTTTGTAAATAGAGAAGTGCCTGATTTGGTGAGCTGATATCCTAACTTAATTAGAGTGTTCTTCAACCTATCAAACCAAACTATTTGTAATTGTTTCAATCCATAAATAGCTTTATTTAACTTGCAGACATAGTTGGGATTTTCAATATACCCCTGTGGCTGTTGCATATATGCTTCCTCTTCTAAGTAGCCATTCAAGAAGGCATCGTTGACATCTAAGTATCTTAAGTGCCAGTTTTTACATAGTGCAGCAGTGAGGATAATTCTAATAGTAGTGGGTTTAACTACAGGTGAAAAGTTTGATCAAAATCAAAACCATATTCCTAAGTGAACCCCTTAGCTACGATCCTACCTTGTACTTATTTACGGACCTATCAGGGGTTTTCTTCAATTTGTATGTCCACCTACATCCAACAATATTTTTGTTGGTTAGTGGGCATATAAGATTTCAACTCTTATTTTTAATAAGAGCATCAAACTCCACATACATTGCTGCCTTCTAGTTCTTATTTTGGACAACCTGATCAAATGATTTAGGTTCTTCTAAACTGGAAGAAGCAATCAGCACTCTTGGCTTAAAAATGCTACTTTTGACCCTAGTGGTCATGGGTGTCCAGTTTGAGCTAGTAGCTCTGCTACGGATAAGCTGACCTCATTTCCAGAACTCGCTTGATTTGCTGATCTTGTGCTTTGAGAATTATTAGTATTTACTTCTTTTTACTGATGATGTGTTTGATGTTGTGCAGGTAAATGTGAAGTGTGGCTGGGAGGCTCTAATTGCTCATGGCCTTCAAATTCTAGAGATGGGATGTGATCATTAGGAACTTCATTATTTTTCTCTTGCTGCCAGCTTTCAGCAACACTTGATATTGCTGGTATAAAAGCTTTAGTATTATCCACTTTATTACTAGGCTAACTGTCCTTTCTACTAAAAGGGAATACCCTTTCATTGAACACTACATGTCAGCTAATGTAAATTTTACCCGCATCATTAATACACTTATACCCTTTTTGATTAGTAGTATAGCCAAAAAAGTACACTGTCTCTATCTAAAGTTTAACTTGTTAACATTGTTTGGTCTCAAGTATGGAAAACATAGACACCCAAAGGTTTTAAGGCCACGATAGTCAGGTTTGACGTTGTATATTTTTTTCTAAAGGTGTCAGATCCTTCTATATAGCTGTGAGTTGTTTGTTAATTAAATATACAACATTACTAAAGGCCTCTGGCCAAATTTTTTTTTGTAAGCTAGCATGAGTTTGTAGTGTTAATCCAGACTCAACAATGTGTCTATTTTTTCTTTCAGCTAGACCATTTTGAAGAGGTGTATGAGGACAAGTGGTTCTGTGAACAATTCTTATCTTTAGGAAATAGCTAGTTAAATTTTTGAACTCACTGCCACTACCTGACCGAATAATTTTGACCTTAGTATTGATTTTTTTCTATCATAGTCACAAAATTTATTAGGGCATTGTGTGGTTTAGATTTAGCTTTCACAAAATAGATCCAAGTCTATCTAGTATACCTATCAACAAGAGAATAATGGTATTTATATCCATAGTCTGAATAAATAGGTGCAACCCCCATAGATCTGCTGCAATTAATTGCAACGGTTTAGTATATTCAGTACATGAACTATTAAACGTAATCTATGACTTTTTCTCATTTGACAATAATCACAAATGTAAGGTAGAGAAACCAGATCAAATTTAATTTTATTGTCAAATAACAATTTTTGAACTATTTTGGTACTTGGATGTCCAAGTTTACAGTGCCAAAGATCAAAAATACCTTTACGGAGGTATGTCTATTTTGGTACTTGGCACCTAATAGTGTTAAGCTTGGATAACCCATTGAAGAGATCACCCTGTAAGATAATATCTATAGTTAGAATGTCCCTAACTAAACAATATTTTGGGTAAAATTCATAGTGAACATTGTTGTCTCTAGCAAACTATGATACATTGATTAGGTTTTAGTGATCTCTGGCACACTAAGTAAATTATTAAAATATAGTGGTTTCTTCCTTTAAGCACGGTATTACCAATATAAGTAACACGAATACACTTAACATTTCTCATAGAAATGGAATGATTACCTGTATGCTCCTTGCACCCAATATTTAGATTGTCAAGATTGTTTGTTAAATGATTGGTTGCTCCAAAATCAGTGTACCAACTGTCATCCTGTATATGTTCAATCCTTACTATATCATTCTGACCACTGTTTCTGTCTGAGTTGTCTAGATTATTGACACTATAATGAACTACAACAACATTTGCTGATGAGTTGTTGTTGCCCTGGTTCTGGTTAGCAGAATAATTGGAATTATATCTGAAGTAACACTTTAAGGCAGTATGACCAATCTTTTCACATATTTGGCACTTTGGTTTGTTAGCATTGTTCCATCTAGGGCTGTATATCGGACAGGACAGTCCGTTTTCCGGTTCGGTCTGAAGCTATAAGGTGTTTGGTCCGTGTCCGTCCTATTCTCTTAGAGGACAGAGCTTGGACACACTAGTGTTCAATCCGATCTAAAATGTTTGATGTTTTTCTATTATCCAAGGTTATATCGGACATGACAGTCTGTTGTTCGGTTCGGTCCGAGGCTATATGATGTCTGGTCCATGTTCACCCGAATTTTTGTAGGACAGAGCTTGGACATACCTCCGTCCGGTCCGGTCCGACCCGTTTACACCCCTAGTTCCATCTTCCCCTGCCTCTTCCTTAATTAGAGCTAACTCCTCTCTTGTATGATGGTTCAGATTTATTTGCAGTTTGACCTTTTCCTTTGTATCATGTTGTCAAATTACAGAATACTCTATTTCTCTTAATATTTTACTACTGGTTCTTGCTTCATGGGATAAAATTATAGAATGAACTTCATCTATAGAAGGTACTATCTTTTGAGATGCAATAACTGCTTCAAATTATTCACTTAAACCATTCAGTAAATACAACACATAAACAAAATTCTGTATAGTATTACCAGTGGCATTTAAAGGGTCACACGGTTTCTTGACTTCAAAGAGGTACTCCCTTATACATGCATTACCCATTCTTATATTTTGAACTTGCCTCATGTAGTGTAAAACCTTTGCTGGTGACTGATTATTGAATTCTTTCTCGACAGTAGTCCATATGTCATTAACTGTATTGCATTCAATAACAAGTGGTAATAAATTTGCACTTATAGATGAAAGTTGCCAAGAGCTTATAAACTTGTCTTGCCTGTGATATTGAACATAATCTTCGTTGGCTACAGTTCTATTATTTTGATCTGTGATGAACTTGGCAAGTACGACATTTGTGCCAAGGATAAATCCCTCTAAGCCATACCCTTGTATGACAGTTTCTACTAGTAGTTTCCAAAAAAGATAATTATCTTCTTCAAGATGTATTATAATTAGTTGACTTTGTGGACTAACTACAGTTTTAACCAATTGTTGTACGACACTTCCAATGGGATTATCATGATTGACTCCAGTATAGGATGCGCTTGAACTAGTCTCATCTCCCATAATTCCAAAACAAAGGATGATGAAAAGGGAGCAAATAGAACTGAGATACGAATCAAGTGCCGAAGTTGATCACAAAGAACCAAGAACGGTAATCTCAAGTATGAAATAGCCTGAGAATCTCAATTAAAAGGTAAGAAACACAATATACTTACTGAGAAGATTCCTTGTAAGGCTTTTATCTGAATTGTCGTTTTCTTAGCATTCTTGAATGACTTTTTCGTGGTTGAGTTATATATCTAAGAGGGTGCAGTAACTGTGATTTAGATGCAATCGAATTCAATACAGAATTTCGGCGAGACTCTGATGAACATGTTTTACTCTCTCTCTCTCTCTCTCTCAAATGATGAGTTATAACTCTGATGAGAAATTACCCAAATAATGAAACTATTTTGATGGGTAATATTACACTCGATCCATACAACAAGATGAAGCAATGCAGAGATGCAAGATTTCGGCTATGATACCAAATTAAAGAATGCGCGGAATAGAAAGCTTGGAGAATATTATCTGAACTTTATATATGTAATATTTGTACAACAGAAATTGAGAGGGAAGACTAAAAAATGATTTCAATACAAAATATGTTACAGAGTATTGGTGTGTGTGTGTGTATATATATATATATAGTTTACATATTGTAAATGTAAAATGGGCTTCGACCTATAAACTAGAATGATAGTAGAAGGATGTTAGGTCTAGGTCGATGCCTTGTGATGACTTAAACATATATTGTCTAGAGATAACAGTGGCCGACACACTCTTTCAATTGAAATTTTTTATAAAAAAATTTAATTAGAGTTATACAATAATTTCATAGTTGAAGTACATAGATTTAGTTAAATAAAATTTACGTAAGATTGTCGAACCCAAACAACGAGCGTCTTCACGAATTTTTAACTTTGTCAGTTGCAAATCCTAAACTGCAATACTCGGTCTGACCGGAGCGTTGATGCAAAACACAAAAAACTCGAGTTATGATTAACTTTATTCAAGTAAATCAACTTCAGTAAATACTGAAATGTAATAGTTAATGCTAACTTTGTATGTAGATACTATATGTAGGATATAAGTCAAATCCCAAAATTCATAGTTAGTACATAAAAACCAAGGCCTTACATGATTAAACTAAGGATGGACCCACATAAGTGAATGAAGTGTGCATTCGAAAACTCAGGCCAAACATCTAAGTGGCATGCAACTAGGCCTCGATAACAAATTCAGGTCAGTACAAATTATTGTACATGATCAATGGACATGCATGATAAGGGTGCTTCAGTTTTACAAAATATGGAAGCAAGGATGTGTGCATATTTTAGTTAAACAGGGCATTCACAAGGACTATGGTAGTTCATAAATGAGATTAGTAGTTTAAATGCAACTCACATGTACATTTCAGATCATAACACAACTGCGCACATATGGTTGGCAAATATATGTTTACACACACACACACACATATATATATATATATACACACACACACACACACCCACTGACACAAGTATATGTACGTAGTCATAAATCATGAATCCCGGGTCGTTGACAATTCAATATTCAAAATATGCAAACATAATATATGTATACACATATATATGGAATATACAGGTGCATCAAATATTGATCATTCGGTATAAGGACTTAAAGCAAGGCCTAGGTCTGAACAAGGAAAGTACCAGGTGTACTAAGCGATTTTGAAATGACCTACTTCAGGTTATACATGGAAGGAAGACAAATATCACAATTTCAGGTCACTACAAGAAACAACTACAGTGCACGTGAAGAAAATACAAGTACGCATGCTACACGCATACATGCAGGTAAAATTTATGAACTTGCGAAACTGCTATGTCATCACTGTCAAGTGGTCATGTCAATATGAGATTAACATGGAACTAAAGGCATATGTGTTTTGGGATGCAAGCTTGGTTTAAAATGACATGTGGCTTCAAGTTGTAAACTAGTTGCACAGGAAGGAAAAGTTACAGATTTTCAATAGGGGGTCATCTAATTTTTTCCAACATGTACACAGAAACCACATATTCTATATAAAAGAGCATATAGGATATTGAGCATATTCTACATAGGAAAGAGCATATAGAAAACCACAAGTAATGACATTGTAGTCAGGAAAGGACGCATGCACAACAGAGGAAGGTAGTCTCTCTTAAGTGTAGGAATATACAGGAAAAAAAACGAAGGTATACTTATTTATTTACATGAATCACAAAAAATATCTACATGTAGTCTCTATAACATACACTCAGGTGTTAGTAATAAATATGAAATGATTTCTCAGATTTTCCTCTAATACTGATACAGGTTTACAAACAATGTAAATTCATTCTTTACTGAATTAATTGAAAATGCACTGAACTAATGCACTCGCACCAAATTCTCAGCTACACATATAGGATGAGATTGTTATCGTAATACGTTTTAAGTTGCAGCTGAGTTATTTTCCATGGGTTCAATCAAATTTCCACAGTACAAAATATAGAGAGGAACATGGCATTAGGTGCAGGTTCTATGGTAGAAATGCAGATAAAGGATATATATCCATTCACTAGTTCAACTATAAGTGCAATAGCATGGTCCTGATAAGATTACAAACAAGACAACAGTGGTTAGCGCCTTCCACGTCTAATAAATTTGGTTTAAACCCAAAGGAAATGTGTATCCATATAAGTGTAAAGTAGTGGTGTGCGACTGAATTCAGAGGGAGATGGAACCGTGCAATCAGTAATGGTGACGCAACAAAACAGGGTGACCATCAGCCACCAATACAAAGGTAAACAAACTCTCAGTCAACTTTCAAAAATTAGGGGACAACCAGTATATATATCAAGTGTCATAGCTTACATAAATAGCTTAATGAAATGCATACGGCCAATTACTAGTGCAAAAACATTTCAGTCCATCAGTTCGTGGAAAGTCATGTAGTTTCAGGGTGCAAGAAAGGAACAACCAAATTTCAGTAAAACATGCATGTATCTAGTTCAGGGCAGCAAAAAATGGCAGCCAAAATCATGGCATCAACAACCACAAAGTATCAACTATCATATTTTAGTTTGCACTGACGTTGAAGAACTTGTATAAATAAATCACGAGTGAGACTCACCTTTAAATCAGCAATGGCTAGGGCATCGCTGGCTAATCGGGTAGCGTGCTAGAGCGAATCGGCCGGTGGCGCTGACCTGATACCGGAGGAGGTAACTGAGAAGACCAAGCAATGGAGCTGGCTTGTTGCGAATTGTTCTTGGGTGGTGGTGCATCGGTGGGGTGGTCAGTAGTACGATGAAGGCGAAGGCGGAGGTTTTGGTGGCAAAAAGGGAGAAGGAGGAAGATGAAGGTTCTGTTGGGAGGTAGATAGTGGCGATTTAATTTTATTGAGGACGATCGAATTTGGAAATTTGAGGAACTTATTTCGGTCGATTAAAAGTAGAAAGGAAGGAGGGGGATTGAAAAAGGGAACTTCTATTTATACCCCTATTTACGTTTCTGGCCACCAAAACTAAAAGCACTCCAAATTTTTTAAATTTTCTGACCATCGTCTAAATTAATAACAAAAAAATGCAGAGTCCACCGGCTCCTTCCTCTACACAACCGGATCAATGTACTTTGCGAATCAAATACCTAAAATCAAATAGTTCAACAAAAATTTAACATAATCCATTTTCATAACCACCTTAGCAATTTTATTTTTTATAAATGAGTACTTACTTCATCGGTTGTGAAATGGTTCGTCAAATCAGCATTATGTCTTTTGAGTCATTTGATCGAACATCTTGTATCATATTATCACAACCATCATGTTTATGATCATTTAAATACTCCATCTATCAAACGATAAAAAAATTAATGTATCAATTTGTAGAAGAAGATACGTAAGTAATACGGATAAAAACCCTATAAGTCAAAACTTACATTGTCATTCTCTATTACAACGTCATCGAATTTAATGTCCTCAAAACTTGAAATTTCCAACAGAACCGAAAAAATATCATAAAACGCAATGGAAAACCCTAACTATTAAAAAAACCCTAACAACATATTCTATAACATAATAGAAAACAATAAAAATCAACCAATTCTAACCACTTTTTTGTTTACATCTTCCATTTCTATTAGACATAAAAGAATATATGCTTTTTTTAGGGTTTAGATTTGAAATTATAGAGAAATACGTGTTTTTTATTAAGAGAAGTATGGTAGTGAATAACTGAGTGAAGGAATAATATATGGTGTCCAGAAGAATATAAAAAATAATCATTTGTATTAAATTTAGGAAGGTGGCCGGAAGTGTAAACCGCGATGTGAATAGTAGCACCTTTGAAAAAATGATTTTAGGGAAAAGCTTTCGGTGGAATTAAAATAAAGATGGGGAAAGTAGATAGGAATTCTGTGCAACCAAAAGGGAAGCAAAATAATATTACGTGGTGAGATTCCAAAAAAATAAAGAAAAGTGTCAAACCAAAGCCATGCCAATATACAAGTGCTTGCTTTGAAAATGAGAGATAATCACAAGTGTAACATTTTTTCCTTAAATATATATATATATATATATAGTCCAATTATATATATATATAATATACAGTTAATGCCCTGCTATTACCTTGTAATATCCACGTCATATCATATAGCGGATTTCCATCGCTACAATATTTCCAAATAGCCACTGAAATAGTCTTTCTGCTATAATCCTCGCTATATTCCGTTATTCCCGATATATCCTATTATTCAACTGTATTCCGCAATATCCTCTATAAAAGAAATAAATTTTAAAATGACATTTATACATTATAAAATCTATAAAATTAGTTTTTTAATATAATTATTACATTTATTTTTTAGAATAGAAAATACTTTAGTATTATATTAAGTTAAATCAAGCTAAATAAAAGTTTACATTTATTTGCATATATTTGCATATGCTTTTATTTAAAATTAATAATGTGCTAATTTAATTAAGAGGAATGTTAATTTGCCATTTATTCATCATTTATATATTTGTAAAAGCATTAAATACGAGTTTTATATGCTATTTCGGCGTTTTATCTCCACCGCAACTTTTTTCGCTTCCGCTGCATTGGGTCCGCTGAGCGCTTTAAGTGCACACACACACACACACACACACACACACACATATATATATATATATATAAGTGAGTATCAACACAAATATCCACACTAGAGAATACAAACGAGATACTGAACCAGATGCACATTTAATCTGTTTTGCGTGTTTTTGACCCAAATTAAATAGTCAGGACAACAATCGTTTAAATTTCACGAAATGGAAATATCGTTCTTCGCAGAGTTAAATCTAGTATTTTTAATTTAAATATTCCCAAATTTCAACAATGTTTTCATCCTTAATTTATTTAAGTTTAAGAATCAACGATATATATGAAGTTTGATTTCTCACTTATTTTAAACAAGTTCTAAGTTGCCTTATTATTATATTATTGTTAAATGAACACATAGAAGTTAAGATTCATTCAAAACCAAACTAAAATATACAAATAAATTAGATTTTGAATTCTTAAGTTAATTTTTTGAGTTTATATTTTACAATTGTTGGATCCGAAAATGGTTCTAACACCAAACTAATGATAATTCTAAATGAAATGAAAATATAAATAGAGAAAACACACGATTTATAGTAGTTCGACGTTAAAGAGCCTACGCCCACTTTAAATTTCTTTGATTGATGATGGGAATACAAGTACAATGATTGTTTTCACTCAGCCTCACTTGTACAAAGGATAATTTCACTCAACACTCGCTGAAATGTTCTTCAAAGATTGATGATGATCTGATTAAAATGATGAAATTTGGATATAGAAGATGCTTGAGTCAAGAACTTGCAAAATGATCCTTTCCAATGATCCTTGGTGGTGTATTTATAGGTGGAAAATCTCCCTGGGAGGCCTCCGGTTCGGTACATGTGGCAGGAATCCCGTTCGTTTCGGTGATGGGAGCTTTGGAGATGATGCCAACACACAGCAGTTGTGGGTAAACGTGGGATAATGGATGCCTAACCGCCCCGAGTTCCCAGGGACGTGGGGTGCAACCGCTACGCTATCCGTCGTCGGTTTGGATCGGAAGTGCAGATGAGAGTGGGAGCGGATCGGGTAATTCCGAACTGATCCAAATCTGCCTTCATACTTCCATCTTCTGTTTTGCAACGTAATGCTTCAATTCGGGTTTCCGGACCGATTCAAGCTTTTGGCCTGTACTCTTCTCGTCATCACTCTTCATCAGTTGGTCTTTTAGCTTTGTATAGCCTAATTCACAAAGTAAGCTATCATTTTGCCCCATCGAAGTACGTGTTTATTGAATATAAAGCGTGCTTCGAAATAGTCTGTCCATTGGTTTCTGAATTAAGGCCATCGGATAGTTGTTTCCATTCATTTATAAAGTTGTAACATTTCATCAAGTCGTGTCTCTTGATGTTTATAAATACGCGGATGAAGGCATAACTCACTTCCATTATTTAGAATAACTTCAAGAACTCTTTTTAATGTCCAAGTAGCTCCTCCAGGTAAACTTTAATAATGCATGCTTATTAGATTTTTACTCCTTTCGGGTTAGTTTCGTGTGCTGAATTGATTCTGGTGGCTAGGGTTCGGATGAAGCTTATCCGATCCGACTCAGGTTCTATCTTCGCTGCATCACAGGGCTTGAAGGCTTTGGGCTTCTTTTCTAAGCGGGTCGGCCTCAGCACTAAGGGCCCACGAGAAATACGAAAAGCCCCTTGACTTTGTATAAATTTACGAAAATTACTCTCTTTCCTTTTCACTTTGATCCGCCTTTATTTTTAACTCAGCGCAAACCCTAATTTTCTAAGCCTTCCAAATTCTTTTCAGATCTTAAAATCGAACCCCAAGGTAGGTTTAAATCTCATTTTTCTTTGATTTAATCGTGGATTTTGCAATATTCATAGTCGAACTTCGCTTCAATTTATGCAAGTCCATGGTAATTAACGTTGACATCGATTTGGGAGTCTTTGGCTCGCCGCCGTCGTTGTTGGTGGAGCTTTTCACCAACTCGAGGTGTCGGAGCTGATAAACCCAGTCATGGCATCGCTTGTAACTGTTTATAGATGAGGCGTGAGTTTTAGTGACTTGTGGATGAAGATAATGAGCTTTGAATGGGTATAGAAGAAAGACGACGGGTCTGGAGGAGAAAGGGCAGATGGGTTCGATGTAAAGAGGTCCAATGATGCAGATGTTCATGGGGAGGGGATTAGGTTAGAGATGAATGAACGAGGATTAAGTTATTAAGCAAAATTTATGACCTCGGTTTGGATAAGGAGAGCCAAGATTGGGTGTAATTCCCGATATACATGAATGAAGGAAAATAAGCTTAAATACCTCGGGGCGGTTCTGTCCTAGCCGACTTAAACTAAGCTTCCTCTTTGAAAGTTCATCCAATTCGAACCCATTCGCCCTTAAGTCCCGATCCGATTACATCATAGATACCTGAAGTGATGCATTGGTGATGAAATCATTCGAACCGATCCGTTAATGACAGATGCACCCGAACCGATCCGATGCTATGCTAGTGTGCTTGGGACAATTTAATCAAAACTAGATATAGATTGTGATTTTATGACAGTTAGGATAGAGCCTCATGATCATGACCAAGCTTTCGAGGCTATTATAAACACATAACAGCTTTGCCACTTTCTAGCATTGCATCCTTATATGCTTACTTTGTATTTCTTTAATCCTGTCACTGCATACACATTGGCATTACACACATAGGGGGACATGGGTAATTTTGCTCTAGTTCTTGCTATTGTAACACCCCGTAATTTTAAAACATTAAAATTAACAAATTTAATAACACTTAATTTTTAGAAGAAGAATTAGATGAAACGGGTTACGCCATTGCATTCGTCTCGGAATTCTCCTTGAGATAGAGTCCGAGTTTGCATGAATCGGATTCCGTATGAAGAAGTTATGGAGGTTAGAAGATTTCAAGTGTAAGAAGAAATTAAAATAATAATTAAATAATCAAAATAAATTCGAAATTCAAAATTCAGGAAAGCAGTTGAGCGGGAAATCTCCCGCTCAGGGGTGTCGACCCCCCCGGGGGTGGCGACATGGGAGTCGACCCCCCTATAGGGGTGTCGACATAGGTGTTGACCCCCCTGTAGGGGTCGACCCCCCTGTAGGGGTCGACCCCTGCTGACTGTTCTGGACAGTGACGATTTTCTGAGTCATAGGGCTACGTGGCGACTTCTGATTGGCCTAATGACGCATTTTCTTAGACTGGATAGTTTCGATGGATCCTAGGTTGATCTAAAGGCTCATATTAATTCTATACTTCTATATAGTCACATCAAACCTAAACCCTAAACCTTATAACCCTATTCTATGAAGTCGTCATGTTGTCCATCTCTAAGCTAACCTAGCCTCCACCATAACTAATCAAATTCAAGGTTAAAGAGAAAGATCAAAGCCTACATCAACGGATTAGCTTATCAACTTCAGAAATCAGATTCTAGATCTTCTCTTCTTTCTTAATCTCTGTGAGTTCATGTAGCTTTCACAAGATAATTAAACTAAAGTAATTATGATAAGTTGTAAATTGTGATCATATGATTATGCCTATCTTATCAAATTTTCAAGTTGTCATCTTTTTTGATTCTATGCTTTTCTGATCAATTCTATAAGTTCATGCATGTTCGTGCTCGTATATTTATGCCTATTTTGATACCACGATTCTCTTCCCTCTTCCCTTTTCCTTTTTCTTTTTATGAGTTAGGCTAACTTCAAGCCTAACATATTATGCGAAATTCGCACACGTATAACACTTGAATGATGGGGAAAAGTTTGGGAAATGTTGAATAACATGTGATTTGTAAAAAGGCATAAATTGCTGATGGCTATGGTTTAGGAAAATTTGTATATAATAAGCAAACATGAGACTTGACGTAAATGGGTTTGGGCGTAAACTTGTGATAATTTGGTAAGTTCAGTTATTTCTCAGATTTGGAACATGTAATAGGAATCATGACTTGTAGTGAATTGAACCTAGAACTATGCCGAATTGTAAGATAATCAAATCTGATTCATGCTTATCCTTTTGTCAAATCTGAATTACCTATGCCTATGAGACTGTTGTGATTGATACAATGGTACCTATCATGTTGTACCCCAAATTGGTGATTCTTTTATGTTCAATTCTATCGAATCTTTATGCCTATGATGTAACTTGCTCAGTTTAGCCATACTTATTGTTAATGTACAACATGTCTATTGGCATGTTCTTGAGTTGGGTACACCTTTACATGCCTATTTTGTTCCTTATGTCAATTCTTGTCTTTCTCCTCTATCCCTCTCCGTATTATTTTTGGACCTTGTTGTACGTGAGATTGAAACGCGGGGAAATAGGTATAACTTAATAAAGTAATTTTGGGCATAACAAGTAAATGTGGCATAACTTGAATTGATCACACTTATGGATAATTTACATATAAATCTAGACTTGGACAGCAAATATGTAAATTGACTAAAAGATGAACGCCTAAGACACGAGGTTAGACTTGGTTTGCGGTATAAGACTGCCCGGAACCGCCTAGCATATCCAGCAACCGCAAACGATAGTCTAATGTGAGAGGTCAAAGGCATAAATTAGATGCTTAGACACGAGGTTAAGTCTGGCTTGTGCTAGATGTCTGCCCGGTACTGCCCGACATATCCAGCGGCCATAAGTAATCGACTTAATGTGAGAGGTCTATGCATTAATAACTAATTAATGCTGATCAAAGATGAATATGATACCTAAACAAGTTAGGTGGGTGAGGTTAAGTTAACATGGGTGAGGTTAAGTTAACATGGGTAAGAAGACGACTTAACCAATATTACATGAACAAAGTGGATAGGGTTAAGGCAAGCTTAACCAATCATACGTATGGACTTGATAAGTGGAAGGGTTAAGTAAATCTTGGGTAGGTGGGTAATATTAGTATATATAGGCCCACAAACTTAACCGTTAAATAAACATGCGTGAATCAGTGGAAATGTTAAGGAACATATGAATAGGCGACACTTAACCAATACAACATGTTTATTAAACAGATGGATGAAGTTAGGTTATATTGAGAACACTTAACCGTTATAACATGTTGATTAGGAAACCCTAGTAACGGGGACTCATTTCAACAGTAACCCACATAGATGTATCACGGTACCCTGAACTAGGCAGGGTGGGGCATGATTACTGGGCTGATTATAAGAGGTCAAAATAGCGGCAGGTGGTGCGTCAGTGTATGTTCCGACGGGGTACGGGCGTGCACGTACTCCGGAGTGGAAAAAGCAGGCACTGTGCATCAGTAGTCATGTACTGTGCATCTTGAATTGCGTCGGGTTGCCATCATAGGGATTGATACACCCCATGGTGGGACCAGCACATGTATCTACAAACAAGCGGGGCCGAATGACACAAGTAATAAATACATGCGAGTTAGGGAGCCGATCGATTAGGGGTAGTATGGGGACATCTAGTATCTATTATGGGCAAGTAGGCTGTCAAGGATTGTATGGGGTAGATATCTCTTACTAGATGTTAAGCCCGAGGGCTACCAATTGCAGGGTTGGGATCAATTTTCAGTTTGGAACTAGTAACAGTGCGATATATTTAGCATTGGTGTAGTGTAGTAATTACCCTATAGTGATTAGAAGCGCAATCAACGTTTATCTTATTCATCTTGCCTACCTTGTCATGCATACTTATGTACAGTCATTTCTTACTTTCCAGTTTATGTTCTTATCCTGTTACTTTACTGATTATATTGTTAAAGTTACTGGACTCACCAGACTAATGTATGACCTAGTTTGTTTCGCCTCTTTTCTTCCGTTTCCCCTAGGTTCGCTAGGAGGAAATACTCAGGCTTAGTTCAGATGTATCTTTCTTCCATCTTGAAGTTGAAAGATGTATTGCTTGGCTTTGATTCTGCTTATGGCATTTTCTGTTGGGGATTATGGCTTTAAAATTTTGTACTCTGAAAGCTTTTGTGCAAAACAAATATTATGTACTTTGTTTTGTTGTTTTGAAGGTGTAACCAAACCTATTTCTGTTTCTGCTGCAATAAAGTTATAAATTTTTCAAGTACTACTTTATCTGTCTTGTAGTATTCCGTTCTGTTTACTTATAACGCTCCCCGAAACTTAATGAATTCCCTTTGTGAGTGACATTAACGGACGTGGGGTGTTACAACTATTGTTTCTTCGATAGTTTAGCAACCATTGCTGAGAGATTCTCGTCTAGATTAGCAGAAAGGAGAGATGCAGCCAGATCATCCGAGAATCCACCTATTGAAGACGTATCTTTCACTTCAGATTTGGGTTAGAATAGTACTGGTCCAGACTATGAATGGGAAGTCACGAAAGTGATGCGTCATCCAGGGGTTATGTGTCTCTATCCGAGGAAGAAGAAGGAGGGGTAGGAGATAGTCGTGCCCCAGATGAGTTTGGGAATGTCACTATCTTGGAACGACCTAAGGATTCAGTCGAATCAACAATTGACAATGATAGACTTGCACAGATATATCTAAAGCATGGGATTCTTCGAAGAGACACTAAATTGCCTTCGAAAACAGATCGTCCTCATAATCCACCAGAAGGGTATATGGCTATCACCAGATTAATGTGCCCAGTTAGGGCAATACCTCCATTTCTTCCATTTGCCGTCCATTTTCTGAGACAATTGCGGATTTCCCTGATGTAGCTTCATCCCAACTCCTACGCTTATTTGTATACTCTGTACATAGCTTACAGAGAAATTCTAGGTGTAGAGCTAACTTTTGAGGATGTTCATTTCTTCAACAATTTCAAGCATCGGAACAATGATACCTCGTCCTTAGTATACTTTGAATCGGTACCAAAAAAGGAAAATCGTTACTATTCCGTTTAGCAGCAAAGCTAGGGACCCGAAATGTGAATTGTTTTATTTTAAGCAACAACCCGGGTGTGCCAGAAGATAGCTTAAGTCAAGTGAGGACTTCGATTTTTTTGAGTTTTAGTCCTAACCTTTAACATAAATACATTAAGCATTGCTTGTTTTCACTTGCAGTTCCTAATCCACCACAAGAGAAGCATGCGGTGCAATTTGATCGCCTGAATCGATTACTCAATGACGACCAAAAATTCTTGACCATCTAGGACTGCTTAGTGGATGAATACTCTATCGGCATCGTCTAATTGCTATAACTCGTAGCATAGGCCACGAGGAAGGCCCTTACGTGTACATACCTCTAGTTGAAGGGCCAATTGACACTCCACTTGAGAGGGGAGAAAGTTCAAAAGATCCGACAGTGCCCCTCAAGGATCCTCCTTATCCCTCAACGACTCAAGATGATATTTTAGCAAATATAGCAGAAAAAGGCAGAGATAAGTACATTACTCTCGAGGATGCTGCCACTCCTGAAAAACCGATATCTCCAAATGAATTTCCGTTAGATGCTCCTCAAGGAGATGCCCCCAATGTAGATGACTCTACATTTCATGTTTTGGGAAATCTTCCCTTGCCCGAGACCCTTTACACTTTAGAAGATTTCAGAATGAATCCTTTGACCTTTACTTCCTCAGAAGAAACCACTCCTGTGAAGGCTATAGAGACCACACATATTAGCCTAACTTCGGGCTCTGGGTGGTTAGGGGGAATATCACTTAGGACGCGCACAACACATTAGCTCTGCACGTCATAGTACTTCTGCTTTGTATAAATATTAGTTCTGAACTCTACATACCTTGTTTTGCAAGAACCATGGTATGTCCCCGCCACGATGTCAGGAAAGTCCACACCAGCGTGCCCAGATATGATTCCGACACTGAGCATGATCGTCGTGAGAGCCGTGATAGGGATGACAGGAGGCATTATAATTCCAACCGTCCTCATTCTTCACGCTCTCGTTCTCCTCATTGGTCCGATCCAGACAAGTACAAGAGCCATCAAGATTGTCATGAAGGGGACAAACAACCTTCCAAAGATCCTACTCCTCCTAAAGAGAAGCGTCCTCAAGAGAAGCCATTGTCAAAGCACGCTGGTTTACAGGATAAGCCTAAAGTCCCTGAGAAGAGGTCGGGTAAAGGTGATACATCCATTGTACCTGCCAAGCGGAGAAATCTTGAATTATCCGTATCCAAGCCCATGTCGCTCAATTCCGAGAACAAGGCAAGACTAGCATATCTGAAAAAACAATTTCCGTATCATTATTTTGATCATATGGCATTTGTTCCCGCGCTTGAACCTATTCCTTCGAAGTGGGTGGATGATGCTAAAGCAAAAATTGATTTAGTGGATAGGAAATATACAGAGATGTATAGATATTCGCGTAATTTTTCTAAGATTATCCAGGATCTTATCACTGATATTGGCCACATGAAGGAAATGGCCAACTATGACGCAACCATCCTGAAGAGTTCAGAGAAAGATTTGGAAGATGCACAGGCTCAGTTTGCTCTCGCTCAACGGGATGCCAACAACTATAAAAAACAACACGAAGAACTACAAAGGTGTTACCAAACTTGCTTGGAATCCCATAGCCAAGAGCGCTTGGATCTAAAGAAGCAAGCTGAGGATACTAAGTCTGAGAGTGTTAAAGTACAGTCAGCTTGCACTGCCCTTGAATACGAGAAGGCTGAGTTAGAGGAGAAAACACTAATTTTGCAAAGCGGAATGCCGAATTGGAAGCCAAACTACTGGAGGCTGAATCTAGAGCAGTGTTGGCCGAGGGGAACACAAGCATCGCCGTTAAATCTGCCGAAGAGGTTCAAGAGAAACTCTCCGCAGCTCAGAAGGAATTGGATGGCTATGGTGAGCTGAAGATAGAGTTCTTTTCTCAGGTGATCCGTTGTCAGGACATTCCTTGGATCGAGGATTACCCGACAACTCTACTTTATTTATGGGACCAAATCATCGAATGGGAGAAGGAAGAGCTCAAGGTGGATTCCATCAACGAAAACAAACTTATGGAGAAATTACTTAGGGGTGAGGAGCCGACACGTCTGGCCGAAGGGCATCGACTTATTGCTGCTGCCATGGAGGAAGAGAGACGTCAGGCCAAAGGAAAAGACATCATTGAAACTAGTTCTTGTTCTACTGTCCCCGAGGCTACTGGAACAGAGGGATATGATCCCGAAAATCTGAGAAATCCTAAGGCGTCCCTTTTGTCTCCTATACCCGAATCGGCACCATAGACTCTAGCCACCCCATTCGAGAAATCATCCAAAGGTATCTCTACCTTTTCACCCCAATTTGTCAAGGCTATTTCGACCTTTCGTTATAATATTGGACAATCAATTGAAGATCCCTCATTTTCTCTTGAGTTAATAACTGTCACCTCTCATTCTGTAGGTACCGAGTCAACTGAAAAGACTGATGGGCAACAGAAGACAGTCATCGGCGATAAGTCCGTTGAAGAGACTCAGGTGGAATGGGATGAGGTCACCGGTGCAAAATCTAGGGGGGGGGGCTGAGGGAAAGAAGGAGGAGGTTACCGATAAAGCTCCCGTGCCACCTAACACCGAGACTCCTCACGCTGGGGAGATGATAGATGCTCTGAAAGACGAGGGCGACAACGATGGACATGAAGAAGATGTTGATGTTGTTATGACTGGGGATTCGGCGAATGTCGATGATATAACTTTGGTCGAGATGAAGGCCAAGCAGGATAAGCGTACGCTGCTGAAAGCTGAGGAAATAGATCCTGAAAGTTTTAAGCCTCTTGCGACAATACCTCCTGGGTCAAGGTTAGTTGTTAAACTTTCAACTAGATCAATCACTAAAGAACTTGCTAAAAAAATCTTCTACTGATCCCAGCGCTCCAGTTCTAGGGAAGAAGAAACCAAAGCGGATCCAAACCGAGGCAGAAAACGAGGAGAAAGAAAATTTAAAGCTGCCAAGAAAGCGAAGTCCACTCCAAAGTCCAAATGAGAGTCGATTCTATTTTTCATTCTGCCTGCTCCTTGGTCCGCCGTTGTTGTAGCGAGTGCAGCGCTCGCCTTTGTTTATTTAGTTTTTTTATAAACCTGCACTTGTGTTAATAAAGTAGTTCGTTTCCCACTATGTCAAATGCTTGCAAGTTCGTCATTTGTTTCTATTAGTGTTGAGAAATTAACAAACATAAGTAACGATTCAAGTCACAGTTGAAATTTCCTGCAAATGCACAGACAGAGAAAATATCACTCATGGAAATTGCCTCTTAATTAAATAAAATGAATGATTGACGGCAGGGTGCATGATGTATATGACCCTAATCAATCTTGAATATAACACTTAGCTAAGGCTTGTTCGAGATTGATTAAATTGCCCCCAGGTCTTTTGGTGGGGTTAAAATTCATTTTCATTGGTACACTTCTTTATAACTTTATACACTCCTGTCGTCTGGTTAGGTTAGAGTAGATTCAAAGCGGTCTTTTGTCATGGTGCACCGTCACGCCTCGAGGACGTTGTCTTCCCGTCCTTTATACTCTCTCTCGGCTCGTGAGAGTTAGCGTTCAGGACGTCGTCTTCCCGTCCTTTTTATGTCATTAGGCAAATGGTCATTTCATTTGCTTTCGTATTGATTCAAATGTCTGATATTTGACTTATGTTATGACAAACATAGAAAAAATACAAGACAAGGTTCAAACGGGTAAAGTAAATCACATACAGTATTTTATAGTGGTTCGGCCAAGTTGCGACCTACGTCCACTTCATAATCTTTTGTTTATATTAACTAGACTTTTCTAGGCAAGGCATGTCTTTTTACATGGCCCATAAAACAAAAGAAAATAGTACAATTTCAAGATAAGTATCGCCATAAATGTTGGGCGTTCCAAGCTCTAGGAATTTCTTCACCATCCACGGTCGCTAACTTGAAAGCTCCCGTGTCAAGTTTCCATCGGATGATGATTGGTCCTTCCCACTTTGGGCCTAGATGAATGGGAGGTGGAAAGACTCGCTTCAGCACCAGGTCTCCAGGTTCGAAAGTCCTAAAGCGAACCTTTCTGTCATAATAGCGTGCCACTTGGTGTCGATGCCTTGAAGCATGCAAGTCCGCTTCATCCCTCTTCTCTTCAACCATGTCCAGAGATTCTAGGAGGAGTGCTTTATTCGTCATCGGGTCATAATACGTCACCCTATGAGAGGGGACTTTAAGCTCCACTAGAATCACCGCTTCTAACCCGAAGGAGAGTGAAAAAGGAGTGTGACCAGCAGCCGTCTTAAAGGTTATTCGATAGGCCCACAAAGCTAGCGGCAGTTCATCAACCCACATGGCTTTTGCTCGCTCCAACCGCTTTTTAAGAATAGACTTAATAACTTTGTTTATTGCTTCAACCTGTCCATTCGACTGCGGGTGAGCTACGGCGGTATACCTCTTATCAATTTTATACTTCTGACAGAAATTTCTAAATTCCGCACTGCCGAATTGGGATCCATTATCAGTTATAATGGTTTTTGGTATTCCAAATCGACAAATAATATTCCTAACCACAAAGCTTATCAATTTTATTGTCATGGTCGTGATTAAGGGTTCGGCCTTTACCCATTTCGTGAAGTAATCCACAGCCATGATCGTGTATTTAGCTCCTCCTTTAGCAATCGGCAGGGTCCCGATGATGTCTAATCCCCACATTGCGAACGATCATGGACTGACCATTGATTTGAGATGCCTTGGGGGTGCTCTCGGAACTTCAGCGAATCTATGGCATTTGTCGTAGCATCATGGGTGATCAACTGCATCTTTATTCACAATAGGCCAAAAATAACCATATCGCAATACCTTCTTTGCCAGAGTTTAACCCCTGGTATGATCCCCACACTCACCTTCATGTACTTCTTTCAACACACGTTTGATGTCGTCATGTGCTATACACCATAACAGAGGCATGGAAAACCCTTGGCGATAAAGGACGTCGTCCTGTAAAACATATCTTGCAGCTTTATGTGTTACAGCTCGTTTCTCGCTCTTCTATAATGGGAGAATTCCGCTCTTAAGAAAGTTCTTAACCGGTGTCATCCATGACCCCCTTTCGGCTCAGTTTCCAGGGCTAAATCGATTTCCATTAGGTCAAAGCTTGGTGATTCCAATATCTCTATTGGAACCATTTCGATTCCTCAGGGTTGTCAGAACTTGCTAGCTTAGCCAGTCAATCTGCTTTCTGATTTTCCGCTCTTGGAATGTGTGTTATACTGTAATGCTCCTGGTTGCCTAGTAGCTCCTCTGCTTTTTCAAGATAAGTAACAAGTCGAGGTCCCATGATCACAAATTCCTTTCGAACTTGGCATACAACTATTTTGGAGTCATAGAATATGTTTAATGTTCTTACCTGATATACACGTAAATGTGTATATTTTATCCGCTTATTTATCTTATTTTCCCTTTAAAATAATTGATACTTTGTATTTATAGCTGTATTTTCAGATTGTTGACAAGAAGCATGGTTTAGAGCATTTGAGGGATAAAGCATGAAGAATTTGCTTAAAAAGAGTGAAGTTTAAAATTGCTAAAACTTGAAGAGTCTAAAGCTTGAAGAACGTTTGCAAATATAGTTCAGTTAGAAAGATTTGGCTAAATGAAGACTCAGATTGCATTCACATTAGCCCACTTGGAAGGCCTGTTACTTATGTTGCGTTCACACTAGCTTATTTGAAAGACCACTCACTCTAAAGCTGCGTTCACACTGGCTTAAGTGTTATTTGGGCTATTTCTTTAGTCCCACATTGTAGAATTTGCCTAATAGTCTTTGTCAATGCAACTATAAATAGATTGTATCTCCTTCATATAAAAAAACATTAGGTTTTATTCTGTAATTCTCTTCTTGGAATAAAATCATTCTCTCCCTTTCTTTTTACTTTTTGTTTATTTTATTTATGTTCATGTTATTTATTTTCTTTTTCTCTTCTTCTTTAGCTATGTCTAGCTAATCCCCTTTGATTAGGGGGTAATGACGCTGATAGTATGATATTAAATTTTTGGCGCCGTTGCCGGGGACCAAAATAATTTTTATTTTTAAATCCTTCGAGTTATAATTTTTTATTTTTATTTTTCTTCATATAAAAAAAACACAAAAAAAATTTGTATCTTTTGTTTTCTTTCATATATAGGAAAAAAATCTTGATTAGACGATTTGGTATTAAAATATTGATATTAAATTCTCTAAGACAAGAGAAAAAAAAATTACAAATTTTGTTTGGTTTTGATATCTTTCCTTTTTCTTATTTTCCAATCTGTACATTTCTTTTTCTATAAGTGAAAAAAAAAATCTTGCCTTTTGTTTTTTTTGTTTGTTTGTTTCTTTCTTGTTTTCAATACACTCTTGCTCCCTTTCTTTCATTTCTTTCTTTCCAATCTTCTGCAAATTCCTTTCCTTTTTCCAAAAAATTAAAAAAAAAAAAAATTCTGTTCCTTTCTATTTTCTATTTTCTTCTGTATTTACGCAATCGCCGTCTCTCCTCTGTTTCACACATCCAAATTCATACAAGTCCTAAGCACCACAGTTCAAACCACCCAAACTTCTCTGATTCACTACCCTCACTCACCACCTTCAAGTCTATCAGAACTTCACCCCCCTTGACTGCCCTTCACGCGACACAATTCTAGCAACTCAGATCACAACCTCCTGCCCGCCTTTCAATCTACATCAAAACCACAAATTCATAATCCTCCAACAAACCTGAAACCATCATCCTCACTTCCAACCTATCGGTCCTCTACCATTACACCACCAGTTGCTCGCCTGCTTCAGCAATTAATCCGAAAGTCTGCAAACCAAAACAATCAACCCTCTTCACATTCCATACACCACTGCCTCCTAACAGGGAATTTCTTCCTCCACAATTAAACTACCTTGCACACATTGACCACCATTTAACCATCCACCTCACGCTCCCTGAACACAATCACCCCTCCCTCCTCATCACAAACCCATCTCCATCCTTTCCTATTTTATTTTGTTTTATTTTTCTTTGCATTTTTTGTTTACAAGTCTTTTCCATTTTCCATTTCTTTATTCTTTGTTTTGTTTTGCCACAATCTCCACGTCCTGCTCATATTCTTCAAACAATTTCTCCAAGACAATTTTACCATTTCCGTACTCATCCCATCACCGACCAAAAGCTCAGCAACTTCCCAACCCCACTGTCATATCCAAGCCTGTCGAACAGAACTACCTCCACCCTTGCGTCACCAGCAAAAATCGAGACCCAAAATCACAATTTGAATCCCTAGCCGATTCGAAATCCACAAACCTACAGAGCCACATCGAACCGTACTTCCAGATTTCAAACTCTAGCCGAACTCACGATCCAGCTAGCCGATTTCGAACCCTAATTTGATTTCGAAAAAAAAATAGAGAAAAAAAAAGAGGGCGAAAATTTCTGTTTTGTTCGGAGCTGATTTTGCTGAGTTGTTTTCTTTTGGGACAACAGTTTGTATTGTTATATAGAAAAGAAAGAGGGGCCGTGAGTTTACTTTGGGTTTTCTGGGTGTGTTCACTGTTTTTTTATTGGTTGAGTTTTATTTTCAAGGAAAATTTTAATTAGTGCGTGAGACCTGCGAGATTTGTACTAAGTTAGCTCTTCTATTTTCTTCTGTTGTGCGTGAGTTTTCAAAGCCTGGTCTTCATTTTTTTTACTTAGTCTCTCTTGTTTGTTTTATTTTTACTTTTTTTTTAAGCATAGTTCTTGTGTTTTTTTTCTGGTTAGCTAGTTCTTCTTAATTCTTAGTTTAGTTTTTGTTTTTTTGTTAGTGTCGTTTCAGTTTTTCTTTGTCTTTTCATTTGTTTATTTATTTCCATAAAAAAAAAATCTAGCAATCGAAAGGAATTAACAAGTCAAACGAATTGCAAGTAGAATATTGGTGAGAAGCGGTAATTTGAAAAAGGTCAAAAAAAAAAAAATTTCGGGCTCCTAGCCCGAACCCGTGCCGCAGTGCAGTCAAGCAAATAATAGGAAGCGAAGCAAAAAGCAGCGGACTATTCAGTGTTCGAGCGGTTGCACACCAAGTGGGGTGTGAACGCGCTAGCGCTACCCAATTGCACTGGACGGACTGCCGATCAAGGTGAGTATTTTCTAACTCTACAGGGACCGCTGCTGCAAATAAAAAATAATATATATAGAAAGTGCTTGTAAAAATCTTCTGCAGGGCATCGGCTTGCTTGTAATTTTTTTTTCTGCAATTATTATTCTGTGACTGTCTGTGATGGATTATTTTGCCTGTTGATGTGTGGTTGGAAATTTTAAAACAAACGTGGAAGACATTATTTTTGAAATCAAATCGAGGATTCCCCAAAGCTCATAGGATAAAATATTTGTTAAATTGACAATTAGGATTGATACTCTCTAAGGTGTCTAAGGAACGGTAGAGTCAAGAACTCAAACAGGTTCTTAAACCTTCAGTCGTGTTTCTACGGTGATTCGTGGCACACTGATAATCCCTGTCCGAACCTGGCCTAGACTTGTATTCATATAATCCAAAGTTGTTAATTTTAACATATTTTTTAAGAGCTTTCTTGAAAATGTCTCAATTCCCTTATTCCTACGGATTTTACGATAGTTGTGAAAATCAATATAATCCATATAATTTTACACCAAATACATATGGATATTTTAATAACAACTATTGTACAAACAATTTGGATTTTACGCCACCAACTTTTGAAAATCCCGTTTGTACAACACCAAATTTTCAAAATTTCCAAGATAATCCCGTTTGTACACCACCAAATTTCCAAAATGATGATCAGCCCTCAACTCTTGAAACACATGTTGAATCTTTACTTGAAATGAGCATACAACAAAATAAAGAAATAAATGAATTGTGTAAGTTATACATGTGCAACAATTCAAGTGAAAGCTTTCAAAATAATCAAAATTCGATTTCACATCCAAATTCAAATGATTCTGATTATAACACTTGTCAATTCAATTTTGAACTCCAAAATGAATTTCAAATTCAAAATGGAAATGTAAATCACTTTTCAAATGATTTTGGCAACAGGAATAATTTCAATTGTGGTGCTACTGAAAACTTTTGTTCTCAACAATTTCAAAATGAAAATTCTCATGTAAATAATTATAAATTTGATTTTGTTGAGCAAACGAACATACTTGACGATTACTTGAAGTTTCGTGAGAAACAAAATCGGATCCAAACTTGTGACGATTCAAATAAAAATCCACCTTTGCCCACAATCGACGATTTTCAACTAACAACTTTTGAAATTGATGAAAATCTTAATAAAGTTGTTGAAAGCCCTGTGCTTGATTTGAATTTAAATTCACTTGAAAACGAAGACGTTAATCTTCAATTTGATCTTCCTCTATCAGATTCTGAAAATTTTGAAAATTTAGCAACTTTAGATTGTCAACTTGACAAAAATGATGAAGTTGTTAACAACTGTTCAAGTGAGGACAACTTTGATGAGCTAAAAATTCTTGAATTGATTGACGATAATGTTGCTGGGTATGAAACTGAAAATGAAATGTTTGAAAACTTTGAAACTCTTGAGGTTGATAATAACGAAACTGCTGAATGTGATCTTGAACACAATGACGATTTTTCCAAAACTGTTGAAACTCCTTGCAATTTAATCGTTTCAACTGAACCTCACTATGATCACTTGTTTTTCACTGATAAATTTCTGCAGTATATGAACTCCTTTTGGAATAACACTGTTTTTGAGAAAACACGATTTCGAAATTTACTGAAAATTCATTTGTTCGGTTTTGACTTTGGATTTATGAATGAACCTCTAGTCCACAACATTTCAAATAACAAAACAAAACTGAACAATATTTCTCAAAACAAGTGTGGGGGTGAGAACGATGCACTTGCCTCTCAATTAATACATCATCTGAACAAGTCAAACTTTGTTTTTGAAACTTTTGTTGAACCCCAGCCCGATGACCTCTCTTTTGTTGCTATAAAAATTCAATTCGATTTCAGGATCAATTGTAAGCTCAAAACTTTAAAATTAGCAACTCAAACTTTTGAAAAAACAAAATTTGTTTTTCCAAATCTGGAACATGATATAAAATTCTTTATGATTTGGTTCTCTGTGCTTCAGCTGTGTCTCATAATCTTAATGAGGCTGATCCATTGGTCCATTGTAGACCGGTTCATCTATTCGATGACTGCGTATTTTCTCAAAGTGTACCCGGTAAGCCGTGCTGACCCTCTTATTTTATTTCCCTTTCTCTAAGATATGTTTGTTTAACGACTGTGAGGACACAGTCACACTCAAGTGTGGGGGGAATTTACATTACATCAGCAATCAAATTTTATGAAGTAGGTCATTCATTGAACAAGGATTAACTTAAATTCATAAATAAAACCTTGGTTCTTGTTTGATAAGTTGAATTGTTGGGTGATGGGAATGAACATTATTTATTCATTGAATTGTATTGTGTCTTTTTAAGATGCTAGCTTGAGACTGTGCAGACGTTAGTCGTGTTCTGGAGTAAGCGTGTCAACCTTTGTATACATGTTAGAATGTGCAAGTAAAAATAATCAAAAAAAAAAAAATCATGAAATAAAAGGATTTTGCACCTACATTTGTTGGATTTTCTGAGTTCTTTTTCATGCATAATATTTTCTTTTCCACTCAAATTTTCAAAATCGTAAGTTCTAAAATCCACTTGGCCCAATTAAGGAGAAATGACTCATTGTAGCATTCTTCTTCGATACCCCACATTACTCAAACCCAAGTTTTAGTCGATTTACATCCATGTTTCGACAAGTTTATCTTATATTGGTATACTCAAGAACCTTTGTTTAAAGGTAAAAAAAAAATGTCACTTTTTATACCAATATTACACTACCCATTCCGTACTTGTTTTAAGGTAGGATAACCATATACCACATCTTATTTTATATGGGTTATCTATCTTACGAAACTTTGCTTATCATTCCTTTCAGCTTTTTGTATAACATCAATCCAGACTTGTGTGTTGAATTAGAGTTATAGAAGTAGAGTGACTAGGGCACAAAACTTTCCTTTCATGAAGTGTTGGTTAAGATTGGTTTGGTAGAAGAGGAATCAAATGAAGTAATGTATGGCATCATTCCATCTCCATTCATCATTCATCATGCAAAAGAATAAAAAAAAGAAAAAAGAAAAAAAAAGAATAGAAAAAAAATGAAATAAAGAGAGAGTCTCTCTGAATAAAATAGTCTTCATCATTCTTGACTATGAAGCATCCATTTCCATTCCATCCACATCCATCACACCGTACTTGGAAGCGAGGATTGTAGTAGAGGAGATGAAAGGAAACAAAACGTCCATATGTGCCTTAGTATTACTTTATCTTTTGTAATTTGAAGTTCAACTAATACACTTGCCCTCTTATCTAGAATCTTTTTAGAACTTACAAATTTTCCTTCATCTATGCATAACTCATATCCAATACATTACAGTTACATTGGTGCAAAATCATTCAAAAAAAAAAAAAGTGAATAAAGAAATGATTGGGTGCACATTGTCGATATGTAGAACTTTGGTTGACACCACGCTCTTAACCTTCAAGACAATTACAGTGTTATCAAGGAATTACGATTCAGCTTGAAAAATCTTATTCATTTTTGCACCAATAATGGGATGGACAATTGGAACTAAACCGTTATTATTGAAGTTAGGTGAAATCCTTGGAATGTGAAAGACCTTAAATATATTGTTTGATTAATCCGCGTACATAAGACGCTTTGGATTTTGTGGGTAGTATCCGCTGAAAACCCTCACGAGACAACACTCGTCCTACTGGGGACACCCAGGGGTTTAAAGGCTTGTTGCATACGCTAAATGCAATCGTGTTTCCTACGAAAGTGTGACATATCTTAGTTTAGTTTATTCGAGGACGAATAAAAAGATAAGTGTGGGGGTATTTGATATACACGTAAATGTGTATATTTTATCCGCTTATTTATCTTATTTTCCCTTTAAAATAATTGATACTTTGTATTTATAGCTGTATTTTCAGATTGTTGACAAGAAGCATGGTTTAGAGCATTTGAGGGATAAAGCATGAAGAATTTGCTTAAAAAGAGTGAAGTTTAAAATTGCTAAAACTTGAAGAGTCTAAAGCTTGAAGAACGTTTGCAAATATAGTTCAGTTAGAAAGATTTGGCTAAATGAAGACTCAGATTGCATTCACATTAGCCCACTTGGAAGGCCTGTTACTTATGTTGCGTTCACACTAGCTTATTTGAAAGACCACTCACTCTAAAGCTGCGTTCACACTGGCTTAAGTGTTATTTGGGCTATTTCTTTAGTCCCACATTGTAGAATTTGCCTAATAGTCTTTGTCAATGCAACTATAAATAGATTGTATCTCCTTCATATAAAAAAACATTAGGTTTTATTCTGTAATTCTCTTCTTGGAATAAAATCATTCTCTCCCTTTCTTTTTACTTTTTGTTTATTTTATTTATGTTCATGTTATTTATTTTCTTTTTCTCTTCTTCTTTAGCTATGTCTAGCTAATCCCCTTTGATTAGGGGGTGATGACGCTGATAGTATGATTCAATATGAATCACATAGCCAAAAGATGAGGACTGTATACATGTAGATCTGGATTTGAATTAAGGGTTAGATCTGAACCTTCATATTTTGTGTCGTTTAAGAGCTATGCTCCTTCACAGGATATATTCGTGTTCGATCTAACGTTTATCAGATCTAGATCTAATTTTAGGGTTTTAGAAATTAATTAGTGAATCTGTCCTGATAGTCTATGGTTGTAGAGCTGAGCTCCTGCATAGGCTATGCTTGTCGTTATTTACATATTTGTTTCTAAAAACCTATTATCGTTGATTCATGTTTGTGACAGAAACATGTATTAGATCTGGTTAATCTTTTGGCTATTGATGATTATGAATCTGATCTATGTCATTATCCCCTAATTGCTTTCACTTATTGTTAAAACTCTCTTTTATTTAATTTCTGCTATTTTCTTTGTTTTCCACCAATCAAAAGTTAGGGATAACTTGATTGGATTTATTAATAAAATAATTTGGTCCCAGAGTTCGACACCCTCTACAACAATCCTTGTTGTTTAGGAAAGACGAACGGATTTTACAGTTGTTTACAACTGCATAATTTGTTCGCAAACATTACCCTTAATTCTTAGCGAGTTTCAGCCCAGCAATCAAGGCCTCGTACTCAGAATCATTATTGGTGGCAGAAAATTCCAATTGCAGCGCGTAGTAAATGGATCGTCCTTTAGGAGTGGTTAAAACAACTCCGGCACCGGATCTTCGATCATTCTTATCCCCATCGATATATAATTTCCACGGACTAAGCTCTAATTTATGCTCTGAAGCAGCAACTTTGTCATCCACTGTTTCTTCTTTAGGAATCGTGAATTCTGCTATGAAGTCAACTAAGGCCTGCCCCCTTATTGACCTCCTTGGCTGAAAATTCAAATCAAATTGGCTCAACTCGATATTCCACTTAAGTAATCGCCCCGATGCTTCGTGTCTTTGTAATATTTGTCTAAGAGGCTGATCAGTGTATATGACTATCGGATAAGCTTGGGTATGATGACGGATCTTTCGAGAGGCAATCAAGAGGCAATAAGCAAGCTTTAGCTTTTCTATTCTTGGAAAATTGTGTTCCGCGGATGCTAAATTCTTATTTACATAGTATATAGACCTCTGGGCCTTGTCTTCTTCACGCACCAAGGCTTTGCTGACAGCATGATATGACACCATCAAATAGACGAACAAATCTTCATGATCCATCGGTTTTGACAATATCGGGAGTTTCTCCAATAAGTCGAACAAATTTTGGAAGGCCTCTACACGGTCAGGAGTCCATTCGAAATTACGTTTCCCCCGTTTGATTAAATCAAAGAACGGGACACACTTGTCCGTGTCATTGGAAATGAATCTGCTTAATGCAGCAACCTTCCCTGTCAGGCTTTGAACGTCCCTAATCTTTCGTGGCTCTTCTATGTTCTAGTTTGCTGCTATCTGTCTAGGATTAATCTCAATCCCTCGAGAACTTATGATGAAACCGAGGAATTTCCCTGATGCAATCCCAAATGAGCACTTTAAGGGGTTCAACTTCATTCCGTACCTCCGTAGGATGTCAAACATCTCTGTCAGATCTTGTGTATGACTAGAGGATTGCCTGGATTTCTCGAGCATGTCATCTACTTAAACTTCCTAGTTTTCCAATCTGATTATAGAACATTCTGTTCACTAAGTGCTGATACGTGGCTCCGACATTCTTTAGTCTGAACGACATTAACACATAGCAGTACAATCCCAAGTTTGTTATAAAACTCGTATGCTCTTGATCCGGCACATGCATGGGGATCTGGTTATATCCTTTGTATGCATCCATGAAGGAAAGAAGTTCGTATCCGGCTGTTGAGTCCGCCAGCTGGTCAATCCTAGGAAGTAGGAAACTATATTTTGGAGAAGCTTTGTTTAAATCTGAAAAATCGCCATTTCCCATTTGATTTCTTGACCATAACAGGATTTGATATCTAGTCGGGATACATCGAATCTCTAATGAACCCATTATCTTTCAACTTTTCCACTTCTTCCTTTAGGGCTGCTAACCTCTCCGGGCCTAACATACGACTCTTCTGCTTACGGGTTGATGCTTTGGATTAATACTCAATGAGTGACTCATAACGAAGGGAGATATCCCACACGTATCAGCATGAGTCCAGGCAAACACATCTAAATTTTCCTTTAAAAAATTAGTCAATTCCTTTGGTCGGTACGGATCCAGCTGGGATCCAATCTTTAAAACCTTCGTCGGATCAACATCATCAATGGAAATGTCTACAATCATTTCATTGGGGGTCGCCTTTCTGTCCTCAGTCTCTTCGTCCTCTCTGGTATCTATGTCCTCAGGCAGTTCTCTGGGCGACTCTCTCGGGGCTGGTCCCTTTAATTTCTATGTCGAACCCTCCTTCGTAGGGAAGGAGGTGACTTTAGCTTTGATGCTTAATCGCTTCGGCAACATCTTCAGTTCGGCCATGTAGTAGGCTCGTCCAGTGGCTTGATTACCTCTCATTACTCCCACTCCAGCTTTGGTCGGGAATTTCAACAATAAGCACAGGGCACAATGCAAGACCTGAATTCTGCGAGGGCTGGTCGGCCCAAAAAGGCATTATAGGGGGAGTCGATGTCCAAAAATACAAACGGGAGGATTCTCACTCTATGGCATTCTCCCTGTCCTAATGTAACTGACAATTCTACATATCCCATTGGAGCTGTTGAGGCCCCATTGAAGCTACGTATCCTTCCTTCGTAAGGCTTCAAGTCTTTCACTTCGAGTCTCATCTGATCAAATGCTTTTTTAAAGAGAATATTAACCGAGCTCCCATTATCCACTAACACTTTATGAACCAGAGCCGGACGATTGTGGTAGTGATCACCAATGGGTCTTCGGTGGGTGAATGGACTCTAGTATCATCTCGATCACGAAATATGACATTATTTGACATCGTTTTCTGTTGCTTAACTGGAGCAGTGTCCTCGAAGTTACTACATTCCCCTACTTCAAGGTGTTTGGCTGCGTTCGCATATCGATCCATTGCCCTGTAGTTATGGCCAGTTGGATGGGGTCCCCCCACTATAGTGTTGATGACTATTCCTTTACCTTTTTGTTGAGCTGTGGATTTGGAAGCGGCCTGGTTTTGATTTGGGGTCCTTGCCCCCTATCTCATGGGGCAACCTTATATTCATCTAATTTTCCTTCCCGTAATAGTTTTTCAAAAACGTCTCTCAAATGCCGACACTCATTAGTAGAGTGTCCATGGGTTTCATGAAACAGACAGAATTTTCCAGTCGTCACCTCCTTCTCCATGGAGTCTCCGGGCGGTGGATTTTTATATTGCACGACGTTGTAAGTATCCAGGTTGATGTTTTCCAACGTGTCATTTAGTGGTGAGTAATTTTCAAATGTTTGGAATCGAGGCCTTTTACCGGGGTTGTTTCCTCGGTTTCTATTCCTCCTGTTGTTGTTTCCATTCCTGTTATTACTTCCTTCGTTTTTATTACCAAAATTCACCTCCAATTTCCCCGAACTATCACCGGACTGTTTTACAACAACATTACTTTGGATATCTTCCCTTGAAGCTTCATCAGATTTTCTCTTTCGATCGGCGCATATCTCTTCTCGTCATAGATGTATATTCGCCTTTTCGTAGAAAGCCTGCCTAGTCAATGGTGGTTTCCCAGCTAAATAACCTCTGAATTCAGTATCTGGGTCGACACCATCTGTTAAGGCCATCAAAATGGTTGGTTCGTGAGGATCACTTATTTCAATAACCGCTAATTTGAAGCGATCCAAGTACGATTTTAGAGATTCTCCAGGGGCCTTTTTGATTCTGGACAGTTCGATAACACTTTTATCTTTTCGGGCATAGAGTCAGAACTATTTCATAAAAAGCTCGCTTAGTTCTTGAAAACTCGACACCGATCACAGAGGAAGTCGTGTAAACCACTTTAATGCAACATCTTCTAGATATATCGGGAAGATTTTTCATTTTACGGTGTTAGGAGCGGCTAAGCGTTCATATACCACACATATCTCATCAGATGTTGTTTCGGATCTATTCTTCCAACATATCGTTCCATTTGTGGCAAATTGAACCGTCGAGGGAATTGGAAATTTAGGATGTCATTAGTAAATGGAGTATGACTGCGTTCAATACCCCAATCTTCATTGGTATATCGGCGACTATCGACCATGATTTGATGCACCATCGCTTCTACTTTCGTGTTGGTTAGAGCCGGTTCAGGATCCATGCTTCTGTCTCTTCTCACATGTCTACTGCCTACCTCAGGTGACGCCCTTTGGTTTCGGTTGGTTACTGAACCTCCTCGCCTCCTGTGGTCCCGGTCATTCACAGAACGAACAGGCTGAAAGAGTTGTCCTTGGGTTTGATTGGTAATATTTGGATCTTTGGGGAGAACACATGATCCTTGCATTGGTAACAACATTGGTTCCCTCAAACTCGGATCGTCGGGCCCCAGAACACGGGCCGCATGCTCACGGGGTCCAAATGATCCGAATGTCAACTGGACTAGATTTTTCGGCCTTTCATACGGCCTCCTTTCACGCGGGCGCTCTTCGTCTGAAGATGATGAATGGTCCATAGTAGGATGATGAATTGGAGAGGATACTCTTTGTCTGCAGAGTTCACTTATCGATTCGCTCATAACTTCATGTTATCCCTCATGAGAACACTATCGCATTTGTGATCCTCCGAAGCATCCCTAGAGATCTCAAGCATGTCAAGCAAGCGAGAAAATTCCGCACGGGTTACGAGTGCAGAAGGTGTAGGCTGATCATTAGTTGCCACGGCTGGTATCAGAGCATTTGTAGGAGCTCGAGTAGAGGTACCAACTTCAACCAGATTCGGTTCAGATTGGCCTCCCCTGCCTCTGTGGTTCGGATTGGAGAAGAGCAAACAAGAGCATTCACGGAACCGGGTCAGATCAGGGTGGCCTCTTCAGATCGGTTCAGAGCTTGGGGATCGGATAGGATTGGAGATGTCCTGTCGAATCGGGTGGCTCCTGAATCTTGTCCCCTCGATCTTGTGACAACCATAGCTTGCTGATCCTCACCTACTCCGCTTTCCCGCGCATTTTTCACTTCTTTTCCTTTTATCTTGGTCATAATATTCAATTCATCAAGATCTTTTTTAAATAGAATTTCAGAAATATTAACTGTACGGACTATTTTCTTCGGATATACAAACCCAAATAGTAGAATGGTAACCCAAAATATAGAGAATTTAAAGAGTTCTCAGTGAAAGCACCAAAATGTTAGATCCAATAATGGATCTAACACCCAAACTAATGATAATTTTAAATGAAATGAAAATAAAAATGGAGGAAATACGCGATTTATTGTGGTTCAGCGTTAAAGAGCCTACGTCCACTTTAAATTTCTTTGAGTGATGTTGGGAATACAAGTACAATGATTGTTTTCACTCAACCTCACTTGTACAATGGATAATTTCACTCAACACTCGCTGAAATATTCTTCAAAGATTGATGATGATCTGATTAAAATGATGAAATTTGGATATAGAAGATGCTTGAGTCAAGAACTTGCCAAATGATCCTTTCCAATGATACTTAGTGGTGTATTTATAGGTGGAAAATCTACTTGGGAGGCCTCTGGTTCGGTACACGTGGCAGGAATCCCATGTGTTTCGGCGATGGGAGCTTTGGGAGATGATGCCAACGCACAACCGTTGTGGATGAACGTGGGATGATGGATGCCTTACCGACCCGAGTTCCCAGGAACGTGGTATGCAACTGCTACGTTATCCCTTATCGGTTCGGATCGGAAGCGCAGATGAGAGTGGGAGCGGATCGGGTAGTTCCGAACTGATGTGAATCTGCCTTTATACTTCCATCTTCTGTTTTGCAATGTAGTGGTTCAATTCGGGTTTTCGGACCGATTCAAGCTTTTGGCATGTACTCTTCTAGTCAACACTCTTCATCAGTTGGTCTATTAGCTTTGTGTAGCCTAATTCACAAAGTAGGCTAACAACAATCAAGGTTAAATATATATTAGCATTTTAATTCTTAAGCTTAGAGTTCAAATTTAAATTTCAAAATCAAATTCAGATATCCAAACAGCTTAGTTCCTGATTAGTTATAATGTAAATAAACGCTTGATTTTTGATTAAATAATTCAGACTTAAATATCAACATTTAATTCATATTTAAAATTTTATTCAGAAAAAACCAAGTTCAAATAAATTATACATTTTACTTTTTTAAATTGAATCTGAAGTATAAGTATTCATTTTAGCATTAGATTTTAAATTAACTTCATATTTAAATGTCAAAATTATTGGGTCGTTGCCTACTCGTTCCCCATGTAGATTACGAGAAACATTTCATTTATGCAATATTATTTCTGGATTGACTTATTTCATTATTGTTCACTTGTAAGAAATTTCATATATACCTTTTATCCATTTATACTGACTCCAGATATCGCCTTTAGTAGTCAACCCTAAATCCATCTTTCAAGGCATTATCCAGTGTTAGCTTTCGCTTCGTCTACTTCTATAAACGAAAATAATAATAAGAAAGGGTGTTGTTATTGACACTCCAACTTTTGTTAAGGGGGCCGGGCCATTTTTTAAAAACACTTCCCTCTTTGAAAAATTGTTAAGGGGCTGCACAAACTTATTATTTCACACTACTCAATATTCCTGGATTGCCCCTTTAAATTATATTAAAAAAAACTTATTTGATAAGGGAAATCAAATTAAATTCAGCAGTTCATCACCACTGCACCGAATGCAACATGTAATCAATTATATATGTATTCGACAGTGATATATCGAAAATTAACAATCATTTCGGTGCATTGCCTTCGTAATTATAAAAATCGCCACATTTATGTTAAAAAAAATTAGTTCGCTTCTTTTCCTCTAAAAAGGCTTATCCTTTATGGTTTAAAAAAAGGATATATGCGAGTTGAAAAAATACTATGGCTCTTGCAATATTTGTTAAGGGGCTATATGAGTAATAAGGTAAAATTACTTCTATTTGTCAAGGGGCTACTTTCCTCATTGGTACTCCCATTAACAATTTTTGAAAAGAAAAATTTAACCCCCCCTAACAATATTTGAAGTGTCAAAAACAATGCCCATAAGAAAAGAATAAAACCAACATAATAGTTTATGTGTTGGATAAGGTTACAAGGTTTAATAATACATAGGAATCTATTAATACCATTTTCAGTAATGTAAATAACTAGATTGTTGTATTTGTTCTTGATGTATAACACGAGTTCTTTTTCAATGTTATGGCAATAGACAAATAATGTAAACTGAGGGCCAATGCTAATATCATCTCGATAAGCTTTAAGAAATACAATTTATGTCATTTTAAAATTAAGTCAACATTCATTATTTAAGACTTATTAATTAGCAATTATCATTTATAATTTCCATTTGAGTATTTTCAAGTTGAAAAAAAAGAATTTTCTCTAAGGAGCTATAATTGTTTCTCTACTTTTAAACTGAGTTGCTCTACTGAACAACAAATCAATTGGGACTGGTGATTTTTTTATTACCAAACTATATTTTGTTGTGTGATTTTACAGTATATCTACAGACTATACCTGTAAATAAAATTGTGGCATCAGTTTCATAGCTAACAGGGTATTTCTTCTCAATCAAATTTGTGGCCTAATTCCCGGTACAATAGTTCAACCCAAGAAAATCAATTGATCCTTCCAACATTTTTGACTGCTCTTCTGTGAATTTTGGCAATCGATCTTGAACCACTGCTTTCATACTGGCTGGATAATCTCCATGCACTATAGGGTACATAAACCTACTTATTAACCAAGATTAGACTAATGTCATAGCGTATCCCCCTTTTTTTCCCAAGCATAATGCATTTCATTAAATACAGAACACATTATAATTTTCTTTAATCGAACTTGTAAATTTGGAAGTTCTTTTTGCCAAATAATTAGTATCAAACACGAGCTAAGAAATCCACATTATAAATTCAACTCCTCTGGTGGCAGCATCATGGTCTGAATTTGGTGTTTGAATAAGGTACTAGCCAGTCAAGAGTTTAAAGTTATTCCTATCTCCCTTTTTTGTTTTTCCTGCATGATATGCAAAGTAATTTGCCACACAATAGGTGTTATGCATGGATTTGTATTTATATATGAAATTTGTACCAAAATACGCTAACAAATTACACAAAAGCTAGACGAGTAAACTGAATAGGTGCTATGAAATACCAAGTTGTTGTCAAAAATGTTGAAAGTAGCACCAGCCATAACTAAGAGTGAACTGAAATCCGTCGCTAACAGTCGCAAAACTATAAATGTTTTCCTACTTTCCAGCAGCCATAAGGCCCCCAATCCGCGCCAACTCAAACCCAACCAATCCACAACTCATATACGATCAATTTCACAATCCATCGCCTCATATATACTCAAATTCACAGCATAAACCAACATATATGCTATAAACAAACTCATACACTACTAGATAGCTAACAAATGATAAATAAAAATAATAAACCCAAAAACCAACATCACGTCCACATCAAATATACAAACCATCATCGTCTCTACAAACTATCACAAATAACTCAAGTCCATGATCAACAACTAGTTTATATTCACAAACCAAGTCCAAAATCAAAAAAGAGGACAAGTACCTACTCGTCCTCATCCTCGTCCTCCCCAGTAGCAGGTCCACTTGGCGGTATATACCCATGCTCCTGAAGATATGCAGCAATCCGCTCATCCAACATGGTCTCGAGCTTGTTCTTCTGAAAATCCTCCAGAACTGCCACCTGTTGTCGAAGCATGACAATCTCCTCCTCATCCTGACGCCTCATATAGGAGGCCTGAGTCCTCGCTATCTGTAGTTATTATATTATAAGCGTGACCTGGTAAATGTATTGTAAATTCATTATGTATAATTAATATTCAACATCCAATACAAGATTTCTTTCTATATCATCTGTATTTTTCGATCAATAATTCATACATCGTTCTCATCAGATTCTAACTTATACATATACATAACACATATACATATATTAATTTCGTATTCATTAATTTTCAAATTGGATTGAGTATATACAATAATATTTGAATATGTTTAAATATGTTAACAATTTAAACCTTTAATAGCACTTGGATATGTTTAAATTCTTTAATAAAACACCTTATCTCTATGTTTCCAAAACCGTAGCATCTATTCCTGGTAGATGGGTCGATGATGGTGACCAAATAAGATTGCACTACTCTACGTCTGGCTCTTGACCTAACTGCGCCGCTCGAGTATTTAACGCCGTCGTGTATCTCTCCTACGATAGCAGACAATTATGGAATACATAAATACTCAATTTCAAATTAACAATGTGAAATAAAAATTATTACGAATGCTAACCATCACTCCACGGGACTTAGCGTTCCTCCAGGTATATGAGGTGTTACTCTCCTCGTCGGTCCACTCAACAGCGTGAGTCTGTGTAATCACCTCAGCAAGTGTAGGCTCCCGATGGAGAGTTGACATCTAAAATGATACAATATATATTTGGAATTTGTCAATGTGATTAAAAAAAAGTTTAGAACTATCTGTAAATGTGTTTTATCGTTAGTACCAATTTGCGACGGTGCTGTGAGAAGGACTTAGACCCACCGCGATGCAAAGCAAGACTTTTGAGTATGTTTGCCCGGTTTCACTGTGAAAGCTCCTGTATATTTAATTAATTGATTGATATAAAAAATAGAAATTAAAAATAAGCATATTTAATTTACCTTCGCCGTTTATGTGGCCTGCAGTTGCTTGAAACCGACGTAGACCTCCTCACTCATCCATGAAGGCCTCTTTTCCACTACTTTTGCCTTGTGTATGTTGTTTGAATAATTTTTCCTCATCTTTTGGTTTAATGCGGTGAGGGAATGATCCATATCTTCGTCCCTAACCCGTACAACAACCTATAAATTAACAAACAAATTGTATTACATATTTTATATAATTTTGTAAATGAGAAATATATTTATACTTACAAGAACCTCCACGAGGATAACATTCCTGATCTGCATAGGATAACGTCCCAGTAGGCCCATGCCTGTGTCCACCTGGCGATATATGCTGATCTAAACACACATATAAAATAAGGTCTGTAGAAATAATCTCAAACCCCCTGCATAAAGTACGATATTAGCATTTAATAAATTTTGAATACTAAATATTTACGAAATTAGAAACTTACCCTGCATTCTTGGGTATAACCTCTATGACCGGACATAAATCTAGTGTTGTACCACTCGCACCTGCCTCTGAACTGTAGGTAGGTCGGCCACTAGGAGGCATATCTATCACAAACATATTATTTCATATAATAAGAACACATATATCATTAAGCACATCCATTATCAAATAAACTCATATAGCATATATTATCAAATGCAACTACATGACCTATTTACATAAAAGAAGAAGAACCAGATAATAGTCCAAAATATTGCCTTCATGATAAAGTAAATGTATATATAATAGTAGCACATCATATAAGTTCACAACAGAACACATCATATCAAACATATCATTGTACATCACAACTCACAGCATCTAGAAACTTCAAAATATATGTAAACAACTAATGATACAAATAATATTAGTCTTCTCCATTTTCTGATTAGTCTCGGTCTTATACTCTATATTGTTGTCCTCTGTACCCTCAAATGCTTATATTAAAACATTTGATTCATCATTCAAAGACCCTAAATCAACATCATTAGCAATTATTATTTCATCGTTTTGATTTGCATCCGTTTGATATGCTGCATCGCCTGGAATAGCAATTCCTTCAAACAAAAATCTTGCCTTTGTTGTAATTATAGCAGACCATTCTACATTATCTCTTTTAAGGACGGATACGCACTTGCTTTGCCAATACAAAGGATCATACTTATAGTAATGTGATGTGTACTTTATTTCTATAAGCTTATAATCTTTACGCACGTTGATAAGGACCAACCTGCTTTATCTCTTTTAAAGACGCCATAAAAGTCTTTTATATGCTCTTCTGGATCATAATTACCTTTGACAAATACACCCCTTCTATATAAGCTGTACTACACTTCTCTTCTCGACAGTATGTCATTTCGGATTTCTCAACTAAACGATAAACTTTAAAACTTATCTTTCTAAAAATTCCTATTTTATTTTCTTAAAATTTGTCCTTTTATTTTATTTAATAAATCATTATAGTTCAAAACTACCACACCGATTTTTAAAGAAAATTGATTTTGACATAATTCAAAATCTACTTTATGAAATCTAAAATTTTCTTTTCCATTATGGAACTACAATCCAGCAGATTCATAAAATTCTTGTTTCATAGATTTTCGACCAATATTTTATCATGTACACTCATTAAAAGTTGAAACTGTAAAATTACGAACTGCCAAAAGGTGTGTTTTGTTCGTTTTAATTATATTCAATTTAAAAGTTATTTAATTTATAACGTAGACATCAATAGTGATTTAATTGTCAATACGGTATAAATTAGCACAACACAACATAAATTTATCACGGTATAAATTATTAACTTTAAAATATAATTTTCTAACAATTCCTATTTCATTTTCTTAAAATAATTCGTTATAGTTAAAACATGTCGCACTGCGATTTTTAAAGAAATATGATTTTGACATAACTCAAATTCTACTTGATGAAATAAAAAAAATTATTACAAAACCACAATTCAGCAGATTCAGAAGATTTTCGTTTCAGAGAATTTCGTCCTACATTTTATCTGATATACCCATTCAAAGTTCAAACCTTAAAATTACAAACTACAGCTGCGCGACAAGTTCATTTTAATTATATTCAATTTATAATTTATTTAATTAATAACGTTGAAATAATGGTGCATATTCTTCTGATTTTACTTGGAATTTAACATTAGCACAAAACTGTTTTAAAAAAGATTGCCATAACAACGGCGCCATTTTGTAGCACCGGAGCAACGTCTATGCATTACCCCTCTCCTGACTTGGCTTGCACCATTAACAACAATTTTATCCAACAATGTATATACCAACAACTCGTTTAATAGGATTACCAAATTCATATACAACAATTTCAGAACCATATACGACAACGTATTTTGAATAGTTTTACTGCAACTATTTAAAATTCCCAACACCACTAATCCTAAAAGCAAATGAATCATTACTCATTACAATACATCACTACAGTAACAATCAAAGTCAACTACAATTCGAATAATATATCACTAGTTATTATTATCCTACAGAAATCAAATAATTCACAAAATTTATTAATCGATTTCTAATCGATAATCACCTAAATAGCTTTTAAATTTAAAATCTATTTACCTATATTATGAATTCAATAACAATAATTTATTATTATATATAAATAACGGTTCATTAACACATACATACGCATAAATCGACTAACATACAATATTCACCGATAAACAACTAAATCCACATTTTAGGGTTTCAATCATTACTAAATCAACTACATTAATTCAACAATCATTATATGATCACATAACATATTCATTTAAATCATAATTAAATAACTGATTTTAGAAATGCAACAACCCGGAATTTTGTAACCAATTTAAATTTTTTTCATTCTAATTTAATATATATCTGTGGTGGCGGAGAATTTATTCTCTTGCTTAACACCCTTCTCTGAGACGCATGAGCTCAGAGGTTATATATTGGTAGAAATCAATTTAATTTACATGGAATGAAATCCAATGTCAGACACACATCCATTTACAAGTCTGTTCTGGGTCTAAACGAAACCGGAGACACATTATTCCTCGTCCCGTATGTCCAATACGGAAGAGAGGTTCTCGCATATCCAGACAGTCAACAAGTACGTCCGAACAACTACAACTTTAACCCTTTCCTAGAAGCGATCCAGTTCAGGGCATCAGTAGTTGCCCATTCGATGTGAAGATCGTCGGTCTTCAACGTCTTCGACTTTTAATCGTCGTAATAATTATTCAGAATGGGTTAAACCCGGTCTTTCCGTATAACTCACGTATTTTATAATCCAAAATCAGGTGCTATAAATACACATCATACGCCCCATTCTAATTCAGTATATTCTTTTAATAAAATATTCATATTAAAAGGGAAAGATTCTCATTAATTTTATCAATGATAAATTCTTTTAAATTTATTCTTTAATCTTCCTTTTTAAAGATCCATTAAAATTCCAATTTGATTTTAATATCAAAAATCATTACTTCATGATTATTCAACTTTTAAGAACTTAATCTTGTCCTTAACTGGGTTAAAGAACCAATTTCATTTAAAACACAGTTCACAATAAACCCAAAATCATCTTCCATTAAATATGGAATTTTTATAGAAATCAAATCAATATATAATCGATATAAATTTCTATATCAGACCGATAATATAAATGGAATAACGGCAAAGCCTTTTAAATTCCATATATAGTAATAGTCTTCTTTTACAGAAGCCTATCTCGATTATTATCAAATAGAATTTCTACTCAATACTTGCCTATGTAAAATTTCTTTTTGAATCTTAATAAAAAGATTTATAGATTCTAAATCATATTTTCGTTGTTAATTGGGTCGAAGAACAAATGTCGTTTTAAAACACTGTTCACAAGAAACCCAATTCGCATATCATTTTATTCCAAGTAATAAATATAATTGGAAACTCTAATAATCTTAATTAAAAGATCTATTCCTTAATACGGGGTTTAAGAACAGTGTTCTTTAAGACACCATCCACGACAACCCAAAATCTAATTCTTTTATTTAATTCTAATTAAATATTAATTAATTAGAAGACTTCATTAAATCTTAATTTAAAAGATCTATCCTAGTAAGTAACTAGTTCATTTCGAAAAAAATATACTTTTATCTTTTGTCCATCCAAAAACAGACATAGAAATCATCATTTTATTCTACATTGAATATTATTTTAAAATATCCGTTATTTAAAAATATTCTTATTCTAAAAATATTATTTATATTACAATGTTCTTTATTTTAAGGTATTCTTTATATTTAAAAGATATCCTGAATCGAAATGCGACTCAATTAATTACCATATAATTTCGGTTATACGGATTTCACACATCACATAAACAAGACAGTAATGATAAATAATCATTAAACAACCGGTTCACATCCAAAGTGAAATTTTCAACTGTGCGAGCGTTAAAATAAATAAAAAACGCTCATCGCAGCCTGTCAATCCATCGATTAACATTCAACTAAATATTGGGACTAGTGTATGTCAAATATCATCCCAATACCCGTGTGGGTTTTTCAGCCAACAACAGTTCATCTAAATAAACCATTGGTTAAAGAATTTAACCAATTTTAATTCCGCTAACATGTTGACGATAATGAACAAAACATGTTATTATATTCCTAATACCGAATAAAAATGTATTTTACTCGCATAATTTCCCTACATGTATCTAATGTTTAATAAAATGTAATTTATTTACATGGCATTGTTGTCGATGGCAAATAAAAAGATAATTTTCATTTTCCTTTATTTGTATGAAACTTCTATTTTTAACAAATAAAAGAAATTGTTTTCTTTGTATGTATAGTTTCGAATCATAACATATGAAATGCCTCTTTACTCTGTACACAAATTATAATGTATAATTCGACGATACAAATGTCACTTGTGTTTGCATACAAATTCTATTGTATAATTTAACAATAAAATGTCATTTTAATTCACATACAATTCTAATGTATGTTTTGACCATGAAAATGATTCTTATATTTGCATATAAATTCAAATGTGTGTTTTAACGATAAAAATGATTCTTTATTTAACGTACAAATTCCAATGTATGTTTTAACAATAAAAATGATTCTTTATTTAACATACAAATTATATTTCAACAAAATGTATAAAAAGTGATACATCCATTTTGTTGAAAATTCTATTTTAACAAATGAATATTTTTGTTGTAACACAAATCTATTTTACAAAAATGCTATTTGTGTTTAACTCTTTTATTTAACCAAAAATGTATTTTTTATTTTCAACCATCTTATTTTGGCAAAATGTACATTTTTGTTTCAACTAATATAATTTGACAAAAATGAGCATTTTATTTCATCTAAACTATTTTGACAAAAATGAGTATTTTATTTCAACTAAGCTATTTTGGCAAAAATGAGTATTTTATTTCAACTAAACTATTTTGGCAAAAATGAGTATTTTATTTCAACTAAAGTATTTTGACAAAAATGAGTATTTTATTTCAACTAAACTATTTTGACAAGAGTGAGTATTTTTTTCTCTCTTTTTAATTGACAAAAACGTTCGTTTTTGTTTCACTCTTTTTAATTGACAAAAATGTTCATCCTTTTTAATGAACAAAAAATGTTTCATTTTTGTTTTAAACCTTTTTAATGAACAAAGATGTTTCATCCTTTCTTAATGAACAAAAATGTATATATTTATTTAATCCTTTTTAATGAACAAAGATGTTTCATTTTTCTTAATGAACAAAAAGTATATTTTTACAAAAATGTATATTTTGTTCAACAATTCTAATTTGACAAATGAACATTTTCTATTCTCTTACATCACATTAAAAATGTGAATTTTTAATGTAGACATGTTTTTATTTTAAAACATGAACATTCGTCTATTTTCTAACATTACATTAAAATGTGAAATTTTAATGTAAACATGTTTTTATGTAAAACATATGCATTTTTCTATTTTTATTTTGTTGACAATTATATTTCAGCGAAACAAATAAAATGATAACTTTGTTTTGTCGACAACTCTATTTCGACAAAACACTAAAAATGATAATCTTGTTATGTCAATTTTAAAACAACATACAACAAATATACCATATTACAACGGTGCAAAAAAGTTGTAAAAAGCTTTTACAACGGTGGAGCCACCGTCGTATATTAAGAAGTTGTAATATATTTATATCTTTCACAACATTTCTGCACCGTTGCAACACCGTTGTAAAATAGGATATTTGACAACTTTTACTTACCATTGTAATAAATTTTATTACAACTTTTATTCCCCATTGCCGTAGACATTTAAATATCATAAGATCATATGTATGACAACTGGTGATTACCGTTGTGATTTCCAAAATATTACAACTCTTTCGCACTGTTGTAAAATGATTTATTACAACTTTTTTTTGCTGTTGTGACTTATTTACACCTTACTATTATAAAGTATTCATATATGTTAATAATAATATGATTCATATTTCAATGCAACAAATATAACTATACGGAATCATTCATATATATTAATTAACACAATATTCGATCAACATACACATAGTACATCACCAACTAAACCCGTCACAAAAAACATAACCGTTTCAAAATACATACATCGATCTAACACAAAAGATACATAAGACAAATCGAAATTTTGCCAAAAGATACATAAACAATCAATACCTCTACATCACCAGTACAACCAACTTGGTGAACATGAACAAGCGATTCATTTTCATATTCATCTCCTGCTTCTTGGTACCCGCTGTAGTCAAAGTTGCAGCATCCTCTTCCGAGATTGGTGTCCACATTGCTTGCCTTATCTTTCTAAGAATTTTGGGATCATTCATGTACCTAAAAATTAAGTCCAGAAGACTAAATATGAAAATCATAAAATATCATATAAATACTGGAAAAAATTTGGTCTAAAGTAACATTGCGTTACTTCATCATTGCAGCCGGGTTGCCACTTTTGATCTCCTCAAAAAGGGACTTTAGAGATGGCTCTTCTTTAAGTCATGCCATCCTTTCCTCCACCTGTTGCAACTGATTTGGATTTGAAAAATTCTCCGACATGCTAGACATTGATGTATCTTGGGAATATTTAGCAAGCAGAATTTAACCAAATAAAATCCCTTATAAACAGTCAAAATGAACTTGCACTTAGATACAAGATGTACACTTGCATAAGAGTATTTCCAAGATGTTCTGCCATACAAACTGATGATTTTGCATTACTTGTTGCGTTGTAGAGAGATACTGTTGAGGATCAATTGGGGGCATGGTCACAAGTTGTACACTGGCAGCATTGTCACCAATAGCTAAATTTTCATAATAAGTTGATAAAACAATTAGTAAATAAAAACGCATCAAAGTGCAAGGGAGTTTTTGGTCCACGTCTTAATGACATAATATGCAACTGTGCGCATAAGAACTAGATAAAATTATATTTCATAATATAATATTTGACTCACCTTCCTACAAGCTGTCATTGGTTCATCCAAACAAAATGGAGGATATCCCACTAACATTTCAAACATAACAGCGTCAAGCGATCACCTGTGGTTAAAAAACAAAAAATGAGCGAAAATGTATTAGCATAGATAAAAAGCAATTTGGATATATAAGCCAAATATGATATTTACCAATCATAAGCTATTCCATAACCTTTCAGTGAAAGTTAAGGAGCAATATAACCAAGTGTACAATATATGATATACATAATGTGTGCAAAAAGGACTGGAAGCTACAACTTGGGGTACTGATATTCATAAATTTTCTGCAAGTAATCAAGACAAAACTTGAGGTCTAGCGAAAAATAGAATAAATCCCAATCCAGTGCAATAACTTGAAGATGAATATAACAAACCACAATTGTACCTCTTTCCAAAAACATAGCCCAAACAAAATATTCATGCAGACAACGACCTCCATAACATTTTGGTACCTCCTTCAACTCCACCAAGGCTAACGCAAGCTCATAGCAGACCAAATAACCTGGACTTATCTAATGATTTCAGCTTCAAAAAGCCCAATCCCTTCAAATAGCCAGCACTTGCTTCTACTCATGACTCTCCATGCTCAAATTATATTGATACACCAATTTTTTCATTAAGCATCCTAATAAAAGTAAAATTGTAAAAATGATACACTGCTAAAAGCGATAATGGTTATGTGAGAAGTTAGATGAATGGAGAACATGTTTATCTACTGACAGCATAGATTCTAATGGAGTATTTCAGTGAAATATTGGAAATGTGACTTTCAGTTGCAAGAATTTCATAGTTTTTGCTATTCAAAATGGTTATCATTTAATGCTTATATATCTTTGTACATATTCAATCGCTTTGTTTGCAGTAATTTTTATACTATGATATATCTCTTAATATTCCTTTGATATTGATTTGTTTGATTAAAGTCATACCATCGTTTTCCTGCATATCGTACGACAGGGAAAACATAGTATTTTCTTTTCAAATTAAGATGATAATGTTCTTAATACCATTCTAGTATATCGCCCACCCCCTTTGAAGCGGTACAGTTTGACATGTAAATTCGGTTGATACAGCTACTTCTTTTGTGTATATACACTGAAAGGAGTATTAAATATTCTATATCATTGTATCCAGAATTTGTTTTCGATCAACTATTGTTAGTAGAGAACATGATAAGTGAGTGTGAGTGCAAATAATCAATGTAGAAACGTACGATCTATAGTGAGCAGACCATTGCAAACTTTTTTCTTTTGGTTAGGGAGAAAAAAAACCAAAAACCTCAGATCAAATCATGTTACAGTCATGTACAAACTATCCAAAAAAATGACCGAGAAAACGCAAAAATATCAATAAGACATGAAAACTCCTTTCTAAGATTCTGAGAAAAAAACTTACAAGCGTCCATGCTCTGATCAATGGTAGTAGACAAGGCCACAAAAGCCACGACAACCTCCATGAATCCAATATGGTGCACACCAATTTCCACCCTTGGCTTGCTGCACTTGCCTTCTCCTTCCACACTCGAGCTCATCACAAACACTCTGTAACTCGATAACGGGCACAGACAGAAGCCGTAGTCCCCGCTTCCTTGCGGACTACACCCAGGAAAAAAATTCTCACCCAGTCCGTTATGGGACCCACTGCGCTCGCACTAATCGTCGAGGCGGCCCCACGATTTCACCATGCAGTCTTCTTCGCGATGAAAGATGATCCATGAGCCTGGGTTCGAGTTTCTGATGCGATCTATGCCTAGGGACTCCACGAATAGGGTTTGCATTGACGCCATGGCGACGGTAGAGCCGAAAAGGTCATGGATCATCACGAACTAGTGAATAGCTTCCCAAACTTTTATTGTAATCCAAAAGAACTGTAATTGAAATAAAAAAATCCATACTGAATAGCTTCCAAAACTCACATACAACTGATGTTGGGAAGATCTACCATGGTTGTAATACCAAAAGAATTGATATTTAGACATGAAGTCACAAACTTCCTTAATATTATTCAGACAGTAAACAAAGCTAACAGGCAGAATAATTTTGGTTTAAATTCAATGATGGATTTTTTTTTTTTGAAAGGCAAGTAAACCATTTTTAACATTAAAACAATTACAAATGAAATTGACACAACTGTTCTCTCGACTTTACACACTTTACCCTCGACTATACAAACTTGAGAGAAAAAACCAATGAAAGAATAAAAAATAATGTCTAGCAAAAAAACTCAAGACTGCTTCACATTACAAATAAACTTCATGCGATCAATAATCACTTGAACTACAACTCGCAAACAGCATCACTTGATCTATAAGCACTCAGTTGAAACCAAAGTCCGCATCACTAGGACTGTACATTATCTATTATACAGTTACCATAGCATCCTATAACATTTTGCCTGATCAAAATTAAGTACTATGAGTACAAACCATGCAGAAACCATGACTACTCATAAATCACTAAAAGCATGCAGGGTATTTGTCAACCATAGCATCACTTAAAGTCATGACTGCTCAGAAATGCAAGTACTACTATACAGATATCACAACATCACAAAAGCCATGACTACTCATAAATGCATAAACCAGAGTTCAAAACTTAACCGTTCATCAAAAGAAACCATGCATAAACCAGAGTTCGAAACATATCAGTTCATCAAAAGAAACCATGCAAAGTCTTTGTCAACCAAAACTGATTCAAGAACCAACAAACCTGCTCGAAATTACCAAACACAAGTTCTATGTACATGCACCAAACCTGATCAATAATTAAATTGGATTCCTCCTGGTCTGTCTTGATGGAAATTTCATAGAATTAGGAAGAAACTCCTCTAACGTATAATCAATGCCCTCATCCAAATATTACTTATTGAATTTAGCAGCAATAACTTTTAGGTAATAACTAAATTCTTTCAATGGTTCAGCTCACAATAGTTAATCCACATCTGAATCACTATATCCCAAATTTGAAAGGCTGACCCAAACGTGTTTCAGTCTAACTTTTAAAACATTTTTGCTAACCTAAGTATTAACTAACCCACGGTTCAGCCATGAAATGCTAAAACTTTTTGCTTAGTCACCGATTATAAATTAGGATTGCAAGAAATCTCATAAAAATAATGTAGTAATAGCACACGTTAATGCATAAATGCCATACCTCACGTGATTTGCAACAAAGAGAATGACTAGATTGCGATTTGGGGCTGATATTAGTTTCCGGCAAGGGCAGACGAAGTGATTTATCTTTATGTTTAATTGTAGTCCACGAAAGATGCCGAGATCGTCATCCAAAGCCGAGATCTGACTACATCCAACTGAAGTTAGACTACAAATCCGATAAGGGTTCACATCTGAATCTGAATAGAAAGCGCAGAACCTCTGCTTTGAAAAAATTCATGATAGGAGATAGATCAACGCTATCGGTTCAGATTTGGAAGATGCTAGTAGGTTTCTTATTGAGTTTTTGAGGGTTTGGAGGAATCATGAGGGGGGTTTGGAGGAACCATGGGTGGAGAGGCGATTGAAGTTACTGACAGATGACAAAAAGCGGTGATTATATGCAAAAATTAGGCATTGGAGGCTTGGAGCCATAAGCTTGGTTTTAAAGCGGAAGGGAAATTTGATTTTGGAGTCTAGAAAAAATTGTATGTCTTCAACGTATAACGTTCTGTGTAATTGTAATACAACCATGTGAGTACTTAAAAATTCTTATTCTACCAATATCCGCGTATGAAACATAAAAAATTATCTAATATTTGAAAGACACTTATGGATATGGCCATTCAATTTTAATTAAGATCATATGTAGTGTATTTTGGTAGAAAAAATTATTGTCGCTTACTATTTTATATAAGTAAAAAATTTGCTACATAAAATTATTTTCTTAGCATATTTTCGTTTTTATAGTACTAAAATTGGTATGAATCAAAACTTTCTTCCTGTTTGTTGGATTTATTACTATTATTATTTAACGTTTAATGCTAACTTTAACTATTACTACTTAATAAATATTTTATTATCATTAAATTAATAAGTAGTTAACATACATTAAATATTAAAAATAAATTACTACTTACTAATTATTAATTATTTAATAATAATTGACAAATATTATTGATTCCTAGGTTTAGTATTAATTATTATTATTAAATATTATTATTAAATATCAATATAATTAGTTATTAAATATAGATATTATAAACATGAAGTTTGTACTAGGCATCTCTATTACAACGAGTAAAATGAAAAGTTGGGATATTAATATTTATTACAACAGTGATTTTTTCACAGTTGTAAAAAACATTTATTACAACAGTGCGTTTTGCACAGTTGTAAAAAAGCATTTATTACAACTGTGCTTTTCGCACAGTTGTAAAATTAAAGTTGTAATATGGTGTTTTTGTTGTAGTGAATATACATGATTATTTTTTCAATTTTAATTTCAATAAAAATGACGTGATTAATTTGTCAATTTTTAATACAACATAAAATTTTAATATAACATAAATTGACATATCTATTTTGTCAACTTTTAGTATAACATAAATTGACATATCTATTTTGTCAATTTTTAATATAACATAAATTGACATATCTATTTTGTCAAATTTTAATATAACATAAATGACGATTATATTTTTGTCAATTCTAATTTAACAAAAATGACAATTATAATCTAATAAAAAAATTTATAACGAAATATTATTTTATTTCTAGTGCAATATTTTATAACAAAAAATGTTATTTTATTCTAGTGTGACATTTTATAACAAAAATGATGTTTTATTCTAATGTACATTTTATAACAAAAATGATTTTTTTTATGTTAATAAAACTGATCTAACAAAATGATATTTCTATGTCAACATGACTGATCTAACAAAATGATAATTCTATGTTAACATGTAAAGATTATATTTCTATCAAACAACAATATAATTCAGGAAATCATCATCACCAACAATCAATATAAATAAATAAATATATATATTTATTTTAATTTCAAATCGAGAAATCTCACATTGGTATTTTTGTCTGAATTTCCAACGTGCTCTGTTTTCAGCTATAGACAGTTCCATGTTGTAGATCTCGTTTTTCTGATTCCAACGCATCTGATTTCATTCCATTTCGTCGCTGTTTGCAAAAGATATAGTTGTTAATGTATTTGATAATTTAATTAATTAATAATTACAAACTTAATTACATTTTTAATCATCCAGAACCCGACGTTCTTCTTCCTCCAGAAATCGGCCCCGTTAAACCCAATATCAACGTCCTCCTCTCCCCAAACCGTACCCCTTCCTTAGCCCTAGCCTCTGATTCGACTACTCCACAACGAAGCCCTCGTCATGCTCCTCCAACGCCCCCCCTCGGCTCGCCACTCGAGCTCATCATGGCCTCGAGAACTGGGTGCGAATGCAGCTAATTTAGGGCCAAAAATCTCACAAATCTCTATGTCAGAAACGATCATCACCGTATGGTTCAAAAGCTGATGAGATGTTCTACGATGTTTGCTTTGAAGTGGGGATGTAATTCTTGTTGGATTTGAAATTATCAAGGGATGAAATTGGAGTGTTCATGGCCGTTGGAAAAGATGGGTGGCGGCTGGTCTTCAAGTTAGGTCTAGGGTTTGTGGAATTATCTTATGTATTTATAATATAACAAGTGCGCACCCGTGTTTCGCACACGGATGGTGCAAAATATATGTAGTTTTGTTGTATTTGCATATGCAATTGTAAGGAATATCTTGAATATAATGCAAAAGTCTTCGTGTTACAGCCAAAAAGCCAATGAGATTATGCAATCTACTGGACACTTGTTAAAGAATTATGCACTGGAATTTGCAGACATGATATACCATGATGGTGAATATAAATTTATAAACATTACAATCATATATTTTGAATGTATACATGGCATTTACCAAGTAAATGAAAAATGAAAATAATGGGTGATCGTGGTGGCTAAATATGCAAACTAAATCGAAGTTGATCTTCTTTAACGTTGTGCGAAAGATATCATTGATGTTAGGTAATCCACATCACTACTGCTCACTCTTTCTCCAGCTACATTTCCATACTATTCATTCATTTTCTATCCTCTTCTTGGTCTTGCAAGAGGTAGTTGAAGAATTGGCAAAGTGTACATGTCACTAATTTGAAGAATACTACTATCGGAATATGTTTAGAGATGTTCATTGCAGGTTATATGAAGTACAAATAAAACCAAAAATAGTAATACAAATAGTTTCTTTTGAATTTTCTTTCAAGTTATATGGAATGTTCCGTGCGGAAATTTAACAGTATAATGTGGTTTCTTAAACAATAAATAAATAATGTGGTTTTGTTAATGTATATATCGCTTTTGGGAGTTCGTCCTTAAACTATTATATATTGTTGGATATATTTAGACTCCCTTTGTCTATTTTCTTAAATTTTAACATTATAGTAGCTGACATAGAATCTACACATGTATATAAATGTGTATAATATATTAACAGAACCACAAAAGCATATCTGCCTTCTCTCTTTTTTATGTGTGTCTAGGTTACACAAACTGCAGACTGTTTCTTTCACACTTTAGCAGCATAAAAAACCGTTCATAATCATGATAATATAATTTGGAAAAAATTTGAAACCATTAAACCTACATTCAACATTACTTCAATTTTGGAACCCAAAAGCTAAAATCAAGCCAAATAACTATATTCTTCCCATATATACATATGATAACTTTCTGTCATGAACGAAATTCGATGTTAATCCAATATAATGGTAAGAAGTAAAGCAACGAAACTGAATATAATCAAAATATATTCTTGTATTATCACAATAGGTCAGCAATACAATCCCTATAAAATGCCACAATGTTTTATACAACTAACATCTCAGGTCAATTTAGCAGATAGACACAGTTTTATATTTTAGTCAAAATTATTTAGAACTAAGTGTTGGTACAGATAAACATGAGATTTGGCTCACCCTTAATGCTGTTTTAAAAAATACATGCACATCTTTTTATTACAAATGAAATATGGCTTATCATCAAATTCACATTCATAATAAGTATACAAATGTTTGTGCTATCTCAGCCAAATTAAGGGTAAAACTTTCGATTCCTTCAAGCACGCAGGTTGTAGCATGAGACGTCTAATAACAATCAATTTACTAACTGTTGATTGAAAGTAGACCTGAAACATAGGAACACAAAAGATCTGAGTCGGATACAATAATCTTCTCTAGTTGTTCTCCAACAAAAAGTTCGAAAGGGATAATCTCCTTATATAAGTGTAGAGAGAAACAATCATGAGCACTAAAATAGTTGCTTTGAAGAAGATTATGTATAGGTGATTGCTACTGCAGTTTATTATCTTGCATTGCCCAGCAAGGGAGTCCATGTTCCCTATTCTTTATCTATTAAATTGGTCGCTTGTTTAGTTATTCAATTTGATAACTACCAATAGTGCTTCAATTGTAAATGATAAAAAATGATAAAAGAAAAAAAAAACCATTAATGTTAATCATATTGAAACTGTTTCAATAACACTCACGATATTTGGGAAAAAATATTGATGTAGATGCCTCTTATTCAATTTCATGTAAATATATGAATGGGAAAAAACGAAAACCATGCATTTATGACATTTATGATTACTTATAAAAATATTAATGTATTTAATAATTTTAGAATACCTTGATTGCAATTATTTAATTTCTAGAGCACTGCATATGTGCAAATACAAGGAAAATAGAAGAAGATGAAAGCTTTTGCTTGGCAGGTCACTTATAATTGAACTCTTAACTTCGAGTTTTCAAAGCTATGTCATGCAGCTTTCTGTCTATGTAAATACAATGAATGATAAAATTATGGTAAATTTTGAGATTGAAATGTATCTCATTAACATATTTAACTTAATTTCAAATTCCTAGCTAATGCATACCATTCCGACGTTTAATCATTTACTATATAATAGAATCTACTATTTTCTCCTACCAATAAAATGAATAATGACATTAATTACCTTCCAACCTTATATTCATTAATGTACTATATTCGGACCGTGGGGTAAAAATTTGGATGATTTTCTGAATTTATAAAAAAATGTTTCGTTGTTAGAATCTAATTTTAAGGGATAAACTTAATTAAGATATCACTGATTGAGTTATCTCAATTAAAGGATATGATTGACCGACCAAGTAATAGAACATAAGATTTTAAATCTTAATTAAACTACAAATACATTTGCATATACTGAGGTGTAATTTAAATTTAAAGATATTTTGGAAAAATTGCGTTTACATCAAAAAATTGTCAAACCAATGGTGTTACAACTATAATTAAAGGCGTGGACGTGCATTGTGTCAAATAATCGTTCCTGTTATGAGCATAGAAAAACTTAAATTGCATCTTATCTCTATCGTAATTTTGAAATAATAAACGTCTTGAACTGTAGATGAAGGTATGATGCAAAGGCATGTATTAAAAAAATTGATATGCAATACCTTAAATCATAATGCAAAAGATAAAATTTAAAAGCCTTTTAGCTTTTCTCGAATGCTTTTAAAAGAATATTTGAAATGACAAATATAAATTTGAAATGGATAACTTACACAAATTGATAACCATACATTTCTCCTCCATTGATGAAAAACAATGCACTAATGTACTTAATCATATGGTAGTGATATCCAACACATATTATCTTAAAATAATCATCCATTTTGAGAAGATGGATATGGCCTAGAACCTATGACCTAGCTAGTATTTTCATTCCTCACATACTGTTTTCAAATGACTTGCATATTTGTTATGCACAACGGACAATGAACTACGAACCCCCATTATTTTAATACAATTTGTAGTAATATACCGCTAACCCAAACACAACTTGCTCCTAATAACAAAAAATCTGGATTAAAAATAATAATGTGTCTGGATATAGATAGCCACATGTCGAGGGTGATGCCTATAATACTCATAAACTTTACATGCAACAAATTTATTGTAGATTCCATTGCAAAGAAACACATAATATTCATTATGCCAGTCTATGAAATTATAAAAGAGAGTACAATGTTCATTTCAAAATTGAAGGTATACTTGGGATTGCTATAATGTTATTGAAAAGGCAGTTGAGAAAACATTAGATACAACAAAACTATTAATAAAATGGAGATCCTTATCAAGAGGCATTGGTTAAGGAAATTATACATGATAGTTTTTAAGCTAGCAATGCACATTAAATTTATTTAGGTAGTTATGTAAACTAAATATTAAGCCATGTAAATAAGGCTAGCTATTATAAATATATGAATCCCAAATATTGATACATGGAATAGAACATTAAATTTTACATGACATTGTGTTTGCATATAAGGTTGAAATTAAGTGGATCCAATGATCAAGATATACTGTATTAGATTTTGTGTTTTAATTTGTACCTTGATAGGCATTAATATATATATATATATATATATATATTAATGTTGGTCACAAAAACATATAAATATGGTCCTAATGTGTTATACATTATATTTCCTTTTCTTTTTGCTTAGGATCACAATTCTTAAGGCATCTGACTATTGAGATGTTTTAATTCCCTGATCTATATTTACTGCTTTAATAGCCTGATAGATTAGAGAAGAGAAAAGTATCAATATGTCTTCCTATCAGCATGTCCTTCTTTAGGTGGCTCATGCTAATGATTATATATTTGTTTGTTGTCCTTTTGTATTATTCAAATTTTATTGTCAAATATGCTACTTGCTTAGGATGTCAGAAGCATGTGAAACCAAAAAAGAAAATTGAATGAAAGGAGCTTAGTTTAGTCAAAATTATATAGAATGAATGTAAGTAAAGGAAGCAAATTGTACGGACTTGAAGGAAATAACAAAAATTACGTCAGCAAAAAGAAGAAAGAAATAATGTAGGATCGTCAGTAATAAGAAAGTAGGAAATAAATGAGAAAACAACAATCAATGCATAATATTAGGTTCTATGTAAATAAAATTACAAAAAGAATTTAACTTTTACTGTACGCTTGAAAGGATGGTTGTCAGCTATGCTGAACACAGAATTTGTTCAATAATCCCCGGTCCAGACGATCCGTGTCCCAATAAAGAGTATCCAGCATAGAGTAGAAAAGACACTGAAGAATCATTGCAGATTAAAGTGTATTAAAATGAAATTATTGGCAACTTAATATACATCCAACGTATAAGATAATGCCATGTAGGAATAAAGAGCCAACAATCCTGATTTGTTTCAGACAGTTGAAATATGATGACAATACAAATGTAAAATTATTAAAATGATAGATGTGTATACAAAGAGAAGAAAATGCCTTTGTATTGTTTTTTAAATCGGCTGAATCTCATATTAAATTTGACAAAAAATTCGTACGATTGATAAGCCATGCATATAGGCTATAAATGACTCCACGAGATTTGGCAATATTCATTTTGCATTATTGCAATGGCAGGAAATTTATAGTGTATTTTATATAATAAAGTGGAAATCCTAGACTGATATGTTAACAAAAAATCAGAGCCCAATGCTCTATTTGCAAATCCTACATATTAGTTGTTTTAAAATTTCTTAATTGCAATAAAATTTCCAGCAATGTTCAAATGATTGATAGAACCATGTAGAATTGCTATAAATGATTCAATCAACTCTGGCAATATGTATTGAACGTTATTAAAATCAGGTGATTCATAGTGTTTGTACATATTTTAAAGGTAAGCATGTCATGCTATAATCCTTCTTTGAAGTTAATGACACCTGCACTCATGTTTTAGATGGAATCGATGCTGGAAGTTGAAAATTTTCACTTATACACCTCATAATCAAACCTATAGAAAATAGTTTCACTTATTAAAACATTTGATTGATGAATATAGTCCAACTAATTTTACGATAGGGTAATACTTTGTGTTGTTTCTTAATCATTTATTGATGCCTGCCAACAAAAGTTGTGTGTGTGTATGTATGTGCGTGTGTGTGTGTGTCAACAAACTGGGATGTTTTTCTTTGTTTGTTAGTAGTCTACCAAAACAATCTTGAACCAAACAGATAATTGCAATGACCGAAGACAATACATATGTGCTTATATGGATACCTCGGCATGCGTACCCTATTCTAAGTCCTACCTCAAGTAGAAAGCCCAGCTGCAAAAAAAATTAATTTGCATATCAATTAAAAATATCTAATGATTACCTTATGTTGGCAAAATACATTGCAAAGGAGTCCTAAATGGAAACAACTCCAAATAGTAGTAGAGAGCTATTGAAAGGAAATATTTTTTTTCCAATGCTAACATAGCGTTGATGCAGCTTACTATTTGGTAAATGTAGTTATCAAACATGTCATTCAAGCCTTCTCCCCTTTAATGATGTAGTTCAAATGCACATTAGAAGATAGACAAATAATTTCAAAATGATTAAATAAAGTGAAAAGATTTTCAAGCATTAAAAAACAATACTTATCATCCATGTTTCGTGATAAGATGCCATATATTCAAACATGCCCTTTTTTCTAATTATAAAATCAATTTTCATCATTTGAAATGGATAAATGACCAGTATATAAATGAATCTGATTATATTTAGTACTGAAATGTTAAAACGAAGTCCTCTACTCTATGAAAGTCCAGATTTAGCTGGTTGATGGTTAAAATTTGAGCAAAATACATTTATTTTTGTGCACATTGCAAGTATATAAAGCAATACGTAAAATTAAAAGGTAAAATAAAAAATAAAAAATGTTTCGGAATGAGGAGTTGAAAGCAATGAGTTCCAGTCAAATTCAATTTCCAAACTCTAGCTGGTAACGCACATGAATTTTGCTGCAAACAATGATGATACCATTACATATTTAGATCTCCATTTTGACAACTATATAAGATGAAATACCAAACTTATCTAAATGCAACACTAAACTGTGGTAGTCTGATAAATGCAGGTGCATATAGGTAGATAAATGAAAGCACGTGTTTATAAGCACGTGTTTAATGGCTAACCAATGTCCAAGAATGGAATATTTTTACACATTTCTTTCCCATTTTATTTCTTCTAAGGTAATTGGATGGATGAAAAATCAAACATAATTAGCAATTAATGGACGCAGTAAGGAAAAATCCTTTATTTGCTGCATATTTATTTCCATTCTTTTGTTGCTGCATATTCGTTTCCCTATCCTTATCTCTTTAGTGTTTTACATGGATAACTTCTAAACTAAAGACATAAACAAATCAATAATCTATATTAATATTTTTGTTTTCAGTTTTATGACAAATACTTTTACTTTCCTCTGATGCGTGAAAAGTAAGCAAGCTAGGGGAACAAATAACATTCCTTCTATATGAATATTTGCATCAAGCAAACAATGACAACATTTATCCTGATTGAAACATCCACTGCAAAAATTCAGTACTAATGATTTAAGGCTTCTATTTGGATAAATGTATAATATTAAAAGGTGACCTACAGCAAGTTAGAATTAAACATGAATATGATTAACTCAGTTGTTGTACAAACATTTAAGTATAAGTTAAAAGGCATAGCCAATCTTTTCACATACACACATGTACAGACGAAAGACCATGATCCTCATCCTTTATTTGTCTCGACTACCTCCTCTTAGCTTTATTGTATGACATATTTTAGTGGTAGATAAAATAATTTATTTGGTAGTTTTGAGTCATAGAAGGTAGCGTTACAATTTTTACAATTGTTTGACTTCTAGTTTTTTCATTAACACATCTAAATGAGAATTGTTGGAAATAGTAATTCAATGACGTAAATTTTAGTTTCTAGCCAGTTGAACCTTTGAAATAGTAAAAATAGTAAATATTATAATCATGATAAATGCAGGTGCATATGGGCTGTTAAATGAAAGCACTTACTTGGTGACTAAGCTATGTCAAAGAATGGAGTATTTTTACGTATCTCTTTCCCATTTTATTCCACCTGAAGCTAATGGATGGATGAAAAGGCAAACATAATTGGCAATCAATGGATGCAGGAGGAGAAATTATTTATCTTCTGAATATTTATTTCCATTATTTTCCTGTTGCACATTCATTTTCCCATCCTTGTCTCATTCCTGTTTTTCATTGATAACTTCTGAATTCAAAACATAACCAAATCCACAATCTAATATTAAATATTAATATCTTTGTCTTTGGTTTTACGACAAATACTTTTACTTCTCCATGATGCGTGAAAAGCATGGAAGCTAGAGGAACAAATAATATACCTTCTAGATGAATATTTTGTGAAAACCCGTAACTTCCCCGTAAAGGAAAGCGTCGGATAGTTCGAGAACAAACCACAACAGAACTCATATAAAAGAACGTTTCATTGTATATTACAACAATGCATCAGATTACAAGAATATACAGAGTATAAAAGAATATTACACAGAAATATCAGAGATTTAAATTACATTTAAATACATCGCAGCGGAAAATAATACAATACACAACTAGAAGAGATATACGGATACAAAGCTTTCCGGATATCATTCCAGCTGGAAACCAGGATCCTGTGAATATAAATCTGCAAAACCAAAACTACTAGCTGCCCGTGTCAAAATAGGGGCACCCAGAGTTTAGGTTAAAACAATAAACTCCAGGTCAGTCATGTGACTGGTGTGAGAACTAAAACAGTTATTAATCTTTATTTTAAATCATTAGGTAAATCAAGGGACCACGCCGTATAACACGGAACGGGTTTCCTCCCAAGAATACCAGTGCATAAATCAAACAGCGCAATGCTAAATAAAGAAAAATGAAGCTGTTATAAGACCCAGGTCCTATCACATAATGCAACGCAAGCCGGGGGATAGGGTTTTCCCTTATAACAGCCAAAGAATGCTTGATACGTTTAAAACAAATCGTTTGATACTATTGTAAGTGCATAGTGTATAAAACAACTTCAAATCATAAGTATCAATCATAGACGGCATGGGTACCATATATCATGTCGCCATACTAGTTCTACAATTAAAACCGCAATTGTCACGTATTTGGAAATTGGATTTCCATCTATGAACCGAGGCAAAAGATAGTCCTCAACCGATTCGAGACAATCTAGCCTACCATGTCTCAGGAACAGCCGCAACTGCCCCTTGGAGCGACAGGGCCGGTCCACCGATGTGGATTATTATGCCTGAACAATACGTCTCCCCGCCCTTTGGGGCGCAAATGAGCCAACGAATGACTCCATCGGACCCGGATCGTCCGATCAAACCGAGGCGCCTCGCAACAGCAACAACCACATAAGTCAAACTCGTCAGGGCGTGTAAAACCACTGACGCCACTTTTAGCTAGAAAGAAACGCAAGTCCTCCCTGAGGTCCGTCTCCCGTTTTTGGTTCATACCGGGTGTGAAACACGCGAGGTAAACGTTACACAAAGCTACGCCACAAAGGCCGTGCTTTGATCATCACCACAAGACTTTGCTTTTCAACAGAAGCCTCGATCAATTGCCACTTAGGCATGCCACACAGGCAATTCACTCCATGCGTTTGATATCCATCAATATATAACCCCTGAGCTCGTACGTCTCAGAGAAGGGCGTTAAGCAAGAGAATAAATTCTCCGCCGCCAAACAGATATATATTTAATAGAGATCAACCACACGGACTAAAATCCAATGTCAGACACACAGTCCATTTACAAGTCCGTTCTGGGTCTGAACGAAACCGGAGGCACCTAGTACCCCGCATATCCATCGATCTCCAAGTACGTCTGGACGATCACCAACTGTTTCCATCTTCTTGGGTGTACAGCCCAATCAAGATCATCAGTTATCACCCAAACGACGTGAAGACCTCCGGTCTTCGACCATCGTCTTCATCTTCGACTTATCGTCGTATCAGTTATTCAGAATGGGATAAACCCGGTCTTTCCGAATAACTCGCGTATATTTTAAATAAGTGTTACACAAACACAACATACGCCTCATTCCAATTCATCAGTCACTAACCGTAAATTAATCAAGAGAATAATTCCCCAAATATTAACCCCGAAGGCCGAAACCAACATCAGATCAATATCCAGAAAACCATTCTGCTTAGCTAACCGACAGTTAGTTTCTAAATTTCACATTCAAAGGGAAAGGTCCCCATTAATTTTATCCAAGATAAATTCCTTGAATTTATTCTTTATTCTATTTTTGAATCTCAATTCAAACCAGTCGGGATTAGCGAACCTTACCGAAGTAATCATTTATTTTAATTTCCCCATCCCAACCTATTTATCCCATGAAGTAAAACTGGTAATACTTCATATCTAACACCACAGCGTTATCGGTAAATTCAATTACCATTTCACGTTCAAATCTAATTAAAGATTTAACTATCGCCTGGAGCAAAACTGGTGATACTCCATTTTCGATCCTTCCAATCTAATTAAAGATTCATTAAAACTCCACTTAGTTTTAATCGTTAACTGGGTTAAAGAATCAGTGTCATTTAAAACACGGTTCACGATAAACCCAAAATCACATTCCATTAATTATCGGGTTAAAGAACGAGTGTTATTTAAAACACTGTTCACGATAAACCCAAAAATCAATATCAATTCAATCCCAATTAAATATTATTTAATTGGTACACTTCATTAAATCTAAATAAAAAGATTTAATCTTTTCTCTACTGGGTTCAAGAACGGTGTTAGTGAAGACACCATTCACGACAAACCCAAATCACATTTGATATTCAATATAAGGCTCTGAATAGAAAATATATCGGCTTATATTCAATATCAAATTCTACGATTAACAAATGTCGTATTGGAAATAACGATATATAAATATATATCTTTCAAATTTCCATAACAGCATCTGTATAATCACGAATTCCAACATCGAAATATTCCGAAGACAATTTCGATTCAAATCCACTCCAATGCAATCATTGGAAATTTTGGTTATTTTTAAAACCCTTTTCACTTTCAATTTATTTATTTAAAAATAAATAGAATTATAATTCTAGTTCAAAAACTAGTTCATTTCGATAAAAATCTATTTTTATCTTTTCAAATATGGAGTTTTTCATCCCAATTCTTTCTAAATCATTTCTTATGATTTTACACAAATTATTACTATTTTTAATAATTTTATCGAGGCCTGTACAGTCGATTTCCATCAACGGTCATCGAACTGCACTTACAGCGACCTTTTTCAAATTTGATTTGGACATAATTACAAATCCAACCGTTAGATTTCAAATTTCTAATATTCGTTAGAAAGCACTTTTCGATACGAACCCAACGGTTCCGGTTTTAGGAGAATCCGACGGTCGGATCTCCCGTAATGTCCGTTTGAAATAAATGGTCGAAATTCACGAACTACCGCGGCGCGGCGCGTTCTATTCAGGCCATTATATTATATATATAATATATATAATATATATTTCGTCGATTTCTATTTAAAATGAATTATATAAATAGTTTTAAATTCGTTTCAAAAGCAATTTCAACTTCCATTTCGATTCAAATCAAAATTGAATTCTTCTTTATAAATTCGTTTTAAAATTCATTTCTATTCAATTCAAATTTCAATTCAATTTGAATTCATTTCAATTCGCTTTCAATTCAATTTGAATTCGTTTTCAATTCATTTCGAAATCGTTTTCAATTCAATTCATTTCGAAATCGTTTTCAATTCAATTCATTTCGAAATCGTTTTCAATTCAATTCATTTCGAAATCGTTTTCAATTCATTTCGAAATCGTTTTCAATTCATTTCGAAATCGTTTTCAATTCAATTCATTTCGAAATCGTTTTCAATTCATTTCGAAATCGTTTTCAATTCAATTCATTTCGAAATCGTTTTCAATTCAATTCATTTCGAAATTGTTTTCAATTCATTTCGAAATCGTTTTCAATTCAATTCATTTCGAAATCGTTTTCAATTCATTTCATTTCGAAATCGTTTTCAATTCATTTCATTTCGAAATCGTTTTCAATTCATTTCGAAATCGTTTTCAATTCAATTCATTTCGAAATCGTTTTCAATTCAATTCATTTCGAAATCGTTTTCAATTCATTTCATTTCGAAATCGTTTTAAAATCGATATAAATATCGTTCACGTAAAAATGGCGTCAATCTAATCAACACGACTTCATAAATTTCTATTTTCAAATATTCTATTTCAAATATTTCTTTTTCAAAATAGTTGTTATTATCAAAATATTTCGTTCAACACATGACCAATCTCAATGGATGAAACTGTCAACACATGAACCTTTATTTTGTATTGATAAAGATGTAAATTTTATTACTAAAATATTTCGTTCAACACATGACCAATCTCAATGGATGAAACTGTCAACACATGAACCTTTATTTTATATTGATAAAGATGTAAATTTTATTACTAAAATATTTCGTTCAACACATGACCAATCTCAATGGATGAAACTGTCAACACATGAACCTTTATTTTATATTATTCTTTGCTTTTCAAATTGGAATGAGGCCCAATCAATCACCATATAAAATTAATTATATGGATTTTCATACAACACATGTATATAATAGCATTGAAAATAATCAACCATCAACCAAAGTGCACTACACTGTATAAGCATCAAATATAGATATTCAACGCTTATAACAGCCTGTCAATCAATCGATCGACATATTTAATCAATCAGGATGAGTGAACTTCAAATTTCATCCCAACACCCGTGTGGGGTTTCAAACAATCAAACACCTATTTTATTTGTGCTGTTGGGCGATGTGTAAAATTTATCGTACCAATCAATGTCATTCAAATAGGTGTACATAAACAAACCGTCCGGTTTATAAATGAATATTTTATTTTATTCACTTCACGTTAAAAATTATATTTTTAACGATAAAACATTTTATTTCAACCTATGAATTTCTATTCAATTCATTTATTCAATAAAATGATATTTTTATTTTTCTAACTTATTTTAGAAAATTTCGGCGGCATAACGGCACAATACTAGAAACGGGATAAGGCCTAGCCTTATCCTCGGTCTAGTGAAGGCCCACGCCATTCACACATCAATCAAAATCACCAAACAACCAAATTCAAATCAAATCATATAACTAATCTATGCAACCAAACAAACAAGTCCATGGTCTGTGGACGATTGTGTCGGGTGCTACTAAGCACCGTCTGCATCCTAGTATATATATATAAATAGAAATGAAATTGAAAGGTGAGAAATTCTCACATATAGCTATCCTAGCTCCACGGCACTTCATTGATAGAAATCTTCATCGCTATCGCAACTTCGTCATCTTCGTTGCCCGTAGCCACTACATATATAAAAATCACACATTTTTATATTTGCTGATGTCTTTAAAATAAAAATCGCATTTTTATTCACTTTCAATTTAAAAATCATATTTTTATAATCACTTCATATATTTAAAAATCGAATTTTTCACCATGCTATTCGATATATAAAAATCGAATTTTTACTACTATGTTATATAGATAAAAATTATATTTTTATCACGCTATTTTCTATATAAAGATTTCGCCTTTTAAATTTAAAGATTTCACCTTTTTTTTTAAATTTAAAGATTTCACCTTTTTAAATTTAAAGATTTCACCTTTTTAAATTTAAAGATTTCACCTTTTTAAATTTAAAGATTTCACCTTTTTTTAAATTTAAAGATTTCACCTTTTTTAAATTTAAAGATTTCACCTTTTTAAATTTAAAGATTTCACCTTTTTAAATTTTAAGATTTCACCTTTTTAAATTTAAAGATTTCACCTTTTTTAAATCTCATTATAAAAATCACATTTTTATTTTTCTACACATATAAAGATGCTATTTTTAATATTCATACTTTATAAAAATTCTATTTTTAATATTCATACACATATAAAAATTATATTTTTAACTTCATACACATATAAAAATTATATTTTTAACTTCATACACATATAAAAATTATATTTTTACTTTGCTATACGAATAAAAATAATATTTTTAACTTGCTACTATATAAAGATGACATTTTTATCTTGCTACTACATATTTAAAACTGAAATTAAACAAGGTTTTAATCTCTATACTAACTACCCAAAAGAAAAGAAAATAAATGAATAATAATTAAATGAAGAAAATAGACTTACAGCATTGTTTTGTTTTTTTTTTCTAAGAGGGTGGGGGTTCGCGTCGGGGTGCTGGAGCAGGGGGGGAACTGGTTCGCCGGAGACTGCTGGTGGGTGGCGGTCAGAGGGCGGCGCGGCGGTTGAACAGCGGAGGAGGGTGGTTGGAAAGGGGTGCGGTTTCGAGGGTCTCAGGCGCGTCGGTTTCAGAAAGGAGGAGGAGCGAGGTTGCGGGGGAAGAAGAGGGGGGGACGGAGGAGAAGAAGGCGCGGCGGTGGGCTCTGGCGATGGCCGCCATCGATCTGAAGAACTCGTTTTTTTTTCCTTTTCTATATCGATTTGAAATTGAGAAAGGGGGGGCCAGAGCGATTTTAAGGAGGAGGGGTTTTTTTTTTTTTTTTATATTATTTAATTTCTAAAAGTTGACTTTTGCATACGACCTCGAAACGAGGCCCACCGCCTGTCGTCCATAGCGTTTCACCCCCATTCCGAACACAATGGGATATGTATCGTAGGTTGATTCGGACGTTACGATCAGTTTCCGCTAAATTTACATTTAAATCTCTATATTGAATTTTAAACGTACATTTCAAATTACCGGGGTCACATACTAACTCTAAAAATTCTCGAAAAATATTCTCTAGCTCCGTATTGACGATACGGTCCTAACAAAATTAGTTTCGTCAAATTCTGAGACCGTTGGAAAAATGGACAATTTCCAGTCGATTAAAATCAACTGAAACTGGTCAAACGCGTTTTCCTTTGCCACGCTCACATATTGATTCGAAAAATTATGAAATTTGGAATCTAGCAATAACTTGACATCACGGACCCAACAAAACTGGTTTCGTCGAAATCCGAGGTCATTTGCAAAATGTCCATTTTTAAGGGCCTGAATTCCATAGCGACTATTCAGAATTTTCAACTGGACATATCTTTTGATTCCCGCTATGAAATTTCGATTATTCGGATTCGTTGGAAAGATGCTATCAATTAGATCCTATCATTTTTGGTTTCACTAAAATCCGGATTGTTTTGCACCCGGTACATTCAATTGAAGTTTGAAATCGAATTATCGAACTACCGCGCCGTTTTCAATTCTATTTATAATTATATATAAATATTTATATTCTAACGACGACTTATATAATATATACGTCGAATTCTATTCAAAATAAATTTCTCGCCGATATTATTTAAAATAATTCAATTTAAATAATCAAAATTCGCTAAAATTGCCAAAATAAAAATTTTAAACTGGCCCAGATTTTCCGGGTTGTTACAATCTCCCCCACTTAAAACTTTTCGTCCCCGAAAAGGAACAAAGTCGAAAGTGGTTTGATTAATCAACTCTACGTTCGATCTGGCTTTCATTCTCCAACTCTTTAGTTTCTGAGAATTTTCAAAATTTCAAAAATTTGGCTAACACCCTAAATTTTTGAAAAATTTCGCCATAACCTCCCCTGCACCGGGAGCATCGGGGAATTTCAAATAGCTTCCCCGGTCCTTCAGATCTCAAAAAGAAAAAGAAAAAGCCAAGCGGCTAGCCAATAGGCTCATAAAATCATCATCACCCAAACAAAACAGGAAATTATGTAGTAAACATGTACCTATTTGTCAGGCAAACAAATTTTATTCTCTGCTCTAGCCACCTTGCTATGACCTGCTCAATGATATATATGTATATGCAAGCAAATGCGACCAATTTTCAATACAGTTCAATATTTGATTCAATTAGGCTAAATGGTTCAAAATTAGCAAACAAATGAACAAACAACACAAACATCAATCAATTAGTGGATTAACGTTTCAAATTCATAATTTTGATACATATAAAGAAAATCATGTTTTTGATGCCAAATCACAACAATGAATTCTAGCTATATTAGTTTTGGTTCTCACACCAGTCTAATGGAAATATATAGATATCACACCTTCGTCACTCGAAAATAAATGCTGATGATGTTTCGAACCACCATCAGAACATTGTCGGGCTACTAGAGTGCGGTTCTATATCTACCCGGTATATTAAAACTTCGAATATACGCGGATCAGACGTATACGCAAAATCTATATATACTGGATTGTCCACATCAATATAAATAAATAACCAAATACGAATAATTGATTTATATTTCAAAACAAGATTTGTTTTCATTTTCAAAAATATACTCTTCACACTCGTTCTAGGATACTACTGATCCCATCTCTAACGAGTCATTCTCATTGGATATTACTAATCCAATATCTGATGAATTCTTTCGTACGGTTCTAATGTGTCTTGTTCTCTGCGCTTTGTAAACCAAAGCTCTGATACCAACTGTGAAAACCCGTAACTTCCCCGTAAAGGAAAGCGTCGGATAGTTCGAGAACAAACCACAACAGAACTCATATAAAAGAACGTTTCATTGTATATTACAACAATGCATCAGATTACAAGAATATACAGAGTATAAAAGAATATTACACAGAAATATCAGAGATTTAAATTACATTTAAATACATCGCAGCGGAAAATAATACAATACACAACTAGAAGAGATATACGGATACAAAGCTTTCCGGATATCATTCCAGCTGGAAACCAGGATCCTGTGAATATAAATCTGCAAAACCAAAACTACTAGCTGCCCGTGTCAAAATAGGGGCACCCAGAGTTTAGGTTAAAACAATAAACTCCAGGTCAGTCATGTGACTGGTGTGAGAACTAAAACAGTTATTAATCTTTATTTTAAATCATTAGGTAAATCAAGGGACCACGCCGTATAACACGGAACGGGTTTCCTCCCAAGAATACCAGTGCATAAATCAAACAGCGCAATGCTAAATAAAGAAAAATGAAGCTGTTATAAGACCCAGGTCCTATCACACAATGCAACGCAAGCTGGGGGATAGGGTTTTCCCTTATAACAACCAAAGAATGCTTGATACGTTTAAAACAAATCGTTTGATACTATTGTAAGTGCATAGTGTATAAAACAACTTCAAATCATAAGTATCAATCATAGACGACATGGGTACCATATATCATGTCGCCATACTAGTTCTACAATTAAAACCGCAATTGTCACGTATTTGGAAATTGGATTTCCATCTATGAACCGAGGCAAAAGATAGTCCTCAACCGATTCGAGACAACCTAGCCTACCATGTCTCAGGAACAGCCGCAACTGCCCCTTGGAGCGACAGGGCCGGTCCACCGATGTGGATTATTATGCCTGAACAATACGTCTCCCCGCCCTTTGGGGCGCAAACGAGCCAACGAATGACTCCATCGGACCCGGATCGTCCGATCAAACCGAGGCGCCTCGCAACAGCAACAACCACATAAGTCAAACTCGTCAGGGCGTGTAAAACCACTGACGCCACTTTTAGCTAGAAAGAAACGCAAGTCCTCCCTGAGGTCCGTCTCCCGTTTTTGGTTCATACCGGGTGTGAAACACGCGAGGTAAACGTTACACAAAGCTACGCCACAAAGGCCGTGCTTTGATCATCACCACAAGACTTTGCTTTTCAACAGAAGCCTCGATCAATTGCCACTTAGGCATGCCACACAGGCAATTCACTCCATGCGTTTGATATCCATCAATATATAACCCCTGAGCTCGTACGTCTCAGAGAAGGGCGTTAAGCAAGAGAATAAATTCTCCGCCGCCAAACAGATATATATTTAATAGAGATCAACCACACGGACTAAAATCCAATGTCAGACACACAGTCCATTTACAAGTCCGTTCTGGGTCTGAACGAAACCGGAGGCACCTAGTACCCCGCATATCCATCGATCTCCAAGTACGTCTGGACGATCACCAACTGTTTCCATCTTCTTGGGTGTACAGCCCAATCAAGATCATCAGTTATCACCCAAACGACGTGAAGACCTCCGGTCTTCGATGATCGTCTTCATCTTCGACTTATCGTCGTATCAGTTATTCAGAATGGGATAAACCCGGTCTTTCCGAATAACTCACGTATATTTTAAATAAGTGTTACACAAACACAACATACGCCTCATTCCAATTCATCAGTCACTAACCGTAAATTAATCAAGAGAATAATTCCCCAAATATTAACCCCGAAGGCTGAAACCAACATCAGATCAATATCCAGAAAACCATTCTGCTTAGCTAACCGACAGTTAGTTTCTAAATTTCACATTCAAAGGGAAAGGTCCCCATTAATTTTATCCAAGATAAATTCCTTGAATTTATTCTTTATTCTATTTTTGAATCTCAATTCAAACCAGTCGGGATTAGCGAACCTTACCGAAGTAATCATTTATTTTAATTTCCCCATCCCAACCTATTCATCCCATGAAGTAAAACTGGTAATACTTCATATCTAACACCACAGCGTTATCGGTAAATTCAATTACCATTTCACGTTCAAATCTAATTAAAGATTTAACTATCGCCTGGAGCAAAACTGGTGATACTCCATTTTAGATCCTTCCAATCTAATTAAAGATTCATTAAAACTCCACTTAGTTTTAATCGTTAACTGGGTTAAAGAATCAGTGTCATTTAAAACACGGTTCACGATAAACCCAAAATCACATTCCATTAATTATCGGGTTAAAGAACGAGTGTTATTTAAAACACTGTTCACGATAAACCCAAAAATCAATATCAATTCAATCCCAATTAAATATTATTTAATTGGTACACTTCATTAAATCTAAATAAAAAGATTTAATCTTTTCTCTACTGGGTTCAAGAACGGTGTTAGTGAAGACACCATTCACGACAAACCCAAATCACATTTGATATTCAATATAAGGCTCTGAATAGAAAATATATCGGCTTATATTCAATATCAAATTCTACGATTAACAAATGTCGTATTGGAAATAACGATATATAAATATATATCTTTCAAATTTCCATAACAGCATCTGTATAATCACGAATTCCAACATCGAAATATTCCGAAGACAATTTCGATTCAAATCCACTCCAATGCAATCATTGGAAATTTTGGTTATTTTTAAAACCCTTTTCACTTTCAATTTATTTATTTAAAAATAAATAGAATTATAATTCTAGTTCAAAAACTAGTTCATTTCGATAAAAATCTATTTTTATCTTTTCAAATATGGAGTTTTTCATCCCAATTCTTTCTAAATCATTTCTTATGATTTTACACAAATTATTACTATTTTTAATAATTTTATCGAGGCCTGTACAGTCGATTTCCATCAACGGTCATCGAACTACACTTACAGCGACCTTTTTCAAATTTGATTTGGACATAATTCCAAATCCAACCGTTAGATTTCAAATTTCTAATATTCGTTAGAAAGCACTTTTCGATACGAACCCAACGGTTCCGGTTTTAGGAGAATACGACGGTCGGATCTCCCGTAATGTCCGTTTGAAATAAATGGTCGAAATTCAAGAACTGCCGCGGCGCGGCGCGTTCTATTCAGGCCATTATATTATATATATAATATATATAATATATACTTCGTCGATTTCTATTTAAAATGAATTATATAAATAGTTTTAAATTCGTTTCAAAAGCAATTTCAACTTCCATTTCGATTCAAATCAAAATTGAATTCTTCTTTATAAATTCGTTTTAAAATTCATTTCTATTCAATTCAAATTTCAATTCAATTTGAATTCATTTCAATTCGCTTTCAATTCAATTTGAATTCGTTTTCAATTCATTTCGAAATCGTTTTCAATTCAATTCATTTCGAAATCGTTTTCAATTCAATTCATTTCGAAATCGTTTTCAATTCAATTCATTTCGAAATCGTTTTCAATTCATTTCGAAATCGTTTTCAATTCATTTAGAAATCGTTTTCAATTCAATTCATTTCGAAATCATTTTCAATTCATTTCGAAATCGTTTTCAATTCAATTCATTTCGAAATCGTTTTCAATTCAATTCATTTCGAAATCGTTTTCAATTCATTTCGAAATCGTTTTCAATTCAATTCATTTCGAAATCGTTTTCAATTCATTTCATTTCGAAATCGTTTTCAATTCATTTCATTTCGAAATCGTTTTCAATTCATTTTGAAATCGTTTTTAATTCAATTCATTTCGAAATCGTTTTCAATTCAATTCATTTCGAAATCGTTTTCAATTCATTTCATTTCGAAATCGTTTTAAAATCGATATAAATATCGTTCACGTCAAAATGGCGTCAATCTAATCAACACGACTTCATAAATTTCTATTTTCAAATATTCTATTTCAAATATTTCTTTTTCAAAATAGTTGTTATTATCAAAATATTTCGTTCAACACATGACCAATCTCAATGGATGAAACTGTCAACACATGAACCTTTATTTTATATTGATAAAGATGTAAATTTTATTACTAAAATATTTCGTTCAACACATGACCAATCTCAATGGATGAAACTGTCAACACATGAACCTTTATTTTATATTGATAAAGATGTAAATTTTATTACTAAAATATTTCGTTCAACACATGACCAATCTCAATGGATGAAACTGTCAACACATGAACCTTTATTTTATATTATTCTTTGCTTTTCAAATTGGAATGAGGCCCAATCAATCACCATATAAAATTAATTATATGGATTTTCATACAACACATGTATATAATAGCATTGAAAATAATCAACCATCAACCAAAGTGCACTACACTGTATAAGCATCAAATATAGATATTCAACGCTTATAACAGCCTGTCAATCAATCGATCGACATATTTAATCAATCAGGATGAGTGAACTTCAAATTTCATCCCAACACCCGTGTGGGGTTTCAAACAATCAAACACCTATTTTATTTGTGCTGTTGGGCGATGTGTAAAATTTATCGTCCCAATCAGTGTCATTCAAATAGGTGTACATAAACAAACCGTCCGGTTTATAAATGAATATTTTATTTTATTCACTTCACGTTAAAAATTATATTTTTAACGATAAAACATTTTATTTCAACCTATGAATTTCTATTCAATTCATTTATTCAATAAAATGATATTTTTATTTTTCTAACTTATTTTAGAAAATTTCGGCGGCATAACGGCACGATACTAGAAACGGGACAAGGCCTAGCCTTATCCCCGGTCTAGTGAAGGCCCACGCCATTCACACATCAATCAAAATCCCCAAACAACCAAATTCAAATCAAATCATATAACTAATCTATGCAACCAAACAAACAAGTCCATGGTCTGTGGACGATTGTGTCGGGTGCTACTAAGCACCGTCTGCATCCTAGTATATATATATAAATAGAAATGAAATTGAAAGGTGAGAAATTCTCACATATAGCTATCCTAGCTCCACGGCACTTCATTGATAGAAATCTTCATCGCTATCGCAACTTCGTCATCTTCGTTGCCCGTAGCCACTACATATATAAAAATCACACATTTTTATATTTGCTGATGTCTTTAAAATAAAAATCGCATTTTTATTCACTTTCAATTTAAAAATCATATTTTTATAATCACTTCATATATTTAAAAATCGAATTTTTCACCATGCTATTCGATATATAAAAATCGAATTTTTACTACTATGTTATATAGATAAAAATTATATTTTTATCACGCTATTTTCTATATAAAGATTTCGCCTTTTTAAATTTAAAGATTTCACCTTTTTTTTTAAATTTAAAGATTTCGCCTTTTTAAATTTAAAGATTTCACCTTTTTAAATTTAAAGATTTCACCTTTTTAAATTTAAAGATTTCACCTTTTTTTAAATTTAAAGATTTCACCTTTTTTAAATTTAAAGATTTCACCTTTTTAAATTTAAAGATTTCACCTTTTTAAATTTAAATATTTCACCTTTTTAAATTTAAAGATTTCACCTTTTTAAATTTAAAGATTTCACCTTTTTTAAATCTCATTATAAAAATCACATTTTTATTTTTCTACACATATAAAGATGCTATTTTTAATATTCATACTTTATAAAAATTCTATTTTTAATATTCATACACATATGAAAATTATATTTTTAACTTCATACACATATAAAAATTATATTTTTAACTTCATACACATATAAAAATTATATTTTTACTTTGCTATACGAATAAAAATAATATTTTTAACTTGCTACTATATAAAGATGACATTTTTATCTTGCTACTACATATTTAAAACTGAAATTAAACAAGGTTTTAATCTCTATACTAACTACCCAAAAGAAAAGAAAATAAATGAATAATAATTAAATGAAGAAAATAGACTTACAGCATTGTTTTGTTTTTTTGTTTTCTAAGAGGGTGGGGGTTCGCGTCGGGGTGCTGGAGCAGGGGGGGGAACTGGTTCGCCGGAGACTGCTGGTGGGTGGCGGTCAGAGGGCGGCGCGGCGGTTGAACAGCGGAGGAGGGTGGTTGGAAAGGGGTGCGGTTTCGAGGGTCTCAGGCGCGTCGGTTTCAGAAAGGAGGAGGAGCGAGGTTGCGGGGGAAGAAGAGGGGGGGACGGAGGAGAAGAAGGCGCGGCGGTGGGCTCTGGCGATGGCCGCCATCGATCTGAAGAACTCGTTTTTTTTTCCTTTTCTATATCGATTTGAAATTGAGAAAGGGGGGGGGGCAGAGCGATTTTAAGGAGGAGGGGGGGTTTTCTTTTTTATTTTATTTTATTTTATTTTATATTATTTAATTTCTAAAAGTTGACTTTTGCATACGACCTCGAAACGAGGCCCACCGCCTGTCGTCCATAGCGTTTCACCCCCATTCCGAACACAATGGGATATGTATCGTAGGTTGATTCGGACGTTACGATCAGTTTCCGCTAAATTTACATTTAAATCTCTATATTGAATTTTAAACGTACATTTCAAATTACCGGGGTCACATACTAACTCTAAAAATTCTCGAAAAATATTCTCTAGCTCCGTATTGACGATACGGTCCTAACAAAATTAGTTTCGTCGAATTCTGAGACCGTTGGAAAAATGGACAATTTCCAGTCGATTAAAATCAACTAAAACTGGTCAAACGCGTTTTCCTTTGCCACGCTCACATATTGATTCGAAAAATTATGAAATTTGGAATCTAGCAATAACTTGACATTACGGACCCAACAAAACTGGTTTCGTCGAAATCCGAGGTCATTTGCAAAATGTCCATTTTTAAGGGCCTGAATTCCATAGCGACTATTCAGAATTTTCAACTGGACATATCTTTTGATTCCCGCTATGAAATTTCGATTATTCGGATTCGTTGGAAAGATGCTATCAATTAGATCCTATCATTTTTGGTTTCACTAAAATCCGGATTGTTTTGCACCCGGTACATTCAATTGAAGTTTGAAATCGAATTATCGAACTACCGCGCCATTTTCAATTCTATTTATAATTATATATAAATATTTATATTCTAACGACGACGTATATAATATATACGTCGAATTCTATTCAAAATAAATTTCTCGCCGATATTATTTAAAATAATTCAATTTAAATAATCAAAATTCGCTAAAATTGCCAAAATAAAAATTTTAAACTGGCCCAGATTTTCCGGGTTGTTACATATTTCCATCAAACGGACAATGACAACACCATTTATCGTGGTGGAAACATCGACCACAAAAACTGAAGTACTAATGATTTCAGACTTCTAATTGGACAAAGGTATAATATGAAAAGGTTAACCTATAGCGAGTTATAATTAAACTTGAATCTGGTAAACTCAATTGGTGTATAGACAATTATGTAAAATTAAAAAGAATAGCCAATCATTTCACATACACACATATGCAGATGGAAGACCATGATCCCCATCCTTTATTTGTCTCGATCGCCTCCTCTTAACTGTATTGTACGACATAGCTTTGGATAAAATAATTTATTTCGTAGTTTCGACTCACAGACCATAGCTTTACAATTTTTTCAATTGTTTGACTTTTAGTTGTTCATTAACACATCACAATGTGAAATATTGGAAAATATTCATTCAATCATTGACTTAAAATTTAGTTTCAAGCCAGTTGAACCTATTTCAAAGTAAAATTTGTATGATAAGAGAATGATATATGAAGTAAAGTAATATATTCAATCGGTTATCAGATATAGACTAACGACATTTTTTGGCGCCAAGGGAAATTAAAAAATAAGCATACCGTAACATCTGATTAACTTTCTGATATTGCTGAAATAGTGTTCGGGATCTTCCGTTCTACAGTTAACTGGAAGAAGGTAAACCAAATTGTAATTTTACCGTATAGATGGAGCATAGTCATCTTGGAGCTTCTTTAATCCACGCTGCTATCATGCCTTAGACATCCCCAAGGTTGGAAGATTATGATTCCCACCGAACCAGAGCAATTAAGTCGTAAACTGAAGCTTGCCCTTTGATCTTTCCAATATCTATTATATATCTCAAGTAATTATATATCTCAAGTAATAATAATAGCCACATGTGAATTATGTCCAATGTGACCCTTTTTATTCCTATCTAAAGTATTACTTCTCAAATACAGCTAGTGCTAATACGTGCAGGAATTTTTTATGGGCTCATAAGTCATGGAATTTCATCTATATAACTTGAAGGAAGTTACTGAACGTGCAATTACATTACTATTATATACTATTATTTTGACCATGCATAAATGTCCATAAATGAAATGAAATATTATCATATATGTCAAGACAAATATCTTTAATAGCTGGAACTTACAACAGTAGATAAATTAGTCAACAAATACATCCAGAATAGCTCTATTATCAATAGTCATAGCTAAAATTTGTGAATAGTTGTATATAGCTAGTTCATGTGATCAATGAATATGTATAAGCGAAAACCAACATCAAAACAAACACAACCACATATAGTTGGTTTTGTATGCATGATTTCTGCTACTAAATTAGTCTTAATTTAGCGTATAGTACAGCTAGTGGAATATAAATGAGTACGTAAAACTCATTGTTATACAAAGTCCTTAGGAAAAGAAACTTAGTAAATGCAAGTTGAAAAAATAAATTAATGAGAAACTAAAATAGAAAACCAACAAACAATATTTTATACAATTATTATTGCTCACCTAGAAATTTACAAGAAATTAAGGCAATTATTATGGGAAAGAATTAATTTAAATTCTGATCTTAAATTCTGCTGAACAAAACATGTAATTAATATCATAACTTAACACATCGTTCTTCACCAATTTCTCCAAGGAATTAAACCATACACCCACCTAATATTTCATTTAATGGATTTTAAAGCCTATGTCACAATGCTAAAGATGTCCAAAATAACATCCTTTGATACCTCACCTGATTGTGGACAATTTTTTGTCACTTTCTGTTGTAATTTTGGATTAAACACCGTTATGAACAACCAAACTCGAACAATCATCATGTATGAGCTGCATTTATATTTTAACAACAATTATTCTATTAACCCAAAATTTCCTTTCAAAAATTGCATATTATGTATAATTTGTTTAGGACATTTATAGCCTACATGGCTAGCTAACATAAATTTTTATGTGATTCTTCCTCTTACTCAACATTAAAAATAAATTATACTTCATACTAAAGGCATTTTATAGATACCATTTTGTTCTCTAGCATGTGATGAAGTATAATAATGTTTAAGGTTAGCTAATGACATGCTAAAAAGTCATCCATAATTTGCTATATTTTTAGTATAAGAATATATTGCTGATTTCAATGGTTTATACTTTATAGGATATGTACTGCGAAGCCATGTAAAAAAAAATAGCACATGAATATTGTTCACGAATATCAAGGAAACCCAAACACAGACAGGGAGACATATATGCGTGTATGTTTGGGCGTGCGCACTTCAGAATTCATTGCTTTTTATGATCCAAGGAATTTGAAAAAAAAATCTCATAGGAATGTAATAAATTGTCGGTTTCTGGCAATAATATCGAGTTATAAAGAAAATGCTTAATTTCAACTACTTTACATTTTTCTGGAGCTTGCTATGATTCTCTTCTCTAGAATATAGTAACATTGATTAAATTATTACGAAGTGAATTATAAATAAGCTTAATATCTATATTGTCATACAATCAATTCAACGTTTGGATGTGACAAAGATTTAAACCAAAAAAAAAATTGTCTAGTAAACGAAATTGTAAATTATAAAGAGAGCATGCATTGATGTCAGATGTGTGAAGCATGTGTAATAAGCAGACATGACTTAAATCATTTCATTTTTATTAAAAAATTGTGGATGACCAAGATGTCTGGTATGAAAATTGTATGTAAAATGTAAAAAATGGGTCATGTTAACAACAGTACAATAACATTAAACCATACATTTTCCAAGTTCAAAATTATGAGAGAAGATTTTAAAAAATACATACCGCCTCATAAGCACCTTCTATTTTAAAAGTAAACAATTTATTTTGGGCTCGTACCAAGTGTCAGCATCACTTGAAATAAGGTTCAAATTCACAGCAATGTTTTGTTGATTAAACAAACTCATGTATCAATTTTGACTCTTCTTGGGCCAACCCTCATAATTGCTTCTTACATCAATGACACAATATATTATGCTGTTAGAGTTAAAGTCACACTTATTCAAAGAACTACAAAGTTTAAACCAGACACTACATGCTGATAAACTTTGACATATTTATGGGATTACAACCTTAGACCTTGTAAGAAAGTTACAAAAAAATTCATTATATCCCCCCAGTATTAAATAAATATTCAAACATATGTTGTGTGTGTAATAAACCATAAACAACGAAGCCACTAAAAAGTTCAGCTACGAAAAACGTAAAAATTAAACCATCGTTAAAAATCAATCCTCCAATTTATATGCATCCAAAAAGGGTAATGCTTGCATTAGCTAAAACCTGGTGAATTATTTAAAGTGCAAACAATAAGTATTTGCCTTAAAACAGTTCATTTTCATCTATAATTGGATGACTCGGATTATTTTCCAATATCCAAAGTTTATGTGAACAAAGTTTATCAGATGTGTATTATCGCTTTCTGGATATACTATTTTATTCATACCCAGTAACTTTAACACCAACAACATCAGAATTGGGAGCTTCAACATTCATAATAGTACGATTTTAGTATTTTGATTAAGTAAATTGCTGTAGTAGCAATTTACACTGTCAAAATTTGGCGACATCCAAGCTATATATAAAACCAACTCAAAACTAATGAGCCAAACTGAAAATTTTAACCACATTGGATGTGATAATAGAAATTGACATAAAACATTGAATAATATGTGAAAATTCCTAGTCTAACCAGTTTAGTTAGGCTAAGGGACCCAAAAATCAAATCAAAATGTATAGAATTGTATTTTTGAAACATAAATCATATTAAACAAAGATAAATTATTACTTGGTTGTGTTGTCTTCTATTCATGCTTTCAAACTATTATGTATGAATATATGAGACTTTCCTAGCTTTGAAAGTCAAAGCATCCACGGATATAAATATCTAAATAGGTTGAATGCATGTTAATAACTTAATTGGAAGAAAATGTTGTAAGCAATGTTTTTTTGACAAATTCCCACTTTTAATCTGTAAGACTATTATGCTTCCATTCAATAGCTCATATATTCATAAGACCACAACTAAAAAAGCACCTTATCAGACATAATATAGAAAACCAAAATTTTAGTCAAACATTGAACAGAAGTAAGAGACCCCACAAAAATATGTGCACTCTCCAATCTTACCCCTACGATCATTTGTGGCTCTAAATTTTCCAAAATATTTCTCTGCAACTCAAGAGAATATATTAAGCTTCCTTCTATCGTAATTAAAAAAAAATTGAGAATGATCGGGACTAAATGTTCAAATATAAAATCAAAATTACCAAATATATGTAATGAATAATAATTGTCATAATCTGCATGCACATCATGTTATAACATGGACACAGCAATGGAAAAAAAAAACTCATGTTATTCGTCCAAATGAAACAAATAAAAAAAAAAATCAAGTTTACATTGTTTTGTGACGAAATCCTTGAAAATCTTTATGTGTTTGCAACTGTAAAAAAAATGTGGCATGTAGGAAAATTCTATTACTATGACGATAAAATTCAGCTTTTGTAACAGATTTTAAACGGAGGGCACAGTGTGAAAGCAGGATGAACAATGTCAGGTACCTATTTTCTCTCAAAGTATAAAATTATTACAAAATAAAAGCGAACCTGTAGTTTTGTAGAGCGTGAGAAAAAGACAGCGACTGAAAAAGATCCGAACATATTGCTCCAGAACGAACAATTATCTGCAGTAGATGAGTGAGAATTTTCAACTATGGTAAGGGAAAAATTATTAATGGAATTGGAGGCATACTGTCGAAGAATGGAGCAGGAGCAGAAAAAGAGGAAATCAGCCGAGGAGTGGAGATCAAGCAAATAGATTCATGTACAAATTGATAATAGCATAAATTACTAACCTATACAATGAAACAAAGACTGATGGTGCAGTTTCAACTGTAGGTGACGGAAGTAAATCAGGCGAGAGCGATTCAATGGGGGAATTGAAATTAGGGTTAGCGTTGTAAGATCGGAAGCTGGAGTTCCGGATTCAAGGGTTCGTGAAGGGAGAAACGAATACTCAGGGTATGGAAGAGTAATGAAAAAGCGCATTAGAAGAGGGGCGAGAAAAGATAGTATCGACGCTTGAACTCCAGAAATGACGTGGCATGCCTAAGAGTTAGAGAAAGCAAACCCAGTAATTATAATATAGTATAGATAATATTTAATTTCTAGTTTTACCCCGTTACCTCTTTTCAGCTCCAATTTCAGCGCAATGAAAGTTGTTTCTATCCAACTGCCCCCGTTTCGGACACAATGGGCTAGGTCCCATCAGCCCAATCGATCATTTTCAACCTGTTTTCTTTGAATTAAAATTTAAATCATTTATTTATTTAATTTGATCGTATATTTAAATTTATCGGGGTCACATACGGACTCTAAAAATTACAGAAAAATTATATCTAGCTTTGTTTTGATGATACGGTCCTAACAAAATCAATTTCATCAAATTTAGAGACTGCTGGTTGATCTGATTTGACAAAACACATTTTTCTTTGCCACACTCACATATTAATTCTAAAAATTACGAAAATTTAAATCTAGCAATAATTTGACATTCCGGATCCAACAAAAGTGGTTTCGTCGAAAACGGAGGTCGTTTGCAAAATGGTTGTTTTTAATATTAAAATGTATATATATATATATATATAAATTCTATAGCGACTATTCTGAATTTTAAATTGGATATAACTTTTGATTCCCGCTATGAAATTTCAATTTTTCAGATTCATTGGAAAGATATTTTTAAACAGATTTAAATACTTTTGGTTTCACCAAAATCTGATTTATTTTGCATCCTGTACAGTCAAAGTTCAAATTCAAATTTTCAAACTACAGTGCTATCTCCAAATCTTTTTAAAATTAAAATAAATTTTTTTGCTCTAACTTCGATTTAAATAAATTTTTAGTCGTTATTATTTAAAATAAATTATTTTAAATATTTAAAATCCATTAAAATTGTTAAAATAAAAAAATGAACTGGTTCCAAAATTCCGGGTTGTTACAAGAAATAAGTTAGAAATTATAACGGAAAGAGGAGGCAGCAATTGGTGAAGGGGGAAGGCGCAAAAGGCAGGCAACGCTCGGCGTCGGCAGTGGGGGGATGGCAACGGCAGTGCAGGTGGGTTTAGTTTTTTCTTTCGTTCGCACGAACAATGATTTAGGGTGAAAGAGAAATGGGAAATTTTCCTGTAGGCTCGCGGGTTGTGAGCCAGCAACTAATCATGACCAACTATATATGGCTCGGTACTAGAATTTCCCTTACTACATTTTCCTTCTTCCCAAGGCGAACATCAACCAAGAGCTGAATAGCTGTCTCGACTAAATGACCTTGGCTCATTAAGTGTGATCCAATACTTCACTTTATCCCCAAACATATCAAAGCATATTTGGGCATAGTTACAAAAATCGCTCTTGGTAGAATTTGCAATATAAATACCCAATCAATAAATTACAAGTATGCTGATATTTTAAATTTTAGTGAAATAAATACTGAGCTGTCATTCTGTCAAATGTCAGCAGAAATTAGGGATTTAGTCAACTGAATGATGCTAGTAGGAAAATACAATGTATAGTTTTCGTCACCACAAAAATTACAATGGTTTAAGACTTCTTATATTGGTATTAATTCAAGTGATTGTGTTCCTAATTTGTCTTTAAGACCCAATAGATGCAAATGATGTGGTATTTAAAATCAAGTCCCAAATTTTGTAGAGTCAAGAAATATTTATTTTAATAAAACTTAAAACAAATCAATTTGTCTTAACACTGTCGCTAAGTTTAATGCTCTCTAGAGACATTAATATGATCTCAAATGCATATAATAAAGACTATAAAAATGTTAATAAGTATGTCACAAATTACCATGTTAACGCCAACTTATTCACAACATATAGAAGCATGCAATCACACATCAAAAAAGGTGTACACAACACGACCCAACTCCAACCGTGCATATAAATAAAGAATAAGATTTTTTTTAATTTTGGCCTTGTCTCGACATTTTATTATGCAAATAGTCCGTTTTTGGCCAACTCAGCGCTGAGTTGGCTGAAATACATTGGCGCAATTTCAAATTCCACCAGTATATAGATTTTTATGTTGGCGCCATCTGAAATGGCATCAAGTAAATATGAATGCATAATAAAATGTCAAAACGAGGCGAAATTAAAAAAATCTCGAAGAATATGAATGCTTTGAAGATGTACATTGGAAAATAACAAGTGCAACTTCCTTCTAATATCCAAATCACAAGTTGTATAGTAGGATTTTATTATATAAAATAGAATGCATGATATGTAACAAACGCACAATAACACATGTATAGTTCAAACAAAAATACAACAGCAGGAAAATATTTTTCGAGACATTAAAGTGAAAAATATCAGACTAAAATCTGATACAAAACGTACAACAACAGCCGGGAAATATAGTACAAAATTTTGAAAGACATTAGAGTGAACAACTGAAACAAAGATGTCCTAGTACATAACAAAAATCCCAAACACAATACAACATAATTCACAAACCAAAATACAAACCAATGTGTCTTAGTATCCAAATCAATTCCAAAACAACAACAAAAACTGAACATGTAGAGGAGGAAAAAAACCGATTTCATTCTATGTTGTCATTAAGAGATTTCTGAAATGTACCATGTTGAGTTGTTGCTTCATATTGTCCAGATTGCATGTCATACTCATTATTAGTAATAGGTCCAAGTAGTTGCGTAAATGGCCCAGGCTGTTGTGAAAAGTTTCCAAAAGTTTGTTGGCAAGACTCACGAATAGATTGAAAGCTTTTAGGCATTGGTGATATGGTGCTGATGGTTCCACAAACTGAAACGAAGACTGCATAAATTGTTCAGGTTGTTGACATTTTTGATTAGCATTTTGAGAAAACGAAAATTATAGGAGTGTTTTTGGTTGCTGCTATGGTCGTGGTGGTGCAAAAAAACCATATTTGCTAGTTTTTGTTAGCTCAACTTCCTTTTCGATCAATTTTTATGGTCTACGATGTCAACAAGGTTCTTGTAGATGAATTGCGTAGTGTAGAATTTTCATTACAAGTGATATTATCTGCTAAAATTGAAGATTTGGATACTTTATTTATCAAACTACTTATATCGATGTATGGTACTCTGTATACCCTGCCTCTTATTTGTCCCCTGAAGCCTCTACCCAAAGTTGTGGATTATGTTCCGTCCGCTTTCTTTTTCAAGTATGTTTCCTAAAAGGAAAAAAACATGTTTATATGAGGTTTTTATTGAAGATAGCTGAAATAAATTGTAACAACCCGGATTCCGACAGACCGATTTTTTTTTCAAAAATCCAATCTATCGAAACCCGAGTTGAGTGCCCTGGTATCCTGCAGAAAAAGACAAAGATAAAGAAACATGTCAGAACTCGTAAAGCATCTCACAGTGGAAGGAAATAAAGTATAATATTCAAGTATTGCTTTACCTTATTAACAATACTGCTAAACCAGTATCCAAAGCTATACCATCTCTGTCATGAACCTAAACTAGTATCCAAAGCTATAATATTCTCTTTAACTATGGTTTGTTACTTGGTTCCCTTAACCAAGGTTTGATACTTAGTTTCTGTTACTTAGTTTTCTTTAACTAAGGTTTGTTACTTAGTTCCTTTTAACTAAGGTTTACCTATGAATTCAGGCATGACTTAAGTTCTCTTTATCAAACGATAGCATATGGGTGTTCTCCCACATTTCTAGCTTAGATTAACTTTTTTCATGGCATGAGTTGTCCCACCCTTCGAGTCTTGTATTATATCTTGAGTCATATTCATTTCTTATCCCTAGGATAAGTTTATCTATTATTTAATCTTATCATTCCCCACTTTTCCTTGCTTTGATACTGTTATATTGGTTAAGTTTGCCCATGTGTCGAAGTTGACTTAACCCCCAATCACGTATTCAATTCAACCCACGCGTCATGTCAAATTGGTTAAGTGTTATCCAGCAGTTCACGTTGACTTAGCCCACCCATATATTGAGTCAATTTGGTTAAGTGTTATCTAGCGGTTCACGTTGACTTAACTCACCCATATATCATGTTAAATTGGTTAAGTGTTATCTATCAGGTCGTGCTGACTTAACCTACCTATATATCATGTCAAATTGGTTAAGTGTTATCTAGTGGTTCATATTGACTTAACCCACCTATATATCGAGTCAAATTGGTTAAGTGTTGTCTAGTATTTCATGTTGACTTAACCTTACCATACTAGCATGTGTCATTAGCATTAATTAATTATTAATGACCAACCTCTCACATTATACCTATTGTTGTGGTCACTGGATGTGCCGGTTGGTTCCGGGCAGGATTACACCACAACTCAGTCTATCCTCGGGTTTCAAGCACGTTATGACTAACTTCTCACATTAGAACCTATTGTTTGTGGTCACTGGATATGTCGGGCGGTTCCGGGCAGGATTACACTACAAACTCATTCTAACCTCGAGTTAGCCATGTTTCATGTTTAGTTCATGTCCATTCTAGATGTCATATGTCAGTTATCAATTCACAAGCATGTTCGTGTTTATTCTAGATGTCATATGCCAATTGTCAATTTCATGTCATGTGTCGAGTTCCATAATTACATAAAAACATGGTTTGTCCAACCTATTCCATTTTTTTAATTATGTTTCTAGGATCTTAACAGCATATCCAATTTTCAAGTCTCAAATTCAAGCTTTACCCAAAAATCCCATTTATGTTCATGCTTATAATCCCGTTAATAGGCTATACCTATTATTCCAATTCAATTTATAATTTAAACCCTCAATCCCATAATATTTAGATTTGAAATAAATCACCTTTTTCCCAATTCTATCCCACATTCAACAATTCCAATTAAATTTACATAATTTCATGTTAACATCATAAATCAGAATTCATGATTATGCGCTATTCACGTTCCCAAATCATATTCAAAGATTCACTATGGATTACGCTCCAAAATTACCCATTTACAAGCTATATCACAATGATTTCCCAATAATTGCAATAATAATTGTTATGCCACAATCCCCAATATTTGCAATAATTATTGTTATGCCATAAACCCCGAATTACGGATTATATTCCTCGATTGCATAAAATAGATTATGCCCAATATTCCCCTATTCCAACCATACGTATGTATAATAAGATTTTCGTCTAGGTTCGAGATAACCTAGATCCAAAATTAAAAAGGGGAAGGAGAATAAAAGAACAATTATCATAAAATTAATCTTGAATTGAATTTATAACTGGGGAATGATGAACAATAATAATACTATTATGCAACAAGTTTATTGTAATCCCACTCACAGTGTTTTTGCGCTCCAATTCGTAGATCTTTGATTTTCTTCTTCAGTTCATGAATTTGATTTGACTTTGATTGATTTCGTGCCCCAATTTACAGATCTGATCTTCCTTTGATTTCCTTTCGTGGCATAGGTTGCGGATCTGAATCCCTCCTCTTTTCTTGTGTAATATTTTAGATCTAAATCTCTCTTTTGTTTTGTTTGCGGTAGTTGAAATCCTAAATCTCATTCTTTTTAATTTAGGAATAGATTCGTGAAGAGAGAAGATGGATCTAAGATTTGGTGGAGAAGAAGAATTTTTAGAACCATTAAGGAGGGTGAAGAAGAAAATTCTCTTTAGATTAGGTCAGAGTGGAGGCGTAATGGAGTTGTGTAGAGAAAGCATTAGGTCTAGGGGTGTTTATATAGGTAGGAACCAACGAATCTAGTCAGAAATCGCGTCTAGGTGCGAAAACGTGAATTCTGCCCAAATATGGGGGTAGGTTGACCCCTAGGTCGACCTCCTTGGGTAGATTGACCCCTAGGTCGACCTCCCTGGGTAGGTCGACCACCTGGTCGACCCCTAGGTCGACCTGCCTGGGTATTTTCCTATGTAAATTCTGAATTTTTGTTGAATCTTCCGAAAGCCATAACTCTTTCATACGGAGTCCGATTTTCGAAAACTTGGACTCTATTCCAAGAAGAATTCCAAGATGAACGCAATGGTGATGTCCATTTTACTTGATTCCTGATATTTAAATTAAGTATCCTTATTTTATTATCTTCTCTGTTACGCACACTGTTATCGAATTAACTCTTCCATATATTAATTAATTTTCATTATACATCACCGGTATTTACCTATCTATGCATATACATATATTTTTACATATTTTTAATTATATTGAAAATGAAGGGTGTTACATAAATGAAGATGAAAAATAGTACATATTACATAATCACGTATATCCTTTGACATTATATCCAATGTTAAAAGCAGTGCATAAAATATGAATTTGAATATCCAGTCACTTGTTATTGCTTAGTTATAAATTTTCATCCAAGTTATAAACGCTGACCAATTAATATAAACCTGAGTGAGAAAGTTTATACTTTTATCTTTAGAACATGTAAAAGTACAGTTCTTGTATAATTCCATGCAATGTCATGAATACAATACCTAACCATAAAGCAAAGAACATTTAAGCTTATATTTTGGAAACTTGTGGTCTCAAATTGTAGCACAATTGCCAGAAAGAATAGACAATGAGATAAAGAATTTCTGGAATTCTAGCATTAACACTTCTTGAAAGGCTTGTTATTCCGGGAGGGGGAGGGGGGAGGCGACGACTTCCAACGATTATTTTCGATGACTTTTGACAGGCCGTCGGAATATCGCAAATATCTGCAATCCAAACCTTCTTCTTCCTCATTCTTCCAGCATGAAATATTTCCTCCAAGACTCTTTTTCCCCCATTTCAAACCTTCCAGCCCAATTTCGAGCTCTAAGATCTCCCTCGTACCACATGCGCTATTAACATCTCCTTATTGCGGGTATATTCTCATATTTTTGTTAAAAATTAAGTTAACCTAACCCTATAATTGCATAAATTGATAAATTAGGGTTAGTTAGTGATTGCAATTATTTCTGACAATGTAGTAATGATTTATAACATCTTCTTATGTATAAATTTCAGGCATTATTGTCAAATTGTAAACTATATGTATAATTGTGGTTGTTTGTGTATATGTAAACTATTGTATATGTGTGTCGTTCTTATTATTATATTATGTTAGTTGGAATAGAATAAATTGAATACACAAGCTACGAATATAATATTGTGAAAGTTTTGACTTATGAAAAAAAGCATGAGTCTAAAATCTAATTATGTGTTTTGAAAAATGACAGCAATGCTAGCCAACTTTAAGTTGATGTAATATATTGAACAAATGTGCTAACTTATTATTTTTTGTAAATGTGAAAAATTAGTAAAAACTATATTTTTCTAGTAAAATACGCACATCTAATTGACTATTGTCTCTTAGACCCTTTTTGTCCCCGTCCGACGAGTGTTGTACATGACTGTTATATAAATAGTCGTTTTTGTTAAAAAAACGAACATTTATATACATCTAGTACAATGTTTGTAAGTTATAAATACATTAAGCATTTACATTTTGTATGTTACTTCGTTTCAAACGGTTCACAATCTTTTGGCCTAACTTTACGTTTTTGTTTCCTACATACACACATTTGTGTACAACGCAGGGAACAAATGAGAAATACTGTCGAAATTTTGTTAAATCGTTTGAGATAAAGTAATACACAAAATGTAAATGCTTAATGTGTTTGTAATGGGAAGTAGGATGGTTGAGCATGGAGAAACAAAATATGCCGTATTTGAAAATATTTTTTAATTTGTGAAATAGTTATTTAAACTCAGATATTATACATGTGTAATACGACCATGAATGAAAGACCCCTTTCCTCTTAACACCACCCTGATGAGGATACATTAAGTTTTATAAAGCGCTTAGGTATAAAGTAACAATAACGAGACTAAAATTCGCAAGAAAAAAGTATAAAGACATAACAGAATTAAAAAACAACAACGTTTCGTAAAGCAGGTCAAATCACTGTGCTTATTACATTTCATAAATACCAAATAGTCACCAATATAAAACCAAATATATTGTCTCATGGAAAACTATAATATCAGAGTACACAAGTAAAACCATCCCTCTCAAATACCAATAACCAGAAAATAAGAAATGAACAAATACACCAGTCTTAATCCAAGCTGAAAAAAAGTCAAGAATCACTGCTAAGACCCTCCACCCAGCGAAACTAGAGTTGGGTAGGAAGGGAGAAGTAGAAAAACAAACTAGGTCAGACATATGTCTGGTGAGTTCTAGTAATTTCTAGCATCAGCATGAAATAAGGAAGCCTTAGACAGATGAATATTTTTAGGATAATAAGCATAAGGGTATGAAACAGTAAATAAAGCTAAGCACGAATAAAAACTGGTTTCCCATTCATACCCAAGGTTTCTGCACTATCTTACCAAGATATAAAATTAGTCTTTTACCCAATTTCTACTCGTTGATCGACTCCTAAACCAAATGTGATAACTTATGCCAACTATGGAACTCGGGGTTACCAATCCTGAATCCATCAACTGTAAGACATAGCCGTTAATCACATGCATTACAACGGCTTATTTCCCTCAATCGGAATGATGCATGCTCATTGTACCGCCGAAACACACCCGTACCCCCCTCGTTTGGACCTCTTACTATCCAGCGCAGTAAAGTGTTATTTTACCTCTACCTACTATGAGACCTCCATAGATGATAGTAGGGATACTGCCTGATACGGGTCCCCGACCAAATATGCAATTGACACAAGTCACCCTCTAGACTTGGTCCCCATTTATTATTCTATTAGACCACTTAGTTTCCTCAGTCAGCCCCACGTTGCCGGAACGGTCCTAAACTATAATCTTATCATTTTATGAGGCCTCTTATTTTCTACCATCAACCCCACGCTACCGGAACGGACCTATGAACCACTTATTTTCCCCAATTAATCCCACGCTACCGGAATAGACTCCCACTATAATTTCATTATTTTATTTGGCCTCTTATTTTCTCCAGTCAGCCCTATGCTACCAAAATAGACATATGAACCACTTATTTTTCCCAATTAGCACCACACTGCCAGAACGGACTGCACTATCTTAGCTTATTAATTTTATCTTCAGTTTAACTTAACACAATTTAAGTCCATTAATAATCCCAACATAACTTCATGTTATATTCCAAGGTTGTATTAAACATTTCTATTTAATGTTTATCTTTTTATACAACCAAACCCCTCGTTACTCAGTGCCCAACTAAGTTAATCCTATTCCAGTTTATATGTTTGCATGTTCTTCAATTACATGTTAAGTTTTATCCCCAATTTACACTTCAATACCGATAATAATGTTTAATCAGTTAAAACATGCCTAATTATCCATTTTTAATCATTTTAACATTATTCCAATTTTAGCGCAAATTTAACGACAACGGCCTAGGCTCTCTTTTAGGCTTAGGCTCAGCGCTGAAAGAAAAAGGGAAATGGTCTGGGGTACTCGCAAGGCCTAGACTTACAAATAAAATAGGCATCGCTTGACTGTAAATAAAAACCACAGCAGATAAGGGGATAAGAAGAAGAATTACTTATAAGTAGTAAATAACTGGAAAGAAGAAGGCATGAACAGTAATTACAGAAAAACTAAACATGTAAATACTATATATGACTGTAAACATCAAACTTGCAAACTTAGAACTATTAACTATCTAACTTTTCCTACACAACATGGAATACATCATGTACTCCTGCCAATCTCTCTAGTTGTCTAACTGTGTAGGTCACATGACCTTCCTTCTCTATTATAGGGAATGGCCCTACGAATCTCGTCGCCAACTTCCCTACTAAGATGAAACGAACAACACTCCTCAAAGGTGACACCTCACTATGCCATAGATGGTATACTGCAATGAAAATCCAAGGTATTACTAGCTACAATGTAACGATAGGTATGTTGTCTATTGCAACACATGCTTCCAGGTGTTAGCATAGAAAATCTAAGGTGTTGTAGTAGCCACGTGAAAAATATTATCAATTTGGGTGATTACGATCGGACGACCAACGTTACTAATCCATGTGAAATAATCTTTTGCGCAGGACGCAAAAACAAAAAACAAAACGAAAAAAAATTAGCAAAATATTCAAGGGTTTCAATCGAAAACTTAACAAAATACTCCGCCACTTAACCTCTCAAAGACTCTCACTCGCAGCTTCAATTAGGGCTAAAAGTTCGAGTTTACAAGCTAATTGGAGTTCAATTACGACAAGTTCGAGTTTAAGTTCAATTCGGACTTCAGTGTTTCAATTAGGTCTTCAATTGGGGTTCGTTTGAGTTTCAAATTTCAGTTAGGGCTTTGACTTAGTTTGTTGCTTAAGGTATCACTCAATATATATTTCGAATATTTCCTGATTTGATTGTTGTGATGCCTAATTTACTGATTTACTTGCGCGTTCAAGTGTAATCATATTCCTGATTTTGTTATTATGTTTGTCTTTGTAACAAACTTATATTAAACTGTGCTTATATGATATCATATGTTTTTTGCCTTATAATCATGGCTAACTAATATTTGTGTATGTTTTTTTGTGTGTGAATTAGTGATGAACGAGGAAAAAATATGGGTAGAAATTACTAAATTCAGACGACTTCATGTTATTTGTGTGTAAATTTAGGCTTCGATTATGAAAGAATACATGCATGTCCAAATGAATGCATGTTATATTGGGTAGAAAATGAAAAGGAAAATAAATGTAAAACTTGCGGTGTTTCCAGGTGGGCTATACCAAAAAAATGTACCAAATTTAAGTAAGAAAGTGTTGTTTCTGCCTTGATTAAATATTCTAACTGATGTACCATATTTGTGGCTTCTTTTTGTATCTTTTTTACTTTTTCTACCTATATTACATTTTAGTGAAGTAGGTATTTTGTTTTATAATGCACTTGGTTTATTTTATTTTGTAGTTATGTCATTCTAATGTTAATTTCTCCATTTTGTGTAGAATGGAGGCAAACCTTAGATCCCACCAAAAGGGAAAATTTGGTAAAAATGGATATGTTGGTGGAGCAGAGGCTATCATCAAGGGAGTTGATTTGGATATATTTTCGTACACAGTACTGATGGAGTTTGTCAAGGATGAGCTACAATACACCGAAATTGGAGGAGTATATGCATGGAAAGGTCCAACGAGTGGGTGGAAATTGGTGGCCGATGATGTAGAGTTGTTGTTTATGATGCAAATAAAAAACAATGGTGATTACATCGATTTCTATATTAACACCGTGGTCGATGATAAAGCTGAGCCAGTGAAATAAATGCAGCCACATGTCATTGTATTCCCATGGAAGAATCAATTTATAGGCACAAACATATCATTTCATTTTTACTATTTTGATGAATTTGGTCATTCTGCTGAATATGTTTTTCATTTTGCTACTTTTACTGAACATATTTTTTTGTGCATTTATGTTTGAATATTAGGAATTGTTTGATTTTTAGTGCACTTAATAGAATAATAAAGAACTTGTATGTTGTAGTTGAGAAATCACAGAAATGTCAGTTTTTCACTGCTCACCATCTACAACAGGTAGCAAAAAAGAAGAAGTAGACTGATCAAGTCTTTATTCCTAGAAAGTCAGCACGGCTAAACAATACACAAGTGATCAGCGAAGATGCAGTGAGTCCACTATCAATAACAAGCAGATTAAAGTCTTTACTCCTAGAAAGTTGGCACGACTAAATAATCCAGTTACCAACAATCCAGGAGTGATCAACGAAGCTGCTGTGAGTCCACATATCAACAAGAAAAGGTGGTCAGCAAGACGTCGACTGGAGTCAGTAGTTCGACAAAGTTACCAGATAAGGAAAATCCAATTGAAGTCAGCGATGTAACTTTTAATATCAACTTAGAAGGTGCTAGGAGTAAATTGGATTTCGATAATTCTCCACATGAAGTGGAAAATACGGATGAAATTGAGATTTTGATAAAAGACTACAATATGATCTTCTAATATGATCTATATAGTTTGCTAATATTTACAATAATGTTTTGTTAAATTACTTTCAGAATGATGATCCATCACCTCCGCCACTTCCACCGCTTATAGAATACGAAAGGGAGAGAGAGGAAAATGTCTCATAGAAGAATATTGTTTTTGAAAAACTTAGGATGCCTAAATTAGTTACGGGACTGAGAAATGAATTTGAAAAAAAATAAAGCAAAATCAAAGATGTCCGCTGAGGATAGCAAAGGTTCTGTTCCAGAATTTGATGAACGTAGTCAAGATGATACTTCAAAAAATCAGGCAAAAGTGAGTTATAACTGAGGATTTATTTTTATGTTGGTAATTATTGACTAGCTTCATTATTATTTTTTTACTGTTTTTGTGTGCATATTTTAGATAACCAAAAAGGTTATGGTTACAAAGCCTCAGTCTGGACCAACAACTCGTTCACGAGCCAATGTTGAATCTGTAACTAATAAGAATGCAACTCCAAAGGCAAGGGAAAATTCAGTTCATACACAAACTGATGGTCCACCATGTAGCATTGAGTTACCACACAATGAAGGAATAGGAACAATGGCTGCTTATTTGGCTATGCGAGAGCGCCAGAATAATAAAAGTAGTGGAAGTGCAAGGAATAAGGCTGTTGTTAGAAATGTCTTGAAAAATATTGAAAACGAAGAAGATGAAGTAGAAGAAGTTGAAGGTATTATCTAATTAAGTTCTGATTTTAATAGTTTAAGTTCTCATCTATGTTATGTCTAGCCTTCCCATTACTGTTGCATGTACTTTGTAACGGCAGTCGGAGCTTCTAGAAGGCTTAGGGGAAAAACAAAGGTGGGTAAAGTTCTTACAAGGCCATATGAAAAAAGATTTATAATCCAAATGAATAATAGGGGCCAACTTATTTCAAACGATGACCAAGTAATGTCTGAACTGAGTTATTTTTTTGGAAGACTGAAGAGGAGTGTTCCACTTACTTAAAAGTCTTGGTTTGATGTCCCTTCAAATTTGAAAGGCATGTTGTGGAACTATGTCAAGGTAATTTGCAAACTTAGTTGAATTTTACTTAAATATATGAAACTTGTCTCAAAAGTAGTATAACCGTTCTTTTTAATGTTTGATTTGTATTTAAGCAACAATATATTATTCCGGACGAATGTGAATATTGGGCTTTGAGGTCAATTCGTGACGCTTAGAAGGGGCACAAGAGTCGTATTAAAAAGACACATTATACGGATTATGAAATTGATGAAGAGAGGCTTGAAAATAGGCTGGACGAAATTCCACTTGAGGATTTCAAAGTACTCTTGATGTTTTGGGAGTTGAAAAAATTTAGGTATAATTTTAAGTTTTATCATAGAATTTTTTCCACTTTTTATTCATTCAAATTAGGCAGATAAACATTGATATTTCATGCTTTTGTAGTCCAAATCCTTACAAATTCTACAAATCGGAAATCGTATACTAACACACACACACACTGCTGGTCCAAAATGCTTTTCCCAAATTCAGCATAAGATGGTATGTATTTTGCTTTTTTTTATGGTTGGCTTATTTAACAATATAGATCATATAGAGGTATGCTTGTTTAACTCGAATGCACCATCCTTGTTTAACTTGTGAATAAACTACATATATCAATGTAGATTCAGATGGAGAATTTTTTTATGGTCTAACTTTTTTAATATTGGTGATATGTGTTCTAGAACAATTGGTTTGATATCCTTTTAATGTCTAATGTTTTTTGTATCAGTCCAAGGAATTAGATGGAGAACTTTTTATTAAAACATGCAAGCGGAAAGAAGGAAAGGTGTACAAGACCGATGCTTCATACAGAATTGTAAGAGTTTTATTTTCTCTTCAATCAGATGTCCAAAAAAAGCTTCATTTTGCACATGATCAACATTACTGTAGAATTAGATCTCGTTTTGTTAAAACCGATAGTAGGTCATCTACAGGCATTTACTCAATATACACTTGTATCAGACTGAAACATGTGTCAGCTTGTAACTGAAATAAAGCCTCGGTTCGCAATTGAAGCAATGGTTGAGATTGTACTTGAATGAGTCGTGGCATAGTTATACTATGGCATAGATTTGCAACTGAGGCATGCATGCCTCTCATTTTGTGTTGAAATGTAAACGAGCCTCAGTTTGTAACCGAGGCATGCATGACTTTGGTTGTGTTGAAATAGTGTATTCACTGTGATAACATTAGTTGTACTAAAGAGTTACTTAAATTTTATTCATTAACGATGTCACATTTTGAAACTGCTTTATTTTGCAGGAGAAAATTGAAAAAGAAATAAGTGAAAGAGGTAGTGATGGAGTTGTTCAATAACTTGTTTCTGATGGAAAGTCGCATGGTCTGTAACACCCCACATCCGTTAGTGTCACTCACAAAGGGAATGCACTAAGTTCTGTGGAGCATTTAGGGTAAAAGATGCAGATAAATTACAAGACAGACAAAAATTACAACAGCGGAAAATAAAACTTTGCTTTATTGATAAAATAGTTTGTACAACGATCTCTTTTAAAATATGAGAGTATCATCTGTCTTACAAAATAAAGAAGCATAAAAACAACATTTATATTCCCTAATGTAGCAAGAGCCAGCCATAGCATCTGAAAAGAGGATCCAAGCAAAACTTCGACAAATCTTCAAGCTGGGAAAAAGTGACAATCCAACTTAACCTGAGCTATACTATTCCCTTCTTTACTACCTGAGGGGGGGGGGGGGCGGAAGAAAAGAAGACGAAAGAAAAACAGAGTCAGACATAAAGCCTGAGTAAGTTCAGTAACTTCTAGCATGTGAACATGGAAAAACAAAATGACATGAATTAATTGAATACAAGATAACACCATGATGATAGGGTTGGCAAGATTAACACAAGATATGCTAAGATAAGATAAACTGGATATGTTCTAATACCTTCGCCGCTTCACTATTTCCTTGTTATACTGGTTTCTATATCTCTGCATCACCTAACTAATGTCCCAACTAGTAACGATAACGTGATCCCAATCCTTGTAGTTTCCGTTGCCTTCAGGCATACATTTATTATTTGTTACCTAGATCTAATCTAGGGTCTTCTACCAAGTGCCTTCTAGATTCAACTAGAGTTTACGCTATCTGCTGAACGCTTCTCGGATTGAGGGTTTATGCCACCTAGTCCAACTAGGGATTATGCTACCTGTCGAACGATGCCCCCTAGTCTAGGACACACTACCTAGGGTGGTATATGTTCCTAGACTTCCCCACTCATGTATCGCGAATCGTTATCGCTTGTCTAGATGCACATGTCCTGTAATGTGCAGCCCGAGTCCTGTGGAAGGGCAAATCAAGGAATACAGAACTTGGTCGGGAGCTTTCGGATATCTGCCGATGCAGATGCTAAGGTCTGTTTTTATTCCAGTGGCTATGGTCCCACTTGACCCCTCCCTCAACTAATGAAAGGCACACCTTGAAAAATGAGAACTATACGCAGGCCCCCGATGCCCCACTAACCTATGGCCATCCTCACCCATAACTAGATAGCAAGTATATGGTCTTTTGGAGTTCTCCGCCTTTCCGCTTCACGTATCTCGACTGACTCAAGATGGATGGTAGATGACGAGTTGCTATCACAGGGCTACCGTTTTCTCGCCGAATCACGCCGGTCCATCCTAGTCTTTAGGTTGCCATATATTGCAACCAAGGTATACCCCTGGTTCTTCTAACGCAGACCTTAACCTCTGTGAGCCTAGGAGGATCATCTGCAGCCTCACAGAGGGATACCAAGAGTACCCTCACGTCCCCTCGAAGCCTCGGGCTTCGTAACCCAATTCGTTGGAGCCTTCTTTTTACTCAGACGGACATTCGCTCCTTCCCGTGTTATACTAAGAATTACTACTTAGTTCTACTAACTAAGGTTTACCACTTAGTTTCCAGAATCGTTGTTTTCTTAACTAAGGTTTACTACTTAGCTCCTTTTAACTAAGGTTTACTACTTAGTTCTCTTTCCCGTCAATTTGGATTGGTTAAGTGTCATTAGTCAATTCAAGCTAACTTAACCCTCTTCATTTATCCTGTTAAACTGGTTAAGTGTTATCAGTAATTCATGTTGACTTAACCCTATCGCAAACCAAGTTATATTGGTTAAGTATTTCTTATTACTTAACCCTACCCATTCACCCTGTATTGGTTAAGTGTTCCTTTTTAACTTAACCTTGCCCGTCTGTTTTAACTAACATGTTATTATTAATGGTTAAGTATTATCTCTTCATGTTTTAGACTTAACCCTATTCCTTCATCACAATCTGATGGTTAAGTGTGCAAGTTTACTTAACCCTACGGTCTAGTCCAACTAACATATCAAATTGGCTAAGTGTATTAAATTTTACTTAACCCCAACCTCTAGTCTAGTTAACATGTTAATTTAGCTAAGTGTATTAACTTTACTTAACCCCACCTTCTAGTCTAGTTAACATGTTAAGTTGGTTAAGTGTCCCTATGGACTTAGCCCTCCCATTCTAGCTTAACTGTGTTAAGTTGGTTAAGTGTTCCTATGGACTTAACCCTCCCATTCTAGCTTAACCGTGTTAAGTGTCTGTATGAACCTACCCCTACCCACCGGTCTGGTTATCATGTTGAATTGGTTAAGTGTCTTAGTTAACTTAACCCTACCATTCTCGTTCTAGCTTTAGCTAAATAAATTAAAGCCGCTACCACTCACATTAGACAGATATTGTTGCGATTACTGGATGTGCCGGTTGGTTTCAGGCAGGTTTACATCGCAACTCAGTCTAACCTCGGGTTAGGCATATTCGTGTTTTCTAAGTTCAAAGGGTTTTGATTAATTTTCAAATCAGGTTTGGAAAGTAATCATCCCGTCCGTCGGATCAGTTAGGGATAGCCAGGGAGAGCAGGAAACTTGTATTTTCCAAACCCAAGCCTAGACACTATCCTCTCTATCACCCTAGAACTTTCTGGTATGTCATTAAAAGAGATGTCGTTAATAAACTTTTAATTTGTCTAAATTTACATTTTCTCATTTATGACAAATTCTATAAGTAAATTATTCCTAATTTACTTATTTCCTAATTACTCTTTTAATGTAAATTGTCAACATTCATTCTTATGGCCCATTTCCCCCTCTAAATCATATTTATGCTTTTTGGTATGTAAACTATACCAAATTAAGTGTCACTAACCATGATTTTGCTAAACCTGACAATTACTCCCAATTATGGCCAATTTCAAATTTATGCCAATATACTTATCATGCCAAATTAGCTAATCCAATTCTGATTTAACATTCTAGTTATAGTTCATGTCAAACTAGACTTATTATTCTAGTTCATAATTCATGTAAATGCTAGATTTACAAGTCAATACTAGATTCAAATTACGCATCCTATAATTCATGTCAAATTCATCCAATTTGCATTTCTATGAACATGCCATAATACATGTTCCCAATTTTTGCCAATTTCCAAGTTTATAACTGCGTTTTTAGTAAATTTCATATTTTGCCCAAATCGTATTCCCACCGTTCGTATAATCGTGATTCAATCTAGATTATAGATAAATCTAGATTCGTAGAAAATAGGGAATGAACCAAAGATGCTATGAAAAAGATAGACATAATAACTGACATAAAATGATAATTTACTAATTACAGACCTAACGAATTACATTGAAATTGATCTAAAACATCGAAGGCCTATAGGTCTGAAAATCTTATGACAAAAAAAGGGTTGAATAACGACGTAGGTTCAAGAGCATGGGTAGACCTAACTTAATAGGTAAATTCCCAAGATCTAAAACCAAAGAAAACCAAGAATAGACAGAATAGATAATCAGGTTTAGACCCAATTTCATAGTCACAAAACTTAAGCAACACTTTCCTAGTCATGAATCATAGGTGTTTAATCACAGTTGTCCTTGTTATGTCATAGGCAATAGTTTATATTTCCTAATAAAAGGCATAGGCTTCTGTTCATAGTCAAGGAAATAATTCTCATAGTCACAGTCACAGCCATAGGCAATGCTCACAGTCATAGGCATTGTTCATAGTCGTAGGCAATGTTCATAGTCATAGGCAAGGCCTAATTGGTCATCGAATCATAACAGTTCTTAATTAGGTCCAAGGATATAAGCACTGATAGAAAGATTTGGCATATTCTTTTATTCCTTTAATTTCATGTCACGAATAGAGAAAACGTTCAAATCTAAAAAGTAACCGACTTACAGAGATTAGATTAGATTCGTAGAAAAACAGTCGTTGAAGTCGTTTGAATCTTCACTTGAATCCTAGCTTGACTTGAATCTCCTCTTGAAAGTCTTGAGCAGCATTTCCTCGTCTTGATTTATTTTATATATATTATTTATTTATACATTTTCTCAGAGGCAGCATAAGGATAGAAAAGAATTGTGAATAGAGAAGGAGACTAGGGCTGTTTATATAGGATTAGGCGGACGAATCTGGTCAGAATGGCGTCCGGATACAGAAGAACGAACCAGACTGCAGATCTGGAAAAAACAGGGGGGGTCGACCCCCAGGTTGACTACCCAGTCGACCTGGGTGCCCCAGGTCGACTACCCAGTCGACCTGGGTCTTGGGCGGGAAAATTCCCGCCCAGCCCAATCTGGGTCCGATTTTGAATTTGAACTCGTTTTCTGACCTGTTTGAATTTTAAATCGAATTCTGAAATTTCTGAATACCATAACTCCTTCATACGGAGTCCGATTAACGCAAACTCGGACTCTATCTCATGCAGAATTCCGAGACGAACGCAATGGCATAGCCCGTTTCCCTTGATTTTGATTTTAAAATTTAATTCTGCCTTGATTTGAGAATCTTAGTGTTACATAATTACGGGGTGTTACATGGTCCATTATGACTTATAGGACGACACACAAAGTCTCCAAAAGTTTCAAAAGCTTATCCAACAAGAAGCACATACGTACAGGAGCTGGCAATGAAGATTAGGGAAGATATAGCTGATGAAGTCAATGCAAAGGTGAACAAGATGGTCAAAGTTGAATTTGATGCAAAGGTGAACCAAAAAGTTCAGGAGAACTTGACAAGGGTGCTTAAGAAATTAGGTGAAGCAAACCCTGACATACACATTGATATTGGGGATCTTTGTGCGATAATTTGCAGTAAAGGCATTGAAACTGAAAGCACTGAATGCACTCTTAGTCATTTATATTGGGAATCTTTGTGCAATAATTTGCAGTGAACATGAATTGATATTTAATACATACTGACTGTATTTGTAAGTACGGTCTGTAAACATGAATTTATTGGTTATGTTTGTAAGCATTTTTGTAAGTACTATTTGTGTTGCTTGTTATCTGAGATGGGAAGTTCTTTGTTTAATTCAGTGTGATGTTAAATTCTGTAATGTTGCAGTATGTGATGTAATGTTGCCATAGCTATGATATAATGTTGCAGTATGTGATGTTAAAAGTTGCCATGGCTATGATATAGTGCTGCCATTGGATGGTAAAAGTGTTGCCGTAGATTAATGCATGTGGTCCCCACAACAGAATTCCGTAATCCCGGGCTACATCCACAACAAGATTCCGCGAACCCGGGCTACAGATTTTAGTAGGCCCCATATTTCTGTAAATATTGTACCTGTGGCAACACCTGTGCCGGTGTTGCCTTAGAGTCGCAAAGATGTTGCCTTTGATTCTAAGGCAACGCGGAAAAATGCAACACCGGGAAAGTGTTGCCGCAGATCATTTTTGGCATATAGCAACATTTTTTGGCACTTCTTGTATCCCTTCTCTGGTGTTGCAGTATGCAATCTATGGCGTAGTGTTTTAATAAAAACAAAGTCTTATACCTCGAACTCTAGGTCTGTCCTCCATTGATCTGTATTTGACTTTTGTATGTCCTGCGCTGCCTTTATCCACCTCTAAATAAAATCTATCTTTTCTGATGTCCCCCCAACCATCTCAGACCCAAATAGAGGTCTATCCGTGGACCCACCAAAAAAAAGTGGTCTGCAGGGTTGTCCGTACAGTGCCTCGAAGGGATCCATACCTATGATCATCTGGTAGCTGTTATTATACGTGAACTCTAACAATGGAAGACGCTCCTTCCAAGTCCCCCCAAAGTTTAAGATACACAACTGCACTAAATCCTCAAGAATTCTATTAACCCTCTTCGTTCGTCCATTTGTCTGAGGCTAATAGGTAATGAATGTTAAGTCGTAGCTACGTCCCCAATGCCTGCTTCAAAACTCGCAGGTAAAGATGAGGTCTCTATCACAAATAGTGCTAGAGGGTACTGCATGAAATTAGACGATCTCTCTAATATACGATGATTCCAACCCAACTAGCATCCGCTTTCTCTTAACCGGGATAAACTGATCGCCCTTGGTTAACCTATCGACTATAACCCAAATACTGGTGTTGCCTTCCTTGATCTGGGCAAACCATGTATGAAGTTCATCGAGACGCTCTCCCACTTTCACTGTGGCACATTAGGAGGCTGAAGCAACCCACTAGGCTTCCTCTATTCAGCCTTCACTCCAAGACAAGTCATACATCTAGCTGCATACTCTGCCACGTACTTCTTCATTCCTATCCAATGAAAAACCCTCCTCATGTCTCTATGCATCTTATCACCTCTCTGATGGTTGGTCATCCGAGAATGATGAGCTTCCTCTAAAACCGATCTCAATAGATCATCAACTCGAGGAACGTATAATCTACCATCACGATGTAGCCACCCTCTTTCATCTACATAATACCTAGCAAGGTGAGTAGAAGTCTCTCCTCTACTGAGTCGATCCATAATATCCACTAACTGCTGATCCTCACGCTGACTGGATACAATGCGCTCTAAGAGAGTAGGTCGTACCTCCAATGAGGCCAATATCCTAAAGCATAATCCGTAGATGGTCTAAAATCGAACGATGAGATAAACTCCAAACTCGGTCATTCTAGGAACAATGGACTCAAGGTCATCCTCTGCCTACTTAATACGCCAGCCATTACATTCTCCTTCCCCGGAGTATATGCTATCTCAAAGTCATAAGATGCAAGAAACTCCATCCAGCGCTGCTATCACAAATTAAGATCCTTTTGCGAAGACAAGTACATGAGAGACGTATAGTCTGTTTATAGCTCAAACCTATCAACTAATAAGTAATGTCTCCAAGACTTAAGTATAGACACTATCACTGCTAGCTCCATATCGTGGGTAGGGTAATTCCTCTTATGTACCCTCGGCTGTCTATTCCCGTAGCAGACAATGCTATCCTTCTGTATAAGCATCACACCTAAACTCGTGCCGCAAGCATCCATATACACAGTTAACATTTTTGTACCATCTGGAAGAGTCAATACAGGGTTAATGTGAGAGCCTTCTTCAATCTCAAGAATGCATCCACGCAATCCACATCTCAAGCAAATACTAGGTTTTTCTTGTAAGGAGGGTTAGTGGAGCCTAGATCCGTTCAAAATCCATAATGAACTTCCAATGTTAACCTGACAAACCTAGAAATCTCTTCACCTCTGTCATACTCGTAGGGGCTTTCCAATCCTGTACTATGACAACCTTAGCGGGATCCACCGTGATACTATCTCTAGCAAAAACATTCCCCCAAGAACCTTACCTCCTTTCGCCAACAATGGCACTTAGAAAACTTCACCTTCAACCGATGTGCACAAAGAGTACAAAGAACCTCTCCTATGACCCCCCCCCACATCCCTTAATGTCACCCATATGGGGATGCATTAGGTTTTGTGAAGCGCAATAATAATACAAAGACTAATTTCACAAGACATAATATAAAATGCAGCGGAAAATTTTTTCAAACTTTTATTAATAAAACCAAATTCAGCATTACATTTTCAAATGCCATAAGTCATAATCTTCTATCTCGTGGAAATATAAACCATCATAGTACAAGAACAAAAACCATAAAATCATTTCCCTCATAACTCATAAGCTAAAACAATAAACATGGAAAAGAAACTGAAGTAGTATATAAAGTGAGAAGTAATTCAAGTCTAAGCTAAATCAAAGAATCGGGGTAAATGCTGCAATACACCACCTTGAGAACCCGAGGAGAGAAAAGAAGAGAGAACAAAAAACAAAATAGGTCAGACATAAAGTATGGTTAATTCCAGTGATTTTTAGCATAAGCATGAAAGAACTATCAAGACAGATCAATAATACTGGATAAGAAAATATAGTAAAATATGCAAGTTCGAAATAAACGAGATAAGGTAAGATCGAGTAAGCTTCTCATTCATATCCCAGAACCGAATTTCTGCACCAACTATCAGAATAACAAGATTAGGTTTTACCCTAACTACTACCCAACAACCGGCTTCCTACAGACGTGAATAACTTGTGCCAGCCACGATAGTTGGGGATATCAGTCCTGATCCCGTCAAATTTGAACAAACAAACCTATCCGCTGGTGTTATAACGTCTTATCTTCCACCATCAGAGTCATGTACGCTCATGACTCTGCCGGAATGCACTCGTACCCACCTCCAAGAATTGAGCTCTTACAATCATCCATCAATAAAGTGTGTCTTAGTCCCTACCTAGTGCGAGACTCGCACTACAAGAAAAAGAAGAATAGACATCACAGTTTTTAAATCATCATAAATTCAGCCGATGTCAAAACATATTTTTAACATCGCTCATTTTAAAAGTGATGTTGTTGGTTTCTCAGACATCGATTTATTGAATGAATGATGTCTTAAATACACTTTTAAAAATTGAACTTATAGGCTATACCAAAAAACTTGGCTATTACATCACTTATTAAAATAGATGTTGTCTATTACATCACTTGTTAAATGTATTATTGTTAATGATTAATGATTAGTAAATTATAGTTAATATCAATTTAATATATCTTATAGTAAAATTATGTATTAATTATATTTTATAGTTAATATTTATTAATTATATTTATAGTTAATTATATTTTATAGTTAATATTTATTAATTATATTTTATAGTTAATATTTGATAGTTAATATTTATTAATTATATTTAATAGTTAATTATATTTTATAGTTAATATTTATCAATTATATTATATTTAATTATATTTTATAGTTAATATTTATTAATTATATTTTATAGTTAATATTTTATATTTTATATTTATTAATTATATTTATAGTTAATTATATTTTATAGTTAAAATTTATTAATTATATTTTATAGTTAATATTTTATAGTTAATATTTATTAATTATATTTTATTGTTAATATTCATCAGTTATATTTTATAGTTAATTATATTTTATAGTTAATATTTATCGATTATACTTAATTATATTTTATAGGTAATATTCTATAGTTAATATTTATTAGTTATATTTTATAGTTTCTTGGCAAAATACAAATTAGAAAAAAATCTTACATTAATTAATAAGTTGAAATGTTCTTTAACATCAGTTTCTATGCATCATTTACATCAGCTTCATGCGTGATGTTAAAGGTCACTTTGTCAATCTGCACCACCCATAATTTTCTATATTAGCCGTTGATCACTTCTCTAATCCGCAACCATCGAAACCCCCAAATCAGCCTCTTCCACGTCATCACCAACCCTCTTCACGTTTAACACCCGCTTCACTTTTCACCTTTCATTATTCTCGCATCAACTGAAACAAAACCCCCAAAATTCCTAAATTCGAAATCGTGGCTGATCCTCCTTCTTCGGATCCTCGCTCCATTTTTAGTTGAATTTCAAAATTGAAGAAGTTGGGGATTTATCGATTTGGTAAAACCTTATGTTCGATCTATTAATTTTCGTATCAATACTGCCTCATGTTCATGTTCCTTTTGAACAATTACCCCACTCCATTTCAAATCAAAATGATAGTATAAAAACCCCAAATTCTGATCTAAAGTTTCTGCTCCAACGATGGAAAACTAAAGAGAAGCTCAAGAAGGATGGAGAAGGAACATACAGAAAAGTTTACAAAGCGAAAGACAAAACTATTGGTTAACTCGTAGTTCTAAAAAGATGCGACTTGAAATGGATGAAGAAGGAATTCCTCCCACTGCTCTTCAAGAGATCTCTCTTCTTCAGATGCTCTCAGAGCCTTTATGTTTTCAGGTAATAGTTTACCTTTTGATCGTCCTATCCCCATTTCAGGTCAACGAATTTGAAGTTTGTTACTAGATTCTGCCTACAAAACAATTATTTGAATAATAATAATAATCTGATTGAATTAATTACTATTTACAACCGAAATTTACATTATTCACTTGTACTTGTTACATAGTACTAAATCGCTTATAAGACTATCCCAAATTAAAATGAATCGAACTGTTGGATATGCAATCTCATCTTTTGTAAACTGTCAAACTGTAATTACTTGCTGGAATGTGATAATCAAATTGTTCTTATGTGGGGGGGGGGGGTTATATGTAGGTACATCTCTATCAGTTTGTTTGACTTGGTTTTTGAATATGATAGGTTGTTGAATGTGGAGCACGTGGATAAAAATGGGAAGCCATTTCTACATTTAGTGTTTGAGCACTTGGATACTGATTTGAAAAACTTTACGGATACATATCGCAAAGGCCCGAATCCCAGGCCTCTACCTCTAGATGTCATTTAGGTTTAAATGTATCTGAGTTTACTGTTTTTATGTTTGCACTTACTTGGAAAATATTATCAATGAATTTGAGTGGTGTCTTTCAGATTTATATGGTACATGCAATTTGTTTGTTTGTTTATTTTTCAAAAAAGGGTAACAAACTGCCTCCACAAATTATTATGATATCCTTTAATAATGAAATGGGCTCGGAATTAATTAGTGATTTTGACTTTGAGTTGGAAATAGGTTTGAAGTGGAGAAGAGGTGATATTGATATGTTGTTAATTGTGATGCTGTATACAACAAGTTTATGCATTCAAGGTTTCGTACACATGCTGAATCGATTGCATTCTTCGGTGGTGGTTCTCATGAAAAAGTAGCGAGTACTTAAGATGTTTGATAATCGTGTTGAAAAGTGGGAATAACTCCTTTTCTAGGCATATACTTCTATTCTATATCAACTTCTTCACTACCACTTTCAAATTTACTGTCATCTACAAGTCTAGACATTAAAACTCATTAACCTGTTGTTTGTACTTTGTAAGTTCGAACTTACTACTATTAGTTGCTTGTTTACTTTTGTTCACCACTTGTGTTTCACCTAGCTCCATGTTCATATTCACCGTTGAGTCCAGACTTGACCACGCCATTCTGTTTTGCACCATGCTATTATTTGCAGTGTTGTAGTTATTGTATTTACAGTTTACTACTCTAGAAATGTACGTGACAGGTACAGAAGAATGGACAGCTGGAGCACAAGCTAGACCATGAAAATCAAGATCAAGTCAGCTAGAGTGATGAGTGTTTTAGCGAGGTGGCAATGTAAAAATGATTGTGTAATGTATTGAATTATGTATGAGAAATGTGAATGTAAAATTTTATTGAAATAAAATATTTAATTAAATAAAAATACTGTTTGAATGTTAAATTATGTGCAATAGTATTTCATTTAGTAAATATTTACTTCTATATATGAGATGACAAAACAACATAAACAAGCCCATCATAGACATCAATATAAAGCCATTTATTGACATCACCGACATCAACATCATTCCCGAAAAATGGAGACCTGATGTCTATGTGAATTTTTCTTGTAGTGTCGTTTGATAACAAGAGGGTACTGATTGATATGGATTCTAAGAAAACAACAAATTGACACAAGCCACCCTTAGGCTCGTGCCCCTAAGTGAACTAGGATTTTAAGATTTCCCCCAAAAATATGATATCTTAATAGCAGACATGGAACCTCTTAGCTAATGAAAACCTATAGCCAAATCCAACTACGACAAAACAGTAGCGCCTACAAATTGATCAAAAAAGTAATCTATCTGAGGGAGTGGGTGTCTATTCTTCTTCATGGGCTTGTTCAATTCTCTATAATCCACACATAGATGAAGATAGCCGCCTACCTTAGTCGCGAAGACGACTAGTCTTCCCTACTCAGTAATACTTCGTCTAATAAGCCCTTCCTCGAACAACTCACCCACTTGCTTACTAAGCTCCTTCCTCTCCCTCAAAGCCATATGGCGCACTAGAAATGCAACAGACTTGGCATTCTCCCTCAAATATATCCGAAAATCATTCTCGTGACTCTAAGGTTATCCTCTTATCTCCTTGAATACATTTGGAAAATCTCTAACTACGGGTACCAAACTAAGATCGTCTAAAGCTTCTAGGGAATCCAAGAAACTGAGCTTGACTAGCCCCTGTCGGTCGTAAGAAATCTCTAAAGTCTCACCATGGCGCATCAATAGCCTCACTACTCTCCTCTCGCAGTCAAAGATGACGCCATACATGGCCAGCTAATCCACCTCTACAATAATCCTGTCACCCGTGAAACCTAGTAAATATGTGTCACACTCAAATTCGATGCCAAGAAGAGACATCCTCAAACCCCTATACATCATAGATTGGTAAGACAAACCTCATATGGGATTTGAGACAACTACTAGATCATAAACTATAAAAGTATCTAGGTGTAGACTATCAACAATAGAACTGAATATGAAAGAATGAGAAGCACCAGAATCAAACAAGGTCCTAACGGGAAAGTTGAAAAGAGAAATCGAACCTTCTACAATGACCTTCCTACCTCTATCCTGACCGCTACCACCGGACCGAGTCTCCACAAACGCATAAACCTGTGCTCCGGATGAACCTGCTCTATGCCTCTGCCCTTGAGGGCACTGTCTACTATAATGTCCCATCTGTCTGCACATAAAACAAGCACCTTCTTAGCTTTATTCTTGCAATCTATGATGAAGTGCCTCCATCATACCAAATCTATTACACTTCACTTCCTTCTTAATCTGTGTTTTTTCCGATCTCTCTCCCTTTTTCTTTCCACCTTACTTGGGCCACCACTTTTTCTTTCCAAAACCTATCTTGGCCACCTCATTCTTAACTTCATGTGTACTCTCCTTTCCATCATTATGCATAAGAGCCATCTCCACTAAAGCCTCAAAAGTTGCACCTATTGGAATATGTGTCAGTGCTATCCCTTGGAGGGGTTGGTTTTGCCCCTCACAAACCCCAATGCCTTCTTATGTGCAGTATTAACCGGATCCAAGCCAAACTTAGCCAACTCATTGAAGCTATTCACGTACTCTTTAACCGACATATAACCGTATCTCAGACTCAAGAATCTTTCCAATTGCATCCCTTCTTCAACTTGCGATAAAAACTTCTTCTTAAACTTATCCTTGAACTCATCTCATGTCCTCACGACCTGCTCTACCTCAGCCACTTCCCACCAATACGAAGCCTAGCCTTTCAATTGCGAGGTGGCCAATTGAATCCTCCTCCCATCATCAAGCTCTAATAATCCAAATACATGATCATCATCTCTAAGCTAATTACGAGCGTCAACAAAACTCTCCGATCCAAGAAATGGCTTGCCGGTCATAGCAGAAAAATCTTACAGGGCTTAGAAAAAGTAGCCGTTGGATTCATTGGAACTACTAAACCTACAACTGGAGATTTAGCATTTCATTGCCCTTCGGCAGGTGTCGTGGCTTCAACATATCTACGTAACCATGCCGGGATGGGAACACCCTCTGAAAAGTTAGGAACCCCAGATATCCTAAAAAAGAAAAGAGACAAGGATTCAAAAAGGAATTAAGGGAATATTGTAGTTGAATTGAGGGGATGTTTTCCAAAAACATATTTTACTTAGAAATACTTTACTTTTAAATTACCTTTTTCAAAAGCTTTCTCTGATCTTGTAACCTTAGGCTCTGATACCAAATTAAACACCCACACCCCTTAGCGTCACTCTTATGAGGATGCGTTTAGTTTTATGAAGTGCTTAGGAATAAAGTAACAACACATAAACCAAAATTCACAAGACAGAATTACAAAAACAGAACAGATTTTAAAAAAAGGCATTTCATAAAGCAAGTCAAATCACAGTGCTTATTACATTTTAGAAATACCAAATAGTCACCATCATAAAATCAAATATATTGTCTCATGGAAAAGCATAATATCATAGTATATATGTAACACCCCGTATTTTTATGTTGATAATAAAAAGGAAAATAAACTATATTATATTTTCAGAATTTAACCCCGTGACATTTAATATGCGTTCGTGGTGATTTTCTGATTCATTTTGGTATTTGGCATGACGAAAACGGAGAACATATGTAATAGATAACAATAAATTAGATAATTAGAAAGATGTGTATACATATGTAAGTGAAATTTAAACTTAGTAATGGTGTATAAAAGGCATAAGATAATCAAGGGAAGTAAAAAAGGGCAAATAATCAAACGTTTAAATAAAAACGGTAGGTACACCAAATAATGTTGCACTTGGACCCAGATGGGTGACCCAAGATATGTCTGGGTCGACCTACGGGTCGACCCAGGGAGGGTCCAGATCTATTATGTGAAGTGGTTTTGCTTATGTGTGTGGCCCGGATTTTAATAGATTAAATCGAAGGTTTAGACTTTCTCGTACACCTGTAAATAGACTAACAGGGCCTAGCCTAAATCTCATATTTTCTGAGGTGTTGTCCAGGCTCTGCCACTTTCTTTTCTCCCAGTCTTTTTAGAAAATTAGAATACTAGTTTTAGGTAATTCTAATCCAAGATTTGAAAATAAAAGGGTATAGGTCTACAAATCAGTGATCATAATTCTGATCCGAGTGAGGTAAGTCCTTGAATCTGGTTTATATGGGTTTCTTTCTCTTTTTTCCCTCTTCTTTAGTATTAGATTTGCAAATCCATGGTTATTTGGATTATATATTAAGTTAGGAAGGCCATGAAATAATAGATCTGGATCAGATTCATGGATTGAAAAGCTGTTAGGTGAGTGGATCTAAATTATACTATTTTAAATAACAATATATTTATCATTTGTATTGCTCCTTATATTTAACATGGTAAACAGTTGATAATTGTGGAAATTGGGTATTAAAATTGTTTAGGACATGTTAAAAAGATCATTGTTGTGTATAAAACCTGTTAATTGGGTGTTGTAAATCAAGTTACAATGAAATTGTGAATAATTGTGGTAATTGAGGTTAAATCTGCTGAGAACACTTCTGTTATATAAGCCTGTTTCTGTTAAACATCTGCTTGAATAGGAAATTACTGTAAATGCTGTAATTATAGAGTGTATGATAAACTTAAATATTTGCTTAAGAATATAATTATGTCAAAAGGTTGTAAATAGAATTACGGTAAAATTTGGAAGAATAGATATGCCTAAATTGGTTGGAAAAATTTACAGTAATTAGGAATTTGTAATCGCAACGTGACACAAGGTTAAATTCAATTTGTGATGGAAGCCTGCCCGGAACTTCCCGGGAAAGTCAACATCCACGAGTGGTCGATTTAATGTGAGGGATCTGGTTCTTAAGCATATATATATATATATATATACACATATACATACATACATACATAAATGGAATTTGTGTGAAAAATTCACAAGACAGTAAAGAGATAAATCTTACAATAGTAAAAGCTTGGTTAATAAAAAGGACCAGAGAAAAAGGTGATAAACGGGGAATATAACCTATTATAACCGATTATATGAATGAGAGTGGGATATAATAGGTAGGCTTGTCCTACGGATAAGTGGAAATTATAACATAGGTCAGAATAAAGGGAAAGGAAACTTATTAATAAACCTTAGTTAAGAGAAATAAGTTAAATAAGCAACAAGAAGTTGTAACGATAGTATAAGATGAGATTATGATTAAATAAGAAAGAATGAGTAGACTTATGGAATGAAATAAGTTATACTTAATCATATATGCATTAATTTGACGTGTTGATAAAAAACATGTGAATGGGGATAAGATACACTTAATTATACATTAAGTAGGACATGTTATTATAACCTATAAACCTGAAATTTGACAATGAATGGCAGGATAATAATGTAAGAAAATTATAGATTACATACCTTGAATTACAATCTAGAGAATAACATGTTAGGGGCTTATTAACGAACTTAATTGGGTTAAGTTATATAACTAAAATTAATAAGCAAGAGAGGTCCATTCCATAAAGATATAAGGGGCTCGGAGAGAACTTGGTAACTTGGATAAGAAATTAATATGTTTGGAAATAACCGAGTTAATTGGAAATCGGATAAGGAAGAACAAGCACATAATTAAACGATTAGACATAGGGTCTAATAGCATGTTAGTGTAATGCGCTTGGACCAGTTCGCACGTTTGAAGGTGAAGAACCCAACGGGGTAGATCGTCGTTGTGTCTAGGGGCACGAGAGGAGCACGCTTGTCTGATTACTCTGTTGATATTCATCTTGCTAGCTCTATGGGACTGGAAGGAAGCACACGACTTCCGAGGGATGTGGTAGGGTACTCCGTGGGGGTCCTCCGTGCGGTGGCAACGCTCAAGCTATATTCACAGAGGTCGGGTTTGCACAAAACTTCCTAATGAGTATACCTTGACTACAATAGTAGGTTGGCAGGACTGTAGGTTGACGTAGGTGACTGGACGATTTTGCCTACAGATAGGTTGGATCACAACCAACACATGATTGTAATCATCGGGTACCTGTCATCAACAATCAATGTGATGTGGAAAGACTAGAGCTAAATTAAGAGACCATTGATCTTTCACTATCAATACATTGGTTGCAGGGCACACCAATTTGGATGTAGTTTTTTGCTAGGGGCACATCACCAATCTCTTAATGTAATCATTCACTAGTTGAGGAAGGGGTCGAGGTGGGACCGTAGCCACTGTAGAAATGCAGACCATAGTTTAGATATCTATACTTTAGGCCTCTTTAGCAGACCTATACAGGTATGGAAAAGAACCCGACTGAGTTTTATGCATTCAGATGCAACCCTATTACGGAACTTGGGGTACAGTAGACAGTACGTCCGTGTGTGGTTCTAGATACATGCACGCCACACCGGGTGGTATTTCATAGATGCTAGGGCGCTACTCCGTGTTAAGATTGATATTGGCCGAGAAATGTGGATAAAGAGGTCTGTACGCTTGTGTAGCATGGCGATAGTAGTTCCGTGCGGAACGTGGCGTAGTTTTCTAGAGATCCCTGCGTCACTCCAATGTAGGATGAGTGCTACATGCGCTTCTGCAGCGTGACAGTGGAGACCGTGCGAGAAGGGTACCATGGGGAGTACCTTGATATTGGGGGTAGCTACATATACTATATTAGGTTAATCTACTAAGAGGTAAATGGGTACGACGTGTGTGTAAAGCCTTGATTGCAATTAACCCAAAGTAACCCAATAAACAAGAAAAAGTAACATAACTGAACGGTATATGTAGGGTTATTTCAGCTTTTGTTATTTAGTTCAGTGACCAAAATTTGTGTTCTGACCCTCTCCTTATAACACAATCGCAGGTTAGGTTTATTGCATAGATGATAGCTTTGGGTACTGGTTATGCCATATTATTACTACGGTAAGGCTAATTTGTTTATATTATATTTTATCCATTCCACTATGAGATGTTTTTATGAGCTCTAATATATTTTATATCTTCGTCTTTTTCTGCAGAATACCAAACAAGTCAACTCGAGTTTCGATAGATTGGAATTTATATAAAAAAAACCAGTTTTTCGGAATTTAGGTTGTTACAATATAATTAAAACCTCAAGTGCCAATACAATAACCAGAAAATGAGAAATGAACCAATAAATGAGTTTGAATCCAAGATGAATAGAAAAATCAAGAATCACCACTGAGACCCTCCACCCTGCAAACCAAAGGGGTGGAAGGAAGGGGGAAGGAGAAAAACAAACTAGGTCATACATACGTTTTGTGAGTTCTAGTAATTTCTAGGATCAACATAAAGTAAGGAAGCCTTAGACAGATGAATAGTTTTAGGGATAGTAATCATAAGGGTATGAAACAGTAAATAAAGCTTAGTATGAATAAAGACTGGCTTCTCATTCATATCCACGGTTTCTGCACCATCTTACCAAGATATAATAATTAGGCTTTTTCTTAATTTCTAACCCAACCGCCACTAGGCTCCTATGACATAATCTCATAACCTATGCCAGCTATGGAACTCAGGGTTATAAATATCGAACCCATTAACTAAAAGACATAGACGTTAATCACAGGCGTTACATCGTCTTATTTTCCAATTCGGAATGATGCACGCTCATTATTCCATTGGAACGCACCGGTACTACCTTGTATGGACCTCTTACTATCCAACATAGTAAAGCGTTCCCTTGCCTCTACCTAGTGTGAGACCTCAATAGATGATAATAAGGATACTGTCTGATACAGGTACCCAACTAAATATGCAATTGATACAAGTCACCCCGTAGACTTAGTCCCCATTTATTATTCTATTAGGCCACTTAGTTTCGCTAATAAGCCCCGCTCTGCCAGAACGGGCCTAAACTATAATCTTATCATTTTATTAGACCTCCTGTTTTTCCCAATCAGCCCACGCCACGGGAACAGACTCACACTACAATTTCATTATTTTATTAGGCATTTTATTTTCCCCAATCATCCCTACTCTACCGGAACGGACCTACGAGCCACTTATTATCCCCAACCAGCCCCATGCCGTCGGAACAGACTCCACTATCTTTGCTTATTAATTTTGTCTTCAATTTAACTAAACACAATTTAAGTCCATTAATAAGCCCAACGTAACTTCATGTTATATTCCTAGGTTGTACTAAACATTTCTAGTTAACGTTTATCTTTTTATATAACCCAACATCTCATAGCTTAGCGTCCAACTAAGTTAATCCAATTCCAGTTTTCATTTTTGCATGTTCTCCAATCACATGTTAAGTTTTATCCCCAATTTACAGTTCAATACCAATTTTAATGTTTAATCAGTTCTAACATGCCCAATTATCCCTTTTTAATCATTTTAACATTATTCCAATTTTAACGCAAATTTAACGATAAAGGCCTAGGCTCAGCGCTGAAAGAAAAGGGAAATGGTCTAGGTTACTTGCAAAGCCTTGACTCACAATTAAAATAGGCATAGCCTGACTATAAATAAAAACCACAATAGAGAAGGAGATAAGAAGAAGAATTAATTATAAGCAATAAATGATTGGAAAGAAATTGGCATAGACAGTAAATAAATTATAGTAACTTTACCGAAAAACTAAACAAATAAATATTGCAAATAACTGTAAATGTTAAACTTACAAACTTAAAATTATCAACTATCTAACTTTTCCTACGTAATTTTACTAGTTTAAAAATTACAAAAAAAACTCATAGATCTGATGAAAAGAGCTTCCCCCATGGCCTTTCTCTATTCTAGTAGAACCCCGGCCTCTGAAAGTATTTTTAAAATAAATACTTAAAAGTATAGAATTTCTTTTTCCCCGTAATTTTTTTAATTATTTGACCCTTCTTAATTTTGAGGATAGGCCTAGGGAAGAAGAAGAAGAGAGAAAGAATGGATGTGAAGAAATGAGATAGGCTCTGCTAGTCGCTTTATAGGGTTTACTGGGTGTCCTTAGCCGTCCAATTTTTGGATTAGATCTGGAATAGCCATGTCATTTGGCTAATTAGAAAGTGCCATGTCAGCCTTTGGTTCAAAATAAACCAATAAAACAAATCCACGTAATCGAAAATAACGTGGTGAAGTAATAAAACATTGGTTTCATTTGTGCCAGGTAAGGCATGCGCCTTTGCCTACCTGGGTCGACCCATGCCCACCTTTGATTGACACTGGGTTGACCAAATTATGCTTGGGTCGACACAAGGTCGACCCAAGTGTGGGACTGGGTCATCCCTGCCAATTAATATATTATTATATTTTCTAATTTTAATCATAACTTATTCATTTTAACTCCAATTTTAGCAAATCAAGTATCCATTTTAATCAGAAAATTACAGTGGACCCAATGGTGCTAGTCCCGTTATCTAATTCTGCAGTTTATTCTTATTAATGTTTAATTTATTACCTTTTTCTATTTAATTATTGTTTATTAAAATTTGGGGTGTTACAATGGAAATAAACCATTTTTGAATTTGTATTCTTGAAAATAAATATTAATTTTTGAAATTGTGACTCATTCTTAAATAGGAAAAACGATTGATTATTTTGTTGATCGGAGGAGATGGATGTATCAATGAAGAGGACTGAGAGGCTTAATAAAATAAGATTTTTGCAATGGTATAGACGTATTTGTTGAATTTGCTTTAAATAATAACGGAAACAGTCTAGAAATTCATTGTTCATGTAGTAAGTGTAGACATTCGAAGTGTTTGTTACCCGATGTTGTGAAAATCCATTTATGCAAAAATGGATTCGTACCGGAGTATTATGTTCGGGATCCTCGTAGCAAATACTTCTGTAGATTATGAGTTAGAAAGTGTTGTCAGTAGAAATGTTAATTCGACCAGTATTGCAAATATGTAGCATGATTATTGCTTCCTACGATTGAAGTTGACGAAGATGGAAATGTTGAAGAATAAAATATTGAAGCAAGAAAATTAATGATTTACTGGATGCTGGTGAGAAAACTATTTGGGATGCTTGTAAAAGCGACACTCAACTATCACTAAATGCCACCAAATAATTTAATGTGTGAAAACCACTATGAAGTTAAAAAACTTATGTCGACTTTTGGTTTACCTTATAATAAATAGACACATGTTTAAACGGTTGCATGATGTTTTGGAAAGAAGACATAAACCTTAGAAATTGTGAAATATGTAATTTGAAAAGATACAAGCATGGAAAAAAGAAGGGAACGAAAATTTCGTACAAGTGTATGCATTACTTATCCATTACTTAAAGGTTTCAAAGATTATATGCATCTCCTATAATTGCATCTCATATGAGATGACATAATGTGAGATCAGAGGAAGAGGGTACGTTGACCCATCCGACCGATATAGAAGCATGGAAGCATTTCAATAAAACTTATCCTAATTTTGCAGCGGAGAGTCGTAATGTTAGATTAAGATATGTACGGATGGTTTTTCACCATTTTCTTAATTTGGTGCTAAATATTCATCATGGCCCACTAAACGTCTCATATTTTGGTAGTCAAATATTTAATTTTATTTATTATTTTAAATATTATATTTGGAATATTAATGGATTTTAATATCGAAGTCGTTTATAAAATGAAGTTTGAACGTTAATGTGACACCCCACGTCCGTTAATGTCACTCACTAAGGGAATGCATTAAGTTTCGTGTAATTCTATAGGTAAACAAACACAGAATAATTACAAGACAGATATAAATAAGGGAGCAACAGAAATTTTAAACTTTTAATTCAAACATAAATCATAATACCGTGGTCCACAATTTCATAAGTCACAAAAACCATTAAAATAAAATAACTTCTGTCTTGCACCATCAGAGTACAAAAGTAAATAAAAAGAATTATTCCCCAAATAAAAAGAGTTAAGCCATAGTAGAGACAAGAACTTGAGCCATACTTCAGAAGTATCTTCTAGCAAGATGATATTTGATTCCTGATTAAGCCTGAGTGTTTCCTCCTTGAGAACCTTAGGGGGGACGGAAGAAAGAAGGAGAAACAACAGGGTCAAACATAAAGTCTGGTGAGTCTAGTTACTTTTAGCCAGTAGATAATTAAAAGCAACATGATAGGCATATAATGTGGATAATAGAGATCACTACATAAATGGCAGGTGTGACAAGGTAAGCAAGTTAAGGTGTATGTGCCTCACTAATGATTACTTTGCATTATTACAAGTATAACTGAAATGAGATGATCCCTTCCACTATAAGCTGGTAGGCTTAGGTCATACGTCCAAGTATACCCTAACCACTACCCTAATCGATTGGCTCCCTACCTTGTAGATATCATGTGCTCTCCCCACGGTAGGAGGTATCACTTCCTAAAGTAGCAACCTATGATGTGCATAACCATATCTACTGGTGTCACGGTCGTCTTAGCCCCCTCTGCCCGGCCCATACACGCATATGTCCCTGGTCGGTTTGCGCCGCCCACACCATCCACCTCGTTTGGATCTCTTACAATCAATCAGTAAGCGTGCCCCTTTCTCCGCCTAGTACAGAGGTCCACTGACTAGGTTTTCCACTGACTATGTATACCCTTAGGTGTTTTAATTACATAGACCTAAACTAGTTATGCCTACCTTAAAGGGTGTCTTTAATTTCATAATTTTATTCCATTATCTACAGGTTATGTATACTACTTGGTGTCTTTAATTACGTAACCCTGTTACATTATTTACTGGTTATGTATACCACTAGGTGTCTTTAACTACATAACCTTATTGGGTTAAGTACGTGGGCCTATATATACATATTACCCATCCCCTCTAATTTACTTAACCCACCACTACCCATCCAATTTTACTTAACCCTAACTTAAGTCCATAGTCATATTAAATTAGGTTAAGTAGTTCATTTCATTACCATGTCCAATTATGGTTATAATGGGCTAGACCTCCCACATTAGGCCTACAACGTGTGGATGTTGGATATGCCATTCAGTTCCGGGCAGTCTTATTCCATGGTTGGGCCTAACCTCGTGTCTTAGCCCGATTCGTATTTGCATACTTACATCTCCCACATTAGGTTCAACATTAGTGGCTGCTGGATATGTCGGTTGATTCCGGGCAGACTTCCATCACTGTTGTAACATAACCTCATGTCATAAGTACAATTTACAATTCCTAATTGTAAATTACTAAATGTTCCAAATTAATCCAAATCTACCTATGTTATTATAGCTAACTATTTCTATGTTTTTCCCTATTTGAATTACGTGTCCCATTTCCTATTAAACATTACATAATTCATGCCAATTATAATCCCTTTTTCCCCGTTTCCTCTTTAATGTATTCGTACGTATTTTGACGGCTTCTAGGCTATAAAGTAGCCTAGCTATAATAATAAAAGGGAATATGACAAGGGTCATAGTTTCAACATGTCTTGGAATAAACATGAACATAAACTGGCATAATAATAAAGTGAATGGACATGTGATTAACATCATAATAAAGTGGACATTAAACTAGTAACTTGTGGCAATCGCTATGATGTTTAAGCAAGCATAATGAGATCCATATTTGACATTAGGTGTCCAATTACCTAGATCTAGCATAGTTAGGGTGACATAGCAACATGTTTAGATCAAAAGGTAGATTCACATGTCAGGTTTACAACATATATCAATGTATCACAATATGACAGGTGAAAGGTGATTAACATAAAGGTCTAGATCCAAGTAATGTCACAATTATCCAAATTAGTAGATGTACTTCCATCATAACATGGTTACAAGTCATGATCCATATAAACATCATAATCGAATCACCACAATTATTTTAGATCTGTCATGACATAGGATATAATTTTATATTAACACAGAATCATACTTTACAACATATCCAATTCATTGTCTATTAAAGCATACTTTTATTTATCTAAATCTAAAAGTAATTTAGAAACTCACAACGTTAGGTTTAGAGAATTTAGGAAGTACGGATTTGGAATTTATGAATTGGATTTGTAGAATATATTGTTGTAGAAATGGTTCAGTTCTCACTACAGCAACATATGGAATCCATGACTCCCAATGAAGAGAATAAGAGAAATATGACATACATATATAATAGCTGCCAGACCCCCTGAAACTGAGTACCACCTCAGCCCTAGGGGTGTCGAAACCTCTGTGGGTGGGTCGATCCCTAGGTCGACACCCCTCTAGGGGGTTCGACCCCCTAGAGCGGGAATTTTGCCGCTTAGAGGAATTTTTTGAATTTGAATCCTCTAGATAGGATTCAGACTTATCTCTGACTCACCTCTGATACATGCGTATATATAAAATATTTCTATGCATATACAAACTTAAAGCTCCCGTAACTTCTTCATACGGTGTCTGTTTTACGTAAACCAAACATTTATCTTGACCAGAATTTCGGGATGGACGCAATGGTGCAGTCCATTTCTTTTAATTCTGAACATTAAATTAATTATTTAATTTATTCTCTTTAATGTCATTAAAAATTCGGGGTGTTACATTCTCCCTTACTCAAAGGATTTCGTCCCCGAAATTTCTAAGTTGAGAAGAGTGCATATCCTACTATCCATCATCCATCTACTCATCCACCAATCACTGGAATCCATTGCCCTTAAAGATTTCTAATGCTTATATGAATATATGCAAAGGTGCATGTATATGTCCCAACACTAATGCGGAGATCAGGCGTCTATTGATTCAGTTGACATCCTTAATGCAATGTATGTTAGTGCCATGAGTCCAATATGTATGCAAATAAACCTATTATATCATATAAGTTCTATGCATATGCACACCCATTCGTCCAAATGCGACATCCATATACCAGTTCATCCATTTCGATTCATAAAAGAAAAGAAAATGCACACATATCCATATGCAACATGAAAGTGATTGAGTCGATCTTAGTCCCTAATGTGAGTGTATATGCATCCACAGGCAACCACTAGTAAACCCTTGCATCCACTTGCATTCATTAAACATAACATGTTTCAAACACATGTTTACATCCATAGGATTCCTATTTAAAGGTTGATAATACGATGGATAAGATATATTCTATTGACAGAAAAAAATACTGATAAAACTTAGGAAAGGAGTTAAGAACATACCCTTGAAAAGGAAAGGGTATGAAGCACGAATCTTGTCTTCGGTCTCCAAAGTCGCATCTTATGGGTTATCTCCCCATTGAACCTTTAGCAACTTGATTTCCTTATTGCGCAGCTTCTTAACCTCTGACCGAAGAATACGGGTGGGGACACGTCGAACTGTCGCCTCCTGTTCCTCTTCGACTTCTTCCAACATGCTCGGCTCAACAAATTACACGGTGTGATGCAGGCACTTTCGCAGATGAGAAACATGGAAAACATCATGAACACCGGATAAATTTTCTGGGAGTTTTGCTCTGTAGGCCATTTGTCTAATCCTCTCAGTTATCGAAAATGGTCCCACAAACCTAGGTGCCAACTTCCCTACTGATCTGAAGCGAACCACATTCCTCAGAGGTGATATTTTGATAAAAACTAAGTCTCCCACTTCGAACTCGTTGTCAGTTCTTCTCTTCTGCCTATCTTGAGCTGTCTTCATCTGCCATCGAATAAGGTATCTTTTCGAACGTTTCCCTAACCATATCCGGTCCAAGTAATAATCTTTCTGTAGATTCCCACCAACAAGTTGGCAATCTACAGGGTCGTTCGTACAATGCTTCGAAGGGTGCCATACCGATGCTAGCCTGATAGCTATTATTAAAGGCAAACTCTACTAAAGGAAGATGCTCTTCCCAAGTCCCTCCGAAGTCAAGGATACACAGCCTTAAAAGATCTTCTAGAATTTTGTTCACCCTCTCCGTCTGCCCATCGGTCTGAGGATGATAAGCTGTGCTCAAAAAAACTATGTACCCAATGCTTCTTGCAAGCTCCTCCAAAATTCGATGGTAAATATGGGGTCACGATCGTTCACGATGCTGGAAGGCACTCCGTGGAAACGAACTATCACACGAACATAAATTACTTCCAACCATGATGCCATCCTTTTACTTTTAACTGGAATAAAGAGAGCGCTCTTAGTGAGTCTGTCCACTATCACCCAAATACTGGTATTACCTTTCTTCGATCTAGGCAAACCATCTATCAAATCCATATAAACGCTCTCCCATTTCCACTGCGGAACCTCCAACAGATGAAGCAATCCACCGGACTTCTTTTGCTCAGCTTTGACTTGTTAGCAAACCAAACATTGGGAAACAAATTTGGCCATGTCCTTCTTCATCCTAGCCCAAAAGAAAATCCTCTTCATATCTCTGTACATCTTGTCACCTCCTGGATGAATGGTCATCTTAGAACGGTGGGCTTCAATTAGGACTGCCTTTATCAAACTTCCAGTTTGATGAACACAAAGTCTTCCATCTTGTCGCAATCACCCCTTTTCATCTATGGCATATCTACTGAGGTGACTAGAAGTCTCCCCTCTTCTGAGCTTATCCATTATATCTAGAATCTGTGGGTAACCTTGTTGCGAAGCTCCTATCTGATACACAACAGTTAGTCGTGTCTCTAAGGATGCAGATAAATCAGGCAAAACCTCGATGGAGGGTCTAAAATCAAAAGCTGGTATGAAATCCACATTCTTTCTTTCCACAAATAGAGGGCTCAGAGCCAACCTCTGCCTACTTAGTGCGTCTGCCACCACATACCCTTGCCGAGGGTATAAGCAATCTCAAAATCATATGAAGCTAAGAACTCCATCCACCTTTGTTTCCTTAAGTTTAGATCCTTTTGTGAGAATAGATACTTGAGAGATTTATGATTAGTGTATAACTCGAACTTTTCTCCAAGTAAACAATGACGTCACGTCTTTAACGCGAATACCATGGCAGCTAGCTATAGATCATGGGTGGGGTAATTCTTCTCATGAACTCTCAACTGTCTACCCCCATAACATATTACTTTCCCCTCTTGCATTAGAACCGCACCAAGCCCTGTACCGCACACATCAGTGTGAACAGTAAACACTTTACGTCCACCGGGCAAGGTCAAGATTGGGGCTATTGTCAGAGCCCTCTTTAGTCGTTGGAAAGCAACGTCACAGTCTATGTCCCATGAAAATGCCAAATTATTTTTTGTCAGCCTGGAGAGAGGGGCTGATATCTTCGTGAAATCCTTAATGAACTTCCTATAATAACCTGCCATCCCAAGAAAGCTTCTCGCCTCGGTTTCATTTTTAGGAATTTGCCAATCTTGTACTGCAACTACTTTGGCGGGATCTACAGCTATCCCTTCTTTGGAGACTACATGTCCCAAGAATCTCACCTCCTTTCTCCAAAAATGACATTTGGAGAACTTTGCTTTTGCCCGATGGTCATGGAGAGTTTTCAGAACTTCTCCCAAATGCTGGGCATGCTCTTCTTCACTCTTGGAGAAGATCAAAATATCATCAACGAAGACTACGCCGAATTTGTTTAGGAACTCCCGAAACACCCTACCCATAAAATCAACAAAATAGGCAGATGTATTTGTTAACCCAAAAGGCATAACAAGCCATTCAAAGAAATTGTCTGGAGTTCTAAAAGAAGTCTTATCTATGTTGTCCTCAACCACCCTCAGCTGATGGAACCCCGTAGCCAAGTCCAACTGAGAAAATACCGAGGCACCAACAAGCTGATCAAATATATCATCAATCCTTGGAAGTGCGTGCCTATTCTTCTTGGTGAGCTCGTTTAACTCTCTATAGTCAACACACAAACGAAGCAAACCATCGGCTTTAGTTGCGAATACTACCGGGGCAAACCACTAAGATATGCTTCGTTTGATAAACCTTTTTCATGTAGCTCCCCTACTTGATTACTCATCTCCCTCCTTTCCTTGGAGCTATGTGGCGTACTGGTAATGCAACTGGCTTTGCATTATCCACTAGATATATCCGAAAGTCAATTTCGAGCCTTGGAGGTAAACCCCGTACCTCATCAAAAACATCTGAATAATCTCGAACCATTGGAACAGATTACAAATCATCTATGGATGCATCTACAGACTCTAGGAAGCTAAGCATAACAGACCCTTGGGGGTCACAAGAAACTTCAAGGTTCTTCCCATGACAAGTCGGGAGTCAAACAACCCTCTTCTCACAATCCAGAATGGCCCCATATGTGGCAAGACAATCCATTCCTAGAATCAACCCATAGCCCATAAACCCGAGCACATACGCGTCACATTCAATCTCGACGCCTAACACAGATATTTTCAAACCCTGATAAATCATCGATAAATGAGCCGAACCACCAATGGGGTTTGAAACAACTATGGGATCTACTACCGTACTAGTGATTAAATGCGGAGATTCAACCATAGAACTAGATATAAATGAGTGTGAAGCACCAGAATCAAAAAGTGTTCTAACTAGATAGTTTGAAAGAGAAACTAAACTTTCTACGGAAATTTTTCTACCTCTTTCAGGAGCACTGATCACGAGAGCTTGAACCTGCCCTCCAGAAGTCCCTGCTTTTTCCCTTGTCCCTGCGATCCCTGTTTCTTCGGGCACTCTTTAGAGAAGTGTCCAGCCTCTTCACAATTAAAGCAATTGGCCTTCCTTCTCTTATAATCTTTGATCAGGTGGCCCTCCTTTCCACAATTGTGGCATTTTCTCTTATCCTTTCCTTTATCATCACCCCCCTTTCTTATGCTGTTGCTGCTATTGCCGCCCTTTCTTGGGCCATACCTTCTTATTCTGCTATGTCCCCTCAGCTTTTGTTTTCTTCTTTTCTCGCTTGTCCTCCTCATGCATTATGGCCATATCAACAAGCTTGTCAAAGGTGGGCCACCATTGGAGGATATGACAAAGCTAACCCATGCAGAGGATCATTAAGCCCCTTAGCAAACCATAAAGCCCTTTTGTGTTGTGTGTCTACCAACTCTAGCCCAAACCTTCCCTACTAGTTGAACTTGTTCACATACTCCTTCATCGTCAAATTTCCTCGTTTGAGTGTTAAGAACCTCTCCATCTGTATGCTTCTCTCCGCTTGGGAAAGAAATTTCATTTTGAACCTCTGTCTAAAGTCTTCCTAAGTTTCTATCGGACGTCCAGCTTGGGTGGCTTCCCACCAAAATGAGGCTTCGTCCTTTAACAGCCAAGCAACTAATTGAATTTTCCTTCGGTCCTTCACTTCAAAGATTACGAATAAGTCCTTTGTCTTATTAAGCCAATTCCCATGGAATGGCCTTCCTTCCATAGCCTGGAACTCTTTGTAGATCTTGGAAAAGTTGTCATCTTTTGGAGGGTGAGGAGGAGGAATGACTGGTGCAACTGGTGGTGGAACGTCCCTTTGGCCTTTGGCCAGCGTCGTGGCCTCTAAATACCTCCAGAACCATCCTGTATTGTGACGCCCTCTGGGGGATTAGGGATGTTTTGTTCCCCAGACATGCTGAAAAAAGGAAAAGGAAGAAATTTAGATAAAGGACGGAAGGATACTACTATGGCTTTTCGGGGAATGTTTTTCAAAATAGACTTTTCTTTTTTAAAAATGCTTTCCTTTTTAAAACCTTTTTGAAAATAATTTTCAAAAACTTTTATCTAATATGGCAACCTTCTGCTCTGATACCAAATATGACACCCCACGTCCATTAATGTCACTCAATAAGGGAATGCATTAAGTTTTGTGAAGTGCTATTGGTAAACAGACATAGAATAATTACAAGATAGATATAAATAAGGCAGAAAATTTAAATTTTTATTTCAAACATAAGTCATAATACCGTGGTTCACAATTTCATAAGTCACAAAAACCATTACAATAAAATAACTTATGTCTTGCACCATCAGAGTACATAAGTAAATAAAAAGCATCATTCCCTAAATAAAAAGAGTTAAGCCATAGTAGAGACAAGAACCTGAGCCATACTTCAGAAGTAGCTCCTAGCAAGATGATATCTGATTCCTGATTAATTCTGAGTGTTTCCTCCGTAAGTACACGGGGGAAGGGGGAGGGAATGGAAGAAAGAAGGAGAAACAACAGGGCCAGACATAAAGTCTGGCGAATCTAGTTGCTTTTAGCCAAAAAATAATTAAAAGCAACATGATAGGCATATAAAGTGGATAAAAGAGATCACTACTGATCGTCGCTTTCCTATGAATTAGAAAAGCGCGAATTTTAAATTAAATACTGCAAGCATACAGGTGTGTAGCATACAGTTCGAACACAGGGAGGTAGATTAAAATCAAATTATTTATTTAATCTCTTGGGCGAGTTAGACGATTTTCGAGGTTGGTTTTGAAAACAATAAAAATTGAAACTGCGATCCGATTCAGAACAAATCTAATTGAACCGACGATCAAGTCACAATTATCAATTGGAAATTAAAATGCAAAACAGAAATAAAATGCAGAAATTAAAATTGCAGGAAAAGAAGAAGAACAAAAAGTAAATTAGGATTGTCGTTGAAACTAATCAAACGACTAATCACTAACAAAAAAATGTAAAATACAATTGGTGTTCTTCCAAAACTAATTGTGAAGACAACACCAATTGCTAAGAAAAAGAAAAATGCAGAAAAAATATAAGAGAACTAAAAACTTTATTAATGAAGAAGAAGAGAAAATATGGTTCAGAATAGGATGGTGGCTACAATGATATTACAAGGGTATTTATAGGAGATAACCAAACCCTAACCCTAATTATAAATGGGCCTAGCCATTACATCACTAATTGGTTTACAATGAGAATCTCAAATGGGCCTTAGTTAAATCTATTAAATTTTTGGCCTTTCTTCTTTTCCTCTTGGTTCTTTGACAATCCTCCCTTGATTTGAGATGTGCCTGGCCTTTTTATCAATCATTTTCTTGTACAACAGCAACTATATGTGAGATCTTCATCTACAATTCTTCAAAATGTAAATATATAGCAATCTGATCTCCATTTCTCTACTTTTCTGGTTGCATGCGGGCTGGGTTGGAATATCTGTAAAAGTAACAAAACAATACCCAAGTAATATTTATTTATATACAAAAGATAAGATATAAGAGCATAAAATAAACACATTTCTATGTTAATCAACTACATTAATGGAAGGTGTGACAAGGTAAGAAACTTAAGGTGTATGTGCCTCACTAATGATTACTCTGCATTATTACTAGTATAACTGAAATGAGATGATCCCTTCCACTATAAGCTGGTAGGGTTAGGTCATACGTCCAAGTATACCCTAACCACTACCCTAATCAGTCGGCTCTCTACCTTGTAGATATCCTGTGTTGGCCCCACGGTAGGAGGTATCACTTCCTAAAGTGGCAACCCATGATGTGCACAACCATATCTACTGGTGTCACGATCGTCTTAGCCCCCTCTGCCCAGCCCAAGCACGCACACGTCCCCGGTTGGTTTGCGCCGCCCACACCATCCGCCTCGTTTGGATCTCTTACAATCAATCAGTAAGCGTGCCCCTTTCTCCGCCTAGTACGGAGGTCCTTACTTGATACCAACTCCGGGTTACTGATGAAATGGGTCCCACACAAAATGATACAAGCTCTCCCCCTTGTCTTGTATCCCCCACTAGGTTTTCCAATGAATATGTATACCCTTAGGTGTCTTTAATTACATAACCCTATACTAGTTATGCCTACCCTAAAGGGTGTCTTTAATTACATAACTTTATTCCATTATCTACCTGTTATGTATACCACTAGGTGTCTTTAATTACATAACCCTGTTACATTATTTACTGGTTATGTATACCACTAGTGTATTTAATTACATAACCTTATTGGGTTAAGTATGTGGGCCAATATATACATATTACCCATCCCCTCTAATTTACTTAACTCACCACTACCCATCCAATTTTACTTAACCCTAACTTAAGTTCATAGTCATATTAAATTAGGTTAAGTAGTCTATTTCATTACCATGTCCAATTATGGTTATAATGGACTAAACCTCCCACATTAGGCCTATAGCGTGTGGATGTTGGTATGCCGGTCGGTTCCGGGCAGTCTTACTCCACAGTTGGGCCGAACCTCGTGTCTTAGCCCGATTCATATTTGTGTACTTAGACCTCCCACATTAGGTTCAACATTAGTGTCTACTGGATATGCCGGTCGGTTCCGGGCAGACTTCCACCACTAACGTAACCTAACCTTGTGTCATAAGTACAATTTACAATTCCTAATTGTAAATGGCTAAATGTTCCAAATTAATCTGAATCTACCTATTTCATTATAGGTAACTATTTCTATGTTTTCCCCATTTGAATTACATGTCCCATTTCCTTTTAAACATTACATAATTCATGCCAATTATAATCTCTTTTCCCCCGTTTCCTCTCTAACGTATTCATACGTATTTTGACGGCATCTAGGCTATAAAGTAGCCTAGCTATAATAATAAAAGGAAATATGACAAGGGTGTTAGTTTCAACATGTCTTGGCATAAACATGAACATAAACCGGAATAATAACAAAGTGAATGGACATGTGGTTAACATCATAATATAGTGGACATCAAACTAGTAACTTGTGGCAATCGCTATGATGTTTAAGCAAGCATAATGATATCTAGATTTAACATAAGGTGTCCAGTTACCTAGATCTAGCATAGTTAGCGTGACATAGCAACATGTTTAGATCCAAAGGTGGATTCACATATCAAGTTTACAACATATATAAATGTATCACAATATGACAAGCGAAAGGTGATTAACATAAAGGTCTAGATCCAAGTAATGTCACAATTATCCAAATTACTAGATGTATTTCCATCATAACATGGTTACAAGTCAAGATCCATACAAACATCATAATCGAATCACCACAATTATTTTAGATCTGTCATGACATAGGATAGAATTTTATATTAACACAGAATCATACTTTACAACATATCCAATTCATTGTCTATTAAAGCATACTTTTATTTATCTAAACCTAAAAGTAATTTAGAAACTCATAGCGTTAGGTTTAGAGAATATCGGAAGAACGGATCTAGAATTTCTGAATTGGATTAGTAGAATATATTGTTGTAGAAATGGCTCAGTTCGCACTACAGCAGCACATGGACTCCATGGCTCCCAATGAAGTGAATAAGAGAAATATGACTTACATATATAATAGCTTCCAGACCCTCTGAAACTGAGTGCCACCTCAGCCCTAGGGGTGTCGAAACCTCTGTGGGTGGGTCGATCCCTAGGTCGACACCCCTCTAGGGGGGTCGACCCCCTAGAGCGGGAATTTTTCCGCTTAGAGGAATTTTTTGAATTTGAATCCTCTGGATAGGATTCGGACTCATCTCTGACTCACCTCTGACTCATTCATATATATAAAATATTTCTATGCGTATACAAACTTAAAACTATCATAACTTCTTCATACGGTGTCCGTTTTACGCAAACCAAACGTCTATCTTGACCAGAATTTCGAGACGGATGCAATGGTGCAGTCTGTTTCCTCTAATTCTAAACAATAAATTAATTATTATTTAATTTATTATCTTTAATGTCGTTAAAAATTCGGGGTATTACAGTTAAATTTATATATATTATAAATCGATCTCGAAATGGTGCGGTAGTTCGTAATATTAAGTTTTCAACCGCATTTGAATATACAGGATCCAATATAAGTCGGAATTCTGTGAAATAAGGAACTTTGGAATCTTGTTGATTTTAATTTTCATATGGAAGAGAAAAATCTAATTTCGTGTTATAGATTGTTAGTTATGTCCAAATCAAATTTTAAAATAGTCGCAATGGAAATCGTTATTAAAATATAACGTTTATTAATTAATATAAAAGGTTTTTAATATAATTTGGACATCGTTTAACTCGAAATTTATCATATTTAGTTGTATAATTTATATATGAAGCTATATGATGTTTTCAGTTTGGTATGTATGATAATAATAATTTATTATTATTTTATTTGATTATTTTGGATTTTTATAATATTTTAATTGATATTATTATAAGCCTTAAAAATGGTCATTTTGAAAACAAAGTCCGTTTTCAACAAAATTAATTTCATTGGAACCATAACGTTAAATTATTGTACGGTATTTAATTTCATGGCAAACCGATCTCGTATGTTATAACAGCCATTGTAAACGCCTAGTCGTTTTCTATAGTGCGTAATTAATTTAATTTAACAAAGGGGTATTTGGGTGTAACTTGAGAAGACGATCGAATTAAGCCATGAATCCAATTCCGTTGAGTTTGTATCGACGTTTAGAGTCAGAATAGGCAGGTAGTTTGTTATTTTTGAACATTGGGTATTTTGGGGTCTAAAATAGCGTTGTTTGGCATATAAAAATAGTGTATTGGGAAACAGTCTCGGAATGCGATGAAATTTGTGCTATTGGATTCGTATTAATTAATTATTATAAGATTTCAATTTTCGTATCAATTAAAGTTACCATTTGATCATGACAACGATAAATGTCTCTGTTTTTATTTAATCGTTTATATTATTTGACAGGCGTAAATTTAAAGGAATAAATGACTGGCCAAACGAAATCTAATTTTAATGAAACAAATTTCATTGGATCCGTAAGGAAAAGGTCTATTAGAATTTCAAAGTTTCAAGTTGATTGGATTTATTATGTGATCGTGGGAAATTTAAACGCATTATTTTTACCTAGCGATTTATAAAGGACTTTTCACAAACGACCTCAGAATTCGACGAAGCCTGTCCCATCGAGTCCATAATATTTTTTTATACTAGGATTAGGAATTTCACCTCGATTGGAGGTCATATGTGCTTTATTCAACCGGATACTTCACGGATATGTTTCGTATAATAAAATAATATTAAAATTTCCCCACACACTATATATAATGGATACGTAACCCTAAATTTTTCGGTCAAACCGTCCTGTGGTCAAATAACTAAAGCTGTCATTTACCATTCACAAAACAAACGACCAGAAACCTTCAATCCATCTTCTCCTATTATCTTCCGATCCACGCTTCAAAACAACAAATCTTCAACTAACAAAACGTCCTTCTCGTCGAGCTCCTGCAACAGTGCAGTGGTGATGAGCTCTCATGTTGTGGATTGATCGGAATCAAAGCAGTTAGGTGGGGCGTTTGAACTCGAATTTGGGGTGAAGGAGGGAGTCGAGTTGTGAACTACTAAGGCCGAGAGTCGACGGCGGAAGGGAGAAGGTGCTGGTGATCTTGGATCGTTGTCAGAGTCACTGTAGTGGCGTGCGACAGATGAAATAGGAGAGGAGCATGGGTTTTGAAGCTTTGAGAATGATGAATGGGTTTTGTTGAAAGGAAATTCAGTTCGGCCAGAATATCATAAGTGGTTTGACCTTACTTGGTGAATTAAAAACCATTAATTTATTTTAAAGTAACTAAAATTTGTCGGTACTATTAACCTGGACAGAGTTGGACAATTTTTTTGAAATAAGACGTACAGGAACATGAGTAATGAGACTGAAGGAAAATCAGTTCGACCTATTTCTGTAACCGAAAGTAATTAAGTAAATTAAACTTGATTAAGGTTTATTTATTTTAATTAAGTCATGAACTTATAACCCCTGCAATTTTTGTATAGGTGTATATAACAAAAGAGAGAAACAGTGAAGCAATGAAAACAGAAAAAAACAAGTCCACTTGTATATTGTTATAACCAAAGCAATTGGACTAAATTAATTATTTAATTAAGGGTTAGTTTATTTAATTAAAATCGTGTGTACTAGATCGTTAATAACTTTTTATTTTGTTATCAGAACCAAACCAAACAAAAGGAGATAAGACCGTATGGGAAAGTGCTATATTTCGGAATTGACTGGGACAAAGTTGGAGATTGCGTTAAATGATAGTTAAATTAAACTTCTATTTTAGTTTACTGGAAACCGAACCATTTTAGCGACAAAGGAAACAAGGTGAGTTAAACTCACCCAGTTATTCCCACTTATATTTTATATAAGTCGGGTTTTTATAATTGTATGTTATGGTTGCTAATGTTTGATTGTTTATTTGTTTGTTAAATATATAATTTTATATATTGATTGAACCGATGAAATTAAACGTTTGTATAATTTCACGGAAAAACCAAATCGTTATTTTAAAGACTGGATCCAATAAAGGTAACTTACCTTGTTGGTCACGTTTATAAAATAAATGTGTTAAATTTAATGAATTATTTGAATTGTTTGTTAATGTTAAATTGGTCGATGTTATATAGTCGTTATTTACTATTTATAGAAATAATCGGTTATACTGAATTGAATGATATCTTTTGAGATAAGCAATTTGGATACAGGGAAGAACAGGTCAGATGGATCCAACGGGATTCCTCAAACTTTATAAATGTTATTTATTTTCATATTATCATTATATGAAATGTTCTGATTGAGTGATTGATTTGATTGTTGACCATTGACTTGAAATTCAACATTTGTTTTGTTTAAACCAATGGGCAATATTGGTTGGGTTATTGGCAGCATATGACTTATAAATCAATCGTTTTATAAATATAGACTTACCATTAGGTAAATTGATATAAAATGAAGTTATGAAATTTATTTTACAACTGAAATTAGATTTTTAAATCTATTATTTCGAATAGAAGTTTGTTAAAAGAAAATAAATATTTGTTATTAATTAAGTTTATAGGTAATTATTAAATAATTTCATAAAGCAAATTTTGGTGTTAATCAGATTTATAAGCAAAGGAGAGTAGAAAATTAATCTAACGGTTAAGATTTAAATAATTATTTTTAAGAAACAATTAAATGGAATTACTTAAATTAATTATATTATTAATTAATTTAAAGGAGTGACTAACTGGAATTAGTTAACAAGATAACCGTGTTTGGAGTTGACTAAGCCAACCGTTTAACTGGATTGATTTTTGAATCGGTTTGTTTTGAACAAATCTTATGAACAGATTAACGAATATTTGTTTTAATCTTAATAAGTTTTAAAAAGAAATTTACAAATTGTTTAGTTAATAAAGAAGATAACTACTTCTACGGTAGTTAATGATAAAGTAAATCTTTATTAATTAAATTAATAATAAGTTAAGTAATTACATTTAAATTGAAATTCATTTAAAAAGTAATCGAAGTTGTAATGAAATCTAATTGAATTGTGAAACAAGTTTATGAATGAGTTTTATATTAAAACTGAGTTTTTGTAATGAAGTTATAAAAGGGATTTTTAAGCGAATACGATAGCTTAAAGTGTAATGTCCCGCCTTTTTGACTGCTTCAAATTGGTAATTAAACCAACTTGGAAGATTCAAATCGACGGATCATTATTTAACTTATAGAGTTTAAAATATAAAATCAACACAGAACAAATAAATAACACAATATTTATTAACAAAATAAATCTTTTATATATCAATCAGACTTTTGATACAAGAATTTCTATACATCGGAATAAAAATGTCATTTGAATACTTGAAAATATATATTGTTTGAAATCTTAGAGTGCGGTCATCTTTGGTATCCCAACTTCGCTAATCTTCGAATCCTAAGCTGTAATCCTTAAAATCTGCATAGCTTTGATCTGATCCGAGCGTTCCATGTAAAAACATAAAACATTCGAGTTAGGATTAAATCATAGTTCAAGTAAATAAATTTCAATAGAAACTAGAATATAATAGTTAGTCCTAAAATCAATGTTATATATATAATAAACAGTTGTGGCATCTGTTCATATCAGTTCTACCTACATCCAAGGACGGACGATATCGGGTGTTTGCGAGAGTGCACGTGCATAATATACACGTGTACAATGCCTTAACGTCCCTAATCGAATATAAATAAATAACTTGTGATTTTGGGAGCTTGCACATACACGTGTGTGTGTATGTATACACGCACGTGTATTGCCTCAACGTCCTAGAAATCAGAAGTTACAAATGTGAACCCACCATGCTAAGAGACGATGATACAATGAAACCATGTTTTACTACACAGAATAGGGCACAACAAGTTATAGTCCCACCAACAAATAGGAGCATCAAGTAGGTAGCAACTCAAGCTAACCAGTAGACGAATAAAGTGCATGACATGTTCATGAAATCAATGGTCATGTTGCAGCAAGGCAATTTAGAACGACATGAAGCATTTCACATGAAATTAATGGGCTAATTTTTGATCACCATGTTGCAAATTTAATGGCTATACCAACCTATGCAGACCAGGTTTTCACATAGGGTAAAGTTTTGTTGCGCAGTTATGTATACATATGTGCTAGTATAAACTATACACTTCACTAACAAGTTTCAGCATATCAAACGAACAAAGTGCCAAATGAGTACAATATATATACTTTACTAATGGGGTTCAGCATGCATCAATGAATATAACAAGGATGTCAATATATAACTTCATTTAAATTTGTGCAGCATGCATTACATGGACGCAACAATGATGTAAATATATAAACTTCATTTACACAGGTGCAGCATGAAGTGTAACAGTACAAATATTGTCAACACAACATGGATTAAATGAATCCGCGGCTCAATTCCTGTTTCTACCCTTTTTTTTAAGCAAGGACTGGTGTGTGGCAACAAAGTGAACCCAATATGAGAAATAAATGCATAGCCCAGCTTTTGCACCCAAACATACATTATTTGTACCAGGTTTCCATTCGAATTCCTTTTATTATTTCATGATAGTTTAAATCGGGAAACAAGTTATACGAGCCTATGTGCATTCACTGATAAGTTATTATCAGGTCATACTAAATTTTTTTTGGGAGTTTAAGATAAGTTTACTTCTCAAAATTTATCCACTGTCTTAAATTACAAGCCGTGCATCATTCAAAACATATGACTATTTTAGTATGTTTAGACACCTAGGCTTATATTAGCAGATTCTTCATCCAACAACTAGAAACTTAAATATTTATTAGCATGCAGCTTTACCAGTAAATGGTTTCAATATATATATATATATATATATATGTGTGTGTGTGTGTGTGTGTGTGTGTGTATGTGTGTGTGTGTTATGAGCATACATAAGGCACTAACATGACAATAAAGTAGTTGTAGGGGCAAACCGAAAGTATTATTTGTTAATCAATTTTCCCAGTGTCAAATATAGTATCAGCTCTCAATAGAACAAACGATTTCACAGTACCATATATATATATATATATATATATTATATACATATTCAAGAACCAAGGCAGTTTACTTGGAATACCAAAGTCTGCCTAGGTCAGCATGGACAGATAAAAGTAAACCGAAGAGTACAAAAGGGTATCAATGACTTGTATTTGGTAAACTAGTGTACATATTGGAAACAAGTAAAATTTTATGTATGTGAGCATATATTACAATTCCATATGCATGTTCAACATCAACCAAATTGAGAACGCTTAAATTTTAATGATGACGTCACTGAAATCAAAATAGAACTGACTAACTACTCACTCACGTTAATCCAATTAGTTAAAGTTTACATGGTTTTCAAGTGTCTGCTCACAGATATAACCGCTCGTACTCTAATTTGGGAAAACAATACTGGGTCAACTCATGCACTAGTTGGTTGGTTTTTAGGCGTAAACAAACGCCCCCTTACAACTCAGTAAAAAGAAAAGAAAGACATTACTGGCTCAAATAATAGTCATGCAGGTTACCAAATTATTTTTGGGCCTAAAATAGAAAAGTTCATTATTTTGTAAACACAAGCATAACAACTCTTACATACAATGAATAATGATTGGAGATCATGTACAATACCACATTCTGCTGAGAATCAAGTTTATACCATTACCAGTAACCAATGGAATTTGATTTCCATTATTTAATGAAAACATTGAAAAGTCAGAACACATGAATTTTGAGAAAGATAGAGAGTTAATCCACAACTTCATTTACACAAACAGTGAGAAGGAATGAGTCAGAACCTTATATGGTTTCGGATCAGCAAGCTTAACTAGGTGTATGTGGTATGAACAGATCAAAAAAAAAAAAAAAGAACCCACACACCCACGTATATAGAGCTGCCGATTTTGACTAGATTTTGTTTATCTTTGTGATCTAATATGTCCACCACGTTCAAAAATGTTCATGTAATAACAAAAGTAACTAGCATATGAATTTACAACAGCAAAACCGTAAGGAATGGGTTCCAAGTGGTTTTCCCATAACCAAGTAATGCCGAATACATAAAAGTCATGGGTAAACGATCTACTCGATGAGCGTTAAAACTGACAAACACAACATAAATTTTCTCACCTGTTTATTGCTTCAATTGCATATGTTTTAGTGTTTATAATTGCAAGATTACTTCTTATATAACGTATCTCAAGCCAAAAGCAAAAATTCAAAGTGACAAGTCAAACCAATAACAAACAGAAGAGCAAACGGAAACTATTATGTTCAGTGCGAACTGAAATTAGATCACTTGAAACAAGATTAATTGTGATTCGAAACTCACCTTTGCATATAGCGGCGACGCGTGTCTCAAATCGGAGGCGAACCTAACCAACGATGACCTCAACACCGAGGATGACTGGTTGCGGCGAATTGGTGAAGGTCAGGCATAATGCAGTGGTGACCACAAATGGTGGAAGGGAGAATTAGGAAATTTATTCCAGAAAGGGACAAGCGATCAAATTTGAAAGGATAGAGGCCATTAACGAGATTTCGAGAAATAGATTTAGGAAAAATTGATTTGGGTTTCAGCTATTAAAATAGGAAGAAAAAATGAATTTTTACTGAGTGAAGTTGGGGCAGTGGTGCGATTTTTATAGAAGGAAAAATTAAGGGATAAGAATGACATAACCATCAATAGGTTTAGGGTAGCGAAGTAGGTCGGTTGAAGTTTTTAACTGAGGTAGATTATACTTAAGGTAAGTAATATTTGCGTATAGTTAAATACAAATCTTTACCGCTAATTTATCGTTAAACACTCAGAACTCATACCTAAAACGCGGTCTCCAATTACGACAAAAATTATATGCATCTCTTCGTCTTCATGTTATAAATCAATTAAAATTGTTCTGGTTGAAATCCGACTTCGTCTGGACATGACGTTGTTTTAATTTTTAAATTATTCAACGGTTCAACGATTTTATTCCGTTTTTTCACGAAACAACTCCATTCAATTCCGAACATTAAATTTCAATTTCATTACACATATATCTAGACCAATTTTCATATGCTTTAACAAACAAAATCTTAAATTCGTTTAACTTCAATAACGTTTATTTTTAAATTCGATCATTAACATTTTCCAGTCGAATTTCAAATCCAATTTAGTTCAAATATTCAACAATAAATATTTGATTTTCAATCCATCATTTTGAATAAAATATCGAGTTCAATTCACACATAAAACCCTATATTTGATTTTTCTAACCCACGTACCAATATAAAATTTATTATTCATTGTCAAATCTTTAATTAATCTGATATTCAGTTGTCGAAATTTCTGGCACGTTACAATCTCCCCTCTTAAAATCTTTTCATCCTCGAAAAAGAGAGGTCGTTAGAGTTATACCAGTATATATTTCAAAGTATATTATTAATGTGAAATTACTCCACAACTAAATTAAATATCGAAATTTAAATTATCGATTCTCTTTGTCAATCCATCATATTCAATTAACTATAGAATCAAAGTTCCTTCAAAACCATTTTTTCCAAATTCTGCATAAGCTGGATTTATGCATTTCAACCTATTCTGAATTCCTTCATAGAACTCATCTGTCAATATTTACTTATCTAGTTCAACTCAATCTCCTTCAATCCATTCAATTTTTCCCAACACTCATTGAAGAGTGTATATAACAACTCCTGTTCAAGTTACCAATTTTCGACTTGAAAATTTTGTAATCTTTATAACTTCTATACAGAAAATATTGGTATTATTACTACAAAGCCATGGATTTGAAAATACTCTAAAATCCTTTTTATTAATTTATTAAGTTAGATATATTTTAATTTCAAATTATCTGTCTTAAAAATACTTCATAACTCAAAATTTGACAAGTGTATTGTCATTCCCACAGATGTTAAGCATATGCTGGCCAGGCGTACGACTAAAATCTCCAAGTACTAAATATCCTTGCTTCAACTCCCAGTGAAAAATATTTCAAAAACTCCTTTAAAAACAGACATGGAAAGTACCATTGTGATGTTGATATGTTAATTGTTCATGAATTGCAGATACACAATGGTTGCTTCTGGATCCCTTAGAAAACATCTGTATCCGTAGGAAATCGCTTCCCTGTGAATTTCGTCATGGACAGATCAGCAGAAGATATCTAAGAATCAATAGAAAAATATGAGGTCACTGAGCATTGACTACTCTATCTCAGGGTCATGAAAACAAATAATCAAATATATCAAGGCATGAGGATCAATCAAATAACAAAGATAAATTACGTCCTGAAGACCAATTAAGTCACGAAGACAAATACTGTCACGAAGACACAGTGCTGCATCAAACATGTGGCTCTACTTCACTAATACATCTCACACATTGCATGGATCCATTCTACCTTTAGTATCTCTTATGGTTACATCTCTTTCACTTGTAGATATGCCATGTGGACCGTAGGTACACAATGGTTATGCCTGATTCCCTCTGGAAACATCCATACCCTTAAGCTTTCACAGCTCTGCGGATTATGCCCTTATCACGACTGTAGATCGCAGCAGACACAATGGTTACGCTTGGTTTCCCCAAGAAACATTTGTCCGCCATAAGCCTTCTACAGCCTTGCGAATTATGCTACACGATCGTGTTCTTTCAAGGAACAATGACAACTCGAGTTTTATGTCCGAACAACCAAATACCACGAGCAGCACATCTTAACAAAGCTTGAGATTCAAAGGAGATGGAAGGTACTTCCCTTATCTTGGCTCGAAAACATATAGTACTATATTTCATACCTCTCGTAAATCATACATAAAACTTTCCTTCCAAATCATATTTCTAAACATCCCATTCCTATATAAATGTTGTTATATAAGATTTTATCTCAAATCGACTACCGTTCAATTCAATAGTTTTCGAATTCACTAAATTCTTAACTATTTTCCAAGATAAGTTTTTGTAACACCCCACCTCCATTAAGGTCACTCACAAAGGGAATGCCTTAACTTCAGTGGAGCGTTTTTGGTAAATAGACACAGAATATCACAAGACAGATATAAAAATTTTGCAGTGGAAAATAAACAACTTTATTAAATCACCAAAATACTTTGTTACATAATACCATGAGCCATAAAACCATTAAAACACTTCTGTCTTACATCATCAGAGTACACAGGTATTTAAAAGAAAAACATCATTCCCCGTATTAAAGAGCAAGCTATATAAGAGACAGAGACTCGAGCCATACTTTAGAAGTAGCTCCTAGAAGATGATATCCAAATCCTGACTAAACCCGGGTGTTTCCTTCCTGAGAACCTGGGGAGAAACAGAAGAAAAGAGGCGAAACAAACTAGGTCAAACATACGTCTGGTGAGTCCAGTAACTTTTAGCCAGTAAATAAATAAAGGTAAACATGACAGACATACAAAGTGGATAAGAGGATTCACGGTACAGATGACAGGTATGACAGGACAAATAAGCTAAGGTGTATGTATGCTTCACTACTAACTACTCTGCACAATTACTAGTCAAATCAAGATGGGATGATCCCTTCTGCTAATGATAACGATGGTCGTAGTTTCGTGTATTCCTAACTGCTACCATAGGTGCCGCCTGCTCCTATCTCAACTAGTCGTACCCACTACACTCCTATTATAAATTGGTAGACTTAGGGCATACGTCCGGGTATACCCTAACCACTACCCTAATCGATCAGCTCCCTACTCTGTAGATACCCTGTGCTGGTCCCACAACTATTGGGTATCTGTAACAACCCGAATTTTTACAACACGTTAAATCGAGAATCAAGGCAGAATTTAATTTTAAATTCTGAATCAAGTGAAACGGGCTATGCCATTGCGTTCGTCTCGGAAAAATACGCGAAATAGAGTCCGAGTTTTCGAAAATCGGAGTCCGTATGACCCGGTTAAGGCCCAAAGAAGTTTTCGGGAAATTTGAATTTCGAAACATGCAGAAATGGGGCAAGGCGGGAAAATTCCCGCCCAGACATGTCGACAGGCATGTCGACAGGCATGTCGACAGGCATGTCGACAGGGCTGTCGACTTGCCCTGTCGGCTGATTCTGGTCTGGTGCACCTATTTTCTATCTTGGCTAGGTTTTTGGGCCTAGTTTGAAATCTGACGGTTCAGGTTGGTCCTAGGGTTAATCTAAGGGCCCAAAACTATCCTAATCTCTATAAAAAGACCCTAAATCTACCCCTAAACCCTCATTATTCACTCATGTAACTAAACTATGGCCAAATTTCTACTCTCATGGCCTCCATCTCAAATCCCTAGAGCCTATGCACTCAAATCAAGTTCAAATCAAAAGGTGCAAGCTTGCTACACCAAATGAAGGCCAAATCCACGTTGCTATGCGAGTTCCATGACGATCCTTCAACAAAGGAGGCACCTTTCTTAGCCAAAATGATTCATGCTTCTTTCCCTAGGCCTAACTATGTAAGTTCTAGCTACTTTTGGATCAAAACGGTATTTTAATGTTGACATGGGATAAAATGAGGCTAAACATGATTATGCGAATCTATGTGAACCTTATCTTGCCTCTTGTGTTCATGTTTATGATTTTAGGCCGTGTGAGTGACTTAATCATGCCTCTCATGCTATGCATAACCTAGTTTAACTTGCAAGTTTGGACCTTTATGCATGAAATGCTAGCATGAACCTTTAGGAACCATTTTACTTGTGAAACATTGGCTAAGACTAGATTTTGGGGCTTATGCATGTTTATGAACCCAAACCCTTTTATGCTATCATGCAAGTTTGTGGCTAAGTCTTTTATGAGATTATGCATGTTTATGGCCAAACCCTTTTCGTGATAATATGCATGGTTGTGGCCAAACTACCTTATGACCCTATGCATGTTTATGGTCAATTTCTTTATGATGTTATGCATGTGGAAGCCAAGCCCTTTTTGGCATCATGCATGTTTTGAGACCAATATGTGGCATAGCATCCTTACTATGTTGACTCGCTTTGCTTGCGTTGGGAAAACACGATTTTGGGTAGTTAGATAAACATGAACATGTCGCAAAATCTTAACTTGAATATGACATGTGTTTATACTTGAAAATATGACTTGAAAGATAACATGGAAGATGACATGTAAGTATGCATAAAACATGAGCTTGGGAATTTACCTATTAAGTTAGGTCTACCCTTTGGGAATTTACCTATTAAGTTAGGTCTACCCAAATGCTCGGAAAACTTGTAACATGTTTTGGAAACATGATGAACTTAGATAATATGAGTGTGGCCAACTCGAGGTTGGGTTGAGTTTGCAACGTAAAACTACCCGGAACCGACCGGCCTAACTAGTAGTTGCAAACAATAGGACCCAATGTGAGAAGTTGGTCATGTCGCGCTTAAGACCCGAGGTTAGACTAGGTTGTGGTGTAAATCTACCCGGACCCGCCCGGCTTAACTAGTAACCACAACAAGGTCTAATGTGGGAGGTTGAGGGTGCATTAATTAAATTAATGCCACATAATAGGGTTAAGTTAATTTGATTAATGAGGCTTAACCAAATATGATATGGACAAATGGGTTAAGTAATTTGATTAGGCTAATGATACTTAACAAAACATGATAAGCTTGGGTAGGTTAAGTAACTGGATTTGCCTAATGACACTTGACCATTTTTATACGACTAGTGGACGGGATTAAGTTAACCAACACTTAATCAATCCAACACGATAACGTGATAAGGTTAAGTAAATTTTCTTAATGACACTTAACCGTATAATACAGTTAATGGATGGGGTTAAGATTAGACTTAACTAATCTAAACAAGGTAATCGGATAGGGTTAAGTTAGCCTAGACTTAATTAATCCAACTTGGTAATTTAATGGGGTTAAGTTGAACACTTAACTAATTTAACACGATGATTTGATGAGGTTAAGTGACCTATACTTAACCAATCTAACTCGTTAATTTGATGAGGTTAAGTTAACCTATACTTAACCAATCTAACGTGAAAACATGATAAGACTAAGTCACGAATCGTTTCGAATACGCCTGACCGATTTGACTCGGTAATTGGATAGGGTCAAATTAATATACACTTAACCAATCTAAAATGATAATTAGACGAGGTTAAGTCATGGATTACTTGATATACTTAACCAACTTAACACATGGTCTGTAGGGTTAAGTCTTGGACTTGGATACTTAGCCAGTTTCGACATGTTTTGTAGACGGGTTAAGTTGTGAACTTAAGTGACACTTAACCCATTAGGTAAACCCTAATTCGGAGGATTAGGTAAATAACCATAGTTAACAAGGATTATGGAAATAAGGCTAAGTGGTAAACCTTAGTTAAGGGAAACTAAGTAATAATTCTTAGTCAAGGAAATTGGGACCATTTCTTAGATAGATTAGAACCCGATACGTTAGGTCAACGGTTAAGTATGCGTGTAGGAGCAGGCTATCTGATTTAGATGAAGGCTCCAGCGAACTGGGTAACGAAGCAGCGGCTTCGGGGAACGTGAGGATATTCTTGGGATCCCTCTGTGAGCTGCCAGGTCATTATACTAGGCTCATGAGAGGTTGAGGTCTGCGGTAGAAGAACCAAGAATATGCCTTGGTTGCTATGCGAGCGACCTAAAGACTGGGGTGGATAGCAGTGAGTCGACGAATACATAAGGTGCCCGAGATAGCAAGTTCGTCGATCATCTACCATCTTGAGTCAAGCGTGTACGTACGGAAAGGCAGGGGACACCCAACAGACCATAATTTGCTATCTAATTATGGGTGAGGTAGGTCGTAGGATGTGGGCTGACCGGAGTGTAGTTCTCATGCAAGATTTTCTCTTGTGTTGCCTTTCACTAGTTGAGGGAGGGGTCTCGTGGGACCATAGCCACGTGTAGAAAAGCAGACCTTAGTATCTGCATCGGCAGATAAATCTAAAGCTCCCGACCGAGTCCTGTATTTCTTGTTTTGCCCTGGGACAGGACTCGGATGGCACGATGTGATACATGTGCATACAGTTGTAGAAAAACGATTCACGATGATTGCGTGGGGAAAAGGGCGCGGTTGAGGGTTAGCGTAATCCCTAGTGGCCTAGGTGGTTTAACCCAAACCGAAATACGAAAGCGTGCGATAAGTAAGCGTAATCCCTAGTGGTGCTGGGTGGCGTAAGTCCTAGTAGTTCAAACGATGATTCATATGGAAGAGTCTAGCTAGGACAAGGGTGACAGTCCAAACGATTTCTAAGATAATACGACACGAGGAAGCCCGTACGAGGTACGGCAAAGGACTGAACTTATATACATGGAAAGAAACATATGATTTGAGTAACCTATATATATATATACGATATATTGGGTTGACATGGACCATTACATGACTTTGAGTAAGGGACATTCATGGTTAACTCCTAACAAGGTTGGGATACTAGTACGAAGGGTGCAGAGCAAATATACACGTTAGAACTAGGAAGAATATACATAATAGATTCCTTGGGATGTTAGACGGGGTAGATACTTTGGGGTAAGGTACTCGATAGAAACCTGACGATGGGATACCTTGACTTATCATAACACCATAGTTTATCATGATACCTTAGTTTACCTTGCCGCAGCAGTTCAACCGGCTACCCTGGTTTATCTATATTGTAGTTATCCTTATGTTTACTTTCAGTTTATGCATGTCATGTTACCTTTACCTGTTTTTATACTGGAAGTAGATAGGACTTACTCAGTCTTTTTGACTGACCCGTTTTGTTTCGCCTCTTTTCTTCCGTTTCCCCCCAGGTTTCAGGGAGGAAACAATGCTGTTAGTTCGGGCTTCTTCTGCTTGAAGGTCATCATGGATGGCTTGGACTTCTCTTGGCTATGGCTACTTTACTGTTTTTACTTGGGGAATAATTTTTCAAAAAGTCTTTATGCTTCTTTACTATTGCAAGACAGGTTTTGTTGTACTCTGATGTAAAAGGCTTTAGACCTTATTTACTTTCATGTTATGAAAGTTTGATTTTACTTCCGCTATTTATATATGTTCTGTCTTGTGATATTTCTGTGCATGTTTACCAATAATGCCCCTCTAAAGCTAGTGCATTCCTTTGCGAGTGACCCTAGCGGAGGTGGGGTGTTACACGTGGTATCAGAGCAGAAGGTTACCAGACTGGGCAAAAGTTTTTAAAGACCTTCTGAAAATTATTTGAAAAACCGTTTACAAAGAAGCATTTTTCAAGAAAATTTTCTTTTAAAAAGAAAAAGGCTATTCCCCAAAGGCCATTAGCATTATCCTTGTTTCCTTGATTGAATCTCTTTTCCTTTTTTCCTCCATCTGTAGTCACAGTGGTTTTGACTGCGACTAGTCTTTCTAGCTGCGTAAGTGTTCCCCGTACGATGGAGGTGGTTCTCGAGAGACCGTTGCAGAGTTATGCATGAAAGGATAGTAAGAACAAGGATAAAGGATACGAGCTCAGGGATAAGCAACATGTTGGTATGGCTGAGTCCTAAAAGGAGGGAGAAAGATGAACAATGAAACCCATGACGAGAGAGTTCCTTTGGCATGGTGAAACGGGACGGATAGTTAAGTATCATGGAACAGGGACAAGATCATTCGGAGGGCAATAGTATGCTCTCATTTCTAGGGTACCTCAGGAGGAGGGTAACGATCTTGTCAAAGGTTTAGCTTTTCTTCTCTATCATCCTGTCGGGACTTTGTTTTGATCACCGCATCTTTTAAGTCCGCTTCGATAGTTGAGTCTCTGCACCTTAGTACTAGCGTAGTAGAGGATCCCGTTTTTGTCTCAAGTCCTATTGGAAGATCGGTCCATTTACTCATGCCTTGTTTGGATTTGAGAATGTCTATGCCAAGTATTGAGCTTGGAAATAATGCTTATGTTTATAAGCTATGGATGGATTCTAGGGATGAAGTGGTTATCCAGTAAGGGGTGCCACTCTCAGTTTTGATAGGAGGGTAGTTAGACTCTTGACTAGCCTTGGTAATACCCTCGAAGTCTCGTGTAACCTTTTGGGTTCGGTCATGGTTAGTTACTTAGAATCCCTTGATGCCTTTATGGGAAATTGGAAGCCCAATCGAGTGGTGTTCGCCGATAAGACGGATGGTTTATTTCACTAATGCATGGGTTATAGAAATCACCTTAGTAAGTGCGCTTGATAACCCGGTTGGCATCTGTTTACTTTCAAGAGAAAGTTCTTCTATGTGGTATACCTTGTGGTACGAGGTCCGAGATTCATTAGTGAATTTTGGAAAGCTTGCATGAGATCATGAATACGCAGTCATGTTTGCGTCAAGTATTTTAGGAAAAGGATAAGTGCAAGTGGAACGAGAGGCGACGAAGAAATGAGTTTCAGCTCATGTTATGGAAACAAGAAGCTACGAAATCGCGAAGTTAAAGGACGGCCAAGGCACAATGGAATTAAGCTCAAGGAAATACGACTTTGATGGTCAAAGACTAGAAACGCGCATGATATCTCTTTTTGGGAGTATATCCTTGATCCCTGTTTTCTGTAGAGCTTACTTGTAGGCTATCTTTTGTGGACATCCACTCGGTCCTATTTTCTGTTACAAACCCTGTAAGGAGTTTGTCCTGTTTATCTTCTCGACCCTGTTTCAGGGAATCCTAGGTAGAACCCTCTGGATGTAAACATGTATTTGAAACATGTTATGATTGATATGGTTGCAAGTGGTTGCAAGTGGTTGCTCGTGGATGCGCGAATACACATTAGATACTAGCTCGACTCGGTCACACTTCATATTGCATATGCACGAGTATTTATACTTGTTTATGGATGAAATCGAATGTATTATCATGCGGTTGTGGCATATGGATGAATGATTGTGCACGCATATAGTATCTATATGACTAGGACTATTTGCATACATGTTGGATTCATGGCACTATACATATTTTTGCATTAGGAAGATTATTCAGGCCTGATCATTAGCATTAGCTAAGGAACATGTACACACACGTTTTGCATATATTCATACAGCATTAGAAATCATCTAAGGACAATGGTTGCTCGTGGGTGATGTTTTGAGTAGATGGATGATGGATGGTAGGATATGTTCTTCCTAACTTGGAGATTTCGGGGACGAAATCCTAAAAGGTGGGGAGAATGTAACAACCCGAATTTTTACAACACGTTAAATCGAGAATCAAGGCAGAATTTAATTTTAAATTCTGAATCAAGTGAAACGGGCTATGCCATTGCGTTTGTCTCGGAAAAATACGCGAAATAGAGTCCGAGTTTTCGAAAATCGGAGTCCGTATGACCCGGTTAAGGCCCAAAGAAGTTTTCGGGAAATTTGAATTTCGAAACATGCAGAAATGGGGCAAGGCGGGAAAATTCCCGCCCAGACATGTCGACAGGCATGTCGACAGGCATGTCGACAGGCATGTCGACAGGGCTGTCGACTTGCCCTGTCGGCTGATTCTGGTCTGGTGCACCTATTTTCTATCTTGGCTAGGTTTTTGGGCCTAGTTTGAAATCTGACGGTTCAGGTTGGTCCTAGGGTTAATCTAAGGGCCCAAAACTATCCTAATCTCTATAAAAAGACCCTAAATCTACCCCTAAACCCTCATTATTCACTCATGTAACTAAACTATGGCCAAATTTCTACTCTCATGGCCTCCATCTCAAATCCCTAGAGCCTATGCACTCAAATCAAGTTCAAATCAAAAGGTGCAAGCTTGCTACACCAAATGAAGGCCAAATCCACGTTGCTATGCGAGTTCCATGACGATCCTTCAACAAAGGAGGCACCTTTCTTAGCCAAAATGATTCATGCTTCTTTCCCTAGGCCTAACTATGTAAGTTCTAGCTACTTTTGGATCAAAACGGTATTTTAATGTTGACATGGGATAAAATGAGGCTAAACATGATTATGCGAATCTATGTGAACCTTATCTTGCCTCTTTGTTCATGTTTATGATTTTAGGCCGTGTGAGTGACTTAATCATGCCTCTCATGCTATGCATAACCTAGTTTAACTTGCAAGTTTGGACCTTTATGCATGAAATGCTAGCATGAACCTTTAGGAACCATTTTACTTGTGAAACATTGGCTAAGACTAGATTTTGGGGCTTATGCATGTTTATGAACCCAAACCCTTTTATGCTATCATGCAAGTTTGTGGCTAAGTCTTTTATGAGATTATGCATGTTTATGGCCAAACCCTTTTCGTGATAATATGCATGGTTGTGGCCAAACTACCTTATGACCCTATGCATGTTTATGGTCAATTTCTTTATGATGTTATGCATGTGGAAGCCAAGCCCTTTTTGGCATCATGCATGTTTTGAGACCAATATGTGGCATAGCATCCTTACTATGTTGACTCGCTTTGCTTGCGTTGGGAAAACACGATTTTGGGTAGTTAGATAAACATGAACATGTCGCAAAATCTTAACTTGAATATGACATGTGTTTATACTTGAAAATATGACTTGAAAGATAACATGGAAGATGACATGTAAGTATGCATAAAACATGAGCTTGGGAATTTACCTATTAAGTTAGGTCTACCCTTTGGGAATTTACCTATTAAGTTAGGTCTACCCAAATGCTCGGAAAACTTGTAACATGTTTTGGAAACATGATGAACTTAGATAATATGAGTGTGGCCAACTCGAGGTTGGGTTGAGTTTGCAACGTAAAACTACCCGGAACCGACCGGCCTAACTAGTAGTTGCAAACAATAGGACCCAATGTGAGAAGTTGGTCATGTCGCGCTTAAGACCCGAGGTTAGACTAGGTTGTGGTGTAAATCTACCCGGACCCGCCCGGCTTAACTAGTAACCACAACAAGGTCTAATGTGGGAGGTTGAGGGTGCATTAATTAAATTAATGCCACATAATAGGGTTAAGTTAATTTGATTAATGAGGCTTAACCAAATATGATATGGACAAATGGGTTAAGTAATTTGATTAGGCTAATGATACTTAACAAAACATGATAAGCTTGGGTAGGTTAAGTAACTGGATTTGCCTAATGACACTTGACCATTTTTATACGACTAGTGGACGGGATTAAGTTAACCAACACTTAATCAATCCAACACGATAACGTGATAAGGTTAAGTAAATTTTCTTAATGACACTTAACCGTATAATACAGTTAATGGATGGGGTTAAGATTAGACTTAACTAATCTAAACAAGGTAATCGGATAGGGTTAAGTTAGCCTAGACTTAATTAATCCAACTTGGTAATTTAATGGGGTTAAGTTGAACACTTAACTAATTTAACACGATGATTTGATGAGGTTAAGTGACCTATACTTAACCAATCTAACTCGTTAATTTGATGAGGTTAAGTTAACCTATACTTAACCAATCTAACGTGAAAACATGATAAGACTAAGTCACGAATCGTTTCGAATACGCCTGACCGATTTGACTCGGTAATTGGATAGGGTCAAATTAATATACACTTAACCAATCTAAAATGATAATTAGACGAGGTTAAGTCATGGATTACTTGATATACTTAACCAACTTAACACATGGTCTGTAGGGTTAAGTCTTGGACTTGGATACTTAGCCAGTTTCGACATGTTTTGTAGACGGGTTAAGTTGTGAACTTAAGTGACACTTAACCCATTAGGTAAACCCTAATTCGGAGGATTAGGTAAATAACCATAGTTAACAAGGATTATGGAAATAAGGCTAAGTGGTAAACCTTAGTTAAGGGAAACTAAGTAATAATTCTTAGTCAAGGAAATTGGGACCATTTCTTAGATAGATTAGAACCCGATACGTTAGGTCAACGGTTAAGTATGCGTGTAGGAGCAGGCTATCTGATTTAGATGAAGGCTCCAGCGAACTGGGTAACGAAGCAGCGGCTTCGGGGAACGTGAGGATATTCTTGGGATCCCTCTGTGAGCTGCCAGGTCATTATACTAGGCTCATGAGAGGTTGAGGTCTGCGGTAGAAGAACCAAGAATATGCCTTGGTTGCTATGCGAGCGACCTAAAGACTGGGGTGGATAGCAGTGAGTCGACGAATACATAAGGTGCCCGAGATAGCAAGTTCGTCGATCATCTACCATCTTGAGTCAAGCGTGTACGTACGGAAAGGCAGGGGACACCCAACAGACCATAATTTGCTATCTAATTATGGGTGAGGTAGGTCGTAGGATGTGGGCTGACCGGAGTGTAGTTCTCATGCAAGATTTTCTCTTGTGTTGCCTTTCACTAGTTGAGGGAGGGGTCTCGTGGGACCATAGCCACGTGTAGAAAAGCAGACCTTAGTATCTGCATCGGCAGATAAATCTAAAGCTCCCGACCGAGTCCTGTATTTCTTGTTTTGCCCTGGGACAGGACTCGGATGGCACGATGTGATACATGTGCATACAGTTGTAGAAAAACGATTCACGATGATTGCGTGGGGAAAAGGGCGCGGTTGAGGGTTAGCGTAATCCCTAGTGGCCTAGGTGGTTTAACCCAAACCGAAATACGAAAGCGTGCGATAAGTAAGCGTAATCCCTAGTGGTGCTGGGTGGCGTAAGTCCTAGTAGTTCAAATGATGATTCATATGGAAGAGTCTAGCTAGGACAAGGGTGACAGTCCAAACGATTTCTAAGATAATACGACACGAGGAAGCCCGTACGAGGTACGGCAAAGGACTGAACTTATATACATGGAAAGAAACATATGATTTGAGTAACCTATATATATATATACGATATATTGGGTTGACATGGACCATTACATGACTTTGAGTAAGGGACATTCATGGTTAACTCCTAACAAGGTTGGGATACTAGTACGAAGGGTGCAGAGCAAATATACACGTTAGAACTAGGAAGAATATACATAATAGATTCCTTGGGATGTTAGACGGGGTAGATACTTTGGGGTAAGGTACTCGATAGAAACCTGACGATGGGATACCTTGACTTATCATAACACCATAGTTTATCATGATACCTTAGTTTACCTTGCCGCAGCAGTTCAACCGGCTACCCTGGTTTATCTATATTGTAGTTATCCTTATGTTTACTTTCAGTTTATGCATGTCATGTTACCTTTACCTGTTTTTATACTGGAAGTAGATAGGACTTACTCAGTCTTTTTGACTGACCCGTTTTGTTTCGCCTCTTTTCTTCCGTTTCCCCCCAGGTTTCAGGGAGGAAACAATGATGTTAGTTCGGGCTTCTTCTGCTTGAAGGTCATCATGGATGGCTTGGACTTCTCTTGGCTATGGCTACTTTACTGTTTTTACTTGGGGAATAATTTTTCAAAAAGTCTTTATGCTTCTTTACTATTGCAAGACAGGTTTTGTTGTACTCTGATGTAAAAGGCTTTAGACCTTATTTACTTTCATGTTATGAAAGTTTGATTTTACTTCCGCTATTTATATATGTTCTGTCTTGTGATATTTCTGTGCATGTTTACCAATAATGCCCCTCTAAAGCTAGTGCATTCCTTTGCGAGTGACCCTAGCGGAGGTGGGGTGTTACAGTATCACTTCCCTAAAGTGGTAACCTAAGGTGTGCACAGTTATACCTACTGGTGTCACGGTCGTCTTGTCCCCCTCTGCCCGGCCCTTGCACGCACATGTCCACGGTCGGTTTGCGCCACCCACACCATCCGTCTCGTTTTGGATCTCTTACAATCAATCGGTAAGCGTGCTCCTTCCCCGCCTAGTACGGAGTTCTTTACTTTGATACCCCTCCGGGTTACTGACTAAAATGGGTCCCACACAACATGATACAAGTTCTCCCCTATGTCTTGTATCCCCACTAGGTTTTCTATTGACTATGTATACCCTAAGGTGTCTTTAATTACATAGCCCTCAATCAGTTATGCATACCTATAGGTGTCTTTAATACATAACTCCTATTCTACCTATCGGTTATGCGTACCTATAGGTGTCTTTAATACATAACTCTATCTATTCCCATTAGTTATGCGTACCCCTAAGGGTGTCTTTAATACATAACTTTACTATTTTGCCCCGGTTATGTATACCATTAGGTGTCTTTAATTATAACCCTTTTTATCCGGTATAGTTTGTGGGCCTATATGTATTAATATTACCCACCTACCCATCAGTTGTACTTAACCCACCCACAATCCAATTCGTTTTACTTAACCCTAACTTATGTCTATCATCATACAGTTCATATGTATTAAGTTAGGTTAAGTAGTCTTTAATCAGCATTAATTAATTATTGAGACACCTAATCGTATTTCACATGCCACCCAAGGCACCCACTTTACCCCTCATGTCCTACTACATGTTTATCTGGTTAAGTGTTTCTTATTCATTAGGACCGTAACCTTATAAAGACCTCCCACATTAGACTGGCATTTGTGGTAGCTGGATTTGCCGGGCGGGTCCGGGCAGTCTTACACCACAAAAGATCCTAACCTCGTGTCTTTACAACTGTCACACATTTAATTTATGCCTAAGACCTCTCGCATTAGACTGGCATTTGTGGCAGCAGGATTTTGCCGGGCGGGTCCAGGCAGTCTTACACCACAAAAGAGCCTAACCTCGTGTCTTAGACGATTAATTACACAAGATTAATTATTCCCCAATTTGAATTAATCTCCCTATTCAAATTATCAAATAATTCCAAATTTAACTATGGCCATAATTGACTCAATTATGTCCATCTATTTATGGTATTTAAAATCATAACAATTTCATCACAAATTTATTTTATGCTATTTAAGGCATTTGTGCCAATTCTCAATATTAAATCTTCAGACTTCAGTTGCTTAAACATTCCTCTTTTGATTAACTAAGTTAATTAATTCTTTCCTTTTTATAGGTGTCAATACCTATCTTATTAACAATTTGAATTTCCTATCCATAAATGGTCATATTCAAATTATACTATTTTTACCCAATTTTACCCATGTCATAATAGGCAATTATTCATATGTTTCCCTACTAGAATCATGTGTCCAATTTACATAATCACTATGCCTATTACAAATTCCCCTTTTTCCTCATTTCTTAACTAGCGTAACCGTTTGCCTTTTTGGCGTCTTTGAGGCTACAAGGTAACCTCGCCATAACAATAAAATGAAGGGAATGACATGGTGATCGTTTCAGTACAATTTTGGCATAAGCATGACAACTAGGGAAAATGACATGATAACTTCGCATATCATTATGATTCACCACATAATTAACAACTTGCATAGATTCATGATTTTGCAACATAACAACTTGCATAGGTTCATGAACTAACAACATATGTAACACTGACATGGGTTCATGAACTAACAACATATGTAACACTAACATAGGTTCATGATTCACAACATAACAGCTTGCATAGGTGACTTGCATAGGTTCATGAATTAACAACATAATTAACAACTCACATAGATTCATGTTTTACAACATGTTTAACAACTTGCATAGTTTCATGAATAATAACTTGCATAGGTTCATGAATAATAACTTGTATAGGTGACTTGCATGATCTCATAACAATTTGCATAGGTTCATGATAACAACTTGCATAGATTCATAATAACGACTTGCATAGATTCATGAATTCATCACACAACAACTTACATAATTTCATGATCAACAATAACAATAAACTTGCATAATTTCATGATCCACAACAACAATAAACTTGCATAACTACAAACAACATATGCCCAAATCATAGTCTACCACGATTCACTTTTATTTATTTAAACCTAAAAGTGACTAGAACTCACCGAAAAAGGGGTCTTGAGTTTTGGGATCTGAATTTTGTGATTGATTAGAGTTCCCTTGTTGTAGACAATTTCGTTGTTGTAGTTTTAGGCTTGATTTGAATTGAATTGTTGTCTTTAATTTGCTTCTAGTTGGTGGCGGCTACTCTAGGGTTTGGAGTGACAACATGACGACCATTGATCTAATTTTGATTTGATTTTAGGGTTTGAGTCTACATGTCTTTTTATAGAGTTTAGGATTAGTTTAGGCCGTCCGATCAACCTAAAATTAATCTCAGCCAATCAGAGCAGATCAGAAACCCTAATGAGTCAGCATACAGTCATAAACAGGTCATCACTCAAATCTGCCCGGGAGGGGGGGGCAGGTCGACCTGGTTAGGGTAGGTCGACCCCCAGGTCGACCTGGCCCTGGCGGGAATTTTCCCGCCTAGCCCATCTGACTTTGAATTTAGAATTTTCGAAATCTATTTTGAATTTTCTGAAACTTCCGATGGCCATAACTTTTTCATACAAAGTCCAATTCACGCAAACTCGGACTCTATCTCAACCAGAATTCCAAGACGAACACAATGGCACAACCTGTTTCCCTTAATTCTCACGTATGAGATTAGTTATTCTTTAATTTGTGAACATTAACCTTGAAATTTACGCGGTGTTATAGTTTCGGATATCTCTACATCCAATACCTCAAATCGAATACTCTCAATTTTCTATTCAAATTTCAGTTTTTATCTCTCAGATATTTGATCTCCCAAATTTTCAATTCAGATATTTGATATCCTTTTCAAACCAAATTTTCTTCCCATTTTCCCATTATTAAATCCACAACTTAATTCAAATTTTTACACCCTCAAAATTTCAGAATTTTCCTTTCTTGTACCAAATTCTCATTCACGCATTACTTCGTATTCACACCTTCGACCGTAAATTAGCAAGCAAACAACTCCCTATGTATCAACCCCGAAGGCCGAAACCAACATCAGATCAACACTTAGGAAATTATTCAACTTAACTAATCTTCAGTCGGTTTCTAATTTTCTTTACCCCATTTATTAATTTCTTATCAAATCATCGCTTACACACTTCTCGAATTCAATTTACCAGTCTACTTCCCTTACACTCTGCATTCCTTCGTTTTTTACGTGTGGCTTTTAGTTCTTTATTTCTTGTCATTCTGATTTTTGTTAGCCGCTCACTATCCTTTGAAAACATTTCCAATTATTATATTCATTTTCTCTATTTCTAGAAAATCATTTATTACCATTGGAAAATATTTCCATGTATTTACACATTTTTATTTCATATAGAAAAATATACATTATTCTCATGGAAAACATCTCTAAATTTGTTATTTGGACTGTTAAATAAAACATCGCTATTCTCACTCAACTGCTGACACTCATTATCTTACTCCACTTAACCAACTCTTTCTATTGCACCTTAACCACTTCTTAGTCAATAATGAAGTCAATTAAGTTGGGGTATATTTACCTCTCAGACCTTAATTGAACAACATTATTAACTTTGAAACAAATAAAATTCATAGCTTTGAATAAAACATTCTTTCTCGTACTTCCGAATTTAAGTTAAGAATTCACTTCTTACGCTTTCAAAATATTTAACTTTAAAAATATACTTTATTTATAAATTTAAATACATAAACAATTAATTAATATATTAGATTTCTGATTAAAACGAAAAGTAAACAACACCTTTCTAAAATTCAACATAATTGACTTCCATATATAACTTCCTTTCGAATAATCTGTTATTCTATACCATATTTCGAACTTCAGAAAATCTCATCTGATTTATATTTTGAACTTCAGAATAATCTCACCATACTGGTTAACTCCATTTCCTCTATTTCCAATTTCGTTTGCAACACATTTGCTTTCAACCATTATTTACTTATAAAAGTAATAAATATTATTCCTTTTATCGAAATCCGAACTTGTCACATCAAACTAGCTTCAATTTCATTCAAATATGAGTTCACATCTCTTTAAAATCTTTACTCATTTCGCTTCATTTACAACTCTCGTCTACAATTCACTTCTTGTTAATAATTAACAAGTTTATAACTTATCAAATTCATATATTCGATTACACATTATTGGTTCGCAACCAATTATAATTTATCTTACCGAGTTCTGAATAATGCAAATAATTTAGTTATACAATTTTCCACATTCAAATTCCAATTATAACCTTTCCGATTTTTATTAATTTATATTCCGAATATCAAAATAAAATTCATCGTCTCATTTTCTTGAAACGATTTCTAATTTCCCCTTTTTCATTCAAATTCTTACCTGAAACTTATTTCCAGTCATCTTTGATTTCTAAAATACACGATTACAGAAATTGATTCGTTGATTCTATCAACACTTATTCTCCTTAGATACCGTTCGACGATGGATTCGGGATTCAAACCTAAGGAGACCTTATCGAAAAAAAGTTTTGGCAGAACGAGATTCGAAGACTGAGGATTTAGAAAATTTTAAATCTCAAAATAAAATTTTCCGCTGTATCAATTTCAAAATGCTAATTTTCAAAATATAATATTTCCAAAATAATTTACCTTTCAAAAATCTATTTTAAAATCATTCCATATCCAAAATTTATATTTCAAAACCCTTTTATTTCCAAGATCCGTTTTTCTAGTGCCGATCCTACTCATTTCAACCCCAAAAATACGCTTTGAATATACAAAGCTCTGATACCACTTGTAACATCCCGCCTTTTTGACCGCTTCAAATCAGTAATTAAACCAAATTGGAATGTTCAAATCGACGGATCATTATTTAACTTACAAAGTTTAAAATATAAAAACAACACAGAACAAATAAATAACACAATATTTAATAACAAAATAAATCTTTTATTTATCAATCAGACTTTTGATACAAAAATTTTCTATACAGCGGAATGAAAATGTCATTTGAATACAAGAAAATATTTACTGTTTGAAATCTCAAAGTGTGCTCATCATCAGAATCCCAGCTTCGCTAATCTTCGAATCCTAATCTGGAATCCTTAAAATCTGCACTGCTCGGATCTAACCCGAACATTCCATGCAAAAACATAAAACACTCGAGTCAGGATTAAATCATAGTTGAAGTAAATTAATTTCAATAGAAACTAGAATATAATAGTTAGTCCTAACATCGATTGTAACACCCCACCTCCGCTAGGGTCACTCACAAAGGGAATGCCCTAGTTTTGGAGAGGTATTATCGAGATAACATCACAGAATTATCACAAGACAGAACATAAAATAAATAATTAAGTAAACAGCGGAAGAATTTCTGAGCAAAACAGAACTTCATTTCATTCCAAAATAAACCATGTCTTTTACAAACATTTCAAGTAACTTCATTACAACTGTCTTGTAATAATAGCCAAAGAAGCAGTAATTTAAAAACAGTAAAACAGCTTATTCCCCAAGTGCAGTCAAAAGAAGCAGCCATAGCAAACCGTACATGCTGAGCCAAAGCAAGTGATATCCAAGCTAAGAGCTAGTTATTCCTCCCTGGGAACCTGGGGGGGGGGGAACGAAAGAAAAAGAGGCGAAAGGAAAAGGGTCAGTCATAAAGACTAAGTAAGTTCTAGTGACTTTCAGTGTAAAAATGGTTAAAACAACCTGTCATGTATGAACTGGAACTAAACTTAAGAATAGTGTCGAGGTGAACAAGATAGACTAAGGTGATCAGGATAAGTCAAGACAAGTCAAGTAAAGCATCACATGTTCGACATCCGTTGCATCGACTTCACAAGTATACTAAGCCCGTGTCACAAGTTAATCACGAAATAAATCCCACGGCCCAATATCATGAAATGACCCTGAAATGGGGTCTGACCCAAGTACGGGGTCCTACAGAGCGATTATCTAGTCGATCGGCTCCCTACAAGTTCTAGCTCGTCAAGTGTCCGTGTCATACGGCTAATCACGAATGTAGTCACCTGTGCTGGGTCCACCTTCGGGTGTATCAACCCTAGGGAGTCAACCCCTGACACGATTCAAGATGCACAGATAAATCTACGGATACCCAGTGTCTGCCCCGGATACGTGCACGATCGTAGTCCGCCGAACCTACACTGGCGTACCCCACTGCCGTCGTTCACCTCTTACAATCAGCCCAGTAATCGTGCCCCCACCCGGCCTAGCCCCAGGGTACCTTGATACATCTAGAGGGTTACCGCTGAAAGGGGTCGTGTCTAGGGTTTCGCCTAATAGATTAGGTCATGTAATTCGTGACCTATCCCGCCTAACAGATCAAGTCATGTAATTCGTGACTCAATCCCTTTCTAGTCTAGTCATGTCAAGATGGTTAAGTATGTCGTTTCAGTTCGCGACTTAACCCGCCTACGTGTCATGTCAAGTTGGCTAAGTGTTGTCGTTTTCAAGTTCATGACTTAGCCCTACAAATCATGTTCAAGTTGGTTAAGTTGTCTTTTCATGTTCATGACTTAACCCTAATTGGCATCAATTGATTCGTTAATGCACCGAACCACTCACATTGGATCCTGTTGTTCGTAGCCACTGGATTTGCCGGGCGGTTCCGGGCAGGTTTACGCAACGAACTCAACCCAACCTCGGGTCTCAAGTGCGATGTGACCAACTACCCACATTGGATCCTATTGTTTGTAGCAACCGGATTTGCCGGGCGGTTCCGGGCAGATTTACACTACAAACTCAACCCAACCTCGAGTTGGCCACTTTCTTGTTTTCTAAAGTCATGCCCATGTTCTTATCAGACTTTGCTATCATGTTCATATGTCAACTTCGTGCCCAACTAAGGCATGTTTAAGGTCAAGTTATGGCATGTTCAAGTCAAGTTTTTCGTGCCATATTTCATGTTCTACTTATGCCAAACTTCATAGTTTATGCTTATAATTAATTCAAGTTTTGCCTATTCTACCCAATCGTATCCCCAACGTATATAAACGTACTTCGTTCACAAGTATAAGCAGTTCAAGAGATAAAGGGGAATAATACCAAACATGTGATAGGCATATGTGACAGTTACAACATTACTTGCATAATAAACAAACTATAACATATCACATAGTTGCAATGCTGATAACTTGGCATAGTAATGATTCCAACTTAATTTAACATGATGATTTCAACTTTGCATCATAGGCATAATAATTATCGCGGCATAATAATTTTATTATAAACATGAAACATAAAAGGCATAATAATCCTAATAGGCATAGTGGATTCCAATTTATCATCTTAACATAATAATTCTCATAGACATAATGATTCCAATTTATAATGATTCTCAATCAACATGATAGACATAATGATTCCAATTTAGCGTTTTTAACATAATTAACATGATAGACAATTTAGCATAATTAACATGATAGACATAATGATTCCAATTTAGCGTTTTTAACATAATTAACATGATAGACATAATGATCCCAATTTAGCGTTTTTAACATGATAGACAATTTAGCATAATTAACATGATAGATAATTTAGCATCTTTAACATAATTAACATGATAGACAATTTAGCGTTTTTAACATAATTAACATGATAGACAATTTAGCGTCTTTAACATAATTAACATGATAGACAATTTAGCGTCTTTAACATAATTAACATGATAGACATAATAATTCCAACTTTTCATCATAACCTAGCAATACCCAATTTTTCATTAATCATGATGGGTATATTAACATCACAGGCATAACTCCATCAATAGTCATAGTCATGGCTTAATTGGCACCATAGGCATGGTTTTATCAACATAAAGGTTTCATAGCGATTCCATGGACATGAATTAGTCCAACTTGCCAAACAATTAAGCCCAAATGATTCATAACAACATCAAAATCATGACAAGTTTAACTTGCAACGTTGCCATAGCAATATTCCCAAAATTATAATTCAACGATAAATAATATGAACAATGGATTAGCAATAGTTCATAAATTCAGTTTCAATTCATCGCATGTCCATATTGTTTTAGCGTTTTTGCCTAAAAAGTAACGTAGAACTTACGATTGTGAAGCAAACAACCCAAATAAAAATCCCAAATCAAATAGTCCCAAATTCGTTGTCTAAAGCGTCGTAGTTGTTGTAGCTCCTAGTTGTAGCCTTCAAGAATCATCCTCCTTCTTCTATAATTTTATTCTTTGTATTTTTTTTATTTAGAGCTCTAGGTTTAATGGCGGCGGCCTGAGGCTAGAATGAAATAGTATGATGTTAGGCTAGGTCTTAGGTCCTTTTTATAATGTTTGCAAGTTGCTTTAGACCGTCGATGGAGCTTGATTCAACAATAGTCGTTCGTTTGAAGGAGAGGCCAATCCGGTGCCGCCACCTAGCCCTAGTGACAAAGCAGCCCTCTGAAAATCGACCAAACCTAGACCAGGCCAGCCAGGGTGGACTGGGTTCGACCTGGCTCTGGCCAGGTCGACAGCCCTGTCGACATGGCTAGCCCAGGTCGACAGCCCAGTCGACCTGGGTGCCTTATGCGGGAATTTTCCCGCCTTGGCCAATTGGGCCCGATTTTGAATTTTGAATTGCTTTTCTGAGCTGTTTTCTTATGTTCGAATTTTAAACTTAATTCAGAAACTTCCGGAGGCCATATCTTCTTCATACGGACTCCGTTTTTCGAAAACTCGGACTCTATTTCGCGTATTTTTCCGAGACGAACACAATGGCGTATCCCGTTTCCCTTAATTCTTTGATTTGAAATTAATTATACTTTAATTTGTGATTCTCACTGTTATAGAATACACGGGGTGTTACATTCTTCCCCACTTAAAAGGATTTCGTCCCCGAAATCTTCAAGTTAGGAGGAATGTATATCCTAACATCCAAACATCCATCTACTCATCCATCAAACACGAGTATCCATTGTCCTTAAAAGACTTCTAATGGTTTATGATCATATGCGTAGTGTGTGTATATGTTCCTTAGCTAATGCTAATGATCAGGCCTGATTGATCTTCTAAATGCAAAATATGTTTATTGAAATGAATCCAATATGTATGCAAATTTTTCCTACTATAATTCACAATTTCTACATGAGTGCTCAAACATTCAATCATATGCAACAACCAAATGATAGCACAACCAAGTTTCCAAATTAAATACTCATGCATATGCAATATGAAAATGTGCCTGAGCCGATCTAGTGCCTAATGTGTATTCATGCATCCACGAGCAACCACTTGCGACCACTTGCAACCATTTTGCAATCATAACATGTTTCAATTACATGTTTACATCCAAAAAGATTCTAACTATGGTTCTCAAGATAGGATCAAGCAGAGAAATAAGATAAAACAAAGCATCTAGAATAGGTTAACGATGTACCGCCAGAAGGTCCGGTCTGCTTCTCAGGGCAGTCTTTGCTGATGTGTCCAGTCTTCCCACAATGAAAACATTCACCTTGCTTTCTCTTCCTCTTTCTACAATCCTTGGCTATGTGCCCTTCCGTACCACAGTAATTGCATTTCCTTTTATCGCGTGAGTTGTTGTTCTTGCCTCCCTTCTCGGAGTCTACCTTCTTATTCTTAGAATCGGTAGGCTTGACCTCTTTCTTCCCTTGAGAGTTTTCTGCCTCTGTCTCCTTCTTGCCCTTATCTTCCTCGTTCAGCAATGCCATCTGCACCAACCTTTCGTACGTAGCTCCCATGGGTATATGGGTCATGGCCAAACTGTGTAATGGTTCATTCAACCCTTTGACAAAGCGGAGAGCCTTTTTGTGCGGGGTGTTGACTAGGTCTAGTCCGAACCTAGCCAGCTCGTCGAACTGATTAACGTACTCTTTGACTGTCATATTTCCTTGCTTAAGAAATAAAAATTTCTCCAACTGCAAACTCCTTTCGGCTTCTGAGAGAAATTTAGCCTCAAACCTTGCCCTAAAGTCCTCCCATGTTTCCACTGGTCTTTCTGCATTAGTGACTTCCCACCAGTAGGAAGCCTCACCTTTTAGTAGCCACACTGCCAGTTGTACTTTTTGCCTATCTTCTACTTCAAAGATGACGAATAAGTCCTCGGTTTCTTTCATCCAATTTCTAGCTGCCACGAAGGACTCAGTTCCATGAAAGTCCTTTCCTCCCATAGCCTTAAAATCTTTACATATCTTAGCAAAAGTGTTTCCCCGCGGAGGAGGAGGAAGAGGTGCTGCTGCAGCTGGATGATTTCCTGCAGCTGGGGGAGGAGGAACGGTAGGACCTGGCTGGGTGGCCCTTCCTTCTAAGAATCGTCTAAACCAACCAGGTATTGGTACGCCCTCTGGCAAGTTAAGTTCTTCGGACATGCTGAAACAAGAAGGATAGATTCAAAACGAAGGACAAGAGATTCAAACAAGGAAACAAAGGACAGTGCTAATGGCTTTTGGGGAATAGCCTTTAAAAACTTTTTCTTGGAAAATGCTTCTTTGTAAATGGTTTTGAAAAATTTAAAAGGTTTTCAAAACTTTTGCCCAGTCTTGGTAACCTTCTGCTCTGATACCAAGTGTAACACCCCACCTCCGCTAGGGTCACTCACAAAGGGAATGCCCTAGTTTTGGAGAGGTATTATCGAGATAACATCACAGAATTATCACAAGACAGAACATAAAATAAATAATTAAGTAAACAGCGGAAGAATTTCTGAGCAAAACAGAACTTTATTTCATTCCAAAATAAACCATGTCTTTTACAAACATTTCAAGTAACTTCATTACAACTGTCTTGTAATAATAGCCAAGGAAGCAGTAATTTAAAAACAGTAAAATAGCTTATTCCCCAAGTGCAGTCAAAAGAAGCAGCCATAGCAAACCGTACATGCTGAGCCAAAGCAAGTGATATCCAAGCTAAGAGCTAGTTATTCCTCCCTGGGAACCTGGGGGGGGGGAACGAAAGAAAAAGAGGCGAAAGGAAAAGGGTCAGTCATAAAGACTGAGTAAGTTCTAGTGACTTTCAGTGTAAAAACGGTTAAAACAACCTGTCATGTATGAACTGGAACTAAACTTAAGAATAGTGTCGAGGTGAACAAGATAGACTAAGGTGATCAGGATAAGTCAAGACAAGTCAAGACAAGTCAAGTAAAGCATCACATGTTCGAGATCCGTTGCATCGACTTCACATGTATACTAAGCCCGTGTCACAAGTTAATCACGAAATAAATCCCACGGCCAATATCATGAAATGACCCTGAAACGGGGTCTGACCCAAGTACGGGGTCCTACGGAGCGATTATCTAGTCGATCGACTCCCTACAAGTTCTAGCTCGTCAAGTGTCCGTGTCATACGGCTAATCACGAATGTAGTCACCTGTGCTGGGTCCACCTTCGGGTGTATCAACCCTAGGGTGTCAACCCCTGACACGATTCAAGATGCACAGATAAATCTACGGATACCCAGTGTCTGCCCCGGATACGTGCACGATCGTAGTCCGCCGAACCTACACTGGCGTACCCCACTGCCGTCGTTCACCTCTTACAATCAGCCCAGTAATCATGCCCCCACCCAGCCTAGCCCCAGGGTACCTTGATACATCTAGAGGGTTACTGCTGAAAGGGGTCGTGTCTAGGGTTTCGCCTAATAGATTAGGTCATGTAATTCGTGACCTATCCCACCTAACAGATCAAGTCGTGTAATTCGTGACTCAATCCCTTTCTAGTCTAGTCATGTCAAGATGGTTAAGTATGTCGTTTCAGTTCGCGACTTAACCCGCCTACGTGTCAAGTCAAGTTGGCTAAGTGTTGTCGTTTTCAAGTTCATGACTTAGCCCTACAAATCATGTTCAAGTTGGTTAAGTTGTCTTTTCATGTTCATGACTTAACCCTAATTGGCATCAATTGATTCGTTAATGCACCGAACCACTCACATTGGATCCTGTTGTTCGTAGCCACTGGATTTGCCGGGCGGTTCCGGGCAGGTTTACGCTACGAACTCAACCCAACCTCGGGTCTCAAGTGCGATGTGACCAACTACCCACATTGGATCCTATTGTTTGTAGCAACTGGATTTGCCGGGCGGTTCCGGGCAGATTTACACTACAAACTCAACCCAACCTCGAGTTGGCCACTTTCTTGTTTTCTAAAGTCATGCCCATGTTCTTATCAGACTTTGCTATCATGTTCATATGTCAACTTCGTGCCCAACTAAGGCATGTTTAAGGTCAAGTTATGGCATGTTCAAGTCAAGTTTTTCGTGCCATATTTCATGTTCTACTTATGCCAAACTTCATAGTTTATGCTTATAATTAATTCAAGTTTTGCCTATTCTACCCAATCGTATCCCCAACGTATATAAACGTACTTCGTTCACAAGTATAAGCAGTTCAAGAGATAAAGGGGAATAATACCAAACATGTGATAGGCATATGTGACAGTTACAACATTACTTGCATAATAAACAGACTATAACATATCACATAGTTGCAATGCTGATAACTTGGCATAGTAATGATTCCAACTTAATTTAACATGATGATTTCAACTTTGCATCATAGGCATAATAATTATCGCGGCATAATAATTTTATTATAAACATGAAACATAAAAGGCATAATAATTCTAATAGGCATAGTGGATTCCAATTTATCATCTTAACATAATAATTCTCATAGACATAATGATTCCAATTTATAATGATTCTCAATCAACATGATAGACATAATGATTCCAATTTAGCGTTTTTAACATAATTAACATGATAGACAATTTAGCATAATTAACATGATAGACATAATGATTCCAATTTAGCGTTTTTAACATAATTAACATGATAGACATAATGATCCCAATTTAGCGTTTTTAACATGATAGACAATTTAGCATAATTAACATGATAGATAATTTAGCATCTTTAACATAATTAACATGATAGACAATTTAGCGTTTTTAACATAATTAACATGATAGACAATTTAGCGTCTTTAACATAATTAACATGATAGACAATTTAGCGTCTTTAACATAATTAACATGATAGACATAATAATTCCAACTTTTCATCATAACCTAGCAATACCCAATTTTTCATTAATCATGATGGGTATATTAACATCACAGGCATAACTCCATCAATAGTCATAGTCATGGCTTAATTGGCACCATAGGCATGGTTTTATCAACATAAAGGTTTCATAGCGATTCCATGGACATGAATTAGTCCAACTTGCCAAACAATTAAGCCCAAATGATTCATAACAACATCAAAATCATGACAAGTTTAACTTGCAACGTTGCCATAGCAATATTCCCAAAATTATAATTCAACGATAAATAATATGAACAATGGATTAGCAATAGTTCATAAATTCAGTTTCAATTCATCGCATGTCCATATTGTTTTAGCGTTTTTGCCTAAAAAGTAACGTAGAACTTACGATTGTGAAGCAAACAACCCAAATAAAAATCCCAAATCAAATAGTCCCAAATTCGTTGTCTAAAGCGTCGTAGTTGTTGTAGCTCCTAGTTGTAGCCTTCAAGAATCATCCTCCTTCTTCTATAATTTTATTCTTTGTATTTTTTTATTTAGAGCTCTAGGTTTAATGGCGGCGGCCTGAGGCTAGAATGAAATAGTATGATGTTAGGCTAGGTCTTAGGTCCTTTTTATAATGTTTGCAAGTTGCTTTAGACCGTCGATGGAGCTTGATTCAACAATAGCCGTTCGTTTGAAGGAGAGGTCAATCCGGTGCCGCCACCTAGCCCTAGTGACAAAGCAGCCCTCTGAAAATCGACCAAACCTAGACCAGGCCAGCCAGGGTGGACTGGGTTCGACCTGGCTCTGGCCAGGTCGACAGCCCTGTCGACATGGCTAGCCCAGGTCGACTGCCCAGTCGACCTGGGTGCCTTAGGCGGGAATTTTCCCGCCTTGGCCAATTGGGCCCGATTTTGAATTTTAAATTGCTTTTCTGAGCTGTTTTCTTATGTTCGAATTTTAAACTTAATTCAGAAACTTCCGGAGGCCATATCTTCTTCATACGGACTCCGTTTTTCGAAAACTCGGACTCTATTTCGCGTATTTTTCCGAGACGAACACAATGGCGTATCCCGTTTCCCTTAATTCTTTGATTTGAAATTAATTATACTTTAATTTGTGATTCTCACTGTTATAGAATACACGGGGTGTTACATCGATGTTATATATATAATAAACAGTTGTGGTAACTGTTCATATCAGTTTTGTCTATATCCAGAGACGGACGATATCGGGAGTTTGCAAGTGTGCACGTGTATAATATACACGTGTACACTGCCTCGACGTCCCTAACCGAATATAAATCAATAACATGTGATTTTGGGAGCTTGCACATACACGTGTATTGCCTCAGCGTCCTAGAAATCAGAAATTACAAATGCGAACCCACCATGCTTAGTGACGATGATACAATGAAACCATGCTTCACTACACAGAATGGGGCGCAGCAAGTTATAAGCCCACCAACAAATAGAAGCATCAAATAGGTGGCAACTCAAGCTAACCAGTAGATGAATAAAGTGCATGATGTGTTCATGAAATCAACAGTCATGTTGCAACAAAGCAATCTTGAACGACATGACGCATTTCACATGAAATTAATGGAATAATTATTGATCACCGTGTTGCAAATTTAATGGCTATACCAACCTGCGCAGTCCAGGTTTTCAGATAGGGTAAAAGTTTTGCTGCGCAGGTATGTATACATTTATGCCAGTATAAGCAGTACACTTCACTAAAAGTGTTCAACATATCAAACAAACAAGTGCCAAATGAGTACAATATGTATACTTCACTAACGGGGTTCAGCATGCATCAATGAATGTAACAAGAATGTCAATATATAACTTCATTTAAACTGGTGCAACATGCATCACATAGACGCAACAATGATGTAAATATATAAACTTCATTTACACAGGTGCAACATGAAGTGTATCACGTACAAATATTGTCAACACAGCAGGGATTAAATGAATCCATGGTTGAATACCTATTTCTACCGTTTCTTTTTTTAGCAAGGACTGGTGTATGGCAACAAAGTGAACCCAATAAGAGAAATATATCATATGCATAGCCCAGCTTTTGCACCCAAACATATTATCATTTGTTCCAGGTTTCCATTCGAATTTCTTCCATTATTTCGTGATAGTTTAAATTGGGAAACAAGTTATACGAGCCTATGTGCATTCACTAATAAGTTATTACTAGGTTATACTAAAAAAAATTGGGATCTTAGGACAAGTTTACTTCTCAAAATTTATCCACTGTCTTAAATTAGAGACGTGCATCATTCAACACATATGACTATTTTAGTATGTTTGGACACCTAGGCTTATATTAGCAGATTCTTCATCCAACAACTAGAAATTTCAATATTTATTAGCATGCATCTCTACCAATAAATGGTTTCAATATATATGTATATATATACATATATATGTGTTATGAGCATACATATTGCACTAACAAGACAATAAAGTAGTTACAGGGACAAACCGAAAGTATTATATGTTAATCAATTTTCTAAGTACCAAATATAGTATCAGCTCTCAACAGAACAAATGTTTACACAGTACTATATATATATATTCAAGAACCAAGGAAGTTTACTTGGAATACCAAAGTCTGACTAGGTCTGCATGGACAGATAAAAGTAAACCGAACAGTACAAAGGGTATCAATGGCTTGTATTTGGTAAACTGGTGTATATATTGGAAACAAGTTAAATTTTATATATGTGCACATATATTACAATTCCATATGCATGTTCAGCATCAACCAAATTCAGAACGCTTAAATTTTAATGATGACGTCACTGAAATCAAAATAGATGTGACTAACTACCCACTCACGTTAATCTAATTAGTTAAAGTTTACATGGTTTTCAAGTGTCTGCTCAAAGATATAACTGCTCGTACTCCAATTTGGGAAAACAATAATGGGTTAACTCACACACTAATTGGGTGGTTTTAGGTGTAAACAAATGTCCCCTTACAACTCAGTAAAAAGAAAACAAAGACATTACTGGCTCAAATAATAGTCATGCAGGTTACCAAATTATTTTTGGACCTAGAATAGAAAAGTTCACTATTTTGTAAACACATGCATAACAACTCTTACATACAATCAAATGATCAATAATGATTGGAGAGCATGTACAATACCACATTCTGCTGAGAATGAAGTTTATACCATTACCAGTAACCTATGGAATTTGATTTCCATTATTTTATGAAAGACATTGAAAAATTAGAACACTTGAATTTTGAGAAAGATAGAGAGTTAAGACATAACTTCATTTACACAAACAGCGAGAAGGATTGAGTCAGAACCTTATATGGTTTCGGATCAGCAAGCTTAATTAGGTGTACGTGGAATGAACAGATCAAAAAAAAAAAAAAAAAAAAGAACACACAAACCCACGTATATAGAGCTGTCGATTTTGACTAGGTTTGTTTATCTCTGTTATCTAATATGTCCACCACGTTCAAAAATGTTCATGTAATAACAAAAGTAACTAACATATGAATTTACAACAGCAAAACCGTAAGGACTGGGTTCAAAGTGGTTTTCCAGTAACCAAGTAATGTCGCATACATAAAAGTCAAGGGTAAACGATCTACTAGATGAGCATTAAAACTGACAAACACAACATAAATTTTATCACCCGTTTACTGCTTCAATTGCATATGTTTTAGTGTTTATAATGGCAAGATTACTTCTTATATAACATATCTCAAGCCAAAAGAAAATTTTCAAAGTGACGAGTCAAACAAATAGCAAACAGAAGAGAAAAAGGGAACTATTATGTTTAGTGCGAACTAAAATTAAATCACTTGAAACAAGATTAATCGTGAGTCGAAACTCACCTTTGCGTCGAGAAAATGGCAACGGCAAATGGTAGCGATGCGTGTCTCAAAGCGACGACGAACCTAACCAACGATGGCTCCAACACCGAGGATGACTAGTTGTGGCGAATTGTTGAGGGTCTCGCACAACGCAGTGGTGACCACAAAGGGTGGAAAGGAGAATTATGAATTTATTTTAGGAAGGGAGACACAATCAAATTTGAAAGGGTTGAGGCCATTAACGAGTTTTCGAGAAATAGAATTGGGTTTCGACTATTAAAATAGGAAGAAAGAATGATTTTTTATGGAGTGAAGTTGGGGCAAGGGTGCGATTTTTATAGAAGGAAAAATTAAGGGATAAAAACGACGTAACCTTCAATAGGTTTAGCGTAGCAAAGTAGGTCGGCTGAAGTTTTTAACTGAGGCAGGTTATACTTAACGTAAGTAATATTCGTGTACAGTTAAATATAAATCTTTACCGCTAATTTATCGTTAAACGCCCAGAACTCATACTTAAAGCACAGTCTCCAATTATGACAAAAATTATATGCCTCTCTTCGTCTTCACGTTACAAATAAATTAAAATTATTTTGGTTGAAATCAGACTTCGTCTGTGCATGACGTTGTTTTAATTATTAAATTATTTAATGGTTCACCGATTTTATTCCGTTTGTTCACAAAACTACTCTATTCGATTCCAAACATTAAATTCCTATTTCTTTACACAAATACACATATTTAGACCAATTTTCATATATTTTAATAAATAAAATCTTAAATTCGTTTAACGTCAATGAAGTTTATTTTTAAATTCGACCATTTACATTTTCTAGTCGAATTTCAAATCCAATTTAGTTCAAATATTCAACAACAAATGTTTGATTTCCAATCCATCATTCTAAATAAAATATCGAATTCAATTCGCACACAAAACCCTATATTTGATTTTTCTAACCCATGTACCAATATAAAATTTATTATTCATTGTCAAATCTTTAATTAATCCGATATTCAGTTGTCGAAATTTGTGGGACATTACATAAAATATGTTTACTTAATATTTGAATTAAGTCAAAAGGAAATTTTAAAAAGAAGGATTTACATTAAACCCAAATTATATAAACCAAATTTATACAATGGGATGATGTGTTAAAGCATTGATTTTAAATTAGCGTTACTTAACAATGAAATTAAGTGAAATGAATGGAATTGAAATAAGATTTTCAAAGTGGGAAATGGTTGAATGCATAGAAAGTGGAATAATATGGATTGACAAGGAGTAAGATAAGAAATTAAAGAACTGGAACCTAACTAGAGATTGATTGAGTTGAGTAATTTTTTGAATGTTAATCTGATGTTGATTTTGGTCTTCGAGGTTGATACATAGAGAGTTATTCGCTCACCAATTTACTGTCAGGGACTAATGAATGTTAAATAACTAAAAAGGGATTTGTGAATATAAAATAGAATTTCCAAAGTAACGGAAATAAAAAATATTTTACGAAAATATAAAGATATTTTCGATATTTAAGGAAATAATGGAATGAACTTTGAATACATTTATTCAAAGAGAAATTTTTAGGTATTGTTTTCGAGAAAGGAAATAAAAGGAATGTCGTAACGATATTTTACGTGAAATTCTATTTGAATCCAAAGTGGAAATATATATATATACTTAAAATAGTTTTGCAATACTCTTAAATTGGAATAAGAGATAAATAATTTGTTTAACAAGATTTATGAGTTTAGTTTACCATTCGTAAATTATTTAAAATTTAAAAAGCCAAGTAATTCCGAGTACTAAATCAGTAAACTCATTTTATTCTCATTATTATTTATTTGATAGTTAAATAACTGACTATCAAATTTGGCCAATACGATTGTTAGCACTATTTCAAATCTCGCAAATATCGTCCGAGATCTCCTCCGAGGTCTCGTTTTGGGCTCCTTCCAAAATGAAACAGCAAAAATCACTCTAAATCTCCTTTCGAATATATCGCCCGAGATATTGCAATATCGAATGATATATCGGCTGAGACGAAATACTGGAATATCGTTCGAGATCTTAATTTTTTTGGTTAAAATTTAAATTTGTGCCCGAACTAGAACTATAATTAAAAAACTCAAATCTAACCATATCAATCTTTTTGTTATTTTACATTTTGCATGTTAAATGACTATATTGTATGTTCATATATGTCATACAATGCTTATGATTTTCATATTCGTCTTTTTACATACATGTTACTTATGAAATTATGTATTTGATGGTCTATTTATGTTGAATTTTTTAATGTTTTGGATCCTTTTAATGTTTCATGTCTAATAATATTTCTGTTTTAAGCATATTACGATTTAGAGTATGAATGATCTTTTGCAAAATAAAGAAAAATAAAGTTATTTTGCATTTTAAATTTGAGTTGCTATGTTGTTAATAACATACATAAAAATCATTTTGTTAAAATGTAATTTTTAATATATCATGTACCCCGACATTGTTCCGATATGAACTTTCAGACCCGAGATGAAAATCCGAGACGAACTCCCGAGTTAGACTCATTTCGTCCGAGATCTCTCCTGATACGAGACCGAGTCTATGAAATCCCCGAGACGAAACACGACCGATATCCGAGATTTAAAACCTTAATTGTTGTTAAGGAAAGACCGGGATCAAATTATATTTGAAAATCATCCCAAGCCATCACGTGAAGATGTTGATTGAAGATGGAGCATTAAAGACCGTTGATCTTCAAGAGCGGAAGAACTACTTGTTGAATTTCTGTGGTTAGCTCCCAGAGATATTTTGGCAGTGATTCTTCATGATTGGAATCTGCAGATTGTAAGGACTACTCGCTACTGATCCTTCGTGTAGCAACCCGGGAATTTTCGACACTCGAATCCAGACACTAACACGTCCCGTGTCCAAACTCAAGTACCGAAAACCCAGAAAACTAATAGAAAGAAGTTAGAGGGTGAGAGAAGAAAGATAGAATGATTAGAATAGAAGAATAAGAAGACCAGAATCTCACAGCGGAATGGATAAAATATAATAATCAGAAATACGTTATAAAAGAACTGTATATTACAACATCCGAGTATACATTCAGATCAATACAACACACAGCGGAAATAAACCAGTACCAGCTTATATATGGAATACATCTCGACTTCAACTCCATCTCTGTTGCTTCAAGCAGAAACCTGACCTGTAAATATGCTTGGTCTGACCCGAGCACATTTGATTTAAAACAAAATTCACCCGGATCAGTCTAAAATACTATCAGTGATAAATTCATACAGCAACCAACTTGTTTAACTATGAAATCCTTTTGAAACAAAGGATAATAGTAAGATCAGCCCACACATAAACACGGACGGTTTTTACCTTACTATAACCCAAATCGTTTTGAAATCAATATCTTCTTCTGATATTATCATAGTGTCTAAATACATGTAAATAGAATCTAGCAGAACGCTTGCATCCCACGCTCCACATATATAATATACAATCAAAACCGCGGGCGCTTATTGGAGATTGGATTTCCAACTATGACAAGGTATGGGACCACCTGCCGATAGTGTATCTCTAGAGACGAATACACTGGGTTCAACAAGAACGTCTTGCAACCCGGCCCACACATGACCGACCACTCATTTCTCTTGCGTGTATCGAGTATATTGTCACCTTACGGCTTTTTGTCGCACTACCACCGTAATCCCCGGGAGATACAGAAATGAAAGGAAGTAACAAATATGAATATTCTCTAGATGGTGACAATACACCCTAATGGGTGCGACCCACATAGCCAAGCTGCCTGCCCGATTTTTGTCATTCCCCGGTCGATGAGGCTTGAGGCTATAATCGACTTTTGAAGACATCTGGCCACCATTCACATCGTCCATACACGTCATCCAGGAACAGCATGATCCGAAGGCATCCTCCTACCGCATCCTAGGAATCACCCTATAGATCAGTAGCGAGTAGTCCTTGCAATCCTTACGGTCTTCAATTTGCTCCATCTCGATCAGCGTCTTCGACGTATTCGTATTTATTGGTCGGAATGGTTTTCGAAAGTAAATTCGATCCCGGTCTTTCCGTACCAATAACGTTGGGTCAGATTTTGATAGTAGGTTATTTGACTATCAAAATAAACAACCATAAAAATAAACACATCCATTGGTTTATACACAGCATCACTTGGCCGTTTAAAACAATATCTCAGTTGAAATACCCAAAAATGATATATTATATAATTATACTCAAATCCCTTTTCCTTATATACTTAGAAAATCTCTTAAAACAATATCATTTTACCCTCAACTAATATTTCAAACCTTGTTATGACATTTCTTATCATCTATTCGATTCAACAATCATTATGATATCTTCTTTGGATTTGTTATTAGAATACCAAAATCACTACTCATCTCTTTAGAATAATCCCATTTAAATCCTATTTCCAAACCTTTGAAAATATCATTTCCTAATCTTTGAGAATATTGTTATATTTCCACCAATCTCCTTTATTTCTTTTATAACATTTCAAATTCTCTAACCCCTTTTTGAATTCCATTTTAAGTCTGGAATTTTATCACATATATATTCTCCACATTTCAAATAACGTTACATTATTATTCCCCAAAACATCTCTACCATTACGACTAATAGTATCCTTCGATAATCCGGAAGTTGTTCAAGTTGGGGTATTTAATTACCTCTCAGACCTTGATCAACAACGTTCTTATCGTCAGATAGATGTCAGTTGTAATACAAAAACATATACTCTTTCCCCTTATCACAACCAATCCCATTTTACTTCTATCTTGGTGAAATACCCTTTCTTCTTTAATATAGTCCTATACCGCATCTTTATAATTACTTATCTCGTTTCACAACTGTAATTCAAACTCGGGTTAAACGTTTGATTTTCCCTTTCAAATCATCACTTCGACTATTAATAATCGACAGATAATCAAATTTCCACATTCACTAAAATAGAAATGGTTTACTTAACCATTAACTACTTTCTTTAAATAATGACTAATTAAATAAACAACTTCAGTTAACGTCGTTAACTTGTTCAACTCTAAACGATTAACCCGTTAATTAATCATTATTGATCTTTACATTTAGATGATTAATAATTAATCTATCTAAATAATTTTATTCATTGTGATTTAATATCGATATAAACCCCTTCTAATTGTTACGTTAATCCTGTTCACTTGAATTAGCTAAATAAGATCGTTCTAAATACTTACATAATAAGCACGTGCTTCGCGCACGGTAGATTTGGTTAAACCAAAACGACGATTTGTGGTTAAAACAAATCAATGTATATATGTGATTGATTTATTCCCTTTTTAGAAATTCTTTTAAAATAATATATTTAAAAATATATATTCGGTTATAGAATGAATTCTATAACCTCATTTCTAGCGATTCACATGACGATGAACCGATCGTTATAAAACGGTGTATATTTGGCCATTTGCTATTTATTTTGTAATCAATATTATATATTGATTCAACGCTCAACCACAAACAACAACCAACAGGGTTTTAAAATCAACGGGTTTAAACAGCTCATAAAATATGAAATAACAGCATATTAAATATTTGAGGAACCGGTTTGATTCCTCCTACCTGTTCTTCCCTGCAACACAGACTGTTAAAATATTTCATATCAGTACATAGAAATATTTTAAAGCGACGATAATATAATTAACATCAACCATTGGAGCAACCATAGGTATCCAATCAACCAATTAAATTATATGAATTTAACACATCCTAGTATTTCATAAATATGTGAGAATTAACTCACCTTATTTTTCAGTTGTCTGTTGTCGCGTTATTTCGTTTGTATCCAATCTCGTCCGAAACTGCACTGCAACAAAATGTTCTGCACTGCGATCCCATGGTCTCTTGTTTTCGTCTGATTCATTACTAATTCATTTTCCATGTCCCTTCCATTTCCCTTGCACTCCACGCTTGACCACTAGTTTCCTCCATACCCAACCGTAAAACAATCCATTCCCTTCTGACACCGATCCTTCAAACTCCAATGCCATGTTAGCACTCAAACCACCAACTCACCTTCATTAGAAAGTTGTTCCACTAACATGCGTGCACACTTCTATTTGCACGTTCATTTCTCCCACCAGTATGTCCCTCTACCATCCGCTCCTATCCCCTATTCCATTTTCTTTACTTCTTGCTTGCGGCTCCCCATGCATTGACCTTCCACTACAGACCTCAACGAACCTCTTGCTTCTTTCTTTCCTGCATGTATTCTCCCCACCCACATAGCAGTTCCGCACACCCCATTCACCTTCCGAGTTGGCGCCTCACTGCTTCCCACCACTGTGACATGCTTTCCCCTTTTTTTTTTCTCATTTTCGTTAAAGCCCATCAGCCCACCAAAATGCTATGGCCCGCCTCACCCTTCTTCTGTCTTCTTCTCGCATGTCCTCTTTTCTTCTTTTCAGGGACGTGTTCCCTTATTTTTTTTTAAACCTTCGAAACTTCTCCAGTCCCCTCCCCACTGTTTAAACTCGTCATCACCTTCTCCCCAAGGCCAAACCGTCGCCACCACCATTGGTTCTACACCCATGCGGTTCCACTCGCATCTTATTTCAGCTCCGTACTCATTATATTTTTCCTTCTCATATAATATAATATTAAAACAAGAGGTTGAGTTATGTTACGAAGGGGAGCCCTCATTTTGTATTTGCTGAGACCACGGAGACGGGGTATGTATTTATAGATGATAGTAACCGTGGCCATCATGGTTTAATTAGTTTGAGTCGCAAGTAATTGGTGTAGGGGTTGTAGAATAGCTGTGTCCATCTTCACAGTATGATTTCGTTACGTCACTTTCAGTGTTCAATGAATGATAGAGCGTTTCATTTGAGTAGCTATTGTGGTTTTTCTATGATGTTGCATAGCAGACGTAAAGAAAAATATATAAATAGGCTGTACATGAGATTTCAAATTCAATAGGTTGTATTGTTATGTCTTTTCTTTTCTGCGAATGGTGCTTTTCTCAGGTTGTTCATGGGGTAGGCTTGCTTACTTACTCCATCATGATGTCTTTTGAAGATAGGCTAGCAGGGTAGGCTTTAGGCTTGGATTAAACCTAACATGTGGAGTACTATATATATAGGGGATGGCTGATGGGTTTGCATATAGGGAAGGGATAGGATATACACAAAAAGGACATACAGGTTGGTGACAATTCGCATGGGTAGGTGACAGTATTGCTTTATTATATGTGAGAAGCTAAATGTTTAAGTAATGGGACGGGAAGTATAGGTATGCGCAAACAAGGGTAGATTGGTTCTTTTAGTCAGCCATTTAATTTGATAAGATTGATCAGGATTTCTCTTAGATTTTATATATTTTGATTTGATTTGATGATTTTGACGAACGATATTTAGTTTTACAGTTAACGTACCCCGTTATATAAAACTACGTATGCATACGACTTGCCGTTGACAGAAATAAATATACCATCGCGTCCAGCAATGTGCCACGATCTCAAAAATATAATAATATCGGTAGGTTAACTTATATTTTGCTATCCCAAAATGTTATTATAGGGTGCAAAATACTCCAAATAAAAAGTAGCTTATTTCGTGAAATAAAAATTACAGTAAAATTCTAAAAATTAAATTATAACTACGCCTCGAAGGACTTGTCCAAATTCGAAGCCAATATTTAATTATATTAAATAATCCGTTACGACGTATAAACGATTCCACAACGACTATTTCAAAAATTTGATTTGGACGTAAAATAAAATCTATAATATGAAAACTCTAATTTTCTCCTCCATTAGAAAAATATTATCAAATTGATTCGAGCGTTTCTTGTTTCACCGAAATCCGACTTAACACGGCTTCTGTATGATCAATTGAAGTTGAAATTCAAATTTTACGAACTACCACGTAGTTTTGAGTTCGTTTTATAATAACTATAAATATAAACGTTCATTCGTCGTTTCATTAGCGAATTTGATATAAAATACCAAATAAAATATTTAAAATAAATTTAAATATTCGAATCAAATAGCCGAAAAATCCAGGTCGTTACATTCTTCCCCCCTTAAATAAATTTCGTCCTCGAAATTGCTAGGTAAAAAGAATGCTCCAACCGCAAATATTTTTCAAAATAATTAATTCAAAATATTATCAAGAATATTACCAAGTTATAAAATTTTCGAAAAATTCGGCAGCACCTCCTCTGCACGGTTCGATTGAAACAACTACAACGCCACACTGGTCCTCTCATTTTGATCCAAAGAAATAAAAGCCAAGCGGCTACCCATATCGGGTATAAATTCAAACACCAAATCAATATATTAAGGTTTACCTCTTTGTCGGGCAACTCAATTTCAATTTCGAAGAAAACCAAGTAACTGCTCTTCGTTTTCCAACTTGTACTTCAAATCTGCAACCAAATCAATTCCATCGCCTTCTAAAATCTGCACTTAACTCAATTTATAATGCAAATAACAATCCCATTCCACTCAGCTTCTTCATTGATCTGGTTGATGAATTTTATTCAACCAACCCAACACCTTATATTTAATTCATTATACTGGGATTTATTTTCTTTCTTCAAATTCATTCTATTTCTTCTTAACTCGTTGTCAAATTCGATTTAACCAACTAACATTCAAAAATCAAACAATATACCAACAAACCAAATTATCCCACATTTAACTTAATTTAAGTTAAATTCCGACTTATTTGATCCTATATTTAATTCCATATTCAGAATGCTTCTGGTTATATTAAACCAGCCTCAATCTTATTAAATCCTATAATCAAATTGAGTTCTAATTGAATTCAACACTAATAATATTATAAGGAATTAAAATATCTTGGCAAAAATAATTTAAAATAATTTTATATCAAATTACAAATACGCGCTCTCGTATATATATACGCTCAACTCGATCTAGGGTATTACTAGCCCAATCTCTATCGAGTTACACCATAGAGCCAAGGTTATTCCTAAACCATTGCTCTGATACCAACTGTAGCGACCCGAGAATTTTCGACACTCGAATCCAGACACTAACACGTCCCGTGTCCAAACTCAAGTACCGAAAACCCAGAAAACTAATAGAAAGAAGTTAGAGGGTGAGAGAAGAAAGATAGAATGATTAGAATAGAAGAATAAGAAGATCAGAATCTCACAGCGGAATGGATAAAATATAATAATCAGAAATACGTTATAAAAGAACTGTATATTACAACATCAGAGTATACATTCAGATCAATACAACACATAGCGGAATTAAACCAGTACCAGTATATATATGGAATACATCTCGACTTAAACTCCATCTCTGTTACTTCAAGCGGAAACCTGACCTGTAAATATGCTTAGTCTGACCCGAGCACATTTGATTTAAAACAAAATTCACCCGGATCAGTCTAAAATACTATCAGTGATAAATTCATACAGCTACCAACTTGTTTAACTATGAAATCCTTTTGAAACAAAGGATAATAGTAAGACCAGCCCACACATAAACACGGACGGTTTTTACCTTACTATAACCCAAATCGTTTTGAAATCAATATCTTCTTCTGATATTATCATAGTGTCTAAATACATGTAAATAGAATCTAGCAGAACGCTTGCATCCCACGTTCCACATATATAATATACAATCAAAACTGCGGGCGCTTATTGGAGATCAGATTTCCAACTATGACAAGGTATGGGACCACCTGCCGATAGTGTATCTCTAGAGACGAATACACTGGGTTCAACAAGAACGTCTTGCAACCCGGCCCACACATGACCGACCACTCATTTCTCTTGCGTGTATCGAGTATATTGTCACCTTACGGCTTTTTGTCGCGCGGCCACCGTAATCCCCGGGAGATACAGAAATGAAAGGAAGTAACAAATATGAATATTCTCTAGATGGTGACAATACACCCTAATGGGTGCGACCCACATAGTCATGCTGCCTGCCCGATTTTTGTCATTCCCCGGTCGATGAGGCTTGAGGCTATAATCGACTTTTGAAGACATCTGGCCACCATTCACATCGTCCATACACGTCATCCAGGAACAGGATGATCCGAAGGCATCCTCCTACCGCATCCTAGGAATCACCCTATAGATCAGTAGCGAGTAGTCCTTGCAATCCGTAGATTCCAATCACGACAGAATCATCGTTAACTCTGGGGATCAGCCAGAGTGTTTAACAATAGTTCTTCCACTCATGAATCCTTACGGTCTTCAATTTGCTCCATCTCGATCAGCGTCTTCGACGTATTCGTATTTATTGGTCGGAATGGTTTTCGAATGTAAATTCGATCCCGGTCTTTCCGTACCAATAACGTTGGGTCAGATTTTGATAGTAGGTTATTTGACTATCAAAATAAACAACCATAAAAATAAACACATCCATTGGTTTATACACAGCATCACTTGGCCGTTTAAAACAATATCTCAGTTGAAATACCCAAAAATGATATATTATATAATTATACTCAAATCCCTTTTCCTTATATACTTAGAAAATCTCTTAAAACAATATCATTTTACCCTCAACTAATATTTCAAACCTTGTTATGACATTTCTTATCATCTATTCGATTCAACAATCATTATGATATCTTCTTTGGATTTGTTATTAGAATACCAAAATCACTACTCATCTCTTTAGAATAATCCCATTTAAATCCTATTTCCAAACCTTTGAAAATATCATTTCCTAATCTTTGAGAATATCGTTATATTTCCACCAATCTCCTTTATTTCTTTTATAACATTTCAAATTCTCTAACCCCTTTTTAAATTCCATTTTAAGTCTGGAATTTTATCACATATATATTCTCCACATTTCAAATAACGTTACATTATTATTCCCCAAAACATCTCTACCATTACGACTAATAGTATCCTTCGATAATCCGGAAGTTGTTCAAGTTGGGGTATTTAATTACCTCTCAGACCTTGATCAACAACGTTCTTATCGTCAGATAGATATCAGTTGTAATACAAAAACACATACTCTTTCCCCTTATCACAACCAATCCCATTTTACTTCTATCTTGGTGAAATACCCTTTCTTCTTTAATATAGTCCTATACCGCATCTTTATAATTACTTATCTCGTTTCACTACTGTAATTCATACTCAGGTTAAACGTGTGACGGCCCGCCCTGCACCAGCCTGCATTTCCTCCGAAAGTGCGCTGTACACATGCCCAGCTAGCACAGAACGGTCGTCAGAAGAAAAGAAAGAAGGGAATTAACTAATCAAGGAACCTGTAGAATGTCTCACAGCGCATGGAATAAAATATATTAACAACATACTTGACATAAAACAGGTGAGACAGTGCATAAGCTGATAACTAAAATAAATCATCAATCATCAGAGCAGCGGAAATCCAAATACAACTTATTACAATTTTCCAAATTTACTGTCTCTAAACAAAAGAAAGCTAAAGTAGAAGATGCACCAACAATGCCCAAGCAGTGATCTTTAACAACACAGGGAGAATATTATGTATATAGTACGTGGAAGCCTCCTGCTCGTCTCCGGATCATCTACCCGTGCATCACCAGCTAATCTGTCTCTAGTCTGCTCGTGTGAGCACCCAGAGTAATAAGAGGAGACATAAAACTCTGGGTCAGACATAAAGCCTGGTATGAGCGATAAGCATCTAAACAGAATAATAACAGGTATACTAAACCATACCTGAACCTGGACCTGCAACCAAAGAGTTAGTACCACATACCGTACAATACTCCAAGGTGCTATAATAAATAGTGTAAGAATACGGAGGTGGGGTGTGCATGTCACAATGATAGCAAACAAATCATCCATAGCAACCATCCTCACATCTTTCACTCAGTGCCTAAAGCGTACGATATCTACCACTTTGGAACACTAGACAAACTGAGGTAACGACGAATCCCGACTTGTAGAAACCCTGCTATGACCAAGCTAAACATATGGAGTCATGACCAAACATTTCAATGACCCACTTCATTGGTTGTAGCCCTTGGTTCTACCGATGCCATAATGGCCCTGAATCCGCCTTCGTACCTCCTACCATAGTGGTTCAAAGCTATAGACATCGATAACTCCTTGGCACGTGTCCCGCAGCAAAGCCCAACCATGAAGCGAACTCGTTGATTCCCATCTAAATCTTAAGCTCTAACTCCTCATTTGGACTTCCTTTGCATGTCGGGTTTTGATCGATTTGGAGTTGGTCTTCAAAAGAGTCGTCGCATAGAAGTGGTCCTGAATTCGATTCGGTTCGGGTATATACGTATAACACGGTTCGGTTCGGTGCAATGCTCCATGGTGTATTCCTGCGTGTGGTTCGGTTCGGTGATCCTTCCCCTTAGACGTCGGCTCGGTTCGGATGTCACGCTCCAGTCGGTTCGGTTCGTCCCTCCTCCAGCTTGCCTACTCCGATCCGATCTCGTCCCCTGGCCTACTCCGATCCGGTCCTGCTCCATAGCCCGATCCGATCTCATCCCCTTATTTGCTCCGATCTGCTTCGCTCCCTAGCTTACCCCGATCCGATCCGCTCTTCAACCTACTCCGATCCGCTCTTTATACTTCCGATCTGATCCCCTTGTCCACTCCAACTCTAAGTAAACGGCCTTCCTTCTCGCCAAGCCTCCTCCAGTGACAAGTTCCAATCCAGTTCGAATCCTCTTGGTCAGTTCACAAATCCGATCCGACCCCCTACTCCGATCCGATCCGGTTCGGAACCTGCACATTTCTGCAACTTTCCAGTGAGCTTTCTACGCCATTCGACGGCGTTTTCGACCAATCTAACTATTCTAATCAATCATAAAACATACCATAGAGTCATAGCAACATGTAATAGCAACCACAAACACCAAACAACAATCCAAATGAATCAAAATAGATCAAAAGTGGCTAAAACCTCACATTTTCCTAAAATCCTTCTTAATCATGTTTAAGTACATACTTAATAAAACTTAATCAAATCGTCTAAATTTTCTAAAAGAGGCATGAAATATTATTTAAGAATTTCTAAACATTTTTCCATAATTTATTAGTGTATAAATTCGCTAATCTTCACTAATCACCCTTAATTAACTGTAATTAGTGTCTAAACGATGCTATCACTCACCTTGGCCACAACTAAAACCCCAAAACTGAAATATTCTCTGATTTGGCACTGTTCCCAATCTTACACAGCAGCTCTACCTCGGTTCTCGTGCTAATACTCCTTGATTTGATGTTTGCTAAGCCTAATCTTCAATTAGAAAGTGATTAAGAGGTGTTTTGAAGATATTTAGAGGGAGGAGGCCATGGCTAGGTTAAGAGGAATGAATAGTGACGGATAAAAAATGAGAAAAAGGTATTCTTCAAACCCTAACAGCCCTTTTAAACTCCTAATCCCGAAATTCCCCTTTGGGCCTAGCTGTTAATCACCCGGTTAAGCCTAATTAAGCTGTTTTTCACCATCTGAAACTTGTTTCTGCCATATCTCCCAAACGGTGAGTCCGTTTGGCTAATGTGACCACTCTACGGAAAGAGAAACCATCATCCGAAGCCAATGTAAGTGGTTTCAGGTCAAAATTCATTTCCAGTCAAAAGTTATGGCCAAAACAGTATCAACCAGGGGTAAAATGGTCATTTAAAAATCGGGAAAAATCATGAACATGGGAAATGACCACAATAGTCGTCTCCCAAAGTTACATGACCATACGACTTCGTATGTGAAAGAAATAAATATCCTACGATCCTATGATGCGTAGAATACGGGTCGTTTCATTCTCCCCCCCTTAAGAAATTTCGTCCCCGAAATTCCTTAACCCAAAACATGCAAAAGATCCCGCATGCCTAACAACCACATACATCCATCAAGCATGCAAAACAAGCAAAACAAACCTATCCTAGCATGCGGAAAACTAAATCGAAGTCAAAATCTTACCAGGCAAAGAGTTCTGGGTGTGTCTTCCTAATGTCCTCCTCTGTCTCCCAAGTACAATCATTCTCGTCCTCGCTCCACTGTACCTTGACTAGCTTCACCGCCTTCCTTCGAAGTTGCTTCAAGTCGTGCGCGACAATACGGGCCGGCTTGCGGTTCCCAACCGCCTCGGGTTCTACTTCGAAGTCCTCTAACTGATCAGGTGAAATAGTCATATCTGAGTCGTGAGTGAACTTCCTTAGTTGGGAAACATGAAATACGTTGTGAACTCCCCCCATCTTCTCTGGTAAGTCAATTCTATATGCCAAATTCCCGACTAGTTCAAGAACAGGGAATGGGCCAACAAACCTTGGTGCCAACTTGCCTCTCCTGCCAAATCGTATTACGCTCTTCAACGGAGAAATCTTGACAAACACCAAGTCACCAACGGAGAATTTTAAGTCTCTTCTTCTCTTATCAGCATAACTTTTCTGCCTATCTTGGGCTGCCTTCATTCGTTGTTGAATGATCTTGATCTTATCTGAAGTTTCCCTCACCACATCTGGTCCAAGCATAAACTTCTCGCCAGTCTCTATCCAACATGATGGTGAGTTACACGGTCTTCCGTACAAAGCTTCAAACGGAGCCATACCGATACTGGATTGGTAGCTATTATTATATGCAAACTCTACTAGATGCAAATGGTCATCCCATGATCCACCAAAATCCAATATACATGCTCTCAAGAGATCTTCCAAAATACGGTTCACCCTCTCCGTCTGACCGTCGGTCTGAGGATGATATGCGGTACTGAGATGTAATTCTGACCCTAGAGCCTCTTGTAAGCTCTTCCAAAACCCACTAGTGAACAACGGGTCTCGGTCACTCACAATGCCTTTAGGTACTCCATGAAATCTCACTACCCACTTCATATACAATTCTGCTAACTTAGCTGCCGTTCTGGTCGATTTAACTGGTATAAATCTTGCACTTTTAGTCAGTCGATCCAGAACTACCCAAATGCTATCATGTCCCGATCTAGTCCTTGGTAAACCATCAATGAAATCCATCGAGACTTGCTCCCATTTCCATTCGGGAATTTCTAAAGGCTGTAACAACCCACTAGGCTTCTTTTGTTCGGCTTTAACTAGCTGGCAATTCATGCACTTCGATATAAACTTCCCAACGTCTCTTTTCATCCCTTCCCAGTAGTAAGTCTGCTTCATATCTCGATACATCTTGTTACCACCGGGGTGTATAGTCAGCTTTGAGTGATGACATTCTCTAAGCACTTCATCTCTTAATCCATTGACATTGGGTACAACAAGCTTTCCATTCTTTCTAAGCCATCTATCTCGATCAAGCCCATACTTGTTCATCTCCTCATCGATACCCATCTCTAACTTGGAGATGATTTCCAATAGGTTATGATCGTCCCTATGACTAGAGCCGATCCGTTCAATCAAAGTGGGTCTGATCGTCAAACTTGCTAACATTTCTGGATCCAATTCGCACTTTGGTCTGAAATCAAACCCCGCGATAAACTCCAGTTGCTTCCATTCAAGGAACATAGCCCCTAAGCTGGCATGTCTTCTACTCAATGCATCAGCCACCGCATTGCCCTTTCCCGGTGTGTATGCGATGTCAAAATCATAGGAAGCAAAGAACTCTAACCATCTCTGCTGACGGAGATTTAAATCTTTCTGGGAGAATAGATACTTCAACGACTTATGATCTGTAAACAGCTCAAATCTTTCTCCCAAGAGATAGTGTCTCCACATTTTTAACGCGAACACGATCGCTGCCAATTCTAAATCATTGGTAGGGTATCTTCTCTCGTGCGGTTTCAATTGCCGACTTGCGTAAGCTACAACCCTACCGCCTTGCATCAATACAGCACCCAGTCCGGTACCACAGGCATCCGTGTATACCGCCATCTCTTCATCCCCCTTAGGAATGACTAACACTGGTGCGCTTGTCAACTTGTCCTTTAGATTTTTAAATGCATTCTCGCACCTTTCATCCCAGACAAAAGCTTGATTCTTCTTGGTCAACTGGGTCAATGGTGCTGCTATCTTGGAGAAACCTTGGATAAACTTACGATAATATCCAGCTAATCCAAAGAAACTTCTTACATCTGATGCGTTTTTGGGCGTAGGCCAATCCTGTACCGTAGCCACCTTTGCCGGGTCCACTGCAATACCATTCTCTGATACAACATGGCCCAAGAACCTCACTTCCCTCTTCCAGAAGTGACACTTAGAAAACTTTGCTTTCAATTGGTGTTTTCTCAACACCACCATCGCTACTCTTAAATGTTCCTTGTGTTCTTCCTCTGTCCTCGAATAGACCAAAATATCATCAACGAACACAAGGACAGACTTATTCAACTGATCTCTGAATACCCTATTCATAAGATCCACAAAATATGTCGGGGCATTAGTCAGCCCAAATGGCATAACCAACCACTCATAAAATCCAGACGGCGTTCGGAATGCCGTTTTAGCTATACTCTCAGCTTCCACTCTAAGCTGATGAAAACCTGTCGCGAGATCCAACTGAGAAAATATCCTTGTGCCACTCAACTGATCGAACAAATCATCTATCCGCGGTAGAGGATACTTATTCTTCCTCGTCACTTTATTCAACTCGCGGTAGTCTACACACAAACGAAGGGAACCATCCGCCTTGGTAGCAAACACAACTGGTGCTCCCCATTCAGAAACACTCCTTCTGATAAATCCCTTCTTCAAATGATCGTTGTCTTGCACCTCGAGCTCTCGCTGCTCCCTTGGTGTCATACGACGAAGTGGCATCACTATAGGTCTGGCATCTTTTACCAAATCAATACGAAACTCAATCTCTCGGTGTGGTGGAAGTCCGGTCACTTCTTCGAAAACATCCGGATACTGGCCAACCACGGGCAAACCTGACAACTCACTATGCGGAATGTCGAGGGAGTTTAGAAAACTAGCCAATACCCCCTCACTGGGTAGACCACCAAACACTATCCTCCGCCCATCATCCGCTCTAGCTGTCACCAAAAAGCCCTCACAGTCTACCACCACCCCGTATCTTTGGAGCCAATCTACTCCCAAAATAATGCCAAACCCAGTAAAGCCCAAAACAAAGCAATCACAAACAAACATGCATCCATGACTCGATAAGACCACATTACGACAAATCATGCTAAGGCTAGTAGAACCACCAATCGGGTTCGTCACTACTAAAGGTCTATCGACAATCTCGGGCTCCAATCCCAACCTATCTACCAGGTCACTAGATATGAAAGAACTGGAAGCTCCGGTATCAAATAAAACTCTAACAGGAACATCATAAACAGAAAGCATACCTTGAATGACGACATTCTTTCCCTTCTCCGCCGCTGTTGGGGCATTCGACGAAGAAGGAATAGCATTGAGAGCATATGCTTTCACCATTTGCTTTTCTTTAGGGGGCTGTGGACACTTGTCCTTGTGATGTCCCATTTGGCCACAGTTGAAGCACTTCCTATCTGCTGGCTTGGCCCGACAATTACTAGCATAATGGCCCTTCTTACCACAGCAGAAGCACTCCACATCTTGCTTATTCTTTTTCTTCTGGCCATCCTTAGTCTGACTCTGCTTTCTTTTATTCTGGGAACCACCCTTGCCTCCACCACTTGCTTGTGGCTTTGGCTCATCTGCGGATGCAACCTCAGTTTTCGGCTTAGGGTAGAGACTTTCCGATCTTAATGCTTTCCCCACAATCGATTCAAACGTCTCATCAATGTGGTTAATAAGTTTTTCCCCCAAGTACTGATCCAAACTAGTTATGAATTTCTCATTCTTTTTCTCGGCAGTATCAATAAGAGATAACCCATATATTGACAAAGTGTCAAATTCAGCAATATACTCCGAGACAGCTCTGCCATTCTGCTTGAGCTCCAGGAATTTCTTAAACAGCATTGACTTCTGAGCAGCTGGAATGAACTTCTCACTAAAGCGAGCCTTAAACTGCTCCCAAGTAATCTGATCTTCGGGAGTAGCTGCCTTTATAGCATTCCACCAATTCATTGCCCGCCCTTGCAGCTGACGGGACGCTAGCTTTCTCTTCATCGCATCCTCGATACCCAAATCCTCGAAGATACGTTCGCGGTTATCCAACCAATCCTGAACATCCGTAGCCGACTCCGTTCCATGGAACGGCTTCCCACCAAGGCTAGTGTAATCTTTATTCAGCTTGGCGAAGTCGACTCTTGGCGCCTGCACTATTGGACCACCACCATTTCCACCATTGGGAGCTTCCCTCTGTACATCTCTAAGCATCTCTCTCATGAGGTCAGTAAAAATCGTCCTCATGTCAGCAGCATTCCCATTATTGGCTCCCCTACCAGCACCTCTAGTATATTGGCTCATCGTCAATCTGAAAAAGGAAATGATTAACGACTCCATAGTGGTGCTAGTGCAGTACGACTTCATCCATATACTACTAATAGTATATATATATAGCTTTTAAAAACCAAAGTAATCACAAATACGCTCTCTCGTATACGTATATTATCTCTCCCTGATAACTTCCCTAGGTTAACTACGCAACCTAGAGCTCTGATACCAAGTGTGACGGCCCGCCCTGCACCAGCCTGCATTTCCTCCGAAAGTGCGCTGTACACATGCCCAGCTAGCACAGAACGGTCGTCAGAAGAAAAGAAAGAAGGGAATGAACTAATCAAGGAACCTGTAGAATGTCTCACAGCGCATGGAATAAAATATATTAACAACATACTTGACATAAAACAGGTGAGACAGTGCATAAGCTGATAACTAAAATCAATCATCAATCATCAGAGCAGCGGAAATCCAAATACAGCTTATTACAATTTTCCAAATTTACTGTCTCTAAACAAAAGAAAGCTAAAGTAGAAGATACACCAACAATGCCCAAGCAGTGATCTTCAACAACACAGGGAGAATATTATGTATATAGTACGTGGAAGCCTCCTGCTCGTCTCCGGATCATCTACCCGTGCATCACCAGCTAACCTGTCTCTAGTCTGCTCGTGTGAGCACCCAGAGTAATAAGAGGAGACATAAAACTCTGGGTCAGACATAAAGCCTGGTATGAGCGATAAGCATCTAAACAGAATAATAACAGCTATACTAAACCATACCTGAACCTGGACCTGCAACCAAAGAGTTAGTACCACATACCGTACAATACTCCAAGGTGCTATAATAAATAGTGTAAGAATACGGGGGTGGGGTGTGCATGTCACAATGATAGCAAACAAATCATCCATAGCAACCATCCTCACATCTCTCACTCAGTGCCTAAAGCGTACGATATCTACCACTTTGGAACACTAGACAAACTGAGGTAACGACGAATCCCGACTTGTAGAAACTCTGCTATGACCAAGCTAAACATATGGAGTCATGACCAAACATTTCAATGACCCACTTCATTAGTTGTAGCCCTTGGTTCTACCGATGCCATAATGGCCCTGAATCCGCCTTCGTACCTCCTACCATAGTGGTTCAAAGCTATAGACATCGATAACTCCTTGGCACGCGTCCCGCAGCAAAGCCCAACCATGAAGCGAACTCGTTGATTCCCATCTAAATCTTGAGCTCTAACTCCTCATTTGGACTTCCTTTGCATCTCGGGTTTTGATCGAGTTGGAGTTGGTCTTCAAAAGAGTCGTCGCATAGAAGTGGTCCTGAATTCGATTCGGTTCGGGTATATACGTATAACACGGTTCGGTTCGGTGCAATTCTCCATGGTGTATTCCTGCGTGTGGTTCGGTTCGGTGATCCTTCCCCTTAGACGTCGGCTCGGTTCGGATGTCACGCTCCAGTCGGTTCGGTTCGTCCCTCCTCCAGCTTGCCTACTCCGATCCGATCTCGTCCCCTGGCCTACTCCGATCCGGTCCTGCTCCATAGCCCGATCCAATCTCATCCCCTTATTTGCTCCGATCTGCTTCGCTCCCTAGCTTACCCCGATCCGATCCGCTCTTCAACCTACTCCGTTCCGATCCGCTCTTTATAGTTCTGATCCGATCCCCTTGTCCACTCCAACTCTAAGTAAACGGCCTTCCTTCTCGCCAAGCCTCCTCCAGTGACAAGTTCCAATCCAGTTCGAATCCCCTTGGTCAGTTCACAAATCCGATCCGACCCCCTACTCCGATCCGATCCGGTTCGGAACCTGCACATTTCTGCAACTTTCCAGCGAGCTTTCTACGCCATTCGACGGCGTTTTCGACCAATCTAACTATTCTAATCAATCATAAAACATACCATAGAGTCATAGCAACATGTAATAGCAACCACAAACACCAAACAACAATCCAAATGAATCAAAATAGATCAAAAGTGGCTAAAACCTCACATTTTCCTAAAATCCTTCTTAATCATGTTTAAGTACATACTTAGTAAAACTTAATCAAATCGTCTAAATTTTCTAACAGAGGCATGAAATATTATTTAAGAACTTCTAAACATTTTTCCAGAATCTATTAGTGTATAAATTCGCTAATCTTCACTAATCACCCTTAATTAACTGTAATTAGTGTCAAAACGATGCTATCACTCACCTTGGCCACAACTAAAACCCCAAAACTGAAATATTCTCTGATTTGGCACTGTTCCCAATCTTACACAGCAGCTCTACCTCGGTTCTCGTGCTAATACTCCTTGATTTGATGTTTGCTAAGCCTAATCTTCAATTAGAAAGTGATTAAGAGGTGTTTTGAAGAGATTTAGAGGGTGGAGGCCATGGCTAGGTTAAGAGGAATGAATAGTGACGGCTGAAAAATGAGAAAAAGGTATTCTTCAAACCCTAACAGCCCTTTTAAACTCCTAATCTCGAAATTCCCCTTTGGGCCTAGCTGTTAATCACCCGGTTAAGCCCAATTAAGCTGTTTTTCACCATCTGAAACTTGTTTCAGCCATATCTCCCAAACGGTGAGTCCGTTTGGCTAATGTGACCACTCTACGGAAAGAGAAACCATCATTTGAAGCCAATGGAAGTGGTTTCAGGTCAAAATTCATTTCCAGTCAAAAGTTATGGCCAAAACAGTATCAACTAGGGGTAAAATGGTCATTTAAAAATCGGGAAAAATCATGAACATGGGAAATAACCACAATAGTCGTCTCCCAAAGTTACATGACCATACGACTTCGTATGTGAAAGAAATAAATATCCTACGATCCTATGATGCGTAGAATACAGGTCGTTACAAAACGTTTGATTTTCCCTTTCAAATCATCACTTCGACTCTTAATAATCGACAGATAATCAAATTTCCACATTCACTAAAATAGAAATGGTTTACTTAACCATTAACTACTTTCTTTAAATAATGACTAATTAAATAAACAACTTCAGTTAACGTCGTTAACTTGTTCAACTCTAAACGATTAACCTGTTAATTAATCGTTATTGATCTTTACATTTAGATGATTAATAATTAATCTATCTAAATAATTTTATTCATTGTGATTTAATATCGATATAAACCCCTTCTAATTGTTACGTTAATCCTGTTCACTTGAATTAGCTAAATAAGATCGTTCTAAATACTTACATAATAAGCATGTGCTTCGCACACGGTAGATTTGGTTAAACCAAAACGACGATTTGTGGTTAAAACAAATCAATGTATATATGTGATTGATTTATTCCCTTTTTAGAAATTCTTTTAAAATAATATATTTAAAAATATATATTCGGTTATAGAATGAATTCTATAACCTCATTTCTAGCGATTCACATGACGATGAACCGATCGTTATAAAACGGTGTATATTTGGCCATTTGCTATTTATTTTGTAATCAATATTATATATTGATTCAACGCTCAACCACAAACAACAACCAACAGGGTTTTAAAATCAACGGGTTTAAACAGCTCATAAAATATGAAATAACAGCATATTAAATATTTGAGGAACCGGTTTGATTCCTCCTACCTGTTCTTCCCTGCAACACAGACTGTTATAATATTTCATATCAGTACATAGAAATATTTTAAAGCGACGATAATATAATTAACGTCAACCATTGGAGCAACCATAGGTATCCAATCAACCAATTAAATTATATGAATTTAACACATCCTAGTATTTCAGAAATATGTGAGAATTAACTCACCTTATTTTTCAGTTGTCTGTTGTCGCGTTATTTCGTTTGTATCCAATCTCGTCCGAAACTGCACTGCAACAAAATGTTCTGCACTGCGATCCCATGGTCTCTTGTTTTCGTCTGATTCATTACTAATTCATTTTCCACGTCCCTTCCATTTCCCTTGCACTCCACGCTTGACCACTAGTTTCCTCCATACCCAACCGTAAAACAATCCATTCCCTTCTGACACCGATCCTTCAAACTCCAATGCCATGTTAGCACTCAAACCACCAACTCACCTTCATTAGAAAGTTGTTCCACTAACATGCGTGCACACTTCTATTTGCACGTTCATTTCTCCCACCAGTATGTCCCTCTACCATCCGCTCCTATCCCCTATTCCATTTTCTTTACTTCTTGATTGCGGCTCCCCATGCATTGACCTTCCACTACAGACCTCAACGAACCTCTTGCTTCTTTCTTTCCTGCATGTATTCTCCCCACCCACATAGCAGTTCCGCACACCCCATTCACCTTCCGAGTTGGCGCCTCACTGCTTCCCACCACTGTGACATGCTTTCCCCTTTTTTTTCTCATTTTCGTTAAAGCCCATCAGCCCACCAAAATGCTATGGCCCGCCTCACCCTTCTTCTGTCTTCTTCTCGCATGTCCTCTTTTCTTCTTTTCAGGGACGTGTTCCCTTATTTTTTTTTTAAACCTTCGAAACTTCTCCAGTCCCCTCCCCACTGTTTAAACTCGTCGTCACCTTCTCCCCAACGCCAAACCGTCGCCACCACCACTGGTTCTACACCCATGCGGTTCCACTCGCATCTTATTTCAGCTCCGTACTCATTATATTTTTCCTTCTCATATAATATAATATTAAAACAAGAGGTTGAGTTATGTTACGAAGGGGAGCCCTCATTTTGTATTTGCTGAGACCACGGAGACGGGGTATGTATTTATAGATGATAGTAACCGTGGCCATCACGGTTTAATTAGTTTGAGTCGCAAGTAATTGGTGTAGGGGTTGTAGAATAGCTGTGTCCATCTTCACAGTATGATTTCGTTACGTCACTTTCAGTGTTCAATGAATGATAGAGCGTTTCATTAGAGTAGCTATTGTGGTTTTTCTATGATGTTGCATAGCAGACGTAAAGAAAAATATATAAATAGGCTGTACATGAGATTTCAAATTCAATAGGTTGTATTGTTGTGTCTTTTCTTTTCTGCGAATGGTGCTTTTCTCAGGTTGTTCATGGGGTAGGCTTGCTTACTTACTCCATCATGATGTCTTTTGAAGATAGGCTAGCAGGGTAGGCTTTAGGCTTGGATTAAACCTAACATGTGGAGTACTATATATATAGGGGATGGCTGATGGGTTTGCATATAGGGAAGGGATAGGATATACAAAAAAAGGACATACAGGTTGGTGACAATTCGCATGGGTAGGTGACAGTATTGCTTTATTATATGTGAGAAGCTAAATGTTTAAGTAATGGGACGGGAAGTATAGGTATGCGCAAACAAGGGTAGATTGGTTCTTTTAGTCAGCCATTTAATTTGATAAGATTGATCAGGATTTCTCTTAGATTTTATATATTTTGATTTGATTTGATGATTTTGACGAACGATATTTAGTTTTACAGTTAACGTACCCCGTTATATAAAACTACATATGCATACGACTTGCCGTTGACAGAAATAAATATACCATCGCGTCCAGCAATGTGCCACGATCTCAAAAATATAATAATATCGGTAGGTTAACTTATATTTTGCTATCCCAAAATGTTATTATAGGGTGCAAAATACTCCAAATAAAAAGTAGCTTATTTCGCGAAATAAAAATTACAGTAAAATTCTAAAAATTAAATTATAACTACGCCTCGAAGGACTTGTCCAAATTCAAAGCCAATATTTAATTATATTAAATAATCCGTTACGACGTATAAACGATTCCACAACGACTATTTCAAAAATTTGATTTGGACGTAAAATAAAATCTATAATATGAAAACTCTAATTTTCTCCTCCATTAGAAAAATATTATCAAATTGATTCGAGCGTTTCTTGTTTCACCGAAATCCGACTTAACACGGCTTCTGTATGATCAATTGAAGTTGAAATTCAAATTTTACGAACTACCACGTAGTTTTGAGTTCGTTTTATAATAACTATAAATATAAACGTTCATTCGTCGTTTCATTAGCGAATTTGATATAAAATACCAAATAAAATATTTAAAATAAATTTAAATATTCGAATCAAATAGCCGAAAAATCTAGGTCGTTACACTTCGGGTGATACCTATGTAGGATGTGGTATGAGGGAACCTTCGATTCATCCTGTTACTGTATGACTTATATAGACGAATGTCTGACAGAGTATTTCTTAAGAATCACTTACGTTGATTTTCACAAACGTACTTCTGTCAGCTGTAGAGTATTTTAGTGGACGTCAATTAGTGATTTGGTGGATATGACGACGTGGCATTCAAAGTGGACGGAGATATGCTGTTCTGAAGGATAAGTTTAACCTCTAGCCTCATCAAACGGAAAATGGCAAAAAATCGAGTAGGTCACATGGCTATGTGGGTTGCACCATCAAAATGGAATATCATTACCTAATCTGGAGAAATTAAATGCCTTCGGTTGTCCCTTTTTATTTTTGTATATATTCTATCGATTCAGGTTGCTGGCCCCCCAACCGTGGTAATGATATATGCGGTACTTTCAAGCAAAGTGAGGGGTCGGTCATGTTTAGTCTGGGTTGCAAGATGTTCTTGTTGAACCCCAATATATTCATCTCCGGAGGTACATTATCGGAAGGTGGTCCCATACCTTACCAGAAAATCCATTCTCCAATAAGAACCCGCAGTTTTGATTGTATACTATGTATCTAGAGCGTGAGATGCAAGCGTTCTGCTAGATTGAATATTTATTTGTATTTAGACAATATTATAATATCAAAAAAGATATTGATTTCCAAAAACTTTTTGGGTTATCGTAAGGTAAAAACCGTCCGTATTATTGTGTGGATTTGGTCTTATGATTATCTTTTTCTTCAAAAGGATTTTGACTTTAAAAATCAAGTTAGCTGATACCTTTAAACTTAATGTGTTTTTCTCACTCTGGTTCACCAGACTGATCTGTCGTTTGTAATGCTCGGGTTAGACTGGGTTGTACAGGTTCAGTTTATCGTATGATATGAAGAGACAAGCTGGAGAAGTCCAGATGTGTGATATCTAGTATTTATTCCGTTGTGTGTTGTATTTGAGGACATGATATTATAATTGTCCAAATGTGTTGATGTACTTTGATGATTTCAAGTTTTATTTCAAGCTCTCAATAAAGATTTATTTCTATATTATATTTTGTTACGCTACGATGTGAGACTCTACGTTGTGTTGATTCTTCTTCTCTTCTTCTTCTATTCTAACATTTCTTTCTTTCCTATCTTACCCTCTAACTTCTTCTATTAATGTTCCAGTGTTTTCAATACTTTAATAGTCGACTTGGGGTATTTTTATGTCCATTTTCGGGGTTGAAAATCCCTGTTTGTTATAGTGGTATCAGAGCTATGCTTAGTAATAACCTTGGCTCCTTGGCGTAACTCGATAAAGATAGGGTTGGTAATACCCTTGATTGAGTTTGAGTGTTTATATGAGAGAGAGTATTTGTGAATTTTATATACAAACGTTTGTACTGTGTTATTTGATTAGTTCAAGCGTTTAGAAGCATTAAACTAGTAATCGATACAATATTGTTTTATAAAGAAGGTAAATGAAATAATTTTACCTAAAATATATTTTTGTATAGAAAAGAAATAATTTTATTAAATTAATATTGGTATTTTTGTTTGTTGATTGATTTGAAGGAAATTCAAATTTGGATTAAAAATTTGAAATGTTTTAATATAAACAGGAATTTTGCATATAGAATTTGTGAAGGAAATTTTGATATGAATTGAAGGAATCAGAAATTTAACTTAAGATAAGTTAAAACAAAATGAATCAGAATAGATGATTGTGAAATAGAATCAGAATTTAGATTTATAAAATGAAAGTGGAACGATTGAAAGATCAATTAATAATTGAATATAAAATGAAACTTAACCTGGTTAAGTAAATAAGTTAGTGAATTAAGTTTGAAATTGGAGGTCAATTTAATAATAATTAATTATTATTATGGTATGGTAAACCAAAATAAATACTAATGTTCGGTATGAATTAAATGATTGGTTGAGCTGATTGTTGTTTGTTATTTGGATGTTAGGTTGGTTGAAATAAAATCCATCAATAGTTTAATGAAAGAGTTGAATAAATCGGAAACTAAATTCCAGTATAATTAAATTCAATTGAAACTGCATGTGAATTGAAACTGAGTGATTATCCCCGGTATTTACATATACCTTCTTAAAGGAATTGATGCCACATGTTTGATTTTGGAACCAGTGTTGTTATACTTGTTGATTGGTGAAATATTATCGAAGAATTTCATATATATGTTACTCATATGTTGAATTGAGTAAGTACATGTGCTAGATGACTTTGAGGATAAATTTTGTTGCGTAGATCGAAATAAATTGAGCAAGTATGCTCAATAGCGCTCGTATAAGGTACGCGTACGCGAAAAAATAATTTTTAGGTTTTGAATTTTGTTTTCCGACCGTGCGGGTCGAGGTATATATATTATTTGTTTGTGCGTTATCGCAGATGTCACTCCGCACAGAGGAGACTCTGCCGATTTTTTTTGAGAATTCAGGGTGTTATTTTTTTTCAATATTTCTGAAATTTTTTATTAACAATAATGAATTGGGTTTCGATTTGGAATTAATTGGATTTTAAAGATAATGGAATTTGTAGCATTTTTCTTACTTTAGTAATTTCGGGGACGAAATTCTATTAAGGGGGGAAGAATGTAACATCCCGTATTTTTTGTAGTCAAATATTTAATTTAATTTACTATTTTAAATATTATATTTTGAAATGGATTTTAATACTGAAATCGTTTATCAAACGAAGTTTGAACATTAAATTTATATGTATTATAAATCGAGCTCAAAATGGCGCGGTAGTTCATAATATTGAGTTTTCAACTTCAATTGAATATACAGGATCCGATATAAGTCGGAATTCTATGAAACAAGGAACGTTGGAATCTTGTTGATTATAATTTTCATATGGAAGAGAAAAATCCAGAAATTGTGTTATAGGTTGTTAGTTATATCCAAATCAAATTTTAAAATAGTCGTTATGTTAATTGTTATTAAAATATAACGTTTATTAATTAATATAAAAGGTTTTTAATATAATTTGGACATCGTTTAACTCGAAATTTATGACATTGAGTTGTATAATTTATATTTGAAGCTATATGATATTTCTAGTTGGGTATTTATGACAATAATAACTTATTATTATTTTATTTGATTATGTTGGATTTTTATAATATTTTAATCAATATTATTATAAGCCTTAAAAATGGTCATATTGCAAACAGAATCTATTTCAACAAAATTAGTTTCATTGGAACCGTAGCGTTAAATTATTGTACAGTATTAAATTTCGTGGCATACCGATGTCGTATGTCATAACGGCATCTGTAAACGCCCAAATATTTTCTAGAGTGCGTAATTAATTTAATTTAGTTAAACAAAGGGGTATTTAAGTGTAACTTGAGCAGACGATCGAATTAAGCCACGCCACCAATTCTGTTGAGTTCGTTTCGACATTTAGAATCAAAATAGACAAGTAGTTTGTTATTTTTGAACATTGGTTATTTTGGTGTCCAAAATGACGTTGTTTGGCATATAAAAATAGCATACCGGGAAACAATCTCGGAATTCAATGAAATTTGTGCCGTTGGATTTGTATTAATTAATTATTATAAGATTTCGATTTTCGTGTCAATCGGACTTACCATTTGATCGTGGCAACGATAAACGTCTCTGTTTTTATTTAATCGTTTATATTATTTGACAGGGGTAACTTTAAAGAATAAACGACTGACCAAACGAACTCCCATTTTTACGAAACAAATTTCATTACATCCATAAGGAAAAGATCTAGTAGAATTTCAAAGTCTCAAGTTGATTGGATTTATTGTGTGATCGTGGGAAATTTAAACGCATGATTTTTAGCCGGTGATTTATATAGGACATTTCACAAACGACCTCGGAATTCGACGAAACCTGTCCCATCGAGCCCATAATATTATTTTATGCTAGGATTAGAAGTTTCACCTCAATTGGAGGTCATATATGCTTTATTCAACCCAATACTTACGGATAAGTTTCGTATAATAAAACAATATTAAATTCTTCCCACACTCTATATATAATGGATACGTAACCCTTAAAATTTTCAATCAAACTGTCCCATGGTCAAACAACTAAAGCTGCCATTTACCATTCACAAAACAAACGACCAAAAACCTTTGATCCATCTTCTCCTATCATCTTCCAATCCACGATTCAAAACAACAAATCTTCAACTAACAAAACTTCCTTCTCGTGGAGCTCCTGCAACTGTGCGGTGGTGATGAGCTCTCGTGTTGTGGATCGACTGAAATCAATGCAGTTAGCTGGTGCATTCGAACTTGAATTGGGTGTGAAGTAGGGAGTCGAGTTGTGAGCTACTGATTCTGAGAGTTCGGGAGGAAGGGCGAAGGTTCTGGTGATCTTGGATCATCGTCGGAGACACTGTAGTGGCGCGGGGCAGTTGAAATAGGAGAGGAGTGTAGGTTCTGAAGCTTTGAGAATGATGAACGGGTTTTGAAGAAAGGAAATTCAGTTCGGCCTAAAAATCATAAGTGGTTTAACCCTACTTGGTGAATTAAAAACCATTGATTTTAATTTATAGTAAGTAAAATCCGTGTTACTATTAACCAATAAAGAGTGGAAAGTGTCGGACAAAATTTTTGAAATAAGACGTGGAGGAACATGAAGTAACTGGACTGAAAGAAAATCAATTCAACCTATTTTTATGACCGAAAATAATTAAGTAAATTAAACTTGATTAAGGTTTATTTACTTTAATTAAGTCATGAACTTATAACCTCTGCAATTCGTGTATTTGTGTATTGAACAATTGAGCGAAACAGTGGAGCAGTGAAAACAAAAAAACAAGTCATCTTGAATATTGTTATAACCAAAGTAATTAGACATAATTAGTTATCAAATTAAGGGTTAGTTTATTTAATTAAAATCATGTATATTAGATTGTTGATAACTTTTTATTTTGTTATCAAAACCGAACCAAACAAAAGGCGAGAGGGCGGTATGGGAAAATGCTACATTTCGGAATTGACTGAGACGAAGTTGGAGGCTGCTAGAGATGATAGTTAAATTAAACTCCAATTTAATTTGGAAACCGAACTGTTTTCGCGAAAACGGAAACAAGGTGAGTTAAACTCACTCAGTTATTCCCACTTATATTTTATATAAGTCGGGTTTTTTTAATTGTATGCTATGGTTGCTAATGACTGACTGTTCGTTTGTTTGTTAAATATATATTTTTATATATTGACTGAACCGATTAAATTAACCGTTGGGTTAATTTCAATGAAAAACCAAATCGTTATTTTAACAATTGGACTCAATAAAGGTAACTTGCCATGTTGGTCATGTTTATAAAATAAACGTGTTAAATTTAATGAATTGTTTGAATTGTTTGTTAATGTTAAATTGTTTGATGTTAAATAGTCGTTATTTACTATTTATAGAAATAATCAGTTATTTTGAATCGAGTGATATCATTTTGTATAACCAGTTTAGATACAGGGAAGAACATGTTGAATGGATCAACCGGGATTCCTCAAACATATTAAATGTTATTTATTATCATATTATCATTATATGAACTATTCTGATTGAATGATTGATCTGAATGTTGACCATTGACCTAAAACTCAACATTTATTTTGTTTAAACCAATGGGCAATATTGGTTGGATAATTGGCAATATATGTCCTATAAATCAATCGTTTTATAAATATAGATTTACCATCATGTAAATCGATATAAAATGAAGTTATAAAATTTATTCTATAACTGAAATTAGATTTTCAAATCTATTATTTCGAATAGAAGTTTATTAAAAGAAAACAAAGATTTATTATTAATTAAGTTTATAGGTAATTATTAAATGATTTTATAAAGCAAATTCAGACGTTAATTAGATTTATAAGCGAAGGAGAGTAGAAAATTAACCTAACGGTTAAGATTTGAATAATTGTTTTTAAGAAACAATTAAATGGAATTATTTAAATTAATTATATTATTAATTAATTTAAAGGAATGACTAACTGGAATTAGTTAACGAGATAACCGTGTTGGGAGTTGACCACGTCAACCGTTTCAACTCGATTGATTTTTGAACCAGTTTGTTTTGAATAAATCTGATGAATAGATTAATGAACATTTGTTTTAATGTTAATAAGTTTTAAAAAGAAATTTACAAATTGTTTAGTTAATAAAGAAGATAACTACTTCTACGGTAGTTAATCATGAAGTAAATCTTTATTAATTAAATTAATAATAAATTAAGTGATTACTTTTTAATTGAAATTCATTTAAAAAGTAACCAAAGTTGAAATGAAATCTAATTTAATTGTGAAAGAAGTTTATGAACGAGTTTTATATTAAAACCGAGTTTTTATAACGAAGTTATAAAAGGGATTTTTAGGCGAATATGATAGCTTAAAATATGTTTACTTAATATTTGAATTAAGTAAAAGGAAATTTTAAACAAAAGGGTTTACATTAAATTCAAATTTTATAAATGAAGTTTATACAATGGGATGAGGTGTTAAAGCATTGATTTTAAATTAGCGTTACTTAATAATGAAACTAAGTGAAATGAATGAAATTGAAACGAGATTTTCAAAATAGCAAATGGTTGAATGGATTGAAAGTGGAATAATTTGGACTGATAAAGAGTAAGATAAGAAACTAAAGAATTGGAACATAACTAGAGATTGGTTGAGTTGAGTAATTTTTTGAATGTTAATCTAATGTTGATTTCGGTCTTCGGGGTTGATATTTAGAGAGTTATTTGCTTACCAACTTATGGTCAGGGACTAATGAATGTTGAAGTAACAAATAAGGGATTTGTGAATATAAAATAGAATTTCCAAAGTAACGGAAATAAAAAAAGATTTTATGAAAATATAACGATATTTTCGAGATTTGAGGAAATAATGGGATGAGTTTTAAATATGTTTATTCAAAGAGAAATTGTTAGGTATTGTTTTCGAGAAAGGAAATAAAAGGAATGTCGTAACGATATTTTACGTGAAATTCTAATTGAATCCATAGTGGATATATATATATTTAAAATAGTTTTGCAATACTCTTAAATTCGAATAAGAGATAAATAATATGTTTAACAAGATTTAGGAGTTCAATTAACCGTTCATAAATTATTTAAAATTTAAAAGGCCAAGTAATGCAAGTACTGAATCAGTAAACTCATTTTATTCTCATTATTATTTATTTGATAGTTATATAACCGACTATCAAATCTGGCCAGTAGATTGTTGGTATGGAAAGACCGGGAATGAACTATATTCGAAAACCATCACGAACTAGCAAATACGTGAAGATATTGATTAAAGATGGAGCATTAAAGACCGTTGATCTTCATGAGCGGAAGAACTATTTGTTGATTTTCTCTGGTTAGCTCCCAGAGATAGTTCGGTAGTGATTCTGTCATGATTGGAATCTACGGATTGCAAGGTCTACTCGCTACTGATCCTTAAGGTGATACCTATATAGGATATGGTAGGAGGGTGCCTTCAGTTCATATTGTTTCTGGATGCCTTATATGGACGAATGTCTGACAGAGTATTTCTTAAGAATCACGTACATCGATTTTTTTACAAACGTGCTTCTGTCAGCTGTAGAGTATTTATGTGGACGTCAATTAGTGATTTGACGATGTGGCATTCAAAGTGGATGGAGACATGCTATCCTGAAGGATAAGCTTAACCTCTAGTCTCAAAAAATGGGAAATGGCACAAAAAAGGGTAGGTCGCATGACTATGTGGGTCGCACCCATCAAAATGGTATATGATTACCCAATCTGCAGAAATCAAATGCCTTCGGTTATCAGTTTTTATTTTTGTATATATACTATCAGTTTGGTTGGCTGGCCCCCAACCGTGGTAATGATATATTCGACACTCTCAAGCGAAGTGAGGGGTCGGTCATGTTTAGCCCGGGTTGCAAGATGTTCTTATTGAACCCCAATGTATTCATCTTCCAAGGTACATTTTCGGAAGGTGGTCCCATACCTTGCCAGGAAATCCATTCTCCAATAAGAGCCCGCAAGTTTGATTGTATACATGTAGAGTGTGAGATGCAAGCGTTCTGCTAGATTGATAATTATTTGTATTTAGACACTATTATAATATCAGTAAAGATATTGATTTCCAAAACGTTTTGAGTTATCATAAGGTAAAAACCATCCAAAAATTTATGTATGGATTTGGTCTTACGATTATCCTTTTCTTCAAAAAGATTTTGACTTTGAAAATCAAGTTGGCTGATACCTTTAAACCTAGTGTGTTTTTCTCACTCTGGTTCACCGGACTGATCAGACGTTTGTAATGCTCAGCTTAGACCAGGTTGTACAGGTTCAGGTTATCGGATGTTGTGAAGAGACGAGCTGGAGAAGTCCAGGCGTATGATATCTAGTATGTGTTCCGCTGTGTGTTGTATATAAGGACAGGATATTATAACTGCCCAGATGTGTTGATGTACTCTGATGATTGTAAGTTTTATTTCAAGCTCATAATAAAGATTTATTTCTATATTATATTTTGTTCCACTACGATGTGAGACTCTATGTTGTGTTGATTCTTCTTCTTCTATCTAATATTTCTTTCTTTCCTATCTCACCCTCTAACTTCATTCTATTAACGTTCCAGTGTTTTCAATGCTTAAATAGTCGACATGGTGTTTTTGTGTCAATTTTCAGGATCGAAAATCCCTGTTCGTTACACTCACACCGTATAATCTACCTTTATGGATGTGTATGAAAAGGCAATATATGTTTCTTACTGCTATCGTTCCTAGCCCTAATGATCCGACGTAAAGAACTAATGTTTATTTACAACCATTGATTGAGGTATTAAAAACATTGCGGAATGAATGAGTAGAAACATATGATGTTTCAGAGAAGAAATTTTTCATATGTTTGCTTCTTTATTGCAGATTATAAGTGATTTTACAGCCTATGCAATGATTTTTTAATGGAGTACTACCAGCGGTCTAGCATGTCCAAATTGCGTGGAAGAAACACAATTGTTCTCTGTACTGCATGATAAGAAAATTTCATAGTTTGACTGTCAATGATGCTTTCTCTATGTAAATCATCCCTTCAGAGGAGACAAGAAAAAAAATTAGCTACTAGAGTAGAAACCTGATAACCACTAACGACATGGTCAAGAGAAGGCATGCACAAACTGGTTAGGGACTATCCAAAGATATATGAAACTAGAGTGCAAATAGAAATTGAAAGCAAACTGACCATTCATAATTGATGCACACAGTCTATTTTTTAGGAGTTTTCGTATGAGAAACATCTTCTGCTTCGTCATAATATTGATGTGATGCAAAATGAAAAAAAAAACATATTTGATAATGTTTTCAATGCAATTTTGAATGTCAAAGGGAAGAGTAAGGATAATTTGAAATCAGGGTGCGATGTAGAAGAATTATGCAAATGATCTGAGCTTCATATTAAACCAAATAACAGTAAAAAAAAAATGATGGCATATTACGAATTAGATAGTAATTAAGTTAAAGTTGTGTTAAAATGGATTGGAGGGTTAAGATTTCCTGATGCGATTTCATCAAATCTTCATAGATGTGTTTACTTTAAAACGTTAGATTGAGAGGAATGAAAAGTCATGACTGTCACATGATGATGGAAAATTTATTACCTGGCATGTTAAAAGAATTACTACCGTTAAAAGTTACAAGGTAGTAATGGAGCTTAGTATGATTTATAAAGATTTTTTCGACTACTTTAAAAGTGCAACATTTACGAAAACTTGAAGCATATATTCCTGTATTGCTCTGCAAATTAAAGAAAATATTTCTGTTTTTTCTAATGTTATGGAGCATTTACCTGTTCATCTCCCATCCGAAGCATGGCTTTTAGGCCCTGTCCAATATGGATGGATGTATCCATTTGACAGGTATACAACATGTTACCAAGTAATTTATAAATTGCATTTAAAATATGAAGTTAATGTAAATTAATTTTGCATAGATATATGAATCATCTGCTGGAAAAAGTGAGACAAAAAACACGAGTTGGATGTTAGATATATAAATCTTATATCGAAGAAGAAGCTTCGTTCTTTTTCTCTCACTATTTCAGTGGTCATGTGAATATACTATTTGAAAGTGTTCCCCGTAATGATGAAGGTGATGAACAGGATTCCTCTCAAATAATGTTATCTATTTTCAAATAACATGGTCGACCTTCTGGGAAGTGCGTAGAAATATGACTGGACGATAAAGATCTTTATGTAGCTAACACTTATATTCATTAATTTGTGCCAAGGTTGCACCATTTGATAGGTAATATGAAATAATAATTTGTGTTTTGTTCATTTCTATAACACATGTGCATGTAGAATCTAATATAATATTATATATATATATATATACAGTGTTTATGAATGTCAACATCTGAACGGAAATCTCAATAAAGAATTTTCCGATTGGTTTTCAAAATGCATTTACAAGCCAAAAAATTATATTGTTGATGAACGGTTGAAACATCTTGCAATGGGACCAAAAGGAGTGGTGAAGACATATCCAATGTATTTTGTTAAGAAATATAACTTTAACACCAAAGAATGGTGTAGAGAAACTAACTAATAATACAGATGTATTTTTTAAGGTTAGTGATGATCCAGAAAATCACATAAGTGATTTTTATGGCATTTTAACATAAATTTTGCAACTGACATATTTCTCACATCCCGTATAGGAAGTGTTTCTATTTGTATGCAATTGGTATTGCAATGTTGCAGGTTCTGGAATTAATGTGCACAAGGATTTTAACCTTATCGAAATAAAGCACACATCGCATTATCACAAGTATGATCCTTTATACTAGCCAAACAAGCATTGTATATTTATTATGCTCCTTACCCATCTCTAAAAAGAGATAAAGTAGATTGGTTGACATTTTTTAAAACAAAGGCAAGATTAACTTTCGATAGGAAGAATCCAGAAAAACAAGCTTATTAGGCAGATCTTGAGAACAACGAACTTATAATTACATACGATCATACAAAATTTGGAGCTTTGATCGATGATTCGAATTTCTGGCGGAAGAGTTTGACAGCACATAGGAAATTAACATAGAAAATGAGACCGAATCTGATCATAAGACAATGATGATTGATGTAAATGAGTAGTATTTATTTGATAATTATGTTACCATACTTTTCATATGATGAATTCTCATTATATTATGAAAATGATGCAACTATGAAACCAAATTTGTTTACTATTGTTTACATATTTTATGACATTTCCATCTATCATTTATTTAACAATTTTTTTTTTATTAAAAATGCAATGTAATCTGCTTATCGTTGGTACATGAGACCCGATATGAATCAGTATATACAGTTTCATTTCTATTTCCATTTCAGTCATAAGTTATCAATTTATATCATTTATGTCATTTAATTATGAAATATATTTCATTATCATGATATTATTCTCCTTTGAAATGATGTGTATATATACACAGTAATATACATGTCATCCTGGGGTAGGAGTTCATCCCAATCATCCTGAGGCAATGGCTGTGGTGCATCGCAATGTCACAGTGTACTTTCATAATGTTAGTACCTACAGTTGAGGGGTAAGAAATAAAATTTATTTGGCATCGTATTTTTTAACGGTATATGTACTTATGTCATTCAAATTAAAAAACAGAGGATTCGATCCACAAACATCAAGGATTGTACTGAATGTTTCTAAAGCGGCTTATCAGGGTTAGATGTCGGCTTGTTGGCCAAAGTGGGATACCATCCCTCTCGACATAGTAAAGTGTATTTGGAAGGACGTCATTGTAAGTTTATTTTTTTGTTTTTCAATTTTAATTATTTTTTATTGCTTTTGTAATATTTATCATTTATAGTGTAATCTTTTTTTTAAATTCTGAAACACAGTCTAAGTTAGACTTCCAAACAGATGATATGCAGCTCGCACAAGATTACTAGATGCAAAAAATGCGAAAGAATTATAAGGATTCCATGTATTAAGTGAAGAAACAAGGAAATAAACCAAACCGGATGGGACGAGCATACACAAAGGTTGGTTGCCATACTGAAATAGTTAGGAGGCGAATGTAAGTTTATTAAATGCATTTTTTCAAATATTTGATTGATAGATAAATATCGAAAAATACTTGTTCAATAAGTAATGTATTAAATTTTGAATGTGCAGGCAGAGTCCAAAAGAAACTCTGTAAACAGAAATAAAAATCCCAACGAGGAGGATCAAGATCATTCCAGTAGTATCGACACAAGTCGTAAATTTATAGAATGCGATTGTAAATAGTTGTTATACTTTTTTTTGGCATAGCCGACCGGTTTTTAAGGTGACCGCAAACACCTTTTATTATGACTAATAATAAAAAAAATACAATATAATACATATAAATGTAGTTAGCAGTCAGCTACATTCGGTTTTTAAGGTGAACTGTCCACCACTTACGGAGTTTATAGTGTTCCGTCCACTCTAACTATACAAGCTTAGGATACTGGAGCTAGCTAATTTACTGGACTATAAAAATTGTCTTAACTCTCCACATAGGGATAGAATGAGTACATTACATGCTTCACATAGGCTTATTACATATGGAATAAAACAATAGACAGTACAAGACTGTAATAAAACAATATAAATACTCGATCAAATTATAAGACTAGATTGTAGTAGGAATAGCCAGTGATGTGCCAAATAAAATCAACAAATAAAATCAACTGTCCCTGAGATTCTCTGTCCTCCTTTACCCAACCAATCAACACCCCTGAATTCCACCATTTTGCAATTAAACCCTATTTTATTCATGGAATTAACTGAAAAAAGATAAAAATTAGGGATTCTTATTGGTTGGGTACAGGAGACAACATCACTATTTTCTCTCACACACCGATGATAAGCAATGTACAAGCGCACAAACATACATCACCGCCCAGTATTACCACATAAATTACTTAACAATCTTTACTTAAGCCCAAAACTGAATTAGACTCACTCCGGCAAGCGAACCACCAACTGACAAGATCAGCAAAGATCTGTGCTGAGGCATCACACGCATTGCCAATATTCTCAGTGATGACCCGGCCAAACAGGTTCAAAACAATCAAGGACAAAAGAGAGATCATTTCAGACAAGATTTGAGACCCTCAACGAAGAAGATAACCCTAACACCATATCAGGACAACTAATTACTCCCAGAGACACAAAATTGAAAATCCAGAGTACTTCCAACAAGATGAAAAACGTGATGAACATTGAATACCATTAATGCATTATGATCCATCACAGACGAAACATCGAGACACGAAATCAAATACACTAAAAGAGTTACTGCTCACCGTGTTCACTCCACGTCAGAGACAAACTCCCAGTCTATGCGGACTGGCCAGTTGAAGAACTCAAGAGTAATTGCTGGAACTACTGCGTAAAGGAGGAAGCTGCTTCAGATTCGATTTCTGCAGGTAGTTAGCTCAGATCTGATAAGGAGGAAGTATATCGGTCAGCGACTCTCAAATCGAATTCCATGGCAAAGCTTAGCGTAGAAAGAGATAAATAGGTTATCTAGGAGCACCACGTACAACGAAAGCAAGATAGAGTGGAGATTGTGTGGAGACAAGGATGAAGAAAGAGGCGATTTTATGGAGAGATCAGAAGTAAGTAGAAAGGATGAAGGAAAATTATCATGTCGCCAGGCTTAGGGTCCCGTGAAATATGTGGACACATTTACCGTATGCATGCCGTCGAACATGTAAATCCGGACAGGACAGTTTCATAGGCACAATCATAAATCCAGCAAGAGCCACGTAAACATATTTCAATTTATTTAGTATTAGTGATTACTTTAGTTATTAAACTATAATAAATAAGATATAATATTAAATTTAGCTACATACTTATTTTTTCATGCATGAAAAGTTTATGGGGCATCGCAAGAAAATGTTGGCTGATACGAGTCGAGAGCGGCTGATGAAGGATGAGGAAGATGTTATATTTGAGTCAGTTATGGATTCGCTGCCATGAAGAATAAGATATGGATTTGGCAATCAAGCGGTAAGTAAATACATTAAGGATTAGGAAAAATTACATAATGAATTTCTTATTTTCGAGTTCAGGTTTGTGCATAAACTAAGTTATATGATTATTACAGGCTAACAGCCAGAGATGAAGCCGACTGACCTGAGCCAACATCGATCTAGCAGAGATCGACAATTTGAGGGCTAGAGTGGCGCAGCTGGAGGATCAGAAGCATCTCAGGCCAGAGAGATGACACAGTTGTTGGTTTAGCATATTATCGAGTTCATGTAGCAGTATGGTGGCCGCTTTCCTTCCTCTGCGGTCTCTGGATGGTCTGCGGACAAGTGACTTCCTTTAGAGGTACATTTTTTTGTATTAGTATGACTCAATGGATGGCATATTTGTCAGATGTTATGTACATGTATTATATGATGGTAGACTTGGGTGGTTGGTTGGTTGTATGATGATAGACTTGATGTTGTGGTTGTTGTGGATATTATGTATTGTATGGTTGTTTGACTGTTGATGATGAAGTTTGATTTGATTTATATAGTTTTTTTGGTTTGGTGAATCGTGTGTAGTCTGCTTTTGATTTTTGGATGGAATAATGCATATTGGATATTGCATAGTATTGCTGTTATACTGTTTGTAAGTAAAATGTGACTAGAAAGATGTATTGCACCAGAATTAAAAAAAACTTCATGTATTCCGACGACTTCTGACGGTTCCCTATGGCTTTTGGGTTTCTTAATCCGATGATTTCCGGCAGCGCTTGACACGTGTTGGAAACCGTCAGAAAAGACTTCGACGAGCTATGTCGAAATCCATCAGAAATACTGTCCTTCGACACTTTTATTGTGATGACATATTCTGACGGCTTCTGATGGCCGCTGACGATTTTGAGACATCGGAATAGTTGTGCTTCCTCGTAGTGTAAAAAGAAGCTGAAGCAAATGGAATTGATCCTAATGCACATAAACCAATATATGAAATCGAAATATTAGAAGCTAGCAGCTAATTGATAGATGAACATATAACCCATCTGTTAATTCCAAGTGAAGGCTCATTTTCAAACCCATGCAACGTAGGCCACAGTAAAAATTCAAGCATATGGTACAATCAAAGTTCTAAGCATTTCAATATGAACCCTGAGTTCAATTCAAGCGCAATGGGATTTTGGTACGGGGAAAATGGAAATATTAGTAATAATACTTCTAACAGTTGCAGCAATAATGATTTTATGTTCGATACAGGTTCAATATTTCAGCCATTGAATTTGAGTTCTGATAAAGAAACTCATTTTAAACTCAGTTTGCTCTTTGAAGTGAAAATGAGGACCTTAGTTGGTTGGATATTCTTACAGGTCACTTCAGACTCAGACAACAATGCAAAATAACATTTAAGATTTGTATGGTGATGTAAAACATAAAGGGCAGTTTACTATTGATGGCCCCAGTAACTGGCCTTATGATAGGCCATGTTGAAAGAAAAAAAACCGTATTGCAGGAAATCTACCTTACTTCCCCACTATATCGAATTATATATCCATTTACTTTGAAAAGATTATAGTTTGCTATATCAGATAATTTCATATTATTACAAAAGAACATGGTAATTTTCTAATTCGAGAATGAAACAGTAGCCTTATAAAAAAAATTATATTTTGGAAAGAGACAACATTACCGCAATCCAGTTCCATCACATTTTTAAAGAAATGTTATAACATGAAAGAATATATGCTTTATTGTTTGTCTTTTTTTAAAGAAGAAGCATGCATAAAGAATTAAACATTAAAAATATGAGAACATAAAACTCCTGCCGCTTAGTACATCCCTTGTGAAATTAGAAATTCAAAACCAACACCACTAATTCTCTCTATGTTTCTATTCACCATATCCATTTCTCATGAAGTATAGATGGATTGAAGCATAGCCAAAGGCATCTATGACCCCTAATGTATTTAATTACTTTGGTTCAACCTCGTCATTTTTCTTATCAGAGCATTTCAATATGTGCTTGCGATCGACGATCCTGGACATCCAATAACCTTTATTGGGAGGGTTAGGAATGTGCTTGCCTATGTACTCTTCATGGGTATTCGAAACAAGAAATCCATTTCGACTCGTTTTAAACAGCATAGGCAAATAGTCTATATTTCCATAGCAAAACACGGATCGTTTGAAGTGCCAAACATGACTACTCGGTCCTTGAATACTCGCGTAAGTAATCACACAAACCTTAGAAGAATGAGCAGGCGACCACTTTGTTTTGTGCATCTCATAGTGCAATCACCCTACTGCTATTGGATTAGTGAAATTAACAAAAGTATACCCTAAATTGTTCTGAGTTTTGAAATCGATTGGAGGATAGAAGAAATCAAACTCAGAGGTAACCTGATTTTTATAGCCACCATGAGCTTGGATATTCTGGGTTATCCTCTTGCAGTGATCATCACTAATTTCAAGCATCTTCCTTTTATCAAATTTAGTGGGAATGTTTTTTATCATGACAGTAGTTCTAGTGTCATTGTAATCAAGCTCTCCTTTGAAGTCAAACTCATTTTCATCAAAAAATAATTTTTCGTTAACACTATCCTTTTTTTTGACCACACCATGACTAAGTTCTCCATTTTTCTCATTTACCTGGATTCTCGTCTACCCGGGAAAACATTTGGTAGCTTGTTTAATTATCTTACTCAATCAAAATAACAGACCCAGGTTGAGGAGGTTTTGGATGGTAGATGTAAAATGGGTAGATATAGGAATTGTGTAGCATGTTTATGTTTTATTATATAACATTCTACAAAAGTTTCAATATATTTGTTTAATTCAATAATAAGGTGTGCTAACTTATTTTGACTTCTACTTAACAAAGTATATATACTTAGGTTCTAAAAAAAGAAAGAAAAAAAGATTTTATTTTTTTTTGAAAAAAAAGTGTTGTTAAAAGATATCTTCATCATTTTGACAACTGTTAGACCAAAATCTGGGCCTAACACCTAATTGCAGATCTCAGATCACAGAATGCAGTAAACAGTAAATAAAGAGGAGACACACGAAGTTTTTATAGTGGTTCGACTCACACCAAGCCAACGTCCACTTTATCTCTTCTTAAATCCTAAGAAGTTACAAGTACAATTCTCTCGGTTTGTACACGAAATTCTCGTGTTTACGATAAAAAGTGGTAAGAAATCATAAGATTATACATGAAATCCTCGTGTTATGATGTGGAATTTGGCTCCTTTGCTGTTGAAAATGCTTTGCAGAGAGCAATGGTGGAAGCCGTGAGGTGTTAGAGCCAAAAGATCCTTCAAAATGCCTTCAAATGGTGTATTGATAGCTGTAGGAGAGCTTCTGGAAAGACCGGTTCGTGATGGGGTACATGGCATCCGATCCAGGAAAATAGGAGTGTGAATAGACTTGAGAATAGGTCAAGATCTAAACGTGTATTAGCAGATTCGGTGGTCGGTTCGTGGTCATGGGGTCGGGTCACGATGAGGTCTCCACGAACCGAAGTCTGGTCGTGAGCTGGAGTGGGAAGATGGTGTCCACGGTCGGGTCGTGATCAATTGGTGTACCACGAGCCGAGGGGGGCTATCCGATGAGGGGCGATCCGAGGGTGCATGAGCCATACTCTGATCGTGTGACGCTTCGTTGCTTTATCTAGGAAACTGCCATATTACACCAGTTTACGGAAACAAGCATAACATTCAAACCGTAAGTCCGATTGAGCCAAACCAAAGCTCAAACTGAAGCTAATTCAGAGGTCTACAAGAGTTATTGAGCCCAGCTCTGTAATCGCTGTTTTCGGGCCCAGGAATGGTCATCTGGTAGGAGTACCGGGCCTTTCTTTGTTCGTGATGCGACTTTGACCAAATCGCTGCCTCTCTTCTGACGATGTTCTCCATATCCGAGCGCGATGCTATCCAGAAATTCAGTGTGACGGCTTTTACCAAAAAGTGTGTCAACAAGTTTGCCCCCCAGAACATATCTTGTTGGTTGAAGGAAGATGTGTTTTGGATAGTCCAGGAAATCTATAAGCCATAGAAATTCGATAATGCCATGACCTTGCCGGGTCTGCTAGCTATAGATATAATCCATACCTTTAAATAAATAAAAGAAAAACAAACGTGCCAAATCCTAGCGATATTGTTCAAATTTTCTGCGCATAAATCATGCTTCGGCGTCTAATGAGCATAAACCATACTCAAGGGACGTTTGAGTCATCCTGCCAAATCCTGGCAAGGGCCAACATTTCCAGGCATAATCCATACCCAGAAGTTCAAATCAAGTATAATCCATACCCGATTTCTTTTGTCACATCCTGACAAGACCGTTTGCAGGGCGTAATCCATACCCTGGAGTTCAAACCGAGTATAATCCATACCCGATTTCTTTTGTCGCATCTTAACAAGACCATTTGTCGTTATTAAGTGTAATCCATACTTAAGATTCCAAAGTGAGTATAAACCATACTCGGACCTGAAGTAGAGCTACGCTTGCCATAGCCTGACAAGATAGTCCGTCCCTAGGCATAATCCATACCTAGAGTTCCATAATAAGTATAAGCCATACTTTAACCGAAGTTGAAGACCCTGCCACATCCTAACAAGATACTTAAATTCTCCAAACATAATCCATTCTTGGAAAGTCCTTCCTTATTCAATTCCAAATGCAAAACCAAAGCAAACCCTGATTGGTTTGACACCGAGTCCAGAGCACGATTTAGGGCTACATCCTAACCCCGTACGTGTGTACTCCAATTCAACCAATCGGAAAACCTAATGAAACCAAAAACAAATCTTAAAGCCTAAGAAATGCAAAAAATGAAAGTTGATCTCATCCAGATCAGTTGATGATGAGCCCACGAGAGCTCGATCCAGGGTCATTCCCTCTTCGAGGAGCAGGAGGTGGAAGCGTAGGTGCTGTTGATGGTTTCACGTACTCGGGAAGCTCTCCACATCTAACCCGTTCCTCAATCAAATCATGAAGATGTCTGCACTCATTCATGTCATGTCCGTCCATATCGTGGAATAGGCGGTGCTTTCCAGAATCGCGTTCTCTTCTAGATGGTTCCCTCCAGGGAGGCTTTGGGTAGGAGACAACACCGTTTGTGTCCATGTAGATGTCAGAAAGTGAAGCAATGAGCTTAGTATACTTTTCATATCTGGGCCCTCTTTGGGGATGAGTGTTGTGGTCATTCTTGACGGTGACTTTTCCTTTGGCATTTCCAGAATCAGACAGTTCTCCATCTTTGAGCATGTTGACATTGAGAACTCTCTTCTCGGAAGTTGCATCTTCCTCACGCAGAAATCCATCCGATTCAAGGTAGAACTCGCTGAGACTCTGTGGTGGGTCTCGATACAAAGATTTTTTGAATTCCGAGTTATCTAGAACGCCAGATACTGCTGCCATCAGTACCATCGATTGTTCAGGGCGATCAACTGATGTTGCTGCAACGTTGAATCTTTCCAGGAATGAACGCAGAGTTTCTCTGGGCCTCTGCTTAATTGTAGTGAGTGACATGACGTTCTTGGATCTAGCGATGTGGACCCAAAACTGTTTAAGGAAGCGAGCGACCAATATATTCCAGCTGTTGATCGACTCCGTTTCTAGCTGCCGAGTCCACATGGCTGCTATATAAGTCAAAAATAGGGGAAAACACTTAACCATGACGTTTTCCGACGCCGATTGAACTTCCATATGTCGTTTATAGCGCATTAGGTGCACGGTAGGATCCATCCTGCCGTTGTATGGCTCCAGTTGTGGGAGTTTGAAATCCGGGGATTGCGGGAATTCCTGATTTCCTGTGTGTATTGGTTGTGATTGACGTCATCCACGTTATTCTAATAGGTGCGGCCTTTCGAGAGGCATTGAATCTGATCAGCGAGTCGATTGCCTTCAAAAAGTCGTTGCAAACTACCAAAATCAGAGCTGGTGCCCCCAGCGTTGAATGCAAGAGAGAATGGAAGCTGCTGGTGAGCTGTTGCCTGGGGATCGCGGATCGCGTATCGAGGGTGGCGACCCGACCTGGTTCGAGGGGGTCCGTTCGTGAAGGCCGGATCGTGGTTCATGGGGAGCGAACCGAGGAGGGGCGATCCGACCCGGTGCTGGTGACCTATCACGAGCCAATCCCTGCTGCATTTGAGTGAGAGTTTGCGCTCCGGTATCCATCCGATCTGGAGCTGAAGTCGGTCATTGTGCATTTCCAATAACGAGGTGGTTGCCCCCGAGTCCATGTGATGCCCGAGCCGCTTCTGTGGCTTCATTTCCAATGACTTGAGCGTTGCTCGGCCTTCTATCCATCCGAGCGAAGAATTGGTTGATCATTTCCTGTTGTTTCTGGAGGGGATCATCTTGCTGTGTCATCTGATCTCTCAGTTCAGTGAGAACACCGTCCATCTCGTCTCTGGTCAAGTATGTAAAAGGATCTCCATGAGAGGAAGCTTCTTGGCTTGCCTCGTTCCTTGTGTCTTCAGCGTCAGTATCATCGGCATGAGAAGATGTTCCAGTCTTCTTCTTTTTGATTGCCATTTATCCAATAGCCAAAAAATCCAAGAAAAAGTTGAAGTTGTCGTGTGCCCCCCTTCCTGGCGCGCCAAAATGTTAGACCAAAATCTGGGCCTAACACCCAATTGCAGATCTCAAATCACAGAATGTAGAAAACAGTAAATAAAGAGGAGACACACGAAGTTTTTATAGTGGTTTGGATCAAACCAAGCCTACGTCCACTTTATCTCTTCTTAAATCCTAAGAAGTTACAAGTACAATTCTCTCGGTTTATACACGAAATCCTCGTGTTTACGATAAAAAGAGGTAAGAAATCGTAAGATTATACACGAAATCCTCATGTTATGATGTGGAATTTGGCTCCTTTGCTGCTGAAAATGCTTTTCAAAGAGCAATGGTGGAAGCCGTGAGGTGTTAGAGCCAAAAGATCCTTCAAAATGCCTTCAAATGGTGTATTTATAGCTGTTAGAGAGCTTCTGGGAAGACCGATTCGTGATGGGGTACATGGCATCTGATCCAGGAAAATAGAAGTGTGAATAGCCTTGAGAATAGGTCAAAGATCTACACGTGTATTAGCAGATTCGGTTGTCGGTTCGTGGTCATGGGGTTGGGTCGTGATGAGGTCTCCACGAACCGAAGTCTGGTCGTGAGCTGGAGTGGGAAGCTGGTGTCCACGGTCGGGTCGTGATCAGGAGGTGTACCACAAGCCGAGAGGGGCGATCTGATGAGGCGCGATCTGAGGGTGCATGAGCCATACTCCGATCGTGTGACACTTCGTTGCTTTATCAAGGAAATTGCCAAATTACACCAATTTACGGAAATAGGCATAACTTTCAAACCGTAAGTCCGATTGAGCCAAACCAAAGGTCAAACAGAAGCTAATTCAGAGATCTACGAGAGTTACTGAGCTAGCCTCATAGTCGTTGTTTTCGGGCCTAGAAAAGGTCATCTGGTAGGAGTTCCGGGCCTTTCTTTGTTCGTGATGTGACTTTGACCAAATCGCCGCCTCTCTTCTGACGATGTTCTCCATATCCGAGCGCGATGCTATCCAGATATTCAGTGTGACAGCTTTTACCAAAAAGTGTGTCAACAACAACCTTCGTAAATATTTTTTATATTCGTTTGATCACTTTTCTAACTACCAATTTTGTTAACACAACATGAATTTTGTTGAACGAATTTGTATGAGCATAAAAGTTATATCTACGTTGCTTTTGTCTCTTCAACTCCTCAAACTCTTATATTCAACATGATTTTTTTTCCCGGGGGTTATCTAGTGAAAAGTAAATTAAAAGAAAGCAATGTACAGGAGATGCAACGTACAATTTATATTTTCTTTCCATAACAATCACTTGTGCCTTTAAAATAACCAAAATATGTACATTTTAATAATTGTTGGTTAGTCGGTATATTTTCTTAAAAGCTTATAGTCAATTTATTAAAGTACATATGGCTATAACACTAAAACGAGTAAGGCTATATCAAGTAATGTGACATTATAACTAAATCAACGTAGCTTGGTTCAAATGACCGATATAAATTAAGATGGAAACGTAGCATACATAATTGTTGGAGTAAACGAAAATCCATTAATTACTTTAGTGTCTATTAAAATAAAAGGTCATGTTTGTTTAATTAAGTGTTATGTCTATTAATGAAATGTCATGTCCATTAGACGAAGTGTCATGTCTGTTCGGTGGAAAGTTGTCTATGTAGTCCTATATGTGTGGGATCATTTGTTGCATTAGATGCAAGAAAAAAGTAGTTCTTCCTCTTATAAAATATTGTCTTCTTCCTCCAACAAACTGGTCTTAGAGCCAGGTTGAAGCATGGCATATATAGTTATTTTTCCGTTTGTTCTCGCAAAAGAAAACTTTTAAGAATGGAGTAACAAAAAGAAAGAAGAATTTATCTATAAAGGATTATGGGAGATCATTGAAAATGGATATGAATGGCCAAAATATATCAAAGATATGGAGGATGAAGAAAGTAAACCATTTACAGATTTGAGTTGGAAAGATCATCTTGCTCTTCGTGCCATGAGTGAGAACATGGATGAAGTCGCATGGAATCATATTATTGGAGGAGAATCTATAAAAGATTCATGGGATTTATTGAAGGAGATTTATGGTAAGAATGTTGCAGAGAACATACAAGAAGATAATTTGAAAGAGGTTATTTCTAAAGCCAAAGCCGATGAAACAAAAACTACCGATGACGGTCTGACTAAAAAAACAACTGATGAATCACTGCCCAAGGTCGTCGATGCTGCAAAAGAAAATCAAATTACCAAATATTATGTCAAAGACACGCCTAACAACATTGAGGATATGGGAAAATAATCGGAAATAGTTGTTCCAAAAGAGGCAAACTCTTCAGAACTATACACCCGTAGTTGAGCATAACATGAAAAAGGAAAGCGAAGATTTCAATGAGGTATTCGCTCCCGTCTCTCGACTTGATACTGTTCGATTATTGATTTCTCTTGTTGCTCAAAATGGTTGGAAGCTGCTGCAAATGGATGTGGAATCGGCTTTTTTAAATGGTTTTCTTCAAGATGATATTTATATTCGTCAACCTCCTGGTTTCATGTAGAAGGGCGAAGAAGAAAAGGTGTACAAGCTACAGAAATCTTTATACGGGCTGAAGCAATCCCCCCGTGCATGGTATGATCGGATCAATAATTTCTTCTTGAAGAATGGCTTTTAAAGGTGTCCATTTGAGCAAACTCTTTACATGAAGAAGCATTCAAAAGGAGGTTTCATAATCGTGAGTTTATGTGTGAATGATCTGATTTTTGTTATAATTAATGTTGGAGATGTGAAAGAAACAAAAAATGATATACTTCTTTGGTTGAGAAATCAAGGGAGGTCAAAGCGGATAACTTGGTAAGAGAAAAACCTAAAAAAGTTGATAAAATTGCAAAAGAAAACAGAAGAGAATATCCCATCAGTTATGATAATGTTTTAACAGATGAAAAATTGGTCCTCAATGCGAAAGAAGAAATCAAGTATGTCAGAAGAGATGATACATGGACGCATCACATATTTTCTTTATATAAATTTACCATTATTGCAAAGGGATACAAGCAAAAGAAAGCTCTCTTGAATGTTTTTCTTCAAGATGTAATTTACATTAAGCAACCTTCCAGATTCATAAAGCAGAGTAAAGAACTAACTAGTGACATATACAAACCCCCTTAAAAGACGTATGTTTTCGAAGGAATTTTGGTTTGTGGGAGGCATTGTTGGTGTAAACCAAATTTAAATGATATGATGTTCAGTGTAAACCAAAATTAAATGTTATGTTCAAGAGTCATGTCCGTTCATCAAGAGTCATATCCATTCGTGAAGAATCATGTCTGTCCGTGAAGAGTCGTGTCTATTCGAAGAGTCATGTCTATTGACATCAAAAGGTGTCTATTTGAAGTATTGTGTCTATTGAAATAATATGTAAACCACTATATATATGTGGTCATTTTGTTGTAAGTTGACGTAAGAAAAAAATTAATGAACGCAAAAAAATTAAGCTTTAGAACAAAATTTCTCTTCATCAATCTCATATACAAATTTTTTATTCACCTCCTTCCTCCAAAAAATTGGTATCAGAGCTTCTCTACTCCAACAATGATGGTTAAATCCTTATGAAACATTAAAGTAAATAATTAAAAATTATTCAAAGTGGAATCCACAAAACAAAACCTATGAACACTATACAGAACAAAATCACTACAATCAGACATTTAACAAAAATGAGTAACTCTATTGCTTATGTCTCAAAACACGTGAACTCACAAAAGATGGTTATTCCCCTCTTTTCCTTCTTTTACCCATATATATTATTGATGGTGTTATACTTTTGTTAGCATAGGAAAGTTGAAATGTAAACTCGTATATTTGATTCTATGTCTAGAATATATGAAATTTGAAATGTAATGAATATAAGGTAATATAATTTAGAATCAAAAAATAGTGTAAGTTGATTGCACATTTTTTAACTGCATGCTCTGAAGCACAGTCAGTGCACGTACAATAATTAGAACATTGACTTAAAAGTTGAGCTGCCAATATTATTTGTCTCTGCTTCATCTAAAAACTGTGAAACCAAGGTAACCAAATTTAATTATTCTTTTTAATTGTTGTTGTATCCAATGGATGGTTCTAATACCCTAACACTTATAAGTTGAAGTGAATTCGACGAATTAGCAAAAGATAGTCAGCAACTGATTTAGTAAACATAAAAACTTACATAAACTTTTTTTTTTGATTTGCTGTCAACAAACGAGCTGCTTGGCATCAAGGATTCTTTTGCTTTGCCTTTTCCTTTCTCTCTTCTAGTATGCAAAAAAAAAAAAAACTATCAGCAAACGATACAGGATGGCTTGTTTCAAGTTCCTCCAAAATTTGACATTAAAATCAATTAGTATAACTAATAAACACGAGTAAATATTTAATAGATGTAAACATGCAAAAGTGGGTCAAAGTTAAGCCTATAAAACTTGGAACTGTGCCTGTACAGGTAATTTAAGTTCAATTTAAGGTCACAATATGAAATCCAATAGGAATTCAACCAATAGTTCTTTACACTAATAAAAGAAGGAATAACGTGTAATTTTTAATTGTTTATATATGTCATTATTCCTACACACTGATTTTCTTTATGATTCAGATGTCGTTATTCTTATGTAATGAGAATGAAAAATGATACTGGCTTACCAATTGTGCATCATGTGACACAATAGACGCCGAGCCAGCAGTATGACGTGTGTGAGTGCCTTCTTTTGGTGTCAAATAGTTATTTCTCATCTTGTTCCTTTATCATCATACGTACTCTTATGTCATTCTATATCAATCATTTGATTCCAAATATTTGCTTGAATCCAACTTAGTGGCATACCTCAACAGCTAATCATCATATTAGTTTGTCTTAATTGTTTTTCCTTTTTTTCGTGCACGATATAATTTTTTTTTTAGGATAGAGGAAGCTGTTTTGATCCAAATCTCATAAACTCTTTATCATAAACGACATTGTACGTATATACCCATTATATATTGAAATGTATTGTAAATAAATTTCAATAGAAAAACCAGTAATTTAAATCGAAAGAACATAAACATACCTTAAACTCATTAAATAGTATTGTTCTTTTGTTATGTGGCACTTTAGGAAACATATGCCATGGTTCTGTAAACCGCAGTTTCCAAATACTTCCAACAAGGCATGAGGCAAATTTGTTTTTAAATCTAAACAACATACTGAAACATGCCATAGGATATTCATAAGATGAAACATATAAAATAAGTGTCATTAATTCTTACTGATTTCATGTCCACTCAAGAGCTCTTTTTTGTGTAACAGGGTCGACTGGAGTGTCATATCCTCCAAATGGAATATAGCTTTCTTACACAGATCTGGATCATCTCCCTCTCCCTTTTTCGTATCCTCTTCAATTCCTAGTGGAACATCTCTCATCTCTTGACTTTTGTACTTCTTCAAGTCACTCTTCTCCTCTTTCATCCGCAACTTATTTTCCCTCCTCACGTATGTCAATCATTGCATTTGTGCTTATGTTCAAAACAAGCTGCATTGGCATGTTATCTGCATATTTAGATTGTATTGAATGTGTACTTGTCATCTTTCTTATAAGAGTTCGAAAAGCTAAGTAGTCATTATATCTTAACTAAACATATTATTTTTGTGCAAGCATGTTATGTACAACTGCTAATTGAATAAAATATAGATATTTTTACTTGTAGCTAATCTAGAAAGTGAACCCCTTTAGATTGAAGTCTAATATTTTCTTAGTTCTTCAATGAGATTCAGATCCACCTAATAAAGCTAAAATTAAAAAACAATCAAATAGTTGTAATATGATGTATGGATAAAAAAACTCAACCGCATACTATACTGAAGAGCGAAAGAAACTTGATCACAAAATAATATGAAAGTGATACTTCGTTTGATGACCCGGAATTTTGACCCAAAAAAATCGGCACTTTAATATCGTCTTGTGTTCAAAATGCCGAAGATTCAAGTGTCGGATTCCTGGTTGTCTAGTAATATAACACATTAGGTCAATCATAATGAAATAAAACAACTTCTCATATATATTTGTTTATGCATCAAAATTCCCTACGACTTTTTGGAAAATGGAACTAACATAAAGTCTCGCAGTTCACACACAATGCTAACGCATACGTGGGCGAGGTTTCTCCTTATGATAGTCAAAAATGCTTTAATGCGCGAAACCATTTTGATCTCATTATTAATGCATAGTGTGGAAAACAACTTCGAAAGTAAATGTATCAATCTTAGCCACCATAGGTACCATATATACTGACATAATAGTACACAACTAAAACCATACGGGCTCGTAGTAACGATTGGGTTTCCAACAATGACCAGTCAAAGGAAATTACTTACCGAACTAAATGTTGAACACCTCTAAAGGGATGTTCGAGGATCAATTCATGCACCTCATGCTAACATAAGGCTGGATTACCTCTGTAACTAGGTAACTTAGAGTGCGCCTAAGTTTGTCATCTCCCGGTCGTTACCGACCTTTTCGAGCGCTCGCCAACAACAACCACAAAAGTAGATGTTCTTCCATACAGGTTAATACCTGGGCTACATACCATGGTGCACCTTTTATATAGAAGGAGACAACACACCCATAACCTTGTTGCATTTCTTCCTGTTTTGGCCATTTACCGAGATGTGAAGCTTGTCGAGGTCACGACATACACAAAGCTATGCTTAAAATAAGCAATGCTTTGATCATCCATATCTCATCACATAACTTAAGTACGCCACATTGTCCATTCACAATGCACCACTATTTTCTATCAATATATAACCTCTAAACTCATACGTCTTAAAAAGGGTATTAAGCTAAGAGAGTAAACTCTCTGCCACCAAGCAGATATATATTAATAAAGATAAGTGTTATACATTTAATTACAATGTCAGACACAATCCATACAAGTCCGTTCTGGGTTTGAACGAAAAAACAATTCAGAATTCCTTTACATACATTCGGGCTTCTTGCCACTTAACCGATATAAGATCCACCTGCCATTGGGAGCTACCCATTTGAGACATTCGGCAAGTCTTCCTTACGATATGAAGGGTCCTAGTCTTCAATACCATCTTCAATGTCTTCGGTTGCTCCAGAATGTCGTATTATTACTTGGAATGGTTTTCGGAATAAATCTGATCCCGGTCTTTCCAAATAATAAACATAATTTTAAAAGAACAATTACGGATCACACAGGTTTTCAACCAAATCTGCATCTGTCTTGGATTTGTTAATTAAAAATTCTTTAAGCGCATTCTCAAATTAACTTTAACAAAATCCATTTTTTAATTTTCTCCTTTAAAACACATCATTTAAAATATTTATAATGATTTTACAAAAAATTCAATATTTTAAAATATTAAGAAATAGCTGTTTACAACGTCCTTTTCCCAAAGCGGTTTTAAATATAACTTGAAAATTATATGTCGAAATTAAAATCCGCTTTCACTCATTTGAAAGCCCTTATTAATAGAAGTCAAATGTTTTTCGTTTTGTGGAAATCCGATTTAAATTTCAAAAGTTATAAGCGTTTAAAATTTGCAACTAAAATACGTGAATTGCCATTGTGCGACAAACTCTATTTTAACCGTAATGAAAATTATTCTACGATACTTCAGAATACCTTAGAAAACCATTTAAAATTAATTTAAATTGATTTTCCAAATTATTTTGGGTTAAAATTTAACTTCTATTTTTCACTTAAAATTAAAATTAAATTCCATTTTATCTCTAATGTTAGGGATAGCCGGGAAGAGCAGAAAACTAAATTTTCCAAACCCAAGTGTAGACACTATCCTCTCTGTCCTCCTAGAACGTTATAGTATTTTTTTTAAAGAGACTTCATCAATATATATGAATTCATACATATGTGTCTTTTCCAATTATTAACCTCTAATTTCATTAATAATATTATTTCTAATTACGAAGCGGATTTGCTGATCACCAATGCAATGCCATACTTATCGTGTCAAACAACATCAACAACCATTATAAACATCCATAGCAACAATCATCAACATTATTGAATAAATAATAACTGTGCACAAGCGTTATAACACTAACACTTAATAGCGTGTGTTCTAAAGTACGCAACCATCATCGAACACAACAAACATCAACCATCATTAACCACTAACAATTCATCACTATATTTAAATTAGTATAACTACTAATTAAATATAAATTGTGGTTAAAGAGTTCTCACCTTGGGGTTCCACTATGCTATCCTTTATTGTTAGGCTGCTAGACCGACTACAGCTATTCTGGACTGACTATTTGACGTTACTGACTTTGCAGCAATATATATTTTATAATTGGAGGAGGAGGATTTATACCACGGAAGCCATGAATTTTAAGTAAGAAAGGAGGAGAAATGGAAGAGAGGATGAGAACGAATGTTTAAGGGAAGAAAGGAGGTATATTTATATTTGAAATGGATTAATATGGTGATGACACCTCATAGGACAAATGCTTTTCATGCATGGAGTGTTGCATGCAAAATTACAAGTGTGCTAACACTTGTATAAAGAGAAAGAGAGGTGCATGCAACATTACAAGTGTCCTAACACTAGTAATAAAGAGAAGGGAGATACTTTTGGTAGCATTTTCCCTTTAAATGCTATTAAAAACTATATGCAACACTTAACCAAATGCTACCAAAGGTGTATATATATTTTACAAAATACTTTTCAACTATATTTTATAATTCTAAACAACTTATTTCAAATTTAATTAATTTATAAACATAAATAAATTAATCATTTAGCTAGTCAAAAATCCCTGATCATTACATTTGACCCCTTAAAAAAATTCGTACATGAAATTGCATATGACAATAATAATTAAAAGGAAATAGATAAGGAAATGAGTTTATCGAAGGTTGGGCTAGACTGGAATGTCCACTTGACGGTCACAATAGAATTTTCTCATGGTCTCTTCAATCTCCCAGGTACAACCCTTAGGGTTACCACTTCATTATACTTTAGCCAACTTAACAGTCTTATTTCTTAACCTCTTTTCATCTCGAGCAATGATCATTATGGGTTCTCTTTTGACTGCTAAACTTGGGTTAATTTCTAGATCTTGTTGAGCAGCTTCTTCTATAATCTGATCTGGGTCATGTACATACTTCTTAAGATTAGATATGTGAAACACATCATGCATACCAGACAACCACCCTGGTAACTGAACTCAATAAGCTAATGATCCAATTCTTTCTAGAACTGGAAACAATCCAATATACCATGGAGTTAACTTTCTGGTTTTCCCAAATCTTTCAACTCTTTCATCGGGGATACTTTCAGAAATATGGAATCTCCAACTGCAAATTCCAAAGCTTTTCTCCTTCGATCAACATAGCACTTTTGTCGATTCTGGGCCGCTTTTAGCTTCTTCTTAATGAGACCCACTTTCTCTGTTGCTTCTTTGATCATATCTGGTCCAAGAACAAGTCTATCTCCAAATTCAACCCAACATATTGTTGATTTGCATGGACTTCCATAGTGTAACAACGTGGAAAATCAGAACCAATTTAAAAAATTTATTTTGGCAATTTTAATGAATTTTGGATATTTAAAATGATTTATTTTAAATAATAACGAAGAGAAATTTATTATGAATAGAATTAGACCTTATATATTTATTTGAATCGACGTTAGAATATAAATATTTATTTTTAAATATAAAAGGAATTGAAAATGGCACGGCGTTTGAAAATTTGATTTCAAACTTCAAACAGTTGCGCAGGATTCAAAATAAACCGGATGTTAGCGAAACTAGAAATATTAGAATCTATTTGAAAATATATTCCCAACGAATCCGAAAAATTGAAATTTCATAGCAGGATTAAAAAGTTATGTCCAATTGAAAATTCAGAATAGTCGCTATAGAAATGTAACCCTTAAAAATAGCGATTTTGCAAACGAGCTCCGTTTTCAATGAAACCACTTTTGTTGGATCCGGGATGTCAAATTATTGTTAGATTCCAAAATTCATAATTTTTGGGATCAATATGTGAGTGTGGCAAAAGAAAACGTGTTTTGTCAAATTCAATTGAATTAGATCGACCAGAAAGTGACCATTTTTCAACGGTCTCAGAATTCGACAAAATTAGTTTTGTTAGGACCGTATCGTCAAAACATAGCCAAATTTATTTTTCTGGAATTTTCGGGGTCCGCATTTGGCTCTGGTAAATTAAAATATGCGTTTGAATTTAAAATATAATGATTTATATTTTAAATTTAGCAGAAACTGATCGTAACAGCCGAAGTAGGCCACGAAACATATCCTATTATGTTCGGAATGGGGGGTAATTAGCTAGGGCCGTCAGTCGTTGGGTTTGATTTGGAGTTGATATTGATAAACAAGTATTTTTGAAATAAAATAATATATACATACATATATATATATTACAACCTAAGTCAAACCCTCATTAATTTAATATGCGGTCAACCTTCAAAATCGTGCCTCCTTCTTTGAAACCGTCGACTGAAAGCTTCGCGATTTCTTCCCCAAATCGCACTTGATCCGCTGATCAATTCGAAGAACATATCAAACAAAAATTAAAGCGCCTTCTTCGATCTTTAAATTGATTCTGGTTTGATCAATTAATGATCACCGTCGACGGCGATTTCTGCGCTCAAAGGCCCTGAGTTCTTGGCTGAATTCCAGCCACAGATGGATGTCGAGCTCGATGTTGGGGGTTAGCGCGATAGCTGGAGCGACGACGAAGCTCGTGAGGCCCTCCGATCACCTCCACGACGTCGGTGGCGGTAGCAAACTCCAACCCTAAAGGTGGAGCAACCTAAAAACGAACACAGTGGGCAGTTTTTTTAATTTAATTTCATTCTCTATTTATTATATAAATCAAATGGTTTTCATATGAAATAGCATAGATAAAATTGGATTTTTTACCATATAAAGATTTGTTTTAAAAAATAAAATTTTTATATGGATAGAATTGTTTTAAAATCTGAAATTTATTTAATATACATTGTGTGAAAAAAATAGATATGACTTAGAAAAATAAAATAGATAGGATTTAGAAAAAGAAAAAAATAACATTGATTTAAAAATATAATGTTTGAAATAAGAGTATGGTTTTATTTATATATAGTTAAAAATAAAAATATAGGATATATATATGTATGTAGCGATAGGAAAATATAATCATTTATATATATGTAGCGACAGAAAAATATAATCTTTTATATATATATATATATATACACATGTAGCGATAGAAAAATATAATCTTATACATATATATATATATGTAGCGATAGAAAAATATAATCTTTTATATACGTAGCGAAATAAAATTATGATTTTTATTCATGAAGTGGTATTATAAAAATGTGATTTTTATTTATATATGAACAGTACAAAAATGTGATTTTTATTTATATGCAAACAGTATAAAAATGTGATTTCTATTTACATACGAACAGTATAAAAATGTGATTCTTATTTATATACTAACAATATAAAAATGTGATTCTTATTTATATACGAACAGTGTGATGTCCCATATTTTTACGGTATTATAATTAATTTATTTAATTATATAAATAGTGATATAGAGAATTAAATGGTTGTTTAGTTAAATAATAGTGAATATTTAATTAATTTAAATAATAGAATAATATATTTAATTTCAGAAATAATCAAAAATAGTGGAATTCAGAATATTGTGTAATTTGGATTATTTAAAATATATATAATTTAGTTCAGAGTTGAAACGAATATATTATATAAACGAAGTTTGAACATATAATTATTTTATAATTATAATCGAGCTCGAAATGGCGCGGCAGTTCGCTATTTGGCGATTCGAACTTCAAATTAATATACAGGGTCCGTTTTAAATCGGATTTCTGTAAAACAAGAAACGTATGGAGCTGGTGGAGTATATTTTTCTAATGGAAGAGAAAAAATGGGATTTCATTGTGTAGATTTTGATTTATGTCCAAATCAAATTTTAAAATAGTCATTATAGAATCATTTATCGACCGTAATGGTTTATTCGATATAACTAGATACCGGTTTCGAATTTAGACAAGATTCTTTTGGGACGCAGTGATAATTTAATTTTTAGAATTTTATTATAATTTTTTATTAATTAAATAAGCAACTTTTTATTTGGAGTATTTTGCACCCTATGTCAATATTTTGGGGTATCACAATATGAGTTAGCCTACCGATATTATTATGTTTTTGGAATCATGGCACATTGCTCGTGACAACGGTATTTTTATTTTTGCCCATATCAGTCTTATGTGAATGAGATTTTTTGTGTAAGGGGTTATCATATAAATATTTTAAACCAAACATACTAGCTCATAACATTCAAAACAAAATAATGTATGTATCAAACTGTATACATGCGATCCTTTCAATATCATGATCATATGGGGTAGTTCATCATGTGATGGCCTCATTGAATAATAGATTTGAATGAACTCCATACAAGCTTGTCCAAACTAAAAATATCCAAATTTATTTCTCTGATCAAAAGGGAGTCCACGTTACCTCTTTTCCCAGCCGCATACTCAATGATAAAACGTGAGAGAAAATACCCATTCCTCAAACAAAACCGCAACAAAGAAATCAAAAAGAAAAATAAAAAACAAGCAAAACAAAAATCATAAAATCAAGATACATATATTTATGAGATCACGAGTGGATGTACTTCAATTTCAAACCATTTTCGTGCAGTTCGATCATCATTTCTGGAGTGCGAAATTTGTACAGTGAACCTAGGGTTCGACTGTAAATGATGTGTGGTGATTCTTGGCCTAATTGGAGGTTGTTATTGAGTTTATAGTTGGATTTGGGTCTGTCTGTGAATTTTTGGTGGAATTTGGGATCAAAAGGGTTCGATGTTTTTCTGTGTTCCGCTATTTTTGGGTGTCGACGCAATACGAGGATGGCCACCGAGTTGAACTTGTTGGGGTTCGAGGGGAAGAGAGTTCGATGAGAAGCAAGATGGTGGTTTTTGTGTGTGATTCGATGGAGAGATGGAAGTGTAGTGGAGCGGTGTACGAGTGGAAATGGTGGAGCAAAATACTGGAGCAATCATTTTGGGGAAGACGTAGTAGAAGGAGCGGGTTGGGCTTGAGTATATTGGGCCGAAGTTAAAGAGGGGTGAGGCCCGTTTAATTATAATTTGAGTTTAATTTAAATTTAATTAGTATTGAAACTTCTAATATGAATAACTATTGCATACGATGTCAGAATTTGACGAAACTAGATCCGTCAGGATCGTATGGACGAGAGCTCCACAATGGAACTGACTGGGAGTGAATTCGAGCTCGTTACAATTTATAGAAAAATAAATTGTCGGATCCGAATCAAATCAAAGACAGTTATCGTTATTTAACGATGATCGTCCAATGTGAGTAAAACTCACCAACTCTGAACAATTATATTTCTATAACGTATTCTTAGAACTGATAATTTTCTGTTGATTGCTGTGTGTTAACTGTTTAGTTGAATTGCTTATGTATTGGTTGAAATTATAGATAACGATATATATAAATCGTTAATCAAATACTGATTCAGTTATCATAATATTTCATATTGAAATGAAATCGATGTTGATTATATTGTTTAACATCTATGATGCAGGGAAACAGGTTGGAGGGACCCAACTAGGTTTCTCAATATATAAAATATTGTTTTGTTTCATATATTGCGATATATGATGTGATATATAATCTGTTGTTGAATATGTGTGTTTGAATGATATCGATCACTGTTGTTTGGTATTTTAAACACAGTAAGAAATACTGGGATGTAAAAAGGGGATTTCAAAGTAATTTTTGAAAATAAATTATTTATATAAAATCAATGGATTTTACATATAAAAGGAAAATATTTGTAAAACAAATATAAAGGAAAATATTTGTAATACAAATGTAAAAGGAATTATTTATAGATAGAATTAAAAGGAATATTTATTTAGAAAATAAATAGAAGAGAAAAAGGAAATATTTGTAAAACATTTACAAATAGAATTTAAAAGGAAATATTTGTAAAACATTTACAAATGGATTTATAAAAGGAAATATTTATTTAGGGAATAAATAAAGTAATCAAAGGAAATAATTATTTAGTAAATAAAGTTATCAAAGGAAATATTTATTTAGGAAATAAATAAAGTTATCAAAGGAAATATTTATATGAAATAAATATAGACAAATAGAAAAGGAAGTATTTGTAATCGAATAGAGTTATCAAATATAATTTAATTGATTTAGAGTTAATTGATTAGAGTTAACCAGTTAGAGTTAATTAAATAGAGTTAACTAGTAAGAGATAACCAGATAGAGTTAAATGAACATACTAAATCGAATTAGGATTAATTGAATATTAGTTATTCAATTAGAGTTGATCGAATATAGTTATTTGAGATAGAGTTAGTAAAACATAGTTATTCAGGATGAGTTGCCATTTCGTACGACTACTAGCGTAATTCGCAGGGCTGCAGATAGCCTACGGCGGTCGGATGTTTCCTGAGGGAATCAGGCGTAACCATTGTGATCGCTGCAATCTAGAGTGAGTTAAATCGAATATTAGCCATTCAAAATAAAGTTAAAACAGACAAAATTATTCGAATATAAGTTAATCGAATATTAGTTATTCAATAGGAGTTAAATAAGTAAGTTAGTCAAGTTAAGTTAGTCAAGTTGAGTTAACCAAGTAAGTTAATCGAGTTGAGTTAGTCAAGATGAGTTAATCGCACCGAGTTAATCCAAATGAGTTAATCCAAAGGAGTTATTCGAAATAGTGTATTAGAATAGAATTAAAGGAGTTATTTGAAATAGTTTATTCGAATAGAATTAAAGGAGTTATTCGAAATAGTTTATTCGAATAGAATTAAAAGAGATAATCAAATATAATCTATTCTAAAATAGATAATTGAATATAAGTTATTTGAAGTGAGTTAATCGAATATAGTTTATTCGAAAGGAGTTATCGAATACAGTTTATTCGAAAGAAAGAGTTAATCGAATATTAGTTATTCGAAGAGAGTTAATCGTCGAATTCGGGAAAGTACTTATACTTTCTGGTGTTTAAATCAAGATTTATTTATTTATAAATTAGGTGTTTATTTATTTATTCAAATTAAAAAATAAAAGTTATATTTGAAGTTAAATATTTCAAAAGTAGGGATTATAACATTATCGTTATAACCAATGTTTTTATAAAAGAAGTGGATTTGTAAATAGAATTCGTGAGGTTCACAAGATAGTTGTTAAAAGGTTTAAAAATATAAACTTTGCCTATTCCGAAGTTTAAACGTTGTTCAGTTAAGGTCTGAGAGGTGATTATACCCCTACTTGATTGACTTCCTTCTAAACTAAGGAATGGCTAAGGTTTGATAGTAAAGGATGGTTAAGTGAATTTAATTAATGAGCGTAATGGTTTGAGTTGGCATGGCGATGTTTGATTTAAACATCAGTTTAAATCTAGTGAAGGAGTTTTGGAAATGTTTTCCAAATAAGAATCAGAAATGTTTTCTGATAATAGAAAATAAGAATTTAGAATATAGGGAAACAGGAGATAAGTAAATTAATGAACTAAGGAGATAAATGTTAAATGATGATTGATCGATAAAATTTCCATCTGGAAATAATATCATTGTTTGCACATGTGTTTTTCTTTGATAGTTAAATCACAGACTATCAAAGTTTTGACCATTTTTCCGTCGTCAATACGGAGAGACTAGTTGGATTATTATCCGAGAACCACTTCGTAAGGGCGTTAGCGTTTCGAATAAAATAAATCGAAGACAAATTGAAGACGGAGTTTATACAAGGATTATTCTGGCAATCCTAGGTAGAAATTGCCTCAGATGAATTTACAGAATAGTGCCTTCGGTTTGTCCAGTCCCAGGACAACCTGTATGGAAGAATGTTTGACAGAGTATATCTGGTGGATCACGTGAGTTGATCGTTTCAAATGTATTTACGTTGGTGGCGGAGGAATTCGTTTCTCTTAGGTTATACCCGTGGTATTTTTGGGGAAATCAATTTGTGATTTGACGGGTATGATGATGTGGCATTTAAAGCGAGTGAATGAGTAATCTGTTGGAAGATACTTTATGACCTCCAGCCTCATCAACTGGGAAAACGACAGAAATCGGGCAGGCAGCATGGCTAAGTGGTTCACAACCGATTAGGGTATATTGTCATCATCTAGAGAATATTCATATTTGTTACTAATTTCAATTCTGTATCTCCCGGGAACGGTTATGTTGGAATACTAACCGAGGGGTGGCAATATATTCGATGCACTCAAGCGAAATGAGTGGTCGGTCATGTGTGGTCGAGTTGCAAGATGTTCTTATTGAACTCCAGTGTATCGCTTCTAGAGTACACTGAGCAAAAGGTGGATCCATACCTTGTCATAGTTGGAATCCATTCCCCAAATAAGAGCCCGTGGTTTTGATTGCATATTATATATGTAGAACGTTAGATGCAAGCGTTTCTACTAGATTGATATTACTTGTGTTAGACATTATTATATTATCAGAATAATATTGTTTTACAAATGATTTGGGTTATCGTAAGGTAAAAACCATCTGTGTTTATGTGTGGATCGGTCTTATGATTATTCTCTCTTTTGAAAGGATTTTTAAAGTTAAACAAATGATTTGAGTTTACTCACACCAGTCACATGATTGGACCAGAGTTTATTTTGTTTTATTTTCCCTAAACTCTTGGGTGCCCAGTTTTGTATAGGCAGTCAAGTAGTCGGGATTTACAGATATATTCGGAGAGCTGGAGTAGGAGACTTCAGAATTATATAACTATGGTCATTTCCGCTGTGTTGTAAGTGTTGTACTTTGGAAATGATATGTATATTCAAGTATAGATTTATATTTCAAAGTTATGTTATATATTATATGTTATTCTTTCCGCTGTGATGTTCGTGTTACTCTGATGTTGTGTTGTTCTTCTTCTTCTATTCTAAGTTTCTATCTTATCTATTCTCACCCTCTGTTTTCTTTCTATTAGTTTTCTAGTATAATATGGGTTGGACTTGTGTTATTAGGTCAGCGCAAATTGGACCGGAATTTCGGGACACTACAGTGGTATCAGAGCTTAAGGTTAAGTAATTATCTTGGCTCTGTGGCATGACTCAGTAGAGATGGGGTTAGTAATACCCAAGATTGAGTTGAGTGTATATATACGAGTGAATGTATTTGTTATTCAATATAAAATGGTTTTATATTGTGGTGATTTATTGGTTGAGTTGTTTATGGGTTCTAGTCGATCAGTTTGATCCAATGTATCGGTAGGAGTTTCTAAACACTCGAATACGATGGGTCGACACGATATGTTTTGAAAAGTGGGTAAATGAAATAAGTTTACCCAGAGCATATTTTGATATAGAGAAAATCTATATATTGGAATTATTATAGTATATTGGATATATTGGTTGTTATTATAATCGAGTAAGATTATAAACTAAATGGTTATATATATAACCAAGTAGAATTCGTATAAGTGTTATGAATTGAATTAAATATGAATTTAAACCAGAATTGGAAATTAAAACTTTGGAAATTTGTAAAAGTGTTTGTAATTGGATTGAATATAAGGGAATTTTTAAATCCTAGGAGAATTAAAATTGTTTTACAAGCATGGTGAATGGTATTTTGAAAAGATTTCAAAATAGAAATTTTAAGAAATGGTTTTCAAAAGTGATATAGTATTGAACTCACTTCGATCACTGGGAAATAAATTTTGATGATGATGGCCACATCATCAGTGTTCATTTTCCACTTTTAAGTGATGGATTACTACCAAAGAGACTGTTGTTGGGATTGTTTAGAAAAACAAGTTATTTCGAATTTCGAAAGAGAATATTAGATTTTGAAATGTGAAGATACCTAGAACTCGCAAGAAGAGATTGTTTAAATTGAAAACAAATTAAGTAGAAATTGGGAAAAGCAAATTGAAATTGAAATAAAATTGGATTGGGAGATACCTGGACTTAAGTTGGATCGATGAGTCAAGAAATTGAAAATCAAGAATGTAACCTTGGTTTGAAATGGAATTCAATGTGGATATAAGCGAATGGTTGTGTTGGAGATAAAATTGATTGGAGTTTGATTAGGATGACATTAGTATATGCTGAATTGATAACAGGTGAAAAGGAAAAAGTTGATATGCCCGACAAAAAGGTACAAGTTTATATTTGGTATAGGCATGAGATTTATGAGCCGATTTGGCAAGCCGCTTGGCTGTTTGATTTTCTTTTGGTTTGGAGATGGCATAGAGAGGCGAGTTGTAGTTGTAACGATTGACCAGTACAAAGGAGGCGCTGGCGAAATTTTTCAGAAATTTAGGGTGTTAGAAAATATTTAGAGTTTATGGAAATTTTCTTTAGTAGGAATAAATTAATAATTTAGTTGAAATTAAATTGGCTCAGTTGTAACTGAAGATAAGAAGTAAACAAATAATTTTAACCCAGCAATAGGGTGTGTTTTCTACCTTAGCAATTTCGAGGACAAAATTATTTTAAGGGGGGAAGAAGGTAATGTCCCGTATTTTTACGGTATTATAATTAATTAATTTAATTATATAAATAGTGATATAGAGGATTAAATGGTTGTTTAATTAAATAATAGTGAATATTTAATTAATTTAAATAATAGAATAATATATTTAATTTCAGAAATAATCAAAAATAGTGGAATTCAGAATATTGTGTAATTTGGATTATTAAAAATATATATAATTCAGTTTACAGTTGAATTATATTCACAAATATATTATGTAAACGAAGTTTGAATGTATAATTATATTATAATTATAATCGAGCTCGAAAAGGCGCGACAGTTCGCTATTTTGCGATTCGAACTTCAAATGAATATACAGGGTCCGTTTTAAATCGAATTTCTGTGAAACAAGAAACATATGGAGTTGGTGGAGTATATTTTTCTAATAGAAGAGAAAAGTCGGGGATTTCATTGTGTAGATTTTTATTTATGTCCAAATCAAATTTTAAAATAGTCGTTATAGAATGATTTATCGACCGTAACAGTTTATTCGATATAACTAGATACCGGTTTCGAATTTAGATAGGATTCTTTTGAGACGTAGCGATAATTTAATTTTTATAATATTATTGTAATTTTTAATTAATTAAATAAGCAACTTTTTATTTTGAGTATTTTGCACCCTATGTCAATATTTTGGGGTTTCACAATATGAGTTAGCCTACCGATATTATTATATTTTTGGAATCATGGCACATTGCTCGTGACAACGGTATTTTTATTTTTGCCCATATCAGTCTTATGTGAACGAGATTTTTTGTGTAAGGGGTTATCATATAAATATTTTTAAACCAAACATACTAGCTCATACCATTCAAAACAAAATAATGTATGTATCAAACTGTATACAAGCGATCCTTTCAATATCATGATCATATGAGGTAGTTCATCATGTGATGGCCTCATTGAATAATAGATTTGAATGAACTCCATACAAGCTTGTCCAAACTAAAAATATCCAAATTCATTTCTCTGATCAAAAGGGGAGTCCACGTTACCTCTTTTCCCAGCCACACACTCAACGATAAAATGCGAGAGAAAATACCCATTGCTCAAACAAAACCGCTGCAAAGAAATCAAAAAGAAAAATCAAAAACAAGAAAAACAAAAATCATAAAATCATGTTACATATATTTATGAGATCACGAGTGGATGTACTTCAGTTTCAAACCATTTTCGTTCAGTTTGAGCATCATTTCCGGAGTGCGAAATTTGTACAGCGAACCTAGGGTTCGAGTGGTAAATGATGTGTGGTGATTCTTGGTCTAACTGGAGGTTGTTATTGAGTTTATAGTTGGATTTGGGTCCGTCGGTGAATTTTTGGTGGAATTTGGGATTAAAAGGGTTCGATGTTTTTCTATGTTCTACTATTTTGGGTGTCGACGCAATACGAGGATGGCCACCGAGTTGAACTTGTTGGGGTTCGAGGGGAAGAGAGTTCGACGAGAAGCAAGATAGTGGTTTTGTGTGTGATTCGGTGGAGAGATAGAAGTGTGGTGGAGCAGTGTACGAGTAGAAATGGTGGAGCAAAATACTGGAGCAATCATTTTGGGGAAGACGTAGTAGAAGGTGCGGGTTGGGCTTGAGTATATTGGGTCGAAGTTAAAGAGGGGTGAGGCCCGTTTAATTATAATTTGAGTTTAATTTAAATATAATTAGTATTGAAACTTGTAATATCAATAACTATTGCATACGATGTCAGAATTTGACGAAACTAGATCCGTTAGGATCGTATGGACGAGGGCTCCACAATGGAACTAACTGGGAGTGAATTCGAGCTCGTTACAATTTATAGCGAAATAATTTGTCGAATCTGAATCAAATCAAAGACAGTTATCATTATTTAACGATGATCATCCAATGTGAGTAAAACTCACCAACTCTGAATAGTTATATTTCTATAACGTATTCTTAGAACTGATAATTTTCTGTTGATTGTTGTGTGTTAACTGTTTGGTTGAATTGCTCATGTATTGGTTGAAATTATAGATAACGATATATATATTAATCAAATATTGATTCTATTATCAGAATATTCCATATTGAAATGAAATCGATGTTAATTATATTGTTTAACATCTGTGATGCAGGGGAACAAGTTGGGAGGACCCAACTGGGTTCCTTAATATATAAAATACTATTTTGTTTCATATATTGTGATATATGATGTGATATATAATCTGTTGTTGATCATGTGTGTTTGAATGATATCGATCACTGTTGTTTGGTATTTTAAATACCGTAAGAAATACTGGGATGTAAAAAGGGGATTTTCAAAGTATATTTTGAAAATAAATTATTTATGTAAAATCAATGGATTTTATATATAAAAGGAAAATATTAGTACAACAAATATAAAGGAAAATATTTATAAAACAAATGTAAAGGGAATTATTAGTAGATAGAATTAAAAAGAATATTTATTAACAAAATAATTAGAAAAGAAAAAGGAAATATTTGTAAAACATTTACAAATAGAATTGAAAAGGAAATATTTGTAAAACATTTACAAATAGATTTATAAAAGGAAATATTTATTTAGAAAATAAATAAAGTTATCAAAGGAAATATTTATTTAGGAAATAAATAAAGTTATAAAAGGAAATATTTATTAAATAAATATAGACAAATAGAAAAGGAAGTATTTGTAATCGAATAGAGTTATCAAATATAATTTAATTGAGTTAGAGTTAACTGATTAGAATTAACCAGTTAGAGTTAATTAAATAGGGTTAACCAGTAAGAATTAACCAGATAGAGTTAAATGAACATAGTTAATCCAATTAGGATTAATTGAATATTAGTTATTCAATTAGAGTTGATCGAATATAGTTATTTGAGATAGAGTGAGTCAAACATAGTTATTCAGGATGAGTTGCCATTTCGTACGACTACTAGCATAATTCGCAGGGCTGCAGATAGCCTGCGGTGGTCGGATGTTTCCTGAGGGAATCAGGCGTAACCATTGTGATCGCTGCGATCTAGAGTCAAGCGATTGGAGTTAAATCGAATATTAGCCATTCGAAATAAAGTTAAAACAGACATAGTTATTCGAATACAAGTTAATCGAATATTAGTTATTCGATAGGAGTTAAATAAGTTGAGTTAAATAAGTAAGTTAATCCAGTTAAGTTAGTCAAGATGAGTTAACCAAGTAAGTTAATCGAGTTGAGTTAGTCAGGATGAGTTAATCAAACCGTGTTAATCCAAAGCAGTTATTCGAAATAGTGTATTCGGATAGAATTAAAGGAGTTATTCGAAATAGTGTATTCGAATAGAATCAAAGGAGTTATTCGAATAGAATTAAAGGAGTTATTCGAAATAGTTTATTCGAATAGAATTAAAAGAGATAATCGAATATAATCTATTCGAAAAGAGATAATCAAATATAAGTTATTCAAAGTGAGTTAATCGAATATAGTTTGTTCGAAAGGAGTAATCTAATATAGTTTATTCAAAAGAAAGAGTTAATCAAATATTAGTTATTCGAAGAGAGTTAATCGTCGAATTCGAGTAAGTACTTATACTTTCCGGTGTTTAAATCAAGATTTATTTATTTATAAATTAGGTATTTATTTATTCAAATTAAAGAATAAAAGTTATATTTGAAGTTAGATATTTCGAAAGTAGGGATTGTAACGTTATCGTATAACCAATGTTTTTATAAAAGAAGTGGATTCGTAAACAGAATCCGCGAGGTTCGCAAGATAGTTGTTAAAGGTTTAAAAATATAATCTTTGCTTATCCCGAAGTTAAAACGTTGTTCAGTTAAGGTCTGAGAGGTAATTATACCCCAACTTGATTGACTTCCTTCTTAACTAAGGAATGGCTAAGGTTTGATAGTAAAGGATGGTTAAGTGAATTTAATTAATGAGCGTAATGGTTTGAGTTGGCATGGCGATGTTTGATTTAAACATCAGTTTAAATCTAGTAAAGGAGTTTCGGAAATGTTTTCCAAATAAGAATCAGAAATGTTTTCTGATAATAGAAAATAAGAATTTATAATATATGGAAACAGGAGATAAGTAAATTAATGAACTAAGGAGATAAATGCTAAATGATGATTGATCGATAAAATTTCCATCTGGATATAATATCGTTGTTTGCACACATGTTTTTCTTTGATAGTTAAATCATAGACTATCAAAGTTTTGACCATTTTTCCGTCGTCAATACGGGAGACCAGTTGGATTATTATCCGAGAACCACTTCTTATGGGCGTTAGCGTTTCGAATAAAATAGATCGAAGACAAATTGAAGATGGAGTTTATACAAGGGTTATTCTGGCAATCCTAGGTAGAAATTGCCTAAGATGAATTTATAGAATAGTGCCTTCGGTTTATCCATTCCCAGGACAACGTGTATGGAAGAATGTTTGACAGAGTGTATCTGGTGGATCACGTGAGTTGATCGTTTCAAGCGTATTTACGTTGGTGGAGGAGGAATTCATTTCTCTTAGCTTATACCCGTGGTATTTTTGGGGAAATCAATTTGTGATTTGATGGGTATGACGATGTGGCATTCAAGTGAATGAATGAGTAATCTGTTGGAAGATACGTTATGACCTCTAGCCTCATCAACTGGGAAACGACAGAAATCGGGCAGGCAGCATGGCTAAGTGGTTTACAACCGATTAGGGTATATTGTCACCATCTAGAGAATATTCATATTTGTTACTACTTTCAATTCTGTGTCTCCCGGGAACGGTTATGTTGGAATACTAACCGAGGGGTGGAAATATATTCGATACACTCAAGCGAAATGAGTGGTCGGTCATCTGTGGTCGAGTTGCAAGATGTTCTTGTTGAACTCCAGTGTATCGCTTCTAGAGTACACTGAGCGGAAGGTGGATCCATACCTTGTCATAGTTGGAATCCATTCCCCAAATAAGAGCCCGCGGTTTTGATTGTATATTATATATGTAGAACGTTAGATGCAATCGTTTCTACTAGATTGATATTACTTGTGTTAGACATTATTATATTATCAAAATAATATTGTTTTACAAATGATTTGGGTTATCGTAAGGTAAAAACCATCCGTGTTTATGTGTGGATCGGTCTTACGACTGTTCTTTCTTTTGAAAGGATTTTTAAAGTTAAACAAATGATTTGAGTTTGCTCACACCAGTCACATGACTGACCCGGAGTTTATTTTGTTTTATTTTCCCTAAACTCTTAGGTGCCCAATTTTGTACGGGCAGTTAAGTAGTCGGGATTTACATATATATTTGGAGAGCTAGAGTAGGAGGCTTCGGAATTATATAGCTATGGTTATTTCCGCTGTGTTGTAAGTGTTGTACTTTGGAAATGATATATATATTCAAGTACAAATTTATATTTCAAAGTTATGTTATATATTATATGTTATTCGTTCCGCTGTAAGGTTCGTGTTACTCTGATGTTGTGTTGTTCTTCTTCTTCTATTCTAAGTTTCTATCTTATTCATTCTCACCCTCTGTTTTCTTTCTATTAGTTTTCTGGTTTTCCAGTGTAATATGGGTTGGACTTGTGTTATTGGGTCAACTCAAATTGGATCGGAATTTCGGGACACTACAAACTGTATAAAAATGTGATTTTTTTTATTTATTTATAAAGATCGTCGATTAAAAATGTGACTTTTAATATGAACAACGTAGAAAAGACCGCGTTGGAAAAGAAGGGGCAAATCCAAACGGTTCAGAAATTCAGAAATAAAATAGGAGAAGTGGAAACCCAAGGTTAGAACTTCTCACTTTAATTTTATTTTCTAGTTAAAATATATACTAGGATGCAGACTGTGCTTAGCAGCACCCGACACCCGTTGTCCACGGACCATGGACGACTTGTTTGTTTGTTTGATTGTGTGGTGAAAATTGATTGTGTGATATGGAATGGAGTAAAATATTTTATAGTTAAAAAAATAAATTTTAACGTGTATATGAATAAAATAAATATTCAAAAATAAATCGGACGATTTGTTTATGTACATACATTTGACTGATATTGATTGGGATGATAAATTTTACACATCGCCCAACTACACAAATAAAATTCATTATTTGTTGATTGAAATCCCACACGGGTATTGGGATGATATATGACATACACCAGTTCCAATAATTAGTTGTATGTAAATCGACTGATTGACAGACTGTTATAAGCTTTAAATATTTATATTTGATGCTTATGCAGTGTAGAATGCACATTGGATGATGGTTGACTGTGTTTGATTGTTGTTGTGCGCATGTGTTTATGAAACCAATATAAATAAAATTATATGGTAATTCACTTTGTTTGATTCCAGTTCAGAAAGAATGAATATTTTAAAATAACGATTATTTTAAAATAACGAATATTTTAAAATAATATTCGGTTAAAGATCAAAACTTGATTTTAATGTCCGATTTGGGATGGACACGGATATATTTAAATATACGAAGCCGTGTTGATTAGATTGACGCCATTTGAGCGTGAATGATATTTATATCGATTTTATTCATTTATATAATGAATAACGAAAAGGAATTGATTTCAAAATCAAATGTTTTGAAAATATTATCATTTATATATATATATATATATCGATGATATGAAATATTCGATTTTGATTTGAAATTGAATATGCAGTTGAAATTGTTTTGAAAATGAATTTAAAACTATTTATAAAATTTGTTTTAAATGGAAATCGATGAAATATATATAATATATATTATATATATAATGGCCTGAATAGAACATGCCGCGCCGCGGCAATTCACGAATTTCGACCATTGACTTTGAATGGATATTACGGGAGATCCGACCGTCGGATTCTCCTAAAACCACAACCGTTGGGTTCGTATCGAAAAGAGCTTTCTAACAAATATGAGATATTTGAAATATAATGGTTGGATTTGGAATTATGTCCAAATCAAATTTGGAAAAGGTCGTTGTAAGTGCAGTTCGATGGTCGTTTATGGAAATCGACTGTATAGGCCTTGATAAAATTATTAAAAATATTAATAATTTGTGTAAAATCATAATAAATGATTTGGAAATAATTTGGATGAAAAATTTCATGTTTGAAAATATAAAAATATATTTTTATCGAAATGATCTAGTTATAAACTAGAATTATAAATCCAATATTTTTAAATAAATAAATTGGATTTGAAGTGGTTTTAAAAATAACCAGAATTTCCAATATATGAATTGGAATGGATTTAAATTGAAATTATCTTCGGAATATTTCGATATTGGATTCCGTGATTATACGGATATTGTGGAGGAATTTGGAAGATATATATATATCATTATTCCTATACGATATTTGTTGATTTTAGAATTTGATATTGAATATAAGCCGATATATTTTCTATTCAGAGCCTTATATTTAATACCAAATGGGATTTAGGTTTTTCGTGAATGGTGTGTTCATTAACACTATTCTTAAACCCAGTTGAGAAAAGATTAAATCTTTTTATTTCGATTTAATGAAGTACACCAATTAATTAACATTTAATTGGAACTGAAAGTGGAATGTGAATTGGGTTTATTGTGGACTGTGTATTTAAAAACATTCTTTCTTTAACCCGATTTACAATGAAATGTGATTTTGAATTTATAAATCTTTTGTTAAGATTTAAAGGAAATTTTCCAAAGGGAAGTTTTCCAATTTAATAAAATAAATTAGAATAGAATAATTCGATTTGGTAATAATCGAAGTGGACTTATGTGGAGGAAGACTGTTACTATATATGGAATTTAAGAGGCTTTGCCATTATTCCATTTATAGTATCGGTTGGATATAGAAGTTCATATCGATTATATATATTGATCTGTTTTCGTGAAGATTCCATTGTTAGTGAATGAGATTTTAGGTTTATCGTGAGTTGTGTTTTAAATGACATTAGTTCTTTAACCCAGTTAAAGATAAGATTTATTTCTTAACTTTGAATAATCATTATGTAATGGTTTTTGGAAATTAAAGCTGAATTAGAGTTTTAATGAATCTTTAAATAGATTGAAAGGTGAATTTGATAACTAAAATTATTAAATTCAAGAAATGATCGAGAATGGAGTATCACCAGTTTTGCTCTAGGCGATAGTTAAATCTTTAATCAGATTTGAATGTGAAATGGTAATTGAATTTACCGATAACACCGTGGTGTTAGATATGAAGTATTACCAGTTTTGCTTCATGGGATGAATAGGTTGGGATTGGGAAATTAAACAAATGATTACTTTGGTAAGTTCGCTAATCCCGACTAGTTTGGATAAACCATAATTTGGTTTGAATTGAAACCCAAAAGAAGATTAAAGAATAAATTTAAAGAATTTATCTTTGATAAAATTAATGAGAACCTTTCCCAAAGTATAAGAATATTTGAATAAAGGAATATTCTGAATTGGAATGAGGCGTATGTTGTGTTTTTATAACACTTGTTTATTATATACGCGAGTTATTTGGGAAGGACGGATTTATCCCATTCTGAATAACTGATTTGACGATATGTCGAGAATGAAGAGGGTGGTCGAAGACCGGAGGTCTTCACATCGTTTGGATGATTACAGATGTCTTGATTGGGCTGTACACCTAAGACAAGGTAATAAGTGGTAATCATCCAGACGTACTGGGGGATCGACCGGATATGCGAGAGCCTCTCTCCTATATTGGACATATGGGACGAGGAATAAGGTGCCTTCGGTTTCGTTCAGACCCAGAATGAACTTGTAAATGGATGTGTGTCTGACATCGGATTTCATTCTGTGTGATTGATAGACATCGGTTGCATGGCGTGAATTGCCTATGTGGCATGCTGAGATGCAAATGATCAAGGCTTCTATTGAAATGCAGAGTATTGTGGTTGATGATCAAAGCACGGCTTTGATATAGCATAGCCTTGTGTAGCGTTAATTCGCGAGCCACACACCTCGGTGTGAACCAAAAACGGGAGAGGACTTCAGGGAGGGCATGCGTTTCCTTCTAGCTAGGAGTGGTGTCAGCGATTTGCAAGCCCCGACGTTTTACTTATGTGGATGATGGATGACGAGGCACCTCGGTTATACTGGTCGTTCCGGGGACGATGGTTTTGTCGGGATATGACCAGTTTACGCCCCATAGGGCGGGGAAACGCAGTGTTCAGGCATTTTAATCCACTCCGTGTGGACCGACCCTGATAATCCAAGGCTTGTCTGCGCGCTTGCCTGAGGCTCGGGCTAGAGAGACTCGAAGTGGTAAGGATGATCCTTTGCCTTGGTGTAACGACCCAGAAAATCTGAACCAATTTAAAATTTTTAAATTGGCTAAAATAATGGATTTTAAATATTTAAAATAAATATTTTAAATAATGGCGATGAAAACTGAGTTTGAATCGACAATTGAAAACGAATATAATTAATTATAATTATATATAGAATTGAAAATGGCGCGGTAGTTCGATAATTCGATTTCAAACTTCAATTGAATATACCGGGTGCAAAACAATCCGGATTTTAGTGAAACCAAAAACATTAGGATCTAATTGATGATATCTTTCTAACGAATCCGACCAATCGAAATTTGATAGCGGGAATCAAAAGATATGTCCAGTTGAAAATTCTGAATAGTCGCTATGGAATTCAGGCCCTTAAAAATGGACATTTTGCAAATGACCTCGGATTTCGACGAAACCTCTTTTGTTGGATCCGCAGTGTCAGGTTATTGTTAGGTTTCAAATTTCATAATTTTTCGAATCAATATGTGAGCGTGGCAAAGGAAAACGCGTTTGACCAGTTTTTGTTGATTTTAATCGAATGGAAATTGGCCATTTTTCAAACGGTCTCAGAATTCGACGAAACTAGTTTTGTTAGGACCGTATCGTCAATACGAAGCTAGAAAATATTTTCTGGAATTTTTCTAGTTAGTATGTGACCCCGGTAATTTGAAATGTACGTTTAAAATTCAATATAGTGATTTAAATGTAAATTCAACGGAAACTGATTGTAACGATCAAATCAGCTTACGATACATATCCCATTGTGTTCGGAATGGGGGTTAAACGCTATGGACGACAGGCGGTGGGCCTCGTTTCGAGGTCGTACGTAAAAGTCAACTCTTTGCTAAATTAAATAATTAAATAAAAAAAAATCTCCCTCCCTTTTCCTTCGTACTGGCCCCCCCCCCCGTTTCATTATTCAGAAACGAAAAAAAAAAATAAAAAAAAAAGAAGAAGAACCCTAACTTATCGAGCCGCCGCCCCCCCTCGTCTCGACGCTGACGAACCCCTCGCGACGCCCCACTCCTCCGTCCAGCTCCCCTCCTCCCCAGATCGCACGAAACCCCGAAGACCCCGCCTCCACCTCGAACCCATCGCGACGCCACCAGACCCAAGCCGCCACCTCGAAGCCCAACTCCGCCTTGCCTCCGTCGATCTGCGAGACCCCCCCCCCTCTGTAAGTTTTTTTTTTCTTTCTTCGTTTTGCTATTTTATTTTATTTTATGACTTAAATACTGATTTTAAAATGATTTTAAAAAAAACTGATTTCGTTTAATAGAATATAAAAAAAAACTGTTTTTAAAAAGAATTCAAAACAGTTTTTTTAAAAGAATTCGAAAATGTTTAAAAAGAGTAAAACTGATTTTTTTTAAAATATTTAAAAACAGATTTTTTATAAAAGAATTAAAAACTGATTTCTATAAGAAAAGTAAAAACTGAATTTTTTAAAAGAATTGAAAACTGATTTTTTTTTTAAAATATTTAAAAATAGATTTTTTATAAAAGAATTAAAAACTGATTTCTTTAGAAAAGTAAAAACTGAATTTTATAAAAGAATTGAAAACTGATTTGAAAAGAAATTAAAACTGATTTTATAAAAAGAGTAAAAACTGATTTTTGATTTTTAAAAGGTATTGAAAACTGATTTCTTTAAAAAGAAAAATCATATCTTTATATATTGAAAGCCGAAGTAAAAATCATATCTTTATATATTGAAAGCCGAAGTAAAAATCATATTTTTATATATCGAGAGTCGAAGTAAAAATCATATTTTTATATATCGAAAGTCGAAGTAAAAATCATATATTTATACATTGAATAGCATCGTAAAAATTCGATTTTTACATGTGTAGAGAATACGGGCGAAGGCGACAGAAAGGCGAAGATTTCTCTAAGGAAGAGTCGTAGTGTTGGATAGTTATTGGTGAGATTTCTGATTTAAAAATTATATATAAGTGTTGAAAATGAAAGTGAATTGCTATATATAACTATCTATATATATATACGCCCCTCGTCCACAAACCATGGACGATATTTATTGGTTGAAATTGTTGTGGAAATTGATTGATAGCGAATGGTTGTTTGGGATTGTTTGTGATTGATATTGGTTGATTGTGGTTGAAAAATACCCGCTTGTGATTGGAAAATATTTGGTTGAAACCACATAGGATTAGTTGTGGAAATGAAATAAATATATACATGCCGCCTGCGTGCGAACTAGATGCATGATCCCCATTGTCAAAAACCGCGAGGTTTTAAGGTAGAGCGAGGAGTCGTACTAGGGACGGTGCCGGTGTAACTACCCTGCCGTTATGCTGCCGAAATTTTGAATAATATTTGTGTGTTTGAATTATTTTCATATGCTTAAACTATATTTATTCATTGTATAGAAAACATTCATGTGTTGAATTGATATTCATTCGTTGTTTAGAAATTCATGTGTTGAATGGTATTCATATTTTGAAATAAATGGTTCGATAATAAAAAATCACATTTTTATCTATATATAAAAACCATAGAAAACATTCATGTGTTGAATTGATATTCATTCGTTGTTTAGAAATTCATGTGTTGAATGGTATTCATATTTTGAAATAAATTGTTCGATAATAAAAATCACATTTTTATCTATATATAGAAACTATAGAAACATTCATGTGTTGAATTGATATTCATTCGTTGTTTAGAAATTCATGTGTTGAATGGTATTCATATTTTGAAATAAATTGTTCGATAATAAAAATCACATTTTTATCTATATATAGAAACCATAGAAAACATTCATGTGTTGAATTGATATTCATTCGTTGTTTAGAAATTCATGTGTTGAATGGTATTCATATTTTGAAATAAATGGTTCGATAATAAAAATCACATTTTTATCTATATATAAAAACCATAGAAAACATTCATGTGTTGAATTGATATTCATTCGTTGTTTAGAAATTCATGTGTTGAATGGTATTCATATTTTGAAATAAATTGTTTGATGGTAAAAATCACCTTTTATCGACTATATGAACTATATAGAAAAATAGTGTTTTGAAATGAATCGTTTTACAATAAAAATCACATTTTTATTGTATGCAGAAATCGTTGAAATGTGAAGTGTTAAAAATAGCCACTTGTTCAAAATAAACATATATGAGTTGAAATATTCATTAATTAGCTAATGAAATGATTTGCACATATTTATGTAACATTAGAATGAATGGTGTTTTTAAACCAAATAGAAATCAAATATGAAGTTGAATAGAAAATGAAAAATGATATGAACTGTATATATATGTACATGCATATTCATTGAACAGGTTATAGCAAAGGGGCTAGAGAAGAGGAATAAAATTTTGTGCCCGACAAATAGATACACATTTACTGATTTGTTTGGGTGATGATTTTGAGCCTGTTGGCTAGCCGCTTGGCTTTTTCTTTTTCTTTTTGAGATTAGAAGGTCCGGGAACGCTATTTGCAATTTCCCGATGCTCCCGGTGCAGGGGAGGTTATGGCGAAATTTTTCCAAAATTTAAGGCGTTAGAAAAATATTTGAAGTGAAAACGATATTGAAATTGTTGAATGAACTATATTTATATAAATATATAAATATAAATAAAATTAAAACGAAACGAAGCCGTGCAGTTCGTATTTTGAAACCGTGATTTCAAACAACTAGTACGGGAAATCCGACCATTGGATTTTCCCGAAACCTCAACCGTCGGGTTCGCCTTGGAATAATCTTTCCAACGACACCAACCTTGTAAAAATCCAACGGTTGGATCGTCTGGAATGTTTAATTCAAATCTGAAGAAAAACAGCGCCAGAAGCGATTATATTTATATATATAAATATAATTATATATTTAATCGAATAACGACGCTGCAGTTCATATTTTGAAATCGAAACTTCAAACGATTGTACCGGGAGATCCGACCGTCGGATTTGCCCGAAACTGGAACCGTTGGATTCGTTTTGAGAAGACCTTTCTAATGATGTAAATTTTGCGAAGATCCAACGGTTAGATTTTCAGATATGTGTAAATCAAATCTGAAGGAAAACAGCGCCACGGCCGCGTTATGGCCCGAAGCGTCGTTTTGAATAAATGAGCTATTTTAAAATAAATAAAAATAGCGATAAATAGTTATAAAATATCATAAGCGATATGGAATGGAAATAAACTGAATTTGCTTGATTTATGTTGTATTTGATGGTTGAATGTGTTTGGTGTGAAAATAACATTAAAGAACAATATTAGTGTTGTCGAATAATTTTAACCATTGAAATAAATTGAATTGAAATTCTAAATATACGTGAATTATTTGAAAAGGCCGAGTTAATTCTCATTTCGAATAATTGACCGACGATTGAAATTCGAAGATGAAGACGATGGTCGAAGACCGGAGATCTTCACCTCGTTTGGATGGTAACCGAGGTCCTGAATGGGAGGCATCCCGAAATATGGATAATGAGTGGTGATCGTTCAGACGTACGTGTTGATCGAAGGGTTTGCGAGGTATTTAGTGCCTCCGGTTTCGTTCAGACCCAGAACGGACTTGTAAATGGACTGTGTGTCTGACCTTGGAGTTTATTCTGTGTTGATTGATTTCTGTTAAATATACATCTATTTGGCGGCGGAGAATTTATTCTTTTGCTTAACGCCCTTCTCTGAGACGCACGAGCTCAGAGGTTGTATATCGATGGACATCAGTCGCATAACATGAATTGCCGGTGTGGCATGCTAAGATACAGTGATCAGGGCTTCTGTTGAAAAGCAAAGTCTTGTGGTGATGATCAAAGCACCGCCTGTGTGGCGTAGCTTTGTGTATAACGTGAATTCGCGAGCCTCACACCCCGGTATGAACCTAAAACGGGAGAAGGACCTCAGGGAGGGCATGCGTTTCTTTCTAGCTAGGGTGGTGTCAGTGACCTACCAGCCCTGACATTTATATACTTTTCACCTATGTGGTTGTTGCTGTTGCGAGGCGCCTCGGTTTGATCGGACGATCCGGGCCCGATGGAGTCATTCGTTGGCTCATTTACGCCCCAAAGGGCGGGGAAACGTATTGTTCAGGCACTATAATCCACATCGGTGGACCGGCCCTGACGATCAAAGGGGCAGTTGCGGCTGTTCCGGTGGCTCGGGCTAGAGAGTCACGAATTCGGTAAGGACTATCTTTTGCCTTGGTTCATGACGGAAAACCAATTTCCAAATACGACATCGTGCGGTTTTGCTTGTATATATATATTTGGCGACATAGTGGCATGGGACGCTCATGTCGTCTATGATTGATAGTTATGATTTGAAATTGTTTTCGAAACATATAAACACTAGCAATAATATCAAATGCCTTTGTTTTATTCGTATCAAGCATATTTTGGCCGTTATAAGGTAAAACTCTATCCTCCGGTTTGCGTTGCATTGTGTGATGGGAACTGAGTCTTATAACGGTTTCATTTTTATAAAAAGCATAGCGATGTTTAAAAGAAAGATTTATTTTAAAGCACTGGCAATCCAATGGAGTAAACCCGTTCCACGAAAGTGGCGTGGTCCTGTGATTAGCCATATTATATATGTGTTGAGTGGATTTCTCATACCAGTCCCATGACTGACTCGTAGTTTGTTTCACTTTCAAACTCGGGTGCCCCTTTTTCTACACGGGCAGCCTTGTATTCAGGTTTAGCTGGTTCTTTCTGGATAGCTGGAGCTGAAGATGGATTCTATTATTTCTTTTTATGCTGTTCAGCTCCTATTGTACATATTTTGTTTATTTCCGCTGTAGACATTTATGTATAGCTGAACTGTATTTGTACTAAGTAAGATCCTGTATACTGTGTAACTCTGATTATTACTTTATCCAGTATATTTTATTGTTCATTATCTGGTGTATTTATTTAATTCTGTTCTGCTATTATATGTTTCTGTGTTATATTCCAAAGATAACCTTGTTTCCGTGAGAACGGGAATTTGGGTCGTCTCAACGTGGTATCAGAGCTTTGGTTAAGCTTAGTTCTGGAATATAACATTTGAACGAACTCGTCAGAAATAGAACCAGTAGTGTTCTAGGACGGGTAACTCTATACAGATAGGATCAGTAATATCCTAGTATGAGTAAAGCAGAATGAAATTACACCTTTATAGACACATTTACATTTGAAGTATGTGTTTCTATCTTCTAAAATACCTTTTCTGTGACCTGACACTTGATCTGCCATTTGCAGAAGTACTAGAAAAATGAGTGTCAGAAGCAGAAGGAATGCAGAACCGGATATTGAGGCCCTATTAATCAAATATCGAAACATGGGTGGAATACCGTTCTCTGGTGAAGAATCTATTATGAAGACACAAGCTTGGATTCGTTCGGCTGAGAAAATCTTCGAAGCATTAAAGCTGAGGGATGACCAGAAAAGATTACTGGCCTCCTGGGCACTCAAAGATGAAGCTTTGTTCTGGTGGGATTCGGTTATGGAGAATAATCCAGAAGGTGATATCACCTGGGATAGATTCAAAGTGATTTTCCTAGAAAGATTTACTCCTCCCGAAGCAACCGAGAGATTATGTGATGAATTTTCTTATCTAATACAAGGTGACATGACCATTCCCGAATATCATAAGAAATTCAACGAACTTGCTCACTTTGCTCCTCATCTGATTCAAGATCCAAAGAGGAAAAATCTGAGATTTATTCATGGCCTGCAAAGGAAATACCAGAATAAAGTATTGGGGCATGTGAAGCTTCCTTTTTCTGAAATGATATACATGGCATATCAGTATGAAGACCTCCATAAGAAAGGAATGTTACGCGACGAAGAAGAAGTCAGTTCTAGTGACCTAGCAGAGTCGGAAACTGATATTCCAGAGGCAAGTTCAATGTCTGAAGTCGGTAAGGAGCCCGAAGTAAATCGAAAAAGGGCCAGATCCGAAAAAGAACCAGTAACGACAACTGTCTGCTCTAACTGCAATAAGCAAGGACATCTCTCGATAAGTTGCCGATCTCTAAAGAAACAAAAAAAGGAAGGATCTAAGTCTATTAAGAAGTTTCAAGAGACTAGAGAATGCAGCATTTGCCATCGGTTTGGCCATGTAAGGCAGGATTGTCGGCTGTTAAAGGCAACCAAGGAGGCTCAAATAAATGAAGTAGCAGAAACTTCTGAGCCCTCAGCTAGTCAAGAAAGACCTGATGTTTTAGAAGGAACGCTTACTGTCAAAAACATTCCAGTCAAAGTACTGTTTGACACAGGCGCGTCGCGAAGTTTCATTGCCAAAGATGCAGTCAAGAAACTAGATTTGAATTTGAAAAAGCTCAAGGAACCAATGACTGTCCAGAATCCGGTTGGGGGTTCCATTGATCTCAGTTGGATTTGTAGAGTGCCAGTTTCTTTTTCTCGTTATCGATTTCCTACCATCGCAGCCGTTATGAATTTTAAAGAGTTTGATCTTATCTTAGGGTTAGATTGGTTGACCAAATATGAAGCTGAAGTCAAATGCGCCGACAGAGTCGTAAAGGCAAAGATTAAATCAGGTGATTATATAACCATTCCCTGTGAAGGTCAGAATGCTAATAGAAAGGACTTATGGGCAGCTTTGAATGTTTCTCCAGCCCAAATTGAAAATGTTCCTGAAGTCACAGAGAATATTCCTGACCTCATCAAAGACATTCTTGTCGTCAAGAACTATGCGGATGTGTTCGAAGAAGTTGTTCGCTTACCTCCGCAGAGAGAAATAGATTTCAAGATTGCTTTGATTCCCAATGCAAGGCCAGTAGTTCACGCTATTCGAAGAATGTCCTTGAAAGAGAAGGAGGAATTAGACAGTCAAACAAGACAGCTAGTATGGAAAGGTCTGATCAGGCCTAGTTTCTCTGATTGGGGTGCAGCAGTGGTGTTTGTCCCAAAATCGGACGGTACTCTACGTCTATGTGTGGATTATCGTGATCTGAACAAGCAGACAATAAAGAACAAGTTTCCATTGCCGCGGATTGATGATTTGTTGGATCGATTAAATGGAGCACAAGTATTTTCGCGAATGGACCTAGCTACAGGCTTCCATCAACTTCGAATTGCCGAAGAATGTGTTCCAATGACAGCGTTCAGAGGTCCCGACCTATTCTACGAGTGGTTAGTAATGCCATTCGGCATATGTAACGCTCCCGCTTACTTCGTCGATCTAATGAACCGAGTATTCAGGGGAGTATTGAATAAATTTGTTCTGGTTTTTATTGATGATATTCTAATCTTCTCTAAATCAAAAGCCGAACATGAAAAGCATCTGGAACAAGTGTTAGAAATTCTCAGACGGAATGTATTAAAAGCCAAGTTTTCCAAATGTATATTCTGGCAAGATGAAGTAAAATTTCTGGGCCATGTCGTATCGAAAGAAGGAATTGCTGTGGATCCAAGTAAAATCACAGCTATTCAGAATTGGAAACAGCCCAGTACTCCCACTGAAGTCCGCAGTTTTCTCGGATTGGCTAGCTATTATCGAAAGTTCGTTAAAGACTTTTCTAAGATATCTGGCCACTTAACGAAGCTTACAAAGAAGCATTCTAAGTTCAAATGGACTCAGGAAAGTGAGGAGGCTTTCGAAGAGCTAAAGTTGAGATTAACTACTGCTCCAGTGTTAACCATCATTGATGGCAACCAGGATTTAAAAGTATGGACTGATGCTTCTAGAGAAGGCCTTGGCGCAGTGTTAATGCAAAGAGGCCAAGTAATTGCCTATGCTAGCCGTCAACTGAAGCCGCACGAGAAAAACTATGTAACTCATGATCTTGAGTTATTGGCTATCATATTCTCTTTGAAAATCTGGAGACACTATCTTCTGGGCGAGAGATTTGAACTGTTTACAGATCACCAGTCGTTAAAGTATCTGTTCACTCAGAAGGACTTAAATTTGAGGCAGCAACGTTGGCTGGAGTTTCTTGCAGCATATGACTTTGAAATTATATATACTCCAGGAAAAGCCAATGTTGTGGCCGATGCGTTAAGCCGAAAGAATGAAATGATCGCCAGCTTCATCATTGTGACTTCGTTGATTGATAAGATATCGGCTCTCCAAGAAGACGACCAATTTATCAAAGGAACAAGTCAGCGAATTCGTGAGGGCAATGCTTCGGATTTCCAGTTAGATAACGAAGGGATTCTGAGGTTAGAAGGACGAATTTGCGTTCCAGATATTCCTGAACTCAGAAGAGATGTGCTTGATGAATGCCACAAATCTAAACTCAGTATCCATCCAGGTGTGAATAAAATGTATAATGACATCAAACGCACATTCTGGTGGAAGTCGTTAAAAAGAGACATCTCGATATATGTGAGTAGATGCCCTACTTGCCAGCTAGTTAAAAGTGACCAACAGAAATTGGCTGGATTATTACAACCGCTGGAAGTTCCTGGTTGGAAGTGGGAACATATTTCTATGGATTTCATTGATGGTCTGCCTAGAACCAGAAAAGGGAATGACAGTATTTGGGTGATCGTAGATCGCTTCACGAAGACCGCCCATTTCATACCTGTCAGATCAAATAGAACCGCTCAGAGTCTGGCGCAGATTTATTTCAGGGAAATAGTTAGACTGCATGGAGTGCCGCTCAGTATAGTCAGTGATAGAGATACAATATTCACTAGCAAATTCTGGGAAGCATTTCAAGTCGAGCTAGGAACAAAGTTAAACCTAAGCACCGCTTATCATCCTCAGACAGACGGTCAGACTGAGAGGGTGAATCGCATTTTAGAAGATCTATTGCGGGCTTGTGTTATAGATTTCGGTGGATCATGGGAAGACCATCTGCATTTGGCTGAGTTCTCTTATAACAACAGCTACCAGGCGAGTCTGACAATGTCGCCATTCGAAGCATTGTACGGTAGACCGTGCCGATCTCCTGCTTGTTGGGTCGAGCCTGGAAATAGACTTGTGTTGGGTCCCGATATGATTCGAGAAGCTGCCGACAAAGTCGATTTTATTAAGAAGCGATTACTCGCCGCTCAAAGCCGACAAAAGAGCTATGCCGATAAAAGAAGAAGAGATATATCCTTCGAAGTTGGCGACTATGTATATTTGAAAGTATCGCCGATGAGAGGAGTTATCCGGTTCGGTAAAACTGGAAAATTGGCACCCAAATTCATTGGTCCGTTTCCTATTCTGGAACGGATTGGAACTCTCGCTTATAGGGTCAAACTGCCTGACTGGTTGCCTGGAGTTCATGATGTATTTCATATATCTCAACTTCGAAAGCACGTTCATGATCCAGACTTGATCGTGGAAGAAGCAGCTCAGCAGGATATTGAAATTACTCCAGAATTAGCTGTGAGGCGAGAGCCGCTAAAGATCATCGGCAAAGAAACCAAAGAGCTGAGAAACAAGAAGGTTCACTTAGTCAAAGTGCAATAAAGTGGAGATCCGCGAGATTGTACTTGGGAAACTGAGGAGAGCATTCAAAAAGCTTATCCCCGATGTCGAGTAGAAATCTCTGATTGACTCCGGTGCAAGGTACATTTACCCTACTTTGCACTACCATTCAATTCTCTACTCTATTGTTATTTTCTTTCCATAGATGTGCACTTTTTAATTATATAGTCTGAATGATTTTTAAGGGGCATAGGATTTGATTAGTATATTTTTGAAAGTTAAAAACAATTGGATGGGTTGTTGTGTTGTGTGATTGTACATTTATCAAACCACTTTTGACTTTATTCCTTTTCGGGGACGAAAAGTTTTAAGTGGGGGAGATTGTAACGACCCAGAAAATCTGAACCAATTTACAATTTTTAAATTGGCTAAAATAATGGATTTTAAATATTTAAAATAAATATTTTAAATAATGGCGATGAAAACTGAGTTTGAATCGACAATTGAAAACGAATATAATTAATTATAATTATATATAGAATTGAAAATGGTGCGGTAGTTCGATAATTCGATTTCAAACTTCAATTGAATATACCGGGTGCAAAACAATCCGGATTTTAGTGAAACCAAAAACATTAGGATCTAATTGATGATATCTTTCTAACGAATCCGACCAATCGAAATTTGATAGCGGGAATCAAAAGATATGTCCAGTTGAAAATTCTGAATAGTCGCTATGGAATTCAGGCCCTTAAAAATGGACATTTTGCAAATGACCTTGGATTTCGACGAAACCACTTTTGTTGGATCCGCAGTGTCAGGTTATTGTTAGGTTTCAAATTTCATAATTTTTCGAATCAATATGTGAGCGTGGCAAAGGAAAACGCGTTTGACCAGTTTTTGTTGATTTTAATCGAATGGAAATTGGCCATTTTTCAAACGGTCTTAGAATTCGACGAAACTAGTTTTGTTAGGACCGTATCGTCAATACGAAGCTAGAAAATATTTTCTGGAATTTTTCTAGTTAGTATGTGACCCCGGTAATTTGAAATGTACGTTTAAAATTCAATATAGTGATTTAAATGTAAATTCAACGGAAACTGATTGTAACGATCAAATCAGCTTACGATACATATCCCATTGTGTTCGGAATGGGGGTTAAACGCTATGGACGACAGGCGGTGGGCCTCGTTTCGAGGTCGTACGTAAAAGTCAACTCTTTGCTAAATTAAATAATTAAATAAAAAAAAATCTCCCTCCCTTTTCCTTCGTACTGCCCCCCCCCCCCCGTTTCATTATTCAGAAACGAAAAAAAATAAAAAAAAGAAGAAGAAGAACCCTAACTTATCGAGCCGCCGCCCCCCCTCGTCTCGACGCTGACGAACCCCTCGCGACGCCCCACTCCTCCGTCCAGCTCCCCTCCTCCCCAGATCGCACGAAACCCCGAAGACCCCGCCTCCACCTCGAACCCATCGCGACGCCACCAGACCCAAGCCGCCACCTCGAAGCCCAACTCCGCCTTGCCTCCGTCGATCTGCGAGACCCCCCCCCCCTCTGTAAGTTTTTTTTTTCTTTCTTCGTTTTGCTATTTTATTTTATTTTATGACTTAAATACTGATTTTAAAATGATTTTAAAATGATTTTAAAAAAAACTGATTTCGTTTAATAGAATATAAAAAAAAACTGTTTTTAAAAAGAATTCAAAACTGTTTTTTTAAAAGAATTCGAAAATGTTTAAAAAGAGTAAAACTGATTTTTTTTAAAATATTTAAAAATAGATTTTTTATAAAAGAATTAAAAACTGATTTCTATAAGAAAAGTAAAAACTGAATTTTATAAAAGAATTGAAAACTGATTTTTTTTTAAAATATTTAAAAACAGATTTTTTATAAAAGAATTAAAAACTGATTTCTTTAGAAAAGTAAAAACTGAATTTTATAAAAGAATTGAAAACTGTTTGAAAAGAATTGAAAACTGATTTGAAAAGAAATTAAAACTGATTTTATAAAAAGAGTAAAAACTGATTTTTGATTTTTAAAAGGTATTGAAGACTGATTTCTTTAAAAAGAAAAATCATATCTTTATATATTGAAAGCCGAAGTAAAAATCATATCTTTATATATTGAAAGCCGAAGTAAAAATCATATTTTTATATATCGAGAGTCGAAGTAAAAATCATATTTTTATATATCGAAAGTCGAAGTAAAAATCATATATTTATACATTGAATAGCATCGTAAAAATTCGATTTTTACATGTGTAGAGAATACGGGCGAAGGCGACAGAAAGGCGAAGATTTCTCTAAGGAAGAGTCGTAGTGTTGGATAGCTATTGGTGAGATTTCTGATTTAAAAATTATATATAAGTGTTGAAAATGAAAGTGAATTGCTATATATAACTATCTATATATATATATACGCCCCTCGTCCACAAACCATGGACGATATTTATTGGTTGAAATTGTTGTGGAAATTGATTGATAGCGAATGGTTGTTTGGGATTGTTTGTGATTGATATTGGTTGATTGTGGTTGAAAAATACCCGCTTGTGATTGGAAAATATTTGGTTGAAACCACATAGGATTAGTTGTGGAAATGAAATAAATATATACATGCCGCATGCGTGCGAACTAGATGCATGATCCCCATTGTCAAAAACCGCGAGGTTTTAAGGTAGAGCGAGGAGTCGTACTAGGGACGGTGCCGGTGTAACTACCCTGCCGTTATGCTGCCGAAATTTTGAATAATATTTGTGTGTTTGAATTATTTTCATATGCTTAAACTATATTTATTCATTGTATAGAAAACATTCATGTGTTGAATTGATATTCATTCGTTGTTTAGAAATTCATGTGTTGAATGGTATTCATATTTTGAAATAAATAGTTCGATAATAAAAAATCACATTTTTATCTATATATAAAAACCATAGAAAACATTCATGTGTTGAATTGATATTCATTCATTGTTTAGAAATTCATGTGTTGAATGGTATTCATATTTTGAAATAAATTGTTCGATAATAAAAATCACATTTTTATCTATATATAGAAACTATAGAAACATTCATGTGTTGAATTGATATTCATTCGTTGTTTAGAAATTCATGTGTTGAATGGTATTCATATTTTGAAATAAATTGTTCGATAATAAAAATCACATTTTTATCTATATATAGAAACCATAGAAAACATTCATGTGTTGAATTGATATTCATTCGTTTTTTAGAAATTCATGTGTTGAATGGTATTCATATTTTGAAATAAATGGTTCGATAATAAAAATCACATTTTTATCTATATATAAAAACCATAGAAAACATTCATGTGTTGAATTGATATTCATTCGTTGTTTAGAAATTCATGTGTTGAATGGTATTCATATTTTGAAATAAATTGTTTGATGGTAAAAATCACCTTTTATCGACTATATGAACTATATAGAAAAATAGTGTTTTGAAATGAATCGTTTTACAATAAAAATCACATTTTTATTGTATGCAGAAATCGTTGAAATGTGAAGTGTTAAAAATAGCCACTTGTTCAAAATAAACATATATGAGTTGAAATATTCATTAATTAGCTAATGAAATGATTTGCACATATTTATGTAACATTAGAATGAATGGTGTTTTTAAACCAAATAGAAATCAAATATGAAGTTGAATAGAAAATGAAAAATGATATGAACTGTATATATATGTACATGCATATTCATTGAACAGGTTATAGCAAAGGGGCTAGAGAAGAGGAATAAAATTTTGTGCCCGACAAATAGATACACATTTACTGATTTGTTTGGGTGATGATTTTGAGCCTGTTGGCTAGCCGCTTGGCTTTTTCTTTTTCTTTTTGAGATTAGAAGGACCGGGAACGCTATTTGCAATTTCCCGATGCTCCCGGTGCAGGGGAGGTTATGGCGAAATTTTTCCAAAATTTAAGGCGTTAGAAAAATATTTGAAGTGAAAACGATATTGAAATTGTTGAATGAACTATATTTATATAAATATATAAATATAAATAAAATTAAAACGAAACGAAGCCGTGCAGTTCGTATTTTGAAACCGTGATTTCAAACAACTAGTACGGGAAATCCGACCATTGGATTTTCCCGAAACCTCAACCGTCGGGTTCGCCTTGGAATAATCTTTCCAACGACACCAACCTTGTAAAAATCCAACGGTTGGATCGTCTGGAATGTTTAATTCAAATCTGAAGAAAAACAGCGCCAGAAGCGATTATATTTATATATATATAAATATAATTATATATTTAATCGAATAACGACGCTGCAGTTCGTATTTTGAAATCAAAACTTCAAACGATTGTACCGGGAGATCCGACCGTCGGATTTGCCCGAAACTGGAACCGTTGGATTCGTTTTGAGAAGACCTTTCTAATGATGTAAATTTTGCGAAGATCCAACGGTTAGATTTTCAGATATGTGTAAATCAAATCTGAAGGAAAACAGCGCCACGGCCGCGTTATTGCCCGAAGCGTCGTTTTGAATAAATGAGCTATTTTAAAATAAATAAAAATAGCGATAAATAGTTATAAAATATCATAAGCGATATGGAATGGAAATAAACTGAATTTGCTTGATTTATGTTGTATTTGATGGTTGAATGTGTTTGGTGTGAAAATAACATTAAAGAACAATATTAGTGTTGTCGAATAATTTTAACCATTGAAATAAATTGAATTGAAATTCTAAATATACGTGAATTATTTGAAAAGGCCGAGTTAATTCTCATTTCGAATAATTGACCGACGATTGAAATTCGAAGATGAAGACGATGGTCGAAGACCGGAGATCTTCACCTCGTTTGGATGGTAACCGAGGTCCTGATTGGGAGGCATCCCGAAATATGGACAATGAGTGGTGATCGTTCAGACGTACGTGTTGATCGAAGGGTTTGCGAGGTATTTAGTGCCTCCGGTTTCGTTCAGACCCAGAACGGACTTGTAAATGGACTGTGTGTCTGACCTTGGAGTTTATTCTGTGTTGATTGATTTCTGTTAAATATACATCTGTTTGGCGGCGGTGAATTTATTCTTTTGCTTAACGCCCTTCTCTGAGACGCACGAGCTCAGAGGTTGTATATCGATGGACATCAGTCGCATAGCATGAATTGCCGGTGTGGCATGCTAAGATGCAGTGATCAGGGCTTCTGTTGAAAAGCAAAGTCTTGTGGTGATGATCAAAGCACCACCTGTGTGGCGTAGCTTTGTGTATAACGTGAATTCGCGAGCCTCACACCCCGGTATGAACCTAAAACGGGAGAAGGACCTCAGGGAGGGCATGCGTTTCTTTCTAGCTAGGGTGGTGTCAGTGACCTACCAGCCCTGACATTTATATACTTTTCACCTATGTGGTTGTTGCTGTTGCGAGGCGCCTCGGTTTGATCGGACGATCCGGGTCCGATGGAGTCATTCGTTGGCTCATTTACGCCCCAAAGGGCGGGGAAACGTATTGTTCAGGCACTATAATCCACATCGGTGGACCGGCCCTGACGATCAAAGGGGCAGTTGCGGCTGTTCCGGTGGCTCGGGCTAGAGAGTCACGAATTCGGTAAGGACTATCTTTTGCCTTGGTTCATGACGGAAAACCAATTTCCAAATACGACATCGTGCGGTTTTGCTTGTATATATATATTTGGCGACATAGTGGCATGGGACGCTCATGTCGTCTATGATTGATAGTTATGATTTGAAATTGTTTCCGAAACATATAAACACTAGCAATAATATCAAATGCCTTTGTTTTATTCGTATCAAGCATATTTTGGCCGTTATAAGGTAAAACTCTATCCTCCGGTTTGCGTTGCATTGTGTGATGGGAACTGAGTCTTATAACGGTTTCATTTTTATAAAAAGCATAGCGATGTTTAAAAGAAAGATTTATTTTAAAGCACTGGCAATCCAATGGAGTAAACCCGTTCCACGAAAGTGGCATGGTCCTGTGATTAGCCATATTATATATGTGTTGAGTGGATTTCTCATACCAGTCCCATGACTGACTTGTAGTTTGTTTCACTTTCAAACTCGGGTGCCCCTTTTTCTACACGGGCAGCCTTGTATTCAGGTTTAGCTGGTTCTTTCTGGATAGCTGGAGCTGAAGATGGATTCTATTATTTCTTTTTATGCTGTTCAGCTCCTATTGTACATATTTTGTTTATTTCCGCTGTAGACATTTATGTATAGCTGAACTGTATTTGTACTAAGTAAGATCCTGTATACTGTGTAACTCTGATTATTACTTTATCCAGTATATTTTATTGTTCATTATCTGGTGTATTTATTTAATTCTGTTCTGCTATTATATGTTTCTGTGTTATATTCCAAAGATAACCTTGTTTCCGTGAGAACGGGAATTTGGGTCGTCTCACTTGGTGCACAGATGGAAATCCAACTTCCAATACGACATTTTGCAGTTTTGATTGTAGAGCCTAGTATGGTGACATAGTGGGATGGGGCACTCATGCCGTCTATGGTTGATACATTTATATTTGAAATTATTTTGACATTATACACTTATAGTAATAGTAAAACATGAAATTTCACGTACCAAGCATTTTTGGCTATTATAAGGTAAAAACTCTATCCTCCGGCTTGCGTTGCATTATGTGATGGGGCCTGAGTCTTATAATAGCTTCATTGTTCTTTATTTAGCATTGCGTTGTTTGTTTTATGCACTGGTATTCTTGGGAGGAAACCCGTTCCGTATTATACGGCATGGTCGCTTGATTTACCTAACTTTAAAATAAAGAATAATAACTGTTTTAGTTCTCACACCAGTCACATGACTGACCTGGAGTCTATTGTTTTAACCTAAACTCTGGGTGCCCCTATTTTCCACACGGGTAGCTTGTAGTTTTGATTTTGCATATTTATATTTACAGGATCCTGGATTATAGCTGGAATGATATTCGGAAAGCTCTATATCCATATATTCTTTTTAGTTGTGTTTTATATTATTTTCCACTGCGTTGTAATGTAATTTAAATCTCTGATGTGTATTAAATGTATTTTATTCATTCATCCTCTGTAATATTCTTGTATTCTGATGGAATTCTTGTAATAAGCAATGAAATGTTCTTCTGTTTGTGTTCTGATTCGTCTTGTACTCAAAGCAATCCGTTCTTTCTCTTCTCTTCAGAGACCGGGGAGTTCGGGTCGTTTCAGGTGGAGTGCTTCAAACGGTGCCATCGTAATTCTAGCTTGATAATTATTATAAGAAAATTCAACCAATGGCAGATGATTCTCCCACGAACCTCCAAAATTGTGAACACATGCTCGCAACAAGTCTTCCGAAATCCTGTTAACTCTTTCTATTTGTCCACCTGATTGTGGATGACAGGCAATGCTAAAGTTCAACTTCGTTCCCAAGAGCATCTTGAAAAGCTTCCCAAAAATGATTAGTGAATATAGGATCACGATCACTCACAATGCTACTTGGAATTCCATGTAACCGAACGATTCCCTTGATATATAACTCTGCTAAACTAGCAGCTGTCCTAGTGGCTTTTAGTGGAATGAAATGGTCACTTTTAATTAGGCGATCCACAATAACCCATAATTTTTCATTCCCTTTACGAGTTTAAGGTTAAATTAATTAATATTGCATAACTACGTATCAAATTCGAACCAATTTAAAATTGGAATTTTGAATATCAAATTAGAGTTTTTGAATGCAAAATGAATTTAATTTGATCCAGAAATGAATTTGGATTTATTATAGACAGATTTTAAATATGTTAAATTATCAAATTTAATTATATTTTTTCAAATATTTCATTTTGTGAAATATGTATTTGTTAAACTATTTTGTTAACATAACCTTTTATCAAATTACATATGTGATAAATAATAAAATAAAAATAATTAATTTGAATTATCAAATTCAATCGGGAGGATTTATTAGTAAACATTAATGTATTTTAACGTGTTCATTGTCATTTGTTAAATATGGGTTTTGTCATCTTTTGTCATATTATTCAATTGTTTAAAGTGATAAACATTGAACTAGAATACTTCAAAATTTTGTAACGATTGTGAAGCGTTGCTAATTTGAAACAACCTAAAAGTGTTATAGATATGTAACAAATGATACCATGTGTTATAGGACATGGTTTTTAAGTGAGAACTTCTAAACTGCTACACTAGTTTATTATACACTAGTTAGTGAAGAATTAGCTATAATTTGGATAGTTAACTAGTGTAATCAGTTTGAACTGGCTATGGATATTAATGGTTAATGTTTGTTGTGATGGATGATGGTTGGTTAGTTTAGAACACATACACTATTTAAAGTTAGTGTTATATCTCTTGTGCACAGTTATTATTTATTTAATTATGTTGATGATGGTTGCAATGGATGTTTATAATGGTTATTGATGTTGTTTTGCACAAACTATGACACGACCATTATGGTATTACATTGGTGATCGGCAAATCTCCTTCGTAATTAGAAGCAATATTATTATCGAAATTGGAGGTTAGTAATTGGAAAAGAAACATAGGTATGATTACATATATATTGATGAAATTTCTTTCAAGAAAAATAAAATAATTAAATACTAGAACTTCTAGGATGATAAAGTGGATGGTATCTAGGTTTGGGTTTAGAAAATATAGTTTTCTTCTCCCCTGGCTATACGTGAATTGCCGTTGTGCGATAAGCTCTGTTTTGATCGCCGAAAAAAAATGCAATACTTCAAAATACCTTAGAAAACTATTATATGTTATATAAATCATTCAAGAGAATTTAAATTAATTTAAATTGACTTTCCAAACTATTCCGGGTTTGAAATTCAATTTTTATTTTTAATTTAATATTTTATTAATAAAATATTAAATTAGTTTATTTCTAAATTCAAATAATTTCAACTTAAATTCTGAATTAACTAACCCGTCTGTCGGATCAGTTAGGGATAGTCAGGGAGAGCACGAAACTATATTTTCCAAACCCAGACGTAGACACTATCCTCTATGTCATCCTAGAACGTTTCAGTATTTATTTATTTTATTTTTCTCGAAAGAATCTTCATCAATATATATATGTATTCACACCTATGTGTCTTTTCCAATTATTAACTTCTAATTTCAATAATAATATTGCTTCTAATTACGAAGGACTTTTGCAATTCAAATCGGATTTCCACGACAGTCCCAATTTGCCCAAAATTTTGATCCTTAAACAAATGTTTTAGGAAATTTAAAATCATTATTTCTAATGATTCTTTAGTTCTCAACTCTTTCGGTTAACCAAATATGCTTTCGTTATAAAATTTAAGCGATTATAACTTTTGCAATTCAAACCGGATTTACACGAAACGAAAAAAGTTTGACTTCTATTAACAAGAACTTTCAAAAGTGCTTTGCCAAAAAAAGAACTTTCAAATGAGTGAAAGAAAATTTTAATTTTGACTTATAATTTTCAAGTTATGTTTAAAACCATTTTGGAAAACAGCTATTTTTTAAATGTTTTAATATATAGAATTTTTTTCGTAAGATCATTATGAATTATTTATAAGTGTTTGAATTGGAAATTGTAAGTTTTTCTATCCATTCCAAATTCAAGGTTGCAAAACTTATTTCCTTCAAACTTTAGGGAAGTAACTTAGATATATCTTTATTAACAGCTTTAACCAATGCAGTCCTTAACCAAAATATCGTAAAATATCTTATAGTCATCTTGAGAATTTTTAAAGTTTATAAATCATGAACTATTATTCAAAATTATTTGTAAAATAGTTTGGAGGGTTTTAAAGTGATAAAAATATTTATATGGAATTATTTACCGATTTTAAAATACTGGAAGTTAGAATTTAAAAGGGGATGAGTTGGGTAGAGTTAGTCTTCAAATATTTGATATGTAATCCAGGGTTGGATGGATACTATCAGAAACATTAGAAAATATTTACTTCAGGATTCTGATAGCGCTCGCCGAATTTGTGAATTGATGTCAAATGTAAGTCGATTAAACTCTATTTAAACTTAAGTTTGAATATCAATTGTTTTGCATTATTGTAAATGGAATTTTAATCCAAACAAAGATTTGATAAATTTAAAGACTTAAGGAAAGGAACGAAGAAGTATGTTTTGAAATATAAGCATCGAAGGATTATGTTTTGAAATATAAGGTTGGTAAAATGAATATTTGATTTCAAAGAAGGGTTAAGAGGGTAAAGCGATTTATGAAATTCAGAGTAAATCCAATCTTGATTTTAAACGAATTGATAATGATTTGGAAGGAGATTTGAAAAGCCTACATGGTCCATAGCTATTGTTTTTAAAAGTACGCTTATTCCTTGGAAAGACCAGGATCAGATATATGTTCGAAAACCATTCCAAGTAATAATACGTGATTATAAAGAAGGTTTTAGGATGACAGATAGGATAGTGTCTAGGTTTGGGTTTGGAAAATATAGTTTCCTGCTCTCCCTAGCTATCCCTAACTGATCCGACGGACGGGATGGTTAATTCAAAATTTAATCAATCCCATAAAATAGTTTTTATACCTTTAAACCCTTTAAAACATTCCATAAATCATTTAAAAATTATTACTTGTAGTTCGGAAAACAGTTTGCGAGTTAAAAACTTCAAAATAGATTGTTTCCAAAGAAAATGTTACAACAAGATTTCAAAAACGTTACAAATATTGGCTAACATGATAAAAATAACTTTTATATTATCTAAACCTCAAAATTTCCAATTCAGAACACTTTTAATTAATTTATATTGATTTTACAAAAAAATCCATATTTTAAAACATTTAAAATAGTTGTTTACATTTATGGTTGGCAAACTGCACTTATAGTGTCCTTTTTCAAAATGGTTTTAAACATAACTTAAAAATTATAAGACGAAATTCAAATATGCTTTCACTCATTTGAAAGCTCTTGTTAATAGAAATCAAATCATATGAATCCGATTTGAATTGAAAAAGTTATAAGTGTTTAAAGTTTGCAACTAAAATACGTGAACTGCCGCTACGACAAGCTCAATTTTGACCGTAATAAAAATTATTTTGCGATACTTCAAAATACCTTAGAAAACCATTATATACTTATATAAACCATGTAAAATCACTAAAATTAATTAAAATTTAAATTAGTTAAAAGTGTTTCGAATTGGAAAATACCTTAGAAAATCATTATATACTTATATAAACCATGTAACAATTTCTTCAGAAACAATTTATTTTGAAGTTTCTAACCCGTAAACTATTTTCTGAACTATAAGTAATAATTTTTAAATGATTTATGGACTGTTTTCAAAGGTTTAAATGTATTAAAAATATTTTATGGGATTTAAACCTGGCTTTGATACCAACTGTAACACTTATTAATGTAACATTTTTTCAACCCTTATAAGTGTAACCAACATATTACTTAAAATTTATCAAAATACTTATAACTTATTAATATTTCAAAATACTTATCTATATTATTTATCAAATATATATATACACATATAACTTACCAAAATTACATTAAAATAAAATTTAGATACACAAATTTTTTATGGAAATCAACGTTAATATATATTATCAAAAATGAAATTTTATGAATTAAAAATAAGTTATCTCTTACAAAATCCATATCCTTATAAAACAAAATGAAATACTTATTCAAACCCATGTATAAAAGATCATCAAATCTAATTTTTATATCTAAACCTTATTAAATTCAAATTATATAATAAAAATACAACTTAAACTTGGTTAAAACTCTTGGCTATTACATTCAACCCCCCTTAAAACTTTTTGGCCCTGAAAAGGAAACTGAGTAAATTGTAACACCTTCATAAATTATAAATTCGAGTCTCTCTACTAACATATCGGTAATGTAATGGTCAGAACCAATTTTCAAAGTATTTTCAGGGTACTCTATCTGATTCTAAGTAGAGGTAGAGTCTGAAGAAATTCCTTTGATCTCGTGATTACTAGGGTCGTCACTGGATATGTTTATAATCGAATTCTCTGAGTTAGACCCAAAGTTGCTATCACTACCATTAAGTGTGGGAACAGTAAACTCCAAGTCAGTCGTGGGACTGGTATGAGAACTCAAAGCAGTTATTTTAGGGTTCATTTTAAAGTTGGGTAATTCACCGGACCATGCCGCTAACATGAGATGGGATTACTCCTTATGAATTCCCATGCATAGAAATTCGCAATGACTGAAAAAATGAAGCTATCATAAGCTCATCCCACATCACACAATGCAAGTGCACACCAAATGGGCGAGTTTTGTCGTATGATAATCGGAAATGCCTTCATACATGAAAATCCTCTTTTAATACTATTTATATGTGAAGAAACATTATGTAAATTAATGTATTAATCTTAGCCAGCATAATGCCCCATCCCATTATCCATACGTAATCCTGCAGTAACCAGCAGGATATACAATCAAAACCATACAGGCTCGTAGCGGAGATTGGGTTTCCAACATGATGGTTCCTGGTACAATAGATTATTTGTGGGCTCACAAATCTTCTTGTGCGCATCATCCCACTACTCGTGGATAATGTCCAGACTTGGGCTCCATTATACTAGCCCACCTGTGACAACGGCGAGTATCGAACCCCAACATCCCGTAAAGCAACACCACACACTAACCACTGTGCTAAACGATCTTTGTGTTAGCTTTTCGAGAGGGGTGTCAGACTACTCCCCTTAAAGAGCCCAACGTCCTCGTTGGTTCATATCACTCACCACCCAGGCGTCGTGCATGCAACCCGCATCAGTACCACACCGACTGACATCTGCAGCATTACACACACAATTCCGGCTGGGTATAGGCTCTGATATCAAATTTTGATTCAATTGGATTCCGTTCTTTTAAATTCAGGCAAGCATCGAGATGTCTCCGTTTACCGCTCTTTACGGACGACCTTGTAAATCACCAGCTTGTTGGATTGAGTCGGGCGATCGCCTTGTTCTTGGATCTCATATGATATTGGAAGCAACCGAGAAAGTCGAGGAGATTAGAAGGAAGATGCGAATCGATCAAGATAGGCAAAAGAAATATGCGGACAGACAGAGAAAGAATCTTGAATTTGATGTAGGGGATCAAGTTTTCCTTAAGATCTCACCATTGAGGAATGTGATTTGTTTTGGTCGAAAAGGGAAGTTAGCTCCGAGATACATTGGTCCTTTTCATATCTTGGATAGAGTTGGTTCTTTGGCTTATAAATTGGAGTTGCCGGAGAAATTGTCAGGAGTGCACAACGTGTTTCACGTATCGCATCTTCGTAAGTACCTTCATGATCCTTCCTTATTTGTTCAGCCCTCTACATTAGAGACTTTGGATGTGGATTCGAATCTCACCGTCGAGAGGAAACCACTACGTATTGTCGATAGTAGGACGAAACATCTAAGAAGAAAATCTGTCAACTTGGTCAAAGTACAGTGGAGTACGGATGATCGAGATTGTACTTGGGAGACTGAGCAAAGCATACGTGCTTCGAACCCAGAACTATTTGATTCGGGTATTCTTTTTTTTTTCGAATTTATCATTTCAGTTGTATCTTGTTTGCTATTTTCTCATTCATTCCTTTTCGAGGACGAAAAGTGTTGAGTGGGGGAGAGTGTAACGATTCGTCATTTTCTACATCTTGAAATGCGACTAAATCAGAATTTGTCTCGAATGTTAGCGGAAAAAAAAAAGATTTTTGGTATGCGTCCATTTAAAGATAGCGAGTGGAAAATTTTCGTCGGTAAATACAAAAGTCCGTTTGGTAGCGTTATTTCAGCGTAAGTCGGTTCAAATAGTGAACAAAAGAAATTATTTTGAAACCTAAATGTCTGTATATAAGAAAAATATTTTGCTCATTCCGAAGATGACGGCGCAATACGTTTCGCGAAATTCGGATGTTTCAAGCTCCGTTTGAATTTTTTCGTACGATTAGCAGTGTACCGTAATTCAAAAATATGAATTTTGATAGGAGAGTCATGACACTGATATTATTGTACTATCGCGTCCGTCTCGTCAAGCTGATCACCGTAGTATATTCATTTGTTCATTTTGGTGTTCGATGGACAACCGTATATTTATAAAATGGCGTATCGTATCGGTACCCTACACTATGCCATTGTTTGAGTTCGTGTCTATAAGTGTGTGTTTCTGGAATGGTTATGTGCCATATACCGCGTTCTTATCTTTTTGCAGCCCACGTTAATGGTTGACTAATGAAAATTTGAATAAATCTTTAGGAGATCCTATTTTCTAGCTAACATACTAAGTGAAAGTGGGCACATTTGTAGTACTGTTCATCTATTTTTATATTCCTCTTAGCCTTTCCAAATCATTTCCTGTTGCCATTTTCTCTCTTCTACCTTCCCAAGAACTTGCGCCCACCCAACTCCAACTCACCGTGGGCCGTGCCACCAATCCAAACGTCGAGCTCCTCTTTTTGGCTCCCTCCTCTAGCGCTTCTCTCTTCTTTCAGTGAATTTTTTCATTTACAAAAAAAAAACCAAGGCAATCTCTGTAGCCTTACCGTTGAACGTGCAAGCCACCGGAACGCATCAACTCATCTCCTTCGTGTAGCGTGCTTCGCTGCTTTCCGTTGGACATAAACAGGTGCTAGATTTGTGAGTTCTTTGAGTTAAATTTTACGTTATGTGCTTTATATATGATAAATGTGTCAATATGAGTGTACTGTTTCATGTCAATTGTCCATTTTTCTACCGGGTTATTATACATATACTGTATATTTACAAGAGTTTGAGGTTTATATTCTTCTAGTTCTATCTGAGTTCAGTTTTGTTATGGAAAAAAATGATTTTGTTAAATTGTTGTTTAAAGGGAACAAAAACTCAATCTGTTTTATGGAAGAAAATGGATACATTAGTTTGTATGCAAGTTTGTTGTAGAATGGAGCTAACATTCTTTCCATGCGTTAATACATCCTTGGGAGCAAGTTAAAGCATTGAGGCATGCTGTACATGCGAATTTCTGGGAAAAAAAGGATTTTTTTTAAGTCTGCCTTATAAAACTTTAACAGTAGCATATATATTATATTAGTGAGGCGGATGGTAAATGCTGTGCATATGTTTATGTTTGGCAAAACCAATATCTACCATGAAACGCGTGACCTGTAGGTTAGGAAGAGTATTGCCTTAGTCTGTAAAAAATGGAGAAAATATGAAGCATGTCCTAAATCATGTTGTTGAAACAATATTTGTTTGAATGTTTTTCTTTTTAGATAAATGTGTGTTAAACTATTTTAATAAGATTTTTAACTTTCTGGAACAAATGATAAGAAATGGACATGTTAGTTCTTGGGTGTTCAATATGTATTTGCAGGAGATCAACTGAATTCCTTTGGTTGGTGCATTATGTATTTACTTAAAGAGCAAATAAACTTTGTATTGCTGACAACAGACTTTGTGCGTTTTGTAAAAAAAAAACTTCAATTTTTTTTTATTATTTTATTTTTGAAATCAAACGCTACTCGGTTTATACATGTCTTGACCGAAAATTGTTTGTACAGTTCGGTGAAGTTTCGGTGCCGTTCTTTTTCAGCGTCTATCGGTTGTTGTCTCTATTCTGCTCCACTGAAGGTGAGTTGTTCAACTCACACCTGACTAGTATTTTCATGGAAGTGAAATAACTGTATTTGAAATGTTTGCACCGTATATGCAAGTATGACACACTGACACACGACTTGCACTGATATTATGTTTGACTTGATGATTGATATTGTCTCTGTGTTTATTTGATTACTGAAATTCACACTGCAAGTTCCCTGTAACTTAGAAAATCATTGTGGGTTGAAATGATATATACCCGAATCACTATATAGATTTAGGGACCAAACTGAAACGATCTGGGATGCGGGTTGAAATGATACACACCCGGGATTTGGAACTTAACGGATTGAAATGATATACATCCGTATTACTTGGCCTAGATAGAAAATTATTATATGGACACCGCTGGTCTATATTTTTAAGTTTTCTAAAAACTATAAATTATTTTAACTTATGAATTATTTTGGATTTAAGATTTTATTATGCTTTTGGTTAATAAAAGTTAAATATGTATATGTATTTTTAGAAGTTATCAAATCAGTTTTATTTAAATCTAGAGTTTTCTTTTAAAGTAAAATATTTTTTTTCAAGGAATTTTATATAAAAATAAAGTAATAAGATTTTAGGTAATTTAACAAATATTTTATTTTACTTATTATGCATATGTTTCTAAAATTATTTAAATATAAGATTTCCTATAAACGATTTTATAAGTGATTACAAATAATGACCATGGTGTGAAAAATGTAAACGATTGGTTGTTAAAGAGACCGGGATCGGCTATTGTCATACTCTCTACCAATACCGAAAACCACTTTTACAACTGTGTACGCGGTGGAGTTCCAGAATGAAGTAGGATGGTTTGACGAAAGCTACAGAAATGAAGTAAGAGAACGATAATGGATAGCCTTGACCTATGGATCATAATTAAAATGACTAAAACAAGAGCTATAAAGAGACCAATGGGGTCATACCCCTTATCGAGCATGCTTCTTCGAACCCATTCTATTACTTTTGTGATCGATTTGGTGCGCACCTTTGATTCGAAGTGTGTTCGAGGTGGGCGGTAGTTGCAGCTATGCGTCACCACCAGTCCGGTTCTGTAAATGGTAGATTCCTACCCTGGGTATTGCCTCGCGTGCCTTGTCATATTTATCCTGATCGCGCCCGCTGCGAGTTTGTTTTGTACCGTACCTATGGAGTGCTCCCTGAGTATCCCGCCGGTTTGGAGGGGCTTACAGTACTGTATAGACTACGGGAATATATATAAACGGTGTAAGGATAATATGGTAATCCCGCTTACATTATTTTGATACTTTACTTTACTGATAGACATTATCGTACATATCGTATTCTATTATGTAGTAAATAGTTTAACGGATCCTTAAAGGATAGTGATCCCAGATATCCTTTAAGTTACTTGTGCATTCAGTTGACATTTCACTTGAGTTTGTTTACTTACATGAGAATGTTAGTCCTGACTCGAGTGTTTGTTTTTACTTTACTCTCGGGTCAGCCTGAGTGTTGCAGCTTTAGGGATTCTTCTTGGAGCTGAAGCCGTTGGAGTTCACTGGATATTTATCTATTCAGTTTTCTGTTATTTAGTTATTTCCGTTCAGACTCATGTTATTTGTTTTGTTAGCAACTTTGCTATTTTGGACCTCTCTTATGTATTTGTTTTGAGACTTTGTTTATTTCTAGTAGCTTCATGAACTACTATGTTGTTATTTCAGCTGCAAATGTTGTAATACTCTGTGTCTGCAATCTGTGATTCCGTGATTGATTTATTTGTTGTATATGTTAAGTATTGCCAATTTATATAACAATTTACTATTTTGAGCAATTCAAGTCAGACATGTGTGGATTATTGTCGATTTGAATCGTTTGAAATGGTAGGTCATTACACCACCCTATATGAATCATAATACCCAACAAACAGTGTCTCAGACTGGAGACTTCGTAGCACCCTTTCATCATTACATCGCGGTGCACCGAACATATGAAACGAACATAAAAATCTAACCACCAGTTTACCATCAATCCGAGGTGTGAGGTTTGTCGAGGTCACGATGTACACAAAGCTATGCTTAAATATGCCATGCTTTGATCATCCATAGCTCATCACATAACTTAAGTATGCCACATTGTCTATTCACTGCGCATCACTGATTTCCATTAATATATAACCTATAGGCTCATACGTCTTAGAGAAGGATATTAAGCTGAGAGAATAAATGCTATGCCACCAAGCAGATATATATTTTACAAAAATCAGTGCTACGCAATCAATTACAATGTTAGAGACACACAATCCATACATGTCTGTTATGGGTCTGAAAGAAAGATCATCCGAAAATTTCCAAATACATCTAGATCCCGTGCTACTTGTAACCTCGTATTGGGTGATCACCATAAACGAGACGTCAATCAAAACAATTTGAAGATTCTAGGTCTTCACTTGTCGATTTCCAAGTCTTCAACTGCTTTATAACATCGTATTATTATTTGGAATCGTTTTCGAACATATATCTGATCTTGGTCTTTCCAAGCAATAAGCGTACTTTAAAAAAAAGCTATGGACCACATAGGATTTCCAATTCAAAACTCCTTCCAATTCATTATCAATCCATTTACAAATCAAGATTGGATTTACTCTGAATACCATAAATCCCTTTACCCTCTTAACTCTTCTGTGAAATCAAATATTCATTTTACCAACCTTATACTTCAAAACACAATCCTTCGATCCTTATATTTCAAAACATACTTCTTCGTTCTATTGCTTACATATAGCCGTTAAAATCATTTGTACAAAACCCATGTTGAATACATAATTCAATCATTCTACAATCCAAATCTATGTTATTAATCCACTGTAAAACCAAATTATCTTTGAAAATGTTATAATAACGTTTGAAGCGTTACTAAAAGTGCTGTAAAATAGCCATTTAAATGAAATAGATTCTAAATCATTCGAAATTCAAACTAATCATTTAACTAGTCAAAAATCCTAGATCGTTATACTTCGTAATGTGTATTCCGTTGTAACACATAATTATGCACGAAATGGTGAAATATGAATACATAACTAATAAGATTTGATTCTAAAGATGCGCATGACCATATATAATTGGGACTCAAATGTTACTTCAAAATAACTGCATAAATTATTATTGCATTCAAAAATAAAATAGCAAAGTTTGACGTATTTATTATTAGATTCCAACAAAATACAAAATCATACTCATGGCATCATGTAATATTGTTCTTGAACTAATAAGGAGAATAGTCATATTCAGTAGAAACTCCTTCATCCCCTTCTATCACATCATCATCATTCTCTCCAAATTCATCATCATCATCATCACCAACTTCTTTATCCCCTTCTAGTTCACCATTTTCATCATTATTTTCCATTGCAAGTTCTAGTTTTTCATTATCAACATCATCATAATGGTCAAATGTTATTGGTTGATCAAGACTGTCACCAAGGTGAACACTAGATTGTTGACACATCTCAACTACTTGATCCACATCTGCATCCTCATCCAAATTGGTTACGTTAAGTGCAAAATGGATTCTCGCGGCAGTTTTAATAACTATTAACCATTCGCTTGATGTATCAGGCTAACAACTGAAATAAACTTGCTGGCATTATTGAGCAAAAACAAACACATAATTTGTTTGAAGTTCGGAATTTTTCTTTAGTTCAATCAATCATTTGTATAATGCACTCTTATTCCATCTTTTGTTATTGTGCCAACCAGTCACAATTGAATAAAATATTTCATTTTTGTCTCAAAGATATGTCAGCTTAATAATCATTCCATAATAATCACTTTCCGAATCAATGTAAGAATTTCCTTTCACACATACATCACTATTCATTGTTTTTTTTTCTTTCCATAATGCATTGTATGCAATTTAAAACCATTTATGAAAAATACATTATAACACTTGACTATAAAATTTATCCTTTATGCAAGCAAATATAACTAATGACCAATGCCATCAAGATGAAATCGAACCTATTGAATAAAAGTAAAACAATTATTCTTAACATTAGAAATTAAAAGTTCAAAAACTATATGAAATAATTAATTTTTCCATCTAAACAATAAACTTACATTTGATTTTAGCCAATCGAAAAATAATGTTTCCAACAATGTATCAATGAAATTTTCGTCTTTGTAAGTATGTTGTCCTCGTAATTCTTCTATGCACTTGCTATATGTAAGAAATAAATTTGTTAACATAATTATGCAACTATATATTTATTTATAATAAAATCTAGCATTGCTTACATAATTAAATAGTTGAATTCAAGGCAATTGAATAACACATATTTATGTGCAACAAGGTGTTCTTTTGTAGTGAGTTTCCTTTTAGTGAACGCATTTGATAATACTCTACCTAGATGTCAAACAGTTTGATAATCCTTTATCAGGCGCAACTTCTTCGTGATCATCATTTCTTGGTACTTGATTCCATATTGTCTCAATGTTTGGACCAACATAACATGATGTAAAACTTGAAATCTCATCAATAATGTATGCTTCATCTATTTAACCTTCAACATGTGCTTTATTACCCATTTTCTTTGTTAAATAAAACAAGTACCAACATAATTTATTAATGGTTGAAAATTTATTGATAAAAAATAAAAATATTAATTAAACATACTATTCAAAAGGGTACATCCATCGGTACTAAGTAGGGTCGCCTACTTTAGCTTCGTAAGGAAGATGGACGGACAAATGCTCCATGGGACCAAAAAAAACGAAGGAAATATTTTTATGAGTTTACAAATTATTTCAACGATGTTTTTTTCCAATGAATTCATATTTTCAACACATAGATTTTTTGTACAAAGATCATGGAAGAAATTACAAAGTTCAATTAAAGTTTCCCATATATTTTTTAGTAAAAACGGATGGAGTGCAAAGGGAAGAATTCTTTGCACGAACACATGACAATCATAACCCATAAACCTGCTGATTTTATTTTCAAACTCATTTAGGGTTGTCTACGAATACCCGAAAAATTCGATATCCGTATGAATCCATATCCGAAAATATGAAAAATATTTTTTTTTCAGCATCATCCGAAAAGCAGATAAGGATATTCGATATCCAAAAAGATTTTCGGATATGCCTATCGTAATAGCGGTATCTGTATCCGAAAAATATCTGTCTGACTAATTGATGTTATATATATAATTCAAAATAGAAAAATAGAGTTTATAATTATGTTATAACTATTGGATGTTACTATGATATAAATTTGTTTCCATTTTTTAGTGAAAAATGGTAGTTTTATTGTTTAATTTTGGAATATTTTTAGACATGCTTGTGGATATTAGTATAAAATAATGTTTCATTATCATATTTCTTTATTTCCTGGATTTTTATAAACATTAGTATACTAGTTATTTTATGTTGATCCAATTTTTTTATTTTTAACCTTAAATTTATTAATTACCGGAAAAGCGGATAAATATCTGATATTTGTCCGTATCCAAAAATTAAGCGGGTACAGATATCCGATATCCGAAAATTAAACCGATACAGATATCCAATATCTAAAAATAATTTCAGATACAAATACGAATATGGCACTATCTGTATCTGAAAGTATTCGTTGACAACCGTAGACTCATTGATACATCTTTGAATATTAGAGGCACAACCATCGGGAAAGCCTAAACTTTTAACCCACTTACAAACCATTTTCTGTTCATTTTTTAAGAGATAGTAAGGAGCTTTGGTTTTGAAATTATTACCATTTGAACATTGAATTAAGCTTATCCATCATGATTTTTTGTAGATTTTTTTAAGAACAAGTCTAGATTTTAAATTATCCTTTGTCTTGTCAGTGTCCATTAAGTTTTGGAATATGTTATCAAAAAGGTTATTTTCAACATGCATAGCATCTAAATTACGACGAATCAAATTTGAGATTACAATAAATTTTATTCTTCGGCTCTAGCCTCCTTGCTATGACCTGTTCAATGATATATATGTATACAAGCAAATGCGACCAATTTTCAATACAATTCAATATTCGGTTCAATTAGGCATAAATGGTTAAAAATTAGCAAACAAATAAACAACCAACACAAACAGCAATCAATTAGTGAATTAGAGTTTCAAATTCATAGTTTTGATATATATACTGAAAATCATGTTTTTGATGCCAATTCACAACAATGTGTTCTAACTATATTAGTTTTGGTTCTCACACCAGTCTAATGGAAATATATAGATATCACACCTTCGAAACTCGAATATAAATACTGATGATGTGGCCACATCACCAGAATTATCCCCGGGTGTCTAGAATGTGACTCTATATCTATCCAGTATATTAAAACTTCGACTATACGTTCATGACACGTATACGCGAAATCTATATATACTCGATTGTCCATATTCAAAATAAATAAATATTCAAATACGTATAAAACGATTTAAATTTTAAAACAAAATTGTTTTCATTTGGAAAATATACTCTTCACACCCGTTCTAGGATACTACTGATCCTATCTCTAACGAGTCATTCTAATTGGATATTACTAATCCAATATCTGATGAATTCTTTCGTATGGTTCTAATGTGTCTTGTTCTCGAGCTCTGTAAACCAAAGCTTTGATACCAAACTGACACGACCCGAACTTCCCCGTGAAGGAAAGCACGGATAGCGTTGAGAACAGGACAGAATAGAGCGCATACGGAAGAACATTTCATTGCTATTACAACAATTCCATCAGATACAAGAATATACAGAGTATAAATGAATAAATTACATTCAACAAGTATCAGAGATTACAATAAATTACATAGCAGCGGAAAAATATACAAAGCACAACTGAAAGTGATACACGGATACAGAGCTTTCCGAGCATCGTTCCAGCTGTAAATCAGGACCCTGTGAATATAAATCTGCAAAACCAAAACTACTAGCTGCCCGTGCGGAAAATAGGGGCACCCAGAGTTTAGGTTAAAACAATAAACTCCAGGTCAGTCATGTGACTGGTGTGAGAACTAAAACAGTTATAATTCTTTATTTTAAAGTTCGGTAAATCAAGGGACCACGCCGTATAACACGGAACGGGTTTCCTCCCAAGAATACCAGTGCATAGAACAAATAGCGCAATGCTAAATAAAGAAAAATGAAGCTGTTATAAGACCCAGGTCCCATCACAACGCAAGCCGGAGGATAGGGTTTTCCCTTATAACAACCAAAGCATGCTTGATACGTTTAAAACACATTATTTGATACTATTATAGTGTATAGTGTCAAAACAATTTCAATCATAAGTATTAATCATAGGCGGCATAGCTACCATCTACTATGTCGTCATACTAGGCTCTACAAATAAAACCGAAACACACGTATTGGAAATTGGATTCCGTCATGAGCCGAGGCAAGGGGCAAGCTCCTCTCCGCGTTCGAGACACTCTAGCAAATGCCTCAGGACCCCACTTTGATCCTTGGAATCGGCTGGGCCGGTCCTCTCTTACTTTTGAGGATTAGTTATTCCTGAACACACGTTTCCCGGTCCTTACAGACCTATATCCGAGGCGCCTCGTATCCAACAGCCACACAGGTGAAAAGTATATAAATGTCAGGGCTGGTAGGTCACTGACACCACCCTAGCTAGAAAGAAACGTCGTGCTCTCCCAGCGGTCTGTCTCCCGTTTTTGACTCATACCGAGGTGTGAGGCTCGCGAATTCACGTTATACACAAAGCTACGCCACACAGGCCGTGCTTTGATCATCAACCACAAGACTTTGCTTTTCAACAGAAGCCTCGATCAATTGCCACTTACGCATGCCACATTGGCAATTCACTCCATGCGACTGATGTCCATCGATATACAACCTCTGAGCTCGTACGTCTCAGAGAAGGGCGTTAAGCAAGAGAATAAATTCTCCGCCGCCAAACAGATGTATATTTAATAGAGATCAATCAACACAGAATAAAATCCAATGTCAGACACACAATCCATTTACAAGTTCGTTCTGGGTCTGAACGAAACCGGAGGCACTTTCCTCGCATATCCATCCATCTCCAAGTACGTCTGGAAGATCACCAACTGATTCCCTCATCCTGGGTGTACAGCCCAATCAAGATCATCAGTAATCACCCAAACGATGTGAAGACTTCCGGTCTTCAACCACCGTCTTCATCTTCGACATCACGTCGAATCGGTTATTCAGAATGGGTATAAACCCGGCCTTTCTGAATAACCCACGTATATGATAAACAAATGTTACACAAACACAACGAACGCCTCATTCCAATTCAGAATATTCTTTTATTCACAAAATCACATTCTTATGGAAATGTTCCCATTAATTTTATCCAAGATAAATTCTTCTAAATTTATCCTATAATCTTCCTTTGGATATCATTTCAAACTAGTCGGGATTAGCGAACCACACCGAGGTAATTATTTGTTTTATTTCCCAATCCCAACCTATATATCCCATAGAGAAAAACTGGTGATACTCCATATCTAACACCACGGTGTTATTGGTAAAATTAATTACCATTTCACGTTCAAATCTAATTAAAGATTTAACTATCGCTTTGGAGCAAAACTGGTGGTACTCCATTCTCGATCACCCTTCAGATTTGATAATTTAAATTATCAATTCACATTTTTAATCTAATTAAAGATTCATTAAAACTCCACTTAGCTTTAATCTTTTCAAAAATCAATATCCTGTCTTTAACTGGGTTAAAGAACCAATGTCATCTAAAACACGATTCACGATAAACCCAAATCCCATTTGATATTAAATACAAGGCTCTGAATAGAAAATATATCGACTTATATTCAATACCAAATTCTGAAACCAACAAATATCGTATTGGAAATAACGATATAAAATATATCTTTCAAATTCCCATAACAATATCTGTATAGTCACGAAATCCAACATCGAAATATCCCGAAGATAATTTCGATTCAGCTCCAGTCCAATCCACGTATTGGAAATTATCGATTATTTTCAAAACCACTTTCAAATTCAATTTATTTATTTCAAAAATAAATTGATTTTAATTCTAGTTCAAAACTAGTTCATTTCGATAAAAATCTATTTTTATCATCTAACATGGAATTTTCCAGCCCAATTCTTTCCAATTCACATATTATAATTTTTCATAAATTATAGATATTTTTGAAAATTTTATCAAGGCCCGTACAGTCGATTTCCATCAACGGCCATCGAACTGCACTTACAGCGACCTTTTTAAAATTTGATTTGGACATAATTCCAAATCCAACCGTTAGATTTCAAATTTCTAATATTCATTGGAAAGCTCTTTTCGATACGAACCCAACGGTTCCGGTTTTAGGAGAATCCGACGGTCGGATCTCCCGCAACGTCAATTCGAAGTCAATGGTCGAAATTCACGAACTACCGCGGCGCGGCGCGTTCTATTCAGGCCATTATATATATATAATATATATTATATATATTTCATCGATTTCTTTTTAAAACGTATTTTATAAATCGTTTTAAATTCGTTTCCAAAACCATTTCAACACTACATTCAATTTCAAATCGATTTGATTTCAATTCAATTCAAATTCATTTCGAAATCGTTTTCAATTCAATTCATTTCGAAATCGTTTTCAATTCAATTCATTTCGAAATCGTTTTCAGTTCAATTCATTTCGAAATCGTTTTCAATTCAATTCATTTCGAAATCGTTTTCAATTCAATTCATTTCGAAATCGTTTTCAATTCAATTCATTTCGAAATCGTTTTCAATTCAATTCATTTCGTTTTAAATTTCACTTTCAATTTAATTCAATTTGAATTCATTTCTATTTTATTCGAATTCAAATTCACTTCCTATTCAATTCGAATTTTAATCTAATTCAATTTGAATTTCATTTCAAAATATTTAGTTTTGAAATCGCTTTTCAATATTCCTTATAAAACGAATAAAATCGATATAAACATCGTTCGCGTCAAAATGACGCATCTCTAATCAACACGGCTTTATATTTCAATAATTCGTTATTCTATCCAACAAATGAATATTTATCCCATTCAACACATGAATCTATATTTCTTTCAACACACGACTAATCTCAACACATGAGTACTGTCAACACATCACTATTTTTGTTATGTAAAATATTTTATAAAACTAAGGTATCTATCGTTTGATTTTTAATTAGACTTCTACTGGGAAGTAGTTCTAATTTTAAATATGATAAAGTTGTAAATTTCATTGTATAAGATATTTCACTCAACACATGAACATCGTCAACACATGACTATTTTTATATTCAACACATGACTTTTCTTTTATAATATTCCTTATTGTCCCAATTGGAATGAGGCCCAATCAATCACCATATAACGTTAATTATATGGATTTCCATACAACACATGTATATAATAGCAATAATAAACAATCAACCATCAACCAAAGTGCACTACACTGTATAAGCATCAAATATAGATATCTAACGCTTATAACAGCCTGTCAATCAATCGATCGACATATTTAATCAATCAGGATGAGTGAACTTCAAATTTCATCCCAACACCCGTGTGGGGTTTCAAACAATCAAACACAGATTTTAGTTGTGCAGTTGGGCGATGTGTAAAATTTATCAACCCATTCAATATCAGTCAAATCAATGTATATAAACAAATCGACCGATTTGTTTATAAATATTTATTTATTCACTTTCGCGTTAAAAATTATATTTTTAACGATAATATATTTTATTTTAACACATGAATTTTCTATCCATTTCACTTATCAAATAAAATGATATTTTTATTTTTCTAACATATTTTAGGAAATTTCGGCGGCATAACGGCACGATACTAGAAACGGGACAAGGCCTAGCCTTATCCCCGGTCTAGTGAAGGCCCACGCCATTCACACATCAATCAAATCCATTTCAATTCACCAAACAATTCTATTTAAACTAAATAGACTAACCAACTACACAACCAAACAATTTAACAAACAAGCCATCCATGGTCTGTGGATGACGGGTGTCGGGTGCTACTAAACACCGTCTGCATCCTAGTATATATATATATATATATAACTAGAAAAGAAATTGAAGAGTGAGAAGTTCTCACCAAAAGCTATCCAATACCACGACTCTTCTTTTATAGAAATCTTCGCCATTCTCTCCCTTTGTATCATCTTCGTTTGCCCGTAGCCACTACATATATAAAAATCACACATTTTATATTCTCTATTATATAAAAATCATATTTTTATAATCACTTCATATATTTAAAAATCGAATTTTTCACTATGTTATATAGATAAAAATTATATTTTTATCACGCTATTTTCTATATAAAGATTTCGCCTTTTCTAAAATAAAGATTTAGCCTTTTCAAAAATAAAGTTTTCGCCTTTATAAAAATAAAGTTTTCGCCTTTATAAAAATAAAGTTTTCGCCTTTATAAAAATAAAAAGATTTCATCTTTATAAAGATCTCATTTTTATTTTTCTACACATGTAAAGATGATATTTTTAATATTCCTATCATGTAAAAATTATATTTTTGACTCTCTACCTAACCAAAAATCATATTTTTACATCTTCTATATGGTAAAGATTATATTTTTAATACTTTAAAAGTATAAAAATCATAATCTTAATTCTTTAAAAATATAAAAATCATATTTTTACTTCCACAATATAAAAGATTACATTTTTATCACTTTACAACATAAATAAAAAAAACAGTTTTTAAGGTAAAGAAAATTCAGTTTTTAAAAATAAATAAAAATCAGTTTTTAAGTAAATAAAATAAAAAAAACAGTTAAAGTAAATAAATAAAACAAACGTTTAAAGTAAATAAATAAAACAAACGTTTAAAGTAAATAAAATAAAAAAGAACATCAGGGAACTTACTGTGTTCGATAAGGGGGGCGGTGGGGGCGGTGCGCTCGAGTTCAGGAGGGGGCTGCGGATTGGTGGCGGCACGGTGGAGGCGGTGGAGGCGCTGGCCTGCGGCGAGGCTAGGGTTTTGGGCGATAGGGGTTTTGGGGGTATTCGGGTTTCGTGGCAGAGGAGGGAAGAAGAAGGCGGAGGATCGGAGGGGGCTGGAGGAAGGGAAGAAGGGAGGAAGAAGAGGAAGCGGCAGCGACTCTGGGGGGCGCGATGTGGCGGCGGCTCCCCCCCGTCGCCCTCGTCTCTCTCGCTTTTTTTTTATTCTGTTGAATGTAAACGAGAAAAAAGGGGGGGTTTATGTATTTTTTTATTATTATTTTAATTAATTTATATTTCAAAAAGTTGACTTTTACATACGTCCTCGAAACGAGGCCCACCGCCTGTCGTCTATAGCGTTTCACCCCCATTCCGAACACAATGGGATATGTTTTGCAAGCTGATTTGATCGTTTGAATCAGTTTCCGTTAAATTTACATTTAAATCACTATATTGAATTTTAAACGTACATTTCAAATTACCGGGGTCACATACTAACTAGAAAAATCCCAGAAAAATATTTTCTAGCTTCGTATCGACGATACGGTCCTAACAAAACTAGTTTCGTCGAATTCTGAGACCGTTGGAAAAATGGCCATTTTCTAGTCGATTAAAATCAACTGAAACTGGTCAAACGCGTTTTCCTTCGCCACGCTCACATATTGATTCGAAAAATTATGAAACTTGAAACCTAGCAATAACTTGAAACTGCGGATCCAACAAAACTGGTTTCGTCGAAATCCGAAGTCATTTGCAAAATGTCGATTTTTAAGGGCCTGAATTCCATAGCGACTATTCAGAATTTTCAACTGGACATATCTTTTGATTCCCGCTATGAAATTTTGATTATTCGGATTCGTTGGAAAGATATTATCAAATAGATCCTAATGTTTTTGGTTTCACTAAAATCCGGATTATTTTGCACCCGGTACATTCAATTGAAGTTTGAAATCGAATTATCGAACTACCGCGCCATTTTCAATTCTATTTATAATTATATATAAATATTTATATTCTAACGACGACGTATATAATATATACGTCGAATTATATTGAAAATAAATTTCTCGTCGATATTATTTAAAATAATCTATTTTAATTGACTAAAATTCATTAAAATTGCCAAAATAAAAATTTTAAACTGGCCCAGATTTTCGGGTTATTACATTAAATAACACTTTTGCATAGCAATTTTTAAAATCTTCCTTCGAAAAACACTTGTTCATATTTTTAAAAGCTTTAAAACCTTAGTTTAGTAAACTCCTTGCTTTTAACATGATTAAACACCTTGCCTAAACCATGATTTAGGCATCTCCTTATGTTCTTATACAAATGCAAGAAAATATGTGAATTTTTGTATGCATTTAAAATTGAAAACATGTATTGTCTAATCCCTTTCAAACTCATGATCTCATAGATTTGATTGCAAATAAAATCTCATGGAAATTATTTGCATTTTTATATATGCATTGAAACAAGAACTTGTATTGTCAAAATTCCCTTTTCAGATCATGTTCTCATCCATGATCTCATCACCTACACCATAGATCTTGCTAGCAAATAAGATCTCAAGTAAATTATTGGCTTTTATAAATGCATTGAAACAAGAACATATACGGTCAAAACTCTTTCACTTTATGATCTCATTCATGAAGCACATACATGATGGATCATGCTAGCAAGTAGGACCTTTATGAAGATTTTTAGGCACATGATAAAATCATTTTTTGGTGAGAACAATTTTATTTTATAAAATATTTTCATTTCCTTTCATTTGATTTGCTGAAAATACAATTCTTGTTTCATTTTTACAAAACCTTGGCTATGTTGTCAATGAACACATGCATAAAAATATCTACAAAATCATGAATTGACACCATCATCTTACCTACACTAGTTGATTTCAAACCATAGATTTTCCTAAGTATTTTTCTATGAATATGCATCACATGCCATAGATTTTCATGTAAAAAATTTTCAGATTTTCTCTCTAATTAGAAGGCAAGCATGTATTTAAAATAAATTCTTGTAAAATCGAATATGACATTTAAAACATATGGTTTGAAAGCTAAATATTTTCTAAGAAGTTATGGTACCTAAATCATCACAATATTTTGTAAAAACCTAAGTAGAAGATTTAAGAAAGCACAGTGGTACAAAGAACATTTAATGAGATACTTCTTTGAAGGCCAACGAGAAGGATGTAGTACAATGGTATAGGGTATTTCAGGTGGTATCTAGGCTGAAAATGCCATGAGAATTGATAAGCGAATGTAAGGATTTTGAGAGAGAAAAACAGTTTTTAATATGGTCTTTCATTTGTCAAGAAAAGCTGATTTTCTATTTTCACATCATGCATTAAATGCACCTATATTTTACCATTTTCTCACCACTATATAAGGACCTACCCATGCACCCATTTTACTTACACAAACACACAGCAATTCAAAGGGTTTTCAGTAGGAGAAAGCAAGGGTTCTTAGCATATAAGGTGAGTAAACTTGCATTCTATTTTCTGTTTTTAATTACTGCAGTTTTTGATGTTTGAACTAGGAAGTGATCTTGGATTTCTTTTATGTTCTTACTCAAGTAACCTTTCATGTATGGTTTGATTGTTTGTTATGGTGTAGTGATCATTGATTTGTATGTGGAAACCTTAAATGTCCTATGTAGAGTTGACCATTGACAGTTTTGTGTTTATCAGACCCTGTTATATAGTGTAAAGCTTGACAAATACAAGTGGATCAGTGGATCTGAGTTAACGGCTTAGAGTTAAGGTATCACACTTGTTTTAAACACTTGACATGGTCATTCAAGTGTTCATAAGTGAAATCCTTTTGGAAAAAACCTCACTGTTATTTCGAAAACAAAACAACAGTAGGCCCTCTGTTCCAAAATTTCAAGGTGGAAACTAAAATGATTTAAAAACGGGTTTTGATTACATAATCATAGCAAGGAAACCAAATGATGATTTTTAAAACTGAAATCAAGATTTTTAAGTGAGTAAATCTCGAGAATTAAAATGATAGCCGAAAGTTCAACTTTGGTGAACTTCCGGTGCATCACTTGACTTGGGGTAATGGTGTTCGGCCTGAAGAAGCATGGAGGGAGGTGAATCATAGGAAAAATATAAATTAAATTTTTAAATGCATAGATTTTGTGAAATCAATAAAAATAGGTTTTAGAACTGGTTTTTGGGTTCCATGGGTTGGGGCCGAACTGCTCGGAGGTGAAGACACTAGGGGGTGCGGTCCAGGGGAAACTAGTGTGTCAGGGTCGTGTGGTGGCGCGGCCAGGAAGCGGTGGTGACTGATGGTCGAGGGAAGGAGGTATGGGGTTGTTTTTGGATGATGGGTTTTTGGGTTTAAAAAAGGGGCACGACCATTTTACTGTTCAGGCCAAGGTTGGTGACTAGGAGGTGGCGACATGGTCTGGTGGTTGAGGGTGACGTGTGGCAACGACCATTGGTGGCTGGAGGGGGCCCACGTGGCTGTGCACGTGCACAGCCATGGCACGGGAAAGAAAGAAGAAGAAGGAGAGGGGAACTTGGTACTATGGCAAATGATCGGTCAAGTGGTACTTGGCTAAAAACACGGGAACTGGCTAAGTTTTCACATGTACACACTAGTGTTTTAAACCTGGTACTTTGTCTAACATGTTACTTGGCCGAAAACGTAGGATCTGGACTGGTTTTCGTGAATGCACACTAGTGTTTTTAAACCTGGTACTTTGTCAAATGGGTACTTTGCTGTTTTAAGCTAAAAACAAAGGTTTTTAAATATATTTTAAATTAAAATTAGTTTAAATTAATTTTGGACTAAATAAAATGAGAAATTAAATATTTTAAAAAAAATTTATTTAATTAAAGGAAAAAGTGAATCAGGGTTTTGTTTTCGTCAAAAGTTGAAACCCAATACTGAAATTGTAAATTTTATTAAATTATAAATTTAGTTTATAATTTAAATTAACATTTATTTGTTAATAAAAATATTCTTATTTTAACATACAAGTGATAAGAAAATGTATGTAACACATACGCTGAATTTGACTGTTTAACTGTAATCTCAAAATGCAAGAAACCGGTCATGTACAGTTCAGTATTTGGTGAAATAAGAACTTCAAAGTATATTTAATCGTGTTAGATTAATGAATTAAAAAGAATATTCATTAATTAATTCGAAGAGACCGAAATTAATATTTCACTTCGATTTGATTATACGCTGTACGTCGGAGATTTTAATTTTGAAGACGGCGTTATACAAGGACTATTTTCAAATAGTACCTTCGGTTTGTTCAAACCTAGAACAACTTGTATGGACGAGTGTCTGATAAAGTAATTCTAACTGATCACTTACGTTGATCTTTTCAAACGTATTTATATGGTGGCAGAGGAATTCGTTTCTCTCCCCGTATGCCTGTAATATATTTTTGAGGAAGTCAATTAGTGATCGGTAAGTTTTGACGATGTGGCATTCAAAGAAAATAATCAGTGATGATAACGTAAGTCTAGCCTCAAGCCTCACACCCAGGAAATGACATAAATTGGGCAGGCAACACGGTTATGTGGGTCGCTCCTATTAGGGTGTAGCATCACCTATCTAGAGAAATTCCTTTTGTTTCTTAATCTATCGATTCTGCCATTCGGGAATGGTTGTCGTACACAACCATTGGTGATATACATTCGATACACTCAAGAGAAATGAGTGGTCGGTCATGTGAGGGCTGGGTTGCAAGACATTCTTGTTGAACCCATGTGTATTTGCCTCTAGAGATACATCATCGGAAGGTGGTCCCATACCTTGACATAGTTGGAAATCCAATTTCCATAAGTACCAAGTGGTTTTTATTTTGTATACTATATAGGAGAATGTGAGATGCAAGCATTCTTCTAGATTCTAAATTATTTGAGAAAACCGAATAGACATTATAATAATATCTGGTTTAAAGTATACAAAGTTTTTTGATCTCATAAGGTAAAAATCGTAATGTATTCACGGCGTGGTATTATGAGATATTTTCTCTAAACTGTTTTAAATTGTTTATTCATACAAGTCCCATGACTGACCCGGAGTTTATTTTCTGTGTTTCCCTTAAACTCTTGGGTATTCATAACACTTGTTATGAATAGACAAGTGAATCAGGATGTAGAAACTTGTGAAGCTGAATGAAGATTATCAGTGTGTTGGTCTACCTACCTTACCTACTGTATAATTATAAGTCTGCAAGTTAGTCGTGAATGATATGTATAATTAATGATGTACCATGAATGGGTTGTATCACTAAACCTATGATGTTCTTATGTAATATGTACTGTTGTGTAATATTATAAAGTATTATCTTTTGTGAAAATCCCGCTGTGAGATTCTGATGTTTCTGTGATTTTATCTTCTATCTATCCTTATTCTCATTAATGGCACGACTTCCGATGTGTTCGAAAGTTGGGTAGTTACAGTTGGTATCAGAGCCTAGGTTACTGATTACCTAGGTTTTGGGTGAGTGTGAGAGAGCGTATTTTTATATAAAAATTAATTTGGACGGTATATCTAAGTTAGTTATATCCCATCAAGTCTTGATTGACAACCTCTTATATTCAGTTGATCAAAATGAGTAGCTGAGGACGAGTAGGTCGACCTAGGGGGTGTTCCACTATTACTGGTCATACTATTGGATCCCAAGACCAAGGTGAAATAGTGGAGGAAGATGCACCAATCCAATAGGACAAGAGCTTTGCGACTATTTGTAAGGAGTATACCACTCTGGGAGGGAAGGTATTCAAAGGGACGGAGTCTTTTAGTGAAGTTCAAGCATGTTTGAGGTCCTGTGAGAGGATTTTCAAAGGATTGAAATTGAATGATGATGATAAACGTCTTTTGGCATCATGGCAACTCCAAGAAGCTGTTGCAATCTGGTGGGACGCTCAAACTGCAAATGTTCCTGAGGAATATTTTACTTGGGACAAATTCAAAGAAGCATTTGAAGCACAATTTCTGCCTGTCGTTGGCAAAACGAGGATGTATCGGGATTTCATTGATCTCAAGCAAGGGAACATGAAAATATCCGAATATGAAAACAAATTCAATGCACTTTCCTGTTTCGGGGCAGAACTGATCAACACTCCACATAAGAAAATTGAAATGTTCATAGCGGGATTGATGGATAGCCTGCAAGTTTAAATGATTGGACATCTCAATATTCCATTCGTTGATCTAGTTGATTTGGCGGTTCGTTATGAGGCACTGGATGGTAAGAAGCCAGTTGCAAAAGCAGCACAGACAGGAGGACCTAGTGGTGAGAATCCAAATAAAAGGAAATTCAATGCAAACTGGAACAATAACAACAAAGGAGTACCTAAGATGGGAGAAAAGGCCAAAGAACGATTCAAGGACACCAAATGCCACAACTATTTACAGAAGGGACATATTGCCAAGTTCTGCACCAAACCAGCAGCGAAGAAGCCTCAGCAAACCCAGCAATAGCAGCAATCAGCAACAACAACAGAAACAGCAGCAAGGCCCTGGAAATGCAATGGTCATGAAGACTCTGTGTTTCAACTGCCATCAGCCTGGGCACTTGGTTAAAGACTGTCCACTGATGAAGAGGGCACAACAACCCAAGGTGTATGCCATCAGAAGTGAACCATCAACTTCCCAGGATGTTAAAGGCAAGGGAGTTCTCGAAGGTACTTTTGATTTAAATGGTATTGATGTTCGTGTTTTATTTGACACCAGCGCCTCGAATAGTTTCATTTCTTCTGGAACGGTAGGAAAATTCCGATTTATCCTAAAAATTTCCCAGAATCCAATTTGCGTATCGAATCCTATAGGTGGGAAAACTGAATTAAAAATGTATTGCAATAATGTGGCACTCTCGTACCTTTCTCATTCCTTTCTTTTCGATTTCTACATTGTGGATTTCAAAGGATTTAATTTTATACTTGGGATAGACTGGTTGAGTAAATTCCAAGATAAGATTAAATGCGATAAAGAAATCGTAACTTTGATAACCAATATTGGGAGCAAAGCTAGGATACCATGTGGAAAACCCAGTATTCATATGTGTAGTTTCTTGCAATAAACCGGAAATCCGAGCCAATTTAAAAATTTTATTTTGGCAATTTTGGCGAATTTTGATTATTTAAAATAGATAGTTTGAAAATTCGATTGAATGTACAGGATTCAAAATAAACCGGATTTTAGTGAAACCAAAAGTATTTGAATCTAATTGAGAATATCTTTCCAATGAATCCGAAAAATTGAAATTTCATAGCGGGAATCTAAAGATATGTCCAATTGAAATTTCAGAATAGTCGTTATGGAATTCTGGCCCTTAAAAATCGAAATTTTGCAAATGACCTCGGTTTTCGACCAAACCACTTTTGTTGGATCCGTGATGTCAAGTTATTTCTAGTTTCCAAAATTCATAATTTTCTGAATCAATATGTGAGCGTGGCAAAGGAAAACGCGTTTGACCAGTTTTAGTTGATTTTAATCGACTGGAAAATGGCCATTTTTCCAACGGTCTTAGAATTTGACGAAATTAGTTTTGTTAGGACCGTATCGTAAATACGAAGCTAGAAAAATATATTTTGGTAATTTTTCTAGTTATTATGTGGGCCCGGTAAATTGAAATTTGCGTTCAAATTCAATATATTGAGTTATGTCTTGATTTCGATGAAAACTGATCAAAACGATCGAATCAGCTTACGAAACATGTCCCATTGTGTTCAGAATGGGGGTAATTGGCTTGGGGCGACAGTCGTTGGACTAGATTTGGGATTCGAATTAAAAGTCTACTTCTAAGAAGAAAAATAATAATATTTAATTATTAAATATATGTTAAAGCTCCCCCCCCCCCCGCCCTCTCTCCTCCTTTACCACTCAGATCGGAGGACTAAAATAAATAAATAAACCACGATCTCATTCTGCTTCCATGCCACCGAGGATGCTCCGCCGCCAGCGCGAGACCCAACGCGCCGCCCGCCTTTCAGCCAAACCCTCCTCCTAGTCGTGCCCTCTCTCTCCCCCTCCTCCACCGTTAACTCCCAAACCCTAGACCGCAGCAGACCGCCACCAGAAAGGGTGCCTCCACCTCAGTCCCCGCGCCGGTAACCTCAGAACCCGTGCCGACTATCCTCAGCCGCCACCTCAGCCTGTGGACCCCCTTCTTCGTTGTGAGTGATTTATTTCGGTTTTTTTACATATAAACAACATTGTCTTTATTTTAATTTTTCTTCAGAGATTTATATGTAAACCTTAATTTTAAAAAATGGAATTCTTATATGTAAGGCATAGAAAAGATGAGATTTAAAAATATGTTAAAGTTTATATTTTTATTCGCTTAAAGTTTATATTTTTATTTCATGTAAAGGTTCGATTTTGATTTATATAAAGTGATGATTTTTATAGTGTAGAAAGGATAAAAATACGATTTTTATAGTATATAGATAGTCAAAATCTGATCTTTATATATGTAGCGAAATAAAAATTTGATTTTTATTATATATATATTGAAATAAAAGTGTGATTTTTATAGCGATGATATAAAAATTCGATCCTTATATTAGAAGTAGATATATAAAAATATAATTTTTATATAGAGAATAGCGTGATAAAAATATAATCTTTATTATATGAACACTGTTGTAAAAATAGAATTTTTATCTATATAGTAGCAGTGTAAGAATATGATTTTTATATACATAGCAACAATATAAAAATGTGATTTTTATATATGCAGTTGCTACGGACAATGAAATTGACAAAAGGCGAGCGGCAAAGATTTTCTACATTAGAAGAGTCGTGGCGTTTGGTTTAGCTAGTCTGTGAGAACTCCTCACTTTTAATTTAATTTCTAGTTGAAATATATACTAGGATGCAGACGGTGCTTAGCATCACCCGACACCCGTCGTCCACGGACCATGGATGACTTGTTTGTTTGGTTGCTATGTTGTGAAATTCGATTGTGTGATGTAGAATGAAATAAAATATTTTATAGTGGAAAATATTTTATAGTTAAAAATATAATTTTTAACGTGGATATAAAATAAATATTTATAAACAAATCGGACGATTTGTTTATATACACTGATTTGACTGATATTGATTAGGACGATAAATTTTACACATCGCCCAACTGCACAAATAAAATAATGTTTGATTGTTTGAAATCCCACGCGGGTATTGAGATGAGATTTGACGTACACTAATCCCGATTGTTTGGTTGTATGTCAATCGATGGATTGACAGACTGTGTAAGCGTTAATTATTTATATTTAATGCTTATGCAGTTGTGTGGTGCACTCTGGATGATGGTTGATTATTTATCGTTGTTATTGTATACATGTGTTGTAGAAAAAACCATATAATTAACATTATATGGTAATTAATTGGGCCTCATTCCAGTTTTGACATAGAATATTTGAAATAGAAATATTAGAAAAAGAAATATTTAAATAGAAATATTTGAAAAAGAAATATTTGAAATAGAATATTTGAAAATAGAAATATATGAAGTCGTGTTGATTAGATTTGCGCCATTTTGACGCGAGCGATATTCATATCGATTTTATTCGTTTTTATAACGAATATGGAAAAGAAAGTGATTTCAAAATATAACGTTTTGAAAATATTATCGTTTGTATATCGATGATGTGGAATATTCAATTTTGATTAGAAATTGAATATGAAGTTGAAATCGTTTTGAAAACGAATTTAAAACGATTTATAAAATACGTTTTAAAAGGAAATCGACGAAATATATAATATATTTATTATATATATTAAATGGCCTGAATAGAACGCACCGCGGCAGTTCGCGAATTTCGACCATTGACTTCGAATGGATATTACGGGAGATCCGACCGTCGGATTCTCCTAAAACCGGAACTGTTGGGTTTGTATCGAAAAGAGATTTCTAACGAATATTAGAGATTTGAAATCTAACGGTTGGATTTGGAATTATGTCCAAATCAAATTTGAAAAAGGTCGCTGTAGGTGCAGTTCGGTGGCCGTTGATGGAAAACGACTGTATGGGCCTTGATAAAATTATTAAAAATAGTAATAATTTGTGTAAAATCATAAGATATGATTTGGGAAGAATTGGGATGAAAAACTCCATATTTGAAAAGATAAAAGTAGATTTTTATTGAAATGAACTAGTTTTGAATTAGAATAATAATTTGTTTATTTTTAAAATAAATAAATTGGATTTGAAATGGTTTTGATAACAACCAGAATTTCCAATAATTGAATTGGAATGGATTTGAATCGAAATCGTCTTTGGAATATTTCGATGTTGGATTTTGGGATTATACAGATATTTTTATGAAATTTGAAAGATATATATATCGTTATTTCCAATACGATATTTGGTTGTCGTAAATTTAATATTGAATATAAGCCAATATATTTTCTATTCAGAGCCTTGTATTTAATATCAAATGTTATGTGGGTTTGTCGTGAATGGTGTCTTCATTAACACTGTTCTTAAGCCCAGTTGAGAAAAAGATTAAATCTTTTTATTTAGATTTAATGAAGTGTACCAATTAAATAATTTTTAATTGGAATTGAATTCGTATTGATTTTTGGGTTTATCCTGAACAGTGTTTTAAATAACACTTGTTCTTTAACCCAATAATTAATGGAATGTGATTTTGGGTTATCGTGAACGGTATCTTCAATAATACTGTTCTTAGACCCAAAGGAGTTAAGAAAATCAGAAACTAACTGGAGATTAGTTAAGTTGAATGGTTTTTGGGGTATTGATCTGATGTTGGTTTTGGCCTTCGGGGTTAATACTTAGGGAATTGGTCAATTGCTAATTTACGGTTAGGGACTGATTGAAATGTGATGTGATTTTGGGTTTATCATGAACCGTGCTTTAAATGACATGGATTATTTAACCCAGTTAAAGATTAAAACTAAGTGGAGTTTTAATGAATCTTTAATTAGATTGAAAAGATCGAGAATGGAGTATCACCAGTTTTGCTCCAGGCGATAGTTATAGATTTGAACGTGAAATGGTAATTGATACCGATGACACTGTGGTGTTAGATATGAAGTATTACCAGTTTTACTTCATGGGATGAATAAGTTGGGATTGGGAAATTAAAACAAATGATTACTTCAGTAAGGTTCGTTAATCCCGACTAGTTTGAAGTGATATTCAAAGGAAGATTAAAGAATAAATTTAAAAGAATTTATCTTTGATAAAATTAATGGGAACCTTTCCCTAAGAATGTGAAATTTAGAAACTAACTGTAGGTTACCTAAGAAGAATGGCTTCCCGGGTATTGATCTGATGTTGGTTTCGGCCTTCGGGGTTAATGTTTGGGGAATTGTTCTCTTACTAATTTACGGTTAGTGACTAATGAATTGGAATGAGGCGTATGTTGTGTTTGTGTAACACTTGTCTATTATATACGCGAGTTATTCAAAAAGACCGGGTTTTTCCGATTCTGAATAACTAATTCGACGATTAGTCGAAGATGAAGACGGTGGTTGAAGACTGGAGGTCTTCACGTTGTTTGGGTGATTACTGATGATCTTGATTGGGTCGTACACCCAAGAGGAGGGAATAAATTTGTGATCATCCAGACATACTTGGAGATCGATGGATATGCGAGGTACAAGGTGCCTTCGGTTTCGTTCAGACCCAGAACGGACTTGTAGATGGACTGTGTGTCCGACATTGGATATCATTCTGTGTGATTGATGGATATCGGTTGCACGGAGTGGTCTGCCCGTGTGGCATGCTAAGATGCAAATGATCAAGGCCTCTGTTGAAAATCAGAGTCTTGTGATTGATGAGCAAAGCACAGCCTGTGTGGCACAACTTTGTGTAGCGTTAGTTCGCGAGCTTCACACCCCGGTTGTGAATCAGAAACGGGAGAGGACCTCAGGGAGGGCATGTGTTTCCTTCTAGTTAGAAGTGGCATCAGTGGTTTGACACGCTCTGACGAGTTTGACTTATGTGGTTGTTGGTTTGCGAGGCGCCTCGGATATATCGGTGACTATGTGAAGCCGATGGAGTCATTCGTTGGCTCATTTATGCCCTATAGGGCGGGGATACATTTTGTTCAGGCACTATAATCCACTCCGTGTGGACCGGCCCTGACGATCCATGGTGCAGTTGCGGCTGTTCATGAGACGTGGGCTAGATTGTCTCGAATTAGCACAGAACGATCCCTTTGCCTTGGTTCACAGATGGAAATCCAATTTCCAATACGTGACAATTGCGGTTTTGATTGTATACCTATATATGGCGACATGATATATGGTACCCATGCCGCCTATGATTAATATTTATGATTGTATATAAAATCAGAAACTAACTGGAAACGAGCTAAGATGGGTGGTTTCCTGGGTACTAGTCTGATGTTGGTTTCGGCCTTCGGGGTTAATACTTAGGGAATCGTTCCCATACTAATTTGCGGTTGGAGTCTGATTATGAATCAAAAGATGAAGTTTAGCGTATCAAGCATTCTTTGGCTGTTATAAGTTAAAACCCTATCCTCCGGCTTGCGTTGCATTGTGTGATGGGACCTGGGTCTTATAACAGCTTCATTTTTCTTTACTTAGCATTCCGCTGTTTGTTTTATGCACTGGTATTCTTGGGGGGAAACCCATTCTATGTTATACGACATGGTCCCTTGATTTACCGAACTTTAAAAACCAATATTAATAACTGTTTTAGTTCTCACACCAGTCACATGACTGACCTGGAGTTTATTGTTTTAACCTAAACTCTGGGTGCCCTTATTTTGACACGGGCAGCTTGTAGTTTTGGTTTTGCAGATTTATATTCATAGGATCCCGATTTACAGCTGGAACGATACTCGGAAAGCTCTGTATCCGTGTATTACATCTAGTTGTGTTTTGTACTATTTTCCGCTGCGATGTATTTAAATGTAATTTAAATCTCTGATATTTTCTGTGTAATATTTATTTATACTCTGTATATTCTTGTATTCTGGTAGAATTGTTGTAATTAACAATGAAATGTTCTTTTGTTCGCGTTCCTTTGTGTGTTGTTCTCAAAGTATCCGCTCTTTCCTTACCGGGGAAGTTACGGGTTCTTACATTTCTTGTATGCTTTGGAAGTACCGCAAGAGAATTTGAAGACGTTAGAAGTAGTCAGAGATTTCTCCGACATATTTGAAGAAGTTAAAAGTTTACCCCCACATCGAGAGATAGAGTTCCGCATCGATCTAATTCCATGTGCCAGACCGATCATTTAGCCAAAAAGACGAATGGCGCCAAAAGAAGTTACGGAACTTGAGAAGCAAACTCAAGATTTACTGGCCAGAGGATTGATTGGGCCAAGTTTTTCAAGCTAGGGTTCAGCAATAGTTTTTGTGGTTAAGTCTGATGGATCATTAAGATTATGCGTTGACTATAGGGAGATAAATAAAGTGACCATCAAGAATAAGTATCCTTTGCCGCGAATTGACGATCTCTTTGATCAGTTGAATGGAGCTACGGTGTTTTCTCAAATGGATCTTGCTACATGATTCCATCAGTTAAGAATCGCCGAAGATAGTATTCCTTTAACTGCTTTCAGAGGCCCGGATTTATTTTATGAATGGTTAGTTATGCCATTTGGATTAACCAACGCACCTGCGTATTTTGTTGATTTGATGAACCGTGTCTTCAGAAATATTCTGAACAAGTTCTTCTTGGTTTTCATTGACGATATCTTAATCTTTTCAAAGACAGAAGAAGAGCACCGATATTATCTTAAAGTGGTATTAGAGACTCTAAGGAAGAATGTATTAAAGGCAAAGTTTTCTAAATGTCATTTCTGGCAATCTGAAGTTAGATTCTTAGGGCATAGTGTAAATGGAGATGGTATTTCTGTAGACCCAATCAAGGTTGAGGCAATGCAACAATGGTAGTAGCCCAAAACACCAACAGAGGTCCGTAGTTTCTTGGGATTAGTGGGATATTATAGGAGGTTTATCAAAGATTTTTCTAAGATTTCTTCTCATCTGACTAAGCTGACAAAGAAGGGTGAGAAATTTATATAGACTCCGAAATGTGAAGAATCATTCAAGGAGTTAAAGAAGAAATTGACAGAAGCACTAGTTCTTGCTATTCCCGATGGGAAAAGTAAATTTGAGGTTTATACTGATGCTTGTGGAGTTGGACTCGGTGCACTACTAATGCAGCATGGACGAGTGGTTGCGTATGCTAGTAGACAAATAAAGATTCATGAGAAGAATTACGCTACACACAATCTAGAGTTATTGGCAGTTGTTTTTGCATAAAAAATGTGGAGGCACTACCTGTTTGGAGGGAAGTTCGAGCTTTTCACAGATCACAAACCACTTAAATATCTGTTTTCTCAAAAAGATCTCAACCTGAGGCAATAGAGATGGTTGGAACTCCTTGCATCATATGACCTGGATATTATCTATACGCCAGGGAAAGCAAATGTCATAGCAGACGCTTTGAGCAGAAATGCGATCTTATCTCTTCTAGAAGCTACCCCAGCACATCAAGGGAGGATAATGGTAAATCAACGGAGAGATGAGAATCTGGAGAAGTTAACTCAAGGGGTCATTAAAGGCGGGGAGTCAGCTTTTGAAGTGGATGACCAAGGTATTCTCAGAATAAGTGGAAGGTTGTGTGTCCCTAATGTCGATGGATTAAGGCAAGAAGTTTTGGCAGAATGCCATAAATCAAAGCTGAGTATTCATCCAGGAGTACACAAGATGTATAGAGATATGAGGCGAGTATTTTGGTGGCCTGGGATGAAGAAAGATATTGTGGCCCATATAAATCAGTGTCTATGCTGCCAGCAAATAAAGGGTGATAACCAGAAGACAACAGGACTACTGAAACCTTTGGAGATTCCTAATTGGAAGTGGGAAATGATATCAATGGATTTCATCGATGGTTTACACAAGACCAGAAAAGGATATGAAGGAGTTTGGGTGATAGTAGATCGACTGATGAAGAGTGCGCATTTTATTCTGGTGAAACCAACTCGAACTGCAGCTTCGTTGGCCGAGATTTTTATAAGGGAGATTGTACGATTACATGGAGTCCCAATGAGTAATATAAGTGATAGAGACCCTATCTTCACCAGCAAATTTTGGGAGGCACTCCAAACAACTTTGGGAACTAAGCTGAATTTAAGTACGGCTTATCATCCCCAAACTGACGGCCAGACAGAAAGGGTAAATAGGATATTGGAAGACCTGTTGAGAGCGTGTATTCTGGACTTTGGAGGATCGTGGGAGGATCACCTACATCTAGTTGAATTCTCCTACAACTATAGCTACCAATTAAGTATAGGCATGGCACCATATGAAGCTCTCTATGGTAGACCATGCAGAGAACCAACTTGTTGGGTAGAGTCTAGAAATAAACTCGTTCTCGGACCAGATATGATTCGAGAAGCAACTAAGAAGGTGGAGTTAGTTAAAAGACGAATGAAGGAGGCCCAGGATCGACAGAAAAGCTAAGCAGACAAAAGGCGAAGGGATCTGAATTTTTCTATTGGGGATTTTGTGTTTGTAAAGATTTCACCAATCAAAGGAACAATCAGATTTGGTAAGGCAGGGAAATTAGCTCCACGATATGTGGGACCTTTCCGTGTTCGTGAGAAGGTCAGATCTCTTGCTTACAGGGTAGAATTACCTGAGAGAATGATAGGGATTCACAATGTTTTTCATGTATCTCATCTCCGCAAATGTGTTCACGGCCCATCTTTAATCTTGGAACCATCTGTTCAAGAGGATCTTGAAATTGAATCGAAATTGACTGTAGTTAGATATCCAGTCTATTCAGTGAATAAAGAAGAAAAGCAACTTCGGAATAAGGTCGTGAAGCTACTCAAGATACAATGGAGTGAGAATCCATATGACTGTACTTGGGAAACGGAGAAGCACGTCAAGGAGTTCTATCCAGATTTTGTTGTGAATTAGGTGTTAGCTATCCTGTGTTTGTTTTGGATGTATCTATGATGGTATTATAGGGCTTGTATGAATGTTATCTTTTGTCTGGAAATGGAATTTGGGTTTTCATCTCTATGGATTATGGATGTTATGAGGACTCAACATTCGTAGGACTTATGAACCCTTTTAGTTTACTATCACTTGTACTGAAATCTGTTCTTTGTTGCTTTTCCAGATGGCACCGATCTTTAAGAGGACGGCTAGGAAGAAACTGACTCCATTACAGAGATTGAGACTGCACACCGGCATCAGTATTCATGAGCTTGTAGGTACTCAGGATGATGAGGGGATTAGACGATATGTAGACACTGAGGAGTCAGGCATATACCGGGGAGAGTCTTCCATTGAGGAGGACAGTAGGGACCTTCCACAGGAGTTCGGTTATGAGGGAGATGATGATAAGGGGGAGTACTATGTAGGTGAGGGAGCAGATGGTGGAGATGATGGAGATGATGACAGAAGTAGAGATGACAGAGATGATGATGATATGGATGATGAAGAACCTGAGGAGGATCCGGAGGAGGAGCCAGAGGAGGATCCGGATGGGGAGCCAGAGGACGATTCGGAGGAGGATATTCCACTTGAAGACATACCACTTGCTCAGCCACAGCCTAAGGAGGATATTCCACTTGTGCAGCCAGAGTTAGAGCCATGGGTTCAGTCACCACCAGCACCTATGGATGGACAGTTAGTTGTCCTATTGGAATAGTTAGCTCAGGAGATGGCGCAGTATCTGGCTAATGGAGGAATTATGGAGCCACTTATGGATCATGATATGGGGGTACCTATAGATTATGATATGGATTATGCTTACCCGGATATGAAGCTATACCCACCTTCTCCTATTGAGGACATAGAGCTCTCAGATGATGAAGTCCCTGAGGAGATCGAGGAGGTAGTTGAGGTGATCGAGATATCCGACAGTGAGGATGTAATTAGCATTTCAGACAGTGAGGATGTGATTAGCATTTCAGACAGTAAGGATGTGATTAGCATTTATGATGATGAGGATGTGGTTATCATCTCAGATAACGACGAGATGATCATCATTCCGATGACTAGGATATCATAGAGAATAGTAGCAGTTCTGAGTAGGTCAGACAGTTTGGATGATGTTGTATATATAGTAGTAGTATGGAGATATGTATATTATAGTAGTCTATAACTCGATACTAGTCGAGTATAGTACTTGTATTTTGCTGTAGTCATTTTGACGTATGGTATGATATATATATTATCTTTTGCTTCTCTTCTGTTTACAAAATTCGGGGACGAAATTTTTATAGGGGGTGGGGGGGGGGGGGGTAGATTGTAAGATGACTCGGTTTTCACATCAATCGTAAACACGAACATTGTTTGATTTTGAGTATGTATTTACAAACATAATTTTAAATCAAGCCTTTAAAATGTTTAAAAACATGTCAAAGGTAAGTTTGCATTTTCTATTATGTATATGATAGCATATTTAAAAGGAGTTGTTTAAATTCATGTTTTTAAATGTATGTTAAATAACACTTTTGCATAGCAATTTTTAAAATGCCATTTCCTTTGAAAAACACTTGCTCATATTTTTTAAAGCTTTAAAACCTTAGTTTAGTAAACTCCTTGCTTTTAAACATGATTAAACACCTTGCCTAAACCATGATTTAGGCATCTCCTTATGTTCTCATACAAATGCAAGAAAATATGTGAATTTTTGTATGAATTTACAATTGAAAACATGTATTGTCTAATCCCTTTCAAACTCATGATCTCATAGATGTGATTGCAAACAAAATCTCATGGAAATTATTTGCATTTTTATATATGCATTGAAACAAGAACTTGTATTGTCAAAATTCCCTTTTCAAATCTTGTTCTCATCCATGATCTCATCACATACACCATAGATCTTGCTAGCAAATAAGATCTCAAGCAAATTATTGGCATTTATACATGCATTGAAACAAGAACATGTACGGTCAAAATCTCATTCACTTCATGATCTCATTCATGAAGCACATACATGATGGATCATGCTAGCAAGTAGGACCTTTAGGAAGATTTTTAGGCACATGATAAAATCATTTTTTGTGAGAACAATTTCAGTTTTTAAAATCTATTTATTTCCTTTCATTTGATTTGCTGAAAATACAATTCTTGTTTCATTTTATCAATACCTTGGCTATGTTGTCAATGAACACATGCATAAAAAGATCTACAAAATCATGAATTGACATCATCATCTTACCTACACTAGTGGATTTCAAACCATAGATTTTCCTAAGTATTTTTCTATGAATATGCATCACATGACATAGATTTTCATGTACAAAATTTTCAGATTTTCTCTCTACTTGGAAGGCAAGCATGTATTTAAAATAAATTCATGTAAAATTGAATATGACATATAAAACATATGGTTTGAAAGCTAAATATTTTTGAGCAGTTATGGTACCTAAATCATCACAATATTTTGTAAAAAACTAGGTAAAAGATTTAAGAAAGCATAGTGGTACAAAGAAAATTTAATGAGATACTTCTTTGAAGGCCAACGAGAAGGATGTAGTACAATGGTATAGGGTATTTCAGGTGGTATCTAGGCTGAAAATGCCATGTGAATTGATGAGAGAATGTAAGGATTTTGAGAGAGAAAAACAGTTTTTAATATGGACTTTCATTTGTCAAGAAAAGCTGATTTTCTGTTTTCACATCATGCATTAAATGCACCTATATTTTACCATTTTCTCACTACTATATAAGGACCTACCCATGCACCCATTTTACTCACACAAACACAAAACAATTCAAAGGGTTTTCAGTAGGAGAAAGCAAGGGTTCTTAGCATATAAGGTGAGTAAACTTGCATTCTATTTTCTATTTTTAATTACTGCAGTTTTGATGTTCGAACTAGGAAATGATCTTGGATTTCTTCTATGATCTTACTCAAGTAACCTTTCATCTATGGTTTGATTGTTTGTTATGGTGTAGTGATCATCGATTTGTATGTGAAAACCTAAAATGTCCTATGTAGAGTAGTGCATTGACAATTTTTTGTTTATCAGACCCTGTTATGTAGTGTAAAGCTTGACAAATACAAGTGGATCTGAGTTAAGGGCTTAGAGTTAAGGTATCACGCTTGTTTTAACACTTGACATGGTCATTCAAGTGTTCATAAGTGAAATCCTTTTGGCAAAAACCTCACTATTATTTTGGAAACAAAACAACAGTATGCCCTCTGTTCCAAAATTTCAAGGTGGAAATTCAAATGATTTAAAAATGGGTTTCGATTACATAATCATAACAAGGAAACCAAATGATGATTTTTAAAACCAAAATCAAGAATTTTAAGTGAGTAAATCTCGAGAATTTAAATGATGGCTGAAAGTTCAACTTTGGTGAACTTCCGGCGCATCACTTGACTTGGGGTGATGGTGATCGACCTGAAGAAGCATGGAGGGAGGTGAATTATAGGAAATATATAAATTAAATTTTTAAATGCATAGATTTTGTGAAATCAATAAAAATAGGTTTTAAAACTGGTTTTTGTGTTCCATGGGTTGGGGCCGAACTACTCGGAGGTGAAGGGACTAGGGGGTGTGGTCCAGGGGAATTGGTGCGTCAGGGTTGTGTGGTGGCGCGGCCAGGAAGCGGTGGTGACTAATGGTCGAGGGAAGGAGGTGTGGGGTTGTTTTTGAATGATGGGTTTTTGGGTTTAAAAAGGGGGCACGGCCATTTTACTGTTCAGGCCAAGGTTGGTGACTGGGAGGTGGTGACATGGTCTGGTGGTGGAGGGTGACATATGGCAACGGCCATTGGTGGATGGAGGGGGCCCACGTGGCTGTGCACGTGCATAGCCGTGGCATGGGAAAGAAAGAAGAAGAAGAAGGAGAGGGGACCTTGGTACTATGGAAAATGATCGGCCAAGTGGTACTTGGCTAAAAACATGGGAACTGGCCGAGTTTTCACGTGTACACACTAATGTTTCTAAACCTAGTATTTTGTCTAACATGGTACTTGGTCGAAAACGTAGGATCTGGACTGGTTTTCGTGAATGCACGCTACTGTTTTTAAACCTGGTACTTTGTCAAATGGGTACTTTGCTGTTTTAAGCTAAAAACAATGGTTTTTAAATATATTTTAAATTTAAATTAGTTTAAATTAATTTTGGACTAAATAAAATAAGAAATTAAACATTTAAAAAATAATAATTTTTATTTAATTAAAGGAAAAAGTGAATCGGGATTTTGTTTTCGTCAGAAGTTGAAACCCAATACTAAAACTATAAATTTTACTAAATTATAAATTTAGTTTATAATTTAAATTAATATTTATTTGTTAATAAAAATATTCTTATTTTAACAAACAAGTGATAAGAAGACGCATGTAACACATACACTGAATTTGACCGTTTAACTGTAATCTCAAAATGCAAGAAACTTGTCATGTATAGTTCAGTATTTGGTGAAATAAGAACTGTAAAGTATATTTAATCGTGTTAGATTAATAAATTAAAAAGAATATTCATTAATCAATTTGAAGAGACCGAAATTAAGATTTCACTTCGATTTGATTATACGCTGTACGTCGGAGATTTTAATTTTGAAGACGGCGTTATACAAGGACTATTTTCAAATAGTACCTTCGGTTTGTTCAAACCCAGAACAACTTGTATGGGCGAGTGTCTGACAAAGTAATTCTAACTGATCACGTACGTTGATCTTTTCAAACGTATTTATATGGTGGCAGAGGAATTCGTTTCTCTCGCCATATGCCTGTAATATATTTTTGAGGAAGTCAATTAGTGATCGGGAAGTTTTGACGATGTGCCATTCAAAGAAAATAATCGGTGAAATTGGCCATTTTGCATACGACCTCGGAATTCGACGAAACCACTTTTGTTGGATCCGGGATGTGAAGTTATTGCTAGGTTTCAAATTTCATAATTTTTGAAGCTAATATGTGAGCGTGGCAAAGGAAAATGTGTTTTGGTCAATTACAGTTAAATTGGATCGACCAGAAATGGGCCTTTTTTGCAAACGGTCTCAGAATTCGACGAAACTAGTTTTGTTGGGGCCGTATCGTAAAAACATAGCCAGATTTATTTTTCTGGAATTTTTCGAATCAGTTTGTGCCCCTGGCAAATTGAAATGTACGTTCAAATTGAATATTGAATATTCTATATTTTAATTTGAAGGAAAACTGACTGAAATAGTCTAATGGGCCTACGAAACATATCCCATTGTGTTCGGAATGGGGGTAAAACGCTAGGGACGACAGTCGTTGGGTTTGGATTGGGGTCCGTGTGTGAAAGGGGGTATTTTCGGATTTTAAAAATATATAAATATAAAAAAAAATCTGATTGGTCAGAAAACCCTTTCTCCCTCCCCGACTATTATCGCGCCCGATGGAAAAGAGGCGCCACCTTCTCTCCTCCGTTCCTCCTACACGCAAAATTAGACCCTGCTCCAGTTGGGAATTTTGTAGAGCTCGGAGAGATCTTCAAATCCATATAAATTTTGGATTTTTTCATTGCGTGGTTTGGGAGAATCGAGCTCGGGAAGTTCGGAGGTTTCCACCGCTGTTTCTTGCGCCTACCGCCACCGAGCTGGGGGCCCCTCCGGCGAACCAGTGCCTCTGCCCCCCCTTCGACCTCGCGCAACCCGATCGTGAAACCATTACTCCGTTTGATTGCAAATTCAAAACCTAGTTTTGAACGATTTCTGAAAGGTACGGCTTGTTTTATTTTCAACTGTTTTAATACCTTTAAACCGTTGCAAACTTTGAAAAATCATATCTTTTTCGTGTGTTGACGAAATTCAGTGAAACAAGAGACAGTGGACTCGTGTGGACGTCTTCTACCTTCTAGAAGAGACCGCATATTTTTCTGAGCCTTCTGCTATTTTTGGTGGAGTGGAACCCAATGTGAGATTTCTAATTTATAAACGATATGGAAAACGATGATGTATAAATTATATAGTCGATGTATGAGATATATAAGCATTGTACACCTCTTGTATAAGCGTTGTATAAGTTGTACGTTCGATGTATAAGTTGTTTATGCGTTGTAAAAATTATATATGTGTTGAAATAGAAGTGAATTGCTATATATATATATATATATATATATATATATATATATATATATATATACGCCCCTCGTCCACAAACCATGGACGATATTTATTGGTTGTGATTGGTGTGAAAATTGATTGATAGCGAATGGTTGATAGGAATTGTTTGTGGTTGATATTGATTGATTGTGGTTGAAAAATACCCGTTTGTGGTTGAGAAATATTTGGTTGAAACCACATAGGATTAGTTTGTGGAAATGAAATAAATATACATGCCGCCTGCGTGCGAACTAGATGCATGATTCCCCATTGTCAAAAACTGCGAGGTTTTAAGGTAGAGCGAGGAGTCGTACTAGGGACGGTCCCGGTTTTAACTACCCTGCCGTTATGCTGCCGAAATTTTGAATAATATTCATGTGTTTGAATTATTTTCATTTGTTGAAACTATATTTATTCGTTGAATAGAAAACCTTCATGTGTTGAATCGATATTCATTCGTTGGATAGAAATTCATGTGTTGAATGGTATTCGTGTTTTAAATATAAAAAAATCACCTTTTTATCGATATATACAAACTATAGAAAATCTTCATGTGTTGAATCGAAATTCATTCGTTGAATTGAAATTCATGTGTTGAATGGTATTCGTGTTTTAAATATAAAAAAATCACCTTTTTATCGATATATACAAACTATAGAAAACCTTCATGTGTTGAATCGAAATTCATTCGTTGAATTGAAATTCATGTGTTGAATGGTATTCGTGTTTTAAATATAAAAATCACCTTTTTATCGATATATACAAACTATAAAAAACCTTCATGTGTTGAATCGAAATTCATTCGTTGAATTGAAATTCATGTGTTGAATGGTATTCGTGTTTTAAAATATAAAAATCACATTTTTATCTATATATATAAACTATAGAAAACCTTCATGTGTTGAATCGAAATTCATTCGTTGAATTGAAATTCATGTGTTGAATGGTATTCATATTTTGAAATAAATTGTTTTATAATAAAAATCACATTTTTATCATCTATACGAACTATATAAAATAGTCGTGTTTTGAAATAAATGGTTTTATAATAAAAATCGTATTTTATCACCTATATGAACTATAGAAAATAATAGTGTTTTGAAATGAATTGTTTTATAATAAAAATCACATTTTTATTATATAAATGAATTGTTAAAAATAGTGAAGTGTCGAAATAGAAGACAGTTACATAAAAATATCATTTTTATCCAATGTATGAAAAGAATATAGTTTTGAAATCGAAGAATCGATATATATATATATAAAAATAGAATTGAAATATATCGAATAACGAAGCTGCAGTTTGTATTTTGAAACCGTGATTTCAAACGATTATACCGGGAGATCCGACCATCGGATTTTCCTGAAATCGCAACCGTTGGGTTCGCTTTGGAAATATCTTTCCAACGGCGCCAACTTTGTAAAAATCCAACGGTTGGATTGTCTGGAATGTTTAATTCAAATATGAAGAAAAACAGCGCCAGAATCGATTATATTTATATATTATATATTTATATATATATTTATTTAATTGAATAACGACGCTGCAGTTCGTATTTTGAAATCGAAACTTCAAACGATTGTACCGGGAGATCCGACCGTCGGATTTTCCCGAAACTGGAACCGTTGGATTCATTTTGAAAAGATCTTTCTAATGATGTAAATTTTGTGAAGATCTAACAGTTAGATTTTCAGATATGTGTAAATCAAATCTGAAGAAAAACAGCGCCACGGCCGCGTTATGGCCCGAAGCGTCGTTTTGAATAAATTGGCTATTTTAAAATAAATAAAAATAGCGATAAATCATTATAAAATATTATAAATGATATGGATGTGAAATTTAGAAATTAACTGAAGGTTGGCTAAGTCGAATGGTTTCCTGGGTGTTGATCTGATGTTGGTTTCGGCCTTCGGGGTTAATATTTGGGAAATCGTTCTCTTACTGATTGACGGTTGGTGACTAATGAATTGAAATGATGCATGTGTATGTTAGTGTTGCACTTGTTTATTATATACGCGAGTTGCTCAGAAAGACCGGGTTTATCCCATTCTGAATGACTGAATCGATGATAAGAAATCGAAGATGAAGACGGTGGTCGAAGACCGGAGATCTTCACCTCGTTTGGATGGTAACCGAGGTCCTGATTGGGAGGCATCCCGAAATATGGATAATGACTGGTGATCGTCCAGACGTATGTGGTGATCGATGGGTTTGTGAGGTATATAGTGCCTCCGGTTTCGTTCAGACCCAGAACGGACTTGCAAATGGACAGTATGTCTGACATTGGAATTTATTCTGTGTGATTGATAGCTATCAGTTGCACGGTGTGAATTGCTTATGTGGCACGCTAAGATGCAGTGATCAGGGCTTCTGTTGAAAAGCAAAGTCTTGTGGTGATGATCAAAGCACAGCCTGTGTGGCGTAGCTTTGTATATAACGTGAAATCGCGAGCCTCACACCCGGTATGAACCAGAAACGGGAGCACGACCTCAGGGAGGACATGCGTTTCTTTCTAGCTAGAAGTGGCGTTAGTGGTTTTACACGCCCTGACGAGTTTGACTTATATGGTTGTTGCTGTTGCGAGGCGCCTCGATTAGATCGGACAATCCGGGTCCGATGGAGCCATTTGTTGGCTCACTTACGCCCCATATGGCGGGGAAACACATTGTTCAGGAATTTTAATCCACATTGGTGGACCGGCCCTGACGATCCAAGGGTCACTCGAGCTCTGATCCTGAGGGGCGGGGTAGAGCGTCTCGAAGTCGTTAAGAACTATCTTTTTCCTTGGTTCATGATGGAAATCCAATTTCCAAATACGTGACTGTGCGGTTTTGATTGTATATATATAGGGCGACATGATATATGGTACCCATGCCGTCTATGATTGATAGTTATGATTGAAATTGTTTTTGAAACATATAAACACTAGTAATAATATCAAATGCTTTTGTTTTATTCGAATCAATCATATTTTGGCCATTATAAGGAAAAACTCTATCCTCCGGTTTGCGTTGCATTGTGTGATGGGAACTGAGTCTTATAATGGCTTCATTTTTATAAAAAAAACATTGCGATGCTTAAAAGAATGATTTGTTTTAAAGCACTGGCAATCCAATGGAGTAAACATGTTCCACGAAGGTGGCGTGGTCCTGTGATTAGCCATATTATAAATGTGTTGAGTAAATTTCTCATACCAGTCCCATGACTGACTCGTAGTTTGTTTCACTTTCAAACTTGGGTGCCCTTTTTCTACATGGGCAGCCTTGTATTCAGGTTTATCTGGCTCTTTCTGGATAGCTGGAGCTGAAGATGGATTCTATCATTTATCTATTTTATGTTGTTCGGCTCCTATTGTACATATTTTGTTTGTTTTCCGCTGTAGACAATTATGTATTGCTGAACTGTATTTGTACTAAGTATGATCCCGTATATTATGTCACTCTGATGATTACGTTTATCCAGTGTACTATTTGTTCATTATCTGGTGTATTCATTTATTTCTGCTCTGCTGTTATCTGTTTCTGTGTTATATTCCAAAGATTACCCTTGTCTCCTTCTGTACGGGAAATGGGGTCGTCACAACCAAGCGGTTTTTATTTTGTATACTATATAGGAGAATGTGAGATGCAAGCATTCTTCTAGATTCTAAATTATTTGAGGAAACGAAATTGACATTATAATAATATCTGGTTTAAAGTATACAAAGTGTTTTGATCTCATAAGTTAAAAACCTGCTCCGTATTCACGGCGTGGTCTTATGAGATATTTTCTCTAAACTGTTTTAAACTATTTACTCATACTAGTCCCCTGATTGACCCGGAGTTTATTTTTCTGTGTTTCCCTTAAACTCTTGGGTATCCATAACACTTGTTATGAATAGACAAGTGAATCAGGATGTAGAAACTTGTGAAGCTGAATGAAGATTATCCGTGTGCTGGTCTACCTACCTTACCTACTGTATAATTATAAGTCTGCAAGTTAGTCGTGAATGATATGTATAACTAATGATGTACCATGAATGGGTTGTATCACTAAACCTATGATGTTCTGATGTAATATGTATTGCTATGTAATATTATAAAGTATTATCTTTTGTGAAAATTCCGCTTTATCTTCTATCTATCCTTATTCTCATTAATGGCACGACTTCCGATGTGTTCGAAAGTTGGGTCATTACATATATATTGGCTTTGGAGCTGATGTTAGCCTTACTCCCAAATATGGGACTAAAAATAATATGAAAAATTCATATTCACTTATATGTATTACAACACTTCCCCTTGAATATGCGTATGTAAAGATGATAAGATTAATTGCCTCATTAAAAACCTTTTTTACGAAAAACCCTATGGGAAAAATCATAAAAAAGGAAAAGAGTACAATTTTTATTTCATCTCTAGGAAACATATTGACAATGTTCCAATAAGGGTTGATACTTCTAGATCAAAATAATTCCTCGTTAAAAACCTTACTAATAAAAACCGAATGGGAAAAATATTAGTGAAGGAAAAGAGTGCATTACAACATAATATATGCTCCCCCTGATTCGTAACGCATTATTCAAATAGTTTGGTGATGCAAGCTGCGTATACCAATTTTATATATCGTTTTCTGCAATGTTGATTATGGAAGTGCCTTCGTGAATAGATCTGCTGGATTTTCTTGAGATTGGATTTTCTTCGCTTCTATCTTATTGTCCTTTTGAAGCTCATGTGTGAAAAAAGAATTTAGGAGAAGTATGTTTTATCCTATCACCCTTGATATATTCCGCTTGAATCTAAGCTACGCATGCTGCATTGTCTTCATAAATAATAGTTGATCTTTCTGTAGTTGAGGGAAGTTGACATGTGCTTCGAATATGTTCAATTAATGACCTTAACCAAACACATTCTCGACTCGCTTGTTTTGTAGTGCTAGAATTTCAGAATGATTGGATGATGTTGCTACCAATGTTTGTTTTGTAGATCTTCATGAAATAGCTGCATTGTTGTTTGTAAACACATATCCAGTTTATGATTTTGCTTTATGTGGATCAGAAAGCTAACTTTAACACTCCTCCTTGAATGTGTCTTCAAATTCTTGAATGCTCTTATAGTAGCTTGAAATTATCCCCCTTGAAAAATTATTGTTCCCCCTTATAGATATTGTCATATTAAAATGATATTTCTTATAAGAGTTTGATACTTTAGGGTCGATGTAAATCCTCATTAAAACCTTACTAAGAAACACCCTTTGGGAAAAATCTTAGTGAAGGAAAAAGAGTACAAAAACATATTTTCTATAATTTACTACATTAAATGTAGAATGATACTTCTGGATCAATATAATTCTTCATTAAAAACCTTACAAAGGAAAACCCAGTGGGGAAAACCTTAGTTAAGGATAAAAAAACAGATTAACTTAAATAACATATTTTAGATGTTATTCCTTGATGTGGTGCTTGATTCTTCTAGATCCAGATAATGCCTCGTTACAACTTTCAATATTACTTTGAGGATGATACTTCTGGATCAATATAATATCTCATTAGAACTTTACTAAGAATAACCCGGTGGGAAAAATCTTAGTTAAAGAAAAAGAGTGCATACTTTTTGATATCTCAATCTCGTTATAGATACTTCTGGATCCATAAATATATATCTCATTGATAATATTACTTAAACAAATCTTGTATAGAAAATAAACTCAAGAGATAATAATCTTTACTCTTCATACTTCCGATGTTCATTATTTATTAACATTTGCCTCATTAAAACCTTCACAATGGAAAACCCTATGGGAAAAAACCAAAGTGAAGGAAAAAGAGTACATCATCACAAGATAATTCTTAATGAACTTTTCTTAAAAGATTTTTGTGTGCATTTTCATGCTTCAGGCATGTTTTCTTATTTAAAACAACTTTTGTTTGCGCTTGCTTGCTATACACTTAGAGTGTTTACAATTTTGTGCTTTAATCAGGTTTGCACACTGCAAAAAATTTGTAATGAACAATAATAGTTTCATTATAGCAATGCTTATAAGCAGGAAGTAATCTACTCATCTTGAATTATATCAAGATTTTCATTACAACAATACTTAGAAGCATGTTGTAATCTATATTCTATGATCTTTGCATTCTTTATAATCACTAAAGTTATTTATGTTCTTCAGGAACCTGTACACTTCAATGAATTTTACATATCGCAACTATACTCAAAAGTATATTAAATGTTTCATTACAACAATACTTAAAAGCAGGAAATACTCATCATGAATTATATCATGATTTTCATTATAAAAATACTTAAAAGAATGTTGCAATCAACTTTCTTTGTTCTTTATATTCTATATAACCAACAAAGTAGTTTATGTTCTTCGGGAACTAATATTCTTTCATCATTTAGTGTGATTTAACAAATATTCATAATTTCGAGGTTTATTCACTATTTTGTGGACTACAGGTCCACATTTCTCAATTAGAGAAGGATTCATGATGGCCAATCATGATTTAACATAAGCGCTTTACTTTTTATAAATTTATCATCGATGATTATATATTGTCAGTTCTAGATATAATTTACTAAAATCTCTTTATTTATCTATTTTAGGTACCTAAACCACTTCTGGGGTAATTTGACAATTATGTCATGGATCTCTTCAAGAGACTCCTTAGGTGTTTAAGAACACTCACCTCCTTCATCTGGCATCTTTATTAGTTACTTCAAAAGTGTCTCAAACTGACTTTTAAACCAATCTTTAATTGTGGTTTATGCATTTTGATCCTTTAGGGATTCAAATACATATTGAATCAAGTCTACAAGGGATATTATTTATAATTTATTCTTGTGTCTATTATACTGATACTCAAAATGAAATTGTAACCCTTTATCCTCCCCCTCAATGTTGACAAACATTGTCACACTAAATAATAATCATCATGGGATTCTCATTTTGATCCGTTATCACATTGTTGCTGGCAAGTATATTATATGTATATCAGTTATTGGAGGATAACCCTTTAATTAGTCGATAAGATGCATTCATCATTTTTTTTATTACTTATTCTCTTTCATTGATTTAGCAATATTAGAGGAATTTTCTTATTATATAGGTTATTTGAATACACATATGACTTCAGGTCCTTCAACATTCATGTTGATTGCAATTTAAATCACTAAATAATATTTATGCATAATGTAACACCCCACCTCCGCCAGGGTCACTCGCAAAGGAATGCACTAGCTTTGGAGGGGCATTATTGGTAAACATGCATAATGATATAGCAAGGCAGGACATGACATATATATGTATATGTAAACAAACAGAGTAAGCAAATAAAACAGCGGAAGATTTATAAACCATTTCAAAACTCAAGTCTGGTACATCAAAATGTCACTTTTCCCAAAATTACAAGTCTAGATAAATACATCATCTGATAAACTGAAAATACATAAGTACTATCCCCAAATAAGAGTGATAAACCATAGCGGCTCAAGTCCAAAGCATACTTGAGCTATCCAAGGAAGCAGCTAAAATCCAAGCTAGGCTCTAGTATTCCCTCCCTGAGAACCTGGGGGGGGGGGGGAGACGGAAGAAAAGAGGCGAAAGAAAACAGGTCAGTCAAAAAGACTGAGTAAGCCCTGCTACGATCAGTCTATAAACTAATAAAGTTAATATCATGACGGAAACTGAGATGATCATAGATAACAACATACTGGCATGATAAATCAACTACAAGACAGATAGAGGTGTCATCGCATAAAACAAGGTTAAGTTCTTGCACCACGGTGTACTAGCAAACCAACATAACAGGTATTGATCCCTTAGCCCAAACTTTGGCCCAATAACATGAAGTGACCTTAGTATAAGGTCCAGCCCCACGGTCTAGTCGATCGGCTCCCTATAAACCTAACACGTCAAGTGTTGGTGTCCATATGGCCCACGTATGGTTGTAGTTAGTCTGTGCTGGGTCCCCCTTTGGGTGTATCAAGCCCTCGGATGTCGACCCCAGACACTTAAGCAATAATGCACAGCCCTAAACTACTGGTACCCGTGCCTCGAGTTTGTCCAACATCGGACTACGTGCACGTCCGTAGCCCGCCGGACCCGCACCGCTGTACCACTCGGCCATCGCCCTTTGGTCGCTTACATCAGTCCAGTAATCGTGCCCCGCCCTAACCTAGCTGTAGGGTTGTAGTGATACCAAACTGGGATTACTGCTGGAACAGACCACGTTGCTAGGGTTTCTAAGAGGGTTAAGTGTGATTTAACCCCTCACTAATCATGGATTAAATTAGTTAAGTGTAATCAACGGTTCACCACTTAACCCCATCCAATCCCTTGTATTCCCAACTTGATTAAATTGGTTAAGTGTAACTTAACCCCATTCTCATCCCTTGAATCCCCAAATTGGTTAAGTATTAGTGGACCCTGACTTAACCCTAACCATGAGGCATTAATTAATTTAATGCACCTCAACCTCTCACATTAGACCTTGTTGTGGTTACTAGTTAGGCCGGGCGGGTCCGGGTAGCTTTACACCACAACTTGGTCTAACCTCGGGTCTTGGCACCCCATGACCAACTTCTCACATTGGGTCCTATTGTTTGTAGCCACTAGTTAAGCCGGTCGGTTCCGGGTAGAATTACGCTACAAACTCAACCCAACCTCGAGTTGGCCACACTTATGTTTTCTAAGTGTCATGTCCACTTTATTTCAAAACATAATTACAAGTCAACAATTACTTGGGTAGACCTAACTTAATAGGTAAATTCCCAAGGGGTAGACCTAACTTAATAGGTAAATTCCCAATCTTGTATTTTCATGTATTTTAAGTTTACCCAAAACCCCCAACGTCATTCTATCGCTTACATATTCGTAATAACGCATAAAGGATAGGGAGAGGGAACTTGGCACAACATACATGATAAACTTGCACAACAACCATGCATAACATGTTAGACTTGTACAACTTAGCATAGTGAACTTGCATATTACCATAAACATGCATAACATGTAAAATATGCACAACTTGTCATTTTTAAACTTGCATAAGCATGCATAACTAAATAATCTTGCAAATCGTGGCTTAGTAAGCTTGCATAAACATGCATGACTCAATTAACTTGTAAATCATGACTTAGCAAACATGCATAAACATGCATAACTCAATTACCTTGTAAATCATGACTTAGCAAACATGCATAAACATGCATAACTCAATTAACTTGTAAATCATGACTTAGCAAACATGCATAAACATGCATAACTCATTTAGCTTGTAAATCATGGCTTAGCAAACATGCATAACTCATTTAGCTTGTAAATCATGGCTTAGCAAACATGCATAAACATGCATAACTCATTTAGCTTGTAAATCATGGCTTAGCAAACATGCATAAACATGCATAACTCATTTAACTTGCAAATCAAGGCTTAGCAAACTTGCATAAACATGCATACTCAAATAAACTTGCAAATCATAGCTTAGCAAACTCGCATAAACATGCATACTCAAATAAACTTGCAAATCATGTCATAGTAAATCCGCATATGCATGCATAACTTGTGAAACATGTAAAACATGGCATAGTGAGTTCGCATAAGCAAGCATAATCAAATAAACTCACATAAATCTCAATTTTCACCACATATTAACTTTAGAGTTTACAAAGTGAAGGTAAGAGGGCTTACAATGCTTATGCGGACTCAAATGAGTATAACAAATGCAAGAAACCCCTTATGCAACCAATTACAACCCCCAAATGCAAGCAAACTTGATCAAAACTCCTCTTTTATGGTGCCAATTGAAAAACAAGCCTTTAATGCAAGCTAAGGAGGATCATACAAGCCTAAATATGCTTGTATGCATGGAAAATCACTTAGGAATTAAATTAGGATTTGTATGAAGAGGGTGGAGGCCATGAGAGGATGGATTTTGGCATAGTTTAGTTACTAGGATGAATAATGAATGATTTAGGGTAGTTTAGGGCCTTATTTATAGATTAGGGTAGTGTTTTTAGGCCATAGGATTAACCCTAGATTCAATTAGGTCCATCAGATCCCGGAACTCTCTAGAAACAAGCCACAAGACCCAACCCCAATCAGAAATGGTGCACCAGGCTAAGCAGCCCGGGCACCCCCTGTCGACAGGGCTGTCGACAGGGCAGTCGACATGCCCAGGACCCTGTCGACAGGCCTGTCGACATGCGGGTCCTGGCGGGATTTTTCCCGCCTTGGCCCAGCTGGCCCAAATCCTAGTTTTTAATTTAGATTTAAATCTGTTTTAATTATGGAAATTTCTGAAAACTTCCATGGGCCTTAACTGGGTCATACGGACTCCGATTTTCGAAAACTCGGACTCTATTTCGCGTATTTTTCCGAGACGAACGCAATGGCATAGCCCGTTTCCCTTGATTCCCATTTTAGAATTAAATTCTGCCTCGATTTACGTTATTACAGATTATTGAAAATACGGGTTGTTACATTCTCCCCTCCTTAAAGGATTTCGTCCCCGAAATCTTCAAGTTAGGAAGAACGTATCCTACCATCCAATCATCCATCTACTCAAAGCATCATCCACGAGCAATCATTGTCCTTACAAGATTCTAAATGCTGGATGAACATATGCAAAAGTGTGTGTATATGTACTTACCTAATGCAAAAATCAGGCGGCTACTGATACAGTAAACCTCCTTAATGCATATGTATGTCAGTGAAATGAATCCATATGTATGCAAATTCGTAACATAATGTATAATATCTACATGCGTGCTCAATCATACATCCATATGCAACATCCATGTGATAGCATACGAATTTCATCCAAGAATAAGCATAAACACTCATGCACATGCAATATGAGGAGTGTGTGAGCCGATCTAGTGCCTAATCGTGTATAATGCATCCACGAGTAACCACTTGCAAACACTTGCAACCACTGGCAACCATCAAACATAACATGTTTCAAATACATGTTTCAACCAAAGGGTTTCTACCTAAGGTTCTCATGACCAGATAGACACGATAAACTAGATAACTAGATAAACTCCTTTTTGGATTTACAAGAAATCCACTCAAGCTTTGACATATAGTACTAACCGATGAGTCTTAACCCCCTTATGGAGCTTACAACAGAAATAAGATCGAGAATGGGACCGAGAGGATATATACAGAAGATAACTTGCAAGCAAGTTCCACCGGAAAACAAGGATCAAGGATGCACTCTTAAAAAGAGATATGATGCGCGTATCTAGTCTTCACTCCTCTTAGTCACGTTTCCTTGAGTTTAGCTCCACTGTGTTTTGACTATCTTTCACTTCATGATTCCTTGGCTTCCTAACTCTTATTTCCCAAATTCGAGTTGGAAGTCATTTCATTATCGCCTCTCGTCTTTCTTTTCCACTTATTCTTCTTTCTATATACTTGGCTTAAACCCACTATAACCTCATGATCTCATGCCAGCTCTCCAAAATTCACTAGTGAATCCTGGATCTCGTCTACTTACTATAAAGTATTCCATGCAGCAGAACTTTCTCTTGAAAATACCAATCCACGTTGCCAATTGCCCTATAAACGTGATTTTCTATAACTCATGCTTAATCGAAATGAATCATCTGCCTATGAGTGACAGGCCATACCTAGATTCAGTTGCCTACCCATGGCTTCCTGTAGGCTATTTCAAAACTGGCCAACTTCTTGAGGGTAAACCGCTGTTAACCATGATGTAGTCCTCTCGCTCTGAAATGAGCACTCTTCGTGAGTCTACCTATTATGGCCCACCTACCCGTATTCCCTTTGTTTGATCTAGGTAATCTATCCACATAATCTATCGAGATGTTTTCACACTTCCCTTGCGGAACTCCCAATGGAGGTAATGGCCCACTGGGCTTCTATGACTTGGCCTTAATTTGGTGGCACAACCTGCATCCAGCGACCAACTCGGCCACCTCCTCGAGTGATGCGCATCTCCAAGAACCTTCTTTACCAAGTCTTTCACTCGAGGAACACATAATCTCTTATCGTGCCTTAGTCATCCCTTGTCATCTATAATATATCTAGTGAGGTGACTTAACATCTCGCCTCGAACCGACTGGTCCATGTTCTTGACCAACTGCGGATCTTCTTCCTGCGAAACCCCTTCTTGATCCAGAAGAGTAAGTCTAAGCTCTGGGAACGCTAACTAACTAGCCAAACAGAGGAGGCTTCTTACTTCAATTGCCCTCCTCAGAGTTTTCCGGTCTTAAACCGCAACCACTTTAGCGGAATCCACCGCTAAGCCTTACTTAGGAACTATGTGCCCAAGAAATCCAACTTCTTTCCTCCAAAGTGACATTTGGAGAACTTGACCTTCAACTGGTGGCCCTAAGCGTATCCATCTCCTCCTTGAGATGTATAGCATGTTCTTCCTCGTTCTTTTGAGGAGATCAAAATATCGTTTATGACGACCATGACAAACTTGTTCAAGGACTCCCTAAACACCCTACCCATCCAGTTTACGTAATATGCGGGTGCATTAGTCAAACCAAATAGCATGACTAGCCATTCTAAAAATCCTTCTAGAGTCCTAAACGCAGTCTTGTCAATTCCACCCTCAGCCATCCTAAGCTGATGGAATCCGGTAGCTAGGTCAAAAGAAAACAGATGCTCCTACAAGCTGATCAACACATAAGCGAAGCAAATCGTCCACATCAGTAGCGAATACTTCTGGAGCACCCTACTCGAAAATGCTTCGTCTCAGGAAGTTCTTCTCAAGCAACTCCTTGACTTGCTTTCTTAACTCTCATCTCGTGAGTTCATGTGCCTAACCGGCCACGAAACTGACTTGGTATTACCAACCAGATAATACGGAAATCTATCCCCAGATATTAGGATATTCTCGGATCACCCTCACAGATTGCAAACTATCGATAGACGAGTCGAGGGATTTCAAGATAACATAACATGACGGGACCCATAGGGTTACTAGAAATTTCTAGGGTATTACCGAGGCGAGTCATGAGCCCCACACCCTATATACAAAAACCCAGAATGGCTCCAAAACAGGCCAACCATTCCATGCCCAAAACCAACCCATATCCTCCGAAACCGAGAATATAAACATCCCACGAGAATTCTATACTCAAGATAGAAACTTTCAAATCCACTCAGACCACAGACAGACGGGCAGAACCCCCAAATTGGATTTGAAACACATACGGGATCATCAACCAGACTAGTACTTAGGTGCAAAACTTTCAACTAGATCAGATGAAATAAAACTATGCGATATGCCAGAATCGAACAAAGTTCGAACAGGGAAAATCAGAAAATGCAAACAAGATTTTCAACAGAAACACTACCTCTATCATAAGCTGGAAGAACGGTGCTGAGGAGATGAACTCGCCCTCCAGATAGTCCTGCACACTGAGTCTGACCTTGCCCTTGTTTCCTCGGGCAATCCTTGCTGAAATGTCCAAACTCACCGCAATCAAAGCATTCGCCCCGCTTTCTCTTCTCCTTCTTCCTACATTCCCTGGCTATATGTCCAATTTCCCCACAGAAGCTACATTTTATATTCTTGCCCCGTTTCCCGGAATTTACTCTCTTGCCTTGAGACTCATTCGCCTTGACCTCTTTCTTGTCATTGCTACCTTCTTCTTGAAGTAGGGCCAAATTCACTAAACTCTCGAAGGTCGCCCCCAAGGGTATATGAGACAGGGCCAAATCACGTAATGGCTCGTTTAATCCTAGAGCAAAGTGTAGGGCCTTCTTCTGAGCTGTATTAACCAAGTCTAAATCGTCCTGAGCCAGTTGATTAAACTTATCTATGTATTCCCTAATAGTCATGTCCCCTTGCTTCAGTGATAAGAATCTCAGTCCAAACCTTCCTCTAAAGTCATCCCAAGTCTCAATTGGCCTGGTCGCGGTGGTGACTACCCACCAACGTGCAGCTTCTTCCTTTAGCAACCATACTGCCAGTAAAACCTTCCTGCGGTCACCTATATCAAAGGTGGCTAAAAGATCTTCAGTCTCTTTCAACCAATTCCTTGCCTCTACAAAAGTCTCGGCTCCAAAGAAATTCTTGCAACCCATCGCCTTAAAGTTCTTACAAGTTCCCGCAAAATCAGCTTGTGGAGGCTGAGGGAGGAGAGGAACATCAGCTACGGAAGGAGGAGGAGGAGGAACGGCGGCCTCGACTGGGGAGACAGTATGAGGGACATCCGGGACCGGTGCCGTAACTTCCAAGTACCGACGGAACCAATCGGGTATCGTTACTCCTTCGGGCAAGATGAGATTATCAGACATGCTGGAAACGAAAAGAAAAGAGTTTCAAACGAGGAGTCAAAGGATAGTGCTAATGGCTTTTGGGGAATAGCCTTTAAAATAAACTAGACTTTTTTTTTTTGGAAAATACTTTATACTTGGTTTTGAAAATAGTTTTTCAAAGAGTTTTAAAACCTTTTTATCCCTTCTCGTAAACCATATGCTCTGATACCAAATGTAACACCCCACCTCCGCCAGGGTCACTCGCAAAGGAATGCACTAGCTTTGGAGGGGCATTATTGGTAAACATGCATAATGATATAGCAAGGCAGGACATGACATATATATGTATATGTAAACAAACAGAGTAAGCAAATAAAACAGCGGAAGATTTATAAACCATTTCAAAACTCAAGTCTGGTACATCAAAATGTCACTTTTCCCAAAATTACAAGTCTAGATAAATACATCATCTGATAAACTGAAAATACATAAGTACTATCCCCAAATAAGAGTGATAAACCATAGCGGCTCAAGTCCAAAGCATACTTGAGCTATCCAAGGAAGCAGCTAAAATCCAAGCTAGGCTCTAGTATTCCCTCCCTGAGAACCTGGGGGGGGGGAGACGGAAGAAAAGAGGCGAAAGAAAACAGGTCAGTCAAAAAGACTGAGTAAGCCCTGCTACGATCAGTCTATAAACTAATAAAGTTAATATCATGACGGAAACTGAGATGATCATAGATAACAACATACTGGCATGATAAATCAACTACAAGACAGATAGAGGTGTCATCGCATAAAACAAGGTTAAGTTCTTGCACCACGGTGTACTAGCAAACCAACATAACAGGTATTGATCCCTTAGCCCAAACTTTGGCCCAATAACATGAAGTGACCTTAGTATAAGGTCCAGCCCCACGGTCTAGTCGATCGGCTCCCTATAAACCTAACACGTCAAGTGTTGGTGTCCATATGGCCCACGTATGGTTGTAGTTAGTCTGTGCTGGGTCCCCCTTTGGGTGTATCAAGCCCTCGGATGTCGACCCCAGACACTTAAGCAATAATGCACAGCCCTAAACTACTGGTACCCGTGCCTCGAGTTTGTCCAACATCGGACTACGTGCACGTCCGTAGCCCGCCGGACCCGCACCGCTGTACCACTCGGCCATCGCCCTTTGGTCGCTTACATCAGTCCAGTAATCGTGCCCCGCCCTAACCTAGCTGTAGGGTTGTAGTGATACCAAACTGGGATTACTGCTGGAACAGACCACGTTGCTAGGGTTTCTAAGAGGGTTAAGTGTGATTTAACCCCTCACTAATCATGGATTAAATTAGTTAAGTGTAATCAACGGTTCACCACTTAACCCCATCCAATCCCTTGTATTCCCAACTTGATTAAATTGGTTAAGTGTAACTTAACCCCATTCTCATCCCTTGAATCCCCAAATTGGTTAAGTATTAGTGGACCCTGACTTAACCCTAACCATGAGGCATTAATTAATTTAATGCACCTCAACCTCTCACATTAGACCTTGTTGTGGTTACTAGTTAGGCCGGGCGGGTCCGGGTAGCTTTACACCACAACTTGGTCTAACCTCGGGTCTTGGCACCCCATGACCAACTTCTCACATTGGGTCCTATTGTTTGTAGCCACTAGTTAAGCCGGTCGGTTCCGGGTAGAATTACGCTACAAACTCAACCCAACCTCGAGTTGGCCACACTTATGTTTTCTAAGTGTCATGTCCACTTTATTTCAAAACATAATTACAAGTCAACAATTACTTGGGTAGACCTAACTTAATAGGTAAATTCCCAAGGGGTAGACCTAACTTAATAGGTAAATTCCCAATCTTGTATTTTCATGTATTTTAAGTTTACCCAAAACCCCCAACGTCATTCTATCGCTTACATATTCGTAATAACGCATAAAGGATAGGGAGAGGGAACTTGGCACAACATACATGATAAACTTGCACAACAACCATGCATAACATGTTAGACTTGTACAACTTAGCATAGTGAACTTGCATATTACCATAAACATGCATAACATGTAAAATATGCACAACTTGTCATTTTTAAACTTGCATAAGCATGCATAACTAAATAATCTTGCAAATCGTGGCTTAGTAAGCTTGCATAAACATGCATGACTCAATTAACTTGTAAATCATGACTTAGCAAACATGCATAAACATGCATAACTCAATTACCTTGTAAATCATGACTTAGCAAACATGCATAAACATGCATAACTCAATTAACTTGTAAATCATGACTTAGCAAACATGCATAAACATGCATAACTCATTTAGCTTGTAAATCATGGCTTAGCAAACATGCATAACTCATTTAGCTTGTAAATCATGGCTTAGCAAACATGCATAAACATGCATAACTCATTTAGCTTGTAAATCATGGCTTAGCAAACATGCATAAACATGCATAACTCATTTAACTTGCAAATCAAGGCTTAGCAAACTTGCATAAACATGCATACTCAAATAAACTTGCAAATCATAGCTTAGCAAACTCGCATAAACATGCATACTCAAATAAACTTGCAAATCATGTCATAGTAAATCCGCATATGCATGCATAACTTGTGAAACATGTAAAACATGGCATAGTGAGTTCGCATAAGCAAGCATAATCAAATAAACTCACATAAATCTCAATTTTCACCACATATTAACTTTAGAGTTTACAAAGTGAAGGTAAGAGGGCTTACAATGCTTATGCGGACTCAAATGAGTATAACAAATGCAAGAAACCCCTTATGCAACCAATTACAACCCCCAAATGCAAGCAAACTTGATCAAAACTCCTCTTTTATGGTGCCAATTGAAAAACAAGCCTTTAATGCAAGCTAAGGAGGATCATACAAGCCTAAATATGCTTGTATGCATGGAAAATCACTTAGGAATTAAATTAGGATTTGTATGAAGAGGGTGGAGGCCATGAGAGGATGGATTTTGGCATAGTTTAGTTACTAGGATGAATAATGAATGATTTAGGGTAGTTTAGGGCCTTATTTATAGATTAGGGTAGTGTTTTTAGGCCATAGGATTAACCCTAGATTCAATTAGGTCCATCAGATCCCGGAACTCTCTAGAAACAAGCCACAAGACCCAACCCCAATCAGAAATGGTGCACCAGGCTAAGCAGCCCGGGCACCCCCTGTCGACAGGGCTGTCGACAGGGCAGTCGACATGCCCAGGACCCTGTCGACAGGCCTGTCGACATGCGGGTCCTGGCGGGATTTTTCCCGCCTTGGCCCAGCTGGCCCAAATCCTAGTTTTTAATTTAGATTTAAATCTGTTTTAATTATGGAAATTTCTGAAAACTTCCATGGGCCTTAACTGGGTCATACGGACTCCGATTTTCGAAAACTCGGACTCTATTTCGCGTATTTTTCCGAGACGAACGCAATGGCATAGCCCGTTTCCCTTGATTCCCATTTTAGAATTAAATTCTGCCTCGATTTATGTTATTACAGATTATTGAAAATACGGGTTGTTACACATAATCTATAAAATATGCTTATAACAAACTTTAGGTTGTTAGTTAAATATTTACAGATATGAATATATAAATATGTGTGTCCACATATTATAAATTTGCATAGTCTTTGTAACGACCCGTATTTTTAGCAGTTAAATATTTAATTTAGTTTATTTGTTTTAAATATTTTATTTGGAATATTAATGGATTTTAATATTTAATTCATTATTTATATGAAGTTTGAACGATATATATTTATACAATTATAAAACGAGATCGAAATGGCGTGGTAGTTCGTAAAATGGAGTTTTGAACTTCAATTGAATATACAGGATCCGATATTAGTCGGATTTCTGTGAAACAAGAAACGTTGGAACCGTATTGATAATAATGTTCATATGAAAGAGAAAAATTCAGATTTCGTGTTATAGATTGTTTGTTATGGATAGATCAAAATTTGAAGTCGCTTTGGAAATCGCTATTCAATTATAGGCCTTTAAAATAGCCATTTTTCCAAATAGAGTCTGTTTTCAATGAAATTAGTTTTATTGGAACCGTATCGTTAAACTATTGTAAGAAAATTAAATTGCATGGCAAACCGATATCGTACGTGACCACGGTAGCCGTAAACGCCAGTTTATTTTATATAGCGCGTAATTAATTTAATTTAATTTAATAGAGAGATATATGAGTGTAACATGAGCAGACGATCGAATTAAGCCAAGAAACTAGTTCCGTTGAGTTCATATCGTCGATTAGAGTTAGGATAGGTATATAGTTTGTTATTTTTGGAGACAGGGTAACTTGGTGTCAAAAATGGCATTGCGGTGCGTGTAAAAATAGCGTAACGGGAAACAGTCTCAGAATGCGACGGAACTAGTGTCATTGGGTTCATATTAATTAATTATTGTAGGATTTTAAAGTTTCAAGTTGATTGGATTTATTTAGTGATCGTGGAAAATTTAAACGCGGGTTTTTCACTGGTTTTATAAAGGAATTTTTTTGCAAACGATGTTTGAATTCGACGAAACCAGTCCCATTAGGTTCGGGATATTATTCTATGTTAGGATTAGTTTTTTATCAGAAAACAGAAGTCAATTGTGGTTAGTTTTAAGAGTTACTTCACGGTGAAGTTTTGTTTAATAATATAATATTTAAATCCAACCCTATAAATACCACAACTAAAGTCAATACCCTAATTCACATCTGCGCACGGTCAATTTTCCACAGCGCTTCCATCTACAAATTCTATGGCCGATATTCACCTGATATTCCCATCCAATTTTTTTTCGATCCATCACTTATTTGGAAAATCTCGAACACCGAAACCATAAAGTACAGTGAGAACTTGTCAGTGATCGGTTATGATCAGTTATTTCGAACTAGAGAGAAGGGATTTTGCCTCGAAGGGCACTGCGTTTCAGGTGGGTTCCGGAGCCATTAAAGGCGTCGAGTTGGCAGAACCTGGGGTCGACTGTCATCGCCATCGAAAAGCTTCGCGGGGAGTCATCGGATTAGACTCCGATCATCTGAATTAGTTGCAGAGGTTGGAGGAAGTTGTGGGCGTGGAGTTTTGTTTTTGGTTGATGCTGAAGGAAAACGCGAGAGGAACGAGTACTTCCTGAAGCCATCACGGTTGTAAAGGATGGAGGACATATTGACTTGGATTGAAACAAACATGGTGGAAGCCTGGAAGAATGTGTGATGGTATAGCTTGAAATATAATGTTGCTTAATTATTTGAGTTAAGTCAAAGGAGATTGGGATAAAAGGGTTCTATATAACCAAAGTTATATAAAAAAGGTTTGAGGGATTGTATCGTAAATTTTAAAATTAACGTTACTTAATAATTGGATTAAGTAAAAAGGGGGGAATTTAAAATAAGATTTCCCAAGTAAGAATGGGTGAATGGATTTGAAACGAAATTAGTAAAGGTGAATTTGGTGAAAGCAGTAGGTCGTAGGATTTGATAACCAAATCCGAATTATAGATGAGTTTGGTTAAAGAGATCTAGTTAAAAGTGATGTTTTATAAAGAAGTTACTTAATTATTTAATTAAGAAAAATAAGCATATCCGAGAAGAGATTTTCAAAGCGTAAGAGGGTTTTAGGAAACCATATTTTGAATAAATTAGTGAAATGGGATTTTATTGATATTGGAATACAGTATCGGATTTTGGATTACAACTCGTATTTACCTTAAGATGTGAACATTGTTGATTAAGGTCTAAGAGGTAATTAAAATACCCCAACTTAAACGACTTCAGGATTATCTGAGGGTGGTATTAGTTGTAATGGTAAAAGAGGTTAGTAAACTTTTATTATTTCATTAGAGAAATGATAAAGCAACATTTTGATGAAGATTTGAAAAGAAAATTTTATATAATGAGAATCCCAAGGAAAGGGAAATAAAAAGGGAATTGGATTACGTGAAATTATAACGACATTTTGAAGTTTGAAAGGAAAAGTAAAGTTGAGTTTATTCTATCAGAATAAGCATTTGTATTGTTTCAAGCAATGAAGTAGATGAAATTTTGTAACATCGTTGTACGAGTAATAAGTTAAAATGATTTCCTAATATTATAATAACGTGGCTAATGTTTGAAAGTGAGAAAAGACAACTGAGTATGATATAGGATTTCCTATGCATAAAAATAAATTGTTTAAAGAATAATCTTATGAAGCAAAACTATATTTATAATATCGAATGATTTAAGAGTTTTGAATTTACATTTGTTTAATTAAAAGGCCAACTGACGCTGAATATTGAAGCAGTGAACTCACTGGATTGTCATGATTGAATCATTGATTATTTTGATAGTTAAGTCACCGACTATCAAATCTGTCCAATACGATTGTTGATACGGAAAGAACGGGATCGAATTATATTCGAAAACCATTCCGATCAATAAATACGTGAAGATATCATAAGATGATCGAGATGGAGCATTGAAGACCGTGGATCTTCATTAAACGGAAGAACTGCTAATAATCTATTGGATTACAACCAGAGATGAACTGTAGCTCTATCATGGTTGAAATCAACGGATTGGGAGGACTTCTCTCTACTGATCCATGGGGTGATTCCTATGTTGGACGTAGTAGGAGAGTACCTTCGGCTCATCCTGTTCTTGGATGACTTGTATGGACGAGTGTCTGGCAGAGTATTTCCAAAGGAGTTACGTACGTTGATTTCTTCAAACGTGCTATAGTTGGTGGCGGAGAGGGGCACTTCTCTTAGCTTAACTACTAGAGTATTTTTTTGGATGTAAATTAGTGATATCTGGCGGGTCTGACGATGTGACATTCAAAGTGAATGGTGGCCAGATGTTCTAAAAGTATGTATAGCCTCAGGCCTCATCAACCGGGAAATGACAAAAATCGGGCAGGCAGCATGGCTATGTGGGTCGCTCCCATTAGGGTGTATAATCACCTACCTAGAGAAATTCCTTTTGCTTCTTTAATCTATTTCGATGCTATCCCTTTTCGGGAAATGGTGGTTTGAGCCCAACCGTTGGTGATATACGTTCGATACACTCAAGCGAAATGAGTGGTCGGTCATGTAAGGGCCGAGTTGCAAGACGTTCTTATTGAACCTAGTGTATTCGCCTCTAGAGATACACTATCGGCAGGTGGTTCCATACCTTGTCATAGTCGGAATCCAATCTGCAATAAGAGCCCGCGGTTTTGATTGTATACTATATATGTGGAGCGTGAGATGCAAGCGTTCCACTAGATTGATATTTACTTGTATTTAGACACTATTATAATATCAGAAAAGATATTGATTTCAAAAATGTTTTGGGTTATCGTAAGGTAAAAACCGTCTGTATTTATGTGTGGATTTGGTCTTACGATTATCCTTTCTTTTGAAAAGATTTTAACTTTAAAATCAAGTTGGATGATTCCCTTTATAGCTTTACGAATTTTTCTCACTCTGGTTCACCAGACTGACCCGATGTTTTGTAAATGCTTGGGTTAGACCGGGGTGTACAGGTCCAGGTTATCGGATGCTGCGAAGTCCAGAGATGAGCTGGAATGTTCAGACGTATGATATCTAGTGTTTATTCCGTTGTGTGACTGTATATGCGGACAAGTTATTATCACTGTCCAGATGTGTGATATACTTTGATGATTGTAAGTATTTTAAAATCTCTCAGTAAAGTTTTATTTCTATACTATATTTTGTTCTGCTACGATGTGAGACTCTGATTCTGTGTTGTGGTGTTTCTTCTTTTTCTTCTTCTATTCTAATATTTCTTTCTCTCTTATCTCACCCTCTAATTTCTTTCTAATAACTATCCAGTGTTTTCAGTGTTTGGATGGTCGGCATGAGTTACGGTAATTGCATTTATGTCGATTTTCGGGTCGAAAATCCCTGGGTCGTTACAATGTTTCTCATTTGAGTTAGTGATTTTAGAATAAATTATTACAAAGATCAAACTATTTATTTCAATGTATTGATTAATATCATTACAAATTCTTCAGGATCGTATGATAATGTTCAAAACTTCTGGTTTGAAAACATATCGAACTTCTGGTCCAAATAAATATATGAACAACTTCAAGTTGTTAAGTTGATGGAGTTTTAATATTGCTTCTACGTTATTCCATAAACACCATTTATGGAGTTTTAATACATATTTTCTCTTTTAGGAGAAATTTATGAACTTTTCTACAAATATTTATCACTTTTTTATTATAGAAATATCTTCTGCAGATATTTTATTATTTTCATATAAACGGATCTCTTCTAGAGATATCTTATCATTCCAAATATACAAATATCCTCTAAAGATATTTTGTTATCACCGCTTCTGGGATGAACTTATCTACTCCATACAAACTATTGAAATATCATATCAATATACAAAAATACATATCAAACTTTAAATGCAGTAACGAAATTAGATGCATTAAATAAAAAATAGGATTCAAGAAAAGAAATCACTACTTCTGGAGTGTATGATATTCCTTCAGGGAACACAATTTTTTATTTATTTATGTAAGCAATCATAGTTGATCCGGAATGACCTAAATGATCATGCCAAAGAATCAATTTCTTTGTATCTGTGAGCTTCTAGCTCATGTTTATAAAATGAGATTCAACTATGCCAATTTTGGTAGTATAATCTAGTTGAAATTGTACCAAATTTTTCTAAAATAAGCTTCTAGCTTCCAATTTTAGAAATAACATAAAGATATTCTTTGTTGTTTTCATTTATAGTTTCAATATGATATCCATTCATTCTTATATCTTCGAAGATAAGCAGATTTCTTTTAGAATTGCTTGAATATAGTGCATTTTGAATGAATATATGTGTACCATATGGTAACACTAAATGGGCTCTTCCGGACCCTTCAACTATATTGGTTGAACCAACTATAGTTGAAACTTTATATGGAACATTTTCAGATAATTCAGAGAAAAACTTCTGGTTTTCCAATATCGCATGAATAGTTCCACTATCAACCAGATATATATCATCGCTTAAACACTGTCGATCTATACCTTTTGAATTAAAAACAATAAAGCTAGTTAATAACTGAAATAACTTATAAATACAGATAAATGTCCATGGGAATAAACTACTTATCATGTCCAACATTACATATTATTTCTGCAATTCCATAAGCACAAACTAAAAAGAAAGGCAAATAAACAAAAGTTTCAAACTAATACATGCTAAAAGGAAATGAAACAAAAAAAAATCACATAGTTAGCTTCTGGCTAATTATTACCATCATAGAAACTGCAGGTTCTAAGTTTTCCATTTTATAGTAAAAATTACTTTTGCATTCACTTCCGGTGTGCAAAATTTAGATCAGTATTTAGATCTTAACTTAATACGATCTTCAGGATGCATACTTTCTTTATAAAAGTTTTCCTAAGAAACAATAAATTATTTCTTCTAGAAATATAATATGACTATAATAAAATTTCAAGTTTTATCACAATTCATATAATGTTATTATATATTTTTAAATTGAAGCAACTTTTCTAGAAAGTGCCCCTTTTTTCACATATGAGAGTCATATTACTAATTTTCTTCAAGAAAATAGTATTGATTATAAATGTAATGATATCTTCCAATAATAAGTTTCTTCAAGAAATTATTTGTAGCATAAAGTTGGAATATAATGCTTCTTCCTCTTGTTAAAACTTTTCCTTTCATTGATTTTTCAAATCCTTTCCTATTATTGGTCATCTGCTATAAGAAAATATTAAATGCAATTATAGTCTTTTATGTTTTATTTCATGTTTCTCAATTGAATATGAACTTCAGGTTCCTCGTAAACTTCAGGTCCCTCATTTGAAAGGATTTGTATATGAACTTTAGGTCATTTGCATGTGAACTTCAGGTTCAACCACTCTTGCCTTGTGTTTGGAAGTATGACCGTCTTCTGGTGGTCATAAGGCTCCTTCAGGGAGTTCCATAAGTGGATAGGATCTTTTTCAGTTAAATATTTAGATCATCGCTGAAGTGGCATCTTAAAAATATTAGAGCCTTTGCTTTGTCCTGCTGGGACATAGTATTACCATTTTTAATGGTATCCTCTAAGCGTTGAGATTGTAAATGGATCTCAGTGTTCAACATTTTTGTGAACTACACAACAAAAATTGCAGATGCTTAATTAAACAAAATTCACATATCAATATACATGTTCTATAATTAAACTGAATATATTACGGCATGGAATCATAAAAAAAAATCCAAATCTGCAAGTCTTTCTCTATACATTTACAATGAATTAATTATAATAATGAAACAATACAAACCGTCAAGGAGCCATACACCATATAACAAAAATAATGGCCACAGTAATACATATGTTGGCTAACAAGTAGCCTTCTTGTATTGAAAGATGAAAAAGCATATAAAAGTAAGCAATACAAGGAAATATAACTCTAAATATTTAAAGCATCTCATCTGGCGTTAGATTAAATAGTAAGCGTTAGATTAAATAAGAAGTAGCCTGCAGTTTACATATATGCATACTTATTAGTAATGGCTTCTCTGTTATTGAAGAGATAAAGTAGCAAATGAAGATGTTTTATGTATGGCGTATGGGGTAAAAGATCCGTATATAATATTATAAAAAGAAAATGAATGGATTTTCCTAAAAATATATTTGGTATACAATAATACCAGATCAAATATGAATAGGTTGATTTCTAAAAACCAATAAGCTAAAAATAATTAGATCTAAAAAGTTATATCCACTGGAACATAATCTAGATCTACAAAAAAAATATAGATCCATAGATCAAATATTCTCAAATAAAAAATTACTTACATGACAAATTCATAGATGTAGATCTAGAAGATCTCAACAAATAACAATAAAAGAATCTCGTGCTGATAACGTGTTATAAAATAAAATAGAACAGATCATAAAAGAGAAGACATTAGAAAGAACATAAGAGATAAGGGAGAGACCTTTTTATTTCTCCTGATTCAGTGTACATAATTCTATTACATTGGCTCCCTTATATATTGGCTTTGGAGCTGATGTTTGCCTTACTCCCAAAATGTGGGACTAAAAATAGTGTGACAAATGCATATTCACTTATATGTATTACAACAGGAAATGAAATATAAGGCTTGTAATGATTATTCAATAGACATTGTAATTAATGCATCATTTAAAGGAGGACAAAATGGGTATTGTAAAAAAGCTTCAGACGGACACAAGTTTTCGAAGGCCCAGTAGAATTAAAAAAAACCGACAAAGTCGGTTTGATAAGATTTTATTCTATAATGCTTTATAGGAAACTCAAACTCTCATTATTTAAAACCTATCCATATAGTTTCTTGCAAAAAGAGTATCCTTAAAAGTGATTTCAATCAAAAAAAAATTTATCATTTCATACCTGTTTTATCTAAGGTCTAAAAAATTTAATATATGGAAGGAATTTACTGAAAATAATGGCTTCTAGCTTGGACTCTGCATCATTTTTATGTAGTTCATTAAACCACTAAACATAATATATATTTATAATTTTCAAATAAAGCAAATGAGTTAATATGATTAATAGTTCTATAATCAGTTTTTATAGATACATATATACATACAATATACATACATACATACATACATACATATATATATTATATACACATACACACACCATAAATTGCCTGTTAGTAATAATGAACGCTAAAACAGAATAACACACACAATGGAAAAAAGCAATATAAAAGTCCAAAATAAATTAGAAAAACAAATTAGTTGAACCTAGAGGCTTGAGACAGATTGAAAACTAATAAGCTAATAAGAAAAAACTATCCAACTAATGTTCAAATTAAAAAACAAATATATCCAATATAACAGTCTGTTGAAACTATTGCAGTATTTTTAAAGATGAAAAATACTGCATTTTATAACTGCCAACATCTCATATGGGCATTAACAATAATCTAAAACAAAATATTAAACAAAATACGTGAAATAAACTTGCATTAATCAATGGATATATTACTATCTTAGTCTTTCTCTTCGAAGTTCAAACAAACTATAAGAAATAATTATTATGACGAACCACTAATAAAATTAGGAAGAATAACAATACATAGAAAATAAAAATAAGAAACATATACATTGCTTTTTTAATTAAAGTCTTTACAGGTAAAATGAAATTAGAACAGCCAAGTACATTAACGTATTTATTGGTTACATATTAGATTGTTTTTTTGGTTAGCCAGCTAGATTTTAAAGTGATCGCAAACACTTATAATTATACCAAATAATAATTACAATATTATTGGAGATTGGTAGTTTACTAGCCTACTAATTCGGTTTTTAAGATGATCGTCCACCACTATCATAGTTCAAGGTGGTCTGTCCACCATATCTATTTCTAGATGACATGCAAGAAAGTTAATGATTAATAAGTGTAACTACACATGTGAGAAACAAAGTAAATAAACATAATCACGATATTTGTATATAAAACAAAATATTTTAATTATGGCTATCCGTTACTATGTCTAAATGATATAATAAAAACATGCCAAATATGAATTTCATTCCATCTATGACGCCGTTTGATTTGATATTATATACACCTCATCATTACATTTTTTTTACTGAATCACCTATATTATATTATATATTTAAGCTTCTTTCAATTTATAATAACTCATATTTAATATAAACATATGTTTTCTTTTTCCTGGAGAGGGCTACACCTTCATTCCTATTTTTGCATGATAGTTTCTTGTATTGCTTCTGTGGTTTAGTTAATTCTTACTTCAAACTTTAGTCTATAACGATTAATAAAAAAATCTAACCTCATTATTAAAAACTTATCCACATGGTTGCTTGCAATAAGGATAGACTTAAAATCTATTTCAATTAGAAAATCATCAAAATATTAACAATTCATACCAAGTTTAATTTAAGGTACGAAGTTTTTTATATTTAGAAGGAATTTACTGCAAATAATGGCTGCTAAATTGGGCAATACATCACTTTTAAGTAATTATTCATTAAACCACTAAACATAATATATATTGACAATTTTCAAATAAAGCAAATGAATTGTTATGTTGATTTTATTTTTCTATCTATGTTCTTTAATATTACCACTGATTTTAGAAAATCCTAACGATTAGGTATTATAGCTTTCTATGTGAATTGTGTACAAAATAAGTCAAAAACGGAGAAGACGACTACAGAAAAATCGAACAAAAAATTAGAAAATACGAAAATCAAGACTTAAAGACTATTTATACCTTAATGAAGTTCAGAAGTTGAGAAGAATGATAGAAAATGCCATATAATTTTATAGAGAAATAAAAAGGAATAATAATGGATATAAAGACCGTTAGAACCATTTAATAATTTTTGGATAAATACTATGTTTCTACAACGGGCGTTGATCTATTTGCTTGGAGGATGTGAAGACAAATTTGCACAACGAGATGTTGAGGGAAAAGTTAGCAAGCATAAGCATGGAGAATGATTCTGAAAGCCTTATAACACAAAGGGGAAGAAGTAAGAGTATATCCAAATATGGTGGACATAGAGTTAAGTCTGGATCTCAGTCAAAGGGAGCTCGGAAGGGAATTTGTCATTACTGTAGAAAACCTAGACATTATATTGCAAGTTACCCCAAGTTGGAAAATAAAAACAAAGTTGTTCACCAAAAGGCTTCAGCTTCTACTACGGAGACATAAAATTCAAAAAGTAATTGTAGCATTTTTACATCTTCTTCCTCTTTTATGAAGAGCACTATGTGGATTATTGACTCAGGTGCATCCTATCTCATGACACCTGATAGGCACTCTTTTCCACTTATCGTCAGTTTGATGGAGGAGAGGTTCTTATGGGAAATAATACTTCTTGTCACATGGATGGTATTGGAATATTAAAAAACAGAATGTCTAATGGTGTTATTCGTACTTTATGTGATGACAGACATGTGCTGATTTAAGGCATAGTTTGATCTCCATTGGAGCATTGTGCAATTTTGGCTTAAAGTGTGTAATAGAAAAAGATTTATTAAAAATTAAAAACAGTTCATTGATAGCAATGAAAGGGGCTAAAGCTGAAAATCTATTTTTGTTGAAGGGTACAACTGATGTTGCGGAGTCTGCTTTGGTTGTTGATTCTGTTGATTTCGAATCAACCAAATTGTGGCTTTTTCATGTGCATCACATTGGAGAGCACAATTTGGAAGTATTGAGAAAACGAAGTTTGATTGATGGTATTCATCATTCAAAACTTGGCTTTTGTGAAAGATGTGTACTTGGAAAATAGACGAATGTTTCCTTTGGTAGTGCAGAGCATATGTCTAAAGATGTTTTAGAGTATGTTCACACTAATGTTTGGTACCCCGCACCATACTTATTTTTTGGAGGAGCCAAGTATTTGTTTCATTTGTTGGTGACTTTTCTAGAAAGGTATGGGTTTACTTTATGAAGTCCAAAGATGAAATTTTTGATAGGTTTCAAAGTTGGAAATCTCTTATTGAGAAGTAGTCTGGTAAGAAGGTGAAGGTTCTTCATTCAGATAATGGTGGTGAATTCACTTCTCAAAATTTCATCAAATTTTGTAAGTCCGAGAGAATCAAAAGACACTACACCACGGCAAAGGACCCTCAGACAAATTGGGCTGCAGAGAGAATGAATCAGACTTTGTTGGAAAGAACTCATTGCTTATGTCTTACGCAGGATTAGAGAAGGATTTTAGGAAAAAGCATTATTACGATGGTTTTCCTTATCAACTGTACACCTTCTACCACCATAGATATGAAGACTCTTGAAGAAGTATGGAAGAGAGTGTATGTTTCATATTCCTTTCTCATAGTGTTTGGTTGTCCAGCTTATGTGCATGAGAGCAAAGGGAAGTTTGATTCAAGATCGCGCAAGTGTATTTTTCTTGGCTATAAGAAAATAATTATGGGTTATAGGTTGTGGTGTCCTACTACTCAAAAGAATGTTACAACCAGGAATGTTACATTTGATGAGAAGGTTATGTTGAAGGTGGAGCTTTCTTCTTCAATTAATGATGATGTTGAGAGGAAAAAATCAGAATACCAAACATAAGGTAGATCATCGGACTTCCATACGAGTAAAAATGGTGATTCCGTTGAAACCATGGTTGATAAGGAGAGGACGGAGGTTAAATATCAAGGTATAGCTCAAATTCATACTCGGCCAACCAAAGAGAAGAAAAGACCTACATGGCTTGATGATTTTGTGGGATTAAGTATTAAAGACATTGGCTTTGATGACATGATAGCTTATGCATTTAGCATATTTCTTGATGAATCCAGAGACTATAGAGATGCCATTAGTCTAAGGAATCTCGATCTAATCAGGTTCCATTTTTAACAATTTTAACACTTTAAAATCTGGGATCTATGCAAAATAATAAACTGATCATCTATAGAATTTAAGGTTTATACTTGTCGTTCGCGATTCCAAGGATGAACATAACTGAATCGAGTTTCCATTTTCAGATCCGTGAGTGCTTGCGAGAATATAATGGGTTGAATCGAATCTCCGCCCCCAAAGCAGCGAGCCCCATAAGTAACCACACAAACGTTTCCCCTTCAATGGAATTGAAGAGAGAAAGGAATTTTGTGCTAGCCGCCATTTATTTGTTTTTATTGAAAAGGAAATTACAGTAGGGTTTTTGTTTTTCGCTCTTATCTCCTACACATCAGACGGCTCACGTGTGTTTTATAAAGGGAACGCTTTCCTTTATAAATTGAACGCGTACCATAAAATGAGGAACCTACCAATATACCATTTCAACATTAAATAGAATATCAACAGATTTAATAATTTATTTATCCAATAAATGTTTACCCTTTATAATGTTTTAAGTGTGTGACCCTATAGGTTACTATAACGTTGGCAATGATCTTAAATCGTATTTAAAATCATAAACAGTGATTGGCATCTAGCAATACGTCGCTGCTACCCAAGCTATAATAAAATCAGTGATTCGATACAACCTTTCCATGATCAGTGTATCAATGTAATATAATCCTTTTAATCATTATATCCAGGATTAAACTGAAGGCATGGATCGTATCACCCTCTTAATCATTTAATCTATTTATCTTGATCGATGAGTAGACTATTTAAAATAAATCAATATTTGAGCACGACCATGCATTTCATAGTCTCACTCAATCAAGAGGCCCATAGATATCACTACTAATATATCATAGGGTTAAATTCCATCTAGATCATTCTTAATTTTCTTTCGATTCGAGATGTATCCAATAATCACCGTTATTGTTACTCTGTTACGAAATGACTTTAGATGATATCAAAACACAAATATTGTCGAATAAAATTATAATGATTTCAGGTCTGAAGACCATTACATCACTGTCACTATGAGAATAACTTATGATACTGTTCATTGTATTCTATGTAATTATCTTACGGTGGGTTAGCCCAATACGCTATTCTCCAATACGTATTTATATCTTGACTCTAATATCACATATATTAATGGTCAATGAGATGTGATCATCAGTCAATAAATATACTAGTCTCAACGTATTATTGTTGTCCTATATAAACAATAAAACTTGACTAGGGACATTTAAGAATTATAATACTTATCATACTATATAATCTCAAATTCAAGTCTTACTCGAACTATATAATTCCTTATTATAATTCTAAGGACTTCTATTATATTAATATTTATATTACGCAGTAAAAATAATATAATAGAATGTTATTTTATTCCAAATAAAACAATAACATCAACAGTGTTATTTATCTCATCAAATGAATTTCCTCTAGGGCATAAACTCTAACAATTAGTTCACTGTGAAGACCCGTAACTTCCCCGTAAAGGAAAGTGTCGGATAGTTCGAGAACAAGCCACAACAGAACGCATACAGAAGAACATTTCATTGTATATTACAACAATGCATCAGATTACAAGAATATACAGAGTATAAAAGAATATAACACAGAAATATCAGAGATTTAAATTACATTTAAATACATAGCAGCGGAAAAATAATACAATACACAACTAGAAGAGATATACGGATACAAAGCTTTCCGGATATCATTCCAGCTGTAAACCAGGATCCTGTGAATATAAATCTGCAAAACCAAAACTACTAGCTGCCCGTGTCGAAAATAAGGGCACCCAGAGTTTAGGTTAAAACAATAAACTCCAGGTCAGTCATGGGACTGGTGTGAGAACTAAAACAGTTAATCTTTATTTTAAATCATTAGGTAAAACAAGGGACCACGCCGTATAACACGGAACGGGTTTCCTCCCAAGAATACCAGTGCATAAGACAAACAGCGCAATGCTAAATAAAGAAAAATGAAGCTGTTATATTCAGTTGATAGTTCAAATTGGTTAGTAGCCATGGAGGAGGAGATTGAGTCTTTTCACAAAAATCACAATTGGGATTTTGTGCCACTTCCTTCTGGAAAGAGGGCAATTTGATGTAAATGGATCTTTAAGTTGAAAGATGGCAGCAACAGTGACTTAAGGAACAAGGCAAGATTAGTGGCGAAGGGTAATATTCAAAAGAAATATGTGGAGTTCCATGATATTTTCTCTCTAGTTGTTAGACACACATCCATTCACATTCTTTTAGCATTGGTTGCTCTCTTGGACATGGAGTTGGAACAATTAGATGTCAAAACAACATTCTTGCATGGTGACCTCAAGGAGGACATTTACCTACAACAGGCAAAGGGGGTTCATTGACAGTAGAAGGCCCTATTCATGTTTATAAACTTAACAATTCTATTTATGGTTTAAAACAGTCTCCTAGACAATGGTATAAGAATTTTGGTAAGTTGATGATCTCACAAGCTTACTCTAGAAGCTTTAAGGACTAATGTATCTATTTTAAGAAATGTAACGATGACATCATCTATTTGTTACTTTATGTTGATGATACGTTGATAGCTTCAATGAGCATGACTAGAATTTCAGAGTGAATGATAGAGCTCAGTAAGGAGTTTGAGATAAAAGATTTGGGAAATGCACAGTTAATTTTGGGGATGGAGATCAGGGGGATAGAAAGCAAAGAGTTTTGAGGCTCACTCAGATTCAATATATCGAGAAAGTCCTATCTCGATTTGTTATGGATAATGCTAAACCGGTGGCTACTCCATTAGGCTCTCAATTTAAGCTATCCAGAGATATGTGTCCCACATCGGATGAAGACAAAAGGGATCTGCGTAATATTCTTTACTCTAGTGCGGTTGAAAGCCTTATGCATGCTATGGTACGCACCAGGCTTAATTCATCTCATGCAGTTGGTCTTGTTAGCAGATACGTGTCTAACCCAGGAAAGACTCAATATCAAGCAATAAAATGGATTCTAAGATATTTAAGAGGCACTTCTGACATTGGCTTGTCATTTGGAGGTAGTATCGTAGTGACATAACTGTAAGGGGTTATTGTGATTTAGATTATGCTCGGGATAGAGATGCCAGGAAATCGATTTCGGACTATGTTTATTCACTTGGCGTAGGCCTGATGTCTTGGAGATCCAAGCTACAACCCATTGTAGCTTTATCAACTACAGAGTTAGAGCTCATTTCTACTGTGGAAGGGACCAAGGAAGGATTGTAGTTGTTGCAGCTTTTGGATGATTTATTAATGATGCAGAAGACAATGGAGTTTTTTTCCAGATAGTTAGAGCACCATTCATCTTGTGGAAAATCAAGCCTACAGTTCACGAACAAAGCACATTGATGTTAGGAGTTTCTTTCTCATATTTGAAGAAGAGAGAAATTAGATAAAGCTATCGAAGATCCACACAAATGACAATCCAGCCTGATATGCTAATGAAGACAGTTCCAAAGGACAAGTTTGAGCATTGCTTAAACTTGATTGGTGTGGTATGAACTACTTAGCGTCATGGAACGTTGACCTAACACCAATTTTTTGTTGATTGAGGTATATATTTAAATCGAGGTGGAGTGTTAATTTTGGGCGATTTAAATATATTAATATGGAGATATTAATTGATTCTCGTAATCAAGTAAAATCGGGGAGATAATATATTAATATGGAGAAGGTATACATTTGATTTAAGGAATCAATCAAATATTGGTATAGGTGAAAACAAATACAAATGTGCTAGATTTGTGGTGGAATCAAATTAGGAAAATTTGGAAATATTTCATCTTTATCTTCAAAGCATTCTTCATCCTCCCTCCTACATATACGCAGGCATTTGCTCAAATTTTCAACACACACAAGATAAGAAAGCTCTCTATATATTATCTTCAATAAGATCCATATTTCTGTATCTATTATAGGGTGAGAAAGTTGTATTGTGTGTTGTGTATTTCTTTTCATATTGTACCTCCTCTTGAAGTGAAGAAATAAAAGGTTGTTGGGTCCGAGAACGTAGGCATATCTGAACTCATTATATTAGCGTGTTCTTTCCTCTTTCTATTTTTGCTTTCTTTATAATTTGAGCCATTTGATTTTTTTATTATCGTTGTTGGATTGTCATTGTTGTGATTGTTGACAGACTAGATTATTTGATGTTCTGTTTTCACTGCCCAAATCACTAATTTTTCAATACATAGATTCCATCAAGTGCGTTTCAGAAACAATACCAAATTTGGTTATGAAATATATAAAGTGAAGAAGTTGAAACTTGAAATAAATAATAGAATCCATCACGTATGTCTCAAAAGCACCACCAAAACTGATGATAGATTATATAAACGCAGAGAAATTGAAGCATGTAATAAATAATAAAATCCTTAAAGTGTGTATCAAAAACATCATCAAAACTTGTTGTGGATTATATAAAAGCAAACAACCTAAAAATCATATCAAATAAAAAATTTATTAAGTGAGTCTCAAAATCACTAACAGATTTGGTTATACATAATATACAGCAAAACTCAAACTTGTATAAAACCTGGCCAGTTACAGCGCTTAGCGGTTCTATAGTGGCAAAAGTGCAAAAATGTGTAGCGAGATAAAGCAGCGAAATAGCAGAGATATAGCGGAGGCATAAATGGTTCATCATATGTGAAACATAGTATTTAAAATTAATTAATTATAATTCTTACATTATATGTATAGAAGAAACTAACATTAACTAGTCTTATATAAAAAAATCAAAGAATATCATGGTTACGCATGTTATATTTAATGATTATAATAGATTTCTATAATATATTGGACACTTATTTCTTAAATTTAGCACTTTACATTAACTTTATTGATTTTTTTAAAAAGAGAATTAGCCAATCAAGCACGATATATTAATATTACTAAAGCGGGTGTTAAAAAACCATGATTTAGCGGATGCAGCAGGAAATAACGGAGCTAAAAGCGGATTTACTCTTCATTATCGCTAAATTGAAGTAACGTAGCGGTTGAGAATTCTACGTGCTATAGCCAGGATTTTACGGGGTTTAGCGGGGCATTAACTGCATAGTATAAAATGACATATTCCATCAAATGCATCTCAAAAACTGGTTATGAATTATATAATATGAAGAAGAAAAACTCAAAATTACATCAAATAGGAAAACCCATCAGATGCATCTCAAAAGAAACACCTTAAATTGGTTACGAATGAAGTAAAAGTAAAGAAGCTTAAAATCATATCAAATAACAAAATACATCAAGTTTTTTTTTAAAGCACCACCTAAAAGGGGTTATAGGTTTTGTAAAAGCAATTAAACTTGTAAATATAATGGAAAGAAATGAAAGTTCAATCATATTGCTCGTTTAGACTACAAATAAGCTTTTTGCACATTTTTTTTCATATGTTTGATGCATGTTATTCTTAAGGAATCAAAAACTAATTTCCTTTGAAAATAATCAAATTTTCGTTGGTCTTATTAATTTTTGATGAGTTTGCTTCTTTTGCCAATTTCTTGGTTAGTTAGGATCTAAAATATATTTGTCTTGTCTTTCCATTCTACATTCTTATAGAAATTCCAATGTTCACAAATAGAGGTATAGATGTAGCTTCTCACATCATAAAAAATGTTATGTTTAATGATTTAAAAGAAACATGACGCTTCTTTCAATTTTACCACATTCATCATTCGATTGATTATGTTATTTATTCATGTTTCAAGAACTAAGAAAGAGCGACACATTCTCATAATTCAAGAATTACTATTTTCAGTTTCCTATGAAGAACCATTTCTAGTATCAAACGCTTCAACAATTTGTATATACTACACGGACAACAGATTTCTTCCCCTTATTACTCAAAGCAAAACCAATAAATGTGCATATTCTATTATTCAAATATTCACTTATTGAGGTCTCATATCCCTTTACTGTTGAAGTAGCTCTGATTAATTAAGTAACTGATCATTTTTCCTACTAATTAAAAATTATGATATAAATTAAAAAATACGATATAAATTTATTTTTCATTACAGTTTACAGGTTAATATTTTATTAATTGGTTATTGACACTTTCCTGGTGGGTCATCATTCTTCCCATTACAAATACAGTTATGTAATTAAATCTCGTAAATCATTTCATTTTAAACGATTCGACAAAATTTCGGCAACGTTTTCCTTTTGTTCCATGAGACGTACACAATTGCGTATACATACAGAACATAAAGGAAGCGCTGTCGAAATCTTATAAACCATTTAAAATGAAATGATTTATGAGATTTAATTACGTTATTGTATTTGTAACTTATCCAATACAAAAACATCCAATAAATATTGCATGCGAGATTATCAATGTTTGTTCTGTTCAAAATACGAATACCCACATAACGATCATATACAGTGCTTATCAGATGAAACTTAAAAACACTGTAAGGGTTTTTATGAATATAATATATTACATGTTTTATACTTATTAAAAAAATTGGTTTTCGACATTTAAATTAAATTGATTAACATTTTAAATTAAATTAAACCATCGTGTACAAATAGTTAATTTATCATATATGCACATGTTTAAAACTTTAATTAACTAAGTGTACGTTATATAAATTTAATTGTTGTTTTCGACGTCTTAAATAAATGCATAAAGTAATTTATGCTTCCAACAACCGCAAACAACTTAATTCCAACTAACCGTACGTATGCAGATAGTTTATCACATATGCACATGTTTAAAACTTTAATTAACTAACTGTACATTGTATAAAATTAATTATTGTTTTTGACATTTTAGAAAATGCATGAACTAAATTATGTTCATCCATACTAATTAAACCAAACAAGCCTTAGAAGACTAAATTACACTACTCATGCACACTAATTTATTATCGCATAAGCTAAACACATTATTGTTCAATACTTAAATGATAATAACATTAATTAATTGTCAATAAACTGTTTTACACAATCAACAAGGCAATTTAAACACTTAAGCTAACAAATTAACAAATTCATGTAATTAGGGTTTAGGCTAATTACCTGATTTGGAAGTGGTTAGGAGGATGGAGATGTAGAGAGAGAAGTTTGTCGGAGTAGGAGAAGTTAATGGAGGCATTGAAACTTGGCAGCGATGAAGTGAAGGAGGTTGGAGAATTTGTTTTCAATTTTGGGGAGAAAGGAAATGAGGAAGAAGAAGCAGGTCTTGGATTTAATAAAACACAATTTTCCGACGACTTCCAACAGCCGTACACATTATTATTCCAACTGCTAGCACTTGGAAACTAATCTGTTATAACCTAAATTCAAATTGTAATAGCCTATTGGTGACCAGTGGAAGCTTCTGTTGCTATATACGTTTTGTTTTGTAGTGATGCTCCCTGTAAATGGACAGAAGTGATGCATAATTAGGAAAGTTATCGAAGAGTATGAGCATATGGGGTCCATGTCACAACTTCATAATCCACTATATCAAATCCATTATGGTGGAGCACTACATTACGTCTAGGAGTGTTCGTCTTGCTATTCGATTCCGTCCACTAATAAAGAAGAGTAATATGAATTATTAGATATCAAAACAAGTAATTGTAATCAATTTTGAAGACGGCGTTATACAAGGACTATTTTCAAATAGTACCTTCGGTTTGTTCAAACCCAGAACAACTTGTATGGACGAGTGTCTGACAAAGTAATTCTAACTGATCACGTACGTTGATCTTTTCAAACGTATTTATATGGTGGCAGAGGAATTCATTTCTCTCGCCGTATGCTTGTAATATATTTTTGAGGAAGTCAATTAGTGATCGGTAAGTTTTGACGATGTGGCATTCAAAGAAAATAATTAGTGATGATAACGTAAGTCTAGCCTCAAGCCTCACACCCTGGAAATAACATAAATCGGGCAGGCAGCACGGCTATGTGGGTCGCTCCTATTAGGGTGTAGCATCACCTATCTAGAGAAATTCCTTTTGTTTCTTAATCTATCGATTCTGCCATTCGGGAATGGTTGCCGTACACAACCATTGGTGATATACATTCGATACACTTAAGAGAAATGAGTGGTCGGTCATGTGAGGGCCGGGTTGCAAGACGTTCTTGTCGAACCCATGTGTATTTGCCTCTAGAGATACATCATCGGAAGGTGATCCCATACCTTGACATAGTTGGAAATCCAATTTCCATAAGTACCAAGTGGTTTTTATTTTGTATACTATATAGGAGAATGTGAGATGAAAGCAGTCTTCTAGATTCTAAATTATTTAAGAAAACCGAATAGACATTATAATAATATCTAGTTTAAAGTATACAAAGTTTTTTGATCTCATAAGGTAAAAAACCGTAACGTATTCACGGCGTGGTCTTATGAGATATTTTCTCTAAACTGTTTTAAATTGTTTATTCATACTAGTCCCCTGACTGACCCGGAGTTTATTTTTCTGTGTTTCCCTTAAACTCTTGGGTATTCATAACACTTGTTATGAATAGACAAGTGAATCAGGATGTAGAAACTTGTGAAGCTGAATGAACATTATCAGTGTGTTGGTCTACGTACCTTACCTACTGTATAATTATAAGTCTGCAAGTTAGTCGTGAATGATATGTATAATTAATGATGTACCATGAATGGGTTGTATCACTAAACCTATGATGTTCTGATGTAATATGTAATGCTGTGTAATATAATAAAGTATTATCTTTTGTGAAAATCCTGCTGTGAGATTCTGATGTTTCTGTGATTTTATCTTCTATCTATCCTTATTCTCATTAATGGCACGACTTCCGATGTGTTCGAAAATTGGGTCGTTACAGTTGGTATCAAAGCCTAGGTTACCGATTACCTAGGTTTTGGGTGAGTGTGAGAGAGCGTATTTTTATATAAAATTTAAAATAAATTTGGACGGTATATCTAAGTTAGTTATATCCTATCAAGTCTCGATTGACAACCTCTTATATTCAGTTGATCAAAATGAGTAGCTGAGGACGAGGAGGTCGGGCTAGGGGGTGTTCCACTATTACTGGTCGTACTATTGGATCCCAAGACCAAGGTGAAATAGTGGAGGAAGATGCACCAGTCCAACAGGACAAGAGCTTTGCGACTATTTGTAAGGAGTATACCACTCTGGGAGGGAAGGTATTCAAAGGGACGGAGTCTTTTAGTGAAGTTCAAGCATGTTTGAGGTCCTATGAGAGGATTTTCAAAGGATTGAAATTGAATGATGATGAGAAACGTCTTTTGGCATCATGGCAACTCCAAGAAGCTGCTGCAATCTGGTGGGACGCTCAAACTGTAAATATTCCTGAGGAAGATTTTACTTGGGAAAAATTCAAAGAAGCATTTGAAGCACAATTTCTGCCTGCCGCTGGCAAAACGAGGATGTATCGGGATTTCATTGATCTCAAGCAAGGGAACATGAAAATATCCGAATATGAAAACAAATTCAACGCCCTTTCCTGTTTCGGGCCAGAACTGATCAACACTCCACTTAAGAAAAATGAAATGTTCATAGCGGGATTGAAGGATAGCCTGCAAGTTTAGATGATTGGACATCTCAATATTCCATTTGTTGATCTAGTTGACATGGCGGTTCGTTATGAGGCACTGGAGGGTAAGAAGCCAGTTGCAAAAGCAGCACAGACAGGAGGACCTAGTGGTGAGAATCCAAATAAAAGGAAATTCAACGCAAACTGGAACAATAACAACAAAGGAGTACCTAAGATGGGAGAAAAGGCCAAAGAACGCACCAAATGCCACAACTATTTACAGAAGGGACATATTGCCAAGTTCTGCACCAAACCAGCAGCGAAGAAGCCTTAGCAAACCCAGCAACAGCAGCAATCAGGAACAACAATAGAAACAGCAGCAAGGCCCTGGAAATGCAATGGTCATGAAGACTCTGTGTTTCAACTGCCATCAGCCTGGGCACTTGGTTAAAGACTGTCCACTGATGAAGAGGGCACAGCAACCCAAGGTGTATGCCATCAAAAGTGAACCATCAACTTCCCAAGATGTTAAAGGCAAGGGAGTTCTCGAAGGTACTTTTGATTTAAATGGTATTGACGTTCGTGTTTTATTTGACACCGGCGCCTCGAATAGTTTCATTTCTTCTGGAACGGTAGGAAAATTCTGATTTATCCTAAAAATTTCCCCGAATCCAATTTGTGTATCAAATCCTATAGGTGGGAAAACTGAATTAAAAATGTATTGCAATAATGTGGCACTCTCGTACCTTTCTCATTCCTTTCTTATCGATTTCTACATTGTGGATTTCAAAGGATTTAATTTTATACTTGGGATAGACTGGTTGAGTAAATTCCAAGATAAGATTAAATGCGATAAAGAAATCGTAGCTTTGATAACCAATATTGGGAGCAAAGCTAGGATACCATGTGGAAAACCCAGTATTCATGTGTGTAGTTTCTTGTAATAACCCAGAAATCCGAGCCAATTTAAAAAATTTATTTTGGCAATTTTGGCAAATTTTGATTATTTAAAATAGATTATTTTAAATAATAACAATGAGAAATTTATTTTGAATAGAATTAGAACATATATATTTATATAGATTGTTGTTACAATATAAATAATTATTTATAATTATAAAAGGAATTGAAAATGGCGCGATAGTTTGAAAATTCGATTTCAAATTTCAAACGAATGTACATGATTCAAAATAAACCAGATTTTAGTAAAACCAAAAATATTTGAATCTAATTGAGAATATCTTTCCAACGAATCCGAAAAATTGAAATTTCATAGCGGGAATCTAAAGTTATGTCCAGTTGAAATTTCAGAATAGTCGTTAAGGAATTCTGGCCCTTAAAAATCGAAATTTTGCAAACGACCTCGATTTTCGACCAAACCACTTTTGTTGGATCCGTGATGTCAAGTTATTTCTAGTTTCCAAAATTCATAAGTTTCTGAATCAATATGTGAGCGTGGCAAAGGAAAACGCGTTTGACCAGTTTCAGTTGATTTTAATCGACTGGAAAATGGCCATTTTTCCAATGGTCTCAGAATTTGACGAAATTAGTTTTGTTAGGATTGTATCGTAAATACGAAGCTAGAAAATAGTTTTTGGTAATTTTTCTAGTTATTATGTGGGCCCAGTAAATTGAAATTTGCGTTCAAATTCAATATATAGAGTTATGTCTTGATTTCGACGAAAACTGATCGAAATGATCGAATCAGCTTACGAAACATGTCCCATTGTGTTCGGAATGGGGGTAATTGGCTAAGGGCGACAGTCGTTGGGCTTGATTTGGGATTCGAAATAAAAGTCAACTTCTAAGAAGAAAAATAATAATATTTAATTATTAAATATATATTAAAGCCCCCCCCCCCCCGCCCTCTCTCCTCCTTTACCACTCAGATCAGAGGACTAAAATAAATAAATAAAACCACGATCTCGTTCTGCTTCCACGCCACCGAGGATGCTCCGCCGCCAGCGCGAGACCCAACTTGCCGCCCGCCTTTCAGCCAAACCCTCCTCCCAGTCGTGCCCTCTCTCTCCCCCTCCTCCACCGTTAACTCCCAAACCCTAGACCGCAGCAAACCGCCACCAGAAAAGGTGCCTCCACCTCAGTCCCCGCGCCGGTCACCTCAGAACCCGTGCCGACCATTCTCAGCCGCCACCTCAGCCTGTGGACCCCCTTCTTCGTTGAAAGCGCAGTGAGTGATTTATTTTGGTTTTTTTTACATATAAACAACATTGTCTTTACTTTAATTTTCTTCAGAGATTTATATGCAAACCTGAATTTTTAAAAATGGAATTCTTATATGTAAAGCATAGAAAAGATGAGATTTATAAATATGTTAAAGTTTATATTTTTATTCTCTTAAAGTTTATATTTTTATTTCATGTAAAGGTTCGATTTTGATTTATATAAAGTGATGATTTTTATAGTGCAGAAAGGATAAAAATACGATTTTTATAGTATATAGTTAGTCAAAATCTGATCTTTATATATGTAGCGAAATAAAAATTTGATTTTTATTATATATATATATATATATATATATATATATTGAAATAAAAGTGTGATTTTTATAGCGATGATATAAAAATTTGATCCTTATATTAGAAGTAGATATATAAAAATATAATTTTTATATAGAGAATAGTGTGACAAAAATATTATCTTTATTATATGAACACCGTTGTAAAAATAGAATTTTTATCTATATAGTAGCAGTGTAAAAATATGATTTTTATATACATAACAACAATATAAAAATGTGATTTTTATATATGTAGTGGCAACGGACAACGAAATTGACAAAAGGCGAGCAGCGAAGATTTTCTACATTAGAAGAGTCGTGGCGTTTGGTTTAGCTAGTCGGTGAGAACTCCTCACTTTTAATTTAATTTCTGGTTGAAATATATACTAGGATGCAGACGGTGCTTAGCAGCACCCGACACCCGTCGTCCACGGACCATGGATGACTTGTTTGGTTGGTTGCTATGTTGTGAAATTTGATTGTGTGATGTAGAATGAAATAAAATATTTTATAGTGGAAAATATTTTATAGTTAAAAATATAATTTTTAACGTGGATATAAAATAAATATTTATAAACAAATCGGACGATTTGTTTATATACACTGATTTGACTGATATTGATTGGGACGATAAATTTTACACATCGCCCAACTACACAAATAAAATCTGCGTTTGATTGTTTGAAACCCCATGCGGGTATTGGGATGAGATTTGACGTACACTAATCCCGATTGTTTGGTTGTATGTCAATCGATGGATTGACAGACTGTGTAAGCGTTAATTATTTATATTTAATGCTTATGCAGTTGTGTGGTGCACTCTGGATGATGGTTGATTATTTATCGTTGTTATTGTATACATGTGTTGTAGAAAAAAACCATATAATTAACATTATATGGTAATTAATTGGGCCTCATTCCAGTTTTGACATAGAATATTTGAAATAGAAATATTTGAAAAAGAAATATTTGAATAGAAATATTTGAAAAAGAAATATTTGAAATAGAATATTTGAAAATAGAAATATATGAAGCCGTGTTGATTAGATTTGCACCATTTTGACGCAAGCGATATTCATATCGATTTTATTCGTTTTTATAACGAATATGGAAAAGAAAGTGATTTCAAAATATAACGTTTTGAAAATATTATCGTTTGTATATCGATGATGTGGAATATTCAATTTTGATTAGAAATTGAATATGAAGTTGAAATCGTTTTGAAAACGAATTTAAAACAATTTATAAAATACGTTTTAAAAGGAAATCGATGAAATATATATAACATATATATTATATATATTAAATGGCCTGAATAGAACGTGCCGCGACAGTTCGCGAATTTCGACCATTGACTTCGAATGGATATTACAGGAGATTTTAGTATATGTATCAAAATTATGAATTTGGAACGTTAATCCACTAATTGATTGATGTTTGTGTTGTTTGTTTAATTGTTTGATAATTTTGGAACCATTATGCCTAATTGCATCAAATATTGAATTGTATTGAAAATTGGTTGCATTTGCTTGCATATACATGTATATCATTGAACAGGTCATAGCAAGGAGTCTAGAGCCGAAGAATAAAATTTGTTTGCCCGACAAATAGGTACATGTTTACTACATAATTTACTGTTTTGTTTGGGTGATGATGATTTTATGAGCCTATTGGCTAGCCGCTTGGCTAGCCGCTTGGCTTTTTCTTTTTCTTTTTGAGATCTGAAGGACCGGGGAAGCTATTTGAAATTCCCCGATGCTCCCGGTGCAGGGGAGGTTATGGCGAAATTTTTCGAAAATTTGGGGTGTTAGCCAAATTTTTGAAAATTTGAAAATTCTCAGAAACTGAAAAGTTGGAGGATGGAAGCCAGATCGAACGTAGAGTTGATTAATCAAACCACTTTCGACTTTGTTCCTTTTCGGGGACGAAAAGTTTTAAGTGGGGGAGATACCAACTGTAAAAACCCGTAACTTCCCCGTAAAGGAAAGCGTCGGATAGTTCGAGAACAAGCCACAACAGAACGCATATAAAAGAACATTTCATTGTATATAACAACAATGCATCAGATTACAAGAATATACAGAGTATAAATGAATATTACACAGAAATATCAGAGATTTAAATTACATTTAAATACATAGCAGCGGAAAATAATACAATACACAACTAGAAAGAGATATACGGATACAAAGCTTTCCGGATATCGTTCCAGCTGTAAACCAGGATCCTGTGAATATAAATCTGCAAAACCAAAACTACTAGCTGCCCGTGTCAAAATAGGGGCACCCAGAGTTTAGGTTAAAACAATAAACTCCAGGTCAGTCATGTGACTGGTGTGAGAACTAAAACAGTTATTAATCTTTATTTGAAAGTGAGGTAAATCAAGGGACCACGCCGTATAACACGGAACGGGTTTTCCCCCAAGAATACCAGTGCATAAAACCAACAGCGCAATGCTAAGTAAAGAAAAATGAAGCTGTTATAAGACCCAGGTCCTATCACACAATGCAACGCAAGCTGGGGGATAGGGTTTTCCCTTATAACAGCCAAAGAATGCTTGATACGTTTAAAACAAATCATTTGATACTATTATAAGTGCATAGTATATAAAACAACTTCAAATCATAAGTATCAATCATAGGCGGCATGGGTACCATATATCATGTCGCCATACTAGTTCTACAATTAAAACCGCAAATGTCACGTATTTGGAAGTTGGATTTCCATCTATGAATCGAGGCAAAAGATAGTCCTCTACCGATTCGTGACTCTCTAGCCCGAGCCACAGGTCAGAGCTCGAGTGACCTTGGAGCGACAGGGCCGGTCCACCGATGTGGATTAAACTTAAACCCTGAACATGCGTTCCCCCGCCCTATGGGGCGAAAATGAGCCAACTAAATGACTCCATCGGTTCGAGAACGACCGATCAATCCGAGGCGCCTCGCAACAGCAACAACCACATAAGTCAAACTCGTCAGGGCGTGTAAAACCACTGACGCCACTTCTAACTAGAAAGAAACGCATGCCCTCCCTGAGGTCCATCTCCCGTTTTTGGTTCATACCGGGTGTGAAACTCGCGAAGTAAACGTTACACAATGCTACGCCACAAAGGTCGTGCTTTGATCATCACCACAAGACTTTGCTTTTCAACAGAAGCCTCGATCAATTGCCACTTAGGCATGCCACACAGGCAATTCACTCCATGCGTTTGATATCCATCAATATATAACCCCTGAGCTCGTACGTCTCAGAGAAGGGCGTTAAGCAAGAGAATAAATTCTCCGCCGCCAAACAGATATATATTTAATAGAGATCAATCACACAGACTAAAATCCAATGTCAGACACACAGTCCATTTACAAGTCCGTTCTGGGTCTGAACGAAACCGGAGGCACCTAGTACCCCGCATATCCATCGATCTCCAAGTACGTCTGGACGATCACCAACTGTTTCCATCTTCTTGGGTGTACAGCCCAATCAAGATCATCAGTTATCACGCAAACGACGTGAAGACTTCCGGTCTTCGACCATCGTCTTCATCTTCGACTTATCGTCGTATCAGTTATTCAGAATGGGATAAACCCGGTCTTTCCGAATAACTCGCGTATAATTTAAATAAGTGTTACACAAACACAATATACGCCTCATTCCAATTCATCAGTCACTGACCGTAAATTAATCAAGAGAATAATTCCCCAAATATTAACCCCGAAGGCCAAAACCAACATCAGATCAATATTCAGAAAACCATTCTACTTGGCTAACCGACAGTTAGTTTCTAATTTCACATTCATAGGGAAAGGTTCCCATTAATTTTATCCAAGATAATTTCTTGAATATATTCTCTAATCTTCCTTTGAATTTCGATTCAACTAGTCGGAATTAGCGAACCTTACCGTATTAATCATTGGTTTTAATTTCCCAATCCCAACCTATTCATCCCATGAAGTAAAACTGGTAATACTTCATATCTAACACCACGGTGTTATCGGTAAATTCAATTACCATTTCACGTTCAAATCTAATTAAAGATTTAACTATCGCCGGAGCAAAACTGGTGGTACTCCATTTTCGATCTTTTCAATCTAATTAAAGATTCATTAAAACTCCACTTAGTTTTAATCCTTAACTGGGTTAAAGAATCGGTGTCATTTAAAAACACAGTTCACGATAAACCCAAAATCACATTCATTAATTATCGGGTTAAAGAACGAGTGTTGTTTAAAAAACTGTTCACGATAAACCCAAAAATCAATATTAATTCAATCCCAATTAAATATTATTTAATTGGTACACTTCATTAAATCTAAATAAAAAGATTTAATCTTTTCTCAACTGGGTTCAAGAACAGTGTTAGTGAAGACACCATTCACGACAAACCCAAATCACATTTGATATTAAATACAAGGCTCTGAATAGAAAATATCCCGGCTTATATTCAATATCAAATTCTACGATTAACAAATGTCGTATTGGAAATAACGATATAAATATATATATCTTTCAAATTTCCATAACAACATCTGCATAATCCCGAATTCCAACATCGAAATATTCCGAAGACAATTTCGATTCAAATCCACTCCAATGCAATCATTGGAAATTCTGGTTATTTTTAAAACCCTTTTCAAATTCAATTTATTTATTTAGAAATAAATAAAATTATAATTCTAGTTCAAAACTAGTTCATTTCAATAAAAATCTATTTTTATCTTTTCAAATATGGAGTTTTTTATCCCGATTCTTTCTAAATCATTTCTTATGATTTTACATAAATTATTACTATTTTTAATAATTTTATCAAGGCCCGTACAGTCGATTTCCATCAATGGCCATCGAACTGCACTTACAGCGACCTTTTTCAAATTTGATTTGGACGTAACTCCAAATCCAACCGTTAGATTTCAAATTTCTAATATTCGTTAGAAAGCTCTTTTCGATACGAACCCAACGGTTCCGGTTTTAGGAGAATCCGATGGACGGATCTCCCGTAATGTCCGTTTGAAATAAATGGTCGAAATTCACGAACTGCCGCGGCGCGGCGCGTTCTATTCAGGCCATTATATTATATATATAATATATAATATATACTTCGTCGATTTCTATTTAAAACGAATTATATAAATAGTTTAAACTCGTTTCAAAAGCAATTTCAACTTCCATTTCAATTCAAATCAAAATTGAATTCTTCTTTATAAATTCGTTTTAAAATTCATTCTTATTCAATTCAAATTTCAATTCAATTTGAATTCATTTCAATTCGCTTTCAATTCAATTCATTTCGAAATCGTTTTCAATTCATTTCATTTCGAAATCGTTTTCAATTCATTTCATTTCGAAATCGTTTTCAATTCATTTCATTTCGAAATCGTTTTCAATTCATTTCATTTCGAAATCGTTTTCAATTCAATTCATTTTGAAATCGTTTTCAATTCAATTCTTTTCGAAATCGTTTTCAATTCAATTCATTTCGAAATCGTTTTCAATTCAATTCATTTCGAAATCGTTTAAAATCGATATAAATATCGTTCACGTCAAAATGGCGTCAATCTAATCAACACGGCTTCATATATTTCTATTTTCAAATATTCTATTTCAAATATTTCCTTTTCAAAATAGTTGTTATTACCAAAATATTTCGTTCAACACATGACCAATCTCAATGGATGAGTACTGTCAACACATGAACCTTTATTTTATATTATTCTTTATTTTCTAAATTGGAATGAGGCCCAATCAATCACCATATAAAATTAATTATATGGATTTTCATACAACACATGTCTATAATAGCATTGAAAATAATCAACCATCAACCAAAGTGCACTACACTGTATAAGCATCAAATATAGATATTCAACGCTTATAACAGCCTGTCAATCAATCGATCGACATATTTAATCAATCAGGATGAGTGAACTTCAAATTTCATCCCAACACCCGTGTGGGGTTTCAAACAATCAAACACATATTTTATTTGTGCTGTTGGGCGATGTGTAAAATTTATCGACCCAATCAATGTCCTTCAAATAGGTGTACATAAACAAACCGTCCGGTTTGTAAATGAATATTTATTTATTCACATTCACGTTAAAATTTATATTTTTAACGATAAGACATTTTATTTTATCATATGAATTCCTATTCAGTTCATTCTTTAAATAAAATGATATTTTTATTTTTCTAACATATTTTAGAAAATTTCGGCGGCATAACGGCACGATACTAGAAACGGGACAAGGCCTAGCCTTATCCCCGGTCTAGTGAAGGCCCACGCCATTCACACATCAATCAAATCAATTTCATTTCACCAAACAATTTCCATTCAATCAAATATTCTAACTAACTACTCAACCAAACAATTTAGCAAACAAGCCATCCATGGTCTGTGGATGACGGGTGTCGGGTGCTACTAAACACCGTCTACATCCTAGTATATATATATATAACTAGAAAAAGAATTTTGAGTGAGAAGTTCTCACATATAGCTATCCAATCATCTTGACTCTTCTCTGATAGAAATCTTCATCGTCATCGCATCTTCGTTGCTGTAGCCACTACATATGTAAAAAAATCGAATTTTTACTTCGTTATTCAATATATAAAAATCGAATTTTTATTTCGAAGTTCAATATATAAAAATCACATTTTTACTTTGTTATTCAATATATAAAAATCGAATTTTTACTTCGATGTTCAATATATAAAAATCATATTTTTACTTCGATGTTTAATATATAAAAATCATATTTTTACTATGCTATTCAATATATAAAAATCATATTTTTACTATGCTATTCAATATATAAAAATCATATTTTTACTTTAAAGATTTCACCTTTTCTAAAATATAGTTTTCGCCTTTATAAAAACATAGACTTCGCCCTTTCAAATTTAAAGATTTCATCTTTATAAAAATCTCATTTTTATTTTTCTACACATATAAAGATGATATTTTTAATATTCCTATCATGTAAAGATTATATTTTTAACCTCTTGCTTATATAAAAATTATATTTTTACGTCTTCTACATAATAAAGATTATATTTTTAATTGTTCAAAAATCAAACCTTTTCTATATTTAAAAGTAGAAACTTTCCTTCGCTTTACATATGTAGATCAGAATTTTAAACCCATGCTTACTATAAAATAAAACTGATTTATATTAAGAACTAAATTAAATAAAATTGAGTTTTTAAAAATTAAAACTCACCACTCATCGATCTGGAGTGACGCTCGTGGTAGCAGGGGCGTCTCAGGGCGCTGAAGGCTAAGGGGGGGGGGGTAGGGCACGAAGCGGCGGTGCCTTCCAGTGGTCTCGGGTGCGGTGGTTTTGGGTTCAAGGGGAGGCGGCAGGGTGCTCTCGATTAGAAGGAGGAAGAGGCGGAGAAAAAGGGGAAGCGGGGGGGCATGCGATCGTTGGCCAGAGGAGGGGGATACGGCGGTGGCGCCAGGGGGACGGTGGTGCGTGAGCGCGATTAGGTTTTTTTTTTTCCTGTTTCGAAATGGATCGGGGGGGGGGGGGGCTGGAGGAGTTTAAGGGAAGAAAGTTTTTTTTTTATTTTCAATTTATGTTGACTTTTACATACGAACTCGAAATCGAACCCACCGCATGTCGTCCATAGCGTTTAACCCCCATTCTGAACACAATGGGATATGTATCGCAAGCTGGTTTGACCGTTTCGATTAGTTTCCATTGAATTTACATTTAAATTACTATATTGCATTTTAAACGTACATTTCAAATTACCGGGGTCGCATACTAACTAGAAAAATTCCAGAAAAATATTTTCTAGCTTCGTATTGACGATACGGTCCAAACAAAACTAGTTTCGTCGAATTTTGAGACCGTTTGAAAAATGGCCAATTTCCAGTCGATTAAAATCAACTGAAACTGGTCAAACGCGTTTTCCTTTGCCACGCTCACATATTGATTCGAAAAATTACGAAATTTGAAACCTAGCAATAACTTGACAACACGGACCCAACAAAACTAGTTTCGTCGAAATCCGAGATCATTTGCAAAATTCCCATTTTCAAGGGCCTGAATTCCATAGCGACTATTCAGAATTTTCAACTGGACATATCTTTTGATTCCCGCTATGAAATCTTGATTTTTCTGATTCGTTGGAAAGATATTATCAATTAGATCCCATTATTTTTGGTTTCACTAAAATCCGGATTGTTTTGCACCCGGTATGTTCAATTGAAGTTTGAAATCGAATTATCGAACTACCGCGCCATTTTCAATTCTATTTATAATTATAAATAAATATTTATATTCTAACGACGACGCGTATAAATATATACGTTCGAATTATATTCAAAATAAATTTCTCGTCGTTATTATTTAAAATAATTCATTTTAAATAATCAAAATTCACTAAAATTGCCAAAATAAAAATTTTAAACTGGCCCAGATTTTCCGGGTTATTACAGTATATCTGTTCCCAAACATATAACCAACTATGTGCAAAATGGTGATGTAACAAATCACCAAAAAATACAAACAACTCAACTCCTCATACACTAATACATCCAAAGCAAGTCAATAATGATCAATCCAAACAGCATCTCCAAGAGCTCTACCATCACCTCTACAACCTGTAATCTGAAAAACTAAGAAAAAATATCAGTAACTTACATCTATATATGAATATATGACTATTTATATATATATATACATATATATATATATATACATATATATATATACATATATATATATATACATATATATATATACATATATATATATATACATATATATATATATATATGTACATATATCCATATATACATGTATAAAGAAGAAGGAATAAAAAACTAATAATCAAGAGATAATTATCATCCCAAGGAAAAAGAAATCAGCAACCCAAACAATATCTAGTACATCTAAAATAACTATTAATACGAATGAATAAGCTCAGATTTAATCTAACCTTGAACAGAAACCTCTCAAATTGCACTTTACCAAAAAGTTTATAGTGCGAATTAGACATCCAAAACAAACAAAAATTTACTATGTTGATTATTAAATTATCCTTAGAAACATAAGTTGAATGAAAGATTCTCTGATTCCTCACAACCCAAATGAACCAACATATGAAAATTACTAATGTATCTAATATGTATTTCTGTTTAGAATTGTATCGTAGTCTATGACAATTCCAATAATCAATACAACTATTAAGAGAATTAAAACATTCAAAGGAAAAAATCTTACTAATCATATTAAAAATAAAAAAGGTAAAATTACAAGAGAAAAATAAGTGATCTACATCCTCCTCATCAGTATTACAAAAACAACATTTTACATTAAAATAACATTTTTTCTTTTTAACATCTCAATCGTATTAAGCTTCTTATGAATGATCAACCACATTAAAAACTTTGCTTTAGGTGTAGAATTAGATTTCCATATAAATTTAAAGGGATATAATGAAACACCAGAAAAATTAATAAAACTATACATAGAATTAACAGTGTAAACTAATTTTTTTCCTATACCCCAGCTAATAGAGTCACTATTCTCGTCCAAGTGGTACAATGCTAACTTAGCTTTATGTAAGGCCAATTGTCTTAATGAATCTTCCTCTAGAATATTATCAAATGAAAACTCCCATGGAGGATCTAAATATGCTTTGTAAACATCCATAATTAGAGCATTCTTAAAACTACTAATGTTAAACAGCTTGCTAAATTCTATTTTAAGCGGCACTATAGATATCCAGGCATCGTGCCAGAAATAAGTTAGTTTTCCTGAATGTACTACCACTTTGCACCCTAATTTAAAAAAGTCAAAACAATTCAAAACTGATTTCCAAAAGTGAGATAACCTATTATCCTAACCACCACTATTTTCTATAAAAAACTCTCCTCGTGAATAATAAGATTTGGAAACGATAGACTTCCAGGAAGCCTTCACTTCTGGACATCTATATTTCCATAACCATTTAGCAAGTAAAGCATAATTAAAATTATGTAGATTTTTGATGCCCAGGCCCCCCTCTATCTTAGATTTACAACACATATCCCAGTTAACTAGACATTTATAGCCTCTACAACTATAATCACCATTCCAAAGAAAATTCCGTCTAACCCTATCAATCTTCTCAATGACCCATTTAGGAAATTGATGAACAGCCATCCAGTAAGAGGGAATAGCTGATAGGACTGAATTAACTAAAACTAATCTACCTGCTCTAGACATGAATCTATTGTTCCAACTCAATAATCTATTACTAATCTTATCAATGATGACTATCCAATCTTCCTTCTTAAGCTTCGAAGGTCTTATCTTAAAACCTAAATAATCAAAAGGAAATTTCATAGTCGAACAGTTCAAAGTACTAGCTACTAAAGACTCAACATTGTTAAAATCATTAAGGACCATTACTGCACTTTTATCAAAATTAATTCTAAGACCGGATAACATTTCAAAACAGTAAAGAATAAACTTGAGAGCAATGATATGCTCAGGCAAATGGGAAGAAAATAATAGTGTATCATCTGCAAATTGAAGTATCGATAGTTCATTATTAAATTCCTCATTTCCTACTCTACTAAGGACACCTAATCTCTCTGCTCTCTTAATTATTCTAGAGAATACATCGGCCGCTAAATTAAACAGAAAAGGCGATAAGGGATCTCCTTGTCTAAGTCCCCTTTTAGATTGTATCTTCTTACCCACTACCCCATTCACAACAATATTGGAACAACCCGACTTGAGCAATAACAAGATCCAGTTAGTCCATCTAACACTAAAACCCCTAGCGAGACATAATTCACATATAAAATCCCAATCTATTGAATCAAATGCCTTCTCAAAGTCTAACTTCAAAATGGCACATTATATATTATTCTAACAACAGGCATTAATGTATTCCTGTACCGCTGCCACTCCATCCACTATATTTCTACCTTTAACAAAAGCGGTTTGGGAGCAGTCAATTAGGTCATTCATCTTACTACTCAGCCTATTTGCTAGGACCTTTGATATTATCTTGACAGAAACATTAATAAGAGAGATGGGTCTAAAATCCTTAAGCGAATTAGCCCCCTCTCTCTTATGAATAAGGATAACGTTCGCAATGTTAAAACTACCTAAGCGAAGTTTCCCATTATAAAATTCATTAAATAAATCAATAATGTCAAACTTTAAGACTTCCCAGAATTGCTTATAAAAATTAACTGAAAAGCCATCAGGTCCAGGAGCTTTGTCACTAGGCATATCACAAATTGCCTTCCAAATCTCCTGTTCATAAAAGGGTTCATCTAATCTGTCAAGATTAATCCTAGTTTCATAAGGATATAATTCATTCCATCTTACATTTGTTCATAAAAGGGATTATACAGATATAGTTATGGAAATTTGAAAGATATATATATATATCGTTATTTCCAATACGATATTTGTTGGTCGTAAATTTAATATTGAATATAAGCCGATATATTTTCTATTCAGAGCCTTGTATTTAATATCAAATGTGATGTGGGTTTGTCGTGAATGGTGTCTTCATTAACACTGTTCTTAAGCCCAGTTGAGAAAAAGATTAAATCTTTTTATTTAGATTTAATGAAATGTACCAACTAAATAATATTTAATTGGAATTGAATTGGTATTGATTTTTGGGTTTATTATGAACAGTGTTTAAATAACACTTGTTCTTTAACCCAATAATTAATGGAATGTGATTTTGGGTTATCGTGAACGGTATCTTCAATAATACTGTTCTTAGACCCAAAGGACTTAAGAAAATCAGAAACTAACTGGAGATTAGTTAAGTTGAATGGTTTCTGGGGTATTGATCTGATGTTGGTTTCGGCCTTCGGGGTAAATACTTAGGGAATTGGTCAATTGCTAATTTACGGTTAGGGACTGATTGACATGTGATGTGATTTTGGGTTTACCATGAACCATGTTTTAAATGACATGGATTATTTAACCCAGTTAAAGATTAATACTAAGTGGAGTTTTAATGAATCTTTAATTAGATTGAAAAGATCGAGAATGGAGTATCACAAGTTTTGCTCCAGGCGATTGTTATAGATTTGAACATGAAATGGTAATTGATACCGATAACACCGTGGTGTTAGATATGAAGTATTACCAGTTTTACTTCATGGGATGAATAGGTTGGGATTGGGAAATTAAAACAAATGATTACTTCAGTAAGGTTCGTTAATCCCGACTAGTTTGAAGTGATATTCAAAGGATGATTAAAAAATAAATTTAAAAGAATTTATCTTTGATAAAATTAATGGGAACCTTTCCCTAAGAATGTGAAATTTAGAAACTAACTATAGGTTAGCTAAGAAGAATGGCTTCCCGGGTAATGATCTGATGTTGGTTTCGGCCTTCGGGGTTAATGTTTGGGGAATCGTTCTCTTACTAATTTACGGTTAGTGACTGATGAGTTGGAATGAAGCGTATGTTGTGTTTGTGTAACACTTGTCTATTATATACGCGAGTTATTCAGAAAGACCAGGTTTATCCCATTCCGAATAACTAATTCGACGATTAGTCAAAGATGAAGATGGTGGTTGAAGACCGGAGGTCTACACGTCGTTTGGGTGATTACTGATGATCTTGATTGGGCCGTACACCCAAGAGGAGGGAATCAGTTTGTGATCGTCCAGACGTACTTGGAGATCGATGGATATGCGAGGTACAAGGTGCCTTCGGTTTCGTTCAGACCCAGAACGGACTTGTAGATGGACTGTGTGTCCGACATTGGATATCATTCTGTGTGATTGATGGATATCGGTTGCATGGAGTGGTCTGCCTGTGTGTTTCCTTCTAGTTAGAAGTGGCGTCAGTGGTTTGACACGCCCTGACGAGTTTGACTTATGTGGTTGTTGGTTTGCGAGGCGCCTCGGATATATCGGTGACTATGTGAAGCCGATGGAGTCATTCGTTGGCTCATTTATGCCCCATAGGGCGGGGAGACATTTTGTTCAGGCACTATAATCCACTCCGTGTGGACCGACCCTGACGATCCATGGTGCAGTCGCGGTTGTTCCTGAGACGTGGGCTAGATTGTCTCGAATTAGCACAGAACGATCCCTTTGCCTTGGTTCACAGATGGAAATCCAATTTCCAATACGTGACAATTGCGGTTTTGATTGTATACCTATATATGGCGACATGATATATGGTACCCATGCCGCCTATGATTGATATTTATGATTGTATATAAATCAGAAACTAACTAGAAACGAGCTAAGATGGGTGGTTTCTTGGGTACTAGTCTGATGTTGGTTTCGACCTTTGGGGTTAATACTTAGGGAATCGTTCTCTTACTAATTTGCGGTTGGAGTCTGATTAAGAATCAAAAGATGAAGTTTAGCATATCAAGCATTCTTTGGCTGTTATAAGGTAAAACCCTATCCTCCGGCTTGCATTGCATTGTGTGATGGGACTTGGGTCTTATAACAGCTTCATTTTTCTTTACTTAGCATTGCGCTGTTTGTTTTATGCACTGGTATTCTTCGGGGGAAACCTGTTCTGTGTTATACGGCGTGGTCCCTTGATTTACCGAACTTTAAAAACCAATATTAATAACTGTTTTAGTTCTCACACCAGTCACATGACTGACCTAGAGTTTATTGTTTTAAACTAAACTCTGGGTGCCCTTATTTTGACATGGGCAACTAGTAGTTTTGGTTTTGCAGATTTATATTCATAGGATCCTGATTTATAGCTGGAATGATACTCGGAAAGCTCTGTATCCGTGTATTACTTCTAGTTGTGTTTTGTACTATTTTCCGCTGCGATGTATTTAAATGTAATTTAAATCTCTGATATTTTCTATGTAATATTTATTTATACTCTGTATATTCTTGTATTCTGATAGAATTGTTGAAATTAACATTGAAATGTTCTTTTGTTTGCGTTCCTTTGTGTGTTGTTCTCAAAGTATCCGCTCTTTCCTTACCGAGGAAGTTACGGGTTCTTACATTTCTTGTATGCTTTGGAAGTACCGCAAGAGAATTTGGAGACGTTAGAAGTAGTCAGAGATTTCTCCGACATATTTGAAGAAGTTAAAAGTTTACCCCCACATCGAGAGATAAAGTTCCGCATCGATCTAATTCCAGGAGCCAGACCGATCGTTCAGCCAAAAAGACGAATGGCACCAAAAGAAGTTACGGAACTTAAGAAGCAAACTCAGGATTTACTGGCCAGAAGATTGATTGGGCCAAGTTTTTCAAGCTAGGGTTCAGCGGTAGTTTTTGTGGTTAAGTATGATGGATCATTAAGATTATGCGTTGACTATAGGGAGTTAAATAAAGTGACCATCAAGAATAAGTATCCTTTGCCGCGAATTGACGATCTCTTTGATCAGTTGAATGGAGCTACGGTGTTTTCTCAAATGGATCTTGCTACATGATTCCATCAGTTAAGAATCGCCGAAGATAGTATTCCTTTAACTGCTTTCAGAGGCCCGGATTTATTTTATCAATGGTTAGTTATGCCATTTGGATTAACCAACGCACCTGCGTATTTTGTTGATTTGATGAACTGTGTCTTCAGAAATATTCTGAACAAGTTCTTCTTGGTTTTCATTGACGATATCTTAATCTTTTCAAAGGCAGAAGAAGAGCACCGATATCATCTTAAAGTGGTATTAGAGACTCTAAGGACGAATGTATTAAAGGCGAAGTTTTCTAAATGTCATTTCTAGCAATCTGAAGTTAGATTCTTAGGGCATAGTGTAAATGGAGATGGTATTTCTGTAGACCCAATCAAGGTTGAGGCAATGCAACAATGGAAGTAGCCCAAAACACCAACAAAGGTCCGTAGTTTCTTGGGATTCGTGGGATATTATAGGAGGTTTATCAAAGATTTTTCTAAGATTTCATCTCATCTGACTAAGCTGACAAAGAAGGGTGAGAAATTTATATAGATTCCGAAATGTGAAGAATCATTCAAGGAGTTAAATAAGAAATTGACAGAAGCATCAGTTCTTGCTATTCCCGATGGGAAAAGTAAATTTGAGGTTTATACTGATGCTTGTGGTGTAGGACTCGGTGCACTACTAATGCAGCATTGACGAGTGGTTGCGTATGCTAGTAGACAATTAAAGATTCATGAGAAGAATTACGCTACACACGATCTAGAGTTATTGGCAGTTGTTTTTGCATTAAAAATGTGGAGGCACTACCTGTTTGGAGGGAAGTTCGAGCTTTTCACAGATCACAAACCACTCAAGTATCTGTTTTCTCAAAAAGATCTCAACCTGAGGCAATAGAGATGGTTGGAATTCCTTGCATCATATGACCTGGATATTATCTATACGCCAGGGAAAGCAAATGTCATAGTAGACATTTTGAGCTGAAATGCGATCTTATCTCTTCTAGAAGCTACCCCAGTGCAACAAGGGAGGATAATGGCAAATCAACGGAGTGATGAGAATCTAGAGAAGTTAACTCAAGGGGTCATAAAAGGAGGGGAGTCAGATTTTGAAGTGGATGACCAAGGTATTCTCAGAATAAATGGAAGGTTGTGTGTCCCTGATGTCGATGGATTAAGGCAAGAAGTTTTGGCAGAATGCCATAAATCAAAGCTGAGTATTCATCCAGGAGTACACAAGATGTATAGAGATATGAGGCGAGTATTTTGGTGGCCTGGGATGAAGAAAGATATTGTGGCCCATATAAATCAGTGTCTATGCTGCCAGCAAATAAAGGGTGATAACCAGAAGACAACAGGACTACTGAAACCTTTGGAGATTCCTAATTGGAAGTGCGAAATGATATCAATGGATTTCATCGATGGTTTACACAAGACCAGAAAAGGATATGAAGGAGTTCGGGTGATAGTAGATCGACTGATGAAGAGTGCGCATTTTATTCTGGTGAAACCAACTCAGACTGCAGCTTCGTTGGCCAATATTTTTATAAGGGAGATTGTACGATTACATGGAGTCCCAGTGAGTATTATAAGTGATAGAGACCCTATCTTCACCAGCAAATTTTGGGAGGCACTCCAAACAACTTTGGGAACTAAGATGAATTTAAGTACTGCTTATCATCCCCAAACAGACGGCCAGACAGAAAGGGTAAATAGGATATTAGAAGACCTATTGAGAGCGTGTATTCTTGACTTTGGAGGATCGGTGGAGGATCACCTACATCTAGTTGAATTCTCCTACAACAACAGCTACCAAGTAAGTATAGGCATGGCACCATATGAAGCTCTCTATGGCTGACCGTGCAGAGAACCAACTTGTTGGGTAGAGTTTGGAAATAAACTCGTTCTCGGACCAGATATGATTCGAGAAGCAACTGAGAAGGTGGAGTTAGTTAAAAGACGAATGAAGAAGGCCCAGGATCGACAAAAAAGCTAAGCAGACAAAAGGCGAAGGGATCTGAATTTTTCTGTTGGGGATTTTGTGTTTGTAAAGATTTCACCAATCAAAGGAACAATCAGATTTGGTAAGACAGGGAAGTTAGCTCCACGAGATGTGGGACCTTTCCGTGTTCTTGAGAAGGTCGGATCTCTTGCTTACAGGGTAGAATTACCTGAGAGAATGGCAGGGATTCACAATGTTTTTCATGTATCTCATCTCCGCAAATGTGTTCACGGCCCATCTTTAATCTTGGAACCATCGGTTCAAGAGGATCTTGAAATTGAATCGAAATTGACTGTAGTTAGATATCCAGTCTATGTAGTGAATAAAGAAGAAAAGCAACTTCGGAATAAGGTCGTGAAGCTACTCAAGATACAATGGAGTGAGAATCCATATGACTGTACTTGGGAAACGAAGAAGCACATCAAGGAGTTCTATCCAGATTTTGTTGTGAATTAGGTGTTAGCTATCCTATGTTTGTTTTGGATGTATCTATGATGGTATTATATGACTTGTATGAATGTTATCTTTTGTCTGGAAATGGAATTTGTGTTTTCATCTCTATGGATTATGGATGTTATGAGGACTCAACATTCGTAGGACTTATGAACCCTTTCAGTTTACTATCACTTGTACTGAAATCTGTTCTTTGTTGCTTTTCCAGATGGCACCGATCTTTAAGAGGACGGCTAGGAAGAAACTGACTCCATTACAGAGATTGAGACTGCACACTGGCATCAGTATTCATGAGCTTGTAGGTACTTAGGATGATGAAGGGATTAGACGATATGTAGACACTGAGGAGTCGGGCATATACCAGGGAGAGTCTTCCATTGAGGAGGACAGTAGGGACCTTCCTCAGGAGTCCAGTTATGAGGGAGATGATGATCAGGGGGAGTACTATGTAGGTGAGGGAGCAGATGGTGGAGATGATGGAGATGATGACAGCAGTAGAGATGACAGAGATGATGATGGTATGGATGATGAGGAACCTGAGGAGGATCTGGAGGAGGAGCCAGAGGAGGATCCGGAGGAGGATATTCAACTTGAGGACATACCACTTGCTCAGCCACAGCCTAAGGAGGATATTCCACTTGCGCAGCCAGAGTTAGAGCCATGGGTTCAGTCACCACCAGCACCTATGGATGGACAGTTAGTTGTCCTATTGGAATAGCTAGCTCAGGAGATGGCGCAGTATCTGGCTAATGGAGGACTTATGGAGCCACTTATGGATCATGATATGGGGGTACCTATAGATTATGATATGGATTATGCTTACCCGGATATGATGCTACACCCACCTTCTCCTATTGAGGTCATAGAGCTCTCAGATGATGAAGTCCCTGAGGAGATCGAGGAGGCAGTTGAGGTGATCGAGATATCCGACAGTGAGGATGTAATTAGCATTTCAGATAGTGAGGATGTGATTAGCATTTCAGACAGTAAGGTTGTGATTAGCATTTCTGATGATGAGGATGTGGTTATCATCTCAGATAACGACGAGATGATCATCATTCCGATGACTAGGATATCATAGAGAATAGTAGCAGTTCTGAGTAGGTCAGACAGTTTGGATGATGTTGTATATATAGTAGTAGTATGGCAGATAAGTATATTATAGTAGTCTATAACTCGATACTAGTCGAGTATAGTACTTGTATTTTGCTGTAGTCAGTTTGACGTATGGTATGATATATATATACATATATATATATTATCTTTTGCTTATCTTCTATTTACAAATTTCGAGGACGAAATTTTTATAAGGGGGTAGATTGTAAAATGACTCGGTTTTCACATCAATTGTAAACACGAACATTGTTTGATTTTGAGTATGCATTTACAAATATAATTTTAAATCAAGCCTTTAAAATGTTTTAAAACATGTCAAAGGTAAGTTTGCATTTTCTCTTATGTATATGATAGCATATTTAAAAGGAGTTGTTTAAATTCATGTTTTTAAATGTATGTTAAATAACACTTTTGCATAGCAATTTTTAAAATGCCATTTCCTTTGAAAAACACTTGCTCATATTTTTTAAAGCTTTAAAACCTTAGTTTAGTAAACTCCTTGCTTTTAAACATGATTAAACACCTTGCCTAAACCATGATTTAGGCATCTCCTTATGTTCTTATACAAATGCAAGAAAATATGTGAATTTTTGTATGCATTTACAATTGAAAACATGTATTGTCTAATCCTTTTCAAACTCATGATCTCATAGATGTGATTGCAAATAAAATATCATGGAAATTATTTGCATTTTTATATATGCATTGAAACAAGAACTTGTATTGTCAAAATTCCCTTTTCAAATCTTGTTCTCATCCATGATCTCATAACATACACCATAGATCTTGCTAGCAAATAAGATCTCAAGCAAATTATTGGCATTTATATATGCATTGAAACAAGAACATGTACGGTCAAAATCTCTTTCACTTCATGATCTCTTCATGAAGCACATACATGATGGATCATGCTAGCAAGTAGGACTTTTAGGAAGATTTTTAGGCACATGATAAAATCATTTTTGGTGAGAACAATTTCAGTTTTTAAAATCTGTTTATTTCCTTTCATTTGATTTGCTGAAAATACAATTCTTGTTTCATTTTATCAAAACCTTGGCTATGTTGTCAATGAACACATGCATAAAAAGATCTACAAAATCATGAATTGACACCATCATCTTACCTATGCTAGTTGATTTCAAACCATAGATTTTCCTATGTATTTTTCTATGAATATGCATCACATGCCATAGATTTTCATGTACAAAATTTTCAGATTTTCTCTCTGCTTGGAAGGCAAGCATGTATTTAAAATAAATTCATGTAAAATTGAATATGACATATAAAACATATGGTTTGAAAGCTAAATATTTTCTGAGCAGTTATGGTACCTAAATCATCACAATATTTTGTAAAAAACTAGGTAAAAGATTTAAGAAAGCATAGTGGTACAAAGAACATTTAATGAGATACTTCTTTGAAGGCTAACGAGAAGGATGTAGTACAATGGTATAGGGTATTTCAGGTGGTATCTAGGCTGCAAATGACATGTGAATTGATGAGAGAATGTAAGGATTTTGAGAGAGAAAAACAGTTTTTAATATGGTCTTTCATTTGTCAAGAAAAGCTGATTTTCTGTTTTCACATCATGCATTAAATGCACCTATATTTTACCATTTTCTCACCACTATATAAGGACCTACCCATGCACCCATTTTACTCACACAAACACACAACAATTCAAAGGGTTTTCAGTAGGAGAAAGCAAGGGTTCTTAGCATATAAGGTGAGTAAACTTGCATTCTATTTTTTGTTTTTAATTACTGCAGTTTTGATGTTTGAACTAGGAAATGATCTTGGATTTCTTTTATGATCTTACTCAAGTAACCTTTCATGTATGGTTTGATTGTTTGTTATGGTGTAGTGATCATTGATTTGTATGTGAAAACCTTAAATGTCCTATGTAGAGAAGTGCATTGACAGTTTTGTGTTTATCAGACCCTGTTATATAGTGTAAAGCTTGACAAATACAAGTGGATCTGAGTTAAGGGCTTTGAGTTAAGGTATCACGCTTTTTTTAAACACTTGACATGATCATTCAAGTGTTCATAAGTGAAATCCTTTTGGCAAAAACCTCACTGTTATTTTGAAAATAAAACAACAGTATGCCCTCTGTTCCAAAATTTCAAGGTGGAAATTCAAATGATTTAAAAATGGGTTTTGATTACATAACCATAACATGGAAACCAAATGATGATTTTTAAAATCGAAATCAAGAATTTTAAGTGAGTAAATCTCGAGAATTTAAATGATGGCAGAAAGTTCAACTTTGGTGAACTTCCGGCGCATCACTTGACTTGGGGTGATGGTGTTCGGCCTGAAGAAGCATGGAGGGAGGTGAATCATAGGAAATATATAAATTAAATTTTTAAATGCATAGATTTTGTGAAATCAATAAAAATAGGTTTTAAAACTGGTTTTTGTGTCCCATGGATTGGGGCCGAACTGCTCGGAGGTGAAGGGACTAGGGGGGTGCGGTCCAGGGGAATTGGTGCGTCCGGGTTGGGTGGTGGCGCGGCCAGGAAGCGGTGGTGACTGATGGTCGAGGGAAGGAGGTGTGGGGTTGTTTTTGAATGATGGGGTTTTGGGTTTAAAAAAGGGACACGGCCATTTTACTGTTCAGGCCAAGGTTGGTGACTGGGAGGTGGCGACATGGTCTGGTGGTGGAGGGTGACGTGTGGCAACGGCCATTGGTGGCTGGAGGGGGCCCACGTGGCTGTGCACGTGCATAGCCATGGCACGGGAAAGAAAGAAGAAGAAGAAGGAGAGGGGACCTTGGTACTATGGCAAATGATCGGCCAAGTGGTACTTGACTAAAAACATGGGAACTGGCCGAGTTTTCACATGTACACACTAATGTTTTTAAACCTAGTATTTTGTCTAACATGGTACTTGGTCGAAAACGTAGGATCTGGACTGGTTTTCGTGAATGCACACTAGTGTTTTTAAACCTGGTACTTTATCAAATGGGTACTTTGCTGTTTTAAGCTAAAAACAAAGGTTTTTAAATATATTTTAAATTTAAATTAGTTTAAATTAATTTTGGACTAAATAAAATAAGAAATTAAACATTTAAAAAATAATACTTTTTATTTAATTAAAGGAAAAAGTGAATCGGGATTTGGTTTTCGTCAGAAGTTGAAACCCAATACCGAAACTATAAATTTTACTAAATTATAAATTTAGTTTATAATTTAAATTAATATTTATTTGTTAATAAAAATATTCTTATTTTAACATACAAGTGATAAGAAGACGTATGTAACACATACACTGAATTTGACCGTTTAACTGTAATCTCAAAATGCAAGAAACTTGTCATGTACAGTTCAGTATTCGGTGAAATAAGAACTGTAAAGTATTTTTAATCGTGTTAGATTAATAAATTAAAAAGAATATTCGTTAATCAATTCGAAGAGACCGAAATTAAGGTTTCACTTCGATTTGATTATACGCTGTACGTCCAAGATTTTAATTTTGAAGACGGCGTTAGACAAGGACTATTTTCAAATAGTACCTTCGGTTTGTTCAAACCCAGAACAACTTGTATGGACGAGTGTCTGACAAAGTAATTCTAACTGATCACGTACGCTGATCTTTTCAAACGTATTTATATGGTGGCAGAGGAATTCGTTTCTCTCGCCGTATGCCTATAATATATTTTTGAGGAAGTCAATTAGTGATCGGGAAGTTTTGACGATGTGGCATTCAAAGAAAATAATCGGTGATGATAACGTAAGTCTAGCCTCAAGCCTCACACCCAGGAGATGACAAAAATCGGGCAGGTAGCATGGCTATGTGGGTCGCTCCCATTAGGGTGCAACATCACCTATCTAGAGAAATTCCTTTTGTTTCTTAATCTATCGATTATGCCATTCGGGAATGGTTGCCGTACGCAAACATTGGTGATATAAATTCGATACACTCAAGAGAAGTGAGTGGTCGGTCATGTGAGGGCCGGGTTGCAAGACATTCTTGTTGAACCCAGGTGTGTTTGCCTCTGGAGATACATCGTCGGAAGGTGGTCCCATACCTTGACATTGTTGGAAATCAAATTTCCATAAGTACCAAGCGGTTTTTATTTTGTATACTATATAGGAGAATGTGAGATGCAAGCATTCTTCTAGATTCTAAATTATTTGAGAAAACCAAATAGACATTATAATAATATCTGGTTTAAAGTATACAAAGTGTTTTGATCTCATAAGGTAAAAACCCGCTCCATATTCACAGCGTGGTCTTATGAGATATTTTCTCTAAACTGTTTTAAATTGTTTACTCATACTAGTCCCCTGATTGACCCGGAGTTTATTTTTCTGTGTTTCCCTTAAACTTTTGGGTATTTATAACACTTGTTATGAATAGACAAGTGACTCGGGATGTATAAACTTGTGAAGCTGAATGAAGATTATCAGTGTGCTGGTCTACCTACCTTACCTACTGTATAATTATAAGTCTGCAAGTTAGTCGTAAATGATATGTATAATTAATGATGTACCATGAAATGGTTGTATCACTAAACCTATGATGTTCTGATGTAATATGTACTGCTGGGTAATATTATAAATTATTATCTTTTGTGAAAATTCCGCTTTATCTTCTATATATCCTTATTCTCATTAATGGCACGACTTCCGATGTGTTCGAAAGTTGGGTCATTACATATATATTGGCTTTGGAGCTGATGTTAGCCTTACTCCCAAATATGGGACTAAAAATAATATGACAAATTCATATTCACTTATATGTATTACAACACTCCCCCTTGAATATGCGTATGTAAAGATGATAAGATTAATTGTCTCATTAAAAACCTTTTTTACGAAAAACCCTGTGGGAAAAATCATAAAAAAGGAAAAGAGTACAATTTTTATTTCATCTCTAGGAAACATATTGACAATGTTCCAATAAGGGTTGATACTTCTGGATCAAAATAATTCCCCGTTAAAAACCTTACTAATAAAAACCCAATGGGAAAAATATTAGTGAAGGAAAAGAGTGCATTACAGCATAATATATGCTCCCCCTGATTCGTAACGCATTATTCAAATAGTTTGGTGATGCAAGCTGCGTATACCAATTTTATATATCGTTTTCTACAATGTTGATTATGGAAGTGCCTTCGTGAATAGATATGCTGGATTTTCTTTGCTTCTATCTTATTGTCCTTCTGAAGCTCATGTGTGAAAAAAGAATTTAGGAGAAATATGTTTTGTCCTATCACCCTTGATATATATCACGCTTGAATCTGAGCTATGCATGCTGCATTGTCTTCATAAATAATAGTTGATCTTTCTGTAGTTGAGGGAAGTTGACAAGTGCTTCGAATATGTTCAATTAATGACCTTAACCAAACACATTCTCGACTCGCTTGTTTTGTAGTGCTAGAATTTCAGAATGATTGGATGATGTTGCTACCAATGTTTGTTTTGTAGATCTTCATGAAATAGTTGCATTGTTGTTTGTAAACACATATCCAGTTTATGATTTTGCTTTATGTGGATCAGAAAGCTAACTTTAACACTCCTCCTTGAATATGTGTCTTCAAATTCTTGGATGCTCTTATAGTAGCTTGAAATTATCCCCCTTGAAAAATTATTGCTCCCCCTCATAGATATTGTTATATTAAAATGATATTTCTTATAAGAGTTTGATACTTTAGGATCGATGTAAAGCCTCATTAAAACCTTACTAAGAAAAACCCTTTAGGAAAAAATCTTAGTGAAGGAAAAAGAGTACAAAAACATATTTTCTATAATTTACCACATTAAATGTAGAATGATACTTCTGGATCAATATAATTCTTCAGTAAAAACCTTACAAAGGAAAACCCAGTGGGAAAAACCTTAGTTAAGGATAAAAATACAGATTAACTTAAATAACATATTTTAGATGTTATTCCTTGATGTGGTGCTTGATTCTTCTAGATCAATATAATGCCTCGTTACAACTTTCAATATTACTTTGAGGATGATACTTCTGGATCAATATAATATCTCATTAGAACTTTACTAAGAAAAAACCGGTGGGAAAAATCTTAGTTAAAGAAAAAGAGGCATACTTTTTGATATCTCAATCTCGTTATAGATACTTCTGGATCCATAAATATATATCTCATTGATAATATTACTTAAACAAATCTTGTATAGAAAATAAACTCAAGAGATAATAATCTTTACTGTTCATACTTCCGATGTTCATTATTTATTAACATTTGCCTCATTAAAACCTTCACAATGGAAAACCCTATGGGAAAAAACCAAAGTGAAGGAAAAAGAGTACAACATCACAAGAAAATTCTTAATGAACTTTTCTTAAAAGACTTTTGTGTGCATTTTCATGCTTCAGGCATGTTTTCTTATTTAAAACACCTTTTGTTTGCGCTTGCTTGCTATACACTTAGAGTGTTTATAATTTTGTGCTTTAATCAGGTTTGCACAGTGCAATAAATTTGTAATGAACAATAATAGTTTCATTATAGCAATGCTTATAAGCAGGAAGTAATCTACTCATCTTGAATTATATCGAGATTTTCATTACAACAATACTTAGAAGCATGTTGTAATTTATATTCTATGATCTTTGCATTCTTTATAATCACTAAAGTTATTTATGTTCTTCAGGAACCTGTACACTTCAATGAATTTTACATATCGCAACTATACTCAAAAGTATATTATGTTTCATTACAACAATACTTAAAAGCAGGAAATAATCTACTCATCATGAATTATATCATGATTTTCATTATAACAATACTTAAAAGAATGTTGGAATCAACTTTCTTTGTTCTTTATATTCTATATAACCAACAAAGTAGTTTATGTTCTTCGGGAACTAATATTCTTTCATCATTTAGTGTGATTTAACAAATATTCATAATTTCAAGGTTTATTCACTACTTTGTGGACTACAGGACCACATTTCCCAATTAGATAAGGATTCATGATGGCCAATCATGATTTAACATAAGCGCTTTACTTTTTATAAATTTATCATCGATGATTATATATTGTCAGTTCTTGATATAATTTACTGAGATCTCTTTATTTATCTATTCTAGGTACCTAAACCAATTCTGGGGTAATTTGACAATTATGTCATGGATCTCTTCAAGAGACTCCTTAGGTGTTTAAGAACACTCACCTCCTTCATCTGGCATCTTTATTAGTTACTTCAAAAGTGTCTCAAACTGACTTTTAAACCAGTCTGTAAATGTGGTTTATGCATTTTGATCCTTTAGGGATTCAATATATTGAATCAAGTCTACAAGGGATATTATTTATAATCTATTCGTGTGTCTATTATACTGATACTCAAAATGAAATTGTAACTCTTTATCCTCCCCCTCAATGTTGACAAACATTGTCACACTAAATAATCATCATCATGAGATTCTCATTTTGATGCGTTATCACATTGTTGCTGGCAAGTATATTATATGTATATTAGTTGTTGGAGGATAACCCTTTAATTAGTCGATAAGATGCATTCATCATTTTTTTATTACTTATTCTCTTTCATTGATTTAGCAATATTAGACGATTTTCTTATTATATAGGTTATTTGAATACACATATGACTTCAGGTCATTCAACATTCATGTTGACTGCAATTTAAATCACTAAATAATATTTGTGCATAATCTATAAAATATGCTTATAACAATCTTTAGATTGTTAGTTAAATATTTACAGATTAAATACGTGCGTCCACATATTATAAATTTGCATAGTCTTTGTAACGACCCGTATTTTTAGCAGTTAAATATTTAATTTAGTTTATTTGTTTTAAATATTTTATTTGGAATATTAATGGATTTTAATATTTAATTCATTATTTATATGAAGTTTGAATGATATATATTTATATAATTATAAAACGAGATCGAAATAGTGCGGTAGTTCGTAAAATGGAGTTTTGAACTTCAATTGAATATACAGGATCCGATATTAGTCGGATTTCTGTGAAACAAGAAACGTTGGAATCGGATTGATAATAATGTTCATATGAAAGAGAAAAATTTAGATTTCGTGTTATAGATTGTTAGTTATGGATAAATCAAAATACGAAGTCGCTTTGGAAATCGCTATTCAATTATAGGCCTTTAAAATAGCCATTTTTCCAAACAGAGTCTGTTTTCAATGAAATTAGTTCTATTGGAACCGTATCGTTAAACTATTGTAAGAAAATCAAATTGCATGGCAAACTGATGTCGTACGTGACCAAGGTAGCCATAAACGCCCGTTTATTTTATATAGCGCGTAATTAAATTAATTTAATTTAATAGAGAGATATATGAGTGTAACATGAGCAGACGATCGAATTAAGCCACGAAACTAGTTCCATTGAGTTCATATCGTCGATTAGAGTTAGGATAGGTATATAGTTTGTTATTTTTGGAGACTGGGTAATTTGGTGTCAAAAATGGCATTGCGGTGCGTGTAAAAATAGCGTACCGGGAAACAGTCTCAGAATGCGACGAAACTAGTGTCGTTGGGTTCGTATTAATTAATTATTGTAGGATTTTAAAGTTTTAAGTTGATTGGATTTATTTAGTGATCGTGGAAAATTTAAACGCGGGTTTTTCACTGGTTTTATAAAGGATTTTTTTGCAAACGATGTTTGAATTCGACGAAACCAGTCCCATTAGGTTCAGGATATTTTTCTATGTTAGGATTAGTTTTTTTATCAGAAAACGGAAGTCAATTGTGGTTAGTTTTAAGAGTTACTTCACGGTGAAGTTTCGTTTAATAATATAATTTTTAAATCCAACCCTATAAATACCACAACTAAAGTCAATACCCTAATCCACATCTGCGCACGGTCAATTTTCCACAGCGCTTCCATCTACAAATTCTATGGCCGATATTCACCTGATCTTCCCATCCAATTTTTTTCTCGATCCATCACTTATTTGGAAAATCTCGAACACCGAAACTGTAAAGTACAGTGAGAACTTGTCAGTGATCGGTTATGATCAGTTATTTCGAACAAGAGAGAAGGGATTTTGCCTCGAAGGGCACTGCATTTCAGGTGGGTTCCGGAGCCATTAAAGGCGTCGAGTTGGCAGAACCTGGGGTCGATTGTCATCGCCATCGAAAAGCTTCGCGGGGAGTCATCGGATCAGACTCCGATCATCTGAATTGGTTGCGGCGGTTGGAGGAAGTTGTGGGCGTGGAGTTTTGTTTTTGGTCGATGCTGAAGGAAAACGCGAGAGGAACGAGTACTTCCTGAAGCTATCGCGGTTTTAAAGGATGGAGGACATATTGACTTGGATTGAAACAAACATGGTGGAAGCCTGTAAGAATGTGTGATGGTATCGGTGCAATAAAGAACTGGAACAAAAGGAAGGAAGGAAGAGTGATCGTTCTGGCCTGGTTTTTCTCGTTGGGTGCGGTTCTGATGAAGAGGCAGCATAGTCTGATGATGGGTATTGGGAGCCTGAAGACAACACGAGCGTTACAGTGGGGAAGGGTCATCCAGTAAAAAGGTTTTAATCCTACGATTTAGTTTAATAATTGGCCATTAAGATTAGTTTTAGTTAATTAAAACATTTTATGAAATTTCAAATTTGTGCAGAGCATAAAGATGCTTGAATGAGGAGAGCAAAGGAAATTGTCGGGCGAGGGTTTCAAAACGAGTAGTGTAATTAGTATAGTTTAAATGAATAATTAGGAGTTAATTAATTAATAAATATTAAATATGTATTAACGTAAAATGTGGATTTGTGCAGGATATAGTAGTTGGGTGGTTGGAACAGTGAAAGAATACTGTTGGGACGTCACTACCTGAACAATGACATTAGAAAAAATAGTGTGGACCTATAATGTTTATAGTAAGATGATCAAACTAAATTAACGCTTAGTTAAGTGATAATTATATTAGTTAAAAAAGGTTAATTTAAAATTATATTAACATTAAACCTTAATATACATTCCTTTGTTTGCAGAATGGGTATAGAACGAAAATCAAAATGGAGAAAAGGTGGTTGGCTTGATTCTGAAAATTTGAAAGCAGTAGGAACATGTCAGAACCGTGAAGTAGGAGACGATTATCCTAAACGCAATTGACATTTTTTTATTTAGTTAATTAAGAGTGATTATAAACTTAAGGTTTAATTAATTTAAGTTAAAATTATAATTAAGAGGGTAATTAATGATTTAAATTAGGTTATGTAAAACTTTTACCCTTGTTAATAGAGTTTAACGAAACGAGTTATAATAGAATCATGGTGGCGAGCACGACAATATAGAGCAGTACTGGACCAAATTGGAATCAACCAGAGTTTTTAATTAAATTAAACGACTGTTTAATTTAATTAAAACGAGCTGTTAACAATGGAAGCAAATCAAGGTGAGTTAAACTCACTCAGTTTTCGCATTTATATTTTATATAAATTGGGTTTTTATTTTGTGTGCTCTGTTTGCTATGGTTGACTGTTTGCAAGTTATATATTTAATTGTTGATTTAACTGATGAAATTAAATCGTCGTTTAATTTCACTGAAATACCAAATCGTTATTCTATCAATTGGTTCCAATAAAGGTAACTTACCTTGATTGGTTATGTTTATAAAATAAACGTGTTTGAATTGTTTGAATGATTTGAATTGCTTGTGCATTGGTTGGTGTTAATGGTCGTTATTTATTGTTATTAGTTAAATGAAACTGGATGATCTGTTTGAAGATAACCATTTGAATACAGGGAAGAACAGGTTGGAGGGATCCAACCGGGTTCCTCAAATATATTATCTATTTTCATATATGAACTGATCTGATGGGGTGATTGATTTGATTATTGCTTGTTAACTAAAAATTCAACATCTGTGTAGTTTAAACCAATGGGCGCAATTGGTTGAGTATTTGGCAACATATGGCCTATAAAATCAATTGTTTTATAAATGTTGATTTACCGTCAAGCAAATCGATAGAGATGAAGTTATAATATTTTATAACTGGAGATAGATTTTGAAATATATTATTTTGAAAATAATTTAATAAAAAGGAAATAATTTTTTTAATTTATTGTAAATTGATTTTTAAAAGTCAATTCTGATGTTGATCAGATTTGAAATTGTGAGAATAAGGAAATTAACCTAATGGTTAAGTTTGGATAATTGTTTTGATAAGGAACAATTCAAATGGAATATTTAAATTAATTATATTTTTAATTAATTTAAATTAAGAACAAATTGGAATTTAGTTAATGAGATAACCTTGTTTTGAGTTGGATAAATCGACCGTTTTGTATTGGGATTGGTTATAAATTAGTGTGTTTTGAATAAAATAGTTAATGAATATTATTTAACTTTAATAAGGTTTTAAAAGAAAATTACTACTTATTTTAGTCAACAAAGGAATTAACAACATCTACAGTAGTTAATGATCTAAGTAAACATTCTAATTAATAATAATTTAGTGAATTGCTTTTTAATGGGAATTCATTTAAATCGAAGTGGAAACGAAGTCTAGTTGAATGGCGAAAGGAGTTCATGTACGGGTTTTATATTTAAAACCCAAATTGGTATAACAAAGTTATAAAAGGAATTTTAAGTGAGTACCATAGCTTGAAATATAATGTCGCTTAATTATTTGAGTTAAGTCAAAGGAGATTGGGATAAAAGGGTTCTATATAACCAAAGTTATATAAAAAAGGTTTGAGGGATTATATCGTAAATTTTAAAATTAACGTTACTTATAAATTGGATTAAGTAAGAAGGAGGGAATTTAAAATAAGATTTCCCAAGTAAGAATGGGTGAATGGATTTAAAAGAAATTAGTAAAGGTGAATTTGGTGAAAGCAGTAGGTCGTAGGATTTAATAACCAAATCCGAATTATAGATGAGTTTGGCTAAAGAGATCGAGTTAAAAGTGATGTTTTATAAAGAAGTTACTTAACTATTTAATTAAGAAGAATAAGCATATCCGAGAAGAGATTTTCAAAGCGTAAGAGGGTTTTAGGAAACCATATTTTGAATAAATTAGTGAAATGGGATTTGTATCGATATTGGAATACATTATCGGATTTTGGATTACAACTCGTATTTACCTTAAGATATGAACATTGTTGATTAAGGTCTGAGAGGTAATTAAAATACCCCAACTTAAACGACTTCAGGATTATCTGAGGGTGGTATTAGTTGTAATGGTAAAAGAGGTTAGTAAACTTTTATTATTTCATTAGATAAATGATAAAGCAACATTTTGATGAAGATTTGAAAAGAAAAATTTATATAATGAGAATCCCAAGGAAAGGGAAATAAAAAGGGAATTGGATTACGTGAAATTATAATGACATTTTCAAGTTAGAAAGGAAAAGTAAAGTTGAGTTTATTCTATCAGAATAAGCATTTGTATTGTTTCAAGCAATGAAGTAGATGAAATTTCGTAACATCGTTGTACGAGTAATAAGTTAAAATGATTTCCTAATATTATAATAACGTGGCTAATGTTTGAAAGTGAGAATAGACAACTGAGTATGATATAGGATTTCCTATGCATAAAAATAAATTGTTTAAAGAATAATCTTATGAAGCAAAACTATATTTATAATATCGAATGATTTAAGAGTTTTGAATTTACATTTGTTTAATTAAAAGGCCAACTGACGCTGAATATTGAAGCAGTGAACTCACTGGATTGTCATGATTGAATCACTAATTATTTTGATAATTAAGTCACCGACTATCAAATCTGTCCAATACGATTGTTGATATGGAAAGACCGGGATCGAATTATTTTCGAAAACCATTCCGATCAACAAATACGTGAAGATATCATAAGATGATCGAGATGGAGCATTGAAGACTGTGGATCTTCATTAAACGGAAGAACTACTAATAATCTATGGGATTACAACCAGAGATGAACTGTGGCTCTATCATGGTTGAAATCAATGGATTGCAAGGACTTCTCTCTACTGATCCATGGGGTGATTCCTATGTTGGACGTAGTAGGAGAGTACCTTCGGCTCATCCTGTTCTTGGATGACTTGTATGGACGAGTGTCTGGCAGAGTATTTCCAAAGGAGTTACGTACGTTGATTTCTTCAAACGTACTATAGTTGGTAGCGGAGAGGGGCAATTCTCTTAGCTTAACTACTAGAGTATTTTTGTGGTTGTAAATTAGTGATATCTGGTGGGTCTGACGATGTGACATTCAAAGTGAATGGTGGCCAGATGTTCTAAAAGTATGTATAGCCTCAGGCCTCATCAACTGGGAAATGACAAAAATCAGGCAGGCAGCATGGCTATGTGGGTCGCTCCCATTAGGGTGTATAACCACCTATCAAGAGAAATTCCTTTTGCTTCTTTAATCTATTTCGATGCTGTCCCTTTTCGAGAAACGGTGGGTTTGAGCCCAACCGTTGGTGATATACATTTGATACACTCAAGTGAAATGAGTGGTAAGTCATGTGAGAGCCGAGTTGCAAGACGTTCTTGTTAAACCCAGTGTATTCGCCTCTAGAGATACATTATCGGCGGGTGTCCCATACCTTGTCATAGTCGGAATCCAATCTGCAATAAGAGCCCGTGGTTTTGATTGTATACTATATATGTGGAGCGTGAGATGCAAGTGTTCCGCTAGATTAATATTTACTTGTATTTAGACACTATTATAATATCAGAAAAGATATTGATATCAAAAATGTTTTGGGTTATCGTAAGGTAAAACCATCCGTATTTATGTGTGGATTTGGTCTTACGATTATCCTTTCTTTTGAAAAGATTTTAACTTTAAAATCAAGTTGGATGATTCCCTTTATAGCTTTACGAGTTTTTCTCATTCTGGTTCACCAGACGGACCCGGTGTTTTGTAAATGCTCGGGTTAGACCGGGGTGTACAGGTCCAGGTTATCGGATGCTGCGAAGTCCAGAGACGAGCTAGAATGTTCAGACATATGATATCTAGTGTTTATTCCGTTGTGTGACTGTATATGAGGACAAATTATTATCTGTAGTGACCCGAAAATCCGGTCCAATTTGAGCTGACTAAATAACACAAGTCCAACCCCAAATTGCACTAGAAATTCAAGAAACTAATAGAAAGAAGATAGAGGGTGAGGATAGATAAGATAGAACTAGTAGAATAGAAGAAGAAGAAGAACATCATCATCAGAGTAACACGAATCTCACAGCGGAACGAATAAAATATAACATAACTTTTGAAATACAAAGTTATAACTGTTTATACATACCATTTTCAGAGTACAACATATAATATCATAGCAGAATAAATAATAGCTACCGACTGCTGAAGCCTCCTGCTCCAAGCTCTCCAAGTGCATCTGTAAATCCCGACTACTTGACTGCCCGTACAAATTTAGGCACCCAAGAGTTTAGGGAAAACAAAACAAATAAACTCCGGGTCAGTCATGTGACTGGTGTGAGTAAACTCAAATCATTTAAACAGGTATATGATATCTCATAAGACCACGCCGTGAATACGGAACGGGTTTTTCCCTTATGAGAATCCAAACATCTTTGAAAAGCAATATCATTCTGATATTATGATAATGTCTAAATACAAATAGATATCAGTCTAGTAGAAACGCTTGCATCTCACGTTCTACATATATAGTATACAATCAAAATCGCAGGTGCGTATTGGATGATTGGGTTTCCAACTATGACAAGGTATGGATCCACCTTCCGATCAGTGTACTCTAGGAACGATACACTGGAGTTCAACAAGAACATCTTGCAACTCAGCCACACATGACCGACCACTCATTTCGCTTGAGTGTATCGAATGTACATCACCAACGGTTGGGATCAGCAACCGTTCCCGTAAATATATATGGGACAGCATTGATAGATTAAAGAAGCAAATGAATACTCTCTAGATAGGTGATTATACACCCTACTTCGGTGCGACCGACTTAGCCATGCTGCCTGCCCGATTTCTGTCATTTACCGGATGTGAGGCTAGAAGCTACGCTTACCTTCCATTCATTTATAACACGATCACTTTGAATGCCACATTATCAAATCCGTTAATCATTAGTTGGATCTGCACAAATAGATTCTGGATATTATGCGAAGGGAATAAATCCGTTGGCCACCATATATATTTGTACAGTCCAACTCTTTTGATCATTGGAACTATTCTGTCAGACATTCGTCCATATACGTTCATTCTGGGACTGAACGAAACCGAAGGCACTATTCTGTAAACAGGACAGCCCTTGCACTTTACTCCGTCTTCAATTTCTTCATCGTATTTGATCACAACGCTTATGTCGATACGGAGTGGTTCTTCGGATAATAATCCAACCGGTCTCTCCATATTAACAACGTAAAATGGTCAAAATTTCGATAGTCTGTGATTTAACTATCAAATGAAAATATGTCGGTGTACAAACAACGATCTTAATTCCAAATGGAATTATCGATCAAATCATCCAACATATAAATATATATGTATTCATATTTCCTTATTTTCTAAAATTAGAAAATATATGTTTTCAACATTTGAAAAACATTTCCAATCCTCATTTACGCATCACTACCATTCCACAACTATTAGTCCCTGACTGTAAACTAGCAAGAGAACAATTCTCTAAGTATAAACCCCGAAGGCCGAAACCAACATCAGATCAACACTCAGAAAAATATTCAACTTACCAATCTCTAGTCAGTTTCTAATTTTTGTTTAACTTCACTTCTTAATTTCTATATTCGATTAACCCCTTTTTATAAACTACGTTTTCCGTTACAACTATTTCCCTTTTTACAACTTCTATTTACCGTTACAAATATTTCCTATTTACGACTTCTATTTACCGTTACAAATATTCCTTATTTACAACTTCTATTTACCGTTACAAATATTTCCTATTTACAACTTCTATTTGTTTTCTAAATAAATATTCCTTATTCCTATTTATTTTCTAAATAAATATTCTCCTTTTCAATTCTATTTATTTTCTAAATAAATACCCCTTTTATAAAACTCTATTCGTTTTATAAATACTTCCTTTTATGAAACCGTGTTCGTTTTATAAATACTCTATTTTCAAATTGTTTCCTTTTATAAAATCGGTTGATTTTATAAAATTCCTTTATTTCAAAATACATTGAAATGTTCCTTTTTACAACTCAAGGTTTCTTATGATATTCAAAATATCAAACAACGATGATCAATATCGTTCTAACATCCATAATCAATAACAGATTATAAATCACAACATATATCACAATATATGAAAACAGTAAAATAATTGTTGAGGAACCCAGTCGGATTCCTCCAACCTGTCTCCCTGCATCCACAGATGTTACACAGTATAATATATATCATATTTCATTTTTGAAATGAAATATCCTGCTGTACAGAACCATATTTGATTAACAGTACATAGATTAACTATAACTACGTTTTCAATCAAATCTATTTAACAGTCCAGTTTAACAATCAATATACAGCAGTCAATAAATAAAGTACAATTTATATAAAAATATAAATTGAGGAGAGTTAGTGAGTTTTACTCACTTTGTCCGTTAACCATTAAATAACGCGTTACGGTCGTTGTTTCGGATATCTGCTGTCGTTCACGCTTTCTGTTTCACCGAGGACACACCGTTCTTCACCAATGTCCTTCATTAGGCCGAACCCTCAGCTATTCACGTTCCAGGTTTCTGCTCATCTTGTACACTGCTTTTGAATTCCATAATACTGCTATCCTTGGATTGGCTAAAAGCCCTTGTCTGTCATTAAAACTCTAAAGGCTTCAGGAAACCCGAGATTTTGAATTCCATAAGTAATCAAACTAGTTTTGTTTACTGAATTTAATTACTGCAATTTCGTCTTTGTCGTTCATCCCGAGATTTTGCATGCTTTCATAACACCCGCTTCAAGAGCCAAATCGAAAACATTATAACATAAACAAAACTAGTTTATTCAAACTCCTCCTCTCAAAATACTGTCTTCTGCCTTCAGGAAGCCCACATACTTTACACACGCGTTACTCCCTTACTATCCCTTCTTCAGTCCATTCCCATCTCAGTATCTTATTCCCTATTTCATTTTGAAATCTTCACTGCTCCCTCTTTTCAGACTCTCCTACAGTCTGCCGGAACACTGGCCTACATCGCCAGAGCCACCACCTTCAGCTCAACTCCGCCCCGGACCATTTACCACCCTTTACAGCTCGCGAGATCCAGGCCTTCCACCATTCCGGAACTTCCGAGCTTCCCCTGCTCTCTCTTCTCTCCATACTACAGTCAAACCCCTATTGTCCTTCGCGTTGTTAACTCGCGCGGCCATCTACAATAGAACCCACGAACCTTGTTGGCCTCAACCTCAAGAAAAACAGTGCGCCCTCACTCTTATGCATACCATGGTGAAGCTCTAGATCCTACGAGTTTAATAAATCTAACATTGTATGATTTCATCAACTACAGCTCCACATTTAATTGAATGAAGAAATGGTAAAGTGGCGGCCTCATTTATTTGCTATAGAAAGATAAAATATTAGGTCTTAACAAAGAGGGAGGGTTACTTATAGAGTTTGCTTTAGATATTTTGAGGAAGAGAACTAAAACACGTGTATCAGCAGAGGGCCACAAGAATGAGCACTAATGTGTTCGACGTACTAATAGCTGTTCATTCAATTTGTTACTTATTTAGTAACAAATAAAAAGGCAATTCGTGCATGACATTTCGCTTTGTAGTTCGCACTGTATTGAGAACTACTAATATAGTGGTTATATTTTTGATTTGTAGATATATGTGTGTGTGTATGGTTATACGGAATTCATTCCACAAAATTGAATATGTTATACGGTCTGCTATAGACAGAAGCAACCATACCGGTTTGACCAGCAATACCTCAGGGTCCCAAAAATGTAATAATACCGGTAGATGAACTCATATTGTGAAACCTCGAAATGTCGATACAGGGTGCCAAATACTCCAAATAAAAAGTTGCTTATTTAATTAATTAAAAATTACCATAAAATTCTAAAAATTAAATTATCACTATTTCCCAAAAGAACCTTGTCTAAATTCAAACCCGATCTCTAGTTATATCGAATAAATCGTTACGGTCGATAAACGATTCTATAGCGACTATTCTAAAATTTGATTTGGACATATCTCAAAATCTACACGACGAAATCCTGATTTTTCTCTTCCACTAGAAAGATATACTCCACCAGCTCCGTGCGTTTCTTGTTTCACAGAAATCCGATTTAAAACGAACTCTGTATATTCAGTTGAAGTTCGAATCGCCAAATTACGAACTGCAGTGCCATTTCGAGCTCGAATTATAATTATATTATAATTCCACCTTCTAACGTCAACGATTAAATAATATATTCGTTATTTAAATAATTAAATAAGTTAATTATTACACTATCAAATATCCGGGTCATTACATTATCACTGTCCAGATGTGTGATACACTCCGATGATTGTAAGTATTTTAAAAACTCTCAGTAAAGTTTTATTTCTATACTATATTTTGTTCCGCTGCGATGTGAGACTCTGATTCTGTGTTGTGGTGTTTCTTCTTTTTCTTCTTCTATTCTAATATTTCTTTCTCTCTTATCTCACCCTCTAATTTCTTTCTAATAACTATCCAGTGTTTTCGGTGTTTGGATAGTCGGCATGAGTTACGGTAATTGTATTTATGTCAATTTTCGGGGTCGAAAATCCTTGGGTCGTTATAGTGGTATTAGAGCTATTGGTTTAGTAATAACCTTGGCTCTGTCGTAAAACTCGATAGAGATTAGGTTAGTAATACCCTAGATCAAGATTGTGTGTGTATATAGGAGAGCGTATTTGTAAATTTTATATACAAATGTTTTGTATTGTGTTTGTTGATTGGTTCAAGTGTTGAAAAGCATAGAACTGGCAATGGGTACAGTATTGTTTTGAAAAGGGGGTAAACAAAATAATTTTACCCAAATTATATTCTTGTGAAAAAAAGAAATAATTTTATTAAATTATTGAGATATTAGTGTGTTTGATCGATTTTGAATGGAATTTAAATCGGATTGAAAATTTGAATTGAAACTTAACCTGGCTAAGTGTAATTAATCGAGAATAACATCAAAATCAAATAAAATAGATTTGGAAATTGGAATTTGAATTAATAATAATCAAATAGAAATAAATCGGGTATTAACCGATTGATGTTCAAATATGTGAAACCAAAATAAAATATTATTATTGAATATAAATTCAATTAATTTGGTTATGTATTATTTGTTGATTGTGAATTGTTTGTTATTGGATGATAGTTTGTTTGAATGGGAATAATCAACAATTTATTGGAGCTAAATGGATTGTAAACTGAATAATAAATTCCGGTATAATTAAACTGAAATGAAACCGCAAATGAATTGAATATATGATTTAACCCTATATTTGATAATGAATTGATGGTATCCGTTTGATTTTGGTAATTGGTGTGGTTATATGGTTGATTAGAGAAATATTATTTTAGAATTTCATATATTTATTACTTATATGTGAATTGAGTTCAGTACAGGTGTCATATCACTAGGCAGATTGATATTGGTTAAGTAAATCGCATATACGTTGAGCAGATATGCTTAATAGTGCTCGTAAAAGGTACGCCTACGCTAAAATATGAAATTTGGGGTTTTGATTTTTGTTTTCTGACCGTGTAGGTCGATGTATATATATTATTTATTCCGGCGATATCGCAGATGTCACTCCATGCAGGGGAGACTCTGCTGAATTTTTTGGGGAATTTAAGCTGATAGAATTTTTTTTGATATTCTTAAAAATATTTATATATGATATTGAATTAGTTTTTGATTTAAAATAAATTGCATTTGGAAATTAATAGATTTGTAACGTTCTTTCTTACCTTAACAATTTCGAGGACGAAATTATTTTAAGGGGGGAAGAATGTAACGACCCGTATTTTTAGCAGTCAAATATTTAATTTAGTTTACTTGTTTTAAATATTTTATTTGGAATATTAATGGATTTTAATATTTAATTCGTTATTTAAATGAAGTTTGAACGAGATATATTTATATAATTATAAAATGAGCTCGAAATGGCGCGGTAGTTCGTAAAACAGAGTTTTGAACTTCAGTTGAATATACAAGATCCGATATTAGTTGGATTTCTGTGAAACAAGAAACGTGGGAACCATATTGATAATTATGTTCATATGAAAGAGAAAAATTCAGATTTCGTGTAATAGATTGTTAGTTATAGCTAAATCAAAATTTGAAATACTTGCTATGGAAATCGCTATTTAATTATAGGCCTTTAAAATGGCCATTTTTGCAAACAGAGTCCGTTTTCGATGAAATTAGTTTTATTGGAACCGTATCGTTAAACAAATGTAAGAAAATCAAATTGCATGGCAAATTGATGTCGTATGTGACCACGGTAGCTGTAAACGCCCGTTCATTTTATATGGCGCGTAATTAAATTAATTTAATTTAATAGAGAGATATATGAGTGTAACTTGAGCAGACGATCGAAACCAGTTCTGTTGAGTTCGTATCGTCGATTAGAGTAAGGATAGGTATATAGTTTGTTATTTTGAAGCCTGGGTAATTCGGTGTCAAAAATGGCATTACGGTGCATATAAAAATAGCGTACCGGGAAAAGTCTCAGAATGCAACGAAATTAGTGTCGTTGGGTTCGTATTAATTAATTATTGTAGGATTTTAAAGTTTCAATTTGATTGGATTTATTTAGTGATCGTGGAAAATTTAAACCTGTGTTTTTCGCTAGTTTTATAAAGGAATTTTTTGCAAACGATGTCGGAATTCGACGAAACCAGTCCCATTAGGTCCGGAATATTTTTGAATGGTAGGATTAGTTTTTTATCAGAAAATAGAAGTCAATTGTGGTTAGTTTTAAGAGTTACTTCACTGTGAAGTTTCGTTTAATAATATAATATTTAAATCTAACCCTATAAATACCACAACTAAAGTCAATACCCTAATTCACATCTGCGCACGGTCAATTTTCCACAGCGCCTCCATCTACAAATTCTACGGTCGATATTCACCTGATCTTCCCATTCAATTTTTTTTCGATCCATCACTTATTTGGAAAATCTCGAACACCAAAACCGTAAAGCACAACGAGAACTTGTCATGGATCGGTTATGATCAGTTATTTCGAACTGGAGAAAAGGGATTTTGCCTCGAAGGGCGCTACGTTTCAGGTGGGTTCCGGAGCAATTAAAGGCATCAAGTTGGCAGAACCTGGAGTTGACTGTCAGCGCCGTCGAGAAGCTTTATGGGGAGTCATCCGATCAGACTCCGATCTTCTGAATTGGTTGCGGCGGTTGGAGGAAGTTATGGGCGTGGAGTTTTGTTTTTGGTTCGATGCTGAAGGAAAACGCGAGAGGAACGAGTACTTCCTGAAGCCATCGCTGTTGTAAAGGATGGAGGACATATTGACTTGGATTGAAACAAACATGGTGGAAGCCTGGAAGGGTGTGTGGTGGTATCAGTGCAACAAAGAACTGGAACAAAAGGAAGGAAGGAAGAGTGATCGTTCTGGCCAGGTTTTCTCGCTGGGTGCGGTTCTGATGAAGAGGCAGCGTAGACTAATGATGGGTATTGGGAGCCTGAAGACAACGCGAGCGTTACAGTAGGGAAGGCTCGTCCAGTAAAAGGGTTTTAATCCTGCGATTTAGTTTAATAATTGGCTATTAAGATTAGTTTTAATTAATTAAAATATCTTATTGAAATAATTTTCAAATTTGTGCAGAGCAGAAAGATGCTAGAATGAAGAGAACAAAGGAAATTGTCGGACCAGGGTTTCAAAATGAGTAATGTAATTAGTATAGTTTAAATGAATAATTAGGAGTTGATTAAATTATCAAATATTAAATATGTATTAACGTAAAATGTGGATTTGTGCAGGATATAGCAGTTGGGTGTTGGAACAGTGAAAGAATAATGTTGGTACATCACTACCTGAATAATGACATTAGAAAAAATAGTGTGGACCTATAATGTTTATAGTAAGATGATCAAACTAAATTAATGCTTAGTTAAGTGATAATTATATTAGTTAAAAACCCGTTAATTTAAAATTATATTAACCTTAAACCTTAATATACATTCCTTTGTTTGCAGAATGGGTATAGAACGAAAATCAAAATGGAGAAAAGGTGGTTGGCTTGACTCTGAAAATTTGAAAGCAGTAGGAACATGTCAGAACCGTCAAGTAGGAGATGATTATCCAAAACGTAATTGACATTTTTTTTATTTAGTTAATTATGAGTGGTTATAAAGTTAGGATTTAATTAATTTAAATTATAATTATAATTAAGAGGGCAGTTAATGATTTAAATTAAGTTGTGTATAACTTTTACCGTTGTTAACAGAGTTTAACGAAACGAGTTATACTAGAATCATGGTAACGAGCACGACAATATGGAGCAGTACTGACCAAGTTGGAATCAACCAGAGTTTTTAATTAAATTAAACGACTGTTTAATTTAATTAAAACAAGTTGTTAACAATGGAAGCAAATCAAGATGAGTTAAACTCACTCAGTTTTCGCATTTATATTTTATATAAATTGGGTTTTTATTTTGTGTGCTCTGTTTGCTATGGTTGACTGTTTGCTAGTTATATATTTAATTGTTGATTTAACTGATGAAATTAAACCATCGTTTAATTTCAGTGAAATATCAAAACGTTATTCTAACAATTGGTTCCAATAAAGGTAACTTACCTTGATTGGTCACGTTTATAAAATAAACGTGTTTGAATTGTTTGAATGATTTGAATTGCTTGTGCATTGGTTGGTGTTAATGGTCGTTATTTATTGTTATCAGTATAATGAAACTGAATGATCTGTTTGAAGATAACCATTTGAATACAGGGAAGAACAAGTTGGAGAGATCCAACCGGATTCCTCAAATATATTATTTATTTTCATATATGAACTGATCTGATGGGGTGATTGATTTGATTATTGCTTGTTGACTAAAAGTTCAACATCAGTGTAGTTTAAACCAATGGGCAGTATTGGTTGAGTATTTGGCAAACATATGGCCTATAAAATCAATCGTTTTATAAATGTTGATTTACCATCAGGCAAATCGATAGAGATGAAGTTATAAATTTTTATAACTGGAGATAGATTTTGAAATATATTATTTTGAAAATAAGTTTGTAAAAAGGAAATATTTCTTTTTTAATTTATTGTAAATTGATTTTTAAAAGTCAATTCTGATGTTAATCAGATTTGAAATTGTGAGAATAAGGAAATTAACCTAATGGTTAAGTTTGGATAATTGTTTTGATAAGAAACAATTTAAATGAAATTATTTAAATTAATTATATTTTTAATTAATTTAAATTATGAACGAATTGGAATTTAGTTAATGAGATAACCGTGTTTTGAGTTCGATAAATCAACCATTTTGTATTGGGATTGGTTATAAATTTTGGTGTTTTGAATAAAATAGTTAACGAATATTGTTTAACTTTAACAAGGTTTTAAAAGAAAATTACTACTTATTTTAGTCAATAAAGAAATTAACTACCTCTACAGTAGTTAATGATCTAAGTAAACTATTATTCTAATTAATAATAATTTAGTGAATTATTTTTTTAATGGGAATTCATTTAAAAGGTAATCGAAGTGGAAATGAAGTCTAATTGAATGGCGAAAGGATTTCATGTACGGGTTTTATATTTAAAACCCAAATTGGTATAACAAAGTTATAAAAGGAATTTTAAGTGAGTACCATAGCTTGAAATAAAATGTTGCTTAATTATTTGAGTTAAGTCAAAGGAGATTGGGATAAAAGGGTTATATATAACCAAAGTTATATAAAAATAATAATTGGATTAAGTAAGAAGGAGGGAATTTGAAATAAGATTTCCCAAGTAAGAATGGGTGAATGGATTTGAAAAGAAATTAGTAAAGGTGAATTTGGTGAAAGCAGTGGATCGTAGGATTTGATAGCCAAATCCGAATTATGGATGAGTTTGGTTAAAGAGGTTGAGTTAAAAGTGATGTTTTATAAAGAAGTTACTTAATTATTGAATTAAGAAGAACAAGCATATCCGAGAAGAGGTTTTCAAAGCGTAAGAAGGTTTTATGAAACCATATTCTGTATAAATTTGTGAAATGGGATTTGTATTAATATTGGAATATAGTATCGGGTTTTGGATTACAACTCGTATTTACCTTAAGATATGAACATTGTTGATCAAGGTCTGAGGGTGATATTAGTTGTAATGGTAAAAGAGGTTAGTAAACTTTTATTATTTCATTAGAGAAATGATAAAGCAATGTTTTGATGAAGATTTGAAAAGAAAAATTGATATAATGAGAATCCCAAGGAAAGGGAAATAAAAAGGGAATTGGATTGCGTGAAATTATAACGACATTTTCAAGTTAGAAAGGAAAAGTAAAGTTGAGTTTGTTCTATCAGAATAAGCATTTGTATTGTTTCAAGTAATGAAATAGATGATATTTTGTAACATCATTGTACGAGTAATAAGTTAAAATGATTTCCCAATATTATAATAATGTGGCTAATGTTTTGAAAGTAAGAATAGACAACTGAGTATGATATAGGATTTCTTATGCATAAAAATAAATTGTTTAAAGAATAATCTTATGAAGCAGAACTATATTTATAATATCGAATGATTTAAGAGTTTTGAATTTACATTTGTTTAATTAAAAGGCCAACTGACACTGAATATTGAAGTAGTAAACTCACTGGATTGTCCTGATTGAATCACTGATTATTTTGATAGTTAAATCACCGACTATCAAATCTATCCATTACGATTGTTGATACGGAAAGACCGGGATCGAATTATATTCGAAAACCATTCCGATCAACAAATACATGAAGATATCAGAAGATAATCGAGATTGAGCATTGAAGACTGTGGATCTTCATTAAACGGAAGAACTGCTAATAATCTTTGGGATTACAACCAGAGATGAACTGTGGTTCTATCGTGGTTGAAAACTATGGATTGCAAGGACTTCTCTCTACTGATCCATGGGGTGATTCCTATGTTGGACGTAGTAGGAGAGTACCTTCGACTCATCCTGTTCCTGGATGACTTGTATGGATGAGTGTCTGACAGAGTATTTCCAAAGGAGTTACGTACGTTGATTTCTTCAAATGTACTATAGTTGGTAGCGGAGAGGGGAACTTCTCCCAGCTTAACTACTAGAGTATTTTTATGAACGTCAATTAGTGATATATGGCGGATTTGACGATGTGACATTCAAAGTGAATGGTGACCAGATGTTCTAAAAGTATGTATAGCCTCAGGCCTCATCAACCAGGAAATGAAAAAAATCGGGCAGGCAGCATGGCTATGTGGGTCGCTCCCATTAGGGTGTATAATCACCTACCTAGAGAAATTTCTTTCGCTTCTTTAATCTATTTCGATGCTGTCCCTTTTCGGAAAACGGTGGTCTGAGCCCAACCGTTGGTGATATACATTCGATACACTCAAGCGAAATGAATGGTCGGTCATGTGAGGGCCGAGTTGCAAGACGTTCTTACTGAACCCAGTGTATTCACCTCTAGAGATACACTATCGGCAGGTGGTTCCATACCTTGTCATAGTCGGAATCCAATCTCCAATAAGAGCCCGCGGTTTTGATTGTATACTCTATATGTGGAGCGTGAGATGCAAGCGTTCCACTAGATTGATATTTACTTGTATTTAGACACTATTATAATATCAGAAAAGATATTGATTTCAAAAATGTTTTGGGTTATCGTAGGTAAAAACCGTCTGTATTTATGTGTGGATTTGGTCTTACGATTATCCTTTCTTTTGAAAAGATTTTAACTTTAAAATCAAGTTGGATGATTCCCTTTATAGCTTTACGAGTTTTTCTCACTCTGGTTCACCAGACTGACCCGATGTTTTGTAAATGCTCGGGTTAGACCGAGGTGTACAGGTCCAGGTTATCGGATGCTGCGAATTCCAGAGATGAGCTGGAATGTTCAGACGTATGATATCTAGTGTTTATTCCGTTGTGTGACTGTATATGAGGACAAGTTATTATCACTGTCCAGATGTGTGATGTACTCTGATGATTGTAAGTATTTTAAAAACTCTCAGTAAAGTTTTATTTCTATAATATATTTTGTTCTGCTATGATGTGAGACTCTGATTCTTTGTTATGGTGTTTCTTCTTTTTCTTCTTCTATTCTAATATTTCTTTCTCTCTTATCTCACCCTCTAATTTCTTTCTAATAACTATCCAGTGTTTTCAGTGTTTGGATGGTCGGCATGAGTTACGGTAATTGTATTTATGTCGATTTTCGGGCCGAAAATCCTTGGGTCGTTATAGTCTTTCTCATTTGAGTTAGTGATTTTAGAATAAATTATTACAAAGATCAAACTATTTATTTCAATGTATTGATTAATATCATTACAAATTCTTCAGGATCGTATGATAATGTTCAAAACTTCTGGTTTGAAAACATATCGAACTTCTGGTCCAAATAAATATATGAACAACTTCAAGTTGTTAAGTTGATGGAGTTTTAATATCGCTTCTGCGATATTCCATAAACACCATTTATGGAGTTTTAATACATATTTTTTCTTTTAGGAGAAATTTATGAACTTTTCTACAAATATTTATCACTTTTTTATTATAGAAATATCTTCTGCAGATATTTTATTATTTTCATATAAACGGATCTCTTCTAGAGATATCTTATCATTCCAAATATACAAATATCCTCTAAAGATATTTTGTTATCACCGCTTCTGGGATGAACTTATCTACTCCATACAAACTATTGAAATATCATATCAATATACAAAAATACATATCAAACTTTAAATGCAGTAACGAAATTGTATGCATTATATAAAAAATAAGATTCAAGAAAAGAAATCACTACTTCTGGAGTGTATGATATTCCTTCAGGGAACATAATTTTTTATCTATTTATGTAAAGAATCATAGTTGATCCACCTAAATGATCATGCCAAAGAATCAATTTCTTTGTATCTGTGAGCTTCTAGCTCATGTTTATAAAATGAGATTCAACTATGCCAATTTTGGTAAAGTATAATCTAGTTGAAATTGTACCAATTTTTTCTAAAATAAGCTTCTAGCTTCCAATTTTAGAAATAACATAAAGATATTCTTTGTTGTTTTCATTTATAGTTTCAATATGATATCCATTCATTCTTATATCTTCGAAGATAAGCAGATTTCTTTTAGAATTGCTTGAATATAGTGCATTTTGAATGAATATATGTGTACCATATGGTAACACTAAATGGGCTCTTCCGGACCCTTCAACTATATTGGCTGAACAAACTATAGTTGAAACTCTATATGAAACATTTTCAGATAATTCAGAGAAAAACTTCTGGTTTTCCAATATCGCATGAATAGTTCCACTATCAACCAGATATATATCATCACTTAAACACTGTCGATCCATACTTTTTGAATTAAAAACAATATATCTAGTTAATAACTGAAATAACTTATAAATACAGATAAATGTCCATGGGAATAAACTACTTATCATATCCAACATTACATATTATTTCTGCAATTCCATAAGCACAAACTAAAAAGAAAGGCAAATAAACAAAAGTTTCAAACTAATACATGCTAAAAGGAAATGAAACAAAAAAAATCACATAGTTAGCTTCTGGCTAATTATTACCATCATAGAAACTGCAGGTTCTAAATTTTCCATTTTATAGTAAAAATTACTTTTGCATTCACTTCCGGTGTGCAAAATTTAGATCAGTATTTAGATCTTAACTTAATATGATCTTCAGGATACATTCTTTCTTTATTAAAGTTTTCTTAAGAAACAATAAATTATTTCTTCTAGAAATATAATATGACTATAATAAAACTTCAGGTTTTATCATAATTCATATAATGTTATTATATATTTTTAAATTGAAGCAACTTTTCTAGAAAGTGCCCCTTTTTTCACATATGAGAGTCATATTACTATTTTTCTTCAAGAAAATAGTATTGATTATAAATGTAATGATATCTTCCAATAATAAGTTTCTTCAAGAAATTATTTGTAGCATAAAGTTGGAATATAATGCTTCTTCCTCTTGTTAAAACTTTTCCTTTCATTGATTTTTCAAATCCTTTCCTATTATTGGTCATCTGATATAAGAAAATATTAAATGCAATTATAGGCTTTTATGTTTTATTTCATGTTTCTCAATTGAATATGAACTTCAGGTTCCTCGTGAACTTCAGGTCCCTCATTTGAAAGGATTTGTATATGAACTTTAGGTCATATGAACTTCAGGTCATTTGCATGTGAACTTCAGGTTCAACCACTCTTGCCTTGTGTTTGGAAGTATGACCGTCTTCTGGTGGTCATAACACTCCTTCAGGGAGTTCCATAAGTGGATAGGATCTTTTCCAGTTAAATATTTAGATCATCGCGGATGTGGCATCTTAAAAATATCAGAGCCTTTGCTTTGTCCTGTTGGGACATAGTATTACCATTTTTAATGGTATCCTCTAAGCGTTGAGATTGTAAATGGATCTTAGTGTTCGACATTTTTGTGAACTACACAACAAAAAATTGCAGATGCTTAATTAAACAAAATTCACATATCAGTATACATGTTCTATAATTAAACTGAATATATTACGGCATGGAATCATAAAAAAAAATATCCAAATCTGCAAGTCTTTCTCTATACACTTACAATGAATTAATTATAATAATGAAATAATACAAACCGTCAAGGAGCCATACACCATATAACAAAAATAATGGTCACGGTAATACATATGTTGGCTAACAAGCAGCTTGCTTGTATTGAAAGATGAAAAAGCATATAAAAGTAAGCCATACATGGAAATGTAACTCTAAATATTTAAAGCATCTCATCTGGCATTAGATTAAATAGTAATCATTAGATTAAATAAGAAGTAGCCTGCAGTTTACATATATGCATACTTATTAGTAATGGCTTCTCTGTTATTGAAGAGATAAAGTAGCAAATGAAGATGTTTTATGTATGGCTTATGGGGTAAAAGATCCATATATAATATTATAAAAAAAATGAATGGATTTTCCTAAAAATATATTTGGTATACAATAATACCAGATCAAATATGAATAGGTTGATATCTAAAAACCAATAAGCTAAAAATAGTTAGATCTAAAAAGTTAGATCCACTGGAACATAATCTAGATCTACAAAAAATATATACATCCATAGATCAAATATTCTCAAATAAAAAATTACTTACATGACAAATTCATAGATGTAGATCTAGAAGATCTCAACAAATAACAATAAAAGAATTTCGTGCTGATAACGTGTTATAAAATAAAATAGAACAGATCATAAAAGAGAAGACATTAGAAAGAACATAAGAGATAAGGGAGAGACCTTTTTATTTCTCATGATTCAGTGTATATAGTTCTATTACATTGGCTCCCTTATATATTGGCTTTGGAGCTGATGTTTGCCTTACTCCCAAAATGTGGGTCTAAAAAAAATATGACAAATGCATATTCACTTATATGTATTACAACAGGAACCGATATATAAGGCTTGTAATGATTATTCAATAGACATTGTAATTAATGCATCATTTAAAGGAGGACAAAATGGGTATTGTAAAAAAGCTTCAGACGGACACAAGTTTTCGAAGGCCCAGTAGAATTAAAAAAAACCGACAAAGTCGGTTTGATAAGATTTTATTCTATAATGCTTTATAGGAAACTCAAATTCTCATTATTTAAAACCTATCCATATGGTTGATTGCAAAAAGAGTATCCTTAAAAGTGATTTCAATCAAAATAAATTTTATCATTTCATACCTGTTTTATCTAAGGTCTAAAAAATTTAATATATGGAAGGAATTTACTGAAAATAATGGCTTCTAGCTTGGACTCTGCATCATTTTTATGTATTTCATTAAACCACTAAACATAATATATATTTATAATTTTCAAATAAAGCAAATGAGTTAATATGATTAATAGTTCTATAATCAGTTTTTATAGACACATACATACATACAATATACATACATACATACATACACACACACACACACACACATATATATATATATATATATATATTATACACATACACACACCATAAATTGCCTGTTAGTAATAATGAACGCTAAAACAGAATATCACACACAATGGAAAAAAGCAATATAAAAGTCCAAAATAAATTAGAAAATCAAATTAGTTGAACCTAGAGGCTTGAGACAGATTGAAAACTAATAAGCTAATAAGAAAAAACTATCCAACTAATGTTCAAATTAAAAAACAAATATATCCAATATAACAGTCTGTTGAAACTATTGCAGTATTTTTAAAGATGAAAAATACTGCATTATATTACTGCCAACATCTCATATGGGCATTAACAATAATCTAAAGCAAAATATTAAAAAAAAATACGTGAAATAAACTTGCATTAATCAATGGATATATTACTATCTTTGTCTTTCTCTTTGAAGTTCAAACAAACTATAAGAAATAATTATTATGACGAACCACTAATAAAATTAGGAAGAATAACAATACATAGAAAATAAAAATAAGAAACATATACATTGCTTTTTTAATTAAAGTCTTTACAGGTAAAATGAAATTAGAACAGCCAAGTACATTAACGTATTTATTGGTTACATATTAGATAGTTTTTTTGGTTAGCTGGCTAGATTTTAAAGTGATCGCAAACACTTATAATTATAACAAATAATAATTACAATATTATTGGAGATTGGTAGTTTACTAGCCTACTAATTCGGTTTTTAAGATGATCGTCCACCACTATCGTAGTTCAAGGTGGTCCGTCCACCATATCTATTTCTAGATGACATGCGAGAAAGTTACTGATTAATAAGTGTAATAACACATGTGAGAAACAAAATAAATAAACATAATCATGATATTTGTATATAAAACAAAATATTTTAATTATGGCTATCTGTTACTATGTCTAAATGATATAATAAAAACATGCCAAATATGAATTTCTTTGCATCTATGACGCCGTTTGATTTGATATTATATACACCTCATCATTACATTTTTGTACTGAATCACCTATATTATATTATATATTTAAGCTTCTTTCAATTTATAATAACTCATATTTAATATAAACATATGTTTTCTTTTTCCTGGAGAGGGCTACACCTTCATTCCTATTTTTGCATGATAGTTTCTTGTATTGCTTCTGTGGTTTAGTTAATTCTTACTTCAAATTTTAGTTTATAACGATTAATAAAAAAATCTAACCTCATTATTAAAAACTTATCCACATGGTTGCTTGCAATAAGGATAGACTTAAAATCTATTTCAATTAGAAAATCTTCAAAATATTAACAATTCATACCATGTTTTATTTAAGGTACGAAGTTTTTTATATTTAGAAGGAATTTACTGCAAATAATGGCTGCTAAATTGGGCAATACATCACTTTTAAGTAATTATTCATTAAACCACTAAACATAATATATATTGACAATTTTCAAACAAAGCAAATGAATAAGTATGATTAGTGGTTCTGTAATCAGTTTATATGTGTACACATAAATTGCCTAACAGTTATGATGAATTTTGAAAGAAAAAGCTTTAATGCTTGAATTCTAGCATTTATAGTTCTTACACTAAATTAAAAGCAATTGTATACATAGTATACTAGTGGAAACTCTAATGTCTGACAGATAACTTAGATTTGAAACAGAAATAAGGGAATACAAAATTATAACATATACTACTAACTAGTTTACACTATAAATTCCAAAGCTCAATGTAAAATCAGATGTCTATGAATTTTAACATAGAGAACTAAGAATTGTATATCACATAGATATCAGAATAAAATTTGAAATCGCATAACTCGTTCTTTTTCTCTTCACAATCGATTATCAATAGCTCAGATCTTCCCCTCTTTTATTTTTCTATATGAAAAACCCCATATCTACAGATCGAAAGTCGTGATTAAATCAGGGTCGATTGTTTATCAAAAGAACTAACTTTATAGCATATTCGCATTGATGTATAATTAGATCGTAGAAATCTAACCTTCGTTAGCTTCGAATAATCTTCCGTATGAGATATTGGAGATATGGAGATTTGAAGCTTTGAGGAGATTAACACAGGCGACCAGCAGATTTAATAAAGTGATTGATTTAGGGTTTTTTGAATTTGATAAGAAGAGGTATCGTGTTTGCTGAAGCGACGAAATATCACGAGATAAAAGGTGAGTGAGAGAAGTGGATGCGTCCATACAGGGACTTAGTCAGTTGATAACTACTAGTCACATTTATTTTGTTAAATGCAAAATTATTTGAGACATAACTATTTTGTTGCTAACTAGTCCTTATATAAACGCAAAAAAGAATGAGGTTTTAAAATCTTGTCTTAAGTTTATCATTTTGTTGCAGTGTGTAAGCTTAACTCCTTTATTGTGTTAACACGGTAAAATGTTGATTTCATAAACAATAACATTTTCGATATATGTTGTGTGCACGCACTTGTGTGTGTGTTATGATTGAGATTTATTCCGAAATATATTTGTAAATATTATTGGCTATAAATATAACCAGTTTGACGCAGCTATACGTAGAGCTATTAGGAGTTGGCCTCCATGAAGAAAGTTGAAAACTAGGGTTTCGTAAAACTACCAACAGATACTACTGGATATGTAACGACCCGTGTTTTTCGACCATTTGAATATGAATATTTAAATTAGTTTTAAATATTATATTGGGAATATTAATGAAATTTAATATTGAATTCGCTATTTAGAACGAAGTTGAACGTTATATATTTATATATAATATAAATCGAGCCTGAAATGGCGCTGCAGTTCGCAATATAGAGTTTTGAACTTCAACTGAGAATACAGGATTCAATATAAGTCGGATTTCTGTGAAACAAGACACGTTGGAACCGTATTGACGATAATTTTCATATGAAAGAGAAAATTCCAGATTTCGTATTATAATTTGATAGTTATGGCCAAATCAAATTTTGAAATAGTCGCTATGGAAAATCGTTATTAAATTATAGGCCTTTGAAATAGCCGTTCTGCAAACGGACTCAGATTTCGGCGAAATCAGTTTCATTAGAACCGTAACGTTAAATTATTGCACGGTGTCAAATTGCATGGAAAACCGATGTCGTATGTGGCCACGGTAGCCATAAACGCCCGTTCAATTTCTATAACGCATATTAATATATATAAAGGGACATTCGAGTGTAACGAGAGCAGACGATCGAACTAGACCACGAAACCAGTTCCGTTGAGTTCGTATCGTCGATTAGAGTCAAGATAGGTATATAGTTTGTTATTTTTAGAGACCGGATAATTTGGTGTTAAAAAGGGTAGTGCGGTACGCGGTAAAAACAGCCTACCGGGGCAACAGTTTCAGAATGCGACGAAATTAGTGTCGTTGGGTTCGTATCAAAAAGTTATTGTCAATGTTCGCAGTTTCAAGTTGATTTGATTTATCTGGTGACCGTGGAAAAATTTAACGCGTGTTCATTTCTGGTTTTATAAAGGAATTTTTTTCATACGATGTCGGAATTCGACGAAACTTGTCTCATTGGGTCCGGAATTACTTTTTACACCAAGATTAGCTTTTTTATCAAAAGATAGAGACCGTACGTGAATTTTGTCGCGTTACTTCGCAGTGAAGTTTCGTTTAAATTAAAATCTAACCCTCCCTGTCCTATGCTTTCAAATCCGGGTACAACATGGCACATGCTTCGGTCCGAACTTATGCAGGCCTCCCCTAAAAAAAAAAAAAACTCTAAACCTATTATGTACCTGATTTCTTGCATCCCAAACCAACATACGTGACTGCCAAACTTTCAAGACCGTGATGGCCAAGTAAACTACCGTGGTGGCCAAACTTCTCTCACATATAAGTACACTGCTTCTTCCCATTTTCCATTCTGTTTCGTTTCTGCTAAAACCGAACCTTCCCCCATCTCGAATTAAAACTCATTTCATTCTTCTCATTCTTCTTCCTCCTCACACACTCGTTCTTCATAAACGAAAGGGCTCCATTAAAACGTGACCTGCAGTACACGGTGGAGTAGCTGACAGCGATGGCGAGCTCGTGACCGTTTCAGTGTGGGTGTGAACGATGTTTTTAAGGAGCGATGGCAAGTGAGGTCCAGTGGAGCGGTTTCTTTTGGTAGTAGAATGGCCTGCGGGTTTTTACTGGTAGGGAGGATGGCCTGAGTTTGGTGAGGCGGCGACATCGTGGATCATGGGGCGGAGTGACCTGCTCTCGTTTTTAGCATGGGTTTGGTGGCTCATAATAAGAAAGAAAAAAGAATGGTATGATGGGTTTTCGCATGCAGCAGGAAGGGGAATAAAGTAAAAAGGAGAAGAAGAAACAATGCGTTAGACCAAAAGGGGATGGGTGAGCTGAAGGGTGTGGTGACTTCATTTGTTGGGTAGTATGGGAGTTTGACGATGGGATCAAGGATGGTGACCGGTTTTGCTTTCAAACCATAACCGCAAAGTGGGATTCCGGAACCAAGCGTGAACGAAGGGGATGGACAAGGTCTTAAGTTGGCTGGTGCTTCCTGAAACGTGAAATGGACGACCAAAAGGAGTAGCAGGTAAGAGAGAAAAGGAATACATAGAAGAAGAAAAAGAACTGTAGCAAAGAAGAAGACGGCACCAGCGAATTGGATCTTGGGCTCAACGGAAAATGGTATGGGCCGTCTAATAATTTTAGTTCAATTTAAATTTTAAATACCAAATTTGGACACGTAAGATTTAGACTTAGTTAATACAAATGGTAGTTAATAGGAGCAAAGAGGACCGGAAGCTTCCATTTCGTATAGCATGTTATTAATAAATGTTAACATGACCTGGGATGTAAATGCACGAAACATGCCTGTATAAAGTAGCGTAAGTAAGTAACGGATAATAGTACCTTAACAGTATATAACGTGCCGGTTATTTACGTTTAAAACCATGAAGTTTGTATGTTAGTTGGAGGTAACTTATCATCTGTAAAATTAAAAGTAGAAGGGTATAGGTAGATCAAAAGCAGTAGTATATATATCATTATTGCACCAAACATTGGTGTGACTGAACAAGGTAATCAACTAACTTTATAATCAACGGTATTTACTTAAGTGAAGTAGATTAGTTGCTTAAATAAGGAATGCCGGTTCATATTTGTTTCCATCAGCCCAAAAGTGATCGGCATGTTTTATATCGTGATGCAAACCAAAGTTGAGTTTTACTGGCCTATCAATGTCAGAACGTTAGATAATAATTAAGTTAATTAGTTTAAATAATTAGGGTTAATTAATTACTACTTAGAGTCAGATAATTTATGTTTAGGTTAAATTGTACTTAGAGTTAATCAAAATATAATTTGGATTTAATAAATTAATTAATCAATTTAATTAAATCATGAAATTAAAATGTGAATAACTTGTTTCACATTTCACCTGAATTAGATGAGACAAAGAGCAATGGAATCGTGATGAAGAGCCGAACATTTTGGAACCGGTCTGGACAGAGCTGGGAACTGCTGTAATTTCTTATCAAATTGAACTCAGTTTAATTTAATTGGAACCCGAACCTCTTTAGCGGCAACGGAATCAAAGTGAGTTAAACTCACTCAGTTACCCTTTTTATATTTTATATAAAAATGGGTGTTTTATTTTGTGTGCCCTGCTTGCCAATGATTGACTGTTTTGCTAATTATCTATTCATCTGTTAGTTTAACTGATGAAATTAAACTGTGTTTAATTTCAGTGAAATACCAAATCGTTATTTTAACGATTGGTTCCAATAAAGGTAACTCACCTTGGTTGGTCACGTTTATTTATAAACGTGTTTAATTGTTTGAATTGTTCTGTTATTTCGTTGATGTTAAATGGTTGTTATTTATCATCAGTTAAATGTGATTGATTTGGTTGTTGTTTATTGACTGGATATTCAACATCTGTTTGGTTAAACCAATGGGTGATATTGGTTAAGTGTTTGGCAGAGTATGGCCTTTAAAAATCAATCGGTTTATAGATATGAATTCACCGTTAGGTAAGTCGATAAAAGTGAAGTTATAAAGTTTATTTTATAACTGGACTCAGATCTTGAAATATATTATTTGAATAAAGTATAAAGGGAATTAAATAAATATTTTATTTATTTAAGACCTTGATTTATGGTTGGTTTATTTTATAAAGTATATGCTGATGTTAATCAGATTTTCAAGTATGAAGATAAGAAATGAATTGAAAGGGTTAAACTTTGATCATTGTTTTGTAAAGAAAACAAATAATTAGAATTTATTTAAATTAATTATATTTTTAAGCAAGGATTGTGGAAATCGGTTAATGAGATAATCAAGTTTTTGAGTTAATTAAATCGACCGTTTGGAATTAGAATTGTTTATCAAGTTAATGTGTTTTGACTAAAATAGTTAAACGAATATTGTTTGAATTTAAATAAGGATTTAGAAGGGATTTAATATTTAATTTAGTTAAAAAAAGGGATTAACTACTAAAGTAGTTAATGTTTGAAATGAGTTATTATTTTAATTAATGATGAATTTAGGAATATATTTTTAAATGGGAATTCATTTAAAAAGTTACCGAATGTGAGATGCAAGCCAATTGAATAGTGAAAGGAAATAAACGTACTCAATTATATGAATTAAGTGAAAGGAGATTACGATAAAAAGGATTTATTATAAACCAGAAGTTTTAAGTGAGATTCAAAGTGTTAAGACGTTAATTTTACGTTAACGTTATTTGAAAACAAGATCTAGTAAAAAGGAGAATTTTAAATGAGATTTCAAAGTGGGAAATTAAATATAGTTATTCGAGATAGAATTAGCCAAACATGATTATTCGGCTAAGTTGCCATTTCGTACGACTGCTAGCGTAATTCGCAGGGCTGCAGATAGCCTACGGCGGTCGAATGTTTCCTGAGGGAATCAGGCGTAACCATTATGATCGCTGTGATCTAGAGTCAAGCGAATGGAGTTAAGACGAATGTTAATTAATCAATTAAAGTTATTCAAATATCGTATTTTTGAATATTAAAAGAATTGGAAGTTTCAATTTAACAAAAAGGAAATTAGTTTGTCAAAGGCCAAGTGATGCTGAATACTGAACCAGTGAACTCATTGGAGTGTCATGATTGAAACACTGTATATTTTGATAGTTAAAACACCGACTATCAAATCTGACAAATACGATTGTTGGTACGGAAAGACCGGGATCGAATGTATATTCGAAAACCATTCTGACCAACAAATGCGTGAAGATCTCAGAAGATGATCGAGATGGAGCATTGAAGACCGTGGATCTTCATAAACGGAAGGACCACTAATGTTCTCTGCCTGGCAAGTAGAGATAAGTTGTGATTCTGTCGTGGTTGGAATCTACGGATTGCAAGGACTTCTCGCTACTGATCCATGGGGTGATTCCTATATGGATGCGGTAGGAGAGTGCCTTCGGTTCATCCTGTTCCTGGATGACGTATATGGACGAATGTCTGACAGAGTATTTCCAAAGGGTCACGTACGTTGATTTCTTCAAACGTACGATAGTTGTTGGCGGGGAATTGCCATTCTCTAGCTTTCAGCTAGAGTATTTTTGTGGACGTCAATTAAGTGATATCTGACGGATCTGACGATGTGGCATTCAAAGTAAATGACGACCAGATGTCAAGAGTTAATTCTGGCCTCAAGCCTCATCAGCCGGGAAAGGACAAAAATCGGGCAGGCAGCATGGCTATGTGGGTCGCTCCCATTAGGGTGTATAATCACCTATCTAGAGGAGATCCTATTGTTTCTTAAATCTATGTTTCGATGCTGTCCCTTGTCGGGAGACGGTTGCTGATCCCAACCGTCGGTGATATACATTCGATACACTCAAGCGAAATGAGTGGTCGGTCATGTGAGGGCCGGGTTGCAAGAAGTTCTTGTTGAACCCAGTGTATTCGTCTCTAGAGATACACTATCGGAAGGTGGACCCATACCTTGTCAAGTTGGAATCCAATCTCCAATAAGCGCCTGCGGTTTTGATTGTATACTATATATGTGGAGCGTGAGATGCAAGCGTTCCACTAGATTGTTATTTACTTGTATTTAGACATTATTATAATATCAGACAAGATATTGGTTTCAAAATGTTTTGGGTTATCGTAAGGTAAAAACCGTCCGTGTTTATGTGTGGATTTGGTCTTACGATTATCCTTTTCCTTTGAAAGGATTTTGAACTCTAAAATCACGATTGGATGATTTACCCTTATTACTGTGCGAGTTTATCTCACTCTGGTTCACCAGACTGACCCGGTGTTTGTAAATGCTCGGGTTAGGCCGGGTTGTACAGGTTCAGGTTACCGACTGCCATGAAGAGACGAGCTGGAAGAGTCCAGACGTATGATATTACTAGTATTCCGCTGTGTGTTGTATGAGGACAGATTATCATTGTCCAGATATTGATGTACTCTGATATTGTAAGTATTTTCAAAGTTCTCAATAAAGATTTACTTCTGTATTATATTTTGTTCCGTTGCGATGTGAGACTCTGGGTTGTGTTGTTTCTTCTTCTTCTATTCTAATATTTCTTTCTTTCTTATCTCACCCTCTAACTTCTTTCTATTAATGATCTGGAATGTTCGATGTCCGAATGGTCAACATGGTAGTTTGATGTTGATTTTCGGAGTCGAAAATCCCGGTTCGTTACAGTGGTATCAGAGCTGGTTGCTTAATTGGTACGGATGATAGGGGGTTCTCGCTTCGCGTTTGGTGGCGAACGGGAGACTCTTACCCCTACATCTCCCGACAATGTGGGTTGGTCGAGTCGAGAGGCTGGCCGTAAAAGCAGTTCTGAGGTATCTCTGTAAGCCACGCTGGGAGGTTAGCCCAGTGCCGAGGGAGGAAAGGATGGTTGAAAAGCCTACTCGAATCCCGGGTTCGTTACAGTGGTATCAGAGCTATTGGTTAAGTAATTACCTTGGCTCTGTGGCGTGACTCAGTAGAGATGGGGTTAGTAATACCCTAGATTGAGTTTGAGTGTATATATACGAGTGAACGTATTTGTAGATTTTATAAAAACTGTTTATATTGTGTTGATTGGTTTGTTGAGTAGTTTATGAATTCTGATCGATACAGTAATGCAAACTGTGTCGATAAGTGTTTCTAAACTCTTGGACAGAATAATTCGACACAGTATGTTTTTGAAAGAGGGTAAATGGAATAATTTTACCCAAATTATATTTTGATATAAAAGAATGATTATTATTTAAAGTGTTATAGTATATTGGATGTGTCGGTTGATTATAATGGTTATATAAATAACCAATTAAAATTCGTATAATATGGAATCAGATGAATTAAATCTGAAATCAAAACCAGAATTGGAATTAAAATTCCTTAAAGGGGGAAGATGATTGCAAATGAACTTGAATTGAATATAGGAGAATTTTTAAAATCCTGGGAGATTTTAAATTTGTTACAAGCATTTGAAAGGGATATTTTGAAATGGATTTCAAAATGAAAGTGTTTAGAACTGGTTTTGAAAGAGATATAGTATTGAACTCACTTTGAAAGCTGGGAAATAACTCTGAGGATGCTGGCCACATCATCAGTGTTCATTTCCGAGTTCTAAGTGACGGATTACTACCTAAGGTTTTGTTTTGAATTGCTTTGAGAAAAACAAGTGGTTTTGAATTCTGTAAAGAAAGGTTTGATTTTTGAAAAAGTTGAGCTGTTTAAAAACTCCCAGTAAAATTGTTGAACAAAAACAAAATTTGATAGAAATTTGTGCAAGCAAATATGGATTGAATTGAAACCAATTAAATGAAAATTGAATCGGGATATGATATATCAAGTAGAATCAGATTTTGAATGGGGAGACAGAGATCTGAAATGGTGTTGGACTGGTAAGTTAAGAGTTGAAATCGATGATGGATGGAAATTGAGTCAAGAGTGGAATTTGGCTTGGACACGTGAAGAATTTAGTTCGAAGGATAAATTGGAATTTCGTTGGGAATGCAATTGTATATGCTGACAAGATAATAGATGGAAAAGATATAATGATATGCCGACAAAAAGGTACACGTTTATTTTTATATGGGTTTGGAGATTTATGAGCCTATTTGGCAAGCCGCTTGGCTGTTTCATTTTCTTTTGATTGGAGAAAGCCTAGAAAGGCGAGTTGGAGTTGTACCGATTGAGCCATACAGAGGAGGTGCTGGCGAAATTTTCGGAAAATTAAGGTGTTAGAAAATTTTCGATATTTTTGAAAATATATATTAACAGTATTGAATTAATTTTGATTTAAAATAAATTGAATTTGAAAATTTATGAGCTTATAACATTCTTTCTTACCTTAGCAATTTCGAGGACGAAATTATTTTAAGGGGGGAAGAATGTAACGACCCGTGTTTTTCGACCATTTGAATATGAATATTTAAATTAGTTTTAAATATTATATTGGGAATATTAATGAAATTTAATATTGAATTCGCTATTTAGAACGAAGTTGAACGTTATATATTTATATATAATATAAATCGAGCCTGAAATGGCGCTGCAGTTCGCAATATAGAGTTTTGAACTTCAACTGAGAATACAGGATTCAATATAAGTCGGATTTCTGTGAAACAAGACACGTTGGAACCGTATTGACGATAATTTTCATATGAAAGAGAAAATTCCAGATTTCGTATTATAATTTGATAGTTATGGCCAAATCAAATTTTGAAATAGTCGCTATGGAAAATCGTTATTAAATTATAGGCCTTTGAAATAGCCGTTCTGCAAACGGACTCAGATTTCGGCGAAATCAGTTTCATTAGAACCGTAACGTTAAATTATTGCACGGTGTCAAATTGCATGGAAAACCGATGTCGTATGTGGCCACGGTAGCCATAAACGCCCGTTCAATTTCTATAACGCATATTAATATATATAAAGGGACATTCGAGTGTAACGAGAGCAGACGATCGAATTAGACCACGAAACCAGTTCCGTTGAGTTCGTATCGTCGATTAGAGTCAAGATAGGTATATAGTTTGTTATTTTTAGAGACCGGATAATTTGGTGTTAAAAAGGGTAGTGCGGTACGCGGTAAAAACAGCCTACCGGGGCAACAGTTTCAGAATGCGACGAAATTAGTGTCGTTGGGTTCGTATCAAAAAGTTATTGTCAATGTTCGCAGTTTCAAGTTGATTTGATTTATCTGGTGACCGTGGAAAAATTTAACGCGTGTTCATTTCTGGTTTTATAAAGGAATTTTTTTCATACGATGTCGGAATTCGACGAAACTTGTCTCATTGGGTCCGGAATTACTTTTTACACCAAGATTAGCTTTTTTATCAAAAGATAGAGACCGTACGTGAATTTTGTCGCGTTACTTCGCAGTGAAGTTTCGTTTAAATTAAAATCTAACCCTCCCTGTCCTATGCTTTCAAATCCGGGTACAACATGGCACATGCTTCGGTCCGAACTTATGCAGGCCTCCCCTAAAAAAAAAAAAAACTCTAAACCTATTATGTACCTGATTTCTTGCATCCCAAACCAACATACGTGACTGCCAAACTTTCAAGACCGTGATGGCCAAGTAAACTACCGTGGTGGCCAAACTTCTCTCACATATAAGTACACTGCTTCTTCCCATTTTCCATTCTGTTTCGTTTCTGCTAAAACCGAACCTTCCCCCATCTCGAATTAAAACTCATTTCATTCTTCTCATTCTTCTTCCTCCTCACACACTCGTTCTTCATAAACGAAAGGGCTCCATTAAAACGTGACCTGCAGTACACGGTGGAGTAGCTGACAGCGATGGCGAGCTCGTGACCGTTTCAGTGTGGGTGTGAACGATGTTTTTAAGGAGCGATGGCAAGTGAGGTCCAGTGGAGCGGTTTCTTTTGGTAGTAGAATGGCCTGCGGGTTTTTACTGGTAGGGAGGATGGCCTGAGTTTGGTGAGGCGGCGACATCGTGGATCATGGGGCGGAGTGACCTGCTCTCGTTTTTAGCATGGGTTTGGTGGCTCATAATAAGAAAGAAAAAAGAATGGTATGATGGGTTTTCGCATGCAGCAGGAAGGGGAATAAAGTAAAAAGGAGAAGAAGAAACAATGCGTTAGACCAAAAGGGGATGGGTGAGCTGAAGGGTGTGGTGACTTCATTTGTTGGGTAGTATGGGAGTTTGACGATGGGATCAAGGATGGTGACCGGTTTTGCTTTCAAACCATAACCGCAAAGTGGGATTCCGGAACCAAGCGTGAACGAAGGGGATGGACAAGGTCTTAAGTTGGCTGGTGCTTCCTGAAACGTGAAATGGACGACCAAAAGGAGTAGCAGGTAAGAGAGAAAAGGAATACATAGAAGAAGAAAAAGAACTGTAGCAAAGAAGAAGACGGCACCAGCGAATTGGATCTTGGGCTCAACGGAAAATGGTATGGGCCGTCTAATAATTTTAGTTCAATTTAAATTTTAAATACCAAATTTGGACACGTAAGATTTAGACTTAGTTAATACAAATGGTAGTTAATAGGAGCAAAGAGGACCGGAAGCTTCCATTTCGTATAGCATGTTATTAATAAATGTTAACATGACCTGGGATGTAAATGCACGAAACATGCCTGTATAAAGTAGCGTAAGTAAGTAACGGATAATAGTACCTTAACAGTATATAACGTGCCGGTTATTTACGTTTAAAACCATGAAGTTTGTATGTTAGTTGGAGGTAACTTATCATCTGTAAAATTAAAAGTAGAAGGGTATAGGTAGATCAAAAGCAGTAGTATATATATCATTATTGCACCAAACATTGGTGTGACTGAACAAGGTAATCAACTAACTTTATAATCAACGGTATTTACTTAAGTGAAGTAGATTAGTTGCTTAAATAAGGAATGCCGGTTCATATTTGTTTCCATCAGCCCAAAAGTGATCGGCATGTTTTATATCGTGATGCAAACCAAAGTTGAGTTTTACTGGCCTATCAATGTCAGAACGTTAGATAATAATTAAGTTAATTAGTTTAAATAATTAGGGTTAATTAATTACTACTTAGAGTCAGATAATTTATGTTTAGGTTAAATTGTACTTAGAGTTAATCAAAATATAATTTGGATTTAATAAATTAATTAATCAATTTAATTAAATCATGAAATTAAAATGTGAATAACTTGTTTCACATTTCACCTGAATTAGATGAGACAAAGAGCAATGGAATCGTGATGAAGAGCCGAACATTTTGGAACCGGTCTGGACAGAGCTGGGAACTGCTGTAATTTCTTATCAAATTGAACTCAGTTTAATTTAATTGGAACCCGAACCTCTTTAGCGGCAACGGAATCAAAGTGAGTTAAACTCACTCAGTTACCCTTTTTATATTTTATATAAAAATGGGTGTTTTATTTTGTGTGCCCTGCTTGCCAATGATTGACTGTTTTGCTAATTATCTATTCATCTGTTAGTTTAACTGATGAAATTAAACTGTGTTTAATTTCAGTGAAATACCAAATCGTTATTTTAACGATTGGTTCCAATAAAGGTAACTCACCTTGGTTGGTCACGTTTATTTATAAACGTGTTTAATTGTTTGAATTGTTCTGTTATTTCGTTGATGTTAAATGGTTGTTATTTATCATCAGTTAAATGTGATTGATTTGGTTGTTGTTTATTGACTGGATATTCAACATCTGTTTGGTTAAACCAATGGGTGATATTGGTTAAGTGTTTGGCAGAGTATGGCCTTTAAAAATCAATCGGTTTATAGATATGAATTCACCGTTAGGTAAGTCGATAAAAGTGAAGTTATAAAGTTTATTTTATAACTGGACTCAGATCTTGAAATATATTATTTGAATAAAGTATAAAGGGAATTAAATAAATATTTTATTTATTTAAGACCTTGATTTATGGTTGGTTTATTTTATAAAGTATATGCTGATGTTAATCAGATTTTCAAGTATGAAGATAAGAAATGAATTGAAAGGGTTAAACTTTGATCATTGTTTTGTAAAGAAAACAAATAATTAGAATTTATTTAAATTAATTATATTTTTAAGCAAGGATTGTGGAAATCGGTTAATGAGATAATCAAGTTTTTGAGTTAATTAAATCGACCGTTTGGAATTAGAATTGTTTATCAAGTTAATGTGTTTTGACTAAAATAGTTAAACGAATATTGTTTGAATTTAAATAAGGATTTAGAAGGGATTTAATATTTAATTTAGTTAAAAAAAGGGATTAACTACTAAAGTAGTTAATGTTTGAAATGAGTTATTATTTTAATTAATGATGAATTTAGGAATATATTTTTAAATGGGAATTCATTTAAAAAGTTACCGAATGTGAGATGCAAGCCAATTGAATAGTGAAAGGAAATAAACGTACTCAATTATATGAATTAAGTGAAAGGAGATTACGATAAAAAGGATTTATTATAAACCAGAAGTTTTAAGTGAGATTCAAAGTGTTAAGACGTTAATTTTACGTTAACGTTATTTGAAAACAAGATCTAGTAAAAAGGAGAATTTTAAATGAGATTTCAAAGTGGGAAATTAAATATAGTTATTCGAGATAGAATTAGCCAAACATGATTATTCGGCTAAGTTGCCATTTCGTACGACTGCTAGCGTAATTCGCAGGGCTGCAGATAGCCTACGGCGGTCGAATGTTTCCTGAGGGAATCAGGCGTAACCATTATGATCGCTGTGATCTAGAGTCAAGCGAATGGAGTTAAGACGAATGTTAATTAATCAATTAAAGTTATTCAAATATCGTATTTTTGAATATTAAAAGAATTGGAAGTTTCAATTTAACAAAAAGGAAATTAGTTTGTCAAAGGCCAAGTGATGCTGAATACTGAACCAGTGAACTCATTGGAGTGTCATGATTGAAACACTGTATATTTTGATAGTTAAAACACCGACTATCAAATCTGACAAATACGATTGTTGGTACGGAAAGACCGGGATCGAATGTATATTCGAAAACCATTCTGACCAACAAATGCGTGAAGATCTCAGAAGATGATCGAGATGGAGCATTGAAGACCGTGGATCTTCATAAACGGAAGGACCACTAATGTTCTCTGCCTGGCAAGTAGAGATAAGTTGTGATTCTGTCGTGGTTGGAATCTACGGATTGCAAGGACTTCTCGCTACTGATCCATGGGGTGATTCCTATATGGATGCGGTAGGAGAGTGCCTTCGGTTCATCCTGTTCCTGGATGACGTATATGGACGAATGTCTGACAGAGTATTTCCAAAGGGTCACGTACGTTGATTTCTTCAAACGTACGATAGTTGTTGGCGGGGAATTGCCATTCTCTAGCTTTCAGCTAGAGTATTTTTGTGGACGTCAATTAAGTGATATCTGACGGATCTGACGATGTGGCATTCAAAGTAAATGACGACCAGATGTCAAGAGTTAATTCTGGCCTCAAGCCTCATCAGCCGGGAAAGGACAAAAATCGGGCAGGCAGCATGGCTATGTGGGTCGCTCCCATTAGGGTGTATAATCACCTATCTAGAGGAGATCCTATTGTTTCTTAAATCTATGTTTCGATGCTGTCCCTTGTCGGGAGACGGTTGCTGATCCCAACCGTCGGTGATATACATTCGATACACTCAAGCGAAATGAGTGGTCGGTCATGTGAGGGCCGGGTTGCAAGAAGTTCTTGTTGAACCCAGTGTATTCGTCTCTAGAGATACACTATCGGAAGGTGGACCCATACCTTGTCAAGTTGGAATCCAATCTCCAATAAGCGCCTGCGGTTTTGATTGTATACTATATATGTGGAGCGTGAGATGCAAGCGTTCCACTAGATTGTTATTTACTTGTATTTAGACATTATTATAATATCAGACAAGATATTGGTTTCAAAATGTTTTGGGTTATCGTAAGGTAAAAACCGTCCGTGTTTATGTGTGGATTTGGTCTTACGATTATCCTTTTCCTTTGAAAGGATTTTGAACTCTAAAATCACGATTGGATGATTTACCCTTATTACTGTGCGAGTTTATCTCACTCTGGTTCACCAGACTGACCCGGTGTTTGTAAATGCTCGGGTTAGGCCGGGTTGTACAGGTTCAGGTTACCGACTGCCATGAAGAGACGAGCTGGAAGAGTCCAGACGTATGATATTACTAGTATTCCGCTGTGTGTTGTATGAGGACAGATTATCATTGTCCAGATATTGATGTACTCTGATATTGTAAGTATTTTCAAAGTTCTCAATAAAGATTTACTTCTGTATTATATTTTGTTCCGTTGCGATGTGAGACTCTGGGTTGTGTTGTTTCTTCTTCTTCTATTCTAATATTTCTTTCTTTCTTATCTCACCCTCTAACTTCTTTCTATTAATGATCTGGAATGTTCGATGTCCGAATGGTCAACATGGTAGTTTGATGTTGATTTTCGGAGTCGAAAATCCCGGTTCGTTACAGGATACAAATAGTTTCATATTCATATTCGCATTCGAAATCATTTTTGAATATTGGATAATTACCCCATTCATGGGCAACCGATGAATCAAGGAACAGATACAGAAATTTTTGGTTAAACATAATTTTTTTCTTCTTCAATCTCGTTGATTATTAATGTGTGAAAAGTAAAAAAATATGATGATAAGAAATAGATTTAAGTGATTAATATGCATTATATGTATATAATATAAAATGTTAACTTGATAAATAATAATGAACATTTTCAGTTATACTAGAATACGTATCATATAAACTATAATCTTAATAAAAAAATCAAATGGATAATTTCAATGTTGATGAATTTGTATCCATTTCATTGGATTTCATATATTTATCCATTAACATGAGACGGATGCTGCTGGAATTCGAATTTTCAGGTGCCCAACGACAAGCTTAGTTTTTTTATTTTATCTGGATTGTTTGTAAAAGATTTATTGAAATTTATAAAGGAAAATGAGGTAAGGAATTGTTATGTTGATTTTATTTTTCTATCTATGTTCTTTAATATTACCAATGTTTTAGAAAATCCTAAAGATAAGGTATTATAGCTTTCTATGTGAATTATATACAAAATAAGTCAAAAACGGAGAAGACGACTATAGAAAAATCGAATAAAAAATTAGAAAATACGAAAATCAAGACTTAAAGACTATTTATACCTTAATAAAGTTCAGAAGTTGAGAAGAATGATAGAAAATGCCATATAATTTTATGGAGAAATAAAAAGGAATAATAATGGATATAAAGACCGTTAGAACCATTTAATAATTTTTGGATAAATACTATGTTTCTACAATGGGCGTTGATCTATTTGCTTGGAGGATGTGAAGACAAATTTGCACAACGAGATGTTGAGGGAAAAGTTAGCAAGCATGAGCATGGAGAATGATTCTGAAAGCCTTATAACACAAAGGGGAAGAAGTAAGAGTATATCCAAATATGGTGGACATAGAGTTAAGTCTGGATCTCAGTCAAAGGGAGCTCGAAAGGGAATTTGTCATTACTGTAGAAAAACTAGACATTATATTGCAAGTTACCCTAAGTTGGAGAATAAAAACAAAGTTGTTCACCAAAAGGCTTCAGCTTCTACTACGGAGACATAAAATTCAAAAAGTAATTGTAGCATTTTTACATCTTCTTCCTCTTCTATGACGAGCACTGTGTGGATCATTGACTCTGGTGCATCCTATTTCATGACACCTGATAGGCACTCTTTTCCACTTATCGTCAGTTTGATGGAGGAGAGGTTCTTATGGGAAATAATACTTCTTGTCACATGGCTGGTATTGGAATATTAAAAAAAAGAATGTCTAATGGTATTATTCGTACTTTATGTGATGACAGACATGTGCTGATTTAAGGCATAGTTTGATATCCATTGGAGCATTGTGCAATTTTGGCTTAAAGTGTGTAATAGAAAAAGATTTATTAAAAATTACAAACGGCTCATTGATAGCGATGAAAGGAGTTAAAGCTAAAAATCTATTTTTGTTGAAGGGTACAACTGATGTTGCGGAGTCTGCTTTGGTTGTTGATTCTGTTGATTTCGAATCTACCAAATTGTGGCTTTTTCATGTGCATCACATTGGAGAGCACAATTTGGAAGTATTGAGAAAACGAGGTTTGATTGATGGTATTCATCATTCAAAACTTGGCTTTTGTGAAAGATGTGTACTTGGAAAATAGACGAATGTTTCTTTTGGTAGTGCAGAGCATATGTCTAAAGATGTTTTAGAGTATGTTCACACTAATGTTTGGTACCCCGCACCATACTTATTTTTTGGAGGAGCCAAGTATTAGTTTCATTTGTTGGTGACTTTTCTAGAAAGGTATGGGTTTACTTTATGAAGTCCAAAGATGAAATTTTTGATAGGTTTCAAAGTTGGAAATCTCTTATTGAGAAGCAGTCTGGTAAGAAGGTGAAGGTTCTTCATTCAGATAATGGTGGTGAATTCACTTCTCAAAATTTCATCAAATTTTGTAAGTCCGAGAGAATCAAAAGTCACTACACCACGGCAAAGGACCCTCAGACAAGTAGGGCTGCAGAGAGAATGAATCAGACTTTGTTGGAAAGAACTCATTGCTTATGTCTTACGCAGGATTAAAGAAGGATTTTGGGAAAAAGCATTATTATGATGGTTTTCCTTATCAACTGCACACCTTCTACCACCATAGATATGAAGACTCCTGAAGAAGTATGGAAGAGAGTGTATGTTTCATATTCCTTTCTCATAGTGTTTGGTTGTCCAGCTTAGGTGCATGAGAGCAAAGGGAAGTTTGATTCAAGATCGCGCAAGTGTATTTTTCTTGGCTATAAGAAAATAATTAAGAGTTATAGGTTGTGGTGTCCTACTACTCAAAAGAATGTTACTACCAGGAATGTTACATTTGATGAGAAGGCTATGTTGAAGGTGGAGCTTTCTTCTTCTATTAATGATGATGTTGAGAGGAAAAATTCAGAATACCAAACATAAGGTAGATCATCGGACTTCCATACGAGTAAAAATGGTGATTCCGTTGAAACCATGGTTGATAAGGAGAGGACGGAGGTTAAATATCAAGGTAGAGCTCAAATTCATACTCGACCAACTAAAGAGAAGAAAAGACCTACATGGCTTGATGATTTTGTGGGATTAAGTATTAAAGACATTGGCTTTGATGACATGATAGCTTATGCATTTAGCATATTTCTTGATGAATCCAGAGACTATAGAGATGCCATTAGTCTAAGGAATCTCGATCTAATCGGGTTCCATTTTTAACAATTTTAACACTTTAAAATCTAGGATCTATGCAAAATAATAAACCGATCATCTATAGAATTTAGGGTTTATACTTGTCGTTCGCGATTCCAAGGATGAACATAACTGAATCGGGTTTCCATTTTCAGATCCGTGAGTGCTTGCGAGAATATAAAGGGTTGAATCGAATCTCAGCCCCCAAAGCAGCGAGCCCCATAAGTAACCACACAAACGTTTCCCCTTCAATGGAATTGAAGAGAGAAAGGAATTTGGTGCTTGCCGCCATTTATTTGTTTTTATTGAAAAGGAAATTACAGTAGGGTTTTTGTTTTTCAATCTTATCTCCTACACATCAGACGTCTCACGTGTGTTTTATAAAGGGAACGCTTTCCTTTATTAATTGAACGCGTACCATAAAATGGGGAACCCACCAATATACCGTTTCAACATTAAATAAAATATCAATAGATTTAATAATTTTTTTATCCAATAAATGTTTACCCTTTATAATATTTTAAATGTGTGACCCTATAGGTTACTATAACGTTGGTAATGATCTTAAATCGTATTTAAATCATAAACAGTGATTGGCATCTAGCAATACGTCACTGCTACCCAAGCTATAATAAGATCAACGATTCAATACAACCTTTCCATGATCAGTGTATCAATGTAATATAATCCTTTTAATCATTATATCCAGGATTAAACTGAAGGCGTGGATCGTATCACCCTCTTAATCATTTAATATGTTTATCTTGATCGATGAGTAGACTATTTAAAACAAATCAATATTTGAGCACGGCCATGCATTTCATAGTCTCACTCAATCAAGAGGCCCATGGATATCACTACGAATATATCATAGGGTTAAATTCCATCTAGATCATTCATAATTTTCATTCGATTCGAGATGTATCCAATAATCACCGTTATCGTTACTCTGTTATGAAATAACTTTAGATGATATCAAAACACAAATATTGTCGAATAAAATTATAATGATTTCAGGTCTGAAGACCATTACATCACTGTCACTGTGAAAACCCGTAACTTCCCCGTAAAGGAAAGCGTCGGATAGTTCGAGAACAAACCACAACAGAACACATACAGAAGAACATTTCATTGTATATTACAACAATGCACCTGATTACAAGAATATACTGAGTATAAATGAATAAATATTACACAGAAATATCAGAGATTTAAATTACATTTAAATACATCGCAGCGGAAAATAATACAATACACAACTAGAAGGAGATATACGGATACAAAGCTTTCCGGATATCGTTCCAGCTGTAAACCAGGATCCTGTGAATATAAATCTGCAAAACCCAAAACTACTAGCTGCCCGTGTCAAAATAAGGGCACCCAGAGTTTAGGTTAAAACAATAAACTCCAGGTCAGTCATGTGACTGGTGTGAGAACTAAAACAGTTATTTATCTTTATTTTCAAAGTTCGGTAAATCAAGGGACCACGCCGTATAACACGGAACGGGTTTCCTCCCAAGAATACCAGTGCATAAAACAAACAACGCAATGCTAAATAAAGAAAAATGAAGCTGTTATAAGACCCAGGTCCCATCACACAATGCAACGCAGCTGAGGATAGGGTTTTCCCTTATAACTGCCAAAGAATGCTTGATACGTTTAAAACAAATCATTTGATACTATTTTAAGTGCATAGTGTATAAAACAACTTCAAATCATAAGTATCAATCATAGGCGGCATGAGTGCCCCATCCCACTATGTCGCCATACTAGGCTCTACAAATAAAACCGCAAATGTCACGTATTTGGAAATTGGATTTCCGTCTATGAACCGAGGCAAAAGATAGTCCTCAACCGATTCGAGACGCTCTAGCCCGCCCCTCAGGACCCAGACTCAGGTGGGCCCTTGGATCCTCAGGGCCAGTCCACCGATGTGGATTAAACTTAAACCCTGGACATGCATTTCCCCGCCCTATGGGGCGTAAACGAGCCAACTAAATGACTCCATCGGTTCGAGAACGACCGATCAATCCGAAGCGCCTCGCAACAGCAACAACCACATAAGTCAAACTCGTCAGGGCGTGTAAAACCACTGACGCCACTTCTAGCTAGAAAGAAATGCATGCCCTCCCTGACGTCCTCTCCCGTTTTTGGTTCATACCGGGTGTGAAACTCGCGAAGCAAACGTTACACAAAGCTACGCCACAAAGGCCGTGCTTTGATCATCACCACAAGACTTTGCTTTTCAACAGAAGCCTCGATCAATTGCCACTTAGGCATGCCACACAGGCAATTCACTCCATGCGTTTGATATCCATCAATATATAACCCTTGAGCTCGTACGTCTCAGAGAAGGGCGTTAAGCAAGAGAATAAATTCTCCGCCGCCAAACAGATATATATTTAATAGAGATCAATCACATGGACTAAAATCCAATGTCAGACACACAGTCCATTTACAAGTCCGTTCTGGGTCTGAACGAAACCGGAGGCACCTAGTACCCCGCATATCCATCGATCTCCAAGTACGTCTGGACGATCACTAACTGTTTCCATCTTCTTGGGTGTACAGCCCAATCAAGATCATCAGTAATTACCCAAACGACGTGAAGACCTCCGGTCTTCGACCATCGTCTTCATCTTCGACTTATCGTCGTATCAGTTATTCAGAATGGGATAAACCCGGTCTTTCCGAATAACTCGCGTATATTTTAAATAAGTGTTACACAAACACAACATACGCCTCATTCCAATTCATCAGTCACTAACCGTAAATTAATCAAGAGAATAATTCCCCAAATATTAACCCCGAAGGCCGAAACCAACATCAGATCAATATTCAGAAAACCATTCTACTTGGCTAACCGACAGTTAGTTTCTAAATTTCACATTCATAGGGAAAGGTTCCCATTAATTTTATCCAAGATAAATTCCTTGAATTTATTCTTTTATCATCTTTTGAACTTCGATTCAACTAGTCGGGATTAACGAAACTTACCGAAGTAATCATTTGTTTTAATTCCCCAATCCCAACCTATTTATCCCATGAAGTAAAACTGGTAATACTTCATATCTAACACCACGGTGTTATCGGTAAATTCAATTACCATTTCACGTTCAAATCTAGTTAAAGATTTAACTATCGCCTGGAGCAAAACTGGTGATACTCCATTCTCGATTATTTCAATCTAATTAAAGATTCATTAAAACTCCACTTAGTTTTAATCGTTAACTGGGTTAAAGAATCCGTGTCATTTAAAACGCGGTTCACGATAAACCCAAAATCACATTCCATTAATTATCGGGTTAAAGAACAAGTGTTATTTAAAACACCGTTCACGATAAACCCAAAAATCAATACCAATTCAGTTCCAATTAAATATAATTTAATTGGTACACTTCATTAAATCTAAATAAAAAGATTTAATCTTTTCTCAACTGGGTTCAAGAACAGTGTTAGTGAAGACACCATTCACGACAAACCCAAATCACATTTGATATTCAATATAAGGCTCTGAATAGAAAATATATCAGCTTATATTCAATATCAAATTCTACGATTAACAAATGTCGTATTGGAAATAACGATATAAATATATATCTTTCAAATTTCCATAACAACATCTGTATAATCACGAATTCCAACATCGAAATATTCCGAAGACAATTTCGATTCAAATCCACTCCAATGCAATCATTGGAAATTCTGGTTATTTTTAAAACCCTTTTCAAATTCAATTTATTTATTTAAAAATAAATAGAATTATATTCTTAGTTCAAAACTAGTTCATTTCGATAAAAATCTATTTTTATCTTTTCAAATATGGAGTTTTTCATCCCAAATCTTCACAAATCATTTCTTATGATTTTACACAAATTATTACTATTTTTAATAATTTTATCAAGGCCCGTACAGTCGATTTCCATCAATGGCCATCGAACTGCACTTACAGCGACCTTTTTCAAATTTGATTTGGACATAATTCCAAATCCAACCGTTAGATTTCTAATTTCTAACATTCGTTAGAAAGCTCTTTTCGATACGAACCCAACGGTTCCGGTTTTAGGAGAATCCGACGGTCGGATCTCCCGTAATGTCCGTTCGAAGTCAATGGTCGAAATTCGCGAACTGCCGCGGCGCGGCGCGTTCTATTCAGGCCATTATATTATATATATATTATATATAATATATACTTCGTCGATTTCTATTTAAAACGAATTATATAAATAGTTTTAAATTCGTTTCAAAAGCAATTTCAACTTCCATTTCAATTCAAATCAAAATTGAATTCTTCTTTATAAATTCGCTTTAAAATTCATTTCTATTCAATTCAAATTTCAATTCAATTTGAATTCATTTCAATTCGCTTTCAATTCAATTTGAATTCGTTTTCAATTCATTTCGAAATCGTTTTCAATTCAATTCATTTCGAAATCGCTTTCAATTCAATTCATTTCGAAATCGCTTAAAATCGATATAAATATCGTTCACGTCAAAATGGCGTCAATCTAGTCAACACGGCTTCATAAATTTCTATTTTCAAATATTCTATTTCAAATATTTCTTTTTCAAAATAGTTGTTATTATCAAAATATTTCGTTCAACACATGACCAATCTCAATGGATGAGTACTGTCAACACATGAACCTTTATTTTATATTGATAAAGATGCAAATTTTATTACTATAAAATATTTCGTTCAACACATGACCAATCTCAATGGATGAGTATTGTCAACACATGAACCTTTATTTTATATTGACAAAGATGTAAATTTTATTACTAAAATATTTCGTTCAACACATGACCAATCTCAATGGATGAGACTGTCAACACATGAACCTTTATTTTATATTGACAAAGATGTAAATTTTATTACTAAAATATTTCGTTCAACACATGACCAATCTCAATGGATGAGACTGTCAACACATGAACCTTTATTTTATAATATTCTTTACTTTCTAAATTGGAATGAGGCCCAATCAATTACCATATAAAGTTAATTATATGGATTTTCATACAACACATGTATATCATAGCATTGAAAAATAATCAACCATCAACCAAAGTGCACTACACTGTATAAGCATCAAATATAGATATCTAACGCTTATAACAGCCTGTCAATCAATCGATCGACATATTTAATCAATCAGGATGAGTGAACTTCAAATTTCATCCCAACACCCGTGTGGGGTTTCAAACAATCAAACACAGATTTTAGTTGTGCAGTTGGGCGATGTGTAAAATTTATCAACCCAATCAATGTCCTTCAAATAGGTGTACATAAACAAACCCTCCGGTTTGTAAATGAATATTTATTTATTCACATTCACGTTTAAAAATTATATTTTTAACGACAAAACATTTATTTCAACATATGAATTTCTATTCAATTCATTTATTCTATAAAATGATATTTTTATTTTTCTAACATACTTTAGAAAATTTCGGCGGCATAACGGCACGATACTAGAAACGGGACAAGGCCTAGCCTTATCCCCGGTCTAGTGAAGGCCCACGCCATTCACACATCAATCAAATCAATTCATTTCACCACACAATTCAATTTCAATCAAATAATCTAACTAATCTATGCAACCAAACAAACAAGTCCATGGTCTGTGGACGATTGTGTCGGGTGCTACTAAGCACCGTCTGCATCCTAGTATGTATATATATAACTAGAAAAAAAGAAATTGAAAGGTGAGAAATTCTCACATAAAGCTATCCAAACATCTTGACTCTTCTTCGCCTCTCCGCCATCTTCGTTGCCCGTATTCTCTACATAGGTAGAAATCGAATTTTTACTTCGATGTTCAATATTAAAAATCATATTTTTACTTCGCTATTCAATATATAAAAATCGATTTTTTACCTCGCTATTCAATACATAAAAATCGAATTTTTACCTCGCTATTCAATATATAAAAATCGAATTTTTACCTCGCTATTCAATATATAAAAATCGAATTTTTACCTCGCTATTCAATATATAAAAATCGAATTTTTACCTCGCTATTCAATATATAAAAATCGAATTTTTATTCCGAAGTTCAATATATAAAAATCATATTTTTACCTCGAAGTTCAATATATAAAAATCATATTTTTATTTCGAAGTTCAATATATAAAAATCATATTTTTATTCCTTTAAAAATATAAAAATCAGTTTTTAAAGTAGATAAAATTCAGTTTTTATAATAAATAAAATTCAGTTTTTATAATAAATAAAATTCAGTTTTTATAATAAATAAAATTCAGTTTTTATAATAAATAAAATTCAGTTTTTATAATAAATAAAATTCAGTTTTTATAATAAATAAAATTCAGTTTTTATAATAAATAAAATTCAGTTTTTATAAATGTCTATATAAAATAAAATAAATAAATTTAAAAACTTACAGGGGGGGCTACTGGTGGTCGGTGGTGACAGCCTAGGAGGCGGCATTGGGGTCTGAGGGGGCGCAGGGGGTCGGGAGCCTCGGAGACGGCGTTGGCAGGCCTGAGGCGGCGGCTTCGAGCTGACCTAGGCCTAGGGGTGTGCGGGTTTTTAACCAGGGAAGGAGGGGAGAGAAAAAAAAGAGGGGCGCGAGCGAGGGGGGAAGATGGTGGCTGGAGGAACCGCCGATGATGGCGCGTCAGGGGGGGCACGATCGTCGTAGTGGCGGCGCTAGGGTTCAGTGGGTTTTTCCCTTTTTCTCTTTTTTTTCTGTTGAATGAAAACGAGAAGGGGGGCCTATATATTTTATTTTTTTAATTAATTTAATTAATTTATCGCAAAAAGTTGACTTTTACATACGACCTCTAAACGAGGCCCACCGCCTGTCGTCCATAGCGTTTCTCCCCCATTCCGAACACAATGGGATATGTATCGCAGGTTGATTCGATCGTTTGAATCAGTTTCCGTTAAATTTACATTTAAATCACTATATTGAATTTTAAACGTGCATTTCAAATTACCGAAGCCACATACCAACCAGAAAAATTTCAAAAAAATATTTTCTAGCTTCGTATTGACGATACGGTCCTAACAAAACTAGTTTCATCGAATTCTGAGACCGTCAGAAAAATGGCCATTTTCCAGTCGATTAAAATCAACTAAAACTGGTCAAACGCGTTTTCCTTTGCCACACTCACATATTGATTCAGAAAATTATGAAATTTGGAATCTAGCAATAACTTTACATCACGGACCCAACAAAACTGGTTTCGTCGAAATCCGAGGTCGTTTGCAAAATGTCCATTTTTAAGGGCCTGAATTCCATAGCGACTATTCAGAATTTTCAACTGGACATATCTTTTGATTCCCGCTATGAAAATTTGATTATTCGGATTCGTTGGAAAGATATTATCAATTAGATCCCATTATTTTTGGTTTCACTAAAATCCGGATTGTTTTGCACCCGGTACACTCAATTGAAGTTTGAAATCGAATTATCGAACTACCACACCATTTTCAATTCTATTAATAATTATATATAATTATTTATATTCTAACGACGACGTATATAATATATACGTTCGAATTATATTCAAAATAAATTTCTCGTCGTTTTTATTTAAAATAATTCATTTTAAATAATCAAAATTCGCTAAAATCGCCAAAAATAAAAATTTTAAACTGGCCCAGATTTTCGGGTTGTTACAGTCACTATGAGAATAACTTATGATACTGTTCATTATATTTTATGTAGTTATCTTACGGTGGGTCAGCCCAATACGCTATTCTCCAATACGTATTTATATCTTGACTTTAATATCACGTATACTAATGATTAATGAGATGTGATCATTAGTCAATAAATATACTAGTCTCAACGTATTATTGTTGTCCTATATAAACAATAAAACTTGACTAGGGACATTTAAGAATTATAATACTTATCATACATTATAATCTCAAATTCAAGTCTTACTCGAACTATATAATTCCTTATTATAATTCTAAGGACTTCTATTATATTAATATTTATATTACGCAGTAAAAATAATATAATAGAATGTTATTTTATTCCAAATAAAACAATAACATCAACAGTGTTATTTATCTCATCAAATGAATATCCTTGAAACACCCCACCTCCGTTAGGGTCACTCTCAAAGGGAATGCCCTAATTTTGGTGGAGGTTTATAAGTACAAGTCACAGATATACAAGACAGATATAAGAACACATATTTGTAAACAGCGGAAGAACAACAAACTTTATTTCATAAAGTCAAATACGTGTTACAACAACATCCTTTTCAAAAAAAAACATAACATAACACTTTCATAATCTGTCTTGAGTACATTATTTAAAGAAGCATAAATAAAATATAGATAAACTGCAAAAGCCCCATAGTGGATTGTCCAAAGCCATAGTTCAAAACAGGAAAGTCCAAGCAATACATTTCTCTTCTTCAAGCTGGATGTTGAGGTAGGTCAGGCTGCTGTGTTCCCTCCCTGAGGACCTGGGGGGGGGGAAACGGAAGAAAGAAGACGAAAGAAAAGTAGAGTCAGACATAAAGCCTGAGTAAGTCTAGTACTATTTTGTCTATGAATAAAGAACTGGGTATGATAAGTATAAACGAGAAGTGGGCATGCACTATAAACTTGGTTAAGTTGTCTAGGGTCGAATATACTATCGTACCCCATGTTAATCTCTGAACCCATATAAACTAGTTTCCCACTGGCACCCCATAATCAGGGTGATGTGATCCATTCTATGATGATCGGCTCCTACTCGCATAGTTACATGTGTCTTACGGCCCCCGATGTCGTAGTTACCTATGCTGGTCCCACCATGGGGTGTATCAAGTCCCATAGTGGCAACCCGACACAACCTTAGAGTGCACAGATATGCTACTGGTGTCCAGTGCCTTATTTTTCTGCGCCGGAGTGTGTGCACGCCCGCACTCCGTTAGAACCTACACTGCTACACCACCGCCGTCGATTTTTGACCTCTTACAATCAGCCCAGTAATCGTGCCCCACCCTGCCTAGTTTCAGGGTATCATGATACACCGTGTAGGGTTACTGCTGAAAAGGGTCCCCCGTTACTAGGTTTTCTATCTCTAGCCAACATGCTAAGTTGGTTAAGTGTTTTCTAACCTAACCCCACCAGTCCGTTTAGTTTAGCATGTTCCATTTTGATTAAGTCTTAGTCCACTTAATCCTAACAATCCTGATTCAGCCTTAATTGTCTTATTAAGGCCCTAACCTCTCACATTAGACAGGTATTGCTGTGGCTGCCTGTTGCCGGTTGGTTCCGGGCAGTCTTACGCCACAACTCAGTCTAACCTCGGGTCCTTATTGGGCTCCATGTTTAACCTCTCACATTGGATAGGTATTGTTGTGACTACTGGACAGCCGGGCGGTTCCGGGCAGGTTTACATCACAACTCAATCCAACCTCGGGTTAAACACATCGTATTTTCTACATTTACATATTTTGTCATTCTTCTTTATTTCTTATATGTAAATATTTGCGGCCCATTATTAAGTTAATGGTGTAAAGGTTACACCAATCATGGGCCCAACCCATACTTGAATTTGGGCCCTTTTACTTTAGTTTTCATTCATTAAATTAATTTAGCCCAACGTTATTTACCCCCGTTTTTACACGTCCGTTTTATGTATATTGGGCTTAGCCTTTTAAAGCCCAATTTAGCCATGCGAAAGGGGAGGCTTATGGCGTAATTACATACACAAAGAGGGGGAAGGTGAGCGCATGAACTTGCATATGACGTTGGAAATACATAATAGAAACTGGTGTACTTGCATAGTGGTAACATAGGTGACATGAATCAAAGCATGTGAACTTGTAATTGAGATATCATTATTGACCCATGAACCTATATTTTTACTTAGGCATAATGTCAAACATAAGCATGGCATAAATACTTTTAGCATAAACATGGCATAATGTCAAACATAAGCATGGCATAAATACTTCTAGCATAAACATGGCATAATGTCAAACATAAGCATGGCATAAATACTTCTATCATAAACATGGCATAATGTCAAACATAAGCATGGCATAAATACTTCTAGCGTAAACATGGCATAATGTCAAACATAAGCATTGCATAAATACTTCTAGCATAAACATGGCATAATGTCAAACATAAGCATGGCATAAATACTTCTAGCATAAACATGGCATAATGTCAAACATAAGCATGGCATAAATACTTCTAGCATAAACATGGCATAATGTCAAACATAAGCATGGCATAAATACTTCTAGCATAAACATGGCATAATGTCAAACATAAGCATGGCATAAATACTTCTAGCATAAACATGGCATAGGTATAGTTAAATTTGTTCATGGCATAAATATAAACAAGTCATGTTCATAAGGTTTCTACATGTTTACAAAGAGGATACTTTGTTACTAACACAAAAGCATAGTTCAACTTAATTAAATTTAATCACATAACGATGGTATACTTATGCATAAATATTCCTAATCATGGTGTTTGCTTTTAACTTGCAAAAAAAAGGATTTTTGTGTCTAACTTAGCCATGTCTCACATATGTCATCATATAATTCTTTTAAACAAGATAGACTTAATCATGAATTTCAATTATGCCCAATATCATTCATAGCCTAGCCATATTCATAAGTTTTGCAAAAGCATGACTTAATACATGGATTATGGTGTCAAAATTCCAACATAGTTTCATATGAACTATAACAACCAAACTTGTCTCAATTACTTGCAAAATGATTTATGCACAAAAATTGACATCATGGTGGCATAATAACAAAGCCCCAAACTTGCATGAATTTCAATCAACTACATACATGTAGCTTCAACATAGACTACATAATTTGCGCAATATTCCAAACGTATATTTGCATAGAACTACCGCATGTAGTTCTTTATAATTGAATGACATAATTCAGAATATCCAAAAGTATATAAATCGCACAAATACGAATTTCATTGCCACAATTCAAGCATACATATCTACACAATCATTTGTTCATACCAAAGTAATACTCTACTTACAATGGTTGCGGCAAATTCTCTAATTAAGAGATATGATTCCTTTGTTGAATTGATTAGCTTTAGGTTGCTTGAATTGCTTTAGGCTTTAGAACTTCCTCCCTAATCCTCTCTCTAGTTGGCGGCTACTCTTAGTTGTTCCTCAGCAACATGGCGGCTATGCTCTTAATTTGAATGAATAGATTAGGGTTTAGTCTAGGGTTGTTTATATAGAGGTTAGGAATTGATTAGAACCATTGATGTTGCTAGGTTAGATCGTAGCCATTCATTAGATAGAGAGACCAATTAAAACTTGCCACCTAGCCCTAATGACAAAGCAACCCACAGAAATTCGACCAAACACAGACCAGGCCAGCCAGGAGGGACTGGGTTCGATTTTCAAAAATTAAACTTTAAATTGAGCTGTTTTAGTCTGTTTGAATTTTATCTATTGTATACATATATTTTTGCATATATATATATATATTCTCATATATATACATATATTTTCTTTATTTCCTTATATGTACGTTCTTATCCTTTCAAAATTTGAATTTGTATACGTACATGTATTTGCATGCTCAGTTGGCCCTCTCTAAAACAGAGATAAAAATTATGTCGCCGCCGGGGTTCGAACCCCCGACCTCCATGCTACAAATCCAATGCCTTAACCAACTGAGCTACAGAGGCTTTTGTTAATAAGTCTTAGAATAATAATAATTATTGTCCTCTCCTTACTTCTCTTTTTCATGTTTTGCTGTAATATTTAAATTAAAGATATCTTCTTCATACGTTATCCGTTTTGCGCAAACTCGGACTCTATCTCAAGCAGAATTCCGAGACGAACGCAATGGTGATGTCCGTTTCCCTTAATTTTTCTGTTACAATTTAATTATACTTTAATTTGTTAATTTACTGTTAACGGAAAAATCCGGGGTGTTACATTCTCCCCCACTTAAAAGGATTTCGTCCCCGAAATCTTCAAGTTTAGGAAGAATGTAAATCCTAACATTCAATCATCCATCTACTCATCCATCAAACACGAGCATCCATTGTCCTTAAAAGACTTCTAATGCTTCATGATCATATGCGAAGTGTGTGTGTTCATGAACTTATCTAATGCAAAATCAGGCGGTCTACTGATTCAGTTGACCTCCTTAATGCGAATCATGTAAGTGCCATGTATCCATTATGTATGCAGATTTTTCCTATTCATGATTCTACATGGGTGCACAATCTTTCATACAAATGCAACATCCATATGACAACACATTACAATTCAACCATATACGAGTGCAAACATATATGCATATGCAATATGAAGTGACTGAGCCGATCTAAAACCTAGATTGTGTGTGTATATGCAGCCACGAGCAACTACTAGCAATCACTTGCAACCACTTGCAACCATCATACATAACATGTTTCAATTACATGTTTTCATCCAAAAGGGTTTCTACCTAAAAGATAAGGTCGAGGAAATATACCCTAAAAAGATAGATAAAAGCGCAACTTAAGGAAAAAGAAAGATCAAGAATGTACCCTCGAACAGAAAAGGGTAGGCAGTACGTATTCTAGCTTCAGTTTCCCAAGTCGTGTTTCCCTCGGCGTCGCTCCACTGAACTTTGACGAGCTTGACTTCGCGGTTGCGTAGCTTCTTCACTTCCATTCCTAATATGCGGGTTAAAACTTTCCTCACGGTTGCTTCGCGCTCCACTTCAGCTTCTTCTAGGATATCTGGCTTTACCACTTTAGCAGACTCATGTAGACATTTTCGGAGATATGAAACATGAAAAACGTTGTGAACTCCAACCAATTTTTCGGGTAGCTCTAATCTATAGGTCATTTTCCAAATTTTCTCAATGATAGGAAATGATTCTACCTAAAGGTATAGTCGAATGATAGAAGCAAGTAAAAACTTTGTGCCCATCAGGCAATGTCAAAACTGGAAATCTATGCCACATATATATTGATTAGGAGAAGAACTCTCTAAGCATCAGCCCCGAAGACCGAAATCAACATCAGACTGACACCTAAAGAATTACTCAACCCAACCACCATATATGATTCTAGGAAACTAAGCATGATGGACTCCTTTTAGGTCACAAGGGAGTCCCTTCCTAAGACCAACCCGTATCCTATAAAGCCCAAAAAGTTTGGTCAATCCAACGAACACCCTCGAGCCCCAACATGTGTTACTAACAGATGAGTCATACTCCCTATGGGGTTTGCAATAGAAATTGGATTAAGAATAGGACCGAGAGGATATACACAAAAGATAGCATGCAAGTGAGCTTTACAGGAAGAGAGGGATCAAGGATATACTCTTAAGAAGAGATACGATGCACGAATCTAGTCTTCAATCTTCTAAGTCGCATTTCCTTGAACTTAACTCCATTATGCTTTGTCTGCCTTTAACTTCACAATTTCGTAGTTTCTTAATTCTTGTTTCCAAAATATGAGTTGGAACCCTTGCCTCTCGTTCCTCTTTCACTTATTCTCCTTCTAGTATACTTGGCTCAAGCATAACTGCGTACTCATGGTTCCATTCAAGCTCTCCAAAATTCATTAGTGAATCTTGGATCTTGTTCACTTACTAGAAGGTATTCCACCTAGATGAATTATCTCTTGAAAATAAACAAATGTCAACTATGTTGCCAAATGTACTTACTAAGGTGATTCTTTACAACTCATGCATAAGCGAAATGAACCTTCAGCCTTAGTGGCGAACACTACTGGAGCGCCCTATTCTGAAATGCTCCTCCTAATGAACCTTTTTTTTTCTAGAAGCTCTTTAATCTGTTTACTGAGCTCTTTCCTTTCCCGTGGATCCATGTGTCTAACGGGCAACGCAACGGGCTTTGCATTATCTACAAGATATATGCGGAAGTCTATTTCCCGCTTCGGAGGCAAGCCCTTCACCTCTTCGAAGACATCCGGATATTCCCGGACCACTCTAACTGATTGCAAATTTTCAACAGAGGCATCTAGCGATTCAAGATAACTAAGCATAACCGCATACGAGGGATTACAAGAAATTTCCAAAGTATTACCGAGCTGGGTTAGGAGCCTAACAACCTTTTTCTCACAATCAAGGATGGCCCCATTACTGGATAGCCAATCCATACCCAAAATCAAACCATACCCCGAAAAGCCCAAAACAAAGGCACTACATTCAAATTCTACACTTAGAATAGAAATTTTCAAATCCAAACAGATCATAGACAAATGAGCTGGGCCCCCAATTGGGTTTGAAACAATTAAGGGGTCCTCTACCATACTAGTTTTTAGGTGCAGAGATTCTACTAAAGCAGACGAGATAAAGGAGTGTGATGCGCCAGAATCAAATAAAGTGCGAACGGGGTGATCATAAAGGTAAACTACGCTTTCTACAGAAGTGTTTGTACCTCGCTGTTGCAAAGGTGGCGCTTCCAGCACATGAACCTGTGCCCCTGGAGTGGATCCAGACCCCTGCCCCTGCCCTCGTTTCTTTGGGCAGTCCTTAGCTCTGTGGCCTGTCTGACCGCAAGAAAAGCACCCACCATTCTCCTTGGCCTTCTTTTTCCGGCAGTCCTTTACTAAGTGCCCCACTTTGCCATAGAAATTACACTTCCTCTTCTCCTTGTTGCCTTTCCCGCCTTTCTTAAAGTCTGTCTTCTTAGGTTGCAAACCCTCTTTCTTCCCTTGAGAGCTTTCTGCCTTTGTCTCCTTCTTGCCCTTATCCTCCTCATTCAGCAATGCCATTTGCACCAATCTTTCATACGTGGCCCCCATGGGTATATGTGTCATGGCCAAACTGTGTAATGGCTCATTTAACCCTTTGACGAAACGGAGAGCCTTCTTGTGCGGGGTGTTGACTAGGTCAAGCCCAAACCTAGCCAGCTCATCAAACTGATTCACATACTCTCTAACAGTCTTGTCTCCTTGCTTAAGAAATAAGAATTTCTCCAACTGCAAACTTCTTTCCGCATCTGAGAGAAATTTGGTCTCAAACCTTGCCCTAAAGTCCTCCCATGTTTCTACTGGTCTTTCAGCATTAGTGACTTCCCACCAGTAGGAAGCCTCGCCCTTCAATAGCCACACCGCCAATTGTACTTTTTGTCTGTCCTCTACCTCAAAGATGATGAATAGATCCTCAGTTTCCTTCAGCCAATTTCTAGCTGCTACGAAGGACTCAGTTCCATGGAAATCCCTTCCTCCCATAGCTTTAAAATCCTTACATATCTTAGCAAACGCGTTTCCTCGTGGAGGAGGTGGAGGAAGAGGTGCTGCTGCAGTTGGATGATTTCCTGCAGCTGGGGGAGGAGGAACGGTAGGACCTGGCTGAGTGGCCCTTGCTTCTAAGAACCGTCTAAACCAACCAGGTATTGGTACCCCTTCCGGCAAGTTAAGATCTTCGGACATGCTGAAACAAAAAGGATAGGTTCAAAACGAAGGACAAGAGATAGTACCTATGGCTTTGGGGAGTGGACTTTGCCTTTTAAAATAAAATAATATATATATCTTTTAAAAATGCTTCTTTAAATTTCCTTTTTGAAAATAAATTTTCAAAACTTTTTATCTTATCTGGTAAACCTATGCTCTGATACCAAGTGAAACACCCCACCTCCGTTAGGGTCACTCTCAAAGGGAATGCCCTAATTTTGGTGGAGGTTTATAAGTACAAGTCACAGATATACAAGACAGATATAAGAACACATATTTGTAAACAGCGGAAGAACAACAAACTTTATTTCATAAAGTCAAATACGTGTTACAACAACATCCTTTTCAAAAAAAAACATAACATAACACTTTCATAATCTGTCTTGAGTACATTATTTAAAGAAGCATAAATAAAATATAGATAAACTGCAAAAGCCCCATAGTGGATTGTCCAAAGCCATAGTTCAAAACAGGAAAGTCCAAGCAATACATTTCTCTTCTTCAAGCTGGATGTTGAGGTAGGTCAGGCTGCTGTGTTCCCTCCCTGAGGACCTGGGGGGGGGGGAACGGAAGAAAGAAGACGAAAGAAAAGTAGAGTCAGACATAAAGCCTGAGTAAGTCTAGTACTATTTTGTCTATGAATAAAGAACTGGGTATGATAAGTATAAACGAGAAGTGGGCATGCACTATAAACTTGGTTAAGTTGTCTAGGGTCGAATATACTATCGTACCCCATGTTAATCTCTGAACCCATATAAACTAGTTTCCCACTGGCACCCCATAATCAGGGTGATGTGATCCATTCTATGATGATCGGCTCCTACTCGCATAGTTACATGTGTCTTACGGCCCCCGATGTCGTAGTTACCTATGCTGGTCCCACCATGGGGTGTATCAAGTCCCATAGTGGCAACCCGACACAACCTTAGAGTGCACAGATATGCTACTGGTGTCCAGTGCCTTATTTTTCTGCGCCGGAGTGTGTGCACGCCCGCACTCCGTTAGAACCTACACTGCTACACCACCGCCGTCAATTTTTGACCTCTTACAATCAGCCCAGTAATCGTGCCCCACCCTGCCTAGTTTCAGGGTATCATGATACACCGTGTAGGGTTACTGCTGAAAAGGGTCCCCCGTTACTAGGTTTTCTATCTCTAGCCAACATGCTAAGTTGGTTAAGTGTTTTCTAACCTAACCCCACCAGTCCGTTTAGTTTAGCATGTTCCATTTTGATTAAGTCTTAGTCCACTTAATCCTAACAATCCTGATTCAGCCTTAATTGTCTTATTAAGGCCCTAACCTCTCACATTAGACAGGTATTGCTGTGGCTGCCTGTTGCCGGTTGGTTCCGGGCAGTCTTACGCCACAACTCAGTCTAACCTCGGGTCCTTATTGGGCTCCATGTTTAACCTCTCACATTGGATAGGTATTGTTGTGACTACTGGACAGCCGGGCGGTTCCGGGCAGGTTTACATCACAACTCAATCCAACCTCGGGTTAAACACATCGTATTTTCTACATTTACATATTTTGTCATTCTTCTTTATTTCTTATATGTAAATATTTGCGGCCCATTATTAAGTTAATGGTGTAAAGGTTACACCAATCATGGGCCCAACCCATACTTGAATTTGGGCCCTTTTACTTTAGTTTTCATTCATTAAATTAATTTAGCCCAACGTTATTTACCCCCGTTTTTACACGTCCGTTTTATGTATATTGGGCTTAGCCTTTTAAAGCCCAATTTAGCCATGCGAAAGGGGAGGCTTATGGCGTAATTACATACACAAAGAGGGGGAAGGTGAGCGCATGAACTTGCATATGACGTTGGAAATACATAATAGAAACTGGTGTACTTGCATAGTGGTAACATAGGTGACATGAATCAAAGCATGTGAACTTGTAATTGAGATATCATTATTGACCCATGAACCTATATTTTTACTTAGGCATAATGTCAAACATAAGCATGGCATAAATACTTCTAGCATAAACATGGCATAATGTCAAACATAAGCATGGCATAAATACTTCTAGCATAAACATGGCATAATGTCAAACATAAGCATGGCATAAATACTTCTAGCATAAACATGGCATAATGTCAAACATAAGCATGGCATAAATACTTCTAGCATAAACATGGCATAATGTCAAACATAAGCATTGCATAAATACTTCTAGCATAAACATGGCATAATGTCAAACATAAGCATGGCATAAATACTTCTAGCATAAACATGGCATAATGTCAAACATAAGCATGGCATAAATACTTCTAGCATAAACATGGCATAATGTCAAACATAAGCATGGCATAAATACTTCTAGCATAAACATGGCATAGGTATAGTTAAATTTGTTCATGGCATAAATATAAACAAGTCATGTTCATAAGGTTTCTACATGTTTACAAAGAGGATACTTTGTTACTAACACAAAAGCATAGTTCAACTTAATTAAATTTAATCACATAACGATGGTATACTTATGCATAAATATTCCTAATCATGGTGTTTGCTTTTAACTTGCAAAAAAAAGGATTTTTGTGTCTAACTTAGCCATGTCTCACATATGTCATCATATAATTCTTTTAAACAAGATAGACTTAATCATGAATTTCAATTATGCCCAATATCATTCATAGCCTAGCCATATTCATAAGTTTTGCAAAAGCATGACTTAATACATGGATTATGGTGTCAAAATTCCAACATAGTTTCATATGAACTATAACAACCAAACTTGTCTCAATTACTTGCAAAATGATTTATGCACAAAAATTGACATCATGGTGGCATAATAACAAAGCCCCAAACTTGCATGAATTTCAATCAACTACATACATGTAGCTTCAACATAGACTACATAATTTGCGCAATATTCCAAACGTATATTTGCATAGAACTACCGCATGTAGTTCTTTATAATTGAATGACATAATTCAGAATATCCAAAAGTACATAAATCGCACAAATACGAATTTCATTGCCACAATTCAAGCATACATATCTACACAATCATTTGTTCATACCAAAGTAATACTCTACTTACAATGGTTGCGGCAAATTCTCTAATTAAGAGATATGATTCCTTTGTTGAATTGATTAGCTTTAGGTTGCTTGAATTGCTTTAGGCTTTAGAACTTCCTCCCTAATCCTCTCTCTAGTTGGCGGCTACTCTTAGTTGTTCCTCAGCAACATGGCGGCTATGCTCTTAATTTGAATGAATAGATTAGGGTTTAGTCTAGGGTTGTTTATATAGAGGTTAGGAATTGATTAGAACCATTGATGTTGCTAGGTTAGATCGTAGCCATTCATTAGATAGAGAGACCAATTAAAACTTGCCACCTAGCCCTAATGACAAAGCAACCCACAGAAATTCGACCAAACACAGACCAGGCCAGCCAGGAGGGACTGGGTTCGATTTTCAAAAATTAAACTTTAAATTGAGCTGTTTTAGTCTGTTTGAATTTTATCTATTGTATACATATATTTTTGCATATATATATATATATATATATTCTCATATATATACATATATTTTCTTTATTTCCTTATATGTACGTTCTTATCCTTTCAAAATTTGAATTTGTATACGTACATGTATTTGCATGCTCAGTTGGCCCTCTCTAAAACAGAGATAAAAATTATGTCGCCGCCGGGGTTCGAACCCCCGACCTCCATGCTACAAATCCAATGCCTTAACCAACTGAGCTACAGAGGCTTTTGTTAATAAGTCTTAGAATAATAATAATTATTGTCCTCTCCTTACTTCTCTTTTTCATGTTTTGCTGTAATATTTAAATTAAAGATATCTTCTTCATACGTTATCCGTTTTGCGCAAACTCGGACTCTATCTCAAGCAGAATTCCGAGACGAACGCAATGGTGATGTCCGTTTCCCTTAATTTTTCTGTTACAATTTAATTATACTTTAATTTGTTAATTTACTGTTAACGGAAAAATCCGGGGTGTTACATTCCTCTAGGGCATAAACTCTAACAATTAGTTCAGTTGATAGTTCAAATTGGTTAGTAGCCATGGAGGAGGAGATTGAGTCTTTTCACAAAAATCACAAATGGAATTTTGTGCCACTTCCTTCTGGAAAGAGGGCAATTGGATGTAAATTGATCTTTACGTTGAAAGATGGCAGCAACAGTGACTTAAGGTACAAGGCAAGATTAGTGGCGAAGGGTAATATTCAAAAGAAATATGTGGAGTTCCATGATATTTTCTCTCTAGTTATTAGACACACATCCATTCACATTCTTTTGGCATTGGTTGCTCTCTTGGACATGGAGTTGGAACATTTAGATGTCAAAACAACATTCTTGCATGGTGACCTTGAGGATGACATTTACCTACAATAGGCAAAGGGGGTTCATTGACAGTAGAAGGCCCTATTCATGTTTATAAACTTAACAATTCTATTTATGGTTTAAAACAGTCTCCTAGACAATGGTATAAGAATTTTGGTAAGTTGATGATCTCACAAGCTTACTCTAGATGCTTTAAGGACTAATGTATCTATTTTAAGAAATGTAACGATGACATCATCTATTCGTTAATTTATGTTGATGATATGTTGATAGCTTCAATGAGCATGACTAGAATTTCAAAGTGAATGATAGAGCTCAGTAAGGAGTTTGAGATAAAAGAATTGGTAAATGCACAGTTAATTTTCGGGATGCAGATCAGGGGGATAGAAAGCAAAGAGTTTTGAGGCTCACTCAGATTCAATATATTGAGAAAGTCCTATCTCGATTTGGTATGGATAATGCTAAACCGGTGGCTACTCCATTAGGCACTCAATTTAAGTTATCCAGAGATATGTGTCCCACATCGGATGAAGACAAAAGGGATCTGCGTAATATTCTTTACTCTAGTGCGGTTGAAAGCCTTATGCATGCTATGGTACGCACCAGGCTTAATTCAGCTCATGCGGTTGGTCTTGTTAGCAGATACATGTCTAACCCAGGAAAGACTCATTATCAAGCAATAAAATGGATTCTAAGATATTTAAGAGGCACTTCTGACATTGGCTTGTCATTTGGAGGTAGTGTCGTAGTGACATAACTTTAACGGGTTATTGTGATTCAGATTATGCTCGGGATAGAGATGCCAGGAAATCGATTTCGGACTATGTTTATACACTTGGCGTAGGCCTGATGTCTTGGAGATCCAAGCTACAATCCATTGTAGCTTTATCAACTACAGAGTTAGAGCTCATTTCTACTGTGGAAGAGACCAAGGAAGGATTGTAGTTGTTGCAGCTTTAGGATGATTTATTAATGATGCAGAAGACAATGGAGTTTTTTTCCAGATAGTTCGAGCACCATTCATCTTGTGGAAAATCAAGACTATAGTTCACGAACAAAGCACATTGATGTTAGGAGTTTCTTTCTCATGTTTGAAGAAGAGAGAAATAAGATAAAGCTATCGAAGATCCACACAAATGACAATCCAGGCTGATATGCTAACGAAGACAGTTCCAAAGGACAAGTTTGAGCATTGCTTAAACTTGATTGGTGTGGTATGAACTACTTAGCGTCATGGAACGTTGACCTAACACCAATTTTTTGTTGATTGAGGTATATATTTAAATCGAGGTGGAGTGTTAATTTTGGGCGATTTAAATATATTAATATGGAGATATTAATTGATTCTCGTAATCAAGTAAAATCGGGGAGATAATATATTAATATGGAGAAGGTATACATTTGATTTAAGGAATCAATCAAATATTGGTATAGGTGAAAACAAATACAAATGTGCTAGATTTGTGGTGGAATCAAATCAGGAAAATTTGGAAATATTTCATCTTTATCTTCAAAGCATTCTTCATCCTTCCTCCTACATATACGCAGGCATTTGCTCAAATTTTCAACACACACAAGATAAGAAAGCTCTCTATATATTATCTTCAATAAGATCCATATTTCTGTATCTATTATAGGGTGAGAAAGTTGTATTGTGTGTTGTGTATTTATTTTCATATTGTACCTCCTCTTGAAGTGAAGAAATAAAAGGTTGTTGGGTCCGAGAATGTAGGCATATCTGAACTCATTATATTAGTGTGTTCTTTCCCCTTTCTATTTTTGCTTTCTTTATAATTTGAGCCATTTGATTTTTTTTATTATCGTTGTTGGATTGTCATTGTTGTGATTGTTGACAGACTAGATTATTTGATGTTCTGTTTTCGCTGCCCAAATCACTGATTTTTCAATACATAGATTCCATCAAGTGCGTTTCAGAAACAATACCAAATTTGGTTATGAAATATATAAAAGTGAAGAAATTGAAACTTGAAATAAATAATAGAATCCATCAAGTATGTCTCAAAAGCACCAACAAAACTGATTATGGATTATATAAAAGCAGAGAAATTGAAGCATGTAATAAATAATAAAATCCTTAAAGTGTGTATCAAAAACATCATCAAAACTTGTTGTGGATTATATAAAAGCAAACAACCTAAAAATCATATCGAATAAAAAATTTATTAAGTGAGTCTCAAAATCACTAACAGAATTGGTTATACATAATATACAGAAAAACTCAAACTTGTATAAAACCTGGCCAGTTACAGTGCTTAGCGGTTCTATAGTGGCAAAAATGCAAAAATGTGTAATGAGATAAAGCAGCGAAATAGCAGAGATATAGCGGAGGCATAAATGGTTCATCATATGTGAAACATAGTATTTAAAATTAATTAATTATCATTCTTACATTATATGTATAGAAGAAACTAACATTAGTTAGTCTTATATAAAAAAATCAAAGAATATCATGGTTACGCATGTTATATTTAATGATTATAATAGATTTCTATAATATATTGGACACTTATTTCTTAAATTTAGCACTTTACATTAACTTTATTGATTTTTTTAAAAAGAGAATTAGCCAATCAAGCACGATATATTAATATTACTAAAGCGGGTGTTAAAAAACCATGATTTAGCGGATGCAGCAGGAAATAACGGAGCTAAAAGCGGATTTACTGTTCATTATCGCTAAATTGAAGTAACGTAGCGGCTGAAGAGTGCTACGTGCTATAGCCAGGATTTTACGGGGTTTAGCGGGGCATTAACTGCATAGTATAAAATGACATATTCCATCAAATGCATCTCAAAAACTGGTTATGAATTATATAATATGAAGAAAAAAACTCAAAATTACATCAAATAGGAAAACCCATCAAATGCATCTCAAAAGAAACACCTTAAATTGGTTACGAATGAAGTAAAAGTAAAGAAGCTTAAAATCATATCAAATAACAAAATCCATCAAGTATTTTTTTTTAAAGCACCACCTAAAAGGGGTTATAGGTTTTGTAAAAGCAATTAAACTTGTAAATATAATGGAAAGAAATGAAAGTTCAATCATATTGCTCGTTTAGACTACAAATAAGATTTTTGCACATTTTTTTCATATGCTTGACGCTTGTTATTCTTAAGGAATCAAAAACTAATTTCCTTTGAAAATAATCAAATTCTCGTTGGTCTTATTAATTTTTGATGAGTTTGCTTCTTTTGCCAATTTCTTGATTAGTTCGGATCTAAAATATATTTGTATTGTCTTTCCATTCTACATTCTTATAGAAATTCCAATGTTCACAAATAGAGGTATAGATGCAGCTTCTCACATCATAAAAATGTTATGTTTAATGATTTAAAAGAAACATGACGCTTCTTTCAATTTTACCACATTCATCATTCGATTGATTATGTTATTTATTCATGTTTCAAGAACTAAGAAAGAGCGACACATTCTCATAATTCAAGAATTACTATTTTCAGTTTCCTATGAAGAACCATTTCTAGTATCAAACGCTTCAACAATTTGTATATACTACATGGACAACAGATTTCTTCCCCATTATTACTCAAAGCAAAATCAATAAATGTGCATATTCTATTATTCAAATATTCACTTATTGAGGTCTCATATCCCTTTACTGTTGAAGTAGCTCTGATTAATTAAGTAACTGATCATTTTTCCTACTAATTAAAAATTATGATATAAATTAAAAAATACGATATAAATTTATTTTTCAATACAGTTTACAGGTTGTTAGATCAAAATTTGGACCTAACACCCAAATTGTTCTGACTTTTATAGAGTTTTAACTGGAGAATGAAGAAAAAGCAGAAAACACACAGAATTTATAGTGGCTCGGCGTTAACAAGCCTACGTCCACTTTATATGTTATTGATTATACTTTGAATGCTGGTACAATCAACAATTTCTCTCTAGCTCACTTTTACAATTGTGATTTCTCTCAGTAATCTAGTAGTTTGACAATAATGGCGGAATCGGTCATCAATATTGCCAAAAAGATCCTCAAAAATGCCAAACTCCGGGCTATTTATAGCTGATTTTGTCAGGCGGATCGTGGTAACACGTGGCACGAATCCTGAGAACATCGGATTGCATCGCTACCGTTGAAGAAATAGTCAAATTAGCCGTTGTGAACAGGTGTTGCGATCCCCTTGAAGATCGGATCGAGCAAATGGGGAGAATCAGTCAAAATGACGGTTAGGGACACGTGTCGCTGGATCTGTGCGTCTCGGATCGCTGAAGACTAGCTCGTGTTTGAACGGGTCAGAGGCTTCGCCGTGCATCAGGGGATCGGATCGGTCTATACTGGGCAATAATGCATGTACGGATCGAATCGCATAAAGGTGTCGTTTCGCTGATGAAATGGGGGCAATCCGTTGAGGGGCGAGTCGATGGTGCGATCCGATAAGGGGCGATCCGATGGTGCAATCCGTTCCTTCATGTACTTAGGGAATGTGGTTTCATACTTTCTTCTTATGAATGAACCTGGGTGGCTTGGTCAAAAAGCTAGCCAACATTTTGCCCCCTCGAAGTATGTTTTATCGATGATGGAACATGCTTCGAAGCTATCGAATCGTCTTTTCTCAACGAGATGCAAATCAGTGAACAATTCCTTTTCTGGGATCTTTCAGAGTCTTCATCACTGGATCTGTCGGTCATTTATCGATTCGGATCGCGTGCTCGAGTCGCCGTCCGTTAGCAAGCCATTCGCCTCGTTCTTTGGTGAGCACTTGGGCCTCTTCACGGAACGGAACGAGATGGGCTTCTCTTCGAGACGTGGAGGGCTTTTGGTTCGCGGCCCGTCTACTTTCGCGGATCGTATAAGACAAAAAGGGGAGACAAACGGTCGCCCTTCTGCCTATATAAGTCGACCCTCCTCTCCACTTTCTTCCTTCTTCTTTTTTTCGTATCGTATCGCCGGCATCATTAAGGAAAAACCCTAGTTTTTCAAACCTCCAAAAATCCGATTGTTCTCCCAACTTTTATAAAGGTAATCTACTGAAAGCATCCTTATTCGACATCACTCTCGTTTTTATGAATTTTTTCGACTGATTTGAGGGAAGAAACGATGGAATTTTGTGATTTTTTGGGGGGACCAGCGAAGCGCCATGGCTGATGGGTTCAGAGTTTGGAGTTTGGAAATGAGAAAGAGAGGAGAGAAACGGAGGAGGGAGGAGAAGAGAGGAGGCCGGTTTGGATCGTGGGCAAGAAGAAGAGAGGGAGAAGATGAAGGCCAGTAGCGAGACGGAGGTTCGTGGTGACGGCAGAGGCGCGTATCGTGGGGGGTTGCAACGATCCGGCAAAAACCCTGACCACTCAATTTCACGATCCGCGAGAGGGTCGACCCCTACTGTCTCACGATCCGAGAGGAGGGCGATCCCTCTGCCCTACGATCCGAAGGAGGGCGATCCCTCTGCCCTACGATCCGAAGGAGGGCGAACTGTTATACACACCGCGATCCGACTCGTAGTTCACGATCCTAACAAATTTTGAACCTTAGACGATGCCTTGTCACCATAAAATTCTGAACAGTTAGGCTAGGGCCTTGATGTCGGACTTTCTGGACTAAATGACCACATAATTTGACTGCATATGACGACTAATATTTTGATGATCTTGATAACTTTTACGCTTTATCTTTAATGCATGCACAAGTACACACACCGGCACTTGCACACACGGGGGACGGGTAGTTTTAATCTCATTTTTCATGTTTTCTCGCCTAACAGTAATGTCGGATAATCAATCTTCTTCAAGATCCTTTACAGAAACGGAGTCCGAGGTTCCTGAGCAATACAACCTCGAGATCCCTCCAATTAACCCAGGAGGTGAAGATTCTGGATCTAAATACGAGACAACGGAATCGGATCCGTCTGAAAATACTTCATCTAGTGAAGAGTCTGAGATAGACAGGCGAGCTCCCGACGAGATTCCTGGCGTGCTTGGGATAGAGAAATTTTCTGATTCTTTAGCATCTAAACTCGATGATATAAAGCTTAAAAGAATCTGCCTGAGACATGGGATCCCTTGGGATGATGTGATGACACCCGGTAGCGAAGATAGGCCCCACTTAGCTCCGGAAGGGTATATGGAAGTCAGTCGAACCATGTGCTTGGTAGGAGCTATTCTTCCATTTCCTCTAATCGTCATCGAGACTTTAAAGCGACTGGGTATCGCTTCGATGCAGCTTCATCCTAACGCCTATGCATCTCTATACACCCTATATGTTGCATACGCGGAGATCCTACATACCGAACTCACATTTAGAGATTTAACATTCTTCTTTCTTTTCAAGCATCGCTCCTCGGCAACCCCAAATTTCTCTTTCTTTGAATCGGTGGTGAATAGGAAGGTTCTGTATGACGGATACAGCAACATAGGGGATCCTAAGTCTGATTGGTTCTATATAAAGAAACAGGCCGGATGCTCAAGAAGATGGCTTAAATCAAGTAAACTTTAATCTTTTGACTGAATATCTTGTTCAAGAAGCCGAAGCATTAACATTCCCCCCCCCTTTTTCTTTGTTTTAAACAGATCACGTCTTCCCGAAAACGGAGGGTCCATTATACAACAATCGATTGTCTATTCTTCTACAAAGCAGATCCGACATTCTAAGGATCAAAAAATGCATCACTGACGAGAATCTTCATAAGCATCGTCTTCTAGATATAAGATTTGGACTGGGCGCTGGCGGCAAACCCTATAGATACGTGCCCCCAATGGAGGGAGAGGGAACATCGAAGGCAGTAGAAACGACAAAATTTCGCAAGAGTCCTTCCCCGATAATCATTCAAGATGATGAGGACCTGAACATATACAGAGGGGACGAGGCCCGTGGTGACAAGTCCAAGAAAATCCCAGTTTCTACTCCAATCGAACCCGCTGCTCCCGATGACTTGACAGACGAACAGCTATTCAAAGAGCTGAGCAAAATTCCTCTGCCCGACGATTTATATACAGAGAGGGACTTTGAAGGGGAGCCATTCTTCCCTGCTTCTGAGGAGACCATCGCTCCAACTAGATAACAAGAAACTAGTCAGATGAGCCTGTCTTCAGGCCCGGGTCTGTTAGGGGGAATTATATGGGATGCACAAATCACACACACTATCTGACCCCGCACTCTTATATCGTCAGTATTCAAAGTTTTAATATGCTCTTTTCTTTTTTGCAGGAGGGATGTCCCGTAGGCGATCTTATTCTTATCATTCTCTTCGTGAGGGCACACTCAGTCTTCATCCGGGTACTGAGTGCTCTCGCGGCACTTCTCACAAGCCGACTTCTTCGCAGCCCCGGTCTCCACCGAAATCGACATCTGCCAAGCTTCCTAGTTATCTGGTAGTTCCTGCAGGGGGAAAGAAACTTCCTAAAGAGTTAACTCCTCCGAAAAGTGCACCCTCTCACAACAGGTCGTCAAAAAGGCATCACGAATCTAAGGATAAAGGCAAGGATCCAATCAAAGGGTCTGAAAAGGAGAGGAGTGACATCGTCCCTTCCAGCCAGCCAGAGTTGGCTGCCCCCGGGTCACGGGATTACATGCATGGTCCCGAGATTCAAGGTAGGCTAGAAAAGCTGCGGGAACAATTCCCAGACATATTCTTCGACAGGATGACGTTTGTTCCAGCCTTGGAATTGGTCCCTAAGAACTGGGATAATGAAGTTGTCGGGCACATCCGCCACGTTGCCAGGCAGTATGAGATGATGAAGAAACATGCAGCTAACCTTTCAGAAGTCATCCGAACGCTTGAAATAGAAGCACATAGATCTAAGGCAAAACTTGAAAACAACGAAAGGGCCAGGACAAAGATGGAGAAGGACCTGGAAGATGCTCAATCCCAACTTGCTTTAGCGCGGAGAGATGCCGAAAATTATAAGATTGAATTGGAGAATGCTAAGAAGCGCTTTCATTCGGAACTTGACTCCAATAGCCAAGAGAAGATGGCTTTAAAGAAGGAGGTTGAAGATCTCAAAATGGCCAACATTGAGTTGAAAACAGCACAAGGCCATTTTGAAGCTGAGAGAGCCGCTTGGGAGGCAGAAAAAGCAAGTTTGAAAGAAAGCCTAGCTCTGGCTGAAGCGGAAAAGGTGATTTTACATGATCAAGTCGCGGATGCGGAGAGACGGGCGGCTCTCGCCGAAACGAATGTTGAAAGTGCCATCAAAATGGCCACTGCTTCTAACAACAAGCTCCTCGAGAGAGAGAAGGATATCGAGGGGTTTGAAGAGATGATTTTTGACTTCCTTGGCCAAGTCCTCAAAACCCGCAACATCTCGTGGATCCCGGATTACCACGTTACTTTAGCCAATTTATGGGACGCCATTGTTGAGGGTGAGAAGCAGAGATTGGGAGTCGAAGAAATTGATGAAGATGAGTTGATGAAGAACATCTTGAGGGATAACGAGCATGAGGACTTGGCAGAGGGTCGTCGTCTGATTCAAGAGGAGATGGAAAAGGAGAGGGCCCTGGCTAAGGGTAAAGGCAAAGCTGACGAAGGTTCGAGTTCAGCCGTGGAGCCCAAGACTACCGGAGTTGAGGAGTACCATCCTAATGATCCACTTATCCCTTTGGGCCTAACTCCTGTAGTTGTTGTGGCTCCTGCAGCTACCCAAGAAGGAGGATCTGCGGAAGGTATCTCCCTTTTTTCTCCACAATTCGTCAAAGCAATTGTGAATTGTCGTCGCCTGGAAGGGCAACCAATTGAACTAGTAACATGTGTTTCCCATAATACAGGTGGCGAGCCCGTCGACAAGGGTGTTGAAAAAGGAAAAAAGGCGGAGAAGGAGGTTGTCTCGCCAGGTGCCGTTGTTGATATATCGATGCAGACTGAGGCTACAACAGCAGAAAAAAGCATCCTGGCACCTAGTACTGATGTTCCCAAGGATGCTGAAACCATCGAGGCCTTGAAGGACATGGATGGGCGCCATGTAGAGGATGAGGAGGATATTATTGGCGCCAAAGAGACCGAAGACGATGATGACGAAACTTTGGCCAGCAGAAAAGCTAGGCAGGAAAAAGAGATGGCTTCGAAGAAGGTGGGAGAAGAGCCTTTGGACATAGTCCCTATCGCAGAATTCGATCCCAAAACTGGGATGATTTTGAAAATCCAGCCCAAATCCATCAGCAGACAGCTTCATTTTGCGAATCCTGATGATTTCCCGGCTTCCCTTTCTGATAAAAGGAAGAGAAAGGAGGCGGAAGAGGAATCTTCCGAAGAGTCGGATGTTCCTCTCATAGACAAAAGGAAGAGGAAGAAAGGGGATCAATCTGACGCTGACAAGGCAAAGCTGGAGAAACAGAAGCAGGAGAAGAGGTCAAAGTGTAAATAGGATATTGTCACTGGTTTATATTTTGTCTTTAGGTTTTCCACTGGCCAGGAAGTGTAATTATGAGACTGGCCCTCACTTTTGTTTTCTAGGTTGTTTTTCACTTTGTAGGCTTGCCGTATATAAAGGAAAGTTTATCTCTTTTTGCATCATTGTGTACCTGTATTCAAATAAACTTTCCATGTTTAGTTATAGACCATCTAATTATAACTACAAATCAGTCAAACAACAGAAAGAAAAATTAAAAAATTTCGTGCTGCATTGCTGCATTAAAGTTCGTACGTTGCCCCCTATTTCTGAATATGGGGGACATAGAAAATTTCATAAGATAACTGTTCTTGTGGTACTGAATTTCTGGCGCCTTTCTCAGTGCTTAAACCATAGACTCCTTTATACTCTCCTGGCGGTCGCTGAGGTTAGAGTTCAAATTCAATAGTTCAGTCGATCCCTGTTCCTTTAGCGGGGATGAAGTTCTTTCTCAGCGCTCAATCAGAGACGCTTTTATACTCTCTCTCTCTCTCTGGAGAGTTAGAGTTCGAGCTCAGCAATTCAATCGCTCCCCGATCCTTCAGCGAGGAAGGAGCTCTTTCTCAGTGCTCAATCGGAGACGCTTTTATACTCTCTCTCTCTCTCTGGAGAGTTAGAGTTCGAGCTCAGCAGTTCATTCGCTCCCAGATCCTTCAGCGGCGAAGGAGCTCTTTCCCAGCGCTCAATCGGAGACGCTTTTATACTCTCTCTCTCTCTCTGGAGAGTTAGAGTTCGAGCTCAGCAGTTCATTCGCTCCTCGATCCTTCAGCAGGGAAGGAGATCTTTCTCAGCGCTCAATCGGAAACGCTTTTATAATCTCTCTCTGGAGAGTTAGAGTTCGAGCTCAGCAGTTCATTCGCTCCCCGATCCTTCAGCGGGGAAGGAGCTCTTTCTCAACGCTCAATCGGAGACGCTTTTATACTCTCTCTCTCTCTGGAGAGTTAGAGTTCGAGCTCAGCAGTTCATTCGCTCCCGATCATTCAGCGGGGAAGGAGCCCTTTCTCAGTGCTCAATCGGAGACGCTTTTATACTCTCTCTCTCTCTGGAGAGTTAGAGTTCGAGCTCAGCAGTTCATTTGCTCCCCGATCCTTCAGCGGGGAAGGAGCTCTTTCTCAGCGCTCAATCGGAGACGCTTTTATACTCTCTCTCTCTCTCTCTCTGGAGAGTCAGAGTTCGAGCTCAGCAGTTCATTCGCTCCTCGATCCTTTAGCGGGGAAGGAGCTCTTTCTCAGCGCTCAATCGGAGACGCTTTTATACTCTCTCTCTCTCTGGAGAGTTAGAGTTCGAGCTCAGCAGTTCATTCGCTCCCCGATCCTTCAGCGGGGAAGGAGCTCTTTCTCAGCGCTCAATCGGAGATGCTTTTATACTCTCTCTCTCTCTCTCTCTCTGGAGAGTTAGAGTTCGGTCAAGGCGGTTCCGATCATGGTACACCGCCATGACTTATGGACATCAGCTTCATGTCCGTTATGCTCTTTCTCGGCTCTGGAGAGTTAGAGCGCTATCAACGATATAATTTACATTATTGTATCCTCAGAATTTTGACTTGTGATTACATTCCATTCTGATGGAAGGCATTTATGATCATATGCTTCTGGGATCACTGCATGATTCACAGTAATTTTCATAAAAATAGAAAGACAGATAAATAAGGCAATAAAGGTAAACGACACACAATATTTTTATAGTGGTTCGGTCGAATCATGACCTACGTCCACTTTATAATTTTTTTGCTTTAAGAAATCAGACTATTCTAGGCAAGTCGTGCCTTGTACATGGTTCTCAATAAAGCAAAAGAACAGATTCGAAACTTTTATGTTAAGTATGGTCGTAAATATTGGGCATTCCACACTCTGGGGATTTCCTTTCCATCAACGGTTGCCAGCTTGAAGGTTCCATTATCAAGCTTGCTCAGAATGGAGTACGGTCCTTCCCACTTCGCTCCCATATGAGTTGGGGGTGGAAATACACGTTTCAGAACCAAGTCTCCGGGTTCCCAGGTTCGGGCTCGAACCTTTTTGTTGTAATATCGAGCGACCTGTTGTTTACATCTCAAGGCACCCAGATCTGCTTCATCCCTCTTTTCTTCGATCATATCCAGGGACTCAAGGAGCAATTCATTATTGGTCATCGGATCATAATAAGTCACTCGGTGAGAAGGTACTTTTATCTCAACCGGGATGACTGCTTCTGTTCCAAAAGCATTGCCCTGTTGCCGATTTATACATTGTCCTGTAGGCCCATAGTACCAAGGGTAATTCATCAGCCCACAGGGCTCTGGCCCGCTTCAGTCTTCTTTTCAGAATGGATTTAATCACTTTATTCGCCGCTTCGACTTGTCCGTTCGATTGCGGGTGCGCCACAGAGGTGTATCGTTTCTCAATGTGGTATTTCTGGCAGAAGTTTCTGAATTCTATGCTATCGAACTGAGTTCCATTATCAGTTATAACAATCTTTGGAATCCCAAATCGACAGATGATGTTTCTAACGATAAAATTAATCACTCGTTTGGTTGTGATTGTAGTCAGTGGTTCAGCCTCGACCCATTTAGTGAAATAATCTACGGCTACAATAGCGAACTTTGCTCCGCCCCTAGCTATGGGGAGACTTCCGATAATATCAATTCCCCACATAGCGAAAGGCCATGGGATCGTCATTGTTTTTAACTGATTAGGAGGTGCTCTAGGTATTTTTGAAAATCTCTGGCACGCATCACACCGTCGTGCGTATTTGGCCGCATCCTTGTTTATAGTAGGCCAGAAATAACCATACCGCAACAACTTTTTTGCCATTGTTTGCCCTCCAGTGTGATCGTCGCATTCGCCTTCGTGTACCTCCTGCAGCACACGCTTGATGTCATCGTGGGCTATACACCGGAGGAGGGGCATCGAAAATCCTTGTCTGTAAAGAACTTCGCCTTGCAGAACGTATCGGGCAGCTTTACGAATTACTTTACGCCTCTCGCTTTTCTTGGTCGGAAGTGCTCCATTCATCAAGAAATTCTTTAGAGGGGTCATCCACGACTCCCTTTCTGGTTCCGCCTCTAGTATTGGATCGATTTCCATTTGATCTGTACTAGGGGACCGAAGTACTTCAACGGGGGCTAGCCCGGTCTCTTCAGGATCGTCGGAACTAGCCATCTTTGCCAACTTATCCGCCTGCTGATTCTCTGACCGCGGAATGTGAGATATGCTGTAGTGATCAAAGTCGTTCAGCAACTCCTTCACTTTCTTCAAGTATAAAATCAATCTTGCACTTTTGGCTTGGAATTTTCCAGTAACCTGGTTCACAACTAACTTGGATTCGCAAAAGATGTCCAGCTTTGTGACTTCTAACTCCTTTGCGATCCTTAGTCCGGCTATCAGGGCTTCATATTCGGAGTCGTTGTTAGTGGCGTGAAACTCCATCTGGATAGCATAGGATATCAATCGTTTCTCGGGAGTTTCAAGTACTATTCCAGCGCTGGATCTCTTGTCATTCCTAACGCCATCAGTATACAATCTCCATGCACTGGGATCGAGAAGTAAGTTTGAGGGGTCAACCTCTTCGTTTGCTATATCCTCCTCTGGGACGGTAAACTCTGCTATGAAGTCGGCTATCACTTGCCCCCGAATTGATCGTCGGGGCTGAAAGTTCAGATCAAATTGACTTAACTCAATGTTCCATTTGAGTAATCTTCCAGACGCCTCTGGTCTCTGTAAAACCTGCTTGAGTGGATGATCGGTGTATACGGTAATGGGATGTGCCTGAAAATAATGTCGAAGCTTTCTAGAGGCGATCAGCAAACTATACGCCAACTTTTCTATCCTTGGATAATTACGCTCTGCTGCCGTCAATTTTTTGCTCACGTAATACACAGGTCTTTAGACCTTATCTTTTTCTCTTACCAACGCTGAGCTGATCGCGTGGGATGACACTGCCAAGTACACGAATAAGTCCTCGTGATCCATCGGCTTAGATAATATCGGAGGTTTCTCCAGGTGCCTTAGTAAGTTCTGAAATGCTTCTACGCAGTCAGGCGTCCATTTGAAGTGACGTTTTCCCCGCTTTATTAATTCGAAGAATGGGATGCATTTGTCCGTAGCCCTGGAGATAAATCTGCTTAGCGCGGCTACTTTTCCAGCAAGGCTTTGCACATCCTTAATTTGCCTAGGTTCCTGAATATCTCTGATTGTCGTGATCTGGTCTGGATTAATCTCAATCCCACGGGAACTGACGATGAACCTCAAGAATTTCCCGGAGGCGACACCAAATGAACATTTTGTTGGGTTGAGTTTCATTCCGTACTTTCGGAGAATGCCGAACATCTCTGCCAAGTCCGTAGTATGATGGGAGGATTGCTCGGACTTAACCAACATGTCGTCGACGTATACTTCCATTGTTTTCCCGATCTGGTTATAGAACATTCTGTTGACTAAACGTTGATATGTAGCGCCTGCGTTCTTCAAGCCAAAGGGCATCACTACATAGCAATATAATCCCAAATCCGTGATAAAACTAGTGTGTTCTTGATCTGGAACATGCATCGGAATCTGGTTATATCCTGAGTAAGCATCCATAAATGAGAGAAGTTCATGACCCGCCATCGAGTCCACCAACTGGTCGATCCGGGGTAACGGAAAACTGTCTTTTGGGCAGGCTTTGTTCAAATCCGAGAAGTCGATACACGTTCGCCACTTCCCGTTGGCCTTCTTTACCAGGACTGGATTTGAAATCCAGTCTGGGTAGATCGAGTCACTGATAAATCCATTACTCTTTAGCTTTCCAACTTCTTCTTTCAAGGCAGCGGACCTCTCCGGGCCCAGCATTCGCCTTTTTTGCTTTACCGGAGGATGTTTAGGGTTAATGCTTAATGAATGGCTCATGATTGATGGGGATATCCCGCACATGTCTGCGTGGGTCCAAGCAAATACATCCAAGTTATTTTTTAAGAAATCTGTCAGTTCTTTAGCGAGATTCGGGTTTAACTGGGATCCAATCTTAAGGACCTTCTCCGGGTCACTATCATCGATCGGTACATCCACATTTGTCTCGTTGGGAGTCGCCATTCTGCCCCCAGGTTCTTGATCCTCTCTTGGATCTATATCCTCGGGCAACTCTCTGGGCGACCCTCCAACAGTTATCCTCTTTAGTTGCTATAAGGTCCCCGCCCTTATAGGGGGAGAAGCGCCCTTGGTTTCTATGTCCCCTCCATTGCGAAGTAACTTTAGTTCGGCAACATAACATGCTCGTGCGGCAACCTGATCTCCTCTGACAATACCAATGCCAGCTTCTGTGGGGAATTTCAATAATAAGCACCAGGGGCTATACAGGCTCTAAACTTTGCGAGGGCCGGTTGGCCCAAGAAGGCATTGTAGGGTGATTCAACATCCAAAACCACGAAGGGAAGGATTCTCACTCTCTGGCATTCTCCTTCCCCAAGTGTAACTGGTAACTCTACATAACCCATTGGAGCGGTGGATGCTCCGTTAAATCCACGGATCCATCCTTGACAGGGCTTCAAGTCTTTTATTTCGAGGTTCATTTGGTCGAATGTTCTTTTGAAAAGAATGTTGACGGAACTCCCGTTGTCGACTAAAACCTTATGAACAATGGCTGGTCCAATAGGTACTGTGATTACAAATGGATCTTCAGTCAGAGCATGAACTCCAATGCTTTCTCGTTCGCGGAAAACGACATCGTCGGTCATCATCTTTTGTTGCTTTACCGGGATATTGTCCTCGGGGTTGCTGCACTCCCCTACCTTGAGGTGTTGCTTGGATGCCTTGACATATTGATCCAATGCCTTGGAACTGTGTCCGGCGAGATAAAGTCCTCCGATTACGGTATAGATAACGATATCCTTTCCCTTTTGCTGGGCAGTCGGCCTGGCAGCAAGTTGATTCTGGTTCTGATTTGGGGCCTGTACGGCTTGCCCCCTATCTCTGGGCATTACTCTGTATTCATCTAATTTTCCTTCTCGAAGAAGCCTCTCGACTACATCTCTTAGGTGACGGCATTCATTTGTCGAATGGCCATGAATCTGATGAAAGAGACAATACTTCCCCGTTTCGCGTTCTTTCTCCGTCGACTCTCTAGGAGGCGGCCTCTTATTCTGGAGGATGTTGTACGAATCCATGAAGATATTTTCCAAAGTATCATTTATTGGCGTATAACTCTCAAAGGCCCTGGGACGAGTCCTTCTCTGGGAGTCGTTCCCTCGGTTCCTCTTCCGGTTGTTGCCATTACTATTATTATCATTGTTCCCTGACTAACCACCCTGATTCCGATTTCCGACATTAACTTCGACCTTCCCCGAGCTGTCTCCTGTCTGCTTAATGGCGACATTGCTCTGGATTTCCTCCTTATCGGCCGTTTTTGCCTTTCGGTTAGCATATACTTCTTCCCGGCATAAATGTACGTTAGCTTTTTCGTAGAATAACTCTCTAGTATGGGGTGGCTTGCCTGCCAGGTATCTCCCAAATTCAGTGTCTTTGTCTACTCCATCAATCAGAGCTGCGACAACGGTTGGCTCATGAGGAATTTTAACCTCAGTAGCGGCCAGATTGAAACGGTCTAGGTACACCCTCAAACTCTCGCCTGGTCGCTGCTTGACAAGGAACAAGTCAATCACACTCTTTGTCTTTTGTGCGTAGATGCGGAATTGTTCTACGAACTTTTCACTCAACTCACTGAAGCTATAAATTGATCTTGCTGGTAAGCGAGTAAACCATAACAATGCTACATCCTCCAAGAATATGGGAAATGCTTTGCACTTGACAGCGTCAGAAGCTGCGGCAGTGGTCATTGACCAAGAATATCTCATCAGATGCTGGACGGGATCAGATCTACCCGCGTAACGGTTCATCTGTGGCATGTTGAAACGCCTTGGGAAAGTCGCATCCAAAATATCATCAGTGAAAGGGGTATGACTGTGGTCAATTCCCCAATCTTCATTTCGTTGTCCATGGCTATCCGCCAAAATTTGATGGATCATTGCTGCAACATTTGCACTAGTCAGCGGAGGTTCAGGGTCAGTGTTTCTTGCTCGGCGGGATTCTCTAATCTCTCTTCCGGGAGCAGTCACAAAATCCGGGGCTCGAATTGGGCTTCGTTGCCCCCTGTTACCATGAGCATTTGCATGATGACGGGGCTGAGGCCGTCTGTCTTGTAAAGGGCTGTCAATACCCCGAGCTCTGGGAGTTGAGGCGTGATTGTTTACATTATGGTTTGAGGGCCCTACACCCAGTGCCTCTTCTTCTCGTGACGGCAGGGTCCCAAACCGAAGCTGCTCTATGTTTTCGGGTCTCTCATATGGTCGCCGCGGAGGTCTCGGCGATTCCTCTGACGAGGAAGAGTATTCTGGGTTGAGCGAACGAACCGGTGGCGTCCTTTGCCTTGCGAGATCATCAAACCTTCTATCCATAGCGGTCAAATTCTGTCGCAGAACGGAGCTTTCCTGCCTCTGAGCAGCAAGCTCATCAAACAGCCTTTCCCACATTTCAGAAAAGCGAGAGAGGTCCCCCTCAGTAACGGGAGCAGAAGGATCATATTGATCATCATCAATTTCTCTTATACGCAAAGAGCTTGAGCCAGGTCGAGCGGAAGGGCCAGGACGATTGGAGCGAGCCATAGGCTCCTTTCCAGGTCTAGTTGTAGTCTGATTATCAATTCGGATCGCTGTGGATCGAGGATGGCGACTCGCAGCGCCCCCTTGGGATCGGTTCGTGGTCACGGTTCGCGGAGGGTTCGAGGCGTTATCACGGAATCAAGTAACAAACCCTTCAGCTGTTTGGGTCGTCTCGTTCTCGTTGACTCGGAGCGTGGTTCCTTCATCGGATCGGTTCGCCCCTGGCGCTCCGCGATCCAAAGTTCCCTCGTTGCCTAGCTCGTGCACACTTTCTTCAACTGCTTCATTCGCGATTTCATTGGTTCGTGAAGCGCGTACTTCCTTAGATCTCTTTCCAGCCATGATATCCGAGTCGCTGGAATATTCAAAGAACTGAATAGCGAAGCTTTAGGACTGTTCTCTCAATGAAAGCTCCAAAATGTTAGATCAAAATTTGGACCTAACACCCAAATTGTTCTGACTTTTATAGAGTTTTAACTGGAGAATGAAGAAATAGCAGAAAACACACAGAATTTATAGTGGTTCGGCGTTAACAAGCCTACGTCCACTTTATATGTTATTGATTATACTTTGAATGCTGGTACAATCAACAATTTCTTTCTAGCTCACTTTTACAATTGTGATTTCTCTCAGTAATCTAGTATTTTGACAATAATGGCGGAATCAGTCCTCAATATTGCCAAAAAGATCCTCAAAAATGCCAAACTCCGGGCTATTTATAGCTGATTTGTCAGGCGGATCGTGGTAACACGTGGCACGAATCCCCGAGAACATCGGATCGCATCGCTACCGTTGAAGAAATAGTCAAATTAGCCGTTGTGAACAGGTGTCGCGATCCCCTTGAAGATCGGATCGAGCAAATGGGGAGAATCAGTCAAAATGACGGTTAGGGACACGTGTCGCTGGATCCGTGCGTCTCGGTTCGCTGAAGACTAGCTCGTGTTTGAACGGGTCAGAGGCTTCGCTGTGCATCAGGGGATCGGATCGGTCTATACTGGGCAATAATGCATGTACGGACCGAATCGCATAAAGGTCTCGTTTCGCTGATGAAATGGGGGCGATCCGTTGATGGGCGAGTCGATGGTGCGATCCGATAAGGGGCGATCCGATGGTGCAATCCGTTCCTTCATGTACTTAGGGAATGTGGTTTCATACTTTCTTCTTATGAATGAACCTGGGTGGCTTGGTCAAAAAGCTAGCCAACACAGGTTAATATTTTATTAATTGGGCATTGACACTTTGTTGGTGGGTCATCATTCTTCCCATTACAAATACAGTTATGTAATTAAATCTCGTAAATCATTTCATTTTAAATTATTCGACAAAATTTCGGCAACGTTTTCCTTTTGTTCCATGAGTCGTACACAATTGCGTATACATACAGAACATAAAGGAAGCGCTGTCGAAATTTTATAAACCATTTAAAATGAAATGATTTATGAGATTTAATTACATTATTGTATTTGTAACTTATCCAATACAAAAACATCCAATAAATATTGCATACGAGATTATCAATGTTTGTTCTGTTCAAAATACGAATACCCACATAACGATCATATACAGTGCTTATCAGACGAAAATTAAAAACACTGGAAGGGTTTTTATGAATATAATATATTACATGTTTTATACTTATTAAAAAAAATTGGTTTTCGACAATTAAATTAAATTGATTAACATTTTAAATTAAATTAAACCATCGTGTACAAATAGTTAATTTATCATATATGCACATGTTTAAAACTTTAATTAACTAAGTGTACGTTATATAAATTTAATTGTTGTTTTCAACGTCTTAAATAAATGCATAAAGTAATTTATGCTTCCAACGACCGCAAACAACTTAATTCCAACTAACCGTACGTATGCAGATAGTTTATCACATATGCACATGTTTAAAACTTTAATTAACTAACTGTACATTGTATAAAATTAATTATTGTTTTTGACATTTAAAAAATGCATGAACTATTATGTTCATCCATACTAATTAAACCAAACAAGCCTTAAAAGACTAAATTACACTACTCATGCACACTAATTTATTATCGTATAAGCTACACACATTATTGTTCAATACTTAAATGATAATAACATTAATTAATTGTCAATAAACTGTTTTACACAATCAACAAGGCAATTTAAACACTTAAACTAACAAAATAACAAATTCATGTAATTAGGGTTTAGGCTAATTACCTGATTTGGAAGTGGTTAGGAGGATGGAGATGTAGAGAGAGAAGTTTGTCGGAGTAGGAGAAGTTAATGGAGGTGTTGAAACTTGGCAGCGATGAAGTGAAGGAGGTTGGAGAATTTGTTTTCAATTTTGGGGAGAAAGGAAATGAGGAAGAAGAAGCAGGTCTTGGATTTAATAACACACAATTTTCCGACGACTTCCAACAGTCGTACACATTATTATTCCAACGGCTAGCAATTGGAAATTAATCTGTTATAACCTAAATTCAAATTGTAATAGCCTATTGGTGACCAGTGGAAGCTTCTGTTGCTATATAAGTTTTGTTTTGTTGTGATGCTCCCTGTAAATGGACAGAAGTGATGCATAATTAGGAAAGTTATCCAAGAGTATGAGCATATGGGGTCCGTGTCACAACTTCATAATCCACTATATCAAACCCATTACGGTGGAGCACTACATTACGTCTAGGAGTGTTCGTCTTGCTGTTCGATTCCGTCCACTAATAAAGAAGAGTAATATGAATTATTAGATATCAAAACAAGTAATTGTAATCAATTTACACAGTAAATATACATGCGCTCCATAGCGCAACGATAAATCAATATTTGGACTTTTCATTGTTATTCTCTTTACCAGAAAATACGTCCAAAATCACATCTGTAGACATGCACATAGATAATAACGTAATGTATATAAAGATAAAGTTTATGCATAAAAAGAAAAAAAAATACTAAGATCTGTATTAAAGTCATACAACCTCAAACAAATGTGTTCTCCGCTGGCCTAGACATCTCTGTATATGTATAATCCGGAACCGCACTGCCCCACTAATACTGACAGCATACTCGGAATTTTCAAAATAATGAAGTCACCCAAGCTAGACACGAGTCGTCGAAAGATTACAAAGAAACGCAAAATGATGATATGTAATATAATAGATCGAGCGTGCTGCTCAATCTAAATCTAAGATATGTCTGCTCAAATGTCCCCTGCAAGTTGTTCCCAAAACCCAGAGATAACTATCATCTCGTTTCCCCACCACCGATTGACGGAAGGACTCGCATATTCTTCGAGTAATCAACTGTATTGGGATTGGTCAAAAGAGCATCATCAATGGGTAAACCGAGCAACACAACGTCGATCAATGTGATGGTCATTTCTTTGCTCCTAAGGTGGATTGTAGACGTTTCCAGTCTCCATCTATCCAATAAGGCACTCATAAGATGATGATCTAATTGGTTGTAACTCAGTCGATGGATAAGTAAGAAGCCAACTAGATCGATGGTGGTAACTAGACTTTACTCTATGGCAAAAACAACAAATTTGCACTACGGATAACAAATATCCATGTATATTTGTATTACATATGAAATGTATTACAACCATCAAAGTGTTGTTGCCAGATTGACGACGTTTTTATCGGTATAACTGCTTCCGTCAATCAGTCCAGGTTACATCCCAAAATAATCTACATCCAATGATAACAACTCCAACATAATAAAATTTTCAAATTCATTTTCTAAAGCAATCTTAGATTCAACTACAAAACTATTAATATTAAAAAAAAGTGTGCTTAACAACGCAAAATTAACTAATTTGTGAATTTCAAACTGCATAAAAGATTGAAATCCTCAAATTTACAAAACCCGCAATTTATGAATAAAATGAAGTTGTAAAATTGCTATCTATAGAAGTTTCCTGTGTTGATAAACCAACCATGCTTCAATTTATAGAAGGAATCAATAAAAATATATTGATTGATTTTGGTTTAATTAACGAAGATATTGGTTTAAGTTGAATTGGGAAAAGCGAGGAAGGAAGAGAATGATTTTGGCTCAAGTAAATGCAGTATGATGCAATTTCAAACTACGTCTCAACATGTCTAATTTTTTTTTTTTTTTAATGCATTTATATAATAAACTGGTATAATTTGAAATTGCACCTTTGTTCTGTATAAAATGATAAACGCAATTTAAAACTATGCCAGTAAACACGTTAGCACCAAAAAAAAAAAAAAAAAAAAAAAGAAAAACAACACACACACACAATGCAATTTTAAATTGCATTATCATGTTTTTACCAGTTTAACGAATAAGGTAAAATATAATTAAATGTAAACAGAATTAAAATATAACTAACTGTGTAATAAGTTTGTAAAACAATGCTAAATTTTAAAAAAACCACATTAATGGTTTCATTCTGACATTATTGTAGAATCCTATGATTGTAACAGAAATCCTATGACTGAACAGACTGCCAACTTATGTCATTGTTTCACACTCATCAGGAGTTGGATTATTCAGTTTATACAATCAAATAAAAACACATTATATTTGCAAACGTTTACATATTACGATGCCAGTTTACATCATATTCCCTTGTGCTCATAGCTCGCTTATTTTGCCTTGAGAAACTTCTGAAACCAAATAGCAGAGTTTTTCGGAAATCTTTCAAGGCTTCTGAAATCCACATAATGTAATCCAAATCGAACTGAATAGCCCGAAGCCCATTCAAAATTATCTATCAATGACCATGCAAAATATCCTTTTACGTTTACTCCTTCCCTGCATAGATTACGACATACATTTCATTATGAATACATTTCTCCAGGATTGACTTATTTTATTTGTGCTCACTCATAAGAAAATTCATATATACCTTCTAGCCATTTGTACTGACTCTAGATGTCGCCTTAAGTAGTCAATTCTAAATCCGTCTTTCAAGGCATTATCCAACGTTAGAGTTAAGTCATTCACTTCGTCTACTCCTGTGAACGAAAAAACAATAAGAGAAGAATAAAACCAAAATAATAGTCTGTGTGTTGAGTTAGGATATAAAGTTTAACAATACATAGGATTATAATAGTACCATTTTCAGTAATGTAAATTACTGGGTTGTTGTATTTGTTCTTGATGTATAGCAAGAGTTCTTTAAGCCCTGCTGGATATACGAACAACCATATTGATGCAGCCTGCATTGCAGCATGATTGTGATTTATACAAAACTGTAACAGTATGGAAATAGCGTTTCAATGTTATGGTAACTGAAGATGTTACCTGAGGGCCAATGCTAATCCCATCTCGATAAGCTTTAAAAAATACGACTTGTGTCAGTTTTAAAATTAAATCAACATGCATAATTCAAGACTAATTAAATAGCAATCATCATGTAAACATTGCCGCTAAGGAGCTAGATGATAGTTTCTCTACTCTCAAACTGAATTGCTCTGCTGAACAACATATCTTTTGGAATTTATGAAATTTTCGATTATGAATATCGAACTACATTCTGTTATGTGCTTTTTACTATATATCTACTTGCTGTACCTGTAAAGAAAACATTGGCATCAGTTTCGTAGCTAGCTGGGTATTTCTTTTCAGTCAAATTTGTGGCGTAATTCCCCGTATAATAGTTTAGCCCAAGAAAATCAATGGATCCTTTCAACATTTTTGACTGCTCTTCTGTGAATTCTGGCAGTCGATCTTGAACCAGCGCTTTCATGCTGGCTGGGTAATCTCCATGCACTACAGGGTCCATAAACCTATTTATTAACCAAGATTAGACTAATGTCATAGCATATCCGCCTCTTTGCCCAAGCATAACGATTAACGCATTTCATTTAACACAGAATATTTTTTTTTCCTAATCTAACATGTAAACTTGGAAGTTCCCTATAGCAAATAATTGGTATCATGCATGAGCTAAGAAATTCTCACCAGCCAAGTATAAATTCAACTCCTCTGGCGGCAGCATCATAGTCTGAGTTGGTGTTTGAATACGGTACTAACCAGTCAGAATTTAAAGTTATTCCTATCTCCCCTTTTTGTTTTGCCTACATGATATACAAAATAATTTGTCATACAATAGGTGCTAGCTTCATATTTATATAAAAAGTCTTGCAAAAAATACGCTAACAAACTACGCAAAAGCTAGATGAGTAAACTGAATTGGTGATATAGAATACCAAGTAGTCGTCAAAAATGTCAAAATTAGCACCACTATACGGTGGAAAGAAGAGGTAAGAGGATAAACAAATTTAACGTTTTCAGTATTATAACACAGAGGGCTGGGTTGTGACTTGTAATACATTTGTTTTCCGTATCTAATCAATAAGAGAAATTATAAATAGGCATAAACAAAGGCTTTCAGTCAATTTACTTGATACTTGTTTCTATATAGTTTGACTGTAGCAGCATGAGCCAGCAACTGATGATGACCAACTATATATGGCTCGGTACCAGAATTGCCCTCGCTACATCTTCCTTCTTCCCAAGGCGAACATCGACCAGGAGCATAGATGCCTCTCGAATAACTATCTCGACTAAAGGACCTTGGCTCATTAAGTGTGATCCAATGCTTCACTTTATCCCCAAACATATCAAAGCACACTTGGGCATAGTTACGAAAATCTCTCCTGGTAGAATTTGCAATATAAATACCCAATCAATAAATTATAAGGAGTATGATGATATTTTAAATTTTAGCAGAATAAACACTGAGCTGTCATTCTGTCAACTGTCAGCAGAAATGAGGAGTTTAGCCAACTGAATGATGCTAGCAGGAAAATACAATGTATAGACTTCTGTAAGCTTAAATCCTCTGCTGTGTTAACATAGTAAACTGCTAATTTCAGAAGCAACAACATTATTGATATATGTTGTGTGCACGCGTTTATGTGTGTTATGATTGAGATTTATTCAGAAATATATTTGTAAATATTACTGGCTATAAATATAATCAATTTGCCACAATTATATGTAGAGCCAATGCTGTCAAAAATCTTAAAATCCTACGATTTGAACCCTGTTTTAAATCGAGTCTCTTCCTTTACGGCTCGATTTATATTTCGATTCAAACCAAGCTAATACCATACTTTAGAAATACCATTCAATTCAAATTAATGTATTCAATATACTTATTTGGGTCTACAATTCCAATTTTAATCATTTACAAACAAATTAAAATAGGTACAAGAGAGAAAATGATGTTTTAGATTTAGATGTAAAAGTTTAAACATCAAAATTAATTTTAAAGTGTGTGCAAACATAAAATGCATGTTTTTTGAATCCATGATTTACGATTTAAATCCCGTTTCGATTCATAGTTTGAGTTTTACGATTTGAATCTTATTTTGAATAGAGCTATTAGGAGTTGGCCTCCACGAAGAAAGTTGAAAACTAGGGTTTTCCAGGTCTATCGACGGATACTTTCGGATGTGAATTGTTTCATATTCTATTCGCTTTCGAAATCACTTCTGAATATTGGATAATTTCCCAATTCATGGCCAATCGATGAGTCAAGGAACATATATAAAAAAAAAAAAAAATTAAACATAATTTTCTTCTTCTTCTTCAATCTTGTTGATTATTAATGTGTGAAAAATAAACAAACAAGATGATAAGAAATAGATTTGAGCAATTAATATGCATTAATATATATAATATAAACTGCTAACTTAATAAACAATAAACAAACATCTTCCGTTATACTAAAATACATATCATATAAATAATCTTAACAAAAAACCGAACGGATAATTTTCAATATTGATGCATTTGTATCCATTTTGTTGTATTTCAAATATTTATCCATTTATGTGAGGCGGATGCTGGTGAAATTAGAATTTTTGGTTGTCCAACGATAGACCTAGTTTTTTTAACTTTATTCGGGGTAGCTTTTATAAGGTTTATTGAAATTTATAAAGGAAAAAGGTTGTAAGGAATTGCTATGTTGATTTTATTTGTCTATCTTTGTTCTTTAATAGTACCAATGATTTTAGAAAATCCTAATGATCAGGTATTATAGCTTCATATGTAAATTCTGGACGGAGAAGACAACTAAAAAAAAACAAATGAAGAATTAGAAAAATATGAAAATCAAGACTTGAAGACTATTTATACCTCAATGATATTCAAAATTTGAAGGGAATGGTAGAAAAATGCCATATAATTTAATGGAGAAATAAAAAAGAACAATTACGGATAAAAGACCGTCAAAACAATTTAATAATTCTTGGATAAGTACAATGTTTCCTACTATTGCCAGCATAACTCTGTAGAACATCAATCTATGGATGAAATGCAAATGTGTTTATGAAAAGATTTCGACAACAAGTACGACACTTTTAATCAAGGTTTAAATTACCGCTTTCCGTTTTCGTTCCAGTCATCAAGAAATTTCCTAATTTCAACTCCGTTCCGGAAATTTCGGAATTTCCGCTTTGATTCCTTTCTACCAATTCCAATATTTATTTTATAATAATATGTTAACTAATATAATTTTTGCATATAAATAGTTTGAACTTCACACAAACTAAATAAAAATAAGCTTTATATAAGTTTTTATACAACTCATTTGTAATAATCCAGTAATAAAAATAATTTTATAACAAAATTTACAGAAACGAACCACCAAATTTCACTAAACATTTGTTTTGTTTTCAGTCCATTCCAAAACTTAAACTCAACCCATCAAATTACATCCTTATGCTCAATCACTCACCGCTTCCTCCTCTTCCCTAGGTGACGAGCAAACAAAATCTGCTCCCACTGTTCGTTGCCAAATCGCCCTCTCTTCCATCGTCTATGTTGTTTTGTATCTTCACACAAATATTAACAAATACAATTCTCCTTCTTTTACAATTACCAAGCGCAAAACGGATTTCTAGACGGATTCCGGTCCGGCCACCGCCAAAACCGGGTTGGATAGGCCGAAATTCCGTCGTTCCTGGCGGATTCTTGAACCATGCTTCGAATGCAAACATTGATAAATCTTAAGCATAAATGAAGTCAACTAATGAACCTTAAAAAAAGTAGACCACAATTAATATCTTACCACTTAAATCATATTTCAGATCGGATCTCTCCTTTTGTAATCCAATTTACATTTCAATTGAAACTTAGTTAAACCACAATTTGGAAAAGTAATTCAATTTATATGAATATATTTAATATAATTATTTGGATTCACAATCTAAATTCTATTTTTTTTTAAACAAATAAAAATAGAACAGGAGAGAAAATTAAATTTAGATTAGATGCAGAAGTTCAAAACAAAAAAGCAATTTTAAAATGTGTACAAACCATTAAATATAGATATTTTAAATCTTCAGTCTAAAGTTTGAATTATATGATTCATGATCTAATTTTGAAACCTTTGATAATGAATCTTTCTTTTCAGACTGATTTGGAAAGGAATTTTTGTCTTTGTGTTCTTTTACGAAGGTAAGATGCCATCAAAATTTTGAGATGTCACTTGGAAAATTCTATAAACCACTTATCCTATGTAGATGTTCTAGGAAATTTATAGAATTATCAAGTAATTATCTTCTTCTTTTCCTTCATCTTGTATGAGAGATGAGAAAATTTTGGTTTCATGCTTGTCTTGCTTTCCTCTGAATGATGAGATTAAAACGTTGAGTGCATATTCTTCTCTACAAATTGCGAGGATGCAATTTTATTAAGAAGGAGAGTCTGTAACAACTCAGTTTCAGTGATTACCTGTTATATTAAATTATAAAGGGGATTATAATTTAATATAACTAATAGACAATAAGCTGAAATTTTAAGACATCTATTTGGGGAAAGTCAATAAATTTGAGAAGTTGCTATGAAAATAAATTATTGAATACTTTATTTGAGATTTAGAATGAAAATAAACCATGATGGTAATTTATTGAGTCAAATATAATGATACTGGAAATTTGTTCCAATATTAGCCTTTTATTGTAAAATAAAAGGACAAATAGGAAGAAAATAATTTTTAGAAAGTGTAATATTGATTATCAATATTATTTTTATGTTTTAAAAATGTTAAAAATATTTTATTGCACTTTATTTGGCTAAGAAATAATTTTTATTTAGCCAAATGCGTTAAAAATGATGATTTTGCCTAAAAATGAATGTGTTGAGAAATATAACTGAACAACAACAACAACAACAACAACAAAGCCATATATCCCAAACAAGTTGGGGTTGGCTAGATATGGAACCCAAAATTAAGGTAAAATAACTAATTATAATATATAAAAAGAGTTTAAAATAACCAAACAGATTAAAGTAAAAAGGTACAATAAAAGTGAAATAAAGTCCTAAAAAAAAAAAATAATAATAATAATTAAACAGATCTAAAAATAATAATAATTAACATATATATATATATATTAAAAAAAAAATCCTAAGGTTCTGGTACATGGATTGCCAACTTCCATGCACTTCTATCTACCACAAGCTCTTCAGATATACTCCAATTTCTTAGATCTCTCTTTATTATCTCTTCCCATGTCATTTTAGGTCGACCTCTACCTCTCTTTGGGCCTTCGGCACGACCTATAACTCCAACGTGCACAGGAGCATCGCGTGGTCCACGTTGGATATGTCCAAACCATCTCAAGCGGTGTTGGACTAACTTCTCTTCAATAGGTGCAACTCCAAGTTTTTCCCGAATATCCTCATTTCTAATCCGATCTCGTCTGGTATGCCCACAACTCCAACGCAACATCCGCATCTCTGCTACACTTATCTTCTGCTCGTGTTGCCTCTTAGTAGGCCAACATTCTGCACCATATAACATTGCAGGTCTGATTGCTGTCCTATAGAACTTTCCTTTAAGCTTCTGAGGAATCTTCCTATCACAGAGAATGCCAGATGCTAGCCGCCATTTCACCCATCCTGCTTGAATTCTAAAACTAACATCCTTATCAATCTCTCCATCAAACTGCAACATAGATCCTAAGTATCGAAACGATTCCTTCTTGGGTACTACGCTACCAGCCAAGGTGACCTCTCCGTCATCTGACCTAGCACCGCTAAACTCACACTTCATATACTCAGTTTTAGTTCTGCTAAGTCTGAAACCCTTTGATTCCAAGGTCTCCCTCCACAACTCCAGTTGTCTATTGACCCCTATTCTGCTTTCATCAATCAGCACAACATCATCGGCAAAGAGCATACACCAAGGGATCTCCTTTTGTATATCTTTCGTGATTTCATCCATCACTAATGCAAAAATATAGGGGCTCAAAGCCGAACCTTGATGTAACCCTATGTTAATTGGGAAGTCTCTGGTCTCACCATCGCATGCCCTTACACTAGCCACAACCCCCTCGTACATATCCTTGATAAGGGTAATATACTTTGATGGCACTCTCTTCCTTTCTAGCGCCCACCACATAACCTTCCTCGGCACTCTGTCATAAGCTTTCTCCAAGTCAATAAAAACCATGTGAAGATCTTTCTTTTGTTCCCTGTATCTCTCCATAAGTTGCCTAACCAAGAAAATCGCCTCGGTGGTTGACCTTCCAGGCATAAAACCAAATTGATTCCTAGATACACTTGTCAACCTCCTCAAACGTTGCTCGCAAACTCTCTCCCAAAGCTTCATTGTATGACTCATAAGCTTAATTCCTCTATAGTTTGTGCAACTTTGAATATCTCCTTTATTCTTGAAGATTGGAACTAAAATGCTTCTCCTCCACTCATCTGGCATTTTGTTTGATTTGAAAATATTATTAAACAACTTAGTTAGCCAGGTTATCCCTGCATCTCCAAAACATCTCCACACCTCAATAGGAATGTCATCAGGACCTACCGACTTGCCTGATTTCATCCGTTTCAACGCCCCCTTTACCTCAGCTTCTAGAAATCTCCGCACAAAATGTCTATTGGTGTTGTCGGCAAAGTCTTCCAAGTCGGTCGCGGAGCTATTACTTTCTTCGTTGAAAAGCTTATCAAAGTATTCTCTCCACCTATTCTTTATCTCATCATCATTCACCAAAAGTCTATCACTCTCGTCCTTAATGCATTTAACCTGATTGAAGTCTCTTGTCCTCCTCTCGCGTAGCCTAGCTATTCTGTATACGTCTTTTTCACCCTCCTTTGTACTTAGCCTTTGATACAAACCCTCGTACGCTCGTCCCCTTGCTTCACTCACTGCTTTCTTTGCAGTCTTCTTTGCCACTTTGTATCTATGCATGTTCTCTTCGCTCCTATGATGGTGCATGCATTTGTAGCATTCCTTCATCTCTACAAAATAACTGAAATTCCTTAAAAATCTATTTAAATAACTGAAATTTCTTAAAAATCAATTTAAATAATTGTCATTTAAAGGATTTTTAATGAATTATTTATTATTTTTAAAGTATGTTGTAAATTGATAATCTATTTAAATAATGAGTTTTTCCTTAAAAAGCTTTAATAAAATTCCTAAAAATCCTATTTTCTCTACAAAATTATTTTAAATATATTTTAGCTCATTTTCGTAAATTTCGGTGTATAAGAATGAGAATTAAACGATCTACTAAAAACACATGTATGTGTATTCTAAAGTGTTTTTCTAAATGGTTTTTAAAATAAAGTGGTTTTATAACTAAATATTTTTGAAATTTATAAATGATTTTTAGAAGCTAATTATATACATTATATACTTTTTTATAGTAAAGAGAACTTATATAATAATAATTTCCATAAATCATTTTAAATTCACGTTTTCCCTATTATTTATAAATAAACTTACTTATTTTTATGAATTTTCATTGTTTGAGAAAGACAATTAAACGGTAAACTAAAACATGTGGTATATGACATATGGATTTGATTTATCGCTTAATCATCATTCTTATACGCCGAAATTCATGAAAATGTGCTAAATATATTCAAAATAATTTTATAGAGAAAATAGGATTTTTAGCAAATTTTAGGAATTTTTTTAAGCTTTACAAGGAAAAGGCCCTTTTTAAAATAGATTACTTATTTTTAAAATAATTTAAAAATATAAAAAATTGATTAAAGATCCTTTAAAATGACGTAAAAAAAAATATTTTCAAAACCATTTTTTTTAAGAAATTTTCCAAATTTTATTTGAAATCAAAACAATTAAAAGCATCAAAATCTTCGAATATTGATATTTACCGATATTTAAATTTAAATAAAATTAAATTCAAAATATCTTCAAAACTGAGATAATCCGTTATCGGATATCATGGCTACAAAATCCTTCATCAAACTTTTGTATTCAAACATCAATTAACTCAAAATTAGCAGCAAAGACTGATGAAGAATGCTGCAAATTGAAACGGCAAAACAAAAATTTTGTTTTTAGCCAACTTTGACGGTATGTTCAGCATATCAAAACTACTCAGAAATTAATGAAATTTTGCTGTAATAAACTTTAGTATATGTATAACAGCATATTAAAAATTGACAGCATTTCGTTGTGAAACGTTGAAAATACACATGTTTAAAGATGACACTTTTCGTACAGAAAATGAACTATGCTAAAATCTAGTTTTTGACCAACTTTGAAGATATGTTTAGCATATCAAAACAACTCAGAAATTAATGAAATTTTGCTGAATAATCTTTAACACATGGACTGTAACATATTAAAAGTTGGGAGCAATTCACCCCAAAGTGAAAGAGTTATGATTTTTCGAACATAGCATTTTTCAGCGAACAAAACAAAAAAAGATTTTTGGTTGATTTCAACTAACGATTTGCTATATCAAAACAATTCAAAATTAAATGAATATTTGCAGAAATAAACTTTAGCAGATAGACGTTAGCACAGTAAAATTTGACAGCATTTCGATGCAAAATGAAGAAGATATGATTTTTCAAAAATGACAATTTTCAGCAACAAAACGAATACCCAATGCAGTAGTTTTTTAGCAACAAAACATATGGATTATCATCAAAACTTGCAAATTTAGCTATAACATGTTGTAAGCTAAGACATGACATAAGAAAGAACTTTACATGATAACGGTGTCATAGTGGAGACGCTTGTGTCATTTTACAAGCAAACTTGATGGACTTGTTGCAAATTGTGTGGTCAACAACCTACTTAGAAGTTGTTTGGATCGATTTACATAAGTCGTTTTATGACTTTAAAAAGCCAAACTGAATTGATTTTAGCTTCCAAAAAGTCAAAAAACAATTTATTTTAGTCGATCGAAATGGACCCTTAATGAGAAATTGTCGGAAAATTAATGGTTAGGTGCAAGAAAGAGTGAGTAAAGAAGTCGTATCGTGAATGAGACCATTGCCTTAAATGCGAAAATCGACTCGATTAAGGTGCAATTGATAATTACGTCAGCTTCCCAAGTTTAATACAATCATCTTTTAAACTAGTGCGTTAAAGGTTGAAAGATTATAGAAGTGTATGACACTTATAACATCCTTAATTTTCGAAAGACATTATTCAAAAATTTAATCGAGTGATTAAATAGGAATAAAGTGGTGGATTGATAGATGGAGATTTATGCTTAAATTAATTAATTAGAAGGTTGACCTTAGAAATTAATCAAATATGCATTAGAAGAGGGGGTATGAGAGGGAATATAGATTCTGCCTCTATTCCTTGCCGCCATTTGTGTGACGATAAGGCATTGGTTATTGATTGCTGTATGAAACCGGAAGGGTTGACCCTTTCGATTAGCTTGCTGCCATTTGTATGACGACAGACATTGATGATTATTTTTTGTTGTTTTGTCAGAAAGGGTTGCCTCTTTCAGAATGAATCGAATATGACTTTGGTGCCTAGAAGGTATCCAAATACCAAATCTTTACATATATCTAATACATAAAATACATTGATTAATGTAAGATTTTTTTTAAAAGGTGAATGGAAGTTCTATAGTGCCTTTTCTCATAACATTGTTTGGAATCTTATTTGTTCTAGTAAACTTCATTGGCTTCACCATTGTTCTCTTCGTAAGTCTTAAACAGACTACGGTCTTTGCAAATGTGAATGGTTGCTCCAGTACTAGGTTACTAATCATTATCAATGTCACTAACGGAGTTTTCCTCTTGCACTATAGCCACAAGCATGTCTTTAACCACAATCACTTTTTGTTGCTTTTTCCGCAGATGGAATGCTCTAGCATAGTGGCCTAGTCTGTTACAATAATGATAAGCGTCTTTCTTTTATTCTTAAAATAATTTTTCTTCTTAAAATGTGTCTCATTCTAGACTTTAACTTGCCAGTTATTTCAACAATATTTGCTTATAATGGGACTCGGTTTGTGGTTATCTTACGAGAGTTCTCTTCAATACGAAGATGACATTGTAAATCATAATTGTTTCTGCATGCTTTAATTTTTTTCTTGTAACCATTTCAAGCACTGGGGAGTCCAGAAATTATAACACCAACAACAAAGGATTTAGGAAGATATATCTTAGCATCTTGAAGTTGATTCACCAATAGTAAAAATTCACTTGTCCAATTATGGACTTATTAACAATCATTTGAAATGCATAAAATTGCAAATAAGGAATTTCTTGTTACTTGACTCTAATATATATAGTATTTGCTTTTCAGTTACAATCCAAAACGCCTTCGCAGTTTCCAAGGTCCTATAAGCATTGTAGAGAGGAGTAGACAATGCATTTAGAACGTGCTTTCTACATATAAAATCATCATCTTTGTGTTTCGCCTGTAGAGCAGCATCATCCTTATCAGTTTTCTCTGGTATAACTTTCAAACTATCTTCCGAAATGTAGAGCAGTTTGATGGTGATCAGACATAACTTCATCGTCTCTTGTCAACGAGTAAAGTGTCTCCATTGAAATGCTCCAACTGGATAAAGTGTTCACTCGTGACTTGCAGGACACTCGAACCTTCTATGGTTGAAGATAGTATCTGAATGTTCATAGAAAATTTGATGTTCGAGACAATTATGATGAAAATAATGTTGTATTTTTGACTTCAGTGATCTATATAATACATTCTTTCAAACAATAATTCAACATCCCAGGTACAAACGGATTATTAAACTATCGACCTTTAGGATTCAATGAAGCATTAAAACAGTGTAACCATATTCAAGATTTGTACGGTCTTGACCTTGCCAAAAAAACTTTATTTTGGTTTATGTTGCAAATTTATGGTTGTAGAATAGAATGGAGAAGAGAAAGAGATTTGCAACGATTCTGAATTTGCAACATGTTGATGGTGTTGCAAAACTAATATGAGACGATTCCGACGTTGGAAATATATGAGAAAGGAGTTGATAATATCTAAGCAATGGTTTTTGGACGTATCTATTTATAGAGAATGAGGAGTTGTTCATTCATCAGGCATCACATTTATTTCCAATGGTTTGGAATCGTTACAAATGGTCACGGCTATTCGTCACCAACTATCACACCTCTTCAGATTTTCAATGTTCAAAAACATCATAAATCTGTCACTCCGGCCTGATTTGAATTTGAAATATGAGCTGGGTCTATAACGGGATAAAATCCGTCCCGTTGCCTTTTTATCAAAAAAAATGTTATGGATCCAGACCCAAAACTTGTACCCGGTTCGATCGGATGGTTACTACGGCGCGTGCGTGTGGTGGTTATGCATGGCTTTCCGTCTCACAACAAAGCAAACATTTGGGTGTCCCAAGCCTCCAATGCCTTCAAGAGAATCTCATATTTAAATAAATATGGTCCCTAGTAACCCAAGATATAGGACTTTGTTCCTCTTCTTTCTTTCTCCCTCTTCTTATCTCTTTGAAAAAACAAACTTAGGGTGAACAACTTGAAAATATCCAACATATATAACAAGATATGACTATTTTATTATTTCATAATAACATGTATCGTTATTTTCTTCTACATGCTTCATTGGAAAACATTTGCAAACATTCCAACAATTATATTTGAATGGTGATAACTGTAAATAAATGTACTGGAAGTTAGCTGCTACCACGAGCACAAGAAGTTTGGGCTTTGGAACTCTGTTAGTGTAATTTGTAAAGTGATCATTGTAATTTACTAAACATAAAATGTTATCTTTATTAATAGTTATCTTGAAAGCTTAAACTTTTGATCTGACCGTAAGCTTCCAAAAATTCCCTTATATATATCTTTAGATTTAAATATCACTTAAAAATAGGATCTAATAGTTAAACCTTTTTAAAAAATCAATATGCATTTTTATTTATATTACCAAATCTTAATATCAATTAAAAATAGGGTCTAACAAATATAGATATTCTTTATGTTGGGATTTTGTGCGCAACGGAAGTTTAACAAAACACCCAAAAAATATGATCTTTTCACTCAATCTCTTGAAGATGAATTTGATTGAAAAATGATAACATAATAGATCAGTAATAGTAGCAATACACAAATATTTCACCCAACCACCCTCGTTATTGATTCGTCAAAAACAAATTTTGTTTATATTCAACGGATCAAAACCAAAAATAAACAAAATACAATTGAATCAATAACCTTAATGAGAAAGGAAAAGAATATCTAGATGACTACAAATATTATTGAAGAAGAAGACCGATGAAGAACGACGGCAAACCTATGACTCATATGGTTCCTTGACGTTTGATCTAACCAAGAAGGTTGTATATATAGGAGAACAGAAGACCTAAGCAAATATTCAAATTTTCTCTTCAAAATATCTCTAGAATATAATCATTCATTTCTTTCTTCTATGATAAAATCAATCAATCAAATCAATTAATTGATCAATCAATCAAAGCAATTAATTAATTACATTCTCTTCATAAAATATTTGAATCAAAAATTCAACATTCTACCTTGATTCAAATATCACATACCTCCAACAATCATCAAACAAGTCTACCTAGCTCTTTCAATAATGTCTACTCTTAATTAAAACTAACATCAATTTCCAGACAATGAGATACACCCCACATGTTTCCAGAGTACATGGACTCAATTGATTTCAAGGTAACAACCACACTCAGTCGATTTGAAAGGACTACGACCACACCTCAATTACAAACACAACTCACCATTTGCAAAAGATGCATCTACCATCAGAGTTGCAACGTGCAAAACTAACGGTCTAAAAGCGTTTGTAATACCACAAAGACCTCCATCTCGTCTTTGTGAATTTCACAACTCGACATCCGTCTTCCGTTTGACATGATCTCTTCATTTCCGGGATCCCTCGAGCGTCATCAACATCTAGACCTTTGTTGATACCATGATTCTCCAACTTATGACCATCACCAATGACCATGTTAACCTCTCCACCTTGTTGCGGACTAGGTTCTTCAACCGTCACATGCCTTCTTCTTCGTCTTCTTCCATCTTTCCTCATCCATATCAGAGGGGTTTCTTCTCATCTTCATCAATCAAACCATTGAGGCATGGAACATCTGCCATCAAAAATAGTCATCCACGAAAGCAACATCATCTCCGACATCTTCAATCTTCAATCCAACAAACAATCCAAGCTATGCGATGATATGAATTCTGATACCAAATGTTGGGGTTTTGTGCGCAATGGAAGTTTAACAAAACATCCGAAAAATACGATCTTTTTCACTCAATCTCTTGAAGATGAATTTGATTGAAAAATAATAACATAATAGATCGAAAATAATAGCAATACATAAATATTTCACCCAACCACCCTCTTATTGATTCACCAAAAACAAATTTTGTTTACGCTCAACGGATCAAAACAAAAAATAAACAAAATACAATTGAATCAATAACCTTATTGAGAAAGATTATCTTGATGACTACAAATATTGTTGGAGAAGAAGAGCGATGAAGAACGACGACAAACCTATGACTCACATGGCTCCTTGATGTTTGATCTAACCAAGAAAGTTGCATATATTGGAGAATAGAAGACCTAGACAAATACTTAAATTCTTCTTCAAAATATCTCCAGAATATAATCATTTATTTATTTTCTTCTATGATAAAATCAATCAATCAATCACACCAATTAATCGATCAATCAATCAAATCAATTAATTGATTACATCCTCTCCATAAAATATTTGAATCAAAAATTCAACACTCTATAGTTTATATCATCGTTCTTTACATATTAACAACACAAAAATCTAAAACTAATAATAAATTAGACATCATCGTTCTTTACTAATTAGCAACACAAATAAAAATAAAAGTTAATTAAAAAAAATTGATACTGCAACCTAAATAAGAATTCAAACTAATTATACAGGTTACAACATAAAATATAACTAAATATTCACGCAAATCATTTTCGCTTGAATATGTTAGACGTATACAATTTATAGAAACACAATTCACACGCAAACATGTATCATGATCACACGTGCCGTAACATTCGTAAGAAATGGTTGGTTTCCCTATTTTCTGTTTAATCCAATTGTTTAGTGATCTTTGAAAATCTTAACATTTATTTGTTGTGCAATATGGCAAAAAGCACAAAATGGGCTCTAAGATTCCAAAGTTAAGGTAGGTATTACATCTATTTGATTTCTTACACAATCTGTGGACCGCGGAAACCTCCATATTCATCTTCTAAGGCCTGAGGAGCATCCCAATGGAATATAGTCACATATGGTTCAATACCTACACTTGATTGATAGAGAATAGTAAAATCTTGCAAATTAAACGTACGAATAAAAATGGGTTTAAGTTTGAACCATTGGACTTCAGCTCATTAAGTAGGTTGTTATAGTACTCGACACCTTCTTTATTGATTCCTCCGCTTACTTTCCCATCTGTACAAACAAGGATCACATTTTCAAAATGAAGCACTTGATTTAAATTGGAAAAAAATAGTGTCCAAATTTATTTGGCAATTAATGCCATATGCTAATAGCAGATTTTACATGGTAAAATTCTCGACCAGGAAATGGAAAATCTGTATGCATTTGCACCCAATTGCCTAATGGCACGTACATCTTCCTACAAAATCATACAGTAAGAGTTTAAAAGTCCAACTTCTGGATACAATAACATTTATCATTATAAAAACAAACAAATTGAATGCACCTTATAAAGATGATATGAATCAGCTGCAACACTTCCATTGCTTCCGTCTTTTATTTTATCTGTCCATTTGTTGGCAAATGGGTTAGAAGTTAAGCAAGTATTTTGGTCATGTATATTGCACTGAAAGCAATATGCAAAACTCCTTATGCTACAATCTTTGGACATAAGCTAATATTCCAAAAAACAGACCTGCATTCTTTTGGCTGAATGTATCCCAGATACTTGGTCCCCTACCACCTTCATTAGCAGCACCTTCTATCTACAAAATAACAGAGATGGGTACTTGATTAACATTGTTTTAGAAAATAATATTAATTAATTACGTCTATTACTAAATCAACGTAACCACTATTTTAAAGTTAAGCAATTATCATTAAGACTCTACTGTTCATGTTTAATCAATTGTTAGTTATAATCTTAGGTCCTAGTCGTTATTAAGTCTTTTCCCCCTAAAAAGCTACAAAGATTATAGCATCTACGTTACAACTACACACATAAAAAAATACATAGATTTGTACCTACGTACGTACATGAGATTCATTATGTCATCAATTGTGTCTATATTTTTTGTATCTAAATAGATTTTCCCTTATATACGCACGTACGCATGTAGGGCTGTCAACGGATACTTTCGGATACGGATAGTGCCATATCCGTATCCGCATTCGAAACCATTTTCGGATATCGATATCCGCATCCGCGGATACGGACGGATATCGGATAATTATCCGCTCCGCCAATGGTTGATAAATCAGTGAACATAAATGAATTTTTTAAGCTTAATATTAAGCTTTTTCAACCCAATTGATTACAAAAGTGCTAAAAATAAATAAATATGATGATAATATATAATTTTGAGCGATTAGCGTGCGTTTAGTAGACTTTTAATTTTGCAAAATAATAAATTATCATATTCAATTATGTTAAAATACACATAATTTAAGCTATAATCGTAAAAAAAAAAGCGGATGGATAATTTTCGGATGCGGATATGCCTATATCCGCATCCGCTTTTTCGGATATCAGATATTTATCCGCTTTTCGGATGCGGATGCGGATGAATTTCGGATTTTTCGGATATCCATTGACGGCCCTATACGCATACATCATTCATTTATATATATACATATATATTTATATTTATATATATACACACACACACACATACATACACACACACACATACATACATATATATATATATATACACACACACTAATAGTTATAATACTTTTGATGCCACACCTTTTTAGTGTAAGCGTGAATTACGAAAAAATGCACATAATATCAAATTTTAGTATCACCTGAAAACAGAATATAACAATTAATTTTCTTTTATAAATTTAAAACTTTTGTCTACGAATAATATTAACCTTTAACATGTTATATAGCGACGACTGGATCAAAGCCCCCTAAACCAGCGTAGGGCATACGCATATGAGTTGACACACGCATTGTTGTAACAAAAGGACCCCATGATGTTACATGTCTACTAGCTCATATTTATGCAAACAATCTCCAATTTATTTCGCAATGTAGGGACAATCCTGATAGTCTCGTTCTTGACTCGCATCCCCTTTGAATATTTTGAGAGCATCGTCTTGTCAGCATGACCTAGTCCGTAACATTCGGCTCTGATACCACTGTTATGCAATGATGGTCGGATAAAAAAACCCCTACACCAGCATAGGACGCACGCATATGAGTTGACACACACATTGTTATAACAAAATGAATCTCTGATGTTACGTACCTACCAACTCATATTTATGCACACCATCTTCGATTTATTTCGGAATGTGGAACAATCTGTCGTTCCTCCTTAATAACATGCGAGACAATCCTAACATAACATCACTTTAAAATCAGATCAAAAAAATAAAGTTCTTAAACGAATTCCAAATGTCCATCTACAAAGACTATCAAATCTTAATCTCACTGAAAATAGGATCCAACAAATAAATTATTAATTAATAATATAAATAAAAATTCAAACTAATAAAGGCGTTGCAACTTAAATAAATTTTAAACTAACTATAAATGATCTCAACAAAAATAATACGATTTAAATATTTCTACAATCATTTCCTCTTGAGTGTGCAAAAGAAAAATAATTCATGCGTGAAGTGTTTGTCATCATCACGCTCGAAGCACATGCAATAACTCTCGTGTGTGATATATATACTTTTATATATGTATATGTGTGTATGTGTGTATATATATACATCTTTATTAATAGTTGGTTTGATAGTGCAAATTTTTGGTCCAACCGTGAATAATGTAACAGATAAACGATCAACATCAACCAACATGTAATTAAACATGTGGATACCTAATTATGAAAGTCGTGCCAAAGTGCAAGGCACGACAAGGCACGACACCGCACAACATTTGCGACTTTTTTCTGTAAATGCGTGGCGCACATGGAAAGGCAAGGTGACAACGTAGATAGCTATTACAGCGCACACAACACGATGTGTGCAAATGACATGTTTTTCTGCTATTTTATTGTTTTTCTTTACTTAATAATTATTTATTTTTCAAATTTTCAATTTTAGAACTAATATCCAAACTGGTTGAATGAATTATATACTATTTATACAACGACATGATTACACTATGAGCTAATCTCCAGAAAAAATTAAACTATCTATTTATATTACTGTCAAGCCCAATTACAATGGAGATGGACAATTAGAATCAGGATCCGCAAATTCAAACCAAATCGATATGAACTCGACTTGAACCTAATGGGTTCCGAATCAGGTAGTTTGATGAAAAATAAAAGGAAAATCGATAGAACTCGGAAGATTAGGAAAAACAAGGAAATATATGTATTTTTGGATTTACTACCCGACCGGACATGAATTAATCCAACTTGAATCGAACCTAGCGCTGAATTAAGATTTTGAAGTATAAAGTCGACTTAACAAAATCCAACTCCACTAGGACCAAAACCTACTGGGTCGGGTCCAAATTCAACCCAGTGAGTCTAACTATGGCACTTGCATCGAACAAATAATCTCGAATGATCGTATTTATCAAACTAATCTCGAATGAACTTCGAACTATTCGTTTTACTCATTTCTACACCAAATAAAAAAATTCGAATGGATGCATACTTCAAAATAATCTCTCATAGACTGCGAACTGTATGGTCCTATTATGGTCGCTCCGAGTAAATTATCAATTAATATGAGAGATGAGGAAGATGATGATGTAGATATTGGTTTAAAATATATGATTTCCTAATCTAATTCAAATTTCTAGTTTATGCCTAATATGTACACTATGATTTCGGTTTTTGAAGACTATTAGCTTGAAATTTTATATTTATATTGTATTTGGTGGCGCTTTTCAGCAAAATATCGATTTTTTAACTACATTTGCTCTAGAAAAATAAACATAACTATATTGAATTTTTAATATTAATTGACATATATATATATATATATATATATTAAATTTATAAAGAGAATTCAAAACATGCGTAGTAGAATATAACAACGCGTGTCATTTATCACATCGTGCGCTAAGTCCCCAGGAAGGTTTTGCCTTTTTTGCGTCATGCACCATTAATAACTATGTATGGATATTCAACACACTTATGAGAGCCATGCCATGGTGTGGCGTTTGCTTCTTTTGTACGGCGTGACACACATGGAAAGACGCTTCAATGACGCAATTGCACACTTTTTTGTTATTTTTTGGCCTTTTTTACTTCTTTTTTTTCTTTCCAAATTTTCGTTATTGAAACTAATATGCAACAATGGCTGAGTGTATTATATATTCTTTATACCACGACATAGTTACATTTAAAACTAACCACAAATTTGAACTATTTATATTATTGTTGCACCAAACAATGATGGATAGACAATTAAGACTAAGATCCGCATATTCAACCAAAATGATATGATTCATATGAATTCGATGCCCTTAGATTGGGTCCGATTGATGAAAAATAAAAATGAAAATCGATTCAATCGGAAAGATTGGATTAAAAATGAAAATATAAGCATTTTTAGTGTTGTTGCCTAGTCAGATGGAACTCGAATCAACCTGAATCAAATCTGGTGTGGGTCAAGATTATAAAGTATACAGTTAGACTTGACAAATCCAACCCAACAAGAAACGAAGCCTGCAAGGTCTGGTGCAGATCCGATCCAATAAGTCTAATTATTGCATATGCACCGAATAAATAATCTTGAACGATCATATTTTTCAAACTAATCTCGAATGTACTTCGAACTGCCTATTCGATTTATTGTTGCATTGAACATATTAATATAAACTGTCTGTTCATATTACGGTCGCAATGACTAAACTATAGATCAATGTGAGATAAATGAACAAGATGCTGATTATGAATCTGATGGTATAGGTATTGATATAGAAAATATGATTATTAAATAAATTTGAATCTCTAGTCTATTAATAATATGTATAAGTGTTTTAGATTTAAGCTTTTGACGACTATTATGATTGAAATTCTGCGCACATAATATTATGTTTGGCAATCTTTTTTTGTAAAATGTCAAAAGAAAAGGTTAATTACATATGTTTTAGTAAAACAAATATAAATTATATTCAATTTTTTAAATTAATTGATAATTTGATATATATATAATTAATTAATTAATTTCATAAAGCAAATTCTAAATAAGCACAGTAGATTAAAAAGATGTGATTCATTTGCTGTGTCGTGTGCCAAAATTCCAGGAAGACTTTGCGTTTCTTTATGCCGTGCTCCATTAATAATTGTGACATACAACATCATTCTATCAGAAGAAGTTTCCAAGAGACGGTGAAATAGTACAAACTACAAACCAACACGGAGGTTCAAGTTGCAAGCTTTCTCAGGAAAGCATTTTAAAACTTTCTCATATAAACATTAGCTAGCACAATCCCAAATCCGAGAAAGTTCCAAGCATATAAAACGCTTTTCAAATTGAATAATCAAGAAAAATGGAAATAGATAGAAGCATAAAGTTAATGACGAATAATAACCGTATAAGGGAGATTTGAGCATAAAGATAGAGAAAGAAGTCCCTAGAAACAAATAAGCTTCAAAAGAAGCATGTAGGGAAAAGCAGAGAGTTAGCCTAATAACCATCGTCCATAAGAGACATCATACTTTGTTTATCAAATTATATCACATGTATACATATCAAAAGAAGTGAGTGTGAGTACCTTTTCTTCTGGAAGTGGGAGCGATTTAGAGTTAGCCTGTGAAGTGAGTGTGCAACTTACATTGTGCCTAATCGTTTTGAGATCGTTATGTTGCACTACTTTGTCCATGTAATACAGACAATTTGTTTGCATATGTGGAATCCTTCCCTTGACATTTTGAGTTTCTCACTCTAATTACTTAGCGGTGATGTTATCATCATTCAACAAAGCATTTCAAGTATCCCATAAAAAGTGTACTGTTGCATCTTTATGAACCATCACTTAAGTAGAACAACCATGCAAGAGTACCCAGGTTTTACCTGAAGCAATTCACTGGCAACTCATGTGATATGTGCGACCTACCAAATGGTGGTCTCAGGCCACACGTTCGCTGACATGCGAGGCTCATCATGTCAATAACCGTGATATTGTGAATCGCAAAGTGATAGAACCCGAGAAGTGGATTTAGCATCTATCCAAACAAATACAATTTTGCTTTATCCCCGTTTGTAGTCAAAATCGTTTAAGGATATCAATTTTTTGTGTTCTTCTTGCACAAACTCAATTCATATTCCGAACATTAAATTATATCTTTGCTATTGTATTGATGCTTACGAAAATACAACACAAAAAATATGACAGATAAAATAATTTTGAGTAGATATGCTTTTATCAAAAACGCAAAAAAGTAGAGTTGAGATTACATTATATCCCCATCCACGTTCATATATTTAAATTTTAAATACTTTGCTTTCAGATTTTTGGATATCTATCGACAGATTACCGGCATTACAACAATTCTGAAAGTGAAATCGAACTACCACGCAAACTGATATCATTATGATTTGTAAATTAGGCTTATTTATGTTAGTTGCAGTAATTTGTCAATGTCCTAAAACCCAAAATAAATGAGTTAAACCATAAGGATTGGAGTGAATTGGAGATAGCTAGAAAAAGAAACCTGATATGCTGAAGTGGCGGCACCAAACACAAAATCTGGAGGAAAGCTGCTCCGTGTTAATGGGTTTGGTTTCAGATGCCAGAATGCGGAGCCGATAAGAGAGAAACTACAGAGCAAAGGAAGCAATGTGGTGCTCAAGAAACTCATTTATACGTTTAACTAATTTCCGATTTTGAATGTAAACGTTAACTAATTTAGGGGTGATGGTTGACTTTAAAGCCGGTTGAACCACGGAATTCATGAGCGTGACGGCTGAGCTACAAATTCGTCACTCCTTGTGCCATAGCAATTCCCACAGCTTACACTTTATGATTAATAGAATCCAACAACAAGACTTTTATTTTTCATTCTTTTTCAAGGCCTCGTTAACATTTTAATTTTAGGGTGCACGCTTGGGCCACGGTTAGTTAACTTGACATTTTCGAACATAAGGTCAAGTTGAATTTAGCTTGGATTACTAATTATATTTAGAGTGCATTTTGCACGTATCGGAATATGAACATTTAAAAGAAGCATTTAAACGGGTCATTTAAACGAAAAATGATATCAAATGGGTATGCATTTACGATTTTATGAGTTTAAGTTGATTGATGTATAGTTAATTGATTATTTGTTTTGATGTGTAATATGTGTTTAATAATTGTAAATAAAACACATCGGCGTAAATTTTATATTTCATTCAATCACAAAACACAATTGTTTTTCTCAAATGTAAGCGAACCAAATGAACTACAAAACAAACTAAGCAAACAATCTAAAGAACCAAAACAAACTAAAAATATACTACTAAATACCGCGAAACTTCCTCAACGGATAACTAAGATGCCCAGTCAGCTCGAAATCATGAAGCACATGTGTCATATCCAAGACCGAGGAATCGTTGTGAAATGTCTCCATAATCTCTTACTTCTAAACGTCGATAACGGAAGACAAAGGTAAATAACACTGCGTCATCGCCTCAGTAAAACGATCGGTCAGAGCAAAAGGCTATGGTCTAGCAAAACTCATAGGTCTGCTGATGGAGGGGCGTTTAGGCTGAGCGGATGATGTGCCACCAGTATCCAACCGCCATACAGATATGTGTCAGCAGCAATGAAAGACTGGGGTTGAGGTTGAAGATGGACCTGGGGCGGCGGAGCATGTATCTGATATTGGAAGTATCACTTTTCTATGCATCCATCAAACATCTCGTCTAGCTGCATAAATTTAAGTGGATCATTTCTTCTAACTCTTAAGTACCTTCATGCAACACTATTTCCCCAGCCCTCATGTCCATCGAGAAAATCCTGATCTACATCCCACTCACTCCGTAAAATCTCTAACAACCTGTTACAATCCGTACAGAGACGCTTCAAGTTTTCTCACTTATTCTTTATCTGTATCATTTTCCAATTGTCGTTGAATCAATAGTCGAGATGCACGGCTCCAGCTAATAAAAATGAATGGATGCTTCCACGTAGGTCTAGGCGACTGATGCAGATATCAATGAATACTTTGATGAGTTCACGAGTTCAGTTAGCGAACGAAGAACAAGTAGAACCTAAAGCAAACGGGTGCATCATAACATCGAAACGACAAAATTTTGAAATTGTTAAAAGAAGGAAAAAAGTACATATGTGGTACAAAACAAAAATATGTATATTAGCGGAGGTATTTATTTGAAAAGATATCACTATTATTTCGAAAATTTTGAAAAATAGTGGAGAACATGGAAGTTTTCAGATTTAGCGGAAGGAAATTATAAGTGGAAGGGGTATTTATACATGGGAAAAAAATGAGCCGTCGGCATTAGATACGTCTGATGAGTTGAGTGCCAACGGTTCATTTTGTTATTTTTTTACTACGAGGCGAAATGCTCTGTTTCCAACTTGGACGGTCGGAATCGTCTAAGTCGGTAACAGGGCGTTTATGCCTCTCGAATGCACTACAAGTCTACAACAAAATACGTCATTTACAACTCTTAAAAAAAACATAATATATATTTTATAACCTTTTTTTGCAAATGTCCTATTAGTCAGAGCTGTAACATGATCAACTTATTACAACTTTTGTAACGTTCCAGATTTTTCGGCCATTTTAATCTGAATATTTAAATCGGTTTAAATATTGATTTGGTAATATGAATGAATTTTATCGATATATTATAGGTCTTAAAATTGTTTTCTTTTTGAAAATTTTGATTTTGTTAGACAAGATCCTTGAACATTTTGATGTGCTGAACACTGTTATAAATTGCGAGTACAAGGAATTTGAAACTCATACTCAGCGAGAGGGTATACTATTGGATAACGAGATTACGGTAAGTACGATTAAGTCAGGAGTTAAAATGGATTTCCATCCTATTGTGGTTGGTATTAGTGATCCTGGTTTTGAAAACAAGATGATGGATGGTGTTGATTTAAGTGGGTCTTCATGGTGTGATCCTATGTTTTTGGATCCGTTTGTTATGACTTGCATGGGTCTCGGCGTTGAATATTGGTTGAATGGAGACATAACAGGTGGTAATTTAGATCCGAATGAGAGGCCCAGAGAAGTTATGACAGGAGTCGATGAAATAGACATGGGAGGTTTTGTGGTTGATGTTGACATGGTGATTGAAAATGAGCGTGTTTCAGAGGAAGTGGAGGGTACAGGTTGGGATGTGGCAAGGGATGTGTTTTTGTCGAACAGCTTTGAACTGTTGGGGGATGATGATGACAGTTTGGTTTCGAGGGATGAGGAGATTGAGGGCGTTTGCATGGTGGACGAATCGAAGTCTGTTTCATTGAAGAGGAGGGGATTTCGGGTAGGAAAGATTAAAGTTGGCAGAAACTTCAATGGGAAGGCTTTGAAAAATCCACGACTAGAGAGTGATAAGGTGGTGAACACATTTTTCTGTAATGATATTAACGTGGTTGAGGATATTGAGCTAGAGTTAGAACATGATTTTTGTGGGAAGGCAATGGTGAGAAAATTGGCTGGTCAACGAGGTTTGCAGGTGAAAGGGTCAGAATATGCAGATTTTGGGTTGGTTGATGTGTTTGCAGGGGACGGAGATACTGATGGTTACGTTCGTCTGTCAGACTGAAGTTTGAATGGTTATTCACATTCATGGGATTCTGAAAATACATCATGGTTGTATGCGAGTGGGGTTCGAAGCTTTTTTCCTTTACGTGGTGGCCGAGTTATGGTTTTTCTAGTTGGAAGGATGCATTGTCTCTTAAGGAACATCTATCTGTTGTGGGTGCTAGTCCTTCGGGTGGAGAACGATGACTGGAACCGAGTGGGGCGTCAATTCAGGATAGGAATGACCCATCTTCTTCATCTAGGAGAGGGAGGAGGAGGAGAGGTGTTCCCAGCTCTGGTTTGATTCGTCGCAGCGCTAGGCTCAGAGCTAGCTCCTCTCCTTTCAGAGGTAGGTCCCCGAATCCAAATGCAAGTAGTAGCTATTCGGATTTGGGCTCAGGTATGACATCTGTTTATGGTAGTGATTATTCTCCTTATGTTTTAGGTAGTCTTTCGACTAGTCAGTTATTTCAGCTTGCCAGTGATACTGCCTTTATTTTTACGGATATTGAGTTGGATGTTGATTTCATTAGGAGTAGGGAACTAGAGAGAGTTTCTTCTTTGAATAGATGAGGATTGTTAGTTGGAATATTAGGGGTTTAAATGAACCTAAAAAATGTGCTAAAGTTAGGACCTTTTTTGTAGATCATCATATTGACATTGCTTTGCTTCAAGAGACTAAAATTGAAAGTCCTGGCTTTAGTTTTTACGCTAGATTAGGTGGATCCCATTTTCGTAATTGGGCCTGTATACCATCTATTGGCAGTGCAGGAGGGCTAATGATTGGTTGGAAAGATAACCAATATAGACTTGTGCAGGAATTTTCTAAGTTACATTCAATACACATTATATTAACTTCACTTAGTGATAATTCTTTATTGGGCATTTCGAATGTGTATGGCCCTCACACCAAGATTGAGAGGAGGCATTTGTGGGATGAATGTTCCGAATTTGGGAATCTTGCCCCAAATCTTTGGATTGTAGGGGGGATTTTAATGTTACTAGGTTTTTAGGAGAGAGATCTCCTAGAGAAGGCGATTTCTCTAACATGGAGGAATTTAATGATTTCATTCTTAATAATAATTTGATTGAGATTCCGCTTAGCAATAGATCATTCACCTGGTCTAATGACAGGGGTAGTCCGTCTTATGCCTTATTAGATAGGTTTTTTTATAAGTATTGAGGTTGATGAAAGATTTCCAATTTTAAAGTAAAGGGTTTACCTTTTTTATTTTCGGATCATTGTCCTTTAATTCTCTCATGTGATTCGAACATTTTAATAAGTAATAATTTTAAATTTGAAAAGATGTGGCTTTTGGATACCAGTTTTATTAAACTAGTCGCTGTTAAATGGAACCCGTTATTCTATTTTAATAATCTATACAAGGGAAATTCAACGAAGATTTTTGTTGCAAAACTTGGTAAATTAAGATTTTTTCTTAAGAGGTGGAATAAATATATTTTTGGAAGTGTTCGAATTAAGAAAGATAAGATTTTATGTGAGATGTTAGATTTAGATAAGTTGGGTGACTCTAGAAAGCTTAACCTAGTCGAGAGAGATAGACTTAGTAATCTTAGAAATGACTTCAAACTGATATTGGAAAAGGAAGAAATAATGTGGAAGCAAAGATCACGTGTTCAATGGATTAAGGAAGGAGATAATAACACGAAATTTTTTCATAGTATGGCTAATAAGAGGAGACGAGATAATTTGATTCATTCTATTTTCATAAATAATGAGGAATTGACAGTTCAGCGTGATTTAAGTGAAGCTTTCACCAATTATTACAAACAAATTTTTGGGACTAGAATAAAGAGAAGAATTAACGTTAATTGGAAGGACATTTACCCTAATGATGTTAGGGGAGAGTTATTAGATTTAGATAATCCTTTTTCTGAGCAGGAGATTTGGAAGGCAATTTGTGACATGCCTAGTGACAAAGCTCCGGGGCCTGATGGTTTCTCTGTTCTGTTTTACAAATAGTTTTGGGAGGTCTTAAAATCTGATGTAGTGAATTTATTTAATGATTTTTATAGCGGAGATTTGTGCCTAGGCAATTTTAATTTTGCTAATGTTATACTTATTAAGAAGAGAGAGGGTGCAAAGCTTTTAAAAGATTTTAGACCTATCTCTTTGATAAATGTTTCCGTTAAGATCATTTCAAAAGTTCTAGCGAATAGGCCTAGTAGGAAGATGAATGATCTTATATATCATTCACAAACTGCTTTTATTAAAGGTAGACAAATAGTTGATGGAGTGGCAGCTGTACAAGAGTACATTAATGTATGTGTTAAAAATAATTTTTCATGTGTTATTTTGAAACTAGATTTTGAGAAAGCGTTTGATTCTATCGACTGGGATTATATATGTGAAGTATGTCTAGCTAGAGGTTTTAGCGTCCGTTGGATTAACTGGATATTGCTATTACTTAGGTCTGGTAGTTCTAATATCGTTGTCAATGGGGTTATGGGTAAGAAGATCCAATCTAAGAGGGGTCTTAGACAGGGAGATCCTCTATCACCTCTATTATTTAATTTAGCGGCTGACGTTTTTCTAGAATTATCAAGAGAGCGGGGAGATTAGGTGTTTTGGGTTATGTTGGTAATGACGAATTTAACAATGAATTATCAGTACTCCAATTTGCGGATGATACTTTATTATTTTCTTCTCATCTACCAAAACACATTATAGCTCTTAAGTTTATACTTTATTGTTTTGAGATGTTATCAGGTCTTAGAATTAATTTTGACAAGAGTTCTGTTATGGTCATTAATGACTTTGATAATGTTGAGGCTATGGTTGCTAACACCTTAAACTGTTCAGTCATGAAATTTCCTTTTGATTATTTAGGTTTTAAGATAAGGCCGTCAAAATTAAAGAAGGAGGATTGGTTAGTCTTAATTGATAAGATTAATTGTAGATTATCAAGTTGGAACAATAGATTCTTGTCTAGAGCAGATAGATTAGTTTTGGTTAATTCAGTTCTATCGGCTATCCCTACGTATTGGATGTCAGTACATAGATTGCCTCTATGGGTTATCGATAAGATTGATAGAATAAGACGTAATTATCTATGGGGTGGCGGTAGAGATCCTATTTGTAGGGGTTTCAAATGTTTAGTAAATTAGGAGGTATGTTGTAAGGCTAAGAAAGATGGTGGATTGGGGATAATTAATTTGTTTAATTTTAACTCTTCCTTATTAGCCAAATGGTTGTGGAAATTTAGGTCTCCTGTAGTATCTACAACGTGAAAAGTTATTATATCTAAATTTTACTATTCAGAAGGAGAGTTCATTGTTGGATCTAGTGGTAGTTGGTATAATAGATTATCTTATTTTTGGAAGTCGGTTTTAAAGTGCTTTGACTTTTTTAAACTAGGTTATAAGGTGATTGTTCATTCTGGTAATACGACTTACTTTTGGCATGATAGGTAGATTTCTCGTCTACCACTTAAAGTTGAATTTAGGGAGCTCTTTAATAATTGTAGTTTTAAAAATGCATTGATAAAAAATATCTTTAGAAAAGATTTGGATCCCCCATGGGAATTTTCTTTTGATAATATATTAGAAGGGGAAATGTTAAAACAATTAGCTTTATTTTGTGCTAAGTTATCATTATATCACATCGATGAGGGTAGGGACTGTATTAGTTGGGGTATGGATAAAAGTCAAGTTTATTCGGTTAATTCTATGTATAACTTTATAAATTTTTTGGGTATCTCATTTCGATCTTTTAAGTTTATTTGGAAATCAAATTCTCCTCCTAAAGCTAAATTTATAATGTGGTTAATCACTCACAAGAAACTTAATACGGTTGAGTTTCTTAAGAGGAAGAATATCATTTTTGATGTTAAGTGTTATTTTTGTAATATTATGAATGAGGATGTTGATCATTTATTTTTCTCATGCAATACCACAAACTATATTTTTAGTATGGTCTTAAGGATATTTGTTTTTTATTGTCATTATTCTTTCAATTGTTGTGCTAATTATTGGGATTCTTATATATTTGTTTACAATGCTAGTGAAAGATACATTTTAGATTCTTTAATCATTATCGTATGTTGGTTCATTTGGTCCGAGAGAAATCAGAGATCTTTCCATTTTAATTCTGTTTCTACGGATAATTTAATTATTAAAATAGTTTATTTTTGCTTAAATTGGATGTCTAATTCACATTACAAGTTATTTGGGAAATCGGGCTTTGAGACTTTATTGATTAAGGTTAGATTGAATTTGTACCTATTCATTAGAATCAACAGTTTTTTTCATAATAGATATCGTATTGGTTCTTAATTTCTTTTATTGGTTTTTTTATTGTATTTCTTTCACACATATATGTATAGTAAATAAATGTGTATGAATATATATATATATATATATGCTTATAATATATATATATATATTGACACATTTATCTCCATATATATATATATATATGTGTGTGTGTGTGTGTGACAAATTACTAATAGTTTTGTTGAGTTTTTTGCAGTTTCAGGTTGTTGATTTAGAGGAAGTGCTTAGTGGATAGCTGGATGGACTGGTAGCAGTTATGTATCTTTGAGAATTGCTGTTTGGATTGATGATTCGTATTTCATTGGGCTTATTGTTAGAGAGTTTTTTGATGTTGTACCTCATTATTTTATTGATATTACATTGAGAGTAGGGGTTATTGTATTGGAGTAGATATACTTCAATATCGGGTGGCGGCCTTGCCGGAATTCGATATTGGAGTAGATGGGCGGTGGTTTATCCGGAGCTCATCTATCTACGATCCTTACATCTCTAGAGCTGTGTTAGGTTTTATCTTGTATTTTTATGTTCTATAGTCGGACTCTGTACCTTTGATTTTATTATATATATGTGTGCTCTCTTCTCTTCAGAAGATCACACATTTTTGTTTTCAAAAAAATAAAACTGTTTTCCTTTTAAAAGATCTCCGTTTTCAACGAAACAAGTTTTATTGGACCGTGTACAATTAATTATTGCTATATTTCCAGTTTGAAGCCAAACGAAGTTAATTTGTCGATAGACGAAATTTAAGGGTGAACCGATGATTTTAATTTGAATTAAAACACGCTATTTGTGCAAACGGGGTCCATTTTCAACGAAATTGGTTTCATTAGGACCGTAACGTCAAATTATACCATAACGTCTATTTCGGTATATTTTTGAAGTTCGTGTGTGGTCACATGAAATTAAAACGTAACACAATGATATGGGTATAATATATTTAATTGATCTAATTATTTTCTTAGTTTTCTACTGTCCTTGCGCTTCAGATATTTTGTTTCCGAAGTTGAAATTTACCCTTTGCCATACCGACACTTTCTTGTTCTCCAAACATTTTCATTTCTTGCACTCCAAACAATCTCGAAACCGTGCAGACCACGGTTTGCCTCGAAAATCCCCGCGCAACAGCACCTACTTCTGAAAACCTATTAACCTAAAAAAGTGGCCATCACGTAACTCTTCTTCTATATAAACACTTGACTCTCTCTTCCAATTTGCTACCGAAACTTTTCCTTCTACAAATTTAAAGTTCCAAATTTCCTCATACAATTAAAATGGTGGCCCATTCAGAACACAACTTTCTTCTCTAAACAAAACTACTCACGTATAAAACAAAGAAGAGAGAAGTGACGGATAGAGTAAGTGAGCCGAACGTGGACAGGGAAGTGGGAACAATGGGGTGCTGATCTAGCACTATGCGTGTTCTTTTGGGTATATATATGGAGTGGAGGTACAGTCCGATCATCAACGGAGTGGGGGAAGGTTGCGGCTACCGACAGAGCGGGTTCCCAAAGACTGTATGGGGTATGCATGAGAAAAGAAGGTATGGAGAATGGAGTATAACACGGTGAAGTTTTGTTTGACGGTGGTGCCTGGTGTTTCGCCAAATCACTGGGCGGTGTTAGACTGTCAGTGGGATAGCGCGATCTGACGGAGATGTATGGGATTCAAGAACGTAATGGGGTTGGAGATGGCCGATATCAGGAAGGATACTGTGTTCAAAAATGCGGTGGAGTTTATTGGTGGCGCAGTTCATGGGTGAGAATGGATGCTGTGTGAATACTGATGGGGAAAGCAAATAGGGAATCGGTTCGAACGATTGATTTTGTTTGTTGCTTCTAAACTTCTATGTGAAGACAAATTCTCCATTAGCTTAACGTTAATGATTCCTAGTCTTCTCACGAGGAACAGTTACAAATTGATGCATGTGAGAGACGACACGCATGGGGAGGAATGAAGTAACTGCACTAGGAAGGAGAGATATCCGTGAAAGTGAGGGTGCATTGGAGTTTCAAGAACTAGAAGAAAAAAATAGAAAGTGATAAGAAAGGAGCAGCAAGAAGAAAGCTTATACTATGGGGAAGAAAAAAATGTTTTGTTGGGAAAGATCAGTGCAATGCTGGTGAGAACGGTGTGCATTTCTGATCGTACAGTAAGGGAGAGGGATGGGTTGGCGTGTAACAGGAAGTAGATGGTAAAGAGTGAGCTTTTGCGCAAAAATTGTATTTAACGTGGGGAAGGAGTAAAAGAAATATGGGAAGTTGATGCAGGAATGTTGGTGAGGAAATGTGTTTTAACGTGTTGAATGGGTATACCGTAAGCAATGGGAAAGTTGCGTTCATGAAGAAGAAAGGAAACTTGGCAAGAAGAATGGAGAAAACTTGAACGGTGCAAGCTGTCGCGTTTGAATGGAGCAGAGTGGTTCGATGTTCTGGCAGTGGAAGGAATCAACGCGGCGGTGCACAGCGGAGTGAAGTGTGGAGTTAGCAAGCGGTTGTATCGGCAAACAGAAAGGAGAACGATGATACCGTGCTGATAACCATGGTTAGTGGGTAATTGAATAGTTACGTCAATTAGTGTAATGGTCTGGTATATAATTCGAAAGTGCCACTTAGTTTAAACTGCCAAATAGGTTTATGAACATGGCCAATTAATTTAAGGAATAATGAGTATAAATTAAATATTAATTAAAATTTAATTAAATTAAAGCGTGATTGTATAATTTATGTATCATGCTTTTACGTAAACAGAAGCGAACCGGAAAAGATGTGCCGGAACCGTATTAATGAGCGTAACATATTAGAGCTGGGTTAGACGGAGTTGGATCGAACCGTTTTAGCGTCAAACGGAATCCAAGGTGAGTTCAACTCACTCAGTTTATACCGTTTATCTTTTATATAAGCCGACAATGTTTGCTAATGGTTGATGATTGGATTACTGTATGTTTGTATGTTGAATATTATTTAATATTCATGGATTAAATTAAGCGTTTGTTTAACTTAATCGGATTAAATCGTTATTTTAACGATTAGATTCCAACGAGGTAACTTACCTTATTGGTTACGTTTATAATAATACAAACGTATTAAATAGGTAATTGAATGATTGGTAGATGTTATAAATTGTTTGTAAATTGTTTATTAACTGTTATTAGTTGAACTGTTTACTTCTGTTTACCGTGATGAATAAATATATTGTTGTATCGAATTTGAGGTAACCCATTTTGTTGCAGGGAAGGACAGGTTGGAGGAATCCAACCAGATTCCTCAAATATGTAGTTTATTTATACGAATTGTTTAATTAGTCTGATTGATTGTTGGAACCAAATTCAACACTGTTTAATATTAACCAATGGATGATATTGGTTGAGAAATTATCGGTAGATGGCCCAAAATGAATCATTTTATAAAGATTGATTGACCGTCAGGTAAATCAATAGTAAGGAAGTTATAAAACTGTTTATAATTAGAGACATATTTTGAAATCTATTTTATATAGATTATTTTTTAAATGAAGTTATTAAAGGAAATGAATAATTGTTTTTATCTAGTAATTTTAAAACGTGTGTATAAATCGAGATTTGTGTATCAAAAAGTTTTATAAACAAATAAACTAAAATTTACCGAATGGTTGGTTAAGGATTTAATAATTTGTTTCAAATAAACAATTATTTAATTATTTAATTTAATTGTTAATTAAATTAAAGGAGATTATTTAAATTAATAAATTTAAATAAAAGGACTAGTTAGAATGGGTTAACTAATTAACCTTGTTTTAAGATAAATGAGTCTATTACTTGAACGAGATTTGATTATTAAAAACTATTATTGGATTGTTAATTATTATTGAAATTAAATATCATTTTAGAATAACCTTTTAGAATAAATTATTTTATTTATAATGAAGTAAGTTATGTGGTGTGAAGGATATCATACAAGTTACGAAGAATTGATCGGTGAACGATATTTTAAGGTATAGTATGAATATGAATTCATAAAATGACTCGATAGACAAGATTTGAATATATAATAGTGTTTTCAAATGAAACCAAGTTGTGTTGATATATCGAGTCGAGATTTCTATTAAAGAATCATACTAACTTTTAAAGTGGATAACGTTTGAAAGGAATTGGGTTGAAATGGAAATGGTAATAAAGTGAATTAGTTGAGAAAGACCTTGTTTATAATAAAAAGGAATTTTTAATACGTATACTCATATTTATATGAGTTAGAATTCTGATTTATTCCCTTGAAGGGATTTTATAAAAAAAGGAAGTTATAAAACAAGTTTTAATATGAGTTGAAATCAAACAGAAGCTTAAGTGGTTAAATCTGATCATAAAAATAATGATATAATGATAGGATCGGGGAAATAGATGTTTAACTATGAAATGGAGTTTAATTTAACAAACGAAGATAAGTGGTTAACGAAAAGAAATTCTATAGTTAATGGAACCTTGGGTTAGTTGATGGAATATGGGATTCGTTTATAAACTCCTATCTATTCCGAAGATAAGAATGTTGTCGACTCAAGGTCTGAGAGGTAAATAAAATAACCCAACTTGAACGACTTCATGATTATCCAAGGATGATAACTAAACGAGGGTAACTGAGGGAATTAAAGGAGTATTTTTGTGAGGGATATTATAAACTATGATTCGAAGAATTATAAGTTGAGTAACTTGGAAATGAGAATTTAGAAAGCGATATTCCAAATGTTGAAAGATTTAAAAGTAGAATTGTATTCCGAAGTTCGGAATATGATATTCCGAAGTTTAATCAAAGATGGGGTTTATTTCGTTGTTCGAAATGTTAAATGAACAAGTTAAATAAGAAGTTAATAACATTATAATCTATAATATTTCAATATAAATGATAAGTCGACCTGATATGGCTAAGGAAATAGAAGAGTTATAACGAACCGATGTACTTAATTTGAGACAACAAATTATATTGTTGCTAATGATTTTACAAATGTACTTGGTAAATAAAGTAAGAGTTTGAAAAATAGAATTTGTAACAATTGTCATAGATGTCAAGTAAACTATTTTGTTAAATTAATACTAATTATTGCAACGATGTGAAAATATAACCATAAAGAGTAACAACTGTTTAATTAAAGAGGCCAAGTGATACCGAGTACTAGACTAGTGAATTCAATTTATTTTTATGGATGATGGTTGTTCATTTTGATAGTTAAATCACCGACTATAAAAATCTAGCTAAATCGATTGTTAGTACGGAAAGACCGGGATCGAATTTATATTCGAAAACCATTCCAACTAGCAAATACGTAAATGTTGAAGATGTTCGGAAGCTGATCAAGATGGAGAAATTGAAGACCGTGGATCTTCATAAGCCGAAGGATTATTTGTCGAATATTCTATGGGATTGCAACCAGGGGTATTCTGACGTGATTCGGTCGTGGTTGGGATTTTAGGATCGCAAGAACTTCTCGCTACCGATCTTTTGGATGCGGTACGAGGGTACCTATGATTCATCATGTTCCTGGATGACTTGTATGGATGTTGCGAATGGTGGCCAGATGTTCTAAAGTCGATTATAACCTCAAGCCTCATCAACCGGGAAATGAAAAAAATCGGGCAGGCAACATGGCTATGTGGGCTGCACCCATTAGTGTGTATAATCACTTATCTAGAGAAATTCCACTACAGCATAGATGGCCTACGACAACCCCAGAGAAGTGACACAGTAGGTGCCAAAAAGTGTTTCTATAGGAAAAAAATGATCTGTGACAACACTTTTTTTTGGGGTTGCCTTTTGCCGTGTTGCCTTAGAGTCAAAGGCAACACCTTTGCGACCCTATGGTAACATCAGTACTGGTGTTGCCATAGGTACCACTACAACAAAAAAATACCCTTTCACAACTGCCAAAAACAATTGTAATATGTCTAGTACAGCTGTCAATCGTAATAAAGTCAACCTTTTTTACAACTATTTCTAGCAGTTGTTAAAATTTGTTTTACAGTTGCTAAAACTAATTACACCTCAACTGCTATTAATCAAAGATTTCATAGTATTATAATAAATATTATTATAACACAATATTTTATTCAAATAAATATTTTATTTCAACATTTCAAATGATACAAATTTTTTGACTCCACTATTGTACATTCACTCATATATTAAACAATCATTCATATTTACATACATTCCTCACTACATTTTCACTCGATTCACTCATATACAAACTCACATATACAACCGTAAACAAGAAAAAAATACACGAAAATGATTACATAAACTACATTGTGAATACTTCTCCATGGGTTGGACGATATCCCACATTTAACAGTGATGCTCAGTGACCACTTCATATATAAAGAAAAATCGACTAATTTGTACCTAGTAACCTGAGCGAAGAACCAATCTTTTGTGTAATTGCTTTCGCCTATAGTATAAACTAGATCCCCATCAGGTACAATTCTCTGTACCTCTCCCATAAACCATACTTTTTGTATCTGTAATGAAACTAGGATAATTAGTTTTAAATTTAGATTTTACATAATGCAGAACAGAAAAATGAAAACAGAAAACAAGTCATGCACAAAAGAAGAGAAAATGTAACTAGTATACATACCGGATACAATATATGACATAAATCAAGGTTCTTGACTATTTACTCTTCTATGTAGCTCCAACACTGATAGGTGATAACATATATAAGCACTCTAAGTTGAATACAACACGGTTTTCTCTGCAGATGACTGACAATATCTACATACAAGTAGGAAAAGAAAAAAAACATAATCAGGTTTCAGTTTAGCATATAATACATTAAGAAGTTTCAACGAAGGGCATAAGCAGCTATTTGTCGGTAGCAGATAAAGATTTCAGCAATGTTTCCACAATGTATAACAGTTTCAAATTTTTCAAAAGGAGTTTAAAAGGATTTAATATTAAAGACGTACCCTCCATGCGAAATCTCATCAATGCATAACAGGATCAAATTTAAGTGCGCCAGTGCTTCCCATTTGTGTACACCTTTCCTGAGATTGGAAAAACAATCAAGCCATAAGGATGATGATGTGTAAATTACCCAAACCAAAGTTACAAAGGATAAATTGCAGGAAACATCATTTACTCTAACTTGATGATCATAAGAAGCAGGTAGCTGGAGAAATATGAACTCACTTGGGGTCATAATGTGTTATATTGTATAAGGTTATTAGATATTGTGAGGCTTACGATAGTATAACAAAACCGACTTTCTAATATGCAGAGTCAAGTCATCTCAACCAAGACTTTATCTCTTCCTTCTACAGCTTGATCATTTACTGAGTGCGGTCATGTCAAATGCGATTCAGTTAATAATTAACATATATGGCTCCACCCTACATGGTATCGCTCTGAACTATGCAAAGATGCACCTCTTTTGATCGCATGGTATGCTTCATTGCATACACCAATGAAAAGCCTTGCCCCTTTAAATGTTTATGGGATATGATGTACCGTCTCCTCAATCACTCCACCTATGTCTCCTGCAGCCCTAGCTTACAATGGCCTTGGACTAAATTGTCCTCAACCCAGTGTGCCTACTTTGAATCTGCCTTACTTTAGCAGGATAAGATCGTCTTTGAATGCACATGACATAGACGATTATTATATGATGTAAGAGCAGTTGATCAAAGATCTGTGTTTGTCGAGGCTCAATTCTAATTCTAATCATGGGACGCCGATCGATGAACCAAACTCCAACAAACCTAGATAAGTTGTTTTCTACTAAGCTTTCGTTGTCTCCTAGTTACAATACTGAACAGAAAGCAATGTTTTCTCCTTCTCATAGAATTGCATTATTGAACTAGTGTCATATCAATACCAATGAAGCAGATTTGGACAAGAATGAAATGATCAGATGCTACTCTGGTGCTTATTTGGCAAACGAGAACCCTATGTATAAATATTTTGCATACAAATTGTTTCCACTCATTAAAATGACACAGCTAGGCGTCACTTTGGCATAACCACAGTCAGAATGAGTGCATGATGGAATAACACACGGGTTGGTACTATTGTGGGAAAAATTAATGTGCCAACAACAATCTGTTCCACATAAACTACACCAAACATTTAATTCATTCGTACCTGTACCTATCACAGCTGAATCCATTGCAGCAAGAAAACTCATGAAGCCCATGGTACAAACGTCTTTATCACAAGTGGAGCGGAGAGGTAGACTGGCAGCGTCTACAGCAGGTCGGGAAATAGAGGAGAGGGATGGAAAATCATCGTCAGAAGGAGCAATTTGTAGCGGAATCGAAGGAGCAGAAAGCTGTCGAACGGAACGAGAGGCCTTGCCAGAGGAACAACAGCGTCATTATGAAACTGGTACCTGTTCAGATCTAGATTGAAAGTCAGATCCGCAAAAAAATATCCGCCATTTTTGAAATTATTTTTTGATAAGAATTTGGATTTTAGTTTAGGGTTTGAACGATTTAGGGTTGTGAAAGTGGAAGTCGGCCATAATTTCTCAAGTGAAAACAAAGAGAACTATTTTTTAGCGGGAAAATGAAAATTTAGGGAAAAGAAGCTAAGTTGTTGAAGGAAAATCAGATTGACGTGGATCAATACCTAAAACTGGAACCGTTGGATCATATTGACGCGGATTGATAATTTTACTCACGTGGCTACTGCAACACATGTTGATATCTATGCTAATACATTGAAGTGTGTGTTGCAATAGACAAAAAACAGCATAGCAATGGCAACATTGTGGCTAGCAACACCATGGGTTTTCGTTGCAATATGTCATCTATGGCGTAGTGTTCTTTTTGCTTCTTTAATCTATCGATGTTGTCCCTTTCGGGAAACGGTTGCTGATCCCAACCATTGGTGATATACATTCGATACACTCAAGCGAAATAAGTGGTCAGTCATGTGTGGGCCGGGTTGCAAGACGTTCTTGTTGAACCCAGTGTATTCGTCTCTAGAGATACACTATCGGCAAGCGGTTCCATACCTTGTCATAGTTGGAATCTAATCTCCAATAAGCGCCCGCGGTTTTGATTGTATACTATATATGTGAAGCGTGAGATGCAAGCGTTCCGCTAGATTGGTATTTATTTGTATTTAGACACTATTATAATATTAGAAGATATATATATATATGATTTCAAAATGTTTTGGGTTATAATAAGGTAAAAACCGTCTGTAGTTATGTGTGGATTTGGTCTTACTATTATCCTTTTATTTCAAAACGATTTTGAACTTTAAAATCAAGTTGGCTGATTCCCCTTAAACTGTGCGAGTTTTTTTTCTCACTTTGGTTCACCAGACTGACCTAGTAATTAGATGCTTGAGTTAGACCGGTTTGTACAGGTTCAGGTTAATGGATATTATGAAGTCAGAAGACATGTTGGAGGAGTTCAGATGTATAAATATTTATTCCACTGTGTGTTGTATACGAGGACAGGTTGTTATAACTGTCCAAATGTATTTATGTACTCTGATGATTTGTAAGTATTTTGCAAGCTCTCAATAAAAATTATTCTATATTATATTTTGTTCCGCTGCGATGTGAGACTATGTATAGTGTTGGTTCTTCTTCTTATTCTTCTATTCTAATATTTCTTTCTTATCTCACCCTCTAATTTCTTTCTATTGACATCTGGGTTTCCAATACAATTTGGGTTGGATTGGTGTTGTTCGATCAACTCAAAGGGTACCGGAAATTTGGGTCGTCACAGTTGGTATCAGAGCAATTGGTTGACTATTAACCTTGGTTTTGTGGCGTAACTCGGTCGAGATTGGGTTAGTAATACCCTAGATCGAGATTGAGTGTATATATACGAGAGAACGTATTTGTAAATTTTATATAAAATGTTTTGAATTACATTGATTAATCAGTTCTAGTGTTGGGAAACCATATTGAACTGGTATTTGACGCAATGTTGTTTTATAAAGAGGGTAAATGAAATAATTTTTCCCAAATTATATTTTTATAGAAAAAGAAATTAATTTTCTATACTATAGTAATATTGGTTGTTTGGATGTTTATTTGATTGGAATTCAAGTTGAAATGAGAAATGGAATTGAACTGGTTCGAAACCAATTGGATAAGGAAAATCCATCGAATATTAATGGAGTATGTTCAACCAAAGTGAATGCAGATCAGTAAATATAAATATTGGATATAATTCAAATGATTTGATTGTCGGATTTATTGGGTGTTAGTTAGTTAAATTGAATTCAGCAACGAGTTAATGAGAAGCTGACTGAAGTAAAAATCAATTTCCAGTATAAAAAATAGAAATAAAGTCGGTTATGAAATGAAACTGAGTTATTTAACCATGGACTGATACTGGCATTATGAGTTGAGTTAAGTGCAGATTTCAGAAGGCTATGGAATTGATTGGTTATACAGATTGAAGTACCGATTGGAAAACGAAGAGGAGTTAGCTGATTGATTCGAAATTGGAATAGAATTGCCGACAAACAGGTAAACCTTAATGTATTAATTGGAGGGATTGATTTTATACCCGAGTGGGATGGCCATTTGGCTTTTGGTTTTATTTTTGAGAAGTTGAGGCCCAGAGTGGCAGTTGTAGTCGTACCGGTCGAACCAAGCAGAGGAGGTGCTAGTGAAATTTTCGAAAATTTTAAGGAGATTGAATTTGTTTTAATGATAATTCAGGAATAATTAATTTGAAATAATTGGGTTTATAGCATTCTTCTTACTTTGTAATTTCGGGGACGAAATTCTTTTAAGGGGGGAAGAATGTAACGTCCCAGATTTTTCGTCCATTTTAATCTGAATATTTAAATTGGTTTAAATATCGATTTGGTAATATCAATGAATTTTATCGATATATTATAGGTCTTAAAACTGTTTTCGTTTTAAAAGATCTCCATTTTCGATGAAACACGTTTTATTGGACTGCGTACAATTAATTATTGCTATATTACTAGTTTGGAGCCAAATGGAGTTAATTTGTCGATAGACAAAATTTAAGGGTGAATCGATGATTTTAATTTGAATTAAAACACACTATTTGTGCAAACAGGGTCCGTTTTCAATGAAATTGGTTTCATTAGGACCGTAACGTCAAATTATACCGTAACGTCTATTTCGGTATATTTTTGAAGTTCGTGTGTGGTCACATGAAATTAAAACGTAACACAATGATATGGGTATAATATATTTAATTGATCTAATTATTTTCTTAGTTTTCCACTGTCCTTGCACTTCAGATATTTTGTTTCCAAGTTGAGAATTACCCTTTTCCATACCGACACTTTCTTATTCTCCAAACTTTTTCATTTCTTGCGCTCCAAACAATCTTGAAACCGTGCAGACCATGGTTTGCCTCGAAAATCCCCGCACAACAGCACCTACTTCTGAAAACCTATTAACCTAAAAACGTGGCCATCACGTAACTCTTCTTCTATATAAACACTTGACTCTCTCTTCTAATTTGCTACCGAAACTTTTCCTTCTGCAAATTTAAAGATCCAAATTTCCTCCTAAAATTAAAACGGTGGCCCATTCAGAACACAACTTTCTTCTCTAAACAAAACTACTCACGTATAAAACAAAGAAGAGAGAAGTGATGGACAGAGTAGGTGAGCTGAACGTGGACAGGGCAGTGGGAACAATGGGGTGCTGATCTAGCACTATGCGTGTTCTTTTGGGTATATATATGGAGTGGAGGTACAGTCTGATCATCAACTGAGTGAGGGAGGTTGCAGCTACCATACAGAGCGGGTTCCCGAAGACTGTATGGGGTATGCGTGAGAAAAGCGGGTCTGGCGAATGGAATATAACGCGGTGATGTTTTTTTTGATGGTGGTGACTGGTGCATCGCCAAACCACTGGGCGGTGTCAGACTGTCAGTGGGATAGTGCGAGCTGACGGAGATGTATGGGATTCAAGAATGTGGTGGGGTTGGAGATGGACGATATTAGGAAGGATACAGTGTTCAAAAATGCGGTGGAGTTTATTGGTGGCGCAGTTCATAGGTGAGAATGGATGCTGTATGAATACTGATGGGGAAAGCAAAGAGGGAATGGGTTCGAACGATTGATTTTGTTTGTTGCTTCTAAACTTCTATGTGAAGACAAATTCTCCAGTAGCTTAACGTTAATGATTCCTAGTCTTCTCACGAGGAACAGTTACAAACTGCTGCATGCAAGAGATAGCACGCATGGGGGAGGAATGAAGTAATTACACTGGGAAGGAGAGATATCCATGAAATTGAGGGTGCATTGGAGTTTCAAGCACTAGAAGGAAAAAAAATAGAAAGTGATAAGAAAGGAGCAGCAAGAGGAAAGCTTATACTATGGGGAAGGAAACAAGTGTCTTGTTGGGAAAGAGCAGTGCAATGCTGGTGAGAACAGTGTGCATTTCTGATCGTACAGTAAGGGGGAGGGATGAGTTGGCATGTAACAGGAAGTAGATGGTAAAGAGTGAGGTTCTGCGCAAAAATTGTATTTAATGTGGGGAAGGAGTAAAAGAAATATGCGAAGTTGATGCAGGAATGTTGGTGAGGAAATGTGTTTTAACGTGTTAAATGGGTATACCGTAAGCAATGGGAAAGTTGCGCTCATGAAGAATAAAGGAACCTTGGCAAGAAGAATGGAGAGAACGTGAACGGTGCAAGCAGCCGCGTTTGAATGAAGCAGAGTGGTTCGATGTTCTGGCAGTGGAAGGAGTCAATGTGGCGCTGCACAAAGGAGTGAAGTGTAGAGTTAGCAAGCAGTTGTATCGGCAAACAGAAAGGAGAACGATGATATCGTGCTGATAGCTACGGTTAGTGTGTAATTGAATAGTAACGTTAATTACTTTAATGGTCTTGTATATATTTCGAAAGTGCCACTTAGTTTAAACTGCCAGATAGGTTTATGAACATGGCCAATTAATTTAAGGAATAATGAGTATAAATTAAATATTAATTAAAGTTTAATTAAATTTAAGCGTGATTGTATAATTTATGTATCATGCTTTTACGTACACAGAAGCGAACCGAAAAAGAAGTGCTAGAACCGTATCAATGAGCGTAACATATTAGAGCTGGGATAGATGGAGTTGGATCGAACCGTTTTAGCATCAAACGGAATCCAAGGTGAGTTCAACTCACTTAGTTTATACCGTTTATATTTTATATAAACCGGGTTTTTATTTTGTGTGCAATGTTTGCTAATGGTTGATGATTGGATTACTGTTTGTTTGTATGTTGAATATTATTTAATATTCACGGCTGTAATTAAGCTTTGTTTAATTTAATCGGATTAAATCGTTATTTTAACGATTAGATTCCAAATGAGGTAACTTACGTTGTTGGTTACATTTATAATAATATAAATGTATTAAACAGATAATTGAATGATTGATTAATGTTATAAATTGTTTGTTAACTGTTATTAGTTGAACTGTTTACTTCTGTTTACCGTGATGAATAAATATATTGTTGTATCGAATTTGAAGTAACCCATTTTGATGTCGGGAGGGACAGGTTGGAGGAATCCAAACGGATTCCACAAATATGTTGTTTATTTATACGAACTGTTTAATTAGTCTAATTGATTGTTGGAACCAAATTTAATAGTATTTAATATTAACCAATGGGTGATATTAGTTGAGAAAATTATCGGTAGATGGCCCAAAATGAATCATTTTATAAAGATTGACTTACCATCAGGTAAATCAATAGTAAGGAAGTTATAAAATTATTTATATTTAGAGATATATTTTGAAATCTATTTTATATAGGTTATTTTTTTAAATGAACTTATTAAAGGAATTGAATAATTGTTTTTATCTAGTAATTTTAAAACGTGTGTATAAATCGAGATTTGTATGTCAAAAAGTTTAATAAACAAATAAACCGAATTTTACCGAATGGTTAAGGATTTAATTAATTATTTCAAATAAACAATTATTTTCGATTATTTAATTTAATTGTTAATTAAATTAAAGGAGATTATTTAAATTAATAAATTAAAAAAAGGACTAGTTAGAATGGGTTAACGAATTAACCTAGTTTTGAGATAACCGAGTCAATTACTTGAACGAGATTTGATTATTAAAAACTATTATTGGATTGTTAATTATTATTGAAATTAAATATCATTTTAGAATAAACTTTTAAGATAAATTATTTTATTTATAATGAAGTAAGCTATGTGGTGTGAAGGATATCGGACAAATTACGAAGAATTGGTCGGTAAACGAGATTTTAAGGTATAGTATGAATATGAATTCATAAAATGACTCGATAGACAAGATTTGAATATATAATAATGTTTTGAAATGAAACTAAGTTATGTTGATATATCGAGTCTAGATTTCTATAAAAGAATCATATTAACTTTTAAAGTGGATAACGTTTGAAAGGAATTGGGTTGAAATGGAAATGGTAATATAGTGAATTAGTTGAGAAAGACCTTGTTTATAATAAAAAGGAATTTTTAATACGTATACTCATATTTATATGAGTTAGAATTCTGATTTATTCCCTTGAAGGGATTTTATAAAAAAAGAAAGTTATAAAACAAGTTTTAATATGAGTTGAAATCAAACAGAAGCTTAAGTGATTAAATCTGATCATAAAAGTAAAGATATAATGATAGGATCGGGGAAATAGATGTTTAACTATAAAATGGAGTTTAATTTAACAAATGAAGATAAGTGGTTAACGAAAAGAAATTCTATAGTTAATGGAACCTTGGGTTAGTGGCTGGAATATGGGATTCGTTTATAAACTCCTATCTATTCTGAAGATAAGAATGTTGTCAACTCAAGTTCTGAGAGGTAAATAAATTAACCCAAATTGAGCGACTTCATGATTATCCAAGGATGATATTAGTTTATAAACGAGGGTAGTTGAGGGATTTAAAGGAGTATTTTTGTAAGGGATATTTTAAACTATGATTCGAAGAATTATAAGCTGAGTAACTTGGAAATGAGAATTTAAAAAGCGATATTCCAAATGTTGAAAGATTTAGAAGTAGAATTGTATTCCAAAGTTCAGAATATGATATTTCGAAGTTCGGAATGATTAATCAAAGATGGGGTTTATTTCGTTTTTCGAAATGTTAAACGAAGAAGTTAAATAAGAAGTTAATAACTTTATAATCTATAATATTTCAATATAAATGATAAGTCGATCTGATATGGCTAAGGAAATAGAAGTTAGTTATAAGGAACTGATGTACTTAATTTGAGACAACAAATTATATTGTTGCTAATGATTTTACAAATGTACTTGGTAAATAAAGTAAGAGTTTGAAAAATAGAATTTGTAACAATTGTCACAGATGTCAAGTAAACTATATTGTTAAATTAATACTAATTATTTCAATGATGTCAAAATATAACCATAAAGAGTAACAACTGTTTAATTAAAGAGGCCAAGTGATGCCGAGTACTAGACTAGTGAATCAATTTATTTTTATGGATGATGGTTGTTTATTTTGATATTTAAATCACCGACTATCAAAATCTAGCCAAATTGATTGTTGGTACGGAAAGACCGGGATCGAATTTATATTCGAAAACCATTCCGACCATCAAATACGTAAACTTTGAAGATGTTCAGAAGCTGATCAAGATGGAGAAATTGAAGACCGTGGATCTTCATAAGCGGAAGGATTACTTATTGAATATTCTATGGGATTACAACCAGGGGTATTCTGACGTGATTCAGTCGTGGTTGGGATTTTAGGATTGCAAGGTCTTCTCGCTACCGCTCTTTTGGATGCGGTAGGAGGGTACCTTTGGTTCATCTTGTTCCTGGATGACTTGTATGGACGATGCGAATGGTGGCCAGATATTCCAAAGTCGATTATAACCTTAAGCCTCATCAACCGGGAAATGACAAAAATCGGGCAAGCAACATGGCTATGTGGGTCGCACCCGTTAGGGTGTATAATCACATATCTAGAGAAATTCCTTTTGCTTCTTTAATCTATCGATGTTGTCCCTTTCGGGAAACGGTTGCTGATCCCAACCGTTGGTGATATACATTCGATACACTCAAGCGAAATTAGTGGTCGGTCATGTGTGGGCTGGGTTGCAATACGTTCTTGTTGAACCCTGTGTATTCACCTCTAAAGATACCCTATCGGTAGGTGGTTCCATACCTTGTCATAGTTGGAATCCAATCTCCAACAAGCGCCCGCGGTTTTGATTGTATACTATATATGTGGACCGTGAGATGCAAGCGTTCCGCTAGATTGGTATTTATTTGTATTTAGACACTATTATAATATCATAAGATATATATATATATATATATGATTTCAAAATGTTTTGGGTTATAGTAAGGTAAAAACCGTCTGTAGTTATGTGTGGATTTGGTCTTACTATTATCCTTTTAATTCAAAATGATTCTGAACTTTAAAATCAAGTTATATGATTCCCCTTAAACTGTGCGAGTTTTTTTCTCACTCTGGTTCACCAGACTGACCCGGTATTTGTGATGCTCGGGTTAGACCGGGTTGTACAGGCTCAGGTTATTGGATATTATGAAGTCAGAAGACATGCTGGTGGAGTTCAAACCTATAAATATTTATTCCGTTGTGTGTTGTATACGAGGATAGGTTGTTATAACTATCCAAATGTATTTATGTAGTCTGATGATTTGTAAGTAGTTTACAAGCTCTCAATAAAAGTTATTTCTATATTATATTTTGTTCTGCTGCGATGTGAGACTCTGTGTAGTATTGGTTCTTCTTCTTATTCTAATATTTCTTTCTTTCTTATCTCACCCTCTAATTTCTTTCTATTGACATCTGGGTTTCCAGTACAATTTGGGTTGGACTGGTGTTGTTCGATCAGCTCAAAGGGTACCGGAAATCTGAGTCGTCGCAACTTTTTAAAATAATTGTGGCCAAACATTATTACAACGTTTTTGAACGGTTGTGATTTGTTTGCATGCATCCAAATAAATTTTTTACAACCCTTTATCTAAATTGTGAAAGAACTTTTACAATTATTCATAAATAGTAGTAAAATATTAGATGGTAACAATTTAAAATTGTTGTGATATATATTTTAAAACTTTTTGAAAATGTTGCATATATATTAGTGCTGCCTATCTGAGCCTACTAGCATATGCATACTATAAACACAATACAATTTCAATTATTCAAATAAAATTCAATAATAATAAATGACAAATTTTCAAATTACTTCCATTCAAAATAAGGCAACAGTTGTTCATACACAAAATACAGTACATGTTCCAACATAACTACTTTTTCACAAAAGATAACTTAAATTGAACTATATAGTACAACCAAACAATAAGACATACCAATAATAAAATGATCAGATCAACCATGATGAAACCCTTGTGTCAAGCAACTGTTGTTCCTAGAGCTTGCTTAATACTACAAATCTTAAAAGAAGTCTCCATCCATTAAGGAGCATTAGGATCCAATGGAATATCGAACCAAACTACCCAAGTATATGCCTCAGGTCAAGTGTAAAGTGGTGCACCAATCAGTAGGATTAACATATGCAAGAGTCCCTTAAGCAACAACTTTGCTCTTCCAATTGAGCAACTTGCATTTTTATGATTTCACAGAAGTACACAATAGTAAAAAAATCATAAAAACGATAAAAAATTGAACTTTAAGAAATTTGCTAAAAAAAATCGTGCTACTGGTTTTTTCAATGAACATAATTCATCAAATGAAATATATATGAGTTCCCAAAGCTAACAAAACAGGACTTTAACGGGCATGGTTATTTTTTACAGAATGGTTACAACAGTAATTGACAAATAATCTGAAATTGAGAGTTATCTAAGACATCAAATTCTCTTCGAATTAAATAAACAAATTAACTAATTTTTTTGCAATTAGACGACTAAGCTTACCTAAGAATGTTAAAATGGAAGCATCAAGGTCCAGAGAATGCAACACATAATGAATCCAGGAGGACACAACTGTAGTTTAGGAGGTGGTAGCGTGTCTTGATCGTTAGGTAGATTTAACACAAACAACAATCATTGGAAGAATACATGAATAAACATAAAGTAATAAATAAAACCAAGGAAAGAAAACAATAAATGAACTTATCGATTCAACAAAGAGTGGATGATTTCAGAAAAAATGCCAATATCATGAGCAATTTTTAGCTAGTCGATGTGAACAAAAATGAAATTGGATAGGGGAACTTGGTAATAATACCTAAACAAAAGCACAAGCTAACATGTAGGGGTCTGATACATCTGGCCTCTTAAATCTTTTTTCAATGTAAGTTATAAAATAAAAGGAAACTATAAAAGGTTAGCAATATCCACACACAACAATATGAGCCAACAAAGATTTATTAACATATTATAATAAAAAAATGTCTCTATAATAGATTGGCATACTGGATGATGATACAAAGCCATCTTTATGTCCAAATGTTTTGCTTGTTAGAATAATTATTCATTTCTCAATGCTACTTTCGGTAAATGCTAGAAAAGAACCAGTATTTGTTTAGACCTCGTTTTACTTGCCACTCTAAAAATAGACTATACAACATTCCAAATGTGTGAGAAATTTTCTTGCCTACAGGTATTTGCATACAAAAATTTCAACAATAGGGCATGGATGTAAACCAATTTAAATATAATGAGACTAGTAGAAAAATGAAACTAACCAAAACTATCTACATACAAGAATTATACAAGCAGGCAAAATACTCAAAATAAAAGTATGCAACAAGGACGTGCAACTGGTAGGTTATAGGGGGATGCCAAGGAAAATAAAAACAATGAAAGAAAGAGAGAAGACATATGGAAGGGACATGCAATTCATGCTATGTTATAGGACAAATCATGACAAGTCAAACTTAAATTGAGCTAAATGTACAAAAATAAGTCGCATGCTACTCTATAAGCCAGGGACATGTGAAATCAACCTAAGGGCATTCTCAACATAGGGTTGCGTTGGGATCCAACCGACCTCCAACAGTGGTTGGTTGGATGCCAAGGGTGGGTCTCTAGAGAAACTGAATGGTTGCTTGGACAACCTACCCATAGCCGGCTTTTATTTAGCCATCTAAAAAAACCCGACTTTTAAAAAGCTGGTTATGCCCCCAACGGGGCAACGGTTTACAAATGATTGTTGCCACTTAACCAGCTAAAATTTAGCCAGCAAAGGGTAATAATCATTTTTTTACTATTGCCCCTCCCCTTCTTCTGTCACATTCTTCCCTTCTCCTCCTATATATGAATCTTATATCAAATATTAACAAACTACATGATATTTTTAATATTCATACATTCTTCAACATAAAACAACACCAAATATCAATAATGTCAAAACAACAAAAATAAAAATCAGATTCACAATGCTGATCCGATAACCAAATCCTAAACCAGTTTAATCAAAACCAGTTTCAATCGCAGTAAAATCCAAACGACTATCGACTTCATTATGGTATCAACTCGTATCAACCTCCACAAAATCAGAATTACTACAATTTCCAATAGAATTCAAACCAGTATCATAGCTCCTAATATTCAAATTATTCTTAACATACTTCTTTTCAACAAAATTGTAGTTTTGAAAAAGAGTATGTCTCCCCTAATAGTCAGCATCGAAGATCAGTTCGTTACCTTATAATTTGAATAGTAATCTGAATAAATAATTCGGATATAACGATTGGGGGAAACGAAGAAACACGCTTCGAAAATGTTGAAGGCACAGAAGAAGAAAACATGAATGTAGTTATGCTTTCAATGCCATCCATGTTGAAATAAACTCTTAGAATCAACATCAATGAGTTTCATGTCGAAGAATTTGGATATCAAGCTCCTATTTCTTCAAAACTATACAAATGGTCGCCGGATGAGAAAACCGATCTTTCCTATTGTTGGATTGAATGCTCAAAGGATAAGAGAAAAGGTACGAGCCAAAGTGAAAGTTATTTTTGGAATTAAACCACAACATGCTCCTCTTATCTCAAGGGTATCCTTCAGTAAAATTGGAGACTGCATCAACACCTTTTTCTTCTTCCTAATTTACGTTTGACTTTCCTCCTCTTCCTTCTAGCCCTTCACCGCCTCTTCCCCCAGATCCACCACCTTTTGGTGTTGATTCCTCCTCTGCTAACCCCTTTGTTGCAAATCTTGCAAAATAAACCTTGATTCTAGATCTAGGAAATTCCTCTTTCAAATCTAACAACTCCAGTAGAATTTAGCCAAATGCTAATTTTTCTCTTGTTAATTCGACGTATAACCCTAATTTTGTTGATTTCAATACGTGAAATTCCTCATTTCCATCATTTACGAAAATTGACTACGCATCTCTGTTTAATTCTCTACCCCGGAATGCAGGAGCTTATAAACCGTATCATTTCGATATTACGAGGGAACAAGTACCTAAAAAATTGCCAGATCTTGTTAGAAGGCTTGAAATATTAGATCAATCACTTGGTTGGTTTCTTCTTGGACGACACACTATCATACCCCTCTATGGTAAAAAAATTGTATAAATATTGAAAATTAGATGGTGAAGTGAATATAAAATCGGATAGGTTACATTTATTTTAACTTTGCAAACGACATAGATAGAGGAAGAATTCTTAAATCCGATCCAATTTTTATTAGGGGTCGTATGTTCATAACAACAAGATGGGATTCGTCTATAGCTAGATATGCTAAAGCATTAATTGAGGTTTTATCTGAGTTTGGGCTTCCTGAAAAAATAGAAGTTGATGGTTTAGGTGAAAATTGTCGTTCTGTAAAGTTGGTATATGATTGGAGACCTAGAATTTGGGCCACATGCAAGGTATTCGGCCATGAAGCTCTCAAATGTGAATTTAATTCCAAGGCAAAAATGGGCAATGAGGAGCAAGCTGAGGATTGTTACGAGGATATACAAGTTATAGATAATGGATATGATGGTCAGTACAATAAGAAGGATTTTTTCTTTACTAATGATAAAAATTGGACTATTGTGATTCCTAAAACGAAGAAGATTTGGAGGAAAAAAGGTGAGAATATTAATACAGAGAATGGTGCTACTTTTGTAGGTAATGTTCGTACTAACCCATTTGAAGCATTAGCTAACGATGTTAATGCAAACAATATTGGGGTTAATGCTGATTTAAATGTATAAGCTCCTGTAGTTAATCAAGGCAATGGTTTATTTTTTGTGGTAATGATGCTAGTTTAAATGACAATTGTGACGATCCCAAAATTCGTGTGACGGTATTAAGGATAATCATTGGAATATAACACATCAATCATCATAGCAGAGTACAGATAATAGCAAGAACAATAAATAGAATAATTTTACATGGATATGACAGCGGAATCACAACATGTAACAACATCAGAATAGCACAGCGTAGGATATAACTTAGTAAATGAAAGGGAAGTGATCAGTCATCATCGCTAGAGGCGGAATACATATACATACGAGAATAAATACTGAAAGTAAAGCAGTCTGCATCGCCAGTGGCGGAATCATATATAAGTACAATAATAGCGGAAAATGTCAAAGTCATCTCTGTGATGTCAGCCTCGCCATGAGCCAAAATGCACTCTATGCAACAGTGCAGAGCCAAAAACAACCTGTCACCTGTGAACTAGGCTGCCCGTGCGAAAATTAGGGCACCCGCGTTTGCAAAGTGAAACAAACAACGAGTCAGTCATGGGGGACTGGTATGAGGAATCTATTTAACAGTTTAAACAACAGTAATAAGCAAATCATGGGACCACGCCACTTTCGCGGAACGGGTTTACTCCAGTGATTGCTAGTGCATTTAAAACAAAGTAAATTCTTTAAAACAACGCAATGCTTTTAAAAAGAATGAAGCCATTATAAGACTCAAGTCCCATCATACAATGCAACGCAAAACGGAGGATAGAGTTTTACCTTATAATGGCCAAATATGCTTAATACGTATAAAGCAAAATCATTTGATATTATTACTAGCGCATATATGTTTCAAAAATGAATAACATCATAAATATCAATCATAGGCGGCATAACTACCATATACTATGTCGCCATACTAGTTCTACAATCGAATCCGTTATTTCGTATTGGAAATTGGATTTCCGTCATGAGTCGAGGCAAGGGGCAAGCTCCTCTCCGCTTCGAGACATTCTAGCAAATGCCTTAGGACTACACACTCTGGGTAACCCTGGATCGGCTGGGCCGGTCCTCTCTTACGTTTGATAGTTATTCCTGAACACACGTTTCCCGGTCCTTACAGACCTATAATCGAGGCACCTCGCATTCCAACAACCACATAGGTGAAAAATAGATATAAATGTCAGGGATGGTAAGTCACTGACACCACCATAGCTAGAAAGAAACGTCGTGCTCTCCCAGCGGTCCGTATCCCGTTTTTAACTCATACCGAGGTGTGAGGATCGCGAATCCACGCTATACACAAAGCCAGGCCACGTAGACCGTGCTTTGATCATCATCCACAAGACTTTGCTTTGCAACAGAAGCCTTGATCACAGCATCTTGGCATGCCACATAGGCAATCCACTCCATACGACTGATTTCTATCGATATATAACCTCTGAGCTCGTACGTCTCAGAGAAGGGCGTTAAGCAAAAGAATAAATTCTCCGCCGCCAAACAGATATATATTTAACAGAGATCAATTAGTACAGAACAAAATCCAATGTCAGACACACAGTCCATTTACAAGTCCGTTCTGGGTCTGAACGAAACCGGAGGCGTCAATTCCTCGTATACCCGTACAATCAACACATACGTTCAGACGGCTACTACTTCCGTTCCTTCACGGTAGCTACTCCAGTCAGGAACCTCAGCAGCGCCCATCCAACCGATACGAAGATCGTCGGTCTTGAATCATCTGTGCATTTTCCAATTCGAATCGCTCGATCAATTATTTGAAATGAGGGTTAGCTCGGCCTTTTCAAATAATTCACGAAATTAGAATTTAAATCAATTCTTCCCATAGTTATATTATTCGACATCCATATTTCAGTTCTTTAGTGTTATTTTCGTGTCAAACACATACAACCATCAAATATCAAACAAATCAAGCCAAATTGGTTTATTTCCAACCTATGTTGCTTATATTATTTTATAACGATTTTTCGCCATTTTTATTTATTTAAAAATGGTCATATTTAATTAAATGACGTTTCAGGTCTTGCCGTGGCACTGGCGCTGTTTTTCCCCTGGTTTATTTTACATATATCGGAAAATCTAACCGTTGGATTTCTACAAAGTCTATATCAGTGGGAAGATATTCCCAAAGCGAACCCAACGATTCCAGTTTCGTGAAAATCCGACGGTCGGATCTTCCACACTAGTCGTTTGAAGTTACGGTTTCAAAATTCGAACTGCAGCGTCGTTATTCGATTAAATTTAATTATATTTATATTTATGTATAAATATAAACGATTCTGGCGCTTTTTTTCTTCAGATTTGAATTAAACATTCCAGACAATCCAACCATTGGATTTTTACAAGGTTGGTGCCGTTGGGAAGATATTTCCAAGGCGAACCCAGCGGTTGCGGTTTCGGGAAAATCCGATGGTCGGATTTCTCATACTAATCGTTTCAAATTACGATTCCGAAATACGAACTGCACGGCTTCGATTCCTTTGAATTCTATTTATATTTATATATATAAATATTGTTCATTCTATAATTTCAAATATAGTTCATTTATTAATTTCAACTTCGTTTTCACTTCAAATATTTCACTAACGCCTTAATATTTCGAAAAATTTCGCCATAACCTCCTTTGTACGGGAAGGGGTTTGGAAATTTATTGGGCCGTGTTAGGTACCCAATAAATCCTAAAAAGCATCCACATATTTATAGTGATATATTCTGGTGTTTACGGGGGAGCGTGTATAGATAATAACTCCAGAGAATAAATTCTCGTCACCCCGTTCCGTGTGGAAATAAATAGTCCATGTGCCGTATCTAATAAATAGAGAGACGTGATTATTGTCAACTCCAGACCCGTGTGGGGTTTTTATTAATCTGGCAATTTATCGTTATATTTTATATAGTCCATATCAGTCATCAGTTCAACCTGTAGTATATAATCATCGCCATACAAGCCTCTCGCTCGTATGGTAAATCTTCCACCTCGTCACACAAGCTCCAATTGCTTATGTGGAATATGATGAAGTATGTCTATCGTCAAGAAGTATGCCATGTAGTGTAGTTCAAAATTAGTTGTTACTATCCTATGGCGATGTTTATTATTTCACATAGAATAACCAGCACTCCGCATCCAATGGCATTCATAGGAGTTGATATAAAAATAAAATTGCGCAGCCAACTCATCAAGGCTTACCTATTTGTCGGGCACGCAAATAATTTCTTTACTCTACAGCTAATCCATTTTCCCTGTTCAACACATGTATATATATGCAGAACACAGCTAATAATAATATTTCTAGCAAACTATTATTTATTTCGACACGTGTGTATTTTTATCAAAGCGTATATATGATAAAAGAAATATTTTTATCACCAAAAATATTTATTCAACACGTGAATGTTTTTAACACTTCATATTCACAATAAAGATGTAGATTTTATTGTCTATTCATTTTATTTTAAAATACGATAACATTCAACACATGAATTTCAACTCGACGAACGAATCTCAATTCAACACATGAATATTTTCTATAGTTTGTATATATATAAAAATGTGATTTTTATCGCTTAAGCTATTTGTTTAAATTCAAATAATATTCAACACATGAATTTCGATTCAACGAATGAATTTCAACTCAACACATGAATATTCTCTATAATTCGTATATATATATATATATGTGATTTTTATCGCTAAAGCTATTTGTTTAAATTCAAATAATATTCAACACATGAATTTCGATTCAACGAATGAATTTCAACTCAACACATGAATATTCTCTATAGTTCGTATATATATAAATGTGATTTTTATCGCTAAAGCTATTTGTTTAAAATTCAAATAATATTCAACACATGAATTTCGATTCAACGAATGAATTTCAACTCAACACATGAATATTCTCTATAGTTCGTATATATATATATATGTAAATGTGATTTTTATCGCTAAAGCTATTTGTTTAAAATTCAAATAATATTCAACACATGAATTTCGATTCAACGAATGAATTTCAACTCAACACATGAATATTGGTTTCAACATATGTAATTTATTTCAACGAATGAAAATTATTCTAACACATGAATATTTCAGAAAATTTCGGCAGCATAACGGCAGGGCAGTTAAAACCGGGACCGTCCCTAGTACGGCTCCTCGCTCTACCTTAAAACCTCGCGGTTTTTGACAATGGGGATCATGCATCTAGTTCGCACGTAGGCGGCATGTTTTATTTTCAATTCCACAATCCTATTCTAATTTGTTTCAACCACAAGAGGGTATTTTTCAACCACAAAGGTATTTTTCAACCACAAACAATTATTTCCAACCATTCGTCATACCATATAATATCACACCAATCACAAGCAATAAATATCGTCCATGGTCTGTGGACGAGGGGAGTATATATATATATATATTATTTCTATAATTCACTTGCATTTCATCACAATTCAAAGCATATATGTTTCATTCAACGCTTGTATAATTTATACATCGCTAATATAACTTATACAACACATGTACATGAAGTATATAATGCGTATATAATTTACACTTCGCTTATATAATTTATACAACGCGATTGCATTCACTCAATTTAGTTTAGATTCCTCACATTGGTTTTTGCAGTGCTAAAAATCGTAGGGAGATCAGAAAAATCTGCGGCTCCTGCTAGATGGTAGAGAGCCTCCTTGCGGTCACGGTGTCTCCTGTTTCATCAAATTTCGTTAAAGAACGAAAAAGATATTATTTTTCAAAGTTTTGCAACACTTAAAAGTGTTATTTTCAATTCAGAATAATAAAGGTCGAACCTTTATATTTCGTTCAGAACTAGGTTTGGGATTTTCGCGAAAACGGTGGCACGTGGGGACGATCGGGGGTGCTGACGTGGAAGGGGACGACGAGGGCTTCACGGCGCTGGTGGTTTGAGGGGGTGCGGTGGCAGATCGGAGTGGCGGCGACGCTGGGAAGTCGATGACTTCCTGGCTTCGATTTAGGCGGAGGAGGTGATGGTGGAGGTCGTGTCGGGGTCGGATGTGAAGAGGGGGCGAAGGCGAGTGGTGGTGGTGGCGTCGGCTGTAGGTGGCGGTGTCGGCCGGAAAAGGGGAGGGAAGGTTTGAACGACGTGAATCGTCGATGGGAGGGTGGCGGCTAGGGTTTTCCGAGGTTTTTTTTTTGAAAGAAAAAATCCTATTGGCCGAGGATTTATAGGAAATTTTAAATAGTGTTTTTACAAACGAACTCCTTTTCAAACCCAATGACTGTCGCCCCTAGCTAAATACCCCCATTCCGGACACAATGAGATATGTTTTGTTGGCCAATTCGACTGTTACAGTCAGTTATTTTTCAAATTAAAGTATAAAACATTTTATATTCAATTTGAACGTACATTTCAATTTGCCAGGGTCACAAACTAAATCGAAAAATTCCAGAAAAATAAATCTAGCTTTGTTTTGACGATACGGTCCCAACAAAACCAGTTTCGTCGAATTCTGAGCTCATATGCAAAATGTCCATTTTCAGGTCGATCCATTTTAGCAAAAATTGACCAATCACATTTTCTTTTGCCCCGCTCACATACTAGCTTCAAAAATTATGAAATTTGAAACCTAGCAATAGTTTGACATCCCGGACCCAACAAAAGTGGTTTCGTCGAATTCCGAGGTCGTATGCAAAATATCTATTTTCAAGGGCTATATATGCTATATAGCGACCTTTCTGAAAGTTCATTTGGCCATAACTTTTGATTCCCGTTATGAAACTTCGATTTTTCAGATTCGTTAGAAAGGTATTCATAAACAGATTTAAATATTTTCTGTTTCGTTAAAATCTGTTATATTTTCCACCCGGTACAGTCAGACAAAGTTTGTATTCAAAATTTCAAACTGCCTTACTATTCCCAATTCATTATGTTATTGAAATGTGCTATTTCAATTGTTCAAATTCTTTGGTAATACCCAATTTTAAAAATTTTAAATTGATTCACATTTTCCGGGTTATTACAATCTCCCTCACTTAAAACTTTTCGTCCTCGAAAAGGAAATAACAGCAAAGTAGGAAACAAAATGTAAATGCAAAGTATCGTAAAGGTACCTTGCACCGGAGTTAGTCAGAGATGTCCACTCTGCATTTGGGGTAGGCTTGTTTAATGCTTTCCTCCGTCTCCCAAGTACAGTCTCTAGGATCACTACTCCACTGTACTTTGACTAAATGAATCTTTTTTCTCCTTAGCTCTCTAGTTTCTTTGCCAACAATTTTTAATGGCTCTCTTCTGAGCGCTAATTCTGGAGTTATGTCTATATCCTGTTGCGCTGCTTCTTCTACAACAAGATCCGGATCATGAACATGTTTTCTGAGTTGAGACACGTGGAACACGTCATGTACACCAGGCAACCAATCAGGTAATGAAACTCTATATGCCTGAGTTCCAATCCGTTCAAGTATAGGAAAGGGACCAATAAATCTCGGTGTCAACTTCCCAGTTTTGCCAAATATGATTACTCCTTGCATCAGAGAAACTCTTAAATAAACATAATCGCCAACGGCAAATGATATGTCTCTTCTTCTCGCATCAGCATAACTTTTCTGTCGGCTTTGTGCGGTTTTCAATCGCTTTTTAATGAAATCGACTTTATCTGATGCTTCTCGAATCATATCGGGTCCTAACACAAGTCTGTTGCCAGGTTCTACCCAACATGCGGGAGATCTGCACGGTCTACCGTATAACGCTTTGAATAGAGACATTCCCAAACTTGCTTGATAGTTATTGTTATAAGAGAATTCGGCTAAATGTAAGTGATCTTCCCATGAGCCTCCAAAATCGATAACGCAAGCCCGCAGTAAATCTTCTAGAATTCTATTCACCCTCTCAGTTTGGCCGTCTGTCTGAGGGTGATAAGCGGTGCTTAGATTCAATTTGGTTCCCAATTCTGTCTGGAATGCTTCCCAGAATTTGCTAGTAAATAGGGGACCTCTATCACTGACTATATTAAGCGGCACTCCATGTAGTTTAACTATTTCTTTAAAGTAAATCTGTGCTAAACTTTGAGCCGTTCTGTTGGATCGGACAGGTATAAAATGGGCAGTCTTCGTGAAGCGATCTACGATTACCCATATACTGTCGTTTCCTTTCTTAGTTCGAGGCAAGCCATCAATGAAGTCCATCGAAATTTGCTCCCACTTCCATCCTGGAATTTCTAATGGTTGTAATAATCCAGCCAACTTCTGCTGATCGCTCTTAACTAGCTGACAAGTGGAGCACCTGCTAACATATAATGAAATATCTCTTTTCATTGATCTCCACCAGAATGTCCGTTTGATATCGTTATACATTTTGCTCACACCGGGATGGATACTTAGTTTGGACTTGTGGCACTCATCAAGTATTTCTCTTCGAAGCTCTGGAAGATTTGGGATGCAAATTCTGCCCTATAATCTAAGAACTCCTTTGTCATCGAGTCGGAAACTTGTGGATTCACCTCCCTTGACTCTCTGACTGACTCTTTGAATAAATTCATCGTCTTTCTAAAGGGTCAAGATCCTGTCAATTAATGAGGACGTGGTGACAAAACTGGCGATGATTTCATTCTTTCTGCTGAGCGCATCTGCTACAACATTGGCTTTCCCCGGAGTGTATAGGATCTCAAAATCGTATGCTGCAAGGAATTCTAACCAACGCTGTTGTCTCAAGTTTAGATCTTTCTGAGTGAATAGATATTTCAAGGATTGATGATCGGTAAATAGTTCGAACTTCTCGCCTAGTAAATAATGCCTCCAGATTCTTAAAGCAAACACGATAGCTAATAACTCAAGATCATGAGTTGCATAGTTTCTTTCATGCGGCTTCAGCTGACGGCTGGCATAAGCGACCACTTGGCCTTTTTGCATTAATACTGCGCCTAGCCCTCTAATAGAAGCGTCTGTCCATACAGTCAAGTCTTGGTTGCCTTCTATAATTGTCAATACTGGAGCGGTTGTCAACTTCAGTTTCAGCTCCTGGAAAGCTTCTTCACATTCGGGAGTCCATTTGAATTTCTCATGCTTCTTTGTAAGCTTTGTCAATACACCAGATATCTTTGAAAAATTCTGAACGAATTTCCGATAGTAACTAGCCAATCCAAGGAAACTTCGAACTTCTGTGGGGGTAGTAGGTTGTTTCCAGTTTTGAATCGCTGTAATTTTGCTTGGATCTACAGCAATCCCATCTTTTGATACGACATGGCCTAGGAACTTAACTTCATCCTGCCAGAAGACACACTTAGAAAATTTAGCTTTCAAGACATTTCTCCTCAGAATTTTCAACACTTGTTCTAAATGTTTTGCATGTTCGTCTCCCGACTTTGAGTAGATTAAAATGTCATCGATGAAGACTAGAACAAATTTATTCAATACACCACGGAACACTTTGTTCATGAGATCGACGAAGTATGCCGGAGCGTTACACAAGCCGAACGGCATTACTAACCATTCGTAGAATAAATCGGGACCCCTGAAGGCTGTCAAAGGAACACAGTCTTCTGCTATACGTAATTGGTGGAAACCTGTAGCTAGGTCCATTCTGGAGAATACTGTTGCCCCATTTAATTGATCTAACAGATCATCTATACGTGGCAAGGGATATTTGTTCTTAAGTGTCTGCTTATTGAGATCTCGGTAATCAACACAAAGTCTTAGAGTACCGTCTGATTTCGGGACAAATACTACTGCTGCTCCCCAAGCTGAAAAGCTCGGTCTGATCAGACCTTTCCAAAGCAATTCTCGGGTTTGACTACCTAACTCTTCTTTTTCTTTCGGGGCCATTCTTCTTATAGGATGTACTACTGGTCGGGCGTTAGGAATTAGATCTATTATAAATTCAATTTCTCTTTGCGGCGGTAAGTTTTCTACTTCTTCAAACACATCCGCATAGTTTTTAACGGCCGGTATCTTTTCTAATGAAGGGGGAGTAACTTCTAAAGAAGACCAAAATTCTTCTCTATTAATTTCTGAACCGAGACATGGTATAGTGATATGCCCAAATTTTGTTTTAACTTTCACGATTCTTTCGGCACATCTAACTTCGGCCTTATATTTTGTCAACCAGTCCAGCCCCAGTATAATATCAAATTCGGAAAGGTCAATGACAATAACTTTAAAAGGAAACCGGTATCGAGAAAAGGAAATAGGTACTTTACAATATGTACTGAGACTAACAGAACCTCCTATCGGGTTTTGAACTTTAATTGGTTCTTTAAGCTTTCTTTGTTTCAATTTTAACTTGTGAACAGTGTTACCAGAAATGAAGCTACGTGATGCACCAGTATCAAAAAGTACAGAAACAGGAATATTTTAAATTGTAAGGGTACCTCCCAAGACGTCGGGTTTACCTGATCCATCGGTGGTAGCTGGCGGGGTCTCCTCGTCATACACATGAGCCACTTGTGCATTCTGCTTCAAAGGATAGTTCCTGCTGTAGTGCCCTTTCTTATGGCAGTTGTAGCATTCGGCTGAGCTGTGGTCTGGATTTGCCTTTGGCTTCTTCGGGGCTTTGCACACATTAGAAAAATGTCTTGGCTTCCCGCAGTTGTAGCAATTCCCTTTCGGTATCTTTCCAGGTTTCTGAGTAGCGGTCGCTGTAATGCTAGACTCTGGCTGATCTGCTGAAGCCTTGCGCTTATTTCCAGCTTGGCTTTTGGTGCGGTCTTGGTTGGCGTGTCTTTCATCCATATCTTCATAATTGCAAGCCATTTCTACTAATTCTGAGAAGGAGAGTTTGATGTTGCTCATGGCTCTGTCATGGTACTTGCGCTTTAGCCCAAATATAAACCTCTTGTTCTTAGCTTTGTTAGCCATAATAAGCTCTGGAGCATAGCACGACAACTGAGTGAATTTGTTGAGGTAATCCTGGATAGAGAGATATCCCTGCTTGAGATTAGCAAACTGCTCTCGCATCCTCTCTAAGGCTTGCTCAGGTACAAACTTTTCATTGAACATGGTCTTGAATTGCTCCCAGGTCCTGACAGTGCCTGTTGCATCCTCTGAGGTGATGGCATCCCACCACAACTCTGCTTCCTCCTATAAGAGCCAGATACCTAGTCGTGCTTTGTTGTTGGTCCCCAAACCCATTCCTTCAAAGATCTTTTCACAGGTCTTCAACCAAGCTATAGCCTCTGTCACTGTACCAAGGCCAGAAAAGGGTTTTCCCCCCAGGTTCCTATACCTCTTCGCTACTCTGTCTAGCTCAAAGTCCTGGGGTGCTGGTGGCTGAATAATAGGGCCTTCCTCAACTACGGGGATATTTCCCCGTCCTCCTGCTACTCCTGCTCGGCCTCCACGGCCTCCTCTAGCTGCTGCTGCTCGTGTAGCCATCAGTGAGAGTACTGTATAAGCAAGAAAAGAGTCAAGCTCACAGATTTGATATTTTCATATATGATAAAGCAGGGGAACATAAGGAAAGGTAATGATGTACTGATCAAATTGTTTTGCTAATCTGCTTAGCTCATTTTAGGACATTGCTAATCCTATCTCTAACGAGCTACTCGCCTTAGAACACTACTGATTATATTCTGACGAGGTGTTTAATGTGTTAGATCCTGGAACTAAGGTTAACCAAAGCTCTGATACCAACTGTGACGATCCCAAAATCCGTGTGATAGTATTAAGGATAATCATTGGAATATAACACATCAATCATCATAGCAGAGTACAGATAATAGCAAGAACAATAAATAGAATAATTTTACATGGATATGACAGCGGAATCACAACATGTAACAACGTCAGAATAGCACATCGTAGGATATAACTTAGTAAATGAAAGGGAAATGATCAGTCATCGTCGCCAGAGGCAGAATACATATACATACGAGAATAAATACTGAAAGTAAAGCAGTCTGCATGGCCAGTGGCGGAATCATATATAAGTACAATAATGGCGGAAAATGTCAAAGTCATCTCTGTGAAGTCAGCCTCGCCATGAGCCAAAATGCATTCTATGCAACAGTGCAGAGCCAAAAACAACCTATCACCTGTGAACTAGGCTGCCGGTGCGAAAATTAGGGCACCCGCGTTTGCAAAGTGAAACAAACAACGAGTCAGTCATGGGGGACTGGTATGAGGAATCTATTTAACAGCTTAAACAACAGTAATAAGCAAATCATAGGACCACGCCATTTTCGCGGAACGGGTTTACTCCAGTGATTGCTAGTGCATTTAAAACAAAGTAAATTCTTTAAAACAACGCAATGCTTTTAAAAAGAATGAAGCCATTATAAGACTCAAGTCCCATCATACAATGCAACGCAAACCGGAGGATAGAGTTTTACCTTATAATGGCCAAATATGCTTAATACGTATAAAGCAAAATCATTTGATATTATTACTAGCGCATATATGTTTCAAAAATGAATAGCATCATAAATATCAATCATAGGCGGCATAGCTACCATATACTATGTCACCATACTAGTTCTACAATCGAATCCATTATTTCGTATTGGAAATTGGATTTCCGTCATGAGTCGAGGCAAGGGGCAAGCTCCTCTCCGCTTCGAGACATTCTAGCAAATGCCTCAGGACTACACACTCTGGGTAACCCTGGATCGGCTGGGCCGGTCCTCTCTTACATTTGAGAATTAGTTATTCCTGAACACACATTTCCCGGTCCTTACAGACCTATAATCGAGGCGCCTCGCATTCCAACAACCACATAGGTGAAAAATAGATATAAATGTCAGGGCTGGTAAGTCACTGACACCACCATAGCTAGAAAGAAACGTCGTGCTCTCCCAGCGGTCCGTATCCCGTTTTTAACTCATACCGAGGTGTGAGGATCGCGAATCCACGCTATACACAAAGCCAGGCCACGTAGACCGTGCTTTGATCATCATCCACAAGACTTTGCTTTGCAACAGAAGCCTTGATCACAGCATCTTGGCATGCCACATAGGCAATCCACTCCATACGACTGATTTCTATCGATATATAACCTTTGAGCTCGTACGTCTCAGAGAAGGGCGTTAAGCAAAAGAATAAATTCTCCGCTGCCAAACAGACATATATTTAACAGAGATCAATCAGTACAGAACAAAATCCAATGTCAGACACACAGTCCATTTACAAGTCCGTTCTGGGTCTGAACGAAACCGGAGGCATCAAATTCCTCGTATATCCGTACAATCAACACATACGTTCAGACGGCTACTACTTCCGTTCCTTCACGGTAGCTACTCCAGTCAGGAACCTCAGCATCGCCCATCCAACCGATACGAAGATCGTCGGTCTTGAATCGTTTGTGCATTTTCCAATTCGAATCGCTCGATCAATTATTTGAAATGAGGGTTAGCTCGGCCTTTTCAAATAATTCACGTAATTAGAATTTAAATCAATTCTTCCCATAGTTATATTATTCGACATCCATATTTTAGTTCTTTAGTGTTATTTTCATGTCAAACACATACAACCATCAAATATCAAACAAATCAAGCCAAATTGGTTTATTTCCAACCTATGTTGCTTATATTATTTTATAACGATTTTTCGCCATTTTTATTTATTTAAAAATGGTCATATTTAATTAAACGACGTTTCAGGTCGTGCCGTGGCACTGGCGCTGTTTTTCCCCTAATTTGTTTTACACATATTGGAAAATCTAACCGTTGGATTTCTACAAAGTCTATATCAGTGGGAAGATATTCCCAAAGCGAACCCAACGGTTCCAGTTTCGTGAAAATTCGACGGTCGGATCTTCCACACTAGTCGTTTGAAGTTACGGTTTCAAAATTCGAACTGCAGCGTCGTTATTCGATTAAATTTAATTATATTTATATATAAATATAAATGATTTTGGCGCTGTTTTTCTTCAGATTTGAATTAAACATTCCAGACAATCCAACCGTTGGATTTTAACAAGGTTGGTGTCGTTGGGAAGATATTTCCAAGGCGAACCCAGCGGTTGCGGTTTCGGGAAAATCCGATGGTCGGATTTCTCATACTAATCGTTTCAAATTACGATTCCGAAATACGAACTGCACGGCTTCGATTCCTTTTAATTCTATTTATATTTATATATATAAATATAGTTCATTTTATAATTTCAAATATAGTTCATTTATTAATTTCAACTTCGTTTTCACTTCAAATATTTCACTAACGCCTTAATATTTCGAAAAATTTCGCCATAACCTCCTTTGTACGGGAAGGGGTTTGGAAATTTATTGGGCCGTGTTAGGTACCCAATAAATCCTAAAAAGCATCCACATATTTATAGTGATATATTCTGGTGTTTACGGGGGAGCGTGTATAGATAATAACTCCAGAGAATAAATTCTCGTCACCCCGTTCCGTGTGGAAATAAATAGTCCATGTGCCGTATCTAATAAATAGAGAGACGTGATTATTGTCAACTCCAGACCCGTGTGGGGTTTTTATTAATCTGGCAATTTATCGTTATATTTTATATAGTCCATATCAGTCATCAGTTCAACCTGTAGTATATAATCATCGCCATACAAGCCTCTCGCTCGTATGGTAAATCTTCCACCTCGTCACACAAGCTCCAATTGCTTATGTGGAATATGATGAAGTATGTCTATCGTCAAGAAGTATGCCATGTAGTGTAGTTCAAAATTAGTTGTTACTATCCTATGGCGATGTTTATTATTTCACACAGAATAACCAGCACTCCGCATCCAATGGCATTCACAGGAGTTGATATAAAAATAAAATTGCGCAGCCAACTCATCAAGGCTTACCTATTTGTTGGGCACGCAAATAATTTCTTTACTCTACAGCTAATCCATTTTCCCTGTTCAACACATGTATATATATGCAGAACACAGCTAATAATAATATTTCTAGCAAACTATTATTTATTTCGACACGTGTGTATTTTTATCAAAGCGTATATATGATAAAAGAAATATTTTTATCACCAAAAATATTTATTCAACACGTGAATGTTTTTAACACTTCATATTCACAATAAAGATGTAGATTTTATTGTCTATTCATTTTATTTTAAAATACGATAACATTCAACACATGAATTTCAACTCGACGAACGAATCTCAATTCAACACATGAATATTTTCTATAGTTTGTATATATATAAAAATGTGATCTTTATCGCTTAAGCTATTTGTTTAAATTCAAATAATATTCAACACATGAATTTCGATTCAACGAATGAATTTCAACTCAACACATGAATATTCTCTATAATTCGTATATATATATATATATATGTGATTTTTATCGCTAAAGCTATTTGTTTAAATTCAAATAATATTCAACACATGAATTTCGATTCAACGAATGAATTTCAACTCAACACATGAATATTCTCTATAGTTCGTATATATATAAATGTGATTTTTATCGCTAAAGCTATTTGTTTAAAATTCAAATAATATTCAACACATGAATTTCGATTCAACGAATGAATTTCAACTCAACACATGAATATTCTCTATAGTTCGTATATATATATATATATATATATATGTGATTTTTATCGCTAAAGCTATTTGTTTAAAATTCAAATAATATTCAACACATGAATTTCGATTCAACGAATGAATTTCAACTCAACACATGAATATTGGTTTCAACATATGTAATTTATTTCAACGAATGAAAATTATTCTAACACATGAATATTTCAGAAAATTTCGGCAGCATAACGGCAGGGTAGTTAAAACCGGGACCGTCCCTAGTACGGCTCCTCGCTCTACCTTAAAACCTCGCGGTTTTTGACAATGGGGATCATGCATCTAGTTCGCACGCAGGCGACATGTTTTATTTTCAATTCCACAATCCTATTCTAATTTGTTTCAACCACAAGAGGGTATTTTTCAACCACAAGTTTTCAACCACAATATCAACCACAAACAATTATTTCCAACCATTCGTCATACCATATAATATCACACCAATCACAAGCAATAAATATCGTCCGTGGTCTGTGGACAAGAGGAGTATATATATATATATATATTATTTCTATAATTCACTTGCATTTCATCACAATTCAAAGCATATATGTTTCATTCAACGCTTGTATAATTTATACATAGCTAATATAACTTATACAACACATGTACATGAAGTATACAATGCGTATATAATTTACACTTCGCTTATATAATTTATACAACGCGATTCCATTCACGCAATTTAGTTTAGATTCCTCACATTGGTTTTTGCAGTGCTAAAAATCGTAGGGAGATCAGAAAAATCCGCGGCTCTTGCTAGATGGTAGAGAGCCTCCTTGCGGTCACGGTGTCTCCTGTTTCATCAAATTTTGTTAACGAACGAAAAAGATATTATTTTTTAAAGTTTTGCAACACTTAAAAGTGTTATTTTCAATTCAGAATAATAAAGGTCAAACCTTTATATTTCGTTCAGAACTAGGTTTGGGATTTTCGCGAAAACGGTGGCACGTGGGGACGATCGGGGGTGCTGACGTGGAAGGGGACGGCGAGGGCTTCACAGCGCTGGTGGTTTGAGGGGGTGCGGTGGCAGATCGGAGCGGCGGCGGCGCTGGGAAGTCGATGACTTCCTGGCTTCGATTTAGGCGGAGGAGGTGATGGTGGAGGTCGTGTCGGGGTCGGATGTGAAGAGGGGGCGAAGGCGAGTCGAGTGGTGGTGGCGGCGTCGGCTGTAGGTGGCGGTGGCGACCCGAAAAGGGGAGGGAAGGTTTGAACGACGTGAATCGTCGATGGGAGGGTGGCGGCTAGGGTTTTCCGTGGTTTTTTTTATTATTATTTTTTTGAAAGAAAAAATCCTATTGGCCGAGGATTTATAGGAAATTTTAAATAGTGTTTTTACAAACGAACTCCTTTTCAAACCCAACGACTGTCGCCCCTAGCTAAATACCCCCATTCCGGACACAATGGGATATGTTTCGTTGGCCAATTCGACTGTTACAGTCAATTATTTTTCAAATTAAAGTATAAAACATTTTATATTCAATTTGAACGTACATTTCAATTTTCCAGGGCCACAAACTGAATTGAAAAATTACAGAAAAATAAATCTAGCTTTGTTTTGACGATACGGTCCCAACAAAACCAGTTTCGTCGAATTCTGAGCTCATATGCAAAATGTCCATTTTCTGGTCGATCCATTTTAGCAGAAATTGGCCAATCACATTTTCTTTTGTCTCGCTAACATAGTAGCTTCAAAAATTATGAAATTTGAAACCTAGCAATAGTTTGACATCCCGGACCCAACAAAAGTGGTTTCGTCGAATTCCGAGGTCGTATGCAAAATATCTATTTTCAAGGGCTATATATGCTATATAGCGACCTTTCTGAAAATTCATTTGGCCATAACTTTTGATTCCCGTTATGAAACTTCGATTTTTCAGATTCGTTAGAAAGGTATTCATAAACAGATTTAAATATTTTTAGTTTCGTTAAAATCCGTTATATTTTCCACCCGGTACAATCAGACAAAGTTTGTATTCAAAATTTCAAACTGCCTTACTATTCCCAATTCATTATGTTATTGAAATGTGCTATTTCAATTGTTCAAATTCTTTGGTAATACCCAATTTTAAAATTTTTAAATTGGTTCACATTTTCCGGGTTATTACAACAATGTTCCTGAAGTTAGTCTTGGTTTTGATAATAACAAGGGGATTAACATAGTGGAGCAAGTTTATGAAGCTGATGATAATTCTTTATTTGGATATTCATATGATGATAATGTTGAAGTATTGACTGATACTCCTAAATTTGTTGTTCAACATGGTACAAATTCATCCACTGATGCTACTTCATCTTTGCCTTCTTCTTATTCAACTTTCTTGGGTTCTTCTATCTATAAAACCTTTTATTTAATTTTATCTCCTCATTATGCAATGTCTAGCGCTTCTTCTTTTAATGGTGTGAATAATGCAATGAAATCTACTGTGAAGGGGACTTAGGTGCAATCTGCGACTGATAATAACTCTTATGTGTTTACCATGTCGTGTTCTTCAACAAGTTTTAAACTGACAGTTTCCTCTTCTTCTCATATGACTTCTTCTTATACACCTTCAAAACCTTCTCCATATGCTAATTTAAAATCTCCTTCGCATATTAAGTTACCTCCTCCTTCAAATAGTGCATCATCTGTTTCTATGTCCAAATCTAAGAGTATCAAGATTCATGGTAAATTTTGGGGTGACTTGGATGATAGGTTATGGATCTAAAGATGTGTTTCCTCTCAATAGCAATGTGAAGTTTTCTAAAAGACATACGAGGAAAAATATGTCTCCTCTTTATGATCCACTAAAATTTTGAAGCTGAAATCACTTCAATTCAAAACGGTTCTGTTTGACAACTTGATTTTTGTTTTCTTTGGTTATTTTGTTATGCAAAATGGTGATGACTGATTTAGCAGCTGCTTGGAAGTGCTTTAGTATGAAGCTCCGGTCATTGGAATTGGATTTGGTTACTTTACTGAAACTCTAAAGTGTAACTAGTATGATTGCAAAATGGTTACACATGACAATTTTATTTTTTTGGAACTGGTATTGGCACTGCTTTTGAAAAGATAACTGGTATGGTTGTCGTAGTGTGAAGATCTGGCCTTTGAAGTTTTTTGCACCACTTTGTTGTTGTTATGTTTTACCTAAAATCATTGAAGCTTACAGAAAATTACGTGATGATTGAAATTAATTTGCACTGCGAAGGATATAGTGTTTTTAATATGGATGTTGTTTTATCTTTTGTAAGTCTGATTGTCATGTGTCAATTAATTTGTAGTATGTTTGGAAGTTTAGGTTTTGGACATGCCGTGAGTATGTATTGTTGTAGATGTTTATGTTGTACCTCTGTTGTTGTGAATAAAAAAAATTCATGCTTGCCGTTCAAAAAAGAAAGTTATTTTTGGAATTCTATTTGCAATTTATTTAACGAAAGACGTACAAATTGTCTTCCTACAATGGTTGATTCTTTGAAGTAGTCTTGCAATAGAATAAATTCCGCTTTTCAATGTTGGAAAGAAATAATGGTTAATTTACATGCAAAACAACAAATTGGTGCTAACGACATGGATATGGTAATGCACTTATATTAGTTTATTTATATGTCTTGCTTCAATGAGTTAGTTATAACCTACTGGATCAAATACAACTTCACCAAGTACATGCATTATACTCGGCTGAGCACAATAATCAGCTTTGTGGTTCCTACCTAGGAAGATAGGTGATGAATCAAGTCCCGGTAGTTCAGATGCACACGAAGATACCCCAATCATAACTAGTACCGATGGGAGGCCGAACGGATAGTTCAAGGGGAAGGAAGAAAACATCCACTGATTATAGTAGGCATTATGAATGAATAAGTGAAATTATTGTTGTCATCGAGCAAACTTCACAGAAATGCATCGAAACAAAGAGAATTGTGAGAGTTATAGAAAGACAATGCAGTTGTGCTGAATTAAAGCAAGAACAAGCTGAAGAGTTAGAGTAAACAAGACAAGAATTGGCTCGTCGGTAAAGTACCGATGATTTGCTTTTGTTGACTTGCAAATTGAATTCCCTCAATCCAATGCAGAGAAGGCACATGGAAAAATGGATTGAGAGTTTAATAGACGTAATGGAAATTTGTAGGGAACTATGTTCATACCACTACGTCATAAACGACTTTCTGCAATAGAAAAAAATGTTCGCTCAAGCCCGAAAAATGTTGTCATAGGTCTTTTGCAACACTTTTGTTATGATGCAATTTTCACCTTTGCCTTAGACCTCAAAGGCAACATTTTGATTATCTAAGGCAACATAAGAAATATTGTTGTAATAGAACTCTATTTGAGTCTATAGCAACATCCATAAGTGTCTGTAGCAAGATTCCAAAATGTTGTTATATATATAAAACAAAAAGGAGAATTAAATGCTACTACATAGAATTAAATATTCAAACAGTATTTTTATTCAAATAAATATTTTATTTCAACATTTGAAATAGTACATATTTCTTGCTTCACTATTTGTAATTCATTGTTAATAATATAGTCAATCACATATACAGATGTTCCCTCACTACATTCCACTCGATTCACTCAGTTATACATACTCAATTACATATACATTCATTGACACTGACACACTAAGTTTTCTTGTGCTCTAATCCAATCTAGTCACATGTATAACTGTCACAGAAACATACACAGCATACTGGAACAAAAATAAATTTAATACAAGAAAATATAATTTTATTTCGAATTTATTTTACCTCAGAATTTATGTGTGTTTCTCATCATTTTTCTAGACTTGGTATGATATATATACATATATATGAGTCTAGACTACTTGTAATATTCACATTGATACACGGTAAATACCACAATGCAGACTGTATCTCTAGTGCTCACATATCATCCCCGACACAACTATACTGGTTTGTTAATCAGAACCAACATTTAAAATTAGCTGATTCTGAGCAACCACAACTCAGATATAGTTATTGATAGAAAATTTATGTTTATCATTCTAATAGCTCATATATATAAATTACGAATGCACGGTACCTGTATACACATACATGTGTATGTATATACAAATATATTAATATGCAAGTGCATAAGTCGGATATGCAAAACAACATGGAATACAAGTCAAATCAGTATATACAAGCAACAAGTAACATGAACAAGTCGAACCAGCATACATGTACAAAGATCTCAGTGGCATCACATCAATGACATAAGAAAGAACAATATAAATGGTCAATGCTGGTGCAACAAGGAATGGACATGCATGTACTAAAGCACAGGGTCAATTGTATGGAACTGGACAAAACACAAGGTGAATGACCGAGCCAGAAGTATTTCAGATGCAAACACAAATCAATGGAGCAGTAACATATGCCCAAAACCAGAGCCAAAGATCACAACTCATATATATGGTGCAAAAACTAGATGATAGGTTCAAACACCATAACAAGGTGATGATCAATATGCAATAATGGCAGCAAGGTTGAAAGACAGCATGAACGATGGGGCTAACACAGGTGCAAATATATGAAAATTTGTACACGACAGCAAAAGGAAACACCTGTTGACCCGCTTTTTGGTCGAAGCTATCACACGTCAATAACATTGTCGGCAAATGCAAAGCGATTCGGTCGAAGTTGCGACGCAAGCACAAACATGACCCGAAACCTCGTCATATGACCTCTTATGGGCCCGAAAACATGGATTACAGTTCTTTGTACTGTAACTCAGGTAGCCCTCTGAATTAGATTCAGGTACAACTTTCGTTTGGCCTAATCGGCCTTATGGTTTGAAAGTTACGCCCGTTTCCGTGAACATGTGTCGCATCACTCTGTGCATCACATCGCATCACCCTATACGTGTTCACACTGCACTGCATACTCCACCGCATCGCATCGCATCCTTCCATCTCGCATCATGAAAAATCTCGCATCACCCATTTCTAATCCGCCTCGCTTCCCTTCAGTCGTTGCAGTTCGCATCCCTCTGGGATGTGAAAACTCACATCCCTCGGATGCGATTGTTCACTTCCTTCTAATGCGAAAATTCGTATCCCTCAGATGCGAGAATTCACATCTGAATGTGTAGGCTCACGTCCTTCCGTGATGCGAATTTCGCATCCCTCGTGATGCGAATTTCGCATCCCACGTGATGTGAATTCGCATCCCTCGTGAGGGTTGCAAAATTTTCTGAAATGCGAGTTTTTAAGGGCCAGGATGCAATTTTTTCACTTCAACAAAGCTAGGATGCAATTTTTCATGATTTACTAAGCTGTAATGCGATTTTTCATGATTCACCAAGTTGTGATGCGATTTTTCGTGAATGGGATATATAGGATGCAATTTTCTGATAGTGGTTCCTAAATCTCATTTACTTCTACCTAACCCACTCACCTATAAATATCCACAAGCTTGGCCTCTATTTGGATCCTTTTTCCCTTAGATTTTTGGACTTCTTGGAACTCTCAAACAACATTAATGGCAACCACCTTCTTCACCATGACCTTTGGACATAGCATGGACCACTAAAACGTTGCACAAACGTTTTCTATCAACTTTTGAACATCTACAAGCATAATTATCCAGCTTTTGGACTGAATTGGACATCTTTGGATTTCGCGAACATTGAAGCTATTTTTGGACATCAATGACCAAGTCAACTCAATTTTCAATTAATGAAGAAGAAGGACATTTTAGTCAAAGTTTAGAATTAACAAATTTTTTGTTATTCTATTATAACGCTTTGAACTTAAATATTGTCCGGACTTGTACAACATTGTAATCGAATATTATATGATGAATGATACTATAAATTGGACGTAGGCATTAGTTCTGGTCCATTATAAAAGCTTGTGTCCTCCTGCATTACTTTACTATATCTTTGGATTATTGTGTTGCTAATACACAAACACTTAGGTCTTGACGTGCGTTGAGTCCACAACAATTCTCTATGTCAACAACACCAATGCAACTTTGTATGACCAAATGATGCGATTATTCTTATCAATGAGATAATGTAAGCCAGTATGACTATAGGAAGTGAAAAAATTCATATGCAACATTCAGAAGACATCATTCATATGAACCAACATATGTTCAAATATATGAAGCAATAAAGCAACATGGAACAGGGTAGAAAATGAACCAACCAATGAAATAATAATGGCCAAATATCACAAAGTATAGTGCATCACATAACTATGTACTGGGAAGAATTATACAAGAGGCAGGTCCAACTAACATGCCAAAACTAGACAAAGTACAAACAAATAGCATGGTGCGAGTACACAGTGATTAAAGCACAAATACAATGACTAAGCATGTCAGATTCGAGTGTAGTCACAAGATCATGCACATATTAAGCAGAGAAGCAATAATGCATAGATTCAGGTGCAACTACAAATCAATGTTCGCATCAAGTTTAAAACTCCAAACTGAAGCGGTAAATAAATGCAATATAGAAGGAAAGAATTACAATTATCCATTCAAATGATCACATATAGTATCAGTTCTTAAGCAGTGCAACAAGTGCAAAAGCAAGCTCAAGTGCAGTATCCATTCAAAAATCAAGTATAATGTTTATTTTGATTCATCAGTGAATATCAGAAAAGAAGAACAACTGTAGTATCTGTTCTAATCAGTAGAGCATTAAAAAAGGAGGCAAATTCATTTTAATTCAAAAAAAAGAGGTGTAAGTATGGTGCAGTTTCTTGAACAATTTTTTCAGGGTAACAGGGTATTATTAACGAATTCAAAGTATGCATTGAAGCATCAGATTATACAAATCATAGGATTTTTTGCAAAAATGATTTTTAAAGATTGTGTTGATAATGTCAAAAGAGGATCGAAGTTCCAGAAAATCACCAAGTTTTTATAAATATACGACAAGTATGGATTCATTATTTTCGAAGGAGGAACAATTCAAAATTCCAGAAGATTCATCACACAACTTATTCCAGAATGGTTGAATATTTCAGACTCAACAAAATTATAGCAAATATCACAACCAAGTCTAATGCTAACGAAATCAGAGATTATATCGGATTTCGAAACTCTATAATTATCACGCAATTCATCACTGGCAATCATCGATAATTCAAGCAGTAAATCGAATAAGTAAATTCAGAGTACTCACAACAATTTAGGAGATTTACGATCAACAGCAAACACCAAATCGTTTGACCAAGAGCATCGAGTAATCAAAGCAACAGAGAGCAATTTCTAGAGCAGTTGAAGTCGTGATTTGGGACAGAGAGGAAAACCCTAGGCAACTATTGAAGAGCAATAAAAAGGAGCTGAACTTCACATAGCAAATAAAAAAAAGGGTCAGTCATTTTGTTTTAAGTGAGTTAAGTATCTTATTTAAATTGAGTGGTGTTTGGATTGATAAGGTGTCATATTCTCCAACGTACAATTAGATTGATGTGGATCATTGCATAAGATATGGAAGTGTCTGTTATAACAACACTATGTCAAAATATTGCATCGTGTTAGACTTGTTTAGCTAGAGCAACACATGTTTATGGCTAAGGTAACACCAAAAATAAAATGTTGCTGTATGACCAAAATTTTGTAGCTGTGGCAACATTTTAGCTAGCAACACCTTGAAAATCTGTTTCAGAAGGTCATCTATGGCGTAGTGCACTAAGTATCTTATTATCATTGCTAGTATTTGTTACTTATTACTGCTTGTATTTGTAGGGAGCTATATCATTACTATGTACCTTGTTGTCTCTTCTTGCATCTTTTGCTTATTACTGCTTGTATTTATAAGGAAATGTATACGTCTTTGTGTTGTTACAAGTTAGTACAAACAATTAAACACCAGCTTAATTCAAATGATATTCAATAAACAAACAAAGAACACATACAACAACTTCATTAACTACTTAGTGCAATAAAAAAAATGACATAAATGTTAAAATTGAAATAAGAAATTAACTAAAACGTTTAGTTTACGATTGACTTCCTACAGGTTTCCAAAAATTCTCCACTAGATTTTCTCTGAGGTTGAAATGAGCCTGTGGATCTCGAATATCTTCAATTTGCTACATGTACCGGGCTAATGTACTAGTGTCTTTTTATGTTTTTTTGAAATGCATTAGCAATGTCTGGATAGTTTCGAAGTTGTAGCTTATATTCACCATGCTCTTCTTCGACAATCATATTATGTAAAATTACGCAACAATACATGATATCCGAAAATACTACAGAGTCATGGTAGCGTACTTCCTTTCGTAATATATGAAGCCTTCCTTGAAGCACTCCAAAAGCTTGTTCAAAATCTTTTCTCAAACTTTCTTATTGTTTCATGAACATTGCCTATTTAGCATTATAGGCCTTTTATATGCTTGCACAAGAGTTCTCCCCTTTGGATAATTTCTAACCGCCAGGTAATAACCTATAGTATTATATATATATATATGTATATGTATATATATATATATCGCCTATTTTGTAGTTGCATGGAGATGCTACATCATTGTTGTAACACCCTATATTTTACATACACAGTGATTATATAATGAAGGTAACAAAGTGAATATTAGTTAACTAAATATTAAAATTTGGTAAAACTAACTTTATCGTTGCATCCATTACAAAGTTTTGGTTTAGATAGACTCTTAGTTTTCGTAAGTCGAATTTAGTATCACTACGCCACAGATTGCATACGGAAACACCAGAGAAGTGATGCAAGAAGTGCCAAAAAATGTTGCTATAGGCCAAAAATTATATGTGGCAAAACTTTCTTGATGTTGCGTTTTGACGGGTTGCCTTAGAGTCAAAGGCAAAATCTTTGCGGCCCTAAGACAACATCGGTACAGGTGTTGCCATAGGTACTAAATTTACAAAAAAGTAGGGCCCACTAAAATCTTCATCCCAGGTTCATGGAATCATGTTGTGCCACTAAAATATGTAGCCGGGTTCACATAATCCTATTGTGGGGTCTAGATGCATTAATCTATGACAACATTTTTACCATCCAATGGCAACACTATATCATAACTACGACAACATTTAACAGCATATACTGCAACATTATATCATAGCTATTCCAACATCATATAACATACTACAACATAACAGCAATTAACGTCACATACTGAAATTAATAAAAAGACTTTCATTTCAATTAATTAACCAGTAACACAAGTACTACTTAGTCAACTACAAAATAACAAAACATAGACAATACACTCAGTTTTACAGAGTACTTACAAACATAGCCAATATTTAATTCATGTTTACATCAAACTAAAATAGTTCCAAAATATAACACGAGCCTCCAGCGCGTTCAGTGCCTCAACTGCCTCCAGTACCTCTAGTGCCTTTAGTAACAAGTTCTTGAACAACTTCATCTCTGCCTCCTTCACTTGCAAAATAAAGCAGTTTCAAAAGTCATGCATTTCAGCAAAGACTTTAGTACAACTAATGCATTTCAGCACAACCAAATTCATGCATCCTTCAGTTACAAACTGGTGCAATGCCTCGTTTACATTGCAACAAAAAATGAGAGGCATGCATGCCTTAGTTGCATTTCAACACAAACTATAGCCATACTATAATTGAGTTGCATTTCAGCACAATTTGTGGCCTACATACCTCATTTGCATAACTGCCTGATTGAAGAGACATGCCACGACTCGTTCTAGTACAAACTCAACCATTGTTTCAATTACAATCTGACATGATCATTGCTGATTGAAGAGAAAATAAAATTCTTAAAATTCTCTGGTTCATTACTGAAGCATCGGTCTTGTACACGATCAGTTACATTTCACACTTCCTAAAACTTATGTGACGCCATGATCATCACACTACGCCATAGCAAGCGACAAAACACTTAATAAAATAATGTAAGAATTGGAATGATGCTTCAGCAAGCGGAAATTGTAAGAATTCTGTAGTTCATTACTGTAGTTTATTACTAGCAAACCATAAAATTAAGCAAAAATACATACTAGCAGTGTGTGTCTATATACGATCTCCGATTTGCAGAATTTGTAAGGGCCTTGGATAATAAAAACATGAAGTAAGGATGTTTATCTTCCTTATCTGCCTGATTGAATGTGATAAAACATAAAATTATACCTGAATTTTTTCATTTCTCCAAAATATCAAGAGTACTTTGAAATCCTCAACTGGAATTTTGTTCAGCCTACACAAAATAGAGAAATTAATGTTAGAATGACATCAGTTACAAAAAGAAGCCACGAATATGATACATCGGTTACTTGTAAAATGAAACAGTCACTTCACTAAAATGTAATCAAGGCAGAAACAACATTTTCTTACTTAAATTGTGTAGAATAGTTACTTGAATAAATATGATACTGATACATAGAAATTAAGAAGCACTGTCTGTCACTTTGCTAGGTGGAAGGTAGATTCGTCTTATTGGGATATCATCTCTACACCAACGAACATCAAAATCTTGGTTTTCCATTCCATAAGCAGGATGGATATCATTCAAATCTTCATTTTCATTTACTCTTTCATTTTTATACCAGTCGCTCAGTAATTTCTTGATAACATTGTGGCACATCTTATCAATTGGATCTTCTATAAACACCTATTGTACATATGAAGCCATAACATAAGGATCAGATTTCTGGCACAGTCGATTAAAATTGACACGAGTCAACCCATATAATTTTTTCTCTTCTTGGTACCAACAACACTTAAATAAAACCACACTAAATTCTCCCCAGTAATTTAGTTCTAATATTTCTTCAATTGATCCATAGTAATTTACTTCACCAACTAATGGATTTTGATCTTTCGAACTTGCAAAACAAGTGGTCAAGGCTGTCAAAAATACACCACTGTTTTATGTTGTACTTTTGGCATCTCTGAACCTTGTATAAATCGTATCCATTGATAATATATCCAGTAAACCTCTTAGCTGTTCGAAGAGGGCCCATTGAAAGCAGTTGTACTTCTTTTGAAATGTCCTCCTTTTTCCCAGCCTCTTCCTTTAACCATTTTCAAAATTCTTCACTGTGTTCTCTCTCTCTCTCTCTTTTATATTTATTTGATGATGCATGACCATCAATTAAATCTCGATGTTCCCTAGAATAAAGACCTGGTTAATAAAAAATAAAAACATATTTTCTAATTCTTCAACGCTTTCTAAAACAAAAATAAAACTTAAAACTTACTCAAGTAAACTCTTTATTTCCTCGTTACCACAATTGAATAGAACGTAACGGTAACATTCCTTCCATTGAGAATTTTTAAGATGAATAGCTTATCCATCTTTGTTTCTTCTTATGCCAATAGGATATTCCAGATTCTGTGGACAGGTCTCAAATGGCATTTTTCCTGCTCCATCGCCACTTAAGAACCTTGAACAGAATATCAAACATTCTTCTGCAAGATAACCTTCAACAATGGATGCCTCAGGTTTACTTTTGTAGCAAACATATGATTTCAGTTTATATAGATAATGCTCAATAGGAAACATACAACGAACATGTGCAGGTCCACCGTATTCAAATTCCTTGCATAAATGAACTAGCAAGTGCACAATTGTATCGAAGAAAGCATGTGGGAATATCATCTCAAATTGACAAAGAATTACCACAATTTCCTTTTGTATCCTCTTGAGATCAGCCAAATCGATAGTTTTACTCCAAAGACTTCTTAGAAATGCACCTAATCTTATCAAAGGTATTGCAACTTCAGGTTTTATAGATTTCTTCACAGCAAACTGAAGCAAGTAATGAAGAAGAAAATGAGCATCGTGGCTCTTATACCCTGCAATTTTCCTTTCTTTCTTGTTTACATACCGGCTGATATTAGCTACAAAACCATAAGGCAGTTTAGCATTCTCCAACACCGAGCAAAATATTTCTTTCTCCTTGTTCGTCATTTCAAATATAGCAGCCCTAAACTCAAAGTAATTCCAATCAGCTAATAGAACCGGATGAAGGACCTCCCTGATGCATATCTCTTGTAAATCATACTAAGCATTTAATTGGTCTTTCGACTTCCCATCAATATTTAGTGGAGTACCAAGTATGTTATCACAAATGTTTTTCTCCATGTGCATAACATCAAGGTTATGTCGACATACATTTTGACTCCAATATGGTAAATTAAAAAATATTGACTTTTTTTAAAAGGATGTTCATTTTTATGCTTCTTGACCACTTTCTTCCCAATTTTTTTCATAAACAGCCAACAATTCTTCAATGCCAGTCCTGGATAAAATTCCGGGAGGTGTTTGCATTTCAGTTTCACCATTGAACCTTTTCTTATCAAACCTCCACTTGTGTCCTGGGTGTAAAAATATCCTACGATTCATGTAGCACATTTTTGTACTATGTTTCAAGTATGTAACAACCCGGATTGTGACAGATTGATTTTTTTTTAAAACCCAATCCATCGAAACCCGAGTTGGTTTACTCTGGTATCTTGCAGGAAAGACAGAGAAATAAAACATGTCAGAGTTCGGAAAATATCTCACAGCGGAACAAATAAATATAATGTAGTTGAAACATAGCTTATAATACTGCTAAACCAGTATCCAAAGCTATATGGTCTCTTTCATGAACCTAACCTGCGAATGTTATGAGGAGGGGGTCAGAACATAAGTTCTGTGTGAATGAATTTAAACTACACTTCTTGGATAATCCCACGTATACCGTTCAATTATATTTTCTTATTTATTAGGTTATTTGTGTTATTAGCACTTAAGGCTTACACACATGTCACACCCATCTACTCTCTAGTAGATTAACCTAATATATTGTATTTGTAGCTACCCCCAATTAAGGTATACTCTATTCGTATGGTCTCCATCGTATGTATGCGTTCCCTTATCCAATGTCGCACGACGTATGTGTATCAACGCTACGTTTGCATAAAACTATCATCACTGTGTTACGTAAGCATTTGGACTGCCATTCTAGATCCTACTAGATTCTTCATCGAATAATGCCCTCTAGTCTATGGTACACCACCCAGAGCTACATGCGTATACATAGATTTTTTCCACGTACGTATCGTTAATCGTACTCGATGTTCATTTGCACATGTTCTCTGTAAGTGCGCCCAAGTCCATGGCAGGGCTAATCAAGAAACACGGAACTCGGTCGGGAGCTTTCAGATATCTGCCGATGCAGATGCTAAGGTCTGCTTTTATAGTGGCTATGGTCCCACTAGACCCCTCCCTCAACTAATGAAAGGCACCCAAGAATATCAAGAATGAGAACTGTAACCCCGGCCCCCTACGCCCTTCAATCCTATTGGCCAACCTCACCCATAACTAGATAGCAAAGTATATGGTCTTTTGGATTTCTCTGCCTTTCCGCTTCACGTACTGACTGAAGATGGTAGGTAGACGATGAGTTGGTATCACAAGGCACTAACTAGTCTCGCCGAATCACGCTGGTCCATTTTAGTCTTTTGATTGACTCTTGTTTACAATTAAGGCATACTCATTGGTTCTTCCCATGCAGACCTAACCTCTGTGAGCACAGGCGTATCATCTACCACTCACAGAGGGAAACCAAGAGTACCCTCATGTCCCCAGAAGCTGCGTGCTTCGTAACCCTATCCCTTGGAGCCTTCTGCATGATCAAATGGACGTTCGCTCCCCCTTGCGCCCTATGGCATCGGGATGATCTACTGAGTTTAGTTATTCATCCCCTATCGTATGGACTGGTCCAAGCGCCCTACCCTTTTGTGTTATTAGACCTTAAGTCTAATCTTCTAATTTTGCGCTTGCTCTATCTCATTAGGTTTTCTTTTTAACTTGGTTATCTCATCCATATTATTTTTTGAATTACCAAGTTTCTTTTTCATAAGTCTTTCCCTATTTCTAATGTAGCCACGATCTTTTAATTATTTACTTAGTTCTCTTAACTAAGGTTTACTAACAAGCTCAAACACGACTTTTTGTAACTGTTTACTTAGTCCTCTTAACTAAGGTTTACCAATATGACTTTCCATGATTGTTTACTTAGTTCTCTTAACTAAGGTTTACTAACAAATTCTCTTTATTGTTTACTCATTAACTTAGTCATCTTAACTAAGTTTTACTAATAAGTTTTTCCTCTACTCATATAACTTATGTTTTCCCGTTCCCACGGATTACTTAAACTTCAATTAAATATGACTTGCATTCTTTCATAAGTTATTTCATCTTTGTATCGATCATTATAACCTACGTTATAATTCTTACTTGTCTTGTAACAAGCTTACCTATTATCTACCCATTCAGTTATACTTGTATCTGTTGATGTTGCCATAATCCATCGTTATTTACTTAGTTTTCTTAACTAAGGTTTGCTACCATTCCTCGTTATTACGTTGGTTAAGTTTGTCTATACGCCTCCGTTTACTTAACCTTAGCACACTTAACATGTTTGTTTCATAGCATTAATCTTTTTATTAATGCACTCAACCTCTCACATTAGACATGTTGCTTGCGGTTGCTGGATATGTTGGGCGGTTGCGGGCAGACTTCTACCGCAAACTCGTTCTAACCTCGGGTTTTCGGCTTAATGCGCTAACCTCTTACATTAGACCTGTTGTTGCGGTTGCTTGATGTGCCGGGCGCTTCCGGGCAGACTTACACCGCAACTCAATCTAACCTCGGGTTAGGCATGTTCATCTTTTAACTGAAAATTTCAATCTAGGTTTTATATGCCTATTTATCCCAATCCAATAATTCATATTCACGCTTCTAAACCCAATTTCATGTTTATGGTTCCAATTTGATTTGGATACATAAATTCTACCATGATTACATAATCTCGTACATAGTTATGCCAATAATCCTTATTATATGTTATGCCGAACTTTTCATGTATATAAGTTATATCTAATTATACCCAAGTTAATTGTTCTTTAAAGTTATCAATAATTCATGTCAACCGTCATTCTTATTGCTTAGAACAATTAATTCATGTCAACTCTCATTCTTATTGCATAAATCCCGATTCAACTTATAATCTCATATGTCTAAATCTTCAATTCTAACTTTTCTTATGTACATATAGTTCATGCATAAATTCTTGATTCAACATACCCAAGCATATCTAATCATTCTCAATTTTAATCGCACATATTTTCTTTTATGTTCTAGGTTAATATATGTGCTAATTTCCCCTAATTTTCCAATCTCAGGTTATGTTATATGTTATTCCACAATTACAAATTATTCCCAAATTCCAAAACATCGTTTTCACTATTCCAATCTTTGTTTGTAGGCATGCTTTTCAGCGAGATTTGGATTAGGCTCGAAGTTAGCCTAATCTTAAAAATAAAAAGGAAAGGGGAAGAAGAAGAAGAACAAAATACGCATAAAATAAAATTTGAATTATTTCAATTGAATTAAACAAATTAACTTGGGGAATTGCTAAATAATACATCTGCTATTATTCAACAAGGGTAATTTAAATCCACTTACAGTGATTTTTGCTTTCCTAGGTCTGATTTAGATTAGCATCCAAAGTTCTTCCCTTTCTTGTGGCATAGATTGTAGATCAAAATCCGTTTTCTCTTTATTTTGAAATAAAAGAAATTTTAAATCTAATCTTTTACTTTATTAAGAGATTTGGAGAGAAGAAAAGAGATTAGATTTAAGAATTTCTTGGGGAAGAAGAAGAAGGAGGAGGCCATGGCATCGCCATAGAATTAGATGAATAAATCAGTGTGTTTAAGGTTTTATTTATAGGTGAGTTAGAAGAACTGTGCCCTTAGGATTAAATAAAAAACTCATCTAAACCGTCCACCTCACCCTAGAAAAGAACATTCCAGAACCCAGCCAACACAGCCAGGGTGCGTTGCACCCATAGACCATGCGCACGGGCATGTGCTATTATTATTATATATATTCATATATATTTTTTCCTCCTTTTAACCTCCTCTCTACATAACCCCTTTTCACACCATTTTTTTAATTAAACCATCTTTTCAACCGCTTTCACACTGCATTGCATATATCATTCTTTCTCCAATCAATTAATTTACCTTCATGCATTTAACTTTCTTTTTATTTTGATTGCACATCCTTATTTTACAATAAATCAATTTACCTTTAATGCATTTATTTATTTATTAATTCATTGTAATTAATGCACTCTACTTTTATGCGCTCAATTCTTTTTATTATTCTTTGCATTAACAATATAACTTTCAATATATTAACTTATGCATATATTCACATATACCTAATTAATTGCATGTTATTAATTCACCACTTTCTTCCGTTTGCATTTTAATATATATATATATATATATATATATATATATGCGCACTGATTATGATACCCTCTTTATTAACCATTTTTATGCATGCCATCAATTCATTAATGTTTTTTTTATTAATACATGCACTTTATTGCATGCATTACATGCTTCCTTTGCACTAATCTTCTCGTTAATGTATGATATGCATGTATTTTATTACATTGATTCTTTATCTTTTCTTCCTATTTATTGCATACCTTTATTGCTTACATTGTTAGCTTCTCTTTCTTTCTTTTTCATACATTAAAACTTTACATCTTTCCTTATTTTTATTGTTGCATGAAATTGTCTCATTAATTTATCCTTGCTTATCTCTGTTTTTATATTAATGCATTTCCACATTGATTTCTTCCTATTACTTGCACATGTAATGCACTAACCTTTTTAAAATGCATTAATCTTTTTCTTTTAACATATATACACGCATTACCTTTATAATATATTTTTTAAAGTTATCAATGGTCATGCATATATTTACATATATGCACAATCAAATATTTATAGAAATATGCGGGGTGTTACATTCTCCCGCCCTTAAGGAATTTCGTCCCCGAAATTCGATAGGGGTAAAATAGATAATCCCTCGCATAATATTCAGTCATCATGTGTGCATACAATTTTTGCAACCATTGTGCGCATGTACAAGGTGAAATATCATAATAAAGAATGTATGCCTAATTGGTACCACCTATATGTATGCAAACTTTTTAATATTTTTAAAACATGATGCTCACATCCTAAATATACTTGTAGTTCTATATGTATGCAATATTTTTGAAAAATCAAAACATTTTTCACCCAAATTTCCTCACACTTACCGAGTAAGAGCATAGTTCATCCAACTGTTACATCCAAAACCCTACCAGCTATCATTAAATTTCGAAATTTGGAAAAATCTAATTTTCTAAATTTGATTTCTTATGTTATCAAAAGGTATAAAACGGAAATATTCACATCTTCCATTTTTCTTGTATGTACCTTTTCTAATTGTACTTGGATTTTTACATAACTATTCTATAAAGATTTCCTATTTTCCTATCCAAGTACAACCACATAAGAAAAAAATTCTTTTCTTTTTCAACCTATCTTGGAAAATTTTCATTTTTATTCATCTTTTTCTTAAGATTTTCATTTTCTTTTCCCATCACGTTTGTTGCTTTACTGAATTTGTTGTTTTCTTTTTAGTTAGGCTATTCTCTTCCTTAGCTTATTTGACTTAGTCCAATTACTTAAGTTTATTATTTTTCAAATAAGCTTTCCCATTTTTTTATACAGCTGCTATTACGGGCCAAGAATCTTAGGACTAGGTCACAAGTCCAAACAACGGGATCTACACACTTACTTTCCTTTCACTACCTAGTAATTACTACTAGTCCATGTTATGTATTACTAGCCTATTCTTTTCTTTTTCTCAAGCAACAAACCTAAGTTCTTAATGTTTATGCATTCTACGGGAATTTTTTGCCATTCCAAGATGATCTTTTTTATTTCTTTCATTTTTTCTAGGCAATAATCCTTATCTACTCCATTTTTTTAAAAAAAAAAACGTGGTTTGGCTTCCTTTCTTTTCATTACATTTTTCTTCCAAAAATTAAAAGTGTTAAAACTCTATTTTCTTCTCCAAAACTTGCTTTTTCCAAACTATAAAAACATGACACAAAATAAAATTGCAAAACACATTTTTTGTTTCAAATCACAAAACTGGAGTAGACAAGGTTAACTACTTCTTAATCGGGTTCACATTGTTTCTACCTATGTTAATTTTGGTTGTTTTCTACAAGGTGCAAAAATCTACTATATTCTTACTCTCTACAACTTATTTTGTAATCCCAACAAAATATCTTTATAGATCAATAATCAAAATTTATTATTAACAGAATAGAGATTTTAAAACTTCCTTTTCAAAATGCAACTTTTTCATGAGATAATTCTTTTTAAAACAAGTAATCATTGTTTTACAAAATATATACCCCACTTTACTTTAAAACCCAACATGCACTAAATATGTTCTTTACATATTTTCCTCAAACATCAAAAATACTTTTAAGATTAAACTTGAAAACACCGCAAACTCTTTTGCAAGAACTTTTACAAATTCAAGTTCTTAAAAGTTAATCATTGGGTTAGACTCAAAGTGGGTCTTTAACTCAACTAGGCTTTCCTAGACACTTCTCAACTATATATATATATTCCAAATCAATTTTCCACATTCTAACTTTTTTTTCTAATTTATAAGGTTTCACTCTAAACCTGCTATTCTGAAATACTAACATTTCAGTTTCCATCCTATGGGATACTTTCTTTCTCCAATACCAAACCATATTGTACACTTTCCAACCAAACCACCTAAGGGCCCTAAAATTTCCATATTCATTCATTTAGTGTAAAAACCAATATCCCAACTCATTCAATATTTTACTCTTTCAACTTGGTGGGCTCTTTTATGGACTAAGGTTTATATATATATATATGTTATATTTATATTTTTGGAAATACAAATATGCTCACTCATTATTCCCCTAGGAACACTAAACTGAAGCTCGGATACCAGATGTAACAACCTGGATTCCGACGGATCGATTTTTTTTCAAAAACCCAATCCATCGAACCCTGAGTTGGTTTGCTCTGGTATCTGCAGGAAAGACAGAGACATAAAGCGTGTCAGAGTTCGGAAAATATCTCACAGCGGAACGAATAAATATAATGTAGTTCAAACATAGCTTAACCTTAATAATAATATTGCTAAACCAGTATCCAAAGCTATACAGTCTCTACGAATGTTATGAGGAGGGCGTCAGAACATAAGTTCTGTGTGAATGAATTTAAACTACACTTCTCGGATAATCCTACATATACCGTTCAATTATATTTTCTTATTTATTAGGTTATTTGTGTTATTAGCACTCAAGGCTTACACGCACGTCACACTCATCTACTCTCTAGTAGATTAACCTAATATAGTGTATATGCAGCTACCCCCAATTAAGGTATACTATACTCGCATGGTCTCCACCGCACGTACGCAGTCCCTTATTCAATGTTGCATGTCGTATGTATATTAACGCTACGTTTGCATAAAACTATCATCACTGTGTTATGTAAGCGTTTGGATTGCCATTCTAGATCCTACTAGATTCTGTCATCGAATAATGCCCTCTAGTCTATGGTACACCACCCAGAGCGACATGAGTGTACATAGATTTTTTCCACGTACGTATCGTCAATCGTACTCGATGTCTATTTGCATATGTTCTCTATATGTGCGCCCGAGTCCGTGGCAGGGCTAATCAAGAAACACGGAACCCGGTCGGGAGCTTTCAGATATCTGCCGATGCAGATGCTAAGATCTGCTTTTATAGTGGCTATGGTCCCACTAGACCCCTCCCTCAACTAATGAAAGGCACCCAAGAATATCAAGAATGAGAACTGTAACCCCGGCGCCCTATGCCCTTCAATCTTATTGGCCAACCTCACCCATAACTAGATAGTAAAGTATATGGTGTTTTGGATTTCTCCGCCTTTCCGCTTCACGTACTGACTCAAAATGGTAGGTATACGACGAGTTGCTATAACAGGGCACTAACTAGTCTCGCCGAATCACGCTGGTCCATCTTAGTCTTTTGATTGACTCTTGTTTTGCAATTAAGGCATACTCATTGGTTCTTCCCATGCAGACCTAAACTTTGTGAGCACTGGCGTATCATCTACCACTCACAGAGGGAAACCAAGAGCACCCTCATGTCCCCAGAAGCCGCGTGCTTCGTAACCCAGTCCCTTGGAGCCTTCTGCATGATCAGATGGACGTTCGCTCCCCCTTGCGCCCTACGACATCGTGATGATCTACCATGTTTGGTTATTCATCCCCTATTGTATGGATTGGTCCAAGCGCCCTACCCTTTCGTGTTATTAGACCTTAAGTTTAATCTTCTAATTTTGCGCTTTCTCTATCTCATTAGGTTTTCTTTTTAACTTGGTTATCTCATCCATATTATTTTTTGAATTACCAAGTTTCTTTTTCATAAGTCTTTCCCTATTTCTAATGTGGCCACGATCTTTTAATTATTTACTTAGTTCTCTTAACTAAGGTTTACTAACAAGCTCAAACACGACTTTCTGTAACTGTTTACTTAGTCCTCTTAACTAAGGTTTACCAACATGACTTTCCATGATTGTTTACTTAGTTCTCTTAACTAAGGTTTACTAACAAATTCTCTTTATCGTTTACTCATTAACTTAGTCATCTTAACTAAGTTTTACTAATAAGTTTTCCCCTTACTTATATAACTTATGTTCTCCCGTTCCCACGGATTACTTAATCTTCAATTAAGTACGACTTGCATTCTTTCATAAGTTATTTCATCTTTGTATCAATCATTATAACGTATGTTATAATTCTTACTTGTCTTGTAACAAGCTTACCTATTATCTACCCATTCAGTTATACTCTATCTGTTGATGTTTCCATAATGCATCGTTATTTACTTAGTTTTCTTAACTAAGGTTTGCTACCATTCCCCGTTATTACATTGGTTAAGTTTGTCCGCGTCCGTTTACTTGACCTTAGCACACTTAACATGTTTGTTTCATAGCATTAATCTTTTTTTTAATGCACTTAACCTCTCACATTAGACATGTTGCTTGCGGTTGCTGGATATACCGGGCGGTTCCGGGCAGACCTCTACTGCAAACTCGTTCTAACCTCGGGTTCTCGGCTTAATGCGCAAACCTTTCACATTAGACCTGTTGTTGCAATTGCTGGATGTGCCAGGTGGTTCCGGGCAGACTTACACCGCAACTCAATCTAACCTCGGGTTAGGCATGTTCATCTTTTAGCTGATAATTTCAATCTAGGTTTTATATGCCTATTTATCCCAATCCAATAATTCATGTTCATGCTTCTAAATCCAATTTTATGTTTATGGTTCCAATTTGATTCGGATACATAAATTCCACCTGTATTACATAATCTCATACATAGTTATGCCAATAATCCTTATTATATGTTATGCCCAACTTTTCATGTATATAAGTTATATCTAATTATACCCAAGTTAATTGTTCTTTATAGTTATCAGTAATTCATGTCAACCCTCATTCTTGTTGCTTAGAACAATTAATTCATGTCAACCCTCATTCTTATTGCATAAATCCCAATTCAACTTATAATCCCATATGTCTAAATCTTCAATTCTAACTTTTCTTATGTGCATATAGTTCATGCATAAATTCTTGATTCAACATACCCAAACATATCTAATCATTCTCAATTTTAATTGCACATATTTTCTTTTGTGTTTTAGGTTAATATATGTGCCAATTTCCCCTAATTTTCCAATCTCAGGTTATGTTATATGCTACTCCACAATTCCCCAATTACAAATTATTCCAAATTCCCAAACATCATTTTCACTATTCCAATCTTTGTTCGTACGCATGCTTTTCAGCGAGATTTGGATTAGGCTCGAAGTTAGCCTAATATTAAAAATAAAAAGGAAAGGGGAAGAAGAAGAACAAAATACACATAAAATAAAATCTGAATTATTTCAATTGAATTAAACAAATTAACTTAAGGAATTGCTAAACGATACTTCTACTATTATTCAACAAGGGTAATTTAAATCCACTTACAGTGATTTTTGCTTTCCTAGGTCCGATTTAGATTAGCATCCAAAGTTCTTCCCTTTCTTGCAGCGTAGATTGTAGATCAAAATCTCTTTTCTCTGTATTTTGAAATAGAAAAAATTCTAAATCTAATCTTTTATTTTATTAAGAGATTTGGAGAGAAGAAAAGAGATTAGATTTAAGAATTTCTTGGGGAAGAAGAAGAAGGAGGATGCCATGGCATCGCCATAGAATTAGATGAATAAATCAGTGGGTTTAAGGTTTTATTTATAGGCGGGTTAGAAGAACTGGGCCCTTAGGATTAAATAAAAAAAACTCATCTAAACCGTCCACTTCACCCTAGAAAAGAACATTCCAGAACCCAGCCAACACACCCAGGGTGCGTTACACCCATAGACCATGCGCCTGGGAATGTGCTATAATTATAATATATATTTATATTTTTTCCTCTTTTTAACCTCCTCTCTACATAACCCCTTTTCATACCATGTTTTTAATTAAACCATCTTTTTAACCGCTTTCACACTGCATTGCATATATCATTCTTTCTCCAATTAATTAATTTACCTTCATCCATTTAACTTTCTTTTTATTTTGATTGCACATCCTTATTTTACAATCAATCAATTTACCTTTAAGCATTTATTTATTTATTTATTATTTCATTGTAATTAATGCTCTCTACTTTTATGCGCTCAATTCTTTTTATTATTCTATGCATTAACAATATAACTTTCAATATATTAACTTATGCATATATTCACATGCACATAATTAAGTGCATGTTACTAATTCACCTCTTTCTTCCGTTTGCATTTTAATATATATATATATATATATATATGCACTGATTATGATACCCTCTTTATTAACCATTTTTATGCATGCCATCAATTCATTAATGTTTCTTTTTTTTTAATTATTACATGCAATTTATTGCATGCATTACATGCTTCCTTTGCACTAATCATCTCGTTAATGTATGATATGCATGTATTTTATTACATTGATTCTTTATCTTTTCTTCTTATTTATTGCATACCTTTATTGCTTACATTGTTAACTTCCTCTTTCTTTTTTTCATGCATTAAAACTTTACATCTTTCCTTATTTTTATTGTTGCTTGAAATTGTCTCATTAATTTATCCTTGCTTATCTCTGTTTTTATATTAATGCATTTACACATTGATTTCTTCCTATTACTTGCACATTTAATGCATTAACCTTTTTAAAATGCATGAATCATTTTCTTTTAACATATAATCATGCATTACCTTTATAACATTTTCTTTATTTATCAACGACCATGCATATATTTACATATATGCACAATCAAATATTTATAGAAATATCCGAGGTGTTACAAAGTAAGTTGAAGAAGTCTTGAAATGGCATACGGGACAAGCTAAATAACCCTTTGTGCTCTAGCCGGATAACATTGCATAGCCCGGAAAGTCGTTGATCATGCATAACACGCTTGTACGTAATGTGAAATTATCACCAGTGAAGGCATCATACGTTTGTATGCCAAGATCCCATAATTCTTTCAGTTCTGCGATAAGAGGCTGCATGTAGACATCAATGTAATTGTTAGGATACTCTAGACCAGGGATAAATGTTAAAAGTATCAAATTTTCTGTCTTCATGCATAAGCAAGGTGGAAGGTTATAATTTACCAATACGACTAGCCATGTGTTGTGCTATGTAGTCATTGTATGAAAAGGTTTGAATCCATCAGAAGCTACTCCTAACCTGATATTTCTGTTTTCAGATTAAAAATGAGGATAATTGGCATCCATCGTCTTCAAAACCTCGCCATCGGCTGGATATCGAAGTCTGCCATCATTTTTTCATCCCACTGCATGCCATAACATAAGTTCTGCATACTCCTTCGACGTTAACATCCTTTTCAGCCTTGATTTTAGTGGAAAATAACGCATCACTTTTGCTGGTACTTTGTGAATCCGCTTCTCTAGATCATTGTCAATAGCCACTTTTTTTTTCGGTATAATTCAATTGAAAACCACAAGTTTTGCAGTTATTTTCCTTTTCATTTTCTGCCCAATATAGCATGCAATCATTTGGACATGCATGTATTCTTTGGTAATTGTGGCCTAAATCTTTAATGATATTTTTTTTAGCATTGAAAGATAAAGGGATGTTGGCTTGTGGAAAAGCTTCTTTTATCAACTCTAATAAATCGCTGAATGCAGACTCAATGATTCTATGTAAGCATTTTAAAGAATAAAGGCTGACAATGAAATTTAATTGCGAAAATTTATTACATCCGGGATATAATGGTTACTTTCCCTCTTCAACACGTTGATGAAATTTTATAGCATCGTCAACTATTCCATTTGATCTATCAGAAGATCCACATTCATTATTCTGCATATTTCCATATGTACGTTGCAACATCTCATCGAGATTATCTCCAAAAGTTATTCTTGCTTCACAATCCATATCGTTATCGCTCCTTTCAGGATCTAAACAGGAAACCTCACAAATCCATTTTACGTACAATTCAGATGGACCATTCCAAATCATATGGTAGTAGACACCTCTTAACGGCGCCACTTGTGGTTATGACATTTTTTGCAAGGGCATTTAATTTCATCACCTACCATGAATCTAGAAAAAGTATTTCGAAAAAAAGTTTCACTCCACTGATGTATTCTTCACTGAACTTAGGAAGTTCTTCCCATAGTTTTTCCTCGTCGTTCAACACTAATTGACAAAAAAATAACATAAACAAATATCATTTAGCTATAAGGATAAAAACAAACATAATAATAAAATCAGGAATATGATTACACCTGAATGCACAAGTAAATCAGTAAATTAGGCAACACAACAATAAATCAGAAAAAATTGAAATATACATTAAGTGCTACCTTAAGCAGCAAATTAAATCAAATCCCTAACTGAAATTTGAAACCTAAACGAACCCCAATTGAAGACCTAACTGAAACACCGAAGCCCTAATTGAACTTGAACTCGAACTTGCCCTAATCGAACCCCAATTAAGCCCTAGTTGAACTTGAAAGTGAGTGTTTGAGAGGTTGAGCGGCAGAGTATTTTGTTTGAGAGTGAGTGTTCGAGAGGTTGAGTAAATATTTTGTTAAGTGTTTTGCCAAATTGTTTTTGTTTCCCACCTTAAACATTATTTCTCGCGGATTGCTAACCTGGACCGTTGGATCGTGTTGATGCAGATTGATGATTTTATTCACCCAGCTACTGCAACACATGGTGATATATACGCTAACACATTGAAGTGTACATTGCAATAGACAAAAAAACAACGTAGATATGGCAACATTGTAGCTAGCAACACCATGGATTTTCGTTGTAGTAGACCATCTAAGGTGTAGTGTATGAAGAAGTCATGGACTTAAGAAGACTGCACGAAAATGTATACATATTATATATAAAATATATACTAAATAATATAACAGTGTTCAGAAGCAATGCTCACTGGGTGTCTGACTGGGTCGATACATCAGTCGACCTATATCTAAAGCGGGTCGACCCATGGGTCGACATAGGTAAGAGTGGGTCGACCCACCCGTGTACAGAATCAGGTTTTGAGTTCTGTTTTTAGACGGATTTCTTAACTAAATACATTCTCTGATTCAGCATTGGATGTACGGTTGCATTGGAAAACCTAAAATCTAAATGTTAAGAATTAGCCTAGGTAATCTATATAAAGGCTAGAAGTCTCATTGTTTTCTACACATAAACAATTCTTTATTTCTTCTTCCTCCAAGCCTATTCTAAAATAAAAATATGAAGATGTTAAGATGCTGCCTAAACATAGATTAGAGAGGACAATTCTTATACTTCTACAACAAATCTAAAGAGGACTTTCTTCAACCACAACATATAAAAGAAATATTTTCTTAACTTCAATCCAACCACTATGAGTTCATTTATTTTCATATTTGATAATTAAATTGTATTTTGGACAGTAGATAAATCTGAATGTAAAATTATACATGCTTATATGTTATTATGTTACTGTCACATACCTATTTATTTTCCAGTTGTTTTACTGTTATGTGTATATCCTATTATCCCTTTTCTGTTTTATATCTACCTACAGTCTTATGCCTATTTTGTTCTGTTTATGTATTTTCTGAGTCAGATCTATTTTTTTTCATTTTCTTTATGTTTGCGCTATACCTAGGCCACCTAATGCCTAGGCTATTCATGTTAGAATTGCTTAAACTGGGTAAAACTTAGAATAACTTAAAACGATAGTAAAAAGGAGAATTTGGCATATTGAACTTATAGTCCAATGACTATAAAATTTGGGATAATATGAAAAACACATTAGGATAAGCTTAATTTAATAAATAAGTAGAACATATTGATGGTAAGAGATGTAATTAAGTAAAATAGGCATCTTAACATATAAACATTTGGGTAGGTACATGTTTGGGAAAGGGGGTTGTACACTTATAGGAAATGTCATATATAACCATACTTATTAATATACTTAAAACCTGCTAAGTTATTACTTGTTGATTAATAAGCTAAAAGGTCCCATAGTCTTGTTGTTGGTATCCAGTTTTGGGACTCTTAAAATCCTAGGGTTGGGGGCACAAGCAAAAGGGGTGACTTGTGTCAATCTGTTGTATGGAACTCGTATCTGTCAGTATCCTGTTAGTATCTTAGAGAAGGGTCTCGCACGAGGTAGGAGCTAGGGCACACTTTACCAATCTAGATTGCAAGAGGTTCAAGGTGGAAGGTGGGTACGGGCGCACTCTGGCGGAGTCTCGAGCATGCATAGGTCCGATTAGGGGAGACTAAATCGTTGTAACACCAACAAATAGGTCTGTGTCCTATAAGTCGTCGGTTTAGGGACTTATAAACCCTACTGCCGAGGCTGGCACATGATATTTGTGTAGTAGGGAGCGATCGCATGGGTAGTAATTAGGATACCATCTAATTTTGATAATTTTATTAATTGGTAAAGTAAACTTATAATTGGGTTATGATTGAGAAGCGTGTATAACCTTTACCTTGATTTATTATCTCATATCTATGTTACCTCATTACCATGTTATCTAGTACTTGTCTACTTTTACTGTAGTTTCATGTTCACTATTATTTACCTGTCTTTATACTTTCTTTCTTATCCTATTGCTGAAAATCACTGGAACTCGACAGACCTTATGCCTGACCTATTTTTGTTTCCTTTATTTCTCTTCCTTCCCCCCAGGTTGTTAGAGTGGGAGTGGACAGTAGTTGTGATCATGTTCTTATTCATGGACTGACTTCTTCTGATTTATGTATTGCTCTATCTTATTATGGCTTTTGAGGAGGGATATGATTTTACAATTTTGTACTCTGATGTTTAGTATTATGAGACAGATGGTTTTAATTAAGGTTTTTGGTATTTGAAACAATATGATGTTGTAACTGGTTTGAAATGATGTTTTCCTTTAATAATAAAAGTAAGTTTTTCCATTGCATTTTTATATCTATATTGTTATTTTTAGTTACTGTTTACCTATTGCGCTTCACGAAACTTAATGCATTCTCATATAAGTGACATTAATGGACGTAGGGTGTCACATTTAGTATCAAAGCATAAGGTTATAAGATCAGAGGAATTTTTTTTTGAATACTAATTTCAAAACAAAATATTTTTCAAACAAAACCAATATTTGAAAAATATATACCCTCAAGTCATTTAACAATATTCCTTTGTTCTCCTTTTGAATTTTTGTTTCATCCGTTTTCAGTATGTTTGGGGATCCCAACTTCCTGTGGGCATTCCTATTCTGACATGGTTTCATAGATACGTAGAAGCTACAACACCTATTGGAGTGCAAGAAAATATCCCTTCCCTAGTTGTAGTTGCAGTAGCTCTACCTCCTCATGTAGTCAACTTTTCTAAGCTTTGTAAGGATTTATGTGCGGTAGGATGCAAGATGTTTCATGGTACTACGAGTTTTTTAGGGGTGCGCAATTGGCTTAGAGAAATAAAGAATGTATTTAACCTATTTGAGCTCGATGATAGGAGGAAAATTCTATTGGCCGCTTGATAACTGAAGGATAAAGCATCGTATTGGTGGGAGATGGTTTAAGCTGGACAAACGGTGGCTATTTAGGATGAATTTAAGACTAGATTTAAGACCAAATTCTTATCACAAGCCAAGGGAGGATTGCAAATAGAGAGATTTCTAAATTTGAAGCAAGGAAGCATGACAATAAAGGAATATGTTAACAGTTTTGATCAGCTAGCGAGATTTGGGTTGGACTTAGTAAACACTTCTCATAAAAAGACTTTAAGGTTCGCAATATGGATGGGAGAAACTTTCGAGAGGCTTGTAGACATGGCTTTAATGCACGAAGATTGGAAAGAGGAAAAGAAAGAGGTTAAGACTGAGGAATAAAAACTCAAAACTGAGAAAAAGAAGTGGTGGCCCATGAAGGGCACAACTAAGAAAGAGGGAAAACCCAACAAAGCTCAGATCAAGCATTAGGTGAAATGGTATAGTTGTGGGGGGCATTGGGACACTTTGTGAGAGATTGTAAGAATAAGAAGAATGCTTGCTTTATTTATGGTTAAGTCGGACATTATAAAGGGCAATGCCCTAATAGGCAAGGGCAAAAGGCTGGATCATCTAAAGGACAAGTTAACGCTCTAGAGACAGGTGGACCGGATCATGGTAGGAAAGTCACCGTGGAAGGTTTGATTTCTCTTTTAGACTATCCTATTAGAACTCTCTTTGATTCTGGTGCTTCTCATTCATTCATATCCAACTCTATGGTAGAAAATTTGCTCCAAGATACTAGTATTGTTTCTGATCCTATTTGAAACACCCCACCTCCGTTAAGGTCACTCACAAAGGGAATGCCTTAATTTTGGTGGAGGTTTATAAGTAAAAGACACAGATAAAACACAAGACAGATATAAACACATATAAATAAGCAGCGGAAAAACCAACAGACTTTTATTATCATAAATACGTGTTTATACAGAACATTTCCAACATTGTCTCAAAACAAACTTCCAATTATTACAACCATAATGTTGTCTTGATTTTAAAAGTTAAAGAAGCATGAAACATAAATAAAGCTGCATAATCCCCATAAATGATATCCAAACCCATGGTCCAAATGAAAGAAATCCAAGCAATACATTCTCTCTCTTCAAGCTGGATGAAAAACTGACTAAGCTGCGGTGTTTCCTCCCTGTGGACCTAGGGGGGGGGGGGACGGAAGAAAAGAAGACGAAAGGAAAATGGGTCAGACATAAGTCTGGTAAGTCTAGCTATATTCCTAGAATGTTAATAATAAAAAGATCATGACTTGCATAAAGTGAGAACATGGTGATATCAGGATAATAGACTATCCTAGAACTAGATAAGGTGTCCTAAAACGAACATCCCTTCGCACCCTATTTTAAATCTCTATCTCTGCACCTACTAATTCTTATATTAACAGGCACCCCGTGATTGGGGTGAAGTGATCCTTTCTCTTTCTTTAAAAGATCGGCTCCTACTCGTATATTCACATGTGTCCTACGGCCCTATATGGTAGATACCAATGCTGGTCCCACCATGGGGTGTATCAAGTCCCATGGTGGCGGCCCCGACACAATTCTAGCATGCATAGGGTATACTACTGATGCTCCAGTGCCCTGACTTGTCTGCTCCAGAGTGTGTGCACGCCCGCACTCTGTTAGAACCCACACTGTGCACCAACCGCCGTCGCTTTTGACTGCTTACAATCAGCCCAGTAATCGTGCCCCACCCTGCCTAGTTCAGGGTACCATGATACCTAATTGGGTTACTACTGAAACGGGTCCCCGTTACTAGGTTTTCTAGTCAAACATGTTAAGTGGTTAAGTGTCTGAATGAACCTAACCCCCACCCATCCAAATTATTTAACATGTTGAATTTGGTTAAGTATTTATTAAAGTGACTTAACCCTATCAGTCCTAACTCAGCTCTAATTGTCTTATTAGAGCACCAACTTCTCAGATTAGACAGATATTGTTGTGGCTGCCTGTATGCCGGTTGGGTCCGGGCAGTCTTACGCCACAACTCAGTTTAACCTCGGGTCTTTATTGGGCCCCATGCCTTAACCTCTCATATTGGATAGCTATTGTTGTGACAACTGGACAGCCGGGCGGGTCCGGGCAGGTTTACGTCACAACTCAATCCAACCTCGGGTTAAGCGCGTTCGTATTTTCTAATTTACATTTTAATTATGTAAATTATTCAAATTCAAATTACTCTCACATTCATTTCCAATTAATCTCATTAATTAAGGTAATTAATGCCTTTTTATGCCATAAATCACTTATGTGATTAATGACCAATTTATGGAAAGTTTTCCTAAAATTATCATTTTAACCCAACGTTACCCCCGTCCAATATTAGGCTAACCATCTCAGCCTAATTTACGTTCGCATGATTTTTGGCGTAAAGTATTAGGCTAAAAACTTAGCCTAATTTAATATACGCAAATTGGCATAAATTAGCATGAACATGACAAGGGTATAACTTTGGTATTGATGGCATAATCAATATGAACATAACAGGGTGTACTTGCAAAATAACTAACATGAACATTTTAGGGGTGAACTTGCAAAATAACTAACATGAACATTATAATGTCATAGGTACAAACTTGCAAAAAGACTAACATAAACATTATAATGTCATAGGTATGAACTTGCACTTATAGGCTAACTCAACATATATGTGTTTTTTAACATAGGCCATATTAACAACATACATGAGAATTAGAAATATGAACTAATCCATATACATATGTTAATTTGCAACATAGGCAAATCAACATACGTATATGTGAGTTAGCAACATAGGCTAATCAACATACACATGTGTTAATTAGTAACATAGATTTAAACATACTTGCAAATTAATCCCAACATATGATAAGTGTGAACATGGCATAAGTTTTGCATAAACATGAACATATAGATTTGACAATTGGTCGCATAACTTCACTACATAAACTTGCATAATAAACTACACAATTCTCATAAGATGTTACAATCCAAGTCCATGCTTATACAAATAATCTAATCCAATAATCTCAAATTTAACATGATAATAGAATCAAGTCACTGACATAGATTAATATTAGAAAACATAATAAACATCATACTTAATAATTCTCAATTCAACATGATAATAGAATCAAATCACAAACGTATATTAATAACATAACGATATCGTACTATTATCATTTCATCGCAACACATGATATTCATATTAATTCACATTCTAAAAATGTAGCTAAACTTACAATCGTAGACGTTCTTGTTTTCTGAGTTCTGAAATTCTGAATGTGCAAAGCTTTTCTTTGGGAAGACGTTGCTTTGATTCTAATTTGTTGTTGCTTTTTAATCTTTTGGTTTGTATTCGCTATGTTGTTCGTCTCTTTCAAGTGGAGGCTCCCTCTAGTTCTCAGCAGACAGCATGGTGGCTCCAATTTTTTTTATTTTTTTATTTTTGTGAATTTTTAGTTTGAGACCTAGGGTCTTTTTATAGAGTTACAAGTTAATTTGAGCCGTCGATGAAGCTAGGGTTAACCAGAGCCGTCCGTTGTAAAGAGAAGCCAATTATGTTCACCATTTCTTTCTTAATGTACATTTACTATTATTTGTCAATCCATATAAATACGTACGCATTAGATACATCTCCCCTTTACACATTTATTATTATTTTTGTATGCACATTAAATACATCTCCCCTTTACACATTTATTTTTGTATGCACATTAGATATATCTCCCCTTTACACATTTATTTTTGTATGCACATTAGATACATCTCCCCTTTACACATTTATTTTTTGTATTAGCAACTTTAGTGTTAACAGAAATACGGGGTGTTACACTATTATACTATGAAACCCCGTAGGTGGTACAACTCATTTATCTATGATATGTAGGGATTTGAGGATTTCTGGTTTAGACATCGAATTTGAATGTGACGCATATGTTCTTGGCTTTATGGATTATAAATTAATTCTAGGAATGGATTGGCTAGCCATGTATGGTGTCATTTTTTATTGTGAAAGGTGAGTAGTTCGACTTCTAACGTGCCAAGGTAGAACCCTCGAAATTTCTTGTAACCCAAGGGGTCAGTTTCCTAAATTCTCTTGATACTTCCGTTGACGATCTTCGACCGGTTTCCATAGTTAGTAGTGTTCCGGACGTGTTCTATGAGTTTAGGGGATTGCGTCGAAAGCATGAGATTGATTTCCGGATTTATTTGGTGGAGAATGCTAAGCCAATCTCTTTATAAGTGCTCTATATGGCTCCTAGGGAGAAGAGGGAGCTCAACAAACAAGTAAGTGAGTTATTGGAGAAGGGATTTATTAGATGGAGCATTTCTGAATGAGAAGCTCTGGTCGTCTTTCCAACCAAGGCAGACGACTCTCTTCGTCTATGCATAGACTATTGAGAATTAAATAAACTCACCAAGAAGAATAGGCACCCACTTCCGAGAATTGATGACTTATTTGACAAACTAGTAGGCGCTTCGGTTTTCTCGCAATTGGATCTAGCCACGGGATTTCATCAGCTTAGGGTAGCGGATAATTGAATTGACAAGACGGATTTCAGAACTCTGAATGGTTTCTTTGAGTGGTTGGTCATGCCATTCGGATTGACCAATGCACCCTCATATTTTGTGGACTTGATGAGTTGGGTGTTTAGGGAGTATCTGAACAAGTTAGTGGTGGTGTTCATGGATGACATTCTGATTTTCTCGAGGAGCGAGGAAAAACATGCCCAACACATAGAGGAGGTTCTCAGTACACTCATATCGCATCAGCTTAAGGAAAAATTTTCTAAGTGTCATTTCTTGAGAAAGGAAGTAAGGTTGCTAGGGAATGTAGTCTCCAAGGACGAAATAGCGATGGACCCCACTAAAGTTGTCGCAGTTCAAGATTGGAAAGCCCCTAAAAATGTAACGGATGTGAGGAGTTTCCATGGGTTGAAGGATATTATAGGAAGTTCATTAAAGCCTTTGCACGGATCTCAGCTCCACTTACTCGTCTAACAAAGAAGAACTTGGCTTTTTCATGGAGCATTGATTGCGAAGACGGGCTTCAGAGATTGAGAAGAGCTCTAACAACAGCCTCTGTTCTAACTCTTCTCGATGGTAGCAAGGTGTTTACAGTCTACACGAATGCTTGTGGCACGGGAATAGGCGATGTGTTGATGCAAGAGCGTAGGGTGATCTGCTATGGAAGTAGGCAATTAAGAGTTCATGAGAAGAACTACCCCACCCATGACTTAGAGTTGGCTGCAATAGTGTTCGCCCTTAAGTCTTGGAGACACTACCAACTTGGAGAGTGATTTGAGCTCTACATGGATCACAAGTTGCTCAAATATTTGTTCTCGCGGAAGGATCTCAACAACAACGATGGAAATGGGAGAGCGTATCTATGGACTTCATTGATGGTCTGCCCTGACAAAGAAAGGGAAATACAAGCATTTGGGTGATAATAGACATGCTTACCAAGAGCACTCATTTTATTTCAGTCAAAAGCAAGAGGACGGCAGCTTGGCTAGCATCGGTATACCTTAAGGAGATAGTACGACTTCATGGGGTACCATCTAGTATATTACGTGATCGCGTCCCCATATTTACTAGAGAGTTTTAGAGGAGTTTACAAGAAGCCATAGGTACACGGTTAAGACAGCACACAAGTTATCACCCTCAGACCGATGGACAGACTGAGACGGTTAATAGAGTTCTCGAGATCTACTAAGACTGTGTATACTCGATTTCGGAGGGACTTGGGAGGAGCATCTCCCATTAGTTGTGTTCGTCTACAATAATAGTTACCAATAAAGCATAAGGATGGCTCCCTTTGAAGCACTTTATGGATGACCTTGCAGATCGCTGACATATTTGTGGAAGTCTATGGATAGACTTCTACTTGGGCCAGAGATGGTGAGGGAGACTTCTGAAAAGATAGACCTTATTCGAAGAAGGATGAAAGCAACCCAAGATAGATAGAAGTCCTGTGCCGATAAGAGAAGGATTGACTTGGAATTTGGAGTAGAAGATATGGTCTTTATCAAATTATCGCCTTTAAGCAATGTAGTTCGAGGAAATTGGCACCAAGTTTTATAGGACCATTTTCCAATGTTGAGAGGATAGGCTAAATGACCTATAGGGTTAGACTACCAGAGAGGCTGGCGGGAGTTCACGACGTGTTCTGTGTTTCTCATTTAAGGAAATGTCTACATGATTCAGCAGAGGTAGTGGAGCCATGTACGCTTGAGAATGTTAAAATCAAGAAAGAGGCATCGATTCGAAAAGTTCATACTCGTATTCTTAAAACGGAAGTTAAAAGGCTACGCAACTAAGAGATCAAGTTAGTGAAGGTATAATGGGGAGAAGACTGAGATGACGCGACATGAGAACCCGAAGACAAGATTCGCGCTTTTTACCCTTTTCTCTTTAAGAGTACATTCTTAATTTCTTTTCTAGCTTTTGAATTCGAATTTGTCTATCCCTATCATTCGAGTTATCGATCCATAGGTAGAAACCTATGTTTGGAAACATATGTTTAAGGCGTTTTATGTTTGTTGATTGCAAGTGGAAGCATATACACACACACATTAGGCACTAGACCGGTTCAAGCACTTACATATTGCATATGAGTGTGTGTGCATTTTAATTTTTCAATGGATGAAAATGGTTGAATCATCGCATTGATGTTGCATTTTGGTGAATGGTTGTGCACAAATATAGAACTTTTATCTATTATTAGGATTACTTGCATACATATTGATACATGGCACAGACATACATTGCATTAAGGAGGTCAACTAAATCAATCGACCGCCTGATTTTTGTGTTAGTTTAGGAACATATATACAACACTTTTGCCTATATTTATACAAGTATTAGATATTTTTAGGACAATGGATTCTTGTGGATGATGGATGAGTAAATGAGTGTAGTTTTAAATAATAACATTCTTCTTAACTTGAAGATTTCAGGGATGAAGTACTATATGGAGGGGAGAATGTAACACCCCATATTTTACATACACAGTAATTATATAATGAAGGTAATAAAGTGAATATTAGTTAATTATATATTCAAAATTATGTAAAATAGAGTTTACCATTTCGTCCATTACAAAATTTTGGTTCATATATACTCTTAGTTTTTGTAAATTGGATTTAATATGAAGAAGTTATGGACTTAAGAGGATTACACGAAAATGTATATAGATTAGATATAAAATATATATTAAATTAAATAAATAACATTCAGAAGCAATGGTCACTGGGCGACCCAGTCTGACCGGGTCGACCCATGTCTAAGGCGGGTCAACCCAGGGGTCGACGCAGGCAAGAGTGGGTCAATCCACACGTGTACAGATTTCGGATCTGGGTTCTATTTTTAGACTGATTTCTTAACCAAATACATTCGCTGACTCAACATTGGGTGTACGACTAGATTGGAAAACCTGAATTATAAAGATAAGAATTAGCCTAGGTAATCTATATAAAGGCCAGTGTCATTGTTTTCTGCACACAAACTATTCTTCATTTCTTCTTCCTCCAAGCCTATTCTAAAATAAAAATATGATGATGCTCAGATGTTTCCTAAACATAGATTAGAGAGGACAATTCCTATTCTTGTACAACAAATCTAAAGAGGACTTTCTTTAACAACATCATATAAAGAAATATTTTCTTAACTTCAATCCAACCACTATGAGCTCTGCTATTTTCAGATTCGATAATTAAACAGCATTTTGGACCGTAACTAAATATGAATCTGAAATTGTATATTTTTATATGTTATTTTGTTACTATCACATACCCATTCATTTTTCAATTATTTTACTGTTACACGTATATCCTATTATCCCTTTCCTGTTTTAGACCTATTACAGTCTTATTCCTATTTTGTTCAGTTTACGTGTTTCTGAATCAGAACTATATTTTTCTCCTTTTTTTCTTTATGTTTGCGATATACCTAGGTTATCTAATGCCTAGGTTATTCATGTTAGAATTGCGTAAAACTTGGAATAACTTAAAGTGACAGTAAAAAGGAGAATTAGGCATATTAGACATATAATCCAAAAACCGTAAAATTTGGGATAATATGCAAAATATGTTAGAATAAGCTTAATTTAATAATTATGTAGAACATGGTTGTGGTAACAGATGTAATTATGTAAAATATGCAACTTAATATATATACACACACACATCTAGGCAGTACTTGTTTGGGGAAGGGGATTGTACACTGAATAACATTTGTGGGAAATGTCATATACAACCATGCTTATCAATAAACTTAAAACCAACTAGGTTATTACTTGTTGATTAATAAGCTAAGAGGCCCCACAATCTTGGTATCCAGTTTCGGTACTCTTAAAATCTTAGGGTGGAGGGCACAAGCCTAAGGGTGGTTTGTGTCAATCTGTTGTGTGGAACCCATATCTGTCAGTATCTGTGTTAGTATCTTAAAGAGAGGCCTCACACTAGGTAGGGGCCAGGGCACACATTATTGATCTGGATTGTAAGAGATTCAAGGTGGAAGGTGGGTACAAGCGCGTTCCGGCGGAGTCATGAGCGTGCATGAGTTCGATTAGGGGAAACTAAGCCGCTGTAGCACCAACAAATAGGTCTATGTCCTATAAGTCTTGGGTTAGGGACTGTTACACCCTACTGTCGGAGCTTACCCATGATATATGTGTTGTAGGGAGCCAATTGCATGGGTAGTAATGAGGGTAATACCTAATCTTGTTAATTCTAATAATTAGTGTACTAAACTTATAATTGGGATATGAATGAGAGGCGTATATGACCTTTACCTTGATTTGTTATCTCACATCTATGTTACCTCATTATCATGTTATCTCGTGCTTGTCTATTTTTATTGTAGTTTCATGTTCAACATTATTTACATGTCTTGATACTTCCGATCTTGTCCTATTGCTGAAAATCACTGGAACTCGCCAGATTTTATGTCCGTCCTATTTTTGTTTCCTTTCTCTCTCTTCCTTTCCCTCCTCAGCTTCTCAGGGTGGGAGTGGACAGTAGCTATGATCGTAATCTTATTCTTGGACTGGACTTCTTTTGATTCATGTATTACTTTAATTATTGCTCTATCTTGTTATGGCTTTTCAGAAGAGATATGATTTTACAATTTTGTACTCTAATGTTTAGTATTATGAGAGATATGGTTTTCATTGAGGTTTTTTGTATTTGAAACAATATGATGTTGTAATTATTTTGAAACAATGTTTTTCTTTAATAATAAAAGTTAGTTTTTCCGCTGCATATTTACATCTGTCTTGTGAATTTTAGTTACTGTTTACCTATTGCGCTTCACAAAACTTAATGCATTCTTATATAAGTGACATTAACGGATGTAGGGTGTCACAATTGCATAAGTCACCGAATAAATAACACTGTCGCCAAATGTTAATATCATTTAGCGAACCCAGTGCTCCAAAAAATATGTGCCAAATATACAAATCAAACAATGCAATAATTTCCATTAGAAGGGGTGCGTTTTTGTGGTGTCCTGAGTATTAACTCTTCAATATAATCGGACTATTTTTCCACCTCCAACACATATAGTCTAAGCTACCTAACATACCTAGAAATCCACGTTGTTCTCTTATTGCGCGCTAATAATCAATCAATATCATGAGGGGTTGGGGATCGAAGATATTTGTAACCAAATTGGATAACAACAATTTTGCAAATTTCTTTAATGCCAAAGATTGTTGTGGAGTCCCTCATCCGTAAATTTTCATTTGTTGAGTCTCCAGAAGCACCGTACGATAGCATATGAAGTGCAATCATTGTTTATGGAGTGGAGTAAGCCTGACTTCATTGAGCTCATTAACTCTGTAGTGAAAAAGACGTTCGTTTTAGTTAATTTATCGAGAACTCTGTTGAAGACGTTTTCTGACATGCGAAACCTCCATCTAAATTCAACTTCCCTCATACATAGAATTTTCAGCAACATTATCCATTATAAGTTGACTGTAACCAGCAGTGTAATTTCTCCCTTATCACAGATCCCTCCTCCTAAATACACTTTCTACTTGGGTCGAACAATTGCTTTCATAGTTTTCACGAGCCATTACATCCATCATTAGATGTATAATTACTCTTTGTTGATCTATATGAGTTTGAATGAACTCATGCAAAGAGGATGTAGATGATGAGAAGTAGCACCGTAACCTTTTTATTTTATTCATTTCTAAATGGTTTTTGAATGATGGTAAAGAAGAAACAAGTTTTTACATATATTTATAATGAAGTTTCATTAGAATATACCCTTGGTCAAACTCATTGTTGCCATGATAGATTGTCAGCGAGGGTTGATTGATCGATGTTGACAAACGCTACTTTTGAATATTGTAGCCATGTTTTTTAGTAAAGAAATCATACAAAATTACATTGTAGCCACGATCATTTGTCTTCCACGGCTGATTGATGTTAACAACACATTTTATAACAAGTTGGCAGCTAGCGTTATTGCTTTCAGAAGAAGGAGATTCCATTTGAATTCAAAGTGTTATGTAACATCCTAATCCACGGTGCTAAGTCACCTCTGGACGTTGCAAGGTTTTATTTATAGCCACTTTGCTTGATTTTTAATGATTGTCTGTAAATAGCACGAGTGCCATGTCTGGTCACATCATTCACCGAAGTCACGTTGAACAGTTTACTTTTCTTGATCATTGAACATATGTAATGAAAGTAACTGCAGTTACTGTTTGTTTGTAGTATTGTTTTTAACTCCAGTCACATAATTCAAAGCATAAAATCTTTGAATAAAACAACAAATCAAATAATGTTATAGGATTGCATACATAGTACACCGATAAGAACCATTAAACCGGTAAACATACAACATAAATACACTACAGGTAACATTCAATCTGTAGTGCTTTGACAACATTCTTAAGATGCGTTATCTTCTGTTCCAACTCATTTGCATAGATGATACCCCTTGCACATAAATGATCATCCACTCTTTCTAAGTAGTTGTAACTGTTCAGCCAAAATGGACGTAGCTGGATTCTATGACCAATATTTTCTCCATTTGCCCTGACTACTACCTCCGTCGCATACTCGCAGTGGCAACAAACATGATGAGAGCCAACCTCTTGACCATATGGAGGTTGAACATCGAAGCCCGATTTACCTCTTATTCACATAAAAGTTGGACAATTGAAAATTGTTTTGTCGCTTATTGAAATAGAGGTTGAGCAATTAAAGCCTGATCAACCGCTTATTCGTACGGAGGTTCTAAAAGCTCTTGAAGTCGTAGTTCGTCAAGATTTGGGAATTCACAATGGACGTCCTCATAGTGTTGCTCTTGATACTCGATTAACCAATCTTCATTGGTTCATAGACTAACAGAAAATTTATGCGCTGACCATCATTCATAACCAATAGATGAAGGCCATGACGGCATTGCTATTACCATGCAAGGGCGTGAGAAAGAAGGAGATTATTTGAGTAAAGAATTGTGAGGAAGAAATAAACTACAACTCATATTCATATATATAAAGTTGTGTATTGAGGAGACAATTGCACTAATAGAAATGATAGTGCACATTGCACGCTACTAAAGTTATTGAAGCGTCCACACACCGCACACTAATAGAGATTCGCATTTGATAATACACAAGGAACATTGAATAAAAATGGTTATACTAAAACTTTATTAAATAGAGGAAGACCTGTGTTGTCTAACCCACTTGCAACCCATACTAAAACCTCATGCCTCAAATTCTTATATTAAAATGTCGAGTTGACAACATCATTGGTGTATACAACAATAAGAGATAGTATCGCGTGGCTACAATAATTGTCTCCCATATTGGATTTAACAACATGTTGATTGAGTTGTTAATGTTAACAACATGTTGTCGTGTACACTGTAGTCACGTTGTATTGAGTAAAGAAAATGGACAAAGTTGATGTTGACAAAATGCTATTGCGTACATTGTAGTCAAGTTGTACTGAGCAAAGAAAACAGATAAAGTTTCATTGTAGCCATGATGTATTGTCCGCCACAGGTGACTAAGTCATTAACGTCGACAACAGAATGCGTTGAATCCAAGTTTATTTGAAAATATAATAGAATGAAGTAATAATTTTAATGAAAATTAAATGAATAATTTACATTTAATTAATTCTATCTCGTCGCATATATCGGAAGTCTGTAATTTTCCAATTTGAAGTTTATATGTCGGAATTCTTAGAAACATAATATCAACACTACAACATGTAATGATAATACAACAGTACAATGTAGATTATAGATACTACAATGATAATATAGTAATGTTCAAAGATAAAACGACAATGTTAACAATAACACCAACATAGTCGGAACGATTATATTCAATCTACATATCATCGAAGTCAATATCATTGAGACCTGTTATGTCCTTATTAACATCTCTCGAGGCCTAGGATGGTAGTGCTCCTTATCAGTAGTAGTAAGCTTGTTAATACGAGTTGTCAAATCATTTATGCTACGTCGATGCTTGGTGTACATAACCCGTCTCAACCCCAATTGCATTTAATACAAATTCTTGTACGGAAAAGAAGCTGGATATGGGCATAGAGTAGCGTGTTCACGAGTAATATCCATGTATCCATCACCACCTATAATTGTAGGAATACCCGTCATCCAACCATGATCTACTGCACATAGTGGAAGTGGAGGATGATATAAATGTTTGCTTTAGGTCAAGTCTAGAAGCACCGGGGGAACAATACCAGGTCTAATAGCTGAGGGTCGAACCAAATCAATGGCTACAGCATGAACCATATGAGCTGTATGCGCTGGAGTGTAGAATCAATGCCAAAATGTTGCATAGTCCTAACCGGTAATGATGAAGTAATTAGCAGGCCACCAATCATGATCCCGAGCTGCAACCAATGTGTTACTCTTATACACCATTAAGTAAGGTGTATATGGATGTGGATCATTAGGCACAAAATCACCATCTAATATCTGCCTCAACAACCTTTCCCAAGGAACCAGTAACAATCCACCAGTGGGCAGAGATGACATCAAAGGAAAACTTCTCCTAGAAAGCAATGCAGCATGAAGCACGCCCTCATAGGTCAAATAAAGTGAACCCTCATAAGGATTCCAAATTATATTCTCTCATGTGGTGCATAACTCGATTTAATTATGAGCCAATGCAAAAATGTGACGGGCCTGACCACCTTGCATAGGTCTCCGGTTGTCACGAGTCCACACCCTGACCCGAGGAAAGATAGCGATAAAGCAGCGTCCAATGTCGGATAAGTCATATTACGGAAGTAGTAGTACATGTACTGAAAATCTACCATAAATCTATGGTGGATGTGGATCTCTCTCTAATAACACACTGATAGTCTAAGGAGCGATACAGATAAGCTAGGATCGGAGTCATTCGATCAAGTAAAACTAGGCAATCAAATGTAAAATTTGCAACAGTTGCTACATGTTCAGCCGATAATGTGTTTGTAAAAAAAATAAGTTTCCCATCAAATATATAATAAATAATCATGTTACCTCCAAAAGGTGGTTTTCTTCGCCATGTACAGTGGTTAAATTTTGGATTGTTTGTCTAGTGTAACTTACCCACTACTGCAATACAGAAGTCAACCGATCGTGGAAGTCAAAATGTGACATGTGTAGTAGGTAATAACACGTAGATTATATATAAGCATAGAATTCATGCTTGTAGCTAGTGCAAAAATCATGAATGAGACATAGATAATCCAAATTAAAGAACATTGATGGACTCATAAATGGTATTTTGATAGTAAATTTTCCTTCACCTAGAAATTCCATGATGAAAGTAGAGATAATTGCATATTCCACACATTTTATAGGTATAATGCTAAATTCAATCATAACAACTTATAAGAAATCAACCATATCACCATTGTTTGCCATATAACTCAATTATATACACAAAAACAAACTTGACTCAGACCGTTACATATCACCCATAGAGAAACATACCGATTCCTCTCTATAAATACCCTTTAAGATATTATTAAGAACCCTTAAGATTAATTTAGAATACAGAGATATGCAAGCAAGTCAACTAGACATCAACAAGTTTCAAAACAATACATGGAATATTATCATAATAAATATGCAGTAGAATGGAATAAGGCAATCCCACTAGAAGAAAAATGCAACTTGAGTCCAAATTTGTTGAAAAAAATGATGTTTTTATTGATATAACATTTAATTTTAAACAACAATCATCTATATCATGCAACGTTGAGCAAACTTTTCACTTCTTTAATGCACCAATGATTCATTTCACAATTTAAAGACCGATGGGGTAAAAAAAAACATATACTGCCAAGCATTAATGAAATGACATAAATCCCTTTTAACTTAATAGTGAAATTATTACATCAGTTAATATATTAACTGAATCACAATAGAAAATTCAACTCATCTTTGGATAAAATATCTTGCTAACATGTTAATATGTAAATTCATCTTTGTGCTAGTTCATTTATACAGTACTGTAACAACCTTTGTTGGACTCATTAAACCTACTGATGAGATGCACTTCTTGTGATGAGATCCACTCTTGAATAAACTTTAAAAAGTGGGTTCTATAGATGCTTTGAAAAAAATATACAATTTATTCAGTTTTATAAGCATCTTTCTTCTCGAATTCTACTATTTCCAATGATTTAATTCATATAACTTTCAATCGAATTTCGCATAATGTCATTACTTTAGATTCTAATATTTTAGCTTAATTAAAAGAAAACAAACTCTAGTTTAATTTATATCTCCCTATAAAATGTAAAACAGAAAACAACATCCAATCACATAAATAATTGAATATTGGTTGCTAGTAAGGAATGTGAAGGCGGTTCCAACCACATCAGTTGTGGTTAGTAAGGTAGGAATAGGATTAGCGAGATGGTGGCAGAAGTAGGCTGGCGACATAGATGAAGGTTGAAATTACCGAGGCGAGGCAGGGCCATGCTGGCACTACAGACAGTTGGGATTAACGAGGTGGAGACGGATGATTAACAGGATGGAGGCAAGAGTAATCTTATGTTTTAAGGTCATTTTCTATAAAAAAAATATGTTATAGGATTTCTAGTTTCGAGGATATACGTAATTTATATTGGCCGTGTATAAAACGACACTGAAAACTGATATGTGGCATGTGTTTCAATGGGTATCACACATTTAGCCTAGTTTCAAAACTTATTACGGCTGTAGCCTGGTTTATGTCACATCAGCCAAAAACCGTTATTTAACACGGTGGCTTTTGGAAAACCGCAAACGAGCGGCTTTTGGAATGATGCTGGGATTTTTTTTGTTCTTTAACTCTCTAAGTGACATTTAAGAAGACGCGTATTAGCATCATTTAAGATGACGCGAGTTTATTTTTGATTAACTCACGTACATTGCTGCGACATTCGGGATGACGCTAAACCGCGTTAGCCTAAATGACGCACCGTCGGGATATATAGAGAGTTGTCTCTCTCTTCCTCTTCACTTTCTAACTATTATAAAAATTGAAAAAAAGAAACCCTAAACATCAAATTAGATTCTAAAATTAAATCCTTCGATAAGTTTAGCTCAGATCATTAGTTATCTCTGATTGTCAACCGTACTCTATTCTCCGTCATTTGATTCAGTACAAGGTTTGAATTTCAAAACCCTAAATCAAATTTTATCTGGATCTTTAACTTTCAGTAATATATTCATTTTCGTTGTTGTAAATTAGATTGGCTCCTAAGTTTATTGCAATTATATGCTACTTCGATGGTGAGTTGGTTATTGATGATCGAAAGTGTAGGAAATACGAAGGTGGATCTTTCAAACCGGTAAAAGTTCTCAAAGGTTGTAACTTGATGCAATTAAAAGCCTCGATATTCAAGTCAACAAAGATTAATATATAGCAATTTGATATTGAGTTAGTTTGCAACTGGCCAACTTATTCGGGTTCTAAGGCAATTAAAATTGTAGACGATCGTGATGTTGAGTTAATGTTTTTTGCCGCTTGTAAGACTATAGAGTTATTTGTTGTGAAAATGGCAAAGCTAGTGGTAGAACCACCTAATGCTTCAAGACCCGTTCGAGCGACACTGTTCCTTCCAACTCCTCCGATGCCATCACCAAATAGTATTCCTCCTTCTAACATATCAGAGTATGGACAACAACAAATGTTCTATGCATACCCCCCGTATATGAATTATACACACAATCTGCATTCTAGCTTTCCATATCCCACTCAGGAAAGTATTGCATGCTTGACTCAGAGGTAAGCCCAACTTGGAAGGCTATCTAAACATGTTATAATTTGATTCTCCCAATTATTGTTAATTTCTGTCTTGTATTATGTAGTTATGGTCCTTACTACCATCCTACGCAAAATAATGCTGGACCGGCTACGCAAGTTCTAGAACTACTGCAGCCAACGCCTTCCGAGTTATATCATATGAGTCAAAAGTAAGTATTCTTTGAAATGAATTGTTATTTGAGTCGTGCATAATTGTATGATGAAGGTGTAATATTTTCATGACACAGCTTTCCATAGGATTTCATGGAAGAACATTCGCCCTTAGAAGAGAATGCATGCGATGATGCTAGTCTAGTAGATGGAAAGGTAAACATACAAATGAATTCAAGACCTGCTTTTGACAGCATGACGATTTCTTCGATACCCGATAACAATCACGCATGGGTTGACATCATGCGAGTAAATAATGATTCACTGAACTTTGACTTTGGAGTTGAAGAGATGGATAATGAAGATGAAGATTGAAGTAATGAAGAACTTGAAATGGAGATTCCGCTTGACGAGGACATGTGCACTGCACAAGTTTTAGCTAGATTTGTTGTCGCAAACTTACAATGTAGTGGGGAATTATTCTCGTCCTCATGCGTTCAAAGTGGTTTTAAACCTAGTCTTGTTTTCGGGAGCAAAGCTAAATTTCTGCAACAACTAAGTGAGTGGTCTATTTTACGTGATGTTTCTTTTAGGCCCATTAGGTCCAACAAAGAAATGTATTCCGCTATTTGCAATGTCGATGATAAATGCCAATGGAGAATTCATGCTATTGATTATAAAAAACTGCAGTCGGGATTGTGGGTTGTTAAAAAATATAGAGGGGAGCACATTCACGTTCATCCAACAGTAAATTCAAGTAATCGGCAAGCCACATCAACATTTTTGGTTTCGAAGATAATGCCTTTTGTGAAGTCAGATTTAAACATAATAGCTAGAACTGTTCAAGTGCTAGTGGAAGAACAATTTTTTATTATGGTTGGTTATATGAAAGCTTGAGATCACTGAGCAAGGCAATTGTTATGGTTTATGGGGATTAGGCCGAGTCATGTTCATTTTTACGATCATATTTTGAAGAATTTAAAAGATCAAATTCCAGTAGTGCAAGCCATATAGTAGCAGATGATGTTGGTGTATTTGAACGTGCATTTTGGGCATTTGGACCGTCCATTGAAGGATTTCTACATTGTCGCCCATTGCTTTGTATCAATGGCACTCATTTGTATGGAAAATATAAAGGTACACTACTCGTAGCTACTGCAGTTGATGTGAATGATCAACTTTATCCACTGGCATATGCCATTGTTTAGGCTATATCAACTGACTCATGGGCTTGTTTTTTTCCTGTATGAGGCAATTTATACATAGTGTAAACAATCGACGTATAACTTTCATATCTGATAGAATGAAAGGAATTCCTATTGCATTGCAGGAAAGATGGGTAGCGCCACATAAGAACATATTTTGCACAAGGCATTTAAAGAAAATTTTCAAACCGCTGGCTTTAGAATCAATGTTTGACGGGTTTATTTTATGCGACGGCATGTGCATCAGAAGAGGTTGAGTATCATAAACTTTGGGAGGAAATTAAGACGGCCAACGTTAGAGCTTATAACTGAATTGAGAGAAGTTTGGGCGGAAAAGAGGGAAATTGGTCTTTGTTTAAAGAAGATGGTGGAAGGTTTCAAGTAATGACGACAAATGCTTCTGAAAGCTTCAACTGTGTGCTCAGAGGTGCATGATCGCTTCCCGTTAAGTCGTAGGTTGCGCGTACCTTCTATAGATCGGTGGGTTATTTCTGTAACAGGCGGTAAACTGTTGTTGGTTCGGTATGAAAATTAGCTCCAAAATGGGAGGGCAAATAGCTGAAAGAGCCGAAGAAGCTAGACGTTGCAGTTCGCTTCGGCAAAAATGAATGGGTTGTAATACACTACTTCGGTGATAAATTTATAGTAAAGATAGATGGAAATACTTGTTCTTGTACATGTAACATACCATTACTACAACACCTTCCATGTGCGCACGTTATGGATGCATGTTCGGCGGTGGCAAATAGGGCCAAAAGAGCTCATCACGACTTTTCCTCCTACTGGTACACAGTTCAAAGTTATCACGCGACTTATACGCCAGAGTTTCATCCAGTTCGTGACAAACGCTAGTGTCCACAACCTTCAGGGAATATGGTTTTCCACCGCAAGCTCGGAGAGCACCGGGAAGACCTAGATCTACTAGAATTAAAGGCACCATGGACGAGGGGCAGTCTTCTAGAGCAAATAGGTGCATCAAGTGTTGAGTGCATGGCCATAAGAAGAGTTATTGTACTACAGTGACATAGACTTTACTAAGTGTTACGTAGTACCTATCTATCCTGTTTTATTACGTTTGCGTACCTATCTATCTGGTTTTATTATGTAAAAGACATATGTAGTAACTATCTATCCTATAGTATTAAGTTTGCGTTACTATTTGTCTAGTTGTATTATGTAAATGACGTATGTATTGGAGAATTAGATCTATTGTTACATTACAAGCCATACGATGCATGGAATGATACAACATTATAGGGCAATACACTGCTCATTACAACTAATCTGTACGATACATTGGTTCAGTACTACATTAGAACGATACATAGAACAATACAACTTTCGCGTACCCTACTCATTAGGATATCTAGGAATAGTGGACTCAAGAGAGTCATATTTTTCCTGCATTCGGTAAATTTCCGTTTTAGTTGTGCATTCTCTTCTTGCATCTCCAGCACATACTCGTAGCCTCTACGACATAATGGAGGATCTATCCACTCCGTATAACGACAAGGCATAACCAAGTGCGACACTTGTAACCAAACTGGATATGTCCGCAAGCGTAGTATTGCCGACCAGCGTTTGCCTTACTTTTCGCAACATGCACATGACAATAGACATTACAATTGCAATATTGTTGTGGTACTGCTTCCCCAATTGCCAAGGGTTTTCCCCTCTTTCTCCCGCCGTCCCCATCCACCGCTACAAAGTGCTTTTGTCACATTTCTTTAGGTATGAGAGATTCCAAGCGTGATTCTTTGTCCAGTTGGCGTTGGATTGATTCAAACTCGTCCATGTGCTTAGCTAAAGTTTCATTATCAAGTCCCCCTTAATCCATCTATAGTATACTTGCATGAATATTAGGTAAATCATGGAGTAAATTTGCAAAACAAGAAACTAAAAGAAAACAAGTTGGGATTCGTTGGATAACCTTCAATTGAGAGAAAATTCTCTAACAAACAAACAATATTTTTCTCATGTAATCTAGATTAATCGAAAATTAGGACTTTGGAATTGTGAGGTTTTTTGGGTTTGGTTTGGGAAAGTAACAAATGAAAGAGTGGGTTAGTGAAGAGGTCATGTCTTCTAATGATATAGGATGCTGATTAGAAACCTAGAGCGGCATCCCGAATAACGCACGCTGTGTTATTCTAAATGACGCAAGAAGCGGCATTCAGAAAGACGCTCCAGGTTGTGCACATTTTATACTTTTTTCAGTACCAAGCATATCTCATACAACTTAAATTCCCGACCTGTATACACCCAAAACAAAACAGTAGAACCAACTATGCCAAATCAAAACGATGTAACATAAAACCAAATAAGCATACGTTATAGCCCCGTATCTAAGTTAACCACAACCCACAAAACAATACACAATTTCAACATCCAAATACATAAAGTTCAAGCACCTAAATACAACAATTAACCTACAGACTACAACACTATTCTACAGACGAGCTACTTCAAAATCCGATGCTGGTAAGGAGTTGTTCTTTTTTTCTTCTGCTATTTCGGTGGAACATCTTCATGTGATGACGATGAAGAACCTTCTTGGGAAGAACCTAGGGGCTGTGAAGGACCATGCACAGCCTGGGTTGCTTGAGACGACTCCGTTTGCTTACCCTTTTCCTTGGTCGCTACCTTTTTGTGTTTCCTCTGTGACGTATAAACCAATGTAGGTGGAGGCGGACGAATGTCGCCACCTTGTTGTGCCTCCGAAGATTCTACGGGTGCTAAAGCTTGAGGTGGCAGAGGAGGAGAAGGCGGTGCCGGTCTAGCGACCCCGTTTTCCCCCAGAATAGTTTGCAAAATACGCTTGATGCTAAAGCATTTTCCCTTGCTTCGTTCATACACCTCATGAGATAACTCATCGACCATTTATATAACCCGGTACATTCTGTCCGCCTGTAAATTATAAGTTAACTAACATAAAATTCAAACTTGACAAAAAATGTAAATCAGTTACACTTATTAGCAAGGTTTTCAAACCACATTCCTCTCCAGAGGAGCTCTAGGCGTGTACGTTTCCACTACAACACCAAGAGGTTGCACGTTGCGAAGAATATACCGTCGGGTAATCTGCCAATACCATATGTAATACTCATCGTCCGACAAGGTAAATTCCTGCTTCTGCTGCATATGCATGTGCTGATGGTTCCATGTCTCAATGGCCATCTCGTACTCCACGAGTACTGCTATGTCAATCATGTATTGTGGGACTGGTTCAAGAAGGTGTTGTCTAAATGCAAACTGACGCATCACCCGGTCAGGAACATGGTATGCTACATCGTTCAAACATATAACCGGCACACGAGCAGTCCATAGATGAATAGACAAAGTACATAAGGCTGAAAGCTACCCAGGATCATGTGCATATGGTGTCCATGTAAAAACATCCGGACTAAGCACGTCGAGCTCATTGCGGTAGAATGCTAGATTACGCCTCAGAGTCGACGAAGTGCTCTTCTTTCCAACCCACCTGTAATTGTGAAATGATAAGAGATAGAGGAAATAACTTAACGTACATAAGGTAAATACATGAAGGAATAAAAATATCTAGTCCGTATGGAAAAGAAAAATCAATATTTGGTTGCTTTAATTCAAGTCTACCTAAGAGGACGATACATCCAAGACCGTATCTACAAAGAAATTTAATGAAGAAACACGACATACAAAAAAAAACATATAAGAAGCAAATATCCATATGAAAATAAATTACCTGTATCAAAGAAGGACAACCTCCAAGAATAGTGCTCTCGAACATAACGACCCTTGTAAGTTCCGTGTATATGTATGCTAATGTAGCACTACCCCAAGAATATTGCCGACATTGACCAAAATCCTCAATAAAATGCAACCATTTTAGCCACATCCGAGTCTTCGAATGATCGCAAATCAGATGTTAAGTAATGATATGGAGTATGATAGCACTAGCACGCTGTTATATCTGCTCTTGTGTAGCATTCTGTGGAATGTCTTGCTGAAACTGCATTTTGTACCAACTAGTAATAATTTTATCATTTCCCACCCACTGGTCCGCGGGAGGAATAATACCTAAAAGCCGCTGGCACATCTCCGTGTGGTCTCCTGTCTCTGGATTCCTCAAAGGAGCACCATCAATATGCACGCCTAGAAGGACCGCCACATCACCCAAAGTGATGGTCATCTCTCCAACTCTAAGATGGAATTTTGATGTCTCTATGCAGTGATGAGATAACGGTCGAGATGAATGTATTCCAACCGGTGTACTAGTCGGAATCCAGCACGATTAAGCAAAGCCAATACTTCTGGATGTGTGGAGATCACCATGCCAACGAAAACCGTGTGATCTATAATCTTAACGGGACTTTTTCTCTGTACAAAAAATTAACATACAATGTTAAAAAATACATACAAAAAACTAAGAAATATAATTAGGCCAACAAACGAACACCGTAATGACATCAAAGCATTATTGTCCGATCTGTGCCTTTCTTACAAGTATAGAACATTACCATCTACAGGTCCCGGTTCCATCTTAGTAATCTCTACACAAATCATATTCCAAACTACATAAATGCTACACAAAATAGTGAATACAACCACATACATGCTGAAAACTATAATATTTCAACTATGTTGATGCCATTAACCCAAAAAGTAGCTTAATTACAAGTTTCCTCAATCATGGGAAAACCCTAAATTTCTGGAAAAAAATCAACAAAAATTGGTTTTTTACCTTCTAGAGCTTGTTGTGTTGATGAGCTTGCCATGATGTTGATTTTCAATCAAAAAAACGTGAATTTTGGGGTAATGAAAACTAATTAGGGTTAGAAGCCAGGTGGGTTCGGTTTTGAAGAAATAGAAATTTAGAAAAAGTGAAGAGGAAGAGAGCTTCGACTCTCTGTATATCCCGCTGGAGCGATATTTAAGATGATGCGCAAAAGCGTCTTCTTAAATGCCGCAATAACGTACGTGAGTTAATCAAGAATAAACCTGTGTCATCTTAAATGACGCTAATACGCGTCTTCTTAAATGCCGCTACGAGAGTTAAAGAACCAAAAAACTCCCAACGTCATTCCAAAAACCGCTCGTTTGCGGTTTTCCAAAAGTCGCTACGTTAAATAACGGTTCTTGGCTGATGTGACATAAACCAGGCTACGACCACAATAAGTTTTGAAACTAGGCTAAATGTGTGATAAGTTTTTTAAAGGTGGCCAAATATTAAAAAAAAATCCTTGCTTATTATGCATGTCGTTTTGACGCCTTTTTAATATTTTGAACATTTTCAGATACCAAATATTTTTTTTATACTTTAATAAAAATCATTGATCCAAACTTATAAAAATTTAGTACAGTTAATAGTTAAAAATAGATATTGTTGTCCTGGATGGTTAAGTAATTCTTTTTTTAATTCAAGTCAATATGATATACGTTCTCTTAATTAAAAAGATTATTTTCAATTAATAAACTCCATATAGGACTTTCGAATCAACATGAAATCATGTATTTAAATTATTCGTAGGATAATTACATGTGCATGGTCCGATTTCATAAATTTGAAGTATAAACAGAATTTTAAGTTAAAAAAATTTAAGTTATAGTAGTGTATATGACAATGTGTGTTTGTGTGTATCTCTACTGATAATGTAGATACATTGATGTGGTGAAGCTTTTTAAAATTACCAATTATATCCACTGCCATGTATACAACAGACCAAAAAGATGAAGGGTATATATGTCTTTTGTCGTATCTATGTTCACAATTTGTGTGGTTAGTCATGCCAGTCTTCCACACGTTTTTTTTCTTCCGTTTGTTACGTCTTCTAACTTTCTGTCATATGTTTTCTTCCCAATTCATACATATTATCCAAATCAACCAAATAAATCTTCTCCTATATTCCCACCATCAACAGCTTCGACCATTATGACTTCTCCCTTTACCTCCTACAGCTGTCTTTGTTTCAAATCCACATGCTTTATTCTTCTTACTATATCCGCACGACTTCCATGCTTTAACCCGCCAGTGGAGGAGTCGGTCTTCAAATCTAGCACTAGAGGAGTTAGTCTCTTCTTCAGATCTGCATCTGCTTGGATATCGATAGTTGAGCAGTCGGTCGTTCATCACGGAAAGGTATCACCTGCCGGCTTTGGATTCCACAGCTTGCCTTCTTCCTCCAACTGGATTATTTCTCTGCCAGAGTGAGGGAAAAAAAGGTTATGTGCTTTTCAAATCTACCGGTACATACCATCTTAGCTACAGTTTCAGATATGTCTGTAAGGTTTGGTCCAATTTTAAATTTTTGATTCTCACTAAATCTTCCCTTCTGCAGCTTCATTATGTACAATAAGCTATCAAAAAGGCATCATAGAGTTTACAGAAGTTGAAATGACTTACATCCATTTATTTGCCTAGCCAGGAAATACTGCGATCGTATGTTGATGAAGAGTTCGCTAAACTTTTTAGCTAAATATATCATTGAAGAGGCAGTCTTCGTCTAAGCACCATAAGATGAGTTCTCTTTTCTCTACGAATTCATGCATATTATAATCAAATCCAAATAACTTTAAGCATATTTAAAACTATCATTAGCACAAGTTAATTTGCTTATGGAACTAATAGCTTATTAGACGCCTAAAGGACAACAAGTAAATTAATTATGGTATTATTTAGGTTATGACATAATTAGTTTTCAGATTTTCACATGAAAACTTAATCTATTACCTGTTTAGCACTATGCAATTAAAGCTCCGCCAAGGCCCCGCAAAATTCCCTTTATAGCTTGTAGCACTCTTCAGCTGCTACGTTATTTCAAGGATTTTTAGCATTCGCTTTAGCAATGTTAATTAATGAAGCTTGATTTGATTAGTTCTCTTTATAAAAGGATCAATAAATTTAGTGTAAAGAGCTAATTTTACTGCATAAGCATCTAATACACTACAGAAATATATTATAGTCATCAAATTTAGTATGCATAACCATGATATTTTTTAGTTTTGTTACATAATTTTTGTTAATATTGGTTTCTTTTACACATATAATGTGAGAATGATAATTAATTAGTTTTAATATTTGGTTTCAATATCTAATGAATCTTTTTGCACTTCTGCTATATCCACGCTATTTCCTCGCTTTATTCCCGCTACACCTTTTAATATTTCTATCGCAATAGAACTGCTAAGCGCTTTAACTACACGGTTTAACACCCCTGTAGCGTTTAGTATCAGCTCCACATTAGAACCAATTTTAACATTGATATGTTCACTTTTTATATTTTTCCTACCACATTACGTGAGTCGGTTGCAACGATGTATTTCACAAGAATGAAAGTATTGCTATAAATTTCTGTTGGTTATAGATGCAATAGGGTGGTCAATAACACTCTGACTTGCAACTCATATATAAATTCAAGTGTGTTTTATAGATAATTAGTTGACATATTTCTAAACTATAATTTTTCGTTTTGGTTCTCTTCATGCTACCATCTGCCATTCTAAATACATCGAGCATATATTTTTTATCTCCGTTATTTATATTATTTTTCTATGAAAAGAACATATTATCTTTTGTTCTCCAGTTTGAACATCATGTTCCTGCCAAATGGTTCTCACTCGGTACCGCTTAGTAAGAAACTATCATTCCTATGATTTTATGGTTTTACAACTGTATACTCTATTTGAGTTGTGTCTTATGAGACAGTGAATTCATTTTATTTCAAAATTTTCAATTTAGTTTTAAACAACTTTGTTCCTTTCAAGAGCATTAACAAGCTCAAGTTAAGTTGTTTGACTATTGCAGAACTTAATCTACTTACGGTTTTAATAGATTATCTGAAGAACAATAAGTAAATTAATTATTGTTTTGAATTCATTATTTTGGTTTATGATCAATGTGATTTTGTGGCAATGCCATGAGCAACACTGTTAATTTAGTTGTAGCTAATTCCTTATAATCACATGTCTTAATTATTTACATATTTATTAAACATGTTTTGTAAATGATAGCAGGTATCACTGATCAAAAGGAGCTACAAGTTGAGATGGATGGGAACCAGAGAAAAAAAAATCTGATATCAAACCATTAATTAAGGTATTTTCAATTAATTCATCTACATACTTTTCTCCCTAGCCTCAGGTTGACTGTTAGTAGTGACTGTAGTTTGTTAGCTCTTCTATCTTACTCTTTTAATGATTACGTTTAAAACGTACATAAATGTATTAATTTTAGTTATACCCTCTTCTGCCTTACTCTTTTTATGTTTACATTTAAAACGTTCGTAAATTGACAAGTTTTAGTTGTATACATACTTTTAATTCCTATTTATGACTTAGTGTGTTTTTAACTATTGAAATCACAAAATTGTATTCAAACATTAGTTACAAAATTATAATTATTATAATTTCTTTACCTAACCAGGAAATAGTGCATTCATATGCTGATGAAGAACTCGCTGAACTTTTTGCCTTAATGTATCAACGAAGAGGCAGTCTTTGTCTCAGTGCCATAAGATAAGTTCTTTCTTCTCTACGATTTCATGCATATAATAGTCGAAACCAAATAACTGTAAGCTTATTTGAATCTATCATTAGCACAAGTTAATTTTCTTATGGCTTTAATAGCTTATTTGTCGTCTGAAGAACAATAAGTAAACTAATTATGTTGTTAATTAGGTTATGCCATAATCAGCTCTTCAGTTTTTCACTGAAAAAACTTAATCTCTTACCTATTTAACATCCCTGTAGCGTTTACTATCGACTCTACATTGGCATCAATTTTAATATTGGTATGTTCACTTTTTTTTTCTTTCTCTCACACTTCGTAAGTCGGTTGCAATGATGTATTTCACAGCAATGAAAGCATTGCTATCAATTACTGTTGGTTATAGATGCAACAGGATGGTCAATAACACTCTGACTTGCAACACATGGCTAAATGCAAGTGTTATATGGATAATTAGATGACAAATTTTTACGTGATTATTTGATTTTGGTTCTCTCCATACTATCATCTGCCAGTTTAGTATACAGAGCATATATATTTTTATCTCCATTATTATTTTTCTATAAACAAAACATATTATCATTGTTCTTCCTATTTTATACCAATTCAAAAATTACAACTGACGAATACAAAAAAAAATTGTAATGGAAATGAGTTTGTTAGGTGGTTGCTGTAATTATTCTTTTAGGTAATTTGATATTAATTCGCAGGATTAGTCTCAATGTAATTTTAGTACAAATTTTAAATCATATTATTTACAAAATGGTTTTGTTGCCGATGTAGTTTTAATCCTTCCTGCATCATATCTCTCTAAGATATTTGGGAACCATTTTTTCTAATAGCATGACATCAAATTTTTTTACTTAGTCCTAGTTGAATTATTCCACATGTTGCAATGCTTCCACATTTATCTCCCAATTTTTTGCTATTTCAAATACACCAGTAAAATAAATGTAAATAATTAAAATACATTTTTCTCCTTACTTTTTTCTACCTTCTATTTATGTTACTTAAATTACTTACATAATTTCCTACTCTCTTTTTCCCACTGTTCCTTTTGTGTGTACTACACTCCATACTTCCTCCTATATCATTCCATAACCACATGGACACTCAGCAACGAGAACATAGGCTCCTGGCTCAACAAGCCCGATGTGTTAGGATTCCATTCGATGAACGCGAACTCTAGTTGTCAAACCGTAGGGAATAATGACGTTCCTAATCAATTCAACCTGCTAAACAACAAACAGAAACAACAAACGGTACTTCTCACTTAATAATAATTTTTTCACTTTCATCTACCCTATTGGCCTGAATTTCTATGCTAAATATTTTTATTCTCTCTGCTTCTAGAATAAGTCAATTGGAAATGGACTAGTTGATCTTCTTCCACCATTTACTGTTGCACATAACTGTGGAAGAAACTTTTTTGCCAACTTCCTCTTCGTAAACATATGCTGCCATAACCAACTTATTGTCATTTTGCATGGCAAAAAAATTCATTTTTGAAACTTCATATTCATGTTGTTCAAATAATAACATCCATATTTATCGGCCTACCGCTCTATAACAACTACTTAACCCTTTTGTAGATCAAACTGAATTTAGCACCCGCTTCAGATCTAATATCAAATCTTACAATAATGCTTTTGCTTTAACATCAACGAACGCTAATGAAGATCATAATTTGGTTAATGGAACAAATGGAGTTTATTCGTACCATGCTCAGGGTTTTATGTGTCACCGTATTGAAACTGCATTACCTATAGATGGAACCAGACTACGATATTTATAGTCGTACTGTTAACGATATCTTTCGTCAACACCGGAGACAAGTCGATGGGAATGGACCTAATGAGAAAATAAGCCGTTTATCCTACATGAGATCACTATCCCCAGGTATCAGGACCAAACTCACCAAGAAATCCAAACTCATAGATAGGACCTAAGCTTGCAGGAAGGATTTAAACCGACAAAAAGGGGTGATTTATCCAATAATAGGTTTAGATTTAGAAAAAATCCATGCATATATATGGAGAAAACAGTAAATTGTAACTACAATAGCTAGAATTAGTATAATAAACTCACAGAAAATACCATAGGTGTAGATTTGCACTTTATTAACCTTTGTCTTTGTGTACATGAACATAATCAATGAGATCCTCAAATTGATCTCAATACTAGGGTTTTAAGAGGAAGAGTACAAGAATTAGAGTCAGTTTCCTCTAATGTGACCCCTGGGTCCTATTTATAGGGAACTTGGAGCCCCTTCCGCTGTTGGGCCATTGGGCTTTCAGGAGCCTTTGTTAGCAGCCTTTTTCCTTGGTCTTGGATGTTTTTGCTTCCGGCTGCTTTGTGGTGCTAACTATAACTTTCACAATGAAGGTTTAGGCTAATCAAGAGCCTCTTTGAGCTTGATATGTGCTTGTTGTTGTAGCAACTCTCTGGAAGCTATTTTAAGTTTTCAGTTATATGCTTTCGGTCATAGATTTTCGGATATAGGCTTCCGGTTTTCCCGTGAATACTTAGAGGAGCCTGCCCTCATTATGTATATGGATAGTGTCGGTTCGGAATCGTTGTTGGTGTTTGTGATAAGTAGACTAGTGTGGATAGCATGTATCCCTTCCGGGGTTCCGAACTGCTTTTTGGTAGGATTTCCAGGTGTAGCCTGATTCTCCAGAAGGTTGCTCTAGGTGATTGGTTTGTTGTTCATCAGTACGACCTCTCGGCATTTATGTAGTGGATGTTTCGGAAACTGGTTCCAGATAACTTTGTGTATTCCAGGCTTGATGCTCTTGGTGTTTTAGCCTCCTGACATATTAGCATTAGGCAGATTAATACTGAAGGTCCTTTCGGACCTTAACTGACGAAGCTCTTGCCTTCATCTTTCTGGGTTTCTGACCTAGATGGCCTTTTGCCGTAGAACCCCCTGCCGAGTTGATGTTGTTGGAAGGATCCTGTCGGTCTGATCATGTCTGATAAATCCCATAGGCTTTTATGATTTTTTTCTCCTAGGAAAGTCTTAGTTGATACGGCTTTCAGACCATTTCTCCTTACTCTTGACTCCTCCTAGTATTTGACCCTGCTTTTTGAAGGATTCCCTTGAGCTTGCGGTCATCCGATACCCCTTCACCGTCAATCTATTTCATTGTTAATTTTGGTAGTAACATTTGCCCCTTAGTGATAGGGTATTTTCGACTTTGAAAGTCAAACTCTTTGTCTTTTTCGAAGTGTCATATCTGAGTCTTTTGATCTCCCTTGATCGGAAATGTTGATTGGTCTTCGTTTGTATAGTGGAGATTTGGGTAAATTTCTTTGCATAATTACCGTCACTTCTTCTTCACTTTTTTTTACCTGCAACATTAGTTCTTCGAACCAGATTATTTGTTCATTGAAGACTTGAAGTTTATTTTGGGAATCTTATCGCCCAAGCCTCTGGTAAATATTTCTGTTTTAATCTTTAATTTAGGATTTAAATCATTCTGCCCAAATTTGCTAGGGTTTCGCATGTCGGATATAAGTGGTTCAAATGTTAATGCCCTGGATTGACAATTCATAGCGAGCTGCTCATAGCCCTTGGTGGTGACTTATAGTAACGAGAACGGTGCCTAGTACCATCCAGGTCTTTGGTGGTGACTTATAGTTGCCTGGTTATGGCCCAATTGCTATCTTTTCTTTTGAATTCTCTTTGCGTTAACCTTAAGAGAAGATGACCCTGTCATTACCAGGGGATTGATTGTTTTTAACTAAGGTGACATTTTTTGTGTATCTTATCTAGACTAGTATTTAGAGTTTTCCCAACATTCACCATTTTGACTATCCACTGCTAGTAGGTTTACATGTTATCACCCTCTAGTGTTCTAAGGAATAAGATATGAATTTTATGTATTCATGGAATTATATCACTTGGCAGCACTATGTCTGATAAAAGGAGTCCCAGTCCATCGTCAACTGGTGCTTGTGGAATTTCTCAGAGGAGGAAATCTTTCATCTTGAAGAAGACTTTGATTACTTCTCAAGATGAAGTAAACTCCAATCTGGCCAGCTTTGGAATAGATAATGTGGAGGCTATCCTTGCTGCTTATTGTGATGACATCATGAATCCTCCTGAAGGATATATCGATTACTCAGTTGCACGTATCTGGCATGGAGTTTTCTTTTCTTTTCCATCCTTCATGTTTTTACTTCAATAGGACTTGGAGATTACGCCCATCAACTCTTACCAAGCACTTACATGCTGCTTTTATGTCTTGAAGTACTTGCTCTTGAATCGGGTCAGGCTTCTCTTACTCCTAACTTTATTCAACACCTGATGCGTTTTTCAAGAGGTGCTAACTTCCTTATATTCCATGCTACCCCTTCTTGGAAGATTGTAATGACGGTATGGGTAAGGCTATACCTTGGGAAGATCAGTTCTTCTTCATCAGATGCCCTGTCGGTATTTCAGGCAAATTTGCTGATTGTGGTGAATCCTCTAACCCTTTGTGAATGACTATTTTTTTAATCGATTACTTATCTTTAATCGTTTTCTTTCAGATCCCGCTTCTAAGAGACTGCATTTAACCGAAATCAAATCCCGTGTATCTGAGCTCATTTTGAAGCTACTAGAAAAGCCGCTAGGTCGGTCTGCTCTATTAACCAAGGATACGTTGTGTCTCTATGGCCTCCTTCCTAACGGACATAAGGTCTTGGGGCGTCCACCTATTCGTCTTCCGGGCTCTAAGCGTTTATTGTTATGCTCAGAGGTGTTTGCCTCCTCTACTCCCTTAGTTCCTAGTATGTTTTGTTGATTCGATAGTTTCTTTATCCAGGTCTCTTTGGTACCCCGGCTCCGCTTTCTTGAATCTTTCATTGGTTATTCGTTTGACTAGGAGTTTCGTCTTTGAAAGTATCTACCCTTACTAAAGTTTTGAATCGATCTACTGCTGTCGCTGTTAAGAGGTTGGCTGAGTTGCCTGTTGACCCGCTAGCTAAGAGACTAAAGTTTTATTTTCCTGTCTTTGTGACTTTCGGGGGTGCTTGCGGTAGAAACAGGAGGTAGTGTTTTTCCATCGTCCATTTCAAGTAAATCAGGAGCAGGTGCAGATGTCAGGCCGCGTATTCCAACTTTTTAGTCCGTTGTTCCTTCGAGGCCTCTTGACTCTTCAACAGATTTTACTGATTTTGTGAAGCTTGTTCTTTCTGGTCCAGAATTTTCTGACATCTCGTTACCCTCCTTTTCTTCAAACACGGCGAATTTCTATCAGCATTTGATTATCCGACAGCTTAAGGTACAAAATTTTGTTTTTAATCTAGACTTTCAATTTGTTGAGACTGTGTACTGAATGCTTCTGATTTCCCAAATTTTCAAGGGATGACACTTGTCTAAGCCAATTCCTTCTTCCTCTGCCATTGAAATTGTTCAGCTTCAAGAAACAAATGAAGATTTGAGTGATGAATTTGAGAGGTTGACAGCTTCTTCGGAACACGCCAAGGCGGCTTTAGAGAAAGAAAGGCAGTCTAAGGACGTAACCCCCGACAAAGTGTCGGCCTTAGAACATCGGATAGCAGAAGATGTGGTTACTCATGCTGATGAGCTTTGGAAGAGGGATGAGAAGCTTTCGCGAGCTGCGCAGATAATTTATGTAGCTGAAGATAGGATTTCCAACTTCTTGCAAGTTCATCTTCTGCATATTATGTCCGACTGTTATGAATATGCATTATTTCACCTTCTCTCCGATAACCTTCAAAGTTTTTCTGAGCTTCAAACCACCAAAGTTCCTCCTTTCGTCAAGGATCGAATTATGGAAAGGATTAAGTTGGGAAACAAGGCGTTGAGATACCGTGGAGGAGTGAATCTAAAGTCGAGGACCTTTTATATATTGACAATCTTCCGGATGATTTTGGTGAAGAAGGGAAGACTTTTGCTTTTGTTGGCAACGATGGGGAGAATGACGACAATGGTTCAAGTTGTCTACGATTCTGAATCATCATCGCTTAAAGAAGATGGCCCCTCTGGTCTTTCGGAACGGGAGAAATCTGTTGGTCCTGAAGCACCTTTTCCTCGGGTTTAATTCTTGCTCCGGCAGTGTTTTTCTCTTTCCCTAAATATTTGAGTATAACTAGTCTCCTATTATTACAATAAACAAAAGAAAAGTTGTTTCCTACCTTAAGAAGAGTTAGATAACAGATAGAAGGATTCAAACTGCCCTTACGTAGAGTAAGGGGCACATTTGTAAGCTTGATTCAGCGATCTATGCAACAATTGTTAGGAGTTCCCTTTACTACATGTGAAGGCTGATACACTTGTTTGTATCATGACAAAATTTTGTTTATTATGAAGATGCATTACGTATGATTTGTAGACTGAAAAGGAGTTTTGAATGACATCTACTCACACTTTCATGAAAAAACGTTTTCTTGTGGAATTTAAGAATGTTTACGCTGTATTCCCTTAGCTTTCTTTTAACTTTCTGAGCGTAGATCGTGAAGTAATACTAAAGAGCTTTAGGGTTAAACATGCCGAGATGTTATGTAAACAATAAATGTATTAATCAAGTGATAGTGATCTTTTTGTAATTCCCTTTTTACCTGTGTGCCATGGTCGATTGGTTTCGGATTTAACTTACGCAAAGTTATATAAGAAAAAGGGTTTTATTCTTGCAAATTGAAAAAAAATAAATAATTATGACTATTTTCTTGTGTGTTTATGGGTAAGTTGACCATTGTGAGACCCTTCAGTCTTGGAGCGAAGTGGTGCCGGCAAAAGAGATTCCTTTTATGTCTCAAGAGAGGAAGATTCTACACCAGAATTCATCCATTAAACAGTTAACTAAGAGAATGAATGCTTTAAAAGGCCAATTAGAAGAGAGAGATAGGACTATTCTTGGATTGAGGGCATACATAAATACCACACCCTCGATTGAGTTTGATGATGAATTGAGGAGTTTACGTCAACGTATTGTCAACTTGGAAATTGATTTAAACAATGTCGATACAAAGTGCAAGACGTGGGAATATTGCTTCAAGAATATTCCCATCATGACGGGATCTTTATCTTTTGGAATTGCGTCTGCTCGCAAGTCCCCTGCCCTTCAGAAGTATTATTACTTGAACAACCCTCCTCTTGGGCTAAAGGAATCAGCCATTTCTGAGTGGTGCAAAAGAGTGGTGGCCGAGATGAAGGGGACTTATGACGCTAAATTAATTAAGGATTTTCATGATCATGTTGTTGGGTATGATGATCAAATTAGGTGCTTACAAGAAGAGAGGCATGATTTGCGCGTGAATGTTTTTGAGTTAGAGAAAGAAAACAAATCCCTTAGAGCTATGTGTAGGGCTTATAACAGGGCATTGAAGCTTCAGATCAAACCCTCTGACCATCTTGATGAAACAAGTAGAAAAGTGTGGAAGCTAAATAAGTTACTAAGCATCGCACTTCATCATGCCATTAATCCTCCTTTACCTGAGCATGGAGTGGACCTAGATATTTGATGATATTTTGTAATAGTGATACGTGATTATAAATCTATTTGGACTATTGGGAATGTAGCTTTTGTGAAATGAAATTATGTATTGGCAATGTCTATAATGTAAATAGCTGTAGATATGAGATATGAATAACAATTACTCGCATATAAATGGCTTAAGAAGTATCTCTGGATAAGAAAAGAGATAACCCTTTTATTCCGAATTATTTTGATGATGGGAATCTTGTTTCCTTCCAAGTTTTATTTTGTGGCCTTTTCTCGTGAGCAGATATATGGCTATTCCAATTCGAGACAGTCACTTCAGAGCTCTCCTGTTGGTCAATTATCACCTTTCAGATCCACTTTAAGTCAGGATCATTTAGACTTAGGTATTAGTGTAAGACCGGAAATTTTCTTCCAATGCTTGATGCAATCTGAATCAACCTAGATTTGGATTATTCAGAGTAGGAGGCCGGGAACCCGCTTCCGGTCTTTATTAAGGGCCAAGTCAACTTTGGCTTGGGTATGATATAGAGAATCTGAATCAACCTTGTTCAGTTAATTAGAGATCGGGTATCGGAAATCCGCTTTCGGTATTAATAGAAGTTCCCCTTCCGGCATTTGCAAAGGGCCGAATCAACCCAGATTCGGGTACTTAAAGTTTGAATACCGAAAACCCCTTCCGGCATTTGTGAAGAGCCGAATCAACCCATATTCTGGTATTTAAAGTTTGAAGACCGGAAGCCCCTTTCGGCATTTGTGAAGAGCCGAATCTACCCAGATTCGGGTATTTAAAGTATGAAGACCAGAAACAATCTCTGTGCATATGCATCCGGTGTGCTTGGCTAGTTTATCCACAAGCAGGTCCCAAGGACTTACCAAACCTCCCTCTAGGAGGTGCCTTATCCTGACCATCATAGGTGATGATAAGGTCTTAGAAACTTAGAAGGGGCCGTCTAGGCACAAAACTAAGGTTTACTCATTGGATGCTCTATACTGACCATCGTAGGTACTGAGAGAGGTTTACACGTCACCCCCTCTGAGGGGTGCCCTATCCTGACCATCGTAGGTAATGATAGGGGTTTGCGCTCCCTTCTATGGGTTACGTGGAACATAGGCAGAGGTAAGATGTGCTCTTTTATGAGCAAAGGTAGGACATGCTTAGCTCTAACAGAGGCAGGGCATACTCTTCTTCGAGCAGAGGTAGGGCGTGTTAATTTTAGATACACCGCCATGACCATTTCTGGTGTGAAATGGAGGCTTACGCTTTTGATGCTTTAACCTAGCCCCTCTGATTTGGGCATGGAAAAAGACTAATACACCACCCCCTCCGGGGGATGCCTTGCCCTGACCAATTTGGTAATGATAAGGTTTTCTTTTTCTTTTATCCATATGTGGCTTGACTTGTCCTTAATCATTTTGAGTTTATGGAGATTTCCTTCTTTGCAATCAGATAGATAACCTTTTTTTAGAAGATTTTTCCAGCTTAACTACCTATGCTTTCTTTGCATATTTTTGTAGCTTTCGTTGGCTTAAGAAGTTGATGACCATTCCTCTAAAACTCTATAATGGTTTGTTTCGTGTCCATTTACCATATGGTAGTAGCAATACGACCCTTCCCTTTTAGCTTCGTTTTTGGGTTTCTTCTTTAACGATGGGCAAAAGTTCAACTCGTGCCTAGTTAGGAAGTAGATGCCCTCGATTGACGTTGTGAGCGTACATTTTTTTGGCAACCTTGACTCAAAAGCCCTTTTTCGTTGTTGCGTTTTGGTCCTTTATCACTTGGTTTTGTCACTTCTTCGTTCCTAAACTTACTTTTAACTGCCTTTCGACATAGGGGTATATCTTTATTAGACCTTTTTTTGGTAAGAGGAGTGGAAGCCTTCTCAACTCTTTGTTCGAATATGGTTCCCCTAGCCTGTGCTTGGACAGCTTCTTTAATATAGAGAAAGGTGTTATATCTTTCCATCAAGGACTGACTTAGGGAAAAAATCGGATATGTCTGTAAGGTTTGGTCCAATTTTAAAATTTTGATTCTCGCTAAATCATCCCTTCTGCAGCTTCATTATGTACAATAATCTATCAAAACGGTATCATAGAGTTTACAGAAGTTGAAATGACTTACATCCATTTATTTACCTAGCCAGGAAATACTGCAGTCATATGTTGATGAAGAGTTCGCTAAAGTTTTTAGCTAAATATATCAATGAAGAGGCAGTCTTCGTCTAAGCACCATAAGATGAGTTCTCTTTTCTCTATGAATTCATGCATATTATAATCAAATCTAAATAACTTTAAGCTTATTTAAAACTATCATTAGCACAAGTTAATTTGCTTATGGAACTAATAGCTTATTTGACGCCTAAAGGACAACAAGTAAATTAATTATGGTATTATTTAGGTTATGACATAATTAGTTTTCAGATTTTCACATGAAAACTTAATCTCTTACCTACTTAGCACTATGCAATTAAAGCTCCGCTAAGGCCCCGCAAAATTCCCTTTATAGCTTGTAGCGCTCTTCAGATGCTACGTTATTTCAAGGATTTTTAGCATTCGCTTTAGCAATGTTAATTAATGAAGCTTGATTTGATTAGTTCTCTTTATAAAAGGATCAATAAATTTAGTGTAAAGAGCTAATTTTACTGCATAAGCATCTAATATACTACAGAAGTATATTATAGTCATCAAATCTAGTATGCATAACCATGATATTCTTTAGTTTTGTTACATAATTTTAGTTTATATTGGTATCTCTTACACATATAATGTGAGAATGATAATTAATTAGTTTTAATATTTGGTTTCAATATCTAATGAATCTTTTTCACTTCTACTATATCTCCGCTATTTCCTCGCTTTATTCCCGCTACACCTTTTAATATTTCTACCGCGATGGAACTGTTAAGCGCTTTAATTGCACAGGTTTAACACCCCTGTAGCATTTAGTATCAGCTCCACATTAGAACCAATTTTAACATTGATATGTTCACTTTTTATATTTTTCCTACCAAACTACGTGAGTCGGTTGCAACGATGTATTTCACAAGAATGAAAGCATTGCTATAAATTTATGTTGGTTATAGATGCAATAGGGTGGTCAGTAACACTCTGACTTGCAACACATATCTAAATTCAAGTGTGTTTTATGGATAATTAGTTGACATATTTCTAAACTATAATTTTCCATTTTGGTTCTCGTCATACTACCATCCGCCATTCTAAATACATCTAGCATATATTTTTTATCTCCATTATTTATATTATTTTTCTGTGAAAAGAACATATTATCTTTTGTTCTCCAGTTTGAACATCATGTTTCTGCCAAATGGTTCTCACTCGGTACCGCTTAATAAGAAACTATCATTCCTATGATTTTATGGTTCTACAACTGTATACTCTATTTGAGTTGTGTCTTATGAGACAGTGAATTCATTTTATTCCAAAATTTTCAATTTAGTTTTAAAAAACTTTGTTCCTTTCAAGAGCATTAACAAGCTCAAGTTAAGTTGTTTGACTATTGCAGAACTTAATCTACTTACGGTTTTAATAGATTATTTGAGCTCTGAAGAACAATAAGTAAATTAATTATTGTTTTGAATTCATTATTTTGGTTTATGATCAATGTGATTTTGTGGCAATGCCATGAGCAACACTGTTAATTTAGTTGTAGATAATTCCTTATAATCACATGTCTTAATTATTTACATATTTATTAAACATGTTTTGTAAATGATAGCAGGCATCACTGATCAAAAGGAGCTACAAGTTGAGATGGATGGGAACCAGAGAAAAAAAATCTGATATCAAATCATTAATTAAGATATTTTCAATTAATTCATCTACATACTTTTCTCCCAAGCCTCAGGTTGACTGTTAGTAGTGACTGTAGTTTGTTAGCTCTTCTGTCTTACTCTTTTAATGATTACGTTTAGAACGTACATAAATGGATTAATTTTAGTTATACCCTCTTCTGCCTTACTCTTTTTATGTTTACATTTAAAACGTTCGTAAATTGATAAGTTTTAGTTGTATACATACTTTTAATTCCTATTTATGACTTAGTGTGTTTTTAACTATTGAGATCACAAAATTGTATTCAAACATTAGTTACAAAATTATAATTATTATAATTTCTTTACTTAACCAAGAAATAGTGCAGTCAAATGCTGATGAAGAACTCGCTGAACTTTTTGCCTAAATGTATCAACGAAGAGGCAGTCTTCGTCTCAGTGCCATAAGATAAGTTCTTTCTTCTCTACGATTTCATGCATATAATAGTCGAAACCAAATAACTGTAAGCTTATTTGAAACTATCATCAGCACAAGTTAATTTTCTTATGGCTTTAATATCTTAATTGTCTCCTGAAGAACAATAAGTAAACTAATTATGTTGTTAATTAGGTTATGCCATAATCAGCTTTTCAGTTTTTCATTGAAAAAACTTAATCTCTTACCTATTTAACATCCCTATAGCATTTACTATCGGTTCTACATTGGCATCAATTTTAATATTGGTATGTTCACTTTTTTTTCTTTCTCTCACACTTCGTCAGTCGGTTGCAATGATGTATTTCACAGCAATCAAAGCATTGCTATCAATTTCTGTTGGTTATAGATGCAACAGGATGGTCAATAACACTCTGACTTCCAACACATATCTAAATGCAAGTGTTATACGGATAATTAGATGACAAATTTTTACGTGATTATTTGTCATTTTGGTTCTCTCCATACTACCATCTGCCAGTTTAATATACAGAGCATATATATTTTTATCTCCATTATTATTTTTCTATAAATAGAACATATTATCTTTGTTCTTCCTATTTTATACCAATTCAAAAATTACCACTGACGAATACAAAAAAAAAATGTAATGGAAATGAGTTTGTTAGTGTAATTATTCTTTTAAGTAATTTGATATTAATTCGCAGGATTAGTCTCAATGTAATTTTAGTACAAATTTTAAATCATATTATTTACAAAATGGTTTTGCTGCCGATATAGTTTTACTCCTTCCTGCATCATATCTCTCTAAGATATGTGGGAACCATTTTTTCTAATAGCATGACATCAAATTTGTTTACTTAGTCCTAGTTGAATTATTCCACATGTTGCAATGCTTCCACGTTTATCTCCCAATTTTTTTCTATTTCAAATACACCAGTAAAATAAATGTAAATAATTAAAATACATTTTTCTCCTTACTTTTTTCTGCCTTCTATTTATGTTACTTAAATGACTTACATCACTTCCTACTATCGTTTTCCCACTGTTCCTTTTGTGAGTACTACACTCCATACTTCCTCCTCTATCATTCCATAACCACATGGACACTCAGCAATGAGAACACAGGCTCCTGGCTCAACAAGCCCGATGTGTTAGGATTCCATTCGATGAACGCGAATTCTAGTTGGCAAACTGTAGGGAATAATGAGTTCCTAATCAATTCAACCTACTAAACAACAAACAGAAACAACAAACAGAAACAACAAACGGTACTTCTCACTTAATAATAATTTTTTCACTTTCATCTACCCTATTGGCCTGCATTTCTATGCTAAATATTTTTATTCTCTCTGCTTCTAGAATAAGTCAATTGGAAATGGAGTAGTTGATCTTCTTCCACCATTTACTATTGCACATAATTGTGGAAGAATCTTTTTTTGCCAATTTCCTCTTCGTAACATATGCTTCCATAACCAACTTATTGTCATTCTGCATGGCAAAAAAATTCGTTTTTGAAACTTCATATTCATGTTGTTCAAATAATAACATCCATATTTATCGACCTACCGCTCCATAACAACTACTTAACCCTTTTGTAGATCAAACTGAAGTTAGCACCCGCTTCAGATCTAATATCAAGTCTTACAATAATGCTTTTGCTTTTACATTAACGAATGCTAACGAGGATCATAATTTGGTTAATGGAACAAATGGAGTTTATTCGTACCATGCTCAGGGTTTTATGTGTCACCGTATTGAAAGTGCATTACCTATAGATGGAACCAGACCACGATATTTATAGCCGTACTGTTAACGATATCTTTCGTCAACACCGGAGATAAGTCGATGGGAATGGACCTAATGGGAAAATAAGTTGTTTATCCTACATGAGATCACTATCCCCAGGTATTAGGACCAAACTCACCAAGAAATCCAAACTCATAGATAAGACTTAAGCTTGTAGGAAGGATTTAAACCGACAAAAAAGGGGTGATTTTTCCAATAATAGGTTTAGATTTAGACAAAAATCCATGCATATATATGGAGAAAACCGTAAATTGTAACTACTATAGCTGGAATTAGTATGATAAACTCACAGAAAATACCGTAGGTGTAGATTTGCACTTTATTAACCTTTGTATTTGTGTACATGAACATAATCGATGAGATCCTCAAATTGATCTCAATACTAGGGTTTTAGGAGGAAGAGTACAAGAATTAGAGTCAGTTTCCTCTAATGTGACCCCTGGGGTCCTATTTATAGGGAACTTGGAGCCCCTTCCGCTGTTGGGCCATTGGGCCTTCAGGAGCCTTTGTCGGCCGCCTTTTTCCTTGGTCTTGGATGTTTTTGCTTCTGGCCGCTTTGTGGTGCTAACTATAACTTTCACAATGAAGGTTTAGGCTAATCAAGAGCCTCTTTGAGCTTGATATGTGCTTGTTGTTGTAGCAGCTCTCTGGAAGGTATTTTAAGTTTTCAGTTATATGCTTTCGGTAATAGATTTTCGGATATAGGCTTCCGGTTTTCCCATGTATACTTAGAGGAGCCTGCCCTCATTATGTACGTGGATAGCTGTCTGTTCGGAATCGCTGTTGGTATTTGTGCTAAGTAGACTAGTGTGGATAGCTTGTATCCCTTCAGGGGTTCCGAACTGAATTATGGTAGGATTTCCAGGTGTAGCCTAATCCTCCAGAAGGTTGCTCTAGGTGATTGGTCTGTTGTTCATTTATACGACCTCTCATCATTTATGCAGTGGGTGTTTCGGAAGTTGGTTCTAGATAATCTTTGTGTATTCCAGGCTTGATGCTCTTGGCGTTTTAGCCTCCTGATGTATCGGCATTAGGCAGATTAATACTGAAGGTCCTTTCGGACGTTAACTGACGAAGCTCTTGCCTTCATCTTTCTGGGTTTCTGACCTAGATGGCCTTTTGCTGTAGAACCCCCTGCCGGGTTGACGTTGTTGGAAGGATCCTGTTGGTCTGATCTTGTAGGATAGATCCTATTGGTTAGATCCCATAGGCTTTTATGATTTTTTTTCTCCTAGGAATGTCTTAGTTGATATGGCTTTCGGACCATTTCTCCTTACTCTTGACTCCTCCTAGTATTTGAGCCTGCTTTTTGAAGGATTCCCTTGAGCTTGCGGTCATCCGATACCCCTTCACCGTCAACCTATTTCATTGTTAATTTTGGTAGTAATATTTTCCCCCTAGTGATGGGGTATTTTCAACTTTGAAAGTCAAACTCTTGTCTTTTTCGAAGTGTCATATCTGAGTCTTTTGATCTCCCTTGATCGGAAATGTTGATTGGTCTTCGTTTGTATAGTGGAGATTTGGGTAAATTTCTTTGCATAATTACCGTCGCTTCTTCTTCACTTTTTTTACCTGCAACATTAATTCTTCGAACCAGATTATTTGTTCATTAAAGACTTGAAGCTTATTTTGGGAATCTTATCACCCGATTCTCTGATAAATATTTTTGTTTTAATCTTTAATTTAGGAATTAAATCGTTTTGCCCAAATTTGCTAGGGTTTTGCATGTCGGATATAAGTGGTTCAAATGTTAATGCCCTGGATTGACAATTCATAGCGAGCTACTCATATGCCCTTGGTGGTGACTTATAGTAACGGGAACAGTGCCTAGTACCATCCAGGTCTTTGGTGGTGACTTATAGTTGTCTGGTTATGGCCCAATTGCTATCTTTTCTTCTGAATTCTCTTAGCGTTAACCTTAAGAGAAGATGACCCTGTCATTACCAGGGGATTGATCGTTTTTGACTAAGGTGACATTAGTTATGTATCTTATCTAGACTAGTATTTAGAGTTATCCCAACATTCACCATTTTGACTATCTATTGCTAGTAGATTTACATGTTATCACCCCTTAGTGTTCTAAGGAATAAGATATGAATTTTATGTGTTCATGGAATTATATCGCCTGGCAGCACTATGTCTGATAAAAGGAGTCCTAGTCCATCGCCAACTGGTGCTTGTGGCATTTATCGGAGGAGGAAATCTTTCATCTTGAAGAAGACTTTGATTACTTCTCAAGATGAAGTAAACTCCATTCTGGCCAGCTTTGGAATAGATAATGTGGAGGCTATCCTTGCTACTTATTGTGATGACATCATGAATCCTCCTGAAGGATATATCGATTACTCAGTTGCACGTATCTGGCATGGAGTTTTCTTTTCTTTTCCATCCTTCATGTTTTGACTTCAATAGGACTTGGAGATTACACCCATTCAACTCTTACCAAGCACTTACACGCTGCTTTTATGTCTTGAAGTACTTGCTCTTGAATCGGGTCAGGCTTCTCTTACTCCTAACCTTATTCAACACCTGATGCGTTTTTCAAGAGGTGCCAACTTCCCTATATTCCATGCTACCCCTTCTTGGAAGATTGCTAATAACGGTATGGGTAAGGCTATATCTTGGGAAGATCAGTTCTTCTTCATCAGATGCCCTGTCAGTATTTCAGGCAAATTTGCTGATTGTGGTGAATCCTCTAACCCTTTGTGAATGACTATTTTTTAATCTATGACTTATCTTTAATCATTTTCTTTCAGATCCTGCTTCTAAGAGACTGCCTTTAACCGAAATCAAATCCCGTGTATCTAAGCTCATTTTGAAGCTACTCGAAAAGCCGCTAAGTCGGTCTGCTCTATTAACCAAGGATACATTGCATCTCTATGGTCTCCTTCCTAACGGACATAAGGTCTTGGGGCATCCGCCTATTCGTCTTCCAGGCTCTAAGCGTTTATTGTTATGCTCAGAGGTGTTTGCCTCCTATACTCTCTTATTTCCTGGTATGTTTTGTTGATTCGATAGTTTCTTTATCCAGGTCTCTTTAGTACCCCGACTCCGCTTTCTTGAATCTTTCATTGGTTATTCGTTTGACTAAGAGTTTCATCTTCGGAAGTATCTACCCTTAGTAATGTTTTGAATCGATCTACTGTTGTCGCTGTTAAGAGGTTGGCTGAGTTGCCTGTTGACCCGCTAGCTAAGAGACTAAAGTTTTATTTTCCTGCCTTTATGACTTCCGGGGGTGCTTGCGGTAGAAAAACAGGAGGTAGTGTTTTTCCATCGTCTATTTCAAGTAAATCAGGAGCGGGTGCAGATGTCACGCCGCGTATTCCAACTTTTCAGTCTGCTGAGCCTTCGAGGCCTCTTGACTCTTCAACATAAGCTTGTTCTTTCTGGTCCAGAATTTTCTGACATCTCGTTACCCTCCTTTTCTTCAAACACGACGGATTTCTATCAGCATTTGATTATCCGACAGCTTAAGGTACAAAATTTTCTTTTCAATCTAGACTTTCAATTTGTTGGGACTTTGTACTGAATGCTTCTGATTTCCCAATTTATCAAGGGATGGCACTTGTCTAAGCCAATTCCTTCTTCCTCTGCCATTGAAATTGTTCAGCTTCGAGAAACAAATGAAGATTTGAGCGATGAATTTGAGAGGTTGACAGCTTCTTTGGAACACGCCAAGGCGACTTTAGAGAAAGAAAGGCAGGCTAGCGACGTAATCCCTGACAAAGTGTCGGCCTTAGAACATCAGATAGCGGAAGATGTGGTTACTCATGCTGATGAGCTTCAGAAGAGGGATGAGAAGCTTTCACGAGCTGCGCAGATAATCTATGTAACTGAAGATAGGATTTCCAACTTCTTGCAAGTTCATCTTCCACAGATTAAGTCAAACTATTATGAAGATGCGTTATTTCACCTTCTCTCCGATAACCTTCAAAGTTTTTCTGAGCTTCAAACCACCGAAGTTCCCCCTTTCGTCAAGGATCGAGTTATGGAAAGGATTAAGTTGGGCAAACAAGGCGTTGAGATATCGTGGAGGAGTGAATCTAAAGTCGAGGACCTTTTATATATTGACAATCTTCCGGATGATTTCGGTAAAGAAGGGAAGACTTTTGCTTTTGTTGGCAATGATGGGGAGAATGACGACAATGGTTCCGGAGGTAGTGGCCGCCAGGACAAACAAGTTGTCTACGATTCTGAATCATCATCGCTTAAAGAAGGTGGCCCCTCTGGTCTTTCGGGAGGAGATAAATCTGTTGGTCCTGAAGCACCTTTTCCTCGGGTATAATTCTTGCTCCAGCAGCGTTTTTCTCCTTCCCTAAATATTTGAATATAACTAGTCTCCTGTTATTACAATAGACAAAAGAAAAGTTGTTTCCTACCTTAAGCAGAGTTAGATAACAAATAGAAGGATTAAAACTGCCATTACGTAGAGTAAGGGGCACATTTCTAAGCTTGATTCAGCGATCTATGCAACAATTGTAAGGAGTTCCCTTTACTACATGTGAAGGCTGATACACTTATTTGTATCATGACAGAATTTTGTTTATTATGAAGATGCATTACGTATGATTTGTAGACTGAAAAAAGGAGTTTTGAATGACATCTACTCACGCTTTCATGAAAAAGCGTTTTCTTGTGGAATTTAAGAGTGCTTATGTTGTATTCCCTCAGCTCTCTTTTAACTTTCTGAGCGTAGATCGTGACGTAATACTAAAGAGCTTTAGGGTTAAACATGCCGAGATGTTATGTAAACAATAAATGTATTAATCAAGTGATAGTGATCTTTTTGTAATTCCCTTTTTACCTGTGTGCCATGGTCGATTGGTTTCGGATTTAACTTACGCAAAGTTATATAAGAAAAAGGTTTTATTCTTGCAAATTGAAAAGAAAAATATAATTGTGACTATTTTCTTGTGTGTTTATGGGTAAGTTGACCGTCGTGAGACCCTTCAGTCTTCGAGCGAACTGGTGCCGGCAAAAGAGATTCCTTCTATGTCTCAAGAGAGGAAGATTCTACACTAGAATTTATCCATTAAACAGTTAACTAAGAGAATGAATGCTTTGAAAGGCCAATTAGAAGAGAGAGAGATAGGACTATTATTGGATTGAGGGCATACATAAATACCACACCCTCGATTGAGTTTGAGGATGAATTGAGGAGTTTACGTCAACGTATTGTCAACTTAGAAATTGATGTCGATACAAAGTGCAAGACATGGGAATATTGCTTCAAGAATATTCCCATAACGATGGGATCTTTATCTTTTGCAATTGCATCTGCTCGCAAGTCCCCTGCCCTTCAGAAGTATTATTACTTGAACAACCTTCCTCTTGGGATAAAGGAATCAGTCATTTATGAGTGGTGCAAAAGAGTGGAGGCCGAGATGAAGGGGACTTATGACGCTAAATTAATTAAGGATTTTCATGATTGTGTCGTTAGGTATGATGATCAAATTAGGTGCTTACAAGAAGAAAGGCATGATTTGCGCGTGAATGTTTATGAGTTAGAGAAAGAAAACAAATCCCTTAGAGCTATGTGTAGTGCTTATAACAGGGCATTGAAGCTTCAGATCAAACCCTCTAACCATCTTGATGAAACGAGTAGAAAAGTGTGGAAGCTAAATAAGTTACTAAGCATCGCACTTCATCATGCCATTAATCCTCCTTTACCTGAGCATGGAATGGACCTAGATATTTGATGGTTTTTTGTAATAGTGATATGTGATTATACCTCTATTTGGACTATTGGGAATGTAGCTTTTGTGAAATGAAATTATGTATTGGCAATGTCTATAATGTAAATAGCTGTAGATATGAGATATGAATAACAATTACTCGCATATAAATGGCTTAAGAAGTTTCTCTGGATAAGAAAAGAGATAACCCTTTTATTCAGAATTATTTTGATGATGGGAATCTTGTTTCCTTCCAAGTTTTGTTTTGTGGCCTTTTTCTCGTGAGCAGATATATGGCTATTCCAATTCGAGACAGTCACTTCAGAGCTCTCCTGTTGGTCAATTATCACCTTTCAGATCCATTTTAAGTCAGGATCATTCAGACTTAGGTATTAGTGTAAGACCGGAAATTTTCTTCCAATGCTTGATGCAATCCGAAGCAACCCAGGTTTGGATTATTCAGAGTAGGAGGCCGGGTACCCGCTTCCAGTCTTTATTAAGGGCCGAGTCGACTTTGGCTTGGGTATGATATAGAGAATCCGAATCAACCTTGTTCAGTTAATTAGAGATCGGGTATTGGAAATCCGCTTCCGGTATTAATGGAAGTTCTGAACTGACCCTCATTCGGGTAATTGGGAATCGAAGACCAAAAATCCCCTTTTGGCATTTGTGAAGAGCCGAATCAACCCAGATTCGGGAATTTAAAGTTTGAATACCGGAAACCCCTTCCGACATTTGTGAAGAGCCGAATCAACCCAGATTATGATATTTAAAGTTTGAAGACCGGAAACCCCTTTCGGCATTTGTGAAGAGCCGAATCTACCCAGATTCGGGTATTTAAAGTATGAAGAGCGGAAACAATCTCTGGGCATGTGCGTCCGGTGTGCTTGGCTAGATTATCCACAAGCAAGTCCCAAGGACTTACCGAACCTCCCTCTAGGAGGTGCCTTATCCTGACCATCATAGGTGATGATAAGTTCTTAGAAACTTAGACGGGGCCATCGTAGGCACAAAACTAAGGTTTACTCTTTGGATGCTCTATACTGACCATCGTAGGTACTGATAGAGGTTTACATGTCACCCCCTTCTGAGGGGTTCCCTATCCTGACCATCGTAGGTGATGATAGTGGTTTGCGCTCCCTTCTGTGGGTAACGCGGAGCATAGGCAGAGGTAAGATGTGCTCTTTTATGAGCAAAGGTAGGACATGCTTAGCTCTAACATAGGAAGGCATACTCTTCTATGAGCAGAGGTAGGGCGTGTTAATTTTAGATACACCGCCATGACCATTTCTGGTGTGAAATGGAGACTTACGCTTTTGATGCTTTAACCTAGCTCCCTTTGATTTGGGCATGGAAAAAGACTAACACACCACCCCCTACGGCGGATGCCTCGCCCTGACCAATTTGGTGATGACAAGGTTTTATTTTTCTTTTATCTATTTGTGGCTTGGCTTGTCCTTGGTCATTCTGAGTTTATGGAGATTTCCTTCTTTGCAATCAGATAGATAACCTTTTTTTAGATGATTTTTCCAGCTTAACTACTTATGCTTTCTTTGCATATTTTTGTAGCTTTTCTTGGCTTAAGAAGTTGATGACCATTCCCTCTAAAACTCTATAATGGTTTGTTTCTGTCCGTTTACCATATGGTAGTAGCAATACGACTCTTCCCTTTTAGCTTCGTTTTTGGGTTTCTTCTTTAACGATGGGAAAAAGTTCAACTCGTGCCTAGTTAGGAAGTAGATGCCCTCGATTGACGTTGTGAGCTTACATCTTTTTGGCAACCTTGACTCAAAAGCCCTTTTTCGTTGTTGCATTTTGGTCCTTTTATCACTTGGTTTTGTCACTTCTTCGTTCCTAAACTTACTTTTAACTGCCTTTCGACATGGGGGTATATCTTTATTAGACCTTTTTTTGGTAAGAGGAGTGGAAGCCTTCTCAACTCTTTGTTCGAATATGGTTCCCCTAGTCTATGCTTGGACAGCTTCTTTGATATGGAGAAAGGTGTTATATCTTTCCATCAAGGACTGACTTAGGGCAAAAATTGTAGTCGGTCCTAAGTGGAAGGGGTTAATGCTCCATCGATCAAGGTCATATGGTTCTACATCCTTCCCTTTCTCTTGAATATGCAGGGTTTCTAATCTGAATCTTTCGGTTGCCCACGGCTGGCCAATACTTGTCCCAACCATGGGAAACCCATTAGTACCTGATAGAGACATTATATTCATAATGTTCGCCTCTTCAAGGTTTAGTCCAATTCGGGATGGAATAGCACAGGTGGATGTGTAGAAAGGTTAACCACAAGGTCGGAGTTCTTCTAGCGCCAAAATGTTAACGATATTTTCCGTCAACAACGGAGATAGATCGATGGGAATGGACCTAAGGGGCAAATAGGCTGTTTATCCTACGTGAGTTTGAATTAGATCACTCTCCCTAGGTATCAGTACCAAACTCACCAAGAAATCCAAACTCGTAGATAGGACCTAAGTTTGCAGGAAGGATTTAAACCGATAAAGGGTGGTGATTTCTCCGATCATAGGTTTAGATTCGGTCAAGAATCCATACATATATAGGGAGCAAATAGTAAACCGTAACAAGAACAGCTAGAATTAGTATGATAAACTCACAAAAAATACCATAGGTGTAGATTTTCTCTTTATTAACCTTTGTCTTTGTGTACATGAACATAATCAATGAAATCCTCAAACTGATTTCAATACTAGGGCTTTAAGAGGAAGAGTACAAGAATTAGCATCAGTTTCCTCTAACGTGACCCCTGGGGTCCTATTTATAGAGAATTTGGAGCCTCTTCCGCTGTTGGGCCGTGGGCCTTTAGGAGCCTTTATCGACCTCCTTTTTCCTTGGTCTCGGATGTTTTTGCTTCTAGCTGCTTTGTGGTGCTAACTATAGCTTTCACAATGAAGGTTTTGGCTAATCGAGAGCCTCTTTGAGCTTGATATGTGCTTGTTCTTGTAGCTCTCTGGAAGGTATTTTGAGTTTCCGGTTGTATGCTCTCGGTCATAGATTTTCAGATATAGGCTTCCGGTTTTCCCGTGAATACTTAGAGGAGCCTGCCCTCATTATGTATGTGGATAGCTGCCGGTTCGGAATCGTTGTCAGTGTCTGTGCTAAGTAGACTAGTGTGGATTGGATAGCTTGTATCCCTTCCATGGTTCCGAACTGCTTTTTGGTGGGATTTCCAAGTGTAGCCTGATCCTACAGAATGTTGCTCTAGGTGACTGGTTTGTTGTTCATCAATACGACCTCTCAGCATTTATGTGGGTGTTTCGGAAACTGGTTCTGGATAATCTTTGTGTACTCCTGGCTTGATGCTCTTGGTGTTTTAGCCTCCTGACAAATCGGCATTTGGCAGATTAATACTGAAGGTCCTTTCGGACCTCAAGTGACGAAGCTCTTGCCTTCATCTTTCTGGGTTTCTGACCTGGATTGCCTTTCGCTGCAGAACCCTCTACCGGGTTGACGTTGTTGGAAGGATCATGCCGGTCTGACCTTGTCAGATAGATCCTGCCGGTTAGATCCCATAGGCACCTGGATTTCCTTTCGCTGCAGAACCCTCTACCGGGTTGATGTTGTTGGAAGGATCCAGCCGGTCTGACCTTGTCAGATAGATCCTGCCGGTTAGATCCCATAGGCTTTTATGATTTTTCTCCAAGGAAAGTCTCGGTTAATACAACTTTCAAGCCTTTTCTCCTTACTCTTGACTCCTCCTAATATTTGACCCTGCTTTCTGAAGGATTCCCTTGAGCTTACGGTCATCCGTTACCCCTTCATCGTCAGCCTATGTCATTGTTAATTTTAGTAAGAGCATGTACATTTACGACACTAAGCATGAGACTGAAAATCGACGATTGGATACAGAAATATTAAGACCTGGTACACTTTATATTACAAAGAAAGTTTTGGATACCTTTGACCCATTTGTATCTGTCCTACGTCAGTTAGGACAACATGCTGATATGCACATTTACAGAATTAAAATAAAAGAGATGACGATTTTTCGCCATGTTCATAAATTGCCTACTAATTCACAAGTTGTCGGTATAATTGTAGTTAATGAATCAGACGATTTGCAAGGTAGGGGCATCACTGTCGAAACAAGAAGTGGAAATCTCCAGCGGGTTCCACATACAACTAGATTTTATGACCCGCTGCAGTATCCACTATAACTACCGTACGTTCATCATGGTTGGAATTTGAACTTACACAACAATGGGGACAGTCATATTAGTTGTGCATCTTATTACTCCAATCTTATACACATATACTTATGGTAACGCCATTGCAATCAGTAATGTTTATTCATTACTACAAAAAAAATTGTGCCTAATAGTCGTCCTACACACACTACCTTTTTCCTACCCCATATCGCATACTCGTACCCACTTAATTGTATTTACTGCAAGTTTTTTTACCTCCAATCCTACTGCTAAATCTACTATATTTTACGTTTCACAACATTTTTTTATTTGGTGCAATCACTTACTCTGCATTAGTAAAACAATTAACTTTTGTTTTCGTAGACACGAGCGGAAGAGACATCACTTCTCCTGCTTGATGGACACATTTTTCAACAGTATGCAGTTGATATGCATGTCAAAATTGAAACCATGAGACTGTGGTTTCCCCGTAATAACCAAGATACAATTCAGGGAGTTGTACCAGGGTTTAGAGGATGCCTTGAGTGCAGGCGAATTATGTACGAGTATGTTCTCTTATCACTATCACATCGTGTTATTTTCCTAAATCTTCTAATGTCAACTGATGTTGGTGTCCAAAAAAAAAATCTTCTGTCATCTCATAGTAGTTTTCCACGAGATATGAACCAGCTCTACCAAATGCAATGGCAACAGCAATACAAAGGTATAGAAAACTTGATTTATTTATTATAGTTACCTATAATGCCAAATGGCCTGAAATTACTAATGATTTACTTCCTACACAACAACCGCAAGACATGCTAAATTTAACAAATAGATTTTTTCACGCTAAATTAAAACAATTAAAAAATGATTTATTTAACAAAGGCATTTTAGGTAAAGTTATTGCACATTTACACATTGTTGAATTTCAAAAAAGATGTTTGCCACATTCACATATACGGCTTATTTTAGATGAAAATAATAAGGTTGCTAATCCTGAGGAGTACGATGTTGTGGTTAAAGCTGAAATTCCATGTAAACAATTAGAACCTAATTTATATAAAGCTGCTGTCAAACACATGATTCATCATTCGTGTGGTCATTTCAATCCAAAAGCCATTTGCATGAAAAACGGTGAGTGTAAGAAAGAATTCCCTAAACCTTTTGCTTCTACTACTTTACAAGAAAATGAATCATACCCAATATACAGACCACGTGATAATATGACACAAAATCTAATAATGGAAACTACAATTGACAATGGTTGGGTGGTGTCGTCTAATCCTTATTTATTTCTAAAATTTGACTGCCATATAAATGTTGAAAATTTTTCAAGTATTAAATCAGTAAAATCTCTTTACAAATATGTTTACAAGAGGTCCAACCGCGTATCAGTTGGTGTTTATGCCTCAACCAATGACAACGAGGATGAAATTTCTAAATTTGCTAATGCTCGATGGGTATATGCTATGAAGTCCTTATGGAGAATATTTAATTTTTCGCTTAATAACATTACACCCTCTGTTGTCGGTCTACAAATGCATCTCCCAAACAAACAACTACATTTTTCTTCTTCTGAACAATTACAACATGCATTTACTGATCATACTAGATCCAAAAATATGCTCACTGAATATTTAATAAAAATGTTACTGATGAAGACGAAGGACATTACCTTTATCATGAATTTCCTAAGAAATATTACTAGGAGTCTATACATAAGAACTGGATTCGGAGATAAAATAATCGTAGGGTATTAGGTAGAATTTACACTGTGTGTCCCATAGAAGTTGATTGTTATTTTCTAAGATTGTTGTTAATACATGTTAGAGGACCCTTATCGTTTAATGATTTACTTACCGTCGATGGAGAAAAAATGACATACATTTAAAGAAGCAGTTGAACATAGAGGTTTTTTGAAAAATGATGATGATATTTACGACTGCTTACGGGCTGCTTCTAATACACATATGCATGTTGCACTAAGATAGTTATTCATTATGATTTTAGTTTACTGTGAACCTAATCATGTACAAAAAATATAGGAAGAGTTTTTGTTGTACATGATAGAATATTACCAACATATAACTTCCATTTCTAGTATTACATATTTCATTCATCTTTGTCATTCAAACCTTACTGGCCTACTACAACAATACAACAAACCAGTTTTTGATTATGATTTCCCTTTATAGAATGTTAACGACATTACTATTGCAATTGATCAAGCCTTATTTTAGAAGAAAAATCTATAGAAATAGCACGAGAAGACATAAATCAATGAATTACTTAAATTTACAACAGCAGGAGGCATTTGACATTATCATGAAATCAATACACGACAAGGAAAACTTGAATTTTTTTCATAGACGTCCTAGGCGGGACAAGAAAACATACTTATAACAATCTATTTCATCACAGTCATGAAGTGAAGGCCTAATTTCACTTGCGGTTGCCACTTTGGGAATCGTTACTATAGCATCACCTTGAGGACGAACTACAAGTTCGAATTAAAAATCCCAATTAAACTAGATTCCTCCTCCACCTATCACATTCCCAAACAACCTGATATTTCAAAATTGCTGCGTGAATCAATTGTTATGATATGGGATGAAGCAACAATGGCTCATCGTCATACCTTTGTGGTTTCAGATAAAACACTAGGAGATATAAGTAATACCGGCAAACCTTTTGGTGGTAAAGTCATAATATAAGGAAGTGATTTACATCAATTTTTTCCCATCGCCAGTAATGGTATAAGTGCTCAAACTATTGATGCTTGCATTGTAAGATCATACTTATGGTCATATGTTACGTATTTCACTTAACATAAAATATGTATGCTATTAATGATCCTTTGCATGCTAACTTCGTTTTATGTATTAGAAACGGAGAGGAACCATATGTGCATGAAGACATGTTCAGACTCCCGGATGATATTGTTTTCTCCTAGAGTAACACAAACTCTATTTATACTTTAATTGACCATGTTTTCCCAGCAATTACTGAGACATTATGTGATGCTGAAAATATAACAAACAGAGTCATATTGGCACCAATAAATGATATTGTTGATGACATCAACAACACTGTTATCAACAAGTTTCTAGGGGCTTTTTATACTTACTATTTATTTGATTTGGTTGAAGACGATATAGATAATTCGTATCAGCGAGAATTCCTTAATTCTCTTGCCTCAGGTGGATTACCACCACATAAACTAACTCTTAAAGTTAGATCTTAAATAATACTTCTTAGGAATATTGATCCTAAACTTGGATTATATAATAGCATAAGGTTAATTTTTCATGTGTTTCATCGAAATCTTATTGACGTAGAAATTGCATTCGATCATTTTCATGATACAAGGATTTTTATTCCCTAATACCATTAAGACCTTCAGAAAATGTTAGTATGCCTTTCACTCTAATTAGAAAGCAATTTCCTATTGAATTAGCTTTGCTTTAACGACTAACAAGTCGCAAGGACAAACCATTTCGAACCATTGGTATCTATCATCCACAACATGTTTTCATTCACGATCAATTATATGTAGCTTTATCTAGAGAAATTGGACGTCAAACAACAAAGATTTTAGTACATAAAGGCAAAATCCAATGCAAAGTTGGTACTAATACTATGCAATGCAAACATGAATTAGTGAAGACATTTGTTTTCGTTACAGTCTTGCCCGCACTATTTTTACTCCCTATTACCTATTAACTGCAATATTTTCTTAATTAACCATTTCCATTACGTTGCTGGCTGCACTATTTTAACTCGTTATTACCTGTTAACTGTAATTTAGATCATTTAGCATACAGATAACATTTTTAACTCCCTATCAAATAATTATTTACTTGATGTTGGTCTCAAGCCCAGGAAAAGAGGAAAGGAAATGTTTTCTTTACCTTCCCGAAGCTGAAAATTTCTCTACCTACAAATGTTGAGGTACAAACCTACATTTTTCCAATTAATCTTCTGCTTTTCCTACATACTTGACTTCCTATTGTCTGTTGTAAATCAGAATAAAGGACGTACATAGCTTGAGGAGTATACTTTCATTACATTACATAATGCATTGGCAACAAAAAAACAACTGGATATGCACATGAATGCTAATATGCTTACATAATGGTTTGGCTATCTATATCCCTTTTTTTGTTTTTTGTTTTACCATATCACAATCTCACCTGCTTTGGTTTACATTTTCATAGGGTTGTTTAGATAAGAATGTAGTGTTAGAATTGTCTCGCATGTTGTTAAGGAGGAATGACGGGTTAGAATTAATAGTCCCACATCATGGAATAAATTGAAGGAATTGTGTACGAATATGAGTTGGTAGGCATGTAACAAAAGGAATTCTTCTGTTATATGGGAGTTCTGTGCCAGCTCATATCGTGCAAGGAAGGGGGACTTTGTTCCGACCATCGTTACATAATAGTGGTATCAGAGCCGAAGGTTCGGACTGGGCTATGCAAGCAAGGCAGGGCTCTCAAAAGATACTCGTAGGAAGCGAGTCAAGGAGGAGACTGTTAGGATTACCTCGCATGTTGTTAAGGAGGAATGAGGGTTGTAATTAATAGTCCCACATCATGGATTAAATTGAAGGAATTGTGTATAAATATGAGTTGGTAGGCACGTAACATTAGGGATTCCTTTTGTTATAAGGGAGTTGTGTGTCAGCTCATATGCGTGTAAGGAAGGGGGCTTTGTTCCGACCGTCATTACATAACATGTACAAGTAATCAACTCAAACTTGCCACGTTGTCATGCTTTAATATTTACTAAGTAATAAATATAGGTAAGCGCTTTTTAAACTCCATCCGCTTTCTGATGTTCCCTATTACCTGTTCAATCTTACTATTGTACACTTACCATCATTCTATCATTACAATGGTAATACTGCAGTTTTTACCATCAACTTCCCGGACCTGTTCGATTTTTAAATCAATGAATCAGCAGCCTCCAAGAATGTAAGGAAGCTATAGTTCAAATGATCGACTGTCGTTATGGTTCATATTGGCTTACACTGCCACTGATTGTTTTTCATTTCTATAAATTCTCTGACCATAACTTCAACCTTTTGATATAATTGATTTTTTTTAAAGTTGATTGATTAGAATGTTGTGCTTTATTACATTACAGTTTGCAAAACTCTCAGATCGTGTAAAGAAGCTCTAGGACCTGAAACTTATACAATCTATGCATCATGTACATTATTATTGCATATAATAGTTCTATATATATTACCATTTATACTTTATAGTTGTTCTTCTACTACATTTCCCACATATATAACTTTATACTCGGTTCATATAACATGTAGTCTATATCAGTCTATTGTCCTAAAATTGCGTATATACTACTATTCTATATTACAGTTCCTAAAATTGATATATCATATATATTCCTAAAATTGTATAACAGTACCATTTCTTGAAATTGATATCTCTATGTCTCTGTGTGTTCGTTGGTTGGGTTTTGTTTAGAGAAAATAGGGAAGGGGGTTGGTGTTTGAATGTGTGTGTTTATGAGAACTGATATACGATATATAATAGCTCCTACGATTTGCATATATATATTACTATTGTGCATACATGTTAATGAGAACTGAGTTATACAACTGATATATAAGTTATAGCATTATTTATGCGACACGCTAATCCACATGTCACTTGACCAGGACTTCATTCTGGATTTTGTTATCACACAACTAAGTCATCATGTCTTCCCCTTTTTATCTCCTCATTATATCCATATCTCTCCATTTACCAGCCCAATAACATTTAACTTGAATTTTTGTTACTTATTTTACTACTATAAATATTTATACCCATACTTAATTTTCATTCTACCCTGCTCCTTTCTACTTTATTCATCCGAGTTTTTTTGCACTTCTTCATCCACAATGAGAAAGATACTTCTTCCTTCTCACTGCCACATCCAACTTGTTTGCACTTTATTCAGCTGCACTTATTTATGGAACAACTATTAACTAACATATTGAATAATGCAGCCCAAACTTCTCTACAAACTAAAGATACATTAACCCTTCTGTAGAAATTCTGAAACGAAAAAGCATACGTCTGACAAAGCAACATCAACCTGTCAGCTATGGAAACACCAATAGCTTACCTGATGTCTCACAACAAACTATTCCTCAGTTTTATGTAGAGAACATTAACAACGAAAAACGATTGGTTCATCTTTCACCAACTTCGGCTACTAGCGACAGTTTAAAGAACAATGACGACTTCGATTGGGATGCTTTTATTTGTTCTCCCGATGTGGTATGTTACCAAATTTAAACTACATTAACTTCTCTTATACCCATCATATATTTACTTCATATATTGATACTATAACCAATTTTTTTTAAATCCTCAAATTAAAGAAAGTGATAAGCTTGAAGCAGAGTTTCTTGCACAACGTTTACATTACTCCTCCTCTTGATTTCATCTTCTACACTCGCTTTTTTCCAATTTATTCAATAAAATGTGTACTCAAAATAACAAATTACGATTACTGTGTTTATGTATTCCAACTCAATATAGTTTGCACTGCATTTACTCTGTCTGCAACAATTTTTAATTACATTGCACTGTTCGCCACATTCTTTACACTGTTTGAAACTATGTAATTTTAGGACCAACTACTATAGTAATTTTGCAGTTTAATCACGTTACTCTTACTGCTATTGTAATTACTCCATTTTAACTAAAAATACTTTGCACTGTTTGCATTGATCATGTTACTCCTGCTACTACTATAGTAATTACTTTGTTTCAACCAAATAAAGTTTGCATTATTTGTATTTAGCTCTTAGTCGCTGCCGGTCAGCTGCCTTATTATTGTTTCATCCTCTTCTGCACATACTCTTACTTTACTTCAAGTGTCAACATACACGTCAAAAAGACGTGCCTTCATACTGATATACTATAATATAAAAAATTGAAAAATGTATAATTTGAAAATTATGTAATTGTGAAAACCCCAAACTTCTGTGGTGTGAAAGATAAATGTCATAACATCATAGCAACTGAACAACAGAGTACGTAGTTACAAGATCCACTTAGCAAAAATAGAAAGTCTAAATGAAAGGGAAATAAGTCTCAACTCCATAACGTACATCAAAATACAAAGATGGAATAAAGTCTCTAAAGAAGAAATAAAGATAAAAGAGAGGTCTTCGTCTCTTCCTTCAGCAGTCTCCAATCTAGCACACGTCTCAATACGACCTAAACCTGTTACTTGGCTGCCCGTGTAAAAAGAGGACACCCGAGTTTACAAAGTGAAACAAACTTCGAGTCAGTCATGGGACTGGTATGAGAAATCTTTCTACATTATCTAATAATACGGCGAATCACAGGACCACGCCGCTAACGCGGAACGGGTTTACTCCATTGGATTGCCAGTGCATGATTAAATAAATTTGATACAAAATAACGCAATGACTTTTTGAAAAATGAAATCATTATAAGACTCAAGTCCCATCACACAATGCAACGCAAACCGGAGGATGGAGTTGTTCCTTATAATGATCAAACATGACTTGATACGTATAAAATAATATTTTAATATTACTATTAGTGTCTAATCATTTTAAAATACTTCAAAGTAAATGTATCAATCCTAGACGGCATAACTACCATATACTGTCGCCACATTATAAGTTTACAATCAAGACTGTAATGTCGTATTGGAAATTGGTTTTCTATCAAGAGTCAAGGCTAGGGGCGGTCTCCTTACCGATTCGAGACACTCTAGCAAATGCCTCAGGATCACACCTATGGACAACCCTTGAATATCTGCAGGGCCAGTCCACACCTACGTTAGTGGATTAATTATGCCTGAACACACGTTTCCCGGTCCCTTTGGACCTCCATATGACCACTAACAACCTATAAAACCGAGGTACCTCATAATCCATCATCCACATAAGTAAAAATGTCAGGGTTGGTAGGTCGCTGACATCACTCTAGCTAGAAAGAAACGTGTGCACTCCCTGCGTTCCCTTGTCCCGTTTTACTCTCTACCGGGATGTGAGGCTCGTGAAGTAACGCTATACACAAAAGCTACACCTATACAGACCATGCTTTGATCATCAACCACAAGGCTCTGCTTTTCAAAAAAAACCTTGATCATTTGCATCTTGGCATGCCACATTGACAATTTATGTCATGCTATCGATAACTACTAATATATATCAGGGTGTTAAGTAGAGAACAAATTCTCCACCACCAAACAGACATACACTAATAAAAATCGATTTAATTACATGAAATGAATCCCAACGTCAGACCCGCATCCATTTACAAGTCCGTTCTGGGTCTGAACGAAATCAGAGACACCTGAGAGGTTCTCGCTTATCCGGACAATCAACACATACGTCCGATCAACTACTGCTTCAACCCCTTCCTGGGAGCAAGTCAGTCCAAGGCATTAGTAGTCGTTGTTCATTCGATGTGAAGATAGCCAGTCTTCAATCACCGTCTTCTACAACTTTTATTTAATCATCGTGCAATTATTTGAAATGAGTTGAACTCGGTCTTTTCAAATAATTCTCGCATAATTATTATTTAAATCATTTCATATCGTTAATATTCATTTATAATGACTTATCGCTATTTTTATCTATTTAAAAATAGCCCAAAAGAATAGGACGACGCTTCGGGTCAATGGGCGGCCCTGGCGCTGTTTTTACCGATTTTTAATTTACACATATCTTGAAATCTAACCATCGGATTTTGACAAAATTTATATCATTGGAAAGCTCTTCCCAAAGCGGTCCTAAAGGTTCCGGTTTTGGAAAAATCCAACGGTCGAATCTTTCGGTATGATCGTTTAAAGTTACAATTGCCGATACGCGAACTGCCACGCGCGTTTCGTTTAATTATATATATATATACATATATATATATATATGTATAACATTTGGCGATTTCAACTATAAAAATCCATTCTTTTTATCGCACCTAAAATGACGATAAAGATATCACTTTTAATTTCATTCTTTTTATCACATCTAAAATGGCGATAAAATATCACTTTTAATTTCACCCTTTTTATCGCATCTAAAATGATGATAAAATATCACCTTTAATATCTCTGTTTTTATTTACATCTAAATTATAAATAAAATGTAATTTTTTATTCCTATGTTTTTATTTACATCTAAAATGTAAATAAGATACGCTTTTCTAGTTCATGTGTTTACTTACATCTAAAATGTAAATAAAAATGCAATTTGTAAATTCATGTTTTTATTCACATTTAAAATGTGAATAAAAACATACTTTGTCTAATCATGTTTTTATTCGTGACTAAATTACAAATAAAAGTGTATATTCTTAAATTTATGATTTTATTTGCAACTAGTTTGCAAATAAAAATTCACTTCTTAAAACGGTGTTTTTATTTATATATGAAATGCAAATAAAAATGTACTTTTTATTTTCATATTTTTTATTCACATCTAAAAAAGTGGATAAAAATGTACTTTTACATTTCATGTCTTTTATTGCAACAAATAAGCCAATAAAAGTGTAATTCCTTTCTATGTTTTATTTGCATCTAAAAATGCAAATAAGAAATATAATTCTTTTCTTTATGTTTTGTTTACATTTAAAAAGGCAAACAACATATGTAATTCTTTTTCCATATTTTGTTTGCATCTAAAAATGCAAACAAAAATATGTAATACTTTTTCCATATTTTGTATTTTATTTACACTAAAAAGTAAATAAAAATGTCCCTTTTCTTATATCATGTTTTATTTACACTAAATGTAAATAAAATGTCCTTTTTCTTTTTCATGTTCTATTTACACTAAATGTAAATGAGATGTCCTATTTTCTTTTTTCATGTTCTATTTACACTAAATGTAAATAAAGTATTCTGTTCTTTTACATATCGTATTTACATAATAAATGTAAATCAACGTATTCTTTTTATTTACATAAAAAAAATGTAAACAAAGGTGTCCTTTTTCTAACATGTTTTATTTACATGAAAAATGTAAACAAAATTTTCCCTTCTTCTATTCATGTTTCTAACTTCATATTTTTATTTTCAACTAGATTGTAAATAAAAAGATATGTCTCTTTTTCTTTCTTTCTAGTTTCATATTTTTATTTACAATTAAATTGTAAATAAAAAGAAATGTTTTTTTACATAAACAAAATATAAATAAGGGTATCAACATAAATTTGTCAATAAAAAAAATAATGGTTTTTGTCTAATCATTTTTCTCTATTTTCCACAACGTAAATTTTGGTGTCACAAATACGGTAATTAAAATATAATGGTTTTTGTCTAACCATTTTTCTCTATTTACCACAACGTAAAATATAATGGTTTTTGTCTAACCATTTTTCTCTATTTACCACAACGTAAATTTTGGTGTCACAAATACAGTAATTAAAATATAATGGTTTTTGTCTAACCATTTTTCTCTATTTACCACAACGTAAATTTTTGTGTCACAAATACGGTAATTAAAATATAATGGTTTTTGTCTAACCATTTTTCTCTATCTACCACAACGTAAATTTTGGTGTCACAAATACAGTAATTAAAATATAATGGTTTTTGTCTAACCATTTTTCTCTATTTACCACAACGTAATTTTTAATGTCACAAATAAGGTAATTAAAATATAATGGTTTTTGTCTAACCATTTTTCTCTATTTACCACAACGTAAATTTTGGTGTCACAAATACGGTAATTAAAATTTAATGGTTTTTATCTAACCATTTTTCTCTATTTACCACAATGTAAATTTTGGTGTCACAATTGTCTATTTTTGACAGATCAACATCACATAACAATCACACATCAAGCTCAGCATAGCAGTCACAGAATACTACATCATATGAGTGTTCACAAAAAAAATTCCTTTTTAAAAAGAAAATAAATATAGGATTTCTCACCTTAGTTCAAATTCAGGTCAAAAATTCAAAAGGCTCAGAATTGATTCGTTTCAGTCTAGGAGTGTAGATCCTTGTCGTACGATCACAACGCTTCTGAAATCACGTTATTCTGAGTTAGTATGATCGAGTTATGGATTAAACAAGATTGGTATTATTTTTAGAATTAATTTAATAAAATATTTAAAGTCTAAACCTTCTTCTTCCTTCAACAGATACAAGGCCACCGATAATCCAACTATATTCAATACTAGGGTTCCGATTTTCTCTCAATCCACTCAACTTCGCCTCGATCAGAACATGCCACGCCGGAAAGCTTGGAGTCGCGCACGAATGGCGGTGAAGGGGGGCCACTCGTACGCCTGTAGGGGGAAGGGCGGCGGTGCAAAAATTCGGGTTTTGGAGCACTGTAACTTGGTTTGTGTCGGACTAGGTGGGATCCAACCGTATGAGGTTATAGAGGAGGAAGAGAGCTTCGATATGGTGTGAAGAGTGGAATCCAATTCGCTGTGGATTGGAAGAATTTGAGGAGGGAATTCGAGAGTTTTCTGGCCATGGATTGAAAGAAGAGACGGAGGCTAAGTTTAAAGATTAGGTTTTGGGAATGATTTTCCATTATATTTATAATAATTTAATGTGATTTTTATAAATAAATCCAAACGTTTTAAACCAAACCAATTTCAGTCCAACAGAAGGTGATCCTACCCAATAGCCCCCGTTCCAGATCCAATGGGCTAGGTCCCGTCAGCCCAAACGGCTGTCTGTGGCCTGAATTAATTAATTTAATAATTAAATCCCTTATTAAATTAATCTGTTCGTACAATTAAATTCACCGAGGCCACATACAGACTCAGAAAATTCCAGAAAAAATATATTTGGCTTTGTTATGACGATACGGTCCTAACAAAATTAATTTCGTCGAATTCTGAGATCGTCTGAAAAATGGCTATTTTCCAGTCGATTAAATTTGACTGAATTGAACAAAACACATTTCCTTTCGCCACGCTCACATACTAATTTGAAAAAATTCTAAAAATTGAAACTTAGCAATAATTTGACATTCCGATTCCAACAAAAGTGGTTTCATCGAAAAAGAGGTCGTTTGAAAAATGGCCTTTTATACAGGCTATTAATTATCCTATAGCGACTATTCTGAATATTCAACTGACCATAGCTTTTGATTGTCGCTATGAAATTTCGATTTTTCGGATTCATTAGACAGATATTTATAAACAGATTTAGATATTTTTGGTTTCACTAAAATTCGTTAAGTTTTGAATCCGGTATATTCAGTCAAAGTTCGACTTTGACTTTTCAAACTGCCATGCTAATTCTAATGCCTTTTGGAATTAAAATAAATATATTCGTACTAACTTCGATTAAAATAAATTTTTAATCGTTATTACATAAAATAAATTATTTTAACTTTTTCAATTTCACCGAAATAGCCAAAATAAACTTTTTAAATTGGTTCTGATTTTCTGGGTTGTTACAGTAATATTACTTACCAAAATTACGTAGTCTACGTAAATCAATATAGAGAAGTGATGAAGTAAAAGACATTGCAATGACATCTAAAACTATCGACATCTTTCCAATGTCAATTCTTTAGTGGTTAAAAATAAATTTTATAGGCGAATATTCTTAGTAACATTAATATATATCATTATTTATGTACTATTATTAAAAACTAATTATTTTACTATAATTTTTTTAAGAGACATTAGTAACTATATAATATTATCAACTAAAAGCAATTATCAGTATTAACTGTAAAATATTTTTTGATAATCATTAATCACATAGAATATAACATTTTAATAACCTTATAAGTTATCATTTATTAAAAATTATGTATAAACAATCGTTTATAACAATTATTAAATACAAATCATTATATTTTGATTATAAATTTTACTAACTACTAATTGTTATTATATTATTAACAAATTGCAGACATACAGGGGATCAACACGGAGTCCTCCATTTTGAGTTTTCTCAAAGATTTCCCAACCTACCGTTATTTTTTTTGTAATAAGTTTGTTACAAATTAATATTCACTATGTTTGCAAGGTGTAACAACCCAAATTTTTGAGCATCTGGGTTCAATAAACTATTGGGTGTTTTCTATATTTTAAATTCTTTTTAGAGAATAAAATACGAGTTTGAACCCGTACAATGTTTTAAAACTGAAAATAATAAATTTGAGTTTTCATAATTCATAAGTTTGGGATAAATTTAATGTTCTTAATTTAACAAGTACATTACTCCAAAATGTGTGTAATGAATTATAAATTGTGATTTTAGTGAACATGGGAAATATAAAAAAAAATTATTGAAAAACAATATTCAAATAGAAAATATATATATTCTTAATATTAGTAATAAGTTGTTTGTTGGAATAGGTTAGAAGATTTAAAGTGATAATATGATGTTAAAATTGTTGATCGTTGTTCATAATTAAATTAGTGGCTTTAATTACATTGATAATATTAACGGCTACATTGGTGTTTCAAGAAGATTATTTTCATTATAAAAATTATGAATATTGATTGTAAATCAATATTGTAGTTGTTAATTATTTATTCGAGTTAACTGATTTAATTTATTAAATCAACAAAGAATGCAAACTTGTAGTTAAAATATAAAAATGTTTATAAGATTTAATAATTATGGAACAAACATATTCCTATTTAAGAGGTGCCAAAACTAATATTTGTAGCATTGTCTAAATTGTATTGAGGTTATAATAGTGTGTGAATATGTGTTTTATAAATTAAACCCAATTTAACTAGTGTATTGAAGTGAGTGTGTAAGAAATCATGATTTATTAATAATGTGTGGTACAGTAAAGAGTAAAAATTGTTTATTGGGCCTAAATGGAAGAAGAAATATTTATACAGGAACTTTTACATTTGGGCACGTGAACTTGATTTAAAAAATAAGAATATACACTTGTCCAGGGAGGCTCTTTCGAGAAGTGCGCAGTTTTATCTCAACACTTCTGTCTTCTTCTGTTTTAGGAGGGACGGGGGAGCAAAAATTTCATCCCCAAGGAAAAATCAAATGGAGGGGAAGGCCTTTTCTCCCCAAATCAGGTCTTCCAATTCTAGAAATTTCTCCCTCCTCTAATCACTTACCGCCGAGCCCCTCCATCGTCGTCCACAACCACCACCTGCATCGCTCGAAATCCGAGCTAGGCGTCACCACCGCCTTCGCAACTCCATATCCGGACGCCTCTCGTGATCCACAACGAAGTGCCGCATCATTCCATAGAAGGCCAGTCCATCGCCTGCTCTTCCTTCTTGCTGTTAGAGATGGATCTACTGATATTCTTAATGAATTAGCACTGTGGACCACTTCTCTTTTCTTTACCAAAACAACCGAAACTTCATGGTGACAGTGATGCTCTCTATATGCTTAAACTGATGCTTCTACACAGTACATACAGTATCCTCATATTTTATTTTGTTTATAACTAATGGTAACAAGGAGATGGTGGAAATAGTAAAACAAGGTACTTCAGTTTTTTTTATTGTCTTTTAACTAACGGGTTTTCTGCATTGAAAGTATATCTAACTAGTGTATATTATTAAGATTATGCTTTTTCTAAGCTTTTTATCAATTTCGAAATGCGCCTCAGAATAGTATTTTCAGCATTTCTCATACAATGGTCATTTACCTAATACGATGATGACCAACTTTGAGGTGCGCCTTACTTTTAGTATTGGTACACGGTCTGGCACAACTATGAGTTGTGTGTATATCAAGGGGTTCTCTCTCTATTTTAAGTATGAGATTAATTTAGATCAGATTTCGAAAAGAAAAAAAAAACATGTTTCGTTAGTATTATGTGAAATGTCAATCTTGTTGTGATTCAAGTAATTGAAGGTTTGAAGCATATGCCAGTAACCGTATGTTTTTTTTAATGGTTCTTATAATAATCTGTAAATTATGGATGGGAGTCAAGCTTGTGTTCGCATGTGTGTGCCTTTCTCTCTCCTTGTGTTTATCTGTCAGGTCTCTTATTGATAAAGTATTCCACTTTTGGTACAAAATGAGTTTTATTTTGTAACTGCAGTGCATACTTTTCCCATGTTATTACCAAGAGCAACAAAAAGTAAAGCATTCATTTAATGAATGACACTGAACCATTACATGTTAATGATATGGTGAATGTTGAACTTAAGGGTATAAGTTCTAATCAGCTGCAGTTTTACTGTACAAATGTATAGTTGTACAAATGTATAGTTCTAAATGATGGAATCTCTACATTGGTAAATTCTTGCCATCCTTATTTTAAAGATTGGTCACATGTAAAGATGATAAGAAACAAAAAGAAATAATGGAGAATGAGAAACTTAATGAACCTTCAGACTGCCCGGGATGATTCTTGCAAACAAAAATGGGGTAAAGGATCTAAATTACGATCAATGTCCCTTTCTTTGTGTGGGCTTTTGGATTACAATGACAAAGACAGAGGAGTCTGCTTTTTAGCTGTTTGTATTTGCGGAAGCATTCAACAAAATGCTACAGTATAAAGTTGTTCTGTTGTTCAAAATGCATTGACCAAGAAAAGCTAATGACTTACTCATATGACCTACTAGTTGACGTTAGATTTGTATTTTCGAATTAAACATGTAGCGAAACTATTTGACACAATTTGTTAAGTGTAAAATACTAAAATATCAGTTATGAATTTAGATACATATTCTATAATTAAAGAATTATACTTTACAGTGATATCTGTTGGCAGAATCATACATCTTTCTGTTGTTATAATAATATATGGTTATTCGTTCGTATGTTAGTTGTTCAGACGCAAAGATTTTTGCTCTTAAAGAGGAGCGTGAGAAGATGCATGTGTGCTCAAAATTCGTCAAAAGTTGTAATTTATTAAAATAAATTTATGTATAGATTTACACTCCTTCGCTGTACAAAATATTGCAAACAAATATTTTTGTATAAATAAATTCCGCTGTGAGATATTGATGTTTATTTCTGTCTGTGATTCTGTGTGTTAAATTCCATTTTAAACCCTGTAAGTCAATAACAATCCGTTATTTTGAACGCTTCGAGTTGGTTTAATCACCGATTTGGGGCGGTCAAAATGGCGGGCTGTTACATTTGGTATCAGAGCTATGGTTTATACAAAACTTGGCTTGTTGGGTTTAAAACTCGTAAGGGATAAGGTGGAAATACCCTAGAATGAGCGGAATTGACACTAGAATTGGTTTAGAGAGAGCGCATTTTGGGAAGAGTCAAATATTTTAATGAGGTTTGGAGAAAAGTAAATAAATATTAGTATTTTAAGAGATTTTGAAGATATATGTATATATATTTCGGGGAAAATATTTTCAAAACAAAAGCTTCCTTATTGGAATTCCCATCTGGAAGCCCTTTGCAACGAGAATTTCCAAAGTTTACCATCAAGGAAAATATATAAGTGACTTTAAAAAGGGAGTTTGGTTGAAAATCGAGATAAATAGGTATGGGTTTTTGAGGAAATAGAAACTTAACAAAGCGGAACTCGAACGATGTTCGATTTGAGGATGGTAGTTGAAACAAGAATTGAATCAGTTTTGAAATTGACTTGGATCGATACTTGAAATAAGTAAAAATATCGGAGAAAGATTAAAACAATCTAAAGTGAACTAGTTACTTCTCTTTGACGGATATAGTTTGAATTGAGCATAATTTTCATTGAGAGTTATATGAAATTCTGTATGATGAGAATTTTGAGTAAACGGATTAGTAATGCCAAATGGTATGGGACATTTAGTAATATTTTTCTGATTACTCTCCTGACTTTTCATATGGAACGATTGTTGTCTTGTATTCTCAGTTGGTGCGATTTGCTTCCTTACTATAAAAATTTAAGTAACACAATGTGATATCGGAAGGTTACATTATATTTAAATAATTATTATTGGAAGTATTCATTAATTTCTGAATTGAAATATTTTTGGGACATTTTTAGTTGACATGTATTTACGTCATATGTACGATGATACTTTTATTCTATATCACAACTTGTGTGATTTGATTTGAGAAGTTAAACCACCGCATTTTATGAATAAGCCTATAATAGGCTTGTTCTTATTTACTATTTGTTAATTAGATTGGTGGTTAAATATTGGTTTTGGTTTTTTTGTGTTTAGTGATGAGTTTTGAGCACATATTGCACGATTTAAACTAGTTTTCTGATATACGTATAAATTAAGTTTTCGTTATAGTTTTGAGATTAAAAGGGTTTTATAATTTTAGTTTTCACGCTAAATGGCCTCAAAACAATAGTATAAAGTTATTTTCACAAATATATGGATTTTATTGGTTTCATAAAAGATTTCATAACTTGTTTCGAAATCAAGTATTTTCTTATATATACAAACTACACAATCTTGCACCCTTCAAGATAACGTATTGGATTTTAAACGACATTGTACACTCCGTGGTATGGGACATGGAAATATACGAAGTCGGTTAATTCCAGTATAGTTAAATTGAATCTAATGATCTGGTGTTTTCTATGATTTGGTGCTTTCGATCATTTGGTGTTTTCGATTCTTTCAATTGTGAAGCTGATAAGCAGCTAGTGAACCAGTAGTGAGAACGTGTGGTATGGGACGCATTGTTACCACTACTTGGGTTATTGACTGTGAGTCAGTGATGCATATTGTGTTTGTTGAGCCAGTACTTTGCTTCGGGGGGAAGCCGAGACTCGGGGGGAGTCACGTATACGTATTCACTTGACCGAGGGGATCAAGATACACTCGGCCGGGGTGTCGTAGCGACAGGCGCCTAACTTGAATACGTATAAGTACTGAGCTAAGCTCGGGGCGAGCTATATTATCATGTGATTGCATGTGCATAATTATTTCTAATGGATCCATATGGTGATGATATTTTGTGATTTGATCTATACGATCACATATTGAAGAATGTTGGGTTTTTAATTTACATAAACATTTTGTTATTTCCTATGTTAGAGTGTGATGCTCCTTTCGTGATATTTGACTCATTCGAGTTATATGATGATTTTGATGATTTTCATTTGCACTACAACAGAAATTGTCTTTCATAGCGGCACATAGCCACTATTAATGAATTCTATAGCGGTTCGATAAACGTTATATACCGACATGTTATAAAAAATGCTGAATATTTATAACACTAAAAAAGCCGCTATAAAAGAGCATGGTTTTATAGCACAATATTGTTGCTATAACTAATTTATTCGATAGCGTCTATATGACGCTATTAAATTAACAGTTATAATATTGCTAAATTCTTTTACAGCTCATACATGCCGCTATACAATTCGTAGATACGATAACATCTATTTGTTGTTATTCTTTGATAGTAAGCCTACATTACATTTCCTTTTTATAACGCTTATGTCATATATTTATAACGCTTTTTAAGAGCTATATATATATATATATATATATATAATAACAATCAAATTGAATTTTCATACAATTTAAAGAGCAATGTATGAAAGGAAAAAATATAATAATCAACAAATATAACGTGTATTCATGACAAAATAAAGTATCAACTAACAAAAAATAATTTTAATCCATGAGTTACCAAATTCAATACATATATTTTCAATTCCATAGTGATCATCAAGAATGACAAATCCAGTTGTCATGCCAGCAGTGCTAAATGCTCAAAAAGCTTGCAGCTGCATCCAACTTCCTAGTATATATGATGACGCTAGCTCAGTGCCACCACAACATTCAACTAGTGGTACGTAAGAGGTCCTTGAAGAAAGCCACATATCATCGTCAACGTCAAAAGCTTCACCTGTTGAAGCAAATGTCCTACAAGAATAACTAAAATCAGATTTTTCTAGCTCAATGTGCATTGATGCATTTACTTTCTAAGAGCATTCCCAGTAGCATTTAAAAAAGTGTTTAACTTTAATAAATATGCCTTGTTTTTGACCAACCCAGACCTTCCAATGAAATTGCTACTTTTCCATGTTTTTATAAGGCTTGGCACTGTACCTAAAATAGTCATGCGTGCATCTTGTTTCTAAAAGGAAAAAGGCAGATGCTATAAGGTTTTATGCTCTTTATTGTTAGCTTCAGCAACATGCTATAAGCCAGTTGCTAAAAGGAAAATGTGTTGTGTAGTGGATATGCTCGGTCCCGTCAAGAAAACAGGTAGTTCTGGTTGGAAATAAAAATACCGCGGAGTTCAACGTCATGGTAGCTGCAACATGTGCGTGTTATGATCCTAACAAAATAGTAAGTTTTCAACCTTAAGATATATTATCCTCTATTTATTTATATATACATCATTACATACTGGTTGAAATGAAATTGGTCGGGTTAAAACTTAAAACAGTTGTTGTTCCCCTAACTTGAAAACAAATGTTCTAATAACTTAGCAAGTAATATATTTGAAACATATATGTAGGTCATACAAATAGATCCGAACAACGAAGAAGATATCGAGTTTTGGTAGAAGAATAATCGAAATATAGCACAAATGGAAAAAGGGAGTCTTATCGATAAAGCAGTGGTTACAACAAATAAACATTATCTGGATCATTTTCACGTTAGATCCAACCTTTTGCTTTCACATGTTTGTTACTATGTTTCGCTAATCATGCGTAATGTGTAATGGTGTCCTACTGTATATATTATGTCTGGAGTTTCCCTTTCCTATGGGGAGAAGATGGCATTTATAGATTTAATTTTGTATTCTTTTACTGCCCAGGTTAGGGTGTTATTGTTATGACTTTGATAATGTGTAAAGTGTGTTTTCATGTCGATAAGCTAAAATAACATATAAGAGGGGTGGCTATTTAGACAAATTAGACATAGAATCTCAATCGTTGGACTATTTTAGGGTGTTATGTGAGAACTATTGTTTTCAAACTGATGATTACAAATGCAATAATATGGCTTTTGCCTTTCTTGTTTCAGTTAGTGATCCCTAAACTAAAGAGATGGAATATTTACTATTTAAGTATTTCACACAAAAGTTTCAGTATTAACGTAAATGCTTCCATTATTGGTGAATCCAATATTCGGTTCGTTTATACAACCAATTCCGCCTCTTAAGTGCTTGACTTAAACGTGTTAATGGGAAGCAACGCAAGCATCCAAAATCATATGTCTGAGATAAAAAGCATAAGTCCTAATCGAAGCAAAATGGGAAGAACAGAAACCTAACCAGCCCAATCAATATCAATCGACAGAAAAGAAAAAGTAATAGGCACTTATATCATCAGAAGATCTAGCAATCAGGCATCTTATTACACCGTCACCAAGTCGATTGAAGTTTGCAACGACTGGCATGTACATGTATATTAAGGTACTTTTACACAAGGCAGTAAATACTAAGCACATACAAGATATGATGGCTTCTTATTACTAAACCATAAATAATATTATTTTTACTTTCTGCGTAAGCTAAACTTTATACCATAAAAGTGTATACCTGCATTTTTCATGGATGAATCCTCTGCTATGGTCACAAGCGAAGACAGTGAATCGTGCATAATGCACTTTCTGTTTTACATACAATAGATCCCTCCTTGTAACAAGAAGCAGTTTCTAACTATCATCGCCGTCTATGAATACTGCAACAGATCCCATCATCATTACTGGCATTACCCGCCTTCCACATTTTGTATGTTCCTATGCAGATATTAATATTCCATCAGTGTCTTGCTATTTCTATATAAATACTTCCACATGTTGTATTTTCTATATAAAATACCTGCACGTCATCATTAACATTCGATGCGTATTCCTGTAGCATTGTATCAATTTAGATGCCCATTATGGAAATTTTCAAATTGTAAAAGTCAAGCTCTGTTTGCAGAAGCTGTCATGACAGAATGAAGTAATCCAAAGGTTATTCATCTTATATATATATATATACACACTACATAAAAATTTGTATCTTTATAGTAACATGCAGCCAATGGGTAATAACATATTCCATGTATTTGTAAATAACTGAAATGTAATCAAAGCCATCAAGGTCGTGCTCTTGTGTTCCTAAGTCTACATTGCACACAACATTGATATATTAATAACATTGTAGAATATTGACATCTTTTATATCAGCTCATGTAAGATAAAATTCCATTCTAAAATCAAATTTGGTTATCTAAGTTAATATTTTATTCCAAGTTACAAATTAGAAAGATGGCCATTTCATAGAGCAGATTAATTAAAAGTTTATGTCATTTGAACTTCAAAAGGTTAATCGTAAGAAGTGCTAAGATGCAAAAGCATATACACAGTGCATATATAGGTATACACTCTCTAAGACCACAGAATAATACTTACAAAGCGGGTCTTTTAGAAGCTTCTCATTGTTCATTCCAACATCAATCATTACAAGAAGAACATGAAAAATAATAGGATATGATTGGAAAATATTGACATATGAAGAATTAACGTGAAATCTCATTCTTAATCATGCCACAATGCATAAAGTGCTAAATAAATAATCTGGGTATATTTTATCGTAGTATAGGAGGAACCCAATACCTAAATCAATAGTCAGCTAATTATTTTGGAATTTGTTTTCTTTCTTTATGATATGTCTAAAGATAGTTAACACATGTATGAGATTATTTTGGAATTTGTTTTTCCTTCTATATATATGTGTGTGCGCGTCTAATAATATGCCACATGAATTGTTGATTACTCCGTCTTTGTAATCGCAGAGACGTTGACTTTCAAGTGATCGTATTTTAACTTCTTTGACTGTTATACTATGTGAAAGTTCACAAAATTATTAAACAAATTCAAGTACTTCATGGTATGTGATTTATCATATTATTACTCATTTTTTGCATCGAACAGGAGCAGTATTATCAATTTATAGCGTTGAGTGTGACATTCTTCCAAGATATTGGCTGTCTTCTTCTCTTTTAGTTTTGATTTTACCCCACAGGGAGCGTATGCTGGAAATAACTAAACAAAATACTTGAAAACAAACAGTAAAGGGCTCTCTTTACACATGCAATGCTAAAAAATATGATATATATACATGTATAATATATCAGAGTTGATTTCCATACACAAGTGATGGTGCATAACTAATATTCCTTATCAAAATGCACTCGCTGACAGATGAAGCAATAACAAGTTTATAGTTTATATACACATCAAGTCACTTTATAGAACACTGATTGTCGGCTAAGTAATATAAGCATACCTGTAGGCATCCATCCTCACAACCAACAGTCCAAAAGTGAGCATTTCCAGCTAAAACGATAACTCTTCTACTAACTCTATCGGTCCAAAAGGTTTCATTACCCTTTTTGTAGCTAATTTCAGTTTCCTATCAATCCAAAAGCCTTCATCTTGAGCCTCCATATCAACTTCTTTTTATCTCATCAGGATCAACATTTGTTAATCTATGCCCAATTTTCTTTACTTCAAAATGGAAAGTGGCCATAGTACCATCCAGCCTTCATCTTGAGCCTCCATATCTACTTCTTTTTAGCTCATCAGGATCAACATCTGTTAATCTATGCCCAATTTTCTTTACTTCAAAATGGAAAGTGGCCACAGTACCATCTAGCAAGTAAGAAAGCAGTGAATATCCATCAGGACTCCTGTTATGAATAGAAAGGTCACAACCATTTTCAGCTCATTATCTTAATCATAACATACTATAATGGGATCGACTATGCAGCAAAAAAGCAGTGTACACACAACAATGTTCGCAATTGTATGCCAACTTAATGCCAATCATTAATTGTTGCTGCTCCGAAAAGAGTAAAATCTACTTGGCAGTACAAATTAGCAAATTAAGGAGATGGATTTTGTGATGTTGATTATTGATATACAAAAATTAATAATAGGTACAGTGTTTGCCAAGGCTCATAAATCACATAGATTTTTTTCTAACAGTGAAAAAGATATAATGGAAAAACAGAGGCACAGGAAAAAGATTTTAAAGAAAAAAATCAGTTGAATTTACCATGATAAATCAGCAACACTCTATGAGAAAAAATGTTTAGCAACAAAGAGAGGGCGAGCACTTGCAGTAGTCCAAATAGTTATAATTTGGTCTTGACTTCCGATAGCAATTGCATTATATGGCTGTAATTCCTTGGATGCACTTTTCAAGCCACCATTTATCCATCTGGCAGAAGCAGCTTTCCCTCTTTGGTCCTCAGCAGATGCACTCTGAAGTCTAAACATATAGTGGTCAAATTTTACCACTATGATCAGTGCATTGTGATCTAAAAAATCAAAAGTAGCTGACCACTCTCCCCTCTTTAGCACAGGAGCTATGTGTCTAGGTTTCTGAAAGCCATTTGTAGTAGTGATGAAGTGACCACAAGGTTACCACTCAAGTCGTCCGAAAATGTTGAACCTAAGTAGAAATTCACAAAAACATATTACCTAGTTGCATATTACAAGCATCAAGAATCAGGCTTTACAATTAATGGGAATGGTGCATACTGATTTTGTCCAATGTACATCTGTCTTGTTAGCAAGACTTCAATCACTTTTTTTTTGAACAGCATCAACTTCGATTAAATATAGCATTCTGAAGCACTAAACGTAAACCCAAAACTTACAATATAAAACAAATATACATAATGAATTACAGTACCATAAATTTGAAGAATAGGTAACTTAGAATACTTTGTTGTACTAGTCACTGAGAGAACCCTTAAGGTTAGAATAGAGTCCGTAAAATGAGTATTGTCTTAAATTGGAAACTTCATACCAGGAATTAAGAGCTACATGATGTTTATTCGTACCTGAAAAAGCAGTTTGTATACCAATGTTGCAGTCCACTGTGCCACCTTGATTCCGACTTTTGCAACTTGAAGTTCTAATGGCACAGTTTTGTTTATTTAAGCAAACAAAGTTTGATTTTCCAGAACATGATGCACAACAATCTTTTTTCGAATATAAGTTTTGTAACATTCCCTTTTGCAACTCAAGGATCAGAGTGAAACAGGTTACAGCGAAAGAGTTGTTACTTACAAAGATGGGAAGGGATCTACTGCATACTTTCTTACAGCAAATGCTACCATGAAACCACCACTAATCACAGTAGGAGAAGTAGTAGCATTAATTGTAAGCAAAGAGATCTCGTCAAATTTAGGTCTAATAACAGCGACTTGAGCAGAACCTGACAAACTCAACTGACGGTCGCAAGGAGACAACTGAGTCTGATTGAAGAAAAAAGAATCTTTTGAACCAAAAATGAGTCCGATTGTAAAACGATCGAATCTCTGGATCTTGGTGTCTGCATAAGGTTCAAAGATGTGGTTTTTTTTGCCAGCCAGAACGATTTAGGAGCAACATGCTTCAAATATTTGGAGCAACCATCATCAATCATCTAGGAGCAAGATGCTTCAGATTTGCTTTGTACTTCAAGCAGATCAACAAAAATAGAAAATTAGAAGAGTAAAAAAGACAGAAACACTCAAGATTAAGATCCCAACATCGAGCAAGTGACCCACTTTCCGATTTAGGGTAGCGCGCGCGATATCGGAGGTCTGATTTGAAGCACAACAAGCATAAGGACGGGAAAGTAAGGGGTCGGTGGTCGAAAGGAGCTGCTGGTTGAGGATCTGCTTTACGATGGAGAAGTTTGAAAGAAATTGATATTGGAAGCGAAAAAAGGGAATTGAAAAACAATTTAGAGAAGAGGCAGGAATGAATATAATTGTTGGGTAACAGACCCATTACTGAGCCTATTTACGGAATAAAGCAGAATATGCTAAACGATAACGCCATAGAATATTGTGTTATCAATTAGTGTTATGAAAAACAACTTTTCTTGTAGTGTTGATAACACATGGCTATTGCTTGAGATGAGCAATACTATAGCCCGAGGCGGGCTATAATTTACATAATAGCACATGCACGTTATTTATGATGATTTTCATGTTATGATTTGATGTTGGTGATTTTCATTTACTAATACTTGGCCTTGGTTATTGCTCGGGATGAGCAACATTATAGCTTAGGATTGGCTTTGTTATTATGACACGTGTACATTTCTTATGATTTCTTTTAAGAGTTGAGTTTGATGATTTTAACTCGATCGCGATGATCGTGCAGTTACAAAGTGCATTTGGATTTCTAGTCCATCATATAGTGAGATTTCGACGTTTTGGAGCAGAACAAGAAGAGTATATGTGTTGCAATGCGGAAGGATAACCCATATGTTCACTATTTCCTTCCGATCGTTACCTTTTTCTCGAGATTTCTATCATGTTGAGTGTAGTCCAAGCTTTTGTAGTACAGTAGGAATATATCTTATTCCATTGTATTGCATGCGTTTTGTCTTATCCCTTATATCTTATCTTAATGGCATTTTGTCCCTTGTCTTTCTTGGTGGCTTTGTGAGTAAACTAAATTTTTTTCTTAGTCGATAAATAGTGGTTAAACTAATGAAACTAGTTTTGCAAGGAAGATTTTTGGTGTTGTTTTTAGTGAATTGCGGGGACGCATTTCATTTAAGGGGGGAAGTCTATAACAACCCAAATTTTTGAGCATCTGGGTTCAATAAACTATTGGGTGTTTTCTGTATTTTAAATTCTTTTTAGAGAATAAAATATGAGTTTGAACCCGTACAGCGTTTTAAAGCTGAAAATAATAAATTTGAGTTTTCATAATTCATAAGTTTGGGATAAATTTAATATTCCTAATTTATCAAGTACATTACTCCAAAATGTGTGTTATGAATTATAAATTGTGATTTTAGTGAACATGGAAAATATTAAAAAAAATACTAAAAAAATATTCAAATAGAAAATATATATTCTTAATATTAGTAATAAGTTGTTTGTTGGAATAGGTTAGAAGATTTAAAGTGATAATATGATGTTAAATTTGTTGATTGTTGTTCATAATTAAGTTAGTGGCTTTTGTTACATTGATAATATTAATGGCTACATTGGTGTTTCAAGTAGATTATTTTCATTATAAAAATTATGAATATTGTTTGTAAATCAATATTGTAGTTGTTAAATGTTTATTCGAGTTAACTGATTTAATTTATTAAATCAACAAAGAATGCAAACTTGTAGTTAAAATATAAAAATGTTTATAAGATTTAATAATTATGGAACAAACATATTCCTATTTAAGAGGTGCCAAAACTGATATTTGTAGCATTGTCCAAATTGTATTGAGGTTATTATAGTGTGTGAATATGTGTTTTATAAATTAAACCCAATTTAACTAGTGTATTGAAGTGAGTGTGTATGAAATCATGATTTATTAATAATGTGTGATAGAGTAAAGAGTAAAAATTGTTTATTGGGCTTAAATGGAAGAAGAAATATTTATACAGGAACTTTACATTTGGGTACGTGAACTTGATTTAAAAATAGGAATATACACTTGCCCAGGGAGGCTCTTTCGAGAAGTGCGCAGTTTTATCTCGACACTTCTGTCATGTTCTGTTTTAGGAGGGATGGGGGAGCAAAAATTTCATCCCCAAGGAAAAATCAAAATGGAGGGGAAGACCTTTTCTCCCCAAATAGGGTCTTCCAATTCCAGAAATTTCTCCCTCCTCTATTCACTTACCGCCGAGCCCCTCTGTCGTCTTCCGCAACCACCACCTGCAATGCTCGAAATTCGAGTTGTGCACCACCGCCGCCTTCGCAACTCCAGATCCGTACGCCTCTCGTGATCCGCAACAAAGTACCACATCATTCCATAGAAGGCCAGTCCATCGCCTGCTCTTCCTTCTTGCTGTTAGAGATGGATCTACTGATATTCTTAATGAATTAGCACTGTGGACCACTTCTCTTTTCTTTACCAGAACAACCGAAACTTCATGGTGACAGTGATGCTCTCTATATGCTTAAACTGATGCTTCTACACAGTACATAAGGTATCCTCTTATTTTATTTTGTTTATAACTAATGGTAATAAGGAGATGGTGGAAATAGTAAAACAAAGTACTTCAGTTTTTTTTTTACTGTCTTTCAACTAACGGGTTTTCTGCATTAAAAGTATATCTAACTAGTGTATATTATTAAGATTATGCTTTTTCTAAGCTTTTTATCAATTTCGAAATGCGCCTCAAAGATAGTATTTTATGCATTTCTCATACAATGGTCGTTTACCTGATACGATGATGACCAACTTTGAGGTGCGCCTTACTTTTAGTATTGGTACACGGTCTGGCATAACTATGAGTTGTGTGTATATCAAGGGGTTCTCTCTCTGTTTTAAGTATGAGATTAATTTAAATCAGATTACGAAAAGAAAAAAACATGTTTCGTTAGTATTATGTGAAATGTCAATCTTGTTGTGATTCAAGTAGTTGAAGGTTTGAAGCATATGACAGTAACCGTACGTTCTTTTTAATGATTCTTATAATAATCTGTAAATCATGGATGGGAGTCAAGCTTGTGTTCGCATGTGTGTACCTTTCTCTCTCCTTGTGTTTACCTGTCAGGTCTCTTATTGATAAATTATTACACTTTTGGTACAAAATGGGTTTTATTTTGTAACTGCAGTGCATACTTTTCCCATGTTATGACCAAGAGCAACAGAAAGTAAAGCATTCATTTAATGAATGACTCTGAACCATTACATGTTAATGACATGGTGAATGTTGAACTTAAGGGTATAAGTTCTAATCAACTACAGTTTTACTGTACAAATGTATAGTTCTAAATGATGGAATCTCTACATTGGTAAATTCTTGCCATCCTTATTTTAAAGATTGCTCACATGTAAAGATGATAAGAAACAAAAAGAAATAAAGGAGAATGAGAAACTTAATGAACCTTCAGACTGCCCGCGATGATTCTCGCAAACAAAAATGGGGTAAAGGATCTAAATTACGATCAATGTCCCTTTCTTTGTGTAGGCTTTTGGATTACAATGAAAAAGACAGAGGAGTCTACTTTTTAGCTGTTTGTATTTGCGGAAGCATTCCACGAAATGCTACAGTATAAAGTTGATTCTATTGTTCAAAATGCATTGACCAAGAAAAGCTAATGACTTACTCATATGACCTACCAGTTGACGTTAGATTCGTATTTTCGAATTAAACACGTAGCGAAACTATTTGACACAATTTGTTAAGTGTAAAATACTAAAATGTCAGTTATGAATTTAACTACGTATTCTATGATTAAAGAATTATATTTTACAGTGATGTCTGTTGGCAGAATCATACATCTTTCTGTTGTTATAATAATATATGGTTATTCGTTCGTATGTCAGTTGTTCAGACACAAAGAATTTTGCTCTTAAAGAGGAGGGGCGCGAGAAGATGCATGTGCGCTCAAAATTCGTCAAAAGTTGTAATTTATTAAAATAAATTTATGTATAGATTTACACTCCTTCGCCGTACAAAATATTGCAAACAGATATTTTTGTATAAATAAATTCCGCCGTAAGATATTGAGGTTTATTTCTATCTGTGATTCTGTGTTAAATTCCATTTTTTACCCTATAAGCCAATAACAGTCCGTTATTTTGAACGCTTTGGTTTAATCACCGATTTGGGGCGGTCAAAATGGCGGGCTGTTACATTTGGTATCAGAGCTATGGTTTATACAAAACTTGGCGTATTGGGTTTAAAACTCGTAAGGGATAGGGTGGAAGTACGCTAGAATGAGCGGAATTTACACTAGAATTGGTTTAGAGAGAGCGCATTTTGGGAAGAATAAAATATTTTAATGAGATTTGGAGAAAAGTAAATAAATATTATTATTTTAAGAGATTTTGAAGATATATGTATATATATTTCGGGGAAAATATTTTCAAAACAAAAGCTTCCTTATTGGAATTCCCATCTGGAAGCCCTTTGCAACGAGAATTTCCAAAGTTTACCATCAAGGAAAATATATAAGTGATTTTAAAAAGGGAGTTTGGTTGAAAATCGAGATAATAAGTATGGGTTTTTGAGTAAATAGAAACTTGACAAAGCGGAACTCGAACGATGTTCGATTTGAGAATGGTAGTTGAAACAAGAATTGAATCATTTTTGAAATTGACTTCGATCGGTACTTGAAACAAGTAAACATATCGGTGAATGATTAAAACAATCTAAAGTAAACTAGTTACTTCTCTTTGACGCATATAGTTTGAATTGAGCATAATTTTCATTGAGAGTTATATGAAATTCTGTATGATGAGAATTTTGAGTAAACGGATTAGTAATGCCAAATGGTATGGGACATTTAGTAATATTTTTCTGATTACTCTCCTGACTTTTCATATGGAACGATTGTTGTCTTGTATTCTCAGTTGGTGCGATTTGCTTCCTTACTATAAAAATTTAAGTAACACAATGTGATATCGGAAGGTTACATTATATTTAAATAATTATTGTTGGAAGTATTCATTAATTTCTAAATTGAAATATTTTTGGGACATTTCTAGTTGACATGTATTTACGTCATATGTACGATGATACTTTTATTCTATATCACAACTTGTGTGACTTGATTTGATAAGTTAAACCACCACATTTCATGAGTAAGCCTATAATAGGCTTGTTCTTATTTTCTATTTGTTAATTAGATTGGTGGTTAAATATTGGTTTTGGTTTTTATGTATTTAGTGATGAGTTTTGAGCACACATTGCACGATTTAGACTAGTTTTCTGATATACGTATAAATTAAGTTTTTGTTACAGTTTTGAGGTTAAAAGGGTTTTATAATTTTAGTTTTCATGCTAAATGGCCTCAAAACAGTATAAAGTTATTTTCATAAATATATGGATTTTATTGGTTTCATAAAATATTTCATAACTTGTTTTGAAATCAAGTATTTTCTTATATATATATAAACTACACAATCTTGCACCCTTCAAGATAACGTATTGGATTTTAAACGGCATTGTACACTCTGTGGTATGGGACATGGAAATATACGAAGTCGGTTAATTCCAGTATGGTTAGATTGAATCTATTGATCTGGTGTTTTCGATGATTTGGTGCTTTCGATGATTTGGTGTTTTCGATGCTTTTAATTGCGAAGCTGATAAGCAGCTAGTGAACCAGTAGTGAGAACGTGTGGTATGGGACGCACTGTTACCACTACTTGGGTTACTGACTGTGAGTCAGTGACGCATATTGTGTTTGTTGAGCTAGTACTTTGCTTCGGGGGGAAGCCGAGACTCGGGGGGAGTCGCGTATACATATTCACTTGACCGGGGGGATCAAGATACACTCGGCCGGGGGGGGGGGGGGGGTTCGTAGTGACAGGCGCCTAACTTGAATACGTATAAGTACTGAGCTAAGCTCGGGGGGAGCTATATTATCATGTCGTTGCACATGCATAATTATTTCTAATGGATCCACATTGTGACGATATTTTGTGATTTGATCTATACGATCATATATTGAAGATTGTTGGATTTTAAATTTACATAAACATTTTGTTATTTCCTATGTTGGAGTGTGATGCTCCTTTCGTGATATTTGACTCATTCGAGTTATATGATAATTTTGATGATTTTCATTTGATAACATATGGCTATTGCTTGGGATGAGCAATACTATAGCTCGAGATGGGCTATAATTTACTTAATAGCACATGCACGTTATATATGATGATTTTCATGTTATGATTTGATGTTGGTGATTTTCATTTACTAATACTTGGCCTTGGTTATTGCTCGAGATGAGCAACATTATAGCTTGGGATTGGCTTTGTTATTATGACACGTGTACATTTCTTATGATTTCTTTTAAGAGTTGGGTTTGATGATTTTAACTCGATCGTGATGATCGTGCATTTACAAAGTGCCTTTGGATTTCTAGTCCATATTATAGTGAGATTTAGACGTTTTGGAGAAGAACAAGAAGAGTATATGTGTTGCAACGTGGAAGGATAACCCATGTGTTCACTATTTCCTTCCGATTGTTACCTTTTTCTCAAGATTTCTATCATGTTGAGTGTAGTCAATGCTTTTGTAGTACAGTAGGAATATATCTTATTCCATTGAATTGCATGCATGTTGTCTTATCCCTTGTGTCTTATCTTGATGGAATTTTGTCCCTTGTCTTTCTTGGTGGCATTGTGTGTAAATAAATTTTTTCTTAGTCGATAAATAGTGGTTAAACTAATGAAACTAGTTTTGCAAGGAAGATTTTTGGTGTTGTTTATAGTGAATTACGGGGACGCAATTCATTTAAGGGGGGAAGTCTATAACAACCCAAATTTTTGAGCACCTGGGTTCAATAAACTATTGGGTGTTTTCTGTATTTTAAATTCCTTTTAGAGAATAAAATATGAGCTTGAACCTGTACAGCGTTTTAAAACTGAAAATAATAAATTAGAGTTTTCATAATTCATAAGTTTGGGCTAAATTTAATGTTCTTAATTTATCAAGTACATTACTCCAAAATGTGTGTTATGAATTATAAATTGTGATTTTAGTGAACATGGAAAATACAAAAAAATATTCAAATAGAAAATATATATTCTTAATATTAGTAATAAGTTGTTTGTTGGAATAGGTTAGAAGATTCAAAGTGATAATATGATGTTAAATTTGTTGATCGTTGTTCATAATTAAGTTAGTGGCTTTTGTTACATTGATAATATTAATGGCTACATTGGTATTTCAAGTAGATTATTTTCATTATTAAAATTATGAATATTGATTGTAAATCAATATTGTAGTTGTTAAATATTTATTCGAGTTAACTGATTTAATTTATTAAATCAACAAAGAATGCAAACTTGTAGTTAAAATATAATTTTTTTATAAGATTTAATAATTATGGAACAAACATATTCCTACTCAAGAGGTGGCAAAAATGATATTTGTAGCATTGTCTAAATTGTATTGAGGTTATTATAGTGTGTGAATATGTGTTTTATAAATTAAAACCAATTTAACTAGTGTATTGAAGTGAGCATGTTTGAAATCATGATTTATTAATAATGTGTGATACAGTAAAAAGTAAAAATTGTTTATTGGGCCTAAATGGAAGAAGAAATATTTAAACAGGAACTTTACATTCGGGCACGTGAACTTGATTTAAAAATAAGAATATACACTTGTCCAGGGAGGCTTTTTCGAGAAGTGCGCAGTTTTATCTCGAGACTTCTGTCTTGTTCTGTTTTAGGAGGGATGGGGGAGCAAAAATTTCATCCCCAAGGAAAAATCAAAATGGAGGGGAAGGCCTTTTCTCCCCAAATCAGGGTCTTCCAATTCCAGAAATTTCTCCCTACTCTTATTGCTTACCGCCGAGCCCCTCCGTCGTCTTCCGCAACCACCACCTGCATTGCTCGAAATCCGAGCTATGCGCCACCGCTGCCTTCGCAGCTCCAGATCCGGATGCCTCTCGTGATCCGCAACGAAGACCGCATCATTCCATAGAAGGCCAGTCCATCGCCTGCTCTTCCTTCTTGCTATTAGAGATGGATCAACTGATATTCTTAATGAATTAGCATTGTGGATCACTTCTCTTTTCTTTACCAGAACAACTGAAACTACATGGTGACAGTGATGCTCTCTATATGCTTAAACTGATGCTTCTACATAGTACATACTGTATCCTCTTATTTTATTTTATTTATAACTAATGGTAACAAGGAGATGGTGGAAATTGTAAAACAAAGTACTTCATTTTTTTTACTTCTTTCAACTACAGGGTTTTCTGCATCAAAAATATATCAAACTAGTGTATATTATTAAGATTATGACTTTTCTAAGTTTGTTATTAATTTTGAAATGGGCCTCAGGGATAGTATTTTCAGCATTTCTCATACAATGGTCGTTTACCTGATACGATGATGACCAACTTTGAGGTGCACGGTCTGGCACAACTATCAGTTGTGTGTATATCAAGGGGTTCTCTCTCTGTTTTAAGTATGAGATTAATTTAGATCAGATTTCGAAAAAAATGTTTCGTTAGTAATATGTGAAATGTCAATCTTGTTGTGATTCAAGTAGTTGAAGGTTTGAAGCATATGACAGTAACCGTACGTTTTTTTTATGGTTCTTATAATAATATGTAAATTATGGATGGGATTCAAGCTTGTGTTCGCATGTGTGTGCCTTCCTCTCTCCTTGTGTTTATCTGTGAGGTCTCTTATTGATAAATTATTCCACTTTTGGTACAAAATGGGTTTTATTTTGTAACTGCAGTGCATACTTTTCCCATGTTATTACCAAGAGCAACAAAAAGTAAAGCATTCATTTAATGAATGACTCTGAACCATTACATGTTAATGATATGGTGAATGTTGATCTTAAGGGTATAAGTTCTAATCAACTACAGTTTTACTGTACAAATGTATAGTTGTACAAATGTATAGTTCTAAATGATGGAATCTCTACATTGGTAAATTCTTGCCATCCTTATTTTAAAGATTGGTCACATGTAAAGATGATAAGAAACAAAAAGAAATAAAGGAGAATGAGAAACTTAATGAACCTTCAGACTGCCCGGGATGATTCTTGCAAACAAAAATTGGGTAAAGGATCTAAATTACGATTAATGTCCCTTTCTTTGTGTGGCCTTTTGGATTACAATGACAAAGACAGAGGAGTCTACTTTTTAGTTGTTTGTATTTGCGGAAGCATTCAACGAAATGCTACAGTATAAAGTTGATTCAGTTGTTCAAAATGCATTGACCAAGAAAAGCTAATGACTTACTCATATGAAGTCCATTTGACCAACCAGTTGACGTTAGATACATATTTACGAATTAAACACGTAGCGAAACTATTTGACACAATTTGTTAAGTGTAAAATACTGAAATATCAGTTATGGATTTAATTACGAATTCTATAATTAAAGAATTATATTTTACAGTGACGTCTGTTGGCAGAATCATACATCGTTCTGTTGTTATAATAATATATGGTTATTCGTTCGTATGTCAGTTGTTCAGACGCAGAGATTTTTGCTCCTAAAGAGGAGGGGCGCGAGAAGATGCATGTGTGCTCAAAATTCGTCAAAAATTGTAATTTATTAAAATAAATTTATGTATAGATTTACGCTCCGCTGTACAAAATATTGCGAAAGATATTTTTGCATAAATAAATTCCGCTATGAGATATTAATGTTTGTTTCTGTCTGTGATTCTGTGTGTTAAACTCAATTTTAAACCCTGTAAGCCAATAACAATCCGTTATTTTGAATGCTTCGAGTTGGTTTAATAACCGATTTGGGGCGGTCAAAATGGCGGGTTGTTACACAAGGGAATCTAGCTGAAGTGTTTTTTGCAACATGTTGGAAACAAAAGTTATCATAAACAGTATTTTGCAACATTTATAACTGGGAATTGTGACGATCCCATACACCTCCAACACCCAGGTAGTGCGCTGAGGCGTTGCTCGACCGATGTAGAGAAACAATCAAGATTAAAGAAAAGGAACCGACATAGAAAACCTGTTGAATATCTTACGGTGCATAGAATAAAATATTATAGTAACACGTAACTGAATATAAGATAGGTGGGTCAATAAATAGATGGTAAAGAATCATAGACATCATAGTAGCAGATCTAAAATTCGACATATATCAATAGTCATACATGTATATAACCCCCAAGTAAATTGTCTCTAAGTAAACACTACTAAGCCCTAAAGCACTGAACATTAGAAATAAGCTAGGTTCATGGAAATAATACATAAGATAGCCTCTTGCTCTTCTCCTGCTCGGCTACCCGTGATCACCCTTACTTGTCTCTTGTATGCTCATTTAAGAGCACCCAGAGTAATAAAAAAACCATAAAAGCTCAGGTCACACAAAGTCTGATGTGAGTGATACAATCTCAAGTACTAAATAAGCTAATATAATAGATAAGAAAGGTCATAACTGACCTGTCTCTACATCCAAAGGATTAGCATATGTAATAATGTACTCTACTCTAAAGTAACCATACCACTAAGTGTAACAAAATGTGTATGTGATAAGGTAATAACAAACAATCAAGCCTTATTATCCATCATCCATCCTCACATTCACTCACTCAGTGCAGTGGATATGCACGACATCTTTATGATCCCATCATCGGATCAAGGATCATTATAGTCTCGGTTCTTATGTGCTTGATTCCATGCCACTTAGACAGTCAGTAATTAAATTGTCTAGTGACAGTTCTGGGTACCCAGATCATAAGATCTAAGAGCCACCATCACTTTAGGGGCCATCATTGTCTACATGAATGCCCAAGACAATCACCATCTAATGAACATCACCAACATATCCATGATTTGCATGTACACCTAGAGCGTACAAATGTTGTGAAACCCTTTGCACACGCATCTGTATCGAGGCATATCCTTAAAGCTGCTATCATGACTCCCCGAGAATCCTTTTGGTTGGGAATGCCTTAGAAACCATTTTCCGTCATATCCACTAGAATCCTTTAACTCTTTCTAGAAGTTCATGTGATCTTGGATTCACATATCGGAATAAAACAAATCGTATTGGAGTCATTCTTCATGAAGATTGAGTCTTCGTTGGATCCGATGTTGGAGTCGATGAACTAACTTCATAAGCAATCTCTGTATGATCTTTACGGCCTCCTCAAGGAGTCACACCTGCCTCCAACAAGTCCTCCTTAGGGTCGCTTTAGAATATCAAAATGGCAAGGTTAAGGATCAGAACTGACCCCTGCCTTAGGCATTTTCTCCCTTTCCATTTAAGCATGTCGATCCCTCGTGGCTAATCCCTCTGAGCTGATCCCATCACTATCGATTCCTTACTTGAACTTCAGAATTACTCTATCTCCATCAAGGTTGATCCCTCTATGTCGACCCTTCCTTACGTTGATCCCTCCTCTTGTCGATCCCTCACTTAGCAAGGCTTTACTGTGCACTTTGGACGATCTGATCCCTTCCAAAGATTCATATTGATCCCTTTGTTTACATCCATTCCTTGTCCATAACTTGAGTGTACGAACTCCAAACGACTTGAAACTTAGTGGATATTCTTTTGAGGCCTTCCTTGTTGTCCTATAGAAATCACACTTTGATCCAAGATAAGGTCTCAAATACCTATCAACCCCTATTTTAGAACCCACCATTTGACTCTCTATCCCTATTTCATCGGCAATTGTATCCATTCAAGCATTTCTGTGGCAAGTATATATCATATAAAACATCCTCAAACTAGCATTTAGCTAATCAAGTCGAATTAAAGCATTAACAAGAGAAATGGAACATGTTCATGAGGTAGTATTCACAAACATGATTCAAATTTCCCTAAAACTATATATGTGGGATTACATAATTAAATATGATTTATAAGAAATTTTCCATAATTTTAAGAGGCGATTACAGCCTAATACACCTTAATTAGTAAGTGGGAACAATAACTTAATCTCCAAAACCTTGTTTGATCCAAATGAACGATGTTTCACATGATTTCCTAGATGTTTTTAGTAGTCCTTCTCTAGATTTTGTGTTGATTTATGTTAATTCTTCACTATTGATGAGATTTTTGCTAGTTAAAATAAGGATTAATGAGAGATTTACGAGAAGAAAGTATTAATGGGGTTATAATTTTTTTTTTGGGGTTTTGCAATGACTAAGAGATGTTTCTCCTCCCCGTTTTATCCCCACTAGCCCCCAGTCATGAAATGAGTTTTTGACCCACCGCACTAATGACCACTTTTACCCAAAAGGGTTGTCTAAACTTTCCAAAACCTTGATTTAACCATACCTCCCATATGGTAAACTCATATGCTTGATGTTACCACTCTATAGAATGAGAAACCATCATTTGCACCCAATGGAAGTGGTTTTAAGTTTGAGCTTCCTTCCACAAAAGTTATGGGCGAAACAAGTTTCGCCAATAGCAAAATGGTCTCACCGAAATTTCAATCAAAATTGTGTGAAGGTAAGAAATGACCCTAGTAATCATTTCCCAAAGTTATGGAATCATACAACCTCGTGTGTAAATGGTGTAAATATTATAGAATCCTCCGATATATGGAATATGTGTTGTTACACTCTCCTCCCTTTAGAAATTTCTCCCCTGAAATTCCTAAACAAGTTAACAAGGTCATCTCGCATGCCTATCATTCATATTCATCCATGGAAATCAAATTTGCATACATAGTAAACATAATGGAAAATAAATAGTCTGAACCTACACTATCATGTAGGACACCACACAAGGGAAAACTAGTGATAATAAAAATGAAAATAAGATCAATTAATTAAAACCTTACAATGTGAAGAGTTCTAGATATGACATCCTCATGCTCTCCTCGGTTTCCCAAGTGAAATCACTCTCATTTTCGCCTTACTGGAGCTTGACGAGCTTTACTCCGTTCCTTCTAAGTTGCTTCATATCATGCCTAACATTACGAATAGTATTGTTGGTCCCGACAGTTTCCGATACCACCTTGATATCATCAAATTGATCTTCCGTGATAGTTATATCAGAATCATGCATGAACTTCCTTAAATGAGAACCATGAAACACATTGTGCACCATAGCCAACTTCAGAGGTATATCGACTTTATAGGACAAGCTCCCAATTTGTTCAAGGATTGAAAAAGAACCAAACAAACTTTGGGGCCCTCTCCTTTTTCTACCAAACTGAATCACACTCTTCAATGTAGAAATATTAACAAAATCCAAGTCACATGCAGAGAACTCCAAGTCTCTACGTCTCTTATTGGCTTAGCTCTTCTGTCTATCTTGAGTAGTTTTCATCCATTGCGAACAATATCAATCTTCTCAGAGGTCTCTCTAAACATGTCTGGCCCAGGTATCAATTTTTCTCTTGCTTCTAACCAACATGAAGGAGCATTACACGACCTACCATATAGTGATTCATACAGTGCCATAACAATGCTAGACTGATGACCACTATTGTATGCTGACTCCACAAGATGCAAGCGGTGAACCCATGAACCTCCAAGATATAGGATGCAGGCTCATAAGAGATGCTCTAGTATATGATTCACCCTTTCTGTTTTGCCATCGGTTTGAGAGTGATAAGATGTGATGAGATGTAGTTCAGACCTAAAGCTTCCTGTAAGCTTTTCCAAACCCACTAGTAGACAATGGATCTCGATCCCTCACGGTACCTTTTAGTACTCCATGAAATCGTAAAAACCACTTCACCTACAATTCGGTTAACATGGCTTCTTTTTGTTTGACTTGGTAGGTATAAATATGGCACTCTTTGTCAATTAATATAGATGACCCAAATATTATCATACCATGCTCGAATCCTTGGCAAACCATCAATGAAATCCATTGAAACTTGATTACACTTCCAATTGAAAACTTCAAGTGGTTGTAGGAGCCCACTTGGATTTTTCTGCTCGGCTTTAACTAATTGGCAGTTTATGCACTTGGAGATGAATGTCCCAACATCGTTCTTCATTCCCTCTTAACAATAGGCTTGCTTCATATCCTTGTACATCTTGATACTATCGGGATATATGGTCAACTTCAAATAATAACACACTTTAAGTACCTCATCCCATAACCCATTGATGTCAAGCACAATGAATCTTCTATATTTCTTTTGGAAACCATCACAACCAAGTCTGTAGACCCTCTTACCCTCAAGTTTTACTCCAATCTCTACCTTGATAATGATGTTTGTCAATCTAGGATCATGCTTCTGACCAGAACCAAGCCGTTCAACCAAAGTAGTTCTGATTGTCAAACTTGTAAGCATTTTACACTCTAACTCACACTTAAGTTCAAAATCATAGCTGGCAATATACTCTAGCTGCTTCCATTCCAAAAACATAACCCTAAGATGGTATTTCTTCTGCTCAAACCATTTAAACCACATTACCCTTTCTCGAAGTGTATGCAATATAAATTCATAAAGGATAAGAACTCTAACCATCGATGTTGACGAAGGCCAAGATCCTCTTGCGAGAAGAATTACTATATTGATTTATGGTCGGTAAACAACTTGAACCTCTCTCCCAGAAGATAATGCCTCTATATTATTAAAGTAAATACAATCGCCGCTAATTCTAAATCATGGCTAGGACACCTTTTCTTATTGAGGCTTCAGTTGCCGACTAGCGTAGCCTTGGCCCTTGCATTAATACCACACTAGTACCATAAATATCCATGTATGCCATCATCTTATCATTCTTGCTCGGGACAATTAACATATGTGCACATGTAAGCCTTTCCTTTAGACTTATAAATGCGTACTCACATTTCGCATCCCAAGCATTAACCCCGTCAACGATGCTGCTATCTTGGAGCACTCATGAATTAACATATGGTAATATCAAGCCAAACCCAAGAAACTTCTAGCATATATAGCACTCTTGGGTGTAGTTCAATCTTGATCTACTACAACCTCTGCAGGGTCCACGACAATACCTTATTCAAAGATGACATAACCCAAGAATCTTACTTCTCCCCTCCAGAAGTGACATTTAGAAAACTTATCTCTCAATCGATGTTCTCTCAACACCTCCAATACGACCTTTAAATGTTCCTTATATTCTTCCTTTATCCGTGAGTAGATAAGAATATCATCAACAAAAACATGCACAAACTTATTGAGCTGGTCTTTAGAGACACAGCTCGTAAAATCTATGAAGTAAGCAGGTGTGTTGGTCATTCCAAACGACACGAATAACCACTCATAAAAACGAAATGGCATTTGAAACATCATTATGGGTACACCCTCCTTCTCTATTCGTAATTGATGAAATCCCATCATGAGATCCAACTAAGAAAATATCTTCGTACAATGCATGTGATCGTACATGTTGTCTATATACGAGAAGGGGTACTTATTCTTCCTTGTCACTATGTTTAACTCACAGTAATATGCACACAATCTAAGGAAACCATCCTCCAAGGTGAATACAATTGGTGCTTCCCACTCAGGTATACTTCTTTGAATAAACACTTCAAAAGGTTGTTCATTTGGACTTCAAGTGTAACGAACACGGATTTTCGACCCCAAAAATCAACACAAACCTATATCGACTATTCAAGCATCGGAAATATCAGATCATTAATAGAAAGAAGTTTAAGGTGAGAAATAGAAAGAAAGAAAACTAGAATAGAAGAAGATCACAACAGAACAGAATCAGAGTAAACACGAATCTCACATCAGAACGAATAAAATATATTATATAACAACTTTTGAAATAAAAAACTATAATTGTATATACATACCAGTATAACACATAACATCACAGCGGAAATAAACTCTATATATATCTAATGTTAAATCCTCCTGCTCCAAGCTCCTTCAAGTATATCTGTAAAATCCTGACTACTTGACTACCCGTACAAATTTGGACACCCAAGAGTTTATGGAAAACAAAACAAAATAAACTCTCAGTCGGTCATGTGACTGGTGTGAGTAAACTCCAAACACCGGGTTTAACTTTTCCAAATCCTTTTCAAAAGCAATGATAATCGTAAGACCGATCCACACATAAACATGGATGGCTTTTACCTTACGATAGCACAAAACATTTTCTAAAACAATATTATTCTGATATTATAATAGTGCCTAATACAAGTACTTAGAAATCTAGCAGAACGCTTACATCTTACATTCTACATATATAATATACAATCAAAAACCATGGGCTCTTATTGGATAATGAATTTCCAACTATGACAAGGTATGAAACCACCTTCCGATCAGTGTACTCTAGAAGCGATACACTGGAGTTCAACAAGAAAAACATGTAACTCGTCCACGCATGACCGGCCATTCATTTCGCTTGAATGTTCCGAATATATTGTCACCTTACGGTTGGTGTACCAACATAACCGTTCCCGGAAGATACATAATTGAAAGAAGTAACAAATATGAATATTCTCTAGATGGTGACAATATACCCTACTCGGGTGCGACCCACTTAGCCATGCTGTCAGCCCGATTTCTGTCATTTCCCAGTTGATGAGGCTTGAGGTCATAACGTATCTTTTAACAGATCACTCCTTCATTTACTTTGAATGCCACATCGTCATACCCGTCAAATCACAAGTTTATTTCCCCAAAAATACCATGGGTATAAGCTAAGAGAAACGAATTCCTCCGCCACCAACGTAAATACGTTTGAAACGATCAACTTACGTGATCTACCAGATATACTCTGTCAGACATTCGTCCATTCAAGTTGTCCTGGGACTGGACAACCCGAAGGAATTATTCTGTAAATCCATCTTAGGCAATTTCTACCTAGGATCGCCAGAATAAACCTTGCATAAACTCCGTCTTTAATTATCTTCTATATATTTGATTCGAAACGATAATGCCCATACGGAGTGGTTTTCAGATAATAAATCTGATTCCGGTCTTTCCATATTGACAACGGAAATTATCAAAAACTTTGATAGTCGGTGATTTAACTATCAAAAGAAAACATGTGTACAAACAATTATCGTATTTCCAAATGGAAATCTTATCGATCAATCGTCATTTTATTTCCTAATTTCCCAATTATTTCTCGACTCGCTGACCCTCTCACAATTTCTCAGAAAAATATTTCCATTTAATTTGAACTTTTTATTGTCTATATTTCAGAAAATATATCTTATCAATATCAGAAAATATTTCCATTTCTTATCGTGCACAATTACTCTTATCTATCCATTAGTCACTAGTTGTAAATTAGTAAGAGAACAACTCCCTAAGTATTAACCCCGATGTCCGAAACCAACATCAGATCAATACCCAGAAAACCATTCAACTTAACTAGTCTCTAGTTAGTTTCAAATTTCCTTAATTCCATTTAAATCTGCAAACGTTTGCTTTTAAATCATTATTCACTTTAAAACGTGAATATAATTCCTTTACAGAAAACATAACTCATTTTATTAAATCAAATCTTGATTTAAATAATTATTTCCATTACAGTCTTTAAATCTCGTCTATCCAGTTCTTTTCTAAATTCATAGTTTATATTTCATTTCATAAACTTGGTTTATGAGTTATAATAACATATCGGATACATATTTGATTTTTAACTATTCAAAACAAGTATTAGCTATCTCGTAAAATTCTAAATTTATAATATATAATTCCTAAAAACAATTTATTCTATATCACTTGACCTAGTTGAACTCTAATTATAAATCTTTATGGATTTATTCAATTCTATTTATATTCGAACATCGAAATAAATTCATTGTTTACTTTTCAACAAATCCCCAATTTATTTAATAATGATAAATTAAATAATATTATTTATAAACATCGTTTATAAATCAATTCACTTATTTGAATATAATTAAAACAAGTTATTTTATTTTAGCCCAATCGAAATTCCATTTTATTTTAAAAAATAGATTTTCCTTTTTAACAATCCCAAATTCTTTTCCAATATATTCGAATATATTTTTCGGTATTTAAATACCAGTTATTTCAATTCGATGTTATTCAAACACCCCAATCATACAATAATCAACACCAGATTATTTGTCACATCATATAATACAATATATGAAAAACAACAATAATTGTTGAGGAATCCAGTCGGATTCCTCCAGCTTGTTCCCCTGCATCCACAGATGTTAATCAACATTTATTACATATCAATATGAAATAATAAAATAGATAGAACCAGTATTCAACGAACAATTTTTATGTATAACGATATATATTATTCAACCAATTAATTAGCAGTTCATCTAGACAATCAACAAACAACAATCAACCAACATTTATCAATTCTAAAAATACGTTATAAAAATATAACTAGGCAGAGTTAGTGAGATTTACTCACCTTGTCGTTAATTGTTGAATAACGGTCAACGTCGGTCAATTCAATCAGGTGGTTTATCTCTCCACAAATTCAAACGATTTCCAAATCTCTCCAGACCAGCTCCGTTGTGTAGTTTGTGTTCATACGACCCTAACGGATCAAACCGTCGTGATTCTGACAACTTGTGACTGAAATATCGCGTTACAAACTTGTATACTATGTTACATTTAATAAACTAAATTTTTAATTAAACTTTTGGGCTTACCAAATCAACCCGTCCCAACTCCCTTTCACCCGCCTTTGACGGTCCCCTTTCTTTCTCCTCAAAACAAAATGCGTCAACAAATTTTACAGTCCTCCTTCCCATCCTTCACGTAAAAATCTACCCTCTTCTATAATTATCAATAAGATTATTATTATTCCCTTTTGGGCTTTGCCCTTTCTTTATTTTTCTCGGCCCGTCACTTAACAAACCCGCATCCGTTCTCTGTACCGAACTCTCATGTTGTTCTCGGCCATACCGTAAGTGACGCTCATGCGCCACCCTCAATCCGCACGCTCCGGTCATCTCGATGTCATGGAAGTAGCGACATACTTCCGTTCAGCAGTGTACTGATATTTGCTGCGTGATGCCAACTCCCCTGTAACACCAACCATTACCTTATAACAGAGGCTATGTTTCTCTTTAATGAGAAGTGAAAGGCTATGGCTGTACCTATTTCTTAACCGCGAAGTAAAGAAGAAAATATGTTTACTATATCATTCTTGATTACATCCCAGGCGCAAGCGTTGAAGTTGAATTGAGTCGATACGGTGCAACTATCGAAGGAATTTAATTATTGGAAAAATATACGGTATAAGTTAGTATCGTATGTACACAGATCCTCACTTGTTTATCGACAGTTAACGAACGAGTAAGGTGTCAGGATCCCAAAAATATAAAAATATAGACAAAATATCTTATTTTGTGAAGTCCCAAAATAGCTGATTTAGGGTGCAAAACACTTCAAATAAAAAAAAGTTGCATATTTTCAAAAATTAAAAATTACAGTAAAATTCTAAAAATTGAATAATTAAATATATCGTTATGCTTTATAAACGATTCCATAACGACTATTTTAAAATTTGATTTGGACATAACTTAAAATATATAAAGCGAAATCTCCATTTTTCACTTCCATTAGAAAAATACAGTTCAACAGATTCGAACGTTTCTTGTTTCGATGAAATCCGACTTAAAACGAACCATGTATACTCAGTTGAAGTTCAAAACTCAATATTTCGAACTGTCGCGACGTTACGAGCTCGATTATGATTTATATTATAACTAATACGTTCAACTGTCGTTTAAATAATATATTCGTTATTATAACTTGAATATAAACAAAAATAAATATCGTATATTATCCAAATTACACAATACTGCATTTTAACCATTTCCGAACTTTTTCGGAAATTAATCTATTATCCCATTTATTATATATTAATTTAAATATTTAAATACTTGAATTCGAACCATTCTGAATTATCAAACCAATATATATAATAATTGAATAAATTATTAAATTGCTATAAATTATGGGACGTTACATCAAGCTCTCACTGCTCCCTAGGCGCCATCTCCTAAGAGGCATTACTATGGGTCTGGCATCCTTCATCAAGTCGATGTCGAATTCAATTTCTGTATGTGGGGGTCACTTACTTAAAGTTGTTCGGATACTCCAAAGCAACAGATACACTCTACAACTCAACATGCAAAACAATAAGTGAGTATAGAAAACTAGTTATGACCTCATCCCCAGGTAGACAACATAATGCTACCTCCGCCATCATCCGCCTCAATAGTTACCAAAAACTTCTCACAATCCACCACTACTCCGTACCTCTAAAGGCAGTAAACTCCAAGAATGATACTAGAACCAACGAAACCCAAAAAAACAATCACAATAAAAAGTGCATCCATGATTCGATAAGATCAATCCACGACAAACCATACAAAGGTTAGTGCAACCACTATCAGGGTTTGCCACAACCAATGGTTGATCAACAATTTTGGGCTTCACTTCCAATTTATCTACCAAGTCACAAGATATCAAGAAATGGGAAGCCTCGGTATCAAATGAAACTCGAATAGAAACATCCTAAATTGAAAGCATATCTTGGAAAATGACGCCCTTTCCCTTGTCCTTCACCAGTGAGGCACCCGAAGAAGTTGGAACAACATTGGAAACATATGCCTTCACTATTTGCTTTTCCTTAGTGGAGTCGGGGAAGTCCTTCTTGATGTGTCCGACCTTATTACAGACATAACACTTCCTTCCCTCAAGCTTACAGTCCTTGCTATAATGACTCACTTCTCGGTGCTTGAATCATGCAAAACCCTCCTTGATCTTCTTCTTCTATTCGTCCTTGACCTAATTAGGATTTTCCTCTTATTATTCCACTTCTTCTTACCTCCGCTAACCACATGCGACTTTGTCTCCTCCATAGATACAATAACAACTTTGGTCTTTGGATTGGGGTAGAGACTCTTTTGTCGCAAGCTTTCCCACTGATGGCCTCAAAAGTTTCATCAAAATGATTAATGAGCTTCTTCCTCAAGTAGTCTTCCAAGCCACTAATGAATTTCCCGTTCTTCTTTTAGGGAGTGTCGATAAAAGAACCTATACTTCAAAAAAGCATTGAACTCAACAACATACTCGAAGACAATCCTATCTCCTTACTTAAGCTCAGCAAATCACCAAATTTATTCCAACTTCTAGGCCACTAGAATGAATTTCTCACTAAAACAACCTTTGAATTGTTCCCAAGTAATCTGATCCTCAGTAGTAGCATTTGGCATTCTACCGATTCATAGCCCTTCCTTGAAGTTGACGCGAGGCCAACCTCCTATTCATAACATCATCAAGCTCAAGATCTCCAAAGACTCGCTCATAAGTATCAAGCCCATCCTTAACTTCCATAACTAACTGCATTACCTAGATCTACTTACCATTCAGACTGGTACAATCTTTATTGATCTTAGCAAAGTCGGCTCTGGGTACCTGCATTGGTGCACCACCACCTTTAACATCATTAGGAGTAGGCCCTTGAGCATTCCTTAGCATGTCTCTCATGAAAATGGTGAACATGGCCTGAATATTGGGATCATTAGTATTGCTGGCTCCCGAGCCAACTCCTTCCTCAACTCTAGAGATGGAGTTCCTCGCAGTATTCCCTATCTGATGATTCATTATTCAATCTACAAAGAAGAAATCCTACCTAGCATTGCATGTATATAGTGCAAAATCATCCATAAGTACATTTACTAATATATATAGTCTCAAAGCCTAAACGTTAAAAGTATGTGCACTCATATACCACTCCCCAGGTATTCCCGCTTAGGTTAAACAACATAACCTAAGCTCTAATACCAAATGTGACAACTGCCCTACATCCCTGACACCCTAATAGTGCTTTGTGGTGATTTCGACCGATGTAAAGGGACCAACAAGATTAAAGAAAAGGAAGCAACCTAGAAAACCTATCAAATATCTCATAGTGCATGGAACAAAATACAACAGTAATACATGACTGATATAAAATAGGCGAGACAGTAAATAGCTAGTAATGAATCATAGACATTAGAGAAGCAGATCCAAAATAAAACATAGTATAATAGAGTCATACATAGATATAACTCAAAGTAAATTGTCTCTAAGTAAACAATAGTAAGCCCTAAAGTAGTGAACTACGGGAATACATATAGTACACGTAAATAATACATATGATAGCCTTCTGCTGGTCTCCCAATCAGCTACCCATTCTCACCCTTACCGATCTCTTGCACACCCAGAGTAATAACAAGTAAAGCATGAAACCCTAGGTCAGATAAAGTATGGTGTGAGCGATAGTAATCTCAAGTACTAAATAAGATATTATAATAGGTACGAAAAGTCATACTTAACATGTCATTGCATCTAAAGAGTTAGCACATGTTATAACATACTCTACTATAAAGTCATCATATCACTAAGTGTAATAAAATGTGTATGTGATAAGGCTATAACAAATAATCAAACCTAACTATCCATCAACCATCCTTACATTCACTTACTCAGTGCGTTAGATATGCACATCATCTGTATGATCCCATCGTCAGATCAAGGACTATTATAGTTTCCCAATTCTTCTGCACTCGATACCATGCCACTCATACAGTCAGAAAAAATACTAGCTAATGATAGTTATGGGTACTCGGATCACAAGATCTAAGAACCGTTGTTGCTTTAACAACCATCATCGCCCACATGAATTCACAGAGCCATCATTTAGTGTCCTTCAGCCCTTCTTAACAATTCTGTGATTCAATGTTTGCATCTCAGAATAAAGCTAATCATATTATTGTTGTTCATCATGGAGATAAAATCATCGCTAGATCCGGTGTTAAAATTAAAATCGATGGATCAACTGAACAAGTAAGCACCAAATCTCTATGGCCTCCTGAAGGGGTCGCACTTTCCTCCACCGTGTCCTTCAAGGTTTTGCTCTGAAATATCAAAACAGCAAGGTCAGGGATCAGAACTAATCCCTGCCTTAGGCATTTTCTCCCCTTCCATTTGTGCATACCAATCCCTCCCGGCCGATCCCATCATTACCAATCCCACATTTAAACTCCATAATTATTCTAACTCCACTGAGGCCAATCCCTCTATAGCGACCCTTCCTTGTGTCGATCCCTCACTTAGCCAAACTTCCCTGTGCGCTTTAGCCAGTCTGATCCCACCTAAGGATTTATGTCGATCTTCGTGTTTGCATCCATTCTTTCCCATAATTCAAGCGTACAAACTCCAAAGGACTTGAAACTTTTTAGGTAATCTTTAGAGGCCTTCCTTATATCCCTATAGAAATCACACTGTACTCCAAAACGAGGCCTTGGATACATACCAATCCCTACTTTAGAACCCACCGTTTGACTTTCTATAACTTTTTCGACATTCACATCTATTCAAGCATTCATATGGCAAGTATGTAACATACAAACATCCTCAATTAAGTATTTATCCCATCAAGTTGAATTAAAGCATTAAATGAAAGAAATAGAACATGTTCATAAGATAGTTTATGGACGCTCCCTTAATTTCTGGGTTCACAAACGTGATTCAATTACCTTAAACTTATACATGTGATTACATAATTAAACATAATTTATAAGTATTTCTCCAAATTTTAAGAGGATTATAGCCTAATGCACTCCAATTAGTAAGTGAGATCATTAATCGCTCATCTTAAACTCCAAAGCTCATTAAGCCCAAATGAATGATGATTTGCATAGTTTTATACATGTTTGCAGCTGCCTTTCTCTAGGTTTGGTATTGATTTATGTTAATCCTTCATTAATGATGATATTAAGATAATTAAAATAAGGGTCAATGAGAGATTCAAGAGAATGAAGCACTTATAGAGTTATGATTTATTTTGGGAGTTGTGCATCGGCTAGGCGATGTTTCTCCTACCCATTTTAGCTCCACTAGCCCCATTCTCGGAATGGGCCTCGAAAACACCCCACTAATGACCTCTTTTATCTAACTGGGTTGTTTAAACTTCCTAAAATCTTAATTTAACCATATATCCCAAATAGTAAGCTCATTTAATTAACGTGATCGCTTTACGAAATAGAAGACCGTCATCCGGGCCCAATGATAATACTTTTAGATCTAAATTCCTTCCTAATTAAAAGTTATGGAGGAAACAAGATACTTCAAGGACAAAATGGTCATAGAAAAATTCAAAAAATATTGTGAAGGTAAGAAATGACCGTAGTAATTAATCATTTCCCAAAGTTATACAATCATATAACCTCGTGTATAATAATATAAATACTCTACGCTCTTCCGATCGTAGAGTACAAATCATTAAAGTTGTTGTAAACTGTTAGTTACGACGTTTCTCAAATAGAAGTTGTCGTAAACCATTATTTTACAACATTTTCAAAACATAAGTTATAAAATTTACAACATTTTTATATAAAATGTTGTCATAAGATATTATTTTACAATATTTAGTTTGTAAAACCATGTAAAAGCACTTTATTACAACTCTTACTGTAAAAATGTTGTAGTAAAAAAGTTGCAATAAAATATTTTGACTGTAGTGATGGTACCATCCTTTATTTACATAGCATTATCATTGAACAAATACAGTAGCTCAAAGGACACTTGATATGATGTTTTAAGCTGGATTTTTTTCCCAACTTGACCCAATTTTACATATTTTTTATGCAAATAGCACGTTTTAAAGTTAATTACAAACATAGTCTTACTTTAGTCAACTCAACATTGAGATAGTCAAAATACACGAATGTTATTTCAAATGGCACTTATTTATTTATTTTATTTATGCTGACGCCATTTTAAATGGCGTCAGACAATAAAAAGAGTTAATAGAACGAATTGACGCCATTTTTAATGGCAATTTATTTTTTAAAAAAAGATTTGCATTGGCTCCATTTCAAATGAAGCTAATGTTAATTCTAAAAAAATTGGTTTCATTTCAAACGGTGTTATTGTATTTTGGCGAATTCAATGTTGGATTGGTCAAAACAAAGCTATATTTGTAATTAGTTTAGATATTGGACCATTTATGAATTTGTAAAATAGGTTTAAATTAAAAAATTCTTTAAACTAAGTACTAAATATTATGATTTTGAACCTCAAAACAACAAAATGAGCGCCGTAAGATGTTTAAACTAAGTGTTTACATATCATGTATTTGAACTTCAAAACTTCAAAGAAAGCGCTCTACCGATCTAAAACAAGATTTTTATTTAAAATACTAACTATTATTAGTTGGAAAACTACTATGACTTAGTAAATCATTAGAATATAAATAACCGCTAATATACCAATATATAAGTTACATAAAATGCGCTATGTCAAACAAAATGCTGACCAAATTCATTATATAAAAATCTACATGAAACAAACAATACATTAAAATATGTTTATCTAAACTTCTGTCTTTTTTCGTTCTTGCTATAATGATGGACTGCCTCATTGTGGAACATGACGTGAACGAATAACGCAATAACATGCGTAAAATTATTGGTGAGCAAATATAAATGCAAAATTTTGTTAGCATTTGCTGAATGAAAAATGTTGAAAGAAAGAATATCGAAGTGTAGTTAAGTGACCGGTAAATGATAAATGGGAAATTAGTACAAGACCTTATACCCTATGTAAAAGACTAAGAGATGCATCACATAAAACTTTCCATTTTCAAACGGTCAAAATGCTCTTTCTTAAAACCGCTCATCTAATGCTGAATTTTTGGTTAGAATCCCCAAGCATTAAGAATAAAATGTTAACATGTGCAACGATGGTGAAAAGACCACAAATTAATCATAAGATTCGACATTTTCTTATGATCGCTTTCATCGATTTCGAAACCCTTTGACAACGACATATAAACAATATGTTATAAATCATCATGTAGAACTATTGTTTTAATGTTTAGTTTCCAAAATTTTCTATTTTTTTACTATAAAATCCATGATTAATGTATGTGTATATATATATAATATTTTAAATATACACACACACATACAAATATATCTATAAAAAATTCTTGATATTCCTACTTGAACCCCCTAAAAATAGCGGCGTCAGTTCTGCTCATCTCGAGCCAAACAAACCTGTCATCTCTATCGATTTCTCCTCCCATCCCATCCTCCCCTCAAATCAAATCATAGCCTCCTCCTCCCCCATATGTCGATCCATCCCCTCCCGTCCTGCCCAATCTTGACCCACCTCCCTCAGAAGGCACGCTTCCTCCTTTCCAACTTCCGATGCCAAGGGAAATTGGTCTACCCTTTTTGCTGCTAAACCATGAAATGCAGGGGTCTTTGTGCCGCCTTTCATTACTCTGAACTTCTCAAGTAAAGATCTGGTGCCTTATGATGACATCATTAGTGCTAGTAATGATAAGTGGCAAGACTGCCTTATTGGCTATTTTCTCGATTGTCCACTAATCTACACTAGTAAAGCATCCAAAGCGGATCCAAAGACCTACAGGTCAATCAGAGTGAAATCCATTGGTAAAGTATCCTTCTTTCTCCTTTCTAACCAGGAAGACAAATCTAGGTTAATGTGTGCAGATACGGTTATTATACAAAATAAGATTTTCATTGTGAAACCTTGGAGTGCTGGCCTAGGAGTTAACAGTATTAAAAATGTGCTATTATGGATAAAACTTTCAAATATACCTATTTATGCCTGGTCTAAGAAAGATATTATCTGGTTAGCTTCTCGAGTTGGTCGTTGTTGGGAATGAGTCCCTTCATATGTAGAAAAACTCATATTTAATTGATTGGAGCAGTAAGTGTTGCTACGGTATTTGTGCTTTTATTTGAATAGGCGACTATTTGACCTTTTGGTGTGCCTTGGTATTTGCACCTTTATGGGAATTGTCATCTTATTAAATATGGTAGTTGAATGGAGACTTCAAGGTGCCTCTTTGGTGGCTATATATACAGCCATTCTTGGGTAGCAACCACACACACAAGATACAAGACAACAACATCAAAACTTTGTCAGTTTCTCCAAGACTTTGTGGCCTGCTTCTACTACTTTGAGATTGCCCTTTACTGGAGTGTTCATGCGAGATCTCTCAGCTTTTCTAAGCTCTGTTTTACGATGATATATTCACTTTTCTCGCTTTTGTTTTGATGTTGTTATTGCTAGCTATTGTTGGATAATCTGTGTATCCACTTTGTAACTTGGCTTTGGAATTGTGTACCACTCCATTATCATAGTAAGAGAAGTTTGGGAGGACCCCCGTCATTGGTCCCGTGGTTTTTACTCTTCACATTGAAGAGGTTTTTCACGTTAAAAATTCGTGTGTTCTTACTTTATTATTATCTCTTGTTCTGTTGATTATTTGCATTAATCGTTGGTGATTGGGGTGCATTTTGCTGGATTTGTCTGTTTATTCATAACAACCTGGTATCGGAGCAAGGCTGGTTAATTTGTAATATCCCTTGATGGATTCTATAAATATCAACACTAGTAGAATGATTAGTTTGAATGAAGCTAAATATCATATTTGGAAGAGAAAAATGAGAGACTTGTTGTATGTCAAAAGTTGGCATTTACCTGTGTTTAGTGATGAAATACCCGAAGGTAAAACTGATGATCAGTGGCAATTTGAACATGAATAGGTGTGTGGATTTATTCGTCAGTGGGTTGATGATAATGTTTTAAATCATATAAATGATGATGTTCATGCTAGATCACTATGGCAAAAACTTGAATCTCTTTATGTTAATAAGTCTGGAAATAATAAATTGTACCTTATCAAGCAATTGATGGGCTTGAAGTACAATTCAAGCCAGTCTCTTTCTGATCACCTGAATGATTTTCATGGCATTATTCAACAATTATCACCTATGGATATAAATTTTGATGATGAAATTCAGGGACTTTTGTTACTTGGCACTCTTCCTAATTCATGGGACACTTTCAGAATGACACTTTGCAACTCTGCTCCACATGGCAAAGTTACTCTGGATATTGCCAAAGTTGGTATTTTGAATGAGGAGATGAGGAAGAAATATCATGGTGTGTCTTCTTCATCCGAGGAAGCATATGTTGATGAAAACAGAGGAAGAAGCAAGAGTAAACGTCCAGTTTCCAGAGACAAAAGCAGAAGCAAATCTCGTAGAAGATACGCAAATATGAAGTGCCATTATTGTGATAAATCTGGTCACATAAAGAAATATTGCTACAAGTGGAAAAGAGACAACAAGGGTGGTAAAGGCATGGAAGATAAGAAGCAAGATCAAAAGGGTTGCAATAATGATGATAGAGCTGCTACTGCAACTGGCAGTGATCTTATCATTGTACATGATGAGAGCTATGTGAACCTTGCTAAATATGAGTCGAGTTGGGTCATTGACAGTGGAGCATCACTACATGTGACATCGCGGAAGGAATTCTTCACATCTTATACACCTGCTGACTTTGGGGTGTTGAAGATGGGTAATGATGGTGTGGCTCAGGTTGTGGGCATTGGAGATGTATGTTTGTGACCAACATTGGAGCAAAGTTAATGCTTAAAAATGTAAGACATGTTCTTGAAATCCGATTAAACTTGATCTCTACTGGAAAACTCGATGATGATGGCTACTGCAACACTTTTCATGGTGGTCAATGGAAGCTTACTAAAGGAAACATGGCGCTAGCTCGTGGGAAGAAGCACACAAGCCTGCACTTGCTGTAAGCCTCAATTCTGACTGATTCTGTAAATGTGGCAAATGATGATCTTGCAAAATTGTGGCATAGAAGAATTGGTCATATAAGTGAAAAGGGGATAAGTTGTTTGATGAAGAAAAATGCACTACCTGATTTGAAGTGTGAAAATTTGGACAAATGTTCTCATTGTTTTGCGGGAAAGCAGAATTGGATCTCCTTTAAGAGACATCCTCCTTCAAGAAAATCAGGTTTTCTTGATCTTGTTCATTCTAATGTTTGTGGTCCGTTAAAAATTAAGACCTTTAGTGGTGCAATTTACTTTGTTACTTTTATTGATGACTGTTCAAATAAATTGTGGACATATGCTTTAAAAACAAAAGATCAGGTACTTGACGTTTTTAAGCAGTTTCAAGCCTTGACTGAAAGGCAATCCAGTAAAAAGCTAAAGTGTTTACATTCAAACAATGGTGATGAGTACATCGGTCCACTTGATGAATATTGTAAGGCTTAAGGTATTCGACATCAGTTTACACCAAAGAAGACTCCACAGCTGAATGGTGTAGCAGAGAGAATGAATAGGACTTTGTTAGAGAGAATGAGGCGCATGCTTTCAGAGGCTAAGTTGCCAAAACACTTTTGGGGTGAAGATTTATTTACAGCTACACATGTGATTAATTTGTCACCTTGTTTTTCTTTGAATGGTGATGTTCCAGATAAGGCTTGGCTTGGCAAGTAGGTTTCTTATAGTTATTTACGTGTCTTTGGGTGTAAGGCATTTATGCATGTGCCTAATGATGAAAGATCGAAGCTGGATTCCAAGACTCGCCAATGCATCTTTGTAGGCTATGGACTTGACAAGTTTGGCTATAAGTTTTATGATCCTATAGAGAAGAAATTGATTCGTAGCAAGGATGTGCACTTTGTTGAAGACCAAACAATTGAAGATATTTAGAAACCAAAAGAAGCTGCATCACATAGTTGCTATGATCTGGTTGATCTAGATCTTCCTCCTTTGACTCCTACAACTGCTGCACCAGCTCCAACTGAACAAGTACAAGAAAATGACAAGGAAGGTCATGTACCTGAGGAAGATGATCCCCATAATGAAGATGTTTAAATTGATCATCATGCTTCTCCTGAAACTCAAACAACCTTTGTAAGGCGATCTACCAGGGAACGACGTCCTTCCACTAGGTATCCTTCTTCCGAGTATGTTCTCTTAACCGATGGAGGAGAACGTGAGACATTTAAGGAAGCTATATACAGTGATGATAAGCAACTTCGGTTGGATGCAATGAAAGAAGAGATGAATTCATTGCATGATAACAAAACTTTTGATCTAGTGAAACTACCGAAGGAAAAGAAGGCTTTGAAGAATCGTTGGGTTTACAAGCTGAAACAAGATGAAAATGCAAAGACGCTTCGCTACAAAGCAAGGCTTGTTGTAAAAGGATGCAACCAAAGAAAGGGAATTGACTTTGTAGAGATATTTGCATCGGTTGTCAAGATGTCTTACATCAGAGTTGTTTTGGGTCTTGCTGCTAGTTTGAATTTAGAAGTTGAGCAGTTAGATGTGAAATCGCCTTTCTTCATGGTGAGCAGTTGGATGTGAAGACCGCTTTTCTTCATGGTGAGCTTGAAGAAGACATTTACATGGAACAACTAGAGGGCTTCAAAGTCAAAGGGAAGGAAGAATACGTGTGCAAATTGAAGAAGAGTTTGTATGGTCTAAAACAAGCTCCAAGGCAATGGTATCGCAAATTTGATTCTTTTATAGGGGAACAAGGCTACAAAAAGACATATAATGATCATTGTGTTTTCTTGAAGAAATTTGCTAACAATGATTTTATCATTTTGCTACTTTATGTTGGTGACAAGCTTTGTCTTGTTGGTTATTCATATTCTGATATGGCAGGTGATATTGGCTCGAGAAAATCTACTTCGGGTTCTTTGATCACTTTTGCAGGGGGAGAAGTGTCTTAGCAATCTAGGCTACAAAAATGTGTGGCTTTGTCTACTACTAAGTCAGAGTTTATTGCAGCGACAGAGGCATGTAAGAAGTTGTTGTGGATGAAGCAGTTTGTTCGTCAGCTTGGATTTACACAAAAGAGGTATGTGTTGTATTGTGATAATTAAAGTGCAATCCATCTTTCTAGGAATTCCACTTTTCATGCAAAGTCGAAACATATTGATGTGAGATATCATTAGATACATGATATTCTTGATGATAAGTTAATTGAGCTTTAGAAAATTCATACTGATGACAATGGTTCCGACATGATGACTAAAGCTTTCGTAAAGGACAAATTTGAGACTTGCCGTTCAATTGCCGGAATGGCAACCACCTTCACATAGTCGGGAGGGGGAGATTTGTTGGAAATGGGTCCCTTCCTATGTGGAAAAACTCATATTTAATTGATTGGAGAAATAAGTGTTGCTACGGTATTTCGTGCTTTTATTTGAATAGGTGACTATTTGACCTTTTGGTGTGCCTTGGTATTTGCACCTTTATGGGAATTGTCATCTTATTAAATATGGTGGTTGAATGGAGACTTCAAGGTGCCTCTTTGGTGGCTATATATACATCCATTCTTGGGTAGCAAATACACACACAAGATACAAGACAACAACATCAAAACTTTGTCAGTTTCTCTAAGACTTTGTGGGTTGCTTCTACTACTTTGAGATTGCCCTTTGCTGGAGTGTTCATGCGAGATCTCTCAGCTTTTCTAAGCTCTGTTTTCCGGTGATATTTTTCACTTTTTTCGCTTTTGTTTTGATGCTGTTATTGCTAGTTATTGTTGGATGGTCCGTGTATCCACTTTGTAACTTGGCTTTGGATTTGTGTACCACTCCATTATCATAGTAAGAGAAGTTTGGGAGGACCCCCGTCATTGGTCCCATGGTTTTTACTCTTCACATCGAAGAAGTTTTCCACATTAAAAATTTGTGTGTTCTTACTTTATTATTATCTCTTGTTTTGTTGATTATTTGCATTAATCATTGGTGATTGTGGTGCATTTTGCTGGGTTTGTCTGTGTCATTCATAACGGTCGTTTCCTTTGCATGGATTCCTCTATGGAAAAGTTGGATAGTTTAGAGTATGCAAAATATATGGTTGAGGTTAACTCTAATGAAATATCACCCAGTGAATTCCCTGTACAGGTAGTAGATGGCACAAAGCAACTGTTTTTTGTTCATTACTTATGGAAGCCAGAAATTTGTGATAAGTGAAAATGTTTTAGTCACGATAACTCCAGCTGCTTGAGTGTTAGTGTTAGTGATAATCCTATTATCGAGCCTAGTGCCAATGTTTTTGTCCTGGTTAAGCCCATAGATAATGTCAAGCCTAGTGCTTCATCACTAGTTAAAAACAGAGTTGTTTTTTATGTTGAAAAAACCGTCAAGAAAAAATCCGGGCATTTGAGAGATAGAGTGTTTTTCGGGAATGCAAGGTAAAAAAAGAATTAGCTGGAAAAAGTGATTAACAAGAAGAAAAGTGAATCCAATAAAAACCAAAGTAGGTCTGATTTGAATACCTTAGATGACGATGGAAACACTGTGAAGGCTCTAGATGGAAATAAAAACAGTGAGGTTGGCAATATGTTTGGTGTCCTTGCAAACTGTGATGAAGAGAATGTCCTTTTAGAGATTGACAAAGTTTTTGAGGAAGGAGAGATTGCAGAGATGCTTGCTTTCTAAGGGCTTATGTGTAGCCCCAATTTCAGGAAATAAAATTCAAGAAAAAGGGAAATTGTTTGATTTGAATGACTATAGTGTTTGTAGTGATTCTTCTAACTAAGAGTTTATGCTTCTTGGACAACTCGCAGGTTGTTCTGGCGTGAGTGTAGTAGAGAAATATCCACTTTCCAAGTCACCTTCCACACATTCTTTTCATTTCAGATCAGGCTTTCTCAACTTTCCTGCTTCACCTATCAGGTTGAGCAATGTTGTTGATCATCTCCCATATTCTAGCTTCACTATAGGAGATGTTCAACAAAGTGTAGTATAGAAAGAAAAAGTGAAAGAATCTACCTCCAATTCTAGCAAGAAAAAAACTGAGGAAAATTTAACCTTTATGCACACCTAGTCCCACCTGCAGCTTATAAACCCTCACCTCCCAATCTTGCGGTAGCTTTGGTGGCATCTCCTCTGCTTGTCTCCCTTCCAGGATATGTTACCCGAAGCAAAAAGAACGTTCAGCCACGGGCAAAACTCTTCGACCCAAGATGAGGAGCTTGGCTCTGATGGCTTGGAGGCAGTATGCAAGAAAGTAGATGATTTTGATCATGCAATTATTAGGTTGCAAGGGTTGTAAGTCTGCTTTATTTTTATCATGTAATTTGTACATTCTGTTGTTTGTTAGTTGTTCGATATTGACATTGTTTCTTCCTTGCATGGAATGACTTGTCCTCTTAGATGTTATGTGTGTTGCATAACCCTTGAACTATATGTACTATTTTTTTTATAATAATAAAGTGTTATGGATAACTCTAAAAATTGGCCGGCCTTGCCAAAAATAATATCTAATATATATATATATTAATAAAATATTCAATATTTTTTATAATAATAAAGTGTTATGTACTATTATTTTACTTTATTTTCCCTGAAATGGCGGACTTGAGAGGGAAAACTCCATCTTCCTCAAGTCTCCCGCCAACACCTCTAACTATAGATCATCGATCTCCTCCTCCTGTTAGGATGGTTGATCCAAATCAAGTGGAATCAGTCATTAGTAATCTCAATTCTTCTGAATCAAATTATACTTTTCTACAATTCATAAAACCTTCGACAAATCATATCCTCATTCCAGAAAATATTTTCAAATCTTCTGCTGATTCGTAGAAGAATACAGTAGCTTTACATCCAGTGGATTTCAAATTGTCAGTTATTAAATTGAAGGAATTCATTTCAATAGTCTAGAAGCCTAAATGTAAATTTATGATTTACATTGCTCCGGGATTTCATTATACTGTTTAGTTCGAAGAAGGAGAGGATTGTTTATATGTTCTGAAATCGTCAACTTACTCTTACGTTGGCAAATTGGTTATGGTGTTTAAACGGTTTCCTGGTTATGAGTTTGAGCAACTTAATGCTAGGAGGGTTCAGATCTGGACAAAATTGTTGAAGTTGTATATGGAATTGTGGTCTAATCAAGCTTTTTCTATGATTGCTAGTTTTATTGGTGAACTGATTCGTATTGTTCTAAATACTGCTAATAAGAGAATCACGAAGTATGCGAGAATGCTTGTTGCTTCTGATTATGAATCCAAGTTAGTTGATAAAATTCCCTTTGTGTTACATAATAGTATTAAAAGGGAAATAGTAGTTGACTAATTATTCATTTCACCTTGTTGTGATCAATGTAAGTGATTCGGTCACAAAACTGATATTCATGAGTTATCGAAGGATCCTACATGGTTGCATAAGAAGAAATAAGATATTCCAACTTCGTCTACTGTTAATGATAATACAGCTGATATTAATGTTCATAATGATGCTTCTAATACTGAGACAGATAATCACATTAATAATGATGATTTGGGGTTCTTAGACGATGAATTACCCAATGATATTGTTCCTAAAGATTTAAATCATATAGCTGATCAAGTGAGTGATGATCCGGTTATTGAAGAGCACAAAGATGTCTCAGAAGGCATTTCAAAAAATAATGAATATTTAGCTCATCTCAAAGGCAAAAAAAGGTAACCAATTCTTCTGCTCCTCCTAAAAGGCAATTAAGGAGCAATTCATTTATCAAATGACGATCATGACATGGAATGTCAGGAGGATTTATACTCCACAACATATGCAAGATGTATTATCTCTTATGACTGAATTCAAGCCAACTATTGTTGGTTTGGTAGAAAATAAGATTAATGCAGTTAACTTGAGGTTTTTTGGTAGATTAGTGCCTAGTATATGTTATTTTCTTCCTTGTGATGCTTCTCCTTTTTCAGGCAGAATTTTATGTCTATGGAATACTAATGTTTGCTCTATTATTATTATTTCTTCATCTAATCAACATGTCACTGTTCAAGCTACAAATAGGGGTGGTCTGATTATTTTTATTACAATCATATATGCAAATAATAGCTTCTATGAAAGATAGAATTTGTGGCAACATAGAATTCAAGAAGCAGAGAATATGAACGGAGAGTGGATTCTTATGGGCGATTTTAACAACTACACTTCTCATTTGGATAAAAAAGTGGGACTACCAGTATCATTTCAACGGATAAGAGCATTTAATAATTGTTTATCGCAAGAAGGTTTGATTGAGATTAAATCCATAGGGTTTAACTATACATGGAGGAGCAGAGGCATGGAAAATAATATAGATATTTTTTTGTAAATCATTTATGTTTACATAAGTTTACTAATATGAAAGCTTTGTTGTTATCTTAATTGTCAAGTGATCACAGTCCATTACTGTTAGACCTTATTACTTCTTCTTCTACAAAAGGGTTTCCATTTAGATACTCGAATAATTGGCATGTTAAAGAAGGGTATGGAGATTGTTTCTTGAGAGGATTTAATTCAAATATATGTGGTTATCCAAGATATGCATTTCAATCAAAGTCGCAGGTCTGTAAATTGGAATTGAAAAGATGGAATAAAACTAGAGTGAGGGATGATGAAGTATTATTGGATGCTAAAGCTAATTTTCATGATAAAGAAATTGCTTCAGATTTGGACCCTGAAAATCTGGTGCTTATTAAAGAATGCTTGAGGCTAAACAAGCTTTATCAGTTCAAAAACACATTAAATTTTGTAGCTATAAGCAAAATTCTAAAGTGTCTTGGCTACAAGATGGTACATAAATTAAAAAAATACTCTAAAATGTCAACCAGAAAGTATTCTAACAATCTTAAGGCTCTAATCAATTTTAATGGTAATCTTCTATTTAAACAGGATGAAGTAGCTTTAGAAGCCATTGAGTATTTTACTTCACTATATAATGGTTTTGTTAGCAATGAGTTCCCTTCATTCCAAACTTCTAATGTGATTAATTCACATGAACAACAGGTACTTCTTAAGCCTATTACATTATATGAAGCTAAAGATGCAATATACTCAGTACATGACAACTCGAGTCCTAGACCCGATGGTATGAATTCTAAATTTTCCGAACTTCATTGAGAAGATATCAAATGGGAATTACTAGTTTCTTTACAGGATATGTTTGTTTCTACTAAATTACCGAAGGGGTGTAATCACACATTTTTAACACTGATTCCAAAGGTAAAAAGGACAACAGACATATCCCATTATAGACTAATAGCATGTTGTAATATATATTATTATTTTTTTAGCAAAATCTTATGTAATCGAATTAAATGGTATTTTCCACATTTAATACCCCAAAATCAGTGTGTTTTCATTCTTACTAGATACACTGGGGACACCATTATTCTTGCACAAGAATTGTTGAGAGATTTTAATAAGCCTAGTGTTAATAAGTTTTGTGTGAAAGTTGATTTACATAAAGCTTATGACATTATAAATACGGAGTTTGTTTGTCATATTATGATGAAGATGGTGTTTCCTATTCATTTTATTAATGCCATATATGGATGTATATCATCCCTTACATTCTCAATTTTGATTCAAGGAATGCCTAAAGGATTTATATCATCAAATAGAGGAATTCGACAAGGAGACCCTTTGTCCCCATACCTTTTTGATAGCCATAGGGATTTTCACTTACAGTATGAATGAAATTTTGCTGCAAAATAGATTCTACCTTATGCATAAGTTTGATTCTGTAGTTACTCATCTTTTGTATGCCAATGACTTAACGATATTTGGAAAATGTCTACCCATTTGTGCATCCTCTTTAAAAGATATATTTGATAGATTAAAAAAAATATTCTGGACTTACTATGAGTGTACTCAAAGCCAACGTCTATTTTAGCTCACGTGATTGCAACATCAATGAAGTTATTTCCATTCTAGGGGCTCAGATGAGTCAACTTCCAGTAAGATACCTTGAAGTTCCTCTGTCGTATAATTATATTAACTATAATGGTTGTCAATCTTTGTTGAATAGAGTATAATCTAAAATTCAAAGACGGGATGCTAAATTTTTGAGTTTTGTAGGAAGAGATGAATTAATTCAAGTTGTAATAACTCCTACGATTTTATATTGGATTTTTGTATATCAACTTCCTGAACATACTATTGATAAACTCCATATGATGTGCGCTGATTTTTTTTTTTGGGTCATGCATCATATAAGATAAGTTGGGAAAAGCTATGCATGCCCAAATCTGAAGGTGGTATAAGACTTAAATCCTTCTTTGATCTTAAGAAGGCTGTTGGAATTAAGATGATGTGGAAGTTTCTATCTAGTTCTTCACTTTGGAGTCTACGGATGAAGAGGAAATACTGCTGGGGTAAAGTGGAATATGAACATTGACAATAATGCTTCAAGCACTTGGAAAACAATTATGAGGCTTCGAACTACAGGTAGGCAATTATTTAATAAGGTGATTGCTTCGTGTTCATCTACTTTACTTTAGTTTGAACCTTGGATTAACACTAAGTGTCTTGTTGATATGATTGGTTTGTCTAGATTTTATATAGCAGGTAGACAAGATGAATATGCATCATCTATTATTTATGATGGTAGGATAAATAGTTGCTTGCATCCAGCTATAGTAGAGATTCAGCAAGTAGTTAATGTAGTTATGTTGAACAATGGTGCTCAGGATGATTTTTATGAGTGGTGTGAAGGTGGATCATTCTCGTTTCACAAAGGATGAGATATGACTCGAAATAGACAACTAGTTAGAGAAGTGCTAAATGAATGTCACTAATTTCTTTTTTAGCAATAAGTGACAGGTTGAATACAAAAGATAGATCGAGAAGATTTGGAATTGTAGAAGATAACTATTGTTTTCTATGCAAAAATAAGGAGGAATTGGTAAGTTATCTCTTCTTTCTATGTGAATATTCATGGTTTATATGGTGTTCAATTTCCTTAAAGCTTGGATTTGATTCTTTTGATATAGGTTCTATAGAGGATGAGGCTATGAAAATTTTGAATGTGTTTAAAAGTAAGAATCAACTAGTAGGCTTGGCATGTGCTGCATATACGGTGATAGTTTATCAAATATGACAAGAGAGGAACGCAAGACATTTTAAGGTAGATGTGTATCAAAGGAGATTCACATGAAGATGATTGAGAGGGAAATAAGTTGTCTGGTAAATAACAACGGTAGTAAGACGCAAAGAAAACATGCTAATGAAGAGTTCTTATGGAAGTGGGGAGTTAAATTGTTAGGTACTGGTTAATTGTATACTGTTTTATATAATTCTGGTTTTTCTGTTTGTTATGAGCTTGTATGAGGTTGAATGGAGAGAGAGAGATGATGTATGAGATGTTTGTGATTTGATGATCTTGTAATGTTAACGTATAGAGTTTATATGTACTCTTTTTCCTTATGTGGTACCCATTTAGGTTGGAGAGACATAAGGTTTTGATGAGGCATACAAACAAAGTATATGATTGGTATTAGCAATGAAATATTACCAATTTTCAAAAAAAAAATCAATATTTTAAATAAGATCCAAGGCTTTGCATGAAACATAGGGAATAATTAAAATTTTATTTTAAAATACATTTTAATTCAATATCCATTTACTAATGAATAAATATAGATTAAAAGTTAATTTTGAAACTATTTTTCAAATTTTAAAAGTCTACTAAATATTAAATGATATTTTATAATTTGAAAGAAATCTTCTTGTTTAAATTAGTTTTAAAAGGGTTTTCTTCTTTTTCGACCAAAATTAGATAATTAACTTGACCTCTTACTAGGCAGGAGCACAAGTTTTCACTGGACCAAACTATATTGGCAATTCAATAATGTATATTAATTTAGTAAATATGTGCAAATAAAGCGCTCAATGGATTCAATTCGGCGGAGGTGCAAAAAGTTTAGCGGGGATAAAACGAGGAAATATCATAATGTAGCGGATGACTATAATAACTTATAAAAACTCATACCTAATGCTTCTACAATTTTATAAACGATAAATGATAAATAATTGTAAAAATTAACATTTTGTTATAAAATGAACACAAAACAGAAGAAACAAGGGAGAGAGGACATTTCTTTTCATTCAGATGTGTCATTATTTCTATTACATTGGCTCCTTTATATATAGACTTTGGAGCTGATGGTTAACTTGTTCCCATGATGTGAGACTAAATAGAGAACTAATAAAAGCACATTCACACAATTTATATATTTTATAACACTCCCCCATGAATATGCGTCTTCAAAATTTTGAATGATGTGCTAACTTAAAGTTGTCCCTTTAAAACATATATGATGATTGCTCCCTCTTATCACTATCTTGATTGCATATATCCGTCCAGTCGATACAACTAATGTATGTTGCCTTTAAAACTCGATCAGGAAAACCCAGCAGGAAAAACCTTGAATAAGAAAAAAAGTACAAAACATTTGACATTATGGATATCATATTAAAATGATATTTCTTAAAAGAGTTTGATGCTTCAGGATCAAAACAATGCCTCATTAAAAATCTTTTTATGAAAAACCCTGTGGGAAAAATCATAAACAAAGAAAAGAGTGCAAATTTATTTCCTTTTTAGGTAACATGTTTTACAATGTTACCGTAAGGGTTGATATTTCAGGATCAAGATAATGCCTCAATAAAAACCTTACTAACAAAAACCCAATGGGAAAATATTAATGAAGGAAAAGAGTATATTATAGTATAATTTTATGTGGTCCCTCTTATTTATAACTCATTATTCAATTAGTCTATTGATGTAGTCGATGCATGCCAATTTTGTACATCATCTTCTGGAATGTTGACTTTGAACTCGCCTTTGAGAACAGATCCACCCGCTTTTCTTGAATTGGATTTGTTTCTCCTCATTCTTGTTATCCTTTCATTCATGTGTGAAGAGAAATTTAGAAGAAATTTGCTCCATCATATCAGCCTTGATATAATTCACTTGAATTTGAGCCATGCAAATTGCCTTGTCTTCATAAGCAATAGTTTACTGCATCAAAAGATGTTTGATACTTTTGGATCAAAATGTTGTCTCGTTAAAACCTTACTAAGAAAAAACTGATGGGAAAAATCTTAGTAAAGGAAAAAGAGTACAATATAAAATGTCATATTTACTACGTCAAAAGTTGTATGATACTTCTGGATCAATGTTGTGCCTTGTTCAAACCTTAATAAGAAAAATCCAGTGGGAAAAATCTTAAATATGGTAAAAGAGTACATTATAACTTATTTTTGTATGTTACTTTTGGGTTGATACTTCTGGATCATGAACCATGCCTCATTAAAACCTTACTAAGAAAACCGAGTGGGGAAAAACTTAGTTAAGGAAAAAGAGTGCATTATATCATACTTATGGATGCTCCCCCTGATTTAATAATTTCCTCTAAATTCGTATTCTTCTTTCAACAACTCAAATTGCTTACAAATACTTCTTAATGAACGATTTAATAATTTCCTCTGAATTCGTATTTCTTCTTTCAATAACTCAAATTGCTTACAAATACTTCTTAATGAAGTTTTTCTTTTAAAACTTCATGTGTATTTCCATGCTTCAGGCATGCTTTCTTATTTAAAACGCCTCCCTTTTATGATTTGTATGATACTAATATTCATTTATGAATATACTTCAGGTGCTTATAATTTTCTGTTTCAATCGAACTTGCATGTTGCAATACATATTTGATGAATAAGACAACTTTCATTACTAAGCAGGAAGTAATCTACTCATCTTGAAGTATATCAAGATTTCCATTACAACAATACTTAGAAGAATGAAGTATATTAAGATTTTTATTACAACACTAAGCAGGAAGTAATCTACTCACCTTGAAGTATATCAAGATTTTCATTACAACAATACTTAGAAGAATGTTGCAATCTATCATCCATATTCTTGGTATTCTTTATAATAACAAATGTTATATGTTCTTTAGGAACTTATATATTATAATAAGTTTTGCATATCGCAACAACCACTTCAACGGATATTAAGAGTTTTATTACAACAATTCTTGAAAGTAGGAAGTGATCTACTCATCATGAATTATTTCAAGATTTTCATCACAATAATACTTAAAAGAATGTTGTAATCTTGATTTCTTGCTCTTTATCACTACCAAAGTTATTTAATTTCTTTTGAAATTTGCATACTTTCATCGTTTATGCCTTCAAGGTATTGTAAGTGTTTTAAACACTTTCACCACTTTAATCAATTCAAGTTTCTCTGAAAGTACAATGCTCATGGCACTTACCATGTTGTTGACACTCTATAGTGCTTCAGTAACTTCCATGTGTTTTTGTCATTATATATATTTCTATTTTTATCTTATGAACTACAGGTTCATATCTTATGGACTACAGGTCCAGATATCTTATTTAGGAGAATTTCATGATGGCTAATCATGTTTCTCTCTAATATGGGATTTTTAATCTATTTATAAATATAAGCGCTTTATTATTTATTAATTTATCATCGATGATTATTTCTTGTTAGTTCTATACATAATCTATTGAGATCTCAAAACTTATCATGCTTTAGGTACTTAAACCGCTTCTGGGGTTATTGACAATCAAGTTATGGATTTCTTTCAAATCACCTTTTGTGTTTCTTTAGGAACACTCACCTCCTTTATTTTCCATCTTTATGACTTACTCCAAAGATATATTGAGCTAAATTTTATACCACATTTTCAGCTGTGATTTACACCTTTTGATCCTTCGGGGATTCAAATGTATATTGGAGAATAGTTCAAAAAAAATATATTGGAGAAAATCTATTAGGGACATAATTGATAATTTATGCAAGTTACTTAATACTTTGCATAATTCTATATGTTAGCAAATATTTAACATCGATGATTTCTTTATCCTCTCCCTCAATGTTGACAAACATTGTCACTTTAAATAATAAACTTACTTTGGATTCATTTTTGATCCATTAAAGCATCATAGCTAGCAAATACATTAGATGTATTTCAATTGTAGGAGGTTAATGCTCTTATTAGTTAATAAGATGAATTCATATTGAATTTCTTATTCCCTTTCATTGATCTGATGACTTGGAGGAATTTTCTATCATTTGAATATGCACATGACTTCAGGTCAATCAATATTGATGTCAATCGACTTTCTGAAATATTAAATAGTATATGCATAATTTATAATATGAGCTCATGACAACTTCAGGTTGTTAATTAAATATTTGCATATATGTGTATATATGTGCATCCACTTATTCCATATGTAATTGATTTGCATATTCTTTCTTATTCGAGTTACCTATTTTAGAACAAATAGTTCATAAGGTTTCAATCATTAATTTTTGCTTATCAAGCAATGTCAGTGCGAATCTTAAAGATCACATCATAATATCCAAAATATCTAATTTGGAACTGTGTTGAACTTCTGGTTCAAATGAAATATATGAAAAACTTCAAGTTGTTAATCTATATTGAACTTCTGGTTCAAATAATATATTAACAATTTCAAGATTGTTAAACTGTATTGACTTCTAGTTGCACTGTATTGAATTTCTGGTTCCACTGTGTTGAACTTCTGGTTCAAATAAAATATATAACAACTTCGAGTTGTTAAAATTTATTCTTCAATAAAATATGTAGATATAAATATATAAGCAAGATATAGCTCATTTTGAAAATTGTACAATCTTTGGATGCATTATTATTGTCGCATATGATTTAACTTCTTTAAAAGGTGTAATGTTATTATTTCATACGGTTTGAATAAAGCTTCAGGCTTTTAAATTATGAAGTGTTTCAAATTCATTGATTGAGGAACTTCGAGTTCCTATGCATATATATACACATGTATATCAATTTTATAAATTTATGATGAACTTCTGGTTCTCAATCTTTTAACATATTTTTAATTTAGAAGCTTTTACATTTTTTCTAATTGACAAGATTTCAAACTTGTATACTTTATCAAAAATGTTTATATACATACATACATACATATATATATAATTCAAGACTTCAGGTCCAAAACTTTGAGTTATAAAACTTCCAGTATAAATATTTTCTTTGCACAACTTCAGGTTGTGGTTCTATCCATTCTTCCATAACATTAGTTATTACTAGCTAAATACATCGAATAATAATACATATGTTTATTCTTATTCCAAATACAAACATACATTAATTAACTAACAATAACTAATGCATTCAGTGCATTTATGACAATAAGGTAATATAATATATTATCATAACAATGCATTCTCTAACATTCAATGCATTTATGACAATAAGGTAATATATTATATTTATCAATCACATAATCAACATTTTACATTCTCTAACATGAATGGTTCAAAAATTTACAGATTTGTACATAAAATTCACAACTATAAACAAAAATAAACTACATGTCTCATATTCAATTTTTTTTTTTTCATTCTTTACTATGAATAATTTGAAAAACTTGTAAATTTATACATAAAATTCACAAACATAAAAACTACATTTTTTTTTGATGCAAAATATACAACCCATATAAAGATCTTTTAGATCTTTCTTTTTATATCAAAATTGCTTCTTGCCTTTTTAGAAACTGCAGGTTCTAAATTTTCATGTAATGACAAAAAATGTTTTTGCATTCACTTCCGATGTGCAGAATTAAGATCAGTATTTAGACCTTAACATAATATGATCTTCAGGATGCATATTTTCTTTATAAAAGTTTTTTTTCTAAGAAACAATAAAAACATTTCTTCTGGAAATATGATATGTTCTAAAATTACTGTAATAAAACTTCAGGTTTTATTATTATTCACATATTATTATTGTATATTTTAAACCGAAGCAAATCCTCTAGATTTTATTTTATTCACATATAATAAGTCATTTCCTTAATAAATATGATACAATGCATCATAAATAAATCACATAAAAATATGTCGTAAATTAATGCCAGAATTAATGCCACATAAAAATTACATATAAATGACATAACAAATGTGTTTATTAACATTAATGAACATAATAATAGCTATGATGTATGTCTGACCATAGTATAGCTACATAAAATTCTACTATGTCATTTTTCCTTTGACTTATTATTGGAATACTTAACTAAGCCATAAATGATGAAGTTTAGATAAACATGCAAACTATTGCTTTTTTTATTTTATGCTGACTGAAACATGAAAGTGCAGCATATCTTTCACATGCTCCATACATATAAAATATATGTATCTATTAAACATAAATGCATTAAATAAATAAATAAAATCTTTTCTTATTCCTAATAGAAACAAGCTGAATTACTTAATTTCCATAACCAAAGCATTTAATGCATTTATGATATTACCATAACAACCATAATTAATGCATTTATAATTAAAAAAAAGTTGCAATGGACAGTTATGTGGCCAAAAAAATGTAAACCAATATTACAGAGAATTGGTTTAATTGCAAATATATATAAAACAATGAAACAAAAAACATTTCATCTCAGATCTATGCATGCATACTTGATTCAAAATTTCTAAAATATCCCAAATACCATATATATAACTGTATGTCCAAATTAATTAAATCAAGGAGCTGATTTCCTTGCATAAATGGTTCTAGATTATTCAAACCATTATATTCAATCAATAAACAATATATGAAAAAAATTGTTCGTAACATATTCAAAATGTTCTTTCTAAGTGATTCAGAATAATATGCCATAACTTATGTGATGACCGACAAAATATGTTTTCCAATTTTTAGAGCGATTCAGATTATTCCCAAAAAAAATGACTTAAAATTTTTAATCTTCTAGATTTTTCGAAACCAAAAGAGTTTCATAAGTCAACCTTTAATTTTCAACGCAAAAGAAAACCAAAGATTGCAAGTGAAAACATAAGTTATATGTTCAAATCTGAATCCAAAAAAAATATCGGATGAATCCACAAACTGTAAACATCAAAACCTTAATTTCATATATTCTTCAAACCAGAAAATTTCGCAATAAAATCAATTATGAGCAGCTCTGATACCACTTGTTGGAATTTCTATATACTTGATGGTTGACAAATCATGAAATTCCATATTTGAATATATGCCCCCATATTGATTTAATTGAGAATAAATCAGAGAGAAAGTAAAATGAATTAGCGGAAGCCATACCTGAATCCAGATGTTTACAGAGAGAAGATTAACCAAATTAAGTCATGGATCTGATTATCAAACCTGACATAAGCATTAGATCTGAATCCATAGTTGCTTCTTTCATCAACTTAGGTCTGATCTGTATATAGAGCTTCGTGCTGATAACGTGTTATAAAACGAACACAAAACAGAAGAAACAACGGAGAAAAGACATTTCTATTCATTCAGATGTGTCATTATTTCTATTACAATGGCTCCTTTATATATATATATAGGCTTTGGAGCTGATGTTTAACTTATTCCCATGATGTGAGACTAAACAGAGAACTAATAAATGCATATTTACAACATTTATATATTTTACAACACATTTAATTTAATTATAATTTGGCACATTCTAAATTTTTAATAAAAAAAGTGTAAATTTATGTAGATAAATGCAAACTTCAATTAGTTTAATTTATTATGATAGAATATTAATGTACTTTTTTATTTTAAAAAATATTTGTTGGAAAAAATTCAATTAAAAACTAATTTTATAGTTTTTATAATGTATAATTGTCATTTTTAATTCATATATTTTATAGAAGATATAACTGGAATAGCAGAATATAGCTGAAATAATGTGATATATCAGGATTATCAAAATATAGCTGGGCTTAAAGAGGAAATGCAATATCACAGTCTATTGGAAATATTGGAGCAATAGAAATCTTCTCCCTGATATAGCAGAGATGTAGCAGGGTAATAGCGAGGTATTAACTGCATAAAAAAAATATAGTTATATTTTCTTCATCTATATGTTCACTAACATGATGTATGCATTGTATATACGTGATGGAAAATAATATATTTTTTTGAATATTTTGTGTTACTTGAATATAACCAAATTACTTCATGGAGACATATTCTGCATCGTTATCTACATGTGTAATTATAGATGAGGTTATCAAATATTTAAGTAAGCATGTCAAAATTAAAGATGTCTAAATGACAAGTAGTAAAACATCCAAAAGGGGCATCATCTTCTAAGCATTTCAAGAAAGTGTCGTACTCCTATAGTAAGAGATGTTAAGTGCCAAAGAAGGATGAAAAGCTTCAACGGATGACACACTATTGTTTCGTGACTATGTAGATATCAAATTACAAAGGATCAACATACACAAGAATTATCAAACATGAATGAAAAGAGGGAGATGTCTAACTTCAACAAACCTAAGATGTTGACGAAAGAATGAAGGTAAAGAGATATTGTATCATAATATAACTTCTAGAGATGTTGCACTTCAAGCATTACAAAAGGCAATAGGTGCTAAATTGTTGTATTATGGAGCATATCGAATAGATGACAATTAAATAGATATTATGAATTGCTTTGAAGATGTTGAATATCTAAATATCGAACATTTATTGTTATAACTATTGTAAACCATATATAGATAACAAGAGATGTCGAGTTATAAAGAATGTAAGGATATCGAACACCTATAGGTTTATGTCGAGCTATAAAGAATGTAAGGGATATCGAACACCTGTAGTTTTCAATTATGCCATTTGTCAACAATATAAAGGAAGAGATATACCTTAGGCCATCAATGTTATTGGAAATGTTGAATATTGCCATCAATATGAAAAGAGATATTGAGTATTCCTAGTGAATATTATTGGATGTCAAAACTGCAAGAGGACGTCGAATATAGACAAAACAAGGAAGAATATCGAATTTTAACAACATGAACTGGGATGTCATAAGTCACCAACATAATAAACAATGTTGAATCTTAACAATGTATCTAGGATGTCAAATGTGTGAAGATATGGAAGATGTTGCATTCTATCAAAGTAAATATAGATGTCGTGTTCCATCGTCCTAACAAATGATGTTGGAAATCAATGGCTTAAAGAGGATATTGGGTGTTAGCCAGTAACCACATGTAAAACAACATACGGAAGCATATCCACACACTACAGACCATACAAATATAGTCTAAGTTTGGAGGGGGAGGGGGTTTCTCACCGCATTTCTTTCATTTTCAAAGTTGTAACCCTAAATCAATATGTAGATTTTAGTGCCTATTGTAATTTTCTGACTTATACAAATAAAGAGTTAAACAATCAAATTTTGCATGATATGTTTTAATTAAATAAAGATTCCTAACTTATGACTTTCATATGACTCCTACACACCAACGAATTAAATTTTATGTAATAACTTTATATTACTACAAAAAGCCATAACTATGTATCCATAAGGTCGAACAAAGCATTCGTGGATAAGCTTAAGTGATGTACGAATTAAATTATGTGATATTAGGTTCTACCAAGGAATAATGTAAGTAGTAGACGTTCGCCATCCACGGGTGGATTATAAGAAGGCATATATGAGGCATTAGGAGATAAGACACCAGATTGAGCATGTGATATCGTCAGCGGACCAGAAGCTTTGGGACATCATGTCTCATTCGTACATTTTTTCTTTGGTATGATAAGTCTATAAACCCGACCAATGAAGTCCGTAAGGGTTTAGGGAGTGAAAGAAAAGGCAGTAGTGCTCAAGGGACTAAGTAGAGAAAAAGGGCTGCTTATTCAAAGCTTTTTCCTAGTCAGGCACTTTGTATATCGCATTAGCTTTTAGTGATGTTATGCTTGATGTTTATCTTATGTAATTTTAGTATTATCCATGCTAAGGTAGACATAGATATCATTTTTCATTACATTTGCATTTTCAGAGCTTTATGACACGACCTGAACTTCCCCGTGAAGGAAAGCACGGATTGCTTTGAGGACAAGACAAATCAGAACACAAACAGAAAAACATTTCATTGTTTATTACAACAATTCCATCAGAATACAAGAATATACAGAGTATGAATCAATATTACACATCATAAAATATCAGAGATTACAATACATTACATAGCAGCGGAAAATAATACAAAACACAACAGAAGGAGATATACGGATACAAAGCTTTACGAATATCATTCCAGCTGTAAACCAGGATCCTGTGAATATAAATCTACAAAACCAAAACTACTAGTTGCCCGTGTCGAAAATAAGGGCACCCAGAGTTTAGGTTAAAACAATAAACTCCAGGTCAGTCATGTGACTGGTGTGACAACTAAAACAGTTATTAATCTTTATTTTAAAGTTAGGTAAATCAAGGGACCACGCAGTATAACACATAACAGGTTTCCTCCCAAGAATACCAATGCATAAAACAACAGCGCAATGCTAAATAAAGAACAATGAAGCTATTATAAGACCTAGGTCCCATCACACAATGCAACACAAGCCGGAGGATAGGGTTTTACCTTGCAATAGCCAAAGAATGCTTGATATGCTAAATTTCATCTTTTATTATTACTATAAGTGCATAGTGTCAAAACAATTTCAATCATAAGTATCAATCATAAACGGCATGGGTACCATATATCATGTCGCCATACTAGGCTCTACAAACAAAACTGCAAAATGTCGTATTTGGAAGTTGGATTTCCATCTGTGAACCGAGGCAAGGGATCGTCCTTAACGCTTCGAGAGCCTCTAGTCCGCCCCTCAGGCAAGTACTCTGTCAAGCCTTGGATCGTTAGGGCCGGTCCACCGATGTGGATTAAAATGCATGAACACTGCGTTTCCCCGCCCTATGGGCCGTAAATGAGCCAAATGACTCCATCGGACCCGGATCGTACGATCTAACCGAGGCGCCTCGCAATCCATCATCCACATAAGTAAAATGTCAGGCCGTGTAAAACACTGACACCACTCCTAACTAGGAGGAAACGCATTCCCTCCCTGAAGTCCTCCCATTTCTGGTTTACACTGGGTGTGAGGCTCGCGAATTAACGCTACACAAGGCTACGCCACAAAGGTCGTGCTTTGATCATCAACCACAAGACTCGGCTTTTCAATAGAAGCCTTGATCATTTGCATCTCAGCATGCAACACAGGCAAACCACTCCATGCAACCGATTTCCATCAATCACACAGAATGATATCCAATGTCAGACACACAGTCCATTTACAACTTCGTTCTGGGTCTGAACGAAATCGGAGGAACCTTATTCCTCGCATATCCATCGATCTCCAAGTACGTCTGGACGATTACCAACCGATTCCCTTCTCTTGGGTGTATAGCCCAATCAAGATCATCAGTAATTATCCAAACGATGTGAAGACCTCCGGTCTTTGACCACTGTCTTCATCCTCGACACCTCTTCGAATCATTTATTCAGAATGGAATAAACCCGGTCTTTCTGAATAACTCGCGTATATAACAAACAAGTGTTACACAAACACAATATATGCCTCATTCCAGTTCATCGGTCACCAACCGGAAATTAGTAAGAGAACAATTCCCTAAATATTAACCCCAAAGGCCGAAACCAACATCAGATCAATACCCAGGAAACCATTCATCTTAACTAATCTTCAGTTAGTTGCTAAATTTCACATTCTCAGGGAAAGGTTCCCATTAATTTAATCAAAGATAAATTCTTTAAATTTATTATTTAATCTTCGTTTGAATATCAGTTCGAACAAAATTATGGTTTATCCAAACTAGTCGGGATTTACGAACCTTACCGAAGTAATCATTTATTAAATTTCCCAATCCCAACCTATTCATCCCATGAAGTAAAACTGATAATACTTCATATCTAACACCACGTTGTTATCGGTAAATTCAATTACCATTTCACGTTCAAATCTAATTAAAGATTTAACTATCGTCTAGAGTAAAACTAGTGATACTCCATTCTCGATCATTTCAATCTAATTAAAGATTCATTAAAATTCCTCTTGGTTTTAATCTTCCCAAAAATCAGTATCAATGATTATTAGACTTGGGAAATCATATCCTGTCTTTAACTGGGTTAAAGAACCAATGTCATTTAAAACACGGTTCACGACAAACCCAAAATCACATTAATTTCCATCAGCTTTAACCGTAAATTAGCAAGTAAACAATTCCCTAAGTAATAACCCTGAAGGCCGAAACCAACATCAGATCAATACCCAGGAAACCATTCAACTTAACTAATCTCCAGTTAGTTTCTAATTTTCCTAACTCCGTTGGGTCTAAGAACAATATTATTAAAGATACCATTCACGACAACCCAAATCACATTCCATTAATTATCGGGTTAAAGAACAAATGTTATTTAAAACACCGTTCACGATAAACCCAAAAATCAATTCCAATTAAATATTATTTAATTGGTATACTTCATTAAATCCAAATAAAAAGATTTAATCTTTTTCTCAACTGGGTTTAAGAACAGTGTTAATGAAGACACCATTCACGACAAACCCAAATCCCATTTGATATTAAATACAAGGCTCTGAATAGAAAATATATCGGCTTATATTCAATATCAAATACTACAACCAACAAATATCGTATTGGAAATAACGATATAAATATATCTTTCAAATTTCCATAATAATATCTGTATAATCACGAAATTCAATATCGAAATCTTCCGAAGATAATTTCGATTCAAATCCATTTCCAATTTATATATTGGAAATTCTGGTTATTTTTAAAACCATTTCAAATCCAATTTATTTATTTCTAAAAATAAATGGATTATAATTCTAGTTCAAAACTAGTTCATTTCGATAAAAATCTATTTTTATCTTTTGAAATATGGAGTTTTTCATCCCAATTCTTTCCAAATCATTTCTTATGATTTTACACTAATTATTGATATTTTTAATAATTTTATCAAGGCACGTACAGTCGATTTCCATCAACGGCCATCGAACTGCACTTACAACGACCTTTACCAAATTTGATTTGGACATAATTCCAAATCCAACCGTTAGATTTCTAATTTCTTGCATTCGTTAGAAAGCACTTTTCGATACGAACCCAACGGTTCCGGTTTTAAGAGAATCCGAGGGTCGAATCTCCCGTAATATCCATTCGAAGTCAATGGTTGAAATTCGCGAACTGCCGCTGCGCGGCGCGTTCTATTCAGGCCATTATATATATATAATATATTATATATATTTCGTCGATTTCCTTTTAAAACGTATTTTATAAATCGTTTTAAATTCGTTTTCAAAACGATTTCATCTTCCATCTCAAATTCAAATCAAAATTGAATTTTCCAATATAAATTGGTTTTAAATTTATTTTAAATCGATTTCAATTCAGTTTCAATCCACTTTAAATTCAATTCAAAACAATTTCAATTCTATTTCAATTTAATTCTAATTTCAATTCATTTCAATTTAATTTGAATTTCGATTCTATTTCAATTTAATTCGAATTTCAATTCTATTTCAATTTAATTAGAATTTCTATTCTATTCAATTTAATTTGAATTTCAATTATATTCAATTTAATTCGAATTTCAATTCCATTTCAATTTAATTCGAATTTCAGTTCTATTCAATTTAATTCGAATTTTAATTCTATTCAATTTAATTCGAATTTCAATTCTATTTCAATTTAATTCGAATTTCAATTCATTTCAATTTAATTCGAATTTCAATTCTATTTCAATTTAATTCGAATTTCAATTCTATTCAATTTAAATCAAATTTCAATTCTATTCAATTTAATTCGAATTTCAATTCTATTCAATTTGATTCGAATTTCAATTCTATTTCAATTTAATTCGAATTTCAATTCATTTCAATTTAATTCGAATTTCAATTCTATTTCAATTTAATTCGAATTTCAATTCTATTTCAATTTAATTCGAATTTCAATTCATTTCAATTTAATTCGAATTTCATTTTCAAAATATTCGAAATTGAAATCACTTTTCGGTATTCATTATAAAATGAATAAAATCAGCAAAATTTCCGCTCATCTTAAAATGGCGTTTAACTACTTAACACGGTTTCACATTTCAATATTCACTGAATATTATTTTAAAATGTTCGATAATTCTGAACTGGAATTAGACACAGTCAATTACCATATAATTTGATTATATGGATTTCATACACACATGTACACCACAACAACTGAACACAGTCAACCATCATCCATAGTGCATTCTACACTGCATAAGCATTAAATATAAATATCTAATGCTTATAACAGCCTGTCAATCAATCGATTGACATACAGCTAATTATTGAGATTAGTGTATGTCATATATCATCCCAACACATGTGTGGGGTTTCAAACAATCCGACACAGATTTATTTGTGTAGTTGGGCGATGTGTAAAATTTATCGTCCCAATCAATATTGGTTAAATATGTGTACATAAACAAATTGTCTGATTTGTAAATGAATATTTTATTCATTCATAAAAAAATGATATTTTTATTTTTCTAACATATTTTAGAAAATTTCGACGGCATAACGGCACGATACTAGAAACGGGATAAGGCCTAGCCTTATCCTCAGTCTAATAACGACCTGCGCCATACACATACCACTCTAATCAATTTCATATTCACAACACAAACCAATATTCAACCAAACACGTCAATCAACACAAATAACCAAATAAGTCGTCCATGGTCTGTGGACGACGGGTGTCGGGTGCTGCTAAGCACCGTCTGCATCCTTGTATATTTTCAACTAGAAAACAAGATTTAAAGTGAGAAGTTCTCACCGCGAGCTAAACCAAACGCCGCGACTCTTCATATGTAGGAAATTCTTCGCCATGTTTTATTCATCGCATACATAATCTGAAAATCATATTTTTATCGAATTAAAAGTTATTCCATAGCATAACTATTTTATTAATAGCATACATAGGCTAAAAACCCATTTTTACCTTTCTAAAAATATTTTCATGTTGTTCTCTAGTTAAAAATCATATTTTTATCTTCATAAAAATATTTCAAACATACGATAAAAATCATTCCTTTTTCATGTTAAAAATCTTATCTTTATAAATATGAAAATCAATTCTTTTTCTGAATAAAAATCAAATCCTTTTAAAGTAGAAAAATCAAATCTTTATAAAAATCTAATCTTTTCTAGTTATAAAAATCGCAACTTTCATAAAGTAGAAATCATAACTTTCATGAATTAAAAATCATAACTTTCATGAAGTAAAAATCTTATCTTTACATAAGTAAAAATTGAATCTTTTCCTAAATAAAATATTACCTTTACCTAATTAAAAATATAATCATTTTAATTTCAAAAATCTAGTCTTTATACATATAAAAATATGAACTTCTCATATCTAAAAATCTAATCCTTTCATAATTATAAATTTTTTATCTTCCTTAATAAAAATCAACATTTTAATTTTTAGTTTGATATAAAATAAATAGTTAAAAGAAACTGAAATAAATAAAATAAAATTAATAAACCTTACCTTGTTTTGAAAGGGGGGTTCATCAACGTCGCCTAAATGGAGAGGGGGTTCGCCAGTGGTGCTCGCTGGCGCAGAGGAGGGGGAGTGACGGAAGTGGAGGTCGCGGTTGTGGGCGGCCCCGCTTGGGGGGTGCTAGCATTGGGCGTCGGTTTTTTCAAAGAGGAACGGGGCTATAGAGCTTTGGGGAAGACTGGGGGCTCGGGGAAGAAGGATGTTGGCGGAGGAGGAGGAGTGGAGGGTGGCGACAGCCACCTGGGCGGCGGCGGCGGCCTTGATCTACGGCGGCGTGGACAGGAAGGGAGCACAATGGGTAGTGGGTTTGGTTTCTTTTTTTTTCCATTACTAAGTCAACGGTTTGAGAAGGGAAAGGGGAAAACAAAGGGTTTTATAATAATAATTATATTATATTTAATTCTCCAAAAAGTTGCCATTAGATTCAAACTCCAAATTGAACCCACCGACTGTCGCCCCCTAGCTAATCACCCCCATTCCGAACACAATGAGATATGTTTCATAGGTTGATTCGGCTGTTTCGACCAGTTTTCGCCAAAATCAAAATATAACTCTATATATTGAATTTGAACGAACATTTCAATTTACCGGGGCCATATACGAACTCTAAAAATTCCCAAAAAATATTTTCTAGCTTCGTATTGACGATACGGTTCTAACAAAACTAATTTCGTCAAATTCTGAGACCGTTAGAAAAATGGCCATTTTCCAGTCGATTAAAATCAACTGAAACTGGTCAAACGCGTTTTCCTTTGCCACGCTCACATATTGATTCAGAAAATTACTAATTTTGAAACTTAGCAGTAACTTGACATCACGGATCCAACAAAAGTGGTTTCGTCGAAAACAGAGTTCGTTTGCCAAATTTCCATTTTTAAGGGCCAGAATTCCATAGCGACTATTCTGAATTTTCAACTAGGCACAACTTTTTATCCCTGCTATGAAATTTAAATTTTCTAGATTTGTTGGAAAGATATTCTTAAATAGATTCAAATATTTTTGGTTTCGCTAAAATTCGGTTTATTTTGAATCCTGTACATTCATTTGAAATTTGAAATCGAATTTTCAAACTACCGTGCCATTTTCAATTCCTTTTATAATTTAAATAAAATATTTATATTCTAACGACGATCTATATAAATATATACGTTCTAATTCTATTCAAAATAAATTTCTCGTCGTTACTATTTAAAATAATTCATTTTAAATATTCAAAATTCATTAAAATCGCCAAAATAAAAATTTTGAATTGGCTCAGAATTTCCGGGTTGTTACAATCTCCCCCGCTTAAAACTTTTCGTCCCCGAAAAGGAACGAAGCCAAAAGTTGTTTAACTAATCAACTCAACTTTCATTATTTTCATTACGGCCTAAGTTCTTCAACTTTTCAGTTTCTAAGAACTTTTCAAAATTTACAACAATTTGGCTAACACCCTAAATTTTCTTTAAAAATTTCGTCATAACCTCCCCTGCACCAGGAGCTTCGAGATACTTCAAATAGCCTCCCATGGCCCTCACCAATCCAAAAAGAAAAAGAAATAGCCAAGCAGCAAGCCAATCGACTCATAAAATCATCAAAATCCCAAGAAATACAATAAACATGTACCTATTTGTTGGGCAAACAATTTTATTCCTCTACTCTAGCCTCCTTGCTATGACCTGTTTACACATATATATGTGCATGCATGCATTTGTAATCAATTTTCAATTCAGTTCAATATTTGATTCAGTTTGGCCTAAATGGTTAAAAATATCAAACCAATAATCAAACAGCACAACCATCAATCAATTAGTTGATTATCGTTTCAAATTCATAATTTTGATATATATACAGACAATCATATTTTTGATGCCAAATCACAACAATAGCCCTATCTAGTTTTGGTTCTCGCACCAGCCTATGGAAATATATAGATATCACACCTTCGAAACTCGAACCCAAAGGACTGATGCTGTACAGTCATCAATAGTTTCATCTCTGGGCGACTAGAGTGTGATTCTATATCTACCCAATATATTAAAACTTCGAATACCCGTGGATCAGATGTATATGCAAAATCTTTATATATTGGATTGCCCGAATTCAATACAAATAAATATTCAAATACGTTGAATAATTGAATTAAATTTTCAAAACAAAAATTTTTTTCATTTTCTTTTTTCAAAACAACACTCTTTACACTTGTTCTAGGATACTACTGATCCCATCTCTAACGAGTCATTCCCATTGGATATTACTAATCCGATCTCTGATGAATTCTTTCGTTTGGTTCTAACGTGTCTTGTTCTCGAGCTTTGTAAACCTAAGCTCTGATACCAAAATGACACGATCTGAACTTCCCCGTGAAGGAAAGCACGGATTGCTTTGAGGATAAGGCAAATTAGAACACAAACAGAAGAACATTTTATTGTTTATTACAACAATTCCATCAGAATACAAGAATATACAGAGTATGAATCAATATTACACATCATAAAATATCAGAGATTACAATACATTACATAGCAGCAGAAAATAATACAAAACACAACTGAAGGAGATATATGGATATAAAGCTTTCCGAAAATCATTCCAGCTATAAACCAGGATCCTGTGAATATAAATCTACAAAACCAAAACTACTAGCTGCCCGTGTCGAAAATAAGGGCACCCAGAGTTTAGGTTAAAACAATAAACTCCAGGTCAGTCATGTGACTGGTGTGACAACTAAAACAGTTATTAATCTTTATTTTAAAGTTAGGTAAATCAAGGGACCACGCCGTACAAAATGGAAGGGTTTCCTCCCAAGAATATCAGTGCATAAAACAACAACGCAATGCTAAATAAAGAACAATGAAGCTATTATAAGACCCAGGTTCCATCACACAATGCAACACAAGCCGGAGGATAGGGTTTTACCTTATAATAGCCAAAGAATGCTTGATACGCTAAATTTCATCTTTTATTATTACTATAAGTGTATAGTGTCAAAACAATTTCAATCATAAGTATCAATCATAGACGACATGGGTATCATATATCATGTCGCCATACTAGGCTCTACAATCAAAACCGCTAAATGTCGTATTTGGAAATTGGATTTCTATCTGTGAACCGAGGCAATGGATCGTCCTTACCGCTTCGAGAGCCTCTAGTCTGCCCCTTAGGCAAGTACTCTATCAAGCCTTGGATCGTCAGGGTCGGTCCACCGATGTGGATTAAAATGCATGAACACTGCGTTTGCCTGCCTTATTGGGCGTAAATGAGCCAAATGACTCCATCGGACCCGGATCGTACGATCTAACCGAGGCGCCTCGCAATCCATCATCCACATAAGTAAAATGTCAGGCCGTGTAAAACACTGACACCACTCCTAACTAGAAGGAAACGCATGCCCTCCCTGAGGTCCTTCTCCCGTTTCTGGTTCACACCGGGGTGTGAGGCTCGCGAATTAACGCTACACAAGGCTACGCCACAAAGGTCGTGCTTTGATCATCAACCACATGACTCTGCTTTTCAACAGAAGCCTTGATCATTTGCATCTCAGCATGCCACATAGGCAAACCACTCCATGCAACCGATTTCCATCAACCACACAGAATGATATCCAATGTCAGACACACAGTCCATTTACAAGTCCGTTCTGGGTCTGAACGAAACCGGACGAACCTTATTCCTCGCATATCCATCGATCTCCAAGTACGTCTGAACGATCACCAACTGATTCCCTCCTCTTGGGTGTACAACCCAATCAAATATCATCAGTAATTATCCAAACGATGTGTAGACCTCCGGTCTTCGACCACCGTCTCCATCCTCGACACCTCGTCGAATCAGTTATTCATAATGGAATAAACCTGGTCTTTCTGAGTAACTCGTGTATATAACAAACAAGTGTTACATGAGCACAACATACGCCTCATTCCAGTTCATCAGTCACTAACCGTAAATTAGTAAGAGAACAATTCCCCAAATATTAACCCTGAAGGCCGAAACCAACATCAGATCAATACCAGAAAACCATTCATCTTAACTAATCTTCAGTTAGTTGCTAAATTTCACATTCTTAGGGGAAGGTTCCCATTAATTTTATCAAAGATAAATTCTTTAAATTTATTCTTTAATCTTCTTTTGAATATCAATTCAAACCAAATTATGGTTTATCTAAACTAGTCGGGATTTACGAACTTTACCGAAGTAATTATTTGTTAAATTTCCCAATCCCAACCTATTCATCCCATGAAGTAAAACTGATAATACTTCATATCTAACACCACGGTGTTATTGGTAAATTCAATTACCATTTAACATTCAAATCTAATTAAATATTTAACTATCGTCTGGAGTAAAACTGGTGATACTCCATTCTCGATCATTTCAATCTAACTAAAGATTCATTAAAACTCCACTTGGTTTTAATCTTCCCAAAAATCAGTATCAATGATTATTAAACTTGGGAAATCATATCCTGTCTTTAACTGGGTTAAAGAACCAATGCAATTTAAAACACGGTTCACGATAAACCCAAAATCACATTCATTTCCATCAGCCTTTAACCGTAAATTAGCAAGTGAACAATTCCCTAAGTAATAACCCCGAAGGCCGAAACCAACATCAGATCAATACCCAGGAAACCATTCAACTTAACTAATCTCCAGTTAGTTTTTGATTTTCCTAAATCCGTTGGGTCTAAGAACAGTATTATCAAAGATACCATTCACGACAACCCAAATCACATTCCATTAATTATCGGGTTAAAGAACAAATGTTATTTAAAACACCGTTCACGATAAACCCAAAAATCAATTCCAATTCAATTCCAATTAAATATTATTTAATTGGTATACTTCATTAAATCCAAGTAAAAAGATTTAATCTTTTTCTCAACTGGGTTTAAGAACAGTTTTAATGAAGACACCATTCACGACAAACCCAAATCCCATTTGATATTAAATACAAGGCTCTGAATAGAAAATACATCGGCTTATATTCAATATCAAATACTACAACCAACAAATATCTTATTGGAAATAACGATATAAATATATCTTTCAAATTTCCATAACAATATCTGTATAATCACGAAATTCAATATCGAAATCTTCCGAAGATAATTTCGATTCAAATCTATTTCCAATTTATATATTGGAAATTCTGTTTATTTTTAAAACCATTTCAAATCCAATTTATTTATTTTTAAAAATAAATGGATTATAATTCTAGTTCAAAACTAATCCATTTCGATAAAAATCTATTTTTATCTTTTCAAATATGGAGTTTTTCATCCCAATTCTTTCCTAATCATTTCTTATGATTTTACACTAATTATTGATATTTTTAAGAATTTTATCAAGGCCCGTATAGTCGATTTCCATCAACGGCCATCGAACTGCACTTACAACGACGTTTTCCAAATTTAATTTGGACATAATTTCAAATCCAACTGTTAGATTATTAATTTCTTGCATTCGTTAGAAAGCTCTTTTCGATACGAACCCAACGGTTCTGGTTTTAGGAGAATCTGGCGGTCGGATCTCCCGTAATATCCATTCAAATTCAATGGTCGAAATTCGCGAACTACCGCTGCGCGACGCGTTCTATTCAGGCTAATATATATATATATTATATATTTCGTCGATTTCCTTTTAAAACGTATTTTATAAATCGTTTAAAATTCGTTTTCAAAACGATTTCAACTTCCATCTCAAATTCAAATCAAAATTGAATTTTCCAATATAAATTAATTTTAAATTTATTTCAAATTTATTTCAAATTGATTTCAATTCAAATCGATTTCACTTCAATTTCAATCCGTTTTAAATTAAATTCAAAACGATTACAATTCTATTTCAATTTAATTCGAATTTCAACTCATTTCAATTTAATTCGAATTTGAATTCTATTTCAATTTAATTTTAATTTCAATCCTATTTCAATTTACTTTGAATTTCAATTCTATTCAATTTAATTCGAATTTCAATTCTATTCAATTTAATTCAAATTTCTATTCAATTTCAATTTAATTTGAATTTCAATTCTATTCAATTTAATTCGAATTTCAATTCTATTCAATTTAATTCGAATTTCAATTCTATTTCAATTTAATTCGAATTTCAATTCTATTTCAATTTAATTCGAATTTCAGTTCTATTTCAATTTAATTCGAATTTCAATTCTATTCAATTTAATTCGAATTTCAATTCTATTCAATTTAATTTGAATTTCAGTTCTATTCAATTTAATTCGAATTTCAATTCTATTTCAATTTAATTCGAATTTCAATTCATTTCAATTTAATTCGAATTTCAATTCTATTTTAATTTGAATTTCAATTCTATTTCAATTTAATTCGAATTTCAATTCTATTCAATTTAATTCGAATTTCAATTCTATTTCAATTTAATTTGAATTTCAATTCGTTTCAATTTAATTCGAATTTCAATTTCAAAATATTCAATTTTGAAATCACTTTTCGATATTCATTATAAAATGAAAAAAATCGGCAAAATTCCCGCTCTTGTTAAAATGGCGTTTAACTACTTAACACGGCTTCACATTTCAATATTCATTGAATATTATTTTAAAATGTTCGATAATTCTGAACTGGAATCAGACACAGGCAATTACCATATAATTTGATTATATGGATTTCATACATACATGTACACCACAACAACTGAACACAGTTAACCATCATCCATAGTGCATTCTATACTGCATAAGCATTAAATATAAATATCTAACGCTTATAACAGCTTTTCAATCAATCGATCGACATACAGCTAATTATTGGAATTAGTGTATGTCAAATATCATCCCAATACATGTGTGGGGTTTCAAACAATCCAACACAGATTTATTTGTGCGGTTGGGCGATGTGTAAAATTTATCGTCCCAATTAATATTGGTCAAATATGTGTACATAAACAAATCATCTTATTTGTAAATGAATATTTTATTCATTCATAAAAAAAATGATATTTTTATTTTTCTAACATATTTTAGAAAATTTCGACGGCATAACGACATGATACTAGAAACGGGATAAGGCCTAGCCTTATCCCCGATCTAATAACAGCCTGCGCCATACACATACCACTCTAATCAATTTCATATTCACACCACAAACCAATATTCAACCAAACACATCAATCAACACAAATAACCAAACAAGTCGTCCATGGTCAATGGACGACGGGTGTCAGGTGCTGCTAAGCACCGTCTGCATCCTAGTATATCTTCAATTAGAAAACAAGATTTAAAGTGAGAAATTCTCACCGAGAGCTAAACCAAACGCCGCGACTCTTCATATATAGGAAATTCTTCGCCGTGTTTTATTCATCGCATATATAATCTGAAAATCATATTTTTATCGAATTAAAAGTTATTCCATTACATGACTATTTTATTAAATCCCATTTTTACCTTTCTAAAAATATTTTCATGTCGTTCTCTAGTGAAAAATCATATTTTTATCTTCATAAAAATATTTCAAACATACGATAAAAATCATTCCTTTTTCATGTTAAAAATCTTATCTTTTTAAATATGAAAATCAATTTTTTTTCTGAATAAAAATCAAATCCTTTTAAAGTAGAAAAATCAAATCTTTATCTTTATAAAAATCTAATCTTTTCTAGCTATAAAAATTGCAACTTTCATGAAGTAGAAATCATAACTTTCATGAATTGAAATTCATAAATTTCATGAATTAAAATCTTATCTTTACATAAGTAAAAATCGAATCTTTTCCTAAATAAAATGTTACCTTTACCTAATTAAAAATATAATCTTTTTCTACTTAAAAATATAATCTTTCTAATTTCAAAAATCTAGTCTTTATACATATAAAAATATGAACTTCTCATATCTAAAAATCTAATCCTTTCATAATTATAAAAAATTTATCTTCCTTAATAAAAATCATCTAAAAATCTTATCATGAAGTAAAAATTTATCTACTGGGGAGGGGGTTCGCCAGTGGTGCTCGCTGGTGCAGAGGAGGGGGGTGACGGAAGTGGAGGTCGCGGTTGTGGGTGGCGCCGCCTAGGGGGGTGCTGGCATTGGGCGTCGGATTTTTCAAAGGGGAACGGGGCTATAGAGCTTTGGGGAAGACTGAGGGCTCGGGGAAGAAGGGTGTTGGCGGAGGAGGAGGAGTGGAAGGTCAAGGAAGTTGGTGACCTGATGACAGGGGAGCCGGCGACCGAAGCCCCGGTCAACGGCGGCCGTAACTATAACGGTCCTAAGGTAGCGAAATTCCTTGTCGGGTAAGTTCCGACCCGCACGAAAGGCGTAACGATCTGGGCACTGTCTCGGAGGGAGGCTCGGTGAAATAGACATGTCTGTGAAGACAAGCCCCAGTATATTAATTTCGGAGGCGACTGGAGTGCTTTTGTAAGAGAAGAGAAGAAAGGAATTGAGAAAACATTCTTGGAACCACCCTCCCTCTGCCCCGTGTTAGAAAGATTTTGCTTTATGGTCTCAAACGCGTGATCTGCTGCCGAACCTGTTCCAATTCCAACAGCTCGGACTCGGATCGTGGGGATCGCCGGAATACTTCGTATCAACAGGGGGACTGCAAATCCTTTATCCCTAGTTCAAATCCGGGTGTCGCCTGATCAACCAAAGATTTTTGATTTCTTATTCTACCGATCTAATTCGATGTATTATTGCTCCACAAGAAGTGGAGGCAAAGAACTAAGATCGGAAATCTCGAATATACAAAGATTCCTAAGAGGCACCACTTGAGTCGGGTTTGAGAACTCCTCTCCCCCCTCACTACTCTCTTTGGTTCTGCCTTTAAGAGGCCTGTAGAGGGATCATTTTCACTGAAAACTCTTCTCAAAACGCCCGATTCACTGGGCTGTTTGGCCTACCAAGCACTTGCCCGCAGCTCCTGCCGCCCGCCAAGCGGGCGGAGCGCTCGTTATCCTTACTGTTCTCTCTGCTGGGGCCCCCTCCCATTGCACTACATCAAAGAATTTCCATTAATTCAACCATGGAAATCCGTCGGAAAAGAAAAAATACGCATGTCCGATGAAACGATTGTGACCTGGGCAGCGGCGGCGGACTGGATCTCCGGCGGCGTGGACAGGAAGGGAGCACGATGGGTAGTGGGTTTGGTTTCTTTTTTTATTCCTTTACTGACTCAACGGTTTGAAAAGGGAAAGGGGAAAACAAAGGGTTTTATAATAATAATTATATTATATTTAATTCTCCAAAAAGTTACCTTTAAATTCGAACTCCAAATTGAACCCACCGACTGTTGCCCCTAGCTAATTACCCCCATTCCGAACACAATGGGATATGTTTCATAGTCTGATTCAGCTGTTTCGTTCAGTTTTCGCCAAAATCAAAATATAACTCTATATATTGAATTTGAACGCACATTTCAATTTACTAGGGCCACATACGAACTCTAAAAATTTTCGAAAAATATTTTCTAGCTTCGTATTGACGATACGGTTCTAACAAAACTAATTTAGTCAAATTCTGAGACCGTTAAAAAAATGGCCATTTTCCAGTCGATTAAAATCAACTGAAACTGGTCAAATGCGTTTTCCTTTGCCTTGCTCACATATTGATTCAGAAAATTATTAATTTTGAAACCTAGCAATAAATTGACATCACAGATCCAACAAAAGTGGTTTCGTCGAAAACAGAGGTCGTTTGCCAAATTTCCATTTTTAAGGGCCAGAATTCCATAGCGACTATTCTGAATTTTCAACTGGGCATAACTTTTTATTCCTGCTATGAAATTTCAATTTTTCGGATTCGTTGGAAATATATTCTCAAATAGATTCAAATATTTTTAGTTTCTCTAAAATCCGGTTTATTTTGAATCATGTACATTCATTTGAAATTTGAAATCGAATTTTCAAACTACCGCGCCATTTTCAATTCCTTTTATAATTAAAATAAAATATTTATATTCTAACGACGATCTATATAAATATATACATTCTAATTCTATTCAAAATAAATTTCTTGTTGTTATTATTTAAAATAATTCATTTTAAATATTCAAAATTCATTAAAATAGCCAAAATAAAAAAATTAAATTGGCTTAGAATTTCTAGGTTGTGACACTTTATGTGATTCATATAGTTGTTAGAAATGGATGATAGCTATGCTGTTTCACTTACCATATATGATGGGATTTCGAGGGCTAAATTCCAAAAACAAGGCATAATGTAATGACCAGTATGATACATACCAAAGGATCATCAAATATTATATTAATATTTGAATTAAGTCGAATTTGACTATATCTTTAGGTAACGTTGAAAAGTTGCATTCTTAACCTATAGTAATTTTGTAGGATGGTTTTGATCCTAAAAAATTGTAACGCGACAACATTTGATAAGATTCAAATTAGGGTTGAAACCATTTTCAAATAAAAGATATTGAATTTCCTCTTTTCATAGAGCAGTCATAATTGTGTTTTAGGATCAGAATTTAGGGACCAAGACTATTTGAAGTTTAGATGACTTTTAAGCTGCTTAGTGAGTAATTAGAAAGATTTGGTTTAAGCTTAAAATTTCATTCCTGTTGTAGAATCAAGCGAGAGTGGTTCCTAGATTATTATTTCACTTCCTGAAAACATTCTAAACTTTATTAATACTCTATATTTAAAAAGCCATCAAATTCCTCATTTTAATAGCCAAATTGAGCAATTAAGAAGTAATTATCTTAATTACAAATTTCAGGAGCATTAGGATTCATAAATCAATTCTCATTTTAGATTATGTTGGTGTGTTTTGCATGGGTGGATCTTGATAAGTTGTTTCAACCTTCCCACTGTCCTTTGATTGATCTTGTAATGCCTACCCGAAGACCTACATTGACAAAGAGATTAACGAGTAATGTCGTCTGCTAATGCGAAGAATAAAGCTAGTTAGGAGTGACCATCCGTAAGCCTTACATATAAAAGAGTGTTTAATACGTTGATTGGGTCTATAAGTTTTTCTTCTTACCTCAAAAGGATCGACGTACCTAATTCATGTTTAATATAAAACTATTATGACTAAGAATTTTATTCAGAACAAAATACAATATCGACACAAATAACAGATCACAGAATATAATACATATAAGTACAAACATCGAAGTACAACATACATATGTGCTACAAACTCAATTGGTTCTTAGGAGCAACAAATTAATACAACAAGTCTAAAATACAAATGACACAATCACTCGACTATTCAACTCTGGTCCTAGATTCCAAAGAGATAATCGAAGATGAAAGCCGCAAAACACAAATCAAGCTATTAACCTAATACAACTCGGTCCGACTAAGTATACAAAATATACGGGTCAATATAGATTAAAAAGATTGAGTATATCATACTAGACGAAGTATGGCATCATAAGGGGCAACTCTTCTCAAATAAAGAAAGATTAAATGCTACTAAGTACAACATATGGTTCATGAGATAAGGTACAACTAGATCATCATATAATGGTCTCATAAATGACATCGATATTTAATGGTTTTCTGCTAACAAAAGGTGTTAACCATCAATGCCAAACATTTATATAAAATCTCCAAAACCTCAAAGAACAACAAAGGGTACTTCCATCAAAATCTCGATATATATGACTCATTTAAGAGTTCATTCTACATATAAGTGCTCACCATTTATAAACATATTACAATAGCCCTAGCCTGTATAAAGAAGATCAACATCAATGACAACATCATAAATTGGATTCAAATCATCAATTAGCAACAAAACGAATAATGGCATCATAAAGTGGTCTAGAAGAACAAATAACATCAAAAGCGGATTCCAACAACAAATAGCAGCAAAAGTGGATCCAAATAACAAATGGCATGTGCATAAACAATATAGTAGTTACTGTATACATATTCAAGCGCCCATCACTATGACCCCTCCGGCCGAGTGTAGCTTGACTTTCTCCCCGACCGTGTGAATATGCATATGTAAGACTCCCCCCGAGCCTAACTCCCCCATAGCAAGTACTGACAACGACAAACAAATCATGTGCCTTAGGCTTTTAAATAGTAAATCGGAAAGTGAAAACAATACGTCCCATGCAACACCTTTCACTAATCAGTTTACTACTAGTTAGGCTAAAGCATACTCCAAATAGCTTCAACCAACAAGTCTAGAATCAATCGATATAATTAACCTACATATCCAATATCACATTGTCTACTGTATCATTTAAATCACGTTATGTCCTTCTCGAAGTTTGCTAAAACGTGTAGTTCTATATATGTCAATACTTGGTTTGCAAAAATGAGTTTATAAAATGACTTCGAAAATCATTTAAATCATTTCTTTGAAAATCTCTATATATTGGAAAATATTATATAAAATATAGATTTAAGGAAAACAAACTTCAATTTTTTTTTGGGTCCTAAAGCGATATATATATGTATATATGCATGTATATAGAAAATTCCTTATAAAAAATATTTTATAAAACGAGCACATTTTCAAAATAAATTATGGAACTATTCATGAAATCAATACACAAAGTTCATCAAAAACTACACCAAATCGTAGTATGAATTAATATCACTATTACGTTTCCCTTTACTGGATTAAGCCTTAGAGAAATCATGAAAACTATTTTGGAAACCATCGAAAAACTATCAGGAAATCACCTGAAAATTAAGTTAGTAAGCACCAAAAACTAAGAATTAAAAGTCACGTTCAACAAACATATAAGTTGACCCATGCTCCTTCATAGATTGACCCCCAGGTTGACCTGTCTCTCCTTTGGGTCGACCTCTAGGTTGACCTTTGAGGAGTCTAGGTCGACCTGGAACATGGGATATTTAATTGGAGCTCATTTTTCTTCGATTCAAAGTTCCAAACTGATTTTCTATGAGCTACACAGGTCGGAGTGACCTAAAAAATTATATGCATATAGTCCAGCAACAATACTAATATTCAAAAAAGATTAGACATGATTTCAGCAAGAAACAAGCAAGATATAACATCACAAAGTTGGACAGAGAGCTGATTCTCCACTGCAAACATAAAACTCAGTTTTAAGTTTACAAAGACGCAAATTCTCATTGAACAACTACATATCATCACAACTAACCAAATAAATTAGACTGTGAGTTATACTCACCTTAATTGGCTTTTGGAGAATTCTCACTTGATTTATCATGCAAGGAAAAAAAAATTGGAGCCTCATAGCGTCTTAGATAGCTTTTAGAAGGAAGAAAACTGACTTGCAGCACAAAATAATACACTATAACCTTCTTCCTCTCTGGTTCTAGAAATTGGAGAATTAGGTCTCTAACTGAGGCTAGATTTTTAGCTAGGAAGTGGACAAGCAATCTTTCTACTAAAATTCTATTTGAGCTAGCCATGGTTTTACAATTTGGAGAGTAGGGATTAGTTTTTGGTTCTCAGCCTTTCATTGTTCTTTCTCTTTGGAAGAAGAAAATAAAGGAAAAAAGTACGTATTATGCTAATCTCTATATATTTCTCTGTTAAGTAAATTAAGGTATTGGGCTTAGGTTCGACCTAATAGACTTAATTTAATTACACCTAATAGCACTAATTTATCCCAGAACACACTTACTTAACTATTGGAACACATTTTAACATTGTAAAGTCTTACGTAAATTATCTCAACGTATGTTTTCAAAGCAATTTAACATTGTTTTTAACATAAAACACACTAAAATTGACATTTGTAATAAAACAATTATTTTATATTATGCTTGTTCAAACTTGTATTTTTCGCACATAAATTACACAAGAGTTCATTATCTTGCCTGAACAATACACAAATTGCATTAAAATTCCAAACGCTTAAATATTAATTTCCAACCAATATTTCACCTATTTATGTTTTATTTACAACTTGTTTGAAATATAAAAACATTATTTTACAATAAAATTCACCACTAGCAATAATTTTAAAAAAAATTGCAGTTAAAACAAATGATTTTTTTTTTTAGCAAGGCCAATCGATTTTTAAAGTTATCCGAAACACTTATATTATAACAGATAATAAATAAAATACATGCAGGAGTTAGGCAAATTATCTAACTACTAGTTTCAGTTTTTAAAGTGGTCGTCCACTGCAGCTAAGCTAGTTTATAGCACAAGAGCTAAGCTATTTACCTAGACTAGTAAGAGGTATCTAACTCCAAGCGGGGGGTACAATATCATAGCTACACACTTACTAGTCACATTTTCAAGCACCACAGGGATGCAAAATACATTAAAACACAATCTGACATAAACCAAAGTGTAAAATTAACATAGTAACCAAACAGGAAGCCATGTAGCACAGAAGCACAACAAAGGCCATACATATTTCCAAGGAGAATGATTTGAATGGACATCAATACCATGGAGAGGGCACAATACTCAACAGCACAAAGCTATGGAGAATTACATAAAGACCGACATGAAATACTTGTTTGGAACTGCGATAGGAAACATTGCAAGAAAACTTGACTTCACAAAATTACTTCTTGAATAAAATGATAGTTTAGCACTTCGTAAAGGAAGGCCAACACTACACAGTGACATTTCAATAAGCTTGACACAAAACAGAAAAAAAGGGCCAGCAAAGGTCATCTGTAAGGGCTCAAAACCCTGCCATACCAGCGCGACTGAGCAAAGATCCGAACCCCACTGAATCATCAAAACCTTCAAAAGAGGACAATTTAGTAGATTCGATTTTAGATCTAGACAAAGAAGCGTGTGAGTTTCAGTGGGAAAGCAAGTAGCCAAAACTTAGGCTTGGAGAAAGGAAGGGTAGAAGAAGATTTGAACGCGAACTGGCTAAGAGGCGGAAAGGATAAAGAGAGAACGAGAAGAAAAATGGGGCGAGAGAATACTCTGGTTGCCATTTCCAAGTTTTGTAGCAAGCTTTTCTGTTTTGCAAATGAAATCTTTTAACACATTTTGATTTCAAATACACGCCATAAAGTTTTTCATACTATATTCCATTTATATGATACGAGCGTCATGGCACGCGCTTCGCGCGTGGTAATGGCACGCGCTACGCGCGTGATCATGGCACACGCTTCGTGCGTGGATTATTATTTTTAAAATATCAAAGTCAATATTTTAAATACTTATATAGATAAGCATAATCCATGACATATTTCTTTGATTGAAAAAGGAAAAAAATTAAAGAAAAGAGAGTCTTTCAGCTATGCCAATATTTGGCATAATGCAATAAATATGGAAATGCATGAATAGATGGAAGGATTCAATTTTTACCAAGTGGGGCATGTGCTCAAAATAATTAAAAGCAAACTAATGGAGTGAAGGAGTGGAACAGATGCAGGCATAAACAACTTAATAACATTAAAAAATTATACAACAAACGTAAAGATATACAATAAAAATTGATTTGGTCTACGAAGTAAAGGCATGTATAAAAATACTACCAAACATAGAGTACTCTCAAAGCCTAGTTGTTTTAAACTTTCTCATCTAAGCACATTGCACCCTCTCCACCATCCCTCGCACACCCGCACCTTCGTCAGCCACCAAATCTGGCTTTCCACCGCCCTTGCCAACCTCCACGTGTGCTGCCATAGCTTCTCCGACCTATAAGCCTTCTACTGGATCCTCTCCCCATCTGCAAACGTTAAAATGTCATCGAGATGATCATTGACTTCCTTGCCATTGACCGCCCCAAGAACGTCACTGTGGCATCCCCTACCAGCACAAACGGTCGCATTCTGAATGAATCCACCTCATCACAATTACTATAACGTATATAGGAAACAAATCTTCCGTGCTACCATCACACTCCTCATCCGCGACTCCAACCAAAATCACCAAACTCCTTCCAGTCATGTTAGAAAATGAGAAGCTTCATCAAATTAATAAAGCAACTAAATATTTTAAGTTTAATTATATTTATTAAATTAGAAAAGTTGTCTAGAAACACCAACTTTGCTCAGCATCGCTCAAACAATAAGTGCAGTAAAGAGACAAAGCAAAAGGCAGAACATCCTAATTTATCAAAACATGTTTGCGAGTGGATTGTCACCTGGTAATGACGTTATCCTCCTTAACACACATCTGTGTAAGCCGATGTAGAATGCTGTAAAATTTTACAAAGCTCTTTTTTTATTATTATAAAGAGAAACGGCGGAGAATAGTAGAAGTAATGGTGGAGTGGAGAAATGGTGGAGAATCTAAGGTGATATTTATAGAGTACAAGCATTTAAAAATAAGAAACCGTCCGGTTGCAAAATTTAAGGTGATATTTTGAACTATTAATAAAGATAGGAATGAATATGAGAATTTTAAGAAATTGACTGTTTCTAGAAATAGAGCAATTAATATTATAGGAATGAATATGAGAATTTTAAGGAATTGACTATTTCTGGAAATAGAGAAATTAATATTATCAGAATGAGTATGAGAATTTTAAGGAATTGACTGTTTCTAGAAATAGAGCAATTAATTTTGATTCAGCGAAGAGAAAATGTAGGACATAATTTTGAATAAAGAGAATTTTCGGTAGTTTGCGTGTACACCAAAAAAGTGTGACACCAAACCTATTTTGATTATTAGTGAAGATTTATACAGGAAAACAGCGCATAGAACAAAATTAAAGAAAAATTTAGACATAAGGACAAGAGGTCAAAAATTTAGCTACAATGACACTTTTTAGTGGAAAAATTAGACATAAGGACAAAAGGTCAAAATTTTTGAATTAAATACTTAATATATATATGTGATGTGAAAACTATATATAATATAATTATAAACATATATAATATAATTATAAACAAATATATATAGGAATTCATAAAGAAATATTTATAAACTATATATATAAACAAAAGGTTATATGAAGAATCAAATATAAACTTAAAATATATTTAATAAAACTATAAAAATAAGAATACTTATAAATTAGGAAATATATTTGAAACCATAAGTTTGAAATACTTCAATCAAAACTTAATAATATAAATAAATATTCTAAATTGTAAAATCATATGAAATCATATACATACTTATAAAGTTATAAGGTTTAAAATTATAAAACTATATAAACATATATAATATAATTAAAACTTTAAACTTATATGTTTGAAATCATAAGTAAAATAATTTAGAATTTGAAATTTGAAAATTAGAATTTTGGAATCTGAAAATTTGAAAAAGAGGATTTGAAATTTGAAAAAATAGAATTTGAACCTGGAGTGCTATTCAGAGTCTTACATAAACTAGACTCTATAACTATATTTATTTTGTGCTCTTGAAATCTTGATCTCTTAATCTTGAATACTCATGAGTCTTGAAATATCTTTGAATTCTAAATCTCTAACATCTTTAAACTGCACAGTCTTTAGTAATAATTCCCTTATATAAATCCTGCATATGTGTATATATATATTTTCTAGACAAAGTGTTAGTATATATTTTATAATCAATTAATATTGAAATAAGGTTATTGTCATCAAAACCCCATTCTTCAATAGATACCCTGTGTTGGCCTCATAGTAGGATATATCACTTCATAAAGTGGCAACCCTTTGTTTACGAGATGTGCACAACCCATATCTACAGGTGTCACGACTTCTTAACCTCCCTAGACCAGACCCATGCACACACATGACTTCGTCGGAATGCGCCACCCACACCGTCCCTCAAGTGACCTCTTATAATTAGCCCAGTAAGCGTGCCCAGACCCCAACTTAGTTCGGGGTTCCCCGTTTGATACTAAGATGGATTACTGACTGAAACGGGTCCCACACACCAGATGATACAAGCTTCCCCCTAGGCTTGCATCCCCACTATTAGGATTTCAACAGGTTATGCCTACTAGTTTAGCAGGATTGCATAACCCCACAGGTTAAGTTTGTGGGCCTATATATAAATATTACCCACCGCCACAAGATTTATTTAACCCTCCACTGATTCAAGCAAGTTTACTTAACCCCTACTCAAGTTAACAGGTTCATGTAATCCTAACAGATTCAAATAGGTTAAGTATTACAAGTTTATCACCATTCATTCTTCTAGGGTTATTACTGGGTTAGACCTCCCACATTAAGTCTGCCACTTGTGGATGCTGGATATGCCGGTCGGGTCCAGGCAGACTTCTTCCAGAAGTCGGACTTAACCTCGTGTCTCAGCACTGTTACATGTACGTTTATGCACTTAGACCCCTCACATTAGATTCACCACTTGTGGTTGCTGGATTTGCTGAGCGGTTCCGGGTAGACTTCTACCATAAGTGTAATCTAACCTCTTGTATAAACATGGTTGCAGTTTCTAATTACTGTGAATCTGGGCATTTTCATTACTAAGAAAATTTTCATGTTTATTATGCCCCAAATCTCCGTCCGACCTGCGATACCAGTTATTCCCTAGATTAAGGTTTAGATCAAGATATAGATTATGCCCCTAATTCTCAAGTTTTGGTCATGGTACAAATTATGCCCAAAATTCTCAATCATGTTTTACAATATGAATATGCCCCAAATTAATCATTCCCAATCGTTCTGAAACTCGTGTGATCGCATACTTCAGCGATAGTGACTATAAAAACAAAAAGGAAAGAAAGGGAGAGAAGAAAGCAAGAATAGGCATAGTAAATAAAACTGGTATAAGATGGCATAATTAGGCAAACTAACATAATAGGTATACGGTGACATGATTAGACAAACTAACATGATAGGAATAAGGTGACATGATTAGGCAAACTGACAAAATAGGGATATCATAAACATGCATATTGAGATCTAAGCAGTGAATTAGGTATACAAATAATGACAGATCTGTTATGATTCAGATTACTAATAGGCATAGGTTTAGATCCAAACTTATAGGCATGTCAAGATTACATTTTAGGTGTTTATATCTAAAAATAACATAGACTCACTGTGATTAGATCTAAAGAATAGAATATTAATCGTAGATGTTGTAGCACAGATCTCTGAATACGAATAACTTACTGTTGAAGAAGAATAGGCTAGATCAAACTAAGTTGGGATAGCACCTCGTTGTCTCCATTGTTTTTGACGAATGAAAACAATGAGAATGAGGTCTTATTTGTAGCCTAAGGTCAACGAATCTAGTCAAGAAACGAGTCTACGTTCAGAAATTGAATTCCAAGATCTAGGAGGGGTCGACATGGTGTCAACACCCCTGTGTGGGGGTCGACCCATGGGTCGACACCCCTAGGAGAGGTCGACCCCTAACGGGCCGATTCCCCCCCCCCTTTACTCCCCGCTTTTGATTTTTGATTTATTTTGAATTCTGATTTTGATTTGTATATATATAATTCTTTTGTGCGTAAACAAACTTCTAGGCTTAATAACTTCTTCATACGATATCCGTTTTACACAAACTTGAAATCTATCTCAAGCAGAATTCCGAGACGAATGCAATGGCGCAGTCTGTTTTACTTAATTCCCAATATCTAATTATGTATTTTTTAATTTATCATTTTAGTGTTCTTAGAATTACGGGGTGTTACAATTTGGAAGGCTATTAACGATATGCCTAGTGATAAAGCTCCTGGTCCGGATGGCTTTTCTATTCTCTTTTATAAGCATTTTTGGGATGTTTTGAAATATGATATTATAAACTTATTTAATGATTTTTATAATGGAAATTCACAGATTAGTAGATTTAATTCTGCAAGTGTAATACCAATTCATAAGAAATTTGGAGCTTATAAATTAAAAGAATTTAGACCTATATCGTTAATTAATTGTTCTGTTAAAATTATTACTTAGGTATTGGCTAATAGATTGAGTCCTAAGATGAATGATCTTATTGATTGTTCTCAGACAGCGTTTATAAAGGGTAGAAACACAGTAGATGGTATGGTAGTTGTCCAAGAATATATCAATTTGTATTGAAGAATAATTTTTCATGTACTATTATGATTGTTGATTTTGAAAAAGCTTTTGATTCAGTTGATTGGGATTTTATTTGTGATGTATTACTAGCTTGGGGCTTTAGTATGAGATAGGTAAATTGGATCATATTATTAGTCAAATTTGGATGCTCTAATATAGTAGTTAATAGAGCAGTAGGGAATAAAATACATTCTAGGAGGGGGCTTAGACAAGGTGATTCTTTATAGCCTCTTTTGTTTAATCTTGTAGTTGATGTATTCACTTAGATTATCAAGAGAGCGGTAAGGAATGGAGTTCTAGGTTTTGTAAGTAATGAGATTTTCTTGTAATGAATTGTCTATTCTTCAATTTGCTAACGGTATACTTTTATTTACTTCTCATTTACCCAAACATATTATTGCTTTGAAATTTATTCTTTATGGTTTTGAGATGCTTTCGGGACTTGGAATAAATTTTGATAAAAGTTCATTTATAGTGATAAATTATTTTGATAACAATGAGAATCAAGTTGTTAATACATTGAATTGTCCTATTATGAGTTTTCCTTTAAATTATTTGGGTTTTATAATTAGACCAGCTAAACTCAAACATGACGATTGGATGATTATTATTGATAAGATAAACGATAGACTTTCCAGTTGGAACAACAGATTTTTATCTAGAGTTGGTAGACTAGTTCTTATTAACTCTGTATTGTCTGTTATTCCTACTTATTGGATGATGATACATCGTGTCCCCAATTGGGTAATATATAAAATTGACAGGGTTAGGCGTAATTTCCTTTGGAATAGGGAAACCTATCGCAGTAGTTTCAAGTGTTTGGTAAATTAAGAAATTGTTTGTGGACCTAAGAAGGATGGGGGTTTATGGGTTATTAACTTACATAATTTTAATTCAGCGTTGTTAGCTAAATGGTTGTGGAAATTTATAAATCTCAAAGTGTCAGCAGTATGGAAGCAAATAGTATTTATCACGGGGGTAAAACAATATTTCATACTAATTATATTTGGATTAATAGACTAACTTATTTCTGGAATTCCATTTTGAAATGTTTCGATTTTTTTAACCTAGGTTTTAATTTGATAGTACATTCGGGTGATAATACATATTTTTGGCATGATTCCTGGATTACCCCTTAAAATCGAATTTAAAGAGCTCTTTGAGACTTGTTTTAAAAATGCATTGGTTAAGGAAGTTTGTTTTAAACCCCCCATGAGAATTTACATTCGAGAATATATTAGACGGATTAGTGTTCAAACAATTTGCCTTGCTACGTGCTAAGCTAACATTGCATCATATTAATAATTGTGATAGTATTTATTGGGGTTTTGAAAAGGATCTAAAGTATGTATAAATTCCTTAATCTTGCAGGTATTTTGACTTTAAAATTTAATTTAATTTTGAAGGCAAATGCTCTGCCCAAAGCCAAATTTCATATGTGGTTAATTATATATAAGAAATAAAATATTGTTGAGCAATTAAGAAAGAGAAATATGAATTTTGATTATAAATGTTGCTTCCGTAATCGTTTTGATGAAAATGTTGATCACTTACTTTTTTACTTGTATTAAAACTTACTACATTTTAGATATGGTATTAAGAATTTTTGTTTTAATCTCTCTCATTATTTTATAAATTATGATTTTTACTGGAATTCTTTTAGATTTGATTTTAATATTAAAAAAAGATATGTACTTGATACATTAGTAACCATCATTTGTTGGCTTATTTGGTTTGATAGAAACTAGAAAATGTTTCATTCCAATTCTGACAATGTAGATAAATTAATTATTAAAATTGTCTCTTTTTATTTAGATTGGATTGCTAACCCTTATTATAAGATGATTAGCGATCCTATGTTTAACAGATTTCTAGTTAAGGTTAAAATTAATTTGAGCTTGTTTATTGGAATCAAAAAACATTTCGGTCATAATAATTTTTTTATTTGTAATTGATATATAATTTAGTGGATATTATAATTGTCTCCTTTTAACATATTTTGTTATTTTACTCATGTGTGTGTATATATATATATATATGTATGTGTGTGTATATACATATATATATACATATATACATATACATATATATATATATATATATATGTGTGTGTGTGTGTGTGTGTGTGTGTGTGTATTTGTGTGTGTGTGTGTGTCCACACACACACACATGTGGGATATTAGCTTACATGTTAAGTCTTATCTCAGGATACATGTAGGTTGTTTACTGTTGAGGAGATTATTGGAGATAGGTTTTGGAGAGGATACTGATCTGGTGTTTCTCATTGAGGATCTTTTTGGGAGCTATTCTAGAGTTTTTCCTTTTTATATTGTTATGTTCATATGCATTTTATTGAGTGACTATTGTAGCATATGATCGTAGATATACTTCTTAATCGGTTGATGGCCTTACCGGAACTCGATTTTGAAGTATGATGGACGGTGGTTTATCCAGAGCTCATCCATCTAACTCCCTTACTTATATGGTCATAACCCTGAGTTGGTAGTATATGCTTACCTGCCAGACATGTTGGTAGTTACTATCGTTTGCTTATATATATATGTGTGTGTGCGCGCGCGCGCGCGCACGCGCACACGTAATCATGCATTTTTGTTTTTTTTCAAAAAAATAAGCTGACTAAGCTACCCCTTTAATCTAGGTAGTTTTGTCAACATTTGAGGTTGCCAAATCAATTCAAAACATGTCATCCGACCCTGTGTTGGAGTCGGTTGTTTTTAAATCGAGAGTGGATTGGAAATGCTCTTGATATAGCTCTATAATATGATTGAACAGACTGTTAATTTTATGTCATTCTTCAACGTTAATCTGCCGCCCCATTATTTAGTTTTTACAATCAGATAAAAATACATTATATTTGCAAACATTTACATATTAAGATCCCAGCCTGTATCATATATCCTTGTGCTCATAGCTAGCTTATTTTGCTTTGAGAAACTTCTGAAACCAAATAGCAGAGTTTTTCGGAAATCTTTCAAGGCTCTTGAAATCGACATAATGAAATCCAAATCGAACCGAATAGCCCGAAGCCCATTCAAAATTATCTATCAATGCCCAAGCAAAATATCCTTTTACATTTACTCCTTCCCTGCATAGATTACGACAAACATTTCATTTATGCAACATTTTTTCAGGATTGACTTATTTATGCTCACTTGTAAGAAATTTCATACATACCTTATAGCCATTTGTACCGACTCTAGATGTGTCCGTAAGTAGTCAATTCTAAATCCGTCTTTCAAAGCATTATCCAGCGTTAGCGTTGGGTCATTCGCTTCGTCTACTCCTGTGAACGAAAAAAATAAAAGGAGAAGAATAAAACCAAAATAATAGTAAGTGTGTTGAATTAGCATATAAGGTTTAACTGTACATTGGATTATAACGGTACCATTTTCGGTAATGTAAATAACTGGGTTGTTGTATTTGTTCTTGATGTATAGCAAGAGTTCTTTAAGCCCTGATGGATATACGAACAACCATATTGATGCAGCCTGCATTGCAGCACGACTAATTTATACAAAACTGTAACAGTATGGAAATAACGTTCAATGTTATGGTAATAGAAGAACAATGTTACCTGAGGGCCAATGAAACTCCCATCTCGATAAGCTTTAAAAAATGCGATTTACGTCAGTTTCAAGATTAAGTCAACATACATTATTTAAGACATTAGCAATCATCATATTTCCAGTTAACTATTTGAGTATTTTCAAGCTGAAGAACCAAAAAAAAAGTCATCAAGCGGCTATGATTGTTTCTCTACTCTCAAAAACTGAATTGCTCTGCTGAACAACAAATCTGTTGGGACTTGTGAAATTTTCGATTATCAATACCAAACTATAGTTTGTTGGGTGCTTTTACCATATATTTATTCGTACTGTACCTGTAAAGAAAACATTGGCATCAGTTTCATAGCTAACAGGGTATTTCTTCTCAGTCAAATTTGTGGCGTAATTCGCTGTATAATAGTTGATCCCAAGAAAATCAATGGATCCTTTCAACATTTTTGACTGCTCTGCTGTGAATTCTGGCAATCGATCTTGAACCAGTGCTTTCATGCTGGCTGGATAATCTCCATGCACTACAGGGTCCATAAACCTATTTATTAACAAAGGTTAGACTAATGTCATAGCATATCCCCGTTTTGCCCCAAGGATAACGCATTTCATTTGATACAGAATACTTTTTTTTCCCTAATCTAACATGTAAATTTGGAAGTTCTCTATAGCAAATAATTGGTATCATACATGAGCTAAGAAATTCTCACCAGCCAAGTATAAAATCAAGTCCTCTGACGGCTGCATCATGGTCTGATTTGGTGTTTGAATAAGGTACTAACCATTCAGAATTTAAAGTTATTCCTATCTCCCCCTTTTGTTTTGCCTGCATGATAAGCAAAGTAATTTTTCATACAATAGATGCAATGTATAGCATTATATCTATATAAAATGGTTGTACAAAAAATACGCTAACAAATTACACAAAAGCTAGATGAGTAAACTGAATTGGTGCTATGAAATACCAAGTTGTTGTCAAAAATGTCAAAAATCAAAAATGTCAAAATTAGCACCATTATATGGTGGAAAGAAGAGGTACGAGGTAAACAAATTTAACGTTTTCAGTATTATAGCAAGGGTTGGGTTGTGATACATTTGTTTTCCGAGTATTACGATATCTAATCAATAAAAGAAACGTATAGAAAACATATACAAAAGTGTTTCAATCGATTTACTTGGTATTTGTTTCTATATAGTTTGACTGTAGCAGCATGAGCCAGCAACTGATGATGACCAACTATATATGGCTCGGTACCAGAATTGCCCTTGCTACATCTTCTTTCCTCCCAAGGCGAACATCGACCAGGAGCATAGACGCCTCTCGAATAACTATCTCGACTAAACGACCTTGGCTCATTTAGTGTGATCCAGTGCTTCACTTTATCCCCAAACATATCAAAGCATACTTGAGCATAGTTATGAAAATCTCTCCTAGTAGAATTTGCAATACAAATACCCCATCAATAAATTATAAGGAGCCTGTTGATATTCTAAATTTTAGCAGAATCATTCTATCAACTGTCAGCAGAAATGAGGAGTTCAGCCAATGGAATGATGCTAGCAGGCAGATACAATGTACAGACTTCTGTCAACTTAACTCCTTTACAATGTTGACATAATAAGCTGATAATTTCAGAAACAATAACATCTAAATGTGTGTGCACGTGCTTGTGTGTGTTATGATCGAGATTTATTCCGAGATATATTTGTAAATATTACTGGCTATAAGTATAATATATTTGCCACAACTATATGTAGACCTATTAGGGATTGGCCTCCATTGATAAAGTTGAAAACCTGGGGCTCTGTAGGCCTATCAACAGGTACTTTCGGGTGCGAATGGTTTCATATTCGTATTCGCATCCGAAATCATTTTCGAATAACGGAAAATTATTCTATTCACAGCGAATCAATGAGTCAAGAAACATTAAAAGAGAGGATAATAATAAATCAACTAGTGGACGATACTCACTCTTGGTGAGGGAGCAATATCCTGAGTCTCGAGAAAAAAACAAACATGTAATGCAGATTTTACCATGACCGTTGAATTGATAGCACTGACTTTTTGTAGTACAAAAACGGAATGGTTAAGAAAACTACTGTTAAAAATCCTGTATGGCCAAAACTAATGTCTTCGATATCTATCTATTGTGATAGTCAAGCAACATTATCAAGAGCATATAGCCAAGTATATAATGGCAAATCTATGCATATCGGCCTAAGACACAATGGGATGAGACATATGCCCTCTTCATTGATGAGATAATTACCATAGACTTTGTAAGATTGAACCAAAACTTGGTTGATCTATTTAATAAATGACTTGCAAGGGGCTTGGTGTTGAAAACATAAAAAAGAATGAGTTTAAAGCCAACTTAAAAATAAAAAAAGAATGAGTTTAAAGCCAACTTAAAAATCACCTATGATAGAAATTCAACTTAACATAATGAAACTCGTTATCTTGAGTTTAATGAAAAAAATACATTATGGCTTTCAAGCATCATAATATTGCAGTATAAACAACTAATATTATTTCCATTTCAAGAAGAATGATTGGTACCTATAACGATATGGCGGAGGTTGTACTACTTGGTACTTAATAGGTTTAAATCGAAGTTATGTTGAAACTTATAAATATAGAGCACTTGAAATAAATCTATCTATATGAATACATGAAAGTCTTCTGCGAGACTAAAGCTTAAGTCTCTAAGGCCATTTCATGAAACCAAGATATAGACATAAGACAAATTCACATGTCGGCTAACGAACTATGTAGATAAAAGAAAACGATATGTAAAACACATCCAGTACATCGCATAGGACAGTTGGTTCAATGATTAGTCAACTGTTCCATCTCACATACTTTGACAGGCTGTTACTATGTACAGGTTCAAGCCAACTAGACATCTATACTTATGCACTTGTTTTCCTGTAACAAATAACGAGGAATTTTATTAAAATTTGATGGAGAATTGTTAGAGAAAATTTAATTGAAATTATGTGTGAGTATTTACTTTAAATGAGAACGAGAGAAAAAGAAGGGGAAGTGAGAATTGTTCCACATCTTTGAATAATGAGAACCATATTTGTTTAAATATAATATTCTCATGAGAATGAATGTGCCATTTGGACATCTAAATGTTTGTTTTGTTATGAGAAGGAAGGTCCTGCACAACCAAACAAACACGTGTTGCAGCCGGCCGACCGATCGAACCAAACTGGGCCAGTTGGTTTTTGGTTAGGATTTGAATTCGAAATGATATCTTTGGACAGAATTATTACAGATAACACAGATCAAATTTGAACCCGTAATCAAAACCAAAATTTGAATTTGAATAGGCAGAAACGACGAGAGAGATGATTGTTGAAAACAATGGAAAACACATGATTGGAATTTCAATCAAACAGATGCATATGTAAGAAAATAGAAGTTTGGAAGAGACACGACTGTTACAAATAGACATCTCCTCATATCTATAAATAACAACACCCTAGAACTGTCACAAAAAGATTAATTCATACATCTTTTTCTCACAGTTTTGCAGTCATAAACTATTAAAAATTCCTGAATTTAGACACGCTTAAAAGCAATGTAAATTTCTGAATTCAAAAACATCAAGAAATCATTGCAAATCAGTATCTTCTCCTCTTTCATTTCTTTTAAAATTATATCGACCTTGTGATGCTGCATATCGCAAATTCGATGTTTATATCGCTGCAGTCAGCTCGAAAGATAGTTTGGAGCGATTTCGACAGTGTTATTCGCAACTGATCAAAGAGATCAAAATCTCAACTCCATTGGATCTTGGAAGATGATCTTCCTTAACCTATAGCATTCATTTTTTTAATTAAACGAGTGGTGAGGGCAAATGACTTAAGGAAATCATTGTCGACGTGCTTTCGAGCAGTCTCTATAGTTTTGAATTTATCACCGGTATGCCATTTCTCCACATTTCAGAATCTATATCCACCAACAGTTATTAAATGTAAAAAGTTGTACACATGAGTGAAGTTTTAGATCAAGAAAACTGATTTAAAATGCTTCTCAAACTTAAAATTATAAACAATATGACATTATTGACGAATGTTTTGTGTTTTGCATCCGAAATTCGGAGGACTTGCAGGCTTTAATTAGAAATTTTATTTTATCTTTGGTTATATTAGGATGATAGTACCATGCAGTCAAGGTTGTTAAAATCGCTAGACGGAAAGCATTGAATAGGGATTAATTGCCAAGGTGGAAATTAATCGAAGTTAGGCATTCTTGATAATATCATGTATTTTGGATAAAATTTTAATATTTTGTTTAACCTTATCTCAACCACAATAGAATATCATGGATTTAGTTAGATCTGAAAGTAATATAGAGAGAAAATCACAAAAAAATAAATAAATAATAATTTGATGCTTATAAGAAGAATCAAGTGCATAGAAGATGTTTATAAACCTGTTTAAACAGGTTACATAATGCACTAAGTCTCATTTAGACAGACTATTGATGGATTAGGCAAGATCCTATGCAGTAAGACTAGTATAGCACCTAGGCGGGAGCCATGAAAGATATTTCCAACACTACACGCAGTTAATAATAAGAAGTCGTTGACAGAATGAAGCTCCCACAGAGTACAAGATTTGTCTACAGACTACAGAACTCCTCTATTCAACGGATGAAAGCTATGATTTGACTGCTTCTGTACGGAAAATTATGGTAGGAAGAATACTATCTGTCTTATTATCTAGATAACAAGATATGACTAATTTATTATTTCATAATAACATGTATGGTTATTTTCTCTTACATGCTGCATTGGAAAACATTTGCAAACATTCCAACAGTTAACTGGTGACAACTGTAAATAAATGTACTGGAAGTTAGCTGCCACCATGAGCATGAAGGCTAGGTCTTTATAACTCTGTTTGTGTAATTTGTAAAGTGGTTGTAGTAATTTACTAAATGGGAAAGATTATCTTTATTAATAGTTGCCTAAAAAGCGCAAACATTTGGTCTTACCGTGAACTTCCAAAAATACCCTTATATATATTTAGTTCATATATCAATTAAAAAAAAGATCTAATAATTAAATCTACAAATTCAAACTGCATTTCTACACATATTAACAAATATGAATATCAATTAAAAATAAAATCTAACCATTATTTATATCACTGCTCTTTGTTAATTAACAACACAAATATAAATAAAGATTAATAAAAAATTAAATATTGCAACTTAAATAAAATCCAAACTAATTATGCAAAATTTCAACATAAAAATATAACTAAATAATGTGCTAGACATATTCAATTTCTAAAAACATAAATCGCACGTAAAACATGTATTATGATCACGCGCAAAGCATGTGCTGTAATTCTCGTAAAAAATTATTTGTTTTCCTATTTTCTGTTTAATGTGATCTTTGAAAATCGCAACATTTCCCAACTGTGCAATATGGCAAAAAGCACAAAATTTGCTCTAAGATTCCAAACTTAAGGTAGATAACACATTTATTAGATTTCTTACACAATCTGTGGACCGCGGAAACCTCCATATTCATCTTCTAAGGCCTGAGGGGTATCCCAATGGAATATAGTCACATATGGCTCAATACCTACACTTGATTGATAGAGAACAGTAAAATTTTGCAAATTTGAACTTAATATAAATGCGTTTAAGTTCGAACCATTGGACTTCAGCTCATCAAGTAGGTTGTTATAGTACTTGACACCTTCTTTATTAATTCCTCCGCTTACTTTCCCATCTGTATAAACAAGGATCACATTTTCAAAATGAAGCACTTGATTTAAACTGGAAATAAATAATGTCCAACTTTATTTGGCAATTATGCCATACACTAATCGCAGATCTTACTTGGTAAAATTCTCGACCAGGAGATGGAAAATCTGTATGCATTTGCACCCAGTTGCATAACGGCACGCACATCTTCCTACAAAATCATACGGAAACAGTCTAAAGGTCCAATTTCTGGATATGGTAAAATTTATCATTATAAAAACAAACAAATTAAATGCACCTTATAAAGATGGTATGAATCTGCTGCAACACTTCCGTTGCTTCCGTCTTTGATTTTATCTGTCCATTTGTTGGCAAATGGCTTAGGAGTTAAGCAAGTATTTTGGTTATGTATATAGCAGTGAAAGCGATATGCAATACTCCTTTATGCTACAATCTTTGGACATAAACAAAAGTTCCAAAAAAAAGAGACCTGCATTCTTTTCGCTGAATGTATCCCAGATACTTGGTCCTCTACCACCTTCACTAGCAGCACCTTCAATCTACGAAATAACATAGATAGGTAAGTGGTTAACGTTGTTTTAGAAAAATTATCAATTAATTAATTATATTGCTAAGTCAACGTAACCATTATTCTAAAGTTAAACTATTATCATTAAGACTCCACCGTTCATGTTTAATCAATTGTTAGTTATTAACTTAGGTCATAATTGCTATTAAGGGTGCGTTCTCAGCGAACGATAACGTGGTATTTGAGCGTGACGCTTTTGTGTACCGGAAATGCATTTTTTTGCTACGAACGGAGTATTTGAGCATGATATTTAAGTGGGGTAATTTTAAGTAATAAAGATAATACAAATACAGATACAGTTACAAATACAAATACAAATACAGCAGTATGTTTCAGCGCAGCCATGCAGCAACCAACTGATCTATTATGGTATCTCGAATAGTCGACATTTCTTGGTATCCATTTCGTTGTACCCATTCAGTGCCTCTGTTCGTCAAATTTCACAAAGCATAATATTCCTCCAAGTATGCGTTAGGAATAAGTTCATAATCATCATCAAAAGCCGTAAAATCTGGATCGCCACTATTATATATACGTATGTAGTTGTGTCAGGCCATCGTAGTTACGACCACTTTGACTTGAGTTTCAAATGAATATGCTAGCATACTCTTCGAAATGGCAAACCTTTTTTTTTCAAATGTCAAAAGTTCTTTCCACGCCCATCCGTAAACTAGAATGGTAGAAATTAAACATTGCATTGGCCGATTTTGGTTGATTCACGGTTTCATGAAAATGCAGAATATGATACCTCATATTTCGATACGGTGGTAAATATCGAGTCTGAAGTGGATATCCCGAATCCACCAATTAATACTGTCCAGCTGGAGGTTTAGGAAAGTTGGAGTTTCCATCAATTATAACTGAATTAAAAATTCTACTATCATGCGCAATCTCTTCCCAACCAGCCATAACATAAGTAAACTGCAAACGAAAGAACATACCGCTAATATATTATGCGTAGCATAACCTTTTCTTCCAATATATGGGATAACTTGAGCAGCAGGTAAGTGTCCAGATACGTGTGTATCATCTATCGCACTAATACAGTTTTTAAAAAATGGATAATAACGGGTTAAACTGCTAATGTGATGTGGAACAGTATTAAATTGTAGATCGTCTGGCTTTATTATCTCAGCAGCAAGTAATTGAAAAGCGTTTAAAACAGCATGAAAACAGACGGAAACTGTGCTACATGATCTTTGAAATATCTCGCTTAGTTGTCTGTTTGAGATCCCAGTTGTCATTGTGTAAACGAAAATACCAACCATTTCCTTAACACAATTTTCTGCCATTGAAGAGAGACCATGTTGTTGTAGTTTGTCACATAACGAGTAGAAACAAAGTCTTTTCATACGAAAATTATTTTGACAACATTGTTGATGCCCGTTCAGAATCTCATTGATCCAAGCTAAACCGGTGTACTTCGATGTATTAATCCGGTATACAATGAGAGTCCTTATTGATCAAGTAAATCGTCCAAATCGTAAAAAGAATCGAAGATAGACATTTTTTTTTTGAAGAAGAAGAGGATGGTGATGGGTTAGAAGTGGAGGAAGTAGAGTTAGACTCAGTGGGACATAAGTTACAGTCCAAGTTGATTAATTGTTGATACGGATTTAAGCTTTGTTTGATAGTGACTTTCATGGTACAAGGGACAAGTACGGTTGAAAGCGTAGAAGCAGAATACAAAGCAAAGCTCATGGCATTATGTAAATAATGTACCTGATAAATGATCAGCATCAACCAAAAGGTAACTAAACATGTGGATACATAGTTATTAAAGCCATGCCTCGGCGCAAGGCATGGCACGGTACAACATTTGCGCCTTTTCTTTGTACGGGGCAACACACATGAAAAGGCATGACGATAGTAAGATGGCGATTATGGCGCACATGGCGCGACACACGCAAATGGCACACCTTTTCGTTATTTTATTGTTTTATACTTAATGTTTATTTATTTTTCACTTTTAGAACAAATATAAAAACCTAGTTGAATGAGTTATACGTTCTTCTTAAAATGACATCATTACACTTTAAGTTAATCTTCAAAAAAAAAAAGATCTAATTATATTACTTCCAAGTCGGACTACGGCGTGCGATTAGAACGAAGATCTGCAAATTCAAGCAAAATCGATATGAACTCGACTTGAACCCAATGGGTCCCGATTCGTTAGTTTGATGAAAAATAAAATGAAAATGAACAGAATCTGGAAGATTAGGAAAAAGCAAGAAAATATATGTATTATTGTGATATTACCCGACCGGACATGAATAGATCCAATTTGAATCGAACCTAGTGTTGGGTTAAGATTTTGAAGTAAGCCGACCCAATAAAATTCAACCAGACTAGGATCAAAACATGCAGGGTCGGGTCCGGATTCAACCCACTGAGTCTAGTTAGTACACTTGTTTCAAACAAATAACCTCGAATGGTCGTATTTACAAAATTGATCTCAAATGAATTTTGAACTATTCGTTTTACTTATTTTTGCACCAAGCAAATAATTCTGAATGGATGCTTCCTTAAAGTTAATCTCTCATGAGCTGCGAACTGTATGGTCTTATTATCGTCGCATCGAGTAAACTGTCAATTAATATGATAAATATGAGGAAGATGATGAAGTTGTTGGGGAATCTCAGTCTTTCCCGCTTCGTGAAGTTAAGATAGACACTTTAAGATTAAAAGTAGTAATGAAAGCAAAAGAGTTTATAATTCTCCAATATGGAGATTCTTTCACTATACAAAAGAATAGTGAGATTACAATAATATGATTACAAAAGTAACTCACACTCAGTGGCTCGCTCAAGCTTAAGGATAGATACTTCCCAAGCTATCTCTTTTTCACTCAAAGAGGCTTGCTAACTCTCAAGTATTTTTTTCTCACTTTAAGAAGTGACTTCTTCTTTTGGTGGATGGATAGCAATGAAGGCTCCTTCTTCTATTTATACTATCAACCTCCATGATGAATGGTGGAGATTACTTGCATCCAAGGGTGGAGATTGATTCTCTAGAATATTCTGTACTCTTTAGGAATCTCTACATTCTTCCATTCCCTTATGCATCATTTTATACTCTTCCATAAAGTTCCGGAAGGTTCCACATGTCTCCAGAATATTCCAGATGGTTCCACATTCTTCCAAAACTTCTAGAGAGTTCTACACTTCTCTAGAGTTCTCCGGAACATTCTAGAAAATTCTAGATTTCTCTAGAAAGGTCTGGAATTTTCTAGAAGCTCTCCAACTAAGGAGGGATCCCAACAAATCTCCCCCTCCCGACTTCATTGGGGGTAGTAGTATGCCAACACCTTGACAACAATCTTCAAACTTTTTTATTGGTACTATCCTGGTCATCATGTTAGACCAGTTCTCATCTGTGTGAACCTTGTCAAGATGTATTTGCTTTTTCTCGAGGACTCCTCGAATCCAGTGATATCTTGTATCAATATGTTTTGTGCGGGAATGAAATGTTGAATTCTTTGCCAAGTAAATTGCATTTTGATTGTCACACTTCAATACATACTTTTCTTGATCCAGTCCTAATTCATGCAACAAGTTCTTCACCCACAACATCTCCTTGCAAGCTTCAGTAGCTGCGATATATTCTGTCTCTGTAGTGGATAATGCAATACACTTTTGTAGCTTTGATTGCCATGAAATAGCTCCCCCTGCAAAAGTGGTTAAGTATCCCGATATTGATTTCTTTGAATCAATGTCACCAGCTAAGTCTGCATCTGTATATCCTTCTAACACAGGTTTTCCTTTCCAAAGCATAAACATCTTTTGGAAGTTCCACGTAGATATCGGAGGATCCATTTGACTGCAACCCAATGCTCATTCCCCGGGTTAGCCAAGAAGCGACTGACAACACCAACTGCGTAAGCGATATTTAGTCTTATGCATATCAATGCGTACATGAGACTGCCTACTACAGATGAGTATGGTTTCTTCTTCATTTCCTCCTTGTCTTTTTCACTTGTCAGACTCTGCTTCGAACTTAGCTTGAAGTGCCCAGCTAGTAGAGAGTTAACCGGCTTTGATTTGTGCATGTTGAACCTTTCCAACACTTTTTCAATGTATCTCTTTTGGGATAGCCACAACAGTCTTTTTGATCTATCACGAGTTATACTCATCCCAAGGATTTGTTTAGTCGGTCTCAAATCTTTCATGGCAAAGCTCTTGCTTAGATCTTTCTTTAAAGCAGCTATCTTTATGCGATCTTGTCCAATGATTAACATATCATCAACATAGAGCAGAAGTATGATAAAATCATCACTTACATACCTCTTTATGAAGAAGACACAATGATCGCTTTCCGTCTTTTTGAAATCATGTTCTGCCATGAATGCGTCGAACTTCTTGTACCATTGCCTTGGTGCTTGCTTAAGTCCATATAGACTCTTTGTGAGGCGGCACACTAAATTTTCTTTGCTTGGAATTTTGAATCCCTCAGGCTGTTCCATGTAGATCTCTTCCTCTAGGTCACCATGTAAAAACGCCGTCTTGACATCGAGTTGTTCAATCTCCAAATCTTGCACGGTTGTTAGGCCAAAGACAACTCGAATTGATGACATCTTTACCACGAGAGAGAATATCTCTTCAAAGTCAGTACCTTTTTCTTGTCCGAATCCTTTGACGGCTAACCGCGCTTTGTAGCGAGGCTTTGAACAGTTTTCCTCGGTCTTGATTCTATACACCCACTTATTCTTCAAAGCTCTTCTTCCTTTTGGTAACTCCACTAGTTCATATGTGTTATTCTCATGCAATGATTGCATTTCATCTTGCATGGCCATTCTCCACTTTTCTTTATGGCAATCACTCATTGCTTCTTTATAGCTTTGAGGCTTCCCCTCATCAGTGAGCGTAACGTACTCCTCTGTGTTGTATCGGGTGGATGGTCTTCTATCCCTTGAGGATCGTCTTGGCTCCGGTGCGATTGGAGTGCTAAATTGAGGTTCTTCCTGAACCGGCTCATCATGAATTTCATGATCTTCACCATCACTACTTTCTTGTGTGTTATTATCTTCATGTCGAATCAGTGTAGGTTCAACGTTCTTATAGCTTCTCAATCTTGGCCTCTCTGAATTCTTGATATCTTTAATTGTTTGGTCTTCGAAGAATACAACATCTCTACTGCGAATAACATTCTTGTTAATTGGATCCTACAACCGGTACCCAAATTCATCCTTAGGTGAACGAAGATAGATACACTCCTTTGTCTTTGCATCAAGCTTAGCTCTCTCATCTTTTGGGATGTGAACAAATGCCCTGCACCCGAACACCTTGAGATGATTATATGAAGCCCTCTTTCCCGTCCAAACTTCCTCAAGAATGACCCCATCCAAAGGAACTGATGGTGAGAGGCTGACAATGTCGATCACAGCCATTATAGGTTCTCCCCAAAATGATTTGGGTAACTTAGCATGAGAGAGCACACAACGAACTTTTTCTTCAATGGTTCAGTTAATTCTCTCAGCTAGTCCATTCAATTGTGGTGTCTTGGGTGGAGTCTTCTCTAGCCTAATGCCATATTTCTTGTAGTGGACTTCAAAATGACCTCTATACTCACTTCTGTTATCTGATCGTACACACTTGATCTTCCGTCCAGTCTCACGCTCCACTAGAGCATGGAATTCTTTGAAGGCATCAAGCACTTGATCCTTTGATTTTAACAGGTGCAACCATACTTTTCTTCAATGATCATCAATGAAGGTGACAAAATGTAGAGCACCACCAATGGATCTCTCAGACATCGAACATACGTCAGTGTGCACGAGGTCTAGAATGTTCGTTCCCCTTGTGGGTGGAGAAGATCTTTGGAAAGCAACCATGTGTTGTTTTCCAGCTAAACAATGAGCACAAGGATGAAGTGGTTTACCTTTCACGTCAGGGATGAGTTGTTTCTGAATAAGTATTTGAAGACATTTCTCACTAATGTGCCTAAGTCGTTTATGCCATATGTCCATATTATCAGTAGAGACGATTACTTCTCCTTTGCATGACTTAGCTTGCATTACATACAATGATCCTACCTTCTTTCCTCGAGCCATTATCAAACTTCCTTTGGTGAGCTTCCGCTTCCCTTCACCAAAGTAATTCATCAGACCATCATCGTCTAGCTTTCCAGCGGAGATAAGACTTAGGCGCATGGTCGGGACATGCCTCACATCTTTCAAAACAAGCTTGCACCCGGTGCTTGTCGTCAGAGTGATGTCTCATGTTGCAATAATCTTGCTTCTATCTTGATTTCCCATTTGCATCATTCCAAAGTCGCCTCTTTGGTAGGGTGAGAAGAAGCTTTCATGTGGAGTAACATGGAAGGAAGCATCAGAATCAATAATGCAAGAACTCTCATCACAAACAATGTTTAGAATGTTACTTTCACCAACAAGATATAGTAGATCTTCCTTCAATACTATGGCAGTAGTACTCTTTTCTTCTTACTTCTTCATTAGGCCTATTTGGTCAGGCTAAACATTACCAACCTTTTGGTCTCTTTTGAAGCTTCGACATTCCATTTTCTTGTGACCCATCCTTCCACAGTAATAGCATGCAATCTTCGAGCGTGACTTGGATCTTCCTCGAGATTGATGTGGATTTCAGCTCTTACTACATCCACAAGTTTCATTCCTATCCTGATTCTCAACAACATTAGCTTCGGGATGAATAGATTCATCTCGTTCCATTCTCCTTGCTTCTTCGCCAAGAAGGCTGTCACTGACGGTATCCATAGTTAACTTCCGGAGCTGAGTTACTAAGTGTAACAACAAGTGTGTCTCAATTTTCCGGTAAGGAACTAAGGAGTAGAAGAGCTTGTAACTCATCAATCTTCATATCATTTTTTGTTAGTTGATTTACGAGTCCCTTGAAGTTATTCAAGTGCTCAATCATACTATGACCATCCTTATACTCTAATTTCATCAACCGTCGAACTAAATTCGCCTTGTTGTAAGGCGTTTTCTTATGAATCATGGACTCAAGTTTTGTCCATAATTCATAGGCATTTGTATAAGTAGAAACATACTCAAAGAGAGTTTTGTCGATGTACTTACGGATCATAGCAACAGCCTTCCGGTTCAACAGTTCCCACTGAGCATCACTCTTCTCTGCCACCTTATCTTTATAGATGATGGGCTCATGCAAATCCTTACAATACAAGTGGTCATCCATCATTGGCTTCCAATAGGAGTAGCTGTTGGCCGTGAGCTTGAACATGTCTCCATCATGAGCGACATTATCCTCCATCCTGAATTTACACGAATTTGATTACGGCTACGGATGAACCTAGCTCTGATACCACTGTTGGGGAATCTCGGTCTTTCCCGCTTCGTGAAGTTAAGATAGACACTTTAAAATTAAAAGTAGTAATGGAAGCAAAAGAGTTTATAATTCTCCAATATGGAGATTCTTTCACTATACAAAAGAATAGTGAGATTACAATAATATGATTATAAAAGTAACTCACACTCGGTGGCTTGCTCAAGCTTAAGGATAAATCATTCTCAAGCTATCTCTCTTTACACTCAAAGAGGCTTGCTAACTCTCAAGTATTTTTTTCCACTCTAAGAAGTGGCTTCTTCTTTTGGATTCTTGGATGGATAGTAATGAAGGCCCCGTCTCCTATTTATACTACTCAACCTCCATGATGAATGGTGGAGATTACTTGCATCCAAAGGTGGAGATTGATTCTATATAATGCTCCGTACTCTTTAGGAATCTCTACATTCTTTCATTCCCTTATGCATCATTCCATACTCTTCCGTGAAGTTCTGGAAGGTTCCACACGTCTCCAGAATATTCCAGAGAGTTCCACATTCTTCCACAAGCTTCTAGAGAGTTCTATACTTCTCTAGAGTTCTCCGGAACATTCTAGAAAATTCTAGATTTCTCTAGAAAGGTCTAGAATTTTCTAGAAACTCTCCAATTAAGGAGGGATCCCAACAGAAATTTATGAACCTAATGATGTAGATATTGATTTAAAAACAGTGTGTTGCTAAGAACATCGTGTTTTCTTTTTCTTAATATCATTACTAAAAAATATCATAAAATTTTAGACTATATTTTCTAATATCAAACTTTTTAAGAGGCTACTAAATATATTTTTTTTATTTTTTTTGCATGTCGAACAACTGCCGACTAACACCGTTTTCTACGATGATCAACCATCGAACAACAGTAGATTGGTGGTTAATGACCATGGAAAATGATGTTGGTCGGCGGTTGTTCGCCGTGCAAAACGATTTTGCACGGTGGTTGATTGCCGATGAAAAGTGTTTGGTATTACGAAGTACATAAAGTTTGTTGTGTTTGTTATTTTTACCTATGGTATTAGGAAGAGGAAATCCGAGTACCATTAGTAACACACACACACACACACACACACAAAAAAAAAAACTAATCTAATTCAAATTTCTAGTTTATGAGTAATATATACTATTGTTTTGGCTTTTGGAAACTATTATGTTTGAAATTTTATACTTATATTATATTTAATGGTGTTTTTCTATCAAAAAAAAAAATTAATTACATTTGTTTTAGTAAAATAAACATAAATTATATTGAATTTCAAAAATAAATGTGTATATATATACACACACATATATACATATACATATACATATACATATACATATACATATATATATATATATATATATATATTAAATTTTTAAGGAAAAATCAAAATAAAAGCACGCGCCATGAGTTAAGGCTTCAGGGAGGCTTTCATCTTTTGGCATCGTGCACCAAATATGTGGATATACAACAGAGCTATGATAGTCGTGCATTAGTGTGATGTTTGCTTCTTTTGTATAGCATGACACACATGGAAAGACATGACCATGGCATGCGGTCCAAAAATGGCATGCATTTCCATTATTTTTCCATCTTTTTTCCTTTTTCACTACTAAAACTAATATGCAACGATGGTTGAATATATTATATACCCTTTATACAACAACATGATTACACTTTGAATTAATCTCCAATAAATTTAAACTAATTATATCATCAACGCACTGAATTACGATGGATAGGTAAATAAAACCAAGATCCGCAATTCAACCAAACTGATATGGACTCGATGACCTATGATTGAATCAATCTGATGAAAAATAAAATGAAAACCGATCCAATAGGGGAGATTAGATTAAAAACAAAAATACATGCATTTTTAGTGTTATTGCATGGTTGGACCAGAATTGATTCAATCCGAATCAAACCTCGTGTTGGGTCAAGATTTTAAAGTATACAAGTTAAGACTCAACAAAATCCAAACCGACAAGAATCAAAGTGTGCAAGGTCTGGTGCAGATCCAACCTAATAAGTCTAATTATTGCACTTGCACCAGACAAATAGTCTCAAATGATCGCATTTTCCAAATTTATCTCGAATGAACTTCGGACTATCTATTCTATTTATCATTGCATCGAACAGATTAATATGAACTGCCTATTCATAATATGATCTAACTGACTAATCAGTACGAGATAATTGAGTAAAATGCTGAAGTTTATGAATATAATGGTATGTGTATTGATTTAGAAATATGATTATCGAATTAATTCAGATTTCTAGTTTATTAGTAATACGTATAGTTGTTTTAAATTTTGGCTTTTGAAAATTATTATTCTTGAAATTCTATGCTTATAATATTATATACGATGATCTTTTTGTACAACGTCAAAAAAACTATTACATATGTATTGATAAAAAAATATAAATTATATTCAGTTTTTTTAAATTAACTTGTATACACACACACGTGCGCGCGCACACACACATTAAATTTATAAAGAAAACTCTAAACATGCGCAACAAATTAAAAAGGCGCGTGTCATTTGCCAAACTGTGGGAAGACTTTGCGTCTTCTTGCGCCATTCGTAATTAATAACTATGATATACATCATTTTATTGGAAAGAAGTTTCCAAGAGAAAAGGTGAATAGTACAAACTACAAAACCATTATGGAGGATCAAGTTGAAAACTTTCTCAGAAAACCACTTCAAAACTTTCTCAAATAAACACCAGCTAGCTCAATCCCAATTTCGAGGAAGTTCCAAACATATAAAATGCTTTTCAGATTGAGCAATCAAGAAAAATGGAAATAGGTAGAAGCATAAAGTTGACGACGAATGATAGCCACGTAAAGAAGATTTGAGCATAAAGATAAAGAAAGAAGTCCTTAGAAACAAAGAAGCATGTAGAGAAAAGCAAAGAGTTAGCCTAAAAACCATCATCCATAAGAGACAGCAGACTTTGTCAAATTATATCATATGTATGCATATCAAGAGAAGTGAGTGTAGGTACCTTCACTTTGGGAGTAGGAGTGATTTCTGCGAAGTAAGAGTGTGACTTACATTGTGCCTAATCTTTTACGAGATTCTTACTGTGTTGCACTACTTTGTCCATGTAGTACAGATAATTTGTTTGCAGGTGGGGACTCCTTCCCTTGACATTTTGAGTTCTCACTCTAATTACTCAATGGTGATCATTGTTTCAGATTTTGGAAATATTACCCAATATCTTATTCGAGATCTCATTTTGGTCTCCTTCCAAATGAAACAGCAAATCTCGCTGTAAATCTCATTTTGAATATATTATTCAAGATATATCAATATTGAATGATGCATCAATCGAGATGAGATACTAGAATATCAATCACGATTTTATTTGTTTGGGCTAAACCCGTGTCTAACCCAAAGCAATAATTAAAAAAAATAAAACCTAACTGCTATAATCTCCGGCTATTCTAAAGTGAATTCCAATCTTTTAATTGCTAAAATTAACTCTGAATCACATCTCGAGTCACTTAAAGAATAGCCTTTTAAGACATATTAGTGATTCTTTTTGTTAATTAGCGTGGTAAAAGCCAGATTTTATGTTGGTTTACCACAGTGCTCGTTTTGCATGTATCTAAATGCAAAACTTAAAAAGAATTAGGTATACTATTTAATATTTAATACCTTATGTATATTTTGCATTTCATATGATCAGATCATATATTCATATATTTCTACAATGTTTATGATTTTCATATTCACCATTTTTTTACATGTATGTTACTTATAAAAGTATGTATTTCATGTTCTACTTACACAAAATTGTTTAACGTTTTAGATCTTTTTTATGTTATATGTCTAACAATAATTTATGTTTATGAAACATAAATTGTAAGCTATAATCTTTTTGTATTATATTTTTTTTTTCTTTAAGCACGTTATGATTTATGAATGTGAATGTTCTTTCGTTGATTAGTAACAATGGAGTAATTTTGCAATTCAAGTTTAAGTTATTATTTTTAGCATTCATAAAAGTTATTGTGTGAGAATATCGATTTTTAATATATTATATACTCCAAGATGGTTCTGATTGAGCTTTAAGACCCAAGTCGAAAATCTGAGACATACACTCGAGTTAGACTCATCTCATCCGATATATCTTCCGATATGAGATCAAATCTCTAGAATATCAGGGACAGCACTTAACTCATACCCAAGATTTAAAAGATTGATGGTGATGACATCATCATTCAACAAAGCATTTCAAGTATCCCATAAAAGTGTTCTTTTGCATCTTTATGAACCAGGTCCATCAGTAAAGTAGAACCATGCAAGAGTATCCGGATTTTATCTGAAGCAATTCATGGGCTACTCATGTGATATGTTATATGTACAGCCCACTGAATGGTGATCTCAGATCACACATTTGCTGACATGTGATGCTCATCATGTCAGCAACTGTGATGCTGCAAATCGCGAGGTGATAGAACTGGAGAAGTGGATTTATCATTTACACAAATACAATATTGCTTTAACCAAGGTTAGATTCAAATTTCAAAATCATGTAAGGATATCAAATTTTAGTGTTCCAGCCGCACACACCTAATTTATACTCTGAACATAATATTAAATCTTTGTTCCTCTATTGATGCTTACGAAAATACAACACAGAAAATATGACAGATATACTAGTTTTGAGTAGATATGCTTTTATCAAAACGACAAGCATCAGTCATTCTACTAAATAAACTACACACAATATAAACTATTAGAAAAGAGAAAAATCTGGAGATGAGATACCATTTTATCCCCATCCATTCCACATCCATTTATTCAAGTTTTAGGTACTTTGATTTCAGATATCCAGTGACATATTACAGGCACCTCAACAATTCTGAAAGTGAACTCAAAATAGCATGCAAACTGATATCATTATGATTTGTAAATTAGGCTTATTTATGTTAGTTGCAGTAATTTGTCAATGTCCTAAAACCCAAAATAAATGAGTTAAACCATAAGGATTGGAGTGAATTGGAGATAGCTAGAAAAAGAAACCTGATATGCTGAAGTGGCGGCACCAAACACGAAATCTGGAGGAAAGCTGCTCCGTGTTAATGGGTTTGGTTTCAGATGCCAGAATGCTGATCCGATAAGAGAGAAACTACAGAGCAAAGGAAGCAATGCGGTGCTCAAGAAACTCATTTATCCGTTGAGTAATCTCCGAGTTTGTCTATAAATATTAACCGGTGATAGCTCATAGCTGCCTTTTTTAAAGCATTCCGTGGTTGACCCACAAAATTCAAGAGCGTGACAGCTAAGCTTCAAATCTCGCAGCTCCTTATGCCATAGCAAATTCCCGCAAATAATCGTTAATAGAATTAGAATCCAAGGCAAAAGTTTAATTTACGACTTCTTTCAGGGCGCCACTAGCATTTTAGGGTGCGCTCCTGGGCTACCGGTAGCTAATTTAACATTTTTGGGCAACAATTGAGGTTTAGGTGCCGTACGTCTGGCCAGACAGTTTTGGACTCGTCCGATGCGTCTAAAACTTTGTCTAACCATTTGACCAAGCAAACCGATGGGCAAAATTGTATCGGTTGGTTTTGGATATAATTATGCCCGTTGATCATTTATGTATAAATTTCTCCTCCCCGCTTCGTCGCTCTATCATCTTCCAACACCAAAAAAAAAAAATCTCCTTCATTTATCAATTTTTTCGGCCAAAGATACGCGATATTTTTGGCTAATTTTTAGTTCTGTTTTGCTTTTTTTCTAATATGTTTATGAAATATTTCTTCTTCATATTTGAAATTTTTGTTTTTTTGATTGACGAATTGTTAAAAACGCCATTGGTCCCGGACAGGGCCGGTTATTGAGGTAGGCGGACCACGCTCCCGAGTGTTTATAAAAAATTCTGTTGTTCATCCAACAATAATATTATAATTTATACCACAACAATATGTTTATAAAATAATCAAATAAGGGGTTTTCAAGTTAATATGTTTATAAAATATTATAATTTATACCACAACAATAATAAATAATTCTGTTGTTTATCAAAAAACAATTTTATCATGAATGATTATTTTGATCAATTGTTCTGTTATCCATCTAATAATTTATGCAGTAACAATAATTAATTGTCATGTTGTTCACGCAACAATAATTTTACCGTGGATTGAATGTATTGAGATTATCAAGTTATTTAAACTAAAAGATAGGATGAAGTATCATGTCATTTAATACATGGATATCTGTTGAGGTTGTAGCATTGAATAATAAATGGGTGGTGAAGATCTAATTACATTAATGTTACTGATGTGCGAGGACCGAGTGTTTATAAAAAACCGATTAGAAAAAATAATAATAATCGTCCAGTCATTTAGGTAGGTAACACCAGTGGAGCAAAAGTGAAATTAAAATATGAAATAACCGAAAGAGAGTTAAGAAATGACATCTTTAAATATGTAATTGTGATATAGAATTTGTTTCAATGGTTGATGATGAGTCTTTCTGCATTTTCATTTATTTATTTGAACAGGAAACTCTTTGTCGATGTCACATGTGTTTTTAATTATTCAACCCATAAGTCATAGTAATATTCAAATTTCAAAAGAGCTAGAATATACAATGTTCACAATTCAATTTGCAGGACATGTATCTATCGAGTGTAAGATAGTTGATAAAACTAAAAGGTATGCACAAAATTAAACAGTACCTCGGGTTTTGGACCAAATATTGATGTATCAACTTGAACAAAATTAAACAATGATATCATTTCTGTGGTTAATATATCAAATTTAATTTGCGCACCTTATATAACAATAATGTCCTAAGTCTAAAATATAGCTAACGTGCTTAAGTGAAATGTCTCAAATTGGCCCAAAAATGGATTCCCTACAATTGCATAGCTATATATTTTTTTCTTTAATTTGATACACAGGCGATAGGACATTGCTGCATTCTCCTACTTTATATATTCTTTTGCTTCTTTTGTGCTAAAATCGTAATATTTAGAAAGAAACACCACCGGCCTACTACGTTATGTTGGCATTTGAAGGCAAAATTTTAAAAATTCAAGTTCTTAAATCAATTTTATTCCATTAAATAAATTTATTTTCCATAAAATGAAAACCTTGTTATAGGCATTCATCTATTTAAATTGTAAACAATAGAGGAATAAATGGATAGCGTACTTAAGATTAAGTACGTAACATTCATTTATCGAGGAACACCCTTATCTCAATGGATAAGCACTTTGACACGTAATGTGATTCAAATATATATTAATATATAGCATGTTGCAGATTACCTAGATCTATATATATGTACGCAGTTTTTGTAAAACGAAAAAGAAAAAAACCACTCGAAGTCCAGAATCAAACAGTAATAATAATAATATACAACTTTAAGTTCACAATAAATGTACAACTTTACAACACAAATCGACACAAAGATGTAAGATGTGTCAATTTATAAAAAGCAAGGAAAAGAAAACCAAATACCCAATACTTTTTTCATGTAAAACAAAATGAACCCCTTCAAAACAATGGCAATCATTGATTATGCTTAAATATATTTCAAGTCTTTTCCTATAGAGTTTAATAATCCTTCTCGACCTTTAATATGATAAAATGGCTAAATGCATTAATGGAATAGAGCTAATGTCTACATGACACTGCTATGAAAATTTCATCTTTAAGGTCTATTATAACAGATTTCATATACTGGATAATCAATTCAAAATTATTAGAGATGCATTAGTGTATCAAGTGACCAAATAAAACAGAAGAAAGATATCACAAAAAATCAAAATTTATATTGCAATATACAAAAAAGGCAGAAAACCTTTGTTGTAAAATGCCAACGATCTATATTCAGTTTGAAAGAAATTAGCAAACTCATTCAACAGTTTTCAGTACTGCATGCTTAGTTCCGAAATTAATTTACACTCACTCAACTTGGTTAAAGATAAATACATACCTGAAGCTTCCCACGGAATCCAAGATTCACTTGTAAAATCGATGTTTATACCTACCTGAGGAGTATATATCCCTCCCTCCCTAATCCCACTTTGCAATCACCCCACCCTAATCGCTCTTTGCAGCCATATCATACCTACTTGCAAAGATATTGTCCAATATGCTTGTATTGACTTCTATTTTTCTTACACTATTTATGTTTCGTAATTCATAGAAAATGGTTGCATAAAAGTATATGTTGTAACCAAAAGAATTGATACTAAAAATAAAAGATTACATATTATGTAATGTAATAAATATTTGAAAGTAACTATTGTCATAATTATGTTGAACTATTGACTACATGCAGAAGCATGGAAAGAAACATGTCATTTCGAAGAGTAGAAATGTCATTGTTCATCAAAATATAAAAGCATTCCGAAATTGAAACATGAACAGTCAGCAAATTGGAATTTGAATAGCAGAATCAAAATTTTGCAAATGAAAAATTGATGTGCTAAGGATTACCTATTTTATATCAATTCCAGAGACCGATTAACAAGGAAAATTAGAGAATCTGCAAAATTTAACCATTTACTAAAAGGAAAAAAAAAACATTCTTCCTTATAAACTTCAAGGGTTACCATTCCCTTATGAAATTGAGATTTGCAGGTGCACACGTTTCCTCCAGCACAGGTCTCGTAACTGATGAAATTAAAAAACAATGATCTTGTTTTTTATCATTATAAATTTATATTCCTTGTATATTTATATGTATTGTTAGGAAAAGATCTTTTTTAATTAAATCTAAAATTTTCATTATATGGTCATTTTTTGTTATTTTAGGGGTGGAGATGGGTGGGATGCTTGTAATTTTCCATCTAATGGGAAATGGATATCTATGCAATATTTATGTGCTTGCATTGACTTCTATTTTTCTTACACTATTTATGTTTCGTAGTTCATAGAAAATGGGTGCATAAAAGTATATGTTGTAACCAAAAGAATTGACACTAAAAATAAAAGATTACATATTATGTAAAGTAATAAATATTTGAATATTGCCATTGTCATAATTATGTTAAACTATTGACTACATGCAGGAGTATGGAAAGAAACATGTCATTTCGGAGTGTAGAGATGTCATTGTTCATCAAAATCTAATAGCATTTCGAAATTGAAACATGAACAGTCAGCAAATTAGAATATGAATAGCATAATCAAAATTTTGCAATTGAAAAATTTATGTGCTAAGGGTTACCTATTTTATATCAATTCCAAAGACCAGTTAACATGGAAAATTAGAAAATTTGCAAAATTTAACCATTTACTAAAAGGAAAAAAACATTCTTCCTTATAAACTTCAAGCGTTACCATTCCATTATGAAATTGAGTTTTGCAGGTGCACACGTTTCCTTCAACACAATTCTCGTAGTTGAAAAAAATCTTTTATTTAATACTTTACATATATCACCAAGTAGGTATATGGGGAAACTGATGGAATTTAAATTAAAAAAATTGATCTTGAATTTTTTATCATTATAAATTTATATTCCTATCTATATTCCATGTATATATATATGTACTGTTAGGAAAAGATTTTTTTAATTAAATCTAAAATTTTCATTATATGGTTATTTTTTGTCATTTTAGGGATGGAGATGGGTGAGATGCTTGTAATTTTCCATCTAACGAGAAATGAATATATATACAATATTCATGTGCGTGCATTGACTTCTATTTTTCTTACACTGTTCATTAGAGAATTTGCAAAATTTAACCATTTACTAAAAGGAAAAAAACATTCTTCCTTATAAACTTCAAGCGTTACCATTCCCTTTTTAATTAGCAGCACATAAATTCATTTTTAGCATAAAAAGATTGACATATAAGATATGCCTTGTTAATTAGCAGTACATAATTTCCTTTTTAGCATAAAGAGATTGACATAACAATAATTTCATTAGGAATCAAGGTTGAATTGTCATATCTACATTCAAAAATGTCCAATAATGGAACAACTGCTAATCAGGAATTAGCGCATCAAAGACTATTTCTCAAGCATGCAAATTTGTCATTGTCAATATACCATAAATTCATTTTCATTACATTATAAATGACTATATATTGAAATATCGATTAGTCATCAATAATCATATATGAAGTGATTAATATGAGTTTTCATTCTTGATGGCAATAGACCAAACATTATGATTTTTTTAATATAATAATTGAATTTCAAGGGCATTTTTGGTATTTCATGGTCGGACCATGACTCCAAGAGAATTAAGATTAGTTGGAATTATTCATATAGATAGAATAGATTTAAAAAATGAGGGGCAATTTCGGTATTTCAAGGTCGGACTAAAGGTAATATTAGTGGGAATTATTATATAGATAGATTATCGTGGGCATAATGCATAGATACTGGGATGTTTTAATTTGTTGAAGGACCAAATTATAAAACATCAACTTTATAAATAAGGGGTTATGGTCCCCAAATTACACAAGCCTTAGCAACTCTCTAACCCTCTTTTACGGAAAGCTAATTTAAAATTTAGGGTTTGTGTCAATTTGGAAGACCAAACCAAATTCATCTTCTCCTTTAGAAACCAACTATGGATTCAGGTATTACAATGATTAACTGCAGATTCAGATACGCTTCTGCTAACATATTTGTTAGACCAAAATCTGGGCCTAACACCCAAATGTAGATTACAAATCACAGAGTGCAGAAAAAAGTAAACAAAGAGGAGACACACGAAGTTTTTATAGTGGTTCGGCTCAAACCAAGCCTATGTCCACTTTATCGCTTCTTAAATCCTAAGAAGTTACTACAATGTTGTTTGCTTGTGGTTTATACACGAAATCCTTGTGTTTACAATGAAAAGGATAAGAAATCATAAGATTATACACGAAATCCTTGTGTTTACAATGTGGAATTTGGCTCCTTTGCTGCTGAAATTGCTTTGTAGAGAGCAATGGTGGAAGCTATGAGGAGTTAGAGCCAAAAGATCCTTGAAAATACCTTCAAATGGTGTATTTATAGTTGTAAGAGAGCTTCTGGGAAGACCGGTTCGTGATGGGGTACGTGGCACCCGATCCGGGAAAATAGGAGAGCGAATAGCCTTGAGAATAGGTCAGAACAAGCTGCGCAGGAGCAAGTTTGGGGGTCGGGTCGTGGTCACATAGGGCGAGCCGAGCCAGTGGTTCAGTGGTGACAAGCTGGAGTGGTCGGCTCGTGGTCTACATGTGCTCCACGAGTCAGGGTGCTTCGCGAGACGAGATGCTTCACGAGACGAGGTGCATCACGAGCCGAGGGGGGCGATCCGAGGGTGCATGAGCCATAGTCCGATCGTGTGACGCTTCGTTGCTTTATCCAGGAAATTGCCAGATTACATCAGTTTACGGAAACGGGCATAACTTTCAAACCGTAAGTCCGATTGAGCCAAATCAAAGCTCAAACTGAAGCTAATTCAGAGATCTACAAGTGCTACAGAGCTCAGCTCTGTAATTGCTGTTTTCGGGCCCAAAAGAGGCCGTCTGATAGGAGTTTCGGGCCCTTCTTTGTTCGTGATGCGACTTTGACCAAATCGCTGCCTGTCTTCTGACGATGTTCTCCATATCTGAGTGCGATGCTATCCAGATATTCAGTGTGACAGATTTTACCAAAAAGTGTGTCAACAAGTTTGCCCCCCAGAACATATCTTGCTGGTTGAAGGAAGATGTGTTCTGGATAGTCCAGGAAATCTATAAGCCATAGAAATTCGATAATGTCATGACCTTGCTGAGTCTGCCAGCTACAGATATTATCCATACCTGTAAAGAGATAAAGGAAAAACAAACGTGCCAAATCCTGGCGATATTTTTCAAATTTTCTGAGCATAAACCATGCTTCGGCGTCTAATGAGCATAGACTATACTTAAGGGACGTTTAAGTCATCTTGCCAAATCCTGGCAAGGGCCAACATTTCCAGGCATAATCCATACCCAGTAGTCCAAAATCGAGTATAATCCATATCCGAATTCTTTTGTCACATCCTAACAAGACCGTTTGCAGGGCATAATCCATACCCTGGTGTTCAAACCGAGTATAATCCATACCCGATTTCTTTTGTCACATCCTGACAAGAACATTTGTTGTTCCTAAGTATAATCCGTACTTAAGATTCCAAAGTGAGTATAAACCATACTCAGACCTGAAGGCTTGCCACAGCCTGACAAGATAGTCCATCCCTAGGCATAATCCATGCCTAGAGTTTCATAATAAGTATAAGCCATACTTTAACCGAAGTTGAGGATCCTGCCACATCCCGATAAGATACTTAAATTCTCCAAACATAATCCATGCTTGGAAAGTCCTTCCTTATTCAATTCCAAATGCAAAACCAAAGCAAATCCTAATTGGTTTGACATCGAGTCCAGAGCACAATTTGGGGCTACATCCTAACCCCGTACGTGTGTACTCTGATTCAACCAATCGGAAAACCTAATGAAAGCAAAAACAATTCTTAAAGCCTAAGAAATGCAGAAAATGAAAGCTGATATCATCCAGATCAGTTGATGATGAGCCCACGATAGCTCGATCCAGGGTCATTCCCTTTCCGGGGAGTAGGAGGTGGAACCCTGGTGTCGTTGATGGTTTCACGTACTCGGGCAGCTCTCCACGTCTAACCCGTTCCTCAATCAAATCACGAAGATGTCTGCACTCATTCATGTCATGTCCGTCCATATTGTGGAATAAGCAGTGCTTTCCAGAATCGCGTTCTCTTTGCGATGGTTCCCTCTTGGGAGGCTTTGGGTAGAAGACAACACAGTTTGTGTCTATGTAGATGTCAGAAAGTGAAGCAATGAGCTCAGTATACTTTTAATATCTGGGCCCTCTCCGGGGTTGAGTGTTGCGGTCATTCTTGACGGTGACTTTTCCTTTGCCATTTCCAAAATCAATCAGTTCTCCATCTTTGAGCATGTTGACATCGAGAACTTTCTTCTCGGAAGTTGCGTCTTCCTCACATAGGAATCTATCTGATTCAAGGTAGAACTCGTTGAGACTTCGTGGTGGGTCTCGATACAAAGATTTTTTAAACATCGAGTTATTTAGAACGCCGGATACTGCTGCCATCAGTCCCATCGATTGTTCAGGGCGATCAATTGATGCTGCTGCAACGTTGAATCTTTCCAGGAATGAACGCAGAGTTTCTCTGGGCCTCTACTTAATTGTAGTGAGTGACATGACGTTCTTGGGTCGAGTGATGTGGACCCAAAACTTTTCAAGGAAGCGAGCGACCAACATATTCCAACTATTGATCGATTCCGTCTCTAGCTGTCGAATCCACATGGCTGCTATATCAGTCAGAAAGAGGGGAAAACACTTAACCATGACGTTTTCCGATGCCGAATGAACTTCCATATGCCGTTTGTAGCTCATCAGCTGCACGGTAGGATCCGTCCTGCCGTTGTATGGCTCCAGTTGTAGGAGTTTGAAATCCGGGGGATTGCGGGAATTCCTGATTTCCTTAGTGAATGGGTTGTGATTGACGTCATCCACGTCATTCTGATAGGTGCGGCCTCTCGAGAGGCGTTGAATCAGATCAGCGAGTCGATTGCCTTCAAAAAGTTGTTGCAAACTACCAAAATCAGAGCTGGTGCCCCCAACGTTGAATGCAGGAGAGGATGGAAGCTGTTGGTGAGCTGTTGCCTGGGGATCGCGGCTCGCGGATCAAGGGTGGCGACCTGACCCAGTTTGAGGGGGTTGGTTCGTGAAGGCCGGATCATGGTTCGTGGGGAGCGAACTGAGGAGGGGCGATCTGTCCCGGTGCTGGTGGCCTATCATGAGCCGTTCCCTACTGCAGTTGAGTGAGAGTTTGCGCTCCGGTATCCATCCGATCTGGAGCTGAAGTCGGTCGCTGTGCATTTCCAATAACGAGGGGGTTGCCCCCGAGTCCATGTGATGCCCGAGCCACTTCTGCGGCTTCTTTTCCAATGACTTCAGCGTTGCTCGGCCTTCCATCCATCCGAGCGAAGAATTGGTTGATCATTTCCTGTTGTTTCTGGAGGAGATCATCTTGCCGTGCCATCTGATCTCTCAGTTCAGTGAGAACTCCGTCCATCTCGTCTTTGGTCAAGTACGCAGAAGGATCTCCATGAGAGGACACTTCCTGGCTTTCCTCGTTCCTTGTGTCTTCAGCATCAGCATCATCGGCATGAGCAGAAGTTCCAGTCTTCTTCCTTTTGTTCGCCATTGAGTCTCCTTTCAAGCTAGAAATTGAGGTTGTCGTGTGCCCCCCACCTAGCGCGCCAAAATGGTGGACCAAAATCTGGGCCTAACACCCAAATGCAGATTACAACTCATAAAGTGCAGAAAAAAGTAAATAAAGAGGAGACACATGAAGTTTTTATAGTAGTTCGGATCAAACCAAGCCTACGTCCACTTTATCTCTTCTTAAATCCTAAGAAGTTACTACAATGTTGTTTGCTTGCGGTTTATACATGAAATACTCATGTTTACAATGAAAAGGGTAAGAAATCATAAGATTATACATGAAATCCGTGTGTTTACACTGTGGAATTTGGCTCCTTTGCTGCTGAAATTGCTTTGTAGAGAGCAATGGTGGAAACTGTGAGGAGTTAGAGCCAAAAGATCCTTGAAAATACCTTCAAATGGTGTATTTATAGCTGTAGGAGAGCTTCTGGTAAGACCGGTTCGTGATGGGGTACGTGGCACCCGATCCGGGAAAATAGGAGAGCGAATAGCCTTGAGAATAGGTCAGAACAAGCTGCGCAGGAGCAGGTTTGGGGGTCGGGTCGTGGTCACAAAGGGCGAGCCAAGCCGGTGGTTCAGTGGTGACGAGCTGGAGTGGTCGAGTCGTGGTCTACATGTGCTCCACGAGTCAGGGTGCTTCGTGAGACGAGGTACTTCACGATACGAGGTGCATCACGAGCCGAGGAGGGCGATCCGAGGGTGCATGTGTCATACTCCGATTATGTGACGCTTCGTTGCTTTATCCAGGAAATTTCCAAATTACACCAGTTTACGGAAACGGGCATAACTTTCAAACCGTAAGTCCGATTGAGCCAAACCAAAGCTCAAACTGAAGCTAATTCAGAGATCTACAAGATCTATAAAGCTCAGCTTCGTAATTGCTGTTTTCGGGCCCAAAAGAGGTCGTCTGATAGGAGTTTCGGACCCTTCTTTGTTCATGATGCGACTTTGACCAAATCGCTGTCTGTCTTCTGACGATGTTCTCCATATCCGAGCGCGATGCTATCCAGATATTCAGTGTGACAGTTTTTACCAAAAAGTGTGTCAACAACATTTATCAGTTTTTCTGTTTTGTTCTTAGTTAAATCAATATGGGTAACATATTTAGATCTAAGGTTTCATGATTAGTTGTTGTTAAATTATATTGAAATTCTAACAAGTGGTATCAAAGCAGACCATTATTGATTTAATTGAGAATTTTAGAGCTTAAAATGTTAAGTACATATTCTAAGATTAGGGATCTAGGATATAAAAATGTTTAATTATCTAAAGATTTAGTCTTGATTTCGTGAAATCGTGCTTTCCTTTTCAACATGCATCCCTGATTGTCTAATTTATTTATTTTATGATGTACGGATTAAGTACATTTGAATCTGCGTCAATTCTCCCTTTCTCTACCGATTTCTTTGGTTATCCGATTTCCATGGCTGCCGTCAATCGCTGGATTAGGCTCGAGGTTTATCCTCTATTTACTATAGTTGGTGCTGCTATAGGAATCAATCTATGTTGTCGGTCGATACGATTGTTTAGATAGCATAAGTTTGTGTAATTATCATGACTTTATTATTAAATCGGTACAGTACATTCAGATTTGTTTTTTAAACATCGCAGTGGTGATTCATGCTATTTAACTTTATGTTGGTTAGTGTTGGAAAACTAATGGCTGAGTCACGTACAAAGTCTCTCTTTTGAAGATGTTTCGGTGATCTACTCAATCGTGCAAAACAGTTCGCACCTTTCGTCGCCGCCTCTAGGATAAAACAATATCTTCTTTTAATATCAGTTCGCTTGCACAAACGAATTGAGCCTGATTTGCACTCAAATTAGAATAAAACTGTACCGCTTTTTTAATATTTGTAATGAAAATTTCTCAATGAAGATAAGGAGCTTTTTTTTTGAAGAGAGAGGAAGATGAAAAAATTGTTCTATATTTTGCTTTGTCTATTCTATTTCTTATATAGACAGAATGCAAAAATGTAATATTCGCTATGTCAATGGGTGGAAAGTTGGATCACAATAAATACCATAATAAATAAAAGAAACGGTCAAAAAACTGCAATTTATAACGTATAAATTGTACATGTTTCAAAAGTAATGAATGTTAATAATTTTTAATTTATTACCATTCAAGAGAATATTTAAGTACCATTACCATTCATGGCAATATTTTAGTACCATTTGTTTTTTGTAAGAGCTCGACAAAAAGTCACATAAATATATGATTGTTGTGCTAGTGAAACTGCTCAATCACAATAATGGCTTGCATATATATATATATATATATATATATATATATATATATATTACTGTTGTAACTTTCAACGGCCTGGCTCAATAATAAATTCTTAGTAACAGTAATTTGTTTAAATAAATTCACTACATGTACAAAATGTTTCCAACAACCCCTCACTTGAATTTTTTTTTGAATATTTTTCGAGCAGTTTCTAAAAACATAAGATTGTGCAAAAATAAAGGTGTCTTTCGACTTGAAGCTTTGCATAGCGGATAAGATTAAGTTTTTACTAGAGTGACACATGGTCTTGAACTCTATTCCTAACATCAGACTACACACCACCTTTTCTATATTGCAATCAAATAAGCATGTGCGTTAATGGTCATGCATGTCTATCCAGTTTAGTTAACGCTCTAGAAGTTTTTCCCAAAACTTCATAGGAAACTGTCACATTTCCTCACTCACATAGGTGAGTATATTAAGAGCACTCCTGAAGGTAGGTACTCCACTTTAAATAGAGTATAGATCTCATTAAGAGTTTCTATTAACTCATTCTCTGATCATTTCAGGAATATATGCTTCTTAATATATATAAAATAGCATGTTCAACTGCTATCACTACACAATTTGTTTTTACTCATTGAACCTAGTTCTTCGGATCTCCAGTTATTAGATCGGGTTACCATTGTGCGTGACTCAACAATCTAAGGGCAATAGTCCCATTCTTTTAGAAGTATTAAGGACTTTCTCTCTAGATAGTCCTTTCATCAAAGGATCTTCCAAATTTTCATCACTGCATATGTGATCCACTCTAACAATACCTGAAGAGAGTAGCTCTCGAACAATACTAGGCTTACGACGTATCTGTCGTCTCTTACCATTATAATAATGGTTTTGAACTTTTGCAATAGCCGCAGTACTATCGCACAATATAGCTGGTATCAGTTTTTCCCGTTAGAGAATCTCAACTAGCATATTTCTCAAGTACTCTGCTTCTTCACTAGCTGCAGTTAGTGCTATCATCTAAGACTCCATAGTAGCTGAGCCAAAATAGTCTATTTTTTTAGATTTTCAAGAAACAGCTCCTCCAGGAATGCTAAATATATAGTCATTGGTCGCTTTTGAATCATTAAATAAAGTATCCCATTCTGCATCGGAATATCCTCCAAATACAGCTGAAAGCTTTTCATAATGTAATCAAAGATTCATTATTCGTTTTAGGTATCTCATGGCCCTCTCAGTAGCATGGCAGTGCTCTATATTAGGTCTACTTGTAAACCTGCACAATAATCTCACGACATAGGTAATGTCTGGTCTAGTACAATCAGTGGAATACCGAAGGCTTCCAATGACGCTTGCATTTTAAAGTTGTCTTACACCTTCACCAGTGCTTTTAAATAGCTTCACACTGGGATCAAATGGTGTACATGCAGGTTTACAGTCAAAGTAATTGTATTTCTTTAGAATCTTCTCAATATAATGAGATTGATCCAAAGAAAGTCCCTTTTTGGACCTAGTAAATTTAATATCAAGGATTACACTCGCTCACCTAGATCTTTCATTTCAAAGTTGCCACTCAGCAAAGATTAACATTGTTTATGGCATGGATATTTGACCCAAAAATGAGTAGATCATCTACATAAAGACATATAATAGTACAAATGTCATTCTCAGATTTGTAATAAATGCATTTGTCACTTTCACTAACTTTAAAACCATGTGAAATTATTAAGTTATCAAATTTTCCATGCCATTGTTTAGGTGCTTGTTTTAAACCATATAATGATCTATCCAATTTGCATACTTTATGTTCTTGACCTTGTACTACAAATCGTTCAGGCTGGTCCATATAAATTTCTTCGTCTAATTTACCATTTAAATATGTGGTTTTAAAATCCAATAGTGTTTTATTAAATTACGTATAGATGCAAGTGAGACTAATACCCGAAAGGATGTAATTTTAGTTACAGGTGAAAAAGTGTCGAAGAAATCTACATTTTCTCTTTGCTTAAAACCTTTAGATACCCGATGGGCATTATATCTATCGACAGTGCCATCAGGTTTTAATTTCTTTTTAAGCACTCATTTGCAGCCTATAGATTTACAACCTCCTGGTAAACCAACTAAGTGTCACATCTTATTGGTTTCCAAAGAATCCATCTCATCATTTATAGCATCTTGCAAAAAATTGGCATATAGTGAAGATAAGGCCTCCTGGAGGTTTAAGGGATCCTCCTCTATGGTAAAAGCACAAAATTCTGAACCAAAATCTTTAGTGCTTCTTGCTCTTTTGCTTTTTATAAATTCATTTTCAGAATTTTCATTAGGTTTTTTCTTACAGGTAATAAATTACTTGATTTTCCCCCACTATTCCTTAATTTAAAAGGAAACTTTGTTTCATATAAGTTAGCATCATTCGATTCAATTATATTATGTGTATTTATATTACAAAGTCTGTATGCTTTGCTATTAACTGCATAGCCAGTAAATACACATTCATATGCACTACTTGCAAATTTTATTCTCTTAGGGTCTGGAATACGAACATATGCCATGCATCGCCAAGTTCTATAATAGGACACATTAGGTTTGTAATTTTTCAGAATTTCAAAAGATGATATTTTACTTTTTTATTTAGGGACTCTATTTAGTACATAACACACCGTTAATAATATATCCCCCCACCAATGTTTTGTTGCACCATAATTTAATAAAATGGCAACTATTAATTTGATAAAGGTCCTATTTTTTAGCTTTACCGTTCATTTCAGGTGAATAACATGCAATTCTTTCATGTATAATACCATGTAGTTTATAGAAATCAAAATAGAACTAGATTCATATTTTATTCCTCTGTCACTACAAATCCTTTTAATTTTCTTGTTTGATTGATTTTCAATTTCAGTTTTGAATGTCTTAAATATGTCAAATGCATCACTTTTATTTTTCATGAGATATACATATGTTAAATCAGAACAATCGTCAATAAAAGTGATAAAATAGTTGTGTCCATGTCTAGTCAATGTGTCATCAAGCTCATATATATCAGAATGAATATCCATGGTTTCAGATACTCTATCAACAGTTTTATGTGGTTTCTTTGTAATTTTAGCTTGAGTACGAAATTCACATTTATCAAATCAATTTTTGACATTTTAGGAATCATATCTAAGGGTCTCACATTGCGAATTATGTGTTTGTTAACCTAGAGTGCTAAATATTAAAACCACACAACATATAAGCGGAACTAGTTACTTTATTAGATTCAGCTTAAACATACCCTTACAAGCATAACCTTTTCCCACAAAAGTTCCCTTATAAGTTAAGGTATACAAATCAGCCCCTATGACTTGAGTAAAGCCAGCCTTATTTAAAAGAAAGCCAGAAACCAAATTCTTTCACATCTTTGGAGTATGTCTTTCTTTTCATAGGTAAGCTTGATTTCCACGTTTCCAACCCCAGGAACTTTAGTGGAGTGAGAATCTCCCAACAGCACCTTCTGATCATCAGTAACCGTATATGTAATAAACATATCGCGATCATAGTAGACATGGCGAGAAGCACCAATATCTACCCATCAACCCTCTGATCCACCAACAAGGTGAATCTCAGTAATCATAGTCGTTAAAGGCTCCTTAGTATGGTTAGTCTACGGTGCAAGGTCTGGTCTGTTCCGACACTTACGTGTCATATGAACTGGTTTTCCATAGTTGTAACAGAGAAATAATTGTCCAGGTTCACTCTTTTGGGCTGGTCGCTGCTGTCCTTTTTGATCCTCTTGCGGGTTACAATTCTGTTTGTTGCGATGATTTTGATTTTTGAATGCTTTCGCATTCGGTTTCAAAACAGTTGGTTTGGTCTTTTTAGTGCTGTTGTTTGTGACAACCAGCACTTTCTCTTTCTGGTCGTGTTTGTGTGCCGCCTCCTCAATACGGAGGCGGATGATCAAACTCCCTATGGGAAATTCCTTTTCTTGTACCTCAGTATATTCTTAAAATCTTTCCATCTTGGAGGCAATTTGTCAATTATTACAGCAATCTAAATTGTTCATCCAAAGCTATTTTCTGAGGCTCATGAGACTGCATCTCTACTGATATGTCATCCATCATCTGATGTTTAAGGTAGCAACTGATTGTGTACTTCTTTGCGCCTGCCTCTTTAGTGTCATACTTCTTCTTCATAGCCTCCCACTCCTTCGCTGATTTGTCTGAATTGTAGTAGTCGTACAGATCGTCGTTGAGCCCGTTGAGGATGAAGTTCTTGCCATGTAGTCCTACTCAATCCAAGTCTGCAACTGGTTCGATCTCTCTATCCAAACCGCCATCTAATTTGCATCGGCTTCATTTGGTTTCTCTGGCAATTGCAGTTTCTCGGTTGATAATACGCTACTTTTCGCATAGTCCGAAAAAACTCAATTTTTGTCGCCAGTGTTTGAAGTGGAGACCTTCAAATCTGAAAGGTGCAGTAGTGACAAGTGGGATCTGGAACATTGATGTAGGCGCGACATCGTCGGTGTTGTTTGCAGCGGCAGAGGAAGTGGAAGCTATTAGTTGTATTAATGTCTTTAAATTTATTGGAAAACCAATGGCAGAGTCATGTACAAAGTCGCTTTCTTGAAGACGTTTCGGCGATCTGCTCAATGGTGCAAAAGAGTTCATACCTTTAGCCATCGCCTCTAGGAAAAAACAGCCTCTTCTTTTAATATCAATTCACTTGCACAAATGAATTGAGCCTGGTTTGCACTCAAATTAAAAAAACGTACCGCTTTTTTTCTTTTTGTAATGAAATTTTTTCAATGAAGATAAGCAGGTTTTTTTGAAAGAGAGAGGAGGATGAAAAAATTTGTTCTATATTTTGCTTTGTCTACTCTATTTCTTATATAGAAGGAATGCAAAAATGTAACGTTCGCAATGTTAGTGGGAGGAAAGTTGGATCACAATTAATACCATAATAAATAAAAGAAACGGTAAAAAAAATGTAATTTATAACGTGTAAATTGTATACATTTAAAAAGTGATGAGTGTGAATAAGTTTTAATTTATTATCATTCATAACAATATTTTAATGCCATTTGTTTTTGTAACAGCTCGATAAAAAATCACATAAATATATGGAAAGCCGTATTCGATGAAAGTCGTATGTACGGCTTGCGAACAGCTGATCTTTCCTGGTCCTTTCGTTGTGCTAGTGTAACTGCTCAATTACAATAATGGCTTATTAATAAATAAATAATATATATATATATGTATGTATGTATATCCATTTTAACTTTCAACGGCTCTGTTGCAATAATGGCTCAGTAATAAATTCTTAGTAGCATTAATTTTTTTTTAAAATAAATTCACTACATATACAAAACATTTCCAATAGTTAGCTTTGATCCTAATCTTTTGTTCGTTCTTTTGTATATGGAGTCGTGAGTTATAAAAATATGGTACTGGATGCCATTGCACGCAAATAGCTCGAAAAAAGGAAGGGGAGAACTATGGATTCAAATCTACTATACTTCGTTTTTTGGGAATAATTGACACCATTAATCCGAAGTTTCAAGTGTCTTCTCAAAGTAATTCAGAGTTTTGATTATTTTTAATTAATCCAGGTTTTGAGGGTCCCTTCCTATATTGATTTCATTTACTTGTTGACCTATTTAGCCGGTTTAACCACATATCAATGCGTTCGGTTACAGTCGCTACTCCCTTATTCTCCTAGATCTACATTCGCCTTCCATTTTTTTCTGTTTCCACCTTAAATCACTCGTCTTCCACTCTCCACATCCTCACTCCACTGTATTCTATTGTTCTTATGGTCTATGCCCGTTTAGTTTAAATTTCCTCTTCTCCATTTAGCCTACGCCTTCCTCGGATTTCCTCCGCCCCTCGTATCCCTTAATTTTTGATTTTTGTCGACTTACTAGCTTCCCCACCTTTTCTCCCTCACGTGTTATAGTTCCCCCCCTTCATCTCTCACTCTCGCCTTCTCTATTGTTCCGCCTGGATGTTTCCCCCTTCCTTATTGTTCTTACTGTCTATGTCAGGTTGAGCTTCGCATTTTGGTTTTAATGGTAGCAATTCATAATAAGGTTCTGATCGAAGTCTTATTTCGATGTCCTTTTTAGGTGATTTTGATTGTGGGTGGTTTATTTTGTTAGCTGATTTTGGGTGCTTTTAATGTCATTTTTGGGTGTTTTTGGGTTATCTCGATGTCGCATTTCATTGTATGGTCGAGGTGCTGATAGTCATTGCTGGAGATGAAGGCTTTTCAATTCGTATGGGTGGTGAACGGAATTCAAGAGGGTGGGGGCAGCTGCTGACAGCGATGAAGGAGCAAGCTGAAGGTGAATGGTGGCAAATCGTGCTTGGTGTTCAAGTATGTTGTCAATGGAATTTCTTGGTGATTGTTTACAGTTTGTATGTGGATGGAGGTTGAGGCCGAGGATGGTTTGAGTTTGCGACAATAATGGATGTAGTTGTTATCAGTTAATGAAGCAGAATTGTATCTGTAACTGTTAGTTTTTGAACAGACAATGAGAATGTAAAATATCATGATTGGTATAGGGGAGTTAAAAGTTCAAACCGGTTGAAAAGTCAACAAGTAAATGGGATTAATGTTGGAAGGGAGCCCCAAAACTTGAGATTAACTAAAATTGATCCAAACTCTGGATTAATATAGGAAGGCTCATGAAACTTCATATTAATGGTGTTAATTATTCCTTTTTTATAATTCAACGGTATGTTTTTATTGATTTCAACATGATATAATTTACACTATTGACTATGTACTATCTGATAAGATATATATTTGAAAGTTAAGCGCAAATTTTATTAATCACCAAAATATGTACATTACATATATCAACGTACAAGTATGCTATGATATATAACCATCCTTCTCTATAGCCTTAAAAATCACTAATACTCACTCACTAACCACAAGTGATTGCAGAGAGAATCTCCAGTAATCAAAATTACATTCCAGTTACTCTTGCTTCTAACACATCCGGTTAAAAAATACATTCCAAGACAAGCTTGCATGCATCATAATCCCTCGGATCTAACACAAGGTACAAGTCAAAACTCTAGAATTTATCAAGAAAAGAGCCAAGATTGCACCTTGTGTGTCATTTCTACGACATCGTCTTGCTACCAGCAGGTAGTATGTCTTCAAGTGTGAACTCATGTCCCTCATCAAGGTCATCTTCAACCCAAAATTTTCCTTTAGGTTTCTTTCCTTTGGATATTGTAGATGGATAGGCACTCATTGAAAATGCATAGGATAATATGGAAGAATCGATTGCTGGAGGAGGAAGAATTAGATGGTCACGTGGCTTTAAATTAGCATATGGGGAAGCATATTGCTTGGCGCTGGAAGAAGAAGTTCCAATCAAAGCCGAAGTAAAATTCATACAAGAAGAAGCAGGAGAACTCTGACTATAAGTTGATGAACATGACATAGAACCAGAAAGAGATGAACAAGGAGCAATAGTAGTGGCACTAGAGGATGAACTAGTTCCCAAGAAATTAATACAAGAAATAGTTCCATTACCTGTAGCCTTATTTGAAGTTTCTAAATGTTCTCTTGTATCATCAAACAGATTGCCAAACAAGGTCTGCATCTCAGTGTTAGCTGTGTAGTCTGAATGTGCATTGGTAACCAGATTATATTGAACAATATTAGGCTCATCAAGACCATGACCATCAATATCAACATTCTGCTTAGTAGCATTAATATCAACATTCTGCCCAATATCATCAGTGGCTAAGCATGCAAAAGAGTTACCATTTTCATTGCCTGCAGCAACTGCAGAATCTGTCGTACCCTTATTAGTATCTACCTCCTTTATCTTCCAATACTACTTTTTTTGTTGTTGTAAACATTTGCCCATTTCTCCTGATTACCATTTGCATGAATTTTAATATGTGGATTTTGTACTTGCACATTCTCAGTTGGACAATAATCCCTCCCATTAGCATTACCCATATTCTGATTATCCTTATTGTTATTGGCATGTAATTCATAGTAGGATGAATCATGTCCAAATACCCTACAATTAACACAAATCCTTGGTTTCCTGCGATAACTAACCTTTACAATAGGACAAGCATCTCCCAAACCATCAATCTCAATAGCATTTGGTAGCTCAAATTCAGGTGATACTTCGACCAATGCCTTCGCATAACTGGACCTATCTAACCTTTCAGTACTAACATCATAACAAATCAATCTGCCAACATGATTCACAAGCCAAATGATGCCTATTAGAGTCCATAAAACCATGGGTATCCTATATAAATGGATCCAAACAGGGACTTTTTTATTTGAGATTGGGCACATCCTATGGTTGAATCCCAAACAGATATGATAAACATCCTACCACGTATGAAGATGGGATCGGATCTAAGAATTTTTTCCTTATCAGAGTCATTGGAGAATTTAAAGTAAAAGTGAGACCCATCGGATTTAATATCAACTTCACCATCAAGCTTCCAATGCCTATGCAAATAATTAGATACAACGTGAAACGATAACGTACCATCGAGGAAAAATCCGATCAGAAAATTATTCTAGTAATTAATACCTTGCTGCTTGACAAGATCTGGTATCATATGCTTCTTTCCATCTCTCGGTATATCAAAATGGAGTGGCTTCTACGATCCTGCATTCCTTGGGGAAGATCTAAATAGAGATGCGTAATCAGATTTCACTGGATGGAATAGCCAGATCTTGATTAGCATCTATCGAAGAAGAGGGGTTTCTAGAGGGAGGTGGTGGATCAAGGGGTTTGGGGGGTGGAGGGCGAGGTGGAAGAGGTGGAAAGGCATCGGTGGCGAAGGAGGAGGAGATAGGAGAAGAAGAGTGAGTTGTCGCTGCCGCCATATCAACAATTGTTGATAATACTTACTTTTTCTGGGGTGAGAGAGGCTCGAACTCTCGACCTCAGGATACTAATAATTAGTATCATTAGGGTGCTTTGTGTTGCTTATCTTTTGTGGACATTTGTTGCATGCGCAGGTTATACTACCAGTCTCCTTGTGATGTTTTAATGAAGTCATAATGTACGTTGTACATACCAAATTCTATTTCCTTTAGCAATTTAGTCATTAATAATCAAATTAGTTGTTTGTGTGGGAGATTGGTAAATCATTTTCTATTCTTCTGCATATACCACATGTTGTCATGTTGCAATATTTAACAAAGTTCACACGTGACTTTAAAAAAAAAAGGATTGACTTGCACCAAAATAAGAAGGTTGTTTCAGATTTTAATTTTGATACAACAATAATGCGCACTACCAAATATGAATTAAGTTTTACTGTTAACTGGTACTCTACTTGACGGATAAGATTTCCAACACAACACAGGTTACCAAAACAAATTATCCTTAACATGCGCGTCAATTAATTAATTGGTAATCTGATACATAAGTTCATGACTTATTTCATTCAGACATGATGGGTTTGCTATATTTGGTTGACAATTTTTTATTTTATGGAATATAAACCTAAAGGTAACGTGACACGATAGCATTCTGTATAGCCACATTATGTTTCAGATATATATCATAGTTACTTTAGTCATTTAGTATGACATTTACTGTGTTACTTATATGTTTTGGGATGTCATTTATTTCTGACGTTCATCTATAATTTATGTGAATTATTTATGATATCTAGTTTCATCATACTTATAAAGAGAATGCCATGAATGTAACCAGATATAACAAGTAATTATAGTAGCTATGGTTCAGTCATGATATGATACCGTTATATTTTTTAGATTTTCAAGTATCACAAACACCAAAAGTTTTTTCGGGAGTGTTTTTTTATATAGCGCTCAAAGTACATTGTACAAACATAAAGTAATTCAAATATTATTTTTTGGTAACTCTTTGCCACTGTAAATATCATACATTCATATTGAACTAACTGAAATAACTTATCACCAAAGTGACCTCTTTTATTTTGGTGCTTCGTGAAAATGTTTGATACTTGTGTACAGTTATTCATGCGAGTATTAGTCGGCCCAAAGGAGGACTAATATTTGGCACAATCGCTTACACGTGTGTGATGATAAATACGTGATAATTATAAGGTTTTATGCGTGAATAATCGATCGGCCCAAAGAAAGGTTGTTATTTGACTTGTATTTATTGTTATTGTTTGATCGTTACAACAAGAGTACCACTTACAGTTAATATTATTGTCCAAAGACTTGATATTAACATGTACTAGGTATCTTGAGAAGAGACTTACCAGTTATTTAAATTTAATATGGCTGATATTTGGCTATGAGCATACGCAGTCAATCCTCATTTTATTTTTGTTCATTTTCCAGCTAATTTAACTGAATTGCCTGCCAATTTTAAGAATATTCTCATCTTATTTTGGGATAATTATAAGGATTTGCAAGAGAGCATATCGTTTTTTTTTTGACTTTATAGATTTAGCTCTTGCAATTAGGATGGTTACAACTAGCCCTACTATGGTTAGATGTCCTTATAGTGTTATGAAGAATACTGAAAAGTGGTATAATTCAAAAGGCAAGAGTTAAAGGATCATTAAGTAAATATTTCAGAAGTTTTAAAGGATGCACAATATATAATGATAACTAATTTTTGATAATTTATCTAGGAGAATAAAAAGAAATTTATGGAAATAATAAGGGGAAATAAGCATTCATTGTGAAGTGTGTTTCCATAAAGTCAAAGTAAAAGGAATATAAATGAGTACTATACGGAAAATGATATTGTTTAAAAAGTTAAAGACGCTCAAGTTATTGTTATTTTTTGTGTTATTTTTAGATTAATATTATTTTAAGTATAAGATGTCATATTATTGAGCTAATTTAACACTTTGTAATTAGAAGAGAGATTTCAGTTATACGATTTGAATTTACCTCAAATTTGGTAGACAAATTCTTTTATATTTCTAATATGAGCAAATTAGGTTTTAATTGTTCATTTTGAAATAGTGTTGAATCATGAATAAAATCCAAACATTTTCTTTGTAATTAAAGTTGTTAATATTTAAACTCTAGCTTATATCAAGTTGTACTAAAGTTTCAAACTTTAGTTTAGTGATAATTATGATATTTTTTTAGCACATTAAATAATTCTAGATTGGGACATTGAAGATATTAAATATCTTGTTGACATTCTAAGCGAGTTAAATGTTATAGTTTTATGACCCACATTAAGGAAAAGTTTTATGACGAAAAATGCAATATTTTTTAAGGATGTTGAGTTTGGGGGGAGAAATAAATTATGATCATTATCTTTAGAAAGAATCATTATCTTTGATTCAACTATAGTTGCTTCTTCGCCTAAAGTTTAAGATTTGTTTTCTTTCATTAAGAAGTAAATTAGGAACCATAATAAGACAACGTTAAATAAATTTTTTCCTTTAAGCTAAGGTTATTGTTTCAAGAAGGCAAACCCAACAACCATAAAGTGTATGGTTACTTAGGAATCCACTTGTAGAGGAAGAAATACTATTCCAGATGGATATGCAGTATTTCTCCTTAAAGATAAATAATGGATTAGTGAATATGACTCTATACGTTTACATCAATCCATACAAGGTACTGATTTAAAAAGCGGATTTAAGATATTAACATATAGTGTACATACATATTTGAGCATGTCGACATATAACTGTCATTTTTTCAATTTTCGGAGGAAGTGTCTTTTCATATTTTGAAACACTTCAGAAACGTTGCAACCTTTCAAACACTATAAATAGGTGTTAATTTCGAATTTTTTTATCTCTTCTTCTCCATTATCATCCTATCTCTAACCACCATTAATGTACATTAATTTCTTGATTTCTACACCTATACTTTGCCGATTTCTACTCAAATTATATCAAACTTCTTCTCTTTTTAATCTCTATCAAATACTCTCTAATTGTTAGTGCTATTCAAGAGTTCTAAGGTTGTTGTAATCATTTGGGAATTGTATGCAAAAGAGTGTATTCCTTGTAGCTCGTAAATCAAGTAAAGAGAGCGTTGTGAACTTTGTAGCCGAGAAATCAAGAGTGGTGGAATCGGTATTAACCTTGTAGCCGTGAAATCAAGAGTGTTGTAAGGCTGATACTAGTATTAATAAAACTTTGCGCAGTCCAGCGTTGCGTGGGACTGTACGTAGAAGTAATCTGAACCAGTATAAAATCCGGTGTGCTCTTTTCTTTTCTGCATTTAATATTTACTTATATCTGTGTTTGTGATTATTTATGTGTTTGTGATCATTTCTGGTATGATAATCATTGTGTGGTTCATATAGTTATTCAAGATTATTTGAATTTTACATAATCTCTTTAAAACACTATTCACTCCCCCTCCAGTGTTAGCCATAATATCCTTAATCTACATTCCCTAACAGTATTAATACAATCTAATGAAAATTAAATAGTATTAAAGAAAGAGGTTAAAAAGAAAAGTTTATAGACATAGTAATAAACTAACTAATTAACTAGATATTAAATAATTTTATTAAAAATTCAGAATTTTTCTATGGAAACTACATCTTATGTCCGTGGCGATTTTCTAATCAGTTAGACACTAAGTTTGCAGAAATCAGAGTTAAAATGAGCAAAATATGAACTAACAAAAAAAAGTGTGTCGACGTATGCAACAGACTCGGTCGGTGTGTCGCAATCAAAGCACCCGGACGATAATTCGTCCAGCTATTTTACTATGACATTATTTTTATTAACAGTGGTAACGTGACACACTCCTATGGTCCAAATATTGAAATGTTGAGCTCTTACTGGTCAGCATACATGGCTGACACAGATTCAATCCAAAATCTAGCGGTTTACTATAAATAGATCATAAATCCTAGCTCTCAAATCACATTCGACTCTTCAGCTCCTTAGGGTTTATTCTTCATGGAGAAGGGCCTCAAAATAAATTTTCAGAAGAAGAGGGGTGTGTGTGTGTGTGTATGTGTGTGTGTATACACGCGCACGGGCACACACACACACATACATATACATATGTATATACATATATATATATATATATATATTCATGCTTAGGGTCAAAGTGAGTGTTTTTATTATTTAGAAATTAGTTGTTAATAGTTTTTATTTCCATTTTTCTATAGCCTTTCTTTTCAGTTTTAGTCTTATTCTAGTATTTAGCGGTAGTTCTATTTTCGTAGTCGAGTTTTCTTCTTTTTCCTCATAGTCTTTTATTTTATTATGTAAGTTAGCTTTATTTAGTCTTTTTTCTTAATAATAATTTTCTTTAGTATTTCTGCATTTATTTCTTTTCCTAGTTACTGTAGTTCCTAATTTAAGCATATTTCTTCTCTCTTTTTCCTATGCTTAATATTAGAATAATTACACAAAAAACTGCAAATACGTAATTGATAAATTTAGTATTAAAAATTACAGTAAAAATGGCAGAATCACAAAAAATGGGAAAATAGACTAAAAATAGTAGAATTACATTAAAAAAAAGAATAGACCAAAATTTGTAGATCGACAATAGTTTATGACGAGCTTTCATAAACTATTAGAAACAATAGGATTATTATGATAATTAAAAAGAACACAGAATCATAATAATAAGAAAAATATAGAGGAACCTATCATGATACTGAAAATATCATACTCGGTCAGGATTATTGACAGAGAACCCCAAATTATCACAAAACTATTTGATAATGTGAAGGGCGAACTCCTAATATTTATACGTAATTTATTTTATAAAATCTCTGATGTGAGACTTGCCTCAACAATAATGGCTTTTAGCCCTCAATCCTAACAAATTACCATTATCTTCATGATTCTAGGGAGGAATGACAGATTATACTTTTATCGACTCTATACAATCATATTTAGAGGCATTGCGTTTGAAAATGAAAACATAGAAAATTTTGATTATACGGAATAATGTTTTTATTCAAAGGTCCATGAGACTAGATGGCATTTTGAACCCTTTTCTTTTTTTGAGGTCTGACTTTCTTTCCTATTTTTTTGATTCGTTATGTTTTGTCGGCTTTTTATTTTAGAGAAAAATATCAATCATTTAAACAGTTTGGTTTGTTTCCTCCCTTTTTTTTGTTGTGTGTGTAAACGAGATGGGGAAAAGAAGTAAGTGGCTCTAGCAAACTTGAATTCAGTTACAATGAATGCACACATACACAATGACATCATCCACTTCAATAATTATAAACTCCAAAAGTTGCAACAGTAGATTAATTTTATATATCAGCTCCATTTCAAGGCTATAAACATGCAAAACAAGAGATTCATCAACCAACAATGATAATAATTCTGTTATGTCTACAATTTTTATAGCATATTGCATATATGTGTTGTTAGTATGTGAAAAAATTGCTGTTATGTTTGCAATTTTTGCAAATAATGATTTCTTTTTTTGCAACTTTTCTGGAAATGAAATAATTTTCTTTTGTATGCAAATTTAATCATTTTTGATGATTTTTCTGTAATACTTTGATGCTTAAAAACTACAATATTTTGATATAATTGTTGCGATTTCTGCAATTTTTTAAAAAATTGCACGAATTCGTTGTTACATGAATTTTTGTTGATATTTTTTTGTTTTTGAAATTTTTTTTGTAGTTTTCTAGCATAAATATGAATATGATTTATGTGTTGAATTAAAATTTAAAGTTTAGTAAATTTTCACATTGAATTTTTTTCTTTATGATTTTCGAAAAATAAAGACCTAATTTATAAAGTTTTACGACAAGATGTATTTTTATATTTTGAACCTTAAACTGGACTTAAGTCAAACTGTCCGTTTATTTATATACCTAATAATTACAATAGTTTAGTAACGAATAACTTTTAATTATTTATAAGTATTATTTTTGGATTTCTATTTTGTTTTTTGTGCATTATAATTATCTTTTATTATCAATGATATTTTGTTATTATCGAATAGAAATGTAATTTTTAATTCTTTAACTATTGCACATAATGATTCAAATTTAGAGTGGCTTCTAAGTTTGCAAACTACGCATAAAAGATGTTGATCTAATTGCTATTAGTAATTATAGTTGAACCCGAAACCCGATTCGACACAATCAAGTGATGATGTTGTATGAATTTCATCATATGGTTCTTCTCTTTAATCCTAGAAAAACATTTGAGTCCCGGAAAGTTGCACTTCTCCTTTAAATTCTATAAAGAAATATAAGATAAAAAAATGTATTATATTGGACTTATTAACTTTCCAAATGCAAAGCCTTTATAATTTTGAAAATATTAGTATAATGCAGCATGCTAAAGGCAAGGGTTCCGCATGTTATATTTTACTTCCACGTGGGAACGTTCATCATTTATTTATGACACCTACAGGCCTAAATCAATGATGCACGTTGTGTATTATTTTATGCGGCAATTAAAGGGACAACGAATCAAGGACCCAGGGGAAATAATATCTTTTGCCCGATTGAAAAAAAGAACAAAAAGAAATGGTAATATCATTGGAGCACTGCAGATCAGGATGGATGAAATCACGAAAAATGATGATTATCATTTATCATGTGCTCATCAGCGTAATAAACATGAAAACGACGTTTTTGACTTATTGCAAGGCTGTTGTCTAGTTTTATTAGTTATGCTATGTGTGCCTCAGCTTCGCTTATTCGCTTTCAGTTTGATATTATTATTATAACACGGACCACGGTCTTATCTTGTATTATATCGCCTGATGGATCCCAACGCGTCCAAACTTTCAGAATCTGAAGATTTAAAAATCTAGTCAACGAGTTTCAAAATCCGAAGATTTTCAACTTACTCGAACCCATAATATATCAAAATACACGTTTATGAATCTGAACCACACCATCGATTTAGTTGAGATTTTAAGATATGTTATCCTATTACGATCAGCATCCCGTCACTAAGTAAAGACGTACTCTACTCGACTCACTATCAATACAGAGTGACAATGCACTACGATCTATTGTCTTATACCGCATCATCGGAAAAAAATATATAATTAAGGAAATGTTTCTGATAAGTAACTATAAATCACTTTTTCAAATACATACGTTTAAGGGTTCAAGACAAATCCGCGGGTTTTGTCTCCACCGTTGATTCTATGACAAAAACTATATAGTTTTTAGACAAATACATACATATGTGTAAACGATATTTTTCGTCAACACCGAAAGCGGATCATCAGAGACAAACCTAAAGGGGAATCAGGTGGATTGGCTCACTTCCCCGATCGATTTTAGTGGGAACTTGAGATGCTAGGGCTCAGAAGTGCAGGATCGCTGAGGACTATCAGATTGGATCTAGGCTTAGTGAATGAGGTTCGATCGCCATTCAAGGATATTGAGGGAGGCAAACCCAGAATTCTTTGCAGAACGAACAATGAACTGCGACTACTACAATTAGAGAAATAATAATACACACTTACAGAGCAATTTTCCTGTAAGAAGATCCCTTTTCATTAAGTTTTATTGGAAACACATGAATGTCATAGGGAGGAATTCTCCATTGATCTTATTTTTTTAAGTTGTTTCTGAGGGTACAAAAAGTAAGGAAGAGAGCGCCTCTCTAATGTGACCTCTGGGGTCTTATTTATAGTGGTTTAGGATCCCTTCCGTCGGAGGGCTATCAGACCCGCATGAGTTTTTGTCGGTTGGGCCCCTTTCGTTGGTGGGCTATTAGACTCGCAGGGGTCTCTGTTGGCTGTTTTATTCTTTATTTTGGGTGCTTGACCTTCGGCCGCTTTTGGCGTATTCGATTATAATCCTTGAATGATGCTTGAATTCTCGAAAGCAGTTCCTGAATGTAGGCTTGCGGACATGAGCTTTCGGATGTAGGCTCTCGGCTTTATCGTGAGTGCTTAGAGGGGCTTGACCTCGTGGTGTATGCTGATAACTGCCGGATCGAAACCGCTATGGGTTTCAGTACTAGATAGCCTAGTACGGGTAGCATGTATCCTGCTCAGGTCTCGGCTAGTCCTTCGGTAGGGCCTTTATGGTAGTCTGTATTCTTGGATGGTGGCCTTTGGCATTCATGCAGTAGATGCTCTGAAAGCAGATTTTGGGTGGCCTTCCCGTTCTTCCGGTTTGGGGCCTTCGATGCTTCCGTCTTTAGGTGTATCGACATTTGGGCAGGTCATTATTGAAGATTCCTTTGGGCTTTGTCCGTCGGGTTTATTGTTTCTGGCTTACCTGGCTTTAGATTAGAGTGGCTCCTCACATGAAGTCATTCATCGAGACGATACTATCGGAAGGGTCTTGTTGGATTGACTCGGGTCGGGAGATCTTGCCGGTTATATCCCCCAGTGCCTTACGATCCCTTCCCGCTTTTGCTCTACTTAGTATTTGGCTCCACTTTCTATCGAGCCTCCCGCAAGCTTTCGATACGCCGATACCCCTTCGCCGCTAGCTCACATCGCTGTTTACATTTGGTAGTAACAGTATGGTCTTGACGACTTTCGACGTCGTTTTCGTATGAGCAAGAATATGTTTATGTGCATTTTCAATGGAGTTATTGAACACGATAATTATTTTGTTCAGAAACATAATAGTGTTGGTACGTTAGGATGTTCACCATACCAAAAAATTATAGGCGCATTACATGTAATAGCATATGGGATAACTCCAGATGCGTCTGATGAGGTTGTCCGAATGGGTAAGAGTACTATTACCTTGAGCCTTGAAAGGTTTTGTGTAGCCATCATTGAATTATACGGTGAGGAGCATCTACGTGCTCCAATGCAAAGCGATGTCAACAAATTGAAAAGGTTAGGAGCTAAAAGAGGATGTCCCAGCATGTTCGGCAGCCTAGACTGTATGCATTGGGAATGGAAAAATTGTCCCACAGCGTGGCACAATCAATTTATTGGACATTACACCAAAGCGACAATGATACTTGAAGCTGTTGCTTCACATGATATATGGTTTTGGCATGCATTTTTCGGATGTCCTGATTCAATGAACGATATTAATGTACTTCACCAATCACATTTGTTTAAGAGCCTTCACTACACCAGAAAATGCCTTTAGTAGTGTTATAAAAACGCCATGAAAGCTTATAGTAGCATTCCGATAAACGCTGCTATATATGTAACTGGTTTTGTTGCGTTTTAGTAAACGCTACAAAAATTAATATATTGTAGCGTTGAACGCTACAAAGGTTTTTTAGTAGCGTCTTAAAAATGCAACCAAAATGATAATTACACCTTTCATTTTTTATTTTATGTAGCATTTTTTCAATGCTACTAAAACTTAATGGTTGATGTTCAACACATTTTAATCGCCGCTATTTACTGTTAATGACTTGTATCATCTCCAACAATCTCTTATATATAATACCCATATTAAAACTAATAATCATTCACGTAATTATCATTTTCAAACCAATATAGACAACGACCACATTTAAATAATTAAAAAAAAATACATCAACTACATAATCAAGTATAATATCAATTATTATTTCAATGATAGTATATCAACAAAATAAACGAATCCATATAACACAGCTGTTTATAAACAAGTCTACACAACTAGTACAGACGAAATATTATAATACATAATAGTTAAAGTCTTGTTCATAGCTTAATTACTGACGGTTCTTTGATGTGGTTGTTCTTCACTTTGGAAATGCTAATTATCTGTACACTAGTATAACAATCAATAGTTAGAATTACATACAAGTCCTAATAATTTCCATACAAGTATAATTTACTATATATCTGTTCCAAGCTGAATCTTGAATGGTTTTCAGCCCTCACTTTAATTTTACTGCTCATACAATGACAAGGCCAACAATTATGTGTGAAATTCTTCAAAAAGAATTATGCATGAAGTGAGGTTACAGTATTCAAAAATGACAGTTAAAAATTCTTCAAAAATAATTATTATCTTCTTTTTACTTCTAATTTATATATGTACGATCAATCAACGGCTATGTAGAAATCCAGGACATTGGAGGCTTTACTTTAGTCCTAAAGAACGCATTGGGGTAAATAAAAATCAACATATTTATATATATTCAATAATGAAAAATAGAAACCAAATCATGCAGTAGAATTTTCCTAAAAAATAGAAACTTAGCTTCTCTGATACACTTATTCATATAGGAAAGTGGAACAATAGCAAAAAAAACATGGATCATAAAAATTGAGTAAACTAGTTACTGGTATCGTTATCGGTATATATGAAGTTCACCAAATAAGCAACAAGATGAAAACGTATCTTTTTATACCTTATGAAATTGCTGGGCCTTTTCTGATGCTCAACATCATTCCCATCTTCCTCTTCTTTTGCCTTTGACAGTAACATGCATTCCTGAAGTATGTAAATATTTAAATATGGTTATAAATTAAAAGATTTCCTAATAGTCAATGTTATAAAATGAATAGTAACATGAACAATTACTTGGAATTATAATACAAACGTGACATCAAACTGGCTCATCATATCATATCATATAAATAATAGTTTAGTTTGCATGAAAAATACTACAGATACAGTTATGGGTCAAGGACTAATATTTTCCAAATAATCCCTAAGCCATATCACTATTAGCACGTTGAGGAAAAAATCCACCAAGCGGTTGTTCATTACTGGTGGTGTAAATAGTCTGGAAAATATCATGTAGTGTTCTTGAACATGCCACAGAATTCTTATCGTTTGATAAAACATTAGTTTATTGGCTCTGTTCCGCTCTTAACTCGGTCTACATGACTAATCCTTCATCTTTTATCCCACACATTGCTAATCAGTTCCTTAACTTAGATATTTGATTAGTGAAGTCTGCTACTGCTATGTTATAAGGATGTACATACTTTGGTAATCTATGAAACAATCATCTTTTTTTGAAGCCATCTTATGCTACTTCCACTGCAGGTATTTGGAAAAAGAAAAAAGAAGTAATAAAATATTCTCATTATCCATTTTAGTTCAAAGTCATGCAGATTTAAATAAACATTTGTGTATATGGAATGCCATATGCACCCAAAATCATACATACCTGGAAGAAGGTTGTGGCTAAGCTATAAATGACATATTATATCACCTGTTAATCATAAAAAACAATCAAAAGTAAGCATCTTACACTTATGCATGAAGTGAGGTTTTATTTATTTAATTATTTATAATTTAACGCAGAGCGTAAGCATCTTACACTTATCTAGATTTAAATAAGGCTAAATTATAATATGGTCATGATCACCTAACAAGTGGCAGTTATGAGTTCTACCTTTATTACTATTGATAAGCTGATGAGCAGTGATCGACATCTTTCTTTAGCCATGTTCATAGCTTTAGACTATAAAAATCTAGCACATGGCATTTAAAAATCTATGTGATGATCTAAAATATTTTAAATAAGTCATTGGTACTTGATATAAATTCCTTTACTTTCCAGCCTATTGAACAACGTCAATGATAGAAAACTATGACCTGCAGATCTCAATTGTCATTTAATGTGGTGAATTGCATCAAATTTTCTAGTGGTTTTAACCTGTAGATATCAAATTAGTTGAAATTGTTGGTACTCTCTTATGTTACCATGAAATACACCCCTCATTATAACTAGAGTCTTTGGTGAAGTCATCTCAGATACACATGCATTTCATTTTGAATTTGGTAACTTATGCTTTAATTAATGCATTAGATATTTAGATGCCAGCTATAATATTTCAATTCAATTCACATCTTTTACTAATAATTAAGGAACAGTTTGTCGGTGTAAATTCTAAAAAGCTTGTGACCCAATTAACAAGTGATGTTATCAAACATACTTGAGACAATAGTAGAGAGCTCAAGGGACACATTAGCAATATCGTTTCTATTCTTAAAGCCATTTATGAGAGAAGAAGCTCTAGATTATTTTGATATTGTTGAAAGACTAATGGATCTATCTACTATCAGGGATAAAGTGAGAAATATGGAATATAAAAATAGAGAACAATTCTGACATGATGTGTGGCAAATCATTTACAATGCACATATTTATAGTGATAGTCAAAATCCTTGGATTCCACAACTGACTGTTCAATTATTACAGCTTTGTGATTTTCATTTGTAGGAGAAAGATTCTTCCTTGACTAAAGCTGAATCTACAATCGATAAATAGCTAGTTGTGAATATGTGCATATAAGTTAGACACATGTTATTGAGTTAAAATTATTGATTACCTAAACAATTATTACCAACCATATTCTTGATCATCTTTCAAATCATCTAATTTCTTATGAAGTAATAAATTATTATCTTAATATTTGTTGATAAAATCACTGCTACAATCAATTTGCAACTCTCCATCCCAAATGAATGTATGCATGTGTGTGTGTGTATATATATGTGTGTGTGTGTGTGTGCGCGTGTGTGTGTGTATATGCATACACACATGTTTACCTATGATTTAATAGCTTATGAAGTAGTCTATTATGTAAATATGATGATGGTGTTTTATGCAATGTTAAATCTAATGAAATTACACTGAATTCAAGGCAAAAAAATATCTAAATACCTTAAAATTAACGCACCAATTCTAACCAAAAATAAGGAATCAATACCTCTTTTGAATTTGTACTAAACTTGAAGGAGTAGAAAGTAAAATACCAAAAAACATTTAATTATTCATTTAATTTGTACTGTATTAACTATGAGTTAACATAATCATATGAAAGCCTTTTTAGACTTGTTCAAAATTTTAAGCTAAATATAGGTGGGTAAAGAACAACTATAAGATCACATATCAGTGAAAGAGGTCTATTTCTTGGAATAAAGCTTGTAAAAAAAATTCGGATGAATGTAACTAAAAATTAGTGCACCAACATGAAGTAACAAATCGTAATTCAACTTATCTCAATAGTAGTATGCTATAACGATCAAACTATAGAAAATCAAAATTATTTATACATGGCAAACTTAAACCGACAAATTACAACAATAAAATTACATGCTTTGTATGAATAGTAAATGATTTAGTTCCATTGAAAAACAAAGGATTTGGAATAACCACATACATCAGTATTATGTAAAATGATGGACTTCTAACACACACACATATATACATATACATATACATATACATATACACACACAAACAAATGTTTATATATATATATATATATATATATGTACTGCAAATATTAATTGACATGGGTTAACAAAATATGTAGGATTAAGAAGAAAAATGAGGTATATATATTGCAAATATTAATTGACATGGGTTAACAAAATTTGTAGGATTAAGAAGAAAAATGAGGTTGGACAAACACCTCTGCTGGTCAATTGCAAGGTTGTAGAAAGGAATATATCTTATGCCACTTTAGTTCAAAAATATTATTATGTATAGATGTAGAAAAATTAATAGGTCGGGTGACGACTCAATCAAAATTAAATATCCTAAACCGGTTCATACTGGATGTGGACTCGCTGTTTAAATCCTTACTAAATATAGAAATTTACCATAAATTGATATGTATGTTTATATTTTTTTTGCTCTAAATGGATTTGTTTTTCTTGGAGATCGTTTAACATTACTACTCGACCGACTTACGCGGAGACATCAGCATTGCATAGAACCATTAGACTAGCAATGCGTGGAACCATTAAACAACAAATGCTAATTTTTTTGCAAGTGCTAATGTATTTTTATTATTTTAGGCACTGACATTACACATAATTAGATAGATGCATACACATAGACATTTGTAATTAGTAAATACTGACTTATCTTATCATATACATAATTAGCGAAAATGGATAGGAATAATCAATGAATAGCTTAATACACATAGATATTTGTAATTAAATACTGACTTATCTTATCGTGCTAAAAACCTTTTTATTTAAAACTTAACCTTATAGCTGTGTGGCTACTATGAGTCCTGCATTTCACATGTATCTTAGGCCTATATAGTATGTAACTCTCATTGGTTTGAATCAATAGTCAATTTATTTTGTTATAGCCACTTTTTGAATTATAACAAGGTAATAACCTGCTGCATAACAAGTAATAACTTGTTGTGATTGTTCCGAGTCCTGTATTGTAAGCGCCCAAATCACACAAATAGACAACGGGATAATGATGATTTCATTCTTCAGCAAAATAAAACGTCAGAGTGTGTTTTACCTTGCAGCAGCTCAAAAATGCAGAACTCGACGTAGGATCAGGCTCAAATTATTCAAAATGACAACAAAAATATGCTACATTTAGTCTATGTCTAGTCTTTGTGACACCCCACCGTTAATGTCACTCGTTAAGAGAATGCATTAAGTTTCGTGAAGCGTTATAGGTAAATAGAAATAGAAACATTACAAGAAAGATATAAAATAGCAGCGGAATTTAAAACTTTTATTAAGTAGAAAACATCGTGGTTCAAAGCATAGTTACATCATAAGTCTGAAATGCATAAAACCCAGTACATCAATTTTAAACTTCTGTCTTGTACTAAAATCATCATAGTAAAATTAACATGAAAAGAGCATAATCCCCAAAAACATAGTCATAGTAGAAAAGATACGAAATCAAGCAGTACATCTAAGCAGCTCCAAGCAGGATGAAAGCAGAATCTTGATCAAGCTTGAGTGTTCCCACCCTGAGAACCTAAGGGGGGAACAGAAGAGGAAACAAAATAGGCCAGACATAAAGTTTGGCGAGTCTAGTTACTTTTAGCGTATAAATAAGTAAAAGCATCATGACAGGCATATAATTTGGATAAGAGTAGATAACAGCATATAAGGCAGGTATGACAAGGTAAACGAGATAAACAAGATAGAATAAGTAGCGCTTCCCTAACACTTTTCTTTCTCTGCACCAATACTAGTATCATATGAACAAGATGACCCCCGACAAGTATAAGATGGTAGACTTAGGCATATTGCTAGTGAGAGGTTTAACCCCATACAATAACAGGCAGCGCATCTGAACATACCGAAGTTATCCCTAAAGATAATAACATGCTCCTAAACATACCAGAGTCTAGATGTACCTTAATTTCTACCCCAATCGATCGGCTCCCTACTCCGTAATTACCATGTGCTGGCCCCACAGTAGGATGTAGCACTTCCTAAAGTGGCAACCCTTCATTACAAGGATGTGCACAACCATATCTACTGATGTCACAACATCTTATCTTCCCGAGCAGGTGGACCCATGCACGCACATGAGCCCAATGGAACGCGCCGTCAGACACTGTACCCTCTTTTGGACCTCTTACAATTAGCTCAGTAAGCGACTCCAACCTAGTTCGGAGTACTCGTTTGATACCTATATATGGGTTACTGACTGAAACGCGTCCCACACACAAGATGATACAAGCTCTCCCCTACGCTTGCATCCCCACTACTAGGATTTCCACTGGTTATGCCATACCAGTGTAAAAAGATTGCATAACCCCATAGGTTAAGTTTGTAGGCCTATAAATATAAATATTACGCACCACCCCAAGATATACTTAACCCTCCCACTATTTCAAGTAAGTTTACTTAACCCCTACTCAAGTTAACATGTTCATGTAATCTCTATGGATTCAACAGGTTAAGTATTCAAGTTCATTACCATATATTCGTTTATGGTTATAATGAGCTAGACCTCCCACATTAAGCCTACAACTTGTGGATGCTGGATATGCTGGGAGGGTCCGGACAGACTTCTTCCACAAGACGGACTTAACCTCATGTCTTAGCCCGTTATGTGTTTATGCACTTAGACCCCTCACATTAGATTCACCACTTGTGGTCATTGGATATGCCGGTTGGGGCTGGGCAGACTTCTACCATAAGTGTAATCTAACCTTATGTCTAAGCGCGGTTACATTTTCCAATTACTGTAAATCTAGGCATTTTCACTATTTAACAATCATCCCTATTTCATTATAGGTTTTCATGCCCCTTTTACAAGTCATATTCATCATGTACCATATGCCTCAAATTAAGATCTAAATCACAATTTGATTTATGCTTCAAATCCATATTCATATATTAATTCAAGTTATACCCAAATTTCCCAATACAAATTTTGCCCCAAATTCAACGTTTTCCCCTCGTTCCCAATTTCACGCGTTCGCATATTTCAGCGGTATGCCTAGGCTTGAAGGTAGCCTGACTATAAAATAAAAAGGGGAAAGAAGAAGGGAAGAGAACAGAAATAAACATAATAACAGGATTGACATATGATGGCAGAAATATGCATAGCAACTAATAAGCATATAGTGACAGAATTGGGCATAATGACAAGATAGGCACATTTGAACAGATCTGATGAACATGTGATAATAGAACTGATTGTAACATGACAGGGACATCATAAACAGGCATGATGAGATCTAAATAGTGAATTAGATCTACAAGTAATGACAGATATGACATGATAAATAGCCATAGGCGTAGATCCAATTCATAGTCATGTCAAAATAACTTATATACACAGGTTACGACAGATTTGATATGATTCAATTGGTCACAGGCTTAGATCCAATTCATAAACATATTAAGATTATCTTTTAAGTATTCATATCTAAAAATAACGTAGAATCATAGAGAATGGATCTAAGGAAATTGAGGAAAGCATGTCGATGTTGAATCAACGATCTTTGAATACGTATGAATCTTAGTTGATGAAGAAAAGGCTAATTTGATCCGAGTTGGAGTAGCATCTCACCATCGCCATTGATTTAGATGAATAAAACAGTGGGTATAGGGTCTTATTTATAGCCATCAGCCAACGAATCTTGAATTATTTTGAATTCTGGTATGGTTTTATTCATATATATTTCTCTTATGTGTATACAAACTTCAAACCTTAATAACTTCTTCATACGATGCTCGTTTTACGCAAACCATGTGTCTATTTTGACTAGAATTCCAAGGCAAACGCAATGGCGTAGTTCTTTTTACTTAATTCTGAATATTTAATTAAGTATTCTGTAGTTTATCATCTTAATGTGTTATAAAATTACGGGGTGTTACATTCTCCCTTACTCAAATGATTTCGTCCCCGAAATCTTCAAGTTGAGAAGAATGTATATCCTAACGTCCATGATCTATCTACTCATCGACCAATCACAGGCATCCATTGTCCTTAAAGACTTATAATGCTTATATGAACATATGTAGAGGTGTGTGTATATGTCCCTTTACTAATGCGAAAGATCAAGCGTCTACTGATTCTGTCGACCTCCTTAATGCAAGTTATGTTAGTGCAATGAATCCAACATGTATGCAGATAATCCTATTATAACATGTAAGTTCTCTATATGCGTGCACAGTCATTCATCCAAATGAAATATCCACATGATGATACACCCACTTTCATCCATTAAAAGAAAAAAATGCACACACATCCATATCCAGTATGAGAGTGATTGAGCCGATCTATTGCCTAATGTGTGTGTATATGCATCCACGAGTAGCCACTAGCAACCGCTTGCATCCACTTGCACCCATCAAACAGAAGGTGAAACAAAAGGTCAAAATGAGTTATTCTGCTCATCAAAAGGCGTTGCAATAACAACAACCACTTTGTTGCAGTTTCCGATAGAAATTCTAAGACTACGACTTCACGTTAGAAGAGATCTCTTCGTTCAGATGAAGATTGGAATTTGTGTGATTGATTAGACCAGAAGCTAGTCGCCTCCCTTAATGGACAAAGTTCCTGGATCAGAACCTGTTAAGGAGACTGCTCCAGCAAATCCGCTGTTGCTAACACTCCATCTATAGTTGATTCTTGTGATTACCTAATAGTATTGTAGGCACTGCGTGCTATTGATAATTATTTGAAATAAAAGTAACATCTTTCAAGAAAAATTAGCTGCTAACCTTCTTCCTCTTTAATAGTAGACTGCTGATAGAAAGCACCACTATTCATGCATATAAGGAATCCAGTAGTCCATGCAAATGTAGAATGCTTATCTCTATAACCTCACTGCCAGACTTATACATGTAATGTATTATTGCACATAGCCCTTTGTACCATGTAAGTTTAACATCATGACTATGGTGAATTGGTGATGCAAATATGTCACAAAAATCTACATCAAGGACACATTTTTGTCAAACAATACAAAATTTAACATTTGAATAAATTTTAATTGTAACAGTGATTAAACATAAATTATAAACAATGTAAATTGTGATTTTGAAATTAAGATTACATGTACATTGCTAAAATTCAAAGAATCTACACATCTACCAAGGCTTACTATTGTATAAATGTTAAACTCAGTTTTTCCCTTTATTCCTGATAATCCAATTCCAAATTTCACACCAGTAACTCGCAACTTAAATCAATTTCAAAGAGAATACACAACACAGACTCTTAAACACTTAAAACCTGAATCAAACAAACCCTGGACCCAGTCTTATCAACAAACTCGTCACAACTAACAGGCTCCACCTCGACCGCAGAACCACTCACACCTCACACGTCCACAACAACTTTTCCTCGACCCACCATTTAAAAGATTCACACTGTACATACAAACACCCCTGAAAGGCGATCCCTTAACCCCTTGAATCATCCCCGGTTGTTCAATTCTAACTCCATAAGTGTTCTTTATCACCAACCCATCGACGACCGAAAGGGAATTCGGGTTGTATTTCTCATCCGGATGGTCTCCCTCGTTGCTCACAATCTGACACCCTTCCTGACTATGTACGTGGTCACGTTGTTGACTGTTATGCTCTTGATGTACCTGCCCCTGCCTTCGTTTATTTTTATGTTTATGCCGATCCCGGAGTTGGATATGTTTATGTTTTGAAATTTTATGTTTGAAACTTCTCCCGAGGCTTCGCTTCTGACCGTGATCCCTGCGAATGGGGACGGGCCAGTGTTGGTCGGTTGTACACGATTCCATACTTGTCCCACCCTCTTTTTATGGCCACCACGTCATCTTCGGTTGAGATGTATGAGTCTTCTATGCATACGTTGGCGCTTGAATCTGGATCAATTCCATCAGTGTTTGGAGAGTCAAGTGAGCCAATATAGTCAGATTTCTTGCTACTACATTGCTGCAATAAACAAGATGAATGTCCCAAAATGGCGAATCCATGAAAACAAGATTAGAGATAATGATATCAGTAGAATGCAAGAATTCCAAAAGATAAGGTCTAGTAAAACAAAGGGTTCTCCGGTGCCGCATTCTCCACCAAACATCACCTTGACTGTCGATTGTTCCATTGTTTTCGGTTATAATAACATCTTGAATCCCATCTCCATGAATCAAAAGCATATACCTCCCCCCAGGAAACACTCTTCTGCTTCCATATAATGGAAGTGCCTCCACTAATGGCCAGTTCTCTGTATCCTGAACAGCTCTAATGACAGCGCTTTGTTCAAGAAAGAGAGTCATATGACTAGTCAATTGAAAGGGGCGGTGAGCCAAACACCTTTCACAACATTAAGAGTGGTGTCGCTGTCACGATGGAGGTGCTCGATTATGTAAATGGATTCCGTGAATGCATTGGTGTTAACTGTTTGACCATCTCTTATGCTGCCAAAGTCGGTTATGGATATGGTTTCTGAAAGGGGCAATGTTGGAGCAGTTGGATTCTATAGAAGATACTACGAGGTGTAGGCTGAGGATGGTAACCAAGATGATGAGTTGGCGAGTTAACACTAATGACGGGGAGCATCATTGGTTTTTTTTATTGGGTATACTGAGCTTGGTATTTTTTTCCTTTTCTTTTTTGTAGGCTTTACGTTAAACTTAGTTAAAAACTAAATTCAAAATAAGATAAATAACTCTGTGTTAAAGACTCGGTTTAATGGTGTTTTAATTATTATTTTTAACCAAGTTTCACTCAGTTAAGAACCGATCAGATTTTGACTTGGTTGTTAACTAGGCAAAAATATGTTTAAGTAATCCAAAATTCTCAAATCAATACTTAGAACTGCATATTACAAAATTCATGACACAAATAAGAAAAGGTGATATTGATGGATAATTCAACGTTTCATCCCAATGTAGCATAACTAACTAATAGACGATAAGAAAAATACTTTTAAATTTCGACAAGTGAAACATGGTAATAATATTTTCGTATAGTAGCTATTATCTTCTTAAATCAATTTTGGTTTTATTTATTGTTTCTTCCACTAATGTTTGCCAAACATCTAATATTAATCTTCATTTATATATATACCCAATGACTCAACCATGTTATCGTTTTTGGAATGTTAACAAAAAACTTTCTTGAATAGACTAAAAAGTAAGTTCAACAAGGTTCAATATGTGTTTTTCCTTTTCTCAATCAAGGTTGGCTATTTTGTTGGATCATGAGATTTGCCAAATTATGATTTTCTATTTGTATACAAACCTTAATCACTGTTGATTAAGTATATTATATATTTACATGCCACTACTGTAACATCAAAGTAGACTGTTATACAATAATATTAAAAAAACCGTAAATAGGATAATTACTCTCAGAATTCATCATCTGTTAAAATTCTTCGTCATCTACGAAGGAAATTCACAAATAGTAAATGGTAATCAAATTCCCTTTATTGCTCTTATCATTGTTTAGGGTAACTTATAAAAAATAAAATTTTAAATTAATTTTGTATTGCAGCAGGCTAATAAATATTACCATAACAATGAGCTAAACCCCCAACACACTCAGGACTAAAAAAAAAATCAACGAAACATCCATTGAAGTAATAAGATGGTTTATGAAAAATCCAAATTAAAGTTAAATTCTAAAAGTAACTCCAACATATACTTAAAATGGAAGCATAAATCGTAAATGAAAAATTAGAGCCGGGAAAATACCTAGCTGTCTGGATGAGAAAATACATAGTTGTGATGAGCGATGCAAAATTTAGGCGAGCGATTGTGAGTTAGGGCGGGAAGCTGAAGAAGCGATGGAGCGATTCATAGATGTTGTTTAAAAATTAAGGTGGAAGGATTTATGGGGGTTGATTTGAAAATTAGTATAAAGCGATACAATTAGGAATTTTGTGGAATGAAGGGTTTTAAGAATAGAATTTTCAGAGGATGAAAATTAGACATTGGTAAGCGGGAATGAAGAAAAAAATCCCGCCCATTTTATGTCAAACGCAACAATTTCAGTAGGCCTAACGAAACTGATACATTTATGTTTAAACGCAACCATATCATGTAACTAAAAGCATAATTTCATGTAGTGCTTACACATGGAAAAGCACCTATATGTGATTTTAATATTGCAGGAAATACGTATGACATGGGGTATTATTTAGCAGATGGCATCTATCCTTCTTGGGGTACTCTCATCAAAACTATTTCAGCTTCTGAAATAGAAAATACTACGCTAAAAGGCAAGAGGCAGCGAGAAAAGTCGTAGAACGTGCATTTGGCATTTTGCAAGCAAGGTTTTCCATTGTTAAAAACCCTGTTAAATTATTTAATCCACAGGTTTTGTGCAACATTATGCGTTCTTGTATTATAATGCATAACATGATCACTAAAGAAGAAAGAGGAAAATTTCCATCTTATTTGGGGTATGATCTAGATAACATCACAATAGTTGTTGCTGATAGAAATCCAGCGACTCTTGGGGTATTTCTGAGCCAACTGCATAAAATTAGATCTAGGGAGGTACATACTAATCTGCAAGATTGTCTAGTTGAACATTTATGGCATCTGAAAGGGAATGCTTAGATGTAGTCTATCCATTTGTTGAACTATTGTAATGTTGTAGTACTCGTTGATTGTATTGTGTTATGTCCTTTAAATATATCTCATTTCTATTTTCTGTTGTAGCCAATATTCACAAGTCACTAGAGGACGACCCAAAAGTTTTAACTCCATAATTGAACTATTGTAATGTTGTAGTACTCTATGATTGTATTGTGTTATATCCTTTAAATATATCTCATTTCTATTTTCTGTTGTAGCCAATATTCAAAACTCACTAGAGGATGACCCAAATTTTTTAACTCCTTACTATTTTTTTCAGCAAGATATTGACCACTTTAATTGATTGATATCAATTGAAAGGTAACTTTAATTATTACCAGCATGGTACTACTAATCTTTTCAGCGCTTAGTCCAATGTACGTGTAAGCACCACTTTTAATGTTCATAGACTAGTCATTTCAATGCTTGGGACATTATACTCTTCATATAGCGATGGATTTAAATTAAACTCTACAGATACGTTCCAACTTTTCAAATACATAAACCAAAAAATACATATTGAATATGACACATAATATAACGATATACTACTCAAACTGTATAATATGATTGTACCATAACCCATACGCTTCGTAACCAACGAAGTTTGACCGGTACTTGAAATGATAGAGTGAGTCGTACGTCGACCGTTTCAGTTGGAAAACATCATCCTTTTTTACCACATCAATTACTTTGCGGTAATTCACACAATCCGTAATAAATAAACAGAATGCACTTCTGGTGGCTAAGTTAGTCCTCTGTATTCTACAACCAGTATGGTTGTTGTATTTTTCATTGAGGGTTGCCCAAAAATCTTAATCTACCTCTTCTTCCATATGTACTACATCTGCTTCAATGTAAGCCTTTATCAAAATGACGTAATCCAAAGCATTCTAGTTTTCGTTTGCCATTTTGAAATGTGAAGTCAAGCAAAAATTCCAATGGATTATATAGGCATAAAAGGTAAGTCTTAGGTTCAATAACAAAGTAAATCGTATTACCCCCTTCAAGGGAATCATTGAAGTAAAGCATCTCTCACTCTTCAAGGGAACCGTTAAAGTAATATAAACAACTTTGTCATTAAGAACACTCCCACTTTAGGCTATAAAGTGCTATCCAATGACAAAAGAAACTCACGATCAAAGTAGTGTGGAGACAACTGTAGCTACTGGTAAAATATAGAGAGCAACTGACTATAAAGTTCTAGCCAATGCATGGGTAAATGCGTTTGTTGTTCCAGAAGGCCGTTTCGGTGGTAAATTTTCTACCTTTGGGTTAATGAACTGTACAATGGAGATCTTGAATGCGTAACAAGAATATCCTTTGAAAGCACAAAGACTGCATGGTATAATTTGAATACTATGTGTATAAAGTACAAAGGGATAAAAGCACTAAGGGGGGATTCGCTTAGAAGCGGTCAAACATTCAGAGATTTAAAGGAGGATTACGATATGATCTATCGTGACACTTGTAAAAGAGAATTCATTACTCATGAAGCAATGGAAATTATTTCATTATGTCCCCGTTGGGCCAATCTATGCGAAGCAGTCGTTGTAGACCTTGGAGATACCGAAGGTTCTAACTTAAGAAATGTAGCTACTAGACTTTCGATGGAGTCATCCCAGGGAAATTCAATTGAATGTCATACGGCTACAGACGGAGATGGGAATAATAGCAGTCCTGTGACTCCTAATTCGAGAATGCTATAGGGTAGGATTGAAATAAGGCTAGAAAGAATAAAACCAAGAAAGAGAGATTTGTTGAGAAATAAGGAAGCAACGAATTTGGCAGCGTTTAGTGATAGACTAACTTCGTTGTTGAGTGATATATCACTTGCATCTGCCTCCAACAAAGAAGACCGTGAAAAGGGTAAAGACAAGCAGCTGTAGATCCTGGAGATGCAAGTACAACAAGACGCCGATAGAACCAAAGCTCTCAACAAAATGACTAATTATAAAGAAAGACGTGAAAGACGTTTGAAGGAAGAAAAAAGGAGGAGTATCTTGCAAGAGATGTATCTCATTTGACTGGAGAGGCCCTTGAGTATGCTCGAGCAAAAAAAAACGTAGTATTTTGAGGGCTCAACAGAAACGATTTAAGGAAGAAGAAGGAAGTTCAATGATGAAGGCTATTTCTATGTTGCTATTTCTAGCTTGTTGTATCATATTTTTAGTTTTCTGTGTTAGCTGTAACGTTGCTATTTCTATGTTGCTATTTCTGGCTTGTTGTATCCTAGTTTTAGTTTTCTATATCGGCTGTAATGTCTTGTGGGTTATTAAAAAAAATTTAACTAGCTTTAAGTAATTTATAAATTTATTTCTGATGCATATATGAGATTCAGACTTAATTAACAATGCTTTCAAATATGTATACATATTTAAAACTATATCTAAAAGGTTATTTAAAACTATATTTAAAACTATGTTTAAAACTATATCTAAAAAATTGATTTTAAAAAAAGGCATCCATGTTTTATACGGTTTTCATAAAACCGTATAAAACTAAAGGGTTTTATGAAAACCGTAAATATTTTAAACGGTTTTCATAAAACCATTTACATGTTAAACGGTTTTATGAAAATTGTTTAACATATAAATGGTCTTCATAAAACTGTATAGATCTCACCGCTTAAAAATCGAAATGGCGACCGTCCCTATTTCAATTCTCTCCCCACCCTCGCCGCACCACTGCTACAGCGTGAGCGACCCCTATTTCTCCCCATTTCATCACTCCCTCACTATGCTAGGAGTGATCTAATGCAAAGTTAACCTTTAGTAATATTCAAATAATTAAATATTAAAGTCCATATGAGCTTTGTTGGAGTACGGTATTTGGTCGGAGTTCAACTACTTATAGATTATATAGAAAAAATCTAACTATGAAACATTATATTAATTTATCTTGTGCATACTGTCCTTTTTGTAATTGCTATATCATTACGATATTAATAGTTCGGTCAATGATCAAAAAATCCAATAACATATGTACTTAGATGCATAATTCCACTTTAAAGCATTTAACTCATTCTGATAATATCACCCCTTAGCCCTTTTACTATAACTAGAAATTTAACCTTCAGTGTTGATCATAATGTAACAACCCATATTCTTTGACATCTAAATTTTGACCAAAATCGAAACCAAAGTCCATCAAAACATTAAATTGTTTGGTTTGGAAATTGCAAGATATAACAAGAGCAATGTGAAAGTCTTATTAATTTAAAGCCACATCGACAACATGATAGAATAAAAAACTATATCATTTGGTTTGGTTTGGATTTTTACTTCTGATTTAGTTTTATACAATGCTTTGATTTTTATATTATGTTTTTTTCCAAGTCAGAGCCCAACTATCAGGGGTTCGACTGACTAAGTCCAGACCGAGGATGATATATCTATATGAAAATTTTGTTCACAAACTGACATGGGCTTAAAAAGGGGCCCAAGCAGCCATACCCAAGTAAATAACCCGTTTGCGTCATTACGAATTCATGTTTCTTGGTAGATCTGACAAGTAATTTTTAGGAAGATGGGTGGATAATTAATTATGTTCGAATAACGCCACTGTTCCTTCATATTATACATGTTGGTAGACAAAAAGAAGGGAAATATGCTGAATGCGCGCTCAAAATATGTTCTTGCTGGCATTGACTAATTAAAGATTGCAAGTTTATAAATGATTACTTTATAACTTATTTAGTTGTGATTTGTGAATCTTTTTATGCTTTAAAATTCTAATCGATCTATCCTTTATTACCACTACAAGAGAAACAGGATTTTCCAACGGCTAGGGGCCGTTGGCGTCTGTTGGAAACCCCATTGGAAGCCGTTGGTCAATCCATTGGTATACGGATCAACGGCTTCCAATGACTTCCAATACGCACGACGCCTATTTTCCAACGGCTTCCAACTGATACATGTGGCCACGTGTCCCTTATTTCTGGCCAAAGGGATGTTGGAAAAGGATGAAAACCGTTGAAAATTAGCCATCTAAGGCCATTGGTAGTCGTTGAAATAATCAGACCGTAAGCCATTGGAAGCAGTTCGTCGCCGTTGGAAATCTAGGTGTTTTATTTTTTTAGATTTCAGAATTGCCACTTCAAGCCACACACCACATATATAATAATATAAACTGCTCCATTTCGAGCATATAACTCACAATCTCAACCATATATACACCCAAACACAATATAAAATAAAAATCAAACACAAAACACATAAATTAACCAATATTTACATAAGATAACAACCAAACGTCGCCAAAACAACATAACCATGTCCAAACATCATAACCAACACCATGTCCAAACCCATCACCAAACCATCACCACATCATGTCCAAACCATCATAACAATATATACAACAATCATGTAGAAAGCCTCACCAACTCTCAAAACACATATCAAAACAAGCTAACTTGATCAACTTTCTCCACCAGAAGATGAAGGTGGCGTACCGTACTAGGAAATGAATTCCGCCAGCCACTGGTTAAGCATCTCCATCTGCTCTTCACGACGACGATCACGGTCATGAAGCTCTGCAATCTGTGCTTTCAGCTGTGAGATTTCTTCCTTGTCCTATGTCCTTTGATACGTCTGCTGAGATGTTGTAATCTGTATATAATTTCAGATTTTCAGTATTTCATAATAGCATTTCGAATACATTTGTGTTTTTATTATAAATTTTAGTATTACCTCTAGATTTCCATAACCATAACGTCTGTTCCGAGTAAGTGGATCCATGACATCATCAAATATCCTGTCTTCATCGGCCTTGATCAACTAAGTCCTCCCAGTAGATTCCAGTATTTCCGCCCTTTTTGCCTGAAATTTCTCCTGTTAAACAAAAACAAATGAATTTAGATAACACTATTTTAATTAAATTATAAGTCTAACTTAACTATTTTATACTTACATATCTCTCACGCGCCTTATCATCATGGTCCCAACTGTACGAAATTGAGCCTATGTCGTCAGTCTAACCAATGCATGTGTATGCTCGAAAACATCCCAGTACGACATAGGAGCCATACGCACTCTCTCCTGAAATAAGCATGCATATAAATATGTGTGTGTAAATTAAAACCTAAAGTTAAATCAACTATTAATTTTAACAAGTTATAAATTAAAATTTTAAACTGTGCAATTACAAAACATACCAGATCCTCACGATGATGCTGAAATGACTAGGACGCACCTCGACGCGTAATCGGATTCTTGCTCCGGTTAGCTGCATTTCACTCAGACGAGGCTTATATATTTGAATTTTTTTAAAAATGTATTATTCTAAATCACATTTTAATTGAATACAATAATTTAAATTAAATATGCAGTAAATTTACTAGAAACTCCTTATTATTATTCCAATAAGTATATAGATCATCCCACACCGTTTCTCTCATCCAAGACGGTCTTTTCCCACCTGATTTTAAGGTGTTCATTGTCTATCTATAATTTGTTGCCATTTTGCTGTGCTAGTGGTGCTTGACGAGATCCAAATCCATCTCTAGGAGATTCACCGAACCCTGCATTTTTTTAAATAGCATACATATGAATTTATCAAATAGGAGCATGACTACTTAACGTAATAAATGTTATATCATACATACGTACCAAAAAATCCTACCATATGGTCTCCTTAACAATGTTGGGTATCGAGGTCCATGTGGGCCAACATGCAGTCATGCGAGCCAGATAAGCGCGTTTTGATATCCTCAAGACTGTATTGAATGGCTCCAACTTAAAACCCCTGTGTTGAACGGAAAAAAACATGGCTACTAGAACAAAAATTTAAATAATTTATTGTACTTAAATTAAATTTATACTAGAAACTTAGTTTTTACCATTTGGATGCTTTTGGCTTAAGCTAGACCACAGGACGAGATAACTCCAAGGACGGACCACCCTCATCGCCACTTAACTCCATACCTCTTACAGCATGAAAGAGTTATGTAAAAACAAGGTATTAGATAACATGAGTACTTGATAATAGAAATGTCATAACATATGTCTAGTTAACATTACAAGTTTGATTCGTAGAAGTGTTAAATAAAAGTTTGATTCATAGATATGTCTAGTTAATACATGAGTTTGATTCATAGAAATGTCATAAAAATAAATATAAGTTTGATAGATAACATATTTTTTATTTATGATATGTTACTTATTAATAGATAACATAAGAAATATCTATTAAAATGTGTTAACAGAAGAAATATCTATTAAATATGAATTTGAGTCTTACTATGTTATAATAAACATAAAATTCCCTTTTGAAAATGAGGATTATTACTTAGTCGTCCTCATCACTTTCAGATTTTGAATCTATTTCCTTCTCCATATATGGTTCATCTGTAGTCTCAAATACATCAATTAATGCATTCGATTCATCGTTTAGAGTTCCAAAATTTGTTTAATCATCAGTTATTACTATTTCTGCATTTTCCTCGACATCTGCTTGATAAGCTTGGTCATCGGGAATATTACGTCCGTCAAATGTAAACCTTGCCTTTGTTTTGAAAACAGCACACCAATCTATTTTGTCTCTTTTCATAGAGGGATAAGGAGCATAATATACTTGAAAAGCTTGTTTGGCAAGTACAAAAGGATCTACTTATAATAATGGGAAGTATGTCTTACTTCTAAAAGATTATATTTTGGGTGCACGTTGATTCCAGAACCTGGAACGTTGCTGAATCAGTTGCATTTAAACAAAACTATTTCTTCCGTGGGTCGTGTGAAATATGTCAATTGCAGAATCTGATTTAGCATGCCATAAAAATCGTGTATATGGTCGTTTGGATCATCACTACCTTTAACAAATACACCGCTATTGTTAGTTAATTTTTCAGCATCATATTCTTTAGTGCTAAATTTATATCCATTGACAAAGAATATTGGATATGTCTTGACATTTCTTTTTGGTCCCAATGCCAAATGTTTCAATCCTTCATCCATAATACAATTTGTTGGATCAAAAACATAATTAGTAAACCAAATAGCAAATTCTTTGCTGATATCGCCGTTTGGATACTGTGATTCATAAATGTTGCAATTATAGGACAAACGTTACATACATGACTAAAGATACAATACATGTATACATAGATGCATAAGTTCATTACCTAACGAACAGTGCAACTTCGATGCAATTGAGAAGAACATACGTGTGTGTTGCATTATAATCTTTATCATTCAGCCATTCTTCCACACAACTACCAGAAGGTCGACCATGTTTTTTAAAAATATATAAAGTCGCTTGACAGTCATCTTGATCATTGCCTTCATCATTACATGCAGTACTTGCAAATGATATGTTCACATGATCACTAAAATAATGAGAGAAAAAAATGAAGCTTCTTCTTCGATGTATGATTTGCAAATAAAACCTTCAACTCGAGCTTTCTGCCTCACTTTTTTCTTTAGATGATTTAAATACCTATTTAGAATTATTGTAAATTATTTTTTTATACGTTTCATTAACCAAAATTTAATTAACTAAATATCAATATACCTTTCAAATGGATACATCCATCCGTATTGCACAGGCCCTCAAAGACGTGCTTCTGATGGAAGATGAATAGGTAAATGCTCCATGACATTGAAAAACCCTGGAGGAAATATTTTTTCCAATTTGTAGAGTAATATGGGGATTTCTTCCTCCTAGTTTACGTAGACGATCAATTTTTAATGTAGATGAACAAAGCTCTTTATAGAACAAACTAAGCTCTGTTACAACAGTCCAAACTTTTACGAGCAATAGTTCTTTGAAAGCGACGAGCAATAAATTTTCCATCATAACATGACAGTCGTGGCTTTTCATCCCGCTAATTTACTATTTTTATAGTCAACACATCTACGAAGATTGGAAGATATACCATCCGGGAATCTTAATCCTTCCATCCATTTTAAAAATATTTTAATTTGATTACTGTCCAATTCATAGTATGGTTTCCGTTTTCTGGTGTCATTTGTCTTTATATGAAGCTCCAGACTATTACATATTACTTCAATATCACGTCTTAATTTCAAATCATCTTTCGTCTTCCCTTTGACATTCAAAATTGTATTGATTACATTATCAAACAAGTTTTTCTCATTATGCATCACGTTAATATTATGACAAATCAGAAGATCTTTCCAATAAGGCAACTCCCAAAATATGCTTTGTTTCCACCAATTATGAATCATTGATTTACCTTGAATTTCTGTCCGTACTCTGGTTTCATGAATCTTGGGAAAATCTTGTACAAGTTCATAAATTTCCTCACTTGTCCATACTTTAGGTGGTGGTAAAGTTTCATGTCTATTAGCTGTAAAAAAATTCTTATCTCTTCTAAAAGAATGATTAATATGAAGAAAACATCTATGACAGTCAAACCATGAAATTTTCATTCCAATAGGTAGAGAAAATGCTCTTGTTTCTTCCATACATTACGGACAAGCTAGACGACCAGCCGTACTCCAACCTGAAAGTATTGCATAAGCAGGAAAATCGCTAAATGCCACAATAGAGAAGCATGCATACGAAAGTTTTTCTTTTGGGAAATATCATATGTTTCTACCCCTTGATACCACAATTTTTTTAATTCTTCAATCAACGGTTGTAAATAAACATTGATGCTTTGTGTCGGATCATCAGGACCAGAGAAGACAATTGCGAGAAACATATAAGGAGTTTTCATACACATCCACAGAGGTAAATTATAAGGTGTTACAATTACTAGCCAGGATGAATATTTAGAACCAAATTGAGAAAATGCTAAAAACCCATCCGTACATAAACCAAGTCTAACATTGCGACTCTCAGATGCAAAATTGGGATACATTTGATCAAAATGCTTTCATGCTTCTCTATTTGATGGGTGAGTTAACTTACCTTCTTCCTGTGTTCTCACATAGTGCCATCTCATATGTTGCGCGGTTACAGAAGATGCATATAACGTTTGAAGTCTAGGAATAATAGGTAAATATTGCATACGTTTATACATGACATCCTTTCCTTTTTCTTTCTTGGTTTGTATCTTTCTTGATTACATATCCTACAATTCTTAAGGTTGATATCTTCCTTCCAAACTAGCATGCAACCCTTTAGACATGTATCTATTTTTTGATACGGTAAACCAAAGGTCGACATCATTTTTTTTTACTTCATAATGGTTTTCGTACATTAAATTATTGGGAGGTATGTGCCGCTTCGCAGCTTGTGCAATAGTTGTAAATCCAGATTTTGTGAGGTTGTATTTAGATTTCATCGCAATGTATTTAGCAGTTACTGATAATTGAGTTCCGCTTTCACAGCCTTCCCAGAGGGTTTTTTGCGGCATCTAATAAATCATATAATTTTTTGGCTTCAATATTTGGTTCTTCTTCATCGTTACCATTGTCATCATTACTGTCGTTATTAGTAAATTGTTGAACCAGGAACATAGAATGTGCAGCATCTTCAACCATTTGTTCTACGAGATTCATCGTAGCAATTTCATTATTCACTACCTCCTCAACTTGTGTAGAAGTAGATGCTAACAGTTCTCCATAACGATCCCAAACTAAATAGTTTGGCACAAAATCATACTGACGCAAATGAACTCTAACCATTAGCGGTATCGAATGCTTCGATAACTTGCATCTACCATATGGACAACGAATTTCGACGTTGTTTCCTCTGTTACTTGAAGCAAAATCAATAAATACGCTGACACCATTAATAAGTTGTTTGTTTATGTTGCCATCAATTTCTCTTTGTTTGTACATCCAGCTTCGATCATTAAAATAATCGTCCATTTTTCCTAAGTACATATAAAATTAGAAAGTATGATATAAAATTAAATTCACATTTTTTGTGTCGGATCGCTCAAACGCTAAGATTGTATTTTAATTAAAACATTTCTTTTACGTATTAATTATGATGATAAAATTTGCATTGACATTTTGTTAAAATAATTTTAGTGTTGAATGCATGTTATTTTAATTGATCATTTACTGGTGGGTCATTCAACCTCCCATTACAAATACAATAACGTAATTAAATCGCATAAATATTTTCAATTTAAATGATTCAATAAAATTTCGGCAGCACTTCCCTTTAGTTCCCTGAATAGTACACAATTGCGTTTACACAAGGAACATAAAGGAAGTGCTTTCGAAATTTTGAGAACCGTTTAAAATGAAATATTTGACAAGATTTAATTTCGTTATTGTGTTCGTGACTTCTCCAATACAAAGGACAAATCCAATAAATATTGTATACGATGAATATAAATGTCCGTTTCGTTAATAAACGAACATTTACATAACGATTATATACATACTTATCAGATGGGGCAAAAAAAACTCTCTAAGGCTTAATGAATATAATATATTATGATTTGGTTTTTTTCGTGATTGAAGTGTTTTTTGTGCGCTTTGTGCGCCTTAGCCCAAAACATAAACTTAAATATTTTCATTTCCATGACACGTTTTCAACAAATTAAATATCGACTTCAATGAATTGGGGCTCAACAAAATAAACAAATACATAGATTAATTACCAACTATATATATATATATATATACACACACAACACTATGTACATGCATATATACATATTCAACTTGAACTAATTAGACCCTAGATAAGCCATAATCAAATAAATCTATAAATACAAACTCATTAACAATAACTACTTAAACTAATTAAAACCCTAGATTATAACAACTAAGTAATTTATAAATAAAAACCCTAAATTAGCAACTTAAATGATTAAACCCTACATTAGCAACTAATTAACAGCACTTACACACAAACATACTCTAATTATGCTTAAATTGCTAAACTTAGGGTATTAAACAAAATTAGGGTTAATACATACCATGAAATCGGAGAGTATTAGAGATTAGATAGGAGAGAGTGCCATAATTGAGTTGGAGAGATCCTAGGTGGATGATGGCGTGGGATTGGTGATTTCAGAATTGAAGGAGGGAAAATTTGGGGATTTGGGAAAAAAATCGTGGGTTTAGCGAATGAGGAAGAAGGTAGCAGGCTTCGGCTGATTTCTACTCAACCCTTGTAACGGGTACCAACGACTTCCAATGAGTTTAAAAACAATGGCCGCCAACGATTTCCAACGGCGTATTTTTTGTACCCGTAAGAAAATTCCATATTTTGGCTTCCATTGGAAGCCGTTGGTCAACGGCCGTTGGAGGCCGTTGGAAGTGTCCTATGCTATACTATTCAATTCTAGTAGTGTACATTTTCTTTCTTATTTTATCTTTCATTGTTAATAGATTTTCTATTTTATTTTTACTTATGTGTGTATATGTATATGTGTATGTATGTATGTTTGTATGTATGTAAAGGTTGATATCTTAAATTGTTGGCTTTGACATATATTTTTTATGAGTTTTAGTACTTTTTTATATTCATACTAGTGCTAAAATATTTGAAATAAAGAAACAGGCAACCGGATATGGAACACAACAAAGGATAGATATATTTGAAATGCACAACTTATCCTCTTTTTATTAACTATCCTGTTCAAGAATAGGCGTATTAAATTTTCTTGTTTACAAGGTATTGTGATATTTATTGTTACTATAATGCTATGCTGCTAACCAGTTTTAATGAATAATTTGCAGAGCAATGACATAATGGATAAACTTGTTGATAAAATAAGGTCCATAAAGATGGAAAATGATAATTTGAATTCGCTAAATGCTTTACTTGCAAAAAGTTTACAGGAGTAGGAGAAAGACTTGGAAGCTAACGAAGCATACAACATTATGCTAAACTCAGAAAACAAAAGCTTGAAATTGCAGAATGAGAAGTTGAAGTCTAAAATCGAAAACGTAAAATTGCAGTACGAGAGTTCGCCTTTAAAATTAGATGAGCTGAAAGCACTGCACATATGTAGTGAGACAGAAAAATTCACTGCTAGCTTGAAGTTACTTGACAAAGAAGAGGACATAAGAGATTTGAGAAATGAGCTGCATAGCCTAAAGAAAGAAATGAGCTGCGTAGCTTCTGCAGCACAACGTAGAAAGAAGTAGACCTGTCAAAATATGACCCTACCCATTTACCCTACCCATTTTACCCTAATTACAACCCTGTTGGGTCAATCCATTTATATTTTTTATTAAATGGATCATAAAAGGGTTGACCCATTTTTAAAAGGGTTACAAATGGGTAACCCACTTAACCATGTAACTCTGCCTACATACGAAGTCACAATTTTTTTTGTTATATTAAAAATTGGGGAAAGTTCCACATTTTCCAATATTAAAAATTGGGGAAAATAAAAGAACTATTTCTAATAAAAGGCCAAAATTATGAAATTAAAAGTAATAAAAGAATTATTCGAAAATAATAATTTTTAAAGTGAAAAAGGACAAAATTACGAAAATACCCTTCATTTTGAGAAAAATAAAAAAAATTCAGAAACTCCAGAAAATTAGAAAATGAAAAAAGAATTATTTTAAAATAACGATTTTTAAAGCTAAAAACGCTAAAATTACGAAAATGCCCTTCATATTGGAAAAAGTGAAAAAATGAAAAAAATTCAGAAAATCCAGAAAATTACGAAATGAAAAGTTAAAAAAGAATCATTTTAAAATAACGACTTTTAAAGCTAAAAATGCTAAAATTACGAAAATGCCCTTCATATTGGAAAAAGTGAAAAAAAATTCAGAAAATTATGAAATGAGATGTAAAAAAAGAATTACTTTAAAATAACAATTTTTAAAGCTAAAATTGCTAAAATTACAAAAATGCCCTTCATATTGGAAAAGTGAAAAAATGAAAAAAATCCAGAAAATTACGAAATGAAAAGTAAAAAAAAAGAATTATCCAAAAATTACGATTTTTTAAGCTGAAAATGCTATAATTACAAAAATGCCCTTTATATTGGAAAAAGTGAAAAAATTCTTTCATTTCATAATGCCCTTCATATCGTAATTTTCGAATAATTCTTTTTTTACTTTTCATTTCATAATTTTTTGGATTTTCTGAAATTTTTTCATTTTTTTCACTTTTTCCAATATGAAGGGCATTTTCGTAATTGTAGCATTTTTAACTTTAAAAATCGTTATTTTAAAATAATTCTTTTTTAACTTTTCATTTCGTAATTTTCTGGATTTTTTTCAAATTTTTCATTTTTTCCAATATAAGGGTACTTTCGTAATTTTAGCATTTTTAGCTTTAAAACCGTTATTTTAAAATAATTCTTTTTTAACTTTTCATTTCGTAATTTTCTGGATTTTCTGAAATTTTTTCATTCTTTTCCAACATGAAGGGTATTTTCGTAATTTTAGCATTTTTAGCTTTAAAAATCGTTATTTTAAAATATTTTTTTACTTTTCATTTCGTAATTTTCTGGATTTTTTTTATTTTTTCCAATATGAAGGGCATTTTCGTAATTTTAGCATTTTTAGCTTTAAAAATCGTTATTTTAAAATAATCCTTTTTTAACTTTTCATTTTGTAATTTTCTGGATTTTTTGAAAATTTTTCGTTTTTTTTCACTTTTTTCAATATGAAGGACATTTTCGTAATTTTGATCCTTTTAGCTTTAAAAATCATTATTTTCGAATAATTCTTTTATTACTTTTCATTTCATAATTTTCTGGATTTTTTGAATTTTTTTTCTTTTTTTCTCTTTTTCCAAAATAAAGGATATTTTTGTAATTTTGACATTTTTAGATTTAAAAATCGTTATTTTAAAGTAATATTTTTTTAGTGTGTGGGTTAAATGGCTAACCCACATAATATGTGGGTTGGGTCAGGTAAAACATTTTGTTAAAAGGATCAAAATAAAAGGGTTGCAAAAGGGCTGGGTCAAATTTTGCTTGACCATTATACGACCCATTTGACACCCCTAGAAAGAAGGATCATGGATTGGTAGAGAAAGAGACGATGAGTGTAATGGAGAAGGCTGGTAAATTTTATGAGGAGTTTGAGGCAGATTTTGAAGAGAAGAGAAGCTGCCTAATGAGAATGCTAACATCATGCGAGGAATAAGTGCGAGCACTGAAGGAGTCGTAATTGCAAATGGGTCGGCAAAAGAAGGAGAAACTTGGAAAATGGTTTTCTTTATGTCCAATAGCAGATTAAAACATTTAGGTACCGTTTGATTTCTGAACTGCCTACTTTAGATCTGCGTCTGCGTCGTAAGCGTCCGACGCGTCGACGTGGAACCCACCAATTTGCCCCTTCCAAACGAAAGCTCCAAATTCTGCCATTCGTGTGCCCCTTTGCTCCTTTCATCCATTTTATAGCCGTTTGTCTCTTTCGGATAAAATAAAAACGCATTTCACTTTCATTAATTTCCCCCCTTTTCCAACCCTTTCAAATACCTCTACCAAATACCTCTTTTTGTTAAAAATCAAATGCATCCTTAAGATGAAGTTATTACAGTTAAAGGGAGAAGTCAGAGTGAGGTTGATTACCAGTGTAGAGCAAATGTATTTTTTCCCCTTTCTTTTCCTCCTAATTACCGGAAGTAGATGTGTTTTTCTCATTGCTAATAAGGAACCGATGGTTCATGCACCGATTTCTAGTTATTTTGTCAAAACCATGTTTTACGACTGATTGATAATTAACCAAGTTTTGTGTCAAGAGTTGATAATGTTGGAGATTAAACAAATTCTTAATATTTCTTGGTATAATCTAATTCCAAATATCAGCGAGAGTCAGAAATATGTTTCTTTTTTGATGTTTGATGATAATAACTAGTTTGGATGCAAGTAGCTAAGCAGAGTGTAGGCATAAGGACAAGTTATTTTAGCATGGGTGTTGTTATTGACACTCCAACTATTGTTATGGGGCCAATTTTTAAAATCACTCCACTCTTTGAAAAATTGTTAAGGGGCTATACAAACATATTATTTCACACTACTCAATATTCCTGGATTGCCCCTCCAAATTAGATTAAAAAACTTAATCGACAAGAGAAACCGAAATAAAATAAGCAGTTTGTCACCACTGCACCGAATGCAGCACGTAATCAATAATATATGTATTTGACAGTGGTATGTCAAAAATTAATAATAATTTCGAAGCATTGCCTCTGTAATTATAAAATTCGGCATATTTATGTCAACATAAAAAAATAGTTCGATCCTATTTCTTCGAAAACGCTTATCCTTAAGGGTTTAAAAAAAATCGATATATGCGAATCAAAAAATTTACTATTGCCATTGCAATATTTGTTATGGTGAAATTACCATTATTTGTTAAGGGGCTAAATGGGTAATAAGGTAAAATTACATTTATTTGTTAAGGGGCTACTTTCCTCAGTGGTACTCCCCTTAACAATTTTTGAAGAAAAATAAAATTTGCCCCTCTTAACAATTTTTCGAGTGTCAATAACAATGCCCCTTAGCATAATTGCTAGATAATAAATCATTAGCAGTTTAATTGTGCTTATGAGTTATGCCTCGGTAAAAGAAGAGTACGTTTAAGCAAAATGGAAGATAAAAATCTACATTGATTAATATGATCAAGTCTACTTGTGTCAGGTCAGACCTCACTCTGGGAACCGTGTCAGCAGATCTGTGTTTATTGGTTGGACTTGCTAAGATGAAGCTAGCTTATTGAACAAGGGTTAGTCTGAATTGGGCCAGATTGACTTCTAGCTGTTATGAATCTGGATTGGGAATTTATGTACTGGTTGGTTAATCATATTTGCTAGAAAATTGAGGAATATATTGCCCTACAAGCATGAGTATAGGAGTCGGGCGTGTTTGCCCAATCATAAAGAACTCATCACACAGATCTTTTGCTATGCATTTAGACGTCGTTCGCCAAACCAAACTGACGCATCCAAAACTTTTCCTGATCATAGCCAACGGGCACAATTTTGCTCGTTGGTTAGTTTCCCTACCATTCTACCCAGACGAGGATTTGTTTAAGGACCAGTGGGGGCCGCCGCCCCCATTGAATATTTGTTTCCTATTTTTTAGTACCTGCTAAATATGCAAATGACTGCAATATTTTCTTTTAGCCTGCTTGTTTTGTTTAAGACTAAAAAAGGAAACGTATAATTCATTCCTTCTCAGCTTTGTTGACATAAGTTGCAGAACGCAAATAGGAGCAATTCAACTTTCCAGTTCCAGCGCAAATTGCAATGCCCCCTTTCTCTTCAAACTCTATCTTCCCGCGCGATTCAACAACAAGCCTCTTTCAATTTAACAATCAAACAGCTTTCCATCTCCAATTAGATTTTAGTTTTCCACATTCTTATAACAATTAGAGGTAATCATCTATTTTAATTTAAAACCCAAATGAAATTTATTTTTTCTTCTTGTTAGTAGTCAATTATTTAGATTTTGTTTTTGCCAATCATTGTTTATGGTGAAAAAATCAATGTTATTATTATAAAAGTTGCGAGAAATTTGATTTTTTTCCCTTCTAAATTGGAACTCAATCTATGATTCATTAGTTAAGAATATGCATATGTTTTATGCTTTTACATATAGTTTGATCTTGTTTATTGATTGGTTTCTACTTTCTAGGAATCCATTAAATAATATGAAAAATAATATGTTGAAATATTTCACAAAGCTGAAAGAAACCAGATTAAACTCAAATAGCATTCCACCTATGCGCCATTTCTTTATCACTTCCTCAAATATTAGATGACCTAGAAGAGTATCCATCAGATCTTGGGCTAAGAATAAACATCCATCGTTATAATGCTAATGAAAAAGAGAAAGTCTGTCGGTTCTATTTGCAAAAAGAGCCTTGACAACAAAAAACATGAATTTCCATGGCGTTTAACGGGGAATGAAAAGCGCAAATTAATTTCTTCATGGTTTAATGACCATTCATGAAAAGCGCAGAATTTATCCATCTGATTTCTCTGCAAATGATTTAACGCAGCTTGATCATTAACTTGAGAACTATACAATAGACTTACAATCTGATGATCAATTTTCCAACGTGGGTGGAATAAATGAACTTGTTAAAAAGATGGTTCAAATAAAAAATATTATTTATACTCGTAAGTGTATTTGCTTTTAAAGTTGGCATTATTATTACCTGTCGCTACTGCCACCGTTGAAAGAGTATTTTCAGCTATGAAAATAGTCAAGACTTCACTTTGGAACCGATTGGGTGATTAGGGCTGGCAATTAGAACCGAGAATCGAAAAACCGGAACTGGACCCGATCCGAACCCGACGGGTCTTGGGTTGGGTCTAGGTGATGAAAAATACAATAAAGATCCGATAAAACCCGACCCGAATTGAATTGACCTGAAAGATCCGACCAAAAAACATTGAAATATATATATTTTTAGTGTTGCTACCCAACAGAACCCAAACCAACCCGACCCGAACCGAAGCTCAGGTCGGGTATAGATTTTGAAAAAGTATGGTTTAGACCTGAGAAAACTCGACCCGCCTAAACTCGAGACCCGATGGGTCAGGTCCAGGTCTGGTCTAATTGCCACCCCTATGGTGATAATGTGATGAATGACTGCTTAGTGATTTATATTGAATGAGATAACTCAGAAACCGTTGAAATTGATGATATTATTCAAAAAAATCAAAATATAAAACCTAGAAGGGTTTGTCTGTAAACATTTGATGTATTATTTTGTCATACTTAAGTTGAATATCAATATGTGGCTTTTGCGGATCAAAGATGTGTTTTTTTATATGAAAATATTGGTTTGTTATCTTTTGTTTTCCCCTCATTTTCATGAAGTTCCGCCCCCACAGGTTTTGATCTCTGCGTATGCCACTTATTCTGCCATCTTTCAACATCAAAAAACCCTCCTCCTTTATTCTTCCATTTTTTCGGTCGAAGGTACACGATAGTTGGGGGTAACTTTTAATACCGTTTTGCTTACTTTTTTTGGATATTTATAAAATATATTTTTCCAAATTTATTTTTTTCAAACTTGAATTTTTGGTTTTTCAAAGTGGTAGATCGTCAAAAACACCAATGGTCCTCGGAATGCGCTCGACTGCTGTTGAAAATTGTAGTTTTGGCTTATGCCAACTGCGGTGCTAACAAGGAGGGTGTTCACAAAGTCATAGCTGACAAATATAACACGACGGTTGTAGAAATGAATTTGCAAAGATATAACGATGTTTTGGAACTAGTAGGCCATACCAAAATTCGTCATAAATATGAAAGTCTTCGCCGAGACAGGAAAAAATGGGAAAGTCAGAACAACCAGACTGGTGTTGTTTAGAATTCTATTAAACAAACATTTTCAGGTAGCGACGAGTGGTGTAATAAACATGCATAGGTAACTTTTCATTAAATTTTGTTTGAATCATTTTGTTTTTATTTTAAAATTTTTAAGAATTTGGCCCAAGTATTCTTAAATACAGAAAATCACATCTTGATAATTTGGACATGCACCAACAATTATTCTAAAAGACTCATGCTACCGGACAAACGTCCTATATGTATGCCCAAACTCAAGAATATTTCACTCCAATTGTCATATCATCACCTCCCTCATTCATCAATCCATAAAATTTAAGCTGATTTCAAACTCCCCTTGGTAATTCAGAGTATCAAGGCTAGCACATTTCCAATTTGAATGATACTCTATCATACTAAGATCCACAGTAACAAAATCCACCACAACAAACTCTAGTGTAACAAATTCTAGTCCAGCAACTCGACATGTCGGCTCTTCTTCTACTGCACAGAGCAACTCTAGAAGAGTCGCTATAAAACGTAAGATATGATAGTTGAGATTATTGACAATATAACAAGTGACAAATGAAGAAATCTCGTTCGAACTCTGATAGTCCGAACACAGACATCGTACGTTCCATAGGAAATTCATTAAGCTGCACTGATATTGTTGCTCGCGTCAAATGTCTATCAGAGGAGCAGATTTTACTTTGCTGAAGGAATGTACATTGTTAGGAGTAATACATAATTATTCAATATGATGAAAGGCAATGACTATAAAGACTTGTTGTCGTATGAGGTAGACATTTATCCTACAAGAACAGACTACCAAAAATGCTATATAGCAAGAGATGGATTTAGTCGTGATGATAATAAGTAGGATGGTGCCAAGAATGTACACTACAAGAAAATATTATATTTAAGACAAAATCCACAGACTAATTAAATTTGTCTCTAAGAGTGAACAAAGTAGAAACAAAACTTTGTTGTCTCAAACCATAAATATAGAGACATGCCGTAGGTCTTTGGTCGATATCAATTTATCTTTCAACCCTATTTTTTATGAGATGCAATATCAACCGTTCAGTCATTAATTGTTAGATTGCATTAAAGGTGCATTTGATTTTGAACAGGAAGGGTTATTTGGAAGGGGTATTTGAAGGGGAATCGTTGCGAATGGGGAATGCGTTTTTTACCGAAAGGGGAAAAGTTATTATTTTATTGTTTTTGTATTTATTATTTTATTGTTTGTGTATATGTGTGTGTTTGTTATCGAACATGATAGAAATTGCACACTTAAAATTGCAGAATTCAAATTACAGAATACAAGTTGCAGAATTCAAATTACGGAATACAAATTTGCAGAATTCAAATTACGAAATACAAATTACATAATTACTAAATACAGAAAACAGGCTACTGTGGTGGATACTGAGGCGGATACTGGGATGGATACCGGGGTGCGTACTGAGGTTGATACTGGTGGGGATTCATCTTAAACTACATGTATCTTAATGCTTTCTTGCGGACCTCGATTGTAAAACGCAACCAGCTTATTGCTTCGTCATCAGGAAGAATCATGAGCGTATCTTGATTATCCTTGCTTGTGAGAATTGATATTGCATAGGGCATGCCAATACCATCAAATGTTCTTGCACAGTCTATTGCCTACTTCACCTTCAGAATTTCAGTACAGAGTGGGCTTGTGTTAGACGAAGGAGAATTACTAGCATTTGTATTATAATGTGAATTCAGACTGTCGGAGTCAGAACGAGATTTGTTGCTCAGTTGCCTCGAGTGTATCATATCAACAATTTCTTCCACCTTCGAAGAATTTTCAGTACGTACTCTTCTGCCAGAACGAGGTCTAGACGAAGAACCTGTAGCACATGCTTGGTTATAGGCTCATGAAACGATTGTTGAGTCTGGATGTCTTCTATTGGCACTTGAAATTCATCGAAGAACGTCGGTTGTACGAACTCGGGTGGAGGAGATTGTGGCTCTGGTTACATGTTCTGACTTGTAGAGCCTGGAGTGTAAGCGCCAGAACCCGATGCAACACTGTTCCCGAAAATTTGCTCCAGTTCGGTCAAACTTTCTATAGGTTGCGTCTTGTACTTTAACACCGTATGTCTGTACTCCTAAAAAGATGTTTATGTTCATTACTAAACGTTTATACCGTAAAATTATAGATGAAATACATTACTAAACGTTAAACCATAAAATGTAAATCCGCAAGTCGATCAACCCACCAAGCTTCGCTTCGACTGACTGTTCTGTATTTATGATTCCATCAGGCGCCCGTTTTATCATTCAAATTGCGCCATACAGTCCATTTCTTCTTATAAGCCTCGTATTTTGCTGTCACGCTGGTACCTCAGTCGATGATGTAGCTAAAGCCTCATTCAGAGTAGTTGCAATCCTCTTAGGAATCCCTTTCTTGTTCTTTCCAGCTGATTGGTTAGCTTTAACAGTTATACGGAGAAACTTGGAAGTTGCAAACTTAGACCAAACTTTCAGAGGTCGTCGAAATGTTGTTTTCGGACATTGTACTTCAGCCATTGTTGATGGAAAAATATGGTGTTTGAGGTGTGGAATGGGTTGGAAATTGAAACACCCCACCTCCGTTAAGGTCACTCACAAAAGGAATGCCTTAACCTCGGTGGAGCATTTTAGGTAAAAGATGCAGATAAATTACAAGACAGACAAATAAAGCAGCGGAAAATAAAGTCATTTTATAAACAATGTGGTTCAGTCAAGCATTTACAATAGTTGTCTCAATTATATTTAAAAGTAATACATAGAACTTCTGTCTTGATTTAAAAACTTCCAAATATAAAAGAAGCATAAAAATAACAATGATATTCCCCATGAACCAGCCATAACAGTGGAAGACACTTGTTAGCCTACTTTGTGAACTAGGCAGCACAAAGTCGAGATGTAAGACGTTGAAGAACTTAGAAAGCATCATAGCGGATCGGATCGGAGAGATGTTGCTGTTCGGGTCAGAGAGCTGCTGCTATTCGGATCGAAGAGACGCTGCTATTCGGATCGGAGGTCTGCCTACTATTCGGGTCGGAGAGCTATCACCAGTCGGATCGGAGAGTTATCATCAATCAGATCGACGAGCTACTACCAGGTTGGGACGGAGCAGAGCGAAATGGATAAGAACTTAGTTTCAGCTTAATTCGGGTCGGATCGGATGCCCCGATCCGAACCCCTTCTGCACGCTCCTCCGATCCGAACCCATATTCCACATCACTTTCCCCCATGATCGCCTGATTATTCGGAGCGGTTATGACTAGTTCCTACCCACGATGACCACTACTCTGATGCGCTGTCAGCACTAGAATCCATCCGAACCCGAGGACGATGGGATGGAAGACACGTGGCTCTGATCCGGATCGCGTTCTGACCAAATTTTCACCTATAAATACCTTGCCTGGAGACAATTAAAGGGATCTTCTTTTTGGCACTTTGAGAGTTCAACCACTTTCATAAACCGAATTCCAGCACTCCCGGATAATCCAAATCGTCTTTCAACATTTGTTTTGAGACAATTGAGTGAATGTATGTGAGTTGTGAGTGAAATTGAGTGAATATCTCATTGTAATTGCAACTATATCATCAAGAATAGTGATTGACAAGTGGACGTAGGCTTTTCAACGCCGAACCACTATAAATTCTGTGTCTCCATTTTACTTTTGATCCTATTTTAGTCTGATTTTAGTCAATTTGGGTGTTAGAACCACTTTTTGGTCTAACATTTTGGTGCTTTCACTGAGAATATCTGAATTCTCTGTTTTTCGGGATTATCGTTCTACTTTTTGGACCGTTGAGTTCAAAGAAGTTAATCCTCAAGTTTCGATGCTCCTGAATATTTGTTGATTGATTGTTAAAAAACTATGGCCAAAGGAAAAGGCAAGGAAGTTCAAACTAGTCGAGGAACGGAGTTGGTGAAGATCAGCAAAATGCGGTTGTGACAAGGTCTCGTGGGCAGAGCTCGGCAGTGGAACGAACTGATACAGGAAATCCGAACCGCATTCAAGGGGAGAGCTCCGATCCGATCCGGGTTGGAGAATCTGAAGTAGTGCACTCCCCCAACCTGAACCGACCCGAGCAACTCGCACTACACCGATCCGACTTGGCTTCCCAGTTCCGACCCAAACAGGTCTCCCAGCTCCGACCCGAACTGATTGCAAATCTCCGAACCGACCCGACACTTGGTGATGTTGGAACCTCTACTCGAGCCCCCACAAATGCTCCGACTCCAGCCACCAGGGTCAATGATCTGGTCAATCCATCCGCGCCTATTACTCAAGGAGATTTCTCGCGCCTACTTGACATGCTTGAGAGTACTAGGGAGGCTATGAAAATCCACGAGCGCACCAATCTCATGATGCAAGAAAACATGAGACTCATGAGCAGGGAAATTAGCGAACTCCGTAGACAGAGAACCCCATCCCCGGTTCGCCACACACCAATGGATCAGTCTTCTTCTTCCGAGGAAGAACGGCCCCGTGAAAGAAGGCCGCTCGAACGACCTCAGAATTTGGAGCAGCTGACGTTCGGATCTTTGAGGTCTCGCGAGGATGCTGCACGAGTACTAGGACCCAATGATCCAAGCTTGAGAGAGCCTATGTTGTTACCGATGCAGGGATCCCATGTATTACCTAGAGACCCTAACCTTACCAATCCCACTCAGGGGCAGAAGCTCCAGCCCCTTCCTTCTGAGATCGACCGGGAGCGTAGGGAACGAAGCAAAGCAGAAGCAGCTCAAAGAAGAAGGGCGTCCCCTGAGCAGGAGCCCAGAGGAAACCCAAACATCAGAAGGAGGGCGTCTCCTGAACAAGAACCCGGAAGGAACCCGGATACCAGGCCTAGGGAGCCTGAACGGCCCCTGACTAATGCTGATGTATGGGCAATGGTACGCCAGATTATGTCTGAAAGCCGGAACTACACCAATGAAGATTATGGCATTGAGCGGAGCCATACTCCTTTCATTGATGACATCCTCAACTTTCAATTTCCCCGACGTTTTAACCTGCCGTAGATGGACAAGTACAATGGGAGAACCGATCCTTGACAGCATTTGATGCGATACTCATGGCTCATGAATGCTGCTGCTGCTCCTGACGCAGTGAAGTGTAAAGCATTCCCGATCTATTTAGAAGATGTGGCGCTGCTATGGTTTACCCGACTTCCCCCTCGTTCGATATCGAATTATAGGGAATTGAGCGAACGTTTTATGAATCAGTTCCGACTCCATACCCGAAAGTCTAAAAGTGTTATTGAATTATCAAGAATTAAGTAGGCACCGGGAGAGTCTTTGAGGTCATATCTCGACCGTTTCAACTTAGCTGTGACTGAAGTTAGTGACCCGCACGAGCCCACCATCTTGATGGCTTTGATGGAAGGAGTCGATCCTGACTCCGAGTTTGGAGATTACCTTTCTGAGAAGCCACCTCCCACGAGAGAGTTATTTTATGAAAAGGCCGATATTCGGTTGAGACGAGAGGAGGCCAGGGAAAACCGAAAGAGAAAGTCTGGAGCGGCTTCAAAAGAAAATGTTCAGAGTAATGTCGCCGTGAAGCAGTCTGGAGAAAGTTCCTGAAAAGTTAAGGTGAATGTGGGAAACAAGAGTGGAAACGACAACAATGGAAACGGGGGCAACAACAACAACCGTAACGCGAATGGTAACAGAAGAAATAGAAATAGGGGAAGTGATCCTAACAAAAGACCCCGGTTCCAGACTTATGAGAATTATACACCGTTGAGCGACACTCTGGAGAACATTTACTTGGATACATACAGTGTTTTGCAATATAAAAGACCGCCACCTCGCGACTCAACGGAGAAAGAAATGGCAACTGGAAAGTTTTGTTTGTTTCATGGAACTCATGGGCATTCAACCAATGAATGTCGACATTTGAGAGACGTGATTGAGAAGCTGCTGCGCGAAGGGAAATTGGATGAATATAAGGTTGCCCCGAGAGACAGGGGGCAAGGAGAACAGGCTCCAAAAGAGGTCCAATCTGCTCCCAAGCCTACAGCGCAGCAGAAAGGCAAGGGAATTGTTATCAACTCCATAGTGGGTGGACCCCACCCAGCGATCCACAGTTTTAGAGCAATGGATCAATATGTAAATGCAGCTAAGCACGTAGATGTGGATGAATGTGATGATTTGGAAGATATCGCCCCCATAAAGCAACAGAAGACAATGTTTGACGACGTGGTATTCCGTAGCAGAGATAATACCGGGATCCAGTCACCCACTGACGATCCGTTGGTCATTACCACCACCTTTGGGCCGGCATTGGTTCATAAGGTGTTAGTAGACAATGGAAGCTCTGTTAATATTTTATTTAAAAAGTCATTCGATCAGATGAAGCTTGAATTTGAAGATTTGAAGCCATGCGAAGGTTGGATCCGAGGCTTCAACAGAGCATCGACAGCTCCAATAGGGTACATAGAATTGCCCGTAACCTTGGGGCAAGGAGAGCGCCGAAGAGTACGGATGCTTCAGTTCGTAGTATTGGACGTAGATTCGCCTTATAATGCATTTTTGGGAAGGCCTGCCCTTGCTGAGTTTAGGGCTTGCATCGCCCCTTGGTGTTTGTTGCTTAAGTTCCCAACTGAAGCCGGAACTGGAGTAGTGAGAGGAGATCAAGTCTCCGGACGGGCCTGCTATGTTGCCGAATTAAAGATGTTGATGAAAGGACTTAACCTCAAGAGTAAAGGTGCCTCGCCTCCTCCAAAGGAGGGCTCGGTGTAGCAATTAGTGGGATCGGCCCCGAAGGAGTTGCCCAAAGGAACGCCTGAAGACCTGGATCCCAGAAAAGACGAGGAACCAGAAACTAGAAATGCAACTCCTAATGAAGCGACGGTGGACATTCCCATTGATGAAGCTGATCCAACAAGAGTTTTGAAGATTGGATCCCAGTTGGATCCACGTTGGGCCAAAGAGCCAACTGACTTCCTGAAGGCAAACTTGGACGTGTTTGCCTGGACCCACGCCGACATGTGTGGGATATCGCCATGCGTCATAAGTCATTGACTAAATGTAAACCCGAAACACCTGCCTGTAAAGCAAAAGAGACGTATGCTGGGCCCAGAGAGGTCGGCCGCTCTGAAGGAAGAAGTGGAGAAGCTGAAACAGAACGGATTTATTAAAGATTCGACATATCCCGACTGAATATCGAATCCCGTCTTAGTAAAAAAGCCGAATGGAAAGTGGCGGACTTGCATTGATTTTTCAGATTTGAACAAAGCTTGCCCGAAAGATAGTTTCCCACTTCCCAGGATTGACCAGCTTGTAGATTCGACAGCGGGACACGAACTTCTTTCTTTCATGGACGCATATTCCAGGTACAACCAAATTCCTATGCACGTGCCAGAATAAGAACACACGAGCTTCATTACAAATTTGGGGTTATACTGTTATGTGGTCATGCCGTTCGGATTGAAAAACGCTGGAGCCACTTATCAGCGCTTGGTGAATAGGATGTTTTATAATCAAATAGGGAAGACTATGGAAGTTTATGTGGATGATATGCTTGTCAAATCGAAACAGTCCTCCAGCCATACGCAGGACTTGGCAGAAATGTTCGGTATCTTGCGAAAGTATCGGATGAAGTTGAATCCTTTGAAATGTTCATTTGGAGTGGCATCGGGAAAGTTTCTAGGCTTCATTGTGAGCTCCCGAGGGATTGAAATCAATCCCATCCAAATTGCAGCGATTAGAAACATTGAAGAACCAAGGAGAATCAAAGATGTCTAAAGTCTTGCGGGGAAAGTAGCCGCGTTGAGTAGGTTCATCTCCAAAGCCACGGATAAATGCGTCCCATTTTTTGATTTGATTAAAAGGGGAAAGAAGAACTTTGAGTGGACTCCGGACTGTGTTGAGGCCTTTCGAAATTTATTGGAATTGCTAGAAAAACCGCCGATTTTGTCAAAGCCAGTGGATCACGAAGAGTTATTTGTTTACTTGGCAGTTTCGGCTCATGCTGTTAGCACAACTTTGGTTCGAGAAGAAGACAAAGTGCAAAGGCCAGTATATTATGTAAGCAAGAAATTGGCAGCGGTAGAACGCAACTACCCAAAGATTGAGAAGCTCGCTTACAGCCTCCTAATCGCCTCCCGAAAACTTCGTCACTATTTCCAAGCTCACCCAATAACCATATACACTGACCAACCTCTAAGGCAGGTGTTGCAGAGACCCGAAGCATCGGGACGATTGATCAAATGGAATATTGAATTAAGTCAGTTTGATTTAAATTTTCAGCCGTGGAGGTCGATCAGGGGGCAGGCTCTGGCTGACTTTATAGCAGAGTTCACAATCCCAGAGGAGGAAATAATCGATGACAAAGTGGTCAAGTCCGAAGATGAGTTGAAATTAGATCCATGGAAGCTATACACTGACGGAGCCAAGAATGACCGAAGGTCCGGAGCTGGAATCGTCTTAGTCACTCCTGAAGGACGGTCGTTATATTACGCTCTACGATTAGAATTTTTGGCGACTAACAATGATTCTGAATATGAAGCCCTAATTGCCGGTTTGAAGCTTGCTAAAGACCTCGGAATAAAAACGTTGGACATATTCTGCGACTCCAAAATCGTAGTTTTCCAAGTGCGAAAGGAGTTTGTGGCTCCGGGACCTCGACTCATTGCCTACCTCGGGAAAGTGGAAAAGCTGTTGAGCAACTAGAGCAGTACAACATAACGCATATCCCAAGAGCCGAAAACCAGAAGGCAGACAGGCTGGCAAAGCTAGCTAGTTCCGACAACCCGGAAGAAACTGAAACAATTCCAATTGAAACGTTGGAATCGCCAAGCTTTGAGTCGATGGAAATTGAGTTCGCTTTCGAAGCGGAACCGGAGAAGGAGTCGTGGATGACCCCAATTAAGAACTTCCTTAAGAATGGGACACTCCCATCAAAGAAGAGTGAGAGACGGGCTATAGTTCGCAAGGCTACCAGATACATTCTTCAAGATGATACTCTTTATAGACAAGGATTTTCTATGCCCCTGTTACGATGTATAGCACACGACGACATCAAACGTGTACTAAGAGAAGTACACGAAGGTGAGTGTGGAGATCATACAGGAGGTCAGACTTTAGCGAAAAAGATAATGCGGTATGGATACTTCTGGCCCACAATTAATAAAGATGCGGCTGATTATTCACGATGCTGCGATAAGTGCCAGAGATTTGCCAAAGTCCCCAGAGCACCGTCGACCCAACTCAAATCGATGGTGAGTCCTTGGCCTTTTGCCATGTGGGGAATTGATATCATCGGAGTTCTACCAATTGCTAAAGGAGGAGCGAAATATGCAATAGTCGCTGTGGACTATTTTACGAAGTGGGTGGAAGCTGAGCCCCTAACCAAGATCACGGCGAGAAAGGTGATAAGTTTTGTGGTTAGAAATATTATATGCCGATTCGGGATCCCAAGGACCATAGTAACTGATAACGGAACCCAGTTCGATGGTGCTGAATTCAGAAATTTCTGCCAGAAATATAAGATCGACAAACGGTATACTGCGGTTGCCTATCCGCAGTCGAACGGGCAAGTAGAAGCAATAAACAAAGTTAGAAAATCCAACCTCAAGAAACGGTTAGAGCACGCAAAGGCAAAATGGGTTGACGAATTGCCCTTAGCTTTGTGGGCATATCGAACAACATTTAAGACAGCTACTGGTCATACCCCTTTCTCTCTCTCTTTTGGTTCAGAAGCAGTAATTCCAGTAGAGCTTGAAGTTCCTTCCCACCGGGTGACGTATTATGACCCGATGATGAATCGGGCGCTCTTACTCGAGTCTCTTGATGAAATCGAAGAAAAAAGGGACGAAGCAGATTTGCGCGTGGCAAGACATCGACGTCAGATGGCACGCTATTACGACAAAAAAGTTCGCCTTAGGACTTTTGAACCAGTAGATTTGGTGCTAAAGAGAGTCTTTCCATCCCTTCCTCACCTCGGTCCAAAGTGGGAAGGACCCTTTGTCATCCAACGGAAACTTGAAACAGGAACCTTCAAGTTAACGACCGTAGATGGCAAAGAGGTACCTAGAGCATGGAATGCCCAACACTTGATGCGATATTTGGATTAGAAATGTTGTACTCTTTGCTATTTTTCTTATGAACTCTGTAAAAAGGCACGACTTGCCTTAGGAAAGTTTGATGATATGAATAAAGAACTATAAAGTGGATGTAGGCTACGACTTAGCCGAACCACTATAAAAATATCGTGTGTCATTTACTTTCATGCATTATATATATACCTTCATCTACTATTCTGTTGCGATTATGGAATATAAGATGATTTAAAACCTGAAAGGTTGAAAACAGTTTATACGTAAGAAAAAGCAAAACGACTATTTGTGCGATAAGACATAAAAGAATGGGAAGACGACATTCTTAACTCTAACTCTCGAGAATTGAGAGAGAGTATAAAGGAAGGGAAGACGACGTCCTCTGAGGCGTGAAGGTGCACCCAGACAAGAGACCGCCTCAGTAAGAACTCTAACCTGAGTATAAGACAGGGGAGTATAAAAAATGCCAGAAAAAACGACAGGCATTGACGACACAGAGAATGCAATCCCGTCGAAAAATCGGGGACATTCAGACTACTTGATTAAGTCTTGAATAGTTTTTTGAGATTGACTGGGGGCATATATGTATACACATATTTCCCCCCACCATAACTTCATTACACGACTATAGTAAGACATGCATTCTTACATAAGTGCGAAACTAATGGCTAACAGACATTGCAGAAAATGAATTATTTTTTATTTACAAATGAATGAATTTGTACAGGAAAACAGTCAAAAAGAAGGTACAAGGGCCACCCTTATAGCAACAATTATTGGTCAACCAAATGCTAAAATAACGCAAGATAGCCCACTATTTAGACTTCGAAGGAGGCTTGGACTTCTTGGCGGCTTTCTCTGCATCCTTCGCCTCTTTTTCGGCCTCCGTCAAGATGCGCTTTGATTTTTTCTTTCCTGAAGCTGAGGTGCTGGAATCGGTTGACTTCTTCCCGGAGGGCGGAGCGCTGGAATCAAGAGAAGACTTTTTAGCGAGTTCCTCTGTAATAGATCTAGTTGAAAGCTTAACAACTAACCTTGATCCCGCATCCACAACTGCGAGAGGCTTGAGGCTTTCAGGGTCTAAGTCTTCAGCTTTTAACTGCAAGCGTTTATCTTGGTCAGCTTTCAGTGCAGCTAAAGTAACATCATCAGCGCTTTTCGACTCCCCGACTATGGCCACCTCCGGATCTTCGTCATGTCCCCCGCCGCCGCAATCATCCTTTAAGGCATCTATCATTTCGTCATCACGAGGAGTGTCAGCCTTAGACGGTTCGCTTCCTTCTCCCAAATCAATGGGAGCAGCCTTGTCCTTTCCCCTTTTTGCCTTCTCCGTAGGCTCCGCCCCGGAGGCGGTTCCCTGGGACACATCTGTCTTTCCGGACGGCTCAATACCTACAGAGTGAGAAGCAACAGTTATCAACTCAGGAGAAAATAATGGGTTTTTCATCGATTGCTCAATCACGTGGTGAAAGGTAGAGATAGCCTTGACGAATTGAGGTGAAAATGTAGAGATACCTTCCGAAGACTTCTCGGCTGGAGTAACTGCTGTCTCCGAGGCCGTTTCGGGAATAGGGGATAAAAGAGTTGTTCGAGGGATCCCCGGGTTTTCAGGATCATATCCCTCTACTTCAGAAGTTGCGGGGGCAGTAGAAGAGGAACCAGCCTCGGAAATGTTCTTTTGCTTAGTCCTCCGCCTTTCTTCGTCCATAGCAACAGCAATGAGGCGGCGCCCTTCAGCTAGGCGTTCTGGCTCATCATCTCTTAAATATTTCACCATCAGCTTGTCCTCGTCAATGGAATCAATCTTAAGCTCCTCTTTCTCCCACTCAACAATCTGACTCCATACTTGGAGTAGAGTAGATGGATAATCTTCAATCCAAGAAATGTTCCGGCGGCGGATGATATGCGCAAAGAATTCAATCATTAATTCGCCGAAACCTTGAATCTCTCCCTCAGCCTCTGACAGTTGTTTGCGGGCCTCCTCAGCGGATTTGATAGCACATTCAACGTTACCCTCCGCTAGGGCAGCTCTGTTCTCCGCCTCCATTAGCTTAGAAGCCAAGTCAGCATTTTTCTTTTCTAGTTCAGCATTCCTCCTTGCTAACTCGGCATTTTTCCGTTCAAGGTCAGCGTAAGCAAGGCGCGTTTTAGCAGCATCTGACTTAGCATCTTCGGCTTGCTTTTTTAACTCAGAACGCTCTTGGGTATGGGATTCAAGCAAATCATGGTAACGTTTTTGCATATCTTCAAATTGTTGTTTGAAGCTAGTAGCATCCCGTTGAGCAACAGCAAGCTGGGCCTGTGTGTCCTCCAAATCTTTTCCTAGATTCTTTAAGGCCTTTGCATCGTCTTCAGCGGTTTTTTGCATCGAGTCAGCATTCGTGATTAAAGTACGGATAATTCTGGAAAGGTTGCGTGAATACTTGAACATTTCAAAATACTGCCTCTCGACCGCATCTATCTTTGCTTTGGCCTCATCTGCCCACCTTGAAGAAATAGGTTCAAGAGCAGGTAAAAAAGTCAAGTTTTCGAAGTAATGTTCGGGAAATTGCTCCTCCAGGTACGCCCGCTTAACTGCAGAGGGGCGGGGATCGTCAGCTCAGTATCCCTGTGCGTGGAGGATTCAATAGCCTCTTTATCTGTTCTAGGCCGTTTAGCAGAGACCTTGCGTTTGCTTCGCGACTCAGTATCTTTTGGCGGACTTCTCTCCCTGCTACGCTTTTCTTGAGAAGAGGTTGAGTCTTTTGGTTGCGGCCTGTCCTCTTCCCGACGACCTTGGTAACCTTTATATCTCTCTGGGTCTGTCCGGACAGGAGAGCGAGAACGCGAGGTTCGAGAGCGATAGGGTTCATAGGGCCTTCTCTCCTCCCTACTGCGATCGTCGCGGCGATCATACTCAGTATCATAGGGTGGATTAGACATGCTGCGGCGGAGTTTCCTAATATCATAGTAAGATCGGGACATCGTGCCTGCACAATAAGACAAATGAAATTCAGAATCAATATTTTCACAAAGAGAAAGATGCAGTGAGTTGTAATGTTATTGTGTAAAGTGTGTCTTAAGTGGTGTTTTTCCCCCCAACCAACCCGAGTCCGAAGCTAGACTAGTACGGGCGGGCTCTTTGGCCTTAGCAGGAGTAGTCTCTTCGGAAGAAGTGAAAACTAAAGGATTCTTCCTAAAATCCTCTGAAGTGTAAATGGTTTCAGGTAAGGGGAGGTCCCCCAAACCCTGAAACAGTGGGTCATCAGTACTAGGGACATCTCCCTCAGAAGCATCGATCGGTGACTCTTTGGAAGACGTTGACTTTTCTGGAGAAATGGCATCCTTGGGAACAGTATACCCTTCACGATGTTTTTCCACCATGTTAGCCAATTCATCATCTTGGGTAGAAGAAGGAGAGGGTGAAGCTTGAAGAGGCACTGTAGGAGCTCTCGAACTTTCGCCCGTTTCGGGGATTACGTCCACTGGGGGAATATATACATATGGAGCCGTCCCATGACCAATGCTACGAGTAACAGATAGCAACCCATGAAAATGAAGATATTCGTCCTTAAGGACTTCGTCAATAGTTAAAAACTTCTAATCGCCATTAAGGAGCTGGTGCATCCGGTCAAAGAAAACTTGGTCTGATATTTGTTTTGGGTTCTCGACTGCAAACAAAAAGAAAAACGAGTTAAGGCGATGGCTTGAATGTATAGAGTCGAGATTTAGAAAACCAGTGCTTTACTTGATTTCGTCCACCTCCTAGCACACCCTGGTTGTCGCTTCACATAAAACCATTCCAGCCTGGAATCCCCAGCTTTACTACTGAATGGCGCTGGAATTATTTTCCTCTTAGGGACAGACTCAAAGTAGCAGAAAGAAGGAGTCTCTCGAGTCCGATGCTTGAAGTTGTAGAAGAAATGAACGTCATTGAAAGTGAGCTCTATGCCTAAGATCTCACGGTACGCAACATATAAGGTGTACAAGTAAGCATAAGAATTAGGGTGCAGCTGCATGGGGGCAATCCGCATTTGTCTTAGAAAATCGACGATGAAAGGAGAAAATGGAGGGATAGCACCGACCATGCACATCAACCGAGTAATTGCCATATACCCTTCTGGAGGGTTGTGGGGACGGTCAGTTCTCGAAGGCACCAGGGTGTCCCTTTTTAGTATCCCGTATTTCAAACAAATTCAGATAAGTCTGTCGTTGTCGATCGTCGATTCAACAGAATCTTGGGGTGATTCCAATATGACGGCAGATTCAAATTCATCAGGAGCTCGGTCGTCGCCAATCCCTCCTTCCTCTTCACAACCTAGGGAAACTCCACCCTCCGAAGACACATTGTCGCTTTCGCGAGTTCCAACCTCGTAGTCTGAGCCCTCATCATTCCATTCTGGATCCGAGGGAGAAGATATGTCCTCAAGAGTAATTTTGTTAGATGTCTCCGGGGCCTCCTTCTGCCTGGCTAGTCTAGAAGAGCGTCTGGGTCTCATGGTCACAAAACTATTGAAGAAGCAATAGCACAAGTTAGAGTAAATTATCATGTATCCCCCGATGCAAGTGTGCAAACTAAAGTGTAAACAGTGTATGCGGAAAGTGTAAAGTTAATATTTGAAAGTGCGACGCAAAATTTTGGCAAAGTAATAAGGATCAAGGCAGTTCTTGATGTCCAGTTATGTTCGCAAGGCACTATCCTAACTGTCCATTAAGTTGAAGATTATGCCAAGAGTTGATTGGGCCAGTTAAACGAGTTTTTATGCCTTAAGATGGACTGCCCTTCGGTTCGGTTCGGGCGCATTCATTAGGATCGGATCGGGGGCGTAGCCTTGCCTTGGGCTCAGATAAACATTGAATCTCAGAAATCAAAATCGGATCGGCTCGGAAGTAGATTCCCCGAACGGTTCGGGTCGGATCACGTAGTCATGCCTCTCCTCCTTTATCTTACAGTCCGACCCGATCCGGTTAGGTGAGCTCCATTCCCCCCTTCTCTAACTACTTGCCCCGACCCGATCCGACCTTCTGGACTTCTTTTCTTTTTCCCTTTCTCTACTTGCCCCGACCCGATCCGACCTTCTGGACTTCTTTTCTTTTTCCCTTTCTCCACTTTCCATACTCCACCGCCCGAACCGACTCCCTACGATCTTCTTCTTCTTCCTCTTCTTTAGTTTTGGACCCAATATCATCTCCAACGCCCCAGTCATGATCGAACGAACTACAACTCCCTCTCCCAACGCCTCGAAGCAGCAACGAAGCCACCAACAACAATAATGAAGGGAGAGGGTGTTGTAGCGTGGAAGCCACATCTAAGTCGGTCAAATCGACCGTAGATTTCGATTAAAACCTATTATCATGAAGTCGATCAAGGATTCAAACCTACCGAGGTGTATAAGTTGGAGATTCGCGCAAGAATTGTAAAAAGTTTTTCACTTTTGAATTCTGGAGTTTTAGAACAGAACTCGCAAAGCGATAGGATAAAAAGAAAGTGAAAGGAAAATCGAGGCTGGACTTATATAAAAACAAGGTGACTATTCGTATCCCCGTTCGGACCGGATCGAAAGCCCAGTAGCATAGCTTGGCCCACTGGTCCAATGAGAAATAGAAAGAAGAAAGGGGATCTATTCGGGTCGGAATCCGAACCGAACAGAATGTTGTAACTCAGCAGTAAATTAAACTGAAATTCGAAGAAGAGGATGAAAGCACAAGGAAAATCAAAGGAAAGATTACCTAGAAGGCGATATGCAATGATAATCAAAGCATGCTCCATCTCCAACAGAAGCATCCTTTGAGGGGGCAAAATGTTAGCCTACTTTGTGAACTAGGCAACACAAAGTCGAGATGTAAGACGTTGAAGAACTTAGAAAGCATCATAGCGGATCAGATCGGAGAGATGTTGCTGTTCGGATCAGAGAGCTGCTGCTATTTGGATCGAAGAGACGCTGCTATTCGGATCGGAGGTCTGCCTACTATTCGGGTCGGAGAGCTATCACCAGTCGGATCGGAGAGTTATCATCAATCAGATCGGCGAGCTACTACCAGGTGGGACGGAGCAGAGCGAAATGGATAAGAACTTAGTTTCAGCTTAATTCGGGTCAGATCGGATGCCCCGATCCGAACCCCTTCTGCACGCTCCTCCGATCCGAACCCATATTCCACATCACTTTCCCCCATGATCGCCTGATTATTCGGAGCGGTTATGACTAGTTCCTACCCACGATGACCACTACTCTGATGCGCTGTCAGCACTAGAATCCATCCGAACCCGAGGACGATGGGATGGAAGACACGTGGCTCCGATCCGGATCGGGGTTCTGACCAAATTTTCACCTATAAATACCTTGCTTGGAGATAATTAAAGGAATTTTCTTTTTGGCACTTTGAGAATTCAACCACTTTCATAAACCGAATTCCAGCACTCCCGGATAATCCAAATCGTCTTTCAACATTTGTTTTGAGACAATTGAGTGAATGTATGTGAGTTGTGAGTGAAATTGAGTGAATATCTCATTGTAATTGCAACTATATCATCAAGAATAGTGATTGACAAGTGGACGTAGGCTTTTCAACGCCGAACCACTATAAATTCTGTGTCTCCATTTTACTTTTGATCCTATTTTAGTCTGATTTTAGTCAATTTGGGTGTTAGAACCACTTTTTGGTCTAACAACACTACACCAAACAACTCATTTTATCACATTTTTTCCGTCTTCAATAGTAACAGTTATACCCGTGACTAACTAATCACGATTATTACCATTACAACTGGTTATCATGGTTATTACCGTTACAGCTGTTGGTGATGCCGTAAATAAGTTGAAGTATGGCGGATGAGATAGTAATTTTAAGTTCACCTCATTTATTACACAGTTTTACGCTTTCGTTTGCCCCCCATCCTAGTTTTAAAACTTAAAATTCCACAAATCCTTTAACGTCGCTGCCTAGGGTTCTACCTTCAGGCATCGTTTCTGCTTCACTTCTACACCGCCGAAGTTTAATTCTCGACCGTCTTGTCCTCGTACTGTCACTCTCTTTCTCATCCATTCAATTTTTAAGGTAATTTATGTACGATTGAATACTCTTTTCCCTTGAAATATCCTTTCGAAATCGGACCTGGTTTATACTTCAGATATGTTTAAGTGTACTGCTACTTTCAATATCAAGAATAAAGTTAGGTATTCCACTAATTAGATGTAGGAGTACGTTTTATAACCTTTGGTATTTAGGTTGCTAACTGACATTTCAAATTACAAAAGTAACATATGAGCTAATTTTGCTATTTATAAGTTGTTGGCAAACACCCTTTGAATCGATATGCAATACAGTGATAATAGAAAATATAACATAGTTTTTACTCCTTGGCATTAAGCGTAAATATTTAGTACTTACTTCTTTCAGTGTATTTAGATGGTTGAGGTTTTAAAAACCAGCAGTCAAAATGCTTACCAAGTAAAACTTGGATTTATGTACGCTCATGTCTAAAAGGGCATCGAGTAAACTACTTACATAGTCATGTATCAGTTTCTGATGATACAATGATAATGGCATATGAGTTTTCCATGTTGGGTAAAAAGGCTGTTGTTAATGTTTATACATAGCTGAGTCCATACGAATAATATTTGTGATGTTTTGTCCAGGACTAAGACCTCGGATTTTGATTCATCTGCAGTCCTTCTCCAAAGTTGTAGGATCCAGTAATTTCTTTCCAGTGCATCTAGCTTCTTTTATGGTATTTGTTCTACTTGAAGTTTGATATGAGCATGACTGAATATTTTCAAGACATTAGGTAAATATTCTGGTGGTGTGTCATTTAAAAAATAATGGACTATTTAAATGAAAAATTATTTAAGTGTCATGCTGCTTTATCACAAATATTACCCAGTTATTGAATTATATGTTTTTAAGGTATAATTCTGACTTTATTTATTTTTGGACTCAACAGTTAAACAAAATTATGTTCTATTTTTCGATAGTGATTGAGAATTGAGGTATGACAAACATAGCTCAAATTCATCATTGTGAAAATATGTGATATTGCACCATTACCATGTTTGATGTAATAACATTAACTATGTATTATTGTACAAATTTGATATTACATGTGATCAGATATGTTTGGTGCTTCGCAGTACTAATTGTTTACTAAATTATGGGTAGCATAAGATTTGATAAAAATAAAGGTATGGATGGTTTAGTTCTATGAAAGTTGGGTTTTTTGGATTTGATTCAATTGGGCTGTTTATTCTTGAATCAAATAGCAAGTACTGATAATATAAGAATTATCAAAGTAGGTAATAAATGGTTGCAACTTAGTTTTTTTTATTTGATTGCATGTAAAATGTTTTTTAATGCACTACTATTTATCAGTACCCTTAAAATGTACAAAAAATCTTTTGAAACTTTTAAATTGTGTTTCCGACCATCGCCAATAATGATAAGTCAAACTTAGGCTTGTGATGATAAAGATATGTGATCATTATCTCACATGTTTGAAAACTGAACTTTGGGCCGGGGGAGGGGGGCTAGTGAGTCTTATTGAATTCTGAATTCTGATTTAAAGGTTGCTTTGTTATCTGAGATGTTGAAAAGTCTTAAATAATAACTAGTATTGAATTAACAACTATAGACATATTTTGAATTTGGTCTGAGATCGGTAGCCACAAAAATATAAAAACATTTAGAGAACTAAAACTTAAAATTTCTTAATCCTAATGCATATCTATATAGTTAGAGTTGATCATCTTCACTCTTATACATATCAAGTGTAAAGTGCTTGGATATGCACATACTAATGCTTTTGCTTTATAAAATATACATGCTTTTTTAAAGTCATGTAGTACAACACATCCCTACACTGCATTTTGTTGATGTGTGACTTAGGTGTTGAGTACTAGTACATTGCTGAGCTTTATTAGATATTGGTTTAGGATTTGACATTATGTATGTTTTTTTATTGGCTGCAGTTCATCTCCAAAGATAGTAACATTTAAATTAGGCATGATGTTGCTGCATATTATTGAATAGTTTAATGTTGGATATCATAATAAGTAGTGATATTTTCAAAGCACTTAAATGTGTTCAATTAATCCACTTATATTGCGGCTTACTATCTTAGACATTGTTTTCAACCATCTAACTTATTAAATATCCTTTTTTGCGTGCTAATCCTATATTTTATTATATTAATTGAGTGCAGTTTGTTGAAGTAACCTTGAGGCTAAAAGCAGATACAGAGGTATGCTTTAATATGCATATATGTCTACTGTTAATAAGCGAAAAAAGTAATATTCTAGAATGTTAAGAAATTCGTTGATTTGTATGCACCATTTTTAGGCTTTAGTCATGCCATTAGATTATCCTATTATCAACTTAGTTTTTGGTTTTCTTACAAGTTTACTTACCATGTCAATAAGAGCTAGCAAATACAAATACAATGTTGATAATGTTTCCTCTGCTGTAAGATCCATAATCCATTAAAAACATAAATTTCAATGATAATGTTTAAACTTCCAATAATTGAACAATTCCAATAAGGGCAATATAATTTTATGCATCACTAAATCTTACTAAGACTTCTTCTATAACAGGTGCAGTGCACATTAGTCACAGATTCAAATATGCAAGGAGGAATCAGCAGTGTCCAGTTTGAAGTCTTTTGTGAGGTCATTTTCGAAAATAGAAAAATAAGCCCATTTTTTTCTTTTTTTCATTTTGTCATTGAATGGTAATAAAACATGGTCCATGCACATACAACTATCTTGACTGACATACATGAAAATTTCTGTTTTTTCTTTCGCAAAACATATTTAGTTAAGCTTTATTTCCATATTTTGAGATATATAGAAGAATTACTTGCGTGCCTCTCTTTGCCTTACCCGACCGTCACATTTAACTAACTTATAACTGCTACGGACACCCATTGCCTTGCCTTGTGACCCTTAATTCATAATCATGCATTTTCATCAGCTGCATCACAAACTTACATAAAACGATACCGTGTGAGTATATATAGGTGCATAGATATTTGATTAGGATAGAAACTACAACAACATTACATTTTATCATATAAAATGGATTTAAGAGATTGGAAGGTCGGTTGTCAAAATAGAGGCAACAAACAGTCCAAACCATTGACCAATTAATGAAACAAATAGATAGAACTAAATATACAACTTATTCTAGTAGTAGTGGACGGCATGTAGTAATAATTTTATATGTACACATTATTAATTTGACTTTTTATTCGTTATTTAAGTTCCTAATAGTTTTATTCCATTTATTCATCCCAATAATTAAATAGTATTCCATTTATAAACAGTAATATTACAATGTTATCAAAATCAAAAATATATTTTTAGCCAAGATTTAACTAGACTGTAATATTTTCTTCGAATTACAGTTATATATATGTAAAGAATTCAAGTTCCTATATGAACATAATTATATTGCTTTAACTATTATGGAAATGGAATAATTTTAGTAAACTGTATCAGCATTTTAAAAAAATCCCAATAAAACGAACCAATAGTTTATAAAACAATCTCATATGCACTATAATATCATTAATTTTTCACTTTAATTCAGTAATAAATTTTCTTATGTGCAAGCACTTGATGTGCAAATAAAGCAAGAAACCATATTAACACATATTCCTAATGAGAGGAATCAATGGTTTTTCACATTTTTATATGAAGTAAGATATCTGGGATGACTGGCGTTTTTATATAGAGTAAGGAATTAATGATTTATACTATAATGAAGACAATAGAGCCGTTACAATAGAGCCGTTAGAGTGTGAACACGTTTTTATCATATTTAGCATGCTTTGTCATTATCTACTAGCCGTTAGGCTCATGCATACTTGGTATATTTAATACTAGCCGTTATGCTCATACATATTTGGTATATTTTGGGCTCATAGCACTATATATGTGCACTTTGTATCATGTTTTGCATCAATAAAAATTGCAATTGTTCCTCTCTAATAACTCTCCTCCTCATCCCTTAATATGGTATCAGAGCCAAATTGCCGAAAGGCTTAATCATCAAACAGAAAGTTGTTTTTGTTTTATGGCCAACAACAATGAAGTAACCTCCGCTGTTTCAGGAAGCTTGGGGGTACAGTGCTCCACCTAACCATCATGACCTGATTAAACCAAAAAGCCAAATTATCATCACATCTCTAGACGAAGACAATTACATTCTATGGGAATATCAAGTAGAGATCGCTTTAAGAGGGTATGATTTACTGCAGTACATTAATGGGACAATAACAGTCCCACCAGTGACGATAACCAATTCGGAAGGAGAAATTGTGCCTAACACAGACTACACAAAGTTTCAAAAACAAGACAGCCTCCTCTCCTCATGGCTCCTATCGTCAGTAAGTTCGAATTTATTATCACAAATAGTTGGATGTAGCACGTCTTATGAAATATGGAAAACAGTTGAACAAATTTTCAGTTCACAATCAGCTGCTAGAATCATGCAATATAGAAGGGAATTACAAAATTCTAGAAAAAAGGAGGCAAGCATGAAAGAATACTTAGGAAAAATTAAAAATCTGTGTGACAAGCTAAATGCTGTTGGTCATAAGATCAGCGACAATGAGCAAATCCTATTTATTATTGGTGGATTAGATGAAGAATATGAATCTCTAGTAACTGTGTTAGCCACACAACAAGCTTTACCTGATTTACAGTTCGTTCGATCAGCACTCCTTGCTCATGAAGGCAGAATTGACCAAAGAAAAACAACACAAAATAAGTTCTCTGCCAATTATACCACAGTCAGAAATAAGAATATACAACGAGATAACAACAACTATCGTGTGAAATGTCAAATATGCCAAAAGTTTGGTCACATGGCGAACAAATGTTACTTCAGGTATAATTCAGACATAGGTAGACAACAGGCAAGACAAAATTACTTTTCACAAAGAAGAGCACAAGCAAATATGGCAACAACAGGGAATTCAACTCAAAATAATAATAACGCAAACCGAAGACATAATGCTGCAGATGATGATGAAGTAAAAAATGAAGACAATGGCTTCGAAGAATGGTACCCTGACTCAGGAGCGACTCACCACATAACTAGCAATCTTCAAAATTTAAACATTGGGAGCAGAAATTACTCAGGTATGAGAAATTTGCATATGGGTAATGGTAGTACTGCTAGTATCACACACATAGGCAAAAGGACTATCTTTGTGAAAAGACAACTCAAATTAAACAATCTTCTTAGGGTACCTACGATTAATAAAAATTTGTTAAGTGTATCAAAATTTGCCAACGACAATAATGTTTACTTTGAATTTCATCCTAAGTTTTGTTTAGTTAAAGATTCCCTAAATCATGAAATATTACTTCGAGGTAACCTATACGATGGCTTATACAAATTCAAGACTGCAAACTCAAGTGGAGAATTCTGGTATAATAATGTAGATGCTAGTAGTGACAATGACTGTATTAGGAATAGTTGCAATAATGTTGATTATGACAATAATAGCGATGAATGTAACGTGATTAATTCTTGGCATATAAAATTAGGACATCCTAATCTGGAAACTGTTAAGACTGTTCTGCGTAATAACAACATTCATTATAAAAATGTACCTATCAAACACACATGCACGCACTGCCAACTCGGCAAGAGCCACAAGCTCCCTTTTAGTGATTCTGAAACCAGCTATAATGAGCCACTGGAACTTATAGCTGTAAAGACCCGCAAATTCCCGCCCTTTGAATCGACCATAAACCACACAGGTCTGACCCAAAAAGTGAAAATCTACGAATACTTTAACTTTGGGCATACAACATATTAAAACAACAACAGAAGACTTTTATAACATATCATCATATAATGTTACATCAGAGTACAGAATATACATATCAGAGTACATTGGAATATAATTACAGCGGAAGATAAATACAAAAATGAAATATACTGCAACAGAAGAACACAGCGGAAGACTTTCTATCTCTGGACACAGCTTTAAGCTTCAACCCAGAATCCTGTTTAATATATCTGCAAAAATAGCTACTCGACTGCCCGTGTGGAAAATATGGGCACCCGAGTTTGCCAGTGGACAAAACTACAGGTCAGTCATGGGACTGGTGTGAGAATTCTACTTAACCTATATAATATAATAAGGCTAATCACAGGACCACGCCACTTTCGCGGAACGGGTTTTCTCCTATGGATTTCCAGTGCATGACTAAAGTAAATCGTCAAAATAGCGCAATGCTTTTTAGAAAAATGAAACCATTATAAGACCCAAGTCCCATCACACAATGCAACGCAAACCGGAGGATAGGGTTTTACCTTATAATGATCAAAAGATGCTTGATACGATAAACACGGTATTATATAATAATAATAGTGTGCAAACAATTTGAAATACATCAAAGTAAATGTATCAATCCTAGACGGCATGAGTGCCCCATCCCACTATGTCGCCATATATAGGTATACAATCAAAACCGCGTGATGTCGTATTGGAAATTTGGGTTTCCATCTGAGTCAAGGCTAGGGAGGAGATCCTTACCGATTCGAGACACTCTAGCAATGCCCCAGGATTGGTACTCTGTCCAACCCTTGGATCCTGCAGGGCCGGTCCATACGTTAACGCTTAATGGATTGGCAATTCCTGAACACACGCTTCCCGGTCCTTTTGGACCTATAATACGGCCAGTGGCGACCGCATAAACCGAGGCCTCGAACAATCCAACAACCACAATGAATAAATGCCAGCGCTGGTAGGTCCCTGGCACCACTCTAGCTAGAAAGAAACGTGCGCACTCCCTGCGTTCCCTTCTCCCGTTTTAGACTCTACCGGGCTGTGAGGCTCGCGAAGTCACGATATACACAAAGCTATGCCTAAATAGACTGTGCTTTGATCATCCCACAAGGCCTGCTTTTCAACAAAGCCTTGATCGATTGCATCTTAGCATGCCACATTGTCAGACTCTACCATATCATTGATCATCTACCAATATATATATATAACCTCTAAGCTCATACGTCTTAGAGAAGGGGGTTAAATGAAGAATAAATTCTCCACCACCAAACAGAAATATATAATCAGTAGCGTTCAACAAATACAGTAGAAGAGAATACAATGTCAAACACGCAATCCATTTACAAGTCCGCTCTGGGTCTGAGCGAAACAACGTGTCCGTCGATCTCCAAATACATTTGGACGATCATTACCAAATACCTTGCCTTGGGGTGTCCAGTCCCAATTCAAGATACCAGTCATCATCATCCCAACGATGTGGAAACTTCGGTCTTCAATTGCCATCTTCATCTTCGACTCTTGATCGTCGTGATGATTATTCAGAATGGGTTAAACCCGGTCTTTCTGAATAACTCGCGTATTTTGTGATTAAAAATCAAATATTGGAAAATCACACATTACGCCACATTTCCCACTCAGAGTATTCTTTTAATAAGATATTCATACTAAAAGATTCTCATTAATTTTATCAAAGATAAATTAATAAATTTAATCATAAATCTTCCTTAAAAGATTTATTAAAAATTCTAAATTTGATTTAATATCAAAAATCATTTTCACAAGATTATTTATTTTAAAGAATAAATCTTCTTTTAAACGGGTTAAAGAACTTGTGTCATTTAAAACACAATTCACGATAAACCCACAAATCAATTTCCAAAATATGGAATTCCGCAGAAATCAATCAGTACATAATCGAATTTCCACTTAATTCCAATTGAATATATATTAAATTGGAAAACTAGACTTTTAGAAAAATGCTTTTGTTAAATCTATGAATAGATTTATAAATTCCAAATAATAATTTCGATGTAAATTGGATTAAAGGACAAATGTCATTTAAAAACACCGTCCACGATAAATCCACTTCACATCTCGATATATCTCATATCATGAAATATAATTGCAAATTTCAATAATCTTAATTAAAGGATTTCCCTTTTAAATATTAATTCGTTATAAAAACTATATATTTTTAAAATAATCATTAAAAATATTCTTTATACAAAAGATTCTAATTGGAAAGTATTCTTCACATTACATATTTTTATCTTTTACACATATTCTTTATCTTAAAAATATATTTAACTAAAATATCTTTTATATAAAAAGAATTTCTAGTGTAAGAATATTCTTATTTAAAAGATCATCTGAATCGAAATGCGACTCAACCATTTACCATATAATTTGGATTATATGGATTTAACACACATCATATATATGACAATAACAATATAATCATCAAATCATCCATTTCATCCAAAGTGTAAATTCCACTGCGTAAGCGTTAAAATTAAATAATAACGCTCATCGCAGCTTGTCGATCTAACGATCAACATACAACTAAATATTGGGATTAGTGTATGTTAATTTTCATCCCAACACCCGTGTGGGGTTTCAACCAGCAAACAAATAATAAATTATTTGTGCACTTGGGCGATGTGTAAAAATAATCGACCCAATCACATAAACAAGTCAGGTAACTTGCCTATGGCAGTGTAATACACAATGTATAACACGATGATAAAATATCTCTTTTATTCCTCTTCTATTTATCACATGTAAAATGTCAATAAAAATGTAATCTTTATTTCTATTCTTTTATCGCATCAAAAATGATGATAAAAATATAATCTTTATTTCAATTTCTTTCATTGTAAATAAATGAAAAGAAAAATGTAATCTTTTAATTCCATTCGTAATAGGGGATATAAATAATAACATAAAATATAACTATTCATTTCATGCTTTATTTGCAATAGAGAATGCAAATAAAGATTCAACTTTTTTATTTGATGTTTATTTACATAGAGGAATGTAAATAAAATTTTTCATTTTATGATTGAATTGCATTAAGCATTTCAAATGAAAATGTATTTTTTTTATTCTCATGTTTTATTTGAATTGAGTAATGCAAATAAAAATGTTTTATTTGAATTGAGTAATGCAAATAAAAATGTAATATTTAGTTCCTAGTTTTATTTACATCAAGAAATGTAAATAAAAGAACAAATTCTTATTTTATGTCTATTTACATCAAGTGAAGTAAATAAATAAATAAAAATGTAACCTTTATTTTAATGCTTTGTTCACCTTTAAAACATGCAACAAAAATGTAACATTTGTTTTTAATAAATTTGTTTGCACCTAAATTTGCAACAAAATGTAATTTTTATTTTTATTGTTTGTTTGCAACTAAAGTTACAAACAAAAATGTAATTCTATCTCCTTTATTTTATTTGCATGACAGAATGCAAATAAAAATGCATATTCTCTTTTCTACATTTCGTTTGCATTGTAGCATGCAAACAAAAATGTAATTTTTTCTTGTATTGTTTACATTATGAAATGTTAACAAAAAATGTGAATTTTTGATTTCATGAAATATTTGCATTGAAAATGCAAATAAAAATAAAAATGCACTACTTTAAAATCATGCTATATTTGTGTTGGAGTACACAAAAAATGTTCTTTTATTTTTAATGTTTTATTTGCTTAAGAACGCGAATAAAAAGACCATTTTAATTTTCTATGTTATATTTGTGTTTGAGAACACAAACACAAAGGATCATTCATTTCCTATAATGTATTTGTGTTTGGGAACACAAATAAAAAGGTTTGTTCATTTTTCAAAATGTATTTGCATAAGTGAGTGCCAATAAAAGAATAAATTTTACTTTAATATATATATTTGTATTCATAAATACAAATAAGAGAACAAGTTTCATTTTTAAATATATATTTGCATTTTTAGATGCAAACAAAAGAACGAGTTTATTTTTAATGTATATTCACATTGGTACATGCAAATAAAAGAATAATTTTATTTTCAATAAACCTTTGCATTGGTGAATGCAAAACAAAAGAACAACTTTTTATTTACAAAATATATTTACAAATATAATGTAACTTCTGAAAATAATTTCTTAAAGGTTTTGTTCGCATTGTGAATGCAAACAAAAAGGCCAATTTTATTTATTTCATGTTACATTCACATTGAAGAACATAATAAAAAGTTAACTTATTTCCTATGTTAGATTTGCATTAGTGAATGCAAAATAAAGAACAAATTTTTTTTTTAATGCATAATTGCATTTGTGAGTGCAATTAAAAGAGCAGATTTATTTTCAGTGCATATTTGAATTTGGGAATACAAATAAAAGAATGAACTTTTGTTTTCAATGTTTTATTTGTATTTGAGGATACAAATAGAATAACATATTTCATTTTAATGGTTTATTTGTATATGTAAGTACAAATAAAAGGGACAAACTTTATTTTCTATGTTCACTTGTATTTGTGAAAACAAATAAAAAGAACAAATTATTTTCCAATGTTTTATTTGTATATGTGAATACAAATAAAAGAACAAATTATATTTCAATGAACAAAATTTCAACAAAAATGCAATCTTATTTTATAAACTCTTCATTTCAACAAAATGAAAATAAAGATATAATCTTTTTATTCTAATCTTTACGATGAAACCTAAATCACATTCAAAATGTAATTTCTTAATGAAAAATCTTTCTATTGAAAACAATGAACACATAAAAATAAAACCTTTTACATTGCTTCTTTTTACGAAAACACTATTTCATTAAAAAAAAGAAATTTTAATGTTGCTTCTTTTTATGAAAACACTATTTCATTAAAAATGAAATTTTTATGTTGCAACTTTTTATTGAACATCAAATTGACGAATAAATTATGACTTTTGATTGAAAACTATTTTTACATAAAAAAAAATGAAATCTTTTGTTTTTCATTCTTTTTAATAATAGAACCTCATATTAAAATATATTATTTTTATTCATTCTTTTTAATGTAAACAAATTTACATAAAATCTTTTTTTTTATGTAAACAAATTAAAATAAGAATTGATTTATCGCTCAATTTCTTTTGTAAATTCAACAAATAAAAATAAGCTTTCATTGTCGTTCAAGTTCTTATTATAATATTAACAAATAAAAAATGAGTTTTTATTTGTCGATCAAGTTCTATTATTCATTACAGAATAATAGAAATAATATTTAATAACCTGAAATAAATTATAATAACTAAATCTGAATAAATATGATGTAATTCTGAATATAATATATTTTAGATCAATTTTAGATCTCATTTCTAATCGTAAATAAACTTCAATATTAACTGCAATTTTAATACGGATCTAACACATCGTACACAACAAAACATATCGCAATCACAACCAATGATTCATACAACACCAAACATTTCAGAATTGAATAAACATCATCATGCAATTATTTTTAAAGCGAGAAAATAATTTAATAAATAATTAAATAATAGAATTTTGAATTCTCACCTTGAATTTTTGGCCAAAATTTTACTGTCTCCTTTTCAGCTGCGGTCTGCGCCATCGCGAAGCTCTTAATTTTGTGATTCCAACGCAATTTACGGTTCGTCAAACGGACCTCGTATGAAAGAGTTATGAATTTTTAAAGATCGGGTAATTAAATAATTAATTAATATTCGTGAAAATACCTAAAAATTTCACTGTCTCAGAATTGGACAAAATTAGTGTCCACGCGTCCATCTCATCGCCACGATCCCAACGCACCTGAAATCGTCGATTTTCGACTTCGTATGAGTGAGTTATGCAATTTTAAAGTTCTGGAAATTAATTAAATAATTTAAAAATAAAATAGAAAATACCCTCAGCCCATTGACCGAAAAACACTGTTCACCGCCGAACTTTGACCGCACTTTGCCGCTGCCTCGGTCCACCTGACGCCACGGGACCACCGCCAATGTCTTCGTCTTGGCGAGACGCACCACCACCAGAAAGAGCCGCCCCTAAAGCTTCTCCGATCATCGGGAAATCGCCTAGAAAGGATTTCGCCTCGCGGGTCCACAGGCCGCCTCACACCTCCAAACTGCCTGAAATTTTCTGAGCATCTTCGTCTTGCGTAGACGAAGAACTTCCGTGTTCGTGACTTCGTCTAATTCTTCCTCGATTCACGGGAATTTCTTGATTTACGTTTTGAGTTTCTGAATTTCGAAAACAGCGAGCTTTAAGACGAGATTCCGGCGAATCCGAGCGCTGTTTGACAAAACCGACTACACCATTAGCTTCGTATCGTCGAGACCTTCGAGAGGACATATAATTTGCTATGGTTTGAAGAGATTTTATTTTCGACAAATTTTTGATTGAGGAAGAAGACAGCCATTGACAAGAGGAGGAAGGAAGGGAAAAAGATGGCTGCTGTACAATTTCGAATTTCAGCCTAAATTCTGAGGAAAAAGATAATATATACCAAGGGTTTAATTTTGGTTTGGGCCCAGATATCATTACGTGCCCAATTACTCAATTTTCAACTGTTTTCTTCAGTTCAAAAATTCTTATAAATACATGTTGATTTCAAAATTAATAAAATTTTAAACATAATTATTTCAGGTCATTACGAACCCAACGAACCTGATTTCGTAATTTTCCGATTCCGTATGAATTTATTATAAATTTCCGAAGTCTGAAAATAGGCTGTATTTCCACTGTAAAAATTATACAGGCCACAAAATAATTCCAAAAATTATAAATTTTAGAATTTAACCTTAATTTAATATTCCGAATCCATAGAAACTGGTTTCGTCAAATTCGGAGTTCGTTTGCAAAAATTCTATTTTTCAGGTGTATATTTTAATATTAAAAAATACCAAAAATAGTGGAATTTTTCCGAAACTCAAAAATATAAGTTCTTATAGTCATTTTTATATGTAAACAACATTCTAAAACCAATGGAGATGGTTTCGGGTCCTAATTCCTTATTCTGCAAAATTTAGCATTTTGGCCCTTATACATTTCATAGCGACCTTTCTAAATATTGAATTGGCCATAACTTTTGATTCCCGTTATGAAATTTCGATTTTTCGGATTCGTTGGAAAGATATTTTTAAATAGATTCTAATATTTTTGGTTTCACTAAAATCCGTTAAATTTTGCATCCTGTACGGTCAGTCAAAGTTCAAGTTTGACTTTTCAAACTACCGCGTTATTTCTAACTCTTTTTATAATAAAAATTAAATCATTCATTCTACTTCGATTTAAATCAAATTTGTGATCATTATTATTTAAATAAATTATTTTATATTGTCAAAATTCATTAAAATTTTCTAAAATAAAATTTTTAAATTGGTCCCAAAATTCCGGGTTGTTACAATCGCCCCCACTTAAAAACTTTTCGTCCTCGAAAAGGAACGTAGCTAAAAATTGTAAAATTAACTATCTTAATTTTAAATTTTAATGGTTGATTATGTTTTCAAAATATATATAACTTTATATATATAAAAATCATATTTCAAAGAATATATTATAAATATCAAAAATACGCTAATTATAAATTCGTAACTCTTAACTCGTTCTAGGACATTACTAACCCCATCTCTAACGAGTTTACTCATTCTAGGATACTGCTGATCCTATCTCTAATGAGTATTCTTATTGGACATTACTAATCCAATCTCTGATGAGTCTTTTGTTCAGTTCTAACAAGTTGTACCCCAAAGATTTGAGCTAACCAGAGCTCTGATACCAACTGTAAAGACCCGCAAATTCCCGCCCTTTGAATCGACCATAAACCACACAGGTCTGACCCAAAAAGTGAAAATCTACGAATACTTTAACTTTGGGCATACAACATATTAAAACAACAACAGAAGACTTTTATAACATATCATCATATAATGTTACATCAGAGTACAGAATATACATATCAGAGTACATTGGAATATAATTACAGCGGAAGATAAATACAAAAATGTAATATACTGCAACGGAAGAACACAGCGGAAGACTTTCTATCTCTGGACACAGCTTTAAGCTTCAACCCAGAATCCTGTTTAATATATCTGCAAAAATAGCTACTCGACTGCCCGTGTGGAAAATATGGGCACCCGAGTTTGCCAGTGGACAAAACTACAGGTCAGTCATGGGACTGGTGTGAGAATTCTACTTAACCTATATAATATAATAAGGCTAATCACAGGACCACGCCACTTTCGCGGAACGGGTTTTCTCCTATGGATTTCCAGTGCATGACTAAAGTAAATCGTCAAAATAGCGCAATGCTTTTTAGAAAAATGAAACCATTATAAGACCCAAGTCCCATCACACAATGCAACGCAAACCGAAGGATAGGGTTTTACCTTATAATGATCAAAAGATGCTTGATACGATAAACACGGTATTATATAATAATAATAGTGTGCAAACAATTTGAAATACATCAAAGTAAATGTATCAATCCTAGACGGCATGAGTGCCCCATCCCACTATGTCGCCATATATAGGTATACAATCAAAACCGCGTGATGTCGTATTGGAAATTTGGGTTTCCATCTGAGTCAAGGCTAGGGAGGAGATCCTTACCGATTCGAGACACTCTAGCAATGCCCCAGGATTGGTACTCTGTCCAACCCTTGGATCCTGCAGGGCCGGTCCATACGTTAACGCTTAATGGATTGGCAATTCCTGAACACACGCTTCCCGGTCCTTTTGGACCTATAATACGGCCAGTGGCGACCGCATAAACCGAGGCCTCGAACAATCCAACAACCACAATGAATAAATGCCAGCGCTGGTAGGTCCCTGGCACCACTCTAGCTAGAAAGAAACGTGCGCACTCCCTGCGTTCCCTTCTCCCGTTTTAGACTCTACCGGGCTGTGAGGCTCGCGAAGTCACGATATACACAAAGCTATGCCTAAATAGACTGTGCTTTGATCATCCCACAAGGCCTGCTTTTCAACAAAGCCTTGATCGATTGCATCTTAGCATGCCACATTGTCAGACTCTACCATATCATTGATCATCTACCAATATATATATAACCTCTAAGCTCATACGTCTTAGAGAAGGGGGTTAAATGAAGAATAAATTCTCCACCACCAAACAGAAATATATAATCAGTAGCGTTCAACAAATACAGTAGAAGAGAATACAATGTCAAACACGCAATCCATTTACAAGTCCGCTCTGGGTCTGAGCGAAACAACGTGTCCGTCGATCTCCAAATACATTTGGACGATCATTACCAAATACCTTGCCTTGGGGTGTCCAGTCCCAATTCAAGATACCAGTCATCATCATCCCAACGATGTGGAAACTTCGGTCTTCAATTGCCATCTTCATCTTCGACTCTTGATCGTCGTGATGATTATTCAGAATGGGTTAAACCCGGTCTTTCTGAATAACTCGCGTATTTTGTGATTAAAAATCAAATATTGGAAAATCACACATTACGCCACATTTCCCACTCAGAGTATTCTTTTAATAAGATATTCATACTAAAAGATTCTCATTAATTTTATCAAAGATAAATTAATAAATTTAATCATAAATCTTCCTTAAAAGATTTATTAAAAATTCTAAATTTGATTTAATATCAAAAATCATTTTCACAAGATTATTTATTTTAAAGAATAAATCTTCTTTTAAACGGGTTAAAGAACTTGTGTCATTTAAAACACAATTCACGATAAACCCACAAATCAATTTCCAAAATATGGAATTCCGCAGAAATCAATCAGTACATAATCGAATTTCCACTTAATTCCAATTGAATATATATTAAATTGGAAAACTAGACTTTTAGAAAAATGCTTTTGTTAAATCTATGAATAGATTTATAAATTCCAAATAATAATTTCGATGTAAATTGGATTAAAGGACAAATGTCATTTAAAAACACCGTCCACGATAAATCCACTTCACATCTCGATATATCTCATATCATGAAATATAATTGCAAATTTCAATAATCTTAATTAAAGGATTTCCCTTTTAAATATTAATTCGTTATAAAAACTATATATTTTTAAAATAATCATTAAAAATATTCTTTATACAAAAGATTCTAATTGGAAAGTATTCTTCACATTACATATTTTTATCTTTTACACATATTCTTTATCTTAAAAATATATTTAACTAAAATATCTTTTATATAAAAAGAATTTCTAGTGTAAGAATATTCTTATTTAAAAGATCATCTGAATCGAAATGCGACTCAACCATTTACCATATAATTTGGATTATATGGATTTAACACACATCATATATATGACAATAACAATATAATCATCAAATCATCCATTTCATCCAAAGTGTAAATTCCACTGCGTAAGCGTTAAAATTAAATAATAACGCTCATCGCAGCTTGTCGATCTAACGATCAACATACAACTAAATATTGGGATTAGTGTATGTTAATTTTCATCCCAACACCCGTGTGGGGTTTCAACCAGCAAACAAATAATAAATTATTTGTGCACTTGGGCGATGTGTAAAAATAATCGACCCAATCACATAAACAAGTCAGGTAACTTGCCTATGGCAGTGTAATACACAATGTATAACACGATGATAAAATATCTCTTTTATTCCTCTTCTATTTATCACATGTAAAATGTCAATAAAAATGTAATCTTTATTTCTATTCTTTTATCGCATCAAAAATGATGATAAAAATATAATCTTTATTTCAATTTCTTTCATTGTAAATAAATGAAAAGAAAAATGTAATCTTTTAATTCCATTCGTAATAGGGGATATAAATAATAACATAAAATATAACTATTCATTTCATGCTTTATTTGCAATAGAGAATGCAAATAAAGATTCAACTTTTTTATTTGATGTTTATTTACATAGAGGAATGTAAATAAAATTTTTCATTTTATGATTGAATTGCATTAAGCATTTCAAATGAAAATGTATTTTTTTTATTCTCATGTTTTATTTGAATTGAGTAATGCAAATAAAAATGTTTTATTTGAATTGAGTAATGCAAATAAAAATGTAATATTTAGTTCCTAGTTTTATTTACATCAAGAAATGTAAATAAAAGAACAAATTCTTATTTTATGTCTATTTACATCAAGTGAAGTAAATAAATAAATAAAAATGTAACCTTTATTTTAATGCTTTGTTCACCTTTAAAACATGCAACAAAAATGTAACATTTGTTTTTAATAAATTTGTTTGCACCTAAATTTGCAACAAAATGTAATTTTTATTTTTATTGTTTGTTTGCAACTAAAGTTACAAACAAAAATGTAATTCTATCTCCTTTATTTTATTTGCATGACAGAATGCAAATAAAAATGCATATTCTCTTTTCTACATTTCGTTTGCATTGTAGCATGCAAACAAAAATGTAATTTTTTCTTGTATTGTTTACATTATGAAATGTTAACAAAAAATGTGAATTTTTGATTTCATGAAATATTTGCATTGAAAATGCAAATAAAAATAAAAATGCACTACTTTAAAATCATGCTATATTTGTGTTGGAGTACACAAAAAATGTTCTTTTATTTTTAATGTTTTATTTGCTTAAGAACGCGAATAAAAAGACCATTTTAATTTTCTATGTTATATTTGTGTTTGAGAACACAAACACAAAGGATCATTCATTTCCTATAATGTATTTGTGTTTGGGAACACAAATAAAAAGGTTTGTTCATTTTTCAAAATGTATTTGCATAAGTGAGTGCCAATAAAAGAATAAATTTTACTTTAATATATATATTTGTATTCATAAATACAAATAAGAGAACAAGTTTCATTTTTAAATATATATTTGCATTTTTAGATGCAAACAAAAGAACGAGTTTATTTTTAATGTATATTCACATTGGTACATGCAAATAAAAGAATAATTTTATTTTCAATAAACCTTTGCATTGGTGAATGCAAAACAAAAGAACAACTTTTTATTTACAAAATATATTTACAAATATAATGTAACTTCTGAAAATAATTTCTTAAAGGTTTTGTTCGCATTGTGAATGCAAACAAAAAGGCCAATTTTATTTATTTCATGTTACATTCACATTGAAGAACATAATAAAAAGTTAACTTATTTCCTATGTTAGATTTGCATTAGTGAATGCAAAATAAAGAACAATTTTTTTTTTAATGCATAATTGCATTTGTGAGTGCAATTAAAAGAGCAGATTTATTTTCAGTGCATATTTGAATTTGGGAATACAAATAAAAGAATGAACTTTTGTTTTCAATGTTTTATTTGTATTTGAGGATACAAATAGAATAACATATTTCATTTTAATGGTTTATTTGTATATGTAAGTACAAATAAAAGGGACAAACTTTATTTTCTATGTTCACTTGTATTTGTGAAAACAAATAAAAAGAACAAATTATTTTCCAATGTTTTATTTGTATATGTGAATACAAATAAAAGAACAAATTATATTTCAATGAACAAAATTTCAACAAAAATGCAATCTTATTTTATAAACTCTTCATTTCAACAAAATGAAAATAAAGATATAATCTTTTTATTCTAATCTTTACGATGAAACCTAAATCACATTCAAAATGTAATTTCTTAATGAAAAATCTTTCTATTGAAAACAATGAACACATAAAAATAAAACCTTTTACATTGCTTCTTTTTACGAAAACACTATTTCATTAAAAAAAAGAAATTTTAATGTTGCTTCTTTTTATGAAAACACTATTTCATTAAAAATGAAATTTTTATGTTGCAACTTTTTATTGAACATCAAATTGACGAATAAATTATGACTTTTGATTGAAAACTATTTTTACATAAAAAAAAATGAAATCTTTTGTTTTTCATTCTTTTTAATAATAGAACCTCATATTAAAATATATTATTTTTATTCATTCTTTTTAATGTAAACAAATTTACATAAAATCTTTTTTTTTATGTAAACAAATTAAAATAAGAATTGATTTATCGCTCAATTTCTTTTGTAAATTCAACAAATAAAAATAAGCTTTCATTGTCGTTCAAGTTCTTATTATAATATTAACAAATAAAAAATGAGTTTTTATTTGTCGATCAAGTTCTATTATTCATTACAGAATAATAGAAATAATATTTAATAACCTGAAATAAATTATAATAACTAAATCTGAATAAATATGATGTAATTCTGAATATAATATATTTTAGATCAATTTTAGATCTCATTTCTAATCGTAAATAAACTTCAATATTAACTGCAATTTTAATACGGATCTAACACATCGTACACAACAAAACATATCGCAATCACAACCAATGATTCATACAACACCAAACATTTCAGAATTGAATAAACATCATCATGCAATTATTTTTAAAGCGAGAAAATAATTTAATAAATAATTAAATAATAGAATTTTGAATTCTCACCTTGAATTTTTGGCCAAAATTTTACTGTCTCCTTTTCAGCTGCGGTCTGCGCCATCGCGAAGCTCTTAATTTTGTGATTCCAACGCAATTTACGGTTCGTCAAACGGACCTCGTATGAAAGAGTTATGAATTTTTAAAGATCGGGTAATTAAATAATTAATTAATATTCGTGAAAATACCTAAAAATTTCACTGTCTCAGAATTGGACAAAATTAGTGTCCACGCGTCCATCTCATCGCCACGATCCCAACGCACCTGAAATCGTCGATTTTCGACTTCGTATGAGTGAGTTATGCAATTTTAAAGTTCTGGAAATTAATTAAATAATTTAAAAATAAAATAGAAAATACCCTCAGCCCATTGACCGAAAAACACTGTTCACCGCCGAACTTTGACCGCACTTTGCCGCTGCCTCGGTCCACCTGACGCCACGGGACCACCGCCAATGTCTTCGTCTTGGCGAGACGCACCACCACCAGAAAGAGCCGCCCCTAAAGCTTCTCCGATCATCGGGAAATCGCCTAGAAAGGATTTCGCCTCGCGGGTCCCACAGGCCGCCTCACACCTCCAAACTGCCTGAAATTTTCTGAGCATCTTCGTCTTGCGTAGACGAAGAACTTCCGTGTTCGTGACTTCGTCTAATTCTTCCTCGATTCACGGGAATTTCTTGATTTACGTTTTGAGTTTCTGAATTTCGAAAACAGCGAGCTTTAAGACGAGATTCCGGCGAATCCGAGCGCTGTTTGACAAAACCGACTACACCATTAGCTTCGTATCGTCGAGACCTTCAAGAGGACATATAATTTGCTATGGTTTGAAGAGATTTTATTTTCGACAAATTTTTGATTGAGGAAGAAGACAGCCATTGACAAGAGGAGGAAGGAAGGGAAAAAGATGGCTGCTGTACAATTTCGAATTTCAGCCTAAATTCTGAGGAAAAAGATAATATATACCAAGGGTTTAATTTTGGTTTGGGCCCAGATATCATTACGTGCCCAATTACTCAATTTTCAACTGTTTTCTTCAGTTCAAAAATTCTTATAAATACATGTTGATTTCAAAATTAATAAAATTTTAAACATAATTATTTCAGGTCATTACGAACCCAACGAACCTGATTTCGTAATTTTCCGATTCCGTATGAATTTATTATAAATTTCCGAAGTCTGAAAATAGGCTGTATTTCCACTGTAAAAATTATACAGGCCACAAAATAATTCCAAAAATTATAAATTTTAGAATTTAACCTTAATTTAATATTTCGAATCCATAGAAACTGGTTTCGTCAAATTCGGAGTTCGTTTGCAAAAATTCTATTTTTCAGGTGTATATTTTAATATTAAAAAATACCAAAAATAGTGGAATTTTTCCGAAACTCAAAAATATAAGTTCTTATAGTCATTTTTATATGTAAACAACATTCTAAAACCAATGGAGATGGTTTCGGGTCCTAATTCCTTATTCTGCAAAATTTAGCATTTTGGCCCTTATACATTTCATAGCGACCTTTCTAAATATTGAATTGGCCATAACTTTTGATTCCCGTTATGAAATTTCGATTTTTCGGATTCGTTGGAAAGATATTTTTAAATAGATTCTAATATTTTTGGTTTCACTAAAATCCGTTAAATTTTGCATCCTGTACGGTCAGTCAAAGTTCAAGTTTGACTTTTCAAACTACCGCGTTATTTCTAACTCTTTTTATAATAAAAATTAAATCATTCATTCTACTTCGATTTAAATCAAATTTGTGATCATTATTATTTAAATAAATTATTTTATATTGTCAAAATTCATTAAAATTTTCTAAAATAAATTTTTTAAATTGGTCCCAAAATTCCGGGTTGTTACAGCCGCTGACTTGTGGGGACCCACGCCTCTAAATTCATATCAGGGACACAGGTATTATCTTTCTTTTGTGGATGCTTATTCTAGATATACTTGGATATACATGCTGAAAACTAAATCAGAAGCTTGCAATACAGTTAAGCAATTTATAACTCATGTTGAAAAACAAATGAACAGTACTGTTAAGGTTTTTCAGACAGATGGGGGAGCTGAGTTTAAACCTCTAACTAATTACTTTCTCGAAAGAGGGATCAAACATAGATTAACTTGCCCGCATACGTCCGAACAAAACGGTTTAGTCGAAAGAAAACATCGACACATAGTAGAGACTGGTCTAACTTTGTTATCACAAAGCTCATTACCCATGAAATATTGGAATGAAGCTTTCTACACATCTGTATTCCTCATTAACAAGTTGCCAACTAAAGTCTTAAACAATAAAAGCCCACATGAAATGATATACAGTGTTAGACCAGAATATGGTTTTCTGAAAGCCTATGGGTGTCTATGTTTTCCATGTTTGAGAGACTATAACAATCATAAACTAAGTATGAGATCAAGCCCATGCACATTCATTGGGTATGCACAAAACCAAAAAGGTTATAAGTGCATGGACAAAAATGGAAAAATATATATTTCTAGGCGTGTGATATTTGATGAAAACAAGTTTCCTTATGCAGAAAAGCAAATCGGCAAAAAGGATGGGGAACAAAGCATAAACAATAACATACGGTTCGAGCCATTCATTACTGAACCACCTTCAATCGATAGAAATGAAGAGCAACAACGCACAAGCAATTTAAACACCCAGGAAGAAACTATGGATCAAACAAACGAGCAAACCAATGAGACACACAATGACTCAGAAGATACAAACATACATCAAAACATGCAGCATAGTGAAGATACAGAAAACAACAACAATGTTGACAATACCAGCAACAATGATACACAGCAGCAAACACCACCACAATCAACTGGACATCACATGATCACCAGGTCAAAGAGAGGCATCTTCAAACCCAAAGTATATAATATTTCTGCCAATGAGATCGAACCATTGAATTTCACTCAGGCTATAAGATCAAACAAATGGAAGGAGGCAATGGACACTGAATATAAAGCTCTCATAAAAAACAACACTTGGAGCTTAGTGACTCAACCAAAACACAAAAATGTGATTGGTTGTAGGTGGACATACAAAATAAAAAGAAAAGAAGATGGATCTATTGACAAATACAAGGCCAGACTGGTTGCAAAAGGTTACGCGCAACAATTTGGTTTTGATTTCAATGAAACTTTTTCCCCAGTCATAAAACCCACAACCATCAGAATTATACTGACCATTGCTCTAAATAAAGGGTGGAATGTGAGGCAACTGGACGTCAACAATGCTTTTTTGAATGGGGAATTGACTGAAGAGGTATACATGCAACAGCCTGAAGGATATGGTACTGGTGATAAAGTATGCAAACTACACAAAGCAATATATGGCTTAAAACAAGCTTCGAGAGCTTGGTATGAAAAGCTAAAGTCAACTTTGTCTAACATGGGTTTCTCACAAGTTAAATCGGACAATTCTCTATATATGAAGAAGGGCATACATGGAACTGTGTTCATTCTAGTATACGTTGACGACATGCTAATAACAGGAGACAACAACTAAGAAATAAACAGAATCGTTCACAAGCTGGATCAAAATTTCGCCATTAAAGACTTGGGGGAACTAAAATATTTTCTTGGAATACAAGTGATTAGGAAAAACAATGGTGAATTAATATTATCCCAACAAAATTATATCACTGAAATACTGCAAAGGGCAAATATGCACAAGGCAAACTCATTACCTACGCCTATGATTAGTAACCTAAGACTATCTAAGCATAAAGGAGAAGCTATCGACAATGCCAAACAATATAGAAGCATAATAGGAGCGTTACAATACGCAACTATTACTCGACCAGACATATGCTACAGCGTCAATAAACTCAGTCAATACATGCAGAACCCTTTGGACGGCATTAAAGAGAGTGTTACGATACTTACAAGGCACAAAACATTACGGTATACGCCTAAATTCAGAAAAGGAACTTAACCTACAGTGCTTTAGCGATGCCGATTGGGCCAACGATATTGACGATCGAAAGTCTGTCTCAGGATACTGCGTTTACCTCGGTTCCAATATCATTTCCTGGTGTACGAAGAAACAACATACCACATCAAGATCTAGCACAGAAGCTGAGTACCGTGCACTGGCAAGCGCTACAGCCGAAATCATGTGGATAGAATCACTGATGGAGGAGCTTGGTTTCACTCTAAGACGAAAGCCGGTCATTTGGTGCGATAATAAGAGCACAGTATCTTTATCTCTAAACCCCATTCAACATTCAAGGACGAAACATCTTGAAATTGATCTCCACTTTGTGAGAGAAAGAACGCAATCAGGAAGACTTGCAATATGTCATGTGCCCGCATACTATCAGAGAGCAGATGCTCTCACAAAGGCCCTTTCGACCAAAATTTTTATCAGAATGAGAGAGGAACTTCGCGTTATCAGTGCAGGCGGAAGCCAGAATGAGAAAGGAAACCCCAGTTCGAACTGAGGGGGCATAATGAAGACAATAGAGCCGTTACAATAGAGCCGTTAGAGTGTGAACACGTTTTTATAATATTTAGCATGCTTTGTCATTATCTACTAGCCGTTAGGCTCATGCATACTTGGTATATTTAATACTAGCCGTTATGCTCATACATATTTGGTATATTTTGTACTAGCCGTTGGGCTCATAGCACTATATATATGTGCACTTTGTATCATGTTTTGCATCAATAAAAATTGCAATTGTTCCTCTCTAATAACTCTCCTCCTCATCCCTTAATATACTATTCACATAAAATGAAGGAATTATTAATTTGTTTCATTTTCATATTCATGTAAATATGCAAACGAAGGAGCTTGTTTATTTTAGTCAACATAATATATAGATTTGCTAAAATAATTCAAATCCATGCCAGACATAGAACCAAACTTGATTGCACTCTTATGGAAAATTTTCGTGCAGATTGTCTGAAGTAGGAAATAAATTATGCCTGTGCTTTAATTGTCTTTAACTATTATAACAATGATATTTTAAAACGTAAGCAATCAAAATGAACAGTATTGTTTAGCTAATTATTTTAGCAAACATCATCAAAATGATAGAACAGAATAACAAAGTAGTTTGATATGATGTGGTGTGGCTACAAAGAGAGGTTTGAGGTTATTGGCAAGCAGTTTAAATGGCTGAAAAAGGTTTAAACTGAAGCAAACATGACTTGGGTGAAAGAAACTTGGCCATAGCATCGTCGTGAAAGACTTGGTACGAGACATGTATTGCGGCAGAGTTGCTATCTTTTGCATTTTAGTGTAGGAATTCTGTGTTAGGAAGAAATACTTCATGGCACAGGTGCACTCGTACAATAAATGGCAGCAAACTTGAGAGTTATGTTTTTTTTATTTACTACTGATATCTGATTGGAAGAGTATGAATACTTGATTTTGAGGCCTTTAACAGCATACTCTTGTGACAATTTTGACCAAACAAGATAATGAGGATAGGTAATATCCTCAAAGCCTGTCAGGAAGTAGGTTTTGTAGCATTTAATCATTGGTCTTATTTGTTGACTTTTTTTTTGTTAAATGTCTACATCCACTCTCAGTTTTATATGGACGATTTTTGTACCTATTGTTTTTTCCCCTTAACAATATGAGGGCATGGGATATTTGGATTTCAATCAGAACATTCTAAATCACTAGTGATGTGAATGGAATCAGAATACATTTCATGTTGTTTAGTAATAGTAAATTGAAACTGTGGATATTCAGTCTTATGGAAGTGAATGCTAAGCTTAAGAGAGAAAAATCAACTTCGATTTCAGCATATTTTTTCTCAGAACGGATATGAATTTGCAACAGATCTAACTTGTAGTAGTTGTTTACTTGTTTAGTTAATTCATTAGATACTGATCAAGGCTCACATGTTCTGTTTATACTCTTATCTGTCAATACATCATATCACTGGAAGTGTATTTACATTTTAAATATACTGCTTGATGATATTCTAAACTCGTTAGAAATCTATAAACTGCAAATGATTTTTTGATTTGGATGCTTTTCTTTGTTAAATGTTTACATCCACTTCCAGTTTTATACAGACGATTTTTTCAACTAGCATCTTTTTTTAACCTGGAAATTATTTTTTCAGATAATTTCAGAGCTCGAAGTAAGCAATGAACTGATTGAAGAAGTAAATTTTTTCTATACTTTAGCTGCATATGCTCTAACTGAGACTATTGGTGACTTTAGAATTTCTAAAATGATAAATATTGAAGTTTCTTGTACTCATAAGGATATGGGTTTAAAAATTTACCAGTTTATGTCTAACATTATATATCCTTTTCTATAGAATATCAAGGAAAACAAAATGTAACTGGAGAACCAATGATTCCTCACGCTAATATGCCACATGTATTTCTTTTGAGTAGGTTTTTGAATTTTAGGCGGAACTGCAAGATGGTATATGATATATGTCTTTAAATTGCTAGATGGGTTTTTATTGTTTTCTATTGTTTACTCCCTCTATTCTAAGAAATAAAGATGAATAAACACTTGCAAGCAAAATAATAATACAATTGTATCATCATCGTTATTCAAGACTTTTTTTCTTCTAATTTATACACAAATACAAGAGATGTTTCTAATTAGGAATGGAATCTGATTTTTAAAAATGTACGCAGGCTCGATGGTAAGAACTACTTTTGATTCTTCGATTTCAGAAAATGTTTCTACAAGTTAATGCATGTGCGTGAGTGATGTTTTCTTCTTCTTAAAAGTTGATGCTGACCTTATTAAGGTTCCTACTGCAAACCTTAATAAGCACTCATATTTATTCTTAGTGTAAAACAAGGAGTTGTCATGAATAAGTAGTATGACCTAATGGTTAAGCAAATTATTCGGTGCTTCAGTTTAACCATGGAAAAGTTGTTTCTACCCATAATTATCTTACATGCTCTTATATCTTATACATTGCATGTGCGACGAAAATGCAATTTTCCTTTTGTTGATTTTTTCCCCTACTCATGATTTTTCATCCTATATGGTCAAGATGTTGTTTAGGTTTCTAATATATGACTAATCTTGGACATTTAATGTTATTTGTAGGAAAAATTATAAATGTCTCTTAAAAATTACGGTTATCATGCACTTACAAGCTCTTGGTTTCTTGGTACTAGATTCCTTGTTGTATAGCCAGGTACCTAGGTTGCTTAATTTTGTAATACATCAGTGGCAATGTTTACACATATGAATGGATAAATATTTATACATATGTCTATGTATTATTTTCAGTTACTCCTAAATGTTTTTGGATGTCGCATGTATTGGCGTTGTGGAATACAGATCTGGCAAGAAGTGGCTTCGAAATGTATGGTGAAGGTAACATTATCATTGTTACTATGTAGAAAATAAACCTGTATATATGAGACATATGATCTACATGTTTCTAATTTTGAAAGCACTTAAGCACTGGCATTTCTTTAAACTTGGCTCAGATGATATCACTTATAGAAGATGGTGTCGACCTTTGTGGTAATTTTCTTCTATATTTGCTTTCGATATTTTGATACTGAAGGTAATTATTGATGTCCTCGTCCTGTAGACTAGCGATGTTCATTTAATATTGATGTCCTCGTTACGTATAATTTGTAGACTAGCGATTAAGTACTTTCCCTATATGGTTTTGTTTATGACATATAAGTTATGCAAAATAAAAATTGGAAATGAGTGAACTGATGAACTATCATGTAGTTCAATGCATATAACATAGTTGTTTACATGAAAAGTGCATAAAAATCAACCAATTTTCCCTTCGTACAAGTTCGAGAAACTTCAAAATGCAAAATTTGAACTTAATTTGTTTGTAAAAATTGATTACATATTCAACTACAACCCATATACTAAATTCGTCAATCAATTCATACATTTAAATATTATTATTTTGATTTACTTATACAATATTATTAATATCTTTTAGATGTTGCATATTGCAGAATGTCAGCTGGTTCATCGAGACAAGTAGAAAGCACATAAGTAGATGCTACTTTGCTCCATAAAAAGTACTTAATAGCTCTAAATTCTTTAAAGTTGGATGTAAGCTTCTTAATTTTTAGTTGTAAGCTTCTTAGTTTGTTTATAGGTTGTGGTACGTTGAGCTATGTTGTGATACTTCTAAATTATTAAGTATTTTGATGATTGTTATTTTTAAATGGTTGTACGATGAAATTTGACATTTTGATTTATGAAATTATAATTTTCTCCAAATGAATTGTTATATTTTGCTATATATGCTTTCAGGCAATAAAATTGTTACATGTTGCTATACGAGTTTTGTGATATACTGGTGTAAACTGTGATTGTTAAATGCCTGTAAATTCAATAACAGTTATAAATGTTACAGGTTTTCACTTTGTAATGGTTATAAGAGCCACAATTTTTACATTCATCACGGTTATAAATGTTAGGGAAGTTTTATTTGTAACAGTTATAAGTGTTACAAATTTTATGGTTTATAACGGTTATAACCGTGACATTATCCATGACGAAAAATTACCACGCACATTGGGATAACGGTTATAACCGTGACAAAGTGAATTTGTCACACTTATTAGCGTTGCAATTGCCCTTTTTGGTGCTGTAAGAGAGAGTCCAAAGCAATACATCGACTATCTTCGAGCTTGGAAAGAAAACTGAACTAAGTGGTAACATTTCCTCCCTGTGAACCTGGGGGGGAAACGGAAGAAAAGAGGCGAAACAAAACTAGGTCAGATATAAGTCTGGTAAGTCCAGTGACTATTTAGCATGTAAACAAGAAAAAGGATTATGACATGAATAAACTGAATCTAGGAAAGCAACCTAGAAATAAGATAATAAGACTGAATATAAGACAATACCGTGATAACAAGGATAACAAGATAACATAAGATTATCACAAGATATGACAAGGCAAGATAAATTAAATGCGCTCCTACTCTTTCTCTTCTTCGCTATTACCTTATTATTCTGATTTCTAAATCTCTACACCACCTAACTAGTAATATATATAAAATGATAATATGATAACGTGATCCCAATCCCCGCAACTGTGGTAGCCTCCAGGTGTACATCTATTATGAGTATTCCACCTCAATCTGCCTACATGTATTAGATGTACCCTTACTACCCTATTGATCGGCTCCTTACTCGTATTAATTTTTCCTTGTGTCTGTGTCAATCAGCCCTCTCTTGCGTGTATATACCATGTGCTGGTCCCACCATAAGGATAACAAGATAACATATGATTATCACAAGATATGACAAGGCAAGATAAATTAAATGCGATCCTACTCTTTCTCTTCTTCTCTATTACCTTATTATTCTGATTTCTAAATCTCTACACCACCTATAACTAGTAATCTGTATAAAATGATAATATGATAACGTGATCCCAATCCCCGCAACTGTGGTAGCCTCCAGGTGTACATCTATTATGAGTATTCCACCTCAATCTGCCTACATGTATTAGATGTACCCTTACTACCCTATTGATCGGGTCCTTACTCGTATTAATTTTTCCTTGTGTCTGTGTCAATCAGCCCTCTCGTGCCCCACCCTGCCTAGTTCAGGGTACCATGATACATCTATGTGGGTTACTGCTGAAATGGGTCACCGTTACTAGGGTTTCCTACCGGTTAAGTTTGTGGGCCTATATTTACTAATATTACCCACCAACCCGATATGCGCTTAACCCTCCCTCTGATTCAAGCATGTTTATTTAATAGTTAAGTTTGTGGGCCTATATTTACTAATATTACCCACCAACCTGATATGTACTTAACCCTCCTACCGATTCAAGCATGTTTATTTAATGGTTAAGTGTTGCCTTCTTGTGTCAACATAACCCTACCACAAATCAAGTTATATTGGTTAAGTGTTGCCCTCTTGATTTAACTTAACCTTCCCACAAATCAAGTCATATTGGTTAAGTGTTGCCCTCTTGTTTTAACTTAACCTTACCACAAATCAAGTCATATTGGTTAAGTGTTGCCCTCTCGTTTTAACTTAACCTTACCACAAATCAAGTTATATTGGATAAGTGTTTCTTATTACTTAACCCTACCTATTCATCATGCTATACTGGTTAAGCGTTTCCTATTAACTTAACCCTAGTCATTCATGTTATATTGGTTAAGTGTTCCTATGAACTTAACCCTAGTCATTCATCTTGTTCATTAGCATTAATTGATTTGTTAATGCACCAACCTCTCACATTAGATATGTGTTTTTACGGTTACTTGATGTGCCATGTGGTTCCGGGCAGTTTTACACCACATCTCAATCTGACCTCGAGTTTTCCTTGGGCATGACGCACTAACCTCTCACATTAGATAGGTGTTGTTGTGGTTACTGGATGTGCCGGGCGGTTCCGGGCAGTTTTACACCACAACTCAATCTAAACTCGGGTTAGGCATGTTTGTCTTTTACTTGATTTACATATTTACTTTTCATATTTATACGTAAATTTTCCACAATTATTGCCATTCAAGCCATTCCCGATTTTTCCTCTAAATCATATTCAAGATTTTTGGTATATAAATTATACCACTTTTATGCCACTAATCTTTCATATATTTATGGGCCAAATTATGCCAATAATATAAATTAAAGATTTTTCCCAACGTTACCCCCGTCATAGGTTCGCAAAATTCACATAGAATGTTAGGCTTGTAACTTAGCCTAACTTATATACAAAAGGGAAATAAGGGAACGTATGCCATTCATACAACATAATAAGGATCTAACTAAACATGTGTCATATAAATTTTGGCATAAAACAATGAACTTGCATTTTTGGATCCAATCAACAGAAGTCTTAAGCATATGAAATTACCCAAATCCAACTAGGCATGTAAATGTAATCTTGCAATTTAGATCCAAATAAATATAAATCCTAAGCATATAGAATTTCACAAGTTCAACTAGGCATGTGAATGTAAACTTGCAATTTGGGTCCAACTAAATATGAATTTTAGGCATATATAATTACACAAGTTCAACTTAGGCATGTGAATGTAAACTTGCAATTTGGATCCAATAAACATGAATCTTAAACATATGGAATTACACAAGTTTAACAAGGCAAGTAAATATGAACTTTTTATTTTGGATCCAACAAACATGAATCTTAAGCATATGGTTTTACACAAGTTTAACAAGACATGTAAATATGAACTTTTTATTTTGGATCCAACAAACATGAATCTTAAGCATATGGTTTTACACAAGTTTAACAAGGCATGTAAATATGAACATTAATCTTGGATCCAATTTTCATAGATCTAAATGTAAATCCAAACATAATACATGTCTTGGCCTAATAATTTGCATGTAACATAACATGAGTTAATCACCAATTTATATGATTGGTTTACATCAACATAATAACCACATAGCCTAACAACTTGCATGCAACATAACATAAATAAATCACCAAACTTTACATAATACATGATTGGTTTAACACCAACATAATAACCACAATAATCTCATAAGCATATACGATAGAATCGTTACAAGAATAGGTATGAATCAGCATCATCATTATCTTACAACTAGGAATAACGCTAGTTTTCATTTTATTACAAATCATAACTTTTAATCGTTCACATCTAAATAATAATAGGACTTACAAAGAAAAGAAAGCCTTGTTTTATGGGACCTGTTTTATGAATTTGAAAAGCAATCCCTTGAAGAAGACTATCAATTTCTCTAAGTTAGTTTTGATTCGTACCTTTAACTTGTTTTCTAGTTGAAGAAGAAATGGTGGCTAGGCTAGAATGATCATGGACAACATGGTGGCTCCTTGGAATGAATTTGTGTGATTTAGGGTTTGAGGATAGGGTTGCTTTTATAGAAGTTTAATCTTATGTGAGCCGTTAGATCGTTCTAGGAGCAATCACAACCGTCCAGACTAGATAGACTTATCCAGAATTTCCACCTACGCCCTAGTGACTCAGCAATAGGTCAGAAAGGACTCAGCTACAAGTCAGAATCGTCTCAGTTTTGGATCTGGGCGAGGGGGGTAGGTCGACCCCCAGGTCGAACCCTAGGTCGACCCGTGGTCGACCTGGCCTGGGGTAGGTCGACCTGCCTTGGTATAGGTCGATCTTTAGGTCGACCTGTCTGGGTTATTTTACTATTTAATTTTCTGAATTTCTCTTGAATTTTCTGAAGGCCATAACTCCTTCATACGAAGTCCGATTTACGGAAACTTGGACTCTATTCCAAGAAAAATTCTGAGACGAGCGCAATGGCGTAACCCCTTTCCCTTAATTCTTCTTCTAAAAATTAAGTGTTCTTAAATTCTTTGATTTAAATATTCACCGAAAATACGGGGTGTTACATTCTCCCTTCCTTAAAGGATTTCGTCCCCAAAATCTCTAAGTTAAGAAGAATGCATATCATAACATCCAACATCCATCTACTCAATCATTCAATCACAGACGTCCATTATCCTTAAAAAGATTTCTAATGCTTTCTTGATCACATGCATAGTGTGTGTACATGTCGTTATCTAATGCAAAATCAGGCGGTTTACTGATTCAGTTGACCTCCTCAATGCGAATTATGTCAATGCCATGAGTCCATCATGTATGCCACTATTCTTAATCGTACTTTATAACTTCTACATGAGTGCACAATCATTCATACAAATGCAACATCCATATGATAACACATCAAATTTCAGTTCATATATATAAAAATTCACTCATGCATATGCAATATGAAAGTGATTGAGCCGATCTAGTGCCTAATGTGTGTATATGCATCCACGAGCAACCACTAGTAACCACTTGCAACCACCAATCATAACATGTTTCAAACACATGTTTACATCCATTGGCTTTTACCTAAGGATAAGGAATAGGATTGAGGAGATATACTTAAAAGGTAGATACAAGCATGCATAAACTTAAGGAAAGAGAGATCAAGGATGTGTTGCGCGTATCTAGTCTTCAGTCTTCTAAGTTGCATCTTCTTGAGCTTCACTCCACTATAACTTAACTAATTTAACTTCACGTTTGTGAAGCTTCTTGACCTCCATTTCCAAAACCCATTAGTAAAGATAGGACCTCGATCACTTACTATGCTAGAGGGTATCCAATGTGGTTGAACTATCTCTCCAAGATAAATAGTTGTGAGCCAAGATACCAAGTGTATATACTAAGATGATTAGAGGTCTCTCCTCAACTTAACTTATCCATAATGTCACAAATCTGAGGGTATAAAGCTAAGGGTTTCTATCTACTTTTTACCTCTCTTAAGGTCAGTCTTACTTTAGGGCGCCTAACACAACCATTTATTTCTCACGCAAACCATCCTAGTCGAACTCGACATCCCTCAAGTACAAGCCCCAAAGACCTAAACCAATATCAGACAAGCACCCAAGGAATACCTCCTCCGAATTTGGACGATTTATGTAAGATGATACTAGAAAAACAACCAAACAATTGAGCACTTAACCGACTTTGGCTATCCTCACCAATCTTGCTCCAAAAATATCGTTGATCGCATAACTGGCTTTGCATTGTCAACTAGACATATGCGGAAGTCTATCTCAAGTTTTAGGTGGAAAATCCCTAACCTAAACAAAAACATCTGCAGACTATCCTAACGGATCGCAAATCGTCGATAGATGCGTCAAGTGATTTTAGGTAGCTAAGCTAAACTGATCCCTTAGGAACGCACAAAATCTCGAGGGTATTCCCAAGGCAAGTAAAAAGTCTAACTACCCTCCTTTCACAAATAATAGCTAACCAATCCATGCCTAGAATCAACCCTTAGCCCACGAAACCAAAAATATAAGCATTACACTTAAACTCAATATTTAACATAGCTATTCTCAAATCCTTACAAACCAAAGATAAATGAGACGAACCACCAACCGGATTTGAGAAAATAATGGGATCTTCTATTATACTAGTACTAAGGTGCAGAGACTTAACTATGGAAGCAGATATAAACGAATGTGAAGCGTTAAAATAAAAAAGAGTATTAACAGGATGATCAAAAAGAAAAACTAAACTTTACTATCTTTCTCTCAGGTATGCTGGCGGTGGAAGCATGCACTTGTCGTCCTGAAAATCCTGTCCTTTGTCCTTATCCTTGTCCTCTGGGAAATCCTTGATAAGATGCCCTGCCTCACCATGCTGAAAACAACCACTTGTCTTTTACTCGTTATAATTAAATGACCCGTTATACCGTAGAAAAAATACTTCCTCTTGTTACGGGATCTATTATTTCCTCCGCCCTTCTTATATTCAAATCCATTGTTTGTGATTCTTCCCTTTTTGCCTCTTTCTCTTTACCTCCTTTGTGAACCATGTTGACAAGCCTTTCGAAACCATGTTGACAAGCCTTTCGAACGTTGCCTCCATCGCATGGGAAACCCTACAAAGCTTGGAAGAGAATTAGCCGTAGGTGAAACTACTACAACTATGGATGGAGGTTGGGCACTTCTTCGCCCTTTGACAAGTGTCGTAGTCTTATCGAGCCTACGGAACCATGCCGCGATGAGGTTACCTCCCAGAAAGCCAGAAGTTCCGGAGACTCAGGAAAGAAAGAAACAAGGATTCAAACAGAGGATCAAAAGATAATGCATATGGCTTTGGGGAAAATGCCTTTAAAACAAAACTTTTCTTTTGAAAATGCTTCTTTTAAAACCGTTTAGAAAATAATTTTTCAAATCTTTTATCTGATCCGGTAACCTTCAGCTCTGATACCAAGTGAAACACCCCACCTCCGTTAAGGTCACTCACAAAGGGAATGCCTTAACCTCGGTCGAGCATTTTAGGTAAAAGATGCAGATAAATTACAAGACAGACAAATAAAGCAACGAAAAATAAAGTCATTTTATAAACAATGTGGTTCAGTCAAGTATTTCAATAGTTGTCTCAATCATACTTAAAAGTAATACATAGAACTTCTGTCTTGATTTAAAAATTCCAAATATAAAAGAAGCATAAACATAACAATGATATTTCCCATGAACCAGCAATAGCAGTGGAAGAGAGAGTCCAAAGCAATACATCGACTATCTTCGAGCTTGGAAAGAAAACTGTAACACCCGTATTTTCTGAGAATATTAAAATAACAAATTAAAAATGATTTATTTGAAAAAGAGGAATGAGAAAAGAATGATGTTTAGCATTGTTCTGAGGTTTGTAAGAAAAAGACTTAGTAGCTCATTTGGTTAGAACATGTGACTTGCATACAAAAGGTACAGAGTTCGAACCCCGCCAGCGCCTATTTTTGTTTTAAGGGAATGGCTAAAAAGTGGCTTAGTGTGAACGCAGTTCAAAAAGTGGTTTAGTGTGAAAATGGTTAATTATGAAGAAGTTATTAAGCCATGAAGTTTGTATGCATATGAGAGACATATATATATATAGATATATAAAAAATTAAATAAATAAGTATTCAAAAAAGTTCAAAACAACGAATCAAGAGGGGGAATAGCCGAATGAACCATTTTTGGAGTCGACCCGAGCTCCGCTGGGTCGACTAGAGGTCAATCCAGGGTGTTTGACTGCCAACCCGTGGCCCGATTCGCCCTAAGGGCTGATATGGCATCTGAGTGGTCCAGATCAGTTCTAGGGTTAATCCTAAGGCCTAAATAACTTCCTACACCTATATATACACCCTAAGACCTAACCCTAATTCATAAATATTATCTATGACACCACTATGCTGTCAAATTCTCTCTTAAACCCTAGCCACCGCCTCTAAATCAAATCTCAAGTGTTCAACTTCAACTCAAATTAAAGATTAGAGCTTCTACAACAATTCAAGAAGAAAAATCAGCAACACCGCAACGTTTCTACACCAATTTCAGTGCATAATTCTATTCTTTAACCACGAAAGGTGGGTACAGTGATTTTCACAATATAATGGGATTAAAAGTAACATGATGAAGTTGTAAAGAGGATTCATATGTATGTATGTAATTTAAATCTCATCCAAGTCTTCACCTTTTTTATTCATGCCATCATATGCCTATGTTTCTATGTAAAGTTCATACCTTTATCAGTTTATTCATGTTGAATCTGTCATTATGCCTCTATGCCAGTTTACATTCCCCTTTATTTCATGATGTCGTGTTAATTCCAATTTTCTGTGATTTGATTCTCTCTTCTTATCCCTATTCCTTTTATTTTTGGATCTAGGCTACCTTCGAGCCTATATTAAAAATACGCGCGAATGCAAATACGTGGGAACGATGGGAATATGTGAAATATGGAAAATTGGATATTTTGGATAATATGTGAAATTGGCATATTTGGGTATGAATTACATGGAATTGATGAAATTGCCTATAATTGTGAATTTGTAACTGAGGCTAATTAATATGTAATTAGTGACAATTTGGAATAGGCAATATTATAAACATGATTATATGTTTAATTGGATATACATGACATGAAAATTGGGTATGGGTAAATACAATTATTAATAAACCTTTGACATGAGGTTAGGCGCAATTGTGGCGTAAGACTGCCCGGAACCGCCCGGCAAATCCAGCTGCCATAATTGGACATCTAATGTGAGAGGTCAAATGAACGAATTGTAGGCGCAACGGTTAATGACACGAGGTTAGACCCGATTTGTGGCGTAAGACTGCCCGGAACCGCCCGGCAAATCCAGCGGCCACAAAGCATTCGGTCTAATGTGGGAGGTCATGCACCGTTCGTCATAAGCAATGAATTAAAGAATACTAACCATAACAAGACATGGGTATGGTTAGAGGGTTATGTGGGTTTACATGTAAATATGGACTTAACCGGTATAAGATAAGACATGTAAATTATGACATGTAAGTATGGACTTAACCATAGCATGTCTAAGACATGGACGTTTAAATTAAAATGGTTAAGTGGGAGAAAAAACCTAGTGGGGCCCAAGCATAGGTGGGAGGCTTGTGTCGGATGGGGGACCCGTTTCAACCAGTAACCCGTTTGAGTATCTAATTGGGCCCGATACTAGGTCGGGGTTGGGGCACACTACCTGGACTTGAATGTAAGAGGTCAAAACGTGAATAGCGGTGGAAACGCGAGTCCAATGGGTTTGTGTGCGTGCATGGGTCCGGGCTAGTAGGTAAGACGTTGTTGCATCATGTAGGTATGGACGTACATTTTATGTTGGTATCGGGGTTGCCACTTTGGGGAGTGATACACCCCACTGTGGGGCCAGCATGGGTGCCTATGGGGTTTAGGGAGCTGATCGAATGGGTAGGGTAAGTGTACCTTAGCGGTGGTAGGAGCAAGCCGGCACCTACGATAGCAGCTAGGTACAAGTAACTACCAAGTTTGTCATATGGGTACAGTTAGTGGGAAGGGATCGACCTTTAGTAAATAGAGACTAGTAGATGTGCAGTGTAATTAAGTAATGTGATGTAACTTAGCAAAAGTGCGGTGTAACGAAATACATGTTGGTTGAGTTGGATAGTCCTTTGGGTGCTAGTCTGATGTTGACTTCGGTCTTCGGGGATAGTACTTGGAGGGTTGTTCGCTTAGCCAAGGTGTAGGATTGTCTTAGTACTTAGGAACGGAATTATCTTGTCCATCCTTTTTATCTACCTTATCTATGTTACAGCCATATCATGATGCCTATTTATGTCTTGGTCATTTACCTTATCTATTATTTGTTAAAATTGCTGGACTTGCCAGACTTTACGTCTGACCCGTTTTGTTTCCACCTCTTTTCTTTCCTTTCCCCCCAGGTTTGCAAGGAGGGAATATTACAACAGAGTTCCGATTTCTTTCAGTTGCTTGAAAAGAGTAGATGTATCGCTTTGGACTCTCTCATCTTTATGGCTTTGCTTATGCTCAGTGGGGATTTATGCATTTTTGTTATTTAAGTATTTGCTTCTTTATGTACTTTGAAGTTTTTGGAAAAGACAATTGATCATGTTGTTATGGTTTTTGGAGACTACTTATGTAAGCTTGTTTTGAAGTTATGATGCTATGAAATAAGTTTTATCTTCCGCTGTGTTTTATTTATTAATTCTTGTAATTTATCTGTTCTATACTACTATAACGCTTCATGACATTAATGCATTCCTTTGTGAGTGACATTAATGGCGATGGGGTGTTACACGTGGTATCAGAGCTATGGTTATAAGAACAGATAAAAAGTTTTGAAAAGTATTATTTTCATAGAAAGTATTTTCAAAAACTTGTTTTAAAGAAGCTAGTTTTAAGGAAAGTTTACTTTAAAGAGCATAATCCCCGCAAGCCATACATCTCTCTTTCGCTTCCCTTGTTTTGAAACTCTTTCTTTTTCTTTTCAGCATGTCTGGAGCATCTGAGATATCAGAGGGTGTTCATGTACCCGGTTGGTTTCGTCAATATCTCGAGGCTAGGGTCGCTGCCGTGGGTCCGACCGACGTTCCTCCTCCTCCCCCCCAGCTCCAGTCATTCCTCCGCGTGGAGATGCTTTCTCCAAGATATGTAAAGACTTTTGTTCGATGGGTGAAAAACCTTTTAGTGGGTCTGAAACGTTCTTTGAAGCTAGAAATTGGTTGAAAGAAGTGGAGGATCTGTTTGGCATTTTCGATTTGGATGATTGTAAGAAGGTCCAATTGGCTGCTTGGTTAATGAAGGACGAAGCTTCGTTTTGGTGGGAGGTTACTAATGGAAAGCGTGCGGTAGAGACGTGGGCATATTTTAGGGGAAGGTTTGAGTTGAAATTCCTTTCTCAAGCCGAGGAGAGTATGTACATGGAGAGGTTCTTGACATTGAAGCAGAAAAACTTGACCGTGAAGGAGTATGTGACCGAATTTAATAAGTTGGCGAGATTTGCGCTAGAGTTGGTGAATACGCCTCATAAGAAGGCCTTGAGGTTTGCAAAGGGCCTAAATGATTCGCTTCACAGTTTGGCTATGTCCCACATTCCAATGGGGGCTACGTATGAAAAGCTTGTTGATATGGCATACATGCATGAAGAAAAGAAGGGTGTAAGTACTTTTAGGCCACAAGATAAGAAGGAGGATCCAAAGAAAGCCCAACAACAAAAGAAAGGTGGTAAAGAAAAGAGGAAGTGTCACAACTGTGAGATACACGGCCATTTGAAGAAAGACTGTGGGAAGAAGAAGAAGTTCGCTTGTTATCATTGTGGTGATCCAGGTCATGTTGTCAAGGACTGTCCTAAGAAGCAAGGGAAGAGGGCAGGTTCTACTTCGGGAGGGCAGGTTCATGCTCTCATGGCTGCTAGGCAGGAAGAAGGTAGAAAACTTTCTGTCGAAAGTTTGTTTTTCTTGTTTGATCATCCTGTCCGTACTTTATTCGATTCTGGCGCATCACATTCGTTTATCTCTACATCATTAGTTGAAACACTGCACTTAAATACTAGTCTCGTTGTGGATCCCATTATAGTCTCATATCCATGGGTTGTAGAGATTTGAGATTGATTATCTCAGGCGTTGGTTTTGAATGTAATGCTTTTGTGTTTGGTTTCATGGGCTATGGGTTGATTCTAGGGATGGATTGGCTAGCCAGACATGGTGCCATCCTAGATTGTGAACGAAGGGTAGTAAATTTTTGACTCGTAGTGGAAAGACCCTTGATATTTCTTATGACCCTAGAGGATCGGTGATGCTTGGTTATCTTGAGTCACTTGACACATCCAATGATGATTTACATTCTGTTCGTATAGTCCATGAATATGTTGATGTCTTCGACGAGGTGAGGGGTCTATCCCCAAAATGTGAGATAGACTTTCGTATTTATCTTGTAGACAATGCAAAACCCGTATCTCTGCCAGTACGCCACATGGCTCCTCGTGAGAGGAGGGAACTCAATAAGCAAGTAGGGGAGTTGCTTGAGAAGGGGTTCATAAGACGTAGTATATCGGAGTGGGGTTCTCCAGTAGTATTTTCCACGAAGGCGGATGGGTCCCGTAGACTTTGTGTGGACTATAGAGAACTTAATAAGTTTACTAAGAAGAATAGGCACCCATTGCCGAGGATTGACTATCTCTTCGATTAGTTAGTTGGCGCCTCAGTGTTTTCGCAGTTGGACTTAGCCACTGGTTTCCATCAATTGAGAGTGGCTGAGGATAGCATAGAAAAGACTGCCTTTAGGACTCCGGACGGTTTCTATGAGTGGCTTGTGATGCCCTTCGGTTTGACAAACGCCCCCGCATACTTTGTTGACTTGATGAGTAGGGTGTTTAGGGAGTACCTTAATAAATTCGTGGTGGTCTTGGTGGATGACATCTTGATCTTTTCTAAGAACGAGGAAGAGCATGCCCTACATCTTAGGGAATTATTGGAGATCCTTCGAGCGCATAACCTTAAAGCTAAATTTTCTAAATGTCACTTTTGGAGGAAGGAAGTGCGATTCTTAGGGCATGTGGTTTCCAAAGAAGGGATAGCTGTGGATCCCGCGAAGGTGGTGGCCATCCAAGATTGGAAGGTCCCTAAAAATGCTACCGAGGTGAGGATTTTCTTGGGGTTGGCTGGCTACTATAGGAAGTTTATCAAGGACTTCGCAAAGATATCAACCCCATTGACACGCTTGACGAAGAAAAACCTAGTTTTCACATGGGACGTAGATTGTGATGATGCGTTCCAACATTTAAAGAGAGCTTTGACCACAGCCCCAGTCTTAGTGTTGCCAGATGGGAGTAAGCCATTTACCGTTTATACCGATGCTTGTGGGACAGGACTAGGCGCAGTCTTAATGCAAGAGGCGAGGGTAGTAGCCTATGGAGGAAGGCAGTTGAGAGTGCATGAGAGAAATTACCCTACACATGACCTAGAGTTGGCCGCTATTGTTTTCGCGCTTAAGTCTTGGCTCCATTATCTTCTTGGCGAGAAATTCGAATTATTTACAGACCACAAATCGCTAAAATACTTGTTCTTAGAAGGACTTGAACTTAAGGCAGCAAAGGTGGATGGAATTCTTAGCGTCCTACGATTTCGAGATAGCATATACCCCTGGCAAGGGTAACGTGGTGGCAGACGCCTTACGTAGGAAAAGGTTGTCCTTGAGTCCGTTGTTTGTTGAGCGGCGAAGCTTAGAGTTTATCTCTATTTTTGACTTTAGACCTTCCATTGACTTTGTACCCGGTTTGCTAGCATCCTTAGAGGTCAGACCTACGCTTTTAGGACGGATTGGTGAGGCACAACGAGATGACCCACAGTTGGTTGAGTTAGTAGAGAAGCTCATAAGGGGGGAGTCATCGAGCCATCTCAGTAGGTATACCGTAGATGATAAAGGTTGGTTACGTAGGGACGGTAGACTTTGTGTACCACGAGACGAGAACTTGAGGAAGACCATTCTTGATGATGCACATCGTTTGAAGAAGACCATTCATCCCGGCGGGGACAAGATGTACATGGACATGAGACAAGTTTACTTTTGGGCCGGTATGAAGAGGGATGTGGCCGAGTTTGTCGCTAGATTCTTGGTGTTCCAACAGGTAAAAGCAGAGCAAAAGAAGCCCGGTGGGTTGCTTCACCCATTGGAGGTCCCACAATGGAAGTGGGAGTGTCTCGATGGACTTTGTTGATGGGTTACCAAGATCAAGGAAGGGTAATACGGGGATTTGGGTCGTGGTAGATAGACTTACTAAGAGCGCCCATTTCATTCCCGTGAAGAGTAAGAGGACTGCTCCATGGTTAGCCTCCATATACATTCGAGAGATAGTTCGTTTGCACGGTGTTCCTTCTAGCATAGTGAGCGATCACGATCCTATCTTTACTAGCGAGTTTTGGAAGAGCTTGCTTAGAGAGGTGCAAATAGAGCGTGATGCGACAATTCGATGAGCTCCTACATCCATTCTTGGGTCGGAGATTAAGAAGTTGAGGAATCGAAAGGTCAAGCTAGTCAAAGTGCAATGGGGATATGATGAGAGCGATGCTACTTGGGAGATGGAAGAGAAGATGCGTTCATTGTACCCTTTTCTTTTCGAGGGTATGTCTTTTAATTTCTCCTTTATCTTGTACTTGTTCTATCTTTAGTATGTCCTCTCACTAGTATCTATGACCTTTAGATAGGGTAGTCTTATGGTTGAAACATGTGTTTGAGACATGTTATGTATGGTGGATGCATGTGGATGCAAGTGTTGCTAGTGGTTGCTCGTGGATGCATATACACACAGTTTAGGCACTAGATCGGCTCAGTCACTTTCATATTGCATATAAATGGATGTATTTAGTAAAATGAATGTACGTTGAATGTGTGTATCATATGGATGTTGCATTTAAATGAATGGTTGTGCACACATGTAGTAATGATATGTACCGGGTTCTTTGCATACATGATGGATACATGACACTATCATTATTTGCATTAACGAGGTCGACTGAATCAGTGGACCGCCTGATTTTGCATTAGTATACGGACATATACACACACTATGCATATGTACATGAAAAGCATTAGAAATCTTTTAAGGACCATGGTTGCTAGTGGTTGATGGTTGAGTAGATGGATGATTGGATGGTAGGATACGTTCTTCTTGACTTAGAGATTTCGAGGACGAAATCCTTTAAGTAGGAGAGAATGTAACACCCCGTATTTTTCTAAGAATATTAAAATAACAAATTAAAGAATAATTTATTTGAAAAAGAGGAATGAGAAAAGAATGATGTTTAGCATTGTTCTAAGGTTTGTAAGCAAAAGACTTAGTAGCTCATTTGGTTAGAACATGTGACTTGCATACAAAAGGTACAGAGTTCGATCCCCGCCAGCGCCATATTTTTGTTTTAGGGGAATGACTAAAAAGTGGCTTAGTGTGAACGCAGTTCAAAAAGTGGTTTAGTGTGAAAATGGTTAATTATGAAGAAGTTATTAAGCCACGAAGTTTGTATGCATATGAGAGAAATATATATATAGATATATATAAAAATTAAATAAATAAATATTCAAAAAAAGTTCAAAACAGCGAATCAGGAGGGGGAATAGCCGAATCGCACCATTTTTGGAGTCGACCCAAGCCCCGCTGGGTCGACTAGAGGTCAATCCAGGGTGTTTGACTGCCAACCCGTGGCCCGATTCGCCCTAAGGGCTGATATGGCATCTGAGTGGTCCAGATCAGTTCTAGGGTTAATCCTAAGGCCTAAATGACTTCCTACACCTATATATACACCCTAAGACCTAACCCTAATTCATAAATACTATCTATGACACCATTATGCTGTCAAATTGTCTCTTAAACCCTAGCCGCCGCCTCTAAATCAAATCTCAAATGTTCAACTTCAACTCAAATTAAAGATTAGAGCTTCTACAACAATTCAAGAAGATAAATCAGCAACACTGCAACGTTTCTACACCAATTTTAGTGCATAATTCTATTCTTTAACCACGAAAGGTGAGTACGGTGATTTTCACAATATAATGGGATTAAAAGTAACATGATGAAGTTGTAAAGAGGATTCATATGTATGTATGTAATTTAAATCTCATCCAAGTCTTCACCTTTTTTATTCATGCCATCATATGCCTATGTTTCTATGTAAAGTTCATACCTTTATCAGTTTATTCATGTTGAATCTGTCATTATGCCTCTATGCCAGTTTACATTCCCCTTTATTTCATGATGTCGTGTTAATTCCAATTTTCTGTGATTTGATTCTCTCTTCTTATCCCTATTCCTTTTATTTTTGGATCTAGGCTACCTTCGAGCCTATATTAAAAATACGCGCGAATGCAAATACGTGGGAACGATGGGAATATGTGAAATATGGAAAATTGGATATTATTGGATAATTGGATAATATGTGAAATTGGCATATTTGGGTATGAATTACACGGAATTGATGAAATTGCCTATAATTGTAAATTTGTAATTGAGGCTAATTAAAACGTAATTAGTGACAATTTGGAATAGGAAATATTATAAACATGATTATATGTTTAATTGGATATACATGACATGACAATTGGGTATGGGTGAAATACGATTATTAATAAACCTTTGACATGAGGTTAGGCGCAATTGTGGCGTAAGACTGCCCGGAACCGCCCGACAAATCCATCTGCCACAATTGGACATCTAATGTGAGAGGTCAAAGGAATGAATTGTAGGCGCAATGGTTAGTGACACGAGGTTAGACCCGGTTTGTGGCGTAAGACTGCCCGGAATCGCACAACAAATCCAGCGGCCACAAAGCATTCGGTCTAATGTGGGAGGTCATGCACCGTTCATCGTAAGGAATGAATTAAGGAATATTAACCATAATAAGCATGGGTATGGTTAGAGGGTTAAGTGGGGTGACATGTAAATTATGACATGTAAATGTGGACTTAATCGGTATAAGATAAGACATGTAAATTATGACATGTAAGTATGGACTTAACCATAGCATGTGTTAGACATGGACATTTAAATTAAAATGGTTAAGTGGGAGAAAAACCTAGTGGGGACCAAGCATAGGTGGGAGGCTTGTGTCGGATGAGGGACCCGTTTCAACGAGTAACCCATTTGAGTATCTAATTGGGCCCGGTACTAGGTTGGGGTTGGGCACGCTTACTGGACTTGAATGTAAGAGGTCAAAACGTGAATAGCGGTGGCAACGTGAGTCCAACGGGTTCATGTGCATGCATGGGTCCGGGCCGGTAGGTAAGACGTTATTGCATCGTGTAGGTATGGCCGTGCATTTTATGTTGGTATCGGGGTTGCCACTTTGGGGAGTGATACACCCCACCGTGGGGCCAGCACGGGTGCCTACGGGTTTTAGGGAGCCGATCAAATGGCTAGGGTAAGGGTACCTTAGCGGTGGCAGGGGAAGCCGGCACCTACAATAGCAGCTAGGTACAAGTAACTACCAAGTTTGTCATGTGGGTACAGTTAGTGGGAAGGGATCAACCTTTAGTGAATAGAGACCAGTAGATGTGCAGTGTAATTAAGTAATGTGGTGTAACTTAGCAAAAGTGCGGTGTAACGAAATACATGTTGGTTGAGTTGGGTGCTAGTCTGATGTTGACTTCGTTCTTCGGGGATAGTACTTGGGGGGTTGTTCGCTTAGCCAAGGTGTAGGATTTTCTTAGTACTTAGGAACGGAATCATCTTGTCCATCCTTTTTATATACCTTATCTATGTTACAGCCATATCATGATGCCTATTTATGTCTTGATCATTTACCTTACCTATTATTTGTTAAAATTACTGGACTCGCCAGACTTTATGTCTGACCCGTTTTGTTTCCACCTCTTTTCTTTCCTTCCCCCCCTCAGGTTTGCAAGGAGGGAATACTATAGCTTAGTGTCGATTTCTTTCAGTTGCTTGAAAAGAGTAGATGTATCGCTTTAGACTCTCTCATCTTTATGGCTTTGCTTATGCTCAGTGGGGATTTATGCATTTATGTTATTTAAGTATTTGCTTCTTTATGTACTTTGAAGTTTTTGGAAAAGACAATTGATCCTGTTGTAATAGTTTTTGGAGACTACTTATGTAAGCATGTTTTGAAGTTATGATGCTATGAAATAAGTTTTATCTTCCACTGTGTTTTATTTATTTATTCTTGTAATTTATCTGTTCTATACTACTATAACGCTTCATGACATTAATGCATTCCCTTTGTGAGTGACATTAATGGCCATGGGGTGTTAACAAAACTGAGCTAAGTGGTAACATTTCCTCCCTGTGAACCTGAGGGGGAAATGGAAGAAAAGTGGCGAAACAAAACTAGGTCAGACATAAGTCTGGTAAGTCCAGTAGCTATTTAGCATGTAAACAAGAAAAAGGATTATGATATGAATAAACTGAACCTAGGACAGCACCCTAGAAATAAGAAAATAAGACTGAATACAAGACAATACCGTGATAACAAGGATAACAAGATAACATAAGATTAGCATAAGATATGACAAGGCAAGATAAACTAAATGCGCTTCTACTCTTTCTCTTCTTCGCTACTACCTTATTATTCTGATTTCTATATCTCTACACCACCTAACTAGTGTCCCAACTAGTAATTTGTATAAAATGATAATATGATAACGTGATCCCAATCCCCGTAATTGTGGTAGCCTTCAGGTGTACATCTATTATGAGGATTCCACCTCAATCCGCCTACATGTATTAGATGTACCCTTACTACCCTATCGATCGGCTCCTTACTCGTATTAATTTTTCCTTGTGTCTGTGTCAATCGGCCCTCTCTTGCGTATAGATACCCTGTACTACCTTATGATAGCAACCCGACATGATTCAAGATGCACAGTGTATAACCACTGGTACCCAGTGCCTGGTTTTTCCCACTCCGGAGTACGTGCACGCCCGTAAACCATCGGAACCTACACTGACGTAACCCCTGCCGCTGTTTTGACTTCTTATAATCAGCCCAGAAATCGTGCCCCACCCTGCCTAGTTCACGGTACGTTGATACATCTATGTGGGTTACTGCTGAAATGGGTCCCCGTTACTAGGGTTTCCTACTGGTTAAGTTTGTGGGCCTATATTTACTAATATTACCTACCGACCCGATATGTACTTAACCCTCCCTCTGATTCAAGAATGTTTATTTAATGGTTAAGTTTGTGGGCCTATATTTACTAATATTAGCCACCAACCCGATATGTTCTCAACCCTCCTATCGATTCAAACATGTTTATTTAATAGTTAAGTGTTGCCTTCTTGTGTCAACTTAACCCTACCACAAATCAAGTTATATTGGTTAAGTGTTGCCCTCTTGATTTAACTTAACCTTACCACAAATCAAGTCATATTGGTTAAGTGTTGCCCTCTTGTTTTAACTTAACCTTACCACAAATCAAGTCATATTGGTTAAGTGTTTCCCTCCCGTTTTAACTTAACCTTACCACAAATCATGTTATATTGGTTAAGTGTTTCTTATTACTTAACCTACCCATTCATCATGCTATACTGGTTAAGCATTTCCTATTAATTTAACCCTAGTCATTCATGTTATATTGGTTAAGTGTTCCTATGAACTTAACCCTAGTCATTAATCTTGTTCATTAGCATTAATTGATTTATTAATGCACCAACCTCTCACATTAGATATGCGTTGTTGCGGTTACTGGATGTGCCGGGCGGTTCTGGGCAGTTTTACACCACAACTCAATCAAACCTCGGTTTTTCCTTGGGCATGATGCACTAACCTCTCACATTAGATAGGTGTTGTTATGGCTACTGGATGTGCCAGGCAGTTCTGGGCAATTTTACACCACAACTCAATCTAACCTCGGGTTAGGCGTGTTCGTCTTTTACTTAATTTACATATTTATATGTAAATTTTCCACACTTATTGCCATTCAAGCCATTCCCGATTTTTCCTCTAAATCATATTCAAGATTTTTGGTATATAAATTATACCATTTTTACGCCACTAATCATTCATATATTTATGGGCCAAATTATGCCAATAATATAAACTAAAGATTTTTCCCAACGTTACCCCCGCCATACGTTCGCAAAATTCACATAGAATGTTAGGCTCGTAACTTAGCCTAACTTATATACAAAAGGGAAAGAAGGGAACATGTTCCATTCATACAACATAATAAGGATCTAACTAAACATGTTTCATATAAACTTTGGCATAAAACAATGAACTTGCATTTTTGGATCCAATCAACATAAGTCTTAAGCATATGAAATACCCAAATCCAACTAGGCATGTAAATGTAATCTTGCAATTTAGATCAAATAAATATAAATCTTAAGCATATAGAATTTCACAAGTTCAACTAGGCATGTGAATGTAAATTTGCAATTTGGGTCCAACTAAATATGAATTTTAGGCATATATAATTACACAAGTTCAACTTAGGCATGTGAATGTAAACTTGCAATTTGGATCCAATAAACATGAATCTTAAACATATGGAATTACACAAGTTTAACAAGGTATATAAATATGAACTTTTTATTTTGGATCCAACAAACATGAATCTTAAGCATACGGTTTTACACAAGTTTAACAAGGCATGTAAATATGAACTTTTTATTTTGGATCCAACAAACAAGAATCTTAATCATATGGTTCTACACAAGTTTAACAAGGCATGTAAATATGAACTTTACTCTTGGATCCAATTTTCATAGATCTAAATGTAAATCCAAACATAATACATGTCTTGGCCTAATAATTTGCATGTAACATAACATGAATGAATCACCAATTTTACATGATTGGTTTACATCAACATAATAAAACCATAGCCTAACAACTTGCATGTAACATAACATGAATAAATCACTAAACTTTACATAACACATGATTGGTTTAACACAAACATAATAACCACAATAATCTCATAAGCATATATGATAAGATCGTTACAAGAATAGGCATGAATCAGCATCATCATTATCTTACAAATAGGAATAACGCTAGTTTTCATTTTATTACAAATCATAACTTTTAATCGTTCACATCTAAATAATAATAGGACTTACAAAGAAAAGAAAGTCTTGTTTTATGGGATCTGTTTTCTGAATTTGAAAAGCAATCCCTTGAAGAAGACTATCAATTTCTCTAAGTTAGTTTTGATTCGTAGCTTTAACTTGTTTTCTAATTGAAGAAGAAATGGTGGCTAAGCTAGAACGATCATGGATAGCATGGTGGCTCCTTCGAATGAATTTGTGTGATTTAGGGTTTGAGGATTAGGGTTGCTTTTATAGAAGTTTAATCTTATGTGAGCTATTAGATCATTCTAGGAGCAATCACAACTGTCCAGACGAGATAGAGTTATCCAGAATTGCCACCTATGCCCTAATGACTCAGCAATAGGTCAGAAAGGACTCAGCAACAAGTCAGAATCGTCTCAGTTTTGGATCTGGGCAAGGGAGGTAGGTCGACCCCCAGGTCGACCCCTGGTCGACCTGGCCTGGGGTAGGTTGACCCCCAGGTCGACCTGCCTTGGTATAGGTCGACCTCTAAGTCGACCTGTCTGGGTTATTTTACTACTTAATTTTCTGAATTTCTCTTGAATCTTCCGAAGGCCATAACTCCTTCATAAGGAGTCCGATTTATGAAAACTTGGACTCTATTCCAAGCAGAATTCCGAGACGAACGCAATGGTGTAACCCGTTTACCTTAATTCTTCTTCTAAAAACTAAGTGTTCTTAAATTCTTTGATTTAAATATTCACCGAAAATACGGGGTGTTACAAAAATAAGGGTGGAGGGATGTTGTTTTTATAAGTTGGAGGGAAAACAAGCGTTGAAGTTTTGCTGTTGGCATCGGATTTACGTCCAACGCGTCAAACACCAAAGCTACAATTCCAACCGTTAAGCTCGACTGGGCAAAGTTGTAGCTCCCACACTGGATGCACCTGACGCGTCAGACGCGTCAAACGCAGACACGAACTTAGACTGCCTAGTTGAAAAATCAAACGCTACCTAAATAGAGTGAAGCCCACTTTCTACTCATTCCCTTTTTAGGGTAAAGCGCTTCTTTTATCAACGGCTCAATTATCCGCCATTTTCTTCGCTATCTAATTCGACTTACAGACAAACTTCCTTGGTTAAACAAGAGATAGCCAGCATGGGCGGAAAGATAGTCACAAGGGTGAAAAGGTTAGTTTACCCCCAATTTTATTTATTAGATATGATTCCGATTTGTAATATCCAATGGCCGTTGCAGTATGATTTGATTCAATTTTTTATTGCTCATCGGTTGGACTAAGCAAATTTTAGAGTAAATTTGTAAATATTGCTAGTATGGGTCTATTAGATTCACCAAATATGATGATTGTAACACTGAATCAGTTCTAAATATCAAGGCGAAATAATTTATCATTTACATGTTTCATGAGAAAATCCATAATTCTAACAATGAATAATATGTTCCTAAGTTTTGATTTTATTTGCAATTTCTCTTTCTTGGATCGTGATAGTTTTTGTTTTGGGAAAAACTTGATTTTATGTTGGTTTAGAAAACTATTCATTAGTATATTAATTTTTCATTTGTGTCATAGAATTTATAAATGATCCTAGCGGCGCTTCCTTGAAAGCTAGCAAATTATCTTCTTTTTATGCTATTCTGTTAAATTTAATAGTAGTCTAGATTAACTTGGGCATTGTTATTGACACTCCAAATATTGTTAAGAGGAAGCCAATTTTTATTTTTTTTCAAAAATTGTTAAGGGGAGTACCAATGAGGAAAGTAGCCCCTTAACAAATAAAGCTAATTTTACCTTATTACTTATTTAGCCCCTTAACAAATAAAGGTAGTTTTACCATAACAAATATTGCAAGGGCCGCAGTAATTTTTTTCTTGATTTGCATGTATTGATTTTTTAAATCCTAAAGGATAAACGTTTTCGGAGGAATAAGATTGAACTATTTATTTTGGTCGACATAAATATGTCGAATTTTATAATTACGGAGGCAATGCACCAAAATGATTATTAATTTTCGACATATCACTGTCGAATACATATATAATTGATTACATGCTGCATTCGGTGCAATGGTGATGAATTGCTTGTTTTAATTCAATTTCCCTTGCCAAATAAGTTTTTTAAATCTAATTTGAAGAAGCAATATGGGAATATTGAGTAGTGTGAAATAATATGTTTGTGTAGCCTCTTAACAAATTTTCAAAAAGTGGAGTGTTTTTAAAAACTGTTCCCCCCTTAACAATAGTTGGAGTGTCAATAACAATACCCACTAACTTACGTGAATATCTCTTACATTTGGTAAGAAGAAATAAGGATATATTCTAAAAAATAGCAGAAATGTCATTAATCTGGAAAAACCTTTGTGCCGTCAGCAAATTTGTAAAGTATAACCTCTAGTGGTAATAGAAATGCTACACTTTCTATTGTTCCAGTAATCATTTCTAACCACCCCCCTTACCCTAACATATTTCAACTTCTAAATTTTGTATTTCATGGAATTTTAATGAAATAAAAATCGACTTTACAAGCATATGTAAAAACTTTTTTTTTGCTTAGAAAATTTTGAAAGAATAGTTGATACTCGGCATTCATTTTGAAGCAATATTCGTGTTTTTATAGTTACTCTACTCATCAAAGTATGCAGGTTATATTTTTAATACACTGCAAAATTTTAGTCTCTTATTCAACATTTATTTGATCCCATAAATTGTAGAATTTGGTTATATTCAATAATTCTAGTCTCTTATTCAACATTTATTTGATCCTCTAAATTGTAGAATTTGGTTATATTCAATAGAAGGAAAAGAAGTATGGAGTGCAATTGTTACCGTTGGCATATCGATACAAAATAGATTGGTAATAAAATGTTTTGAAATTGAAATTGATGGACGGTTAAAAGAAATTATGTATTGGATGTTTTATAAATTCTAAAGCTTTGTGGTGCATCGAGGCTATATCAAACAAGTTCAAATTTTCTATCCAACGATTTTAGCAGCTAATAAATCTTATGGGTGGAGTTTTGTTCGGAAGTATGATCTGAGACGGAGATTAAGATCTTGTAGTTTCTTCAAGAGATATATCCAATTTGTTTTTAAATATCTTTTCATCATACATATTGATAATAATCTTAATTTATTCTATATGTTATTTTTTGATCAATTATGGATCTTGGCTCTTTATATTATTTCCTGTGGATTAATAATTGTGTACGGAACACAAAGATATAAATATATGACTAATTTTTACATCAAATAAGGCCAATTGTAATGTATAAAAAGTTCACGTTTCTTCCTTAAGAACATATAACAAGAGAGGAATTGACCTGAGCTTAAATTTGATGCTTGCAATTGCAAGTTTACTTGAACCAAGCTTTATAACTTGAACATGTCAATTCAGTTTTGGATATGTTATATTACTGGAGATGACATGTCCTCGGTAACAAGCATTATACTAACTTGGGAACCATATATCTCAGATGCGATAGGAGTTGTATGTGAGTTTGATATAGGCTATCATCTCAAGACCTCAACAATTTCAGTTATGCCATTTTGACAGAGAGAACTTGCAATATGACTTACCTTTGAATAGTTCAATTTAGTGTTGCTTTCAGATAATTTGGTTGTAAATTAGTTTGTGCTAGCTTCAAAATAAAATGTAGAAATGCAAACTGAAAATTTATTTTGATATTATGTATTTTGAATGTTGCGACATTTTTGGATAATATGCATTCTATTTTTATAGTCCGTGAATTGTTTTTGTATGTTATTGTTCATATTGGTTAAAACTTTATTATAAATATTTACACCACGGGTTTGATATTATTTACAATTTCATTATCTGTAAGGAACTGGAACATTTATGATTGGATTAAACAGTTGTTTAATGGTAATAGCCATTTTTAAGGCAGATTTGAGACATTATACTTGGTCTTTGTTATAAGATTAGAGACAAGTAAGTTGTCTTTAGTATGTTTTAAGTTTGAGACATCCTTGAGACGGAGAGTGAAGTCTCTATTGGTCTAGAGACCTATACATGTTGTCTCAATTAATTTAGACACCTTTTTTTGGGATATTGTTATTTATCTTAAATCACTCTCAGATTTAAACTAGAGACAAATTATTTTGTTTAAATACCGCATTATGAAGTTTCAAGTAATCATTTTTTGTAATGGTATTTTTATATCAATAATTTTTGTATTTTATTGACTGTATTTGTCAAGTTTTTTTTAACTAATATTATTGTGTTTCAATTATCGTACAATAGTTTCATTTCAGTTATACGTACATTACAAAAGAAAACAAATAATTAATTATCTAAAATACTATTAAATCACAAATCAAAAATTTAAATACCTCGTTTAAATGCCCCTTTTGAAACTGCAAATGCATTCCCAATTTAACATCAGCCCCTTTTTAATGCCCAATTTAAACACCCTAAAATAACCGCAAACACACTTTTAATATGTGTTATGTGAGGTGGGGAGAGGGTGAAACTCCATTGGTTGAGGCAGTTCACTATTCAAACATGGCACTAGTCCCCGCGTTTCCAACATGAGTCAAGTACTATTGACATTGATTATACAATGATGGTTGACATCCATTAGTTTTTCCAATTCAACGGTTGTGATGGAAGGGTCAGTATTATAAATACCCTTCCCCCTCTTCTCCTTCTCCATTCTTTACTGGTGTGAAAATATATTTTTCCATTAAAGCCCCAAAAACCTTCCGAACTATTCAACTTTTAAAGCTTCTTTCTTTGAAAAAAGTAAGCTCTCACATTCTTCTCCTCCTTTTTTACTTTGCCATAGAAAACAGACTTTTTTATTGTCCACACTCGCTTATTTTCATCCCCTGTTTGAAGCATTTACTAATTTCCATTTGATTATGAACTTTTTGAAAGACCTGGTTCTGATACCAATTGTTAGGGGTCATCTCCATGACCAGTGGCCTAGCCTGCCACCGTGGCATATCAATGATACCTCAGAACTAATTTCACGGTTAGCCTCGCGACTCAACCAACCCAATATTCCCATTGGGACATTTAGGAGTAAGAGTCTCCTTCCCACCACCAAACGGTCGAGCGAGAACCCCCCATCATGTTCTCTAACTGGCTTTGGTACCAATTGTTAAGGACCTTAAGGCTACTCAGACACTAGAGATATAAACTATATCTATTCAAATTCAAATCAAAATAAATAAGCAATAAAATAAAATGCTGTAAAGTAAATAACACCAGGATTTTTATACTGGTTCGGATTAACCAATCCTACATCCAGTCCTGCACTCCGCCGTGCAAAATTTCACTATAATCGCTTGCTTTCCATGGGTGGCAAGAACACCTTTACAATCTTGATTTCATGGGCTACAACATACACCTTCTCCTTATTAACGACAACAAACAGTGGAAAGTAGACGTATCTTCAATACAGATTCTTGCAGATTTGGTACAATGATCCTATAGACCTCCAATGGCAATATATCTTTGAATTCTTTGAGGAAATAGGATTAAATCAGAGAGAGAATGATATGAATTCAAGTACAACTCTCTGTTATTTTCTGGCTTGCAAATCAATGAAGAATAGGACTGAAAGGGAATGAATTTGCAAGAGTAATGGGATAGTTTTCAATGGAACGTTGTAGAGAATAAATGGAGAAGAAGGAGTAGAATAAAATGTGAAATTAATATATAAAAATTCATTACCAGAGGCCTTTAAATATTGCATGAAAGGATGTGTCTTTTGGTGAAAGGGTGGAGGGAAATAACTACTCAAATTGAATTTGAAAATCTGACCTAGCCATTATATGTCGACGTACAAAAGAAGGTATGTCGACATACTTGGGTTGCAAATAGCAATACAACACTTATAAGTGTCGCAAATTTTCTGCACTCCAAATTCCCTTATATTGTGGATTTTGGTGATTCGGTTGAGGTCAGTGGTTGATTATCTTCAAGTATAATTTCCATAGGATCCTTAACAAGATATTCTAAGGTTCAAACAACTCCTCATCACTTCAAATACCTCTGTTCTTCATCATTCTTCTCTAATAGGCTTTGGTCATCTTCAATCTTTAATTATTCTGATTATCCTTCTTCTATAATTATTCTTTTGTACTCTTTTATAAATATCTCCATAATATACTTAATGTAACTGCACAACTCAAATATATGTTAGTAGTAATGTTTATATGGTTGTTGTCATCAAAATCAATACCTAAGGTACTAACAACCTTCTTTTTCACACTCAGATTTCTTCTATTCCTAATCGCTATATTTGGGCATTATCTCCCTCAAAAGACTTTTCTGGTTCCTATTATTACAAGTATCTGAATCACTCAGGTCGTAAATTTTCATTTGCCAAGCTTTGGAAGTTTCGTATATCCCAAAGAATTCTATTCTTTTAGTGGTGCCTTATTTATGAGGAGATTAACACGCATGTGATATTATTTCGCCGCAATTTGGTTTCGAATCCTATGTGTGTGTTTTGCAATATGCAGGAGGAATCCATTCATCATCTTTTCTTTGGTTGTGACTTTACTTATCCTATTTGGGTTGCATCAAGCATTCATTTGCTGGGCTTCATTCCAGTTATATGATCCATTTTTTATTATTGGCAATACAACGCAATCAATCAAAATCTCTATGCTTTCATTGCAATATTCTGCTGGTGTGTTTGGAAGGAAAGAAATGCGAGGATCTTTAACAGGAAATCATGTAATATTATGGGAGTTTGCAGGCGTATTGATTTCATTTTCCATTCATGGTCAGGTATAAGTGCTGCTCCATTTAGGTTTGTTCTGCGTGGAGCTCCTGAAGAATCGGTGGGTAGCAATAGCTTCAGTCGTAAACTTGAATGAAGAGATTGTGTAGTTGGATTGTGCATTTTGTCTCTACTGTTATCTTTGGATTCCCTTGCTGTTTGTGTTATATGTGCTGGCTGTATTTAATCTTTGTTACGAAGCATGTGGTGTTTGTCTTATGATGATGTATTTTGGCTACCAGTTGGGCTTATCAACTGGTTAGAACTTATATATATATATATATATTAATGGGTTGTACAGTATCACGTTGCACATCCGTTTGCTCTAAAAACCAAAAGGGACTGGACTAGACTTTTCTATAATGACACACACACACACGCGCACACACACACACACACACACACACACACACACACACACACATATATATATATATATATATATGCTCCTTGTCATTTTCAGATATGATTTTCTTTGACTATAACATGAAAGTCAAGTAAAATTGGGTTAGAATATACAGTGTTTATTAGATAATTGCTATACTTGTTTTTCACTGTTAATCACCTATGTTGTTGTGATAAGTAAAACAAATGCCTTTGCTGTTGGATAATTAATAAGTTATATGTATCTATCTTCCTTTTCTCTGTTTCTATTTTTTAGTTTATTTATGGTCTTACCTATATGTCTATGTGATTTTATTCTATTCTCCTTCCTCTATTTTTTCCTTTTTGTTTACGCTTAGCTTAGGCCTTTGGAAACTCAGTCTATATCTGATTAGTGTTTGTGTATAATTGGGGTGGTAAGGAATGACATAAAAAAGATGAATTTAGGTATACCGTTAATTGAGGACTGTTTAACTGTAATTTGAGAAAAGGATAATATGCACGTGTTTATACTTACTGTAAATTTGATAAAAAGGGATAGTATGCATATACTTGCTATAAATTGTTAAAAATGGATAATATGCGTAAATCTGTACATGTTGTAAATTGGTGACATAATTGGATGAACAATATGCATATGTATTAAACATGTTAGATTTGACTAAATACAAACAATAGTAAATGACATGTTAGAATATTGTAAGTACTAGATGTAGGCTAATAAACTGAACTGTTATAGTAATTATACATACATCTAGGCAAGTGTTTTAGGGAAGGGTTGTACACACATAATGGCATGTAATATTACAACCACGTTTATTAGTAAACCTAAACTCGCTAGGTTAAACATGATTATTAATAAGCTAAGAGGTCCTTCATTCTGTTGTATCGGGTTTTTGGGACTCTTAAATCCTAGTTATTTAGGGGCACAAGCTAAGGGGGTTTGGCTTGTGTCAATCTTTTGTTTGGAACCCATATCAGTGAGTATCACTATTGGTATTTTGTTAGGGGGCCTCGCACTTGGTAGGGGCCAAAGCATGCTTTACTGAACTGGATAGTAAGAGGTTCACATGGGGAAGGTGGGCACATGCGCATTCCGACGGAGTCGTGAGCTTGCATGAGTCCGATTAGGGAAACTAAATCGCGGTAACACAAGTAAATAGGTCTGTGTTATATAAGTTGCTGGGTTAGGGAGTGATACACCCTACTACCGGGGCTAACATAGGGTATACGTAATAGGGACCGATTGCATGGGTAGTAACTAAGGTACATCTAATCTTGTTATTATGTAATGAGGGTAACACCTAATCCTGTTATGTAATTATGGTACATCTAATCATGCTGTTTAATTTTGTTTTTAATCCCTCTGTTATGAAATTAGGTTAAACACCTCATCCTGTTCATCTGTTATACTAGTATTGATGCAGACATAACCCGTTTTAGGATATGAATGTGAAGCAGTACTCGGTCATCTTATTCCTGTTTATCTTGCTGTTCTGTTTAGTTTATCTGTATCCTTATATGATACTGTACTTTCTCATCCAGTTTTATCTACCTGTCTTGGTATTCTTATTTTATGCATATTTGAAAATCATTGGAACTCGCCAGACTTTATGTCAGACCCTTTTGTTTTCACTTCTTTCTTTCTTTCTTTTTCCCCTCATGTCCTCATAGTGGTAGCACTCCTCAGTGATTAGGACTTTCTCTTTCATCTTGGATTTGGACTTTCTGAGATGTACCATTTTGACTTGCTATCTACTCTATTATGGCTTGCAATGAGGGATATGGTTTTATGTTACTCCACTCTGATATTTTCTTTTATGAGATGCTTTTTGAGATACTCGGTTTTGATGTAATTGGTTTTGATGTAACCTGTTTGAGACTATGTTTTATTTTTGATAATAAAGTTGATATTTTCCGCTGCTTATTTTATATGCCTTGTGAATTTCTGTACTGTTTACCTAATGCGCTTCATGAATCTTAATGCATGACATCAACGGACGTGGAGTGTCATATTTTGTATCAGAGCTGAATGTTACAAGATCAAAGAAAAAGGTTTTAAAAATTGGTTTCAAACACAAAGTATTTTCAAATAAAAATCTAGTTTTGAAAAGCATATCCCCTAAAGCTTATTCAATATTCTCTCGATCTCTTATTGAATCCTTTTTCTTTTCTTTTCTGCATGTCTGGGGCACCCATTCTTCCTGGGGAATTCCTCTACTGAAATGGTTCTATAGGTATCTTGAGGCTACAACACTTGCCGGAGGTCAAGAAGATACCTCACCCTCAGTTGCAGCCTTTGTAGCTCCACTTCCACGAGTAAATACATTTTCTAAGTTATGTAAAGACTATTGCGCTGTGGGAGGTAAAGGATTACGTGGTACAGAGAGCTTTGTTGAGGCATAGAATTGGCTAAGAGAAACAGAGAACTTGTTTGGTCTTTTTGAGATCGATGACAGAAGCACTACGCCATAAACAACCTAATGCAACGATTTTGCAAGATGTTGCCAGCCAAAATATGATGATAGCTATGTTATTTTTATCATGATTTAGCAACGACTACCAACAGTATTAAATCAACAACTTTCAACGGAAATAATTTTTAATCCGTAAGGAAAATTCAAAAAATACATACGGTCGGAAGCCTTTGATGGTTGTTGGTATATACTTTTTTTTGTAGCGGAAGTTTTTGTGAGTTAAGTTTGATTTTAAGGACTTTAGCCAAATATTCACTACATAGTTAGTTTATTGGTAAGGGAACCTGGGTTTCCTCTTCCTAATGACAAAAATACAAATAATAAACACAATAAATTTAATGTACTTCCTAATACCAAGTACATTCTACACGGCAGTTAAACATCATGTAAAATAATTTTGCATTGCGAACAACAGATGACCGATGCCGCTTTCCACGCCGATTAATCACCTAACAATGGCTGTTCGATGGTTGATCATCGTAGAAAACAATGTTGGTTGACGGGCGATGTGAAAAAAAACTGAAAATAATTATTTACTAGTTCCTTAAAAGGTTTGATATTATGAAGAGTATAAACTAATATTTTATGGTATTTTTTAGAAATTATATTAGAAAAAAGAAATAATGGTGCCCTTAGCAATACACCATAATTATTATCTAAGTTAGCATGAGATTTGTATAGTTAAAACCTCATCAAAATCACATTATATCCCATAACACCCTTTGGTTGACGCGCTATTTAAACTTTACGTTATTAAATGGTACGTCTGCACTATGCTTTTCTATTTTTTGCTATATATGCGAAATCAAAACTTTAATTTTAACATTCAATTTAGCAATATTACCCTACAAGGTTGATCTAACTAGTTCACTTTAAACAAAATCAATAATGTTAAGCCGAAAATCTAATTGTTAGGCCTAAATGCTAAAAATAAGTTAGAAATCAAATTTTTTTCCACTAAATCTAGTTTTCATAAATCGTTGTATTCTCTTTTTTGTTATGTAAGATAACAAAATACATAATTTCCCTACACGAATTATGTGGGAATGATAATGACTTACCTTTGAATATTTGATGTTATATGTAAAGAGTATTTTTGCCGCTATTCCCTGCTTTTTCCCTATATTATCACCACTATAACTTTAACACATCCACCACTAAAGGACCATACGTGCTTCAACTGCGTAATATGAAATGGCTACTCTTTTTTTTGTGTTCGGTATACTTATAATTATTAGCGAGATGTTATGGCTCGTGCAACGCACCTGCATATAAAAATTTCACATAATATTAAAATTTCTACTAAGTTTTGATAGAAATAAAATAAAAAGTCTAAAAGATTTGTGCTACTTTTATCAGAACAGAGTTCAGAACTTGTATTCATTTGTAAATATATTCCATTTTTTGGTCTTCATGAGATTCAAAAATTTAACCATTTGTTTATATATAAGAATTTTTTTAAGACGTTTCAGTTTGCATTTCTAAAGTTACGAACAAATATAAGGTCAAGAATTATATACTAATTGTTTCATGGGTGACATAATCGTTTTTTTCCTATTTTTTAATAATTGAGGTAATTATGATTTTCCTTCTTTAACACATTTCAATTTCGTAACACTAGCATGTTTTCTACTTAGAATATGTGTAAACTTTTCAATTGTTGACGTTAAACTAAACTATTAAATGCTAACAATTGATAGGTGGTATGGTGTAAATAGATGAAGATTTACTCTTTTTACTCAGTTAACAAATGCAATAACGGTATGCTTACATTAATAATCTTCTCTAGACAGACCCTAGGCATAAGCTAAGTAGGATTCGAATCTATAGCTGTTCTCAAACTTTCAGTTTTTTAAACTATTGAATAATACTATTTTCACTTTGGAACCAAGAATATTTTTTGGCATAGACCCATTATCTATGCGGGGGACAGCAGTGAATATTTTTCTTCCCATAAATTTACTTATTAATATTTACTATGTAGGATAAGATAGAATATTATATTCCCTTAATACTATTACAACTTTGAATAAGCAAAAGAGACGAAAATAACTTATAAGAGAAGAGATGCACACATTTATCTTTCAACCGGGTAAGATAAATTTTGAAATTTCATAACACTAATGATTTTCGATGCATAGTCATTAAGTGCGACTACATTAATCAGTATGACTATGAGTATAATTATTTTTAAATAGAAACAATATAAAGAGTTGAATCAGAAAATTTAATAGCTATCAACAAATTAATAGAAGTTTATTATCCTTCATTCTTTTAATTACGGTGTTAAAATACAATAGTAGCATAACTAAATTTTAAACATGATTTTAAGTATCCTAAATGTTCATAGCCTATATTACCCTTAGTTTCCTTTATATAAGTTACGACGTAACACTTCTTTGGCATAAGAACTCTATATTATTTTTTCGTATAACTTAACCAAAGCAGCAATGGCTCGTTCCAAAAGATTGATCTCGCCCTTATTTCTCATCTTCTCCATTCTTTTATGCTTGGGTATACTAAATATTTAGTTAATGTTTCATTCGCATTTCAATATTTGTTATTATTTAATTCAAAATATATCATTCCTATTGAATAATGCAGAATTAGACTTAGTGATGATGGCAGATGGAAGAATTTGTAAATCACGAAGTGAGAAATTCAGGGGACTTTGCTATAATAGTAAAAACTGCGATACTATATGTAAACTTGAAAACTTTGAAGAAGGTCACTGCAAAGGAATGCATCGTAGATGCTATTGTTATAAGCATTGTAATGTTACTCGTGGGTATGACTCTGACCCCAATGATGGAATTGTGCACTTAAATAAAAATGAAAATCCAGTTGTAAGTAGGCTTCATGGAGGTGAAGAGAATTACGGAGGAGACCAAAACAAAGATGAAGATGATGCAGATTAAGCTTGTACTTGTACGATCTCATGTTCAAAGAACTTGAAAGATTATGGAATAAAAATTAGCTTATGATGTTATTACCTTAATTTATGGAACCAATATACGGAAATCTTGTTGCTTATAAATGGCTAATTATTATTTTTGTTGTAATGAGTGAAAAACATACCCTTTATCCAATGTCTATCTACACGATGATAATAGGAGACCATTAGATAAAAATGAATTATTGGTTGAAATTAGATTATTTCCCTTTGAATTTATGTATTGTTTACTCTGTGTTTATTACATATAGGATAAGCACATCGAAAAATATAATCAAATTTTATCAAAGTGGAGTTAATTCACTTGGGTAAAATTGTTTGTAAAGACAAAACATTCTTAGAATTATTTCATTTATTGTAGCAAAAAACATTTTGTGTTTAATTGATCTATTGATTTTTTTAAAAAATTAGTGTGCTCTTTAATTATTACTTCAGGAATATTATAAGTTTCATTTTACATAGAAAGGCTCAACAAACAAATGAAAAGACTAAAATTGACAAAGTTACAATATATAGATATCTTTGAGTACTTTACAATGACTTGAAATATAAGAATAAAAATATGTTTCTATAAAAAACGAAAAATAGGTTAATAATATGGTTGATGCACAAAATATGTTCATTCATTCCTTATGTATTATTAACCTAAAGTAGGTATTTACATATGTGTTTGGTTATTTTCAATCTTCATATCCAGGTCCAATAGTTTGTGGAGTTTGAACCCCTAACGTTTGTTTACTATGTAGATATCTAGTTGTTCATCATTTTATTTTTTGTAAATTAACTTATAATGAAAACATTGAATACACTCCAATGTCTCCAGAGGTAAGTTTAGAACAATAATTGGTTTTGGATTTGGACACCAAATGTTAGATGATATGGTTGCACGTTACGCATTGCTCGGAATATTTTACATGCACAATTTGGTTAAGGGTCATGCTAAATTTCAAAATACACTAATAAAGGAAAGAAAGAATAGTGAGAATGCAATGGTCATATTTCCATTATAACATAGCAATGGTCACATGCCTATTATAACAATGCAACGGTCACATTCCCATTATAATATAGCAACGGTCACATGCCTATTATAACAAAGCAACGGTCATATGCCTATTATTCAAGCCTATTTACATTTGTTTCTTGTATTATAAATAGAGGACTCCTATATACAATTTGCATTACCTACAATATAATTCATCAATAATAAAACTTCTCTTCAATCTTGTTTCTTCTATTTTATTTTTTAATATCATATCAGAGCTTCATTAAGGCTTAACAACCATTGATCCATATTTTCTTCAACTCGAAAGAGTTTTGAATAATCTTTCTCCTCGGTTAATTTTCATCGTCTGTTCATCATGGCAAATGATACTTCTTCATCAACTCCTGAAAATGCTACTGGAAGGATTAAAAGCCTTATTGTTGTTGACAAACTCACCAAAACTGTAATTAGTCCTCAATCATAACTAATTACAGTACAATTGGATGAAAACAATTACTTACTTTTGGAAACTTCAAATCGAGACTGCAATCCAAGATTATGGCCTTGAAGCTTTCATCATGAAGACTTTATCAATTCCACCAAAGTTCATTACTGATCAAGAGAATAAAATAGTCAGTAATGAAGAATACGTGAAATACCACAGGCAAGATCGTTTAATCAGTTCATGACACTATCTTCTATCAGTCAAAGCTTATTACCACAAGTGATTGGTTGTAAAAGTGCTAACGAGATATAGGCAACAATAGAAAAAGACTTCAACAATCAGTTTGCAGCCAAAGTTATGTTCTATAAAAGGCAATTACAAATAATAAGGAAAGATAATATTACCATAAGAGAATACTTGAGCAAATTCAAATCTGTTTGTGACATGTTAGAGGCAGCTGGCCATAAAGTGCAAGGTTTAGAACAAATTCTAATAATTCTTAATGGTTTGAGTGACGAGTATGAGGACGTCGAAACCATTATTTCTTCACAAAAAGAATTTTCTTCCTTGGATGAAGTTCATTCAATTCTATTAGCATATGAAGCCAGACTTGAAAGCAAGAAATCACAAGAAAGTGACTTCACTATCAACTCTGCTGTCAACAAAAACAATGATAACAGGAAAACACAGACAAGTAATAATTATAGAACTGATCAAACCTTTCAAAGAGGAAACTTCAACACTAAAGGCAGAGGTAACAGAGGAAGAGGACGCTGGAGCAACAACAACAACCGACCAAAGTGCAAAATTTGTGAGGAAATTGACCACATTGCCATCAAGTGCTATTTCCGATACAATTCGAACTACTCAGCAAACCAAGGCAACAACAACAGCCAAAGAAACTCCAACTATACTTCCAATGTTGCACAAACACATGGTGGACCATCTAGTCATGCTGGTCATATTCAAGATGAATCATGGTACCCAGATCTGGAGCTAGTAATCATATTACCAACAATCTAGACAACCTGAACCTCGGGAACAAAGAATACAAAGGTAATCAAACCGTAAGTATGGGCAATGGTAAGTGTGTTAAAATTTCACATATTGGTACTAGTAGTATAAATGGCAATAGGAAATTATTTTTACGTAATTTATTAAGAGTCCCCACAATTAAGAAAAACCTAATTAGTGTGTCTCAATTTGCTAGGGATAACAACGTATATTTTGAATTCTTCCCTAAACATTGTGTAGTTAGAGACATACTAACTAGATAAATTCTTCTATAGGGTAATGCTATTAAGGGACTTTATGAATTCAATTTCAGCAATCGAAATACTGCTATTAATGATCACCCACGTTGTAATTTGACTGATATAACTGATGAAGTTCAAACTAAAAGTACTTTTGACTTATGGCATTATAAGATAGGGCATCCTAGTGCTAGCATTGTAACAAAAATTTTTAATGATAATAAAATAAAATTTATTCCTACAAAATTACCTTATGTATGTACTTATTGCCAGATGGGAAAAAACCACAAATTGTCATTCTCTGATTCATTAACTATGGATTCCATACCCAGTCAATTAATTACCACTGATATTTGGGGTCCATCTCCTATATTTTATGATCATGGGTATAAATACTACATATCATTTGTTGATGCTTATACTAGCACTACATTAAAACAACAAATTTGGCACATCAGGATGCGGATATTTGATACGGCTTAAAGCCATATCAAATTTGATACATCTTAAAGCCGTATCAAATTTTATTTGCTACAACTGACCCAATCTGCACCTTCTCAATCCTTAAAATCTAACCGTTGATCGTCTAAAATTCGGATCAGTTCTTATGATACGGGATTGGGTCGTATCAAAATAGCATGAAATTTTCCGCGTCCCATTCTTATTTTTCTTTCCTCCCTTCTCACAGTTTCATTTCAACCGATCGAAAAAAAATCCCAAATAAAAAAATGGAGTTCCTCCCCTCTTCTCCAAATCATGTCTTCAAATCACGGCTTCCCCAAATGACATTTTCAAATCACGACTTCCCCAATTTCATTTACAATGTACGAATCCTTGTTGTAGCGAACTTGATTTTAGGTATAAATTTGCTAACTTGATTTTTTTTCTTTGTTAAATTATTGAGCGATACCTGGATTTTGATTTTGAGTATAACCTAGAGAGTAAAAAAGTGATTTCTGATTTCTTTTATATTAATAACCTTCCTTTCAGTCCATTTTAGTGGATATTGGGTTTTAAGGACGTATGATAAATTGCATGTGAGTCCTGGGAAAGATGGCACTCTTGTTTATTTAGCCACTTTTTTTCCAATGTTTTGTGCAGCTCTTGGAGAAAATTGCAAACAAAATAGATGCTAATATTAGTGCATTCACGTGTTTGAACAATGAGTTTTCATACATGATTCAAATAACAAAATCATATAAATACGTTAAAAGTATTGAAGAAGGGTTAGGAGAATCCGATGGCTCAAACATTACTCTTTCTTGGGCTAGTTTACACTCACCACTCCATTCAGAGGGATCTGCTTATCATCGTAATGGGTATGTATGGCGTGTTGAGTTACTTCTTTGTGAAGTTACTGGATGTTATGTAACGACGGTCGGAACAAAGTCCCCCTTCCTTGCACGCATATGAGCTGACACACAACTCCCATATAACAAAAGGAATCTCTGATGTTACGTGCCTACCAACTCATATTTGCACACAATTCCTTCAATATATTCCGTGATGTGGGACAAATGTATCTAAACCATCATTCCTCCTTAACAACATGCGAGACAATCCTAACAGTCTCCCCCTTGACTCGCATCCTACGAGTATCTTTTGAGAGCATTGCCTTGCCTGCATGGCCCAGTCCGTAACCTTCGGCTCTGATACCAGAGTTATGTAGCGACGTTCAGAACAAAGTCCCCTTTCCTTGCACGCATATGAGCTGGTACACAACTCCCATATAATAAAAGGAATCCCTGATGTTACGTGCCTACCAACTCATATTTGTACACAATTCCTTTAATAAATTCCGTGATGTGGGACAATTGTATCCAAACCATCATTCCTCCTTAACCAACATGCGAGACAATCCTAACACTGAAGACAGAAGAGAAGTATATGGGAAAATATTAAAGAATTGCAAGGGAACATAGTGCAAGCTGGTAACCAAGACCTATCATTTTCCAAAGCCATATGGTTTATTGATGGCTACCAGATCCAATTTTAAAGATCAACATTTCTGTAGGCGAAAAAGAGCTAGCAGCTTATGTTTTTCCTATGAATCTTAAGTCAATACATTCAGTTAATGTGGTCGTTTATTCCTGGTTCATGAGCATTTAGAATATATTGTTTTAGTGGTATATGCGTTGAAAATAAACTTGGTTTAAAAGGAAACATAAATTTTGGAATAGATTTAATTCTTGTATTAGGAAAGGTCTAAATTAGTGGAAGTAAAATCTAGATTTCTTAATTATGTAATTTGAAAAATCTAGAGAATGAAAAATCTAGAAAATAAGAGAATTAAGGAAAGAGCTAGAAAAAAAAGAAGTGTAGAAAAAGAAAACTCTAGAAGCAGAAAAGTGTAGAAGCATGGTTATGTTATAAATAGGATCTACTCCCTCATTTGTTGTATCAAGAAGTATGAAGCAAAAAAAGCAAGTATGAAGCAATTATGTAATCAACTTATATCAAGCAATAAAAGTTTTTCCCTCTTTTCATAAAAAAATTATTCCTCTTTTTACAAGTCATCTTCCTCCTCTAAAATTTCCTATAAAGTGGTATCAGAGCTATAAAATTTTCCAACAAAGTGGTATCAGAGCCTGGTTGAAATTATAGTATTTCTATTTCTTTCGACGTTTGTTCTCACAAAAGAGAATTTTGATGAATGGAGCTGTAGAAAAAAAGAGGAGCTAATCTCCAAAGGTCTGTGGCAAATTGTTGAAAATGGCTATGAATGGCGTAAAGACGTTGAAAGCATGTCGCAAATGGACAAGAAAGCCTTTGCGAAATTAAAACAGAATGATTATCGTGCTCTTTTTGTGATTGCTGAAAACGTCGATGAGAAAGCTTCAGATCTCATGTTTAGAGGAAGATGTACAAAAGATTCATGGAATCTTTTGAAAAGGTATATGGAAAAGATGATGGAAAAATAATGAGAGGAGATAAGCTGATTGATGAGAAAGATGAAAAAAGGGTAGCAAGAGTGTGAACGAGAAGGAGCAAGAGAAGAAGAAAGAAGAGACTATGCCAGAGCCTATGGAAGAAGAGATGATGGATGAGACCGGGAAGGAGAAGAAGGAGAGGAAAAAAGGAGGTGCAGAAGCAAAAGGAAGCTGGGAATGCTGCTTATAAAAGGAAGGATACTGAAGTTGGGCTTGATGCAAATAATGCCATGAATGTTTATAGGGCGGTTGAATCAAATGAAGCAGGAAAAGAAAATACAGCTAAAGTTGAAGAAAGCTCAGTGCCCATAGTCGAACAAGAGAAGAACAAATCTGATATTATTGAAGTGAGTTCGGTCATCGAGGCGGAAGAGGAGAATAAAAGTGCTAGTAACATTAATGTTATTGAAAAAGAGAGAGATTTGAAACTTATTGAACTTGAGTTTTGCGCTAATGATGTTGAAGAAGCTGACAGTGTAGTGGAGTTGAATGAGGTGGACGATGAACAAAAAACTCAAGTTAAAGAAGTAAGTAAAGCGGTGCCTGATACAAAGAATGTCGATAATGAGAAGCTTAATGATGTTACTGAATCTAAAATTATTGATGAGAGAGAGGATGCTGTCGTGGAAGAAGAGTCTAAAGTCATGCTTGAAGCTGTTGGTGAGAAAAACGCTAGCGTTGCTGTTTGTTCGGTATTAGTTAGCACAGACAAAGAAATTGAATTGATCAAATACTGTAAAAGTGAATTTTTTAAAGAATTTAAAGATGCCATATATGACTCATTCAAAGTTTATGACACCGGAATAAGATGGAAGCTAGAGCACACACTTTTTGGAACGTCTTGTGTGAATGAAAGAGGACAAAAAGAATGGAGCATCGTTGAAGAAATTGCATCGAAGACCTTCATATTGGGAAAGAGGAAGAAGCGAAAAAAGAAAATTTGGACAATTTCTTCATTTCCAAAACACATGAGATACAAATGAATCTGCTTGGAGTAATAAAACCAAGTTTAATGGGGATGTTGAAAATAAACTTGGTTTAAAAGGAAACATAAATTTTGGAATAGATTTAATTCTTGTATTAGGAAAGGTCTAAATTAGTGGAAGTAAAATCTAGATTTCTTAATTATGTAATTTGAAAATTCTAGAGAATGAAAAATCTAGAAAATAAGAGAATTAAGGAAAGACCTAGAAAAAAGAGAAGTGTAGAAAAAGAAAACTCTAGAAGCAGAAAAGTGTAGAAGCATGGTTACGTTATAAATAGGGTATACTCTCTCATTTATTATATCAAGAAGTATGAAGCAAAAAAAAGCAAGTATGAAGCAAATTATGTAATCAAGTTATATCAAGCAATAAAAGTTTTTCCTTCTTCTTATAAAAAAATTATTCTTCTTTTTACAATTCATCTTCCTCCTCTAAAATTTCCAACAAAGTAGTATCAAAGCTATAAAATTTTCCAACAATATGTACTTGTTATATTCATAATGTTGAACATAATCCAGATTACCATGCCATTTACTGCTTTTATATGGCTGATGTTAGAACATGTTTTATTTTGACAGGGGTCTTTTAGATGATACAGATTCAAGGGTAGCATATTATTCTTCAGCTTTCTTTTAAAGGCATGCTTTGCTAAATTTGAGCAAATGTGAGCTATTTTCATTTTGGTCTTTGGTTTTTTTTATTTTTTATTTTGGTTCTCAGAGAATGATGACTAATCAACCTGAAAATTACCAATACAAGCTTCAAGATCTTATACACTAAGTGCAGTAGGTGTAATTTAACTGCATCTGTGAATATTGGAAGATTAATCATGCCTGTTTTTGTTTAATATTTTTACTGTTCTTTAGAGAAATAATGAAAAGCTGTAAGAGAATCCTTACCTCCAGATGTGAGGCATACCTAAGCTGTTGAATGACTCTGGATCCTAGAAACAAACATTGATCCTTATTTGGCGAAAATTCATGGAGATAATGATGATTCATGCTGACTCAGTACTACTTGCCTTAAGTGCAATAAATTATGGAACATAATTGTTCAATGCAAACAATAGATCAAGGTAAGTGCTCAACCTTTTCTTTAAACAGTGGCATGTCTAGTTTATTCTAAGTTGCTTTCAGTAAAATCTATAAATATTAAAAAGGTTACTATATGAAGGAATACTTTGGAACAAATCCCGCTCAACAAAAAGGATCATGTTACATGTTCTACTGTCATTTCCTTTTTCTCTTTCCTTATTCTTCTTCTTCTTTGGAAAAACAAAAACTAGTACTTCTGAGCACAAAGACTTAAGACTACCAATAACATACTGGAAATTAACTTTAAGGAATTCCAAAATTCACTAATATTCTGACAGATAACGACGAATTTAAAATGTGTATGCTGCATGTAATTGACATTTATCATTTGTTGTCAAAATAACTTGTCAAATATTTTGGCAACTCTATCTATATAATCTGACTGAACTAAACCAATGGTTTTAATTCTTATTTCGACTTTGCCCATGAATCTCAGTTGAATTTTGAGAGAAATGATAAAATGAGAATTGTCTTTTTGTATTTCAGAAAGAGAGTTTACAAACCGTAATCTGAAAAACATAATGAAAATGAGCTGTACATGTTTCTTTATATAAATACAATCAGAAATGTTAGAAAAAGATAAATGGGCCAAGCCCATGAGAAAGAAAAATAACAAAAAGGCCTTAGCCTATCGGGGAGGTTAGTAATAACAGGTAATGAACGATACCCATTCATTTCTAACTCCCCCCCTGAAACCAAACCCTAGTTAGGTTTCCAGAGAAAAGAATGGCGGCTCGAAATTCTTATTGATGGCTGAATCGACTTGTCAGGCCTCCAAAATAGATGTTTCTGATAATTACTTAAGTTTATTACAAGCTTAAGTATGCTTCAGTCTCATTGAGAGAGGTTAAACTGGCGTCTGAAAGGATTTGATCTGAATCTGCTCAAACCCTAGCCGAACAAGTCGGAGCTGACATCAATTGGAAAGTTCACTACTTCAATCAGATATATAAACAATTCTGTTGGATCTGTTGTGCGGATCTGCAGATTCGACATTGAGTTCTTCCTTTAATCTGACGAAATTCTATCTGGAGAGAGATTTGGTAAGAATATCTGCCTTTTGGTGCTGAGATGGTATATACCCTACACTCAATTTTCCTTGCATAACATGTTCACGAATAAAATATTGATCGAGTTTTATATGCTTTGTTTTTGAGTGCAAAATTGGATTAGAAGTTAAGGATATTGCACTAACATTATCACATCAAATCACAGCCTTCTTTTCTGATTTAATTCTGAGCTCACTTAGCAACGACTCAATCCATAAGACTTCTGCTGCAGTATTAGCTACACATCTAAATTCAGCTTCAGTACTTGATCTTGAAACTATATTCTGTTTCTTAGCACTCCATGAAACTGGATTTTTTCCTAGATAGATACAATATCCTGAAGTTGATTTTCTGTCATCAACATCTGTTGCCCAATCAGCATCAGCATATGCATTGATGTTTAAGGATTTGCTTGCTTTAAACACAAGACCATGATCTAGAGTACCTTTTAGATACCTAAGAATTCTTTTAACAGCATTCCAGTGTGTATCTAATGGGTTTTGCATGTACTGGCTTGCCTTGTTAACACAATAGGATATATCTGGTCTTGTTATTGTAGCATACTGTAGAGCTCCTATTATACTTCTATAGAAAGTTGCATCATGAAAAGCTTCACCCTTATGTTTAGAGAGTTGACTGTTAATAATCATTGGTGTTGGCATAGGGTTGGCTTTATCCATTTTTGCTTTATGAAGAATCTCTAATATATATTTTCTCTGACTAAGATGTATTTCTGATCCTGATGTTTTAACAACCTCTATTCCCAAAAAATAGCTTATTTCTCCCAAGTCTTTAATTGAAAATTCTGCATTCAGTCTTCTTGTAATGTTTTCAATTTCAGACATGCTACTTCCTGTAATCACAAAATCATCAACATAAATCAGTATATAGGTTATTTCAGTTTCAGAGAATTTTATAAAGACAGAGTTATCAGATTTTGTGGATTTGTAGCCACAATTGACAAGTGTTGATTTTAATTTATCAAACCAAACCCTAGGAGCCTGCTTTAATCCATAAATTGCCTTGTTGAGCTTGCACACCCATTCAGACCTGTTGCCTTGAATAAAACCCTCTGGCTGTTGCATAAACACTTCTTCCTGCAATTCACCATTAAGAAAAGCATTATTAACATCTAACTGTCTGATGCTCCAATTTCTACTTAAGGCTATTGTTAAAATTATTCTAATGGATGAAGGCTTCACAACAGGTGAAAAAGTTTCTAAAAAATCAAAACCCAGCTGTTGTGAATAACCCTTAGCCACTAATCTAGCCTTGTACTTAGAAATTGAACCATCAGAATTTTTCTTTAATTTGTACACCCATCTGCAACCAATTATATTTTTATTTTCTGGTTTTTTAACCAGTGACCAAGTTCCTTTATTAATTAAAGCATCATACTCTTCTTTCATAGCTTGTTTCCAGCTCTCACACTTTGATGCTTCATAGAAAGAACCTGGTTCATCATGTAAGACAGCAATATTAATATGCTTTGGTTTAAAAATACCACATTTTGCACGAGTTAGCATAGGATGCATGTTAATATTGTCTCTGACATCATTGTCTTGGTTGTTGTTTCCAGGTTGCTCACTGACAGGTGATGAACAACTGATTGGTGACTGATCACCTCTCTCATTAGATGCCTGAACAGATGCACTTTGATTGTCCATGTTTTCTTCAAACACATTCTCATGTCCTGGCCTTCTTGAAGGCATTGTGTGTTGAGAGTCTGTGGTAGAATCTTTTATCTTTCTTTGAGGTGGCACTATTACTTGAATTTCTTCAGGTAATTCAGGTATAACAATTCTAGGTTTAACAACTTTTTCAGTTGCCTTTGCTTTTTCAGTACAGAAAGGATATATTTGTTCATTGAATTTTACATGTCTAGAAATATATATCCTACCAGACCTATCTAGACATTTATAACCTTTCTGTTTGGTACAGTATCCTAGAAAAGTACAAGGAGTGGATCTAAAATCTAATTTATGTGTGTTATAGGATCTTAAACATGGACAACACTCACACCCAAACACTTTCAAATGACTATAATCTGGTCTGATTTTATAAAGAATTTCTTATGGACATTTAAAATTTAGAACCTTTGTGGGTAACAAATTTATTAAATGCACAGCTGTATCAAAAGCTTCAGGCCAATATTTTAGAGACATTGAAGCTTGAGCAAGTAAAGTTAGACCAGTTTCAACAATATGTCTGTGTTTTCTTTCAATTAACCCATTCTGTTCTGAAGTGTAAGGACATGTGGTTCTATGATTGATACCATTTTTCTCAAAAAATGATTTCAATGGTAAAAATTCTCTACCACCATTTGTTTGAAAAGTTTTTACTTTATGCCCAATCATATTTTCAACCTTATTTATAAACTGAATAATCACATTACTAACATCAGATTTTGATTTCAACATGTATATCCAAGTAAACCTAGAATAAGCATCAATGAAAGAAATATAATATTTATAGCCATAAACAGAACATGTGGATGCTGGACCCCATAGATCAGTAGCAACTAATTCAAGAGGATTTGAATAGTTTGTTTGAGAATCTGGAAATGTAAGTTTGTGAGATATTCCCAATTGACAAGAAGAACAAATGTATGAATCAGAAATAGAATTGGTATTCAACATCATATCATTCATAATTTGTTTTACAATTTTAATACTGGGATGACCTAACTTACAATGCCATAGGTCAAATTTTTTATTACACTCAGAATCATTTACAAGGGTCATCAAGCATTCTTTACTATTATACTTAGGATTCTTATGACTGGTTATATCAAATCTGTATAACCCCTTATACTCCTTACCCTGCAAAATGATTTCTTGAGTTAGTATATCTTTGACAATGCAAGAATTTGGATAGAATTCAAAATAAACTTTGTTATCCTTTGCAAATTGGGAAATACTCATCAAATTCTTTTTAATAGAAGGAACCCTTAACAAATTTTTTAATATAAGTTCTTTGGGTCCATTTAAACTTGCATTTCCAGTATGTGTAATATATGCAATCTTACCATTGCCAACTAAAAGATTTTGCGTACCTTTGTAATCTTTATTTCCCAGATTAAGATTGCTTAGATTATTAGTAACATGATTAGTGGCTCCTGAATCTGGACACCAGCAGTCATCATTTGCATCATCTGTCAAAGTTGAGTCTGCATTGTTACCTTCAGTCTGACTTTTACCACCATCTTTTTGCACATTCACCATATTAATGTTTGCACTATTACTAGATTGACCAGGATTAATACTTGAATTATATCTGAAATAGCACTTATTTGCTGTATGACCAAATTTTTCACAAATTTGACATTTAGTTTTTGAATTATTATTCCTGCCTCTGCCTCGATTAGACTGACCACCCCTCTGAACATTAGGTTGATTTCTTTGCGTATTTGCTTGAGTTTTACCTCTTCCATAGGTAGTGTAATTGATAGATAGATCTAAATTCATATTCTTTTTGTGATCAATTCTTCCCTCATGTGCCAGAAAGGTTGAGTATACATATTGTAGAGTGGGTGTAGGTTCCATGGACAAGATTATTGCAGACACAGCCTCATAATCATCATCTAATCCACTTATTATAGATAACACTTGTTCAGACTCTGGAATTTTCTGCCCTGCAGAATTCAATTGATCACAAATGTTCTTTACTTTTAACAAGTACTCATTCATACTTGCTTCTCCTTTTCTAACACTATGGAGTTGTCTTTTATAATGCATGATACGAGCTGAGGACCGAGCAGAGAAATTCCTCTCAATATTTGACCAAACTTCATTGGCAGTCTTTACACCAATTAACTGGGGTAATATTGTTGCTCCAATGGATGACATCATCCATGCACAGATAAGACTATCTTGTCTTTGATGAGCCAAGAATTATGTATTTTGAACAAGTTTATCTTCATTATCACGAATATACTTTGGTGGAACCATTTTTGTTCCATGTATGTAGTCTTCAAGACCATATCCTCTAACAGCAGTTTCTACCTGTAATTTCCATAACAGGTAGTTAGATTCATCAAGTTGTATCGAGATCAGCTGACTTTGTGGTTTGATGATAGATTTCATCAAATCTTGGATGGGATCTGGTGGTTGATTCTGACCAGTTGAAACTCTGGCACTGGATGCATTGGCACTGGCTGAATCTTCAGGACCAGCCATGACAGAAAACAGAAGGAAAAAATTGACCCAAACACAGGTAAAAGTGTTCTGAATTGAGAAAGCCTTTGAATTATGGAGATAAAGAAACTTTATTGACTGATTCTTGATTGCTACCTTATAAGGTTTGAATGATGAAGTTTTGTATGCAATGCTTGATGAAATAATACTGACAAACCTTTCTGGACGGCTCACTTATCAATTAATCTTGATTCTTCATCTTCTTGATCGGCTTTCTTGAAAAAATTCAGATGCTTTCACCAAAAAAAAACTTCAATAACAGAACTGATGCAGCCTGAAATGACACAGTGCGAGGCGCAGTTCTGATGTTGTGGCTAACAACTCTCAGATGACAAGGTAATCCTTTGATGAGAGGTTCCAAAGGATGAGAATTAACTGATGGACAATAATCCCTGTAAATCAGAGATTATATTTGCACAGGATCGAGCAAAGATTGCTGTTAAGCACAAATTCTTGCTCTGATACCAAGTTGAATTTTGAGAGAAATGATAAAATGAGAATTGTCTTTTTGTATTTCAGAAAGAGAGTTTACAAACTGTAATCTGAAAAACATAATGGAAATGAGCTGTACATGTTTCTTTATATAAATACAATCAGCAACGTTAGAAAAAGATAAATGGGCCAAGCCCATGAGAAAGAAAAATAACAAAAAGGCCTTAGCCTATCGGGGAGGTTAGTAATAACAGGTAATGAACGATACCCATTCATTTCTAACCGATATGCAAAATACTTCAGTGCTGGTTAACCGGTCCATTCTAAAAAATCAAAATCATGAAGTACACACACATAAATTATATGAGGAGCGTTGCTGATTCTCTTCACATATTCGCCCGTAGTTGATTAAGTATTGTTTTTTTTTTTTTTTGTGATTCATGCATGCTCACTGATAATTTGTTTGTTTGTGCATTGTTAGAGTTTACTCATTTGTATGTGTATTTGTAATTCAAACGCCAATTTGTCTATTGACTCAAAATATACTCATTAAATTGTAGTAAATAATCTATAAAGTACATTTCTATTTGTATTAAACTTTATCCAATAGGAATTATGTCGTGTATGGCATTTACTATCAGAAATAATATATCTTATGGTATCTTCAGAGGATACCCATCATTTCCATGCTTGTGATACACCGAATAAGATGTTGATATATCAAATTTTACAGGTTTTAAATTCAATATTTGGAAATGATTTTGACATTAAAAAATACAGGGAAGATATAGTTTCGACGCGACACTAAATGACGAGGCAAGCATAGACTTGTTACACCAAGGCAGTCATTGTTGTGATGTATACAAGAAAGGGTAAAAAAACAGCAGTAGATGGATGAAGCAGATGAAGGCTTCCTCTTTCAGTCCAACACTTAGTTCCTATTTTGTTGAAGCTTTATGGTACCTTTTTTATATTTTATTTTACTTATTTATTCGAAATTGAATCTGAAATCATCTTGTTTGTTGTTAACGGTGAATTTTGTTTGTAGTCGGAAATTTGCATGTGTGAATTTTTCTTATGTAAACTTTGTTTATGTGTTTCCTGTGTGAAATCAAATGAAATCATGAGGCCCACAATTTTTCCCATGTGAATTTTTCCCATGTGAATTTCTTATGTGAACTTTGTTTATGTGTTTCCTGTGTGAAATCAAATGAAATCATGAATGCGCTTTTATTTTATGACTGATTGTTTTACCCCAGCAGTTATGGCATGTTGCAGAACTTATTCAATGAAATATAGATATAAACAATTTATTGATTAGTCACATGTGCACTAAGTTATAAAGTTTAACTAAATTTCTTATTTTGTTGTGTTTTAGTTGTGTTACCTTCATCAGTAGTCATTCTACTATTTTTGAACTGTTGAGATATTATTTCGAATTTTCCTACTATAGGTGCATATCAATTTTGTTACTTTGCATTTTGTTTTTAACTTGGTAATTATGTATGCCATAGCTTTTGAACTGCATATATGATTTTTTTTTTTTTTAACTTGGCAGTTATATATGCCATAATTTTTGAAGTGCGTATATGCTCTTTGGTTACATGTTCAAATATCTAAGTTTTATTTTCACTTCAATGTTGCAAAATAGTGCAGTGGATAAAAATTGTATCACCTTTCCATATCTATTGTGATGAACATTATATAACTTTTTAACTTGTATCACCTTTCCATATTTTTAATCATTAACTTCATATTTTTTTAAAGTTTTCTGATACCTACTCAGCCAAACCACTTAGAAGCATATAGAAAATTAGCCCAATAATCAAACTAGAAGCATATTGAAGCTTTTAGATATTAGAATGTCATATGTTGAATTTAATCAAAGTGAAACAAAAGTTTGAAACACGATTTTTAATCGAGTTTGAAACTCAGTTTTAAATTGAGTAAAAAACTCAGTTTTCAAATTAAAAACCTAGTTTCAAACATAGTTCAAAACCTGCTGTATTAAATCTTATTAAAAACATAAAACATTGCTTAAAAATATGTTAATAAAAAACAGACGTAGAAGTTTGCTCTCCCTGAGTTCATTTGATGGTGTAATCAGTGTTGTCGATGTAGAAGTTTACATTGAGTTCATAACTAGTTTATTTGATGGTGTAATCTGTTAATAACTAGTTTACCTTGTCATACACAGACTTGAGAAGAAAGTGCAAAATCCGGTCATGTCGAAATTAACAAGGAAATGATTGCGTTGGAAAATCAACAAAGAAAGTGCACAAACACAGAGCAATCCCACCACTCCATTTATAAAGCACCATCTTCGTCATCGCCATCCAAGAAGATCAATACTCTAATCAGGTTAGTTGCTGTTTTGCCCTCTCTACACCATGCATTTTATAATCAGAATATTGATTTAACTATGTATAAAGCATATGCAAGAGATTGGTTAAACCATGTACATAAAATGCTTTTCCTATGTTAAAATTACAATGCCAAGTTATTCACATTTTAAAAACCGTCTCTCTATTTGTTGTAATAGGCCTGATGGTACAAAGAAGGCTTATGTGAGGCTGACACCTGATTATGATTGTAATAACCCGGAAAATATGAACCAATTTTAAAAAATTTCTTTGAACTATATTTATATTTATATTTTAAATTGGTTCACATTTTCCGGGTTATTACAATGATGCTTTGGATGTTGCCAACAAAATCAGTGCAAGTTGAAGAATTGTGTTATGGGCAACCTCCTCCTTGCTTCAAAGAGATTCACCAAAATTTGGAATAATGGTTGCTCCGGATGGTTTTTTTCTTCTTTTTTTATATATGTTTTTTTATTTTAGTTGGTCGAATTCATGCGAGTATGGCCCTTTCTTTTATTTAATGAAACATAAAACTTGAACATATTTTGAATTTTAATTTAAGAATAAAAGTTCGATTTTCTTTCGTTTTGTGCAAAATTGTTTAAATGTTTGTGTTTTCATCCTTCCCGTTTAGAATTGATAGCTAATTTGTATTTTTTTTTAAATTAGATACGGCTTTTGGCCGTATCTAATTTTCAAATAGATACAGCCATGAGCCGTATCGATCTAAGAGTTTGAAACGGCTCAAAGCTATATCAATCCATGAATTTGATATGGCTTTGAGGCGTATCAGACCATGAATTTGATACGATTTTAAGTCGTATCTATCTATCAATTTGATATGGGTTAAGCCCGTATCTAAGAGCATCTCCAACAGATGCGTATTCGTATCTGTAATTCGTAATAAGGGTTGAATTTTGGTCTCAACAGACATTACGCAACGTAATATTAAGGTAAATATTATGGGTCAATCCTGAATCAGGAATTGGCCCGGCACGCCGGTTTTTTCGGCTCCTAACGTGGCGAGCCGACTTTTTCGGCGCACGCCGATAAAATTGACTCGCCACGTTAGGAGACGAAAAAATCGGCTCCTCAACACCAACGGCTAGAAACTATCCTAAATTTTCAAACGGTCATATTCCACCAACGGCTATAAAACGGTCATAAATTTTCGAACGGCTATATTTTTAATTATAAAATGGTTCCATTCTACCATTTTACATCCCAACATATTCACAATTCTCTTCTATCTCTAAACTCTAAACAAACTCTGACTCTGTAATGGCGTCACCATTTGGAGAATTCTCACATCCGACGATGGAAGGAAGCCAATTTTCCCAAGGCAACATGAGCAATTTTTTGGGAACTCAGTCAAGCAGACAAGGAATCATGTCGTGGACAAACCAAGAGGATATTGATCTATGCACCATCTATTGTCATTTCTTACAAGATCCGGTAATGAGGAACGACCAATCAGCCGTTATGTTTTGGAAAAAAAATTAAGACCGCGTTCGTTGAGAAGCATCCAGAATGCGGACGGACGTTATCGGCGATTCATGGCCGTTTTGGCAAATTAAGCCGTCAAACCCAGTTTTATGAGTCACAAGTGTACAAAATAAAGATAGCAAATCCAAGCGGCATGGGAGGGGAAGATAATCTTGTAATTTTCTTACTACTTACGTTAGTGTTTCGTAGATTGTTTTTATGATTCGTATTCCCTTTTTTAAACAGAAACAAATGGCGAACGAGGAGTTCAAGAAGCTTTTTCCTAGAGAAAATGGAACGAAAAGGCCACAATATTATCAGTTTATGCATTGTTGTGATCTGCTTACTAGTCAGCCTATATGGAACTCAGGACTTGCTAAGAGCCTCTGCGATGTTCAAACCGCTAGCAAGAGAAAGAAAAAAGCTTCTAAATCTGGATATTCTTCCAGTCCAAGCGAGTCAATTGCCAAAATTTCTCAATGTGAAGGGGAAAACCTACTCGATGAGTTCAAAGCCACGATTGACGAAGATTTTAGACCCGAGGGAGTCAAAGCTGTAAAAAGAAGGGGCAAAACAGCGGTTGAGCTTAAAGCAAAAGTGAACGCATGCCAAAAAAAACACAGTCATAGATCTGAAAAATGACTTATAGAAGCCAAGGAAAGAACAGAAGTTATGAAAAGGATTGCTGATCTGGAAGAGAAGAAGCTACAAATTCTAGCGGAGGAATTAGCGCACAAGAAAGAGCAGGATGCGTATAAAAAAGATCAAGACAAGATAAGATCTGAGTGGAATGCCACAATTGGAGCAGGAATTTTGGATGGCGATGAAACATCGTATTCTAACGTCAATGTTTCCTCACTTATAAGTTGATTGTTCACCGCTATTTGTATTACTAGTTGCTTGTATTATGTTGTTGTAGTAATCTTATATTCCCTGCTGTAGTAACGATTTTCTTGTAAATGGAATGTGTGCTTTTTTTATATCGTTATTGTTTCCATAAGCTGATAGTTTTATAACTTAAATAAAGTATCAAATTAGACGAAATCTCATTTATTTTTTACGTAGAAGCATCAAATAACTGAAAGATTCAACAAGAACTAAGCAAAACCATCAGCCTATTCTGCACCATATCGGGTTTGCCAACTATAATGCAGTTTGTTGGCTTCATACCCAACAAAATCAGTGCCATACTCTGCAAGGTGACAAGAATCAAAAGTTGCCCAAGCCATTTTAAATATGTCTTCATCTTAAACTGTTTGTATAATCTTTTGGTATCGTTCACAAGTTTTAACGAAATGCCGATGAGCCATATGAATTTCACCAGAAGTTCATGTAGTGGTGTAGTTATGATGATTGTTATTTAATCTTGTTATCATGGACCAAAATTCTTCATGGATTAGCCCTCCTCCATTTTGCATCAGCAGCAAATCTCTTTTATCAACTTCGATATAGGATTTCACGAGTATCAGTAAGTCATTAGGAGAGAATTCTGTCGTAGTAGCACTGGAGCTTGCATTACTTTGGTTGTGACGATTATGGTTAACCACTTGCCTCCTTATGTTTTTGCGTGGACATTCTTTTGGTTTTTGAACTTCAACTACTTGTTGAGTAGCACGAATAGTTTCATTTTGAACTGGTTCTTCCGCCTCTTCTACTTGTGTATCTAGAATGAATCCACCCTCTTTCTCCTCCTCCTTGTTCCTTTCATACTCATCAAACATTTTATCTACAAAGTTCATCACTTATTTTCCAATCGTCCATTTAAGCTACATGTAACACCCCGTAATTTTATAACATTAAAATTCACAAATTAAAGTATACTTAATTTTTAGAAGAAGAATTAAGTGAAATGGGTTGTGCTATTATGTTAGTCTCAAAATTTTGGGTCAAGGTAGACATTTGGTTTGCATAAAACGGATAACTTATGAAGAATTTATTAAGCCTTGAAGTTTGTATGCATATGATAGAAAAATATATATATATATATATATATATATATATTCAAAAATAGTTCAAAATAGCAAATCGGGAGGGGGAATAGCCGAACCGCACCATTTTTGGAGTCGACCCGAGCCCCGCTTGGTCGACTAGGGGTTGATCCAGGGTGTTTGGCTGTCAACCCGTGGGCCGATGTGGCATCTGAGTGGTCCTGATGGTTCTGGTTATCCCTAGGTTAATCTGACGGCTGTTATTAAATTAAACTTCTATAAAAGCACTCCTAAACCCCTAACCCTAATCACATTAATTCATAACAAGAGCCGCCATGCCGTCAATGGAGAACCTAGAGTAGCCACCATACACTTTCAACCCTAAAGCAAGATAGAAGCTTGAATCAAATCAAATCTAAATAACGATTAGTCTACATCAAAGGCGAGCAAATCAGTTTCAGAATACAGATCCCAGAAAAACAAGACTATTCTTTTTTATTGTGAGTATGATAGCTTTCACAAATTAATTAATTAATTTAATTATGATAAGATATAATTGGGATTATGAGAATATGATTTTGAATCATGTGATGTAAATTATATGTATGTTTGTGGTGTTGAATCATATGTTAGTCTTATACAAGTTGGATCATATGTTAGTTCTTATGTGAATCTTATGCAAGTTGAATCATATATCTTATGCAAGTTTGTGATGATTGGATCATATATTCATATGCAAGTTTGGGTTGTTAAAATATATGTGAGACATGTATATGCATATGCTAGTTTATGTGACATTAACCCTTATGCCTAGATCCATATGCAAGTTTACATCTTTATGTTTAGACCCATATGCAAGTTTACATCTTTATGTTTAGATCTATATGCAAGTTTGCATCTTTATGTTTAGATCCATATGCAAGTTCACACCTTTATGTTTGGATCTATAGCAATACATAAGTTATGCAAGTTTATGCCCATTACCTATGCTAGTTTTGTATCATATGCTAGTTTGAATGAAATTCATATGCAAGTTATTGGCTATGTAATCTTATGTCATGATCCTTAGATCTATTCTATGTGTTATGTGAAGTTGTTTTTCTTTTTATAAGTTAGACTGTTTGCGAGTCTAACATATGTTATATGAAAACGTACGAATAGCGTGGGGATGATGGGATAATATTGAATATACATAAATTGTGAATTAGCATAAAATGGCCTTAAAAGGCATATAATTAATTTGAGATATTAATTGGCATAATTGGTATTTATGGACATAATTTTAAGAGACAATTATGGACTAAAATAAATTTGGAATTTATTGACAAATTTGAATGGGGATATTAATCCAATTTGGGGTTAAATAAAGATGTGTAATAATTAACCGCCTGAGACACGAGGTTAGACTCTTTTGTAGTGTAAGACTGCCCGGACCCACCCGGCAAATCCAACAGCCACAAATGCCAGTCTAATGTGAGAGGTCAAAGGCACGAATTAAATGCGTAACAACTGTAAATCCACGAGGTTAGGCTCGTTTGCGGTATAAGACTGCCCGGACCCGCCCGACAAATCCAGCAACCGCAAATGTCAGCCTAATGTGGGAGGTCTTTACAAGGTTATGGTTCTAATGAATTAAGTAACACTTAATCAGATAAACATGTGGTGCGACATGAGGGGTTAAGTGGTTGCCTTGGGTAGCATGTGAAATTAAGTGGTTGCTTGGGTGGCATGTGAAATACGATTAGATGCACTTAACCAAGATTGAAACATGTAAGAAGACATGAATACGAATGGGGTTCAGTGGGGAAACCTTAGTGGGGACCAAGCATAGGTGGAAGGCTGGTGTCAAGCATGGGGGCCCTTTTCAAACCAGTAACTCATTAAGTATCTTTGTGAGCTCGACCCAAGTCGAGGACGGGACACGCTTACTGGATTTGATTGTAAGAGGTCAAAACGGATTAGCGGTGGCAACGCAAGTCCAACGGGGTCATGTGCGTGCGTGGGCCCAGGCTGGTAGGTAAGACGTTGTTGCATCGTGTAGATATAAGCCGTGCATCTTTGGTGGTATCGGGTTGCCACTTTGGGGAGTGATACACCCCACTGTGGGACCAACACGGGTATTTACGAGTTAGGGACCCGATCGAATGGGGTTAGTGGGTACAACTAGTGGAGAAAGGGGCATACGACACCTATGAAGGCAGCTAGGGGTACACGAAACTACCATTATCATTATTAAGTTCTGCAGGCGGGATCAACTTTTAGGGTGACTAGTGGTGGTGCAATATAGTAATTATCCTATAGTGATTACAAACGAGATTAACGCCAGAATATTCCTCTTATTTGCTTTGTCATGCCTACTTGTTTCAGGGTCATATCTTATCTTACCAGTTTATGCCTTATCCTAGTTACTTTAATAATTATATTGTTAAAGTTATTATACTCGCCAGACTTTATGTCTGACCCCCTTTGTTTTCGCCTCTTTTCTTCCTCCCCCCCAAGGTTCTCAGGGTGGGACAGTACTAGTGGAGCTTGATCTCGGATCTCTTTCTCTCTCTTTTGGAAGTGCCTGGATTGTTAAAAGTAAAGTTCAGCTCATCTCTTTTATGGCTACTCGTGTTGGGGTTTATGCTTTTTATTTTATGTACTCTGAAACAATTTATCAAGATGGATATTAAGTGTACTTGGTTTATGAAGTTGTTGTAATCAAACTATTTCTCAGCTGCAATAAAAGTTGTTTTAAAATTTTCAAGTACCATTATTTATATCTGTCTTGTTATATTTTGTTCTATACACTAAATACGCTCCATGGAAGTTAATGCATTCCCTTTGTGAGTGACATTAATGGACATGGGGTGTTACACGTGGTATAAGAGCTGAAGGTTACTAGACCAGATATGAATTTTGAAAAACTATTTGTCAAAAAGCATTTTATAAAGAAATACTTTCAAAAGTATGTTTTAAGGAAAGTATTTTCAAGAGAAAAGTTTGTTTTAAAAACATAACCCCCAAGAGCCATATATCTTTCTTTTGAATTCTTTGTTTTGAATCTCTTCATTTTCTTTTCAGCATGTCTAGAATTCCCGAGATACCCGAGGGGATACCGATACCAGGATGGTTTAGAAGGTATCTGGAAGCTAGGGCCAATGTCGCCGGCCCAACAAATGCTCTTCATCCTCCTCCCCGTGTTGATACTTTTGTGAAGATATGCAAAGATTTTAGAGCAATGGGCGGGAAATCTTTTCATGGATCAGAGACATTTGTTGAAGCTCGAAATTGGCTTAAGGAGGTGGAAGATCTATTTGGTATTTTCGAAGTAGAAGATGGAAGGAAGGTCCAATTGGCTGCTTGGTTAATGAAAGACGAAGCCTCGTTTTGGTGGGAGGTCACGAACGGAGAGCGTCTGGTGGGGATATGGATGGATTTCAAGCGTAGGTTCAAAATGAAGTTTCTCTCACGAGCGGAAGAGAATTTATATATGGAAAGATTCTTGGCGTTGAAGCAAGGGGATTTATTAGTAAAGGAGTACGTCAACAAGTTCAATCAGTTGGCTAGATTTGCCTTGGAATTGGTAAACACACCTGAGAAGAAAGCCCTAAGGTTCGTTAAGGGTTTGGATGAGCCACTACATGGGTTAGCTATGACCCACATTCCTATGGGGGCTACCTTTGAGAAATTGGTTGACATGACGCTTATGCATGAGGAAGAGAAATGTGCTAATGCTAATAAGGCACCGGAGAAGAAAGGGGACCAAAAGAAACCACAACAACAAAACAAGAAAGGCGGGAAGAACAATAATGGCAAAGGAAAGAAGAAGTGCTTTAATTGTGGGACACCAGGCCATCTGAGTAAAGACTGTAGGAAAAAGAAGAAGACTGGCTGTTTCCACTGTGGAGAGGCAGGTCATCTAGTTAAGGACTGCCCAAGGAAACAGGGGCAAGGGAAAAGAACTTCTGGAGGGCAGCTTTAGGCTCGCATGGCACCAAGGCAGGCGAGAGGGCAGATTCAGGCTCTCACGACACCAGGACAGGAGAGAGGTAGAAACATTTCTGTTGAAAGTTTAGTTTTTCTGTTTGATCATCATGTTCGTACTTTGTTTGACTCTGGCGCTTCACACTCGTTTGTATATGCTTCGTTAGTTGAAACACTGCACCTAAATACTAGTCTAATTACGGATCCCATAGTAGTCTCAAATCCTATTGGTGGTTCGGCTCATCTTTCTATGATTTGTCGGGATTTGAGAGTGTCTATATTTGGCGTTGGGTTCGAATGCAACGCCTTTGTTCTTGGCTTCATGGGCTACGGCTTGATTCTAGGTATGGATTGGCTAACTAGATACAGTGCCATCCTAGATTGTGAAAGAAGGGTAGTTAGATTGTTGACTCGTTGTGGAAAGACCCTTGATATTTCTTGTGACCCTAGAGGTCCGGTAATGCTTAGCTACCTAGAATCCCTAGACGCATCCAATGATGATTTGAAATCTGTTCGTGTGGTTCGTGAATATAGTGACGTCTTCGATGAAGTTCGAGGTTTACCCCTGAGGCGCGAGATAAACTTTCGAATATATCTAGTAGATAATGTAAAGCCAGTTACATTACCAGTGCGCCACATGGCTCCAAGAGAGAGAAGAGAACTCGGTAAGCAAGTGAAAGAATTGCTTGAGAAGGGGTTCATAAGAAGAAGTATTTCGGAGTGGGGTGCTCCAGTCGTTTTTGCTACAAAAGTTGATGGTTCACTTAGATTGTGCGTGGACTATAGAGAGCTGAATAAGCTAACAAAGAAGAACATGCACCCATTACCGAGGATAGACGATTTATTCGATCAGTTGGTGGGTGCTTCAGTTTTCTCGTAACTGGATTTAGCTACAGGGTTTCATCAGCTAAGGGTGGCTGAAGATAGCATCGATAAGACTGCCTTTAGAACTCCTGACGGTTTCTTTGAGTGGCTCGTGATGCCTTTTGGTTTGACGAATGCACCCACATACTTTGTTGAATTAATGAGTAGGGTGTTTAGGGAGTTTCTAAACAAGTTTGTGGTAGTCTTTGTAGACGATATTATGGTTTTCTCTAAAAATGAAGAAGAGCATGCCCTACATCTTAGGGAAGTCTTAGAGACCCTATGAGCACATCAGCTAAAAGCTAAGTTCTCTAAGTGCCATTTTTGGAGAAAAGAAGTGAGGTTCTTAGGACACATGGTCTCTAAGGAAGGGATAACTGTGGATCCCGCCAAGGTGGTGGCAATCCAAGATTGGAAAACTCCTAAGAACGGAACAGAAGTAAGAAGCTTTTTAGGGCTGGCTGGCTATTATAGGAAGTTCATTAAGGACTTCGCGAAGATATCAGCCCCTCTCATTCGATTAACGAAGAAGAATTTGACATTTACTTGGGACGTGGACTATGACGATGCTTTCCAACGTCTGAAGAGGGCTTTGACGACCGCTCCAATTTTAGTTTTGCCAAACGGGAGTAAGACATTCATTGTATATACCGATGCTTACGGGATAGGGCTTGGCGCAATTTTAATGCAAGAGGGAAGGGTGATATGCTATTGTGGAAGGCAGTTGAAAGCCCACGAGAAAAATTACTCTACCCACGATTTAGAGTTGGCGGCCATAGTTTTTGCGCTTAAGTCATGGCGTCATTATTTGCTTGGCGAGAGGTTTGAGTTGTATACAGACCATAAGTCGCTAAAGTACTTATTCTCTCAGAAGGACCTAAACTTGAGGCAACAGAGATGGATGGAGTTTTTGGCATCCTATGATTTTGAGATCGCATATACCCTTGGCAAGGGTAACATTGTAGCTGACGCCTTAAGTAGAAAGAAGTTAACTTAAATCCTTTGTTCGTAGAGCGACGGAGTTTGGAGTATATATCTTCCTTTGATTTCAGACCCTCTGTCAATTATGTACCCGGATTATTGGCATCGTTAGAGGTGCAACCTACACTTTTGGGTCGAGTTGGAGAGGCACAGCAAAATGACCCACAATTGGTTGAGATAGTAAGCAAGCTTATAGGAGCGGAGTCCTCGAGTCATTTGAATAGATATGTAATAGATGAGAGAGGTTGGCTACATAGAGATGGAAGACTTTGCATACCACAAGACGAGAGTTTGAAGAAGGCAATTCTTGAAGACTCACATCGCTCTAAGATGACCATACATCCCGGTGGTGATAAGATGTATAGGGATATGAAGCGAGTTTTCTTTTGGGCTGGAATGAAGAAGGACGTGGCCAAGTTCGTTGCTAGATGCTTAGTGTGCCAGCAAGTCAAGGCGGAGCGAAAGAAGCCCGGAGGTTTGCTCCATCCTTTAGAGATTCCTCTTTGGAAATGGGAAAGCATTTCCATGATTTTGTAGATGGGTTACCAAGATCAAGGAAGGGTATTACGGGGATTTGGGTAATTGCAGACCGACTTACAAAAAGTGCCCATTTTATTCCCGTTAAAAGTAGAAGGACCGCCGCATGGTTAGCATCCGTTTACCGTTGAGAAATAGTCCATTTGCACGGCATTCCCTCTAGCATTGTGAGCGATATAGATCCCATTTTCACGAGCGAATTTTAGAAAAGCTTACAAGAGGCGGTTGGAACGGAATTATGCTTAAGTACCGCTTATCATCCTCAGACAGACGGCCAGACCGAGAGAGTAAATCGGATTCTAGAAGACCTTCTAAGGCTATGCATCCTAGACTTTGGAGGAACATGGGAAGAACATCTTCCACTAGTGGAGTTCACCTATAATAATAGTTTTCAGGCTAGCATTGGCATGACACCTTTTGAGGCTCTTTATGGACGACCGTGCCGATCACCTAGTTGTTGGTGGGAATCCACGGACAAGGTTTTACTTGGACCTAACATGATTAGGGAGACTTCGGAGAATATAGACCTGATTCGACGGCGAATGAAGACGGCGCAGGACCCACAGAAGTCGTATGCTGATAGGAGATGAACCGATCTTAAGTTCAATGTTCGGGACATGGTTTTTATTAAGGTGTCACCGTTGAGAAACGTAGTCCGCTTTGGATCAGTAGGGAAGTTGGCACCAAGGTTCGTAGGACCCTTTCCATTTACAGAGAGGATTGGGCAGATGGCGTATAGAGTAAAGTTACCAGAGAAGCTCAACGCAGTTCATGACGTGTTTCACGTTTCGCATTTGCGTAAGTGTTTGCACGATATGGCTGAAGTGGTAGAGCCGAGCACGCTCGAAGAAGTAGAAATAGAGCGCAATGCCACGATGAGACGAGCTCCTACACGCATTCTCGGATCGGAGGTCAAAAAGCTTCGCAACAAATAGGTCAAGTTGGTCAAAGTGCAATGGGGAGATGATCAAAGAGACGCGACTTGGGAGACAGAAGATAAGATGTGTACGCTGTACCCTTTCCTTTTTGAGGGTATGTTTTAATTTCTCCTTTTTCTACCACTTTGTTAACACTTGTTCTATCTTTTAGTATTATCTTTGCGATGACATCTTCGATCTTTAGTTAGGAAGAACCCTATGGTTGCAAACATATGTTTGAGACATGTTATGTTTTGGTGGATGCAAGTGGTTGCTTATGGATGCATGTACACACACATTAGGCACTAGATCGGCTCAATCACCTTCATGTTGCATATAAATGCATGTGCATATCTAAATTAATGGATGTATAATGGTTGTGTTATCATATGGATGCTGCATTTTGATGAATGGTTGTGCACACATGTAGAAATAATATGTATTAATAGGATTCTTGCATACATAATGGACGCATGGCACTATCATGATTTGCATTAAGGAGGTCAACTGAATCAGTGGACCACCTGATCTTTGCATTAGATAAGGAACATACATACATTTTTGCATAAGTTCATATAGCATTAGAAATTTCTTTAAGGACAATGGATGCTTGTGGATGATGGTTGAATAGATGGATGATTGGTTGGTAGGATACATTCTTCTTAACTTAGAGATTTCGGGGACGAAATCCTTTAAGGAGGGGAGAATGTAACACCCCGTAATTTTAAAACATTAAAATTCACAAATTAAAGTATACTTAATTTTTAGAAGAAGAATTACGTGAAATGGGTTGCGCTATTATGTTCGTCTCAAAATTTTGGGTCAAGATAGACATTTGGTTTGCATAAAACGGATAACTTATGAAGAAGTTATTAAGCCTTGAAGTTTGTATGCATATGGGAGAAATATATATATATATATATATATATGTATTCAAAAAAAAGTTCAAAACAGCGAATCGGGAGGGGGAATAGCCGAACCGCACCATTTTTGGAGTCGACCCGAGCCACGTTGGGTCGACCAGGGGTCGATCCATGGTGTATGGTTGTCAACCCGTGGCCCGATTCGCCCTAAGGGCTGATGTGGCATCTGAGTGGTCCTGATGGTTCTTGTTATCCCTAGGTTAATCCGATGGCTCTTATTAAATTAAACTTCTATAAAAGCACTCCTAAACCCCTAACCCTAATCACATTAATTCATAACAAGAGCTGCCATGCCGTCAATGGAGAACCTAGAGTAGCCGCCATACACTTTCAACCCTAAAGCAAGATAGAAGCTTCAATCAAATCAAATCCAAGTAACGATTAGTCTAAATCAAAGGCAAGCAAATCAGTTTCAAAATACAGATCCCAAGAAGACAAGACTATTCTTTTTAATTGTGAGTATAATAGCTTTCACAAATTAATTAATTAATTTAATTATGATAAGATATAATTGGGATTATGAGAATATGATTTTGAATCATGTGATGTAAATTATATGTACGTTTGTGGTGTTGAATCATATGTTAGTCTTATGCAAGTTGGATCATATGTTAGTTCTTATGTGAATCTTACGCAAGTTGAATCATATATCTTATGCTAGTTTGTGATGACTGGATCATATATTCATGTATGAATCTTATGCAAGTTTGGGTTGTTAAAATATATGTGAGACATGTATATGCATATGTGTAACACCCCACATCCGTTAGTGTCACTCACAAAGGGAATACACTAAGTTCTGTGAAGCATTATAGGTAAAAGATGCAGATAAAATTACAAGACAGACAAAATTAAAACAGCGGAAAATAAAATTTTATTTTATTGATAAAATAGTTTGTACAGCAATTGTTTTCCAATACCAGATTATCTGTCTTACAAAATAAAGAAGCATAAAATAACTTTTATATTCCCCAATGTAGTATGAGCCAGCCATAGCAATGGAAAAGTGAATCCAAGGAAAACTTCGACTAATCTTCAAGCTTGGAAAGAAAACTGGGCTAAGTAGTAACATTCCCTCCCTGCGAACCTGGAGGGGGGGGACGGAAGACAAGAAAGAGAAAGAAAACAGAGTCAGACATAAAATCTGGTAAGTTCAGTAACTTTCAGCATGTGAACAGGTAAAAACAACATGACATGAATTTAACTGAATACAAGACAATACCATGATGATAGGGCTAACAAGATAACGCAAGATATGCTAAGGCAAGATAAAACTGAATGTACTGATAAACTGGATCTACCGACAAGCTGCATATACTGATAAACTGAATATGCTTTCATACTTTCTCTGCTTCGTGATTACCCTGTTATTCTGGTTCTATATCTCTGCACCACCTAACTAGTGACCCAACTAGTAATCTTTATAAAATGATAACGTGCTCCCAATCCCTGTAATTGTGGTTGCCTTCAGGCGTACATTTATTATTTATTACCTAGATCTAGTCTAGGGTTTTTCTATCGAGTGCTTCCTAGACTCAACTAGGGTTTACGCGACTTATTTAATGCTTCTCGGATTTTAGGGTTTACGCGACCTAGGTCCAACTAGGGATTATGCTACCTATCGAACGACGCCCCTACTCTAGGACAAAATACCCAGAGCGGTATATGTTCCTAGACTTTCCCCACGTATGTGTCGTGGATCGTTATCGCTGTCTAGATGCACATGTCCTCTATATGTGCGACCCGAGTCTCGTGGCTGGGCAAACCAAGAAACACAGAACTTGGTCGGGAGCTTTCAGATATTTGCCGATGTAGATGCTAAGGTCTGTTTTTCCACTGGCTATGGTCCCACCTGACCCCTCCCTCAACTAATGAAAGGCACACCTTGAAAAATGAGAACTTTACGCATGCCCCCCTATGCCCCACTAACCTATGGCCATCCGCAACCATAACTAGATAGCAAGTCTACGGTCTGTTGGAGTTCTCCGCCTTTCCGCTTCACGTATCTCGATTGACACAAGATGGTAGGTAGACGACGAGTTGCTATCACAGGGCTACTGGTCTCGCCGAATCACGCTGGTCCATTCTAGTCTTTAGGTTGCCTTATATTGCAAACAAGGCATACCCTTGGTTCTTCTAATGCAGACCTTAACCTCTGTGAGCCCAGGAGGATCATCTGCAGCCTCACGGAGGGATACCAAGAGTACCCTCACGTCCCCTCGAAGCCGCATGCTTCGTACCCCAGTTCGTTGGAGCCTTCTTTAAGATCAGATGGACGTTCGCTCCTCCTCGTATTCTACTAAGGTTTACTACTTAGTTCCCTTAACTAAGGTTTACTACTTAGTTTCCTGAATCGCCGTTTTCTTAACTAAGGTTTACAACTTAGTCCTCTTAACTAAGGTTTACTACTTAGTCCTTTTTCTCGTCCTGTTGGATTGGTTAAATGTCATTAGTCAATTCAAGTTAACTCAACCCATTCATTTGTCATGTTAAACTGGTTAAGTGTTATCAGTAGTTCATGTTGACTTAACCCTACCACAAATCAAGTTATACTGGTTAAGTATTTCTTATTACTTAACCCCACCCCTTCATCTTGTATTGGTTAAATGTTCCTTTTAACTTAACCATGCCCATCTGTTTAGCTAACAGGTTATAACGGTTAAGTGTTCTCTTGGTTAACTTAACCCTAACATCTGTCTAATTCACATGTTCTAATGGTTAAGTATTGTCCCATCATGCTTTAACTTAACCTTGCTCATTTGGCACACTACGATGGCTAAGTGTTCTAAGTTTACTTAGCTCCACCTTCTAGTCTAGTTAACATGTTAAATTGGCTAAGTGTATTTTACTTAACCCCACCTTCTAGTCTAGTTAACATGTTATAACGGTTAAACCTTTTCTTAACCTCACCCACTTGTCTAGCTTAACTGTTTCTTAGCTTTAAATTATTCATTTAAAGCACCAACCACTCACATTAGACAGATATTGTTGCGGTCATTGGATGTGCCAGTCGGTTCCGGGCAGATTTACACCGCAACTCAGTCAAACCTCGGGTCCTTTTTTGGCTCAATGCTCTAACCATCCACATTAGATAGGTATTGTTATGGTTGCTGGATTTGCCGGGCGGTTCCGGGTAGTCTTATACTGTAACTCAATCTAACCTCGGGTTAGGCATATTCGTATTTTCTACAATGTACACATTTCTCATTTAGGACAAATTCTTCATGTAAATTATTCCTAATTTACTTATGCCATAATTACTCTTCTATTGTACATTATCAACAATTACTATTACGGCCCACTTTCCCTCTAAATCATGTTTATAAGGTTTTACCAAATTAAGTGTCACTAACCATGATTATGCTAAACATGACAATTACATGTAATTTCAAGTTATTAATCAGGATAGGCTATAACCCACCTTCCCAAACTCGCTATAATAGTCATGCCCAAAATCACTTTGCCATATATTTGGCGTTCCAAATAAGTAGTTAAGCCTAATCTAGACTTAATGTTCTTATTTACATTTTTGGCCCAACCTAGATTAAATATCCAATTTTACAATTCATGTAGGAGTAGACTTAATATTCTAGTTTACAATTTATGCCAAAACTAGCAACACATGCCGACTACATGTTTTGCGGCCAATTAACAATTTACCGTTTACGCCCAATTCCATTATGCATGCAAATTACTCACTATTATAGCCAATTCAGACCATGCCAACATATTTATTATGCCAAATATAAATTCCATGTTAGTTTCATGTTCTGCCCCAAATCGTATTCCCATCGTTTGCGTAATCGTGATTCAGTCTAGATTATAGGTAAATCTAGATTCGTAGATAAAAGGGAATAAACAAGAATACTATGAAAAGACAGGCATTAGAATAGGCATAAGATGACAATCCAAATTCACAAATTACAGATCTAGTAAATATATCGAATAAATTGATTACAACATCGCAGGTATATAGATCTGATAACATTATGACCATGAAAAGGTTTGAATAACAATCTAGGTTCAAGAACATTGATAGATCTAACTTAATAGAAAAATCCCAAAAATCAAGATTCAAGGATAATTAAGAATAGGTCTGAATAGAGAATCAAGCTTAGACCCAATTTAATAGTCATAATTCTAGGCAATAATTTCATGGTCATGAATCATAGGTGATTAACCACGATTTCCTTATCATAGTTATAGGCAATGGTATTATGTTTACAGTCATAGTCATAGGAAACGTTCACAGTCATAGGCATAGTCTTATGCTCACAGTCATAGGCATAGGTATTGTCTTATGTTCACAGTCATAGTCTTAGGCCATTAACAATAGTTTCAACGTCATAGGCATAGGCACAGTCTCATCACAATAGTTCTTAATTAGATCCAAAGGCATATACAAGAACCGATTCAAACGAAAGGATTAGGCATATTCTTATATCCATTTAATTACATGCCACTAATAGATCTAGAAGTTCAAATCTAAAAAGTAACTGACTAACAACAACCGACGGACTTGAATTCTAGATTCTGAGTTCTGGAATTGAGATGCTTTCCTTTGGGTAGATACGTTGCTTTGATTTTTAGTTTTGAATTGGATTTGTTCGTCTCTAAGCTTTCTTCAAGTGGAGGCTATTCTTGGCTTCCTCCCAGCAGCATGACGGCTCTAGGTTCTATTTCTTGTGTGAATTTAGGTTGGAGGCTAAGCTTGTTTATATAGAATTTCAAACTAATTAGAGCCGTCGATGAAGCTAGAGTTAATCAAGGCCATCCATCTCAAGAGAAGCCAATCAGAAAGTAACAAATCAGCCCTAGTGACATAGCCAAGCCCCAGAAACCGAGCCAGGACCAGACTAAGTAGGTCAGGTCGACTAAGCAGGTCGATCCCAAGGTCGACTACATGGTCGACCTGGGTACCCAGGTCGACCCCCTGATCGACTTGGGTCCTGGGCGGGAAAATTCCCGCCCAGCCCAGTTCTGGTCCAGTTTTGAATTTTGAACTTGTTTTCGGGCTGTTTGAATTTTAAATCGAATTCTGAAACTTCCGGAGGTCATAACTCCTTCATACGGAGTCTGATTTACGCAAACTCTGACTCTATCTCAAGCAGAATTCCGAGATGAATGCAATGGCGTAACCCTTTTCCCTTAATTCTTTCATTTAGAAATAATTATACTTTAATTTGTGAAACTTAATGTTACAGAATTCCGGGGTGTTACATTCTCCCCCTCTTAAAAGGATTTCGTCCCCGAAATCTTCAAGTTAGGAAGAATGTGTCCTACTATCCAATCACGCGTCTACTCGACCATTCAACCACATGAATTCATTGTCCTTAAAAAATATTTCTAAGGCTTTCATGTCCATATGCATAGTATGTGTATATGTCTTTATCTAATGCAAAATCAGGCGGTCTACTGATTCAGTTGACCTCCTTAATGCGAATTATGTCAGTGCCATGCGTCCAATCATGTATGCAAGCATCCCTAGTTATGTAAATACTACATGTGTGCATAGCCATTCATCCATATGCAACATCCATATGATAACATATCAAGTTAAATTCGTTAAGAAAATACATATATGCGAATGCAATATGAAAGTGACTGAGTCGTTCTAGCGCCTATGGTGTGTATATGTATCCACGAGCAACCATTTGCAACCATCAATCATAACATGTTTCAAATACATGTTTTCATCCATTGGCTTCTTCCTAAGGATCGATGATACGCCCCAGAGGATATACCTTAAAAGCTAGAGAGTATGCATAAAATTCCTAGAAAAAGAGACCAAGGATGTACCCTTAAGAAAAAGGGTATGATGCGTGTATCTAGTCTTCAGTCTTCTAAGTTGCATCTTCTTGAGCTTCACTATTCTGTACTTTATCTAATTAATCTTCATGATTGCGAAGCTTCTTGACCTCCATTTCCAAAACTGTCGTTGATCGGATAGCTGGCCTTTCATTGTTAATTGGATACTTGCGGATATCTATCCCGCGTTTTAGGGGTAAACTCCTAACCTAATCAAAAACGTCTGCGTACTCATGGACTACCCTAACATATTGAAAATCGTTGATAAATGCATTAAGCGATTCTAGCTAGCTAAGCCTAACTTGATTCTTTACACGTAATCTCGAGGATATTTCCAAGGCAAGTCAAAAGTCTAACTACCCTCCTTTCAGAATTACTAGCCAACCAACCCATGCCTAGAATCAACCCATAGCCCAAAAACATAAACATTACGCTTAAACCCAACACTTAATATAGTTATTCTCAAATCCTTACAAACCAAAGGTAAACGGGCCGAACCACCAATTGGATTTGAGACACTAATGGGATCTTCTACTATACAAGTACTAAGGTGCAGAGACTCAACTATGGAAGTAGATATGAACAAATGCGAAGTGCTAAGATTAAAAGAGTACTAACTGGTTGATCAAAACGAAAAGCTAAACTTTTCCAACAGAGACTTTTACTATCTCTCTCTCTCTCAGGTATTCTGGTGGTGGAAGCATGCACTCTCCCTTCTGAAAATCCTGTCCCTCGTCCTTGTCCTTAATTATATGCCCCATTATACCATGGAAAAGATACTTCCTCCTAGGTTTTATATCCACGAATTTCTCATCCTTGCGTTGAGCTCCCTATCCAAATTCCCTCATCCTTATCTTTACCATCCCTGTGTAACCATATTGACAAGTTTCTCAAAAGCTGCCTCCATCGCACGGAAAACCCTTCAAAGCTTGAAAGAAGACAAGCTGCAGGTGAAACTACTATGGCTATAGATGGGAGTCGGGCACTACTTTGCCCTTCGATAGGTATCGTAGTCTTATCAAGCCTACGGAACCGTGCCGTGATGAGGTTACCTCCCAGAAAGCCAAGAGTCACGAAGACTCAAAAAGAAGGGGAATTCAAACAGAGGATCAGAAGACAGTGCGTATGGCTTTTGGGGAATATGCCTTTAAAACAAAACTTTTCTTTTGAAAAATGCTTCTTTAAAAACCGTTTTGAAAATAATTCTTTTTTCAAATCTTTTATCTGATCTGGTAACCTTTAGCTCTGATACCACGTGTAACACCACACATCCATTAGTGTCACTCACAAAGGGAATGCACTAAGTTCTGTGAAGCATTGTAGGTAAAAGATGCAGATATAATTACAAGACAGACAAAATTAAAACAGTGGAAAATAAAATTTTACTTTATTGATAAAATAACTTGTACAACAATTGTTTTCCAACACCAGAGTATATGTCTTACAAAATAAAGAAGCATAAAATAACTTTATATTCCCCAATGTAGTATGAGCCAGCCATAGCAATGGAAAAGTGAATCCAAGGAAAACTTCGACTAATCTTTAGGCTTGGAAAGAAAACTGGGCTAAGTAGTAACATTCCATCCCTGCGAACTTTGGGGTGGGGGGGACGGAAGACAAGAAAGTGAATGAAAACAGAGCCAGACATAAAGTCAGGTAAGTTCAGCAACTTTCAGCATGTGAACAGGTAAAAACAACATGACATGAATTTAACTGAATACAAGACAAAACCTTGATGATAGGGCTAACAAGATAACGCAGGATATGCTAAGGCAAGATAAAACTGAATGTACTGATAAACTGGATCTACCGACAAGCTGCATATACTGATAAACTGAATATGCTTCCATACTTTCTCTGCTTCGTGATTACCCTGTTATTCTGGTTCTATATCTCTGCACCACCTAACTAGTGACCCAACTAGTAATCTTTATAAAATGATAACGTGATCCCAATCCCTGTAATTGTGGTTGCCTTCAGGCGTACATTTATTATTTATTACCTAGATCTAGTCTAGGGTTTTTCTATCAAGTGCTTCCTAGACTCAACTAGGGTTTACGTGACTTATCTAATGCTTCTCGGATTTTAGGGTTTACGCGACCTAGGTCCAATTAGGGATTATGCTACCTATCGAACGACGCCCCTACTCTAGGACACAATACCCAGAGTGGTATATGTTCCTAGACTTTCCCCACATATGTGTCGTGGATCGTTATCGCTGTCTAGATGAACATGTCCTCTATATGTGCGACCCGAGTCTCATGGCAGGGCAAACCAAGAAACACAGAACTCGGTCGGGAGCTTTCAGATATCTACCGATGCAGATGCTAAGGTTTGTTTTTCTAGTGGCTATGGTCCCACCTGACCCCTCCCTCAACTAATGAAAGGCACACCTTGAAAAATGAGAACTATACACAGGCCCCCCTATGCGTCACTAACCTATGGCCATCTGCAACCATATCTAGATAGCAAGTATATGGTCTGTTGGTGTAACACCCCGAATTTCAGTTAATACTAATATTCACTAATTACAGAATAAATAATCTCAGATGTGAGAATTGGGGGAAACGGGCTGCGTCATTGCGTTCGTCTCGGAAAAATACGCGAAATAGAGTCCGAGTTTTCGAGAATCGGAGTCCGTATGGCCCGGTTATGGCCCAATGAAGTTTACAGAAAATTTAAAGATAAAAACAGATTTAAAAATTAAAAATCAGATTTCGAAATTGGAGCCAGCAGGGGGCCAGGCGGGAAACTTCCCGCCCTACCCATGTCGACAGGGCTGTCGACAGGCCTGTCGACTGGGGAGTCGACTGCCCTGTCGACTTGCCTGTCGACACAGGGTGTCGAGCCAGTTGGCTTGGGTGCACCAGATCTGGTTTTCTGGCTAGGGCTGGGCTGTGTTCTAGAGACTTCCTAAATCTGACGGACCTAATCTAACCTAGGGTTAATCCTATGGTCTAAAACACACCCTAATCCTATAAATACACCCTAATGCAAGCCTAATCCCTACTAAAAATAGAAATGATGCCATCATGCCGCCAAAATCAAACTTGAGAGGAGCCTCCACTAGTTTATGAAGAAAGTTGCAAGCTAATCAACCTCTAATCATCATCTCCTTCTTAAATAGCAACTAGTTCTACTTCATAAGTTTGCTAATCTTGGTTTTGGTGAGTTTCTATCACTCTAATGATCAATTGCTAAACTAAGTAGATGAGATATGATGAGATCATATGGTTTTGTTGTGGATTAATGGGTTTTAAGTCATATGACATGATGTTAGTTTGCTAATGTATGTGGGTTATGCAAGTTTTGTGCTTTGTGATCATATGTTAATATGCAAGTTACATGTATGTTAATATGCAAGTTACATGTATGACAATTATGCAAGTTGTATGTTTCTTCATATGCAAGATTATGAGTTCATATGCAAGTTTATGAGTTCATATGCAAGTTATGTGACATATTATGCAAGTTCATATGCAAGTTATGTGACATATTATGCAAGTTCATATGCAAGTTATGTGACATATTATGCAAGTTCATATGCAAGTCATGTATTTGTTAATATGTAAGTTTATGTAACATGTTATGCAAGTTAATATGCAAGTTATGTGACATGTTATACAAGTTAATATGCAAGTTATGTGACATGTTATACAAGATTATATGCAAGTTATGTGACATGTTATGCAAGTTCATATGCAAGATATGTGTTTGTTAATATGCAAGATGGCACCTTTGAAACATGTTCATACATATGCAAGTTGACACCTTTTATATGTGTTATGTCATGAGAACGAAATTACGTGGGAACGATGGGGTTAATTAAATGCATATGTTAATAAGATTGTGTGAAATTAATATAATTATGCATAACATAAAATAAATGAACATAGTATGGGAATTTGCCTATTAAGTTAGGTGTACCCATACTATGTGTTGGGAATTTACCTATTTAGTTAGGTCTACGCATACTATGGAATTAGGAATTTACCTATTTAGTTAGGTCTACCCATATTCTTAAAAATGTGTAATTAATTATGGATAATTAATATAAATTATGAGGGTGATTAATTAGGTGTAATTAATTGACTAAGACACGAGGTTGGACTCAGTTGTAGCGTAAAACTGCCCGAACCCAACCGGCTTAACCAGTTGCTACAAATGTTAGCCCAATGTGAGAGGTCTTAGGCACAAACTAAATACGTGATTAATGTAAAGACACGAGGTTAGACTCGGTTATGACATAAGGCTGCCCGGACCCAACCGGCTTAACCAGCGGTCATAAAAGACAGTCTAATGTGAGAGGTCTTTACAAAGGTTACGATCTTAATTAATTAATTAAGAAACACTTAACCACATTAGCATGTAGAGGGACATGAGGGGTTAAGTGGGTGCCTTGGGTGGCATGTGGAAATCTAGTGGTTGCCTCGGGTGGCAATAGAAAATACGATTAGAATACTTAACCAAAGTGGAACATGTAATTAAAACATGATTAAAGGGTTAAGTGGGAAAACACTAGTGTGTGGGCCAAGCTTAGGGGGATGGCTTGTGCTGGGGGCCCATTTCAACCAGTAACCCATACGTATCTTAGTGGGCTCGACCCATGTCGAGGACGGGACACGCATACTGGGCTTGACTATAAGAGGCTAAAATGGGTTAGCGGTGGCAACGCATGACCAACGGGTTTCATATGCGTGTGTGGACCCGGGCTGGTAAATAAGACGTTGTTGCATCATGTAGATATAAGCCGTGCACCGTTAGTTTTATCAGGTTGCCACGTTGGGGAATGGTACACCCCACGGTGGGGCCAGCACGGGTATCTACGTTAGGGAGCCGATCGAATGGGGAGTAGTGTGTACACCTAGTGGATTGTAGGGCCCCGTGGCGTCTACTTAATCACCTAGGGGTACGCGAGAACTATTAAGTTAATTTTATAAGTCCATGGGTGGGATCAACCTTTAATTTAGGAAGGACTGGTGTGGTGCAGTTTAGTAGTTTACCTTTGGAAGGGTAGATGCGTCTTTATCTTTTATCTTAGTTTAGTTGACTGCTTAGTGCAGCCATTAATCCCCATTAGTTACCGTATATCAGTTTATGTCTTCTCTGGTTACTTTAACGATTGTATTGTTAAAGTTATAGGACTCGCTCAGACTTATGTCTGACCCCGTTGTTTTTATCTTTTTCCCAATCCTCAGGTCCTACGGTGGATCCTAGCAGTAGTGGAGCTTGATCGGATTGTTGTTCCAGTCTTTAGGAGCTTGGATAGATGTAAAGCTCCAGTTACCCAGTTATCTTTTCTTTCGTCATGGCTATTGTATGAGAGTGGGATTATGTACTTCTTTATTTTGACGGATATTGTACTTGACTTTTATTGTGGTTTTATGATGTAACCAGACATGTTTTACTTCCGCTGTTATGAGATGATGTTTTAAATTTCAAGTACTATTTATATCTGTCTTGTTGTAATTTTTCTGTTCTATATTCACTAAAATACTCCACCGATGCTATGGCATTCCCTTAGTGAGTGACCATAGCGGGAGTGGGGTGTTACACGTGGTATCAGAGCTGAAGGTTACCGGAACAGATAATTTTTTTTTTTTGAGAAAAATATTTTTAAAAAAAAAATAGTAAAGGTATTATTTTTGGAAAAAAATATTTTCAAAAACATGTCTTTTAAGAGAAAAGTTTTTGAAAAAGAAAAGCATAATCCCCAATAGCCATATCTTTATCTTTCGGAATCTCCTTTTTGAATCTTTCCTCTTTCGTTTCAGCATGGCTGAAGATCTTAACATCCCGGAGGGCTTAGTTATACCACTATGGTATAGGAGGTTACAAGAGGCTAGGGCCGCGGCTGCGGGTCCAGCCAATGCTACTACACCAGAGGCAACCGCTCCTCCTCCTCAGCCTAGAGTGGATAATTTTGCTAAGATTTGCAAGGAGTTCAAGGCTATAGGAGGAAAACCTTTTCTAGGTTCAGAGACTTTCGTAGAGGCCAGAGATTGGCTTAAGGAAGTGGAAGAGTTGCTAGATATCTTTGAAGTGGAAGAGGGAAAGAAAGTCAAGTTGGCGGCTTGGTTAATGAAGGGAGAGGCCTCATTCTGGTGGGAGGTCACTAATGGAGAACGCCCTGTTGACTCTTGGGCAGATTTCAAGCAAAGGTTTGGGGCTAAGTTTCTCTCAAGGGCGGAAGAGAATCTGTTTATGGAGAAGTTCTTGAATTTAAAGCAAGGGAATCTCATGGTGAAAGAATATGTCAACAAATTCAATCAATTAGCAAGGTTTGGCATAGAGTTGGTGAATACACCGGAGAAGAAGGCTTTGAGGTTCGTTAGAGGCTTGAACGAACCATTGCAAGGAATAGCTATGACTCACATTCCTATGGGGGCCACCTTTGAGAAGCTTGTCTACATGGCACTTATGCATGAGGATGATAAGAGTTCTAAGGTACCAGAGAAGAAGGGGGATCAGAAGAAACCGCAACAACAACAACAAGGCAAGGGTGGAAAAGGCAATGGTGACAAGGGGAAGAAGAAGAAGAAGTGCTTCAATTGTGGGACCCCAGGCCACCTCAGCAAGGATTGTCGCAAAAAGAAGAAGACCGGTTGCTTTCATTGTGGTGAAGCAGGACATCTTGTGAAGGACTGCCCAAAGAAGGGGCAGAAGACGGGGTCTACCTCAGGAGGTCAGGTGCAAGCTCTTATGGCACCAGCTCGGGCAGGGGGGCAAGTTCAGGCTCTCTCAGTTCCACCGATTCAGCAGAGAGGTAGAACTATTTCCGTTGAAAGTCTGGTTTTTCTGTTTGATCATCCAGTTCGTACTTTGTTTGACTCTGGCGCATCGCATTCTTTTATCTCATCATCGTTAGTTGAGTCACTGCACTTAGACACCAGTCTAGTTGATGATCCCTTGGTTGTTTCAAACCCAATTGGGGGCTCCATATATCTGTCTATGATATGTTTGGGTTTGAAGATTTCTATACTTAGCGTTGAGTTTGGATGTGATGCTTTTGTATTGGGCTTCACGGGCTATGGGTTGATTTTGGGCATGGACTGGTTATCCAGTAATGGTGCCGTTCTTGATTGTGAAAGGAGAGTTGTCAGGCTTATGACCCGCTTGGGTAATACTCTCGAGATCTCTTGTAATCCCATGGAATCGGTTTTGCTAAGTTATCTTGAATCGCTCGATGCTTCGGTCGAGAGTTTGCGTTCTGTCAGAGTGGTCCGGGAATATCCGGATGTGTTTGAAAAGGTGAAGGGTTTGCCTCCGAAGCGGGAAATAGATTTCCGAATATTTTTGGTAGATAATGCCAAACCAGTGTCTTTGCCAGTGCGCCACATGGCTCCTCGTGAGAGAAGAGAACTTCATAAGCAAGTAGGGGAGTTGCTTGAGAAGGGGTTCATAAGGCGAAGTATATCGGAGTGGGGAGCTCCAGTAGTGTTTGCCACGAAGGCGGATGGGTCCCTCAGACTTTGTGTGGATTATAGAGAACTTAATAAGCTCACGAAGAAGAATAGACACCCATTACCGAGGATAGATGATCTCTTTAATCAGTTGGTTGGCGCCTCAGTGTTTTCGCAGATGGACTTAGCTACAGGGTTTCATCAGTTGAGAGTGGCGGAGGACAGTATAGAGAAGACTGCTTTCCGGACTCCGGATGGTTTTTATGAGTGGCTTGTGATGCCATTTGGGTTGACAAACGCCCCTGCATACTTTGTTGATCTAATGAGTAGAGTGTTCAGAGAGTATCTGAATAAGTTTGTAGTGGTCTTTGTGGATGACATCTTGGTCTTTTCCAAGAGTGAAGAAGAGCATGCCTTACATCTCAGAGAAGTGTTGGAGACTCTTCGAGCACATAGTCTTAAAGCTAAATTCTCTAAATGTCATTTTTGGAGAAGAGAAGTGCGATTCTTAGGGCATGTGGTCTCTAAGGAAGGGATAGCCGTGGATCCCGCAAAGATAGTATCTATCCAGGATTGGAAAGTTCCTAGAAATGATACCGAAGTAAGAAGTTTCTTGGGGTTGGCAGGATATTATAGGAAGTTCATCAAAGACTTCGCGAAGATATCAGCCCCATTAACCCGCTTGACGAAGAAGAATCTGGTTTTCTCATGGGACGTAGATTGTGATGATGCTTTCCGACGGTTAAAGAGAGCTTTGACCACCGCTCCAGTTTTAGTGCTTCCAGATGGGAGTAAGTCGTTTGTTGTTTATACCGATGCTTGTGGGACAGGATTAGGCGCAGTCTTGATGCAGGAGGGAAGGGTAATAGCCTATGGAGGGAGGCAATTGAGAGTGCATGAGAATAATTACCCTACCCATGATCTAGAGTTGGCCGCGATTGTTTTCGCACTTAAGTCTTGGCGCCATTATCTTCTTGGTGAGAGATTCGAGTTGTTCACTGACCATAAATCATTGAAGTACTTATTCTCTCAGAAGGATTTAAACTTAAGACAGCAAAGGTGGATGGAGTTCTTAGCATCCTATGATTTCGAGATAGCGTATACCCCTGGCAAGGGTAACGTGGTGGCGGACGCCTTGAGCAGAAAAAGGTTGTCCTTGAGTCTATTGTTTGTAGAACGGCGAAGCTTGGAGTTTCTTTCTTTGTTCGACTTCAGACCTTCTGTTGACTTTGTACCTGGTTTGTTAGCATCCTTGGAGGTTAGACCTACTCTTTTGGGACGGATTGGCGAGGCTCAGCGAGACGACCCACAGTTGGTTGAGTTGGTAGAGAAGCTTATAAGGGGGGAGTCATCCAGCCATTTGGGTAGATATACCATAGATGATAGGGGATGGTTGAATAGAGACGGTAGACTTTGTGTACCGCAAGATGAGGGTTTGAAGAAGGCTATTTTGGATGATGCACATCGTTCAAGGATGACTATTCATCCCGGTGGAGACAAAATGTACCAAGACATGAAGAGAGTTTTCTTCTGGGCCGGTATGAAGAAAGATGTGGCCGAGTATGTGGCTAGATGCTTAGTGTGCCAACAAGTTAAAGCGGAGCAAAGGAAACCCGGTGGGTTGCTACACCCATTGGAAGTTCCGCAATGGAAGTGGGATAGTGTCTCGATGGATTTCATCGATGGGTTACCGAGATCGAGGAAGGGCAATACAGGAATTTGGGTTATGGTAGACAGACTTACCAAGAGTGCCCATTTTATACCCGTGAAGAGTAAGAGGACCGCTCCATGGCTTGCTTCAGTCTATGTTAGAGAAATTGTTAGATTGCATGGTGTACCATCTAGCATTGTGAGTGATCGAGATCCTATCTTCACTAGTGAGTTTTGGAGAAGTTTGCAAGAGGCGGTAGGGACTCAGTTGTGTTTGAGCACCGCATATCATCCTCAGACGGACGGTCAGACCGAGAGGGTGAACCGTATCTTAGAAGATCTCTTGAGGCTTTGTATCTTAGATTTTGGAGGTACATGGGAAGAACATCTTCCTTTGGTGGAGTTCGCATACAATAACAGCTTTCAGTCTAGTATTGGCATGGCACCTTTCGAAGCTCTTTATGGAAGGCCTTGTCGATCTCCTACATGTTGGTGGGAATCTACGGATAAGATCTTGCTTGGGCCAGATATGGTTAGAGAGACTTCAGAGAAGATTGATTTGATTCGAAGAAGGATGAAGGCAGCACAAGATAGACAGAAATCTTATGCGGATCGGAGAAGGACGGATCTTGAGTTTGAGGTTGGAGACATGGTTTTTGTCAAGGTATCTCCGTTGAGAAATGTTGTTCGCTTTGGGTCCGTTGGGAAGTTAGCACCGAGGTTTGTTGGGCCGTTTCCTATTAAGGAAAGGATTGGACGGATGGCATATAGGGTGGAGTTGCCCGACAGACTTAGTGGTGTTCATGATGTATTCCATGTATCACATTTGAGGAAGTGCTTACATGAAACCGCAGAGGTGGTAGAGCCGAGCTTGCTTAGAGATGTAGAGGTAGAGCGTGATGCGACGATTCGACGAGCTCCTACTCGCATCCTTGGGTCAGAAACTAGGAAGTTGAGGAACAGAGAAGTTCAGCTAGTTAAAGTGCAATGGGGAGATGACGAAAGCAATGCTACTTGGGAGACGGAAGCAAAGATGCGTTCTTTGTACCCATTTCTTTTTGAGAGTATGTCTTTTAACTTCTCCTTTATCGCTTGTCTAGTACTTATCTTATCTTTAGTATATCCTCTCGCTAGTACCAATGACCTTTAGATAGGGTAAAACCTATGGTTGAAACATGTGTTTGAAACATGTTATGGTTGATGGATGCATGTGGATGCAAGTGGTTGCTAGTGGTTGCTCGTGGATGCATATGTACACACTCTAGGCACTAGATCGGCTCAGTCACTTCATATTGCATATTGCATATATTTGTGTGTAGGTAGCTATATTTATGGATGTATAATGGTTGTGTTATCATATGGATGATGCATTTTGGTGAATGATTGTGCACTGATGTAGATATTGTATGTGTCAATAGGGTTCTTCCGCATACATATTGGGTGCATGGCACTATCATGGTTTGCATATGTTCATACATTAGATAGGGAACATATACACACACTTTTTGCATATGCTCATACATCATTAGAAATTGTTTTAAGGACAATGGATGCTCGTGTTTGGTGGATTGAGTATATGGTTGTTTGGATGATAGGATATGCATTCTCCTTAGCTTAGAGATTTCGGGGACGAAATCCTTTAAGGAGGGGAGAATGTAACACCCCGAATTTCAGTTAATACTAATATTCACTAATTACAGAATAAATAATCTCAGATGTGAGAATTGGGGGAAACGGGCTGCGTCATTGCGTTCGTCTCGGAAAAATACGCGAAATAGAGTCCGAGTTTTCGAGAATCGGAGTCCGTATGGCCCGGTTATGGCCCAATGAAGTTTACAGAAAATTTAAAGATAAAAACAGATTTAAAAATTAAAAATCAGATTTCGAAATTGGAGCCAGCAGGGGGCCAGGCGGGAAACTTCCCGCCCTACCCATGTCGACAGGGCTGTCGACAGGCCTGTCGACTGGGGAGTCGACTGCCCTGTCGACTTGCCTGTCGACACAGGGTGTCGAGCCAGTTGGCTTGGGTGCACCAGATCTGGTTTTCTGGCTAGGGCTGGGCTGTGTTCTAGAGACTTCCTAAATCTGACGGACCTAATCTAACCTAGGGTTAATCCTATGGTCTAAAACACACCCTAATCCTATAAATACACCCTAATGCAAGCCTAATCCCTACTAAAAATAGAAATGATGCCATCATGCCGCCAAAATCAAACTTGAGAGGAGCCTCCACTAGTTTATGAAGAAAGTTGCAAGCTAATCAACCTCTAATCATCATCTCCTTCTTAAATAGCAACTAGTTCTACTTCATAAGTTTGCTAATCTTGGTTTTGGTGAGTTTCTATCACTCTAATGATCAATTGCTAAACTAAGTAGATGAGATATGATGAGATCATATGGTTTTGTTGTGGATTAATGGGTTTTAAGTCATATGACATGATGTTAGTTTTCTAATGTATGTGGGTTATGCAAGTTTTGTGCTTTGTGATCATATGTTAATATGCAAGTTACATGTATGTTAATATGCAAGTTACATGTATGACAATTATGCAAGTTGTATGTTTCTTCATATGCAAGATTATGAGTTCATATGCAAGTTTATGAGTTCATATGCAAGTTATGTGACATATTATGCAAGTTCATATGCAAGTTATGTGACATATTATGCAAGTTCATATGCAAGTTATGTGACATATTATGCAAGTTCATATGCAAGTCATGTATTTGTTAATATGTAAGTTTATGTAACATGTTATGCAAGTTAATATGCAAGTTATGTGACATGTTATACAAGTTAATATGCAAGTTATGTGACATGTTATACAAGATTATATGCAAGTTATGTGACATGTTATGCAAGTTCATATGCAAGATATGTGTTTGTTAATATGCAAGATGGCACCTTTGAAACATGTTCATACATATGCAAGTTGACACCTTTTATATGTGTTATGTCATGAGAACGAAATTACGTGGGAACGATGGGGTTAATTAAATGCATATGTTAATAAGATTGTGTGAAATTAATATAATTATGCATAACATAAAATAAATGAACATAGTATGGGAATTTGCCTATTAAGTTAGGTGTACCCATACTATGTGTTGGGAATTTACCTATTTAGTTAGGTCTACCCATACTATGGAATTGGGAATTTACCTATTTAGTTAGGTCTACCCATATTCTTAAAAATGTGTAATTAATTAGGGATAATTAATATAAATTATGAGGGTGATTAATTAGGTGTAATTAATTGACTAAGACACGAGGTTGGACTCAGTTGTAGCGTAAAACTGCCCGAACCCAACCGGCTTAACCAGTTGCTACAAATGTTAGCCCAATGTGAGAGGTCTTAGGCACAAACTAAATACGTGATTAATGTAAAGACACGAGGTTAGACTCGGTTATGACATAAGGCTGCCCGGACCCAACCGGCTTAACCAGCGGTCATAAAAGACAGTCTAATGTGAGAGGTCTTTACAAAGGTTACGATCTTAATTAATTAATTAAGAAACACTTAACCACATTAGCATGTAGAGGGACATGAGGGGTTAAGTGGGTGCCTTGGGTGGCATGTGGAAATCTAGTGGTTGCCTCGGGTGGCAATAGAAAATACGATTAGAATACTTAACCAAAGTGGAACATGTAATTAATTAAAACATGATTAAAGGGTTAAGTGGGAAAACACTAGTGTGTGGGCCAAGCTTAGGGGGATGGCTTGTGCTGGGGGCCCATTTCAACCAGTAACCCATACGTATCTTAGTGGGCTCGACCCATGTCGAGGACGGGACACGCATACTGGGCTTGACTATAAGAGGCTAAAATGGGTTAGCGGTGGCAACGCATGACCAACGGGTTTCATATGCGTGTGTGGACCCGGGCTGGTAAATAAGACGTTGTTGCATCATGTAGATATAAGCCGTGCACCGTTAGTTTTATCAGGTTGCCACGTTGGGGAATGGTACACCCCACGGTGGGGCCAGCACGGGTATCTACGTTAGGGAGCCGATCGAATGGGGAGTAGTGTGTACACCTAGTGGATTGTAGGGCCCCGTGGCGTCTACTTAATCACCTAGGGGTACGCGAGAACTATTAAGTTAATTTTATAAGTCCATGGGTGGGATCAACCTTTAAGTTAGGAAGGACTGGTGTGGTGCAGTTTAGTAGTTTACCTTTGGAAGGGTAGATGCGTCTTTATCTTTTATCTTAGTTTAGTTGACTGCTTAGTGCAGCCATTAATCCCCATTAGTTACCGTATATCAGTTTATGTCTCTCTGGTTACTTTAACGATTGTATTGTTAAAGTTATAGGACTCGCTCAGACTTATGTCTGACCCTGTTGTTTTTATCTTTTTCCCAATCCTCAGGTCCTACGGTGGATCCTAGCAGTAGTGGAGCTTGATCGGATTGCTGTTCCAGTCTTTAGGAGCTTGGATAGATGTAAAGCTCCAGTTACCCAGTTATCTTTTCTTTCGTCATGGCTATTGTATGAGAGTGGGATTATGTACTTCTTTATTTTGACGGATATTGTACTTGACTTTTATTGTGGTTTTATGATGTAACCAGACATGTTTTACTTCCGTTGTTATGAGATGATGTTTTAAATTTCAAGTACTATTTATATCTGTCTTGTTGTAATTTTTCTGCTCTATATTCACTAAAATACTCCACCGATGCTATGGCATTCCCTTAGTGAGTGACCATAGCGGGAGTGGGGTGTTACAGTTGGAGTTCTCCACCTTTCCGCTTCGCATATCTCGATTGACTCAAGATGGTAGGTAGACGACGAGTTGCTATCACAGGGCTAATGGTCTCACCGAATCACGCTGGTCCATCCTAGTCTTTAGGTTTCCTTATATTGCAACCAAGGCATACCCTTGGTTCTTCTAATGCAGACCTTAACCTCTGTGAGCCCTGGCGAAACATCTACAGCCTCACAGAGGGATACCAAGAGTACCCTCACGTCCCCTCGAAGCCGCGTGCTTCGTACCCCAGTTCGTTGGAGCCTTCTTTAAGATCAGATGGACATTCACTCCTTCTCGTATTCTACTAAGGTTTACTACTTAGTTCCCTTAACTAAGGTTTACTACTTAGTTTCCTGAATTGTCGTTTTCTTAACTATGGTTTACAACTTAGTCCTCTTAACTAAGGTTTACTACTTAGTCCTTTTTCTCGTGCTGTTGGATTGGTTAAGTGTCATTAGTCAATTCAAGTTAACTCAACCCATTCATTTGTCATGTTAAACTGGTTAAGTGTTATCAGTAGTTCATGTTGACTTAACCCTACCACAAATCAAGTTATACTGGTTATGTATTTATTATTACTTAACTCCACCCCTTCATCTTGTATTGGTTAAGTGTTCCTTTTAACTTAACCCTGCCCATCTGTTTAGCTAACAGGTTATAATGGTTAAGTGTTCTCTTGGTTAACTTAACCCTAACATATGTCTAATTCACATGTTCTAATGGTTAAGTATTGTCCTTTCATGCTTTAAGTTAACCTTTTTCATTTGGCACACTACGATGGCTAAGTGTTCTAAGTTTACTTAACTCCACCTTCTAGTCTAGTTAACATGTTAAATTGGCTAAGTGTATTTTACTTAACCCACCTTCTAGTCTATTTAACATGTTATAATGGTGAAACCTTTTCTAAACCTCACCCACTTGTCTAGCTTAACTGTTTCTTAGCTTTAAATTATTCATTTAAAGCACCAACCACTCACATTAGACAGATATTGTTGCGGTCACTGGATGTGCCGGTCGGTTCCAGACAGATTTACACCGCAACTCAGTCAAACCTCGGGTCCTTTTTGGGCTCAATGCTCTAACCACCTACATTAGATAGGTATTGTTATGGTTGCTGGATTTGCCGGGCGGTTCCGGGCAGTCTTATACCGTAACTCAATCTAACCTCGGGTTAGGCATATTCGTATTTTCTACAATGTACACATTTCTCATTTAGGATAAATTCTACACGTAAATTATTCCTAATTTACTTATGCCATAATTACTCTTCTATTGTACATTATCAACAATTACTATTACGGCCCACTTTCCCTCTAAATCATGTTTATAAGGTTTTACCAAATTAAGTGTCACTAACCATGATTATGCTAAACATGACAATTACATGTAATTTCAAGTTATTAATCAGGATAGGCTATAACCCACCTTCCCAAACTCGCTATAATAGTCATGCCCAAAATCACTTTGCCATATATTTGGCTTTCCAAATAAGTAGTTAAGCCTAATATAGACTTAATGTTCTTATTTACATTTTTGGCCCAACCTAGATTAAATATCCAATTTTACAATTCATGTAGGAGTAGACTTAATATTCTAGTTTACAATTTATGCCAAAACTAGATTCACATGCCGACTACATGTTTTGCGGCCAATTAACATTTTATCGTTTATGCCCAATTCCATTATGCATGCAAATTACTCACTATTATAGCCAATTCAGACCATGCCAACATATTTATTATGCCAAATATAAATTCCATGTTAGTTTCATGTTCTGCCCCAAACCGTATTCCCATCGTTTGCGTAATCGTGATTCAGTCTAGATTATAGGTAAATCTAGATTCGTAGATAAAAGGGAATAAACAAGAATACTATGAAAAGACAGGCATAAGAATAGGCATAAGATGACAATCCAAATTCACAAATTACAGATCTAGTAAATATATCGAATAAATTGATTACAACATCGCAGGTATATAGATCTGATAACATTATGACCATGAAAAGGTTTGAATAACAATCTAGGTTCAAGAACATTGATAGATCTAACTTAATAGAAAAATCCCAAAAATCAAGATTCAAGGATAATTAAGAATAGGTCTGAATAGAGAATCAAGCTTAGACCCAATTTAATAGTCATAATTCTAGGCAATAATTTCATGGTCATGAATCATAGGTGATTAACCACGATTTCCTTATCATAGTTATAGGCAATGGTATTATGTTTACAGTCATAGTCATAGGAAACGTTCACAGTCATAGGCATAGTCTTATGCTCACAGTCATAGGCATAGGTATTGTCTTATGTTCACAGCCATAGTCTTAGGCCATTAACAATAGTTTCAACGTCATAGACATAGGCACAGTCTCATCACAATAGTTCTTAATTAGATCCAAAGGCATATACAAGCACCGATTCAAATGAAAGGATTAGGCATATTCTTATATCCATTTAATTACAAGCCATGAATAGATCTAGACGTTCAAATCTAAAAAGTAACTCACTTACAACAACCGACGAACTTGAATTCTGGATTCTGAGTTCTGGAATTGAGATTCTTTCCTTTGGGTAGATAAACGTTGCTTTGATTTTTAGTTTTGAATTGGATTTGTTCGTCTCTAAGCTTTCTTCAAGTGGAGGCTATTCTTGGCTTCCTCCCAGCAGCATGACGACTCTAGGTTCTATTTCTTGTGTGAATTTAGTTTTTAGACTAAGCTTGTTTATATAGAATTTCAAACTAATTAGAGCCGTCGATGAAGCTAGAGTTAATCAAGGCCATCCATCTCATGAGAAGCCAATCAGAAAGTGACAAATCAGCCGTAGTGACACAGCCAAGCCCCAAAAACCGAGCCAGGACCAGACCAAGCAGGTCAGGTTGACCAAGCAGGTCAACCTGTAGGTCGACCCCAAGGTCGACTACATGGTCAACCTGGGTACCCAGGTCGACCCCCTGGTCGACCTGGGTCCTAGGCGGGAAAATTCCTGCCCAGCCCAGTTCTGGTCCAGTTTTGAATTTTGAACTTGTTTTCGGGCTGTTTGAATTTTAAATCGAATTCTGAAACTTCCGAAGGTCATAACTCCTTCATACGGAGTCCGATTTACGCAAACTCTAACTCTATCTCAAGCAGAATTCCGAGACGAACGCAATTGCGTAACTCGTTTCCCTTAATTCTTTCATTTAGAATTAATTATACTTTAATTTGTGAAACTTAATGTTACAGAATTACGGGGTGTTACAATATGCTAGTTTATGTGACATTAACCCTTATGTCTAGATCCATATGCAAGTTTACATCTTTATGTTTAGACCCATATGCAAGTTTACATCTTTATGTTTAGATCTATATCCAAGTTTACATCTTTATGTTTAGATACATATGCAAGTTCACACCTTTATGTTTGGATCTATAGCAGTACATAAGTTATGCAAGTTTATGCCCATTACCTATGCTAGTTTTGTATCATATGCTAGTTTGAATGAAATTCATATGCAAGTTATTGGCTATGTAATCTTATGTCATGATCCTTAGATCTATTCTATGTGTTATATGATGTTGTTTTTCTTTTTATAAGTTAGACTATTTGCGAGTCTAACATATGTCATATGAAAACGTACGAATAGTGTAGGGATGATGGGATAGTATTGAATATACATAAATTGTGAATTGGCATAAAATGGCCTTAAAAGGCATATAATTAATTTGAGACATTAATTGGCATAATTGGTATTTATGGACATAATTTTAAGAGACAATTATGGACATAAATAAATTTGGAATTTATTGACAAATTTGAATAGGGATATTAATCCAATTTAGGGTTAAATAAAGATGTGTAATAATTAAACGCCTAAGATACGAGGTTAGACTCTTTTGTGGTGTAAGACTGCCCGGACCCACTCGGCAAATCCAGCAGCGACAAATGCCAGTCTAATGTGAGAGGTCAAAGGCACGAATTAAATGCCTAACAATTGTAAAGACACGAGGTTAGGCTCGTTTGCGGTATAAGGCTGCCCGGACCCGCTCGGAAAATCCAGCAACCACAAATGTCAGCCTAATGTGGGAGGTCTTTACAAGGTTATGATTCAAATGAATTAAGTAACACTTAACCAGATAAACATGTGGTGGGACATGAGGGGTTAAGTGGGTGCCTTGGGTAGCATGTGAAATTAAGTGGTTGCTTGGGTGGCATGTGAAATACGATTAGATGCACTTAACCTAGATTGAAACATGTAAGAAGACATAAATAAGAATGGGGTTCAGTGGGGAAACCTTAGTGGGGACCAAGCATAGGTGGAAGGCTTGTGTCAAGCATGAGGGACCTTTTCAAACCAGTAACTCATTAAGTATCTTTGTTGTAACAACCCGTATTTTCAATAACCTGTTATAACGTAAATCGAGGAAGAATTTGATTCTAAAATCTGAATCAAGGGAAACGGGCTATGCCATTGCGTTCGTCTCGGAAAAATACGCGAAATAGAGTCCGAATTTTCGAAAATCGGAGTCCGTATGACCCGATTAAGGCCCAACGAAGTTTTCAGAAAATTTCAAAGTAAAAACAGATTTCAAATTCAAGTTTGAATTTGGAAATTAGGGCACTAGGGCGCAGGCGGGAAAATTCCCGCCAGAGTACCCAAGTCGACAGCCCTGTCGACTTGGGAGTCGACTTGGTTGGACCCAAGTCGACATCCCTGTCGACTTGGGAGTCGACTTGGTTGGACCCAAGTCGACAGCCCTGTCGACTTGGCTGTCGACTTGGTCCAGCCGGGCAGTTTTGCCTGGTGCACCATTTTGGGTTTGTGTTGAGCTTGGGGGCCAGATTCGGTTTTGAGGGCTGAGATTGGAACTAGGGTTTAATCCTAAGGTTGAAACTAGTCCTAATCTCTATAAATAAGGCCCTAACCTAACCCTAAATCATCATTATTCATTCAAGTAACTAAACTATGGCAAAATCATTCCTCTCATGGCCTCCACTCTCTTCATAAAATTCCTAAGTTATTTCTATGAGAGATTTTCAATGCATACAAGTGTTTTCAAGCTTGTATGAGCATCATTAGCTTGCATTCAAGTCAAGTTTCCATATTTACATCATAAAGCAAGGGTTTTGATCATTTTGGCTCAAGGGTTTTTCTATTAAAGCTTGCATTTTGGGTCTAATTGATTGCATAAGGGCTTTGTCATATTTTTGTGTCTTCATAAGCATTGTAAGCCCTATTCTACTTTCATACTTAAACTCAAAAGTTAAATGTATGATATGCAAGTTTGCCATGATACGCAAGTTTACTAAGTCATGTTATGCAAGTTTGATATGTTATGATATGCAAGCTTATCATGTTATGTTATGCAAGTATGTCATGTTATGATATGCAAGTTTACCATGTTATGCAAGTTTGATATGTTATGATATGCAAGTTTACCATGCTATGCTATGCAAGTATGCCATGTTATGATATGCAAGTTTATCATGTTATGTTATGCAAGTATGCCATGTTATGATATGCAAGTTTACCATGTTATTCTATGCAAGTTTGCCATGTCATGATATGCAAGTTTATCATATTATGTTATGCAAGTTTGATATGCAAGTTCGTCACATGATATGCAAGTATGTTATGCAAGTTTGGGATGATCATTTTGTTCATGTTATCATGTTATGCAAGCTTATCTTGAGTATATGAACATAAAGCTTCAAGCTTTATGCTAAAGGTTGCATTTCGGCAACATGTAAGTTATCATATCCCTTATGATAACTTGCACGTGAGGCTAAATGCGAACTTATGGCCATTTCTACATGTCATTTATCACCATGTATCACCAATATGCTAAGTTTGGGTTTATGCATGCTTTTGAGGCCTAAAAATGTAATATGCAAGTATATGGACACAAGTACATTTCATATGCCACCATGTTGAACTTGTGGCTTTAACACCTTTATGTCATGATTATGCCAAGTTCCCTCTTTCTATCCTTTATGCGCTATTGCGATATGTAAGCGATGGGATTGCGTTTGGGGTTGGGTAAACTTAAAAGACATAAAAACATAAGATTGGGAATTTACCTATTAAGTTAGGTCTACCCATTGGGAATTTACCTATTAAGTTAGGTCTACCCAAATGCTTGAAAACTTGTAACATGTTTTGGAAACATGATGGACATGACACTTAGAAAAGATAAGTGTGACCAACTCGAGGTTGGGTTGAGTTTGTAGCGTAAACCTACCCGGAACCGACTGGCTTAACTAGTTGCTACAAACAATAGGACCCAATGTGAGAAGTTGGCCATGTTGTACCTTGAACCCGAGGTTAGACCAAGTTGTGGTGTAAAGCTACCCGGACCCGCCCGGCTTAAGTAGTAACCACAACAAGGTCTAATGTGAGAGGTTAAGGCGCATTAAATTAATTAATGCCTCGTGATTAGGGTTAAGTCATGGTCCACTTAATACTTAACCAATTTGGGCTTGGTAGATTAATCAGGGTTAAGTCGTGAACTCATCGTTACACTTAACCAAGTTAATCCATGATTAGCAAGAGGGTTAAACCGTACTTAACCCACTAGAAAAATCCTAGCAATGGGGGTCCACTCCAGCAGTAATCCCAAGTTTGTATCATTAAGGCCCTAGGGTCTAGGCTAGGGTAGGGGGCACAATTACTGGACTTGAGGTAAGAGACCAAAAGCGACGGCAGAAGGGTACGCCGGTGTAGTTCCGGGCGGACTATGGTCGTGCACACAGTCCGAAGCCGGGGAAAACATGCACGGGAACCAGTAGATCGAGACTGTGCACGCATGATTATGGTGTCCAGGGGTTGACACCCTAGGGCTTGATACACCCGACGGGAGACCCGGCACAGTCTGACTACAATTATGTTTGGGCCGTATGGACACCAACACGTGACGAGTTAGGCTTATAGGGAGCCGATCGACTAGACCATTTGATTTGACCTCATATTAGGGTCACTTCATGTTATTGGGCCAAAGCTTGGGCCAAGGGATCAATACTTGTTTATTCAAGTCATGTTAGTTTACTAGTACACCTGTGGTGCAAAACCTTAAACCTGATTATGCGATGACACCTTTATCTACCTTGTTAGTTAATCATGATGCTAGTATGTTGTTATCCTTAAGTTCATCCATGTTTCTCATGTCAGTTAACTTTACCAGTTTACATTGATTGTAGTAGGGCTTACTCAGTCTTTTTGACTGACCTGTTTTCTTTCGCCTCTTTTCTTCCGTTTCCCCCCCCCAGGTTCTCAGGGTGGGAATAGTGGAGCTTAGCTTGGATTTCTGATCGCTTGCTTGTGGGATTTTAGCTCATGTACGGTCTTGACATGAAGCTAGTTATGGTTATCACTTATTTTGGGGATAGTACTTATGTATTTCAGTTTTTCAGATGATGTTGTTTTTATCTAGACTTGTTTATTTGGAAAGTTGACATTATGTTGTACCAGACTTGTTTTGAAATGGTTTGAAATCTTCCGCTGTTTTATCTATGTTATTTACTCTGTTTACATATATACATATGTTCTTGTTCTGCCTTGATATATCATTATGCATGTTTACCTGATTCAAACGCCCCTCCAAAGTAAGAGTGCTTGCAAGAGCCACCCTGGCGGAGGTGGGGTGTTACATTTGGTATCAGAGCCAGGTTTACGAGAAGGGACAAAAAGGTTTTTAAAACTTTTGGAAAACTATTTTCAAAAACCAAGTATAAAGTATTTTCCAAAGAAAAGTCTAGTTTATTTTAAAGGCTATTCCCCAAAAAGCCATTAGCAAAATTCCTTCGTTTTTTCTCCATTCTGAATCTATCTTTTTCTTCGTTTTCAGTATGGCTGATAACTTTGCCATTCCGGAGGGAGTACACGTACCTGTTTGGTATAGGAGACTTTTGGAGGCTAGGGCGACCGAAGCCGACCCTGCAGATGTTCCTCCTCCTCCTCCGGTAGTTAATGTTCCTCCTCCTCCTGTCGCTGAGGTTCCTCTTCCTCCTCCCCCTCAGCATCCTCAAGCCGACTTCGCGGAGATTTGCAAGGACTTTAAGGCGATGGGTTGCAAGAATTTCATTGGAAGCGAGACTTATGTAGAGGCAAGGAATTGGTTGAAAGAAACCGAAGATCTTTTTGCCTCCTTTGATATAGATGACCGTAGGAAGGTTTTATTGGCAGTGTGGTTGCTAAAGGAAGAAGCTGCACGTTGGTGGGTGGTCACCACCGTTACTAGGCCAATCGAGACTTGGGATGACTTTCGGGGAAAGTTTGGACTAAGGTTCCTATCACTGAAGCAAGGGGACATGACTATTAGGGAATACATAGATAAGTTTAATCGACTGGCTCGGGTCGGTTTAGACTTGGTTAACACAGCTCAGAAGAAGGCCCTATGCTTTGCTCTAGGATTAAACGAGCCATTACATGGTTTAGCCATGACTCATATACCCTTGGGGGCAACTTTCGAGAGTTTGGTGAATATGGCCCTACTCGATGAAGAGAATAGGAGTGACAAGAAGGAGATCAAGATGAATGATACTCAAGCCAAGAAGACTGATTCCCAGTGGAAAGGAAATCAGGGTAATCCAAGCGGTCAGAGCAGTCAAGGCAATAAGAACAAGAACAAGAGTCAAGGCAACAAGGGGAACAACAACAAGGGCAATAACAACAAGGGGAAGTGCCATTATTGCGGTTCAGTTGGGCATCTTATTAAGGATTGTAAGAAGAGGAAAAGGAAGAGTGGTGAATGCTATCGTTGTGGTGAGTTTGGACATTTCAGCAAAGATTGCCCGAAGAAGCAAGGGCAAGGCCAGGGTCAGACTCAGCGTGCTGGACCTTCGGGAGGGCAAGTACATGCTCTCAATGCCGCTCCAGTTCCCAATCGAGGTAGTATTTCTGTTGAAAGTCTTGTTTACATTTCTGATTTTCCTGTTTGTACTTTGTTTGATTCTGGCACATCGCATAGTTTATTTCATCTGATCTAGTTGAAAGTTTGCACCTAAGTACTAGTCTAGTTAATGATCCCGTGTGTGTTTCAAATCCAATTGGGGGTTCCTCCCATTTGTCTATTATCTACGTGGATTTGAAAATCTCTATCTGGAGAATAGAATTCTCGTGTGATGCTTATATTCTCGGTTTCATAGGGTATGGGTTGATTTTGGGCATGGATTGGTTGTCCAGTTTTGGAGCCATTCTTGATTTTTGAGCATAGGGTTGTGAGGCTCATGACTCGCCTCGGTAATACCCTAAAAATTTCTAGTAACCATATGGGTCCCGTCATGTTGTGTTATCTTGAATCCCTCAACTCGTCTATCGATAGTTTGCAATCAGTGAGGGTGGTCCGAGAATATCCTGATATCTTGGGTGAAGTGAAGGGGGGTTACCCCTAAGCGAGAGATAGATTTCCGCATTTATCTGGTGGATAATGCAAAGCTAGTTTCTTTGCCCGTTCGGCACATGGCTCCGCGTGAAAGACGGGAGCTAAGTAAGCAAGTGAAGGAGTTGCTTGAGAAGAACTTCATTCGATGAAGCGTTTCCGAGGAAGGTGCTCTAGTAGTATGCGCTACTAATGTGGACAGTTCGCTTCGCCCGTGTGTTGATTATCGTGAGTTAAACAAAGAGAATAGACAACCATTGCCAAGGATTAATGATTTGTTTGATCAGCTTGTAGGAACATCTGTTTTCTCTTGATCTTTCTACTGGATTCCATCAGCTCAGAGTAGCTGACGATAGTATAGACAAGACTGCGTTCAGAACTCCGGATGGATTCTTAGAATGGCTGGTCATGCCATTCGGTTTGACTAATGCACCCGCCTACTTCGTGGACTTGATGAGTAGGGTGTCTAGGGAGTTCCTGAACGAGTTTGTGGTAGTCTTTGTAGACGATATCCTGACTTTCTTAAAGAACGAGGAAGAACATCCTAGACATCTCAAGGAGGTGATGGATACGCTCAGAGCGCATCAGTTGAAAGCCAAGTCCTCCAAATGTCATTTTGGAGAAAAGAAGTTAGATTTCTTGGGCACATAGTTTCTAAGCAAGGCTTAGCGGTGGATCCCGCTAAAGTGGTCGCGGTTCAAAACCGAAAAGCTCCGACGAGGACAATTGAAGTAAGAAGTTCTCTCAGTTTAATTAGTTAGTTAGCGTCCCTTGAGTTTAGACCTACCCTTCTGGATCAAGTAGGGACTTCGCAGGAAGAAGACCCGCAGTTAGTCGAGATCATGGACAAGTTGATTCGAGGCGAGATGGTAAGTCACCTCGCTATAGATGGCAAGGGATGGCTAAGACGCGATGAGAGAAAGAAGGTTCTTAAAGATGTACCTCACTCGAGGAGATGACCGAGTTTGTTCCAAGGTGCATGTTGTGCCAACAGATTAAGGCCGAGTCATAAAAAGCCCGGTGGGCTATTACATCCATTGAAGGTCCCCGCAATGGAAGTAGTAAAGCGTCACGAAGGATTTCGTGGATGGACTGCCTAGATCAAGAAAGGGAATAAGAGCATGTGGGTCATAGTAGGTAGACTCACGAAGAGTTCTCATTTCACGCCGGTAAAGAGCGAAAGGACTGCATCATAGCTAGCGACAGTTTACTTTCGAGAAATAAAGCGGTTGCCCGAGGTTCCCTAAAGGATAGTTAGTAACCATGACTCAATTTTCACTAGCCAGTTTTGGGATAGTCTACGGGAAGTCATGAGCAAGCAATTGAATCTAAGTACGGCCTATCATTCACAGGCGAATGGTTCATTGCGTTCAAGCATGAGTTATAGAAAATCACGTTAGTAAGAGCAATTGGTAAACGTGGATTGGTATTTTCAAGAAAAGTTCTGCTGCATGGGATACTTTATAGTAAGTAAACGAGATCCAGGATTCACTACTGAATTTTGGGAGAGCTTGCATGAAACCATGAGGTCATAGTTATGTTTAAGCCAAGAATGATAGAAGAGTAAGTGAAAGACGAGAGACGACAATGAAATGGGTTCCAACTCATATTTGGAAATAAGAGTTAAGAAGCCAAGGAATCATGAAGTAAAAGACGGTCAAAGCACAGTGGAGTTAAACTCAAGGAAACGTGACTTAGAAGACTGAAGGCTAGATACGCGCATCATATCTCTTTTTAAGAGCATATCCTTGATCCTTGTTTTCCTGTGGAACTTACTCGCATGTTATCTTTTTACGTATATCCTCTCGGTCCCATTCTCGGTCCTATTTCTGTCGGGAGGTATGACTTATTGACTAGTAATACATGTCAGGGTTAGGAAGGGATTTCTTGTAATCCAAAAGGAGTATATCCTGCTTATCTTCCCGATCTCTTTGTAGCATATCTTTTGCTATCCATGTTTGTCTTGTTTATCTAGTTTATCATGTTAATCTTGTCATGAGAACCTTAGGTAGAAACCCTTTGGATGAAACATGTGTTTGAAACATGTTATGCTTGATGGTTGCAAGTGGTTACTCGTGGATGCATTATACACATTAGGCACTAGATCGGCTCACACACTCCTCATATTGCATATACATGAGTGTTTATGCTTATTCATGGATGAAAATTTCTGTGTTATCACATGGATGTTGTATATGGATGTATGTTATGTGCACACATATAGATGTTATACATTATGTTAGGAATTGCATACATATGGATTCATTTCACTAACATAATTTGCATTGATGATATTTGCATTAGATAAGTACATATACACACACCATTGCATATGTTCATACAACATTTAGAATCTTGTAAGGACAATGATTGCTCGTGGATGATGTTTTGAGTAGATGGATGATTGGATGGTAGGATACGTTCTTCCTAACTTGAAGATTTCGGGGACGAAATCCTTTAAGGAGGGGAGAATGTAACAACCCGTATTTTCAATAACCTGTTATAACGTAAATCGAGGCAGAATTTAATTCTAAAATCTGAATCAAGGGAAACGGGCTATGCCATTGCGTTCGTCTCGGAAAAATACGCGAAATAGAGTCCGAGTTTTCGAAAAATCGGAGTCCGTATGACCCGATTAAGGCCCAACGAAGTTTTCAGAAAATTTCAAAGTAAAAACAGATTTCAAATTCAAGTTTGAATTTGGAAATTAGGGCACTAGGGCGCAGGCGGGAAAATTCCCGCCAGAGTACCCAAGTCGACAGCCCTGTCGACTTGGGAGTCGACTTGGTTGGACCCAAGTCGACAGCCCTGTCGACTTGGCTGTCGACTTGGTCCAGCCGGGCAGTTTTGCCTGGTGCACCATTTTGGGTTTGTGTTGAGCTTGGGGGCCAGATTCGGTTTTGAGGGCTGAGATTAGAACTAGGGTTTAATCCTAAGGTTGAAACTAGTCCTAATCTCTATAAATAAGGCTCTAACCTAACCCTAAATCATCATTATTCATTCAAGTAACTAAACTATGGCAAAATCATTCCTCTCATGGCCTTCACTCTCTTCATAAAATTCCTAAGTTATTTCTATGAGAGATTTTCAATGCATACAAGTGTTTTCAAGCTTGTATGAGCATCATTAGCTTGCATTCAAGTCAAGTTTCCATATTTACATCATAAAGCAAGGGTTTTGATCATTTTGGCTCAAGGGTTTTTCTATTAAAGCTTGCATTTTGGGTCTAATTGATTGCATAAGGGCTTTGTCATATTTTTGTGTCTTCATAAGCATTGTAAGCCCTATTCTACTTTCATACTTAAACTCAAAAGTTAAATGTATGATATGCAAGTTTGCCATGATACGCAAGTTTACTAAGTCATGTTATGCAAGTTTGATATGTTATGATATGCAAGCTTATCATGTTATGTTATGCAAGTATGTCATGTTATGATATGCAAGTTTACCATGTTATGCAAGTTTGATATGTTATGATATGCAAGTTTACCATGTTATGCTATGCAAGTATGCCATGTTATGATATGCAAGTTTATCATGTTATGTTATGCAAGTATGCCATGTTATGATATGCAAGTTTACCATGTTATTCTATGCAAGTTTGCCATGTCATGATATGCAAGTTTATCATATTATGTTATGCAAGTTTGATATGCAAGTTCGTCACATGATATGCAAGTATGTTATGCAAGTTTGGGATGATCATTTTGTTCATGTTATCATGTTATGCAAGCTTATCTTGAGTATATGAACATAAAGCTTCAAGCTTTATGCTAAAGGTTGCATTTCGGCAACATGTAAGTTATCATCTCCCTTATGATAACTTGCACGTGAGGCTAAATGCGAACTTATGGCCATTTCTACATGTCATTTATCACCATGTATCACCAATATGCTAAGTTTGGGTTTATGCATGCTTTTGAGGCCTAAAAATGTAATATGCAAGTATATGGACACAAGTACATTTCATATGCCACCATATTGAACTTGTGGCTTTAACACCTTTATGTCATGATTATGCCTAGTTCCCTCTTTCTTTCCTTTATGCGCTATTGCGATATGTAAGCGATGGGATTGCGTTTGGGGTTCGGTAAACTTAAAAGACATAAAAACATAAGATTGGGAATTTACCTATTAAGTTAGGTCTACCCATTGGGAATTTACCTATTAAGTTAGGTCTACCCAAATGCTTGAAAACTTGTAACATGTTTTGGAAACATGATGGACATGACACTTAGAAAAGATAAGTGTGACCAACTCGAGGTTGGGTTGAGTTTGTAGCGTAAACCTACCCGGAACCGACCGGCTTAACTAGTTTCTACAAACAATAGGACCCAATGTGAGAAGTTGGCCATGTTGTACCTTGAACCCGAGGTTAGACCAAGTTGTGGTGTAAAGCTACCCGGACCCGCCCGGCTTAACTAGTAACCACAACAAGGTCTAATGTGAGAGGTTAAGGCGCATTAAATTAATTAATGCCTCGTGATTAGGGTTAAGTCATGGTCCACTTAATACTTAACCAATTTGGGCTTGGTAGATTAATCAGGGTTAAGTCGTGAACTCATCGTTACACTTAACCAAGTTAATCCATGATTAGCAAGAGGGTTAAACCATACTTAACCCACTAGAAAAATCCTAGCAATGGGGGTCCACTCCAGCAGTAATCCCAAGTTTGTATCATTAAGGCCCTAGGGTCTAAGCTAGGGTAGGGGGCACAATTACTGGACTTGAGGTAAGAGACCAAAAGCGACGACAGAAGGGTACGCCGGTGTAGTTCCGGGCGAACTATGGTCGTGCACACAGTCCGAAGCCGGGGAAAACATGCACGGGTACCAGTAGATCGAGACTGTGCACGCATGATTATGGTGTCCAGGGGTTGACACCCCAGGGCTTGATACACCCGACGGGAGACCCGACACAGTCTGACTACAATTATGTTTGGGCCGTATGGACACCAACACGTGACGAGTTAGGCTTATAGGGAGCTGATCGACTAGACCGTTTGATTTGACCTCATATTAGGGTCACTTCATGTTATTGGGCCAAAGCTTGGGCCAAGGGATCAATACTTGTTTATTCAAGTCATGTTAGTTTACTAGTACACCTGTGGTGCAAAACCTTAAACCTGATTATGCGATGACACCTTTATCTACCTTGTTAGTTAATCATCATGCTAGTATGTTGTTATCCTTAAGTTCATCCCTGCTTCTCATGTCAGTTAACTTAACCAGTTTACATTGATTGTAGTAGGGCTTACTCAGTCTTTTTGACTGACCTGTTTTCTTTCGCCTCTTTTCTTCCGTTCCCCCCCAGGTTCTCAGGGTGGGAATAGTGGAGCTTAGCTTGGATTTCTGATCGCTTGCTTGTGGGATTTTAGCTCATGTACGGTCTTGACATGAAGCTAGTTATGGTTATCACTTATTTTGGGGATAGTACTTATGTATTTCAGTTTTTCAGATGATGTTGTTTTTATCTAGACTTGTTTATTTGGAAAGTTGACATTATGTTGTACCAGACTTATTTTGAAATGGTTTGAAATCTTCCGCTGTTTTATCTATGTTATTTACTCTGTTTACATATATACATATGTTCTTGTTCTGCCTTGATATATCATTATGCATGTTTACCTGATTCAAACGCCCCTCCAAAGTCAGAGTGCTTGCAAGAGCCACCCTGGCGGAGGTGGGGTGTTACATTTGTGAGCTCGTCCCAAGTCGAGGACGGGACACGCTTACGGGAGTTGATTGTAAGAGGTCAAAACGGGTTAGCGGTGGCAACGCAAGTCCAAAGGGGTCATGTGCGTGCATGGGCCCGGGCTAGTAGGTAAGACGTTGTTGCATCGTGTAGATATAAGCCGTGCATCTATGGTGGTATCGGGTTGCCACTTTGGGGAGTGATACACCCCACTGTGGGACCAGCACGGGTATCTACGAGTTAGGGAACCGATCGAATGGGGTAGTGGGTACAACTAGTGGAGATAGGGGCAGACGACACCTATGAAGGCAGCTAGGGGTACACGAAATTACCATTATCATTATTAAGTTCTGTAGGTGGGATCAACTTTTAGGGTGACTAGTGGTGGTGCAGTATAGTAATTATCCTATAGTGATTACAAACGAGATTAACGCCAGAATATTCCTCTTATTTTCTTTGTCATGCCTACTTGTTTCATGGTCATATCTTATCTTACCAGTTTATGCCTTATCCTAGTTACTTTAATAATTATATTGTTAAAGTTATTATACTCGCCAGACTTTATGTCTGACCCCCTTGTTTTCGCCTCTTTTCTTCCTCCCCCCAAGGTTCTCAGGGTGAGACTAGTACTAGTGGAGCTTGATCTCGGATCTCTTTCTCTCTCTTTTGGAAGTGCTTGGATTGTTAAAAGTAAAGTTCAGCTCATCTCTTTTATGGCTACTCGTGTTGGGGTTTATGCTTTTTATTTTATGTACTCTGAAACAATTTATCAAGATGGATATTAAGTGTACTTGGTTTATGAAGTTGTTGTAATCAAACTATTTCTCCGCTACAATAAAAGTTTTTTTAAAATTTTCAAGTACCATTATTTATATCTATCTTGTTATATTTTGTTCTATACACTAAATAAGCTCCATGGAAGTTAATGCATTCCCTTTGTGAGTGACATTAATGGACGTGGGGTCTTACACTACAAGAAACAAGAAACGTATAACGTACACAAAGAAGTACTTAAACAAGGGAAAAAAAATAGGATAGGATTATTATTTTCTCACCTTAATGTCGGGGTTGATCTAGAATGCGCAAATTTTAGATATGGTTGGGGGACGAAGTCTAAACTATTTAAGCAAGGGGGTAGCTTTTTGGTAAACCTCTGTCATCATTGGTTGAGTAGTAGGATAGAGACATATGATAGGATTACCCTCTGTCCTTAACTGTTGAGTTGCTATGGCTCTGTCTTAGATCAGTTTATGTTGCTACACTCTGCAACACTCTGGTAACGTGCTATAGGTTGTCCAATGAATAGAAACCACATGACTTGACAACTCGTACTGATTAAAGATGACTTGACCGCTGCTTTAGAGCGAAGCAAGAAATCAGGCGACTTATCGATCGTTACTAAATCTCAACCCTTTAAATTCCGCACTTTCAAAGACTTCGGCTTGCCAAATTATTTATTTTATCTACCTACAACTTTTCAAGTAGTTCACCATGTCTGCTTGGGAATATAATGATGGAACCATGGTCGAAATTTACGATCATTATGAAAGAAATAAGCAACCAGTCGAGCTTGTGCCTGAAACGCAATTGGATGATCAAGTGGAAGCTGGAGAAGTAAAGTCCGAACTCTTCAGTGCCACGCAACCAAAAGTTGCCGTCTCACATATTGGGCCTCTTCAAAAAACCCACAATGCTTGATTAAGGGAAGTAATTGATCAAGAGAACCCAGATAGGTCAAGCTCTAGCATGATGGGTGGTTCAGTACTTTGCTACTGTGGAGTGGAATGTAATGTGGTTGTTTCTAAAAGCCAGAGCAACGCAGCTCGTCGCTTTTATGGGTGCAAAGCATATGTTACTGCACTAAACCGATAGGGGTTAGAACGTTGTAATTTTTTCTCATGGATCGACCCACCGCTAACAGAGAACGGTGCCACATACACTCTAGAGATGCAAGCGGGGGTAACTCACCTGGAAAGGGTAATTGTTCTAGCAAAGGCTAAAATGTTTTATGGGTTCAACTGTTCGGCCCGAAACTAGGATCTTAGTTATATGGTACTACGTCTAATTATATGTATTGTAATCCACGTTAAGTCATCCTTTATCATAGTTGTATGGTGGGTCGAACATTCACTGTCTCATGTATCTTCTATTTTGTTATATTGAACGAAGTTTGAGGTTAATAGGTATTGTTTATATTTATGAATGCAAATGAGTTAAAAACTAGGGTCGTTCCCATGTAAACTAAACATTTCAATACACAAAGGAGTTAGAAAATAGGGTCATACTCAACCACTTGAGCATTATTGCTGACAAACGCTTTGAAAATCGCATCATGTAGGAACCAATGACCATTCACATCATGGCAGTATGAAAAGCAGATTCCCTACACTTTTACGTCATGCGAAACAGTGTCGGGTAGCATGTAAAGCACAGTCGTAACAGTGGCCGGTTACATCACATCATTATTTCTTTTATTGATCTGTACAACGCAGCTATATATTTCTGTCAAATTACTCACAACTTTCCTTACTCAAAAAAATTTGTTTCCATTCTTGTACTTCCTCCTCCTTTTATCACTCATACAAAATGCCTTCTTAGCCATCAGATACTGAATCTGATGAACATGCGTACGAATAGATGAGACTTCAGCAGCTCGAAGATGAATTCTAGTTTCTAAACCAAATAAGACCCCATGATGAAACGTCGGATGAACAGGGGAACGTAAATCATCCACATGAAGCTCAAGTACCACATGTTCAACTATCGTATGAACAGGCGGTCGCTCAACCACAACAAGAAGTAGAGTTCTATCGAGTACCACCGTATGAACAGGGAGTTGATTCTTATCTAGTACGTTGCTACCGCGGTTATGCAGTTGAAGTTGTGGTTCGAGCAGAGGGCAAAAATATAGGTCGACGCATGCAGAAATGTCTATCCTATCCAAACGGGTGTAATTACACGGAATGGATAGACGAACCATTGTGCCCAAGGGGAATAGCATATGCAAACGAACTCGAACGAGAGATCAGACGTCTCCAAAATGATATTGAACAGTTGCGATTAAACATTAAGAGACTCCCTTGGGATTGAGCGCATAACATCTACACTTGATTTTGTGTTTTAGTTGGCATCTACTATCATTAGTTGTTGTACCTTTAATGACTGGTTGTATCTGTATGTTTTATTGTTAGTGTTATCGTTATGCAAAATATTAGTTGAATCATTTTGATCATAACAACTTGTTTTCGTGCGTTCAAACATAGTGTATCAACCTTAAAAGTATGCATGTTCCAAAATAATAACATCCACGAGCCGATTTAATCGGCTCGTGAGGTCGGACACCGATTTTATCGGTGTGCCATGTTAAAATTATGGCACACCGATAAAATCGGTGTGCGACTGTTGGGAGATATCCGAGATATCTGTTACAGGTCGTAATGTTACGACCCGTAACATCGTTGGAGATGCTCTAAGTAACAAAGACGCCTTTTTTTAATACGGCCCAGAGCACTGCCAAATCGATTTAGATACGGTCATGAGTACTGCCTAATTAGCATTTCTGGTGTAGTGTAGATATACTTGGATATATTTCTTAAAAGCTAAATCTGATACTAAAAGTGTAGTCCTCAGTTTTATCAATATGTTTAAAAACCAAATAAACTGTCAAATCAAAGTCATGCAATCTGATGGAGGATTAGAATACAAAACTCCGACAAATTATTTTAAAAGTAAAGGTATTATACATAGAGTAACATGTCCCTATACTTCTGAACAGAATGGTATAGTTGAGAGGAAGCATAGGCACATAGTTGAATCCGGTTTAACTTTGTTAGCTCAAGCTTCTTTGCCACTTAAATTTTGGCTAGATGCTTTCAGTTCTGCTGTGTATCTAATAAATAGAATGCCTACTACTAAAAGATATAACACCTCTAGAAAAGCTATTCAATGTGAATCCTGATTACACTAGTCTAAAAACATTTGGTTGTCTATGTTTCCCTTGCCTAAGACCTTAGACTATAGATCTAAACTTTGCACATTTATAGGCTATTGCAATAATAAAAAAGGTTTAGATGTATAGACAAATCTGGTAGAATTTTTACAAGCAAACATGTTATTTTTCGTAGAAAATATTTTTCCTTATAGCAGATCAGATATACAAACCACAACCAAAATATATAATCCAAAGGTTAGTATACCTGATCTGCGTAGTATTGCTGACACATGGTATCAAGAGAATGGTGACAAGGCTGCTAGTAGTAACTATGAAGGCCATCACAGTGATAGTGAAACTAGTGATGATTAGCTAGAGCAAACTAGCAATGCCATTCAATCACCTGCAGAATCAAGTTGCAGGCAATCAAAAGCAATAAGAGAAGAAACTAGCAATGTGAGCAATCAAAATACTACCAGCAGACAAAATGACTCACCAACTCAATCACCACATCATCAAACTAGACATCCAATGATAACCAGATCAAAATAGGGAATGTTCAATCCAAAGACTTATACTATAGTCATTACCGAATAAAAGCAAAATAGTCAACAAGTAGTGAAACACAAAGAATGGAGGAAGACAATGGATGAAGAATATCAAGCAAGCACTGATGAACAACAATACATGGGAACTAGTAAATCCACCAAGCAACAAGAATATAATTCGGTGCAAGTGGGTATATAGACTGAAAAAGAATCCAGATGGGTCGTCTATCAACAAATATAAAGCAAGACTTGTTGCAAAGGGGTTCACACAAGAAATTGGCTTTGATTATAATGAAACTTTCTCATCAGTGGTAAAACCCTCAACAATTAGACTTATATTATTAAGCAATAATTGGAAAATCAGGCAACTAGATGTCAATAACGCATTCTTAAATGAAAATCTACATGTAGAAATATTCATGCAACAACCACAAGGCTATGCACAAGATCTAACATTGGTATGCAAACCGAATAAAGCAATCTATGCATGAAATAAGCACTCAGAGTATGGTTTGAAAGACTAAGAGCTAGTTTAACAACACTAGGCTATTCACCTACCAGATCTGATACATCACTATTCACAAAAAACACTGAATCATCTACCATTTATATATTAATATATGTGGATTATTTAATTATTACAAGCAGTAGTGAAACTGAAATTAGAAAATTGGAAGATTATTTGAACAGTCAGTTGTCAATAAAAGATTTGGGTGACTTATCTTATTTTCTTGGAATAAAAGTAAAAAGGAAATCAGATAAAGAAATTCATCTCTGTCGAAGAAAGTACATTGCAGAGCTTCTAAACAAGACAAATATGATTGAAGCAAATGGTCAACCAACTCCTATGATCTCAAACCAGCACTTATCAAAGAACAAGAGGAAGCTATCTTAAATATTAAACAATATAGGAGTGTTGTAGGAGCATTACAATATGCTATTATAACATGACCTGATATTTCTTTTAGTGTTAACAAAGTGTCTCAATTTTTGCAGGAATCCAAAAGTGAGCATTGGACAACAGTGAAATGAATACTCGGATATTTAAAAGCAACAATCAACTTTGGCATATCACTAAAAGGTAGCGGAGACTTAAGCATTACAACGTACTCAGATGCAGATTGGGCTACAAATATAGATGATAGAAATCCAGTTTTTGGTTACTGTATTTATGTAGGAGAAAGTTTTATTTCATGGTGTTCTAAAAAGAAAACAACCATCTCGAGATCTAGTACAGAAGCAAAGTATAGAAGTGTTGCTAGCACTACAACAGAATCTTATGGTTGCAATCATTATTAAAGGAGTCAAAGCTATCATCCAACAGGAACCCTATAATTTGGTGTGATAATCTAAGCACAATCTACATGATAGCAGACCCTATTCAGCATAATCGAACCAAACACATAGAAATCGACATTTATTTTGTTCGAGAGCAAGTCGAAAAGAAGAATTTACAAGTTAATCACATTCCAGCTTATTATCAGAGGGCGGACATTCTAGCAAAATCACTTTCAGCTAAAAACTTTCATAGATTCAGAGAAGCATTTGGAATTGAAGAATTGCAAACAAATACGAAGTATAAGATGGAATGTTTCTCAGCAAATTAAGGTAGTAAAACCTAATGTTAATTTGAGAGGAGGTAATAAAGGAAAGAAAGAATAGTGGGAATGCAACGGTCACATTTCCATTATAACATAGCAATGGTCACATGCCTATTATAACAATGCAACGGTCAAATTCCCATTATAACATAGCAATGGTCACATGCATATTATAACAAAACAGCGGTCATATGCCTATTATTCAAGCCTATTTACATTTATTTCTTTTATTATAAATAGAGGACTCCTATATACAATTTTCATTATCTACAATATAATTCATTAATAATAAAACTTCCCTCCAATCTTGTTTCTTCTACTTTATTTTCTAATATACAAAAAACATCCTTACGAGGAATAAGGTGCCTCTGGTTTTCATTCAGACCCAGAACGGACTTATAAACGGATGTGCGTCTGACATTGGATTTCGTTCTCTATTTATTAATTTCTATTAAATATATATATATATATATCTGTTTGGCGGCGGAGAATTTATTCTCTTACTAAACACCCTTCTCTAAGACGTGCGAGCTTAGAGGTTATATATCGACAGACATCAGTCATATGACGTGAATTGTCAATGTGGCACGCTGAGATGCAAATGATTAAGGCTTTTGTTGAAAAGCAGAGTCTTGTGGTTGATGATCAAAGAACGACATTAATTAGCATAGCTTTGTGTATAGTGTTAATTCGCGAGCTTCACACCCCGGTATGAGTCAGAAACGGGATCAGGGCCCCAAGGAGTGCATGATGTTTCTGTCTAGCTAGGACTGGTGTCATGGTATGGAGCCCAAACATTTTTACTTATGTGGATGATGGATTGCGAGGCGCCTTGGATATTGGTCGCTACTGTCCAAGTGATAGGTCTAATAAGACTGGGAAACATGTGTTCGGGAATAATTAATCCACTAAAGTATGTGTCGACCGGCCCTGCAAGAACCAAGGGTTGCCCCGCGGTGTGTAATCCTGAGGCGTTTGCTAGAGTGTCTCGAATCGGAGATGAGCCATCCCTTGCCTTGACTCATGATGGAAATCCGATTTCAAATACGACATTACGGATTTGATTATAAACCTAGTATGGCAACATGATGTATGGTACCCATGCCTTCTATGATTGATACATTTATATTTGAAGTGATTTTGACACTATATACTTACAATAATATCAAAATGATTTGTTTTAAACGTACCAAGCATGTTTGGCTATTATAAGGAAAAACTCTATCCTCCGGCTTGCGTTGCATTGTGTGATGGGACCTGAGTCTTATAATTGCTTCATTTTTTGAAAAGTATTGCACTGTTTATAAACTGTTTTATGCACTGGTATTCTTCGGAGAAAACCCGTTCCGTGTTATACGACGTGGTCCCTTGATTTACTTTATTTCTAAAGTAAAGTTTTAAATAACTGTTTTAGTTCTCACATCAGTCCCATGACTTACCTGGAGTTTATTGTTTTAACCTAAACTCTGGGTGCCCCTATTTTCCACACGGGCAACTAATAGTTGGGTTTTTGCAGATATTTCTTTTCCAGGATCCTGGATTTACAGCTGGAGCTATATTCGGAAAGCTTTGTATCCGTGTATTTCTTTCAGTTGTGTTATGTATTATTTTTCCACTGCTAATGTAATTTAAATCTCAGATATTTTTCTAATGTATATTATTTATTCATACTCTGTTATATTCTTGTACTCTGATCTAAGTATTGTAACAGCAATGAAGTGTTCTATTGTTTGTGTCCTGATTGGTCGTGTTCTCAACTCAATTCGAGCTTTTCCTTACGGGCGAGTTAGGGTCGTTTCAATTCCTTAAATATATTTAATGTAATTTAATTTCATATTATCATTATATGAACTATTCTAAATAGAAGATTGATTTGGTTATGGACCGTTGACCTTAAGTCCAACATTTGTTTTTTTAAACTAGTGGGTAATATTGGTTTAGTAATTGGCAGTACATGGCATATAAATCAATCATTTTCCAAATATTGATTTACCGTAATTTTTATAACTGGAGATAGATTTATTTAAATATATTATTTTGTATAAAAGTTTAGAAAAAGAAAAAAATATTCATTATTTAAATTTATAAGCCAGCATTAAATGATTTTATAGAGTAAATGCTTATGTTAATGGGATTTATAAACAAACGAACTGAAACTAACCAAACGGTTAAGAATTAGATAGTTATTTTTGTTAAGAAACAATTAAATGAAATTATTTAAATTAATTAGTTATATTAATTAATTCAAAGGAAGGACTATAATTGGAATTGGTTAAAGAATTAATCATGTATTGAGTTGACTAAATCAATTAGTTTTAACTGAGAATAATTATTAAATTAATTTGTTTGAATTAATTTAATGAAATAGTTTGATGAATAATTGTTTTAATTTGAATAATATTTAAAAAGAAACTTACTATTTTTTTTGTTAATTAAGAAATTAACTTCTACTACTGTAGTTAATGATTGAAGTAAATTATTATTTTAATTAATAATAATTATGGAGATTACTTTTTAATTCATTTAAAAAGTGATAAAGTTGAAATAAAATTGAATTGAAATATGAAAGGAGTTAATGGTTTTTATATTAAAACCGAGTTTTATAACGAAGTTATAAAAAAAGATTTTTAAGCAAATATGATAGATTAAATTAAATATTTATTTAATATTTGAAATTAGTAAAAGGAAATTGAGAAGTGGGGAAATGGTATGAAATAATGAAGTGAGATTTATTCATAAGTTCGGAATGTGATACTCCGAAGTTCGGAATGTTAAGCGGAGTTGAGAGTATAAGCTACGTAAAAGGTTTTGGAAATGGCAACGAATATTAGTTGTAGTAAATGATTTACAAATGATTCTGTAAATGAAAGTTAAAGGTTTAGAAATGAAATCGAAATATTAGCTGTTGATAATAATTTACAAATGGGATTTGTAAATGAAGTGAATTTTTTAAAAAAAGGAGTGTGTAACAGTTGTTACAATAATAAATTGAACTATTTTATTTATAAATGCAGATCCTTAAAAAGACCGCTATGGGATTTTCGACAACGCATAAGTTGTCGTAATGATTTGAAAAGAGTGTAAATAAGGAAATTAAAAGTTTTGCAATGGAATTTGAAACGTTTATTACCGATGATAAGTAAAAAGGAATATAAGGATTCGTACTAGATGTCAATATAAGAATCATAAAATATAGAAAGGTAAGATTTATAAAGATACTTATATGAGATTTGTACAGATATTTATATTAGATTGTTAAAAACAGTTATATATGATTTTAAATACCAATATAGTATTGTTGTTGCAAACAAGTTGAAGAATATTTTAAAGAGATGTTGAGGAAATTTTATAAAGGATTCTATTCATAATGGAATCGAAAATCGAGTATAATATTAGAAAGGATTATCAAAGATTAATATAGAAATAAAATAATAGTTATTTAATAACCAATTAAGTAAACGTTGTTTAGATTTAAATAAGGATTTCTAAGGAAACGTGTGGTTAATAAACTTCTATCTATCATGAAGATATGATTGTTGATTGGTCAAGGTCTGAGAGGTAAATGAAATACCCCAACTTGAACGACTTCGCGATTATCCAAGAATGGTATTAGTTTATAAACGAGAGAAATTGAGGGGAATCATAAGTTATGATTTCCGTAAATAATATTATAAACTGTATTCGAAAAGTTTATAAGCAAATGAAATGATTTTTTTAAGAATATTCTTATTGTAATAAGAAGTAAAAGATAAACTCCAAATATTGGAAGATTTTAATAATATAATTAACAGACGTTTAATTAAAGAGGACAAGTAATGTCGATTACTGAATCAGTAAACTCATTTCATTCTCATGATTATTTATTTGATAGTTAAATAACCGACTATCAAATCTGGCCAATACAATTGTTGGTACGGAAAGACCGGGATCGAATTATATTAGAAAACCATTCCAACCAGCAAATATGTGGAAGATGTTGATTGGATATGGATTGAAGACCGTCGATCTTCATAAACGGAAGAATCACTGGTTGAATTTATCTGGTTTAGCGGCCATAGATATTTCTGTAATGATTCTATCATGATTGGAATCTACATATTGCAAGGACTACTCGCTACTGATCCTTGGTGTGATACCTATATAGGATGTGGTAGGAGGGTGCCTTCGGTTCATCATGTTCCAGGATGACTTGTCTGGACGAGTGTCTGACAGAGTATTTCCAAAGAGGTCACGTACGCTGGTTTCTTCAAACGTACCAAGTTGAAGGCGGAGAAGTGCACACTTCTTTTAGCTTAACAACTAGGGTATTTTTGTGGGCTTCAGTTAGTGATATTTGGCGGATCTGACAATGTGTCATTCAAAGTGGATGGAGATGTGATTTTCTAAAGGATAATCTTAACATCTAGCCTCATCAACTGGGAAATGGCATAAAATCGGGTAGGTCGCATGGCTATGTGGGTTGCACCCATCAAAAGGGTATATCATTACCTGATCTGGTGAAATCAAATGCCTTCGGTTGTCCAAATTTAAATTTTTTTATGTATGCTATCGGTTCGGTTGGCTGGACCCCAACCGTGGTGATGATATATTCAGTACTCTCAAGCGTAGTGAGGGGTCAATCATGTTTAGCCTGGGTTGCAAGATGTTTTGTTGAACTCCAATGTATTCATTTCCAGAGGTACATTGTCGGGAAGGCGGTCCGATACCTTGCCAGGAAATCCATTCTCCAATAAGAGCCCGCGGTTTTCATTGCATACTATATATGTAGAGCATGAGATGCAAGCATTCTGCTAGATTAATATTTATCTGTATTTAGACACTATTATCAGAAAAGATATTGATTTCAAAAATGATTTTGGGTTATCGTAAGGAAAAAACCGTCCGTATTTATGTGTGGATTTGGTTTTACGATTATCCTTTTCTTTCGAAAGAATTTTGGACTTTAAAAATCAAGTTGTGTGATACCTTTAAACTTAGTGTGTTTTCTCACTCTGGTTCACCAGACTGACTCGTCGTTTTAATGCTTGGGTTAGACCGGGTTGTAAAGGTTTAGATTATCAGATGTTGCGAAGTTCAGAGACGATCAGGAGGTGTTCAGACGTATGATATCTAGTATTTATTCCGCTGCTTGTTGTATATGAGGACAGGTTAATATAATTGTCCAGATGTGTTGATGTACTCTGATGATTGTAAGTATTTTTGAAGCTCTCAGTAAAGATTTATTTTTATATTATATTTTTTTCCACTGCGATGTGAGACTCTGTGTTGTGTTGGTTCTTCTTCTTCTATTCTAATATTTCTTTCTTTCTTATCTCACCGTCTAATTTCTTTCTATTAACGATCCAGTTTTTTCGATTCTTGAATGTTCGACAGAGCGTATTTGTAAATTTTATATACGAATATTTTGTATTGTGTTGTTTGATCTGTTCAAAGTGTTGAGAAGCATTTGAACTGGAAATGGACACGATATTGTTTTATAAATAGGGTAAATGAAATAATTTTACCCAATTTACATTTTTATATAGAAAAGAAATAGTTACACCAAATTATTGAGATATTGGTGTGCTTGATTGATTTGAATGATATTCAAATTGGATTGAAAATTTGAATTGAAACTAAACTGGTTAAGTGGAATTAAATTAATATTGATATTGAAATTGAAATTGGATTATGACATGATAATGAACTAATTTTAAAAATAAGTTAGTCAATCTGATATGAGTTTGGAGATTGAATGAATTAATAATTAAATAAAGGTCAATCAGATATTTATTCGATTGATATTAAAGTAGTTAAACCATAGTATATATGAATATTGAATGTGAAGTCAATTGATTTGGTTGAGTTGGTTGTGTGTCGATTGATTGGTTTTTAGATTGGCTGAATAAAATTAACCAATAATTTAATGAAACTGGAGGAATTATAAACTAAAGAAATGAATTCTAGAATTATAGATTTGGAATGGAAATCGAATAAGGATTAAAAATGAATGTGTTAAACCTATATTTGCATATAAATGATGTTATATTTTTTATTTTGGAAATTGGTTTAGTTAGAATGTGGATTAATGAAGTATTATTGGAATTTCACATATATGTCACTCATATGTTAAACTGAGTCAACTACAGGTGCTAGACGGCTAGAGGATTGATTTTTGTTGAATAGAATGTAATAAATTGAGCAAGTTTGCTCAATAGCGCACGTAAAAGGTACGCCTATGCGAAAATATACAATTTGGTTTTTGGTTTTTGTATTATCACCATGTGGGTCGATGTATATATATTATTTGTTCCTGCGATATCGCAGAAGTCACTCCGTACAGGGGAGACTGTACTGAATTTTTTCAAGAATCTAAAGTGTTAGAAAATTTTCGATATTTTTGAAAAATATTTATTTACGGTATTGAATTGGTTTTCAATTTATATTAAATTGGTTTTATAATATAAATGGGTTTGTAACATTCTTTCCACCTTAGTAATTTCGGGGATGAAATTCTTTTAAAGGGAGAAGAATGTAATGTCCCGTATTTTTGGTGATTGAATATTTAATTTAATTTATTATTTTAAATATTATATTATAAATATTAACGAAATTTAATATTTAACTCATTTATTTAAAACAGAGTTGAATGTTAAATTTATATATAATTTAAATCGAACTTAAAATGGCGCGGCAGTTCGTAATATGGAGTTTTGAAATTTAATTGAATATACAAGATCCGATATAAGTTGGAATTCTATGAAACAATAAATGTTGGAATCTTGTTGATTATAACTTTCATATGGAAGAGAAAAATCTAGACTTCGTGTTATAGATCGTTAGTTATGTCCAAATCAAATTTTAAATAGTCGCTATGGAAATCATTATTAAAATATAACACTTATTAATTAAAATAATAGGGATTTTAATATAACTCGGATAACGTTTAACTCGAAAATGATAATATTAAGTTGTATAAATTATATTTGAAGCTATATGATATTCCCAGTTGGGTATTTATGATAATAATGAATTATTATTATTTTATTTGATTATTCTGGAGTTTAATAATATTTATCGATATTATTATAGACCTTTAAAATAGCGATTTTGCAAACGGGCTCAACTTTCGATGAAATTAGTTTCATTGGAACCGTAATGTTAAATTATTTTACGGCATTAAAATACGTGGCAAACCAATGTCGTATGTGACATTGGCAGCCGTAAACGCGTAGTCACTCTATATAGCGCACAATTAAATCTATTTAATTTAATAAAGAGATATTGGGTGTAACTTAAGCAGATGATCGAATTAAGTCACGAAACCAATTTCGTTGAGTTCGTATTGACATTTAGAGCTAGGACAGATATATAATTTGTTATTTTTGGAGACCATGTAATTTGGTGTCCAAAACAGCATTGCGGTGCGTATAAAAATAGCGTACCGGAAAACAGTCTCAGAATGCGACGAAACTGGTGCCATTAGATTGTATTAATTAATTATTGTATGATGTCAATTTTTGTATCAATCGGACTTACTGTTTGATCGTGGTAGCGATAAACGCCTTAATCATTTATGTTATTTTGGTCAATTTCGATATGGGTAACTTTAAAGGAATAAATGGCTGGCCAAACAAACTCCAAATTTAATGAAATAAGTTTCATTGGATCCGTTAGTAAAAGGTCTAGTACAATGCGAAGGTTTCAATTTTTTTTTTTGAATTATAGGAATTTTTAATGCTTGATTTTTCATCTATATTTATAAAGGACTTTTCACAAACGACCTCAGAATTCGACGAAACTTGTCCCATTGGATCTGGAATATTTTTTTATGCTAGGATTAGATGTTTTATTTCAATATGGAGTGTTTTTTCAAAATGCTAGGCGCAAGTTTTGGAATAATAATATATTAATATTTTCCTATACCTTCCTCTATATAAACTAAAGCAAGCCCTAAATTGTGCGGTCAAACTTGAATGCGCGGTCAACAATAATTGCGTCGCCACCCTTTTGCAAATGAATGCACCATATTCTTTAATCCTTCTCCCTCTTCAATCGCACAAACCATTAATTTATTCACAAACATTTCAACTACATAGTTGATAAGCTCGATTAGATTGAACATATCAACGGTCATGATCAGATCTGAAGCATCACGGTGACCGGAATTTACACCGCTACCTACGGCGGTTATTGCCTTTTTGTCATCGATAGGCTGATCTATGGAGGATGGCACTTCTGGCAAGGAAGGAGTAGGGTGAAGCGCTACGACTGATGCTGTTGGATGGGCCCTAGGTGGAAGGAGTGGCGCACGGTGAGGCGGGTGAGGAGGTAGTGTGATGACGTGCTGTACATGAATTAATTCATGTTGGAGATGCAAAACGAAGGAACGTGGAACAAAGGGGATCAGGTCGTTGTTATTTTTTTATCAAAGTAATTACCATGATTTATCTATTATAATATGATTAGTGGAAAAAGTAATTAAGAAAATTTTAATTTAATTATATTAAGGTAAAAGTAGTGACTCATTGTTTGTGTGCAGAATGGAACAAAGCATTGCGACATTGCTTGAACTCTTGGAATGAGAACAGTGATGTACTAGGAAGGAATAAAGTATTGGCTCAACGTTTTACAACGTAATTATACTTGTTAATATATATATAATAATTAAGGAATATGTAATTAAAGGATTATTATTATTAACAACTAGACTTATTATAATATAATGTAAAGGATGTAGGTTTGAATGTCTGGACTCTAAAGGAAGCAATGTCTGTACACCTAAACGAGGACAGTGCAGGAGGATTTTTAGTAGCTAATCTAATTAGAAAGTAAAATTATGATTAAAATAATTAGTTAATTATTAAATTAAATCATATATGTTTAAATCGTTATAACTCGTACATATATGGATAGAATTGGACCAAACGAGTTGTGTTACGATTGTGGAGACGAGCACTGCATTTTGGAATAGATTTGGACAATAATGGAGACAACTGGAAATTACAGTTAAATTAAACAACTGTTTAATTTAACTGTAACCGATCCACTTCAACGAAAATCAAAACGAGGTGAGTTAAACTCACTCGGTTCTTCTGACTTATATTTTATATAAGTCGGGTTTTTATAATTGTGTGCTATGGTTGATTGTTTGTTAATTTTATATTCATATTGATTGAATTTCTGAAATTAAACACTGTTTAATTTCAGTGAAAAACCAAATTGTTATTTTAATGATTGGTCCCAATTAAGGTAACTTACCTTATTGGTCATGTTTATAAAATAAACGTGTTTAATTGTTTGAATTGTTTTATTAAATGGGTGATGTTAAATAGTCGGTATTTATTGTTATTGAAATTATCAGTTAAATTGAATTGAATAATATTATTGGAAATAATCTATGTGAATGCAGGGAAGAATAGATTGGAGGGATCCAACGGGATTCCTCAAATATATTTAATGTTATTTAATTTCATATTATCATTATATGAACTATTCTCAATAGATGATTGATTTGGTTATGGACTGTTGACCTGAAATTCAACATTTGTTTTGTTTAAACCAATGGGTAATATTGGTTGAGTAATTGGCAGTAAATGGCCTATAAATCAATCATTTTCCATATATTGATTTACCGCAAGATAGATTGACAGAAGTGAAGTTATAAAATTTATTTTTATAACCGGAGATAGATTTATTTAAATCTATTATTTTGAATAAAAGTTTTGAAAAAGAAAATAAATATTCATTATGTATTATTTAAATTTATAAGCCAGTATTAAATGATTTTATAGAGTAAATGCTTATGTTAACCGGATTTATAAGCAAATGAACTGAAATTAACCTAACGGTTAAGAATTAGATAATTATTTTTGTTAAGAAATAATTAAACGAAATTATTTAAATTAATTAGTTATATTAATTAATTCAAAGGAAGGACTATAATTGGAATTGGTTAAAGAATTAATCATGTATTGAGTTGACTAAATGAATTAGTTTTAACTGAGAATAATTATTAAATTAATTTAATAAAATAGTTTGATGAATAATTGTTTTAATTTTAATAATATTTAAAAAGAAACTTACTGTTTATTTTTGTTAATTAAGAAATTAAGTTCTACTACTGTAGATAATGATTGAAGTAAATTATTATTTTAATTAATAATAATTATGGAGATTACTTTTTAATTCATTTAAAAATGATTAAAGTTGAAATGAAATCGAATTGAAATGTGAAAGGAGTTAATGGGTTTTATATTAAAACCGAGTTTTATAACGAAGTTATAAAAATGATTTTTAAGCGAATATGATAGCTTAAATTAAATATTTATTTAATATTTGAAATTAGTAAAAGGAAATTGAGAAGTGGGGAAATTGTTTGAAATAATGAAGTGAGATTTATTCCGAAGTTCGGAATGTGATATTCCAAAGTTCGGAATGTTAAGCGAGGTTGAGAGTATAAGCTAAGTAAAAGGTTTTTGAAATGGCAACGAATATAAGTTGTCATAAACGATTTAAAAATGATTCTTTAAATGAAAGTTAAAGGTTTAGAAACGAAATCGAAATATTAGTTGTTGATAATAATTTACAAATGGGATTTGTAAATGAAGTGAAAATTTTGAAAAAATGAATGTGTAACAGTTGTTACAAATAATAAATTGAACTTTTTTATTTATAACTGCAAATCCTTAAAAAGATCGCTGTGGGATTTTCAACAACGCAAAAGTTGTCGTAATGATTTGAAAAGAGTATAAATAAGGAAATTAAAAGTTTTGCAATGGAATTTGTAATGTTTGTTACCAATGATAAGTAAAAAGGAATATAAGGATTCGTACGAGATGTCAATATAAGAATCATAAAAGATAGAAAGGTAAGATTTATAAAGATACTTATATAAGATTTGTAAAGATATTTATATTAGATTGTTAAAACCAGTTATATATGATTTTAAAAACCAATATAGTATTGTTGTTGCAAACAAGTTGAAGAATATTTTAAAGCGATGTTGAGAAAATTTTATAAAGGATTCTATTCATAATGGAATCGAAACTTGAGTATAATATTGGAAAGGATTATCGAAGCTTAATATAGAAATAAAACAATAGTTATTTGATGACTAATTAAGTAAACGTCATTGAGATTTAAATAAGGTTTTCAAAGGAAACATGTGAATAATAAACTTCTATCTATCATGAAGATATGAATGTTGATTGGTCAAGGTCTGAGAGGTAAATGAAATACCCTAACTTGAACGACTTCGTGATTATCCAAGAATGGTATTAGTTTATAAACGAGAGAAATTGTGGCGAAACATAAGTTATGATTTCTGTAAATAATATTATAAACTGTATTCGAAAAGTTTATAAGCAAATGAAATGATTTTTTTTAAGAATATTCTTATTGTAATAAGAAGTAAAAGATAAACTCCAAATATTGGAAGATTTCAATAATATAATTAACAGATGTTTAATTAAAGAGGACAAGTAATGCCGATTACTGAATCAGTAAACTCATTTCATTCTCATGATTATTTATTTGATAGTTAAATAACCGACTATCAAATCTGGCCAATACGATTGTTGGTACGGAAAGACGGAGATCGAATTATATTCGAAAACCATTCCAACCAGTAAATATGTGGAAGTTGTTGATTGGATATGGAGAGTTGAAGACAGTGGATCTTCATAAACGGAAGAACCACTAGTTGAATTTCTCTGGTTTAGCGGATAGAAATATTTCGATAGTGATTCATTCGTGGTTGCAATGTACGGATTGCAAGTACTACTCGCTACTAATCCTTTGTGTGATATCTGACGGATCTGAGAATGTGGCATTAAAAGTGGATGGATATGTGATGTTCTAAAGGATAAGCTTAACATCTAGCCTCATCAACCGGGAAATAGCATAAAATCGGGTAGGTCGCATGGCTATGTGGGTCGCACCCATCGAAAGGGTATATCATTACCTGATCTGGTGAAATCAAATGCCTACGGTTGTCCAATTTTAAATTTTTGTATGTATGTTATCGGTTCGATTGGCTGGACCCCAACCGTGGTGATGATATATTCAGTACTCTCAAGCGAAGTGAGGGGTCGGTCATGTTCAGCCTAGGTTGCAAGATGTTTTTGTTGAACTCCAATGTATTCATTTCCAGAGGTACATTGTCAAGAAGGTGGTCCCATACCTTGCCAGGAAATCCATTCTCCAATAAGAGCCTGCGGTTTTGATTGCATACTATATATGTAGAGTGTGAGATGTAAGCATTATGCTAGATTGATATTTATCTGTATTTAAACACTATTATAATATCAGAAAAGATATTTATTTCAAAAATGATTTTGGGTTATAGTAAGGTAAAAACTATCCGTATTTATGTGTGGATTTGGTCTTTCGATCATCCTTTTCTTTTGAAAGGATTTTGGTCTTTAAAAATCAAGTTGTGTGATACCTTTAAACTTACTATATTTTTCTTACTCTGGTTCATCAGACTGACCCATCGTTTGTAATGCTCGGGTTAGACTGGGTTGTAAAGGTTTAGATTATCAGATGTTGCGAAGTTCAGAGACGATCTGGAGGTGTTCAGACGTATGATATCTAGTATTTATTCCGTTGTGTGTTGTATACCAGGACAGATTAATATAACTGTCCAGACGTGTTGATGTACTCTGATGATTGTAAGTATTTTTGAAGCTCTCAGTAAAATTTATTTTTATATTATATTTTGTTCCACTGCGATGTGAGACTCTGTGTTGTGTTGGTTCTTCTTCTTCTTCTATTCTAATATTTCTTTCTTTCTTATCTCACCCTCTAATTTCTTTCTATTAACAATCCATTGTTTTCGATTCTTGAATGTTCGACATGGTGTTTTGTGTCGATTTTCAGGGTCGCAAATCCTCCGGCTGTTACATAACAAAACAAGTTTATATAACGATTTCCGCAAAATTAATTGCTCACTTTATGAAAACAACACATTTCCGAAAAATAATTATATACAATTATTTTTAGGCCATTTAACTTTAAAACTAAAATTAAAAAACTCATTTAGCCTCACAACTATAGCGAAATCGATATTTACGTATATATTGGAAAACTAGTGAAAACCGTGCACGTGTACTCAGTGTCATCAAAAATCTATTCAAATGTCTGAACAATGAATCAACATAAACTTTCCCCCTGAATCTGAAGTTTGGATTGTTAAAGTAAGAACTTGATTTCTCAAGTTAACAAAGTAATAACCAAATCACAACAACGCACAAAAAATCACATAGAAATCAAATATTTAGATAAGATAATGCACCGCAAATCACTTCAGATTACAACTTTTGGGTTAGCTATGGATGATCAAACGATCTACGATTGGTCTAAAATTTGATATGCACTAACTAGAAAGACTTGGTTTTCTATTAAAAAGGAATCATTAAATTTTCACATTGCACAAAAAGTTATTAGGCTCCAAAACTTGGATTCAAGACAGAATCTCAGCCTTGGCTGAAATCACTTCTAGGTCCAACTTTAGGACCAGGTTTGAATAGCCAAACAAAATCAGATTAGCTGTAACACCCCAAAATTTTAACAATATTAAAGTGGATAAATTAAAGAGTAATTAATTTAACATTCAGAATTAAGGGTTACAGACTGCGCCATTGCGTCCGTCTCGAAATCCTGGTCAAGATAGACACCTGGATTGCGTAAAATGGATAACGTATGAAGAAGTTATGGACGATACAAGTTTGGCAGAAAAAGCAGAAATTCCCGGCGCACTTGACAAGTGCGCCCATGTATTTTTACACCGGTGCACCTGTAAATTGCGCCCATGTATATTTTTGGGCATCTGGACCCAATGGGGTGTCGGCCCGTGGCCCGATTCACTCTAGGGCTGAGGTGGCATTCGAATTCTATAACCTAGCAGCTATAAATATACCTCAATTCCTTTGTTTTCTTCCCAAAGAAACAATGGCGGCTAAACTCTGCCGGAGTCTGAAATGAACTAGGGTCTCTTATCTTCTTCTATCAAGTAAAGCAAATCAAATTATTAGATTCAAGCATAGACTCAGCACCAACTTCTTTTCTATCATCTTAGCAATCCAATCACAGTGAGTTCTAGTTGCTTTTAGATTTAGATAAATAAAAGTAAATTATGAAAGACTGTGATTTGGACATGTGTAAACCATGATTCTATGCTATTATCATATCTTATGCTATGTCATGATAGATCTATTTCTCTAGATCCAGTTCAATTGTGATTATTCTACTATGTTATTATTGTCGATCTTGGTTTGTAACTATATTATGGTTAATATAAATTTGTTATTTTGGACAGTTATATAATTGGATAGATCTAATCATATACGTAAATCATGAACATAAGTCACCTTGAATTTGGTTAGGATTGGATCTAAATCTTTATCTTAATTATAACTTCTATGACATGCTATGAGGTGGATTTGTATAGATCTATTTCTAAACTAGTAGATCTAATTTATATGGACATTGAAACTGTTAGTCAGATCTAGGTTATCACCTTGTGCTATCATGTTAGATCTATTTTATGTGATCTAATTTGTAACGACCTGGATTTTTGGTCGATTTATTTTAAATATTTAGTATGGTTTTAAATATTGAATTTATAATATAAATGTAATTTTATTGGGTTATCGGTTAAATAATCGAAATACGATTTATTTTGATAATCATCGAAATACGAGAACTGAAATAATTCAATTCAAAGTTAGAATTAAATCAAAACAATCTAGATGATATAACACATAATTCTGTTTGGATTAGAATAATAATATTTAATTATTTTCGAGGAATTTATTATTCTAAATTTGAAATATATTATTCAATATAGTTATTATATATATATACATTCAAACTAAAAAATTTAATCTATTCTACCGAGTTCAGAATAGTGTTATAACGTTGAAACGGTAGTGGTTACGTTAAAATAGCGGTTCGCGATTTAAGTAACAGACCCTGATATTATTTTAGTGGATAAGCACGAGATCAAATCAATATCTGTTTAAAGTAAATTGAGAATCTCTTTAAATCAAATCGATATCATTTTAAATTCTTTAAAGATAGTGTTATGTACTAAGGCCAACATCGATTTACTGCTTGCGTACCTTCTGTCTCCTCCATAACATTTATAAATAACTCTTACCCTTCGTATTTCTATAACCATTTTCAAGCCATTCTATTTTCATTTGTTTTTCCCCAAGTTGGATTCCTCAAATTTAAACTCGCTCCTCCTCATGTTCAATTCAAATCGCGTCGGCCTCAGATAAGATAAAAGAGAAATGGAAACCACACGCCTTCTTCTAATGTTCGATTTCAACACAGCATGCTGGAGTTGCTCGCGCTCGAATTGGATTGTTCATGGGAGGGCTTCGCGATGGAAACCGCGACTCTGAAACTCGAACTAAAATGGAGGCGCTCGATTAGGGTTAAGGTTTTCAACCTAGTGGAGTAGTGTGAGGGATTGCAACATGATTTGGGGGATTTGGATGCAGGAAATACACTGGATTGGAGTGCGGTCAGTGAAACTGGTGGATGTCGAAGGGGACTTGGGTGACTGGAGTTCGATATGATGGATTGGAAGGTCACGGCTTTTGTTTGGGACCTCGACAGTAGGTGATTTTTGGGGGCTGTGTACAATGATGGTTTTGGGGACGCCGTGAAACAACAGCAGGAGGAAGCGAATTAAGGTGGGAAGAAAAGGGATAGTAAGCATCAGTCAAAAAGGAAAAAGAGGGGAGCTAGTTGTGTACTGGTGAATGCAGAAGGTCGAGAGTAGTAGGAGCAGTCGAGCAACAGGTTTTGGGAAATGTTTTCAGAAAGGAAGAGAGGATTAAAAATGGGAATTAAGGTATGGATTTAAAACTAAAAATAAAAATGAATATAGTAGTTTATTTTAATAATTTATTTAGTTAAGTCACTTAATTTTATGTAGTTAAAATTCTTACATACGATATATTTAATGTATACAAGGTTGGAAAAGCGTGAAGAACACATTTGGAGTTAATCAGAATTAACCAAGAGTTTAATTAATCAAATGGCATTGGATATTTGACAGTTTAAAATCACGGTGAGTAAATCTCACTCACCTTTTATTTAGAACTATTTTTATTCGTTAAAAATAATTGTTTGTTGCTGGTTTGAATGCTTTCTGGTTGTTTTAAATATATTAGTTATTTAGGGTGACTACTATATATATATATATTGGTTTGGTGGTTGGATTTCCCGCAATACTATTAGCGGATGCCCGCAGTATTATTAGCGGATGACCCTACGCCCACGTATATAAGTGGATCCCCTTTTATTACCGCGATATCCTGCCATGAAGCAGGATGGGTATTATTTATGTTGACTAACGTCTGTGGATGTAGGAAAAACAGGTTGAAGGGATCCAACTGGATTCCTCAAAAATATATTACCTGTTTGCTTATTTGTTTGCTTATATACTATCATATATGATGTGTTAGAAACTCTGAAATAAATAATTAGTTGTTTGGTGTTTAAATATCACTGGGCCAAAGTGTTAATTCATAAAAATACCCTGGAAGGGGTATTTGAGATTTAAAAGGGAAATTCTATTTTAGAAAAATAGAATTTGAAATTTTAAATAGATTTGAAATATAAACTTGTTTTGAAAAATAAAACAAGTAGTTCCTTTATAAACGAAGTTTATAAATAGTTCTATTGTAACGAAGTTATAATGAAGTTAAAAGAATTATCATTTGATAATTCAAAAATGAAAATACAAGTGTGAAATTGAAAAGGGAAATCTATTTTCAGAAAAATAGAAATTGAGTATAAAAATTCAAATAAAAATTAAATATAAAAATTGAATATAAAAATTCAAATAGAAATTGAATATAGAAAATATAAAGGAATTCAAATATAGAATTCAAACAGATTGAAACGAGAATTTGAATATAGAATTCAGATAGAAATAGACTTTGAGTATAGAATTTAAAGAGTTAAAATGGAATTTGAAAATAAAATTCAAATAGAATTTGTATATAGAAAATTTAAATAGAATTTGTATATAGAATTTGAATAGAATTTGAATATATTGAATTTGAATAGAATTTGAATATACAGAAATTTGAATTCAAAGGAATTCAAATAGAATTTGAATTCAAAGGAATTCAAATGGATTTGAAGACAGGAAGTTCAAATGAAATTTAAATATAGAGATTTGAAAATAATGGAGTTTAAAATATAGAATTTGATTAAGAGGAATTTAAATGGAATTTAAATAGAGAATTCAAATGGAATTTTAAACTATGGAATTTAAATATATAATTCAAATGGAATTTAAAATATGGACTTTGAATATAGGATTCAAATAAAGGTGAAATTGGAATTTGAATATAGAATTCAAATAAAAGTGAAAATGGAGTTTTGAATATTCGAATTCGAATAGAGTTAAAATGGAGTTGAATTCATTTTAACGAAGTTCAAACGTTAATATATATATAAATATAATTAAAACGAACTCGCCGCAGCGCTGCAGTTCGTAAATGGTCGTTTCTAACTTCAATTGAGTACACAGAACTCAACTGAAGTCGGAATTCTTTGAAACAATAAACGTCATGACCGATTTGATAATAGTTTTCTAATGGAGGAGAAAAATCTGGATTTCGTCGAATAGGTTTTTAGTTATATAAAAATCAAATTTTCAGAAAAACAGTGCCATAACCATTTAAAAACCATAACGGTTTATTTAATTTTATAAAAGGATTTTAAGCAAATAAAATCCGAATTTCTATTTAGAAAATTTCAAATTTGAGTTGTAAATTATATGTGAACTCAGGTGGAGTAATAAATTGATTTTCGAAACAGAAATAAGGTTTTTGATTATTGAATAGAATTTACTAATTTGAATAGAAATTAGTTAATGAGATTTTGAATTGATATTGGGCTTTGAATAAGTGAATTCGATTTGAAAATTATATTCGAAATCGAAAAGGAAACTAGAATTGAAATTGAAATTCAATTTGGTTATGAGCAAGTTAAATATTTTGTTTGAACATGTTATGTTCAAACAAAGAAGTGAAATAGGCAAAATAGCTAATTAAAGAATAAATGAGCGAAACTGAATTCAAACGAATGGATTGAGTTGAATTGAATTAAAAACAGGTGGATATGTGTTAGACAGGTATGTAATGTCGTATATGAAGATTATAATTCGTGTACCCGACAAAAAGGTCAATGTTTAAATTCATATATGAGGTTTTATGCGCCTTATCGGCAAGCCGCTTGGCTTTTTCTTTTTCTTTTGGATTGGTGAGGGCCATGGGAGGCTATTTGAAATATCCCGATGCTCCCGGTACAAGGGAGGTTATGGCGAAATTTTCCGAGAATTTAAGGAGTTATAATATTTTTAAGAAATTTTGATAGTTAGAAGTCAACATATCAATATATATATTGAATTTGATAAGGAGACGAATTTAAAATAGAATATTATAAACAAAAAGGAAATCGATAGGCTGGTAATAGAAAGAGAAACATATATACGTTTAAAAATGAATAATTGGTTTTTATAATGTTGATTATTCGGGGTAAGTGGTTTTGCCTGTTTTGAAGCTAATGATGTTTTCAGTCAAGGTCTGAGAGGTAATTTTACCCCAACTTGATTGATTTCATTTTTAATTGATTAATAGCAAGTTCCAATCTCGAAGAGAAGTATTGAATAATAATTAGTTGAATAAAATAATTTGGGTTGTTGTAACGATGTTTACACATCATTCGTTTAACCCAGATGATGGAATTTTGGAAATATAAAAGTAAATATTTCCTGAGTATAATTAAAGTAGTTGGGAAAGATAAGTGATTGAAATCGTTTCAATTTCAAATAGAATATACTTTCTAAGTGTAGAAAATAAAAGAAGGCGAGATATAGAAATGCTTTCCAAAGAATGTAAGAGACCGAGATGATAATTGAAAATATTTGTTTAACAAATATTGATAAGGAAATTGAAAGGGTGATTTAATTAATGAATGGTAATCAAGGGGCCCAGTGATTGTTTGATTGTTTTGAATGGATGTTTGTTTTTCTTCGATAGTTAAATAACCGACTATCGAAGTGTTTGCCAATATCGTTGTCAATATGGAGAGACCGGTTGGATTGTTATCCGTGAACCACTCTGTATTGGCAGTAGTGTTGCGAATCAGATTATATGAAGATAATCGAAGACGGAGTAAAGTACAAGGGTTTTTTTCTATTAATAGAAATTGTGCCTTCGGTTTCGTTCAATCCCAGAACGAACGTATATGGACGAATGTCTGAAAAAGTATTTCCAATGATCTAATGGGTTGGTCTGTATAAATATATATGATTGCAACGGATTTATTCCCTTAGCATAACATCCAGAATATTTGTGCAAATCAATTAATGATTAACGGATCTGACAATGTGGCATTCAAAGTGATTGTGCTATAAATAAGTGGCAAGTGATCGTAGCCTGAGGCCTCAACAACTGGGAAATGACAAAAATCGGGCAGGCAGCATGGCTATGTGGGTCGCTTCCATTAGGGTGTATAATCACCTATCTAGAGATTCATTTAATTCCTTATTCTATTCGATGATGTCCCATTCGGGAAACAGTTGCTGATCCCAACCGATGGTGATATACATTCGATACGCTCAAGCGAAATGAGTGGTCGGTCATGTATGGGCCGGGTTGCAAGATGTTCTTGTTGAACCCAGTGTATTCCTCTCTAGAGATACACTATCGGCAAGTGGTTCCATACCTTGTCATGTTGGAAATCCAATCTCCTATAAGCACCCTGCGGTTTTTTGATTTTATATTATATATGGAGCGTGAGATGCAAGCGTTCTGCTATTTGGTTATTTATTTGATTTAGACACTATTATAATATCACTGGATTTCGTATCAAAGTGTTTTGGGTTATAGTAAGGTATAAACCGTCCATGTTTATGTGTGGGTTGGTCTTACTATTATCTTTCCTTTCGAAAAGATTTTGAAAGTTAAACAATTGGTTGGAGTTTACTCACACCAGTCCCATGACTGACCCAAAGTTTATTTTGTTTGTTTTTTCCTAAACTCTTGGGTGCCCAAATTTGTACGAGGAGTCAAGTAGTCGGGATTTTTCAGATTCACTTGGAGGAGCTGGGAGTAGGAGGCTTCACTAGTTAGTTATAGACTATCATATTTCCGCTGTGTATTGTGTTATATCTGGAAACAGGTGTTTATAACTGTTCCAGGAATAACTGTTTTGCTCTGATAATGGTATGTATATATAGTTACTGATTTGTATTTCAAAAAGTTATGTTATATAATATATTTTATTTGTTGCGCTATGAGTTTGTGATCTTTATTTTCTTCTATTCTAATATTTCTTTCTTTCTATTTCTCATCCTCTAACTTCTTTCTAATAATGAGTCGTATTTCTGTGCAATTTGGGTTGGACGTGTGGTGTTATTAGTCAACTCAGATAGTACGGATTTGCGGGCCATTACATAATTTATCACCTTGCGTTATCATGTTAGATCTAATTTATCACCTTGCGTTATCATGTTAGATTTATTTTATGTGATCTAATTTATCACCTTGCGTTATCATGTTAGATATGTGATCTAATTTATCACCTTGCGTTATCATGTTAGATCTATTTTAACCTCTCGATCTGAATTATGTGATCTAATTTATCACCTTGTGTTATTATGTTAGATATAAACCGATTGGACATCTAAACTGCTAATTTAGATCTTACTATGCTTATTGCGACATCGTAGTTATGTTTTAATCAATTGACTGCCAACCGTCCATTAGTTTTATGTCCACCTTGTTATGATGACAATTTCATGTACATGCCAGTATGTTTGTTCACCTTATTATCGTGCTAGTTTATGTTTATGCCAAGATGATCATTTTAGTTATATTCCCATTATTTTCCCTATAATCGTTTACGACTAGGATATTGTCTAGCCTAGGCATATTACTAATTTTGTGAGGGCGCTAGTTAAGGAACAGGAGAAAAAGGGTTAAAAATGGCATGATTTGAATATGAACATTTTTGGACATGTAATTTAAATTATTGGGCAAAATAAGTATTGACACATATAAAAGGAAAGGATTAATTAATTGGTTAATTAATTAAAAATGGAATGTTTAGTAATTACAATTAGGAATTGTAATTGTACTTATGACACGAGGTTAGGTTGTATTAGTGGTGGAAGTATGCCCGGACCTGACTGGCATATCCAGCAGCCATTAACGTTGAACTTAATGTGGGAGGTCTAAGTACGTAAATACAAATCGGGCTAAGAAACGAGCTAAGGCCGAACTGTGGAATAAGACAGCCCGGACCCGACCGGCATATCCAGCATTGACACGTTATGAAACACCCCACCTCCATTAATGTCACTCACAAAGGGAATGCATTAACTTCAGTGGAGCGTTATAGGTAAAAGCTGCAGATAAATTACAAGACAGACAAATAAAGCAATGGAAAATAAATAAAACTTTACTTCATTGATAAAACAGCAGCTTTTCCAACACCAATACCCAGTTCAACCTAGTATCTTCCTTGTTTAAAAAAATAAAGAAGCATAAAATGACAATGATATTCCCCAATAAAGCATGAGCTAGCCGTAGCAGTGGAAAAGAGAGTCCAAAGCTATACGTCGACTATCTTCGAGTTTGGAAAGAGAAACGGTCCAAACTAAGCTATGATAATCCCTCCCTGACTACCTGGGGAGGAAACGGAAGAAAAGAGGAGAAACAAACTAGGTCATACATAAGTCTGGTAAGTCCAGTGACTTTCAGTATGTAAATAGGTAAAAGTAACATGACATGAATAAACTGAATATAAGACAATGCTGTGATAACAGGGATAACAAGATAACATCAGATTAGCATAAGATATGATGTACAACATGATAAATCAAATCACAACAGTCCCATAGGCATGATAGGTTCCATTTTGTAAATCCAACTGTCTCATAGGCATGTTAGGTTTCACTATGTCAATCACAATAGTCTCATAGGCACGATAGGTGTCATTACGTCAATCACAATAGTCTTATAGGCACGATAGGTGTCATCACATCAATCACAATAGTCTCATAGGCATAGGCAATTCAGAATTGACAAAAGGATAGGCACGAATAGAATTAGGCATAGTTCTAGATCCAATTATTACAGTCATGATTTCTTAATGGGTGTTCACATCTAAACAATAACTGTACTTATAGAAAAAGGACGGATCTTGATTTCTAGGATCTGATTTTTGAATTTGAAAAGCTATCCTTTTATGTAGACGTTTGAATTTGATTCTCTAGTTTGGAGAAGATGAAGGAGGATAGGCTAGCTTGTAGACGAACATCATGACGGCACCATAGTTTTAGGGTTATGATGTTAGGGTTTAGGTTTAGCTACATATATATAGATGTCTAGGATTAGTTCTAGCCATTAGATCAACCTAGGAGTCATCAGAGTCACACAGCTTGAAGACAGGTCATCCAGCAAATCAAAACAAGACACGTCATCATAGAACACTCCAGAATGTTGTGTTGGATGGCCCTCGGTATGGGCGCACTTGGCAGGTGCGCCAGTGCATTTTTGTACTGGCGCCCTTCACAAGTGTGCTAGTGCATTTTTGTACTGGCGCACTTCACAAGTGCGCCACTGTATTCTGGCCTGTTTCCGGTTTTTCTGCCTAGCTTTGTTCGTCCATATCTCCTTCATACGTTATCCATTTTATGCAAACTCAGACTATAACTCAAGCAGAATTCTGAGACGAACACAATGGCATAACCCGTTTTATCTAATTCTTCTTTTGATAATTAATTATTCTTTAATTATCTCTTATGTCCCATTTTAAAAATTACGGGGTGTTACATTCCCCCCACTTAAAGGATTTCGTCCCCGAAATCTTCAAGTTAAGAAGAATGTATATCCTACCATCCAACATCCATCTACTCAACCATTCGATCACAGGCATCCATTGTCCTTAAAAAGATTTCTGATGCTTTCATGATCATATGCATAGTGTGTGTATATGTCCTTACCCAAATGCAAAATCAGGCGGTCTACTGATTCAGTTGACCTCCTTAATGCAGTTCATGATAGTGCCATGCGTCCATTATGTATGCAAAAGAACCCAATTGATACATATCATTTCTATATGAGTGCACAACCATACATTCAAATGCAACATCCATATGACAACACATCAAGTTTCAATCCATATATATAAAAATGCACTCATGAATATGCAATATGGAAGTGACGGAGCCGATCTAGTGCCTAATTTGTGTGTGTATGAGCAACCACTACCAAACACTTACATCCACTTGCATCCACCAAACATAACATGTCTCAAACACATGTTGACATCCGTTGGCTTCTACCTAAGGATCGAGGATAGGACCGAGAGGATATACGTAAAAGATAAAGACTAACATGCAAATAAACTTTACAGAAAAAGAGAGAGATCAAGGACCTACCCTCAAAAAGGGTATGATGCGCGTATCTAGTCTTCAGCCTTCTAAGTCGCATCTTCTTGAGCTTTACCCCATTGTGCTCTGACTGTCTTAACTTCATGATTACGTAACTTCTTAATTTCTGTTTCCAAAATTCACTAGAGGGTATTCCATGTAGAAGAACTATCTCTTGAAAATAAACAGATGCTAACCATGTTACCAAGTGTATTTATTAAGGTGATTAGAGGCCTCTTCTCTACTTAATTTATCCATTGTGTCAGCTATTTGAGAGTCTTTTCTTTGTGAAGTCCATATTTAATTCAAAAGTGTAGGTCTTACTCCTAGCGATGCCAACTACTAACTTAACCGAAGGTTTTAAAATCAAAGTTTGATATGCATTCCGAACTTTTCATTTTCACATAAAGAGGACTTGAAGTCAACCTTTTTTTCTTCTTAAGGCATTCGCTATGACCTTATCCTTCCTTCTTACATCAAAATGGAGCCTAGTCCCATGCCACATGCATCTGTGTATACCATAAACCTTTTACTACCATAAGGTAAAAGTCAAAACTGGGGCCGTTGTAAGAGCCTTCTTAGATCATTGGAAAGCGACATCACAATCAATATCCCAAGCAAAGGTTAGATTCTTCTTTGTTAATCCAATAAGTGGGGCTGATACCTTTGCAAAGTCCTTAATTAACTTCCTATACCAGCCCGCTAAACCAAGAAAACTTCTTACTCACGTTGCATTCCTTGGGACCTTCTAATCTTGCACCGCAACTACTTTTGCAGGATCCACTGTTATCCCTTCCTTGGATATCACCTGTCTTAGAAACCTTACTTTTTTTTCTCTGCAAAAATGATATTTGGAGAACCTAGCCTTAAGTTGATGTGCTTGGAGGGTATCCTAGACATCCCTTAGATGCAAAGCATGTTCTTCCTCACTCTTAGAGAAAACCAAAATATCATCTATGCACAAGCGAAGTGAACCATCCGCCTTTGTAGAGGAAACAACTGGAGCACCCCTATTCAGAACTACTTCGCCTTATGAACCCTTTCCCAAGTAACTCTTTTACTTGTTTACTGAGCCCTTCCTTTCCCTTGGAGCCCTGTGTCGTACAGGTAATGCAACTGGCTTTGCATTGTCAACTACATATATGCGGAAGTCTATCTTGCGTTTTAAGGGACAAACCCCTAACTTGATTAAAAACATCTGCGTACTCATGGACTATTCTAATGGATCGCAAATCATCGATGGATGCATCAAGTGATTCTAGGTAGCCAAGCCTAACTGATCCCTTAAGATTGCACGAAATCTCGTCGGTATCCCCAAGGCAATCAAAAGTCTAACTACCCCTCTTTCACAATTACTAGCTGACCAATCTATGCCTAGAATCAACCCATAGCCCATGAAACCAAAAACATAAGCATTACACTTAAACTCAATACTTAATATAGCTATTCTCAAATCCTTACAAACCAAAGATAAATGAGCCGAACCACCAATTGGATTTGAGACAATAATGGGATCTTCTACTGTACAAGCTGTGACGACCCCAAACCCCGTACTGACGGTGGAAAGGGTTATCTTTGGAATATAACACAGAAACAGATAATAGCAGAACAGAATAATTAAATACACCAGATAATGAACAATAGAATATACTGGATAAACGTAATCATCACAGTTACACAGTATACAGGATCTTACTTAGTACAAATACAGTTCAGCTATACATAAATGTCTACAGCGAAAATAAACAAAATATGTACAATAGGAGCTGAACATCATAAAAAGAGATAAATAATAGAATCCATCTTCAGCTCCAGCTATCCATAAAGAACCAGCTAAACCTGAATACAAGGCTGCCCGTATAGAGAAAGGGGCACCCGAGTTTGAAAGTGAAACAAACTACGAGTCAGTCAGGGGACTGGTATGAGAAATCCACTCAACACATATATAATTGGCTAATCACAGGACCACGCCACTTTCGTGGAACGGGTTTACTCCATTGGATTGTCAGTGCTTTAAAACAAATCTTTCTTTTAAACATCGCTATGCTTTTTATAAAAATGAAGCCGTTATAAGACCCAGTTCCCATCACACAATGCAACGCAAACCGGAGGATAGAGTTTTTACCTTATAACGGCCAAAATATGCTTGATACGAATAAAACAAAGGCATTTGATATTATTGCTGGTGTTTATATGTTTTGAAAACAATTTCAAATCATAACTATCAATCATAGACGACATGAGCGTCCCATGCCACTATGTCGCCATATATAGGTGTACAATCAAAACCGCACAGTCACGTATTTGGGAATTGGATTTCCATCATGAACCAAGGCAAAAGATAGTCCTTACCGAATTCGTGACTCTCTAGCCCGAGCCACAGGCACAGCCGCAACCGTACCTTGGATCGTCAGGGCCGGTCCACACGAAGTGGATTATAATGCCTGAACAATGCGTTTCTCTACCCTTTGGGGTGTAAATAAGCCAACGAATGACTCCATCGGACCCGGATCGTCCGATCAAACCGAGGCGCCTCGCAACAGCAACAACCACATAGGTGAAAAGTATATAAATGTCAGGGCTGGTAGGTCACTGACACCACCCTAGCTAGAAAGAAAACGCACGTCCCCCCTGAGGTCCTGCTCCCGTTTCTGGTTCATACCGGGGTGTGAGGCTCGCGAATTCACCTTATACACAAAGCTACGCCACACCGGCGGGGCTTTGATCATCACCACAAGACATTGCTTTTTAACAGAAGCCTCGATCATTTGCCACTTAGGCATGCCACACTAGCAATTCATGCCATGCGACTGATGTCCATCGATATACAACCTCTGAGCTCGTGCGTTTCGGAGAAGGGCGTTAAGCAAAAGAATAAATTCTCCGCCGCCAAAACAGATGTATATTTAATAGAGATCAATCGACACAGAATAAAATCCAATGTCAGACACACAGTCCATTTACAAGTCCGTTCTGGGTCTGAACGAAACCGGAGGCACTAAATACCTCGCAAACCCATCGATCACCACGTACGTCTGGACGATCACCACTCATTATCCGTATTTCGGGATGCCTCCCAATCAGGACCTCGGTTACCATCCAAACGAGGTGAAGATCTCCGGTCTTCGACCACCGTCTTCATCTTCGACTTTCAATCGTCGGTCAATTATTTGAAATGAGAATTAACTCGGCCTTTTCAAATAATTCACGTATATTTAGAATTTCAAATCAATTTATTTCAATGGTTAAATCATTCGACAACACCAATTTTGTTCTTTATGTAATTTTCACACCAAACACATTCAACCATCAAATACCACATAAATCGAGCAAATTCAGTTTATTTCCATTCCATATCGTTTATGATATTTTATAACGCTTTATCGCTATTTTTATTCATTTTAAAATAGCCAATTTATTCAAAACGACGCTTCGGGCCATAACGCGGCCGTGGCGCTGTTTTTCTTCAGATTTGATTTACACATATCTAAAAATCTAACCGTTGGATCTTCACAAAATTTACATCATTAGAAAGGTCTTTTCAAAACGAATCCAACGGTTCCAATTTCGGGAAAATCCAACGGTCGGATCTCCCGGTACAATCGTTTGAAGTTTCGATTTCAAAATACGAACTGCAGCGTCGTTATTCGATTAAATATAATTATATTTATTTATATATATATATATATATAAATAATCGTATCTGGCGCTGTTTTTCTTCAGATTTGAATTAAACATTCCAGACAATCCAACCGTTGGATTTTTACAAGGTTGGTGCCGTTGGAAAGATATTTCCAAGGCGAACCCGATGGCTGCGGTTTCGGGAAAATCCAATGGTCGGATTTCCCGCACTAGTTGTTTGAAATCACGGTTTCAAAACACGAACTGCACGGCCACATTTCGTTTTAATTTTATTTATATTTATATATTTATATAAATATAGTTCATTCGACAATTTCAATATCGTTTCACTTCAAATATTCCACTAACGCCTTTAAATTTTGGAAAATTTCGCCATAACCTCCTTTGTACGGGAGGGGCTGGGAAAATTCCCAAATAGCCACACGGGCGTCTCATGTCGAAAAGAAAAAGAAAAAGCCAAGCGGCTAGCCAACAGGCTCATAAAATCATCACCCAAACAAAACAGTAAATGTGTACCTATTTGTCGGGCACAAAATTTTATTCCTCTTCTCTAGCCCCTTTGCTATAACCTGTTCAATAAATATGCATGTACATATATACAGTTCTTATCATTTATCATTTTCCATTCAACTTCATATTTGATTCCATTTGGTTTAAAAACACCATTCATTAGAATGTTGCATGTATAGGCAAAAATCATATCATTAGCTAATTAATGAATATTTCAACTCATATATATTTATTTGAACGAGTGGCTATTTTTAACACTTCACATTTCAACAATTCGTGTATATAATAAAAATGTGACTTTTATTGTAAAACAATTCATTTCAAAACACTATTATTTTATATAGTTTATATAGGTGATAAAAAGGTGATTTTTATTATGAAACGATTTATTTCAAAATATGAATACCATTCAACACATGAATTTCTAATCAACGAATGAATATCGATTCAACACATGAAGGTTTTCTATAGTTTCTATATATAGATAAAAATGCGATTTTTATATTTGAAACGTGAATACCATTCAACACATGAATTTCTAATCAACGAATGAATATCGATTCAACACATGAAGGTTTTCTATTCAATGAATAAATATAGTTTCAACAAATGAAAATAATTCAAACACATGAATATTATTCAAAATTTCGGCAGCATAACGGCAGGGTAGTTAAAACCGGGACCGTCCCTAGTACGGCTCCTCGCTCTACCTTAAAACCTCGCGGTTTTTGACAATGGGGATCATGCATCTAGTTCGCACGCAGGCGGCATGTATATATTTATTTCATTTCCACAAACTAATCCTATGTGGTTTCAACCAAATATTTCTCAACCACAAATGGGTATTTTTCAACCACTATCAATCAATATCAACCACAAACAATCCCAAACAACCATTCGCTATCAATCAATTTCACACCAATCACAATCAATAAATATCGTCCATGGTTTGTGGACGAGGGGCGTATATATATATATAGCAATTCACTTCTATTTCAACACATATATAATTTTTACAACGCATATATAACTTATACATCGAACGTACAACTTATACAACGCTTATACAAGAGGTGTACAACGCTTATATAACTCATACATCGACTATATAATTTATACATCGTCGTTTTCCATATTGTTTATAAATTTGAAATCTCACATTGGGTTCCACTCCACCAAAAATAGCAGAAGGCTCAGAAAAATATGCGGTCTCTTCTAAAATGTAGAAGACGTCCACACGATCACGATGTTTCCTGTTTTATCGAATTTCGTTAACGAACGAAAAAGATATGATTTTTCAAAGTTTGCAACGGTTTAAAAGAGTTAAAATCAAATTAAATAAAGACAGCCGATACCTGCTTGTAATCTTCGAAACTAGGGTTAGCAATAGTTTTCAATCCGTTGCACTTGGTCAAGATCCAACCACACCACGACGTAGGGCGTCGTGAGGCACGCCTATCGATGCCAGGTAGGCCCCACTCGGTTGCAGGTGGAGGGCGTGGCGGGGCTTCGACGGCGTCAGGTTGGGAGGGCCAGATCTCGTCGACGGCTGGACGATGGAGGTCGAGGGTTTCACGGATTTGTAGAGGGGAGAGAGAGCTTCGAAAAGTTGAACTGGGGTAGGGGTCACCGATGAATGGATCGGCCGGATTTTGGCCAGGAAGAAGGAGGCTTCCTTCGCCGTCGATCGTGTTTAACGGGGGGGGGGGGGGGGGTTCGTTTTTTTTTTGTTTTTTTTATGAAAGAATTTTCCTATTGGTCGATATATATATTTATTCGAAAATTAGGGTTTTCTCCCACCAACTCGAAATCAAACCCAACGACTGTCGTCCCAAGCGTTTTACCCCCATTCCGAACACAATGGGATATGTTTCGCAGGCCTATTCGACTGTTTCAGTCAGTTTTCCTTTCAAATTAAAATATAAAACATTCAATATTTAATTTGAACGTACATTTCAATTTGCCAGGGCCACAAACTGATTCGAAAAATTCCAAAAAAATAAATCTAGCTACGTTTTGACGATTCGGTCCCAACAAAACTAGTTTCGTCGAATTCTGAGATCGTTTGCAAAAAGGCCCATTTCTGGTCGATCCAATTTAACTGTAATTGACCAAAACACATTTTCCTTTGCCACGCTCACATATTAGCTTCAAAAATTATGAAATTTGAAACCCAGCAATAACTTCACATCCCGGATCCAACAAAAGTGGTTTTGTCAAATTCCGAGGTCGTATGCAAAATGGCCAATTTCACGGGCTATATAAATTCCATAGCGACCTTTCTGAAAATTCATTTGGCCATAACGTTTGCTTTCCGCTATGAAAATTCGATTTTTCAGATTCGTTAGAAAGGTACTCACTAACAGATTTAAATATTTTTGGTTTCACTAAAATCCATATTGTTTTGCACCCGGTACAGTCCGACAAAGTTTGAATTCAATTTTTGAAACTACAGCGCCTTTTCAAGCCTTGTTTATAATTAGAATTAATTATATTCATTTTCAATTGTCGATTCAAACTCACTTTTCATCTCTATTATTCAAAATATTTATTTTAAATATTTAAAATCCATTATTTTAGCCGATTTAAAAATTTTAAATTGGTTCAGATTTTCTGGGTCGTTACAATCTCCCCACTTAAAACTTTTCGTCCCCGAAAAGGAACAAAGTCGAAAGGGGTTTGATAAATCTACAATCACACAACACAACCAACAATCCAATTGTTTTTTTTTTTCAAAATCATACAAATTAATTCCTATTCTCCTTTAAAGTCATTCAAACTATAGAATTTAAAAGTGCACATCCATGGAAGGAAAATAACAACAGATTAGAGAATTAAATGGTAATGCAAAGTAGGTTAAATGTACCTTGCACCAGAGTCAATCAGAGATATCCACTCGGCATCTAGGATAAGCTTTCTGAATGCTCTCCTCAGTTTCCCAAGTACAATCTCGCGGATCTCCACTCCATTGCACTTTGACTAAGTGAACCTTCTTGTTCCTCAGTTCTTTGGTTTCTTTGCCGTTGATCTTTAGCGGCTCCCTTCTCACAACCAATTCTGGAGCAATTTCAATGTCCTGTTGAGCTGCTTCTTCCACGATCAAGTCTGGATCATGAACGTGTTTTCGAAGTTGAGATATATGAAATACATCATGAACTCCAGGCAACCAATTAGGCAATTTAACCCTATAAGCGAGAGTCCCGATCCGTTCCAGAATAGGAAACGGACCAATGAATTTGGGTGCCAACTTTCCAGTTTTACCGAACCGGATAACTCCTCTCATCGGCGATACTTTCAAATATACATAGTCGCCAACCGCAAAGGATATATCTCTTCTTCTTCTATCGGCATAGCTCTTTTGTCGGCTTTGAGCGGCAAGTAATCGATTCTTAATAAAATCGACTTTGTCGGCAGCTTCTCGAATCATATCAGGACCCAACACAAGTCTATTTCCGGGTTCGACCCAACAAGCAGGAGATCGGCACGGTCTACCATACAATGCTTCGAATGGCGACATTGTCAGACTCGCCTGGTAGCTGTTGTTATAAGAGAATTCAGCCAAATGCAGATGGTCTTCCCATGATCCACCGAAATCTATAACACAAGCCCGCAATAGATCTTCTAAAATATGATTCACCCTCTCAGTCTGACCGTCTGTCTGAGGATGATAAGCGGTGCTTAGGTTTAACTTCGATCCCAGCTCGACTTGAAATGCTTCCCAGAATTTGCTAGTGAATATTGTATCTCTATCACTGACTATACTGAGCGGCACTCCATGTAGTCTAACTATTTCCCTGAAGTAAATCTGCGCCAGACTCTGAGCAGTTCTGTTTGATCTGACAGGTATGAAATGGGCGGTCTTCGTGAAGCGATCTACGATCACCCAAATATTGTCATTCCCTTTTCTGGTTCTGGGCAGACCATCGATGAAATCCATAGAAATATGTTCTCACTTCCAACCAGGAACTTCTAGTGGTTGTAACAATCCAGCCAATTTCTGTTGGTCGCTTTTGACTAACTGGCAAGTAGGGCATCGACTAACATATATCGAGATGTCTCTCTTTAACGACTTCCACCAGAATGTGCGCTTGATATCGTTATACATTTTACTCACCCCTGGATGGATACTGAGCTTAGATTTGTGGCATTCATCAAGCACATCTCTTCTGAGTTCAGGAATTTCTGGAACGCAAATTCATCCTTCTAACCTCAGAATCCCTTCGATGTCTAGCTGGAAATCTGAAGCATTGCCTTCACGAATTCGTTGACTCATTCCTTTGATAAATTGGTCGTCTTCTTGGAGAGCCGATATCTTGTCAATCAACGAAGTCGCAATGATGAAACTGGCGATCATTTCATTCTTTCGGCTTAACGCATCGGCCACGACATTGGCTTTCCCTGGAGTGTATAGAATTTCAAAATCATATGCTGCAAGAAACTCCAGCCAACGTTGCTGCCTCAGATTCAAGTCCTTCTGGGTGAACAGATACTTCAGCGACTGATGATCTGTAAACAGTTCAAATCTCTCGCCCAGAAGATAGTGTCTCCAGATTTTCAAAGCGAATACTATAGCCAATAACTCAAGATCATGAGTGACATAGTTCTTCTTGTGTGGCTTCAGCTGACGGCTAGCATAAGCAATCACTTGGCCCCTTTGCATTAACACTGCCCCAAGGCCTTCTCTAGACGCATCAGTCCAGACTTTTAAATCTTGGTTGCCATCGATGATGGTTAACACTGGAGCAGTCGTTAATCTCAACTTTAGCTCTTCAAAGGCCTCCTCACTTTCTGGAGTCCATTTGAATATAGAGTGCTTCTTCGTAAGCTTCGTTAAATGACCAGATATCTTCGAAAAGTTTTTAACGAACTTCCGGTAATAGCTAGCCAATCCGAGAAAACTGCGGACTTCAGTGGGGGTACTGGGCTGTTTCTAATTCTGAATAGCTATGATTTTTCTTGGATCCACAGCGATTCCTTCTTTCAATAGGACATGGCCTAGAAATTTTACTTCATCTTGCCAGAAGATACATTTGGAAAATTTGGCTTTTAATACATTCCGTCTCAGAATTTCTAGAACCTGTTCCAGATGCTTTTCATGTTCTGCCTTTGATTTAGAGAAGATTAGAATATCATCAATGAAAACCAGAACAAATTTATTCAAAACCCCTCTGAACACTCTGTTCATTAGATCAACGAAATATGCTGGAGCGTTACATAAGCCGAACGGCATTACTAACCATTCGTAGAATAAGTCGGGACCTCTGAACGCTGTCATTGGAACACACTCTTTGGCAATTCAAAGTTGATGGAAACCTGTAGCTAGGTCCATTCGTGAAAATACTTGTACGCCATTTAATCGATCCAACAAATCATCAATCCGCGGCAATGGATATCTGTTGTTTATGGTCTGTTTGTTCAGATCTCGATAATCCACACATAGACGTAGAGTACCATCAGATTTTGGGACAAACACCACTGCTGCTCCCCAATCAGAGAAACTAGGCCTGAACAGACCCTTCCATACTAGCTGTCTTGTTTGATTGTCTAATTCCTCTTTCTCCTTCAAGGACATTCTTCGAATAGCATGAACTACCGGCCTTGCATTCGGGATTAAAGCAATTTTGAAATCTATTTCTCTCTGCGGAGGTAAACGAACAACTTCTTCGAACACATCCGCATAGTTCTTGACGATAGGGATGTCTTTCACTAGATCGGGAATATTCTCTGCGACTTCAGGGACATTTTCTATTTGGGCTGGAGAAACATTCAAAGCTGCCCAGAAGTCTTTTCTATTAGCATTCTGACCTTCACAGGGAATGGTTATATAATCACCTGATTTAATCTTCGCCTTTACGACTCTGTCGGTGCATTTAACTTCAGCTTCATATTTGGTCAACCAGTCCAACCCCAAAATAATATCAAACTCTTTAAAATTCATGACGACTGCGATGGTAGGAAACTGATAACGAGAGAAAGAAACCGGCACTCCACAAACCCAACTGAGATCAATGGAACCCCCAACCGGATTCTGGACAGTCATTGGTTCCTTGAGCTTCTTCAAATTCAAATCCAGCTTCTTAGCTGCATCCTTTGCAATAAAGCTTCGTGACGCGCCTGTGTCAAACAGTACTTTGACTGGAATGTTTTTGACAGTAAGCGTGCCTTCTAAAACATCGGCCCTTTCTTGACTAGCTGAGGGCACAGAAGTTTCGGCTACTTCATTTACCTGAGCTTCTTTGGTTGTTTTCAACAGCCGACAATCTTGCTTTACATGACCAAACCGATGGCATTGATTGCATCTTTTACTTTCCCGGGGCTTCTTGCCAGATTTAAACCCATCCTTTACTTGTTTCTTTAGAGATCTGCAACTTATCGAGAGATGTCTTTGCCTATTGCAGTTACTGCATACCGCTGTCGTTACAGGTTCTTTCCTAGATTCAGCCCTTTTCCTCTTGGCACTGGGCTTCCTACCGACCTCAAATCTCGTACTGGCTTCAGGAATTTCAATTTCCGACTCTTCTTTGTCACTACAACAGACTTCTTCTTCGTCGCGCAACATTCCTTTCTTATGGAGATCTTCATACTGATAAGCCATATATATCATCTCAGAAAAGGGAAGCTTCACATTCCTCATTACACTATTCTGATATCTCCTTTGCAGGCCATGAATAAATCTCAAATTTTTCCTCTTTGGATCCTGAATCAGATGAGGAGCAAAGTGAGCAAGTTCGTTGAATTTCTTATGATATTCTGGGATGGTCATATCTCTTTGTATCAGATAAGAAAATTCATCGCATAATCGCTCAGTCGCTTCTGGAGGTGTAAATCTTTCCAGGAAAATCACTTTGAATCTGTCCCAGGTGATATCACCTTCTGGATTATCCTCAATAACCGAGTCCCACCAGAACAAGGCTTCATCTTTGAGTGCCCAGGAGGCCAGTAATCTTTTCTGGTCATCCCTCAGCTTTAAACCATCAAAGATCTTATCAGCCGAACGAATCCAAGCCTGTGTCTTCATAATAGATTCTTCACCAGAGAACGGTTCCCGCCCATATTTCGATATTTGATTAATAGGGCCTCAATATCCGGTTCTGTATTCCTCCTGTTTCTGACACTCATTTTCTAGTACTTCTGCAAACAGCAGATCAAGTGTCAGGTCACAGAAAAGATAATTTTAAAATATAGAAACACATACTTCAAATGTAAATGTGTCTATCGAGGTGTTGTTTCATTCTGCTTTACTCATACTAGGATATTACTGATCCTATCTGTATTGAGTTGCCCGTCCTAGAACACTACTGGTTCTATTTCTAACGAGTTCGTTCAAATGTTATATTCCAGAACTAAGCTTAACCAAAACTCTGATACCATGTTGTGACGACCCCAAACCCCGTACTGACGGTGGCAAGGGTTATCTTTGTAATATAACACAGAAACAGATAATAGAAGAACAGAATAATTAAATACACCTGATAATGAACAATAGAATATACTGGATAAACGTGATCATCAGAGTTACACAGTATACAGGATCTTACTTAGTACAAATACAGTTCAGCTATACATAAATGTCTACAGCGAAAATAAACAAAATATGTACAATAGGAGCTGAACAACATAAAAAGAGATAAATAATAGAATCCATCTTCAGCTCCAGCTATCCAGAAAGAACCAGCTAAACCTGAATACAAGGCTGCCCATGTAGAGAAAGGGGCACCCGAGTTTGAAAGTGAAACAAACTACGAGTCAGTCAGGGGACTGGTATGAGAAATCCACTCAACACATATATAATTGGCTAATCACAGGACCACGCCACTTTCGTGGAACGGGTTTACTCCATTGGATTGCCAGTGCTTTAAAAAAAATCTTTCTTTTAAACATCGCTATGCTTTTTATAAAAATGAAGTCGTTATAAGACTCAGTTCCCATCACACAATGCAACGCAAACCGGAGGATAGAGTTTTTACCTTATAACGGCCAAAATATGCTTGATACGAATAAAACAAAGGCATTTGATATTATTGCTAGTGTTTATATGTTTTGAAAACAATTTCAAATCATAACTATCAATCATAGACGACATGAGCGTCCCATGCCACTATGTCGCCATATATAGGTGTACAATCAAAACCGCACAGTCACGTATTTGGGAATTGGATTTCCATCATGAACCAAGGCAAAAGAAAGTCCTTACCAAATTCGTGACTCTCTAGCCCGAGCCACAGGCACAGCCGCAACCGTACCTTGGCTTGTCAGGGCCAATCCACACGAAGTGGATTATAATGCCTGAACAATGCGTTTCTCCACCCTTTGGGGTGTAAATGAGCCAACGAATGACTCCATCGGACCCGGATCGTCCGATCAAACCGAGGCGCCTCGCAACAACAACAACCACATAGGTGAAAAGTATATAAATGTCAGGGCTGGTAGGTCACTGACACCACCCTAGCTAGAAAGAAAACGCACGTCCCCCCTGAGGTCCTGCTCACGTTTCTGGTTCATACCGGGGTGTGAGGCTCGCGAATTCACCTTATACACAAAGCTACGCCACACCGGCGGGGCTTTGATCATCACCACAAGACTTTGCTTTTTAACAGAAGCCTTGATCATTTGCCACTTAGGCATGCCACACTAGCAATTCATGCCATGCGACTGATGTCCATCGATATACAACCTCTGAGCTCGTGCGTTTCAGAGAAGGGCGTTAAGCAAAAGAATAAATTCTCCGCCGCCAAAACAGATGTATATTTAATAGAGATCAATCGACACAGAATAAAATCCAATGTCAGACACACAGTCCATTTACAAGTCCGTTCTGGGTCTGAACGAAACCGGAGGCACTAAATACCTCGCAAACCCATCGATCACCACGTACGTCTGGACGATCACCACTCATTATCCGTATTTCGGGATGCCTCCCAATCAGGACCTCGGTTACCATCCAAACGAGGTGAAGATCTCCGGTCTTCGACCACCGTCTTCATCTTCGACTTTCAATCGTCGGTCAATTATTTGAAATGAGAATTAACTCGGCCTTTTCAAATAATTCACGTATATTTAGAATTTCAAATCAATTTATTTCAATGGTTAAATCATTCGACAACACCAATTTTGTTCTTTATGTAATTTTCACACCAAACACATTCAACCATCAAATACCACATAAATCGAGCAAATTCAGTTTATTTCCATTCCATATCGTTTATGATATTTTATAACGCTTTATCGCTATTTTTATTCATTTTAAAATAACCAATTTATTCAAAACGACGCTTCGGGCCATAACGCGGCCGTGGCGCTGTTTTTCTTCAGATTTGATTTACACATATCTAAAAATCTAACCATTGGATCTTTACAAAATTTACATCATTAGAAAGGTCTTTTCAAAACGAATCCAATGGTTCCAGTTTCGGGAAAATCCAACGGTCGGATCTCCTGGTACAATCGTTTGAAGTTTCGATTTCAAAATACGAACTGCAGCGTCGTTATTCGATTAAATATAATTATATTTATTTATATATATATAAAAATAATCGTTTCTGGCGCAGTTTTTCTTCAGATTTGAATTAAACATTCCAGACAATCCAACCATTGGATTTTTACAAGGTTGGTGCCGTTGGAAAGATATTTCCAAGGCGAACCCGACGGCTGCGGTTTCGGGAAAATCCAATTGTCGGATTTCCCGCACTAGTTGTTTGAAATCACGGTTTCAAAACACGAACTGCACGGCCACGTTTCGTTTTAATTTTATTTATATTTATATATTTATATAAATATAGTTCATTCAACAATTTCAATATCGTTTCACTTCTAATATTTCACTAACGCCTTTAAATTTTGGAAAATTTCGCCATAACCTCCTTTGTACGGGAGGGGCTGGGAAAATTCCCAAATAGCCACACGGGCGTCTCATGTCGAAAAGAAAAAGAAAAAGCCAAGCGGCTAGCCAACAGGCTCATAAAATCATCACCCAAACAAAACAGTAAATGTGTACCTATTTGTCGGGCACAAAATTTTATTCCTCTTCTCTAGCCCCTTTGCTATAACCTGTTCAATAAATATGCATGTACATATATACAGTTCTTATCATTTATCATTTTCCATTCAACTTCATATTTGATTCCATTTGGTTTAAAAACACCATTCATTCTAATGTTGCATGTATAGGCAAAAATCATATCATTAGCTAATTAATGAATATTTCAACTCATATATATTTATTTGAACGAGTGGCTATTTTTAACACTTCACATTTCAACAATTCGTGTATATAATAAAAATGTGACTTTTATTGTAAAACAATTCATTTCAAAACACTATTATTTTATATAGTTTATATAGGTGATAAAAAGGTGATTTTTATTATGAAACAATTTATTTCAAAATATGAATACCATTCAACACAGGAATTTCTAATCAACGAATGAATATCGATTCAACACATGAAGGTTTTCTATAGTTTCTATATATAGATAAAAATGCGATTTTTATATTTGAAATGCGAATACCATTCAACACATGAATTTCTAATCAACGAATGAATATCGATTCAACACATGAAGGTTTTCTATTCAATGAATAAATATAGTTTCAACAAATGAAAATAATTCAAACACATGAATATTATTCAAAATTTTGGCAGCATAACGGCAGGGTAGTTAAAACCGGGACCGTCCCTAGTACGGCTCCTCGCTCTACCTTAAAACCTCGCGGTTTTTGACAATGGGGATCATGCATCTAGTTCGCATGCAGGCGGCATGTATATATTTATTTCATTTCCACAAGCTAATCCTATGTGGTTTCAACCAAATATTTCTCAACCACAAATGGGTATTTTTCAACCACTATCAATCAATATCAACCACAAACAATCCCAAACAACCATTCGCTATCAATCAATTTTCACACCAATCACAATCAATAAATACCGTCCATTGTTTGTGGACGAGGGGCGTATATATATATATATAGCAATTCACTTCTATTTCAACACATATATAATTTTTACAATGCACATATAACTTATGCATTGAACGTACAACTTATACAATGCTTATACAAGAGGTGTACAACGCTTATATAACTCATACATCGACTATATAATTTGTACATCGTCGTTTTCCATATTGTTTATAAATTTGAAATCTCACATTGGGTTCCACTCCACCAAAAATAGCAGAAGGCTCAGAAAAATATGCGGTCTCTTCTAAAATGTAGAAGACGTCCACACGATCACGATGTTTCCTGTTTTATCGAATTTCGTTAACGAACGAAAAAGATATGATTTTTCAAAGTTTGCAACGGTTTAAAAGTGTTAAAATCAAATTAAATAGAGACAGCCGATACCTGCTTGTAATCTTCGAAACTAGGGTTAGCAATAGTTTTCAATCCGCTGCACTTGGTCAAGATCCAACCACACCACGACGTAGGGTGTCGTGAGGCGTGCCTATCGATGCCAGGTAGGCCCCACTCGGTTGTAGGTGGAGGGCGTGGCGGGGCTTCGACGGCGTCAGGTTGGGAGGGCCAGATCTCGTCGACGGCTGGACGATGGAGGTCGAGAGCGGCACGAATTTGTAGAGGGGAGAGAGAGCTTCGAAAAGTTGAACTGGGGTAGGGGTCACCGATGAATGGATCGGCCGGATTTTGGCCAGGAAGAAGGAGGCTTCCTTCGCCGTCGATCGTGTTTAACGGGGGGGGGGGGGGGGGGTTCTTTTTTTTTTAATGAAAGAATTTTCCTATTGGTCGATATATATATTTATTCGAAAATTAGGGTTTTCTCCCACCAACTCGAAATCAAACCCAACGACTGTCGTCCCTAGCGTTTTACCCCCATTCCGAACACAATGGGATATGTTTCGCAGGCCCATTCGACTGTTTCAGTCAGTTTTCCTTTCAAATTAAAATATAAAACATTCAATATTTAATTTGAACGTACATTTCAATTTGCCAGGGCCACAAACTGATTCGAAAAATTCCAGAAAAATAAATCTAGCTACGTTTTGACGATTCGGTCCCAACAAAACTAGTTTCGTCGAATTCTGAGACCGTTTGCAAAAAGGCTCATTTCTGGTCGATCCAATTTAACTGTAATTGACCAAAACACATTTTCCTTTGCCAAGCTCTCGTATTAGCTTCAAAAATTATGAAATTTGAAACCCAGCAATAACTTCACATCTCGGATCCAACAAAAGTGGTTTTGTCGAATTCCGAGGTCGTATGCAAAATGGCCAATTTCACGGGCTATATAAATTCCATAGCGACCTTTCTGAAAATTCATTTGGCCATAACTTTTGCTTTCCGCTATGAAAATTCGATTTTTCAGATTCGTTAGAAAGGTACTCACTAACAGATTTAAATATTTTTGGTTTCACTAAAATCCGTATTGTTTTGCACCCGGTACAGTCCGACAAAGTTTGAATTCAATTTTTGAAACTGCAGCGCCTTTTCAAGCCTTGTTTATAATTAGAATTAATTATATTCGTTTTCAATTGTCGATTCAAACTCACTTTTCATCTCTATTATTCAAAATATTTATTTTAAATATTTAAAATCCATTATTTTAGCCAATTTAAAAAATTTAAATAGGTTCAGTTTTTCTGGGTCGTTACACAAGCACTAAGGTGTAGAGACTCAATTATGGAAGCATATATAAATGAATGTGAAGCGCTAAAATCAAAAAGAGTACTAACAGGATGATCAAAAAGAAAAACTAGACTTTTTCAATAGAAACTTTACTTCCTCTCTCTCTCAGGTACGCTGGCGGTGAGAGCATGCACTTGCCCTCTTGAAAATCCTATCCTTTGTTCTTGCCCTTGTCTTTATGACCCGTTATACCATAATAACGACATATCCTCTTATCTTAGATTTTTCTATTCTTTCCTCCTTTGTGAACCAAGTCCATATCCATGAGTTTCTCATCCTTGGGTTGTGCTCCTTAGCCAAACTCCCTCATTCTCATCTTTTCCATCCTTGTGTAATTTGTTGACAAGTCTCTTGAAAGCTGCCTCCATCGCACGGAAAACCCTATAAAGCTTGAAAGAAAATTAGCCGTGGGTGAAACTACTGCGGCTATATATAGAAGTTGGGCACTTCTTCGCCCTTTAACAGGTGTCGTAGTCTCATCAAGCCTATGCAACCATGCTGCAATGAGGTTACCTCTCCCTTTATTCGTTTGCATAATTCACATAGAACGTTAGGCTCGCAAATTAGCCTAACTTATAAACAAAAGGGAAAAGAAAGGGACATGTAATATTTCAATAGGCATAAACAATATAGATTAACATGCGTAGTATAAATTTGGGATAGAACGACATAAACTTAATTAACCACATGAATGTGATCTTGCATTTAAATTAGATTCAATTAACATGCGAACTAGAATAGGTCTAATTATATAAGCATGAACTTATATAGATCTTAAACATGGGTACTAGCTTGGATCTAAACATGTAAGCATGTATGAACATAACTTATCATGAAATTTGCATATACAGCATGGTAAGTTCAATTGTGTCAGTCCACTAGTCTCATAGGCATGATAGGTGTCATTACATCAATCACAATAGTCTCATAGGGATGATAGGTGTCATTACATCAATCACAATAGTCTCATAGGCATAAGCAATTCAGAATTGGTAAAAGGATATGCACGAATAGAATTAGGCATATTTCTAGATCCAGTTATTACAGTCATGATTTCTTATTAGGTGTTCACATCTAAACAATAACTGTACTTACAGAAAAAGGACAGATCTTGATTTTTGGGATCTGATTTCTGAATTTGAAAAGCTATCCTTTGACGTAGACGTTTGATTCTCTAGTTCTTCTAATTGATTCCTAGTTTGAATTTGATTCTTTAGTTTGGAGAAGATGAAGGAGGCTAAGCTAGCTTGTAGACGAGCATCATGACGACACCATAGTTTTAGGGTTATGATGTTAGGGTATAGGTTTAACTACGTATATATAGATGTCTAGGATTAATTCTAGCCTTTAGATCAACCTAGGAGTCATCAGAGTCACACAGCTCGAAGACAGGTCATCCAGCAAATTAGAACAAGACACATCATCACAGAACACTCCAGAATGTTTTGCTAGGCGACCCTCAGTATGGGCGCACTTGGCAGGTGCGCCAGTGTATTTTTGTACTGGCGCACTTCACAATTGCGCCAGTGTATTCTGGCCTGTTTCCCTTTTTTGCCTAACTTCATTCATCCATATCTCCTTCATATGATATCCATTTTACGCAAACTCGGACTCTATCTCAAGCAGAATTCTGAGATGAACGCAATGGTGTAACCCATTTGATCTAATTCTTCTTTTAATAATTAATTATTCTTTAATTATCTCTTATGTCCTGTTTTAAAAATTACGGGGTGTTACACGTTGTAGGCCTAATGTGGGAGGTCTAGCCCATTATAAACCATAAATGGACATGGTAATAAATTGGAATACTTAACCATAACTAATCCATAAGGGATTGTATGAATAAGAACTGAAGTTAGGGTTAAGTAAAATTGATTGGATCAGTGGGAGGGCTAAGTAAATCTTGGGTAGGTGGGTAATATTAGTATATATATGCCTACAAACTTAACCATTAAATAAACATGCTTGGATCAGTTGGAGGGTAAAGTAAATCTTGGGTAGGTGGGTAATATTAGTATATATAGGCCCACAAACTTAACCATTAAATAAACATGCTTGGATCAGTGGGAGGGTTAAGTAAATCTTGGGTAGGTGGGTAGTATTAGTATTTATAGGCCCACAAACTTAACCCGATGAGGACATCTAGTGGTATACATAACCGGTGGAAAAAAAATAAAGTTATGTAATTAAAGACACCTTTTAGGGTAAACATAACTTGTAGAAATGATAGGGTTATGTATTAAAGACGCCTATAGGTAAGCATAACATGTTGGAAGATTGGGGGTTATGTATTAAAGACACCGTTAGGTAAGCATAACCGGTAGAAAGATTAGAGTTATGTAATCAAAAACACCCTTTAGGGTAAGCATAATTGGTAGAAATAAATAAGGCTATGTAATTAAAGACACCTAGTGGTATACATACTTAGTGAAAAACCTAGTGGGGGATACAAGACAGGGGGAGAGCTTGTATCATATAGTGTGGGACCCATTTCAGTCAGTAACCCGGAGTAGGTATCAAACAAAGTACTCCGTACTATGTGGAGAAGGGGCACACTTACTAACTGATTGTAAGAGATCCAAACGTGGAGGATGGTGTGGGCGGCGCAAAGCGATCGGGCCATGTGCATGCATGAGCCGGGCAGAAGGGGATAAGATGACCGTGACACCAGTAGATATGCTTGTGCACATTATTACGACGAGGGGTTGCCACTTTAGGAAGTGATACCTTCTACTTTGGGGCCAACACAAGGTATCTACGAGTGTTAGGGAGCCGATCGATTAGGGTAGTATTTAGGATACATTAGGACGTATACCTAAGTCTACCACCTTATAGTTTAAGGGATCATCATACTAGTAATAGTGCAGAGTAATCATTTGAAGCATATACACCTTATCCTGTCTATCTTGTCACACCTTCCATTTATGTAGTGATCTCCCTTATCCACTTTATGTGCCTATCAAGTTACTTTTATTTGTTTACTGGCTAAAAGTAACTAGACTCGCCAGACTTTATGTCTGACCTTTTTGTTTCTCCTTCTTTCTTCCGTCCCCCCCCCCACCCCAAGATTCTCAGGGAGGAAACACTCAGGCTTAGTCAGGACTCAGATATCATCTTGCTAGTAGCTACTTCTGAAGTATGGCTCAAGTTCTTGTCTCTACTATGGCTTAACTCTTTCAATTGGGGAATTATGTTTTTATATTCTTATGTACTCTGATGATGCAAGACAGAAGTTATTTTATTATAATGGTTTTTGTGACTTATGGTATTATGGACCACAGTATTATGATATATGTTCAAATAAAAATTTAAATTTCCACTGCTATCCTATTTATATATGTCTTGTAATTATTCTGCATCTGTTTACTTATAACGCTTCACGAAACTTAATGCATTCCCTTAGTGAGTGACATTAACGGATGTAGGTTGTCACACTGGGTATCATAGCTGAAGGTTACCAAATTAGATAAAAGTTTTTGAAAATTATTTTCAAAATGATTTTTTTTAAAAAATATTTTTAAAAAGAAAAGTCTATTTTGGAAAACATTCCCCAAAAAGCCATATGTAATACCCTTTGGTCCTTTGTCTAAATCTCTTCCTTTTTCTTTTTAGCATGTCTGGGGAACCAAATATTCCCAAGGGCGTTCAAGTATCGGATTGGTTCCGTAGATATCTTAAGGCGACAGCCCCAACCGGGAGCCAAGGAGACGTACCTCCCCCAGCTACAGCCGTTGTTCCTCCACCATCACAAGTAGGGGATCTCTCTAAGAAGAAATGTAATGGTTGTAGACATAAGGGTCAGGGCCAAAGATTGCAAAACCTGAGAAAAGAGGAAGTGTCATAGTTGTGGGCGCACGGGCCATTTGGTAAAAGATCCGGAAAAGGAAGAACGCTTGTTTCAATTGTGGCGAGGTCGGACACTATACGAGGGAATGCTCGAAGAAACATGGACATGACCAAAGGGCAGGATCTTCTGAAGAGCAGATGTATGTTCACATGGTCAGTATACCAGATATAGGTAGTAAAGTTTCCGTTGAATTTTTAATTTCCCCTTCTCAAATTATCCAAATAGAACTCTTTTCGATTCTGGTGCTACGCACTCGTTTATATCTAGTTCTATAGTTGAATCTCTGCACTTAATTACTAGTATGGTAGTGGATCCCGTAGTTGTTTCAAACTCCATTGGTGGTTCAGCTCATTTATCTATGATTTGTCGGGGTTTGAGAATATCTGTGTTAAGCGTCGAGTTTGAGTGCGATACACATCTTGTTTCATGGCTATGGTTTGATTCTAGGGATAGGTTGGCTAGCCATGTATGGTGCTACTCTAGATTGTAAGAGGAGGGTCGTTAGACTGATGCCTTGCCAAGGGAGGACCCTCGAGATTTCTTGTGACCCCAAAGGGTCTGTTATATTGAGTTTCCTAGAGTCACTTGATGCATCTATCGATGATCTAAAATCTGTTCCAGCAATCTGTGAGTATCCTGGTGCCTTTAATGAGGTTTGGGGTTTACCCCCAAGGCATAAGATCAATTTCCGCATATATTTGGTGGACAATGCAAAGCCAATTGCATTGCCCATACACCATATGGGTCCAAAAGAAAGAAGGGAGCTTAGTAAACAAGTAGTGGAGCTACTTGAGAAAGGGTTTTCTTTTGGAATGGGATGAAGAAAGATGTAGCAGAATTTGTTTCTCAATGTCTGTTTTGCCAGCAACTCAAAGTTAAGTAAAGGAAGCCCGGTGGTTTACTCCATCCTTCAGAGGGCCCACATTGGAAGTGGAAGAGCGTCTCCATGGATTTCATAGATGGTTTGCCTAGATCAACGAAGGGCAACACCAGCATTTGGGTGGTAGACTTACTAAGAGCACCCATTTTATTTCCAATTAAGAGTAAGAGGACGACACCCTGGTTGGCAGTAATTTATATCCGAGAGATAGTTCGTCTTCATGGAGTACCTTCCAGCATCGTAAGCGATCATGACCCCATCTTCACCAGCGAATTTTGGAGGAGCTTGCAGGAAGCATTAGGTACACAATTTTTTTTGAGCACCGCTTATCATCCCCAGACCGATGGACAAATGGAGAGGGTGAAAAAAATTCTTGAAGATATTTTAAGGCTGTGTATCCTAGACTTCGGAGGGACTTGGGAAGAGCATCTTCCTTTAGTACAGTTTGCCTATAACAATAGTTATCAAGCTAGCATTGGCATGGAACCCTTCGAAGCATTATATGGATGACCCTGTAAACCGCTGACTCGTTGGTGGGGATCTACATAAAGACTTTTACTTGGATTAGAGGTTTAGAAGGTACGGAAATGAGAAGTCAAGTTGGTAAAGGTCTAGTGGGGAGACAACCAAGAATATGCAACTTGGGAGACTGAAGACAAGATTTTTGAGCTTCGCACTCTTTTCTTTTCAAGGGATGTTCTTAACTTCTCTTCCAAAAGCTTTTATTCGCACTTGTTTCTATCATTTGAGTATATCCTATCCATAGTATTTTAAACCTTTAGGTAGGAATCCTATGGATGTAAACATGTGTTTGAAACATGTTATATTTGATGGATACAAGTGGATGCAAGTGTTTGCTAGTGGTTGCCTGCGGATGCATATAAACACACATTATGCACTAAATCGGCTCAGTCACTCTCATACTGCGTATGGATGTATGTGCATTTTCTTTTCTTTCATGGATGGAAATGGATGTACCAGCATATGGATGTTGCATTTGGACGAAAGAGTGTGCACACATATAGAACTTACATGTTATAATAGGATTATTTGCACACATATTGGATTCATGGCACTAACATACATTGCATTAAGGAGGTCAACTGAATCAGTAGACCGCCTGATCTTTGCATTAGTTTTGGGACATATACACACACTTTTGCATATACTCATATAAGCATTATAAATCTTTAAGTACAATGGATGCCAGTGTTTGGTGGATGAGTGGATGGATGGTAGGATACATTCTTTTCAACTTGAAGACCTCGGGGACAAAATCCTTTGAGTAGGGGAGAATGTAACACCCCGAAATTTTAACAACATTAAAGTGGATAAATTAAATAATAATTTATTTAACATTCAGAATTAAGGGAAACGGACTGCGCCATTGTGTCTGTCTCGAAATTCAGGTCAAGATAGACACCTGCTTTGCGTAAAACGGATAACGTATGAAGAAGTTATGGACGATAGAAGTTTGGCAGAAGAAGAAGAAATTCCCGGCGCACTTGACAAGTGCGCCCATGTATTTTTACACTGGTGCACCTATAAAGTGTGTCCATGTATGTTTTTGGGCATCCAGACCCAATTGGGTGTCGGCCCGTGGCCCGATTCACTCTAGGGCTGAGGAGGCATCCGAATTCTGTAACCTAGCAGCTATAAATATTCCTCAATTCCTTTGTTTTCTTCACAAAGAAACAATAGCGGCTAAACTCTGCCGGATTCTGAATTGAACTAGGGTCTCTCATCTTCTTCTATCAATTAAAGCAAACCAAATTTTGAGATTCAAGCATAGACTTAGCACCAACTTCTTTTCTATCATCTTAGCAATCCAATCACAGTGAGTTCTAGTTGCTTTTAGGTTTAGATAAATAAAAGTAAATTACGAAAGACTGTGATTTGGACATGTGTAAACCATGAATCTATGCTATTATCATATTTTATGCTATGTCATGATAGATCTATTTCTCTAGATCCAATTCAATTGTGATTATTCTACTATGTTATTATTGTGGATCTTGGTTTGTAACTATATTGTGGTTAATATAAATCTGTTAATTTGGACAGTTATATCATTGGATAGATCTAATCATTTATGTAAATCAAGAACATAAGTCACCTTGAATTTGGTTAGGATTGGATCTAAATCTTTGTCTTAATTATAACTTCTATGACATGCTATGATGTGGATTTGTGTAGATCTATTTCTAAACTAGTAGATCTAATTTATGTGGACATTGAAACTGTTAGTCAGATCTAGGTTATCATGTTAGATCTATTTTATGTGATCTAATTTATCACCTTGCGTTGTCATGTTAGATCTATTTTATGTGATCTAATTTATCACCTTGCGTTTTCATGTTAGATCTATTTTATGTGATCTAATTTATCACCTTGCGTTATTATGTTAGATCTATTTTATGTGATCTAATTTATCACCTTTTGTTATCACGTTAGATCTATTTTAACCTCTAGATCTGAATTATGTGATCTAATTTATCACCTTGTGTTATCATGTTAGATCTAAACCGATTGGACATCTAAATTGCTAATTTAGATCTTAATATGCTTATTGTGACATAATAGTTATGTTAGAATCAACTGACTGCCAACCGTTCATCAGTTTTATGTCCACCATGTTATGATGAAGATTTCATGTCCATGCCAGTCTGTATGTTCACCTTATTATCATGCTAGTTTATGTTTATGTCAAGATGATCATTTTAGTTATATTCCCATTATTTTCCCTATTATCGTTTATGACTAGGCTATTGTCTAGCCTAGGCATGTTGCCAATTTTGTGAGGGTGCTTGTTAAGGAACAGGGAAAAAGGGTTAAAAATGGCATGATTTGAATATGAACATTTTTGGACATGTAATTCAAATTATTGGGTAAAATAGGTATTGACACCTATAAAAGGAAAGGATTAATTAATTGGTTAATTAATTAAAAATGGAATGTTTAGTAATTTACAATTAGGAACTATAATTGTATTTATGACACGAGGTTGGGTTGCATTAGTGGTGGAAGTCTGCCCGGACCCGACCGGCATATCCAGCAGCCACTAATGTTGAACCAAATGTGGGAGGTCTAAGTACGTAAATACGAATCGGGATAAGACATGAGCTTAGGCCCAACTGTGGAATAAGACTGCCGGGACCCGACAGGCATATCCAGCATCGACACGTTGTAGGCCTAATGTAGGAGGTCTAGCCCATTATAAACCGTAAATGGACATGGTAATAAATTGGAATATTTAACCTAAACTAATCCATAAGGGATTGTATGAATAAGAACTGAAGTTACGGTTAAGTAAAATTGATTGGATCAGTGGGAGGGCTAAGTAAATCTTGGGTAGGTAGGTAATATTAGTATATACAGGCCCACAAAGTTAACCATTAAGTAAACATGCTTGGATCAGTGGGAGTGTAACACCCCACGTCCATTAATGTCACTCACAAAGGGAATGCATTAACTTCCATGGAGGTTATGAGTGAATATAGAACAGAAAAATTACAACAAGACAGATAATAAAATAATACTTGGAAATTAAAACTTCATTTTATTGCAGCGGAAATTGAACATGTCTGTTACATCACAAAACCATAGATCATAACCAAGTACAATATCCATCTTTATAAAACCAAAGTACATAATCCCATTACAATTAAAATAGCCATTAATAGAAAGATAACAAACTGGACTTTACTTCAGCAGTCCAAGCTTCCCAAGAGATAAGCGATCCAACTAGACTCCTCTAGAACTTGGCCCAACCTGAGGACCTGAAGGGAAAGAGAATGGAAAAGAGGGGGTCAGACATAAAGTCTGGCGAGTATGACAATTCTAACAATACTATTATCAAAATAACTGGACTAAGACATAAGCTGGAAAACAAGGAAATGTCTATGAAGGAACAGATGAAGGACATAGACAATCGCTAAAGGCAACGTTATAGGCGCTCCTAATTACTAAAGGATAAACACTTTACTGCACTACACCAGTCACCCTAAAGGTTGATCCCACTTAGCTTCACTTAGAAACTTCTTAATGGCTTTACGTACCCCTAGCTGACTACATAGGTGCTGCCTGCCCCTATCTCCACTAGGTGTACCCTACTTCCCATTATTCGATCGGCTCCCTAACTCGTAGATACCCGTGCTGGCCCCACAGTGGGGTGTATCACTCCCCTAAAGTGGCAACCTGATACAACGGACATGCACGACTTATACCTACACGATGCAACAACGTCTTACCTACCAGCCCGGGTCCACACACGCATATGAAACCCGTTGGACTTGCGTTGCCACCGCTCCCTGTTTTGGCCTCTTATAGTCAAACCCAGTATGCGTGTCCCGTCCTCGACTTGGGTCGAGCCCACAAAGATACGTTTTGGGATACTGGTTGAAATGGGCCCCCACTATTTACCACAAGCGTTCCACCTAAGCTTGTCCCCATTAGTCCATCCCACTTAACCCACTTAGTCATGTTCATTTACATGTGTGTTTGGTTAAGTCTAATCGTATTTCAAATGCCTCTAAAGGCAACCACCAGATTCCTCATGCCACCCAAGGCACCTACTTAACCCCCATGTCCCACCTTACATGATTATCTGGTTAAGTATTTCTTAGTTCATTAAGGCCATAACCTCATAAAGACCTCTCACATTAGACTGGCATTTATGGCAGCTGGATTTGCCGGGCGGGTCCGGGCAGTCTTACACCATAAAAGAGTCTAACCTCGTGTCTTTACAACTGTTATGCTTTAGTTTGGGCCTAGGACCTCTCACATTGGGCCGACATTTGTGACTACTGGATTTGCCGGGCGGGTCCGGGCAGGTTTACATCACAAACGGGTCCAACCTCGTGTCCTAAGCATTGATTATTAATAATAATCCACTTTCCCCCAATTTTAATAATTCCCTACTTGAATTATTAATTACTTCCAATTTTTAACAATGTCCATAATTGACTCAATTATGGACATCCATTCATGGTATGCAAAATCTTACAAAATTGCACCCAATTTATTAATTCCTAATATTACCCCTACCCCACGTTTGAACGTTTATTCGCAAAATATATGTTAGACTCGAATAGCCTAACTCATAGCATAAAAGAGATTATCATAATAACAACATGTATATGTGACCAAATGAATCATAATAAGGGGTGAAACTTGCATATGTCCAACTTGCATAGATTATACATGTCATGGACCTAAAGGTGTCAACTTGTTCAAAATTCACCTAATATAATCTCAATCAATTTTCATAAACTTACATATGAACATGTGTGAATCAACATCATCTAATTTTTTTTTTAACAACATGGTTTTATATGGGTACACCTAACTCAATACGCAAATTCCCATAATCAAGTTTTATTTAATTATAGTTTCAAGTTTATGGGTACACCTAACCTAATAGGCAAATTCCCATAAACAAGATCCATTTAAATTAAGAAAAAAAACATAACTTTAAGCATGATCCAACAACATCATGATTTTTCAACATAATATAGCATGATTTATAACATGGCATAGTATGATAGTATAACATGGCTTGACATGATTCCCAACATAGCACGACATAGCATAAGAGAATTTACAACATAGCATGACATAGCATATATAATTTACATCATACGACAACATAATAACATAATAAGAGATCCACAATATATAGAATTTACAATTACAAATCACATCACTTTCTTGTGATCCATTCATAACTGAGTCAAATTAGTTTGTAATAGTCTTGTGAGAATCATCATACTCACCAACAAAAGAAAAGAATTAGAGAAAGAGAGATCTTTTGATTTGATTTGTGTAGATTTAGTTGTAGATGATTAGGCTTCCTCTTCTTAGTTTGTGACGGCTATGCTGAACTCCATGGCAGCAGCATGACGGTAGCTTCTCTAATTTTACAAGTGATTTAGGTCTAGGGTCTACCCACTTATTTATAGATTTTAAAATTCATTTAGGCCATTAGATTTAACCTAGAAATAACCGCAGCCGTTCAGACAAGATGGGGTTTATCTTGTTGACTCAGCAATGAGTCAGAAGTGACTCAGCAAACACTCAGCAAATTAATAAACTTCTATTCATGTTTGCATTAACTGCCCATATATATATATATATATATATATATATATATATATATATATATTCTACAATGTACACATTAGATACATCCCCCCCTTTTACACACTTATTATTGTTTTTATATACATATTAGATACATCCCCTCTCTTACACACTTATTAATATTTTTATATTCATATTAGATACATCCCCTCTCTTACATACTTATTAATATTTTTATATTCATAATAGATACATCCCCTCTCTTACATACTTATTAATATTTTTATATTCATAATAGATACATCCCCTCTCTTACATACTTATTAATATCTTTATATTCACATTAGATACATCCCCTCTTCTACACACTTATTATTATTTTAGCAACTTTAGTGTTAATAGAAAATTCGGGGTGTTACATTCTCCCCTCCTTTTAGGATTTCGTCCCCGAAATCTTCAAGTCTGGAAGAATGTATATCCTACCATCCAAACGTCCATCTACTCATCCATCATACACAGGCATCCATTGTCCTTACAGACTTCTAATGCTTTCATGTTTAAATGCACAGTGTGTGTATATGTCCGTATCTAATGCAAAATCAGGCGGTCCACTGATTCAGTTGACCTCCTTAATGCAACTATGATCGTGCCATGCATCCATTATGTATGCAAAAGATTCTTAATGCTACATAATACTTCTATATGCATGCACAACCATCATCTGAATGCAGCATCCACATGATAATACAACCATCGTTCATCCATTTTACTAAATACATCCATATATATGCAATATGCAATATGTAGTGACTGAGCCGATCTAGTGCCTAAAGTGTGTGTATATATGCATCCACGAGCAACCACTAGCAAACACTTGCATCCATTTTGCATCCATCATACATAACATGTCTCAAACACATGTTTCAACCATAGGATTATCCTAACTAAAGGTCAAAGATACTAATGAGAGGACATACTAAAGATAAGATAAGATAAGCTAAGCGATAAAGGAGAAATTAAAAGACATACCCTCAAAAAGAAAAGGGTACAACGAACGCATCTTCTCTTCTGTCTCCCAAGTTGCGTTGCTCTCATCATCTCCCCATTGCACTTTAACCAGTCTGACCTCTCGATTCCTCAACTTTTTGATCTCCGACCCAAGAATGCATGTAGGAGCTCGTCTAATTGTTGCATCACGCTCTATTTCCACCTCTTTAAGCAAGCTCGGCTCTACCACCTCCACGGTCTTGTGCAAACACTTCCTCAAATGTGATACATGGAATACGTCGTGTACTCCACTAAGTTTCTCAGGCAACTCCACCCTATATGCCATCTTCCCAATCCTGTTTTTTTACAGGAAACGGCCCTACAAACCTTGGTGCTAATTTCCCCACGGACCCAAAGCGAACAACATTCTGTAACGGAGATACTTTGATAAAAACCATGTCCCCAATGTCAAACTCAAGATCTGTCCTCCTCTTATCAGCATACGATTTTTGCCTATCTTGTGCTGCTTTCATCCTCCTTCGAATCAACTCAATCTTCTCCGAGGTTTCCCTAACCATATCGGGCCCAAGTAGGATTTTATCGGTAGATTCCCACCAACATGTAGGCGAACGACAAGGCCTTCCATAAAGAGCTTCGAAAGGTGCCATGCCAATACTAGACTGAAAGCTATTATTATATGCGAATTCTACTAACGGAAGGTGCTCTTCCCATGTACCCCCAAAGTCTAGGATACAAAGCCTTAAAAGATCCTCTAGAATGCGATTCACCCTCTCGGTCTGGCCGTCTATCTGAGGATGATATGCGGTGCTCAAACATAGTTGAGTCCCTACCGCCTCTTGTAAACTCTTCCAAAATTCGCTAGTAAAGATGGGGTCACGGTCGCTTACTATACTAGAAGGAATACCGTGCAAACGAACTATCTCCTTAATGTATACAGAAGCCAACCACGGAGCAGTCCTCTTACTTTTCACGGGAATAAAATGGGCGCTTTTAGTAAGTCTATCTACTATAACCCAAATCCCCGTGTTACCCTTCCTTGATCTTGGTAATCCATCCACAAAATCCATTGAGATGCTTTCCCATTTCCATAGTGGAACTTCTAATGGGTGAAGCAACCCACCGGGCTTCTTTTGCTCCGCTTTTACTTGTTGGCACACCAAACATCTAGCGACGTACTCGACCACATCCTTTTTCATACCGGCCCAAAAGAAAACCCGCTTCATATCTTTGTACATCTTATCCCCGCCGGGATGAATGGTCATTTTTGAGCGATGAGCATCATCAAGAATGGCCTTCCTTAAGTCTTCGTCTTGTGGTACACAAAGTCTATTATCCCTTCGTAACCAACCCTTATCGTCTAGGGTATACCTACGAAGATGGCTTGACGACTCCCCCCCTTTGAGCTTTTCTACTATCTCAACCAACTGTGGGTCGTCTCGCTGTGCCTCACCAACCCGTCCTAGAAGTGTAGGTCTAACCTCCAAGGATGCTAACAGACCGGGTACTAAGTCAACGGAGGGTCTAAAGTCAAACATAGAGATGAATTCTAAGCTTTGTCGTTCAACAAACAACGGACTCAAGGACAACCTTTTCCTACTTAAGGCGTCTGCCACCACGTTACCCTTGCCCGGGGTATACGCTATTTCAAAATCGTAGGAGGCTAAGAATTCCATCCACCGTTGCTGCCTTAAATTCAAATCCTTCTGAGAGAATAAGTATTTTAATGATTTGTGGTCAGTGAACAGTTCGAATTTCTCACCAAGAAGATAGTGACGCCAAGACTTAAGCGCGAAGACAATTGCGGCTAGCTCTAAGTCATGCGTGGGGTAATTCTTTTCATGAACCCTCAACTGCCTTCCACCATAGGCTATTACTCTTCCCTCTTGCATGAGGACCGCGCCAAGTCCCGTCCCACAAGCATCAGTATAGATGGTAAACGGTTTATTCCCGTCTGGCAGCACTAAGACTGGGGCTGAAGTTAAGGCTCTCTTTAAACGTTGGAACGCATCATCGCAATCTTTGTCCCACGTAAAAACCAGGTTCTTCTTCGTTAACCGTGTTAATGGAGCTGATATTTTTGCGAAGTCTTTGATAAACTTCCTATAATAGCCAGCCAACCCCAAGAAACTTCTTACTTCGGTTGCATTTTTAGGGACCTTCCAATCTTGGATGGCCACCACCTTTGCGGGATCCACTGCTATCCCTTCTTTGGAAACCACGTGCCCTAAGAACCGTACTTCCTTCCTCCAGAAGTGACACTTAGAAAATTTTGCCTTAAGGTTATGCGCTCGAAGGGTTTCCAACACTTCCCTAAGATGTAGGGAGTGCTCTTCTTTATTCTTAGAAAAGACTAAGATGTCATCCACAAAGACTACCACGAATTTGTTAAGGTATTCCCTAAACACCCTACTCATCAAATCAACAAAATATGCAGGGGCGTTTGTCAAACCAAAGGGCATCACTAGCCATTCATAGAATCCGTCAGGAGTCCTAAAAGCAGTCTTATCTATACTATCCTCAGCCACTCTCAGTTGATGAAAGCCAGTGGCTAAGTCCAACTGCGAAAACACTGAGGCGCCAACTAACTGATCAAAGAGATCGTCAATCCTCGGCAGTGGGTGTCGGTTCTTTTTAGTAAGCTTGTTTAGTTCTCTATAGTCCATACAAAGTCTAAGAGACCCATCCGCCTTTGTGGCAAAAACTACTGGAGCACCCCACTCCGATATACTACGTCTTATGAACCCCTTCTCAAGCAACTCCTTTACTTGCTTATTGAGTTCCCTCCTTTTACGAGGAGCCATGTGGCGCACTGGCAAAGATACGGGTTTAGCATTATCCATAAGATAAATTCGAAAGTCTATCTCCCGCTTTGGAGGTAAGCCCTTCACCTCCTCAAACACATCCGGATATTCCCGGACCACTTCTACCGATCGCAGGTTCTCTACAGACGCGTCAAGCGATTCAAGATAACTTAGCATAACGGAATTTATGGGATTACAAAAGATGTCGAGAGCATTACCAAGGCGAGTCACAAGCCTAACTACTCTCCTTTCACAATCAAGAATGGCCCTATTTCTAGACAACCAATCCATTCCTAAAATTAGCCCATAGCCCGTGAAGCCCAATACATAAGCATCACATCTAAATTCAACGCTAAGTATAGAGATTTTCAAATCCAAACATATCATGGTCAAATGAGCCGAACCCCCAATTGGATTTGAAACGACCAAGGGATCCTCTACTAAACTGGTGTTCAAGTGCAGTGATTCAACTAATGATGCAGAGATAAACGAATGAGATGCGCCAGAATCGAATAAGGTACGGACAGGATGATCAAACAGAAAAACTAAGCTTTCAACAGAAATTGTTCTACCTCTTTCTTGCAGCGGTGGGGCCGCAATAACCTGAACTTGCCCCCTTGCCTGCCCTGGTGCCATAAGAGCCTGCACCTGTCCTCCCGAGGTAGACCCTGCCCTCTGCCCCTTCTTTGGACAGTCCTTCACTAAATGTCCCGCATCTCCACAATGAAAACAACCAGTCTTCTTTTTCTTTCTACAATCTTTGCTGAGATGGCCAGGCGTCCCACAATTGAAGCATTTCTTCTTCCCTTCGCCATTATTGTTTTTACCACCCTTCTTATTTTGCTGTTGGGGTTTCTTCTGATCCCCTTTCTTTTCAACTGCCTTATCCTCATGCATAAGTGCCATTTCTACTAGCTTTTCAAAGGTGGCTCCCATAGGGATGTGGGTCATAGCCAACCCTTGCAACGGTTCATTCAAGCCTCTAACGAACCTCAAAGCTTTCTTCTCTGGCGTGTTCACCAACTCCAAGCCAAACCTTGCTAACTAATTAAATTTATTGACATATTCCTTTACTGATGAGCTCCCTTGCTTTAGTGCCAGGAATTTTTCCATATTTAAGTTCTCCTCTGCCCTTGAAAGAAACTTTGCCTCAAACCTTCGTCTGAAATCCGCCCATGAATCAACTGGACGTTCCCCGTTAGTGACCTCCCACCAAAACGAGGCCTCTCCCTTCATTAACCAAGCAGCTAAACGGACTTTCCTCCCATCTTCCACTTCAAAGATATCCAACAATTCCTCAGTCTCCTTAAGCCAATCTCTGGCCTCCACAAACGTCTCAGTCCCTTGAAAAGTTTTTCCTCCCATAGCCTTGAATTCCTTGCACGTCTTTGCAAAAGAGTCAACACGAGGAGGAGGAGGAGGAGGAATGGGTGCAACTAGGGGTGGAGGAGTATCCGCTGGGCCTGCAGTGGTGGCCCTAGCCTCCAAGTATCTCCTAAACCACCCTGGAATCGTCACACCTTCTGGGAGATTAAGATCTTCAGCCATGCTGAAACGAAAAAGGAAAGATTCAAAATGGAGAATTCGAAAGATAAAGATAAGGATGTGGCTATTTGGGATTATGTTTTTCATAAAAACTCTCTTTAAATAACATGTTTTTTTTTTTTTTGAAAGCACTTCTTCCAAAAATACTTTAGAAAAAAAAAAAAAATCTAATTTTTTTTTTATTTGTTCTGGTAACCTTATGCTCTGATACCACGTGTAACACCCCACGTCCATTAATGTCACTCACAAAGGGAATGCATTAACTTCCATGGAGGTTATGAGTGAATATAGAACAGAAAAATTACAACAAGACAGATAATAAAATAATACTTGGAAATTAAAACTTCATTTTATTGCAGCGGAAATTGAACATGTCTGTTACATCACAAAACCATAGATCATAACCAAGTACAATATTCATCTTTATAAAACCAAAGTACATAATCCCATTACAATTAAAATAGCCATTAAAAGAAAGATAACAAACTGGACTTTACTTCAGCAGTCCAAGCTTCCCAAGAGATAAGCGATCCAACTAGACTCCTCTAGAACTTGGCCCAACCTGAGGACCTGAAGGGAAAGAGAATGGAAAAGAGGGGGTCAGACATAAAGTCTGGCGAGTATGACAATTCTAACAATACTATTATCAAAATAACTGGACTAAGACATAAGCTGGAAAACAAGGAAATGTCTATGAAGGAACAGATGAAGGACATAGACAATCGCTAAAGGCAACGTTATAGGCGCTCCTAATTACTAAAGGATAAACACTTTACTGCACTACACCAGTCACCCTAAAGGTTGATCCCACTTAGCTTCACTTAGAAACTTCTTAATGGCTTTACGTACCCCTAGCTGACTACATAGGTGCCGCCTGCCCCTATCTCCACTAGGTGTACCCTACTTCCCATTATTCGATCGGCTCCCTAACTCGTAGATACCCGTGCTGGCCCCACAGTGGGGTGTATCACTCCCCTAAAGTGGCAACCTGATACAACGGACATGCACGACTTATACCTACACGATGCAACAACGTCTTACCTACCAGCCCGGGTCCACACACGCATATGAAACCCGTTGGACTTGCGTTGCCACCGCTCCCTGTTTTGGCCTCTTATAGTCAAACCCAGTATGCGTGTCCCGTCCTCGACTTGGGTCGAGCCCACAAAGATACGTTTTGGGATACTGGTTGAAATGGGCCCCCACTATTTACCACAAGCATTCCACCTAAGCTTGTCCCCATTAGTCCATCCCACTTAACCCACTTAGTCATGTTCATTTACATGTGTGTTTGGTTAAGTCTAATCGTATTTCAAATGCCTCTAAAGGCAACCACCAGATTCCTCATGCCACCCAAGGCACCTACTTAACCCCCATGTCCCACCTTACATGATTATCTGGTTAAGTATTTCTTAGTTCATTAAGGCCATAACCTCATAAAGACCTCTCACATTAGACTGGCATTTATGGCAGCTGGATTTGCCGGGCGGGTCCGGGCAGTCTTACACCATAAAAGAGTCTAACCTCGTGTCTTTACAACTGTTATGCTTTAGTTTGGGCCTAGGACCTCTCACATTGGGCCGACATTTGTGACTACTGGATTTGCCGGGCGGGTCCGGGCAGGTTTACATCACAAACGGGTCCAACCTCGTGTCCTAAGCATTGATTATTAATAATAATCCACTTTCCCCCAATTTTAATAATTCCCTACTTGAATTATTAATTACTTCCAATTTTTAACAATGTCCATAATTGACTCAATTATGGACATCCATTCATGGTATGCAAAATCTTACAAAATTGCACCCAATTTATTAATTCCTAATATTACCCCTACCCCACGTTTGAACGTTTATTCGCAAAATATATGTTAGACTCGAATAGCCTAACTCATAGCATAAAAGAGATTATCATAATAACAACATGTATATGTGACCAAATGAATCATAATAAGGGGTGAAACTTGCATATGTCCAACTTGCATAGATTATACATGTCATGGACCTAAAGGTGTCAACTTGTTCAAAATTCACCTAATATAATCTCAATCAATTTTCATAAACTTACATATGAACATGTGTGAATCAACATCATCTATTTTTTTTTAACAACATGGTTTTATATGGGTACACCTAACTCAATAGGCAAATTCCCATAATCAAGTTTTATTTAATTATAGTTTCAAGTTTATGGGTACACCTAACCTAATAGGCAAATTCCCATAAACAAGATCCATTTAAATTAAGAAAAAAAACATAACTTTAAGCATGATCCAACAACATCATGATTTTTCAACATAATATAGCATGATTTATAACATGGCATAGTATGATAGTATAACATGGCTTGACATGATTCTCAACATAGCACGACATAGCATAAGAGAATTTACAACATAGCATGACATAGCATATATAATTTACATCATACGACAACATAATAACATAATAAGAGATCCACAATATATAGAATTTACAATTACAAATCACATCACTTTCTTGTGATCCATTCATAACTGAGTCAAATTAGTTTGTAATAGTCTTGTGAGAATCATCATACTCACCAACAAAAGAAAAGAATTAGAGAAAGAGAGATCTTTTGATTTGATTTGTGTAGATTTAGTTGTAGATGATTAGGCTTCCTCTTCTTAGTTTGTGACGGCTATGCTGAACTCCATGGCAGCAGCATGACGGTAGCTTCTCTAATTTTACAAGTGATTTAGGTCTAGGGTCTACCCACTTATTTATAGATTTTAGAATTCATTTAGGCCATTAGATTTAACCTAGAAATAACCGCAGCCGGTCAGACAAGATGGGGTTTATCTTGTTGACTCAGCAATGAGTCAGAAGTGACTCAGCAAACACTCAGCAAATTAATAAACTTCTATTCATGTTTGCATTAACTGCCCATATATATATATATATATATATTCTACAATGTACACATTAGATACATCCCCCCCCCCCCCTTTTACACACTTATTGTTGTTTTTATATACATATTAGATACATCCCCTCTCTTACACACTTATTAATATTTTTATATTCATATTAGATACATCCCCTCTCTTACATACTTATTAATATTTTTATATTCATAATAGATACATCCCCTCTCTTACATACTTATTAATATTTTTATATTCATAATAGATACATCCCCTCTCTTACATACTTATTAATATCTTTATATTCACATTAGATACATCCCCTCTTCTACACACTTATTATTATTTTAGCAACTTTAGTGTTAATAGAAAATTCGGGGTGTTACAGAGAGGGTTAAGTAAATCTTGGGTAAGTGGGTAGTATTAGTATATATAGGCCCACAAACTTAACCATTAAATAAACATGCTTAAATCAGTGGGAGGGTTAAGAAAATCTTGGGTAGGTGGGTAGTATTAGTATGTATAGGCCCACAAACTTAACTCGATGGGGATACCTAGTGGTATACATAACCAGTGGAAAAAAATAAAGTTATGTAAGTAAAGACACCTTTTTGGGTAAACATAACTTGTAGAAATGATAGGGTTATGTATTAAAGACACCTATAGGTAAGCATAACCGGTTGGAAGATTGGGGGTTTTGTATTAAAGACACCTTTAGGTAAGCATAACCGATAGAAAGATTGGAGTTATGTAATTAAAGACGCTCTTTAGGGTAAGCATAACTGGTAGAAATAAATAAGGCTATGTAATTAAAGACATCTAATGGTATACATAGTTAGTTAAAACCAAGTGGGGGATACAGACAAGGCGAGAGCTTGTATCATATTGTGTGAGGCCCATTTCAGTCAGTAACCCGGAGTAGGTATCAAACAAAGTACTCCGCACTAGGCGGAGAAGGGGCACGCTTACTGACTGATTGTAAGAGATCCAAACGTAGAGGGCAGTGTGGGCGGCACAAACCGACCGGACCATGTGCGTGCATGAGCCAGGTAGAAGGGGATAAGATGACCATGACACCTATAGATATGATTGTGCACATTATTACGACGAGGGGTTGCCGCTTTAGGAAGTGATACCTCCTACTGTGGGGCCAGCACAAGGTATCTACGATGGTTAGGGAGCCAATCGATCGGGGTAGTAGGTAGGATACATTAGGACATATACCTAAGTCTACCACCTTATAGTTGAAGGGATCATCTCTTTTTGCATATACTAGTAACAGTGCAAAGTAATCATTAGAAGCATATACACTTTATCCTGTCTACCTTGTCACACCTGCCATTTATGTAGTGATCTGCCTTATCCAGTTTATATGCCTATCATGTTACTTTTATTTATTTACTGGCTAAAAGTAACTAGACTCGCCAGACTTTATGTCTGACCCTTTTGTTTCTCCTTCTTTTTTCCGTCCCCCCCAAGGTCTCAGGGAGGAAACACTCAGGCTTAGTCAGGACTCAAATATCATCTTGCTAGGAGCTACTTCTGATGTATGGCCCAAGTTCTTGTCTCTACTATGGCTTAACTCTTTCAATTGGGGAATTATGTTTTTTTATTCTTATGTATTCTGATGATGCAAGACAGAAGTTATTTTATTGTAATGCTTTTTGCAACTTATGGTATTGTGGACCACGGTATTATGATTTATGTTGAAATAAAAATAAAAATTTCCGCTGCTATCCTATTTATATCTGTCTTGTAATTATTCTGCGTCTGTTTACCTATAACGCTTCACGAAACTTAATGCATTCCCTCAGTGAGTGACATTAACGGACGTGTGGTGCCACATTGGACTAAAAATCTATAGTCATGGAATTAAGCATTCAGGCTTTAAAATGCGAAAAGATTCATGCAACTTGGATTTGAACTGTAGGAGATACGGTGCAGTGAAGTTGGACCTAATCATTTTTTTTCACTCTGGAAATTCTAGCACACGTCTGAACACAACCAAAGTTTGACTTTGAGGTCAGTTTCAAGCATTCAAATGACCTCTAAATGAGATGAAAATTGACATGTACATAGTAGAAAACCTTAGCTTTCCAGCAAAGAAAGAATCAATGAATTCTGGCTTGATATGAAAGAGTTATGGACTCTCAAAAATGGATTCAGACCATGTTTGCAACAACAAAATGTGTACTTGTAAAATCTTGTGGCTGAACAGATTTTACAGTAGAGGTTTTAGGTATCAAACAAAGTAGTTTTGCATAGAAATTTTTACATATCTATACCATAACACATGAACTATCAATAGAAGAAAATCCAGCAACATTCCATTGATGGAATTAAGAGAAAACTATATGCAAAATAACCACCAAATTCAGTTTCATTGAAACTAAACATTAACATGAAATTCAACCAAACTCAAGCCATATGCAAAGTTAAATATTTAAACTAGAATGTGTGAGCGTAACAACTCACCTTAACATCCCGAATTTGCATGAACCAACACACAAACGTTCCCTTGAAAAATCTACATTTTTTACGTCGGTGCAGCAAGGACATAAGATAGAAAACTTAATTATTTTACAACAAAATTTTTATACAAGGTGTGTTAATGAGTTGAGAAAAACATATCCAAATTTCAGGATTTTGTGTGAGTGTAACAACTCACCTTAACATCTTGAATTTGCATGCATCAACACATAAACATTCCTCTGAAAAATCTGTATTTTTGACGTCGGTGTAGCAAGGATTTGGGATTGCAAACTTAATTATTTTCCAACGAAAATTTTATGGAAGGTGTGTTAATGAGTTGAGAATAACATATCTAAATTTTGGAATTTTTAGATTTTTCTAGAATTAGCTATGATTTTTATGCTGACCTTCGTTTTCTACCCCGATATGACCTGAAAACCACTAGAGAAAATAAGATGTTTGGTCCATCAACACAAATCCAAATGCTATGAGATTTGGAGCACAGGTGCTAGAACTTCTCAGCAACAACATATCAAAATTTGATGTTTTTTAGAAATTTACTTGATTTGTTTTTATTTTTGCGACAAATAGGGTTTTGATTTTGAGGAGGAAGAGAAGCCATGGATTCTTACTTATAACAAAAAGGAGGCTGGAGGAGAATGAGAATGAACGTACTCTTCTATGGTATGAGTATAGGTGTAACGGCCCGTATTTTTGATGGTTTAATAATTAATTAATTTAATTACTTAAATATTTATTAGGTAATTTAAAACGACTTGAATTAAATTATATTGAACATTTAATTAATATAATTAATAGAATAATATATTTAATTCTGAAATAATTGAAAATTGGAGAATTGGCAATATTGTGTGAATTGGATAGTATAAGAGATTATGTTAAGTTTAGATTCGAATTTTTATAACGAAATTATTTATAAAACGATGCTTGAACGTATTAATTATATTATAATTGAGCTCGTAATGGCGTGGTAGTTCTTAATATTGAGTTTTGAACTTCAAATTGAATATACAGAATCCATTTTTAGTCGAATTTATGTGAAACAAGAAACGTTCAGATCTGGAGAACTATATTTTCTAATGGAAAAGAAAATTTGAGATTTCGTCATGTAATTATGAGTTATGTCCAAATCAAATTTTCAGAAAGTCTCTATGGAATTCGTTTATAATTTATAATGATTTATAAAAGGATTTTTATTATAAATTGAATATCGATTTGACCTGGATTTGATATATTGAGTTACGAATCCAAATATTTTTATTTTGGAGCTAGATAATATTCTATGTGAATATTTACTATAATATTAATTTATTAATATTAAATATAATTGTTTTTAAATATATTAATATTTTTATTGGTTTATTTAGACCTTAGAAAATATCCATTTTTGTAAACGATCTCGGTTTTCGACGAAATTAATTTTGTTGGATCCGGACTATTAAATTATTGTTAAATTTCAAATTTCATGATTTTTGGAGTCAGTATATGACTGTATGGGATTTAAATGTGAAAAACAATCAATAATTTGACTTTAAAAATACGTTGTTTAAGCGAACGGATTTGGAATTCGACGAAACAAGTTTCGTTGGGCCCGTAATGTCAAAATATAATTGTATGTCCCTTTACGTCGAATTTGGATATTGTATGTGATCATAGGGATTCTCAACGATAAATATAAACAGTGTTATTGTTGACACACTTTTTGGTCAAAGCTGTCACACAATAAATTCCTAAATAGCAACACGCTCAAGTGTGGAAACAATGTCAGAAGACAGAGCGATTTGGTCGGAATCACACCGTCAACCTAAAATGGCCCAAAACTCCTATCAAATGACCTCTTTTGTGCCCGAAACGACAATTAGGAAGTTGAGCTTTGTAGGTCTTGTAGTTCTCTGAATGAGCTTCAAGTAGAGCTTTCGTTTGGCTCAATCGGACTTACGGTTTGAAAGTTATGCCCGTTTCCGTAAACGCACACAGAACTTGGATTTTGAGAACTGGTGACATTTCTGTTCGGGTCGCCCCTGCTCCCTGGCTCGCACCCCCCGGCTCGTGAAGCACTCTTCTTTTTCTCGTGAAACAGCTCTGGCTCGTGGAGCATATATGGGTCACGACCCCCATCATCATGACCCGACCACTAGCTTCATCACTCTAGTTCGCGACCAGACCTCGGCTCGTGAAGCCCACATCACGACCCAACCCCATGAACATGAACCGATCCCTGCACCTGCTAATACATGCGTAGATCTTGACCTATTCCCAAGGCTACTTGCATTCCTACTTTTCTGGATCAGCTGCCACGTGCCATATCACGAACCGGTCCTCCCAAAAGCTCTCCTACAGCTATAAATACACCTCTACATGGAATTTTAAGGAGATTCTCTCTAATTTTTGGTAAAGGGATTTCTCCTACATCTCTATAGCCACCACTATTAATTAGTGCAAGGATTTTGTACCTTTCTATATATAAATTCTCCTCTTGTAATCTCAATTAAACACACGAATTGTGTGTCTGCATGTAACTGATTCTTGTAATCTGTCAGTATAACAATAAGATTATAAAGTGGACATTGGCTACATCTACAACCGAACCACTATAAAAATCTCGTGTGTCTCCTCTTTATTTACTGTTTTCTGCATTCTGTGTTCTGTGATCTGCATTCGGGTGTTAATGCCAATTTTTGGTCTAACATTTTGGCGCGCCAGGAAGGGGACACACGATACTAATTCAATTTCTAGCTCTAAAGGAATCGATTTTCTTGGCTATTGGATCAATTGTTAAAAGAAAGAAGGATGGAACTTTCTCCCGTACTGAAGGTGTTGAGGCCGAAGGCACAAGAAACGAGGCAAGCTAGGAAGCTTCCTCTCACGAAACCCATCGGCATAACTGACTCGAGAAGAAATGGATGACCTTCTCGCTGAATTGAGTGATCAGAGGGTAAAGCAAGATGATCTCCTCAGGAAGAAACAGGATATGATCAATGGATTCTTTGCTCGGATGGATGGAAGGCCGAGCAACGATTAACGCATTGAAAATGAAGCCACTGAAGCAGCTCGTGCATCACTTGGACTCGGGGGCAACCCAATCCCTATTAGAAATGCGCAGCGACCGATTTCCACCCCAGTCCAGATGGATATCAGAACGCAAAGTCACACTCCACAGCAGGAAACAGCTCGTGACGCACCTTTGGATGGAGACCCGATTCGTAATCTACCCCAGCAACCCGATCAGCTCACCACTCCTGCCTCACGAACCGACCTCCATGACTCACGAACGGGTCGGGTCGCCCCCCTCGAAACCGCGAGCCGCGACCCACAACCCGCTCCCAGCAGCCCACCAACAACTTCCTACTTGTCCCGCACTCTACGCTAGGGGCACCAGCTCTGACCTTGGCAACTTGCAACAACTTTTTGAAGGAAATCGGCTAGAAGAACTGACTGAACGCCTCTCAAGAGGCCTCACTTATCAGATTAACGTGGATGACGTCAACCACACTCCTTTCACTTAGGAAATCAGGAATTCTCGTAATCCCCCAGATTTCAATCTTCCACAATTGGAGCGCTACAACGGCAGGACCGATCCTACCGTGCATCTGATGCACTACAAATGGCATATGAAAGTTCAATCGGCATCGGAAAATGTCATGTCAAAGTGTTTTCCCCTCTTTCTGACTGACATAACCGCTATATGGATTCGACAGCTAGAAACAGAATCGTTCAGCAGTTGGAACATGTTGGTCGCGCGCTTTATTGAACAATTTCGGGTTCACATTGCATGACCCAAGAACGTCATGTCACTCACAACAATCAAACAAAGGCCCAGAGAAACTCTACTTTCATTCCTGGAAAGATTAAACGTTGCAGCAACATCAGTTGATCACCCTGAACCATCCACGGTATTGATGGCAGTAGTATCTGGCGTTCTAGATAACTCGGAGTTTAAAAAATCCTTGTACCAAGATCCACCATGGAATCTCGGCGAATTCTACCTTGAAGCAGATAGATTTCTGTGGGAAGAAGATGCAACTTCTGATAAGTGCATTCTTGATGTCAACATGCTTAAAGATGGAAAACCGTCGGATTCTGGAAAAGACAAAGGAAAAGCCGATGTCAAGAATGACCGCAACACTCAGCCCCGAAGAGGGCCCAAATATGAAAGATACACTGAACTGAACGACACTCTGAGTAACATCTACATGGATACAGGAGGCGCCACCTCATGTCCAAGGCCTCCCAAGAGGGATCCAACACTAGCACAATGCAACTTCGGAAGACATTACATATTTCAAGACATAGACGGTCATAACACTGATGACTGCAGACATTTGCGAGAGCTGATTGAGGATCGGATCAGACGAGGAGAGCTTTCCGAGTACGTTACGAGACCAACAACGCCCACACTTGCGCTGCCACCACCTATTCCTTGGAGAGAGAACGATCCTGGATCGAGCAATCGCGTGATTATCATTAACTGATTCCACTCAGTGGATCTCTTCAGTTTGCCGGACTCCGGTCCGCAGTTCATGTTTTTCGGCTTTCAGGTGAATTCTCACCCTTCTTTGTTTCCTCTGCATGTAATAAGCATGGCAGCATCGGCCCACACGCACGGAACCGACCCGTAGTCTCTAGTCGTGTTCAGGGTTAGAATAATTGCCGCTTGACTTTCATTAATCAATAAAGAACATTGATGAGCTCTGGCTCCCAACTGGATCCGTCCAGTATAGACATTGAGCTCCGGCTCCAAACTGGATCCGTCCTGTATAAACAAACCGCATTAGCATTTCCTTGGTTGTCTTACCCCGGTAAGACCGTCTTGGAACTTCATTAGCTTTTCCTCGGTCGTCTTACTCCGGTAAGGCCGTCGTGGATCCTCATAGCATTTCCTTGGTCGTCTTACTCTGGTAAAGGCCGTCTTGGAACGCCATAGCACTTCCTTGGTCGTCTTACTCCGGTAAGGCCGTCTCGAAGCCATTTTTGCATTGTTTGTCTTATCTTTTTGCAGGTACGGATTATGGATCTTACATATTATCCAGAACATATCTTCCTTCAACCAGCAAGATATGTTCTGGGGTGCAAACTTGTTGACACACTTTTTGGTCAAAGCTGTCACACGAGGAATTCCTGAATAGCAACACGCTCAAGTAGTGGAAACAACGTCAGAAGACATAGAGCGATTTGGTCGGAATCACAACATCAACTTAAAATGGCCCGAAACTCCTATCAGACGACCTCTTTTGGGCCCAAAAACAACAATTACAGAGTTGAGCTCGGTAATTCTTGTAGCCCTCTGAATGAGCTTCAAGTAGAGCTTTTGTTTGGCTCAATCGGGCATACGGTTTGAAAGTTATGCCCGTTTCCGTAAACGCACGCAGAACTTGGATTTTGAGAACTGGTGACATTTCTTTTTAGGTCGCCCCCTTTGGTTCGTGGGCTCCTCCTTGGCTCGCACCCCCCGGCTCGTGAAGCACTCTTCTTCTGCTTGTAAACCAGCTCCGGCTTGTGGAGCATATATGGGTCACGACCCCCATCATCACGACCCGACCACTAGCTTTATCACTCCAGCTCGCGGCCAGACCTCGGCTTGTGAAGCCCACATCACGACCCGACCCCATGACCACGAACCGATCCCTACACCTGCTGATACATGCATAGATCTTGACCTATTCTCAAGGCTACTTGCATTCCCACTTTCCCGGATCGGCTGCCGCGTGCCCTGTCATGAACTGTTCCTCCCAGAAGCTCTCCTGCAGCTATAAATACTCCTCTACATGGAATTTAAGGAGATTCTCTCTAATTTTTGGCGAAGGCCTTTCTCCTACATCTCCACAACCTCCACCATTAATGAGTGCAAGGATTTTGTACCTTTCTACATATAAATTCTCCTCTTGTAATCTCAATTAACACACGAATTGTGTGTAACTGATTCTTGTAATCTGTCAGTATAACAATAAGATTATAAAGTGGACGTAGGCTACATTTACAGCCGAACCACTATAAAAACCTCGTGTGTCTCCTCTTTATTTACTGTTTTCTGCATTCTATGATCTGTGATCTGCATTTGGGTGTAAGTGCCAATTTTTGAACATTTATAATAAAAGTAAATAAAATAATGAATATAAAATTATTTAAATCTTCCAGTAAATACCCTAACATCCTAAAACCCTCATATATTTTTTTCGTTGGTCAATAGGGAGAAATAATTACGCCGCCACTTCTCTTGGAAGAAAACGTGAAATATTGCTTCTTTGTAAATTCATAGAAATAAAAATAAAATCTGATAAGTCTCCAAAGAAATTTATTCGAGTTCAAGAGATGTTTATCTTTAATCTAGTATAGCTTTTGGATAGTTCGAAGCTTTCCTACGATCGCTGGAAAATGTACACCAAGACTAGGGTTAGAGAATTTGGCGTTTTGAAGCACCGATAGAAGGAACGAACGCTATATTTGAGTTAAGCTTGTGGAGTAGGGTCCGCATGGATTTTTATGTAAATTTTGATGGAAAAAATGAAATGACCCGAACTTTCCCGTGAAGGAAAGCCTGGATTGCTATGAGAACACGATAAATCAGAACACAAACAGAAGAACATTTCATTGCTTATTACAACAATTTACATCGGAGTACAGGAATATACAGAGTATGAATGAATAATATACACTCGATAAATATCAGAGATTTACAAATTACAATGCAGCGGAAAATTAATATAAAACACAACTGAAAGGAATATACGGATACAGGGCTTTTCGAATATCATTCCAGCTGTAAACCATGATCCTGTGAATATAAATCTGCAAAACTAAAACTACTAGCTGCCCGTGTGGAAAATAGGGGCGCCTAGAGTTTAGGTTAAAACAATAAACTCCAGGTCAGTCATGTGACTGGTGTGAGAACTAAAACAGTTATTTAAAACTTCACTTTAAAATCAGATATATCAAGGGACCACGCCGTATAACACGGAGCGGGTTTCTTCCCAAGAATACTAGTGCATATAATAAAACAGCACAATGCTTTTTGGAAAAAATGAAGCTATTATAAGACTCAGGTCCCATCACATAATGCACCGCAAGCCAGATGATAAGGTTTTCCCTTATAATAGCCAAACTTTCTTAGTACGTTAAAACAAATCATTTGATACTATTATAAGTGCATAGTATATAAAAAAACCTCAAATATAAATGTATCAATCCTAGACGGCATGGGTACCATATATCATGTCGCCAATACTAGGACCTATAATCAAAACTGCGATGTCACGTATTGGAAGTTGGATTTCCATCTGTGAACCAAGGCAAGGGATCGTCCTTACCGCTTCGAGACAATTTAGGCCATGTCTCAGGGTCAGAACGCATCGGCCCTTGGAGCGTTAGGGCCAGTCAACACGAAGTGGATTAAAATTCCTAAACACTGCATTTCCCCGCCCTATGGGGTGTAAATCTGGTCTGTATAAAGACCATCCATCAACTTCGCAGAGACCGAAATAACCGAGGCGCCTCGCTATCCATCATCCACATAAGTAAAACATCTGGGCTTGCAAGACGCTGACACCACTCCTAGCTAGAAGGAAACGCATGCCCTCACTGAGTTCCTCTCCCGTTACTGGTTCACACCGGGGTATGAGGCTTGTGAATTAACGCTACACAAAGCTATGCTATATTAAACCGTGTTTTGATCATCAACCACAAGACTCTACTGAGCAAAAGCCTTGATCATCTGCATCTCAGCATGCCACACAGGCAATTCACGCTATGCAATCGATGTCTATCAATAACACAGATTGAAATCCGATGATAGACACACATCCATTTACAAGTTCGTTCTAGGTCTGAACGAAACCGGAGGCACCTTATTCCTCGTCCCGTATGTCCAAACGGGAAAGAGACCCTCGCATATCCGGTCGATCTCCAAGTACGTCTGGAACGATTACCACTTATTACCTCGTCTTGGGTGTGCAGCCCAATCAAGACATCAGTAATCATCCAAACGATGTAAAGACCTCCGGTCTTCAACCACCGTCTTCATCCTCGACATATCGTCGAATCAGTTATTCAGAATGGGATAAACCCGGTCTTTCTGAATAACTCGCGTATATAATAAACAAGTGCTATAAAAACACAACATATGCCTCATTCCAATCCAGAATATTCCTTTATTCAAATATTCTTACACTTTGGGAAATGTTCCCATTAATTTTATTAAAGATAAATTCTTTAAATTTATTCTTTAATCTATCTATGGATATCATTTCAAACCATATTATGGTTTATCCAAACTAGTCGAGATTAGCGAACCTAACCGAAGTAATTATTTGTTTAATTTCCCAATCCCAACCTATTCATCCCATAAAGCAAAACTAGTAATACTTCATATCTAACACCACGGTGTTATCGATAAATTCAATTACCATTTCACGTTCAAATTTAATTAAAGATTTAACTATCGCCTGGAGCAAAACTAGTGGTACTCCATTCTCGATTATTTCTCGAATTTGATAATTTTAGTTATCAAATTCAACTTTCGATCTATTTAAAGATTCATTAAACTCTAATTCAGTTTCAGTTTCCAAAAATTATTAATTAATGATTATTCAAAGTTAAGAAATAAATCTTATCTTTAACTGGGTTAAGAACTAATGTCCTATAAAACACAACTCACGATAAACCCAAAATACATTCCATTAACCATGGAATTTTCATGGAAAACAAATCGATATATATATATACATAATCGATATAAACTTCCATATCCAACAAATAATATAAATGGAATAACGGCAAAGCCTTTTTAAATTCCATATATATTAACAGTCTTCTTCCACAGAAATTTACTTCGATTATTATCAAATCGGATTCCATTCCATTCCAATATAATATGTTAAATTAGAAAACTTTACTTTGGAAAATCTCCTTTAAATCTTAACAAAAGATTTATAAATTCCAAATCATATTTCACTGTAAATCGGGTTAAAGAACGAATGTCTCTAAAGAACACAGTACACGATAAACCCAATTCACATTCCATTTTATTCCAATTATTAATTATAATTGGAAACTCTAACAATCTTAATTAAAAGATTTATTCTCTTCACATGGGGTTCAAGAACAATGTTATTGAAGACACTGTTCACGACAAACCCAAAATCCCATTTGATATTAAATACAAGACTCTGAATAGAAAATATATCGGCTTATATTCAATATCAAATTCTGAACTCAACAAACATCGTTTTGGAATAATGATATATATATCTTCCAAATTCCTCCACAATGCCTGTACAATCATGGAATCCAATATTGAAATATTCCAAAGATAATTTCGATTCAAATCCATTCCAATTCATATATTGGAAATTCTGGTTATTTTTCAAACCAATTCAAATCCAATTTATTTTATTTAAAAATTATTGGATTTCATATCTAGTTAATAACTAGATCATTTCGATAAAAAACTGTTTTTATCTTTTCAAATATGGAATTTTTCATCCCAATTCTTTCCAAATCATTTCTTATGATTTTACACTAATTATTGATATTTTTAATAATTTTATCAAGGCCCGTACAATCGATTTCCATAAACGGTCATCGAACTGCACTTACAACGACCTTTTCCAAATTTGATTTGGACATAATTCCAAGTTCAACCGTTAGATTTCAAATCTCTAATATTCATTAGAAAGCTCCTTCCGATACGAACCCAATTGGTTTCGGTTTTAGGAGAATCCGATGGTCGGATCACCCGTAATGTCCATTCGAAGTCAACGGTCAAAATTCGCGAACTGCCGCAGCACGGCGCGTTCTATTCCGGACATTATATATAAATATATATTATATGTTTTTCAACGATTTTCATTTAAATTATTTTTATAAATCGTTTTAAATTCGTTTTCAAAATGATGTCAACTTCATATTCAATTTCAAATCGAAATTGAATATTCCATATCATCGATATATAAATGATAATATTGTCAAAACATTAGATTTTGAAATCACTTTTTTTTCGATATTGTGACGGCCCGCCCCGCACCAGCCGACATTTCAATGAAAGTGCGCTGTGTCAATGTCTAACCAGCACGGGACGGTCGCCAAAGAAAGAAAAAGAATGGAAGTTGAAGCTAGAACTACAAAAGGAACCTGTAGAATATCTCACATCGCATGGAATAAAATATAATAATAACATACTTTGACATAAAATGGGCAAGACAGTGCATAAGCTGAAACCAAACATCATAGCAGCGGAAAATCCAAATACAGCTTATGTTCCACATCATCATTATTACAACTTTTGAAAACTGTCTCTAAAGCAAAAGAAGGAGGTATACTACTAATGCCCAAGCAGTGACCTTCAACAACACATGGAGAATATATGTAATAGTACGTAGGAGTCACCTGCTCGTCTCCGGATCAGCTACATGTGCATACCACCTAACCTGTCTTTAGTTTGCTCGTTTAGGAGCACCCGGAGTAATAAGAAGAGACATAACAAAAAGTCTGGTATGAGCGATAAGCAACAAAACAGAACAATAATAGGTGTAACCCAATCATACCTAAACCTGCAACCAAAGAGTTAGCACAACATACCGTACAATACTCTAAGATACCACTAACATATGGTGTAAAGGATACAGGGGTGGGGGTGTGCATGTCATAATGATGTCAAACAATCAAACATAGCAGTCATTCCTCAGGTCTCTCACTCAGTGCCTAAAGCATATGATATCCACTACTTTGGTCACCTAATCCTTCGGGCCATGACGGAGTCCAATCCCTTACAACTATCACTACAAGCCCACTATCTGTCTCTCAGTGGTGAACCAAAGTTATGAATACTGATAACCCCTTTGCACACGTCCTGCAGCAAAGTCCAATCATGAAGTCAACTCGTTGGTTCCCAACTGGATCCTGAGTGCAAACTTCCTACTTGGACTATCTTTGCGTCTCGGGTTTTGGTCATCACCGGATTGGTCTTCATTTGGTTCATAGCTCATGCCACGCGTCCAAACTCCTTGGTTCGGTTCGCAGTCACCACTCGGGTTCGGTTCGGATCGCGCCATACGGATCGGGTCGGGATTCTCCACTTCGTAGCCACCAAGCGGTTCGGTTCGTAGCACCCTCTCTGGATCGGTTCGGGTCGTGGCTACTCATCCGGGTCGGGTCGGGTGCTCTGATTCGTGATTTCCTTTGGCCATCAGCTCATGGAAGGATTTCGGGTCGAGTGATGCGGTTCGGATCGTGGGGCTCTCCAGGTGAGCGGGTCGGTTCGGTGCCACCATTCGGGTCGGTTCGGTCATGATCTCCCCAATTCCTCAGATCGACTCGTGATGCAACCGTTTGAAGGGAGCGGTTCGGTTTGTGCTCCCCTTCTCCGATCCGATCCGGTTCAGCTAATTTCCTTCACGTCTTTCCAACGACTGTTTTACGCCATTCGACGGCGTTTTTGATCAATCTAACTTTTCTAATCAATCACAAAACATACTATACAATCATAGCAACATATAGAATTGACCATTAACACCAAAACGACAATTTGATATGTTAAAACGAATCAAACGTACCCAAAACCCATATTTTCCCCTTTAGCATGATTAAGCAAATCTAATGATTGGATTAGTAAAACTTAACCAAATTTTCTAATAGAGGCCTAAAACAATATTTCGAAATTTATAAATATCTTTGCAGAATTTAATTATGTTTAAATTCGCTAATTAACACTAATTACCCTTAATTAACTATAATTAGTGAGGAACTATGCAAATCACTCACCTTAGCCACAAACAAAATACCAAATCTGAAATAATCTTCTGTTTGGCACTGTTCCCAAGGCTATACAGCAGTTCCGACCTTGATTTGGTGTTATTTCCCTTTGATTTGATGTTACTAAGCTTAATCCTTGATTAAATGGTGATTAGAGATGATTCTAGATTTTGGAGGCCATTGTTAGGGTTTCTATGATGTTTGAGGCGGCTGAAAAGTGACTAAAAACCGAAATCCCTAACCCTAACAGCCCTTAAATACCCCAAATCCCGAAATCCGCTGCTGGATCTAGCTGTTAATTACCCAATTAAGCCCGGTTAAGCTGTTTTTCACCTTCTAAATCTTAATTCAGCCATATCTCCCAGACGGTAAGTCCGTTTTTCATATATGACCACTCTATAGAAAGGTAAACCATCATTCGAATCTAATGGAAGTGGTTTCAGGTTAAAACACCTTTCCAATCAAAAGTTATGGCCGAAACAAGAATAGCTAGGGGCAAACGGTCATTTAAAAATCGGCAAAAATCATGAACATGGGAAATGACCCTAATAGTCGTCCCCCAATGTCACACGACCATACGACTCCTTGCGAGAAATAAATAAATATTCTACGATCCTCCGATGCGTAGAATGCGGGTCGTTGCATTCTCCCCCCTTAAGAAATTTCGCCCTGAAATTCCTTAACCCAAGACATACAAAGGATCCCGCATGCCTACCAATCATTAACAAAACAATAAAGCATACAAAACAACACAACAAGCCTATCCTAGCATGCGGTTTACTAACAAGGGAGTACTATACCGGTATAAAAACCTTACCAAGCAAAGAGTTCTGGATACTTCCTCGGTATGTTCTCTTCTGTTTCCCAAGTATAGTCTTCCTCATCATCACCCCACTGAACTTTGACTAGTTTCATCGCCTTCCTTCGAAGTTGCTTCGTATCGTTCCCAATAATACGCATAGGCATGCAGTTCCCAACCGCCTCGGGTTCAACCTCGATATCGTCAAACTGGTCCGGTGTAATAGTCACGCAAGGGTAGTGCACAAACTTCCTTAACTGGGAAACGTGAAATACGTTGTGAACTCCTGCTATCTTCGCTAGTAATTCAACTTTATATGCCAAATTCCCAATTTGCTCGAGAACTGAGAATAGTCCAACAAATCTTGGTGCTAACTTTCCTCTCCTGCCAAATCGAATTACGCTCTTTAACGGGGAAATCTTGACAAACTCCAAGTCGCCAACGGAGAACTTTAAATCCTTTCACCTCTTATCATCATAACTCTTCTACCTATCTTGGGCAGCCTTCATTCATTGTTGAATGATCTTAACCATATCTAAAGTTTCTCTTATCACATTTGGTCCAAGCACAAACTTCTCACTAGTCTCTAACCAACATGACGGTGAGTTGCACAGTCTTCCATCCAAAGCTTCAAATGGAGACATACCAATACTGGATTGATAACTATTATTATATGCAAACTCTACTAGATGTAAATGGTCATCCCATGATCCACCAAAATCCAATATGCAAGCTCTCAAGAGATCTTCTAACACTCGATTCACCCTCTCTGTCTGACCGTCGATTTGAGGATGATACGTGGTACTGAGACATAATTCTGATCCTAACGCCTCTTGTAAGCTCTTCCAAACCCCACTAGTAAACAATGGGTCTCGGTCACTCACAATGCTTTTAGGTACTCCATGAAATCTCACTACCCATTTCATATATAGCTCAGCTAACTTAGCTGCCGTTCTGTTCGACTTGACGGGTATAAATCTTGCACTCTTGGTTAATCGATCCATAATCACCCAAATACTGTCATGGCCCGATCTAATTCTCGGTAAACCATCTATGAAATCCATCGAGACTTATTCCCAATTCCATTCGGGAATTTTCAACAGTTGTAACAAACCACTAGGCTTCCTTTGCTTAGCTTTAACTAACTAGCAATTTATACTCTTGGAGATAAACTTCCCAACGTCTCTCTTCATCCCTTCCCAATAGTAGGTCTGCTTCATGCCTCGATATATTTTGTTACCACTAGGATATATGGTCAGTCTTGAGTGATGACATTCTCTAAGAACTTCATCTCTCCATCCATTGACATTGGGTACAACCAGTTTATCATCCTTTCGAAGCCATCCTTCTCCATCTGGTCCATACTTGTTCATTTTATCACCATCGATATTCATCTCTTCCTTGGAGATGATTTCTATTAGGTTTTAGGATCGTCCCTCTAACTGGAACCAATCCGCTCAATCAAAGTCGGTCTAACCATCAAACTTGCCAATATTTCTAGATCCAATCCATATTTAGGTATGAAATCATCTCCCACGATATACTCCAATTACTTCCATTCAAGAAACATAGCATCTAAACTGGCATGTTTCCTACTCAATGCATCAGTACAATACCTAGTCTGGTACCACATGCATCCGTGTATACCGTCGTCTCTTCGTTCTCTACTACCAGAATCCTACAGGTGATAGTCTACTCAAGGGAATAAAGCAGGAACGAACATAACAATCATAACATCCATCAAACATATCATATCTATCACCTGCTAAAGCCATACACACGTCGATACCTACTTGACTAGTCCAACAAATCCCAAGGCTAACGGGAGCCCCGCCTCCGTACATATGTCGATGCCCACTTGACTGGTCCAACCAATCCCTAGGCTAATGGAAGCCCCACCTCCATACGGACTACCGTACGTCCAACGTACGTTATCCTCCAAGGATAACTAGATCACGTCCAACGGATCCAAGGTAATGGGCGTCCTCAGATACTCCTGCTTCTTGTCTGCCTAAAACACTCGAGTCCCACCCAAATCTATCCATTATCTTACTGCCTTCTCGAGTCCAACTCGAGGCAGTCCATTTACTTGCAGCCTTCTCGAGTCCAACTCGAGTCAATCTATTACCCATAAACTCAGACTCAGTCTTGAGTATCCATTACCAACAAATTCTAATCCAGCGTGAGTCATCTCCCTATTCGTTGCATCTCCAAGATCAACGAACACCTATTTTCTTTTACGAGTTCAAGTCCAACTTGAGTCGTCCTAATCCTTTGTTGCATCTTTCATGATCAACAAACACATCCTATTCCTTCAAAAATAACATCAACATAGGGTCCTAAACAATCCATTACTTTGCATCTTTCTCGAGTCCCACTCGAGTCATCTCATAACCCTATCGAGTCTAACTCGCATCATCCCATACCGTTGAACAGTCTTATCATGTCACGGCTGCACATCACTCCTTGAGTAAGCCGAGATATCATTCAATGGAAATCACAACAACTACTTATATCTCACGCAAACCATCCTAGTCGAACTCGACATTCCCTAACCACAAGCCCGAAAGGCCTAAACCAATATCAGACAAGCACTCAAGGAACATCTCCTTCGAATTTAGACAATCTACGTGAGATGATACTAGCAAAACAACTAAGCAATCACAAGCAAACATACATCCATAACTCGATAAGACCACATTATAACAAATCATGCAAAGACTAGTCGAATCACCTATCGGGTTCGTCACAACTAAAGGTCTATCGACTATCTCAGGTTCCAATCCCAACTTATCTACCAGGTCACTAGATATGAAGGAATGGGATGCCTCGCTATCAACAAAACTATAACAGGAACATCATAAATAGAAAGCATACCTCGAATGACGACGCCCTTTCCCTTCTCCGCCGCAGTTGGGGCATTCGACGAAGAAGGAGCAGCGTTGATAGCATATGCTTTCACGATCTGCTTCTCTTTAGGAGGTTGTGGACATTTATCCTTGTGATGTCATACTTGGCCGCAACTGAAGCACTTCCTTTACCCAGGCTTTTCCTGACAATCTTTAGCATTCTTGCCACAACAAAAGCACTCTTTATCTTTCTTGTCCTTCTTTTTCTGACCACCCTTGGTCTGATCCTGTTTTCTCTTATTTTGAGACTCCTTCTTACCTCCACCGCTTGCTTGCGGCTTTGGTTCCTCTATAGATGCAATAGCAACACCGGCCTTTGACTTAGGGTAAAGACTCTCCGATCTCAATGCTTTGCCCACTATAACTCGAACGTCTCGTCGATGTGGTTTATCAGCCTTTCCCCTAAGTACTCATCAAAGATGGTTATGAACTTCTCGTTCTTCTTCCCGATAGTGTCGATAAGAGATAATCTGTACTTCGATAAAGTACCGAACTCAGCAATATATTCCGAGACTGCCTTACCATTTTGCTTAAGCTCCAAAAATTTCCTAAACAATTCAGATTTGTGAGCAGCTGGAATGAACTTTTCGCTGAAACAAGTCATAAACTGATTCCATGTAACCTGATCTTCAGGAGTAGCTGCTTTGATAGCATTCCACCAATTCATAGCTCGTCCTTGAACTGACGCGATGCTAACTTTCTCTTCATGGCATCATCGATTCCCAAGTCCACGAAGATGCACTCACAACTATCCAACCAATCTTGAACATCCATAGCCGACTCTGTTCCGTGGAACGGCTTCCCGCCAAGACTAGTATAATCCTTGTTAAGCTTGGCGAAATCGGCCCTAAGCGCCTGCACCGCTGCACCACCACCATTTGCAGCATTAGGAGACGCCCTCTGAACATCCCTAAGCATCTCTCTCATGAGGTCAGTGAACATCATCCTCACATCAGGAGCATTCCCATTATTAGCTCATCTACCAGTACCCCTCGTATATCGGCTCATCGTTCAATCTATAAGGAGAAAACGATTAACCGACTCTTCAGTGGTGCCAGTGCAATGCGACTTCATCCTTAAATATACTAATAGTATATATATAGCTTTTGAAAACCAAAATATCACAAATACGCGCTCTCATATACGTACTATCTCTCTCTGGTGTCTTCCCTAGGTTAACTACGCAATCTAGAGCTTTGATACCAAGCGTGATGGTCCGCCCCGCACCAGCCGACATTTCAATGAAAGTGCGCTGTGTCAATGTTCAAACAACACGAGACGGTCGCCAAAGAAAGGAAAAGAATGGAAGTTGAAGCTAGAACCACCAAAGGAACCTGTAGAATGTCTCACAGCGCATGGAACAAAATATAATAATAACATACTTTGACATAAAACAGGCGAGACAGTGCATAAGCTGAAACTAAACATCATAGCAGTGGAAAATCCAAATACATCTTATGTTCCACATCATCATTATTACAACTTTTGAAAACTGTCGCTAAAGCAAAAGAAAGCAAAAGAAGGAGGTATACTACTAATGCCCAAGTAGTGACCTTCAACAACACATGGAGAATATAAGTAATAGTACATAGGAGCCACCTGCTCGTCTCCGGATCAGCTACTCGTGCATACCACCTAACCTGTCTCTAGTCTGCTCGTTTAGGAGTAACCAGAGTAATAAGAAGAGACATAAAACTCTGGGTCAGACAAAAAGTCTGGTATGAGTGATAAGCAACAAAACAGAACAATAACAGGTATAATCCAATCATACCTGAACCTGGACCTGTAACCAAAGAATTAGCACAACATACCGTACAATACTCTAAGGTGCCACTAACATATGGCGTAAAGGATACGGGGGTGGGGGTGTGCATGTCATAATGATGTCAAACAATCAAACAATCAAACATAGCAGTCATTCCTCAGGTCTCTCACTCAATGCGTAAAGCATATGATATCCACTACTTTGGTCACCTAATCCTTCGGGCCATGACGGAGTCTAATCCCGTACAACTATCACTACAAGCCCACTATCTGTCTCTCAGTGGTGAACTAAAGTTATGAATACTGATAACCCCTTTGCACACGTCCCGTAGAAAAGTCCAATCATGAAGTCAACTCGTTGGTTCCTAACTGGATCCTGAGTGCAAACTTCCTACTTGTACTACCTTTGCATCTCGGGTTTTGGTCATCACCGGATCGGTCTTCATTTGGTTCATGGCTCATGCCACGCGTCCAAGCTCCTTGGTTCGGTTCGTAGTCACCACTCAGGTTCGGTTTGGATCGCATCATATGGATCGGGTCGGGATTCTCCACTTCGTAGACACCAAGCGGTTCGGTTCGTAGCACCCTCTCTAGATCAGTTCGGGTCGTGGCTACTCATCTGGGTCGGGTCGTGGTGTGGTGCTCCGATTCGTGATCTCCTTTGGCCATCAGCTCGTGGAAGGAGTTCGGGTCGAGTGACGCGGTTCGGATCGTGGGGCTCTACAGGCGAGCGGGTCGGTTCGGTGCCACCATTCGGGTCGGTTCGGTTATGATCTCCCCAATTCCTCAGATTGGCTCGTGATGCAACCGTTTGAAGGGAGCGGTTCGGTTCGTGCTCCCCTTCTCCGATCCGATCCAGTTCGGCTAATTTCCAGCACGTCTTTTTAGCGATTGCTTTAAGCCATTCGATGGCGTTTTTGACCAATCTAACTTTTCTAATCAATCAGAAAATATACCATACAGCGATAGCAACATATAGAATTGACCACTAACACCAAAACGACAATTTGATATGTTAAAACGGATCAAACATACCCAAAACACATATTTTCCCCTTAAGCATGATTAAGCAAATCTAATGATAGGATTAGTAAAACTTAACCAAATTTTCTAACAGAGGCCTAAAACAATATTTCGAAATTTATAAATATGTTTCAAGAATTTAATCATGTTTAAATTCGCTAATTAACACTAATGACCCTTAATTAACTATAATTAGTGAGGAACTATGCAAACAACTCACCTTAGCCATAAACAAAATACCAAATCTGAAATTATATTCTGTTTGGCGCCGTTCCAAAGGCTATATAGCAGTTCTGACCTTGATTTGGTGCTATTTCCCTTTGATTTGATGTTGCTAAGCTTAATCCTTGATTAAACGGTGATTAGAGATGATTCTAGATGTTGGAGGCCATTGTTAGGGTTTCTATGCTGTATGAGGCAGTTGGAAAGTGACTAAAAACCAAAATACCTAACCCTAACAGCCCTTAAATACCCCAAATCCCCCACTGGGCCTAGCTGTTAATTACCCAAATAAGCCCGGTTAAGTTGTTTTTCACCTTCTAAACCTTAATTCAGCCATATCTCCCAAATGGTAAGTCCGTTTTTCACATATGACCACTCCACGGAAAGGTAAACCGTCGTCTAGATCTAATGGAAGTGGTTTCAGGTCAAAACTCCTTTCCAATCAAAAGTTATGGCCAAAACAAGATCAGCTAGGGGCAAAAAGGTCATTTAAAAATCAGCAAAAATCATGAACATGGGAAATGACCCCAATAATCGTCCCCCAATGTCACACGACTATACGACTCCTTACGAGAAAGAAAGAAGTATTCTACGATCCTCCAATGCGTAGAATGAGGGTCGTTACATATATTCGTTATAAAAAATGAATAAAATCGATATAAATATCGTTCACGTCGAAATGGCGCTAATCTAATCAACACGGCTTTATATATTTTTAAATATATTCGTGTCCATCCCAAATCGGACATCAAAATCAAATTTTGATCTTTTACTAAATATTATTTTAAAATATTCATAATTTTAAAATATTCGTTATTTTAAAATATTCATTCTTTCTAAACAGGAATCAGACACAGTCAATTACCTTATAATTTTATTTATATGGATTTCATACAACACATGTACACAACAACAATCAAACACAGTCAACCATCATCCAGAGTGCATTCTACACTGCATAAGCATTAAATATAATTATTCAACGCTTACACAGCTTGTCAACCAATCGATTGACATACAAATAAATATTGGGATTAATGTATGTCCAATATCATCACAATACCCGTGTGGGGTTTCAATCAACAAATAATGAATTTTATTTGTGCAGTTGGGTGATGTGTAAAATATATCGTCCCAATCTATATCAGTAAAATGGATGTTCATAAACAAATCGTCCAATTTGTAAATAAATATTTATTTTATTCATATCAACGTTAAAAATTATATTTTTAACGATAAAATATTTTATTCAACATATGAATATTCTATTCAGTTCAGTTATACAATAAAAATGATATTTTTATTGTTCTAGCATATTTTAGAAAATTTTGGCGGCATAACGGCGCGATACTAGAACTGAGATAAGATCTAGCCTTACCCCTCGCCTCATGATGGTGCATGTGACGGCCCGCCCCGCACCAGCCTGCATTTCCTCCGAAGGTGCGCTATACACATGCCTGACTAGCACGGAACGGTCGCCAAAGAAAGGAAAGAAGAGAATGAACTAACAAGGAACCTGTAGAATGTCTCACAGCGCATGGAACAAAATATAATAATAACATAATCTTGACATAAAACAGGAGAGATAGTGCATAAGCTGAAAACTAAACCAACATAGCAGCGGAAATCCAAATACAGCTTATTACAATTTTCCAAATTACTGTCTCTAAAACAAAAGAAAGCAAAAGTAGAAGATGCACTATTAATGCCCAAGCAGTGATCTTCAACAACACATGGAGAATACTATATGTATCATACATGAAAGCCTTCTGCTCGTCTCCGGATCAGCTACTCGTGCATACCCAGCTAACCTGTCTCTAGTCTGCTCGTGAGAGCACCCAGAGTAATAAGAAGAGACATAAAACTCTGGGTCAGACAAAAAGTCTGGTATGAGCGATAAGCAGCTAAACAGAATAATAACAGGTATACTAAACCATACCTGAACCTGGACCTGCAACCAAAGAGTTAGCACTACATACCGTACAATACTCTAAGGCGCCATAACAAATGGTGTAAAGAATATGGGGGTGGGGGTGCACGTGTCGTAATGGTGGGAAACAAATCAAACATATCAACCATCCTCACATCTCTCACTCAGTGCGTAAAGCATACGATGTCCACCACTGTCAATCACTAGACCCATCAAAGTAGTGACGGAGTTCGACTTGTACAACTACTGCTACTACCAAGCTTACCACATGGAGTCATGACCAAATCTTTACAAATGACCACACTTCATTGGTGTATAGCTCTTTAGTCGTACCTAGGCCACTATGGCCCTGAATCCGTTCACGTACTCCCTACACATAGTGATTCAAAGTTACAGACATCGACAACCCCTTAGCACACGTTCCGCAGCAAAGCCCAATCATGAAGCTCACTCATTGGTTCCCAACTGGATCCTAAGTCAAAGCTCCGCATTTAGACTTCCTTTGCATCTCCGGTTTTGGTCGAGTTGGAATTGGTCTTTAGAAAAGTCGTCGCGTAGCAGTAACAGCACTTGGTTCGGATATGCATAGTGCTCCTGTCCTCCTCAGTTCGGTTTGGTCTAGTGCCTCTTAGTATGATCCTGGGTGCGGCTCGGTTCGGTGTTCCCCTTCTAGCTCGGTTCGGTTCGGATGCTCTGAAGTGGTACGGTTCGGGTGTGCCTCCTCATGTCTCCAGATCCGTTCTCCTTTGGTCTCTCCGACCCGATCCCCTTTAGTCTCTCCGATCCGATCCCGTTTAGTCTCTCCAATCCGATCCTCTTTGGTCTCTCCGATCTGATCCCCTGCCCAACTCCAACTCTAAGCAAATGGCCTTCCTTCTCGCCAAGCCCCTTGTGCTGAGTTGCAATCCGAATCAGGTCCTCTTGCCCAGTTTCCTATCCGATCCGAGCCTAATGATCCGATCCGATCCGTTTTGAAACCCTGCATATTTCCTGCAACTTTCCAGAGACTGTTTTACGCCATTCGAAGGCGTTTTCAACCAATCTATCACTTCTAGACAATCACAAACATACCATACAGCTATAGCATCGTGTATAATCATTCACAAACTCCAAAACAATAATTATAGCATGTAAAATGGATCAAACATACCCAAAGCCCCATATTTTCCCTTAAGCATGTTTAAGCAAAACTAATGATATGATTAACAAAACTTAACCAAATCAAACCAAATTTATAACAGAGGTCTAAAACATTATTTTCGAATTTATAAATATTTTTCCAGAATTTATTAGTGTATAAATTCGCTAATCTTCACTGATTACCCTTAATTAACCATAATTAGTAAGGAACTATGCAAATCACTCACCTTAGCCACAAATAAAACCCCAAAACTGAAATGAATATCTATTTGGCGTTGTTCCCAATGCAACACTGCAGCTCTAACCTTGCTTTGGTGCTATTTCCCTTAATTTGATGTAGTTTAAGCCAAAACTTGATTAAGAAGTGATTAGGGGTGTTTTTAGATGATGGAGGTCATTGTTAGGTTGAAAGGAGAGTTTGTGGCGGCTGGAAAATGAGTGAAAACCCGAAATCCTAACCCTAGCAGCCCTCAAATACCTCTAATCCCGAAATCCCCCATTGGACCTAGCTGTTAATCACCCGGTTAAGCCCAATTAAGCTATTTTTCACTATCTGAAATTTGTTTCAGCCATATCTCCCAAACGGTGAGTCAGTTTGGCTAATGTGACCACTCTACGGAATTGTAAACCATCAAACGAGTCTAATGGAAGTGGTTTCAGGTCAAAATTCCTTTCCAGTCAAAAGTTATGGCCAAAACAGTATCAGCCAGGGGCAAAATGGTCACTTAAAAATCAGGAAAAATCACGAACATGAGAAATGACCCCAATAGTCGTCTCCCAAAGTTACATGACCATATGACTTCATATGTGAAAGAAATAAATATTCTACAACCTTGCGATGCATAGAATGCGGGTCGTTACACTCTCCCCCCTTAAGAAATTTCATCCCCGAAATTCCTTAACCCAAAACATATAAAGGATCCCGCATGCCTACCAACCATATACAACAATCAATCATGCAAAACAAGCAAAACAAGCCTATCCTAGCATGCGGAAAGACTAAATCGAAATTGAAATCTTACCAGGCGAAGAGTTCTGGATACGTCTTCCTAATGCTCTCCTCTGTCTCCCAAGTACAGTCATTCTCATTCTCGCCCCACTGAACTTTGACTAATTTCACTACCTTCCTTCGAAGCTGCTTCGTATCGTTCCCAACAATATGCATAGGCTTGCGGTTCCCAACCGCCTCGGGTTCAACTTCAACATCATCCAACTGATCAGGTGAAATAGTCACATCTGGGTCGTGTACGAATTTCCTTAACTAGGAAACATGAAATACGTTGTGAACTCCTGCCATCTTCTCTGGTAATTCAACTTTATATGCCAAATTCCTAATTTGCTCAAGAACGGGGAATAGACCAACAAATCTTGGTGCTAATTTGCCTCTCCTGCCAAATCGTATCATGCTCTTCAATGGAGAAATCTTGACAAACACCAAGTCACCAATGGAGAATTTTAATTCTCTTCTCCTCTTATCAGCATAACTCTTCTGCCTATCTTGGGCAGCCTTCATTCGTTGTTGAATGATCTTGATCTTGTCTGAAGTTTCTCTTATGACATCTGGTCCAAGCACTAACTTCTCACCAGTTTCTAACCAACATGATGGTGAGTTGCACGGTCTTCCGTACAAAGCTTCAAACGGAGCCATACCGATACTGGATTGATAACTATTATTATATGCAAACTCTACTAGATGCAAATGGTCATCCCATGACCCACTAAAATCCAATACACAGGCTCTCAAGAGATCCTCTAACACTCGATTCACCCTCTCTGTCTGCCCGTCGGTTTGAGGTTGATATGCGGTATTGAGATGTAGTTCTGATCCTAACGCCTCTTATAAACTCTTCCAAAATCCACTAGTGAACAACGGATCTCGGTCACTCACAATGCCCTTGGGTATTCCATGAAATCTCACTACCCACTTTACATATAGTTCAACTAGCTTAGATGCCATCCTGTTTGACTTGACGGGTATAAATCTTGCACTCTTAGTCAATCGGTCCACAATTACCCAAATGCTATCATGGCCCGATCTAGTCCTTGGTAACCCATCAATGAAATCCATTGACACTTGTTCCCATTTCCATTCTGGAATTTCTAATGGTTGTAGCAAACCACTAGGTTTATTTTGCTCAGCTTTAACTAGCTGGAAATTCAGGCATTTTGATATAAACTTCCCAATGTCTCTTTTCATCCCTTCCCAGTAGTAGGTCTGCTTCATGTCTCGGTACATCCTGTTACCACCGGGATGTATAGTCAGTTTTGAGTGATGACATTCTCTAAGCACTTCATCTCTCAATCCATTGACATTGGGTACAACAAGCCTTCCATTCTTCCTAAGCCATCCATCTCGATCAAGCCCATACTTGTTCATCTCTCCGTCGATTCCCATCTCTAACTTTGAGATGATTTCCAATAGGTTAGGATTGTCCCTCTGACTGGAACCAATCCGCTCAATCAAAGTGGGTCTGATCGTCAAACTTGCTAACATTTCTGGATCCAATTCGCACTTTGGTCTGAAATCATACCCAGCGATGTACTCCGGTTGCTTCCATTCAAGAAACATAGCCCCTAAACTGGTATGTCTTCTACTCAATGCATCCGCCACCGCATTGCCCTTTCCTGGTGTATATGCGATGTCGAAATCATAGGAAGCTAAGAACTCTAACCATCTTTGCTGTCGGAGATTTAGATCCTTATGAGAGAAGAGATACTTTAATGATTTATGATCGGTAAACAACTCGAATCTTTCTCCCAAGAGATAATGTCTCCACATTTTCAATGCAAACACGATCGCTGCCAATTCCAAATCATGGGTAGGGTATCTTTTCTCGTGCGGTTTCAGTTGCCGACTTGCATAAGCTACAACCCTACCTCCTTGCATCAATACAACACCTAGCCCTTTGCCACATGCATCAGTATATACTGTCATCTCTTCATTCCCCTTTGGAATGACTAACACTGGTGCACATGTCAACTTTTCCTTTAGACTCTTGAATGCATTCTCGCACTTTTCGTCCCAGACGAAAGCTTGATTCTTCTTGGTCAACTGAGTCAATGGTGCTGCTATCTTGGAGGAATCTTGGATAAACTTACGATAATATCCAGCTAATCCCAAGAAACTTCTTATATCCGTTGCATTCTTGGGCATAGGCCAATCTTGTACTGTGGCCACCTTCGCAGGATCCACGACAATACCATTTTCTGAAACAATATGGCCCAAGAATCTCACTTCCCTCCTCCAGAAGTGACACTTAGAAAACTTTGCTTTCAACTGGTGTTTTCTCAACACCTCCATCACTATTCTTAAATGTTCCTTGTGTTCTTCCTCTGTCCTCGAGTAGACCAAAATATCATCCATGAACACAAGGACAAACTTATTTAACTGATCTATGAATACCCTATTCATAAGATCCACGAAGTATGCTGGGGCATTGGTCAGCCCGAATGGCATGACCAACCACTCATAAAATCCAGACGGCGTCAGAAATGTCGTTTTAGCTGTACTCTCAGCTTCCACTCTAAGCTGATGAAAACCTGTCGCGAGATCCAACTGAGAAAATACTCTCGCGCCACTCAACTGATCAAACAAATCATCTATCCGCAGTAGAGGGTACTTATTCTTCCTCGCCACTTTATTCAACTCGCGGTAGTCTACACACAAACGAAGGGAGCCCTCCGCCTTGGTAGCAAACACAACTGGTGCTCCCAATTCAGAAACACTCCTTCTGATAAATCCCTTCTTCAAATGATCACTGACTTGCACCCCGAGCTCTCGCTGCTCCCTTGGTGCCATACGACGAAGTGGCATCATTATAGGTCTGGCATCTTTCACTAAATCAATACGGAACTCAATCTCTTGGTGTGGTAGAAGCGCGGTCACTTCTTCGAAGACATCCGGATACTGGCCAACCACGGGCAAACCTGACAACTCACCTTGCGGGATGTCGAGGGAATTTAGAAAACTAGCCATTAGCCCATCACTAGGTAGACCACCAAACACTACCCTTTGTCCATCATCCGCTCTAGCTGTCACCAAAAAGCCCTCACAGTCTACCACCACCCCGTATCTTTAGAGCCAATTGACTCCCAAAATAATGCCAAACCCAATAAAGCCCAAAACAAAGCAATCACAAACAAACATGCATCCATGACTCGATAAGACCACATTACGACAAATCGTGCTAAGGCTAGTCGAACCACCAATCGGGTTCGTCACTACTAAAGGTCTATCGACAATCTCGGGCTCCAATCCCAGCCTATCTACCAGGTCATTAGATATGAAAGAACTGGAAGCCCCGGTATCAAACAAAACTCTAACAAGAACATCATAAACAGAAAGCATACCTTGAATAACGACATTCTTTCCCTTCTCTGCCGCAGTTGGGGCATTCGACGAAGAAGGAATAACATTAAGGGCGTATGCTTTCACCATCAGCTTTTCTTTAGGGGGTTGCGGACACTTGTCCTTATGATGTCCCACTTGGCCACAGTTGAAGCACTTCCTATCCGCTGGCTTGGCCCGACAATTACTAGCACAATGGCCCTTCTTACCACAGCAGAAGCACTCAACATCCTTCTTATTCTTTTTCTTCTGGCCATCCTTAGTCTGATCCTGCTTTCTCTTATTCTGAGAACCATTCCTGCCTCCACCGCTTGCTTGCGGCTTTGGCTCCTCTGCAGATGCAACCTCAGTCTTCGACTTAGGGTAAAGACTCTTCGACCTCAATGCTTTCCCCACAATCGATTCAAACGTCTCATCGATGTGGTTAATAAGCTTTTCCCCCAAGTACTGATCCAAACCTGTTATAAACTTCTCGTTCTTCTTCTCGGCAGTATCTATTAGGGATAACCCATACTTCGATAAAGTATCGAATTCTGCAATGTACTCCGAGACAGCTCTGCCATTCTGCTTGAGCTCCAAAAATTTCCTAAACAATACTGACTTCTGAGCAGCTGGAATGAACTTATCGCTAAAGCGAGCCTTAAACTAATCCCAAGTAATCTGATCCTCGGGGGTAGCTGCCTTTATAGCATTCCACTAATTCATAGCCCGCCCTTGCAGCTGACGGGATGCTAGCCTTCTCTTCATCGCATCCTCGATGCCCAAGTCTTCGAAGATATGCTCACAGCTATCCAACCAATCCTGAACATCCATAGCCGACTCCGTTCCGTGGAATGGCTTCCCGCCAAGACTAGTATAATATTTGTTGAGCTTGACGAAATCGGCCCTAGGCGTCTGCACTATTGGACCACCACAATTACCACCATTGGGAGCTGCCCTCTGCACATCCCTAAGCATCTCTCTCATGAGGTCAGTAAACATCGTCCTCATGTCAGCAGCATTCCCATTATTGGCTCCTCTACCGGTACCCTATGCGTATCGGCTCATCGCTTAATCTGCACAGAGAAAACGATTAACCATCTCCATAGTGGTGCTAGTGTAGTGCGACTTCATCCTTAGCTATACTAATAATATAATATATATAGCTTTGAAAACCAAAATAATCACAAATACGCGCTCTCATATACGTATACTATCTCTCCCTGATGACTTCCCTAGTTTAACTACGCAACCTCGCTCTGATACCCCCGCCCCGCACCAGCCTGCATTTCCTCCGAAGGTGCGCTGTACACATGCCTGACTAGCACGGAACGGTCGCCAAAGAAAGGAAAGAAGAGAATGAACTAACAAGGAACCTGTAGAATGTCTCACAACGCATGGAACAAAATATAATAATAACATAATCTTGACATAAAACAGGCGAGACAGTGCATAAGCTGAAAACTAAACCAACATAACAGCGGAAATCCAAATACAACTTATTACAATTTTCCAAATTACTGTCTCTAAAGCAAAAGAAAGCTAAAGTAGAAGATGCACTACTAATGCCCAAGCAGTGATCTTCAAAAACAAAGGGAGAATACTATATGTATCATACGTGAAAGCCTCCTGCTCGTCTCCGGATCAGCTACTCGTGCATACCCGGCTAACCTGTCTCTAATCTGCTCGTGAGAGCACCCAGAGTAATAATAAGAGACATAAAACTCTGGGTCAGACAAAAAGTCTGGTATGAGAGATAAGTAGCTAAACAGAACAATAACAGGTATACTAAACCATACCTGAACCTGCAACCAAAGAGTTAGCACTACATACCGTACAATACTCTAAGGTGCCATAACAAATGGTGTAAAGAATACGGGGGTGGGGGTGCACGTGTCGTAATGATGGGAAACAAATCAAACATAGCAACCATCCTCACATCTCTCACTCAGTGCGTAAAGCATACGATGTCCACCACTGTCAATCACTAGACCCATCAAAGTAGTGACGGAGTTCGACTTGTACAACTACTGCTACTACCAAGCTTACCACATGGAGTCATGACCAAATCTTTACAAATGACCCCACTTCATTGGTCTATAGCTCTTTAGTCGTACCTAGGCCACTGTGGCCCTGAATCCGTTCACGTACTCCCTACACATAGTGATTCAAAGTTACAGACATCGACAACCCCTTAGAACACGTCCCGCAGCAAAGCCCAATCATGAAGCTCACTCATTGGTTCCCAACGAGATCCAGAGTCAAAGCTCCTCATTTAGACTTCCTTTGCATCTCGGGTTTTGGTCGAGTTGGAATTGGTCTTCAGAAAAGTCATCGTGTAGCAGTAATAGCACTTGGTTCGGATATGCATAGTGCTCCGGTCCTCCTCAGTTTGGTCCGATCTAGTGTCTCTTAGTATGCTCCTGGGTGCGGCTCGATTCGGTGTTCCCCTTCTAGCTCGGTTCGGTTCGGATGCTCTGAAGTGGTAAGGTTCGGGTGTGCCTCCTCATGTCTCCAGATCCGTTCTCCTTTGGTCTCTCTGACCCGATCCCCTTTAGTCTCTCCGATCCGATCCCCTTTAGTCTCTCCAATCTGATCCTCTTTGGTCTCTCCGATCCGATCCCCTGCCCAACTCCAACTCTAAGCAAATGGCCTTCCTTCTCGCCAAGCCCCTTGTACTGAGTTCCAATCCGAATCAGGACCTCTTGCCCAGTTTCCTATCCGATCCGAGCCCAATGATCCGATCCGATCCAGTTTGAAACCCTGCATATTTCCTACAACTTTCCAGAGACTATTTCATGCCATTCGACGGCGTTTTCGACCAATCTATCACTTCTAAACAATCACAAAGCATACCATACAGTCATAGCATCATGTATAATCATTCACAAACTCCAAAATATTAATCATAGCATGTAAAATGGATCAAACATACCCAAAGCCCCATATTTTCCCTTAAGCATGTTTAAGCAAAACTAATGATATGATTAACAAAACTTAACCAAATCAAACCAAATTTCTAACAGAGGTCTAAAACATTATTTTCGAATTTATAAATATTTTTCCAGAATTTATTAGTGTATAAATTCGCTAATCTTCACTAATTACCCTTAATTAACCGTAATTAGTGAGGAACTATGCAAATCACTCACCTTAGCCACAAATAAAACCCCAAAACTGAAATGAATCTCTATTTGGCGCTGTTCCCAATGCAACACAGCAGCTCTAACCTTGCTTTGGTGCTATTTCCGCCTTAATTTGATGTAGTTTAAGCCAAAACTTGATTAAGAAGTGATTAGGGGTGTTTTTAGATGATGGAGGCCATTGTTAGGTTGAAGAGAGAGTTTGTGGCGGTTGGAAAATGAGTGAAAAACCGAAATCCTAACCTTAGCAGCCATCAAATACCTCTAATCCCGAAATCCCCCATTGGGCCTAGCTGTTAATCACCCGGTTAAGCCCAATTAAGCTATTTTTCACTATCTGAAACTTGTTTCAGCCATATCTCCCAAACGGTGAGTCCGTTTGGCTAATGTGACCACTCTACGGAATTGTAAACCATCAAACGAGTCTAATGGAAGTGGTTTCAGGTCAAAATTCCTTTTTAGTAAAAAGTTATGGCTAAAACGGTATCAGTCAGGGGCAAAATGGTCATTTAAAAATCGGGAAAAATCATGAATATGGGAAATGACCCCAGTAGTCGTCTCCCAAAGTTACATGACCATACGACTTCGTATGTGAAAGAAATAAATATTCTACGACCCTGCGATGCGTAGAATGCGGGTCGTTACAGCGCACGTCATACACAAACCAAATTACATCAATTCTTATTCATCCCCAAACCAAATTCAAACAAATATTCCAATCAACCAAACAATCAAACAAGTCGTCCATGGTTTGTGGACGACGGGGGGCAGTTCATATATGCAGTTAAAAATAAATAACTGTATAAAAAATTTCAGTGAGGAGTTCTCACCCATAAGCTAAACCAAACGCCGCGACTCTTCATGTATAGAAAATCTTCGCCGTGCTCGTTTTTGTCAATGTTCGCACTTGAATTCGCCTCTTTGGTTCTAGAAGTTGCATACGGCCTCTAATCTTCGCCAAACTTTGTCACTAGCCTAAATGCGCCATTCCGGACAACTTTTGCCTAGGGGACTTTCTTCCAAAAATGCGCCAATTTGCCGGAAATCGCGAAAAACAGCAGCAGGTCTGCTGACTTTGGACGCGTTTTCCGGATAGCTCCGAACTCCAAAACACGACTTCCATATGTCCAAATCGAAGAGAAAATCGTGCTATACAATTTTGGTCTGTGGAGTTTTGGCTAAAAATGCATGGTTTGGGAGTTATTGAAGAAACAAGGCTAGGGTGTTATTTGCAAAACGGGAAATTAGTGAAAAAGGGGATTTTGGCGATAGGGGCCCACAGCTAGAGTTGGGTGGCTGGAGGAGGCGGTTGGACCTGATTGACGTGGGGAGGTGGCTAAGGTGCGGCGGTGTGGTCCATGGAGGCGGGTGGTGGTGGTTTTGGTTCAAGGGTTTTGCAAAACAAAGAGGGAAAGAGGAGGAGAGGGAGGAGAGGAGGAAGAGGAAGAGGAGGAGAGGAGGAGGAGGTGGTGATGGTGGCCGACCGCCAACGGAGGGGGAAGGGAGAGGTGCTGCTGTCATCAGTTTGGGAGAGAGGCCATTTTTGCTTGAAGAAAGGAGGAAGGCGAAAGTGAGAAACAATGAAGAGAAAAAAGACGTAAAAGTGATTATATGCTAGTTTCTCGCGTATCGTCCGAATATGAACGATCTCCGTTTGCTGCGGATTTCAAACACGATATAGTAGACGCGAAGATGAGTCCAACGAGACAAGTTTCGTCGAATTCCGAGTTCGTTTGATCATCCGTTAAAATTCACAAAATCTCAAATATTGTTCAAAAATGCGATTTTAGTGCACATTTTCTTCTTGCACGCTCACACGCTAACTCCAAAAATCATTCCCTTTTGGATTTAACCATTATTAGACGATACGAATCCAGAAAAAAACAGAATCGAATTCTGAGATCGTATCAATAATGTTCCTTTGTAAAATGACTGCTTATTTTACCCTGAGCTGTTTTAGCTCGCACGACCACATACTAACTCCGTTCGATGGGCACTTTGGAACTCAACAATGATTTGTCATTATGAATCCAGAAAAATTTATCTTGTCGAATTCTGAGCTCATATGCAAAATTTCACTTTTTAAGGGCTATGTGTTGATAACCGAAAACCCCATCCAATTGTCACTATTCCGGATCTCGTAATATATCGAAGCTTATACTTTTCGGAGTCGCAAATGACATTTTGAACTCAATGGAAGTGGTTTCGAGTCCAAATTCTTTCGTATGCAAAATGTGACTTTTTTGGGCTATATTTCTGTAGCGACTATTCTAAATTTTCAACTGGGCATAACTTTTGATTCCCGCTATGAAATTTGGATTTTTCAGATTCGTTGGAAAGATATTTTCAATTAGATTCTAATATTTTTGGTTTCACTAAAATCTGGTTTATTTTGAATCCTGTACATTCATTTGAAATTTAAAATTGAATTTTCAAACTTCCGCGCCATTTCAGGCTCGTTATGTAATTAAAATAAATTTATACGTTCTAATTCTATTCAAAATAAATTTCTAGTCGTTATTATTTAAAATATATCATTTTAAATATTCAAAATTCATTAAAATTGCCAAAATAGAAAATTTAAATTGGTTCTGATTTTTCGGTTTGTTAAAATCTCCCTCACTTAAAATCTTTTTGTCCTCGAAAAGGAACGTAGCTGAAAGTTGTTTAACCAACCAACTCAACTTTCATTCTGGCTTCCATTCTTCAACTTTTCAGTTTCTAAGAATTTTCAAATTTCTAAAAAATTTGGCTAACACCCTAAATTTTCGAAAAATTTCTCCATAACCTCCTTTATACGGAAAGGGGTTTGGAAATTTATTGGGCCGTATTAGGCACCAAATAAATCCTAAAAAGCATACACGTATTTATAGTGATATATTCCGGTGTCCACAGGTGAGTGTGTTTAGATCATAACTCCAGAGAATAAATTCTCGTCACCCTATAAATAGTTTTTGTGTGTTAATGACCAGAGAGACGTGATTATTGTCAACTCCAGACCCGTGTGGGTTTTTTTATTAATTTGGCAGTTTTATTGTTATAGTGTATAGTCCATATCAGTCTTCGATTCAACCTGAAATACAATCATCACCATACAAACCTCTCGCTTTTATGGTAAATCTTCAACCTCGTCACATAAGCTCCAAATGCTTATGTTGTATATGATAGAGTATGCTATCTTCACACAGTATGCCATGTAGTGTATTTCGAAATTAACTGTTACTATCATATGGCAATGTTTATAATCTCACACAGAACAACCAGCACTCCTCATCCAATGGCATTCACAGGAGTTTATATAATAATAAAATTGCGCAACCAACTCTTTAAGGCTTACCTATTTGTCGGGCACGCAAATAAATTCTTTACTCAACAACAAATCCATTTACCTGTTCAATGTATATGCATGCATAGATAGGAAACTCTAACAAAATTTCAATCCATCTCAATATTTGATACAATTTGGCTTAATGGTTCAAAATTTTAATTAATCAAACCAATAATCAAACAACACAACTAGCAATCAATTAGTTGATCAACGTTTTAAATTTATAGCTTTGATATACGTAGAGAAAATCATGTTTCTGATGTCAAATCACAACAATAAACCTATCTAAATTTTGGTTCTCACACCAGTCAATTGGAAATATATAGATCCCACTTTCGAAACTTGAAAACAAACTACTGATGCTGTACGTCATCAGTAGAATCATCCCCGGGCGACTAGAGTGTGATTCTATATCTATCTAGTATATTAAAACTTCGAATATATGTTCATGACGCGTATATGCAAAATCTTTACATACTCGATTGTCCAAATCAATACAAATAAAATATTCAAATACGTATAAAATGGTTTAAATTTTCAAATTTCATTTTTATTTTAAAAATCACACCCTTCACACTAGTTCTAGGACGCTACTGATCCCTTCCCTAACAAGTCATTCTTATTAGATATTACTAATCCAATCTCTGATGAATTCTTTCATTTAGTTCTAATGTGCCTTGTTCTCGAGCTCTGTAAACCAAATCTCTGATACCAAAATGAAACGACCCAAACTTCCTCATGAAGGAAAGCCTGGATTGCTTTGAGAATACGACAAATTGGAAACTAACAGAAGAACATTCCATTGCTTATTACAACAATTTACATCAGAGTACAAGAATATACAGAGTATGAACGAATAATATACACTCGATAAATATCAGAGATTTACAAATTACAATGCAGCGGAAAATTAATACAAAACACAACTGAAAGGAATATATGGATACAGGGATTTCCGAATATCATTCCAGCTATAAACTAGGATTCTATGAATATAAATTTGCAAAACCAAAATTACTAGCTGCCCGTGTGGAAAATAGGGGCACCCAGAGTTTAGGTTAAAACAATAAACTCCAAGTCAGTCATGTGATTGGTGTGAGAACTAAAACAGTTATTTAAAAATTCACTTTAAAATCAGATATATCAAGGGACCATGCCGTATAACACGGAACGGGTTTCCTCCCAAGAATACCAGTGCATATAACATAACAGCACAATGCTTTTTGGAAAAAATGAAGCTATTATAAGACCCAGGTCCTATCACACAATGCAACGCAAGCCGGAGGATAGGATTTTCCCTTATAATAGCCAAACATGCTTGGTATGTTAAAACAAATCATTTGATACTATTATAAGTGCATAGTATATAAAACAACTTCAAATATAAATGTATCAATCCTAGACGGCATGGGTATCATATATCATGTTGCCAATACTAGGCTCTACAATCAAAACCGCAATGTCACATATTGGAAGTTGGATTTTCGTCTGTAAACCAAGGAAAGGGATCGTCCTTATCGCTTCGAGACAATTTAGCCCATGTCTCAGGGTCAGAACGCATCAATCCTTGGAGTGATAGGGCCGATACGCACGGAGTGGATTAAAATGCCTGAACATTGCGCTTCCCCGCCCTATGGGGCATAAATCAGTTTTGTATCCATTAGCTCCGCCGAGACCGAAATAACCGAGGTGCCTCGCTGTCCATCATCCACATAAGTAAAACGTCAGGGCTTGCAAATCGCTGACACCACTCCTAGCTAGAAGGAAACGCATGCCCTCCCTGAGGTCCTTTCCCTTTTCTGGTTCACACCGAGGTGTGAGGCTCGCGAATTAACGCAACACAAAGCAATGCTATATTAAAGCCGTTCTTTGATCATCAACCACAAGACTCTTCTTTTCAATAGAAGCCTTGATCATCTGCATCTCAGTATGCCACACAGGCAATTCACGCTATGCAATCGATGTCTATCAATCACACAGAATGAAATCCGATGTCAAACACACATCCATTTACAAGTTCGTTCTAGGTCTGAACGAAACTGAAGGCACCTTATTCCTCGTCCCGTATGTCCAATACAGGAGAGAGGCCCTTGCATATCCGGTCGATCTCCAAGTACGTTTGGAACGATCACCACTTATTACCTCATCATGGGTGTACAGCCCAATCAAGATATTAGTAATCATTCAAACGATGTGAAGACCTCCGGTCTTCAACCACCGTATTCATCCTCGACATATCGTCGAATGAGTTATTCAGAATGGGATAAACCCGGTCTTTCTGAATAACTCGCGTATATAATAAAAAGTGCTATAAAAACACAACATACGCCTCATTCCAATCCAGAATATTCTTTTATTAAAATATTCTTACACTTTGGGAAAGGTTCCCATTAATTTTATCAAAGATAAATTTTTTAAATTTATTCTTTAATCTTCCTTTGGATATCATTTCAAACCATATTGTGGTTTATCCAAACTAGTCCGGATTAGCGAACCTTACTGAAGTAATCATTTGTTTAATTTCCCAATCCCAACCTATTCATCCCATGAAGCAAAACTGGTAATATTTCATATCTAACACCACGGTGTTATCGTTAAATTCAATTACCATTTCACGTTCAAATCTAATTAAAGATTTAACTATCCCCTGGAGCAAAGCCGGTGGTACTCCATTCTCGATCATTTCTCGAATTTGATAATTTTAGTTATCAAATTTACCTTTGAATCTATTTAAAGATTCATTAAAACTCTAATTCAGTTTTAATTTCCAAAAATCATTACTTAATGATTATTCAAAGTTAAGAAATAAATCTTATCTTTAACTGGGTTAAGAAATAATGTCCTTTAAAACACAGCTCACGGTAAACACAAAATCACATTCCATTAACCATGGAATTTTCATGGAAAACAAATCGATGTATATAATCGATATAAACTTCCATATCCATCCGATAATATAAATGGAATAACGGCAAAGCCTTTTTAAATTCCATATATATTAACAGTCTTCCTCCACAGAAATTTACGTCGATTATTTTCAAATCGGATTCCATTCCAATATAATATGTTAAATTGGAAAACTTTACTTTGGAAAATCTCCTTTGAATCTTAACAAAAGATTTATAAATTCCAAATCATATTTCACTGTAAATCGGGTTAAAGAACGAATGTCGCTAAAGAACACAGTTCACGATAAACCCAATTCACATTCCATTTTATTCCAATTATTAAATATAATTGGAAACTCTAACAATCTTAATTAAAAGATTTATTCTCTTCACATGGGGTTCAAGAACAGTGTTACTGAAGACACTGTTCACGACAAACCCAAAATCCCATTTGATATTAAATACAAGACTCTGAATAGAAAATATATCGGCTTATATTCAATATCAAATTCTGAACTCAACAAACATCGTATTGGAATAATGATATATATCTTCCAAATTCCTCCATAATGCCTGTATAATCATGGAATCCAATATCGAAATATTCCAAAGATAATTTTGATTCAAATCCATTCCAATTCATATATTGGAAATTCTGGTTATTTTTAAAACCATTTCAAATCCAATTTATTTTATTTAAAAGTTATTGGATTTCATATCTAGTTAATAACTAGTTCATTTTGATAAAAATCTATTTTATCTTTTCAAATATGGAATTTTTCATCCCAATTCTTTCCAAATAATTTCTTATGATTTTACACTAATTATTGATATTTTTAATAATTTTATCAAGGCCCGTACAGTCGATTTCCATAAACGATCATCGAACTGTACTTACAACGACCTTTTCCTAATTTTATTTGGACATAATTCCAAATCCAACCGTTAGATTTCAAATCTCTAATATTCGTTAGAAAGCTCTTTTCAATACGAACCCAACGTTCCGGTTTTAGGAGAATCCGACGGTCGGATCTCCTATAATGTTCATTCGAAGTCAATGGTCGAAAATTCGCGAACTGCCGCAATACAGCGCGTTCTATTCCGGCCGTTATATATATATATTATATGTATTTCGTCGATTTCCATTTAAAACGTATTTTATAAGTCATTTTATATTCGTTTTCAAAACGATTTCAACTTCATATTCAATTTTAAATCAAAATTGAATATTCCATATCATCGATATATAAATGATAGTATTTTCAAAACATTAGATTTTGAAATTACTTCCTTTTCACTATTCATTATAAAAATGAATAAAATCGATAAAAATATCGTTCACATTGAAATGGCGTTAATCTAATCAACACGGCTTTATATATTTTTAGACATATTCATGTCAATCCCAAATCGGACATCAAAATCAGATTTTGATCTTTTACTGAATATCATTTTAAAATATTCATTATTTTAAAATATTCGTTATTTTAAAACATTTATTCTTTTTGAACTGAAATCAGACACGGTCAATTACCATATAATTTTATTTATATGGATTTCATACAACACATGTACACAACAACAATCAAACACAGTCAACCATCATCCAGAGTGCATTCTACACTGCATAAGTATTAAATATAAATATTCAACGCTTACACAGCTTGTCAACCAATCGATTGACATACAACTAAATATTGGGATTAGTGTATGTCCAATATCATCACAATACCCGTGTGGGGTTTCAATCAACAAATAATGAATTTTATTTGTGCACTTGGGTCATGTGTAAAATAAATCGTCCCAATCCATATCAGTAAAATGGGTGTTCATAAACAAATCGTATGATTTGTAAATGAATATTTATTTTATTCATATCAAAGTTAAAAATTATATTTTTAACGATAATTTTTTTTATTCAACATATCAATATTCTATTCAGTTCATTTATACAATAAAAATGATATTTTTATTGTTCTAACATATTTTAGAAAATTTTGGCGGCATAACAGCGTGATACTAGAACCGAGATAAGATCTAGCCTTACCCCTCGCCTCATGATGGCGCACGTCATACACAAACCAAATTACATCAATTCATTATTTATCCCCAAACCAAATTCAAACAAATTTTCCAATCAACCAAACAATCAAACAAGTCGTCCATGGTTCGTGGACTATAGGGAGCAGTTCATATATGCAGTTAAAAGTAAATAATTGTATAAAAAAATTCAGTGAGGAGTTCTCACCCATAAGCTAAACCAAACGCCGCGACTCTTCATATGTATAAAATCTTTGCCGTGCTCGCTTTTATCGTTGTCCGCACTTGAATTCTCCTCTTTGGCTCTAGAAGTTGCATACGGCCTCCAATCCTCACCAAACTTTGTCACTAGCCTAAACGCGCCATTCCGGACAACTTTTTCCTAGGGGACTTTCTTCCAAAAATGCGCCAATTCGACGGAAATCGCGAAAAATAACAGCAGATCTGCTGATTTCGGACGCGTTTTCCGGATAGCTCCGAACTCCAAAACACGACTTCGATATGTCCAAATCGACGAGAAAATCGTGCTCTACAATTTTGGTCTGGAGTTTTGGCTAGAAATGCATGGTTTGGGAATTATTGAAGAAACAAGGCCAGGGTGTTATTTGCAAAATGGGAAATTAGTGAAAAAGGGGATTTTGGTGATGGGGGCCCACAGCCAGAGTTGGTTGGCTGGAGGAGGCGGCTGGACCTGATGACGTGGGGAGGTGGATGCGGCGGCGGAGGTCCATGGAGGCGGGTGGTGGTGGTTTTGGTTCAAGGGTTTTGCAAAACAAAGAGGAAAAGAGGAGGAGAGGGAGGAGAGGCGGAACAGGAAGAGGAGGAGAGGAGGAGGTGGTGGTGAGGGTGGCCGACGGCCAGCGGAGGGGGAAGGGAGGGGTGCGGCTGTCACCAGTTTGGGAGAGAGGCCATTTTTGTTTGAAGAAAGGAGGAAGTGAGAAACAATGAAGAGAAAAAATAAGTAAAAGTGATTGTATGCTAGTTTCTCGCGTATCATCCGAATACGAACGATCTACGTTTGCTGCGGATTTCTGACATGACATAGTTGAAGCGAAGATGAGTCCTACGAGACAAGTTTCGTTGAATTCCGAGTTCGTTTGACCATCCGTTAAAATTCACAAAGATCTCAGATATTGTTCAAAAATGCGATTTTAGCGCACATTTTCTTCTTGCACGCTCACACGCTAACTCCAAAAATCATGCCCTTTTGGATTTAAGCATTATTAGACAATACGAATCCAAAAAAAAAAAAACAGAATCGAATTCTGAGATCGTATCAATAATGTTTCTTTGCAAAATGACTGCCTGTTTTACCCTGAGCTGTTTTAGCTCGCAGGCCACATACTAACTTCGTTCGACGGGCACTTTGGAACTCAACAATGATTTTTCATTATGAATCCAGAAAAATTTATCTTGTCGAATTCTGAGCTCATATGCAAAATTTCACTTTTTAAGGGCTATGTGTTGATAACCGAAAACCCCATCCAATTGTCACTATTCCGGATCTGGAATATATCAAAGCTTATACCTTTCAGAGTCGCAAACGACATTTTGAACTCAATGGAAGTGGTTTCGAGTCCAAATTCTTTCGTATGCAAAATGTGACTTTTTTGGGCTATATTTCTGTAGCGACTATTCTAAATTTTCAACTGGGCATAACTTTTGATTCCCGCTATGAAATTTGGATTTTTCAGATTCGTTGGAAAGATATTTTCAAATAGATTCTAATATTTTTGGTTTCACTAAAATCCGGTTTATTTTGAATCCTGTACATTCATTTGAAATTTAAAATCGAATTTTCAAACTACCGCGCCATTTCAGGCTCGTTATATAATTAAAATAAATTTATACATTCTAATTCTATTCAAAATGAATTTCTAGTCGTTATTATTCAAAATATATCATTTTAACTATTCAAAATTCATTAAAATTGCCAAAACAAAAATTTTAAATTCGTTCTGATTTTCTGTGTTGTTGCAAAAAATGTCGTGAGTTCTTGTAGCGGCTGCGAGAGGTTTCAGAGATCGCGAAACGAAGATGGAGCTATCAAGTTTGATAAAGTTGGTGTGGGGTGATCACATTTTCGAAAAGATGAAGTTTGGAAGTGGTCTCGGTTGATTTTGTGGAGAGTTGGGTAAGAACGTGGCATGAAAACAGTATGGTAATGGCCATAGTAAGGAGATTCAGCGCGCGTTGGTTTAGAGGAGGAGTTGTGTATAACAGGTGGGTGCAGAAGGGTTTTTGGGCCGGTGGTGAATGGGTATGGCCCATTTAATAATAAATTAAGTTAACTTTATTCAATTAGTATAACATCTTGTAAATTATATAACTTTATCATACGATATTAGAATGTAACAACCCGTAATTTTGGAACCAATTTAAAATTTTATTTTTAATTGCTTTAATGGATTTTTTGAATTTAAAATGATTAATTTTGAGAATTAACGATTTAAATTTCATTTAAATCGAAGTTAGAACATATAAATTTAAAATTTAATTAAAACGAACTCGAAATGGCATGATAGTTTGAAAATTCGATTTATAATTTAAAATGAATATACAGTATTCAAAATAAATCGAATTTCAGTAAAAAAAAGAAACATTGGACTATTTTGAGCTGTAATTTTGTACGAATGTAAGAAATTGAGATTTCACTTTATAAATTGTAAGTTATGTCAAGTTTAAAATTTAAAATAGTCGTTGTAGAATTTACATATATTAATATAATATAGCCCTTAAAAATAGCCATTTTGCAGATGACCTCCATTTTCAATGCAACCACTTTTTTTGGATCTGAAACGTCAAATTATAGTCAAGTTTAAAATTTCATAATTTTTTGAGTTAATACGTGAGCACAGTAAATTTAAACGCGTTTTCGATTTTAGTTTGAATTTAATAAGCCAGTTAAAAGATCATTTTTCAAACCGTCTCTAAATTCGACGAAACTAATTTTCTTAGGACTGTATCTTCAAAACATTGTTAGATTTCAATATTGTAATTTTTGGAGTTAGTATGTTGCCCCGGTAAATTAAAATGTACATTAAATTCAATATCGGACGTTATATCAATTTATATTTTAATTTTGATAAAAACTGATCAGAACAGTCAAATTGGCTTACGAAGCATATCTCATTGTGTCTAGAATAGGAGTAATTAACTGGGGATGACAGTCGTTGGGTTTGATTTGGAATTCGAACAATAAACAAGTTATTTCCGAATTTAATAATAAAAGGGTATGTATTCAAAATACATGGTCAAAACCTTTACTCTCTATACGCGGTCAACCATCATATTCCTCCTCCTTTAGAAATCGATGGCAGAAATCTTGCCAACTTTCTCCCCTAAATTCAATCAATCCACTGACTATCCTTAAGAATTCATAACTAGAAAATTATAGAGCTCTTTGAGATGTACCAATTGAACAGTTAAGATGACATTTAATTGAGTAAATCATGGGGAGTCACCCCTCAATGTCAAGCCATTCAAGGCAGTTTTCTGGGCTCGGGAGGAAATCGAGTTCGACGCCTTGGTAGGCGTTAGGTGGCTTGTGTGGAGGGCTAAAAGGTGGTGACAGGTGATCGGCTCCTGGTGCCTCGAAGAATGTGCAGTTTTGAACCCTAGAAGATTGATGAATGGGTTTTGGCGGTTCATCCTTGCCTGGAACGAAATATAGAGAAGAGCGATACGTATTTTCTTGTGTAGGTGATTAGGAAAATAATTTAATTAAATATTTAATTATCTTAATTATACGATTAAAGTTTGTAACTCTGTAACTTTAGAATCGTGCGATTTCATATCCGTTGGAATCGTGATAAAAAGATCTACAACATGGAACTGACCAGAACGAAAACAGAAGTTGTTGCAATTTTTGATAAAATTAACCGGTCATTTAATTTTATTAAAACAATCCTCAAATAAAGAATGACAGAGTGGAAACCAAAGTGAGAATTTTCTCACTAAAATATTGTACAGTTATTTATTTTATAACTGAATATATAAATTGCCAGTGTTAATTTTTATTAGTTTTTAATTATCACAAATGTTGTACAGTGCCTGTTAGCTCACTTCACTATTGTTTGAAACCCATGGATGACTTGATTGACTGTATTATGTTTTTTTGTGATATTGAAATATTTAACATGATAAAAATAATGTTAATAAATTTGTGGTAGTTGAAATTTAATTATAAATATGCATTTATAATTTAAATAGTGAAAATTGGCTAATTAGAAAAATAATTCGAATCAAATTAGAATTGGTTAAATTTATTAACCAAGGATTAATTTGAATTCATTGTTGTTGGTTGAAACCCCGCACTGGTCTGGGGACGATAATTAATTTACATCTACCTTGGATTTAATTGTATGTCAACCGATTGATTGACAGACTATGATATGCGTTATTTAATTATTTAATGCTTATACAGTTGTAAATTGCATTCTGGATGTGAATTGACTGTTTAATGGTTGTTTATCACTATTTTTGAATACATGCAATGTATGGAATCCATATAAATAAAATTATATGGTAATTGATTGAGTCTGATTTCATAAATAATGAATATTTTAAAATAATATTCAGTAAAGAATCAAAATATGATCTTGATGTCCGATTTTGGATGGACACGAAAATATTGAAATATTCATAACTGAAATGAATATGAAGTCGAGTTAAGCAGATAAACACTATTTCAGCTCGAACGGATTTTTATATCGATTTTATTTATTTTATAATGAATATCGAAAAGGTTTGATTTCAAAATCTGATATTTCGAAAATATTATCATTACAATATTATAATGATATGGAATATTCAATTTTGATTAAAAATTGAAAATGAAGTTGAAATCGTTTTAAAATGAATTTATAAACGGCTTATAAAATACGTGTTAAATGGAAATCGAATATATATATATATATATATTATATATATTTAAATGGCTTGAATAGAACGCACCGCGCAGCGACCGTTCGTGAATTTCAACCATTGACTTCAAATTGATGTAACGAGAGATCCGACCGTCGGATTCTCTTAAAACCAGAACCGTTGGGTTTGTATCAAAAAGATCTTTCAGAAGAATATCTAAGATTTAAATTTGAATAGTTGGGTTTTAAGATATGTCCAAATTAGTTTTGGATAAGGTCGCTATGGATGTAGTTCGGTGGTCGATATTGGAAACCGACTGTAAAGGACTTATTAAAAATATGAAGAAATTATGTAAAACCATAATAAATGATTTGAAATGATTTTGGATGAAATATTCCATGTTTGTAAAGATAAAATATATTTTTATCAAGATAAGTTGTGTATCAACTTAAGTAAAGAACTGAAAGGAATTGAAATGGTTTTAATATAACCAGAATTTTCCAACGTATGCATTGGAATGGATTTGAATGGAAATAATGTTCTGAATATTTCGGTATTGGATTCCACGATTATATGGGTATTGTTGAGGAATTTGAAAGATACAAATTTCGCTATTCCCAATACGATATCTGTTAGTTTCAGAATTTGATATTGAATATAAGCCAATATGATTTCTATTCAGAGCCTTGTATTTAATATCAAATTGGATTATGGGTTTGTCGTAAATGGTGTCTTAAATAACACTGTTCTTGAACCCAGTTGAGAAAGAAATAAATCTTTTAATTAAGACTAATAAAGTTTTCTAATTATATTTATTAATTGGAATTAAATGGAAGATGATTTTGGGTTCGTTGTGAACGACGTTTTAAATGACATCTGTTATTAAAACCCAATTAACAGTGTAGAAGTTATGATTTGGAATTTATAAATCTTTTAATTAAGATTAATGGAATTTTCCAAAGTAAAGTTTTCCAATTTAATAAAGGAAATTGGAATTGAATGGAATTCGATTTAGTGATAATCGAGATGAAGTTCTATGAAGGAAGAGCATTACTATTTATGGAATTTAAAAGGCTTTGTCGTTATTTCATTTATAGTATTAGTACGATACAAAAATTTATATCGATTATATACTGTTATGATTTCCTTGAAAGTTACATTTGAATGGAAGATGATTTTTGGTTTACCGTGAATTGTGTTTTAAATAAAATTTGTTCTTTAAACCGAGTGAATGCAGGATTAATTTCTAGAATTAATTGCTGGTAATTAAATATACCAAAACATGAGATGTGGTATAAACCAAATATACTTGGTTGTTGATATTGATTGTGATTAATTGATTTTTTGGATTGTGCTCGACCAGTTTATGAGCAAAATATGCTTTTACATTTAGCATTGGGTTGGGTAGAAATATTGATATGCTAACACCATGTGAAACACTTCTCAATTTGACTACAAGGTGTTTAGCGATGTTGTTGAGTTCATTTCAGATTTAATGAATGATTTTGAAATGATATTTTCTTAAGGTAAAAGAAATAGATTCTCGATTTTGGATAGGGGATGTTTTATAAATATGTTTTATAAAATAGAAAGGATTTCGTGGCTTAAACCCGATGTTGTCAAAATGATTTCGAAATGTATTATGTGTTTGACATTTTAGTTCATCACATAACCGATTAGTAGCTATTGACGATATATCTGTTTGGTGGTGGAGAATTTATTCTCTTGCTTAATACCCTTCTTTGAGACGTACAAGCTCAAAGGTTATGTGATTAATAGTGACTGATCATATGTGTGAATTGTTAGTGTAAAGTACTATATTTTGGAAAGTACTTATGATTATTATGTTGTGAAATGATTTTCCCTACTTCGAGATATGAAATGATTTAGTATATGGCTAAAGATTCAGGTAACCAAGATGACTAAAAGTATAGGTGAGATGACGATGTATTTTCCTTGAGGGCGTTGGATGGTGCATCGTCAGTGTAGCCAGCTCCATAGTGGGAGTTGCATATATATATATGTATATGTATATATATATATCAAGTTGGTAAGGTGCGTACCCTTTGCCTTGTCTGAGGGCTGAATACCTCCCGATATTTGGTTGCATATCTTTTTGTATGCATTGTGATGTTTTGGAATTCATATTCCCAAAGATTTTGGTTTGAGAACCCGAAGTGAAATCTACTTTGATATAAAAGCTAGATATGTGTTTCAAATGATTTGAAATAAGAATTCGGGAGTAAAGTCCAAAGAAATAATTTCTGTAAAGTGAACTGGATTCCGAAAAATCTAAGTTTGGGGATTAAGCTTAAATGGGTAGATTGGGGAATTGCATATTGTTTAAAGCATTGTAGATCCATAAGTTTATTATATATGGTAGTTGTGTATACACTGGTATTCGAGGGAGGAAACCCATTCCGTGACATGCGGCGTGGCCCCGCGATTTACCCTATTTAAAGTAAAAGATTAATAACTATTTTGGAGCTCTCACACCAGTCTCATGACTGACTCGGAGTTTATTGTTTTCACCTAAACTCTGGGGGGCCATATTTTCCACGTGGGCAACTAGTAGTTTTGGTTTTGCAAATTTCTTTTTAGCAGGATCCTGGTTTACAGTTGGAGCTATATTTGAAAAGCTTTGTATTCGTGTATTGCATTAAGTTGTGTTTAATGTATTTCCGCTGAGCATTGTATTTATACATTTTAAATTTCTGTATTTTAATCTCTGATAATTTTTAGCTCTATATCATTTATTCATACTCTGATATATTCTTGTACTCTGATGTAAATTATTGTAACAGCAATGAAATGTTCTCATGTCTGTGTTCTGGTGCGTCGTATTCTCAAAACAATCTGGGCTCCTCCGCCTTTTCAGGGATTGGGGAAGTCTGGGTTGTTTCACAGAATCTGACGAAACAGGATCCGTTAGGATCGTATCGAAGAATACTACACCATGGAACTGATTTGGAGCAATTTGGAGCTCGTCTCAATTTATGGTGGAATAAAACGCCTGAATGGACAAATTGACTGTTATTCGTTATTTGATGATTAACTGTGACGATCCCAAAACCCCGTACGACGGTGCTAAGGATAATCATTGGAATATAACACATTAATAGAATGCAGATAATAGCATAAACAGGAAATAGAATAATTTACACAAATATGACAACGGAATCATATATATCACCACATCAGAGAGCACAGTGCAGGATACAACTTAGTGCATAGTAATACATAATCAGTCTACACGCATGAGGCGAAATCATATACATAGAGAGTACATAAACGAAACATCAGTCTACATCGCCTGAGGCGGAATTATATACATATATATAATAATGGCAGAAAAATCAATAGTCAACACTGTGTAGTCAAGCCTCGCCATGATCCAAAAGGTGCACCTCTGCTACGATGCAAAGCCAAAATACGCCAGCTACCTGATACTAGGCTGCCCTTGTGAAAATAAGGGCACCCAAGTTTGCAAGGTGAAACAAACTACGAGTCAATCATGGGACTGGTATGAGAAATCTACTTAACTAATTAAACAACAGCAATAAGGCAAATCAAAGGACCACGCCACTTTCGCGGAACGGGTTTCCTCCAATGATTGCTAGTGCATGAAATAAAGTAAATTATTAAATCATCGCAATGCTTTTTATAAAAATGAAGCCATTATAAGACTCAGGTCCCATCACGCAATGCAACGCAAGTAGGAGGATAGAGTTTTACCTTATAATGGCCAAGAAATGCTTGATACGTTTAAAACAAAAGTGTTTTATATTATTACTAGTGCATATATATTTCAAAAGCAAATTCAATCATAAATATCAATCCTAGGCGGCATAGCTACCATCTAATATGTCGCCATACTAGTAATACAATCACATCCGCAATTTCATATTCGAAATTGGATTCCATCATGAGTTGAGGAAGGGGCAAGCTCCTCTTCGTTCGAGACACTCTAGCAAATGTCCCATGACCACACACAGCAATCCTTGGATCTTCAGGGCCGGTCCTCTCTTACTTTTGAGGATTAGTTATTCCTAAACACACGTTTCTCGGTCCTTACAGACCTATAATCGAGGCGCCTCGCATTCCAACAACCACACAGGTGAAAAGTATATATAAATGTCAGGGCTGGTAAGTCACCGACACCACCGTAGCTAGAAAGAAACGTCGTGTTCTCCCTGCAGTCACTATCCTGTTTTTGACTCATACCAAGGTGTGAGGCTCGTGAATCAACGCTATACACAAAGCTACGCCACATAGGCCATGCTTTGATCATCAACCACAAGACTTTGTTTTGCAACAGAAGCCTTGATCATATGCCACTTAGGCGTGCCACACAGGTAATTCACTCCATGTGACTGATTTCTATCGATATATAACCTCTGAGCTCGTACGTCTCAGAGAAGGGCGTTAAGCAAGAGAATAAATTCTACGCCGCCAAACAGATATATATTTAATAGAGATCAATCATCAAAGAACAAAATCCAATGTCAGACACACAGTCCATTTACAAGTTCATTCTGGGTTTGAACGAAGCCGGAGGCACCATATTCCTCGCATATCCGCACAATCAACAATACGCCCGGACGGCTACCACTTCAGCTCCTTCAAGGTAGCTACTCCAATCATGAGCATCAGTAGCGCCCATCCATCCAATGTGAAGATCATCGGTCTTGAACCGTGAAATAGCCCACCCTCCATTAAGGTCACTCACAAAGGAAATGCCTTAACTTTGGTGGAGGTTTATAAGTAAAAGTCACAGATAAAACACAAGACAGATATATAAACACATATATATAAGCAGCGGAAAACAAACAGACTTTTATTTCATCAAATACTTGTTCAAACAAAACATTTCCATAATTGTTGTAACACCCCACGTCCGTTAGTGTCACTCACAAAGGGAATGCACTAAGTTATGTGGAGCATTTAGGGTAAGAGATGCAGATAAATTACAAGACAGACAGAAATTAAACAGCGTAAAATAAAACTTTGCTTTATTGATAAAATAGTTTGTACAATGATTTCTTTACAATATCAGAGTATCATCTGTCTTACAAAATAAAGAAGCATAAAACAACATTTATATTCTCCAATTTTAGCAAGAGCCAGCCATAGCATCCAAAAGGAGAGTCCAAGCAAAAACTTCGACAAATCTTCAAGCTGGGAAAGAGTGACAGTCCAACTTAACCTGAGCTATACTATTCCCTCCTTTACTACCTAGGGGGGGGACGGAAGAAAAGAAGACGAAAGAAAACCAGAGTCAGACATAAAGCCTGAGTAAGTTAAGTAACTTCTAGCATGTGAACATGGGAAAAACAAAACGACATGAATTAACTGAATACAAGATAACACCATGACGATAGGGTCAGCAAGTTTAGACAAGATAATCACAAGATATGCTAAGATAAGATAAACTGGATATGCTCTAATACTTTCGCCGCTTCGCTATTCCTTTATTATACTGGTTTCTATATCTCTGCACCACCTAACTAGTGTTCCAACTAGTAACGATAACGTGATCCCAATCCCTGCATTTTCCATTGCCTTCGGGCACCCATTTATTATTTATTACCTAGATCTAATCTAGGGTCTTCTTATCAAGTGCTTTCTAGATTCAACTAGAGTTTACGCCATCTGCTGAACGCTTCTTGGATTCAGGGTTTATGCCAGCTAATCCAACTAGGGATTATGCTACCTGTCGAACGATGCCCCCAAGTCTAGGACACACTACCTAGAGTGGTATATGTTCCTATACTTCCCCACGCATGTATCGCGAATCGTTATCGCTTGTCTAGATGCACATGTCCTGTAATGTGCGGCCCGAGTCTTGTGGCAGGGCAAATCAAGAAACACATAACTCAGTCGGGAGCTTTCAGATATCTGCCGATGCAGATGCTAAGGTCTGTTTTTATTCCAGTGGCTATGGTCCCACTTGACCCCTCCCTCAACTAATGAAAGGCACACCTTGAAAAATGAGAACTATACGCAGGCCTCCGATGCCCCACTATCCTATGGCCATCCTCACCCATAACTAGAAAGCAAGTATATGGTCTTTTGGAGTTCTCCGCCTTTCCGCTTCACGTATCTCGATTGACTGAAGTTGGATGGTAGACGACGAGTTGCTATCACAGGGCTACCGTTTTCTCGCCGACTCACGCCGGTCCATCCTAGTCTTTAGGTTGCCATATATTGCAACCAAGGCATACCCCTGGTTCTTCTAACGCAGACCTTAACCTCTGTGAGCCCAGGAGGATCATCTGCAGCCTCACAGAGGGATACCAAGAGTACCCTCACGTCCCCTCGAAGCCTCGGGCTTCGTAACCCAATTCGTTGGAGCCTTCTTTTTCTCAGACAGACATTCGCTCATTCCCGTATTATACTAAGAATTACTACTTAGTTCTCTTTCCCGTCAATTTGGATTGGTTAAGTGTCATTAGTCAATTCAAGCTAACTTAACCCTCTTCATTTATCCTGTTAAACTGGTTAAGTGTTATTAGTAACTCATGTTGACTTAACCCTACCACAAACCAAGTTATATTGGTTAAGTATTTATTACTTAACCATACCCATTCACCTTGTATTGGTTAAGTGTTCCTTTTTAACTTAACCTTGCCCGTCTGTTTTAACTAACGTGTTATTATTAATGGTTAAGTATTATCCCTTCATGTTTTAGACTTAACCCCATTCCTTTATCACAACTTGATGGTTAAGTGTTCAAGTTTACTTAACCCTACGGTCTAGCCCAGCTAACATATCAAATTGGCTAAGTGTATTAGATTTTACTTAACCCCAACCTCTATTCTAGTTGACATGTTAATTTGGCTAAGTGTATTAACTTTACTTAACCCCTACAAATCTTGTCTTGCTACCTTAAGTTTGGTTAAGTGTCTCTATGGACTTATCCCTCCCATTATAGCTTAACTGTGTTAAGTTGGTTAAGTGTTCCTATGGACTTAACCCTCCCATTCTAGCTTAACTGTGTTAAGTGTCAGTCTGAACCTAACCCCACCCATCAGTTTAGTTATCATGTTGAACTGGTTAAGTGTCTTAGTTAACTTAAGCCTACCATTCTTGTTCTAGCTTTAACTAAATAAATTAAAACCGCGACCACTCACATTAGACAGATATTGTTGCGAATACTGGATGTGCCGGTTGGTTCCGGGCAGGTTTACATCGCAACTCAGTCTAACCTCGGGTTAGGCATATTCGTGTTTTCTAAGTTCAAAGGGTTTGATTAGTTTTCAAATCAGGTTTTGAAAGTAACCATCCCGTCCGTCGGATCAGTTAGGGATAGCCAGGGAGAGCAGGAAACTTGTATTTTCCAGACCCAAGCCTAGACACTACCCTCTCTGTCCCACTAGAACCTTATGGTTTATTATTAAAAGAGATGTCGTTAATAAACCTTTAATTTGTCTAAATTTACATTTCCTCATTTAGGCCAAATTCTATAAGTAAATTATTCCTAGTTTACTTATTTCCTAATTACTCTTTTAATGTAAATTGTCAACATTTATTCTTATGGCCCATTTCCCCCTCTATATCATATTTATGCTTTTTGGTATGTAAACTATACCAAATCAAGTGTTACTAACCATGATTTTGCTAAACCTGATAGTTATTCCCAATTACGTCCAATTTCAAATTTATATCAATATACTTATTATGCCAAATTAGCTAATCCAATCCTGATTTAACATTCTAATTACAGTTCATGTCAAACTAGACTTACTATTCTCGTTCACAGTCCATGTAAATGCTAGGTTTACAAGTCACTACTAGATTCAAATTACACATCCTATAATTCATGTCAAATTTATCCCATTTGCATTTCTATGAACATGACATAATACATGTTCCCAACTCATGCCAATTTCCAAGTTAAAAACTATGTTTTTGGTAAATTTCATATTTTGCCCAAACCGTATTCCCACCGTTCATGATTCAATCTAGATTATAAATAAAGCTAGATTCGTTGATAAAAGGGAATGAACCCAAATGCCATGAAAGAACGGACATAACAATTGGCATAAGATGGTAGTTCACAGGCATATAGATTACGACGTAGGTTCAAAAGCGTGGGTAGACCTAACTTAATAGGTAAATTCCCAAGATCTAAAACCAAAGAAAACCAAGAATAGACAGAATAGAGACGTAGGTTCAAGAACATGGGTAGACCTAACTTAATAGGTAAATCCCCAAGGTCTAAAACCATAGAAAACCAAGAATAGACGGAATAGATAATCGGGTTTAGACCCAATTTCATAGTCACAAAACTTAAGCAACACTTTCCTAGTCATGAATCATAGGTGTTTAATCACAGATGTCCTTGTTATGTCATAGGCAATATTTTATGTTTCCTAATCAAAGACATAGGCTTAGTCAAGGAAATAATTCTCATAGTCACAGTCACAGTCATAGGCAGTGTTCATAGTCATAGGAAATGTTCATAGTCATAGGCAATGTTCATAGTCAAAGAGGCATATGGTTTTAAGGTCCATAGTTTCATAGTCACAGTCTCATTTGTCCTCGAATCATAACAGTTCTTAATTAGGTCCAAGAGTATAGGCACTGATTCGAATAGAGAGAGAGAGATTTGGCATATTCTTTTATTCCTTTAATTTCATGTCATGAACAGAGAAAAACGTTCAAATCTAAAAAGTAATCGACTTACAGAGATTAAATTAGATTCGTAGAAACACAGAACTCGGTCAGGAGCTTTCAGATATCTGCCGATGCAGATGCTAAGGTCTGTTTTTATTCCAGTGGCTATGGTCCCACTTGACCCCTCCCTCAACTAATGAAAGGCACACCTTGAAAAATGAGAACTATACGCAGGCCTCCGATGCCCCACTATCCTATGGCCATCCTCACCCATAACTAGATAGCAAGTATATGGTCTTTTGGAGTTCTCCGCCTTTCCGCTTCACGTATCTCGATTGACTGAAGATGGATGATAGACGACGAGTTGCTATCACAGGGCTACCGTTTTCTCGCCGACTCACGCCGGTCCATCCTAGTCTTTAGGTTGCCATATATTGCAACCAAGGCATACGCCTGGTTCTTCTAACGCAGACCTTAACCTCTGTGAGCCCAGGAGGATCATCTACAGCCTCACAGAGGGATACCAAGAGTACCCTCACGTCCCCTCGAAGCCTCGGGCTTCGTAACCCAATTCGTTGGAGCCTTCTTTTTACTCAGACGGACATTCGCTCCTTCCCGTGTTATACTAAGAATTACTACTTAGTTCTCTTTCCCGTCAATTTAGATTGGTTAAATGTCATTAGTCAATTCAAGCTAACTTAACCCTCTTCATTTATCCTGTTAAACTGGTTAAGTATTATTAGTGACTCATGTTGGCTTAACCCTACCACAAACCAAGTTATATTGGTTAAGTATTTATTACTTAACCCTACCCATTCACCCTGTATTGGTTAAGTGTTCCTTTTTAACTTAACCTTGCCCGTCTGTTTTAACTAACGTGTTTGTAAAGATCCGTAACTTCCCCGTAAAGGAAAGCGCGGATAGTTCGAGAACAAGCCACAATAGAACGCATATAAAAGAACATTTCATTGTATATTACAACAATGCATCAGATTACAAGAATATACAGAGTATAAATGAATATACATTACACAGAAATATCAGAGATTTATATTACATTTAAATACATAGCAGCGGAAAATAATACAATACACAACTAGAAGAGATATACGGATACAAAGCTTTCCGGATATCATTCCAGCTATAAACCAGGATCCTGTGAATATAAATCTGCAAAACCAAAACTACTAGTTGCCCGTGTCAAAATAGGGGCACCCAGAGTTTAGGTTAAAACAATAAACTCCAGGTCAGTCATGGGACTGGTGTGAGAACTAAAACAGTTATTAATCTTTATTTTTAAAGTTGGGTAAATCAAGGGACCACGCCGTATAACACGGAACGGGTTTCCTCCCAAGAATACCAGTGCATACAACAACAGCGCAATGCTAAATAAAGAAAAATGGAGCTATTATAAGACCCAGTTCCCATCACACAATGCAACGCAAGCCGGAGGATAGGGTTTTTACCTTATAATAGCCAAGAATGCTTGATACGTTTAAAAGAAATCATTTGATACTATTATAAGTGTATAGTGTATAAAACAACTTCAAATCATAAGTATCAATCATAGGCGGCATGAATGCCCCATCCCACTATGTCGCCATACTAGGCTCTACAAATAAAACCGCAAATGTCACGTATTTGGAAATTGGATTTCCGTCTATGAACCGAGGCAAAAGATAGTCCTCACCGACTTCGAGAATCTCTAGCCCGAGCCTCAGGGTCAGAGCGCATCGACCCTTGGATCCTCAGGGCCAGTCCACCGATGTGGATTAAACTTAAACCCTGAACATGCGTTTCCCCGCCCTATGGGGCGTAAATGAGCCAACGAATGACTCCATCGGACCCGGATCGTCCGATCAAACCGAGGCGCCTCGCAACAGCAACAACCACGTAAGTCAAACTCGTCAGGGCGTTTAAAACCACTGACGCCACTTCTAGCTAGAAAGAAACGCATGCCCTCCCTGACGTCCTCTCCCGTTTTTGGTTCATACCGGGTGTGAAGCTCGCGAATCAACGTTACACAAAGCTATGCCACAAAGGTCGTGCTTTGATCATCAACCACAAGACTTTGCTTTTCAACAGAAGCCTTGATCATTTGCCACATAGGCATGCCACATAGGCAATTCACTCCATGCGTTTGATATCCATCAATATATAACCCCTGAGCTCGTACGTCTCAGAGAAGGGCGTTAAGCAAGAGAATAAATTCTCCGCCGCCAAACAGATATATATTTAATAGAGATCAATCACACGGACTAAAATCCAATGTCAGACACACAGTCCATTTACAAGTCCGTTCTGGGTCTGAACGAAACCGGAGGCACCTAGTACCCCGCATATCCATCAATCTCCAAGTACGCCTGGACGATCACTAACTGTTTCCATCTTCTTGGGTGTACATCCCAATCAAGATCATCAGTAATTATCCAAACGACGTGAAGACTTCCGGTCTTCGACCACCGTCTTCATCTTCGACTTATCGTCGTATCAGTTATTCAGAATGGGATAAACCCGGTCTTTCCGAATAATTCGCGTAGATTTTAAATAAGTGTTACACAAACACAACATACGCCTCATTCCAATTCATCAGTCACTAACCGTACATTAATCAAGAGAATAATTCCCCAAATATTAATCCCGAAGGCCGAAACCAACATCAGATCAATATCCAGAAAACCATTCTGCTTAGCTAATCGACAGTTAGTTTCTAAATTTCACATTCATAGGGAAAGGTTCCCATTAATTTTATCCAAGATAAATTCCTTGAATTTATTCATTAATCTTCTTTTGAATTTCGATTCAACTAGTCGGGATTAACGAACCTTACTGAAGTAATCATTTGTTTTAATTTCCCAATCCCAACCTATTCATCCCATGAAGTAAAACTGGTAATACTTCATATCTAACACCACGGTGTTATCGGTAAATTTAATTACCATTTCACGTTCAAATCTAATTAAAGATTTAACTATCGCCTGGAGCAAAACTGGTGATACTCCATTCTCGATCATTTCAATCTAATTAAAGATTCATTAAGACTCCACTTAGTTTTAATCTTTAACTGGGTTAAAGAACCAATGTCATTTAAAACACGGCCCACAATAAACCCAAAATCACATTCATTAATTATCGGGTTAAAGAACAAGTGTTATTTAAAACACTGTTCACGATAAACCCAAAAATCAATACCAATTCAATTCCAATTAAATATCATTTAATTGGTACCCTTCATTAAATCCAAATAAAAAGATTTAATCCTTTCTCAACTGGGCTTAAGAACAGTGTCAATGAAGACACCATTCACGACAAACCCAAATCACATTTGATATTAAACACAAGGCTCTGAATAGAAAATATATCGGCTTATATTCAATATCAAATTTTACGACCAACAAATATCGTATTGGAAATAACGATATATATATATCTTTCAAATTTCCATAAAAATATATGTATAATCACGAAATCCAACATCGAAATATTCCGAAGACAATTTCGATTCAAACCCATTCCAATGCAATCATTGGAAATTCTGGTTATTTTCAAAACCATTTCAAATCCAATTTATTTATTTAAAAATAAATAGAATTATAATTCTAGTTCAAAATTAGTTCATTTCGATAAAAATCTATTTTTATCTTTTCAAATATGGAGTTTTTCATCCCAATTCTTTCTAAATCATTTCTTATGATTTTACATAAATTTTTACTATTTTTAATAATTTTATCAAGGCCCGTACAGTCGATTTCCATCAACGGTCGTCGAACTGCACTTACAGCGACCTTTTTCAAATTTGATTTGACCATAATTCCAAATCCAACCGTTAGATTTCTAATTTCTAATATTCGTTAGAAAGCTCTTTTCGATATGAACCCAACGGTTCCGGTTTTAGGAGAATCCGACGGTCGGATCCCCCGCAATATCCATTCGAAGTCAATGGTCGAAATTCGCAAACTGCCGCGGCGCGGCGCGTTCTATTCAGGCCATTATATTATATATATAATATATATAATATATACTTCGTCGATTACCACTCAAAATGTGCTTTATAAATCGTTTTTAAATTCGTTTTCAAAACGGTTTCAACTTCATATTCAATTTCAAATCAAAATTGAATATTCCAATATAAATTCGTTTTAAATTCATTACAAATCGATTTCAATTCCAATTGATTTTTAATTCAATTTTAGTTCGTTTTCAATTCAATTTCAATTCGAATTCATTTCTATTTCAATTCTATTCGAATTTCGAACCATTTCAATTTATTTCGAATTTCAAATCAATTCAATTAGATTCGAGTTTCAATTCATTTTAATATTCACTTTAATTTGAATAAAATCGATATAAATATCGTTCACGTTAAAATGGCGTCAATCTATCAACGCAGCTTCATATATTTCGATTTTCAAATATTCTATTTCAAATATTTCTATTTCAAATATTTCTATTTCAAATATTTCTATTACAAATATTTCTATTTCAAAACTGGAATGAGGCCCAATCAATTACCATATAATATTAATTATATGGATTTTCTACAACACATGTATTCAATAACAACGATGAATAATCAACCATCATCCAAAGTGCATTCTACACTGTATAAGCATCAAATATAAATATTCAACGCTTATAACAGCCTGTCAATCAATCGATCGACATACAACTAAACAATCGGGATTAGTGTACATCAAATATCATCCCAATAGCCGTGTGGGGTTTCAAACAATCAAACACAGATTTTATTTGTGCAGTTAGGCGATGTGTAAAATTTATCGTCCCCAATCAATGTCCTTCAAATAGGTGTACATAAACAAACCAGTCCGGTTTGTAAATGAATATTTATTTATTCACATTCACGTTAAAAATTATATTTTTAACGATCAAATATTTTAACACATGAATTTTCATTCAGTTCGTTTACAAAATAAAAATGATATTTTTATTTTTCTAACTTATTTTAGAAAATTTCGGCGGCATAACGGCACGATACTAGAAACGGGACAAGGCCTAGCCTTATCCCCGGTCTAGTGAAGGCCCACGCCATTCACACATCAATCAAATCCATTCAATTCACCAAACAATTCAATCCAATCAAATAATCTAACTAATTTTTGCAATCAAACAAACAAGTCCATGGTCTGTGGACGATTGTGTCGGGTGCTACTAAACACCGTCTGCATCCTAGTATATATACATAACTAGAAAAGAAATTGCAGAGTGAGAAATTCTCACAGATAGCTATCCAATCATCTTGACTCTTCTTTGATAGAAATCTTCATCGTTATCGCATCTTTGTCACCTTCGTTGCCCGTAGCCACTACATAAGTAAAAATCGAATTTTTACTTCGTTATTCAATATATAAAAATCGAATTTTTACTATGCTACTCAATATATAAAAATCGAATTTTTACTATGCTATTCAATATATAAAAATCGAATTTTTACTATGCTATTCAATATATAAAATCGAATTTTTACTATGCTATTCAATATATAAAAATCGAATTTTTACTATGCTATTCAATATATAAAAATCGAATTTTTACTATGCTATTCAATATATAAAAATCCCATTTCTATCCCGCTATTCTTCATATAAAGATTTCGCCTTTTCAAAAATATAGACTTCACCTTTTCAAAAATATAGATTTCACCTTTTCGAAAATATAGATTTCACCTTTTCAAAAATATAGACTTCATCACTATAAAAATCACATTTTATTTTGCTACATATATAAAGATGATATTTTTATATTGTCTATCACTTAAAGATTATATTTTTAATCCACTACATAATTAAAAATCAAATTTTTATCGCTACTACTTCATATAGAAAAATTATATTTTTAATTCTCTACATAAACAAAAATCATATTTTTTTCGCATTTAAAATCTAAGCTTTATATATTTCAAAAACAACATTCTTTATAAAAATTTCAAACCAATGTTCTTCATAAAAATTTCACTTTTTAAACTAATGTTATTTATTATTTTCAAAAGTAATGTAATCTGGACAATGCTTTTATATTTTTAAAGACTCCACTTAAATTGCTATTTTTATAAAAAATCATATTTTCATCAATGTATTTATATTAAATAAAAACTCAGTTTTAAACAATGCTATTTCATTGCAAAATTTAATTACTAAGTTAATCTAAAAATTATTAAAAGAAAATATATAAAATAAAATAAAAACCGCACCTTTTCTGCTTTGAAATGACTGGACGGGAGGGAGAAAGGTGGGTGGTTGCAGCGCCGGCGAGGGGAGGGTAGCTGGCGGTTCTCGGTGGTGGTGGGGAGTGGTCCTAGGGTTCGCGGTGCTCGATTTGTGGAAAGGGGGGGGGTATCGCGTCGCTTCTGGCGAGGAGGGGGGGGTCGCAGGGCTTCGGAGGTGGTGCCCTCCCTTGAGGCGGCGGCGACGATCATCGGGGGGGGGGGGGGGGGGGGCGGCGAGTCCCCCCGCCTTCCTCTTTCTTCTTCTTTTTTCTATTTTCTATTTTCTTTCTTAATCGAATCCAACTGATGGAAAGGGGTGGGGCAGAGGGAATTAAGGGGAAAGAGAGAGAGTTTGATTATTTAATTTTCTACCAAAAAGCAACTTTTATTTTTGACCTCAAAATGAGGCCCACCGCCTGTCGTCCATAGCGTATTACCCCCATTCCGAACACAATAGGATATGTATCGTAGGCTGATTTGGTCGTTTCGATCAGTTTCCGCTGAATTTACATTTAAATCATTATATTGAATTTTAAACGTACATTTCAAATTACCGGGGTCACATACGAACTCTATAAATTGCAGAAAAATATTTTCTAGCTTCGTATTGACGATACGGTCCTAACAAAACTAGTTTCGTCGAATTCTGAGACCGTTTGCAAAATGGCCAATTTCCAGTCGATTAAAATCAACTGAAACTGGTCAAACGCGTTTTCCTTTGCCACGCTCACATATTGATTCAAAAAATTATGAAATTTGAAACCTATCAATCATTTGACATTGCGGATCCAACAAAAGTGGTTTCGTTGAAATCCGAGATTGTTTGCAAAATGTCTATTTTTAAGGGCCTGAATTCCATAGCGACTATTCAGAATTTTCAACTGGACATATCTTTTGATTCCCGCTATGAAATTTTGATTTTTCGGATTCGTTAGAAAGATATTCACAAATAGATCCAAATGTTTTTGGTTTCACTAAAATCCGGTTTGTTTTGCACCCGGTACATTCAATTGAAGTCTGAAATCGAATTATCGAACTACCGCGCCATTTTCAATTCCTTTTATAATTATATATAATTATTTATATTCTAACGACGACGTATATAATATATACGTTCTAATTCTATTAAAAATAAAGTTCTCGTCCATATTATTTAAAATAATTCATTTTAAATAATCAAAATTCGCCAAAATTTCCAAAATAAAAATTTTAAACTGGCCCAGATTTTCGGGTTGTTACAATCTCCCCCACTTAAAACTTTTCGTCCCCGAAAAGGAACAAAGTCGAAAGTGGTTTGATTATTCAGCTCTACGTTCAATCTGGCTCTCATTCTCCAACTTTTCAGTTTCTGAGAATTTCCAAATTCTTCAAAAATTTGGCTAACACCCTAAATTTTCGAAAAATTTCGCCATAACCTCCCCTGCACCGGGAGCCACGGGAAAATCCCGAAATTGCCATATAGGCCTTCTGATCTCAAAAAGAAAAAGAAAAAGCCAAGCGGCTAGCCAATAGGCTCATAAAATCATCATCACCCAAACAAAACAGTAAATTACATAGTAAACATGTACCTATTTGTCGGGCAAACAAATTTTATTCTCTGCTCTAGCCTCCTTGCTATGACCTGTTCAATGTAAGTACAAGTATATGCAAGCAAATGCGACCAATTTTCCATATAATTCAATATGTGATTCAATTAGGCTGATTGGCTAAAAATTAGCAAACAAATAAACAAACTACACAAACATCAATCAATTAGTGAATTAGAGTTTCAAATTCATAATTTTGATACATATACAAAAATCATGTTTTTGATGCCAAATCACAACAATAGGCCCTATCTAATTTTGGTTCTCACACCAGTCAGTTGGAAATATATAGAAATCCCACTTTCGTCGCACGAACATGTATTCTAATGATGGAGCTCCATCATCAAAATCATCTCCGAGCGATTCGAGTGTAATTCTATATCTATCCAGTATATTAAAACTTCAAACACACGTTTGCAAGGCTTATATGCAAAGTCTTTATATACTGGACTGTCCAAATTCAATATAAATAAATAATCAAATTAGAATAATTGATTTAAATTTTCAAAACAAAATTGGTTTTCATCTTAGAAATATACTCTTCACACTCGTTCTAGGATACTACTGATCCCATCTCTAACGAGTCATTCCCATTGGATATTACTAATCCAATATCTGATGAATTCTTTCGTATGGTTATAATGTGCCTTGTTCTCTGATCTTTGTAAACCAAAGCTCTGATACTAGCTGTAAAGATCCGTAACTTCCCCGTAAGGGAAAGCGCGGATAGTTCGAGAACAAGCCACAACAGAACGCATATAAAAGAACATTTCATTGTATATTACAACAATGCATCAGATTACAAGAATATACAGAGTATAAATGAATATACATTACACAGAAATATCAGAGATTTATATTACATTTAAATACATAGCAGCGGAAAATAATACAATACACAACTAGAAGAGATATACGGATACAAAGCTTTCCGGATATCATTCCAGCTGTAAACCAGGATCCTGTGAATATAAATCTGCAAAACCAAAACTACTAGCTGCCCGTGTCAAAATAGGGGCACCCAGAGTTTAGGTTAAAACAATAAACTCCAGGTCAGTCATGGGACTGGTGTGAGAACTAAAACAGTTATTAATCTTTATTTTTAAAGTTGGGTAAATCAAGGGACCACGCCGTATAACACGGAACGGGTTTCCTCCCAAGAATACCAGTGCATACAACAACAGCGCAATGCTAAATAAAGAAAAATGGAGCTATTATAAGACCCAGTTCCCATCACACAATGCAACGCAAGCCGGAGGATAGGGTTTTTACCTTATAATAGCCAAGAATGCTTGATACGTTTAAAAGAAATCATTTGATACTATTATAAGTGTATAGTGTATAAAACAACTTCAAATCATAAGTATCAATCATAGGCGGCATGAATGCCCCATCCCACTATGTCGCCATACTAGGCTCTACAAATAAAACTGCAAATGTCACGTATTTGGAAATTGGATTTCCGTCTATGAACCGAGGCAAAAGATAGTCCTCACCGACTTCGAGACTCTCTAGCCCGAGCCTCAGGGTCAGAGCGCATCGACCCTTGGATCCTCAGGGCCAGTCCACCGATGTGGATTAAACTTAAACCCTGAACATGCGTTTCCCCGCCCTATAGGGCGTAAATGAGCCAACGAATGACTCCATCGGACCCGGATCGTCCGATCAAACCGAGGCGCCTCGCAACAGCAACAACCACATAAGTCAAACTCGTCAGGGCGTGTAAAACCACTGACGCCACTTCTAGCTAGAAAGAAACGCATGCCCTCCCTGACGTCCTCTCCCGTTTTTGGTTCATACCGGGTGTGAAGCTCGCGAATCAACGTTACACAAAGCTATGCCACAAAGGCCGTGCTTTGATCGTCAACCACAAGACTTTGCTTTTCAACAGAAGCCTTGATCATTTGCCACTTAGGCATGCCACATAGGCAATTCACTCCATGCGTTTGATATCCATCAATATATAACCCCTGAGCTCGTACGTCTCAGAGAAGGGCGTTAAGCAAGAGAATAAATTCTTCGCCGCCAAACAGATATATATTTAATAGAGATCAATCACACGGACTAAAATCCAATGTCAGACACACAGTCCATTTACAAGTCCGTTCTGGGTCTGAACGAAACCGGAGGCACCTAGTACCCCGCATATCCATCAATCTCCAAGTACGCCTGGACGATCACTAACTGTTTCCATCTTCTTGGGTGTACATCCCAATCAAGATCATCAGTAATTATCCAAACGACGTGAAGACTTCCGGTCTTCGACCACCGTCTTCATCTTCGACTTATCGTCGTATCAGTTATTCAGAATGGGATAAACCCGGTCTTTCCGAATAATTCGCGTAGATTTTAAATAAGTGTTACACAAACACAACATACGCCTCATTCCAATTCATCAGTCACTAACCGTACATTAATCAAGAGAATAATTCCCCAAATATTAATCCCGAAGGCCGAAACCAACATCAGATCAATATCCAGAAAACCATTCTGCTTAGCTAATCGACAGTTAGTTTCTAAATTTCACATTCATAGGGAAAGGTTCCCATTAATTTTATCCAAGATAAATTCCTTGAATTTATTCATTAATCTTCTTTTGAATTTCGATTCAACTAGTCGGGATTAACGAACCTTACTGAAGTAATCATTTGTTTTAATTTCCCAATCCCAACCTATTCATCCCATGAAGTAAAACTGGTAATACTTCATATCTAATACCACGGTGTTATCGGTAAATTTAATTACCATTTCACGTTCAAATCTAATTAAAGATTTAACTATCGCGTTGAGCAAAACTGGTGATACTCCATTCTCGATCATTTCAATCTAATTAAAGATTCATTAAGACTCCACTTAGTTTTAATCTTTAACTGGGTTAAAGAACCAATGTCATTTAAAACACGGCCCACAATAAATCCAAAATCACATTCATTAATTATCGGGTTAAAGAACAAGTGTTATTTAAAACACTGTTCACGATAAACCCAAAAATCAATACCAATTCAATTCCAATTAAATATCATTTAATTGGTACCCTTCATTAAATCCAAATAAAAAGATTTATTCCTTTCTCAACTGGGCTTAAGAACAGTGTTAATGAAGACACCATTCACGACAAACCCAAATCACATTTGATATTAAACACAAGGCTCTAAATAGAAAATATATCGGCTTATATTCAATATCAAATTTTACGACCAACAAATATCGTATTGGAAATAACGATATATATATATATCTTTCAAATTTCCATAACAATATCTGTATAATCACGAAATCCAACATCGAAATATTCCGAAGACAATTTCGATTCAAACCCATTCCAATGCAATCATTGGAAATTCTGGTTATTTTCAAAACCATTTCAAATCCAATTTATTTATTTAAAAATAAATAGAATTATAATTCTAGTTCAAAATTAGTTCATTTCGATAAAAATCTATTTTTATCTTTTCAAATATGGAGTTTTTCATCCCAACTCTTTCTAAATCATTTCTTATGATTTTACATAAATTTTTACTATTTTTAATAATTTTATCAAGGCCCGTACAGTCGATTTCCATCAACGGTCGTCGAACTGCACTTACAGCGACCTTTTTCAAATTTGATTTGAACATAATTCCAAATCCAACTGTTAGATTTCTAATTTCTAATATTCGTTAGAAAGCACTTTTCGATACGAACCAAACGGTTCCGGTTTTAGGAGAATCCGACGGTCGGATCTCCCGCAATATCCGTTCGAAGTCAATGGTCGAAATTCGCGAACTGCCGCGGCGCGGCGCGTTCTATTCAGGCCATTATATTATATATATAATATATATAATATATACTTCGTCGATTACCGTTCAAAACGTGCTTTATAAATCGTTTTTAAATTCGTTTTCAAAACGGTTTCAACTTCATATTCAATTTCAAATCAAAATTGAATATTCCAATATAAATTCGTTTTAAATTCATTTCAAATCGATTTCAATTCCAATTGATTTTTAATTCAATTTTAGTTCGTTTTCAATTCAATTTCAATTCGAATTCATTTCTATTTCAATTCTATTCAAATTTCGAACCATTTCAATTTATTTCGAATTTCAAATCAATTCAATTAGATTCGAGTTTCAATTCATTTTAATATTCACTTCAATTTGAATAAAATCGTTATAAATATCGTTCACGTTAAAATGGCGTCAATCTATCAACGCGGCTTCATATATTTCGATTTTCAAATATTCTATTTCAAATATTTCTATTTCAAATATTTCTATTTCAAATATTTCTATTACAAATATTTCTATTTCAAAACTGGAATGAGGCCCAATCAATTACCATATAATATTAATTATATGGATTTTCTACAACACATGAATTCAATAACAACGATGAATAATCAACCATCATCCAAAGTGCATTCTACACTGTATAAGCATCAAATATAAATATTCAACGCTTATAACAGCCTGTCAATCAATCGATCGACATACAACTAAACAATCGGGATTAGTGTACGTCAAATATCATCCCAATACCCGTGTGGGGTTTCAAACAATCAAACACAGATTTTATTTGTGCAGTTAGGCGATGTGTAAAATTTATCGTCCCCAATCAATGTCCTTCAAATAGGTGTACATAAACAAACCGTCCGGTTTGTAAATGAATATTTATTTATTCACATTCACGTTAAAAATTATATTTTTAACGATCAAATATTTTAACACATGAATTTTCATTCAGTTCGTTTACAAAATAAAAATGATATTTTTATTTTTCTAACTTATTTTAGAAAATTTCGGCGGCATAACGGCACGATACTAGAAACGGGACAAGGCCTAGCCTTATCCCCGGTCTAGTGAAGGCCCACGCCATTCACACATCAATCAAATCCATTCAATTCACCAAACAATTCAATCCAATCAAATAATCTAACTAATTTTTGCAATCAAACAAACAAGTCCATGGTCTGTGGACGATTGTGTCGGGTGCTACTAAACACCGTCTGCATCCTAGTATATATACATAACTAGAAAAGAAATTGCAGAGTGAGAAATTCTCACAGATAGCTATCCAATCATCTTGACTCTTCTTTGATAGAAATCTTCATCGTTATCGCATCTTTGTCACCTTCGTTGCCCGTAGCCACTACATAAGTAAAAATTGAATTTTTACTTCGTTATTCAATATATAAAAATCGAATTTTTACTATGCTACTCAATATATAAAAATCGAATTTTTACTATACTACTCAATATATAAAAATCGAATTTTTACTATGCTATTCAATATAATAAAATCGAATTTTTACTATGCTATTCAATATATAAAAATCGAATTTTTACTATGCTATTCAATATATAAAAATCGAATTTTTACTATGCTATTCAATATATAAAAATCCCATTTCTATCCCGCTAATCTTCATATAAAGATTTCGCCTTTTCAAAAATATAGACTTCACCTTTTCAAAAATATAGATTTCACCTTTTCGAAAATATAGATTTCACCTTTTCAAAAATATAGACTTCATCACTATAAAAATCACATTTTTATTTTGCTACATATATAAAGATGATATTTTTATATTGTCTATCACTTAAAGATTATATTTTTAATCCACTACATAAGTAAAAATCAAATTTTTATCGCTACTACTTCATATAGAAAAATTATATTTTTAATTCTCTACATAAACAAAAATCATATTTTTTTCGCATTTAAAATCTAAGCTTTATATATTTCAAAAACAACATTCTTTATAAAAATTTCAAACCAACGTTCTTCATAAAAATTTCACTTTTTAAACTAATGTTATTTATTATTTTCAAAAGTAATGTAATCTGGACAATGCTTTTATATTTTTAAAGACTCCACTTAAATTGCTATTTTTATAAAAAATCATATTTTCATCAATGTATTTATATTAAATAAAAACTCAGTTTTAAACAATGCTATTTCATTGCAAAATTTAATTACTAAGTTAATCTAAAAATTATTAAAAGAAAATATATAAAATAAAATAAAAACCGCACCTTTTCTGCTTTGAAATGACTGGACGGGAGGGAGAAAGGTGGGTGGTTGCAGCGCCGGCGAGGGGAGGGTAGCTGGCGGTTCTCGGTGGTGGTGGGGGTGGTCCTAGGGTTCGCGGTGCTCGATTTGTGGAAAGGGGGGGGGTATCGCGTCGCTTCTGGCAAGGAGGGGGGGTCGCAGGGCTTCGGAGGTGGTGCCCTCCCTTGAGGCGGCGGCGGCGATCATCGGGGGGGGGGGGGGGGCGAGTCCCCCCGTCTTCCTCTTTTTTTTGTTTTTTTCTATTTTCTTTCTTAATCGAATCCAAGTGATGGAAAGGGGGGGGGGCAGAGGGAATTAAGGGGAAAGAGAGAGAGTTTGATTATTTAATTTATTTAATTTTCTACCAAAAAGCAACTTTTATTTTTGACCTCAAAACGATGCCCACCGCCTGTCGTCCATAGCGTATTACCCCCATTCCGAACACAATGGGATATGTATCGTAGGCTGATTTGGTCGTTTCGATCAGTTTCCGCTGAATTTACATTTAAATCATTATATTGAATTTTAAACGTACATTTCAAATTACCGGGGTCACATACGAACTCTATAAATTGCAGAAAAATATTTTCTAGCTTTGTATTGACGATACGGTCCTAACAAAACTAGTTTCGCCGAATTCTGAGACCGTTTGCAAAATGGCCAATTTCCAGTCGATTAAAATCAACTGAAACTGGTCAAACGCGTTTTCCTTTGCCACGCTCACATATTGATTCGAAAAATTATGAAATTTGAAACCTATCAATCATTTGACATTGCGGATCCAACAAAAGTGGTTTCGTCGAAATCCGAGGTCGTTTGCAAAATGTCTATTTTTAAGGGCCTAAATTCCATAGCGACTATTCAGAATTTTCAACTGGACATATCTTTTGATTCCCGCTATGAAATTTTGATTTTTCAGATTCGTTAGAAAGATATTCACAAATAGATCCTAATGTTTTTGGGTTCACTAAAATCCAGTTTGTTTTGCACCCGGTACATTCAATTGAAGTCTGAAATCGAATTATCGAACTACCGCGCCATTTTCAATTCCTTTTATAATTATATATAATTATTTATATTCTAACGACGACGTATATAATATATACGTTCTAATTCTATTAAAAATAAAGTTCTCGTCCATATTATTTTAAATAATTCATTTTAAATAATCAAAATTCGCCAAAATTTCCAAAATAAAAATTTTAAACTGGCCCAGATTTTCGGGTTGTTACAGTGTTATTATTAATGGTTAAGTATTATCCCTTCATGTTTTAGACTTAACCCCATTCCTTTATCACAACTTGATGGTTAAGTGTTCAAGTTTACTTAACACTACGGTCTAGCCCAGCTAACATATCAAATTGGCTAAGTGTATTAGATTTTACTTAACCCCAACCTCTAGTCTAGTTAACATGTTAATTTGGCTAAGTGTATTAACTTTACTTAACCCCTACAAATCTTGTCTTGCTACCTTGAGTTTGGTTAAGTGTCTCTATGGACTTAGCCCTCCCATTCTAGCTTAACTGTGTTAAGTTGGTTAAGTTTTCCTATGGACTTAACCCTCCCATTCTAGCTTAACTGTGTTAAGTGTCAGTCTGAACCTAACCCCACCCATTAGTTTAGTTATCATGTTGAACTGGTTAAGTGTCTTAGTTAACTTAAGCCTACCATTCTTGTTCTAGCTTTAACTAAATAAATTAAAGCGGCGACCACTCACATTAGACAGATATTGTTGCGAATACTGGATGTGCCGGTCGGTTCCGGGCAGGTTTACATCGCAACTCAGTCTAACCTCGGGTTAGGCATATTCGTGTTTTCTAAGTTCAAAGGGTTTTGATTAGTTTTCAAATCAGGTTTTGAAAGTAACCATCCCAAACGTCGGATCAGTTAGGGATAGCCAGGGAGAGCAGGAAACTTGTATTTTCCAGACCCAAGCCTAGACACTACCCTCCCTGTCCCACTAGAACTTTATGGTTTATTATTAAAAGAGATGTCATTAATAAACCTTTAATTTGTCTAAATTTACATTTCCTCATTTAGGCCAAATTCTATAAGTAAATTATTCCTAATTTACTTATTTCCTAATTACTCTTTTAATGTAAATTGTCAACATTTATTCTTATGGCCCATTTTCCCCTCTATATCATATTTATGCTTTTTGGTATGTAAACTATACCAAATCAAGTGTCACTAACCATGATTTTGCTAAACCTGATAGTTATTCCCAATTATGGCCAATTTCAAATTTATACCAATATAATTATTATGCCAAATTTGCTAATCCAATCCTGATTTAACATTCTAATTACAGTTCATGTCAAACTAGACTTACTATTCTAGTTCACAGTCCATGTAAATGCTAGGTTTACAAGTCACTACTAGATTAAAATTACACATCCTATAATTCATGTCAAATTTATCCCATTTGCATTTCTATGAACATGCCATAATACATGTTCCCAACTCATGCCAATTTCCAAGTTAAAAACTATGTTTTTGGTAAATTTCATATTTTGCCCAAACCGTATTCTCACCGTTCGTGATTCAATCTAGATTATAAATAAAGCTAGATTCGTCGATAAAAGGGAATGAACCAAAATGCCATGAAAGAACGGACATAACAATTGGCATAAGATGGTAGTTCACAGGCATATAGATTACGACGTAGGTTCAAGAGCGTGGGTAGACCTAACTTAATAGGTAAATTCCCAAGATCTAAAACCAAAGAAAACCAAGAATAAACAGAATAGAGACGTAGGTTTAAGAACATGGGTAGACCTAACTTAATAGGTAAATTCCCAAGGTCTAAAACCATAGAAAACCAAGAATAGACAGAATAGATAATCGGGTTTAGACCCAATTTCATAGTCACAAAACTTAAGCAACACTTTCCTAGTCATGAATCACAGGTGTTTAATCACAGATGTCCTTGTTATGTCATAGGCAATAGTTTATGTTTCCTAATCAAAGGCATAGGATTAGTCAAGGAAATAATTCTCATAGTCACAGTCATAGGCAGCGTTCATAGTCATAGGAAATGTTCATAGTCATAGGCAATGTTCATAGTCAAAGAGGCATATGGTTTTAAGGTCCATAGTTTCATAGTCACAGTCTCATTTGTCCTCGAATCATAACAGTTCTTAATTAGGTCCAAGAGTATAGGCACTGATTCGAATAGAGAGAGAGAGAGAGATTTGGCATATTCTTTTAATCCTTTAATTTCATGTCATGAACAGAGAAAAACGTTCAAATCTAAAAAGTTACCGACTTACAGAGATTAGATTAGATTCGTAGAAAAACAGTCGTTGAAGTCATTTGAATCTTCACTTGAATCCTAGCCTGACTTGAATCTCTTCTGGACAACTTGAGCAGCATAACCTTGTCTTGGATTTTCGTATTATCTTCTTATTTTTATTTGTTTATACTTTTTCTCAGAGGCAACATAAGGATAGAAAAGAATTGTGAATAGAGAAGGAGACCAGGGCTGTTTATATAGTGTAGAAGTCAACGAATCTAGTCAGAATGGCGTCCGGATATAGAGGAACGAACCAGGTTCAAAAAACTGGAAAAAACAGGGGGGTCGACCCCCAGGTCGACTACCCAGTCGACCTGGGAGCCCCAGGTCGACTACCCAGTCGACCTGGGTGCCTTGGGCGGGAAAATTCCCGCCCAGCCCAATCTGGGTCCGATTTTTGAAATTCGAACTCGATTCTGAACTGTTTTGAAATTTGAACTTTGCTGAATCTTCCGGAGGCCATATCTTCCTCATATGGACTCCGATTTACGCAAACTCGGACTCGTTTTCATGCAGAATTCCGAGACGAACGCAATGGCGTAGCCCGTTTCCCTTGATTTTGATTTTAAAATTTAATTCTGCCTTGATTTGTGAATCTTAGTGTTGCAGAATTACGGGGTGTTACAATTGTCTCATAACAACTTCCAAAACATTACATCATCATTTCTGTCTTGATTATTAAATAAAGAAGCATAAAACATAATAAAAGCTGCATAAATCCCCATAGAATGTGTCCAAAAGCCATAGCCAAGGAAAGAGAGTCCAAACCGTACATCTACTACCTTGAAGCTTGCAAAGAGTCTGACTAAGCTGGGTTGTTTCCTCCCTGTAGACCTAGGGGGGAACGGAAGAAAAGAAGACGAAAGAAAATAGGGTCAGACATAAATACTGGTAAGTCTAGTGACTCTTCAGTATGAGAATAAGAATAGGGGTATGATAGGTATAAACTGAAAACAGGAAAGTATCATAAACTAAGATAAATTAGTTTGAATCGAATATACTATCGCACCCCACACTATATCTCTGCACCTACATGTATTAGTACTAAACTAGCGCCGCATGCTGAGGGTGAAGTAATCCCCTTTTTCTAAAGATCGGCTCCTACTCGCAAAATCATAAGTGTCATACGGCCCCCAAAGAGTGTAGATACCTATGCTGGTCCCACCATGGGGTGTATCAAGTCCCATGGTGACGGTCCGACACAATCCTAGAATGCATAGGGTATACTACTGGTGCCCCCGGTGCCATATTTGTCTGCTCCGAAGTGTGTGCACGCCCGCACTCCGTTAGAACCCACACTATTGCACCCACCGCCGTCGCTTTGACCGCTTACAATCAGCCCAGTAATCGTGCCCCACCCTGCCTAGTTTCAGGGTACCATGATACCTAATTGGGTTACTGCTGAAATGGGTCCCAGTTACTAGGGTTTTCTAGTCAAACATGTTAAGTGGTTAAGTGTCTGTATTTACCTAACCCCACCCATCAGTTTAATTAACATGTTGAATTGGCTAAGTGTTTTAGTTAACTTAATCCTACCATCCTAACTGTCCGTCCTTAGCTTTTTTTAAAGCACCGACCACTCACATTAGACAGGTATTGACGTATTGTTACGGTTACTGGATGTGCCTGTCGGTTCCGGGCAGATTTACACCGTAACTCAGTTTAACCTCGGGTCCTTATTGGGCTCAATGCTTAACCTCTCACATTGGATAGGTATTGTTGTGACTACTAGACAGCCGGGCGGGTCCGGGCATGTTTACATCACAACTCAATCCAACCTCGTGTTAAGCATATTCGTATTTTCTAAATTTACATATTTGTCTTTATTACTTGTTATATGTAAATTAAATGTCATGGCCCACTTTTCCAAGTTTAACATTTTTGTTATAAGAAATTATACCATTTAAATGCCACCAATTTTGGCATGTGGCAAACATGCCAATTCATATAATTCCCAAATTTTCCCAACGTTACCCCGTTTAAATATTAGGCTAACATTATTAGCCTAATTTTATGTTCGCATGATTTTTAACATATAATATTAGGCTAAAAACTTAGCCTAATTTAGCGTACACAAAATTGGCATAAGGGATTCATAAACATAAACATGACATAGGTGTGAACTTGGCATTTTTGGCATAGTCAATACGAACATAATAGGTGTGAACTTGCAAAATAGTCAACATGAATGTCATAGGTGTGAACTTGCAACGTAGACTAAATCAACATACATGTGAATTTGCAACATAGCCTAAATCAACTTACATATATGTGAACTTGCATTGAAATAGGGATCTAACCAAATAGGTGTCACATAAATTAGCATATGATTTAGACAACATAAGTCTAAACATGTTTAGATCTAGGCATAACATCGAACACAACTAGCATATGACAAGTCCATAAAGTATGTATAATTTCATCGCAAGTGTGTAAACTAGATCCAATCACATGTCTAATTACAACATGAAACATGTTTTAGAGTGGATCTTAGCATGGATCCAATTAGGAACTTGCAACATTTGTATAAACATAGGAGCATGTATATGAACATAAACATTTAGGCATAAAGGTTCTAGCATAAAGTATATACATGAGATCTTAACTTGGACATATCACATACAACTTATATAATCACATAAACATATAGGTGTAGATTATAACATGAACTATACAACTTGCATGTGATGTTGTTTTCATTTGAATGAATCCAATCACCAAGTAAATTTAACCACAAACATTTCAACCATTCGCAATACAATCATTTCAATACATAGATTAACATTGTCATTATACAACAACACAATTCCATTTCCACTTTACATCGAATCAAATCCTAACTTTTATTCACATCGGAAAAATCACTATACTTACAACAAACGACGAACTTGAATTCTGGATTCTGAGTTCTGAATTTGAAATGTTTTCCTTTGGGTAGACTAATGTTGTTTGATTCGTGTTTTTCTTTTAGTTTTGCTCATCTCTAAACTTTCTATAAGTGGAGGCTACTCTTGGCTTCCTTCCAGCAGCATGACGTCTTTAGTTCTATATTATTTGTGTGAATTTAGGTTGAGACTATGTTTTTTTATGTAGAATTCCAAATTGATTAGAGCCGTCGATGAAGCTAGAGTTAATCAATGCCAACCATCTCAAGAGAAGCCAATCAGAAAGCGACACGTAAGCCTAGTGACACAACCAAGCTCATAAATTCGACCAGAAACCGACCAGGCCAGCCAGGGCCAAACCAGAAAGCTTTGCAGGCCTGCTGCTCGGCCTGGGCGCACTTGGCAGGTGCGCCAGTGCAAATTTGTACTGGCGCATTTCCCAAGTGCGCCAGTGCAATAGTTTTTTTTCTATCTTTCCCACCTGACATCGTTCGTCCATATCTCCTACATCCGATATCCGTTTTACGCAAACTCGGATTCGATTTCAACCAGAATTCCGAGATGAATGTAACGACGTAACTCGTTTCCCTTAATTCTTTCATTTAGAATTTAATTATACTTTAATTTCTAAATTTACTGTTAACAGAAAATTCGGGGTGTTACATTCTCCCTGCCTTTTAGGATTTCGTCACCGAAATCTTCAAGTCTGGGAGAACGTAAATCCTAACATCCAATCGTCCATCTACTCAACCATCAAACACAGGTGTTCATTGTCCTCAAAAGTCTTCTAATGCTTTATGATCATATGCATAGTGTGTTTATGTGTCCTTATCTAATGCAAAATCAGGCGGTCTACTGATTCAGTTGACCTCCTTAATGCGAATCATGTAAGTGTCATGAATCCATTATGTATGCAAAAAAATTCCCTTACTCATAATTCTACATGAGTGCGCAACCATTCATACAAATGCGACATCCATATAACAACATATCAAGTTTCAACCACATACAAATATGAATACATATATGCATATGCAATATGAAGTGACTAAGCCGATCTAAAACCTAAGTTGTGTGTGTATATGCATCCACGAGCAACCACTAGCAACCACTTGCAACCACTTGCAGCCATCAACCATAACTTGTTTCAAATACATATTTACCTCCATTAGTTCCTAACTAAGGATATGAGGGTAAGACCGAGGAGATATACTTTAAAAGATAGATATAAGCATAACTTAAGGAAAAAAGAGAGAGAGAGGTCAAAGATGTACCCTCAAAAAGAAAAGGGTAAGCCGCGTGTATTCTGTCCTCAGTTTCCCAAGTCGCGTCTTCCTCGGCATCGCTCCATTGAACTTTGATGAGCTTGACTTCGCGGTTGCGTAGCTTTTTGATTTCAGTTCCTATGATTCAAGTTGGAACTCTCCTCATAGTTGCTTCGCGTTCCACTTCGGCTTCTTCTAGAATGCTTGGCTCCACCACTTCCGCAGATTCATGTACACATTTATGGAGATGAGAAACGTGAAAGAGGTTGTGAATTCCGGCCAATCTTTCGGGCAGCTCTACCCTATAAGCCATATTCCCAATCTTCTCGATGATAGGGAATGGTCCTACAAATCTTGGTGCTAGATTTCCTGCAGATCCAAAGCGAACGACGTTCCTTAAAGGAGATACCTTAACGAAACCCTGTCCCCAACTTCAAACTCAAGGTCGGTTCTTCTTTTGTCGGCATAGGATTTTTGTCTGTCTTGGGCTGTCTTCATTCTCCTTCATATCAGGTCCACTTTTTCTGAAGTCTCTCTAATCATGTCTAGCCCAAATATAATCTTGTCAGTAGACTCCAACCAACAAGTTGGTGATCGTCACGGTCTTCCATACAAAGCTTCGAAGGGCACCATACCGATGGTGGCTTGGTAGCTGTTATTATAAGCAAATTCCACTAAAGGAAGATGATCCTCCCATGTCCCTCCGAAGTCAAGGACGCACAGTCTCAAAAGATCTTCTAATACTCTATTCACCCTTTTCGTCTGACCATCAGTTTGGGGGTGATAGGCCGTGCTCAAGCATAACTGTGTGCCTACAGCTTCTTGAAGACTCCGCCAAAACTCGGTAGTGAAGATGGGATCCCGATCACTCACTATGCTAGAGGGTATTCCATGGAGTCGAACTATTTCCTTGAGATAAAGAGAAGCTAGAGACGAGGCAGTCCTTCTACTCTTGATAGGTATAAAGTGGGCGCTTTTAGTGAGCTTGTCCGCTATTACCCAAATGCTAGTATTGCCCCTTCTTGACCTAGGCAACCCATCAATTAAATCCATTGAAATGTTGTCCCACTTCCACTGCGGGACTTCTAGAGGATGAAGCAGTCCTACAGGGTTCTTTTGTTCCGCCTTGACCTGTTGGCATGTCATGCACTTAGAAACGAAATCTGCTACATCTTTCTTCATGTCGTTCCAAAAGAAAACTCTCTTTATGTCCTTGTACATCTTGTCCTACCTGGATGTATTGTCATCTTGGAATGATGTGCTTCCTCGAGAACCTTCTTTACTAAATCCCTTACTTGCGGGACGCATATCCTTCCATCTCGCCTCAGCCAACCTTTATCACCGATGGAGTACCTATTGAGGTGACTGGAAGTTTCACCCCTAATTAGTTTATCAATCACATCAACAAGCTGAAGGTCTTCGCATTGTGCAGCCCCTATTGAGTCTGAAAGAGTGGGCTGTACTTCTAGGGATGCCAACAAACCGGGTATAAGATCAGAGGAGGGCCTAAAGTCAAAACTAGCTATATACTCCAAGCTTTGCCTTTCTACAAAAAGAGGGCTTAGGGTCAGTTTCTTTCTGCTCAACGCATCTGCTACTATGTTGCCTTTGCCGGGAGTATAGGAAATCCCAAAGTCATATGAGGCAAGGAACTCCATCCATCTTTGCTGCCTTATGTTAAGATCTTTCTATGAGAAAAGATACTTCAACGATTTATAGTCAGTATATAATTCGAACTTCTCACCTAGGAGATAATGGCGCCAAGAGTTAAGCACAAAGACGATGGCGGCTAACTCAAGATCGTGGGTTGGGTAGTTCTTTTCATGAACTTTCAATTGTCTTCCACCATAAGCTACTAGCCTCCCTTCCTGCATTAGAACAACGCCTAGCCCTGTACCACAAGCATCCGTGTATACTGTGAACATCTCGCTTCCATCCGACAAAGTCAGAACTGAGGCTGTTGTAAGAGCCCTTTTTAAGCGTTGGAAAGCAATATCACAGTCTAAATCCCAAGCGAATGTTAGATTCTTCTTTGTTAGCCTTGTGAGTGGAGCTGAGATTTTCGCGAAATCCCTAATGAACTTTCGGTAAAAACCTGCTAGCCCGAGAAAGCTTCGGACTTCGGTTGCATTTCTTGGTGTCTTCCAAACTTGCACTGCCACCACTTTCGCGGCATCCACTGCTAACCCCTCTTTGGACACTATATGTCCAAGAAATCTTACTTCTTCTCTCCAAAAGAGGCACTTGGAGAATTTGGCTTTTAGCTGATGAACTCGAAGAGTTTCCATGATCTCCTTCAGATGCTGAGCATGTTCTTCCTCATTCTTTGAGAAGATCAAAATATCGTCTACGAAGACCACCACGAACTTATTGAGGAATTCTCTGAACACCCTGCTCATTAGGTCTACGAAATAAGCGGGTGCGTTTGTCAAGCCGAAAGGCATGACAAGCCACTCGAAGAAACCATCTGGGGTTCTAAATGCCGTTTTATCAATACTATCTTCAGCTACCCTTAACTGATGGAACCCAGTAGCTAGATCAAGTTGGGAGAAGACCGACACACCTACAAGCTGATCAAACAGATCGTCTATTCTGGGAAGCGGGTGTCTATTCTTTTTAGTCAGCTTGTTTGGCTCCCTATAGTCCACACAAAGACGTAGTGAACCATCTGCTTTGGTGGCGAACACCACTGGAGCACCCCATTCCAAGACACTCCGCCTTATAAACCCCTTCTCAAGAAGCTACTTAACTTGCTTACTGAGCTCCTTTCTCTCCTTTGGAGCCATGTGTCTAACAGGCAGAGCTACGGGCTTTGCATTATCAACAAGATATATGCGGAAGTCTATTTCCCGCTTCGGAGGTAAGCCTTTCACCTCTTCAAAGTCATCCGGATATTCCCGGATCACCCTAACCGACTGTAAATTCTCAACAGAAGCATCAAGCGACTCTAGATAACTAAGAATAACAGCATTCAAGGGATTACAAGAAATTTCTAGAGTGTTACCGAGCCGAGTCAAGAGCCTAACCACTCTTTTCCCACAATCAAGAATGGCACCATTACTGGATAACCAATCCATGCCTAAGATTAGTCCATATCCTGAGAAGCCCAAAACAAAGGCACTACATCTAAATTCAACACTTAGAATAGAGATTTTCAAATCCAAGCAAACCATCGACAAATAAGCCAAGCCCCCAATTGGATTTCAAAAACCAAGGGATCTTCTACCATACTAGTGTCTAGGTGCAGAGATTCTACTAAAGAAGATGAAATAAAGGAGTGTGATGCACCAGAATCAAAGAGAGTGCGAACTGGATGATCATACAGATAAGCTAAGCTTTCTACAAAAATATTTCTACCTCGTTCCTGTGGAGGTGCCACCAGCGCGTGAACCTGTCCTCTTGAGGTGGATCTAGTCCTTTGTCCCTGCCCCTGCTTCTTTGGGTAGTCCTTAGCCAAGTGTCCAGTCTCGCTGCAACTGAAGCAACCACCATTCATCTTTGCCTTCTTCTTTCTGCAGTCTTTCGCTATATGTCCAATAATGCCACAGAAATTGCACTTCCTCTTTTCACGGGATTTGTTGTTCTTCCCGCCTTTCTTGAAGTCTGTTTTCTTAGCCTGTATACCCTCCTTCTTTTCTTGAAGCACTTTCGCCTTTGCCTCTTTCTTGCCTTTATCTTCCTCGTGTAGCAGCGCCATGTCCACCAAGCTTTCATAGGTCGCCCCCATGGGTATATGGGTCATAGCAAGGCTGTGTAGAGGCTCATTCAGACCTTTGATGAAGTGAAGGGCCTTCTTGTGTTGGGTGTTTACTAAATCCAGCCCAATCTGGCTAGTTGATTAAACTGATTGACATACTCCTTGATCGTCATACTTCCTTGTTTAAGAGTTAGGAACTTCTCCATTTGCAGGCTTCTTTCAGCTTGGGAGAGGAATTTCATCTCAAATCTCATCCTAATATCTTCCCAAGTTTCCACTGACCTCTCAGCATGGGTAACTTCCCACCAATAGGAAGCTTCGTCTTTGAGCAACCACACTGCTAGTTGTATCTTTTGCCTGTCGTCAACTTCGAAGATAACGAATAAATCTTCAGTCTCCTTCAGCCAGTTCCTTGCTACCACAAATTATTCAGTTCCATAAAAGTCCTTTCCACCCATAGCTTTGAAGTCTCTACATGTCTTAGCGAAAGTATTTCCACGAGGAGGAGGAGGTGGAGGAACCGCTGCCACTGTGGGAGGGGGAATGTCTGCTGGGCCCGCACCATTGGCCCTAGCCTCTAGGTACCATCGGAACCAGCCAGGGATCGGTACTCCTTCTGGAAGGTTAAGATCTCCAGACATGTTGGAACAAAAAGGAAAGTATTCAAGACAAAGGATAGTGAGATAGTGCATATGGCTTTGGGGGAATTATGCCTTTTAAAAACAACACTTTTTCTTGAAAAAGATGCTTCTTTAAACTTCTTTTTGAAAATAGCTTCAAACTTTTTTATCTAGTCTGGTATATCTGTGCTCTAATACCAAGTGAAACACCCCACTCTCCATTAAGGTCACTCACAAAGGGAATGCCTTAACTTTGGTGGAGGTTTATAAGTAAAAGTCAAAGATAAAACATAAGACAGATATATAAACACATATATAAGCAACGGAAAACAAACAGACTTTTATTTCATCAAATACTTGTTCATACAAAACATTTCCATAATTGTCTCAAAACAACTTCCAAAACATTACATCATCATTTCTGTCTTGGTTATTAAATAAAGAAGCATAAAACATAATAAAAGCTGCATAAATCCCCATAGAACATGTCCAAAAGCTACAGCCAAGGAAAGAGAGTCCAAACCGTACATCTACTATCTTGAAGCTTGCAAATAGTCTGACTAAGCTGGGTTGTTTCCTCCCTGTAGACATAGGGGGGAACATAAGAAAAGAAGACGAAAGAAAATAGGGTCGGACATAAATCTTGGTAAGTCTAGTGACTCTTCAGTATGAGAATAAGAATAGGGGTATGATAGGTATAAACTGGAAACAGAAAAGTATCATAAACTAAGATAAAGCAGTTTGAATCGAATATACTATCGCACCCCACACTATATCTCTACACCTACATGTATTAGTACTAAACTTGCACCCCATGCTGAGGGTGAAGTAATCCCCTTTTTCTAAAGATCGGCTCCTACTCGCAAAATCATATGTGTCATACGGCCCCCAAAGATTGTAGATACCTATGCTGGTCCCACCATGGGGTGTATCAAGTCCCATGGTGGCGGTCCGACACAATCCTAGAATGCATAGGGTATACTACTGGTGCCCCCAGTGCCCTATTTGTCTGCACCAAAGTGTGTGCACGCCCGCACTCCGTTAGAACCCACACTGTTGCACCGACCGCCGTCGTTTAACCGCTTACAATCAGCCCAGTAATCATGCCCCACCCTGCCTAGTTTCAGGGTACCATGATACCTAATTGGGTTACTGCTGAAATGGGTCCCCGTTACTAGGGTTTTCTAGTCAAACATGTTAAGTGGTTAAGTGTCTGTATTTACCTAACCCCACCCATCAGTTTAATTAACATGTTGAATTGGTTAAGTGTTTTAGTTAACTTAACCCTACCATCCTGACTGTCCGTCCTTAGTTTTTTTTAAAGCACCGAGCACTCACATTAGACAGGTATTGTTATGGTTACTGGATGTGCCGGTCGGTTCCGGGAAGATTCACACCGTAACCCAGTCTAACCTCAGGTCCTTATTAGGCTCAATGCTTAACCTCTCACATTGGATAGGTATTGTTGTGACTGCTAGACAGCCGGGCGGGTCCGGGCATGTTTACATCACAACTCAATCCAACCTCGTGTTAAGCATATTCGTATTTTCTAAATTTACATATTTGTCTTTATTACTTGTTATATGTAAACTAAATGTCATGGCCCGCTTTTCCAAGTTTAGCATTTTTGGTATAAGAAATTATACCGTTTAAATGCCACCAATTTTGGCATGTGACAAACATGCCAATTCATATAATTCCCAAATTTTCCCAACGTTACCCTGTCTAAATATTAGGCTAACAATCTTAGCCTAATTTTTTGTTCGCATGATTTTTAACATATAATATTAGGCTAAAAACTTAGCCTAATTTAGCGTACACAAAATTGGCATAAGGGATTCATAAATATAAACATGACATAGGTGTAAACTTGACATTTTTGGCATAGTCAATATGAACATCATAGGTGTGAACTTGCAAAATAGTCAACATGAATGTCATAGGTGTGAACTTGCAACGTAGACTAAATCAACATACATGTGAATTTGCAACATAGCCTAAATCAACTTACATATATGTGAACTTGCATTGAAATAGGGATCTAACCAAATAGGTGTCACATAAATTAGCATATGATTTAGACAACATAAGTCTAAACATGTTTAGATCTAGGCATAACATCGAACACAACTAGCATATGACAAGTCCATAAAGTATGTATAATTTCATCGCAAGGGTGTAAACTAGATCCAATCACATGTCTAATTACAACATGAAACATGTATTAGAGTGGATCTTGGCATGGATCCAATTAGGAACTTGCAACATTTGTATAAACATAGGAGCATTTATATGAACATAACCATTTAGGCATAAAGGTTCTAGCATAAAGTATATACATGAGATCTTAACTTGGACATATCACATACAACTTATATAATCACATAAACATATAGGTGTAGATTATAACATGAACTATACAACTTGCATGTGATGTTGTTTTCATTTGAATGGATCCAATCACCAAGTAAATTTAACCACGAACATTTCAACCATTCGCAATACAATCATTTCAATACATAGATTAACATTGTCATTATACAACAACACAATTCCATTTCCACTTTACATCGAATCAAATCCTAACTTTTATTCACATCGGAAAAATCACTATACTTACAACAAACGACGAACTTGAATTCTGGATTCTGAGTACTGAATTTGAAATGCTTTCCTTTGGGTAGACTAACGTTGTTTGATTCGTGTTTTTCTTTTAGTTTTGCTCGTGTCTAAACTTTCTACAAGTGGAGGCTACTCTTGGCTTCCTTCCAGCAGCATGACGGCTTTAGTTCTATATTATTTGTGTGAATTTAGGTTGAGACTAGGTTTTTTTATATAGAATTCCAAATTGATTAGAGCCGTAGATGAAGCTAGAGTTAATCAAGGCTATCCATCTCAAGAGAAGCCAATCAGAAAGCGACACGTAAGCCCTAGTGATACAACCAAGCTCGGAAATTCGACCAGAAACCGACCAGGCCAGCCAGGGCCAAACCAGAAAGCTGTGCAGGCCTGCTGCTCGGCCTGGGCGCACTTGGTAGGTACGCCTGTGCAAATTTGTACTGGCGCACTTCCCAAGTGCGCTAGCACAATATTTTTTTTCTATCTTTCCCGCCTGACTTCGTTCGTCCATATCTCCTTCATTCGATATCCTTTTTACGCAAACTCGGATTCTATCTCAACCAGAATTCCGAGACGAACGTAACGACGTAACTCGTTTCCCTTAATTCTTTCATTTAGAATTAATTATACTTAAATTTGTAAATTTACTATTAACAGAAAATTCGGGGTGTTACAAAACGTCTTTAACTCTTCGACTTCCAACCGTCAATCGATTATTTGAAATAAGGATTAACTCGGCCTTTTCAAATAATCCACGTATATTTAGATTTTCAAATCAATTCTTCACATGGTTAAATTATTCAACATTCTCATTTCAGTTCCTTAGTATAATTTTCATGTCAAACACATTCAACCATCAAATATCAAGCAAACCAAGCAGAATCGGTTTATTTCCATTTTATATCGTCTATAATATTTTATAACGACATATCGCCATTTTTATTTATTTAAAAATGACCTTATTTAATTAAACGACGTTTCAGGTCGTGCCGAGGCACTGGCGCTGTTTTCCCCTGAATTTGTTTTACACATATATGAAAATCTAACCGTTGGATCTTAACAAAGTTTATATCATTGGAAAGATCTCTCAAAAGCGAAGCCAACGGTTCCAGTTTCGTCAAAATACGATGGTCGGATCTTTCGGTATAATCGTTTAAAATTACGATTTCAAAACACGAACTGCACGGCCTCGATTGGTTTTAATATATATATATATATATATATATAATTCATTCGGCGATTTCTATATCGTTTTTACTTCAAATATTTCACTAACGCCTTTAAATTTTGGAAAATTTCGCCATAACCTTTTTTGTACGGGAAGGGCTGGGAAAATTCCCAAACAGCCACACGGGCGTCTCATCGTAAAAAGAAAAAGCCAAGCGGCTCATAAAATCACCACCCAAGAAAAACAGTAAACATGTACCTATTTGTCGGGCACACAATTTTATTCCTCTTTTCTAGCCTCTTTGCTATAACCTGTTCAATAAATATGCATGTACATGTGTGCAATTCTAATAACTTATCAATTCAGTTTCATATTTGATTTGATTTGGTTTTACATTACCATTCATTCAAATGTTGCATACATAAGCTGAAAATCACATTATTAGCCAACTCATGAATATTTGTTTGAACAAGTGGTTATTTTTAACACCTCATAATTCACTTAAAAATGATATTTTTAGCAAACAAAAATATATTTCAACACATGACTATTTCATTTAGTTCCTATATATGTTAAAAATAATATTCATAGCAAACAAATATTTATTTCAACACTTGTATATTTTTAGCAAATCATATACATGATAAAAATGGTATTTTTATCATCAAAAATATTTATTCAACACATGAATGTTTTTAATACTTCATATTCTCAATAAAAATGTAATTTTTATTGTTCGATCTTTTATTCAACACATGAACCATTTTCACACATGAACTTCTCAACACATGAGCACTTCCACACATGGATATTTTATATAGCTTGTACATATATGAAAGATGTAATTTTTATTGTTGAAACAATTTATTTAAAACACGAATATTTTACATACTTCATATATATAATAAAAATGTGATTTTTATTGTTAAAACAATTTATTTAATTAACACGTGAGCTTATTTTTCAACAGATGACTTTAGTTTTAACTCATGACTTTAGTTTTAACACATGACTAAGATTTCAACACATGAATAAGGTTTCAACGCATGAAAATAATTCCAACATATGAAAATAATTCAAACACATGAATATTATTGAAAATTTTGGCAGCATAACGGCAGGGTGGTTAAAACCGGCACTGTCCCGAGTACGGCTCCTCGCTCTACCTTAAAACCACGTGGTTTTTGAAAATGGGGATTTCATACATCTAATTCGCACGCAGGCGAGTATGCTTTTCTTTTCCACAATTTATTCCAATCACAAATGGTTATTTTTCAACCACAATGGTATTTTTCAACCACAACCAAACAATATCAACCACAAACAATTTTATCAACCATTCGCATTATTCTCCAAATTTTTCACGCCAATTCACAATCAATACATATCATCCATGGTTTGTGGATAAGGGGAGTATACATATATATATATATATATATATAAATATATTTTATTTCCATTCCAGCACACATATCATTTATACAATGCATGTATAATTCATACTTCGCTCATATAACTCATACAACGCATGTACATGAGGCATACAACATGTGTATAACTTATATTTCACTTATATAATTTATATATCACATTTCTATTCACATTTCAGTTTAGAAATCTCACATTCATTATTATTTGATTTTTATTATTATTTTTACTTGCACATTCTAACATGTATAACAAGGGTTGACACGCTTACTCCAGAACACGACTAACGTCTGCACAGTCTCAAGCTAGCATCTTAAAAAGACACATTACGACTCAATGAATAAATATTGTTCATTCCCATCACCCAACAATTCAACTTATCAAACATGAACCAAGGGGTTATTTTTGAATTTAAGTTAATCCTTGTTCAATGAATGACCCAGTTCATAAAATTTAATTGCTGATGTAATGTAAATTCCCAATCATTTATTCGTTTGCGAACAAATTAAACAATTGTAAACAACTATAAAATCCGTTCGGCTTTCCTAAACAACAAGGATTGTTGTAGAGGGTGTCGAACTCTGGGACCAAGAATATTTTAATTAATAAATCCAATCAAGTTATTCCAGGATTTTGATTGATTGAAAACACAGAAAATAACAGCAATTCAATAAAAAGACAGATTTATATGACATAGATTGGATTCACACTCATCAATAGCCAACAAATAAATATAGATCTAATTCATGTTTTTGTCGCACACATGAATCAACGATAATTAGGTTCTTAGAAACAAATAAGTAAATAACGACAAGCATAGCCTATGTAGGAGCTGAGCTCTTAAACAACCATGGGCTGTCAGGATAGATTCACTAATTAATTTCTAAAACCCTAAAATTAGATCTAAATCTGATAATTGTTAGATCGAACACGAATATACCCTATGAAGGAGCATAGTTCTTAAACGACATAGAATATGAAGGTTCAGATCTAACCCTTGATTCAGATCAATATCTACATGTATAAAGTCCTCATCTATTGGCTATGTGATTCATGTTGAATCATATCTATTAGCATCATCACCCCCTAATCAAAGGGGATTAGCTAGACATAGCTAAAGAAGAAGAGAACCAGAAACTAAATAACATGAACATAAATTAAATAAAATAACAACGGAGAGAAAGGGAGAAGAAGAGCTTTATTCCAAGAAGAGAATTACAGAATAAAACTAAAGTGTGTTTACAAATGAAGGAGATGCGGTGTATTTATAGTTGCATTAGCCAAGACAAAGAGGCTCATTACACAATGTGGGACAAAATCCCTTTTTCAAAATAACACATAAACCAAATAGCTATGTGTGAACGCATGTGAATGGAAGGCCTTTCAAATGAGATAATGTGAACGCGTATGAATGGATTTGCAAATGTCATAGCTTGCGGGCATCAAATGGCATCAATTCCAACTGTTTTGAGCATGAATAGGAACTCCATAATTCTCTTTGACAAGCTATCATAATGAAAAGGCATTGAATCTTTAAAATATGTGGCAGAAGGTGGTTGAACAACAACATTTCTTCAAGCTTTAATCTAGCTCTCAAAATCAAAACTCTTTATACACCAATTCTTCAAGCTTTTCAACAATTAAGTGCACTAATCCGTTCATCGTAAATAATCTGAAAACACAACTATAAATACACGGTATCAATTATTTTAAATATAAAATAAGATAAATAAGCGGATAAAATATACACTTTTACGTGTATATCAACTGCATAGACATACCCTGTCATATGTAACCTGCTAAAAATATAGGATATGGACATTATTAAGTAACACTATATTCCAGTCACACAGAACTTTATGTTCTGACCCCCTCTCCTTAAACTTCCAACAGGTTAGTAGATGGGTTAAAGCCATTGATAAAGTCATAATTGATTCCGATGGAGAAGACAAAGTTATTATAATATTATTAGCAGTTATTGCTTTGCTTCATTTGGAATCTTATGAGATTGAACTATTTGATGTATATATTGAATAAATGTAACTGTGGCTGTTGTATTTTTGAGATTTTGAAATAATGTACATCTTATTTGAATATTGTATTTTATCTTTCTACTGTGTGATATTTCCATTCGAAGTATATGTTATTATCTGTGAAAATGTAATCCTTATAGGAACCAATGAACCGTATAGGATGGCTCTAAGTTCGATGGGTCTTTTCTAGGTCGAAATTTTGGCCCATTCTAGACAGGTTGGTACATTTGGTATCAGAGCTTAGGTTACCCGATTTTAAGGGAATATATACATATGAGAGGCCTATTTTTTATTTGAAAAAGATTTTTCAAACTATATATATAGTATGTATAACCGCAACCGCAAGGTGCAATCGCAACCGCAAGGTGCAATCGCAACGGCAAAGGATTAAATTTTATTAATCCGACGGCTCATGCTCACATGAGCAAATATAAATAACCACTGAAACCCCACATTAGAAACCCTAATCTTCTGCACCTCTGCCTCTATGTTGTTGAATTCCATAGAAAAAATAAAGAGAATTGGGTGAAGGTTTCTTCTACTTCTCTAACCTCATTCTAAATCTCTGTATTCAAATTTATCTAAGTTTAGGATTTCGTAATTTAGCATAAACATATATATATATAAGGGACTAATTATATTTTTTTTATACGTATATTGTTAGGAGAAAAATCAGAGCTCGCTTGAACGTTAAGACCCATTGCAGATCTCAAATTCTACTACATCTTCGCTTAATTTTTGAGTGGAATCTAGTTTTGCTTAAAGGCATATTCATGTTTTTAATAGTTTGTTATATGAATTGATATGCCTATAAAGATTTGGTTATTCGATAACATGAACATGAAAATCCCCAAATACTGTCTTTTGTAATTAAGCATGAAATTGTCATAATTGGGTTTGTGGAATTATGGCTTTTGGATCGGGTTAAAGGTAAATAAAGTATTGTACTATTATTTATATTTTATTCAATTCACAGTTATTATCATTTGATTTAGCCTAAAAAGATTTGGATTTGAATTGTTTCGTAGTTGAATTGGGTTTAGATCCAATTTTGGATGTAAACGCAACACATTCATAAATTGGAATAAGTCAAATATAAACATTTTCGGGTGTATAACACCATAAAAAGGGTGAATTGAATGAAATATGGATTGTAAACATACGTGTGTGAATGTATGAAATACTCTACTTTTAGTTTAATATTGAAATCATTTCCACATGCTAGGATGCAAGTTTTAAATTTTATGTTGATGCATTTTCCCATCCACTGCAACCTGTTATGTTAATATATTTATATTATGCCTACGTTGTAGCGGTAAAAGTATAGAAAACCCAATTTGCATGCCTTAGTTTGGAAAAAGATGACAATTGCCACCTCGTTAGAATGTTTCCCCGTTTGTACAAACGTTACGTTAATTAAGCGCTATTATTATATTACTTATATTTATGTAATCAATGTTATCTTTGTGTAATAAATGCGATTATGTTAGAGTTTGTATTTGAAATGTCCCCTTAACAAATATACATATATATTTATTTGCTTGTGTGTGCGTATATATAGAATGGCTTAAATATATATAAATAAGCGACCCATAGGCAAGAGATTAGGTGTCATTTGTGGTATAAGCCTGCCCGGAACCGACCGGCAAATCCAGCAACCACAAGTGGGTCCAACTAATGTGAGATGTTTAAGTGCCATGGGTCATTCATAAAGTTAGTACACTAGACACAAGGTTAAACTGACTTGTAGTAGAAGTCTGCCCGGAACCGACTGGCACATCCACCATCTACAGGTATAGGGTTCAATGTGAAAGGTCTAGCGTGTGTGTATATATATAACTATATATATAAGTATGATGTGTGAAAATAGATAGGTTTCTTAGGAGTTAAGATGGTCTTAAGTGGATGACTCACTTTTTTTTCTAATTTGGGTCTTAAGTGGTTAAGACTAGGATCCCTCCGAAGGTTTATTCCTTGGAGAGGAACCAAAGTCATGGGACCTACCCTTATTAGTATTAAGGTAGGTATTTGGGTCTTCCTTCTTTAAAAGTGGATAGGCATAAAACAGGAATGAAGAAGGGTAGGTCATGGGGATGTCTACTTCCTCTAGAAGGGCTTAACTAGGGATAGGATGGTAACTGAAAGGATATGTGGCCATTGCATGCTCACCAACTCATCTAAGGGAATTCATAAGCAGCATAGGTGTCCTACCGGATAATATCAGTTAAGTAGTAACATTCGCAATACTACTTCTCATATTACAAATGAGAGAATACACGTAAGAATGTTGACGTACTAGGAATGGGTCTGAAAGGGCTAGGGGTCCGCCTTAGGGTATAAGAGATAGTAAAAATCCACCCGTAATAGGGCCATAAGTGATCGAGAATGCCACCTCCTTAGGTCTTTACCCTAAAAACACTAATGGCCGATTGACTTGGATATCCACCCCATTGGTTAGAAACTAGATGTTTGTTGTGTGCTACGTAGACATACCTTGACATATGTAACTTGCTAAAAATATAGGGTATATACATTAAATAACACTATATTCCAGTCGCACAGAACTGTATGTTCTGACCCCCTCTCCTTAAACATCCAACATGTCAATAGATGGGGGTAAAGCCATGGATGAAGTCATGATTGAGGACGATGGGGAATACAAAGTTATTATTATATTATTAGCAGTTATTGCTTTTCTTCTTTTGGAATCTTATGAGATTGAACTATTTGATGTACTAACTGTATAAATGTAACTATGACTGTTGTATTTCTGAGATTTTGAAATAATGGTACATCTTATTTGAATATTATATTTTCTTTTTCAGCTGTGTGAGAATTCCATTCGAAGTATACTTATTATCTATGCAAATGCAATCCTTATAGGAACCAACGACCCGTTTAGGATGGCTCTAAGTTTCGATGGGCCTTTTCTAGGTCGAAATTTAGGCTCATTCCGGGAGGGTTTTTTGACACACCACGTCCATTAATGTCACTCTATATAGACATGAAGCATTATAGGTAAATAAGAACATAATATCAAAAGACAGACATATAAAATAGCAGTGCAATTAAATTTTTTTATTTAAATCAAAACATCATGGTCCCAAATACTGAGTTTACATCATAAGTTGAAATGACCAATTACATTAATAATCTGTCTTGCCAAAAATATCAGAGTACAAAAGCATAAAACCATATTTCCCGTGCGAAGCCATAAGAGAGTTGAAAAGAAGTCAAAGTGGTACATCAATATCCAAAATCTAGGCTAAGCTGAAAGAATCCAAATCAACTCTAAGCACTCCTACCCTGAGAACCTTGGGGGGTGGGGTGAGGGGGTGAGGGGGTGGGGGGGTGGGGGGGGGGGACGGAAGAGGGAGAAGAGGAAACAAAAAGGGTCAGACATAAAGTCTGGCAAGTCCAGTTACTTTTAAATATAAATAAATAAAAGTATCATGGTAGGTATATAAAAACTGGAAGAATAAGATAACAATAATAATAACAAGTGTGAACTAAGCAACATAAGTTTGAACAGAATATATTGCGCTTCTTAAATACGTTTCTCTGCACCGCACCAATACCAGTGTCTCAGAAACAGAATGATCCCTACAAATACTGTTCCATTACATTTTCTTGATTGTTAGGTTGCTTGGGTTAACAGTACTAAATGTTTATACACACATCATACCCATTTACTTCCCAGTGGATTAGCCTAATATGGTGTATATGTAACTACCCCTCAATACCGAGGTACCACCCTCGCACGGTCTCCCTTGTAATACCACAGAAAAGTATGCAGTCCCTCATCCTACGCCGGATTGACGTATGGATCTCTATATAACAATGTTACGTTCCGCATATATCTTTCATTACTATGCTACGTAAGCGTACAGACTGCCACCATCGATCAAATCAGATTTCATTCCTGAGTAATGCCCTCAAGTCTACAATACATCACCCAGAGCAATTATGCATGTGTCTAGACTGTCCCATGTATTATAATTGTAGCTCGATGCCTCAATCGCACGTCCTCTAATGTGCACTGAGTTCCATGGCAGGGCGATACAAGAAACACGGACCTCGGTCGGGAGCTTTTCCATATTTGTACAAACCCGTCTTTAAAAGCCTCTACATATATTACTTGGGTCTGTTTTCATGGTGGCTATGGCCCCACCCCGGCCCCTCCCTCAACTAGTAAATACTACAAGAGCTAAACGACTGCCCCTAAAGAAAACAATCTAAACATCCATTTGGCGTCTTCCCTCAACCACCGTACCCCGATAGTGAAGGGTGAATGGTCTATTGGTTTTAGCTCTAGTCTTTCCGCATCCCACTGGCTGCCGATGACGGGTATCCGATGATCTACTATCCTTATTGGTTGTGATCCTTCGCCTCCGCGTTGAGGCAACCGCCAATCACCCTGGTTTCACCGCGTCACAACATTCTGACTGCATAGCTACTTATGTAGTCAAGGCCCACCCACCTAGTAGTTACGCGCAGACCCAACCTCCACGAGTAAAGCCTAAAACATCTTCCACCACATATAGGACTACTAGGAGCACCTTGTACCTTAAGAAGCCACGTGCTTCCCCTTCTAGTTCTTCGGAGCTATTTGAACAATTAGACGAATGTGCGCTCCCACTCGTACCTTATAACACCACGATGATCTACCCCGTTGGGTTATTCACACTTAAACGTGTGGACTGGTCCAAGCACCTCACTTTAATTTGTTGTTAGACCATATGTCTAAACATTCTTTTACGCGCTTTCCTTACCTCTTCATGTTTTCATTTAACTTGGTTATTCTCATTCATATTGAATTCTTAATCAAGTAACCAGGTTCCTTTTTCTTATTAATTTTGGTTATAAAACTTAACCTATTTAAGCTCATTAATAAGCCCAAAACATGTTATTCCCTAGATTGTGGCCCAAGGTCTGCAATCCACAATCTCTTTAGTATTCTTGCTTGGCTAAATCATTACAATAACATGTTCTACTTAATATGTATTAAGTATATCTCATTTCACATGTTTCCTAATTGACAAGTCACTTATCATTTATGATTAAATACAACTTATTTCATTTTACAAGTTTTCCTCATTCTTCCTCATTTAATCACAATTCCATCTTATCATTGTCTACTTATTAACTTAGTACTCTTAACTAAGGTTTAATAATAAGTTTACTTTCCATAAACATAACTTATGTTGTCCTCGTCTGTAGATTTCAAATTCTTGTTCTTGTAAATAACTTAATTTACAATTAAGTATGGCTTATCCCCTTACATAAGTTAGTCTATTCCCTTTTTCATTTATTATAACCTAAGTTATAATTTCCAATTGTCCCTAGGACAAGCCTAAACATCTTATCTTTTCTGTTCATACATGTTAATGCCCCAGACCTCTCACATTAAGTCAACCACATGTGTATGCTCGATATGCCGGGCGGCTTCGGGCAGACTTAAACCACAAATTTAGACTTAACCTCATGTCATGGTGTTGTTATGCATTAGAACCCTCACACTAGATTAATCACTTGTGGTCGCTGGATATGCCGGGCGGCTCTGGGCAGACTTGTACCACAAGTGCAATCTAACCTCGTGTCTAAGCGTTGCTACGGTTCCGTTATTTTAGGCATATTCATATTAATAAATTTTCCTATTCCAAATATAGATTTTCATGCCCCTTTTTAATTCATATTTCATTATGCCCAATATGCCATTTTTCCCAAGTCATAAATCAATATATATATATATATATATATTATGCCCAAATCCGTATTCACATATTTGCTGATTTATGTCCCTAGTCCATATTCACATATTTCCGTACAAGTTATGCCCAAATTCATATTTGATTCCAATTTACGCCCAAATCATATTTTACATATGTTCCAATTTATGTCAAATCATATTTTACATATATTCCAAGTTACGCCCAAATCATATTTTCCAACGTATGCCCAAATTCATATTCACATTATCCAATACGATATATGCCTCCAAATCCATATTCGTGCATTTCCAAATTTTATATATTCATATTTTCCAATACCAATTATGCCCCAAAAATTATGTCTTTCCCAATCGTTCCCAATTTTGCACGTTCACATTTTTCAGCATTAGGCCTAGGCACGAAGGTAGCCTGGCTATATAAAAATAAAAGGGAAAAGCGGGGGAGAAGAGAATCAAGAACAGGCATAACAGCAAATCAATAATAAACTAATAGAAATAGGCATAAAAACTGAATAGGCATATTATGACAAGATTTGACATGGTGACGATACGAACATATAAAGGCAGATCTGATAACTATGTCATAACAGAACTTGTTTGGGCATAGATCCAATATCTAATTTTTATATACATTTTATAATTACCAATTAAATATTTAGATCTAAAAATAACATGAACTCACAGTGAATAGATCTAAGGAAATGGATCCAAATTACTGTGAAGAACACGTAGGATTTGTTGTTGTAGCAATCGTTGAATTTGTTTAATCTTTGCTAAATTGGATTTGGAGAAGAATAGGCTATTTAACTTTCGTTGCAACAGAGCTCTGTCGTCACCACCATTTTTCAGATGAATAAAAACCTAGGTTTAAGTTCCTTTATATAGCCTAGGATCAATTAATCTTGCTCAGAAAGGTGTCCAGAAACAAAACGAAGTATTTCACCTAGATCTACTCAAGGGGGTCGACCTCCCCTTGATGGGGTCGACACCCCTTTGGTGGGGTCGACCCCCCTTTGATGGGGTCAATACCCCTTTGAAGGGGTCGACACCCATGGGCGGAAAATCTGCTGCCTCCCCAAATTTCGAATTTTAAACCGATTTTTGGACTTATGGACCTAATTTTTAATTTATGGACCCTAAATATATATATTCTTCTTGCATGTATACAAACTTCAAACCTTAATAACTTCTACATACGAAGTCCGTTTTACGCAAACTTGGTGTCTAACTTGACCAGAATTCCGAGACGAACGCAATGGCATGGTCTGTTTTACTTAATTCTGAATATTTAATTAAGTTTTCCTTAGTTCATTGTTAATAGTGTATTTCACATTAATTATTCTTTAATTCATCATCTTTAGTGTCGTTAAAATTTCGGGATGTTACATTCTCCCCTACTTAGAAGATTTCGTCCTTGAAATCTCTAAGTTACGAAGAACGTATATCCTAACATCCAACAATCATACATTCATCTAGCAATCATAGGCATTCGTTGTTCTTAAGGAATTTCTAATGCATTTGCGAACATATGCAATAGTGTGTGTATATGTCAATGAACTAATGCGAAAGATCAGGCAGTCTACTGATTTAGTTGACCTCCTTAATGCAATGTATGTTTGTGCCATGCAACAAAAATGTATGCAAATTATCCTAATCCATGTAAGTTCTATATGTGTGCCCAATCATCCATCCAAATGCAACATTAATGTAACGATACACCCATTATTATCCATAAAAATTTAAAATGTACACACATCCATACGTAATATGTAAGTGATTGAGCCGATCCAGTGCCTGTTGTGTGTATATATGCATCCACGAGCAATCACTAGCAAACACTTGCATCCATCAAACACATGTTTACATTCATTAGTTTTCTACCTACAGACTCGACCGATAGGAGATATTCAAACGATAGATACAAGTATTAATTCAAAGCTTGGAAAAAGAAGTTAAGAACATATTCTCGAAAGGGAAAGGATTTGAAGCGCGAATCTTGTCTTCAGCCTCCCTAGTAGCGTTCTCGTGACCCTTTCCCCATTGCACTCTTACTAGCTTCACTTCTTGGTTGCACAATTTCTTAACCTCTGATCCAAGTATGCAAGTCGGAACTTGTCCAATCATTGCTTCCTTCTCTACTTTCCCTTCCTCTTGCAAGTTTGGCTCCACTACCTCGAACTCTATACATTTTATCACCTCTTGAATGAATAGTCATCTTAGAATGATGGGCTTCCACAAGGACTTCTTCAATAGGTTTCCCATCCCGATATGATTCACCTATCAAACCTCTTCTCAAGTAGCTCCCCTACTTGCTTACAAAGTTCCCCCTTTTCTTTTAGGAGTCAAATGTCGCACAGGCAATGCGATTGGCTTTGCATTGTCCACCTTATATATGTGGAAACCAATCTCGTGCCTCGGGGGTAAACCCCGAAACTCATCAAAACATCAGGATACTCACAACTATTGGTACAGATCGAAAATCTTCGATAGATATATAAAGAGATTCTAGGAGACTAAGTATGATAGTCCGTTTTTGAGCCATAGGAAATCTCGAGAGTCTTTCCATGGAAAGTCAGAAGTCTAGTGACCCTCCTCTCACCATCTAGAATGGCTCCATATATGGTTAACCAATCCATTCCTAGAATCAAACCGTATCTTATGAAATCAAGAACATATGCATCGCAATCAAAATCGACACTTAACACAAAGATTCTCAAACCCCGACAAATCATTGATAAATGGGTCGTACCTCCAATGGGTTTTGAGACAATAACGGGATCCAAAACCATAATAGTATCTAGGTGTAGAGACTCAACTAAAGGATCAAATATAAAAGAATGTGAAGCGCCAGAAAAAGAATCCAATAGGATGATCAGAGCTAGAAATCAAACCTTCGATGGAAACTTTCCTACCCCTATCCTGTCCTCCAACTATGAGAACATTAGCTTGCGCTCTAGAAGTTCCTGCCTCTGGCCTTGTCCTTGTCTCTTTGGGCACTCCTTAATAAGGTGTTCCACCTTACCAAAGTGGTAACAAATGTCTTTCCTCTTTCTGCAATCCTTTTTCAGACGACCCACCATTCCGTAATTATGGTATTTCCTCTTTTCTTCTTTCATCTTTGGGTTGTGCTCCTTAGCCCCAACTCCCTTATTCTCCTTTTTACCATCCTTGTGCAACATGCTAACAAGTCTCTTGAAATATGCCTCCATCGCACGGCAATCCTTATGAGGCTTGAGAGAAAGTAAGCCACAGGTGAAAGTACCGCGGCTACAGATGGTGGTTGGGCAATTCTTTGCCATTTGACATGTATCGTAGTTTTAACATGCCTACAAAACCATGCTGAAATGGGGATACCCTTTCGGGAATAAACGGTTCCCAGAACAAAAAGGAAAAGGAATCAAGCGGAGAATCGAGATGATATTTATGGCTTTGGGAAGTATGCTTTTGAAAAATAGACTTTTCATTTTAAAATACTTTGTTTTTGGGACCTTTTTGAAAACTATTTTCAAAATATTTTATCAGATCTTATAACAATATGCTCTGATACCAAATGTGACACCCCACGTCCGTTAACATCACTCTATATAGAATGCATTAAGTTTCGTGAAGCGTTATAGGTAAATAAGAACATAATCACAAGACAGGCATGTAAAATAATAGTGGAATTAAATTTTTTATTTAAATCAAAAAATCACGGTCCCAAATACTGAGTTTACATCATAAGTTGAAATAACCAATTAAATTAATAATCTAACTTGCCAAAAATATCAGAGTACAAAAGCATAAAACAATATTTCCTGTGTGAAGCCATAAGAGAGTTGACAAGAAGTCAAAACGGTACATCAATATCCAAAATCCAAGCTAAGCTGAAAAAATCCAAATCAACTCTAAGCACTCCCACCTTGAGAACCTGGGGGGAAAAGGAAGAGAGAGAAGAGAAAACAAAAAGGGTCGGACATAAAGTCTGGCGAGTCCAGTTACCTTTAAATATAAATAAATAGAAGTATCATGGCAGGTATATAAAAACTGGAAGAATAAGATAACAATAACAAGTGTGAACTGAGCAAGATAAGTTTGAACAAAATATATTGCACTTCTTAAATATGTTTCTCTGCACCGCACCAATACTAGTATCTCAGAAACAGAATGACCCTACAAATACCATTCCATTACATTTTCTTGATTGTTAGGCTGCTTGGGTTAACATCACTCAACGCTTATACACATGTCGTACCCATTTACTTTACGGTGGATTAGGCTTATATGGTATATATGTAACTACCTCTCAATACTGAGGTACACCCCATGGTACCCCACTCACACGGTCAACCACGTAATACCACAGGAAAGTTTGCAGTCCCTCATCCTACATCGGAGTGACGTACGGATCTCTATATAACAATGTTACATTCCGCATATATCTTTCATTACTATGCTACGTAAGCGTACGGACTGCCACCATCGATCGAATCAGATTTCATTTCAGAGTAATGCCCTCAAGTCTACGATACATCTCCAGAGCAGTTATGCACATATCTAGACTGTCCCACGTACGTATTGTAACTATAGCTCGATGCCTCAATCGCACGTCCTCTAATGTGCATTGAGTTCCATGGTTAGGTGATACAAGAAACACGGAACTCGATCGGGAGCATTTCCATATCTGTATGGGCCCGTCTTTAAGAGCCTCTACAGATATTCCTAGGGTCTGTTTTCATGGTGGCTATGGCCCAACTCCGGCCCCTCCATCAACAAGTAAAGACTATAAGAGCTAAACGAATGCCCCTAAAGAAAACAATCTAAACATCCATTTGGCATCTTCCCTCAACCACCGTACCCCGATAGTGAAGGGTGAATGGTCTATTGGTTTTAGATCTAGTCATTCCACATCTCACTGGCTATCGATGATGGGTATCCGACGATCTACTATCCTTGTTGGTCGTGACCCTTCGCCTCCTCGTTGAGCAACCGCCGAATCACCCTGGTGTCACCGCGTCACAACATTCTGACTGCATAGCTACTTCCGCAGTCAAGGCCCACCTAGTAGTTATGCGCAGACCCAACCTCTGCCAGCACAGCCTAAAACATTTTCCACCACACAGAGGACTACTAGGAGCACCTTATACCTCAGGAAGCCGTGTGCTTCCCCTTCCAGTCCTTCGGAGCCGTCTAAACAATCAGACGAATGTGCGCTCCCCCTTGTGCCTTATATCACCACGATGATCTACCCCGTTAGGTTATTCACCCTTAAACGTGTGGACTGGTCCAAGCGCCTCACTTTAATTTGTTGTTATACCATATGTCTAAACATTCTTTTATGCGCTTGCCTCACCTCATCATGTTTTCATTTAACTTGGTTATTCTCATTCATATTGAATTCTTAATCAAGTTACCAAGTTCCTTTCGCTTATTAATTTTAGTTATAAAACTTAACCCATTTAGGCCCATTAATCTGCCCACAACATGTTATTCTCTAGATTGTGGCCCAAGGTCTGTAAGCCATAATCTCTTTAGTATTCTTGCTTGGATACATCATTACAATAACATGTTCTACTTAATTTGTTATTAAGTATATCTCAATTTAAATGTTTCCTAATTGACATGTCACTTACCATTTATGATTAAATACAACTTATTTCGTTTTACAAGTTTTCCACATTCTTTCTCGTTTAATCATAATTCCATCTTATCATTGTCTACTTATTAACTTAGTTCTCTTAACTAAGGTTTACTAATAAGTTTCCTTTCCATAAATATAAATTATGTTTTCCTCATCCACAGATTTTAGATTTTTGTTCTTGTAAATAACTAAATTTACAATTAAGTACAGCTTATCCCCTTACATAAGTTAGTCTATTCCCTTTTTCATTTATTATAACCTAAGTTATAATTTCCACTTGCCCCTAGTACAAGCCTAAACATCTTATCTTTTCTGTTCATACATTTTAATGCCCCAGACCTCTTACATTAAGTCAACCACTTGTGGATGCTGGATATGTCGGGCAGATCCGGCCAGACTTAAACCACAAGTTTAGACTTAACCTCATGTCATGGTCTTGCTATGCATTAGAACCCTCACATTAGATTAACCACCTGTGGTCACTGGATATGTCGGGCGGCTCCGGGCAGACTTATACCACAAGTGCAATCTAACCTCGTGTCTAAGCGTTGTTACGGTTCCGTTACTTTAGGCATTTTCATATTAATAAATTTTCCTATTCCAAATATAGATTTTCATGCCCCTTTTTAATTCATATTTCATTATGCACAATATGCCCTTTTCCCAAGTCATAAATCAAGATATATATATATATAATGCCCAAATCTGTATTCACATATTTGCTAATTTATGTCCCTAGTCCACATTCACATATTTCAGTACAAGTTATGCCCAAATTCATATTCGCATATATTCCAATTTACGCCCTAATCATATTTTACATATGTTCCAATTTGTGTCAAATCATATTTTACATATGTTCCAAGTTACGCCAAAATCATATTTTCCAACATATGCCTAAATTCATATTCACATTATCCAGTACGATATATGCCTAAAAATCCATATTCATGCATTTCCAAATTTTATGCCCAAATTTATATTCATATTTTCCAATACCAATTATGCCCCAAAATTATGTCTTTCCCAATCGTTCCCAATTTCACACGTTTGCATTTTTCAGCGTTAGGCCTTGGCTCGAAGGTAGCCTGGCTATATAAAAATAAAAGGAAAAGAGGGAGAGAAAAGAATCAAGAATAGGCATAATAGCGAATCAATAATAAACTGATAGAAATATGCATAAAAACCGAATAGGCATATTATGAGAAGATTTGACATGGTGACGATATGAATATATAAAGGCAGATCTGATAATTATGTCATAACATAACTTGTTTAGGCATAGATCCATTATCTATTTTTTATATACATTTTACGATTACCAAATAAATGTTTAGAACTAAAAATAACATGAACTCACAGTTAATAGATCTAAGGAAATGGATCCAAATTACTGCGAAGAAAACATAGGATTTGTTATTGTAGCAATCGTTGAATTTGCATAATCTTCGCTGAATTGGATTTGGAGAAGAATAGGCTAGTTAACTTCCATTGCAGCAGAGCTCCGCAGTCGCCACCATTTTTCATATGAATAAAAACCCAGGTTTATGGTCCTTTATATAGCCTAGGATCAATGAATCTTGCTTAGAATTGTGTCTAGATACAAAACAAAGTATTTCGCTCAGATCTGCTCAGGGGGGTCGACCCCATTGAAGGGGTCAACACCCCTTTGGTGGGGTCGACCCCCCTTTGATGGGGTCAACAACCCTTTGAAGGGATCGACACCCATGGGCGATTAATCTTCCGCCTCCCCAAATTTCGAATTTTGAACCGATTTTTGAATTTATGGACCTAATTTTGAATTTCTAGACCCTATATATATATATTCTTCTTACACGTATGCAAACTTGAAACCTTGATAACTTCTTCATACGAAGTCCGTTTTACGCCAACTTGGTGTCTATCTTGACTAGAATTCCTAGACGGACACAATGTCGTGGTCCGTTTTACTTATTTCTAAATATTTAATTAAGTTTTCCTTAATTCATTATTAACAGTGTATTTCACATTAATTATTCTTTAATTCATCATCTTTAGTGTCGTTAAAATTTCGGGGTATTACTAGTTTGTTACACTTGGTATCAGAGCTTAGATTACCCGATTTTAAGGGAATATATACGTATGAGAGACACATTTGCCTTTTGAAAAAGATTCTTTAAACTACATATATAGTATGTATATCAACCCCAATAAGCATACACATTTATACTAGGCATCTTTATCGTTTTTAGCAATAAATACTATCTCATGGGTAACCACTAAGGGATTCTTCCTTTTCTTTCCAGATAGTAGAATGGCTGTAAATCAGAATGAATAGGGTAACCAGTCAAGGCCCGGATACTTGCCCGAATGGTTCCAGCAGTACCTCCGTACTATGGAAACGGTTCCTATTGTGAATCCTACCGCACCGGCTCCTGCAGCTCCTACCGCTGAAGTGGCCTTTGACTTTTCCCACTTTTATAAGACCTTTACGAATCTTGGAGGGAAATCATTTTCGAGGAAGGAAGGCTTTTGTAGTGCCCAATCTTGGATTGTGAAAGAATTTTTGAGGCTACAGCTTTGCCCGACGAAGTAAATTTGAAGACAATGGCTTGGCATTTGAAGGATGAAGCCCTAGAGTGGTGGAACTTAATATTAGTGGAGAATGAAGGCCAAATCTTTACGTGGGCCGAGTTCAAGACCCAGTTTGAAGCTAGGTTTTTACCCTAGCGCAAAATGACTATTCAACTAGAGAAGTTCATACACCTCAAGCAAGGTAGCTTAAGCCTGCAAGAATACATATCCAAATTCATTAAGTTATGTAAGTATGGGAGAGGACCGATAGACACTCCCATGAACACAGCCCTTAGGTTTGTCAAAGGACTGAACTCCTTGTTAAAGGAGACCTTATTAGCCCAAGAAACGTTCGGGGCAACTTCGAGACTCTAGTTAAGACAACTACCCTTTGTGCGGCCGAGTGCTCCAAAGAAGATAAAGAGGGAGAGAAAGGAGAAGGCTCTAATAAAAATAAGAAGAAGGAGCAACGGAAGAACAAGAAAAAATAATCAAAAAGGACGCAAAGACTTGCATGAGGTGCAACCGCAAGGACCATGAGGCTAAGGATTGTAGGTCCTCGTTAGCGAGAAAGGAGTTCAAGGGAAAATGTTACAATTGTCATGAAGAAGGACACATTTCCAAAGACTTCCCAAGGCCCAAAGTTGCTAAGAGTGGCCAAAACTATGTAATTGAAGCAACCCTAATACAAAGCTAACCCCCGAAAGACCAAGGGCAGCCCGCACTCGAAGGTATAATCTCTATTTTAGGAAATTCAGCATATACCTTGTCTGATTCTGGAGCGACCCATTGTTTTATCTCCAAGCGGTTAGTAAATTCGTTGAACCTTTCTGTATCTATCTCGGGTAGTCCGATAGAGGTGGCCAACCTTATCAGAGGACCTAAGTATCTTAAGCTGTTGTGTAAAGACCTAGTATTGGAGGTTGACAATGTCGAGTTCCATTGCGAAGCGTATGCATTAGACTTTATGGGGTATGGCCTTATATTAGCCATGGACTTGCTATCATTTTATAGGGCCATCCTAGATTGTGATAAGAGACTCATTTGTCTTAGGACCTAAGGAGGATGCAACCTAAACATTCCTTGTAATGTTAGAAACAAGGACAAAGCCTTATATATTCCTTGTCTCATAGTTCTGAAGGACCATCTTCAAACCCTATAGTCTGTGTGTTTTTGGATATCTTCGAGGAAGTCACGGGACTTCCAACGTAGAAAGAAATCTCCTTTCTATTGACCTAGAGAAGGACACTAGACTTGTAGCACTTCCCTTGAGGCATATGGCGCCCAAGGAAAGAAGGGAATTAGATAAACAGATTTCAGAATTATTACAAAAAGATTTTATTCGTCGAAGTACCTCAGAATGGGGTGTACCTGTTGTATTTGCCACCAAAGTAGATGGGTCTTTGAGACTTTGTGCGGACTATATAGAACTTAATAAATTGACCAAAAAGAACAAGTACCCTTTACCAAGAATCGATGATCTTCCTGACCACTTGGGAGGATCCCGAGTATTTTCCCAACTAGACCTTGCTACTGGATTTCACCAATTAAGAATTACGGAGGACAGCAAGGACAAAACTGCTTTTAGGACACCAGACGGATTTTTCTAATAGGAAGTTATTCCCTTCATATTAATGAATGCACCTGCCTTCTTTGTAGACCTCATGAGTAGAGTGTTTAAGGGCATTCAATATAAAATAGTAATGGTCTTTGTAGATGGTATCCTTATATTTTCAAATGATCATAAAGAGCATGAGAAACACTTGAGACAAGTGTTAGTGGTATTAAGAAAGAACCAACTGAAAGCAAAATTTTCGAAGTGCCATTTCTCGAGGGAAGAAGTAAGGTTTTCAGGACTTATTGTGTTGAGTAATGTCTTGGTCATAGACTCCGTGAAGATCAAGGCAATCAAGGAATGAAGGATGCCTCGAAATACTACAGAGGTAAGAAGTTTCCTTGGATTGGCCAGATATTATAGGAAATTCATTGAAGAGTTCGCGAAGATTGCCACTCCATTAACCTAACTGACAAAGAAAAAATTGGTGTTCATTTGGAGTAATAAAAGTGATACAACCTTTAAGAAGTTAAAGGAATCATTAAATAGCGCATCAGTCCTCATTATACCCGATAGTTCAAAATTATTTACCGTTTACAGTGATGCATGTGGGATCGGTCTAGGAGCAGTCCTTATGCAAGAAGGAAGAGTAGTTGCCTATGTTAGTAGACAACTCATGGATTCAGAGAAAAGATATCCAATGCATGACCTTGAGTTAGTTTCAGTAGTGTTCGCCCTTAAGATGTAGAGGCATTATCTCTTAGGGGAGAAGTTTGAATTGTTTACCGAATATAAATCCCTTTAGTATTTATTTTCTGAATGTGACTTAAACTTGAGACAACAAAGATCGATGGAATATATTGCCCCATTTGACTTTACAATTCAGTGTACCTAGGAAGGGGAATGTTGTGGCAGATGCTTTAAGTAGGAAACATGTGACTTTAAATGTGATAACAGAATGGAAAAAATTAGAGTTCCTCGCTAATTTTAATTTGCAACCCTCACCAACCACTTCCAGTGGTTTTCTTGGGGTTATGATAAATAAACCTACCCTAAGAGAAAGAATCCAAAGCACACAAGACATTGACAAGGAGTTAAGAGGAATAAAGGAGAAAGTGGTAAAGAGAGAAACTTTTCCTCATTCGGTTAGGTATTCAATTGGCAGTGATGGGAGTTTACTTTGGGATGGACGACTTTACGTCCTTAAGAATGAAGGGTTGAGAAGAGAAATTTTGGAGGAATGCCATAGGTCAAAACTGACCGTACACCCTGGTGGGGATAAGATGTACAAGGATATGAAAAAGAATCTCCATTGGAAAGGAATGAAGAGAGATGTAGCCGAGTTCATGGCCAAATGCTTGACGTGCCAAAAAGTCAAGGCAGAGCAAGGAAAATCTGAAGGACTGTTATTACCTTTAGAGATCCCTACGTGGAAGTGGGAGAAAATTTCGATGGACTTTATAGATGGACTTCCTAGAAGCCAAAAAGGAAATGAGGCCATCTGGGTTATGGTAGATCATTTAACCATAAGCGTCCATTTCATACCAATCAAGAAGACACAGACTATAGCCTCATTAGCCCAATTATATGTCAAAGTGATAATCAGACTCCATGGTATTCCATCAAGTATCATGAGTGATAGAGATCCCTTATTCACAAGTGAATTTTGGAGAAGCCTGCAAGCAGCTTTGGGGACGACCCTTAGCTTATGCATAACTTATCATCCGCAAACTGACGGACAGACAGAAAGAGTAAATAGAATCTTAGAAAACTTGCTCAGGGCTTGTACCATCGACTTTGGAGGAGTTTAGGAGCAGCACCTACCGCTTGCATAGTTCACGTATAAGAATAGCTTTAAAGCAACGATTGGTATGGCCTCTTCTGAAGCTTTATACGCGAGGCCAGGCAAGTCGCCAACTTGTTGGTGGGAAACTACCGACAAGGTTATGCTCAGACCAAACTTCGTTCATGAATCAATGAAGAAGATATCTTTGATTAGACAGAGAATGAAAGCAGCCCAAGACCGTAAGAAATCATATGCCGATAAGCGTATGAGGGAACTAGAATTCAATGTTGGAGACTTGGTGTTCGTAAATGTATCATGTCTTAAGAAAACTGTTCGGTTTGGAAAGACTGAGAAGTTGGCTCCTAGGTTTATTGGGCCTTTTAATATCATTGAGAAGATAGGATATTTGGCCTATCGAGTGGATCTCCTAGAGCATCTATCGGGAATCCATAATGTTTTTCATGTATCTCATCTAAGAAAATGCCTTCATGATTCTGCTATCAGACTCGACCTTGATGAAATTGGGGACATAGAGAAACTCGAGTTGGAATCTAGGGTGCCCTGTGCAACTACAAAGATTGTAGAGCACGGAATCAAGAGACTCCACAACAAAACCGTTCGCCTCGTTTGAGTACAATGGGGAAATGACCCTTCGGAAAGCACATGGGAGACCGAGGATAAGATGAGATAGACTCACCAAGAGCTTTTCATGGGTAAAAAAAATTCCTCAAAATATCGTTTATGGATGCATAATGATTGCTAGATTGGATGTTAGGAAATGGATGCAACACAATTGCACCGAGCACTCATGTAGAAATATACGCATATTTAGGATGTTTGCATACATATTGCATCACTTATTACACCTACACGCTAGGGTAAAGCTCACTTTAATGAGTCTGCGGTTCATAATCACTACGAGTCATGGATGCTTATGGATGAATTATAAATAACATGGGTGTACAACATGGATGTTTCATGTGAGTTGTGTTTTTCGCCCTTAAACGTATTTCGGGACAAAATCTATTTTAAGGAGGGAAAATGTAACACTCCGTAAAATTCATAAGTATTAATAAACAAATAAATAAATAAAACAAGTAATTAAATGATATTTCTAGAAAATGAGATTTTTGCAGCCTTAGGAATTTGGCTACGAAACCCTTTCATTCGGATTCGTGGCGAAATTCTGAATCGTTTTCATATATAATATGCTGAAAATGTATGAAGAAGTTATGAAAAAATGAATTTGGACAGTGTACATAGAATATATATATATAATTATGTGAATATTATATATATTTTCCAAATAATAATTTAAAATAAAAGAGGGAAATTCAAATTTTGAATTTTGAGATAAGATCTAGGAGATAGCGTATATTGGATATATGGAAAACAATGAAGCAAATTAAGAACGTAATTAATAAAATAAACAACTCAGCAACGTAGCAAAATTGGGAATTCCATCCCCGAAGGGGTTCGACCACTCCCTCTTAAGGAGGGCCGACCGCTAGCGGTTGATCGCTAAGAGGCTGGGGAGCTAAATTCTGCCTACGTGAATTAGGGTTTTCTAAGAGGTTATATTTTTATGAATGGCCCGGATTAAATTTTATTAATCTGATGGTTCATGCTCACACGAGCAAGTAAAAATAAACACTCAAACCCCATGCTAGAAACCCTAATCTTCTACACCTTTGCCTCCATACTGTTGAATTCCGTAGAAAAATAAAGAGAATGGGATGAAGGTTTCTTCTACTTCTCTAACCCCACTCTAGATCTCTCTATTTCAATTTATCCTAGTTTAGGATTTCAGAATTTAACATAAATATATATATATATGTAAGGATCTAATTATATGATTCTTATATGTATATTGTTAGGAGAAGTATCTACTTGAACGTTAAGAATCGTTGAAGATCTTAAAATTCTACCACATCTCCTCCTAATTTATGAGTGGAATCTAGTTTTGCTTAAAGGCATATTCATGTATTTAATAATTTGCTATATGAATTGATATGCTTATGAAGATTTGGTTATTCGATAACATGAATACGAAAATCCCCAAATCTTCTATTTTGTAATTACACATGAAATTGTCATAATTAGGTTTGTGAAATTATGGCTTTCTTATTGGGTTAAAGGTAAATATGAGTATTGTAGTATTATTTGTATTTTATGCAATTCACCGTTATTATTGTTTGATTTAGCCTAAAAAGGTATAGATTTGAAATGTTTCATATGTGAATTGGGTATGGATCCTATTTCGGGTGTAAACGCATTCATAAATTGGGATAAGTCAAATGTAAACATTTTCGGATGTATAACACCACAAAAAGGTGAATTGGGAGAAATATGGATTGTAAACATACATATCTGAATGTATGAAATACTCTACATTTAGTTTAACGTTGATATCATTTCCACATGCCTAGGATGCAAGTTTAATATCTTATGTATATATGTTTTTCCATCCACTATTGTTATGCCAATGTTGTAGCGGTAAAAGTATGGAAAATCCAATTTTCATGCCTTAATTTGGAAAAGATGACAATTTCCACCTCGTTAGAACGTTTCCCCGTTTGTACAAACATTACATTAATTTGCGCTATTATTATATTACTTATATTTACGTAATCAATGTAATTATTGTTATCTTAGCGTAATAATTGCGATTAGGTTAGAGTTTGAATTTGAAATGTCCCCCTAACAAATATACAAATATATTTGTTTGGTTATGTGTACATATATATAGAATGGCTTAAATATATGTAAATAAGTGACACATTGACACAAGGTTAGTTTCCATTTGTGGTAGAAGCCTGCCCCGAACCGATCGGAAAATCTAGCAAACACAAGTAGGTCCAACTAGTGTGAGATGTCTAGGTGCCATGAGCCATTCATAAACTTAGTACACTAGGCACGGATCTTGTAATAGAAGTCTGCCCGGAACCGATCAACACATCCAACATCTACAGGTATAGGGTTCAATTTGAGAGGACTTGTGGGTATATATATATATATATAACTATATATAAGTCTGATGTGTGAAAATAGATAGGTTTACTACACCTTAAGAAGGTCTTAAGTGGATGACTCACCTTTTTATCTCATTTGGGCCTTAAGTGGTTCGGACTAGCATCCGTTTGAAGGTTTATTCCTTGGAGAGGAATAAAAGTCATGGGACCCACCCTTATTAGTATTAAGGTAGGTTTTTTGGTCCTCCTTCTTTAAAAAGTGGATAGGCATAAAACGATAATGGAGTAGGGTAGTTCACGGAGATGTCCACTTCCTTTAGAAGCTTGTACGGGCTTAACTTGGGATACGTTGCTAACTGAAAGGATATGTGGCCATGCATTCTCACCACCCATCTAAGGGAAGCTTAAGCGGCATAGGTGTCCTACCGGGTAATATCAGTTAAGTAGTAACGTTCGCAATACTACTTCTCATATTACAAATGAGAAAATAGACTTAAGAACATTGACGTACTAGGATGGGGTCTGAAAGGGCTAGGGGTCCGCCTCAGGGTATAAGAGATAGTAAGAATACAATCTTAATAGGGACATAAGTGACCAAGAATGCCACCTCGTTGGGTCTTTACCCTAAAAACACTATTGGACGATCGACTTGGATATCCACTCCATTGGTTAGAAACTTTATGTTTGTTGTGTGCAATATAGACATACCTTGACATATGTAACCTGTTAAAAATATAGGGTATGGACATTAAGTAACATTATATTCAAGTCACACAGAACTTTATTTTCTGACCCCCTCTCTATAAACATCCAACACATTAGTAGATAGGGTAAAGCCATGGATGAATTCATGGTTGAGGCCGATGGAGAAGGCAAAATTATTATGATATTATTAGTAGTTATTGCTTTTCCTTTTTTTGAATCTTGTGAGATTGAACTATTTGATGTACCTATTGAATAAATGTAATTGTGACTGTTGTATTTTTGAGATTTTGAAATAATGGTACATATTATTTGAATATTATTCTTTCTCTTTCCACTGTGTGAGTTCCATTCGAAGTATATGTTATTATCTGTGCAAATGTAATCCTTACAGGAAACAACGACCCATTTGGGATGTCTCTAAGTTTTGATGGTCCTTTTTTAGGTCGAAATTTAGGCCCATTTCGAGCGTGTCGTTACATGTCCCATATAATACTTGGCAAATAATGGTTTACTAGCCGTTAGTCGATACCAAACTAGAAAACAACATATAGCATCATCAAATATACATCGCCTCATCTCATTGGCGAGTGTAAAGATACCATAATCATATCATCTTTCTCTCTTTTCGATGAGTACTAAATGGCAATCTAACTTGTCCCATCTCATCGACAAGTAAAAATCCATCATAAACTTCAAAACATCATAATTTTATAAACATCAAAACATCATGAATTCATCATAGAATAGTTTGCCTCGTCATATTGGCAAGTTTACCTAACATCGTTGTTGGTTTATCTTCAAGCATAATACAATTGAGTAGTTCTAGAACCAATAGCCTTCGCCAAATTTGGCAACATCTCAAAACATTGGATATCATAAAGGGCCACAAAGGTCAAAATGATCAAATAGATAAGTCGGGATTAACTGATAAGATAAACGCACGTGTCCTATACCATGTGTTTTACCCAATTATTTGGTTTTCCTTCTCATACACTCGACTAGTGCAAAGTCGTGTATTTTGTATACTGAAAATACTTGGTTTTAACAGAACAATTTTATAAAACGATTTCCCCAAAGCTAATTGCTCTCTTTATAAAATTAATATATTTATGAAAATGACTGTATACTATTGTTTTGAGTTTATTTAACTTTAAAACTGAAATTATAAAACCCATTTAGCCTCTCAGCTATGGCGAAATCGATATTTATGTATATATTGGAAATTAAACGAGTAAAAACTGTGCACGTGTACTCTATTGTCATCGAAAATCTCACCAAAAGTCTCAACAATGAATCAACATAAATTTCCCCCCATAATCCGAGGTTTGGATTGCTAAATATGAACTTGGTTTCTCGAGTTAATAGAGTAATAGCCAAGTCACAACAATGCACACAAAATCACATAGAAATCAGATATACAGACAAGATAATTCACCGCAAATCACTTTAGGTTGCAATTTTCAGGTAAGATCTAGATGACTAGACAATCTCCGATTGATCTAAAATTCGATATGCACAAAATAGAAGGCCTTGAATTTCAACTTGAAAAAAAATCACTAAATTCTAACATAGCACAAAAAAGTTATTGGGCTCCAAACTTGGACACAGGACATAATTTCAGCCTGGGCTGAAATCAACTCCAGGCCCAAATTTAGGACCAGGTTTGAATGGACAAACGACCTCGGATTGGCCTAAAAATATATAGTCAATGAGTCATGAATTTAGGCCTTATAATGCAAAAAGATTGATGCAAATAAAATTAAAACTGGGGGAGGTACAGTGCTTTTAAGTTGGACCTAGGCGCTGTTTTCACTATAGAAATTCAAGCTCAGGTCTGAATCACGACCAAAGTTCGACTTTGAGGTTAGTTTCAAGCATTGAAATGACATCTAAATGAGCTGAAAATTGACATGCACACAGGAGAAAACCTTATGTTTCCAAAAAGAAAGAATTATTGAATTCCGACTAGATATGAAGGAGTTGTGGACTCTCAAAAACGGATTCATGCCATGTTTGCAGCAACAAAATGTGTACTTACAAAATCATGTGGCCGAACTAATTTTTCAGTAACGGTTTCAGGTATCAAAGGAAGTAGTTTTAAAGAGAATTTTTTTACATATCCATACCACAACATATGAACTATCAACAGAAGAAAATCTGGCAACATTCTGTGGTCGGAATTGAGAGAAAACTGCATGCAAAATAACAACAAAACTCAGTTTCATTGTAACTGAACCTTAACATTAAATTCAACCAAACTCAAGCCATAGGCAAAGATAAATGTTTAAGGTAGAATGTATGAGTGTAACAACTCATCTTACATCCCGCATTTGCATGCATCAACACACAAAGATTCCTCTGAAAAATTTCCATTTTTGACGTCGGTGTAGCAGGGATTTGGGATTGCAAACTTAATAATTTTCCTATGAAATTTTTTCATGAGGTATGTTAATGATTTGAGATAATACATCTAAATTTTGGAATTTTCAGATTTTTCTAGAATTAGATACGATTTTATGTTGAACTTAGTCTTCTGCCCCGATCTGACCCAAAAACCACTAGAGAAAAGAAGATGTTTGATCCATCAACACAAATCTAAATGCCATGAGATTTGGAGCAGAGGTGCTGGAACATCTCAGCAACACCATATCGAAATTTGATGACTTTTAGAAATTTACATGATTTTTTTTTATTTTTTCAACTGATAGGGTTTTGATTTTGAAGAGGAAGAGAAGCCATGGATTCTTACTTATAACAAAAAGAATGAGGCTGGAGAAGAATAGAAATGAACGTACTCTTCTATGGTAAGGGCTTAGGATGGTGAAAAAATTACATTAATCCCTCATAGTATATAATGCTTGCAAGTCACTTTTGATTATTTACTTTCTAGTCCAAGTTCTATATACATTAAGTATATAAACTCCAAACTTCTCATTATACACTAAACACAAGATTGTGTTTAATTTGCAAAATACAAACATACATCACAACAAATTTCAAAACACTATAAACAATGTTTTAAATGTCAATTTTGAAACAACACACAATTATAAATATGTTTGATAAAACAACTATTTTATCTTTTGAAACATCTCTTTTTTATTTGAACAAGAATTACTTATTATAATTAAAACATAATTTAATGGTTTAATAATTATTTCAACCAACAATTTATCACTAATATTAAAAGTGTTATTTTTTTCAAATATTGATTCCCTTATCACTAATACTGAAAATGTTTTTTTTCCAAATATTAATTCCCAGTCAATATTATATATTTTCAATATCCTCAAAATCTTTTAATTATGATCTCAAGATTTTATATGTATGTATATGTACGTAATATATGTATATATATATATGTATGTATATATATTGGAACAGATCCCTTATTATAATAAAGTTATAAAATTTATTCCAAATACTCAATTCTAAGAAATGCCCAAAACTCTATTTCTTATTTAATTATTATACGAGTTGGTCTCACAACTCATATCACCAATATGTTGTCTTAAGAATCACAAAACATAATGAATATGTACTTCCCGGTTACTAGAAAATCCGGGTTGTCACATAATCAACCAGTGTTTAACTGAGGAACTTAAAACTACCAAGGAGACTTTGGAAAGGTCTAAAGGAGAAATCACTGACTGAATTTCATTTTTTCTTCTTTACAATAAAATAATTCTCTTTTAAAGGAAAAGAGTGCTTTCCTTAGAAATAAGCTTGATAAGAATGAATCCAATTTGATTAAAGTTATCGGTGTTATAAACGATGCCAAATGAAGGATCTCTTGCTTTCTTCAAAACACTTTGGACGAGATTATGGTTAATTCATTCGAGGATGTGTTTCTCTCATTTATGCGGACAACATAGGAAAACATCCAGATTTAAGTTTCCCTTCTCTTGATCCACTATTGTTAGAAAGGTTTATGTCAAAGACAACCCATATGAAGGGTAGAGATGTTATTCTTGAGAGGGTAGAGATTGATGCGACATAATTCCTATTTATAGATGACGTTCTCATAGAAGAGCCAGATGCTAATAATAAAGAAGACATTATTTTTGCGTCAAAAAATAACAGTATTGAGGGCAATGGCAATGCTTTAACGATACCACGAGAAACGGAGGCATTTGTGGTGATAGCTTAAATGATGTTGATAATATTTTCCAAGCCCCTAATGGCTAAGATGAATCTCTAAGCAATAGTGATCTTGAGATCCTTTGTCTTGATGTCCTTCCAACAGGTACTCTCAACCCCTCCAACACACAAGAGGGGAGGAAGGCTTGAGCTCCAAAATTGCCAAAGATGTTAAGGTTTATCAAGTATCTGCTATGATTCCCAAGGTTGTAAGCTTCATACATCCAATAATTATCCTCTTTCTTCCCAATTTAATAAAAAGAAAAAAGTTAGGTTTTAAGCATATCAGGCTTAAAAGGGCATGGTTGGAGGTAGTTCGTTTACTAAAGAACTAAATAAGAAAATGAGTGAATATAATGCTTTTTCGGATGAATACTGTAACAATTGAGAATTTTGCTCGATCTGAATCGATCGTTAAACCGACCAAGACCATTCGAAAAACCTCTGATTGTTTTGAGAACACGACAAATTAGAACACAAACAGAAGACCATTTCATTGTTAATTACAACAACTCCATCAGAATACAAGAATATACAGAGTATGAATAAATATTATACATCAGAGAAATATCAGAGATTTAAATACATTACAGCAGCGGAAAAATAATACAATACACAACTGAAATACGGATACAGAGCTTTCTGGATATCGTTCCAGCTGTAAATCAGGATCCTATGAATATAAATCTGCAAAACCAAAACTACTAGCTGCCCGCATCAAAATAAGGGCACCCAGAGTTTAGGTTAAAACAATAAACTCCAGGTCAGTCATGTGACTGGTGTGAGAACTAAAACAGTTATTAATCTTTATTTTAAAGTTAGGTAAATCGAGGGACCATGCCATATAACACGGAACGGGTTTCCTTCCAAGAATACCAGTGCATAAAACAATATCGCAATGCTAAATAAAGAACAATGAAGCTATTATAAGACCCAGGTCCCATCACACAATGCAACACAAGCCGGAGGATAGGGTTTTACCTTATAATATCCAAAGAATGCTTGATACGCTAAATTTCATCTTTTATTATTACTATAAGTATATAGTGTCAAAACAATTTCAATCATAAGTATCAATCATAGACGGCATAAGTGCCCTATACCACTATGTCGCCATACTAGGCTCTACAATCAAAACCGCAAAGTCACGTATTGGAAGTTGGATTTCCATCTATGAACCGAGGCAAGTGATCGTCCTTACCGAATTCGAGATGCTCTAGCCCGTGTCTCAGGAACAGAACGTATCGTCCCTTAGAGCGATAGGGTCGATCCACCGATGTGGATTAAAATGCCTGAACACTGCGTTTCCCCACCCTATGGGGCGTCAATGAGTCCAATGAATCCATCGGCTCCAAATAGTCACCGATATATCCGAGGCGCCTCGCATTCCAACAACCACACAAGTCAAACTCGTCAGGGCGTGCAAAACCACTGACGCCACTTCTAGCTAGAAAGAAACGCATGTCCTCCCTGAGGTCCTCTCCCGTTTTTGTTTCACACCGGGGTGTGAGGCTCGCGGATTAACGCTACACTAAGCAATACCACATAGGCCGTGCTTTGATCATCAACCACAAGACTTTTCTTTTCAACAAAAGCCTTGATCATTTGCATCTCAGCATGCCACACAGGCAAACCACTCTGTAACACCCCGTAATTTTATAACATTAAAATTCACAAATTAAAGTAAACTTAATTTTTAGAAAAGAATTAAGTGAAATGGGTTGCGCAGCGAAATATATATATATATTGATATATATATATATATAAATTAAAAATTAAATAAATAAATATGCGAAAAAGTTCAAAACAGCGAATTGGAGGGGAAATAACCGAACCGGCCCATTTTTGAGGTCGACCCGAGCTCCGCTGGGTCGACTAGGGGTTATTCCAGGGTGTTTGGCTGTCAACCCGTGGGCCGATTCGCTCAAATGAAGATTTTGCATTTGATTGGTTCTCATGGTTCAGGGTTAATCTAATGGTCCTAAATAACTTCCTACACCTATAAATACATCCTAATGCTAACCCTAAACCTAATTAAAATAGAATACTTACCGTCATACCATCGCCATGGAAATCAATGGAGCCGCCGCCAACTAGGAAAGAAGAAAAGCAAATTCAATTCTAATTCTCTAAACCCTAAAGAAAAGCAAAACTCTCTCTTTTCTTCTCTAAATTGTGAGTATGATGATCTTAACAAGATTATTATCATTTTAATTAGGTTGAGTTATGAATGGATTATGAGTAGATGATGTGAATTATCATATATGTTGTTGTAAACCCCTTTTGCTATCATGTATATTGTAAATCCAATGTTATGTGATGATGATATCTTATATGTTGTAAATCATGCTATGATGATGTTATGTATGTTGAAAGTTTCTATGCTAAGTTGTGATGAATCATACATGTTAAAAAGGCCATGATGTTACCATCTATGCTAGTTAGTTCATATTAATTAAATCATCATGTTTGGGCTATGTTGATCTATATGACAAGACACATATGCAAGTTAGATTGATTAGAAAAGCTATGAACATATGCCATGACATCTATTATGACATCTAGAATCATATGCCATGACATCTATTATGCCAAGGCAAGGGATCGTCCTTACCGAATTCGAGACGCTCTAGCCCATGTCTCAGGAACAGAACGCATCGTCCCTTGGAGCGACGGGGCCGGTCCACCGATGTGGATTAAAATGCCTGAACACTGCGTTTTCCCGATATATCGGCTCCTTGAAGTAGGGGAGAATGTAACACCCGTATGTTGAATAACTTGTTATAATATAAATCAGGGAAGAATTAAATTTTAAGATCTGAATCAGGGGAAACGGTCTATGCCATTGCGTTCGTCTCGGAAAAATACGCGAAATAGAGTCCGAGTTTTCGAAAATCGGAGTCCGTATGACCCAGTTAAGGCCCGAAGAAGTTTTCAGAAAATTCAAATATCGAAAAACAGATTTCAAATGCAGAAATGGAGCTAGGCGGGAAAATTCCCGCCACACCCCAAGTCGACTGGGGAGTCGACTTGGGAGTCGACACGACTGGATCCAAGTCGACTGCCCTGTCGACTTGGGAGTCGACACAGGTGGCCAGACAGTTTTGCCTGGTGCACCATTTGAGTGAGTTGGTTAGGTTTTGGGCTGTGTTTGGGGGCTTGTGACGAAATCTGATGGCTATAAACTAAACTAGGGTTAATCTAAGGGCCTAAATTACATCCTAAATCTATAAATACACACTAGGACTACACTAATTCATACTAAAATTGGATACAACGTCATCATGCCGTCAAAATGCAACTAGAAGGAGCCTCTATCAAATTGAAGAAGAAGATAGCTTCTCAAATCAACTTCTAATCAACTCTAGCAACTAAATCTTCTTCATAGGAGTGCTAATCAACAAGTTGTGAGTTTCTATGCCTTTAGCAAGCAATTGCTAAACTAATTATGATAGGATATAATGAGGTTATGGTTATGTATGTGGATCAATGCAAGTTATGTTATCATATGCTATGTGTTCATGATGCTAGTTATGCAAGTTTTATGTTATATGTTCATGATGCTAGTTATGCAAGTTTTATGCTATATGTTCATGATGCTAGTTATGCAGATCACTATGATAAACATTGATCCATTATGACACCATGTTATGCAAGTTTGGTGTTTGATTATATGCAAGTTCATATATGACATGTTATGCAAGTTTGGTGTTTGATTATATGCAAGTTCATATATGACATGTTATGCAATTTTGGTGTTTGATTATATGCAAGTTCATATATGACATGTTATGCAAGTTTGGTGTTTGATTATATGCAAGTAACATGTGCAAGTTTGCACCTTTGTATGATATGCATACATATGCAAGTTTACCCCTTTGTATGTCATGCATATATATGCATGTTTACCCCTTTTTATGATATGAGTAACATATGCAAGTTCATCCCTTTTTAGACCTATGACATGTATGCAAGTTTATCCCTTTATGATAGGTCTATGACATGAACATCTATGCAAGTTACCCTCTTTATGACATATGTGATTCATGCAAGTTTGGGTTGGTTATTTATGCTAGTTGGGTTTGATGCTATGGTCATACATGCAAGTTGACACCTTTAAAACCTATGTTGATGCTAATGTTATGCTAAGTTGAACCCATTGTATTTGTGATGAATCTTCCCTTTTAAGTATGTCATGTTAGCGTATTACGTGGGGAACGATGGGGTTAATATTCATGTTAACAAAAATTGTGGTGAAATTGGTATGAAGTTGCATACCATAAGTGGATGGACATAATTGAGTCAATTATGTACATCATTAAATTGGAATTAATTAGGGAAAATTAATTCAAAATATGGGGGTGATTAATTAGGTGTAATTAATCGACTAAGACACGAGGTTGGACCCTTTTGTAGCATAAGACTGCCCGGACCCGACCGACAAATCCAACGGATACAAATGATTGGCCCAATGTGAGAGGTCTTAGGCATAAATTAAATACGTGACAAGTGTAAAGACACGAGGTTAGACTCTGTTATGGCGTAAGGCTGCCCGGACCCGACCGGCAAATCCAGCTGCCATAAAAGACAGTCTAATGTGAGAGGTCTTTACAAAGGTTACGTTCTTAATCAATTAAGAAACACTTAACCAGATAAGCATGTAGTGGGGCATGAGGGGTTAAGTGGGTGCCTTGGGTGGCATGTGGAAATCAAGTAAGTGCCTTGGGTGGCATGTGGAAATCTAGTGGGTTGCCTTGGGTGGCAATAGAAAATACGATTAGAATACTTAACCAAAGTGGAAACATGTAATTAAACATGATTAAAGGGTTAAGTGGGATGCACTAGAAAAGGGACAAGCTTAGGTGGGTAGCTTGTGGGGGCCCATTTCAACCAGTAACCCAAAACGTATCTTTGTGGGCTCGACCCATGTCGAGAACGGGACACGCGTACTGGGGTTGACTATAAGAGGCCAAAACGGGTTAGCGGTGGCAAAGCAAGTCCAACGGGTTCCATATGCGCGTGTGGACCCGGGCTGGTAGGTAAGACGTTGTTGCATCGTGTAGGTATAAGCCGTGCACCGTTGGTTGTATCGGGTTGCCACTTTGGGGAGTGATACACCCCACTGTGGGGCCAGCACGGGTATCTACGTTAGGGAGCCGATCGCTTGGGGAGTAGTGGGTACACCTAGTGGAAATAGGGGCAGACGGCACCTATGTGGTCAGCTAGGGGTACACGAAACTACTAGTTAAATTCTCTAAGTCCTTGGGTGGGATCAACCTTTAAGTAGGAATGACTGGTGTGGTGCAGTTTAGTAATTATCCTTGGGTGGGTAGATGCGTCTTTACCGTTATCTTGGTTCTTCCTATGTCTAGTTGGCTGCTTAGTGTAGTCATTTATCCCCAGTCGTTACCGTACCAAGTTTATATCATACCCTAATTACTTTAATGATTGTATTGTTAAAGTTATAGGACTCGCTCAGACTTATGTCTGACCCCCTTGTTTTTATCTTTTCCCCCCTCAGGTCCTCAGGTTGGGCCTAGCACTAGTGGGCTTTGACCAGATTACTTTATCTATCTTTTGGAGCTTGGACCGTTGATGTAAAGCTCAGCTTATCTTTTCTATTATGGCTATTAGTATGTAGTGGGATTATGTACTTATGTTTTTATCAAGATGGATATTTTGTACTTGACTCTTGTTGGTTTTTGGTATGTAATCAAACATGTTTACCTTCTGCTGCAATGAAATGATGTTTTAAATTTCAAGTATTACTTATATCTGTCTTGTTGTAATTTTTCTGTTCTATATTCACTTAAAATACTCCACCGAAGTTAAGGCATTCCCTTAGTGAGTGACCTTAGCGGGTGTGGGGTGTTACAGCGGCGGTCGGAATAGGGGGTGCGGCGGCGGTGGGTTCCCTGAGGCGGCGGCACGAGGCTAGGTTTTGAGGGCGACGAGGACTTGAGCCAAAAAAGGGGGCGGGTTTTTCTTTGAAAAGGGGGGAGTAGTTAGGTTATAGAGGATATGGCTTTTATATAATTATATTTAATTATTTAATTTTATTTCAAAAGGTAACTTTTTATTTTGAACTCGGAATCGAACCCACCGACTGTCATCCCTAGCTAATTACCCCCACTCCGAACACAAGGGATATGTATCACAAGCCAGTTCGGCTGTTTCTGTCAGTTTTCGTCAAAATCAAAATATGACTTTATATATTGAATTTGAACGAACATTTCAATTTATCGGGACCATATACCGATTCGAAAACTTCTAGAAAAATTATTTCTAGCTTCGCATTGCCGATACGGTCCTAACAAAACTAATTTCGTCACATTCTGAGACCATTTGAAAAATGGCCATTTTCCAGTCGATTAAAATCAACTTAAACTGGTCAAACGTGTTTAACTTCGCCACGCTCACATATTGATTCAGAAAATTATGAATTTTGGAATATAGCATTAAATTGACATCCCAGATCCAACAAAAGTGGTTTCGTCGAAAACGAAGGTCGTTTGCAAAATTTCCATTTTTAAGGGCCAGAATTCCATAGCGACTATTCTGAATTTTCAACTGAGCGTAACTTTTGATTCCCGCTATGAAATTTCAATTTTTCAGATTCGTTGAAAAGATATTCTCAAATAGATTCTAATATTTTTGATTTCGCTAAAATACGGTTTATTTTGAATCATGTACATTCATTTGAACTTTGAAATCGAATTTTCGAACTACCGCGCCATTTTCAATTCTTTTATAATTAAAAATAAATAATTATATTGTAAAGTCGATTCAAATAAATATATATGTTCTAATTCTATTCAAAATAAAATTCTCATCATTATTATTTAAAATAAATCATTTTAAGTATTTAAAATTCATCAAAATTGCCAAAATAAATTTTTTTAATTGGCTCGGATTTTCCGGATTATTACAAATACCATCGACTGGATAAGAGCGCTACAAGACCATAATCCTTTAAAGAAGATGAAGCAGCTCCCAGGTTGTAAGTTGCCCGACTACATTGTGAAAAACTCTTGAAAGAGAATACTGAGTTAGTGACCCTGTTCTGGATGATGATCAAAGATATAGACATTCTTGTGGACTTTCTATATAAAGTTTATAATAGATATGAAATGGTAGATTTTTCCTTTCTAGGTGACCATAGTGGAGGCTTTCTTAGACATCTCCGCAGGAGGTGCTTAGATGATCGTGGTGTTGATCTCCACTCAGGAGCTTGCTAGAATCTTCTACAGGTCTACTTGATTCTGAGATAATTACCTTTAGAAAAAATTAAGTTTAACAAGAATATATTTGTGTTTGAAACCTTTAAAATATCTATTTTGTATGAGCAAGATGAGTATTTGTAATGTGCGTATTCCTTTAATTTCTAGCAATACTGTAATGAATTTGCTTTTTCTTGATATTTTTGATACTTTTCCAGAGTTTATCTCCTATGACGGGCTTGTTTTATAGGGACTTCCTAGGAAGCTATGTTAGATTGAGGAGAGAATACCACAAGAAGTCTTTTCTTATTAAATCTTCTAGATTAGCAAGATACTGTTTTATTAGAGACCTTGAGAAGGTTCATATTCAATGTCCCTGACTTCGTCTTGATTTTTGAGTGAGAAGAAAGATAAATTCTTAAAAGAGATTCGAACATACAATTCGAAGTTGATCCGAGGTTACGACAGTCCACCGACTGGATAATGGGACTATTACAAATTCCCCCGTACTTCTAAACCCGAAGAATTTGGAAATCCATTCGATTCTACACTTGGTCTTAGTTCTAGTTCATTGAGCAAGGTTAATAGAGTTTTTTCTTGCCTTGGGGGTTACTCAAATAACATGCAATCGTGCTTCTGAGGATTTAATCATGGAAGCACTCGAGTTTTGATGCCAGTATTATGTTATTGTTCATCTTCTGGATGTAGTTATTTGGAAAAATTCTTTTATGAATAAATTTTTGGTTTGCGTTTACTTCATGATGTGTATAGCTTTTACCCTTGTCATAAGAATCTGCATTCAGAGTTTCTTTGGCATCTTCTGTAACAAATACAATAGCTAAAACCTTAGGCGTTAGTTACTTACATAATGTTTAATCTCTTGCCCTACTTCGCCAAACATTGATTTGTTTAAAATTGTATGATAAAGGGAACTTGCAATAAAGGAAATACTAAGATGTAACTTCTTATTTGACTATCAGTGGGATGATCTTGTAAATAATCTTGCAAAATGAATTTATAAGTTACACGGATATCACCTGACGTGTAACCTTGTTGGTGTTTTGGTATCTTGGATTTTCCCCTACATTATTCTATAAAAGACTCATCATACAACATTTTATGTTAGTCCTTTGTTAAGTGGTAAGCCATAATTTGCTTAATTCATGTGAGTTCCTTTTTGGGTCATAACAAAGTAATAGGTAAATATTTTTGATAGTTAATGCGACCTTTTGCATTTTATTTTTTATCAAAATAACAAATAGCAGTTTTAGCAAAATAAAAGCTTAGAGAATCTCCTTGCGTGAGATATGAGGAATTATGACTTTTCGTCATAAAATTTTAATGTAGAAGGCTCGAGATACCAATCCGAGTATTGTTTTATAAAACCTTTTTTCAGAGAGTAGAACTGTTGTCTCAAGACCCAAATTAGGGTATTATAATAGGAATTCAGAAGTTCTTTTCTGGAAGTATAAATAGAATTTACAGCCTATACTAGGCATTCGTAATAGAAGTCCAGAAATCCGCCTATGGAAAATGAAATGAATTCTGAAACCTAGATTCAGGTATTTGACAAAAGCCAGAAATCCATTTCTAGTGTTTAGTAAAAGTCCTGAACCAAACCCAGATTCGAGTTTTTGATAAAAGTTCAAAAATACACTACTGGTAATTAATATAAGTCCCGAACCATATCCTAGATTCAGGTACTTGTTATAAGATCAGAAATCCACTTTTGATGTTTAGTAGAAGTCTGAACCAAACCTAGGTTCGAGTACCTGATAGAAGACCATAAATCCACTTCTTGTAATTAATAGAAGTCCTGAACCAAACCCAGATCCAGGTATTTGGTAGAAGACCAAAAATCCACTTTTTGTAATTGATAGAAGTCCCGAACTAATCCCAGATTCGGTTATTTGATAGAAGACCAGAAATCCATTTCTGTTAATTAACAGATGTCTCGAATCATAATCCAGATTCAGGTACTTGATAGAAGACCAGGAATCCATTTTTGGTAATTAATAGAAGCCAGGTTCAGGTATTCACTGTTGTTTTGCCAATTCCAAGCTTATTCTTTAAAGAAGAGGTTGTACGTACTTTAAGTTCTCTTCTTTCGAGCTCTTGTTCCCTTTCTGTAGGATATTTGTGTAAGCAGAGGTGACTGCATGCTTAGAGTGCTCCTTTAGAGCCTTGTTCCCTTTTGCAGGATTAGATGTAAGCAGAGAATGTATGTGCTTAATGTTCCTTCTATAGGATTTTGATTGTTAAAACAGAGGATGTATGTGCTTTGTTAGCCACTCTTTGGGCTTGTGTGTTTGGTGCGCTTGGCTAGCGTATTCTTAAGCAGGACCCAAGGACTTACCCAACCTCCCTCTAGGAGGTGCCTTACCCTGGCCATTGTATGCGGTGATAAAGGCTTAGATGCTTTAACCTGGCCATCGTAGGCACAAATAAAGGCTTACTCTTTTGATGCTCTTCCCTGGCCGTCGTAGGCGGTGATTGAGGCTTACACATCACCCCCTCAAAGGGTTGCCTTACTAAAGCCATCGTAGGCGAGAGTATTGATTTTAGTTGTTCCGACCCAGGTATGGAGGCTTAAACTTTTGATGCTTTAACCAAATCCTTCCTGAATTGGACGCAGCTGAAGGCTTACACACCCTTCCCTCCGAGGGGTGCCTTGCCCTTTCCATCTTGGCGGCGACAATGGTTTTCTACCACCATAGGTTGATTCACCTATTTCATGAAGTTCCGAGTTTTAAGGAGTTCCGTACTCCTGTCCACGTGGACATTCTTTCTTCAAGAAATCCTTTGATGTAGTTGATTAAGTCTTTTTTATATATCTATGTAACTGGCCTTGATTAAATAACTTGATAATCATTTCTTCTAGAACTCTTCAGTGATTGGTTTCATGTCCATTCATCATATGATAGTAGCAGTAGGCCCCTCCCAATTTGACTTCATTCTTGGGTTTCTTCCTAAGTGAAAGCCAAAAGTTAAGCTCATGCTGGGTTAGGAAGGTAATATTTTCAATTTATGTGGTAAGTTTGCATTCTTCGGGTAATCTTGACTCAAAGACTCCCTACCAACATCAGAACTTAACCCTTTTGTTACTCGACTTTATCGATTCATCTTCAACTTCAATCTTTATTTTCACTGTGTCTTGAAACTGAGGTGTTACTTTCTTAGACCGCCTTAAGTTAAAGTGATTGAAATCTTCCATTGTTCCTTATTCGAATATAGTTCCCTTAGCCTGTGCATGGATGGCTTCCTTTTTGTGAGAGCATAGGTTATATTCCTTTATTGTAGAACCACTTAAGGAAAAGATTTGGGTTGGTCCTATGTGGAGAGGGTTAATGCTCCAACGGTTAGGATCATATTTTTCTACTTCCCTTTTCTTGCTTATGATTCTTAAAGCTTCCCTTCTTAGCCTTTGTTCTGCAAGCACCCTTGGATCGATTAGTTCTGATGTAGCCATTCGAGATTCAGAAGATCCTTGCTGAGAACCTTTCTACATTGTCTTACTTCTTCAAAGCTTAGTCCAGCAGGGATGGAACATCTAGGGATGTGGTAAGGTTATCCAAAGGGGTCGAAGGTTCAGGCCCTCCTTCTAGCGCCAAAATGTTAACTTTATTTTTCGTCACACTAGAAATAAGGGTAAGGATATGGACCTAGAGGAACCAAGGGAATATTTAGTTCCTACAAGCTTGAGTTATAAGTTCTTCGTTTACACGCTTGCTACGCTTCAAATAATTTAAAGAAGTTTCATAATGGCATACTGGAAACACAGTTTCCCCTTCGTGCTCCAATCTGACAACATGGCATATCTGGAAAATCAATAACGGTCCATAAGACGCTTGCACGTAAATTGAAATTCCCATCTATCAAGGAATCATATGTTTTGACACCAACATTCCATAACGCTTTCAATTCCGCAATTAAAGGTTGCATATATACGTCAATATTGTTCTTTGGAGAATCTGGACCAGATATTAATGTTGAAAGAATCAAATTCCCTTGTTTCATACATAATCAAGACGGAAGATTGTAGTTTACCAACGCAATTGGCCATGTACTATAACTTGAATTCATTGAAAGATATGGATTAAATCCATCCGATGCTAGACCCAATCTAACATTACGATTTTCTGATGAAAAATCAGGATAGCGAGAATCCATCAACTTTCATGCAACACCATCAGCCGGATATCTTAGCTTTCCATCTTCCGTTCCACTTGGTGCCATCTCATAAGTTTGGAAAATTCTTTGCACATAAACATCCTTTGTAACCTTGGTCTTAGAGGAAAGTACCTCATAACATTTGCCGGCACTTTAGGAATCGACTTTGGTGGATCGTTATTATCAACGATGTCTTCTTTTTCTTTTACAGCCCACCTCGAAAAACCACAAATGTCACAAGCCTCTTTATCTTTATCTCTGCCCAATATAACATGCAATGGTTTGGGCAGACATGTATTTTATGGTAATTAAGACCTAAATCGTTAATGACATTCTTTGCGGCGTAGGAAGACAAAGGCGGTTGGGCATCAGGAAAGGCTTCTTTTATAAGCTTTAGTAATTCCCCAAACGCAAACTCGTTAATTCCATAAGAACACTTTAAATGGTAAAGCCTGATCAAGAAACTTAGTCAAGAAAATTTAGTGCAGCCAGGATATAACGGTTTTTTTCCTTCTTTAACATGCCGATAAAATTTCTCGGCCTCTGGATTTGGTTCTACTACAAAGTCCTTCGGATTTTGACCAAATTTGTAACCTGCACATTTGAAGATCACATCTAAATTATCCTCGAAATCCATCTCTATTGCACAATCCATATGGTCATCAATACCTATTAATTTTGTCTGTGAAACTTCACAAATCCACCCGGTATGTAATGAAGAAGGGTAATTAAAAATAATATGATCGTATATGACATTTTCACAATACCAATTACGTTCTGTACATTTTTTGCAGGGGCACTTCATCTCATCACCTGCTTTATAAATGGGAAATGCATTTCTTAGAAAAGCTGTTACCCCTCTTACATATTTTGCACTCGATCTCGGAAGTCCTATCCATATGTAATACTCATTATCCATTGCCACAATCTAACCACGGCCTAGTAAGACTAAATTTGACACCACTAAGAGTTTCAATACACGAACGACGGCTACCCTGTAATGTTTGACTAAATTAGAAATAAAAACAAAACAAGTTAATAATTTAGAAATATATATAATCAGTGTGATGATACAAAGATGATTGTTTTGATATGAATTATCACTAACTTTTGGAACTGAGTTATCGGGAGAATACATAAAACAAGCAACTAAGGACACTGAACACAAATTCATAACATTACATGACTACGCCAAAACAAAACTGTACAGATACAAAGACTTTACAGGTGATACAAAAACGATACAGTTGTACCTAATACAAAGAACGATGCAATAATTTAATTTTGTCTTCTAATGTTTAGCCCTTGAAGCTGGTCATTAAGTCTACTAACGTCTGTTCGAAAACCAATAACTCGATTTTGCAACGTTGTAAGTTGATGTTGTAATTCATTAGCGTATTCAGTGGCTCGACTTGGAAACTGTTGGTCAATCTACTGCCAAAAGCTACACCCTATGGGATGAACATGACATCTAAAATAATGATGACCAACGTTGAATACAATCGAAATAACATCTTCTACAGCGGCATACCAACAATCACAAATTATGACTGGTGAGTCAGCTTACTGTTCGTTAACCACTTGTTTGTTTTGATGCTGACGACGCAAGGCAGCAAGACTATGTCGTCGCTTCGCCCTTTCTTCACGTTGTTCTTCTTCTCGCCATTGTCTTCGGAGTTCTTCTTGCTCTAGTTCATACTCATGCAAATCATCGTAGTGCCTTTATTGCATCTCTATATAAAAATCAATAGGAGTTTCTAGTGATGATGGGTTTGACAGCCGTAGATCACCCATGCCCAGGGTATCTTCATAGCCATATGATGTAGGAAGAGAAATAGGCATTATTTAACTACAAACAGAAATAGACATTTAAATTGGATTTATTTTGTCCTCTAAATTTTGTTTCCACCTTACGAAATAAGCATTATTAACCAATACATCAATGGTTTGGTAAACATAAAAATACAGAACTTGCACAATTTCAACACATGCAAACATATAAATACAAGGTTTGGTAAACATAAAAATACAGAACTTGCACAATTTCAACACATGCAAACATATAAATACAACACTTCAAATATAAAAACCCTAATTTAAGGCAATCGGTATACCCAAATACCTAGAGACTTTGAACGTAGACCAAAATAAGTTAGAGATGAAATCAACTAAATAAAACCGAAATGATGAATCCCTAACTACCTGTAATTGTCCTAAATGATCCAAATTGGAGGTGTAAAGTTTGTAAAATAGGAGCAATCGAAGGTTTATAGTTTGTAACCTGAGGAAGAGTACTAATCGTAGGTGTTCTTGAATGAATTTCATGGAGAGAGAAATAGACTGAAGGAGGAGTACGGGAGAAATTTGTTTTGGGGGAAGTATTTCGTGAATGGGGAAACTATCGCGCCAAATTTTCACTAAGCTGTAGTAAGGTTCGGCTTGAACCGATGGATTAATCAATATCTACGGTTATTTATTTGTTCAAACTGATAACGCGGATCGCTGACCTGGCATGTATTTATGTAATGCAACACTTTGAACTGGTGTTGCATGTCACAACACAAGAATTCCAACCGCAACACTGCGTTCACATCTAATGCAACAACAAATGAATGTTGTTGCAGAAGATCAAAGAATGCATAGCTTTCGCCACACTTTTCATGCAACGCACACAAATTAGTGTCGAATATGCCCACTTTTGTAGTAGTGTTAGTTCACTATTTCCTGGATATCAAGGTCTTAATCCCGAAGATTAGTTACTTTTCCTTCAAGAGTATCACGCTTAAGAGACTCAAGGACCAATAGTTACCTTGGGATAAGGGTTTCCTAAGCTCAACACAAGTTAGAAAGCTAAACGGCTTAGGAAGGTTATTATGGTAATTATGCTCTTGTAGAGGGCTTTTGTCATGAAATCATAATAAGGGAAGAAGCAAAAATAAGTGATAATAGGCGACAAATCTTGATTCTCTCTTTATTGATCATTTGCTTGAGTACATAAGTGATTATAAGTAAAATCCCCAAATTGATTTACAAATTAGGGTTTTCTCTCTAAGAAATGGATACAAGATTACGGAATGAGAAAAAAAAAGTCCCACAAAATGAGACCCCTGGGTCTTATTTAAAGGAAAAATGGGCCCCCTTCTAGTGCTCGGTAAAAAGCCCAGGTTTGAGTGCTTCCGGTGTCGGCAACTGCTGTTTAGTGCTGGTATCAATCTGCTTCCGCATTTTGGGTGTCGTCAACAGCTCTGTAGTGACTTTGTATTCGGTGCCGCTTTTATGCAATATATCGATACCTAGTATATTGGTATGTATATCTTCCTTATCTGCTTTCGACTTTGGTGATAAGCCTCTGTTCTGATAGCAAGTCCTAAGCTCTATCCTATTCTAGTGGCTTCTGAGTATTGCCTTTATACTTCCTTTCCTATGATTTTGGCCTTTTCCTTGATATCGGCATTGATACTAAGCATGTTAGTGTGGATGACCCTTCCTTCTCATTCTGTTTCATGAAGCCTAGCCTATATTAGCAACCTTTTTTGGGTACGAGCTTCATGTCTGCATTGTTTATGAATTCTTCTTGATGACTCTGAACCTTCCTTTTGGTTGCGGTTTCGATACCAAGTGTATTGGTATCGAAAACTCTCTGCTCAAACCGGACTCGGTCTCATTCTTTCCCTTTTATGGTTTTAAGCTTCGGTGTCGAACTGTATACTTCCAGTATTGAGGTTAGGTTGATTGCTTTCGTTGCCAGTGTCGTAACAATTCTTAATGGCTTATTTTATATTAGTTTGGGTACCGCCTTGCCATTATTTTCGTTGTGTCGGTACCAATCTTCTGCCTCTTACATTGGTACTGATAGAATATAGAACAAATCTTTTTCATTTATTTTCTTTCGGTATCAGCTTTAGGATTTCCTGGCTTCAATTCTGGTGTTGGTACCATTCCGATACCCCTTCACCTCTATCTGGTTTCAGTGTTTAAATCTGGTAGCAATATATATATTGTTGTATGATCTGAATTGAATGAAATTTTTTCTAGCTGAAAGGGATCAGCATGACATATTTTAGAGTTTGGTGAAGTTTGCTTTTTTCAACGAGTGGTCATGTCATGTGACCACTTGAATTTTACTAAATAAAAATAGAATCCTTAAAAAGTTTGATGGTGTATTTGAACTACAACCATTTACGATAATCGCTACGATGATCTCCTAGGGTGGAAAATAATAATTATATAATATTTTTACAATTTAATATAATTGACAATACTTGGTAAACCGTTTTCCTAGTCTTCACCAGCAGTGGAAACTTTTACAAGTTTTCTATTACTAGTGCAACTAATTTTCGGACTTCCTGCCTCAAGAATGAAAATTTCAAAGCATTGGGACCAAATCATCTCAATTGGTAATGCATCAGAAGTCGAAGAAGTTAACCCATCAATCCAAAATTTCAGTAAGTGCCACCTACAGAGGTGACTCTAGCGGTGGAGAAGGTAAGGAATAGACAAGCTAGATGAGCACTTTCTTGAAGATCAATAAACAGAGCAATAATGGAAGAAAATGAGGAGGGATAAAGACTACCAAATGAGGATGGAATAATATTAGAGAAGAAGAAGTTGATGCAGCTGCAGCCGATGCTCCCCGGATAAGGAAAGGACTTAGAAAATAAGCATAGGCGTTAGTGAATTACCATTTAATATCCTGATTATATGTGAATATGTGAGTGTAAGCTGCTTTCATGTATAAGGACTATTGTAAGCTTAGGTCTCCAAATTCAATGCAAATTTTGCTGCATATGATAGAGGTGATTTTTACACAAGGTGGTACTTGTTATAAAGGGTTGTAATAGACCATCGATATGTATTTTTGTATACCTGCTGAAGTACAGTATTGCAATTTTTACATTGATACACAAACTCAAATGTATTTTCTCCAGAAAAGAAACAAAAAGAAAAAATTACTTGAAAAATTAAGTTATATTTAACATAGGTAAGAAAGTTTTGGACAAGCATGAGTTCAAGGCTGTTGCAAAAATTTAAAGCCAAAAATTGCCACTGTTGCAAGGCATGAGATAAGAGGGGGGTGCTGCAAACCAATATGCCTTGGTGCATGTTGCAAAATACTAAAATACAACATTGTTGGACTGGAAACCATTATGGTTCATGTTTTCAATATGGTAATTTGTTAGTTAGCTAATAATATTTTTTTACTTCTATTCTAGAGAAGCAAATTACAATTTTTCTCTTTGCAGATTGCATTTGTCCAGTGTAAGGTGACATTGTTAATTCATCTTCATTTGAGAAAAAGGAACATATAGAAAAATTGCTTCGCCCTAGAAACATACTTCCTACAGTTTAGATAAGATGTAGACACTGACCTTCATAAACCATCGGTTGTAAGGTATGATAGTTTGTTAGCTAGTTAATAATAATTATTAATTCTATTTTAGAGAAACAAATTCTCAATATTACATTTGTCTAGCCAAAAAGTCCTAACAAGATACAGACCCTAACCTTTTATTATTTGTATCAATATAACAGAAATCGTTTTCTATTTGAATCAATTCAATACGGTCAATGTAACAATGATTGGACTGCAAGCTAGCTGCTTATCAAAAGAGATGATATGTGATAGCAACGTACTTGAGTGAAGCAGGGTTGTAGCGCCCCATGTGACCCATTTAGTCGTCCGCTCGTGTGCTCACTTGGGCTGAACTGGGTATGACTTTGGTGAAACTTAGACTACTCCGACTGATAGCACATGCTCATTTAATTGGTTTATGCGATTGTATAGTATGAGAGAAAATATTCACTTTTTTATTGTGAATGGCGCATAAGGCAGTATTCGAACTATGTTATATCAACAATTTTATATGCGGTTGCATTGAGAATATTAGTAACTAAATATTTGTCTACTCTTATGTGATACCGTGTTCAATAGAACCATATATAACTACTTGGTCTTTAAATTAGTTGAAACTGTCATCATCTTTGGCTTATGTAAAGTTATAGCTTCCACTCGAATTATTTCCATATCGATTTTTGTGTCTACCTACTAGCGCTTAATTTGTATTGTTCCCACTATACACTTATTATATTCTAATACAGTATGAGTTTACATAGTAAAGCATTAAACTTTATTTGCATGTATAACTATGTCGCTCTGCTTAGTTAATATGATTTTCATCTACACATTTTCATGCTCTGTACAAACATTCATCTATGCTATGTTATTTTGAACATTTACATCACTTACATACAATATTTTCAGTGCAACCTTAGAGCAATAACCGGTGTGTGTAGCGCGGGTTTGCACTAATATATACAGATTTGCATAAAATGTAGTAATTACATAAGTTAGATTTGAAATATTATTTTTGATGATATTCTCTATAGAGTTACAGTATAAGGGATAAAATTCTCTAGTATAATTAATTTATCAATGTTAAGAAAAGATGGAAGCTTAGAGCTTACAAGCTAAAGCTTTTTAGAGTTTATTTTCCATGCTCTATTAGCGGCGGTAGCTATTAGTTATGTAATCTATAAGTAGAGAATTCACATGCATTTTGATTTCTTTATATTTTGTGTAAGTTTAGTGTTAACGTTATTTTTCGTTAACACTGGAATATGAGGTATGGATATGGACCTAGGTGTACCTAGGGATTATTTAGTTTCTACAAGCTTGAATTAATTCACCGTTTTCTAGATATCATGGTCTTAGTCCCGAAGATTAGTTACCCTTCCTTCAAGAGGCGAGTATCACGCTTACGAGACTCAAGGACCAACAGTTACCTTGGATAAACGTTTCTTAAAACTCAACACAAGTGGAAAGCTAAATGGCTTAAAAATGTTTATAAGGGTTATTTTGGTAATTGTGTTAAAGTAGGAGGCTTTGTCGTGGATTGACAATAAGGAGACAAGTGAAAAAAGTGAGTAATGCTAAGTTTCTCTCTTTATTGATCACTTAATTGATTACATTGAAGATTACAAGTAAAACCCCTAAATCGATTTACAAATTAGGGTTTTTACTTTAAGTAATGGTTATAAGGTATGAGAAAATGAGAAAAGTCCTTCAAAATGTGACCCTTAGAGTCTTATTTATAAACAGTTTAGACCCCCTTTGGTAGCAATTCGGTAGGAAATCCGCTTTGTTATGTGCTTCCGGTACCGAGCCGCATTTGTTGTTATAAGCTTCAAGGTAAATTGCTTTAGTTTGCATGATGGTATCTCGGTGTTGACCCTGCTTTAAAAGACTTTGGTAGCGGCTCTGCTTTGCTTCGGTGATGGCCTTATGTGCCAGTTTTGTCCCGTTTTGGGGGAATATCAATTCTGGGGTGAATCCCCGGAGTAGGATTAACTCAAGGGTGCTCTGCGTCAGCTTTGATACTACTTCCTCCGCTTCTGGACAGTCATGCCCATGTTTCTTTCTTTGTGACTTCGATGCTTAACGGTATCAATACCAAGTATATTGGTATCGATGGCACTTTGCTCATACCCCAATCAGTCTCATGCTTTATCATTGGCACCGAATCGCATGCTTCTGACTTTTTTAGAGGAAGATAGTTGTGTAGTGTGGTACTACACAACTGATTAATATGTGTGTGTGTGTGTGTATATATATATTACTAAGTAAAATGTCTGCAGTCCACAAGCCCGACTGATGGCAGGAAGAAGATATCATCAGTTATAAAACAGACCAATCATACTACTTACATACGTAATATTGTCTTACTACATAGGCAAAAGAGTACATAATTGTATACTACCACTATGTGAAGCAGAGCTAATCAAGCTGGATTGTTACTGGTGTTGCCAAGGGACTCCATTGTATTGTTGGCCTAATGGATGGTGAGCCTAAAAGGCGTCAAGCGGGAAGGACCTAACCATGCATGAAATAAGTATAAGATATGCTTATATGTTCCTAAAAATAGTGTTTGGGTTTGTCGAATACATAAGCATTTCTTTCCTTCCAGATACACTAATAATAAATAATTAAAAACGATTGAAGCATATGGTCACCAACTCTATATTGACAATGGTCAAAGATGGAGCTTATATCGGGTATGTAGCCCAGAAGATATACGCTGGTAGCAACCCAAATTGGGTAAAAGGCATCACAATCAAAAAATAAATGATGAATTGTCTCCATATAGTTAGAGCACAATAAACAGTTAGGGTCGGGAATCGAATTTAGACGATGAAGCCTGTTTCTGGTGTTGATCCACCAATGGATAAGGCACCACTGGAAGAAAAGAATACGGGGTGTCAGGCGACACTTCCAAAGTCTGAAGAATGAGAAGGAATGACCAGGGTGATTAAGGAATTGATAGCAAGATGCAATTGAGAAGCCTTTGTGTGGCGTTAACGCCCAAATTTAAATGACTCAGGCGGTCTGAAGGCATGCAGTAGGATATCAAAAAGAGAGGGTGGGAAAAGGATTGATGGTCCAAGGCTCATGAGGTTGCCAACCGAAAGGCCCAGTGAAGGTACGTAAGTGAAGAGGTGTGGAATATCATGAGACAAGGGAATTTTCTTAGACCGTATATCCAATCAGAAGAGACAATTTTCACCATTTTCAAGCTCAACATGGATTTAATTTTTAGTACGTAGGAGGGAGTGGAGGACCGCCGACCAAATAGGAGAAGTTCCAGCATGGGGAGGGAAGTGAAGAATGAGATTAGGGTTTGAGGAATAATGGAGGGTTAGAATCTAGTCCTTTCTAAATGAAATTGTCAGGGGAAAGGAGACGTCGGATCCGTTTGTAAAGGAGGGTTAGACTGATGATACCTAGGCCATCATGGTCATAGTGCAAGCACACTATCTGCCAGTTAACTAATCTCTTGACATTCCGCCATTCCAAAGAAAAGAGCTTCTAATGGCGTCGATTTTCTTGATGGCCCAGGTGGGAAATTTGTGAAAAGGCATCCAATAAGTTGGGATAGCTGAGATAACCGATTTGACAAGGACGATATGGCCGACATAAGAGAGGGAGTTGGCTTTCCCAAACGCCAGTCTGGACTCAATTTTAGGGATAAAGGGAGCTAATCGTTTCTGGTAAGTTTGATTAGACGAAGGGGAATGCCGAGGTATTTGATAGGAAATTTTTCAACATTACAGTTAAGGGAAGAGGAGTTAAGAGGGCCAAGGTGAGAGGAATTACCTAGCATGATGATGGAGCTTTTACTGAAGTTGATGGATAAACCAGAGATAAGTACAAAGACATATAGAAGAACTTTGAGGCAATGGATATGGTTGGGTTTGCGAGAGGTAAAGAGAATGGCGTCGTCAGCAAATTGCAAGTTAGAAATAGCCATGTTCGAATTAGGAAGTCTAATGCCCTCAAGCATGCCATTGGCAATCGTCCACTTGACCATGAAATTAAAAACATTAGCTATTAACATAAAAAGGAGGGGAGATTATGGATCGCCTTGCCTTAAGCCTCGCACCGATTTAAAAATCCCACCCAATTCACCATTGACCGATAAAGAAGAGAAACTGGTGAACAAGATGCCCTCAACCTACTTACACCATTTTAAGGGGAAGCCCTTATGTCTCATCAAATCCAAGATGAAGTTCTATTTAACCGAGTATAAGGCTTTTGAAAATTCAAGTTTTAGAAGGACACCAAATGTTGAAGTGTTATGGAAAAACGAGATGACTTCCTGGGTAGCGGTAACACAATCGAGGATGTTTCGACCAAGAATAAAAGCGGACTACTCAGGGCCAAGCAATGGCGAGATGACCGATTGGAGACGTTTAGCAAGGATTTTGGTGATGATTTTGATGGTAGTATTGAGGAGGCTTATAGGGTGGAAGAAGGCAAAGTATTGGATCCAGGGTTTTAAGGAGAAGAATAATGTTGGCATGATTCAATCTCGCTATGCATGAAGGGTTTTCCTAAAATTCAAGGCACATTTTCACAACATCGGCTTTAACTATGACCCAAAATGCTTGAAGAATATGGGCCCGAATCCATCTGGCCCAGGAGCTTTATCGTCCACCATGTCTTTAATAGCATTTCATATTTTTGCTTCGGTAAAGGGATGATCAACATTAATAGGGGTGGGGTTGGGATAGTTAACGTTCCAGTCAATGTCAGGTAGAGGAGGGTGGGTTTTCCCTAGGATGTTACGATAATAGCCCTTAAAAAGGCGGCGAATATCACTTTGATCTGGGTACATTAGGTTGTTAGGGATGATTTCGGAGCTAAAAGTTGATCTGCGATGACCGTTGGCCAATCTATGAAAGTATGCGGTGTTTATGTCTCCTTCATCGATCCATCTAGCCTTCGACCGTTGCTTCCAACCAATTTATTCTTGTTTGATGAGTCTGTCCAATTCATCTTCAAGCTCTTTTAGGGTATTGCTTTCAGCGACGCTCAGAGGACAGGATTCTTCAAGGATATTGAGGCTAAGAATGGCGTCTTGGGTGGAGGAGATACATGTGCGGATGGTGCCCCATACCGACCTAGCCCATGGTTTGATGATTGTTCTCAAGGATAGGAGTTTGGTTACTACTCTTGTAACAGCCTGCATTTTACGTATCAGAAGATCATAAATTATTTTTATTAGGGTTGGATCATTCTCATCTTTTAATATATTGCTTATGGGGATGTGAGACATGTCCATAATTTTTACTGATTTTGTTTGTGACAATTTTGCCCCTATCAGTCTTGTACAGGGCATAACTTTTGATCCAGGTCGAATCAGAAAGTGAGACCTGTGCCATTGGAAATGAATTGATGTTTGCCTTTCCATAGAGTGGTTACATTAAAGATTTGGCTTAGCAGTTTGGGAGAAATCATTGTTTTAAGGTTTTTTAGTTGGCTATCCAGGTTTGGTAAGCCAAGATGGGCTGAATTGGGAAGGACCATTAGAGGGTTGGTCGAAACTATAAATAGGGGGTAAGAAATATGAGAAAGGGTTTGAATTTTCCATTCTCTCATTGGAAGGTCTTGAGCTCCTCCTTCCTCTAACACTTTTCCACCATCAGAAATCATAATCCAAGGAGGGAAATTGGAGATCTATACCATTGGAGGCTAGATCTACATCAATTGAGGCAAGGATTCATCGGATCAAGGTGTTTGGTGCGAGGTGCTTTCTGTCCGAATTCGTATTCCATTGATTTTTACTTGTTTGGGATAATCGGAGAGTGATTTACATCTCTCACATGGATTCAATGAAGTGTATGAGTATTTGGTTATGTTTTTCTTCATATACAATCATTTTCCCATATATATATGCTATATTAAGTCTGTTTTTCATATGCATCACCCTATGATATGATTTAGTAAGTTTGGATAGGTAATTTCCATAATATTTCATATGCTTATGCAAGTTATATCTATAGTTTTGTTTATATGATCATTTTTGCATGATTTGAGGTGATTTGCATAATTTTGATGAAAATCGTTGTATTCATGATGATGATGATTTCATACCATGATTGTGGCCACAATTGATAAGTGGGACGAGTTTGTTTCGTCGGATTTATCGTTTGGCGAAGTTTTGGTCGAAATCGGAGTTGAATTGCAATATGCAGGTTTTGGGTCGGCATAGAATTGGGTCGGCCTAAAGTTGGGTCGGCATAGAGTTGGGTCGTCCTAAAGTTGGGTTCGCATAGTGTCGGGTCGGCCTAAAGTTGGGTCGGCATAGAGTTGGGTCGGCACCAACTTTGGTCGACACTAAGTGGGTCAGCACTAAGTTGGCTCAGCATAAAGTTGGGTCGGCCTAAAGTTGGGACGGCATAAAGTGGGTCAGCATAAAGTGGGTCAGCGTAAAGTGGGTCGGCATAAAGTTGGGTCAGCCATTTCTGCCATTTCTGGTCGGACATTTCTGGTGATGATGTGACTTCAAAGTGAATTCAATTGGGAGGTTTCGAAGTGTTGAAAAGTGTTCGTTGATCGGTATAGAACAAGGAATGGTATGACAACTCAAGGGTGTATTGAGTTCATGTGGAGAGATGGCTCTAAGGTGTTCTGAGCTGATTAATAGTCGTAACTGATAATGACTAGAGATGAGAAGGACGAGCAACTGTAGTTGTCGTAGGTTCTAGCAGATCCAAAGCAAGAGGTACAAATGAAGACCAGTTACAGGTCGAGTGCCCTAGGCATCGTGTATGACCTAGACACGTGTTGAGCATTGCCTGTGGAGTTTTGCTAGAACCGGGGCGTTGTGTATGGTCCTTGACAATTGATGGCAAGTTGTTAGCCAGTCATACGATAACTAGGGTTCCAAAGCCAGGTTGGCGGTGATAGCCAAAGTCAGTCATGGATGTTTGAATGCATGTTATGATCATGATTGAGTTGCTATTGCTATGTATGAATGGTCTTTTTATCATGGCTGAATTGTTATCCCTTTAGGTTTATGGATCGTAAAGGCTATCACTGTCATGTTGTAGGGAAGGCAGGTTGTAACACCCCGTAATTCTGTTAATATTAATATTCACAAATTAAAGAATAACTAATCTCAGACTTGAGAATTGTGGGAAACGGGTTGCTCCATTGTGTTCATCTCGAAATTCTGGTTGAAATAGAGTCCGAGTTTGCGTGATTTGGACTTCGTATGAAGGAGATATGGCCATCGGAAGTTTCAGAAAATTCAAAATTCAAAATTTGAAGTCAAACAGGCCAGGCGGGAAATTTCCCGCCCAGCACCCCAGGTCGACTGGGGAGTCGACTGGGCAGTCGACACCCCCAGGATCAGGTCGACTGCGCAGTCGACTTGGGTGTCGACTTGGTCAAGTCGGCCAGGTTTTGGCAGAGCCCAATCTTGAGCTGTTGATGTGTCTTTAGTGCTGAGTTGGCTAATTTAACGGTTCAGGTTAGTTCTGAGTTGATCTGACGGTCTAAATAAATCATAAACTCTATATATACCTAGGTAGTCTCTCACTCTAAATTCACATAAAAAATAGAATAGCCGCCGTCATGCCGTCGCCATGGAACTCAGTGTAGCCGCCGCCAACTAAGAAGGAAGAAAGCTAATCAAAACTCTAATTCTACTCAACTCTAAAGCAAATCAAGACTCTCTTTCTTTTCTAAGTGTGAGTATGATGATCTTAATAAGATTATTAGCAAACTAATTAGATTAAGATGTGATATGGATCATAAGAAAATGATGTGAATTGTCATATATGTTGTTGTAAACCTTATGCTATCATGTATGTTGTAAATCCTATGTTATGTGATGATGATATCCTATATGTTGTAAATCATGCTATGATGATATTATATGTTGCAAGTTTCTATGCTAAGTTGCGATGTTACAAAGCCATGATGTTATTATGTTGTAGTTAGCTTATGAATCATGATGTTGATTATATATATTTCGGTTATGATGATTAACATGATAAATCACATGTACCTATGCAAGTTTAGATTTATTAGTATGTATAATCTCACATATTGTATGACATCTATTTAGATCTAGAATTATGACATCTATTTAGATCTAGAATTATGCTATGACATGTGTGAGTTCTATGTGTTAGATGCTAGTGCACACCATCATTATGTTGCATAAACCACATATGCAAGTTTATACATGAACTTGGGTTATGATCATATTATGTAAGTTGTGACATTTAACCAAACAAGTTGACACCTTTAGATCCATGACATGTGTAGTTTTATGCAAGTTTCACCCCTATTATGATTAGATCTATTTTATTTGTCTATATGTTGTGATAATTTATCTTTGTGCTATGAGTTAGACTATTCGAGTCTAATGTATATGTTGCGTTGAATAAGCGAACGTATAACGTGGGGTAGGGGTAATATTAAGGATTTAATATTAAGAAATTGGGGTGCAATTGATATGATTTTGCATACCGTAAGTGGATGGCCATAATTGAGTCAATTATGGACATCATTAAAATTGGAATTAATTAATGATTTGAATAGGGATATATTTAAAACTGGGGTAAAAGATTATAAGTGATAATCAATGCTTAGGACACGAGGTTGGACTCATTTGTGACGTAAACCTGCCCGGACCTGACCGGCAAATCCAGTAGTCACAAATGTCAGCCCAATGTGAGAGGTCCTAGGCCCAAATTAAAGCATAATAGTTGTAAAGACACGAGGTTAGACTCTTTTATGGTGTAAGACTGCCCGGACCCGCCCGGCGAATCCAGCTGCCATAAATGCCAGTCTAATGTGAGAGGTCTTTATGAGGTTATGGCCTGGATGAATTAAGAAATACTTAACCGGATAAACATGTGAAGTTGGACATGGGGGTTAAGTAGGTGCCTTGGGTGCCATGAGGAATCTAGTGGGTGCCTTTAGTGGCATTTGAAATACGATTAGAAAGACTTAACCAAACACACATGTAAATGAACATGACTAAGAAGAGGGTTAAGTGGGATATACTAGTGGGGACAAGCTTAGGTGGATAGCTTGTGGTAAGTAATTGGGGGCCCATTTCAACCAGTAACCTAAACGTATCTTTGTGCGCTCGACCCAAGTCGAGGACGGGACACGCATACTGGGCTTGACTATAAGAGGCCAAACGGGTTAGCAGTGGCAACGCAAGTCCAACAGGTTTCATATGCGTGTGTGGACCCAGGCTAGTAGGTAAGACGTTGTTGCATCGTGTAGGTATAAGCCATGCATCCTCAAGTTGTATCGGGTTGCCACCTTAGGGGAGTAATAAACCTCACTGTGGGACCAGCACGGGTATCTACGAGTAGGGAGCCGATCGCAAGTGGGTAGTGGGGTACACCTAGCGGAGATAGGGGCAGGCGGCACCTATGTAGTCAGCTAGGGGTACACAAAGTTATTTATAAAATTTCTAAGTGAAGCAAGTGGGATCAACCTTTAGGGTGACTGGTGTGGTGCAGTGTAGTAATTATTCGTTAGTATTAGGTGTGCCTTTAACGTTATCTTTATCTGCTCTTCCATACCCAATAGTTCATAGACATTTCCTTATTTTCCAGCTTATGCCTCAATCTAATTATTTTGATAATAGTATTGTTAGAATTATCATACTCGCCAGACTTTATGTCTGACCCCCTCCATTTTTATCTTTTTCCCCCTCTAGGTCCTCAGGGTGGACCCAGCTCTAGTGGAGTCTGATTGAATTGCTTATTCTCTCTTTTGGAAAGCTTGGACCGCTGAAGTAAAGTCCAGCTTGTTATCTTCTTTAATGGCTATTTATGTAATGGGATTATGTATTTTGTTTTATTAAGATGGATATTGTACTTGACTCTGATTTATGGTTTTATGATGTAACCAACATGTTTAATTTCCGCTGCAATGAAATAAAGTTTTAGATTTCCAAGTACTACTTATTATCTGTCTTGTTGTAATTTTTCTGTTCTATATTCACTTAAAACCTCCATGGAAGTTAATGCATTCCCTTTGTGAGTGACATTAATGGACGTGGGGGTGTTACACGTGGTATCAGAGCTTAAGGTTACCAGAACAAATAAAATTTTTAGAAAAACTATTTTTCTAAAGTATTTTTGGAAGAAGTGTTTTCAAAAACATGTCTTGATGAGTAATTTAAAGAGGAAAGTTTTTATGAAAAACATAATCCCAAATAAGTCTTGATGAGTAATTTAAAGAGGAAAGTTTTTATGAAAAACATAATCCCCAATAGCTATATATCTTTATCTTTCGAATTCTCCATTTTGAATCTTTCCTTTTTCGTTTCAGCATGGCTGAAGATCTTAACCTTCCGGAGGGTGTAACGATACCAGGATGGTATAGGAGGTTATTAGAGGCTAGGGCCGCTGCAGGTCCAGCCAATGTTGCTCCACCACCAGTTGCACCCGCTCCTCCTCCTCCTCCTCCCCCTCCTCGCGCTGATACTTTTGCAAAGACATGAAAGGAATTTAAGGCTATGGGTGGAAAACCTTTTCAAGGGTCAGAAACGTTTGTGGAAGCTAGAGATTGGCTTAAGGAGGTGGAAGAATTGCTAGAAATCTTTGAAGTAGAAGAAGGGAGGAAAGTCAAATTAGCTGCTTGGTTAATGAAGGGAGAGGCCTCGTTTTGGTGGGAGGTCACTAATGGGGAGCGTCCTGTTGACTCTTGGGCGGATTTCAGACGTAGGTTTGAGGCAAAGTTTCTCTCAAGGGCAGAAGAGAATCTATACATGGAAAGGTTCTTGACATTGAAGTAGGGAAATCTATCAGTGAAAGAGTACGTCAACTAATTTATCCAATTTGCAAGGTTTGGCTTAGATTTGGTGAACACGCAGGAGAAGAAGGCTCCGAGGTTCGTTAATGGCTTGAATGAGCCATTGCAGGGGTTGGCTATGACCCACATCCCTATGGGGCCACCTTTGAGAAGCAAGTAGACATGGCACTCATGCACGAGGAGAAAGGCGCTAATGCTAATAAGGCACCTAAGAAGAAAGGGGATCAGAAGAAACCACAACAGCAAAACAAGAAGGGTGGTAAAGACAATAATGGCAAAGGAAAGAAAAGATGCTTTAACTGTGGGACACCAGGCCATCTCAGCAAGGATTGCAGAAAGAAAAAGAAGACTGGCTGTTTTCACTATGGTGAAGCGGGACATCTAGTGAAGGACTACCCAAAGAAGGGGCATAGGGTAGGGTCTACCTCGGGAGGACAGGTGCAAGCTCTTATGGCACCAGGGCAGGCAAGGGGACAAGTTCAGACTCTCGCGGTCCCACCGCTGCAAGAACGAGGTAGAACCATTTCTGTTGAAAGATTATTTTTTCTGTTTGATCATCCTGTCCGTACCTTATTCGATTCGGGCGCATCGCATTCGTTTATCTCTACATCATTAGTTGAATCACTGCACTTAAACACCAGTTTAGTAGAGGATCCCTTAGTTGTTTCAAATCCAATTGGGGGCTCAGCTTATTTGTCCATGATGTGTTTGGATTTGAAAATTTCTATACTTAGCGTTGAGTTTAGATGTGATGCTTATGTTTTGGGCTTCACGGGCTATGGGCTAATTTTAGGAATGGATTGGTTATCAAGAAATGGGGCCGTTCTTGATTGTGAAAGGAGAGTAGTTAGGCTCATGACTCGCCTTGGCAACACTCTCGAAATCTTTTATAATCACATAAATTCCGTTATGCTAAGTTATCTAGAATCGCTTGACGCGTCGGTGGAAAATCTACGATCTGTTAAAGTAGTCCAAGAATATTCGGATGTGTTTGAGGAGGTGAAGGGCTTGCCTCCCAAGCAGGAGATAGATTTTCGAATATATCTTGTAGATAATGCAAAACCAGTATCTTTGCCAGTACGCTACATGGCTCCTCGTGAAAGGAGGGAACTCAATAAGCAAGTGAAGGAGTTGCTTGAGAAGGGGTTCATAAGACGTAGTATATCGGAGTGGGGTGCTCCAGTAGTGTTTGCCACGAAGGCGGATGGGTCCCTTAGACTTTGTGTGGATTATAGAGAACTTAATAAACTTACTAAGAAAAACAGACACCCACTGCTGAGGATTGACGATCTCTTCGATCAGTTAGTTGGCGCCTCAATGTTTTCGCAGTTGGACTTAGCCACTGGCTTCCATCAGTTGAGAGTGGCTGAGGATAGCACAGACAAAACTGCCTTTAGGACTCCGGACGGTTTCTATGAATGGCTAGTGATGCCCTTCGGTTTGACAAACGCCCCCGCATACTTTGTTGATTTGATGGGTAGGGTGTTTAGGGAGTACCTTAATAATTTCGTGGTGGTCTTTGTAGACGACATCTTGATCTTTTCTAAGAATGAAGAAGAGCATGCCCTACATCTTAGGGAAGTGTTGGAGGCTCTACGAGCGCATAACCTTAAAGCTAAATTTACTAAGTGTCACTTCTGGAGAGAGGAAGTGCGATTCTTAGGGCACGTGGTTTCCAAAGAAGGGATAGCTGTGGATCCCGCAAAGGCAGTGGCCATCCAAGATTGGAAGGTCCCTAAAAATGCTACCGAAGTAAGGAGTTTCTTGGGGTTGGCTGGCTACTATAGGAAGTTTATCAAAGACTTCGCAAAAATATCAGCTCCATTGACACGCCTGACGAAGAAGAACCTAGTCTTCGCGTGGGACGTAGATTGTGATGATGCGTTCCAACGTTTAAAGAGAGCTTTGACATCAGCCCCAGTCTTAGTGCTGCCAGACGGGAGTAAGCCATTTACTGTTTATAACGATGCTTGTGGGACAGGACTAGGCGCTGTCTTAATGCAGGAGGGAAGGGTAATAGCCTATGGGGGAAGACAGTTGAGAGCGCATGAGAAAAATTACCCTACACATGACCTAGAGTTGGCCGCAATTGTTTTCGCGCTTAAGTATTGGTGCCATTATCTTCTTGGCGAGAAATTCGAATTATTCACTGACCCCAAATCTTTGAAATACTTATTCTCTTAGAAGGACTTGAATTTAAGACAGCAAAGGTGGATGGAATTCTTAGCGTCCTACGACTTCGAAATAGCATATACCCCTGGCAAGGGTAACGTGGTGGCAGACGCCTTAAGTAGGAAAAGGCTGTCCTTGAGTCCGTTGTTTGTTGAGCGGAGAAACTTAGAATTCATCTCTATGTTTGACTTTAGACCTTCCGTTCACTTTGTACCCGGTTTGCTAGCATCCTTGGAGGTCAGACCTACGCTTTTGGGACGGATTGGTGAGGCACAGCGTGACGACCCACAGTTGGTTGAGTTAGTAGAAAAGCTCAAAAGAGGGGAGTCATCAAGCCATCTCCGTAGGTATAACCTGGATGATAAGTGATGGTTACGTAGGGATAGTAGACTTTGTGTACCTCGAGACGAAGGTTTGAGGAAGGCTATTTTTGACGAAGCACATCATTCGAAGATGACCATTCATCCCGGCGGGGACAATATGTACAAAGACATGAAGCGAGTTTTCTTTTGGGCCGATATGAAGAGGGATGTGGCCAAGTATGTCGCTAGATGCTTGGTGTGCCAACAAGTAAAAGAGGAGCAAAAGAAACCCAGTGGGTTGCTTCACCCATTGGAGGTTCCACTATGGAAGTGGGAAAGTGTCTCGATGGACTTTGTGGATGGATTACCAAGATCAAGGAAGGGTAATACAGGGATTTGGGTTATAGTAGACAGACTTACTAAGAGCGCCCATTTCATTCCCGTGAAGAGTAAGAGGACTGCTCCATGGTTAGCTTCTGTATACGTTCGAGAGATAGTTCGTTTGCATGGTGTTCCTTCTAACATAGTAAGCGACCGTGATCCTATCTTCACTAGCGAATTTTGGAAGAGCTTGCAAGAGGCGGTAGGGACTCAGTTATGTTTGAGCACAGTGTATCATCCTCAGACGGACGGTCAGACTGAGAGGGTGAATCGCATTCTAGAGGATCTTTTGAGGCTATGAATCCTAGACTTTGGGGGTACATGGGAAGAGCATCTTCCGTTGGTAGAGTTCGCATATAATAACAGCTTTCAATCTAGCATTGGCATGGCACCTTTCGAAGCTCTTTATGGACGACCTTGTCGTTCACCTACATGTTGGTGAGAATCTACGGATAAGATCTTACTTGGGCCCGATATGATTAGAGAGACTTCGGAAAAGATCGACTTGATTCGAATAAGAATGAAGACGGCGCAAGATAGGCAGAAATCTTATGCAGACAAAAGGAGGACAGATCTTGAGTTTGATATTGGGGACATGGTCTTTATCAAAGTGTCTCCATTACGGAATGTTGTTCACTTTGGGTCCTTTGGGAAATTAGCACCAAGGTTTGTAGGGCCGTTTCCTATTAAGGAGAAGATTGGACAGATGGCGTATAGAGTGGAGTTGCCTGAGAGACTTAGTGGTGTACACGACGTATTCCATGTGTCACATTTGAGGAAGTGCTTGCACGAGACCGCGGAGGTGGTAGAGCCGAACTTGCTTAGAGAGGTGGAGATAGAGCGTGATGCGACGATTCGACGAGCTCCTACGCGTATTCTTGGGTCGGAAATCAAGAAGTTGAGGAATCGAGAGGTCAGACTAGTCAAAGTGCAAAGGGGAGATGATGAGAGCAACGCTACTTGGGAGACAGAAGCGAAGATGCGTTCGTTGTACTCTTTCCTTTTTGAGGGTATGTCTTTTAATTTCTCCTTTATCGCTTAGCTTGTACTTATCTTATCTTTAGTATGTCCTCTCGCTAGTATCTTTGACCTTTAGTTAGGATAATCCTATGGTTGAAACATGTGTTTGAGACATGTTATGTATGATGGATGCAAAGTGGATGCAAGTGTTTGCTAGTGGTTGCTCGTGGATGCATATACACACACTTTAGGCACTAGATCGGCTCAGTCACTTCATATTGCATATTGCATATATATGGATGTATTTAGTAAAATGGATGTATGAGGATTTTTTTACATCATATGGATGCTGCATTCAGATGATGATTGTGCACGCATATAGAGATAATATGTAGCGTTAAGGAACTTTTGCATACATAATGGACGCATGGCACTATCATGATTTGCATTAAGGAGGTCAACTTAATCAGCGGACCGCCTGATTTTGCATTAGATACGGGCATATACACACACTATGCATTTAAACACAAAAGCATTAGAGGTTTGTAAGGACAATGGATGCCAGTGTTTGATGATTGAGTAGATGTATGATTAGGATATACATTATTCTTGACTTGAAGATTTCGGGGTCGAAATCCTTTAAGGAGGGGAGAATGTAACACCCCGTAATTCTGTTAATATTAATATTCACAAATTAAAGAATAACTAATCTCAGACGCGAGAATTTTGGGAAACAGGTTGCGCCATTGTGTTCGTCTTAGAATTCTGGTTGAAATAGAGTCCGAGTTTGTGTGATTTGAACTTCGTATGAAGGAGATATGGCCATCGGAAGTTTCAGAAAATTCAAAATTCAAAATTCGAAGACAAACAGACCAGGCGGGAAATTTCCCGGCCAGCACCCCAGGTCGACTGGGGAGTCGACTGGGCAGTCGACACCCCCAGGACCAGGTCGACTGCGCAGTCAACTTGGGTGTCGACCTGGTCAAGTGGGCCAGGTTTTGGCAGAGCCCAATCTTGAGCTGCTGATGTGTCTTTAGGGCTGAGTTGGCTAATTTAACGGTTCAGGTTAGTTCTGAGTTGATCTGACGGTCTAAATAAATCCTAAACTCTATATATACCTAGGTAGTCTTTCACTCTAAATTCACATAAAAAAATAGAAGAGCCGCCGTCATGTTGTCGCCATGGAACTCAGTGTAGCCGCCGCCAACTAAGAAGGAAGAAAGCTAATCAAAACTATAATTCTACTCAACTCTAAAGCAAATCAAGACTCTCTTTCTTTTCTAATTGTGAGTATGATGATCTTAATAAGATTATTAGCAAACTAATTAGATTAAGATGTGATATGGATCATAAGAAAATGATGTGAATTGTCATATATGTTGTTGTAAACCTTATGCTATCATGTATGTTGTAAATCCTATGTTATGTGATGATGATATCCTATATGTTGTAAATCATGCTATGATGATATTATATATGTTGCAAGTTTCTATGCTAAGTTGCGATGTTACAAAGCCATGATGTTATTATGTTGTAGTTAGCTTATGAATCATGATGTTGATTATATATATTTGGACTATGATGATTCACTTGATAAATCACATGTACCATGCAAGTTTAGATTTATTAGTATGTATAATCTCACATATTGTATGACATCTATTTAGATCTAGAATTATGACATCTATTTAGATCTAGAATTACGCTATGATATGTGTGAGTTCTATGTGTTAGATGCTAGTTCACACCATCATTATGTTGCATAAACCACATATGCAAGTTTATACTTGAACTTGGGTTATGATCATACTATTAAGTTGTGACATTTAACCAAACAAGTTGACACCTTTAGATCCATGACATGTGTAGTTTTATGCAAGTTTCACCCCTATTATGATTAGATCTATTTTATTTGTCTATATGTTGTGATAATTTATCTTTGTGCTATGAGTTAGACTATTCGAGTCTAACGTATATGCTGCGTTGAATAAGCGAACGTATAACGTGGGGTATGGGTAATATTAAGGATTTAATATTAAGAAATTGGCGTGCAATTGATATGATTTTGCATACCGTAAGTGGATGGCCATAATTGAGTCAATTATGGACATCATCAAATTTGGAATTAATTAATGATTTGAATAGGGATATATTTAAAACTGGGGTAAAAGATTTTAAGTGATAATCAATGCTTATGACACGAGGTTGGACTCATTTGTGACGTAAACCTGCCCGAACCCGACCGGCAAATCCAGTAGTCACAAATGTCAGCCCAATGTGAGAGGTCCTAGGCCCAAATTAAAGCATAACAGTTGTAAAGACACGAGGTTAGACTCTTTTATGGTGTAAGACTGCCCGGACCCGCCCGGCGAATCCAGCTGCCATAAATGCCAGTCTAATGTCAGAGGTGTTTATGAGGTTATGGCCTGAATGAATTAAGAAATACTTAACCAAATAAACATTTGAAATGGGACATGGGGGTTAAGTAGGTGCCTTGGGTGGCATGAGGAATCTAGTGGGTGCCTTTAGTGGCATTTGAAATACGATTAGTAAGACTTCACCAAACACACATATAAATGAACATGACTAAGAAGAGGGTTAAGTGGGATATACTAGTGGGGACAAGCTTAGGTGGATAGCTTGTGGTAAGTAATTGGGGGGCCATTTCGACCAGTAACCCAAACGTATCTTTGTGCGCTCGACCCAAGTCGAGGACGGGACACGCATACTAGGCTTGACTATAAGAGGCCAAACGGGTTAGCGGTGGCAACGCAAGTCCAACAGGTTTCATATGCGTGTGTGGACCCGGGCTGGTAGGTAAGACGTTGTTGCATCGTGTAGGTATAAGCCGTGCATCCTCAAGTTGTATCGGGTTGCCACTTTAGGGGAGTGATACACCACACTGTGGGACCAGCACGGGTATCTACGAGTAGGGAGCCGATCGCAAGTGGGTAGTGGGGTACACCTAGCGGAGATAGGGGCAGGCGGCACCTATGTAGTCAGCTAGGGGTACATGATGTTATTTATAAAATTTCTAAGTGAAGCAAGTGGGATCAACCTTTAGGGCGACTGGTGTGGTGCAGTGTAGTAATTATTCGTTAGTATTAGGTGTGCCTTTAACGTTATCTTTATCTGCTCTTCCATACCCAATAGTTCATAGACATTTCCTTATTTTCCATCTTGTGCCTCAGTCTAATTATTTTGATAATAGTATTGTTAGAATTATCATACTCGCCAGACTTTATGTCTGACCCCCTCCATTTCTATCTTTTTTCCCCTCCAGGTCCTCAGGGTGGACCCAGCTCTAGTGGAGTCTGATTGAATTGCTTATTCTCTCTTTTGGAAAGCTTGGACCGCTGAAGTAAAGTCCAGCTTGTTATCTTCTTTAATGGCTATTTATGTAATGGGATTATGTATTTTGTTTTATCAAGATGGATATTGTACTTGACTCTGATTTATGGTTTTATGATGTAACAAACATGTTTAATTTCCGCTGCAATGAAATAAAGTTTTAGATTTCCAAGTACTACTTATTATCTGTCTTGTTGTAATTTTTCTGTTCTATATTCACTTAAAACCTCCATGGAAGTTAATGCATTCCCTTTGTGAGTGACATTAATGGACGTGGGGTGTTACACAGGTGTAAGTTCTTCTCTAGAGCTGGGAAGATTAGTTCGTTTATTTACCCATTCTCATATGCTTTATTGATGAAGTTTGTTAGTTGTTTTATCACTCACTAAGACTGTTGTCTGACTCAAGGTTTTATGTTTTCTCTTATTACCTTGGGCTGTTCATCCGGTTGTGGATGTGCAAACTGAGTAGCAGGTGAAAGGTGATGCTTTAGTGAGGACGATGATGCTGATTGATGGTGAGCAGGAGGCTCGCGTACCAGTTTTACTACTGTCTAATAATTGGATTTCCGCTCTTTGCTATTTCTCTAAAGGCTGTAGTGAGGTAAATTGTACAAGTGTTGTTATCCTCGTGTATGGGAAATACTTTCTAGTTGTCATGAAAGTTTAGTGTTTCCTCCTTCATCACTACCTATTGTATATGTTCTATTATATTATATCCTTGTGCCATGAGTTTACGACAGGTTCCGCTTATGTATCATACCTTAATGATTGTCCATAGCTGCCTTACACACCTTTCGGTGCATTATTCCTCTTATATAGTGCGGGGGTTGTGGGCGGTCATCACATTTGGTATCAGAGCTCTAGTCAACGATTGTGGCCAAAGTTCGAAGACGTAATTACGTATGATAGACATACTTGTAGATTTCAGTTGGATGTTTACAATATATATTAGCATATATAGCAGTAGCGTTTGTACTTCTTTAGCAGTTTTTCTTGTAGATGGATAACCATTCTAATTTGCAGATTTAGATGAGTAAATGTTATACTAGACATTCTGTTAGGGAAGAAGCTGTGCCTGGAGGGGGTAATGGCAGGGCACCTGATTACCCGGCCATATTTGAAGCTATGATTGAAGCATGCCTTCGAAGGAACCCCACTCCAGTAGCAGCTACGGTTGATGTTGAAGTTCCAGTGCCTGGAGCTGTAGAATTTGCAAAGCTATGCAAAGACTTTTCCTCATTGGGGGGAAAACAATTCAAAGGCACTGAACCAGTTGAAGAAGTCTAGAGATGGATGGATACTTGTGTACGAATCTTCAAGGACTTGGGCATTGATCATGCAATAAAGAGGAAACTTGCATCAAGGCAATTGGTGGGTAGAGCAATGGACTAGTGGAACTCTGTCACACTTGAGACCACTGAAGAGGATATTTCATGGGAGTTGTTCCAAGCTAAGTTTGAAGCAAAATTTATCTCCACCGTGCAGAAGTCTGTTCTATTTAAGAGATTCGTGGAACTTGAACAAAATGGTCGCCCAGTTCTTGACTATATTTCTGACTTCGAGGCCTTGTCAAAGTATGCTTGTTCATATGTGGATACTGCTTACCAAAAGAACGAGAAGTTTGTCTTGGAGTTGGATGAATATCTTGGGAACTAGCTTGTGGATCACCTCGATGATAGCTTTGAGAAGATCGTCGAGAAGGCTTTGAGGCATGAAAGTATGTTTCCTAAGATGTTTGTTGTCGCAGCTAAGGAAGAACAGAAGCCACAGCAGGTGGTAATAACAAGAAGAGAAAGCAGCAACAACAGAAGGGAAAGGATGGGCAGAAGAAGCAGAAGAATGAAGTGACCTGCTTCAATTGTTCGTAGAAGGGCCATTTTGCTAGTGAATGAAAGAATCCTAAAGCTGAAAAGAAGTGTTTCAAGTGTGGGAAGCCAGGACATAAGAAGAAAGATTGTTCAGAATCAGCTCAAGGGAAGCAAGTGGTTAAGTCTTATGCTTTAGGGGTAGTGCCATCATCTTCGTGGGCTCCTACTGCAGAGGAGAAGGGAAAGGGTGTCTCGGTGCAAGGTACTCTTTATGTTCATGATGTTTCAGTCCGAGTTTTGTTTGATACTGGAGCATCGCATTCATTCATTTGCAATGAGCTTATGTGTCGCTTAGGTTTGGAACCCGAGATACGTGATAGACCTTTTGTATTAACTAATCCAGTTGGGGTTCGTCAAATCTTTGCATGATTTGTCGTGGTCTAGTGTTGTCGAGTCATGGCTGCTCTTTTGTGTGATTGCTTTGTTCTTAACTTCACTGTGTTTGGGATCATCTTGGGCATGGATTGGCTCAAGAGTTATGTAGCAAGGGTGAATCACGAGAAGGTAGAGGTGAGAGTTGGGTGTGTGGAAGGGCGAAAGGTGTTGATAAAGTGTAAGCGCGAAGAGGGTGTCTTCGTTTCCAATCTATATTCGCTTGTGATTCCACAAGAAGACTTGTCATCTGTTCTGATCGCTAATGAGTATGAGGATGTCTTTGACGAGGTCAAAGGGTTGCCGCCGCATCGTGAGATCGAGTTTAGGATCGTTTTGGTCGAGGGTGCTAGACCAATCGTTATTCCTCTTAGGCGGATGGCACCTAAGGATCATCGAGAATTGGAGGTGCAAGTTCGAGACCTTCTTTGGAAGGGATTCATTCATAGAATTGTTTCTAAATGGGGAGCACCAGTCGTGTTTGCAACCAAGGCAGATGGCTCGTTAAGATTGTGTGTGGATTATCGTGAGCCGAACAAGGTGACTAAGAAGAACAAGTATCTGTTTTCAAGGATTGATGACTTGTTTGATCAGCTTCACGAAGCTAAAGTGTTTTCTCACATGGATCTGGCAACGGGATTTCACCAGTTGAGGGTGGCTAAGGACAGTGCGCCAAAGACTGCTTTTAGAACACCGTCCAGGTTCTTCGAATGGTTGGTGATGCCATTCGGGTTGACTAATGCGCTAGTATATTTTGTGGATCTTATGAATAGGGATCAGCTGAATAAATTCGTACTTGGGTTCGTGGATGACATTTTGGTCTATTCACGGAATGAGGAAGAGCACAAGACGCACTTGAGGATCGTGTTGGAAATCTTAAGAAAACAAAAGCTGAGAGACAAGTTTTCAAAGTGTCACTTTTGGAAGAGTGTAATGAGATTATTAGGTCATGTAGTCTCCGGTAGTGGGATAACAGTTAACCCCGCTAAAGTGGCAGCAATCCAGGATTGGGATAGACCTAGAATGCGGCAGATGTGAGGAGTTTCCTTGGGTTGGTAGGATATTACCGAAGGTTTATCAAGGATTTCTCCAAGATAGCTACACCATTGACATGATTGACTAAGAAGAACCAAGTGTTCACATGGGATGCGAAGTGTGAACAAGCGTTTGGGATCCTGAAGGAGAAACTGACGATTGCTCCTGTGTTGACCATTCCAAGTGGGAATGAAGAGATGATTGTGTATACCGATGCATGTGGTACTGGACTTGGAGAAGTATTGATGCATAAGGATAAGGGTGTGGCCTACGCAAGTTGACAGCTGAAGCCGCATAAGGAAAATTACCCAACTCATGATTTGGAGTTAGCGGCGATTGTGTTTGCTCTGAAGATGTGGATACATTAACTATTAAGGGCTCGGTTCCAGATTTTTACAGAGCATAAGTCGTTGAAGTATCTTTTCTCCCAAAAGGATTTGAATCTTCGACAGCAACGATGGTTAGAGTTTCTGGCATCCTATGATTTTGGAATAGCCTATACTCCGGGCAAGGGAAACGTAGTTGCAGATGCGTTAAGTCGAAGACACGCAAGTTTAGGAGCGATGTTTTCAGAATGGAAGAGCCTTGAGTATTTGGCAAGGTATGATTTCAGGCCAAGGTGTGAATTGGAACCTGAAATGTTGGCAAGCTTATTGATAAGACCTACTCTCATCAAAAGGATTGGCGAGAGCCAAAAGCACGATGCAAAGCTTGTCGAGTTTATCCAGCGACTAGAACAAGAAGATAAAGAATTCGAAGTCGATTGAAAAGGTTGGCTTCGAAATCAAGGACGACTGGTTGTTCCTGATATTGATGAATTGAGAGATGAGGTTCTGAGAGAATCTCATCACTCGAAGTTGACGATTCATCTGATGGTAATAAGATGTATCAGTATATGAAGTGAGTCTACTACTGGGAAGGGATGAAGTGGGATATTGGAAAATTTATTTCCAAGTGTATGCATTGTTAGTTGGTGAAAGTTGAACAGAATGAGCCGAGTGGGTTGCTTCATCCATTTGAAGTTCCTGTGTGGAAGTGCGAGCAAGTATTGATCGATTTCATCGATGGACTACCTAGAATGAGGGTAGGAAATGAAGGGATTTGGGTCATTGTGGATCGCTTGACCAAAAGTGCAAGATTCATTCCTGTCAAGTCAACTAGGACAACATCGAAACTGGCTGAACTTTATGTGAAATGGATAGTTCGATTCCATGGTGTCCCAAAGAGTATAGTGAGTGATCGAGATCCATTATTCACGAGTGGATTTTGGAAAAGTTTCAAGAAACTTTGGGAACCGAGTTGGGCTTGAGTATGGTATATCATCCCCAAACTAATGGTCAAACCGAGAGAGTCAATTGAGTTTGGGAAGATCTCTTAAGGGCTTGTGTGTTAGACTTCGGAGGATCGTGGGAAGACCATCTACATCTGGTTGAGTTTGAATATAATAATAGCTACTAGTTTAGCATTGGGATGGCACCATATGAGGTGTTGTATGGGAGACCGTGCAATTCTCCATCATGTTGGTTAGAAACTGGAGATAAATTGGTACTTGGGCCAGAGATGATTAGAGATACCACGAATTGTATTGGTATCGTTTGATAATGAATGAAGGCGGCCCAAGATCGCCAGAAGATCTATGCTGATAGGCATCGAAAAGATTTGGAATTCGACATCGGTGACATGGTTTTCGGGAAGATTTCGCCATTGAAGCATGTGGTTCGATTTGGAACTATAGGAAAGTTGGCTCCTAGGTTCATCGGACCATTTCCGATAGTCGAAAGAATTGGAAAGCTCGCATATAGATTGGAGTTACTAGAGAAAATGTCGAGTGTGCATAATGTGTTCCATGTGTCGTTTCTACGAAAGTATGTGCATGATTCAAATGTGGTGGTATCTCCAGAGCAGTACGAAGACCTAGAAGTAGAGACCGCAGTTGCGAGACCTCGTAAGCCGCTTCATATTGTGGGAAATGACACGAAACAGCTTAAGAGGAAGACGGTTAAGCTTGTCAAGGTACAATGGAGTGAAGATGCTGACGATTGTACATAGGAGACGGAAAAGAGTATGAAGGCGAATCATCAAGAACTCTTCGTCGGTAGGACACTTTGATACCGTATCATCGTTATATGGTTGTATCTTATTGTTGTTTGATAGAATTTCGCGTGCTAGGATAAGGCTATGGATGCATGGTTTGATGGTTGCTAGTTTGGATGATATAATTGGCTTCTCATGGATGAAAGGCATGCAGAATTGTTGTGATTACTTGTGTTTGTTTGGAATTTCGGGGGCGAAATTCTTAAGGGGGGAGAATGTAACAGCCCGCATTTTACGTATCGGAAGATCGTAAAATATTTTTATTTCATTCCATGAGGGTTGGATCATTCTCATCTTTTAATATGTTGCTTATGGGGATGTGAGACAAGTTCATAACTTTTACCAATTTTTTTGTGACAATTTTCCCCTGTCAGTCTTGTACGTGGCATAACTTTTGACTCAGGTCGAATCAGAGGGTGAGACCTGTGCCATCGGAAAGGAATTGATGTTTTCCTTTCCATAGAGTGGTTACATTAAAGATTTGGCCCAGCGGTTTTGGAGAAATCACTGTTTTAAAGTTTTTCAGTTGGCTGTCCAGGTTTGGTAAGCCAAGATGGGCTGAATTGGGAAGGCCCATAAGAGGGTTGGTGGAAACTATAAATAAGGGGTAAGGAATATGAGAAAGGGTTTGAATTTTCCATTCTCTTGTTGGAAGGTATTGAGCTCCTCCTTCCTCTAACACTTTTCCACCATTAGAAATCATAATCTAAGGAGGGAAAATGGAGATGTATACCATTGGAGGCTAGATCTACATCAATTGAGGCAAGGATTCATCGGATCAAGGTATTTGGTGCGAGGTGCTTCCTGTCCGGATTCGTATTCCATTGATTATTGCTTTTTTGGGAGAATCGGTGAGTGATTTACATCTCTCACATGGATTCAATGAAGTGTATGAGTGTTTGGTTATGTTTTTCATCATATTCAATCATTGTCCCATATATCTATGCCATATTAAGTTTGTTTTTCATATGAATCACCCTATGATATGATTTAGTAAGTTTAGATAGGTAATTTCCATGATATTTCATATGCTTATGCAAGTTAGATCTATAGTTTTGTTCATATGATCATTTTTGCATGATTTGAGGTGATTTGCATAATTTTGATGAAAATCATTGTTTTCATGACGATGATGGTTTCATACCATGATTGTGGCCACAATTGATAAGTGGGACGAGTTGGTTTCATCGGATTTATCGTTTGGCGAAGTTTTGGTCGAAATCGGAGTTGAATTGCAATATGCGGGTTTTGGGTCGGCATAGAGTTGGGTCGGCACAAACTTAGGTCGGTACTAAGTGGGTCAGCACTAAGTTGGGTCAGCATAAAGTTGGGTCGGCATAAAGTGGGTCGGCATAAAGTTGGGTCAGCGTAAAGTTGGGTCGGCCATTTCTGGTCAGTCATTTCTGCAATTTCTGGTCAGCCATTTCTATTCGGACATTTCTGGAGATGATGTGACTTCAAAGTGAATTCAATTGGGAAGTTTCGAAGTGTTGAAAAGTGTTCGTTGATCGCCGTAGAACAACGAATGGTATGACAACTCAAGGGTGTATTGAGTTCGTGTGGAGTGATGGCTTTAAGGTGTTCTGAGCTGATTAATAGTCGTAATCAATAACGACTAGAGATGAGAAGGCCGAGGAACTGTAGTTGTCGTAGGTTCTAGCAGATCCAAAGCAAGGGGTACAATTGAAGACTAGTTGTGCCATGGGCGTCGTGTATGGCCTAGACACGTGTTGAGCATAGCGTGTGGAGTTTTGCTAGAACCGGGGCGTCGTGTATGGTCCTTGATAATTGATGGCAAGTTGTTAGCCAGTTATACGATAACTAGGGTTTCAAAGCAAGGTTAGCGGCATAGCCAGAGTCAGTCATGTACGTTTAAATGCATGTTGTGATCATGATTGAGTTGCTATTGCTATGTATGAATGGTTATTCTTGTTACCATGATTGAATTGTTATCCCTTTGGGTGTATGGATCGTAAAGGCTATCTCTGTCATGTTGTGGGGAAGGCAGGTGTAAGTTCTTCTCTAAAGCTGGGAAGATTAGTTCGTTTATTTACCCATTCTCATATGCGTTATTGATGAAGTTTGTTAGTTGTTTTATCGCTTATTAAGACTATTGTCTGACTCAAGGTTTTATGTTTCGTCTTATTACCTTGGGCTGTTCATCCAGTTGTGGATGGGCAGACTGAGTAGCATGTGACAGGTGATGCTTTAGTAAGGACGGTGATGCTGATCGATGGTGAGCTGGAGGCTCACATACCATTTTTACTACTATTTAATAATTGGATTTCCGCTATTTGTTATTTCTCTGAGTGTTGTAGCGAGACAAATTGTACAAACACTATTGTTGTTATCCTCGTATATGGGAAAACCTTTCTAGTTGTCATGAAAGTTTAGTGTTTTCTGCTTCACTGCCACTACCTGTTGTATATGTTCTATTATATTTTATCCTTGCGCCGTGAGTTTACGAAATGTTCCTCTTATGTATCATACCTTGATGATCGTCCATAGCTGCCTTGCACACCTTTCGGTGCATTACTCCTCTAATATAGTGCACGGGTTGTGGGCGGTCGTTACAACTCTTTTAATGGAAGATTAAGATAGGACTAGTTGCGACCATGCAACATTGATGAAGTCTGCAAGCGAGGGTTCTAACAGCCAAAAGCATTCTAATTTAAAAGGATTGTTAGGATTTGGGAGGGAATCGGAATCGAGGAAGGATAGGATTGTGATCGGATATGGTGGTTGCAAGGTAGCGCACCAAGGAGAGTGGGTAAAGGTCATCTCAGGCGTCATTGAAGAGAAAACGGTTCAGTTTGGCTAAGGATGGAACTTCTCGACGGTTGGACCAAGTAGAAGAATGATTATTGATAGGTGGGTCAATCAAGGAACAGTCAAAGGTGAAAAATTAAATGTATCATAATCATAGGATATGTTGCCTGAGTTTCTTTCTTCAGTAGATTTGGTTGTGTTAAATGCACCGCCAATTACCCATGGGCCATTAAACTGAGCAGCAATGTCATGACAATCCGACCATAGGTTTTCCCTCACCTGTGCTAATTGTGGGCCGTAAATGTTGGTGAATAAATAAATTATGCTAGATTGGAGATGACGAAGGGAAACATGCTAGGCATGGGGGTTAGTGAAGGTTTGGAAAAGGGCCTAAGCCAATTCATTCCATGCAATAATTAAACCACCTCTAGTGTCAATAGCATTGGCATAGGTCCAACTCGATAGATAAAAGTCGCCTATTAGTTTAATATGATGATTGGTGGGATCACGCAGTTCTATTTCTTGAAGAAGAAGAACGTCTAATTTGAGGGGAGATAAAAGTAGGTTGACATTGTGGCATTTCGATGGGTCCCTCAAATCTTGTACATTCCAGGATACAATCTTCATTGGGTTGGGGGAGTACACTCCAATTCTAGTGCACGCATAACAGCGTAGTTTTCATCACACAAACTCACACCCATGCAACGTGCAATTCTCTTATTCAAACTCTTATTTGTCGAAGAAAAACCGACTGGAGTAAAGAAACTACCCGACACTTCCGAGTTGGAGTTGGCTTTGTTGATCCTATTGCTCGAACGTACTAGAACTTGAGTGAGTGCCTGCGCCCAACCTTGGTCCAGCCCATCATGTGGAAGCACAGCTGATTATGGAGAACCATGATGTTTTGAGGGGCTTCTGGAAACATGCAGTGGGCTGTTTGCTGGCTCGACATCTAGGTCATCAACAATGGGTCCCAACACTTCAAAAGATGCAGCGTGCACTTCCTCTTGTGGCATAGTAGGTAAAGCAGCTTCATGTAGCATCACGTCAATATGTTCGTCAGAGTTTGTTTTTGGAGTTTGTTCACGAAAGATTGTCACAATTTTTTTCTTCCTGGACTCCAAGAAAGAGAGTTTCTGGTCTGAAGAGGGGTGGAAATGTTCATAACGAAATATTTTGATTAAGTGATCTGAGTTAATTGAAAGTGGTTTTAAAAGAACTATGGCTACCGATTCCTTCGTAAAACTGGATTCTAAGGTACCAGAAACGGTGATCAAACTAAGCTCGGTTGCAGTCATCAAGTGCAATAACATTGCCCATAGGTTTCAAGACTTCTCTCACAGCATCAAAATTATACCATAGAAATTCTGGAATAACCTTAGCCTTAGCCTATGATTCATGTTCAAGCTGTGGAGTTGGTTCGACAGACCAGAGATGGATAAGAATGGCACCGCTGGGTTTGGTAAGCAGTTTGAGGTGCAGTGCATGCTCGCGGATGCTCATAGTGGGGTAGGAAAAGAGAAAGATGTTGTCAGAGATGATCCAAGTAGGTCATTCATCATGGTTCAGGGCTTTCGTGAGGAAGAGGTGAAGAATTTCTATGGAACAGTGACCAGAAATGACGGTGTCAGTAAGGTAGTAGGAGGAGTCTTCCATGGGATGGAAGGGAAATGAAGGTTTGAGTGGTAAAGGTGAAGGTTCAGGAGAAAAAGAAGGAGATAATAAATTTTTGTGTTTAGGTGGAGAGTTAAGAGGAATTTCTTGAGTGGACATGGCTGTAGGTTGATGAGATGTGTGTGGCACCCAACATACTTGAGTGTTCTTTTAAAGATTGACATCTTTATGTGCAGAAAACAAAGTGTCTCTTCTTCTTTTCTGGTTGGGCATCATGCACATGTATGCCCTAAAAAACCACAATAATAACATATCTTGCTATCCCTGCAGTCTCTCGCCATGTGTCTTTTTCCAGCGCATAGAAGGCAACGATGTTTTGACTTAAAAAATTCAAAGAACTGTGGGAGCGGGCTACGTCTTTTGACCGGAGGGGCTTTTGGCAAGAGTGGTGGTGAGATGGCCGCCACCTGGGCATACGATCAGACATGGAAGGCAATGCCGGAGTTGGTCTGTGATGAAGAAGGATGCGAACAGAGGAGAAGGTTGCAAGGGAATACGTGGAGTAGGTTTGTTCTGGTATGAACGAGAGTTGGAAACTGACTTAGATGATCGAGATATGGTTTGGTTTGAGATGAACGAGGAGGAAGGTGGGATGGCAGATGGGGAGGAGGAAGAGACGGGATAAATGATCGATATTTTGGAGGAACAAAAGCGATGAGAGGAGGATTAGGGTGGAGATGAGCCGCCATTAATGTAATGTTGAATCCAGATAGCAATTAATTATATTATGCATGCTTCTGACTTTGGATGCATAGTTTTGCACTTGCTGTCTTTGAGCTTATGTCTTCTATGTCCGATACCGATACCAAGCTAATTGGCTGGTATAAGTTGGTATCGGCATCGTGCATTGTAGGTACTTCTTCTTTGTATCGTTACCAAGTTTTGCTTCTGATGTTGGTACCGGTAGCATGTGTGCCAAATTGTGACCTTCTTGATTTCGATATCAACTTAGCCCCTTAGTCTTTTGCTTTCGGTATCAGCCTTTTATGATGTTCTAGTGTCGGCTGAAGACCTTCCCAGCCTCTACTCTGATGACGACTTCTACTTCGATACCCCTTCACCTTAAACTAGTTTTCGGTATCGAAATCCAGTAGTAACATTTAGTGCCCAGAAAATATGGACCTTGAAATTTGAATATGTGATGGCATGTTAAGCTTTCCTAAATGAATTTGAATTCAGAATTGGCATTTCAAATATTGTGCTAAGAAAAGTCACCAGGTTGGATCTGATCATAGGTAGGATGACTGAAGGACCATAAGGTAACTTTCAATGTTCTCCCATTAATCCTTATGAAAATCATTTTATATCTTTTAGGTTTAGTGATGATTTAAAAAGCAGTACAGTAGGTGAGTGACATATTTCAAAAAAAATTGTAATACTGGCATTACTAGCGTCTCCTATGCTTCAAAAAGATCAGATAATCATAGACATTTCCTTATATGTAACACCCCGTAATTTTAACAACACTAAAGATGATAAACTAAGGAATACTTAATTAGATATTCAGAATTAACGGAAACGGACTACGCCATTGCGTTTGTCTCGAAATTCTGGTCAAAATAAACACCTGGTTTGCTAAAACGGACACCGTATGAATAAGTTATTAAGCTTTGAAGTTTATATACGCACAAGAGAATTATATATAAACATAACAATCAAATCAGTTCAAAATCGCAGAAAAAAGGGAGCGGGAAAATTCCGGCCCATGGGTGTCGACCCATCAAGGGGGTGTCGACCAATGGGTCGACACACCAAGGGGGTTGAACCCCCTATAGCAGATCTAGGCAGATTTTTCTGGTTCTGAACGTGGATTCCTTTCTTGGCTTGGTTCGTTGGCTTTAGGCTATAAATAAGACCCCATTTATCTTGTTTTTCCACACCAAAAACAATGAATAACTAGATGCTGCCTCTGCCCAGATTAAATTAAACCTTTTCTTCTTCAATAATCAATTTATTCAAGTTTAGAGATCTGTTTTTCAATATCTGCAACTACTCTTCTATTTCTTAGATCCAATCACAGTGAGTCTACGTTATTTTTAGATCTAAATACTTAAAAGTTAATATTGACATGACTGTAACTTGGATCTAATCCTGTGACTATTTGAATCATATCAGATCTGCTATAACCTGTGTATCTAAGTTATTCTGACATGACTATGAAATAGATCTAAGCCTATAACTATTTATCATGTCGGATCTTCCACTGTTTGTTGATCTAATTCATTGTTTAGGTCTCATCATGGTTGTTGATGATGTCCCTATTATGTTAGAATCAGTTCTACTATCACATGTTCATCAGATCTTTTCGTATATGCCTATCTTGTCATTATGCCTAACTTTGTCACTATATGTTTATCAGTTGCTTTGCCTATTTCTGCCATTGTATGTCAATCTTTTTATTATGTTCATTTCTCTCCTCTTCCCTTCTTTTTCTCCTTTTATTTTAATAGCCAGGCTACCTCCGAGCCTAGGCATGCCGCTAAAATATGCGAACGCGTAAAATTGGGAATGGGGGAAAACATTAAAATTGGGGCATTACTTGTATTGGGAATTTTGGGCATCACTTGGATTAAAAATATGAATATGGATTTAGGGCATAAACCAAAATTTTGATTAAAGACCTTAATTTGGGGCATATTATTCATTATGAACATGACTTGGGAAAGGAGCATGAAAACCTATAATTACATAGGAATATTTGGTTAATAATGGAAATGGCTAGAATTACAGTAATTAGAAACTGTAACTGTGCTTAGACACGAGGTTAAGTCCGCTCGGAACCGACCGGCATATCCAGCGACCACAAGTGGTGAATCTAGTGTAAGGGGTCTAAGTACATAAACACGTGACGTGCTAAGACACGAGGTTAAGTCCGACTTGTGGAAGAAGTCTTCCCAGACCCGCCCGGCATATCCAGCATCCACAATTTGTAGGCTTAATGTGGGAGGTCTAGCACATTATAACCATAAAAGAATATGATAATAAACTTGAATACTTAACTTAGCTAAATCCATAGGGATTACATGAACATGTTAACTTGAGTAGGGGTTAAGTAAACTTGCTTGAAATAATGGGAGGGTTAAGTATATCTTGGGTTGGTGGGTAATATTTATATATAGGCCCACAAACTTAACCTATGGGGTTATGCAATCTTTTTACTCTAGTATGGCATAACATGTGGAAAACCTAGTAGTGGGGATGCAAGCGTAGGGGAAAGCTTGTATCATCTTGAGTGTGGGACTTGTTTCAGTTAGTAACCCATATATAGGTATCAAACGAGTACTCTGAACTAGGTCGGAGTCGGGTCACACTTACTGGGCTGATTGTAAGGGATCCAAAAGTGGGGGATAGTGTGGGCGGCGCGTTCTGATGGGGTCACGTGCATGCATGGATCCGGCAGAGGAGGTTTAGACGTCGTGACACCTGTACATATGGTTGTGCACATCCTGAAAACGATGGGTTGCCACTTTAGGAAGTGATACATCCTACTGTGAGGCCAGCACAGGGTATCTACGGAGTAGGGAGCCGATCGATTGGCATAGTAATTAGGGTACAACTAGACTCCGGTATGTTTAGGAGCCCGTTATTATCCTTAGGGGTAACTCTGGTATGTTGGGCTACCTGTTATTGTATGGGGTAAAATCTCTCACTAGAAGTACGCCTAAGTCTACCATCTTATACTTGTTGGGGATCATCTTGCTCATACGACACTAGTATTGGTGCAAAGAAAGAGAAAGTACTAGAGAAGCGCAATATACACTAACATATTTATCTTGTTTACTTTGTCATACCTGCCTTTTATGATGTTATCTCTCTTATCCACTTTATATGCCTGTCACGATAATTTTACTAATTTATATGCTAAAAGTAACTGGACTCGCCAGACATCATGTCTGACCCATTTTTTCCTCTTCTTTCTCTCCCCCCCCCCAACCCCAGGTTCTCCGGGTGGGAATACTCAAGCTTGATCATGATTCTGCTTTCATTTTGCTTGGAGCTTCTTATATGTATTGCTCGAGTTCTTATCTTTTCTACCATGGCTATGTTTTTGGGGAATTATGTTCTTTTCATTATTACTATACTCTGATGATTTTAGTACAAGACAGAAGTTTTAATGATGTACTGGTTTTATGGATTTGAAACTTATGATGTAACCATGTTTTGAACCACGATGTTATCTGCTTAATAAAATTTTAAACTTCGCTGCTATTTATGTCTTGTTATGTTTCTGTTTCCGTTTCTGTTTACCTATAACGCTTCACGAAACTTAATGCATTCTCTTAATTAGTTACATTAACGGATGTGGGGTGTCACACTTTGTATTAGAGCTGAAGGTTACCAGATCGGATAAAATATTTCAAAAGCTATTTTCAAAAAGGTTTTAAAAGAAAGCATTTTCAAAGGAAAAGTCTGTTTTGAAAAAAAATATTCCCCAAAGCCATATGTAATATCTTTTGATTCTCTGTTTGAATCCCTTTTCCTTTTCTTTTCAGCATGTCTGGGGAACCTAATATTTCTGAGGGCGTTATGATACCAGGCTGGTTCCATAGGTATCTAGAGGCCATGACATCCACCTATGGCCAAGCAGACATTCCTCCTCCAGCTGCACCTGCCATTCCTCATCCTCCTCCTCTACAAGTAGATAATTTCTCTAAGATCTGCAAAGATTACTGTGCTGTGGGTGGAAATCCATTCCGAGGAACCGAAACATTCGTAGAGGCAAGGAAATGGCTTAAAGAGACGGAGGATTTATTTGGAAATTTTCGAAGTGGATGATCGTAGGAAGATTTAGTTAGCCACTTGGCTGCTGAAAGTTGAGGCTTCATTCTAGTGGGAAGTGATGCAAGCAGGGCGTCCAGTGGAGACATGCGATGATTTTCGGCAGAGGTCTAAAATGAAATTTCTTTCTCAAGTTGAGAAAAGCATGCAAATGGAAAGGTTTCTAGCACTCAAGCAAGGAGGCATGACTGTCAAAGAGTATGTTAACAAATTCAACCAACTAGTAAGGATTGGGTTGGAGCTAGTAGATACCTCGCATAAGAAAGCTTTGCGGTTTGCTAGAGGACTGAATGAACCCATCTATAGGTTGGCAATGTCTCATATTCCGATGGGAGCCACTTTTGAAAGGCTCGTTGATATGACAATTATCCATAAGGAAGATAAAGCTGAAAAGAAAGAAGCTAAGGTAGAGGAAACACAAAACAAGAAAGTATAGCCCAAGAAGGGACAACAACAACAACAAAAGGGAGAAAGAAAGACAAGGCTAAGGATAAGAGGATGTGCCATAATTACGGATGAGAGGGTCATTTGATCAAGGACTGCAAAAGAAGGAAGAATGCTTGTTTCAGTTGTGGAGAGGTCAGGCACTTTTCTAAGGAGTGCCCGAAGAAGCAAGGACAAGGTCAAAGGGCAGGAGCTTCTGGAAGGCAGGTGCTTGCACTCGTGACTAGTGCTCCAGATATGTGGAAGGTTTGATTTCTCTTCTAACCATCCTATTAGAACTCTTTTTTATTTTGGCGCTTCGCATTCCTTTATTTCTGATTTTGAGGTTGAGTCTCTGCACCTTAATACTAGTATGGTAGTAGATCCCATTGCTCATTTGTCCATAATTTGTCGGGGTTTGACAATATCTGTGTTAGGTGTCGAGTTTGAGTGTGATGCATATATGCTTGGTTTCATAGGATATGGATTGATTCTAAGGATGGATTGGCTAGCCATGTATGGTTCCATTCTGGATTGTGAGAGGAGGGTCGTTAGACTTTTGACTTGCCATTGGAGGACCCTCGAGAATTCTTGTGACCCAAAGGGATATGTCATGCTTAGTTTTATAGAGTCACTTGATGAATCTATTGATGATCTGTGATCTGTACCAGTAGTCCGTGAGTATCCTGATGTTTTTGATGAGGTTCGGGGATTACCTCCGAGGCGCGGGATCGATTTTCATAAATACTTGGTGGAAAATGCAAAGCCAGTTGCATTACCTATGCACCATAGGGCTCCAAGGGAAAGGAGGGAGCTCAGCAAGCAAGTAGGGGAGCTACTTGAGAAATGATTTACTAGGCGAAGCATATCTGAATGGGGTGCTCCGGTGGTATTCGCAACTAAGGAGGATGGTTTGCTTCGCTTATGTGTGGATTATAGGGAGTTGAATAAACTCACTAAGAAGAATAGGCACCCACTTCCGAGGATAGACGATCTGTTTGACCAACTTGTTGGTGCATTAGTTTTCTCTCAGTTAGACTTGGCCACGGGGTTTCATCAGTTGTGGGTGGCTGAGGACAGTATAGACAAGACCGCTTTTAGGACTCCAGATGGTTTTTTTGAATGGCTCGTGATGCCTTTTGGGTTGACTAATGCACCCGTCTATTTTGTTAATCTGATGAGTAGGGTGTTCTAGGAGTTTCTAAATAAATTCATCGTGGTCTTTGTTGAAGACATCTTAATTTTCTCGAAGAGCGAGGAAGAGCATGCCCAACATTTGATAGAGGTTTTGAAAACTCTCTTTGCACACTAGCTTAAGGCAAAGTTCTCCAAATTTCATTTTTGGAGGGAAGAGGTAAGATTCCTAGGGCATGTGGTTTCTAAAGAGGGGATAGCAGTAGATCCCGCAAAAGTAGTTGTAGTTCAAGATTGGCAGATCCCAAAGAATGCAACGGAGGTGAGAAGTTTTCTTGGATTGGCACTGGGAAGTTAATTAAGGACTTCGCAAAGATATCAGCCCCACTCACCAGGCTAATGAAGAAGAATTTGACGTTTTCGTGGGATATAGATTGTGATGTTGCATTCCAACGATTGAAGATGGCTTTGACAACAGCCCCAGTCTTGACCTTGCCCGATAGGAATAAAGAGTTGGCAGTTTACACTGATGCATGTGGTACAGGGCTTGGTGTGGTTCTGATGCAAGAGGGAAGGGTAGTATGTTTTGGAGGTAAATAGTTAAGGGTTCATGAGAAGAACTATCCTACCCATGACTTAGAGCTAGCTGCCATAGTATTCGCGCTTAAGATTTGGCGCCATTATTTACTTGGAAAGAAGTACGAGTTGTACACCGATCATAAATCTCTCAAGTATTTGTTCTCACAAAAGGATCTTAATTTAAGGCAACAAAGGTGGATTAAGTTCCTAGCATCTTATGACTTCGAGATTTCTTATACCCCTGGTAAGGGTAATGTGGTGGTAGATGCATTAAGTAGGTAGAGGGTGGCCTTAACTCCTCTGTTTGTGGAGAGGAAAAGCTTGGAGTATATATCGACCTTTGACTTTAGACCCTCCACCGAGTTTATACCTGGCTTATTAGAATCACTGGAGGTGCGACATAGTCTTTTGGACTAGATAGGAACTTCAGAGCGAGAGGATCCACAAATTTCGGACATCTTGGATAGGCTCAGTAGAGGGGAGACTTCTAGTCACCTCACTGGATATTCCACGGATGATAGAGGGTGGTTGCGACGAGATAGAAGTCTATGTGTTCCCCGGGTTGGGAGTTTTTTAAACACAGTCCTAGAAGAAGCCCATCATTCTAAGATGACTAGTCATCCAGGTGGTGATAAGATGTACAGAAATATGAAGAGGGATTTCTTTTGGCCTAGGATGAAGAAAGATGTGGCGGAGTTTGTTTCTCAATGTTTGATTTGCTAGCAAGTCAAAGCTGAGCAAAAGAAGCCCGGTGGTTTACTTCACCTTTGGAGGTCTCACAGTGGAAGTAAGAGAGTGTCTTTACAGATTTCACCGATGGTTTGCCTAGATCAAGGAAGGGCAACACCAACATTTGGTTGTAGCAGACAGGCTTACTAAGAGCGTCCATTTCATTCCAATTAAGAGTAAGAGGACAACAACATGGTTAACAACAATTTACGCTTGTGAGATAGTCCGTCTTCATGGAGTACCTTCCAGTATCGTAGGTGATCGTGACCCCATTTTCACCAGTGAATTTTGGAGGATCTTGCAAGAAGCATTAGGTACATAGTTGTGTTTAAGCACCGCTTATCACTCTCATACCGATGGACAGACGGAAAGGGTGAACAAAGTTCATGAGGATCTTTTAAGACTGTGTATCCTAGACGTCGAAGGGACTTGGGAAGAGCATCTTCCTTTAGTAGAGTTCGCCTACAACAATAGTTATCAAACTAGCATTGGGATGGCACACATCGAAGCATTATACGGTCGACCTTGTAGATCACCGATTTGTTGGTAGGAGTTTACAAAAAGACATCTACTTAGACCAGATATGGTTAGAGAAACGTCCGAAAAGATTGATCTTATTAGACGGCGAATGAAGACCACTCAGGATATGCAAAATTCCTATACAGATAGAAGAAGGACTGGAATTGAGTTTGAGGTGGGAGACATGGTTTTCATTAAGGTATCACCATTAAGGAATGTGGTTCATTTTGGATCTGTAGGGAAATTGTAACCAAGATTTGTAGGTCCATTTCCCAAACAGAGAAGATCGGTCAAATGGCCTATAGGATAAAGCTACCAGAGAGATTGTCTGGCATTCATGATGTTTTCCATGTTTCTCATTTATGGAAGTGCTTGCATGATACCACAGAGGTAGTAGAGCCGAGTATACTCGAGGAAGTAAAGATGGAATGGGAGGCGATAGTTAGGAGAGTTCCTACCTATATTCTTGGATCAGAAGTTAAGAAGCTATGCAATCGAAAGGTCAAAATGGTGAAAGTTCAGTGGTGATATAACCAAGAGGATGAAACTTGGGGAACCGAAGACAAGATTCGCGCTTCGTACCCTTTTCTTTTCAAGGGTATGTTCTTAACTTCCTTTCTAAAGCTTTTATTCATGCTTGTTTCTATCATTTATGTATATCATATCGAACGAATCTTCGACCTTTAGGTACAAATCCTATGAATGTAAACATGTGCTTGAGACATGTTATATTTGATGGATGCAAGTTGATGCAAGTGTTTGCTAGTGGTTGCTCGTGGATGCATATACACACACATTAGGCACTAGATCGGCTCAATCACTCTCATATTGCATAGGGATGTGTGTGCATTTTTCTTCTTTTAATGGATGAAAGTGGGTGTATCATCATATGGATGTTGCATTTGGACGGATGATTGTGCACACATGTAGAACTTACATGTTATAATAGGATTATTTGCATACATGTTGGATTCATGGCACTAACATACATTGCATTAAGAAGGTCAACTGAATCAGTAGACCACCTGATCTTTCGCAATAGTATTGGGACATATACACACACCTTTGCATATGTTCATATAAGAATTAGAATTTTTTTAAGGACATTGGATGCCTATGATTGGTGGATGAGTATATGTGTGATGGATGTTAGGATATACATCCTTCTTAACTTGGAGATTTCGGGGACGAAATCTTTTGAGTAGGGGAGAATGTAACACCCCGTAATTTTAACAACACTAAATATGATAAACTAATGAATACTTAATTAAATATTAAGAATCAAGGGAAACGGACTACGCCATTGCGTTCGTCTCGGAATTCTGGTCAAAATAGACACCTAGTTTGTGTAAAACAGACAACGTATGAAGAAGTTATTAAGGTTTGAAGTTTATATACGCATAAGAGAATTATATATAAAAATAACAATCATAATAAGTTCAAAATCAAAAAAAAAAGGAGCGGGAAAATTCCCTCCTATGGGTGTCGACCCCATCAACAGGGCGTCAACCCCTGGGTTAACACATCAAGGGGGGTCGACCCCCTTGTGGCAGATCTGGGCAGATTTTTCTGGTTCTGAACGTGGACTCCTTTCTTGTCTTGGTTCATTGGCTTTAAGCTATAAATAAGACCCCATTTCTCTTTTTTTTCCACACCAAAAAAAATGGAGAACTAGATGCTGCCATTGCCCAGATTAATTTAAACCTTTTCTTATTCAATAATCAAGTTATTCAAGTTTAGAGATCGGTTATTCAACATCTGCAACTACTCTTCTATTTCTTAGATCCAATCATAGTGAGTCTACGTTTTTTTAGATCTAAATACTTAAAAGTTAATCTTTACATGAGTATAATTTGGATCTAAGCCTGTGACTATTTGAATCATATCAAATCTGTTATAACATGTGTATTTAAGTTATTCTGACATGACTATGAACTAGATATAAGCCTAAAACTATTTATCATGTCAGATATGTTATTGTTTGTTGATCTAATTCATTGTTTAGATATCATCATGCCTGTTTATGATGTCCTTATTGTGTTAGAACCTATTCTACTATCACATGTTCATCAGATTTGTTCCTATATGCCTATCTTGTCATTATGCCCAACTTTGTCACTATATGTTTATCAGTTGCTATGTCTATTTCTGCCATTATATGTTAATCTTGTTATTATGTTCATCTCTTTCCTCTCCCCTTCTTTTTCCCCTTTTATTTTAGTAGTCAGGCTACCTTCAAGCCTAGGCATGCCGCTGAAATATGCGAACACGTAAAATTGGGAACGAGGGGAAAACATTAAAATTGGGGCATAACTTGTATTGGAAAATTTGGGCATAAATTGGATTAAAAATATGAATGTGGATTGGGGCATAAACCAAAATTGTGATTAAAGACCTTAATTTGGGGCATATGATTCATTATGAACATGATTTGGGAAAGGGGCATGAAAACCTATAATGATATAGGAATAATTGGTTAATAATGGAAATGCCTAGAATTACAGTAATTAGAAACTGTAACCGCGCTTAGACACGAGGTTAGATTACACTTGTGGTGGATGTCTTCCCAGAACCGACCGGCATATCCAGCGACCACAAGTGGTGAATCTAATGTGAGGGGTCTAAGTGCATAAACACGTGACATGCTAAGACATGAGGTTAAGTCCGACTTATGGAAGAAGTCTGCCTGGACCCACCCGTCATATCCAGCATCCACAAGTTGTTGGCTTAACGTGGGAGGTCTAGCACAATATAGCCATAAAAAACATGGTAATAAATTTGAATACTTAGCCTAGTTGAATCCATAGGGATTACATGAACATGTTAACTTGAGTAAGGGTTAAGTAAACTTGCTTGAAATAGTGGGAGAGTTACATATATCTTGGGGTGGTGGGTAATATCTATATATAGGCCTATAAAGTTAACCTGTGGGGTTACGTAATCTTTTTACTCCGGTATGGCTTAATCTATGGAAAACCTAGTAGTGTTGATGCAACCGTAGGAGGAAGCTTGTATCATCTTGAGTGTGGGACCTATTTCAGTCAGAAACACATATATAGGTATCAAACGAGTACTCCGAACTAGGTCGGAGTCGGTGCACGCTTACTGGGCTAATTGTAAGAGATCCAAAGGTGTGGAACGGTGTAGGCAGCATGTTTCGACAGGGTCATGTGCGTGCATGGGTTCGGCAGAGGAGGTTTAGGCGCAGTGACACCTGTAGATATGTTTGTGCACATTCTGAGAAAGAAGGGTTGCCACTTTAGGAAGTGATACATCCTACTGTAGGGCCAGCACAGGGTATCTACGGAGTAGGGAGCCGATCGATTGGGGTAGTAACTAGGGTACATCTAGACTCTGATATGTTTAGGAGCCCATTATTATCCTTAGGGGTAACTCCGGTATGTTGGGCTGCCTGTTATTGTATGTGGTAAAACCTCTAACTAGAAGTACACCTAAGTCTACCATATTATACTTGTTGGGGATCGTCTTGTTTATACGACACTAGATTGCCTGTTATTGATGTTATCTCTCTTATCCACTTTATATGTCTGTTATGATACTTTTACATTTTTTTTATATGCTAAAAGTATCTGGACTCACCAGACTTTATGTCTAACCCATTTTGTTTCCTCTTCACTCTCTTCCGTCACCCCCCTCCCCCCAGGTTCTCAAGGTGGGAATACTCAAGCTTGATCAAGATTCTGCTTACATTCTGCTTGGAGCTGCTTAGATGTATTGCTCGAGTTCTTATCTTTTCTATTATGGCTATGTTTTTGGGGAATTATGCTCTTTTCATTATTTACCGTACTCTGATGATTTTAGTACAAGACAGAAGTTTCAATGATGTACTGGTTTTATGCATTTCAGACTTATGATGTAACTGTGTTTTGAACCACGGTGTTATCTGCTTAATAAAATTTTAATTTCCGCTGCTATTTATTATCTGTCTTGTAATGTTTCTGTTTCTGTTCACCTATAATGCTTCACGAAACTTAATGCATTCTCTTAGTGAGTGACATTAACGGGCGTGGGGTTTTCACATTATGCCTCTAAATTCTTATTATTGTGATGATAAAAGAAGCAGTATAGTAGGTAAGTGATATATAGCGAATTATTTGACTTAATCTACAAGAATTATGGGATAACTATAGCTAAAATACATGTTAATTTTCAACTCTCTTTAATATTTTTTGTTTATGTGTGAACAATATTAGTCACAGACCTAGTAATATTAAATAATGACCACTTGCATGCAATTGGTTATCCATTCAACTATGACAAATATCAGATTTGCTGGAGTGCATGTTAGTGGAGAATTTGTTGAGAGTTTGTGGAGGAAGTTCTGGATGTCGATGTTTTGTTGGTTGAGAAGCTTTTTGGAGTTTTGAGCTAAGTATGTTGAAGAAGTAACTTGCGGGTGTGGATGGAAGGTGTCTTTTTCTCGATAGTAGGTGTGCATAAACAATAATTATTACATTGTTGGCAGTAGTTGAGGTAGCTTGTGATGGCCCGCACCGCACCAGCCTGCATTTCCTCCGAAAGTGCGCTGTACACATGCCCGACTAGCACGGGACGGTCGTCAGGAGAAAGGAAAGAAGGGAACGAACTGATCAAGAACCTGTAGAATGTCTCACAGCGCATGGAGTAAAATATAATAATAATAACATACTTGACATAAAACAGGTGAGACAGTGCATAAGCTGATAACTAAAATCAACATCAGAGCAGCGAAAATCCAAATACAGCTTATTACAACTTTCCAAATTTACTGTCTCTAAACAAAATAAAGCTAAAGTAGAAGATGCACCACTAATGCCCAAGCGGTGATCTTCAACAACACAGGGAGAATACTATATATATATTACGTGGAAGCCTCCTGCTCGTCTCCGGATCATCTACCCGTGCATCAGCAGCTAACCTGTCTCTAGTCTGCTCAAGTGAGCACCCAGAGTAATAAGAGGAGACATAAAACTCTGGGTCAGACATAAAGCCTGGTATGAGCGATAAGCATCTAACCAGAACAATAATAGGTATACTAAACCATACCTGAACCTGGACCTGCAACCAAAGAGTTAGTACCACATACCGTACAGTACTCTATGGTGCCATAATAAATAGTGTAGGAATACGGGGGTAGGGTGTGCATGTCATAATGATAGCAAACAAATCATCCATAGCAACCATCCTCACATCTCTCACTCAGTGCGTAAAGCATACGATGTCCACCACTGTCAATCACTAGACCCATCTAAGTAGTGACGGAGTTCAACTTGTACAACTACTGCTACTACCAAGCTTACCACATGGAGTCATGACCAAATCTTTACAAATGACCCCACTTCATTGGTTTATAGCCCTTTAGTCGTACCTAGGCCATTGCAGCCCTGAATCCATTCATGTACTTCCCATACATAGTGATCCAAAGTCATAAACATCGACTGCCCCTTGGCACACGTCCCGCAGCAAAGCCCAATCATGAAGTGAACTCATCGGTTCCCAACTGGATCCTGAGCTCTAACTTCCCATATTGGACTACCTTTGCATCTCGGGTTATTGGTCAATACTGGGTCGGGTCGGGTTTCCCTCCTAGCCATCGGTTCGGGTCGGGTGTCCATTCTGAGTCGGGTCGGTGTGTTGTCCTCCCCTGTAGCGGTTCGGTTTGGGTTTCCAGCATTGTATCGGTTCGGGTCGGGTGTCCTCCTCCGGGTTGGGTCGGGTGCCATCTCCCTTCCAGTTCGTGCTTCCGCTCCGATCCGCTCCCTCGTTCTTCACGTGCTCCGATCCGATCCCTCCTTCTTCATCCGATCCGATCCCAGTTCAATTAGCGTGGCCTTCCTTCTTGCCAGTTCTCCCAAGTGTCAAGTTCCGATCCGAGCCCTTCGTACCTAAGTCGATCCGATCCCCAGCTTAACCAACATGGCCTTCCTTTTTGCCAAGCCTCTTTTGTGCCAGACTCCAGTTCGGGTCGGGTTCCTTGCCCAGGTCTCCAATCCGATCCGAGCCAATATCCGATCCGATCCGAAACCCTACACAACTTTCTGCAACTTTTTCCAGCAACTTGTTTAAGCCATTCAACGACGTTTTCGACAAATCTAACTATACTAATCAATCACAAATCATGTCAAACAGTCATAGCAACATAGCAAACTAACCACAAACACCAAAACAATGAATTTACATGTCAAAATGGATCGAATATACCCCAAACCCCTTATTTTCCCTTAAGCATGTTTAAGTAAAACTAATCATAGGGTTAACAGAACTTAACCAAATTAAACCAAATTTCTACTAGAGGCATAAAATATTATTTTCGAATTTATAGATATTTTTCCAGAATTTATCAGTGTATAAATTCGCTAATCTTCACTAATTACCCTTAATTAACTGTAATTAGTGTCAAAACGATGCTAATCACTCACCTTGGCCACAAACGAAATTCTCAGAACTGAAACCTTGCTGATTTGGGCGAATACTGATGTCTAACAGCAGCTCTAGCCTTGCTTTCGTGTTTCCTCTCCTTAATTTGATGTAGATTAAGCCAAAACTTGATTAGAAAGTGATTAGAAGGTGATTTGGGTGTTGGAGGCCATTGCTAGGGTTGCAAGAAAGAAAGTGGCGGCTGGGAAATGAGGATAAGATCGTTCTCTAAATGATTTCAGCCTCCTCCTTATCCTAATCCCGAAATCCCCCATTGGACCTAGCTGTTAATCACCCGGTTGAGCCCAATTAAGCTGTTTTCACCATCTGAAACTTGTTTCAGCCATATCTCCCAAACGGTGAGTCCGTTTGGCTAATGTGACCACTCTACGGAATTGTAAACCATCATCCGGAGCCAATGGAAGTGGTTTCAGATCAAAATTCCTTTCCAGTCAAAAGTTATGGTCAAAACAGTACCAACTAGGGGTAAAATGGTCATTTAAAGATCGGGAAAAATCATGAACATGGGAAATGACCCCAATAGTCGTCTCCCAAAGTTACATGTCCATACGACTTCATATGTGAAAGAAATAAATGTTCTACGGTCCTATGATGCGTAGAATACGGGTCGTTACACTCTCCCCCCCCCCCCCCCCCCCTTAAGAAATTTCGTCCCCGAAATTCCTTAACCCAAAACATACAAAAGATCCCGCATGCCTAACAGTCACATACAACAATCAAACATGCAAAACAAGCAAACAGGCCTATCCTAGCATGCGGAAAACTAAATCGAAGTCAAAATCTTACCAGGCAAAGAGTTCTGGATATGTCTTCCTAATGTTCTCCTCTGTCTCCCAAGTACAATCATTCTCATCCTCGCTCCACTGAACCTTGACTAGCTTCACCGCCTTCCTTCGAAGTTGCTTCATGTCGTGCTCGACAATACGGGCTGGCTTGCGGTTCCCCACCGCCTCGGGTTCTACTTCGAAGTCCTCTACCTGATCAGGTGAAATAGTCATATCTGAGTCGTGAACAAACTTCCTTAGTTGGGAAACATGAAATACGTTGTGAACTCCTACCATCTTCTCTGGTAAGCCAACTCTATATGCCAAATTCCCGACTGGTTCAAGAACTGGGAATGGGCCAACAAATCTTGGTGCCAACTTGCCTCTCCTGCCAAATCGTATCACGCTTTTCAACGGAGAAATCTTGACAAACACCAAGTCACCAACGGAGAATTTTAAGTCTCTTCTCCTCTTATCAGCATAACTCTTCTGCCTATCTTGGGCAGCCTTCATTCGTTGTTGAATGACCTTGATCTTATCTGAAGTTTCCCTCAGCACATCTGGTCCAAGCATAAACTTCTCGCCAGTCTCTATCCAACATGATGGTGAGTTGCACGGTCTTCCGTACAAAGCTTCAAACAGAGCCATACCGATACTGGATTGGTAGCTATTATTATATGCAAACTCTACTAGATCCAAATGGTCATCCCATGATCCACCAAAATCCAATATACATGCTCTCAAGAGATCTTCCAAAATACGATTCACCCTCTCCGTCTGACCGTCGGTCTGAGGATGATATGCGGTACTGAGATGTAACTCTGACCCTAGAGCCTCTTGTAAGCTCTTCCAAAACCCACTAGTGAACAACGGGTCTCGGTCACTCACAATGCTTTTAGGTATTCCATGAAATCTCACTACCCACTTCATATACAATTCTGCCAACTTGGCTGCCGTTCTGGTCGATTTGACTGGTATAAATCTTGCACTTTTAGTCAATCGGTCCACGATCACCCAAATGCTATCATGTCCCGATCTAGTCCATGGTAAACCATCGATGAAATCTGTCGAGACTTGCTCCCATTTCCGTTCGGGAATTTCTAATGGCTGTAACAACCCACTAGGCTTCTTTTGCTCGGCTTTAACTAGCTGGCAATTCATGCATTTGGATATAAACCTCCCAATGTTTCTTTTCATCCCTTCCCAGTAGTAGGTCTGCTTCATGTCACGATACATCTTATTACCACCGGGGTGTATAGTCAGTTTTGAGTGATGGCACTCTCTAAGCACTTCATCCCTCAATCCATTGACATTGGGTACAACAAGCTTTCCATTCTTTCTAAGTCATCCTTCTCGATCAAGCCCATACTTTTTCATCTCCTCATCGATTGCCATCTCTAACTTGGAGATGATTTCCAATAGGTTAGGATCGTCCCTCTGACTAGAGCCGATCCTCTCAATCAAAGTGGGTCTGACCGTCAAACTTGCTAACATTTCTGGATTCAATTCGCACTTTGGTCTGAAATCATACCCAGCGATGTACTCCAGTTGCTTCCATTCTAGAAACATAGCCCCTAAGCTGGCATGTCTCCTACTCAATGCATCAGCCACCGCATTGCCCTTTCCCGGTGTATATGCGATGTTAAAATCATAGGAAGCCAAGAATTCTAACCACCTTTGTTGCCGGAGATTTAAATCCTTCTGGGAGAAGAGATACTTCAACGACTTATGATCTGTAAACAACTCAAATCTTTCTCCCAAGAGATAATGTCTCCACATCTTTAACGCGAACACAATCGCTGCCAATTCCAAATCATGGGTAGGGTATCTTCTCTCGTGCGGTTTCAATTGCCGACTTGCATAAGCTACAACCCTACCGCCTTGCATCAATACAGCGCCCAGTCCGGTACCACAGGCATCCGTGTATACCGTTATCTCTTCATTCCCCTTAGGAATGACTAACACTAGTGCCCATGTCAACTTTTCCTTTAGACTCTTGAATGCATTCTCGCACCTTTCATCCCAGACAAAAGCTTGATTCTTCTTGGTCAACTGGGTCAATGGTGCTGCTATCTTGGAGAAACCTTGGATAAACTTACGATAATATCCAACTAACCCCAAGAAACTTCTTACATCTGTTGCATTCTTAGGCATAGGCCAATCCTGTACCGTAGCCACCTTCGCCGGGTCCACGGCAATACCATTCTCTGATACAACATGGCCCAAGAACCTCACTTCCCTACTCCAGAAGTGACACTTAGAAAACTTTGCTTTCAATTGGTGTTTTCTCAACACCTCCATCACTATTCTTAAATGTTCTTTGTGTTCTTCCTCTGTCCTCGAATAGACCAAAATATCATCAACGAACACAAGGACAAACTTATTCAATTGATCTCTGAATACCCTATTCATAAGATCCACAAAATATGCTGGGGCATTGGTCAGCCCGAATGGCATGACCAACCACTCATAAAATCCAGATGGCGTTCGAAATGCCGTTTTAGCTATACTCTCAGCTTCCACTCTAAGCTGATGAAAACCTGTCGCGAGATCCAACTGAGAAAATACTCTCGTGCCACTCAACTGATCGAACAAATCATCTATCCGCGGTAGAGGATACTTGTTCTTCCTCGTCACTTTATTCAACTCGTGGTAGTCTACACACAAACGAAGGGAACCATCCACCTTGGTAGCAAACACAACTGGTGCTCCCCATTCAGAAACACTCCTTCTGATAAATCCCTTCTTCAAAAGATCGCTGACTTGCACCTCGAGCTCTCGCTTCTCCCTTGGTGCCATACGACGAAGTGGCATCACTACAGGTCTGGCATCTTTTACCAAATCAATACGGAACTCAATCTCTCGGTGTGGTGGAAGCCCGGTCACTTCTTCGAAAAAATCCGGATACTGGCCAACCACGGGCAAACCTGACAACTCACTATGCGGAATGTCGAAGGAGTTTAGAAAACTAGCCAATACCCCCTCACTGGGTAGACTACCAAACACTATCCTCCGCCCATCATCCTCTCTAGCTGTCACCAAAAAGCCCTCACAGTCTACCACCACCCCGTATCTTCGGAGCCAATCTACTCCCAAAATAATGCCAAACCCAGTAAAGCCCAAAACAAAGCAATCATAAACAAACATGCATTCATGACTCGATAAGACCACATTACGACAAATCATGCTAAGGCTAGTCGAACCACCAATCGGGTTCGTCAATACTAAAGGTCTATCGACAATCTCGGGCTCCAATCCCAACCTATCTACCAGGTCACTAGATATGAAAGAACTGGAAGCTCCGGTATCAAATAAAACTCTAACAGGAACATCATAAACAGAAAGCATACCTTGAATGACGACATTCTTTCCCTTCTCTGCCGTTGTTGGGGCATTCGACGAAGAAGGAATAGCATTAAGGGCGTAGGCCTTCACCATTTGCTTTTCTTTAGGGGTTTGCGGACACTTGTCCTTGTGATGTCCCATTTGGCCACAGTTGAAGCACTTCCTATCCGCTGGATTGGCCCGACAATTACTAGCATAATGGCCCTTCTTACCACAGCTGAAGCACTCAACATCTTGCTTATTCTTTTTCTTCTGGCCATCCTTAGTCTGATTCTGCTTTCTCTTTTTCTGGGAACCACCCTTGCCTCCACCACTTGCTTGTGGCTTTGGCTCATCTGCGGAGGCAACCTTAGTCTTCGGCTTAGGGTAGAGACTTTCTGATCTTAATGCTTTCCCCACAATCGATTCAAACGTCTCATCGATGTGGTAATAAGCCTTTCCCCCAAGTACTGATCCAAACCAGTTATGAATTTCTCATTCTTCTTCTCGGCAGTATCAATAAGAGATAACCCATATTTTGACAAGGTGTCGAATTCAGCAATATACTACGAGACAGCTCTGCCATTCTGCTTGAGTTCCAAGAATTTCTTAAACAACACTGACTTCTGAGCATCTGGAATGAACTTCTCGCTAAAGCGAGCCTTAAACTTCTCCCAAGTAATCTGATCTTCGGGAGTAGCTGCTTTTATAGCATTCCACCAATTCATTGCCCGCCTTTGCAGCTGACGGGACGCTAGCTTTCTCTTCATCGCATCCTCGATACCGAAATCCTCGAAGATATGTTCGCAACTATCCAACCAATCCTGAACATCCGTGGCCGACTCCGTTCCGTGAAACAGCTTCCCACCAAGACTAGTATAATCCTTGTTCAGCTTGGCAAAGTCGACCCTCGGTGCCTGCACTATTGGACCACCACCATTTCCACCATTGGGAGCTTCCCACTGCAAGTCCCTAAGCATCTCTCTCATGAGGTCAGTAAACATCGTCCTCATGTCAGCAGCATTCCCATTATTGGCCCCTCTACCGGTACCTCTAACATATCGGCTCATCGTCAATCTGAAAAAGGAAACGATTAACGACCCCATAGTGGTGCTAGTGCAGTACGACTTCGTTCTTATACTACTAATAGTATATATATAGCTTTTGAAAACCAAAATAATCACAAATACGCTCTCTCGTATACGTATATTATCTCTCCCTGATAACTTCCATAGGTTAACTACGCAACCTAGAGCTCTGATACAAAGTGTGACGGCCCGCCACGCACCAGCCTGCATTTCCTCCGAAAGTGCGCTGTACACATGCCCGACTAGCACGGGACGGTCGTCAGGAGAAAGGAAAGAAGGGAACGAACTGATCAAGAACCTGTAGAATGTCTCACAGTGCATGGAGTAAAATATAATAATAATAACATACTTGACATAAAAAAAACTATGTACAGGGCATGACTTGCCTAGAATAGTCTGATTCCTTAAAGCAAGAGATTATAAAGTGGACGTAGGTCATGATTCGACCGAACCACTATAAAAAGACTATGTGTTATTTGCTTTTATTGCATCTTTATTTATTTGCCTATTTATTTTTGTGAAAATCAATGTGAATAATGCAGGTACCCGAGGTCCGGTGCCAACTGTTCCCCCCGTAGACTAATCGGAGGAACCTAAAGCCTTGGCAAAGACTCCAACTGCTTGTCCAACTAGTTTTAATCCACAGAGCATGGGTTAAAGTATACACCTAGGATGAGTTTGATGAGCATGCATGATTGCAAACTGCTTGATTCGAACTCTAACTCTCCAGAGAGAGAGAGAGAGAGTATAAAGGCGTCTCCGATTGAGCGCTGAGAAAGAGCTCCTTTCCCGCTGAAGGATCGGGGAGCGAGTGAATCGCTGAGCTCGAACTCTAACTCTCCAGAGAGAGAGAGAGTATAAAGGCGTCTCCGATTGAGCGCTGAGAAAGAGCTCCTTTCCCGCTGAAGGATCGGGGAGCGAGTGAATCGCTGAGCTCGAACTCTAACTCTCCAGAGAGAGAGAGAGTATAAAAGCGTCTCCGATTGAGCGCTGAGAAAGAACTTATTTCCTGCTAAAGGAACAAGGGCTAACTGAGCTACTGTTATCCCATGAAATCTCCTATACCCCCGTATTCAGAAATAGGGGGCAATGTGCCGACAGTACTAATCAATCCCAAGTAAACCCCAGTCAGACGGTAACAACTGATTGGGGGGGCACCAGGCACTCATATGCAAATACTAAACTTTGATACAACAGCGTAACATAGCATGAACATTCTTCTTCCTGTTGATTGACCGATTTATAATTATTAATAGTTGGCTAATGACTAAACATGGAAAGTTTCTCTGAATACAGGTACACAATGATGCAAGGAGAGATAAACCCTTGTTTATATACTGCGAATCAACAAAGTGAAAAACAACCTAGAGACAAAAGTGAGGGCCAGTCTCACAATTACACTTCCTGGCCAGTGAAAAACCTAAAGACAAAATATCAACAAACAACAAACATCCTATTTACGCTTTGACCTCTTCTCTTGCTTCTGCCTCTCCAGCCTCTCCTTGTCGGCTTCAGATGGATCCCCTTTTTTCCTCTTCCGCTTGTCTATGAGGGGAACATCCGACTCCTCTGAAGTCTCCTCTTCCACCTCTTTCCTCTTGCTTCTGCCAGAAAGGGAAGCCGGAAAGTCATCGGGGTTTGCAAAGTGAAGTTGCCGGCTGATGGATTTGGGCTGGATTTTTACAACCATCCCAGTTTTGGGATCGAATTCTGCAAGAGGGACTACGTCCAAAGCCTCACCTCCCACTTTCTTTGAAGCCAACTCTTTCTCTTGTCTGGCTTTTCGACTGGCCAGGGGTTCCTCATCATCATCATCATCGGCCTTTTTGGTGCCGGTAATGTCCTCTTCGTCATCCACATGACGACCATCCATGTCTTTTAAAGCTTCAATAGTCTCAGCATCCTTGGGTACATCGGTACTAGCTGCCGGGATGCTTCCTTCTACTGTTGTGACCTCGACCCGCTCTGAGACATCAATACCAGCACCCGGCGGGGCAGCCTCCTTCTCCACTTCTCTCTCTTTTTCAGCACCCTTGTCAACGGGCTCCCCACCTGCATTACGAGAGACACACATTACTAATTCAATTGGTTGTTCTGCCAGACGACGACAATTCGCAATTGCTTTAGCAAACTGCGGGGAAAAGAGAGAGATACCTTCAGCAGATGCTCCCTCTTGAGTAGTTCCAGATGCTCCAACAACCACGGGAGTTAGACCTAAAGGGATTAGCGGATCGTCAGGATGGTACTCCTCAACTCCGGAGGTTTTAGGCTTCGCGGCGGAACTGGAACCTTCGTCAATTTTGCTTTTACCTTTAGCCAAGGTTCTCTCCTTTTCCGTTTCCGCCAGGATTAGGCGACGACCCTCTGCCAGGTCCTCAGGTTCGTTGTCACTTAGGATGCTCTTCATCAATTCATCCTCATTGATCTCTTCGACCCCCAGTCTATGTTTTTCGCCCTCCACAATGGCATCCCATAAGTTGGCCAAAGTAACATGGTAATCCGGGATCCACGAGATGTTGCGAGTTTTGAGAACCTGGCCAAGGAAATCGAAAATCATCTCCTCAAACCCCTCGATTTCTTTCTCTCTCGCAAGGAGTTTGTTGTTGGAGGCAGTGGCCATTTCAATGGCGCTATCAACGTTCTTTTCGGCGAGAGCTGCCCGTCTCTCCGCGTCCGCAACCTGGTCATTCAAGATCACCTTTTCTGCTTTTGCCAGAGCCAAACTTTCTTTTAAACTCGCTTTTTCCACCTCCCAAGCAGCCTTCTCAGCTTCAAAATGACCTTGTGCTGTTTTCAACTCGATATTGGCCATTTTGAGATCTTCAACCTCCTTCTTTAGGGCCATTTTTTCTTGGCTATTGGAGTCCAGTTCTGAATGAAAGCGCTGCTTGGCATTCTCTAATTCAGTCTTATAATTTTCAACGTCCCTCCATGCTAGAGCAAGCTGAGACTGAGCATCTTCCAGGTCCTTTTCCAATTTTGTCCTAGCCCTTTCGTTATTTTCAAGTTAAGCTTTAGACCTGTGTGCTTCTACTTCGAGTTTTTGGATGACCTCCGAAAGGTTAACTGCGTGCTTTTTCATCATCTCATATTGCCTGGCTGCGTGCTGGATGTGCCCGATAACTTCATCATCCCAATTTTTAGGGACCGGTTCCAAGGCAGGAACGAAGACCATCCTGTCGAAGAACATGCCTGGAAATTGTTCCCGCAGCTTTTCCAGCCTACCTTGGATCTCGGGACCATGGACGTAATCCCGTGATCCGGGGGCAGCTAACTCCGGTTGGCTGGTGGGGACAATGTCACTTTTCTCCTTCTCAGTTTCTTTGGATGAATCTCTGTCCCTATCTTTGGATTCGTGGCGCCTTTTGGACGACCGACTGTGGGAAGGCGCACTCTTTGGAGGAGTCAACTCTTTTGGAAGTTTCTTTCCCCCGGTCGGAATTGTCGGATGACTCGAAAGCCTGGTAGAGGTTGATTTGGGTGGAGATCGAGGTTGCGAGAAACTCGGCCTATGAGGAGGACCGCGAGGGCGCTCAGTATCCGGACGAAGGCTGGGTGTGCCCTCGCGGAGAGAACGATACGAATAAGATTTCCTGCGGGACATCGTTCCTGCAAAAAAGAAAAGAGTATATTAAAACTTTGAATACCCGCAAAGTTAGAGTGCAAGGTCAGACAGTGTGTGAGGTGTGCATCCCATATAATTCCCCCTAACAGACCCGGGCCTGGAGACAGGCTCATCTGACCCGTTTCTCGTCCCCTTGTTGAAACAATCGCCTCTTCGAGAGCAGAAAAGAAGGGCTCTTCGCCGAAGTCTTTTTCTGTATATACAATATCGGGTAGAGGGATTTTATTCAGCTCGTCAAATAACTGTTCTTCTGTCAAGTCATCGTCAGCAACAGTTTCCATTGGAGCAGAGATAGGGTTTTCCTTCGACACGTCGCCACGGGACTCATCCCCTTTGTATATGTTCAAGTCCTCATCGTCTTGGATGACTATCGGAGAAGGGCTCTTGCGAAACTTAGTTGTCTCTGCCGCTTGTGAAGTTCCCTCTCCTTCCGTTGGAGGCACATACTTATAAGGTTTGCCGCCAGTGCCGAGCCCAAATCTTCTGTCTAGAAGATGATGCTTGTGAAGGTTATCATCGGTAATGCATTTTTTGATTCTCAAAAAGTCAGACCTGCTCTGTGAGAGAATGGATAATCGATGGTTATATAACGGACCCTCCGTTTCCGGGAAGATATGATCTGTTTAAGACAAAGAAAAAGGGGAAAAATGTTAATACTTAGACTCCTCAAGCAAGATATTCGATTAGAAGATCAAAGTTTACTTGATTTAAGCCATCTTCGTGAGCATCCGGCCTGTTTCCTTATATAAAACCAATCAGATTTAGGGTCCCCTATATTGCTATACCCATCGTACAGAATCTTTTTGTTCGCCACTGATTCGAAGAAAGAAAAGTTTGGAGTTGCCGAAGAACGGTGCTTGAAAAGAAAGAAGAACACTAGATCTCTGAATTTAAGTTCGGCATGCAGGATCTCCGCATATGCAACATATAAAGAGTATAGAGATGCGTAGGCGTTTGGATGAAGCTGCATCGGAGCAATACCTAGTCGCCTTAAAGTTTCGATGGCGATCGGAGGAAACGGGGGAATAGCTCCTACTAGACACATTGTTCGACTGATCGCCATATATCCTTCCGGTGCTAGGTGGGGTCTATCTTCGCTTCCAGGCGTCAAGACATCATCCCAAGGAATTCCGTGTCTTAAGCAGATTCTTTTAAGTTTTATCTCGTCAAGCTTGGATGCTAAAGAATCAGAAAATTTATCTATCGCAAGTGCGCCTGGGATCTCGTCAGGAGCTCGCTCATCAGTCTCAGAATCGTTGCTGGATGAAGTACTTTCTGTCGGATCTGATTCTGTGGCTTCGTACTCAGATCCAGAATCTTCGCCCCTCGGATTGATTGGAGGAATTTCGGGATTGTACTGTTCAGGGGTCTCGGATTCCGCTTCTGCTACGGATCTTGGAGAAGAGTTATCATTCGACATTGCTGCTAGGACGAGAAAACATGACCAATGAGATTAACACTACCCGTCCCCCGTGTGTGCAAATGCCGGTGTGTGTACTTGTGTGTGCATTTAAAATAAAGCGTGAAAGTAATCAAGATCATCAAAGTGTTAATCGTCGTATGCCGTCAAATTATGAGGTCATTTAGTCCAGAAAGTCCAACATTAAGGCTCTATCCTAACTGTCCAAGAGTTTTATGGTGACAAGGCGTTGATTAAAAGTCTGAAAATTCTTCGTATCGTCAGCAATGAGACGGATCGCAAAGCAGGGGGATCGCCCCTTTCGACTCGCATGGCAGAGGGATCGCCCCTTTCCGACTCGCATGGCAGAGGGATCGCCCCTCGTTGAATCGCCGGGCGAAGGGATTGCTCCTTCACGAACCGTTGCGACCCCCACGATACGTCCCTTTGCTGCCACCTCGATCTTTCGTCTCGCCACTCGCTTTCGTCTTCTATCCTTGACCACGATCCGAGTCGGCTTTCCTTCTCCTTCTGCCTCCTTCGTTTTCCTCCTCGAATTTCAAGCACCACGCCCAATGGCCATGACAGCTTGGTGATTTCTTCAGAAAGTTGCGGATTTCTACCGTTTCTCCCTCAAATCAGTCGTAAAAATTCAGGAGAGTGATGCGTTTACAAATGAGAATGTTTTCCATAAAGTTACCTTTCTAAAAACTGAGAGAATACTTGAATTTTCGAAAGTTTGAAAAAGTTGGATTCGTTTTTCAATGGCTAGGGCGAAGCGATACGGCGACGGGAAAGAAGAAGGAGAATGAAGAGGGGAAGGTCAACTTATATAGGCAAAGGGGACGACTGCTCGTCTCCCATTCTTTGTTTTATTCGATCCACAAGAGACTAATGGGCCGCGAACCCAAAGCCCACCACGACTCGAGGAAGAGCCCGCTTCGTTCCAAGGACCAAGTGCATACCCAAGAACGGAACGAACGTCTCGCTGACATTTCGCGACTCGAATCCACGATATGAATCGATAAATTTGGAAATAAGGATTCTGAGAGGATTGCAGAAAGAGAAGAGTTTTGTGACCCGCGATTCGATGGGAAGGTACAATTTTATAGCTTCGAAGCATGTTCCATCATCGATAAAACATACTTCGAGGGGGCAAAATGTTGGCTCGCTTTTTGACCAAGCCACCCAGGATCATTCATAAGAGGAAAACAGGAAACCACGTTCCCCAAGAATATGAAGGAATGGATCGCGCTCCATCGTCTCGCCCACCGTCGGATCGCGTGCCATCGTCTCGTCCAATATTGGATCGCGTGCCATCGTCTCGTCCAATATTGGATCGCGTACCATCGTCTCGCCCCCATCTCATCAGCAAACGATGCACCCAGGCGATCCGATCCAAACTTATATCGTTGCCCAGAGCGAACCGATCCAATCCCTTGGTGCGCACCGAACCCGCTGACCCATTCAATCACGAGCTGGTCTTCAGCGATCCGAATCACACGGATCTGGCGACACGTGTTTCTAACCGTCATCTGGACCAATTCTCCCCATCTGCACGATCCGATTTTCAAGCAGATCACGACACCTGTCCACAGCGGCCAATTTGACTGTTTCTCCAACGGTGGCGATGCGATCCGATGCTCTCGGGATTCATGCCACGTGTCCACGATCCGCCTGACAAAATCAGCTATAAATAGCCCAGAGCTTGGCATTTTTCGGGATCCTTTTGGCAATATTGAGCATTGAATCCGCCATTGTTGTCAAACTACTGAAATATTGAGAGAAATCATTGTTGTATTAGCTTAAAAAGCATAATCAATAATATATAAAGTGGACGTAGGCTCATTAACGCCGAACCACTATAAATTCTGAGTGTTATTTTCTTTTTCCTTGTTCTTCATTTGAAATTCTCTACTGTTCTTAACAATTTGGGTGTTAGGTCCAAATTTCGATCTAACACACTTCAAGTCAGTAATTGAACCAACTCATAACGTTCAAAATGACGGGTAGTTATTTAGCTTAGTAGGTTTAAACAGAATAACACAGAATCACAAACACAAAATAAACATTTTGCAGTGAAAATTAATTTTATATAATAATATCAGAGTTTTTTTTACAAAATTTGTACAGCGGAAAATAGTAAATATATATACATGCAATTTTTTTCAGTTTTAACGAGTGCATGCCGTATGCGTCTTCACATTCCTCTCCAGTTTTGCGCTGAATCTTTAAATCTGGAAGACTTAGGACCTGACTCGAGCGTTCCATGCAAAACACAAAACACCCGAGTCAGGATTAAACTTATTTCAAGTTACCACACTTCGATAAACACATAAATATAATCAGTATATTTCCTAATAATATATTAAATAACTTGAGTATACCAATTCAGTGAACTACCGAAAATAAATGGAACAAACATGGCATCCATTGTGGCACACATCCATTTCGAAATAGTAGGAAGCGGGTGTAGCAAAAATACTATAGTAATTATTTTTATGGTCACAATGAAAGGGGCACACGCCATAATTAAACATCAAGTGAGGTAATAAATGGCAGGCAACAACTTGAGTTAAGGGTGCAGCATGAAAAGTAGAGGCATATGAAAATCACCTAGTTCAAATATATGCAACAGCAGTAACCCCAAATAGCAACATTATATAGTCAGTGAAATAGCAAGCTAACATGAAGACAAAGTACATGTGTACACATATTTTCCAAGCATGTGTTCAAATAGAAAAATGCATGGCAACCAATGGTGGAACGTGCAGGAAAATTTCAAGTGTAGCATGTATGCGGAGTAAATTTCATGCGCAAAGAGTTCTGGAAGAAACAATGCAACTTGACTAGGAAGACATGAATAATAAAACATGCATGTGACATGCAAAATAAGCGAGGGTTTCAAGCCCAAGGAACAGGGCATTATTTCATATGTTAAATCTCAAATGAACCCATTCACCCACAATATAAATGAATGCGCCACCAGACTCAGGTATGCATGTATATTTCATAAACACATGCAATTTATGTCAGGCATGAAATGCAAAAGTATGTGACTTTTCATAGCAAATGGTTTATTTAATTTCCAACGGTTTGGAAATCTCATGGCAAATCAACATCAAATGACTAAAGCATGCTATTTTTTTTCATTATACTATATTTTGTAGACACCAAGAGTTATCCTTAATAAATTATTTGAAAGCCCGGTTCACATTCTAACAAAAATGGGTATGATGCTAACACACAAAGAAGACGTGAAAATACCAAGGGATAAACGGTTTTAGTTCACAAGTTAGATCCTTTACATGAGTATGATGCTAACACGACCACTAAAATGTTTCAGATAAGGACATTCGTTATGTTGATGCTCGTATTCAAGAGTAAACCATTGAATGAATTAGTCTGACCAAAATATTCACAAATTATTAATACAGATCCTATACATCATTACCGTACCCTTGCATCAAAACTTTTTCCAATTGCAAATTTGAAAACATAATAATTAAAAGAACATGCATTGATAAATCAATACAAGACAGCCAAAGACAACTGATAAACTAACAATATCAGTGTAAAACCGAAGTTATATGCTTGAAATATTTTTAATCATAAGAGTACTTAAAATCGGTCAGTGGAGAAAAAGGACTCGACAATCATTATGGGTGCAGCAAGCAACATCGAACAGAGCTTCGGCGTAGTGGCATTGGTGAGCAGAGATAGCGGCGGCACTTCCATTTGGTGACACGGTGGCTGTTGCTAGCGACAGGAGGGATTCAGACTTTGAGAAGAGGCGGACCACGGTGGAGCAAAGTGGCGGTGGCTCCAGGTGTTGAAGGCAGATGTTGAATCATTCGAGGAGGAATTGATGGGACAAGGTCAAGGCGATTTCGGTGGAAGGCGAAGCGGATCGATTATCTTGGAGGATGGAGCCATTATTTCTGAATTGGGAAACGATTTGGATTCTATTTTTTTTTATTTTTTTGATCTGGATCTAATCTAATGAGGAAAAAGGAAGAAGAGATAAAAGAGGAGATAGGTAGTAGATTTGAAATGGATCAGGAAAGACACATTTCTTTACTATATATAATATTGCAAGGAATAGAAAAAGAATGTAGAGAAAAGGGTAGGTAAATCAAAAGATTCACTTTCCTTTATTTCATTTATTAAACAAATAAACATGACCGGATTCAAAAAAAGGGACGGCATTAATTTCGAAGAAACCATAGACTTATATTACTAGTTCAAACTAGGTGTGACGTTTCCAGTCCAAAGGTTTATCGTTTCAATTGCTATATAAAATTCAATTTATTGGTAACGGTCTAATTTATTTAAAATTTTCTCTATATTGCAAACGAAACGAACTTTTGTACATTACTACGAAAATTCCTTCATTGTTATATTAAATTCAATTTATTGGTAACAGTCTAACTTATTTAAAATTTTCTCCGTATTACAAACGGAACAATTTTTGTACATTACTACGAAAATTCCTTCATTGCTATATTAAATTGCACGTATTCCTAATATCAAATTTTGGTAATTAAATTTGACTGCAAAATTTTACATAATATTTCGAGTAACTGCACCATTTATATTGTACATTACTAAAATCGTTGAAACTTCCATTATTAATGTTTAATTTAAATTTACTTAAATTAAACAAACATATGTATTTTCTTGTACGGAATTAAAGTTTGAATTTAAATTCTAACGCCAACCATTTCAATATTACAGTTATTATTTCACAATTGACAAGTATCTTTCCTTTTATAAATAGTGCTTCAAAGTTAATAATTCCACAAAATTTAATAATTGTTTCCATTGTAATAAATCATCATTCATCTAATCATAAATTACTGTTTATTAGAAATAAAATTGAAATCGTTTATTAATAATATCCTAAAATTTATCTTCAAACCCTTTTAGATTCAAGGATTAAATTCAATTAATTCAATAATTAAACAATCTAAATTTGCGGAATGTTAGAGTATCTACCAGACTTTTAACAACATGTTGATCTATGACGTTTATAGAATCGCTATAGAAAGTTTTTGTAGCGGTTTTTAAATGCTATAAAAACGCTTGTTTGTTGTAGTGACATGTCTTTGTCTTCACAAGCCTATGTTTGACTTATTATTATTGGCAATGGTCGGAAACACAATTTCAAAGTTTTAAAAGATTTTTCTGTACATTTTCGAACAATTGCTTTAACTTAGGTTCATAAAATATGTTTTAAAGGTATTGATAAATAATAGTACATTAAAAAACATTTTATATTTAATTTAATAAAAAAACTAAGTTCCATTTAATTATTACCTACTTTGGTAATTCTTATGATATCATTACTTGCTATTTTGGTTCTAGAATAAACAACCAAATTAAATCAAGTCCTAAAACCCAACATTTACAGAACTAATCCATCTATACCTTTATTTATGTCAAGTCTTATTCTTTGCATAATTTAGTAACCAATTAGTCCTGCAAAGTACCAAATATATCTAATTCACCCACTATCAAAAATTTCAGTGAATCTATCCAATATATTCCTACCAACATAACTAATCCCTGAGTGTCAAGTATCTTAACCATACATGTAAAACTACTAATTTTTTATAAGACAACATATTCCAAATTAACACCAAAAGAATAAGAATCCATACAACGGAACAGGAACTAATAGCAATAATTTCATACCAAAAAAAATAAAATAAAATAAAAAACTATTACAAATAAGAATGTTTATTACATGACCAAGATAAATAGACAATGTATCTACCACCCAAAAAGAAACAAAAGAAAATAAAAATCAAATCTAAAATTAAGGTATTTGTAGAAAATTTTGATGCAGTTACATCATTCCCTGAGAACATTTATGCTAATATTTCTTTTGTAAAATTAAAAATCAAATACTGCATTTTTTGTAGTTTGTTAAGACTTAAATTTTTTGCAGCCACAAGTAAATGAAATAGGAAAATATGTTGTGAACGATTTGAATGGAAATTAATCAGAACTAAAAAAAATATCCTTCAACATACCTTAGGATTACAACAAAATACTAAAGGAAGATCAAAATCGTTTGGTTGATAGACAACTTTTAGAAATAATTCTGCAGAACTCGCATATCGTATATTGATCAGAGAAGAAAACATCACTCAAGCCAATGCTTGAGGGAGGCAATGTAACCCTATCTTGGAAGGAGAGCAAATGTTGAACATAGATTTTAGAAAACTTAGATTCTACTATGACCAATTCAATTACAGGATATTATTTCAGATCTAAAGAGAGTTACCGGCAACGAAAAGGGAATTTAGTTCCTCTTATGCTTGTTCGACCAGAAATTCGTAAGTTGATTTCACCGGCAATACCAACAGCCATTGGATTCTTTTCTTCCTCATGAATTTCGGCCTCTCCCCATGAATTTCTATCGTCCGACTGTAAATCCGGTGAATTTCAACGCTTTTCTTCCTGGTTGATGTTGCACTGTTCATTTAGTTTTGAGAGGAAGATCCGAGAGGAGAAAGATCAGAGTGAAAAATACAGTTAAGAGGAACGATTTGAGAGGAGAAAAAGAAGTAGAAAAAAATCATGTGAAAACAGAGGACGAGTTTATTTTTTGTACCACGCAATATTTAAGGGTAGGTTTGATTAATATTTAGGATAAGATAGTTTATCATATTCTCCGAATAATATTAATACTTTGAATAAGCTACAGAGACGAAAATAGTTGATAAGAGAAGATGTATAAATTTATCTTCCAACTAGGTAAGATAAAATCTAAAATTTCATGATGTTAATGATTTTGGATACATGGTCATTAAGTACGATTACACAAATCAGTATGACTAGAAGTATAATTATTTTTAAATAGAAATGATATAAAGAGTTGAATCAGAAATTTTAACAGATGTCCACAAGCTAATAGAAGTTTATTATCCTTCATTTTTTTTAATTACGATGTTAAAACAAAATAGTAGCATACCTAAAGCTTTTACAATAATTTTAAGTATCCTAAATATTTATAGACAATATTACCCTTAGTTTTCTTTATATAAGTTATGACATATCACTTCTTTAGCATAAGAACTTTATATTCTTTTTTTGTATAACTTAAGCAAAGCAGTAATGACTCGTTCCAAAAGAATGGTCTCGTCATTATTTCTCATCTTCTTCATTCTTTTATGCTTGGGTACTAAATATTTAGTTAATGTTTCATTCTCATTTCAAAATTTATTGTTATTTTATTCAAAGTATATCATTCCTATATTAAATAATGCAGAGTTAGACTCTTTGATGAAGGTAGATGGAAGAACTTGTAAATCACCAAGTGAGAAATTCAAGGGACTTTGCTATGACAGTAAGAACTGCGATACTATATGTAAAATTGAAAACTTTGAAAGAGGACACTGCAAAGGAACTCGTCGCAGATGCATTTGTATTAAGGAGTGCAATGTTGCCCGTGATGACGACTCGAACTCGAATGATGAAAGTATGCACTTGAACAAAAATGAAAATCCAGTTGAAAGTAGACTTCATGGCGGTAAAAGGAATTATGGTGGAGGCAAAAACGAAGATGAAGATGACGAGGATTAAGCATATAAACAAATATGAAACTATCTCATGTTCAAACAAACTAAAAGATTATGGAATAAAAATCAGCTTATGACGTTATTACCTTAATTTATGGAATCAATGTAGGGCAATCTTGTTGCTTATCAATGAACAATCTTTTTATTATTTCGCTGTGATGAGTGAAAAACATACCTTTTATCCAAGGCCTACCTAGATGGCAGCGGATGATAATAAGAGAGCATTAAATAAAGATGAATTATTAGTTGAAATCAGATTATTTCCCTTTGAATTTTTGTATAATTTATTCTATTGTGCATTACATATGGGATAAATACATAACAAGTGTCCTCTAAATTTGATCAAACTGGAATAAATTCACTTAGGAAAAAATGTTTGTGAAAACAAAACATTCTTATAATTATTTCATTCATTGAAGCAAAAAACATTTTGCCTTTATTTGATCTAATAGTTTTAAAAAAATAATTACTGTGCTTTTTAATTATTACTTCCAGAGTATTATAATTTTCATATTATGTCGAATGGCTCTTCAAACAAATGAAATGACTAAAATTGATGAATTTATAACATATACATATCTTTAGTTACTTTACAATGATGTGAAATGTGAGAATAATGATATGTTTCTACATAAAATGAAAAATAGATTAATAATATGGTTGATGCAAAAAATAAGTTTATTTATACCTTATGTATTATTAACCTAAGGCAGGTATTTACATATATGTTTGGTTGTTTTCAAGTTTCATATTCATGTCCAATGGTTTGTGGAGTCTGAATCACTAATATATGTTTAGATACTGTGTAGATATCTAGTTGTTTATCATTTAGTTTTTTCTAAATTAACTTATAAATAAATACAGTGAATATACTTCTATGTTTCGGAAGGTAGATTTATAACAACAATCTCTTATTTGTTTTGAATTTGCACATCGAATGTTAGATGATATGATTGCTCACTGTGAATTTCTCTAATATTCTATTCAGGCCGTTTGGTTAAGGTCCACAATAATTTTGAAAAATATACAAAGTATCCATGCTAAAGAAAGTATGTAAATTAAATTCCTCTTTTTCGAATATCATTAAAAAAACAATATAAAAGACTTCCAAGTTTCAAAACTTATTTCATTTTATATTTATCTTACTACTCATGTCAAAAAATAAAAAGTGCATGATACAAGCAATTACACCAAATTATTGCACTATTTTATGCAATTTTTGATGAAAATTTCATGATTTCAAATTTTATTTCAAATTATATTCAACTTCATAATTATTACAGAAAAAACAACAAAAAGCTAATGCATAACGAACAAAAAATAGAGAAGATAAGTGAAAATTGTAGACAAGTTTGCAATCTTATAGAATAATTGCAGACATTTCTCCTGTTTTACAATGTACGCAGATATTGGCTTACATGGTGAATATTTGTAACTAATATATGAATATTTGCGTAGATGTCTATATTATTTATTAATAATTGCAGACATTCCTTTAATTATTTTTTATTTTTCTCTAGTTTTCTTGTTTTAATATTTGTAACAACCTATATTTTTCGAATATTTAAATTATTAAATTTAACATGGCTTTTGAATATTTATGGTTGTAAATAAAATATAATGATTTAATAATGTAATTCTATGATGTAAACTTAATTAAATGGTTTAAGTAATGAAATTCAACTTGTTATTACAATAATAACTTGCATTGATTGTAAATGAAACTATGATTTGGTTTGTAATGTAAAATATTGAGATTTGGAATTTAAAATTAAATTATTTGAATTAAATTGAGTTAATAAATTTATAATTAAAATTTAATGATTTAATTGTGAAGATTTAAGGCATGAACTTTATATAATCGTTTAAATAATGAAACTCAATTTATTGTGAAAATTGCTACTTGTGTAGATTGCAAATAAAATTACGATTAAGTTTAAATTGCAAATAAAATGAAGTTGATAAACAATCGAAAATTGAAATTCATAGTAATCGAAATTCTATTTATAATGTTAATTTGAATTCTATTTTGATTTGTGTAAAATTTAGAAACTTTTAAATTGAATCAAAAGGTGAACAAACAAAAACTGAATATAATTTTTGTTAACGAACTTGTTAAAATGTTCATTTTGCAAACAGTTTCGAAATTCGATGAAATCAGTTGCACTGAATATGAAATAATAAATTATTATGAGAATTCAAGTTTCACGTCAATCAGAGTTGTTATGTGGTGGTGCACGATATTAACGCATATCGATCAACGGTTTGAGATCTAAAATAGCCTTTTTCAAATGATCTAAGATTTCGACGAAACTAGTTTCATCGAATCTATAATGTTAAACTATTCCAAGGTTTCAAATTTCGTAGCAGCCGGACTTATCGTTTGATCATATGAATTCAAAAATTATAGGAAATTTATGTGTGCAATTTAATTAGAATAATCATATTTTATAAACAAACTACTGTAGGCTTTGGAATTGGGCTTTGCCACTTGTTCCATTGTGTTCAAAAGGCCTTTAAACCTATTTATTGGCTGTTAACATACCTGATTTGGACACATGCCTGTTTTTTGGCTTTAAACATGAGAACTGAGAATTATAATATTAAAATATTATTCGAAACCCTATTCTATGGTAGCTGCCTCTTTTAATTCGATGGCCATTAACATTCGGATCTTCTTTCCTTATTATCCTCCAATCCATTCAACGAATCGAAATACTTTCAACTAGAAAATTGTATAGCATCGCTAAAGCTTCTAATCCGTAAGGACGATTGTACTTATTTCGATCTGTAATTGCCAGGAATCTCCCTAGAAACTCATGTGATTTTAGGCCTTTTTTATGTAGAGAGGACCACCAGAGGGCGTCACGATTTGGCCGATGGGGGAGCTGATGACGCCGGACACGGTCGTGGTGTTGGATCATGGAATAATCATTTGTAGGGGGTGCGTGATTCAAAGAATATCGAACGAGGTGGGTTCGTTATTCGCCTGAAGTGAAGGAAGGGAGAGAGAAAGGCGCTTACGTGGCGACGTTGGGTTGATGAGGAATGTTTTGAATTATTTATATAACTTTGAAATTCAAACGTTCAAACATGAATAAATTTCTCATACGAACTCGGAGAATCATAGTTTGTTTCGTTAGGATCATATTGAAATTCCGAACAACATAGAGCTAGTTTGGTCGGATTGGAAGGCTGTTAAATTTCGGGTCTCCAATTGGATTTCAAGCGCAGTTGAGATCAAAGGTGAGTGATTAAACCCACTCATGCTTAATTAAAATATTTGATTGTTAGTTAAATTAAAATCATGTTATGATATGATTGTACTAATTGATGTTTGGTAGCTTAAATTGCATATTTATGTTGATTTGCGTCAATAGTGTAATTTAATTTAACTATTAGTTTAAGTTTTATAGTTAATTTAAAATTTGACATTTAATTACTAGTTTTAACCCGACAACTGATAGCTAGTAAATTGTTGTGATATTGAATTGTTAAGATGGAATGACTTTGATGGATTCCTTGAATTACTATGTTTGATGTATCGATGTTGAATTGTGTGATTCACTTTGTTATTTGCCTTATTGATGGTAATTGTTGTGTTGATTAATTCCAACCTTTTACCCTAGATGTTACGGGCATCCAATAAACTCGAGATTAATCACTAAAATGAATAAAAAATGTATGTTGAAATGATAAACACCTATGACCTGATTTGGATTGAAATGATATATATCCTTTCCCAAAATATTAAAATTAAATTTTAAGTATCACTTGGCCATAGGATAGAAATTATATATGGACACTGGTTGGTTAAATAAAATTTATTTGAATCTTGAACCATGAAATATTGTTTCAAAGACAATATAAACGATGTTTTATAAATCAATTTCCCTTGAACTTTGGATCTTGAAATTTAAAAACTGAAGGAAATCATTTAATGTTGTAAGCTAAAGTTAAAAATGAAATTGAATTTGAACTGAATCAATGGAAATTGAATTGTTTATCCATCTTTGAACTTACTTTAAATTGACTTGACTGAAGGTGATATTTGAATTTTGAACATGAGATTATTATAAATTGAAATACTAAAAGTGAGAATTCTAATGGAAAACTTCAAATATTTGAATCAAGTTGTTTGAGTGGAATTGAATTTAAATTGGAAGTGGAATCAAATTGAAATATCGAAGTTGAATTGATTTGATTTGAAATAGGAATTTGACTTCAAGTTTAATTGAAATTTGGAAAAAACAATTCTAATTCCATTGTTCTAACTATTTATCTTCAGAATATTTCAAATATTTATCTAAAACCAATTTAATATACCTTTCAAATATTTCAAATGTTCAAATTATTTTAAGATTGGAATTGTTTCAGATTTTAAGTTTAGTTTTAAATAGAGATTTTAATATAATAGCATATCCTATGCTGGATATGAAATGATTTTGAAGGAAAATTTGATATTTTGGGTGTGAAATGTGAACCACTTTGAAATGTAAAATTACCAACCGGTGTGAAAAATGTAAACGTTTGGTTGTTAAAGAGACTGGGATTAGATATTGTCATACTCACTGCCAATACCGAAAACCATTTTAATAACTGTGCACATGGCGGAGAATCCAGAATGAAGTAGGATGGATTTGGAGGCGATTGCTAGATTTGAAGAAAGAGAACAATGAAGGATAGCCTTGACCTTCAGGTCATGATTAAAATGACTAAAACATGAGCTATACCCAGACCAATGGAGTTAGCTTCTCTTAGCGGAAATGCTTCTTCGATACCATATATATTAATTTGTGATTGATTGGATGCGCATTTGAATTTGAAAGTATTGTCCGAGGTGGGCGATAGTCGTGGCTATACATTACCACTAGCCTGGTTTCACAATCCGGTAGAATCCTACTGACGGGTATTGTCTCGATGGCTTGTCATATTTTTCTCATCGAGCCCCCTTATGATTTTGATTTAACGTTGTCGTATCACGGTGCATCCTTATCCACCGATGGCTTACTGGTGTGTTATATGCTATGTAACACTAAATCTCCGCAAAATCCCCTCTGTAGCATGTGGTGCTCTGCGACTACTAGGCTATTTCAATTTAGCGTTGATGAACAATAGTTCCGCTTTAAGTCCTGATATTTTCTGCTACACCTGGTAAATCAACACTATTTAGCACCCGCTTTAGCAATATAAATATATAATTGATGATTTGACCAATTCTCTTTTAAAACAAATAAATAAAAAGTTAGTGCAAAGAGCTAATTTTAACTCATAAGTGCCTTAGATAAGATAGAAATATGTATTAATCCTCGAATCTAGCGTGGATAACCATGGTATTGTTTGATTGTGTTACATAATATTAATTAATATTTGTTTATTCTACAAAGATGACGCAAGAACGATAATGAATTAATTTTAATTATATAGTTTTAGATCTAATTAACATTTTTGCACCTTCGCTATATCTCTACTATTTCACCGCTTTATCCCCACTATATCTTTTTACACCTCTGCTGCGATATAACCGCAAAGTGCTTTAACTGCATAGGTTATATAAACTGTACGACAATAGTATAAACAATGTAAGGATAATAATAGTAACCTCGCTTATGCTTTATTCAACAGTACCTTTCTCGTAGACACTATTATAATATTGTATTATATTGTATAGTATCTAGTTTAACGGATCTCAAGATGAGAAATCATGTAACATCTCTTAAGTTATTGCATTCACAAACATATTGGATGTGAGATGTGAATTACTATAAGCATCTCCGACGCCGTGACACTCGTATTATTACATGGAATTAATTTGACTGATATGAGAATATTTTAGTTCTGAGCTGAGTATTTTTGTCTTTTCATTTGTGTTCGACTCAACATGAGTTTTAAGTTATCGAAGACACCGTTATGAAGATGAAGATGGAGCTCAATAGACGTATTTATTATTATTATTATTCTGCTGTATATATTGGTATGTTTTTTGATAGCTTAACTCTGATAATTCATGTAATGTATAATCGAATGTATAATTTAACAGCTTCATGAACTGTTATCTATTTATTATATTTTGTCCTTCCACCACGAGATTTTGTAATTGTTTTTCATCATTCTTCATTTTTTTATATTAATTCCAATAACTGTCTATATTTTTGGATTCATTTAAGTCGAGATTTGTGGATTTTTCCCGATTTGAATGACCAAAATTCTATGTCGTTACAATATTCATAATTTTATGAATTTTTTAATGCAGCGGAACAAAGAACACAAAAAAGTATGAAATTCTAGGGACACATTTTGCAATTTGTAAATGAAAGAGATGCACTTTGAAATAAGTGTCATATTAGGAATGTGTACCTAATTCATATTTTATATTCGATTTTTCTTATGAGGCCCTGAAATTTGTATATGTGCGTGTAAAACCATAACACAAGTATCACAAATGTAGCAGTCAATATATATATAAAGAAAGCTAAAATTTGCCAACTAAAATTGTATAAACAAATGCAATATAATATATGATATTAAAAAAGTATTATTTTGTATTAACATGCTTAAATTTAAAAACTTCTAATTTCTTGGGAAAGCAACTAAGGAAATGACAAAATCCAACCTTATTTTGGATTCAAGATCACCTAGTTAGTTAATTCCAAGGCTTTGACAATTTTGGTTCAACATCAACATATAAAGTATCTCAATCATATTCACTTATCTAGTTATTAGAAAGAAAAAACTAGTTGTATGAATAAATTTAACCGACTAAACATAGAATATTATCTAGGATCACTAATGAAGTCATAATGCTCAAAGTTTTTCCAACCGGAAAAAATTCATTGCATTGTTGTAGCAATATATTACAATTTTGATATAACTTGTACATTTTTGAATTTTACTAAAATGAAAATAATAGGACATTGTTTGCCCAAAAATATCCCTCAAATACTAAATGTATAAAAGAAGGCCAATGAAAGCCACAAAAGGTTATTTTCAAGGAAAGTTCATTCAAATCTTACGATAGGAGCTCCTGAAATAAATACCAAAGGAAAAACAAAGCTGGCCGAAAGAAATGGAGAAGGTAGAATGCTTTTAAAACATACAAGGAATAAGGAACACCATCTTATAAGGATAAGCCAATTCGGGAGAGTTGAAGAGCACAATCCCGCTTAGCACAAGCAATAATCTTCACTAAAAAAGGATGTCATACAGGCTTAGCGCACCCTTCGATTTACCCAAAGGAGGGTCCCCTCAACATAAAAACCAAAGGAGAACTTCCGCCGTACGAGATATAACATTATTAGGGAAAAGAAAACATACTCCTTCACAAATAAGAAAGCCTTCAGAGGCAATAGTTCGTAATTTATGCATACCATCATCCAGATCCAAAGACACTATTCGAATGGCCTAAAGGAAAATTTGAAGGCATACTTCAGAAGCTGTCAAAGGGAATAATGGACAACACAAGACCACGTCAAAGGCACTAATGCAAAGAATTATGAAGCCTCTTTTATTAAAGCCTTCAATACCAATACCATATAAAATATTGCTACGAAGGGCTAGAAGTGGAGAAAGGGTCAACCCACATATATAAGTATGACCCCAGGGGTCCAAATTGGGACTTTTTTCATTTTGAAAATTGTAATTAAATTTACGGAATGTAAACCCCGATTTCATAATCAATTTGGGGATTTCTCATTTCTAGTAATTTATTTAAGAAATAAATCAACGAAAAAAAGAGAACTAACCAGCTTTGGTTAAGAGTATTAATTCTAGAGGAAAAGAAAATTAATTATTACATATATTAGATGGCCTAGTACCCTATTGCACATGATCTGATCTTCCATCTTTGCTAATACAATTCCTGAACTAAAACCTTATCATGAAATCCTTCAAACGCAAAAAAGGGTTTTGGGAATAATTTTTCACCCTATCGGGATGGAAGAAAATTTCGCTGGCACTAGCTAAGTTATTTCTATCAAAAAGGAATAACAAGGGGTTGCCCAGAAGGACATCATGTCAAAGGAGATGTCAATAACCCTTATTTTCATCAATTTTTAGTAAATTGAACTTGATGAAAGAACATCATGACACTGGTAACTTGATGAAAGAACATCATGAGACCAAACCAGTGGTTCGTCATGTATGTGTCCCTTCTTTTGATGTCAAACGATTGGCTCTGTAACACCCCGCATTTTTAACTTAAGATAATAAAATAAGAATAACTTAATTAAATATTCAGAATTAAGTAAAACGAATTTTACCATTGCATTTATCTCGGAATTCTGGTTTAGCTAGACTTCAGGTTTGTGTAAAACAGACAACGTATGAAAAAGTTATGAACGATAGAAGCTTGACGAAGAAAACAAGAAGCAGGAAAGAACAACTGGCGCACTTGCCAAGTGCGCCAAGGTGGTAACACCCCATGTCCATTAATGTCACTCACTAAGGGAATGCATTAACTTCCATGGAGTGATATAAGAGTATAGAACAGAATATCACAAGATAGATATATAAATGGTACTTAAGAAAATTCAAACTTTATTCATTGCAGCGGAAAAGCAAAACATGTTTGATTACAACATCAAAACCACATACTGGAGCCAAGTACATAAATATCCATCTTGAACAAAATTATTATCAGAGTACATAAAAGTAAAATCATAATCCCACTCCAAACAACCATATTGTAAAGAGATAAAGCTGAGCATTACTCTCAACACTTCCAAGTGCTTCAAGAAGAAATAAATCCAAGTCAAGCTTCAGTGTTTCCTCCCTGAGAACCTGGGGGGAAACGAAAGAAAAAGAGGCGAAAACAAAAAGGTCAGACATAAAGCCTGGCGAGTCCAGCTACTTTTAGCATGAAAATAAGTAAAGCAATATGACAGAAATAAATAGGATGGAAAGTATAACCATGACATAAGGTAAGGCTGGATAATAGGATGAATATAAAAGAATGTCTAGTGCGCTTCCCAGATTTCTTTCTTAACTTAATTCTCTGCACCACCTACTAGTAATTCTTAATGAAATGATCCCAATCCCGCAATTGGTAGCCCTCAGGCGTAATATCTAGTAAGAGGTATCTGCCCCATACAATCCTGGAAAGACTACGTGACCATAATAGATACCAGATGTCCCCACACTACCCCTAATTAATCGGCTCCCTAACTTGTAGATATCTGTGCGGGTCCCAGCTTACGATGTATCACTCCCTAAGTGGAAACCCGTAGGTGAACAGCTTTATACCTACTGATGTACAATGGATAAATCTTCCAATGCTAGGAACACCATGTGCACGCTTAACGAACCCGTCGGAACCTGAACTACTACACCCTCGCTCTTATTTGACCGCTTATAATCAGCCCAGTAAGCGTGCCTAACCCTGCCTAGCTCAGGGTTCCCGATACCACTAAGTGGGTTACTGTCTGAAAAGGGTCCCTACCACTACTAGGTTTTTCCCCAGGGTTTATCGTAACCTAACTTATACTGGTTAAGTGTTGTCTACCCGCTCAGTTGACTTAACCCCACCCACTTAACAAATCAATATGTATTATTGGTTAAGCTTGCCTTAACCCTATCCACTTTGTTCATGTAGTATTGGTTAAGTTGTCATCTCACATAGGTTAACTTAACCCTACCCACCTAACATGTTTTAGGTATCATATTCATCTTTGATCAGCATTAATTAGTTATTAATGCATAGACCTCTCACATTAAGTTGATGGCTTGTGGCTGTTGGATGTGCCGGGCGGTTCCGGGCAGACTTCTGCAACAAGCCAGACTTAACCTTGTGTCTAAGCATCTTTTAGTTATGCCTACGACCTCTCACATTAGACTGGTCGTTTGCGATTGCTGGTTAGGCTGGTTGGTTCCGTGCAGGCTTCTACCACAAGCGTAGTCTAACCTCGTGTCTCAGCATGCTTATCTTGGCCAATTTATTTATTTGCAGTTTATGTCAATTTCAGGCTAATTATGTTAATTACCCAAAATTCCCAATTTACATATCATGCCCCCAAATTTAGCATTTTTCATGCCCAAATCAACCCAACATATATTATGCCAAATTTCCCAACGTTCCCTAAATTACCGTTCGTACGTTCATCTCTATGAGATTTGGCCTAGGCTTGAAGTACTCTGGCTATAAAAACCAAAAAGGGACGGAGGAAGGGATAAGATAAAGAACACGCATAATAATAACAATAAAATAGGCATAAGTATGAACTGATCATAAAGATATGATAAAACTGATAAAATTGATGATAATATCAACATGGACATATAAGAATCATGAATCTGATGTATAGGCTAAGATAGAACTGATGAGATTCAATCTTATTATCATGTATAATTCCCAAATCCAATTTACAACATGTCAGAATTGCTTTAGCATTATTTTAATCTAAAAATAATCAGTGAACTCACAAGGATTGGATTAAGGAAGAGAATTAGGCGTGGTAGTTGTTGTAGATTCGATCCCCTTTACAAAATTCCTTTACTTTAATTTGTTGAAGAAGAAGGACTAGTTTAGGTTGAGGCAGCATGGAGGCGCCATGAATTAGTGTAGTGAAATTAGGTTTAGGTCTAGGTGTGTTTATATAGGTGTAGTGAGTTAATTAGGGCCTTTAGATTAGATCAAGAACCATATGAATCGTCCACATCATCTAACCAATAGAAAATAGCCATGTTGCGAGAAAAACAATCTTTAACCAATAAAAATGCGCCATGTGTTCAATATGATGCGCAGCAGCAGGGGTGTTGACACCCACACGTCACACACACACACACACACACACACACACACATATATATATATATATATATATATATTTCTTTTTAACCATCTTTTCAATTAATCCTCCAATTAACCATTTTCACAATAAACCACTTTTTAATTGAACTGCGTTCACACTAAGCCACTTTTTAGCCATCCCCCTTGTAATAACCCGGAAAATACGGGCCAATTTAAAATTTTTAAATTGGTGATTTCAAAGGAATTTGAACAATTGAAATAGAATATTTCAATAAAATAGTGAATTAGAAATAGTGAGTCAGTTTGAAAATTTGAATTCAAACTTTGACAGACTGTGCAGGGTGGAGAATATAACGGATTTTAGCGAAACCAAAAATATTTAAATCTGTTAGTCAATACCTTTCTAACGAATCTGAATAATCGAAGTTTCATAATGGGAATCAAAAGTTATGGCCGAATGAATTTTCAGAATGGTCGCTATATAGAATATATAGCCCTGGAAAATTGATATTTTGCATACGACCTCGGTATTCGACGAAACCACTTTTGTTGGGTCCGGGATGTCAAACTATTGCTGGGTTTCAAATTTCATAATTTTTGAAGATAGTATGTGAGCGTGGCAAAAGAAAATGCGTTTGATCAATTTCTGTTAAATTGGATCGACCAGAAAATGGCCATTTTTCAAACGATCTCAGAATTCGACGAAACTAGTTTTGTTGGAACCGTAGCGTCAAAACATAGCTAGATTTTTTCTGGAATTTTTTGAATCAGTTTGTGGCCCTGGCAAATTGAAATGTACGTTCAAAGTTAAAAATTAAATGTTTTATACTTTAATTTGAAAAATAACTGACTGTAACATTCGAATTGGCCAACGAAACCTATCCCATTGTGTCCGGGATGGGGGTATTTAGCTACGGGCGACAGTCGTTGGGTTTGAAAAGGAGTTCATTGGAGAAAACACTATTTAAAAATTTAATAAAACCATCGACCAATCATATTTCTCCGTTCATAAAAAAAAACATCAGAAAACCCCCCGACCCCCCCCCCCCCCCCCCGACATCGACGACGGAAAGCTTCCTCCCCTTCCCTGGCGATTTCCGATCGCCACAGCCCGAATCAGCCCCTCCCCCAGTTCAACATTTTGTAGTTCTCCTTCCCCTCTTCAAATCCATATAAGGAGCTCCCCCTATCGTTGCTCCTACGTTGAGATATCTCCCTCCAAAGTCCCGACCTTTCAGCCGCCGCCGCGAGCTCTGGGCCCCACCGAGTCCCCTCCAACCGCCGCGCGCCTGTAGCCCTCTCCTCCCTCTTCCACGTCCAACCTGTCGATCATCCCCTCGTGCCTCGGTTCTCGCGAAAACCGCAAACCTAGTTTTGAACCATCGTGAAAGGTGAGTTCTTTGTGATGTTTGCACTTTGAAAAATCATATCTTTTTGGTGTGTTGACGAAATTTGATGAAACAGGAAACATCGGGACCGCAAGGAAGCTCTCTACCACATAGAAGAAGCCGCGGATTTTTCTGAGTCATCTACGATTTTTAGCACTCCGCAAACCAATGTGAGAAATTTAAATTATATAAATTTGAATGGAAAATGTCATGTATAAATTATATTAGTGACATATAAATTACACACGTGTAATATACCTCATGTACATGCGTAGTGTAAGCTATATAAGCGAAATATGAATTATAGATGCATAGAATAATTGATATATGTGTTGAAATGCAAGTGGAATGTAGCAATTATAATATATATATATATATATATATATATACTCCCCTCGTCCACAAACCATGGACAATATTTATTGTTGTGAATTGGTGTGAAATATTGGATGAAAAATACGAATGGTTGAATAATTGTTTGTGGTTGATATTGTTTGGTTGTGGTTGAAAAATACCCATTGGTGATTGAAATGAATTGGAAATATTTGTGGAAATAAAAATAAAACATGCCACCTGCGTGCGAATTAGATGCATGAATCCCCATTGCCAAAAACCGCGAGGTTTTAAGGTAGAGCGAGGAGCCGTACTAGGGACGGTGCCGGTTTTAACTACCCTGCCGTTATGCTGCCGAAATTTTGAATAATTTTTATGTGTTAGAATTATTTTCATATGTTGAAATTATCTTCATGCGTTGAAATAATAGCCATAAGTTGAAACTATATCCATGTGTGGAAATGTTCATGTGTTGAAAAGTGATGTGTGAAAATTAAATTCATTTGTGAATGAATGAAGTGTATAAACAATAAAAATCACCTTTTTATAATATATGTGAAGTATGAAAAATATTCGCCTTATATATAAATAGTTTCAATAATAAAAATTTCATCTTTCTTATATGAATAACATAAATAAAATATCCATGTGTGGAAATGCTCATGTGTTGAGAAATGTGTGTAGTGGAAAAGTTCATGTGTTGAATAAAAAGATCGAACAATAAAAATTACATTTTTATTGAAACTATGAAGTGTTTAAAACATCCATTTGTCAAATGAATATTTTAAATGATAAAAATATCATTTTTATCAGATGTATGATATGCTAAAGATATGAGGACGTTGAAATAAATATTTGTGAAGAAATATTATTTTTAACATGCATAGGAACTAAATAAAATAGTCGTGTGTTGAAATCTATTTTAGTTCGCCAAATTTATCATCTTTGAAATGTGAAGTGTTAAAAATAGCCACTTGTTCAAATAAATGTGCATGAGTTGAAATATACATTAATTAGCTAAAGATGTGATTTTAGCCTATGCATGCAACATTGGAATGAATGGTGTTTTTAAACCAAAGTAAATCAAATATGAAGTTGAATGGAAAATGATAAGTGATAAAAATTGTATATATGTACATGCATATTTATTGAACAGGTTATAACAAAGGGGCTAGAGAAGAGGAATAAAATTTTGTGCCCGACAAATAGGTACACATTTACTGTTTTGTTTGGGTGATGATTTTATGAGCCTGTTGGCTAGCCGCTTGGCTTTTTCTTTTTCTTTTTGACATGAGATGCCCGTGTGGCTATTTGGGAATTTTCCCAGCCCCTCCCATACAAAGGAGGTTATGGCGAAATTTTCCAAAATTTAAAGGTGTTAGTGAAATAATTGAAGTGAAAACGATATAGGAATTTTTGAATGAACTATATTTATATAAATATAAATAAAATTAAAACGAAACGTGGCCGTGCAGTTCGTGTTTTGAAACCGTGATTTCAAATGACTAGTGCGGGAAATCCGACCATTGGATTTTCCCGAAACCGCAACCGTTGGGTTCGCCTTGGAAATATCTTTCCAACGGCACCAAATTTGTGAAGATCCGACGGTTGGATTGTCTGGAATGTTTAATTCAAATCTAAAGAAAAACAGCGCCAGAAACGATTATATATATATATATATATAAATATAATTAAATTAAATCGAATAACGACGCTGCAGTTCGTAAATTGAAATCGTAACTTCAAATGGCTAGTGTGGAAGATCCGACCGTCGGATTTTTCCCAAAACTAAAACCGTTGGATTCGTTTTGAAATGACCTTCCTAATGATATAAAATTTGTGAAGATCCAACGGTTAGATTTTCAGATATGTGTAAAACAAAATTAGTGAAAAACAGCGCCAGTGCATTGGCACGACCTGAAACGTCGTTTAATTAAATATGGCCGTTTTAAATAAATAAAAATGGCGATATATCGTTATAAAATACTATAGACGATATAGAGTGGAAATAAACCAATTTCGTTGTGTCTGCTTGATTTGTGATGGTTGAATGTATTTGACATGAAAATTATAACTAAAGAACTAAAACGTGAATGTTGAACAGTCCAACCATGTGAATAATTGATTTGAAAATCTAAATAGACGTGGGTTATTTGAAAAGGCCGAGTTCATCTCATTTCAAATAATCGATCGACGTTGAGAAGTCGAAGAATCGAAGATGGTTGAAGACCGACGATCTACACATTGGATGGATGGGCGCTACTGATGCTCGTGATTGGAGTAGCTACCATGAAGGAACTGAAGTAGTAGCCGTCCAAACATACTGTTGATTGTACGGATATGCGAGGAATTGGTGCCTCCTGTTTCGTTCAGACCCAGAACGGACTTGTAAATGGACTGTGTGTCTGACATTGGATTTTGTTCTGTGTTGATTGATCTCTGTTAAATATATATATGTTTGGCGGCGGAGAATTTATTCTCTTGCTTAACGCCCTTCTCTGAGACGTAAGAGCTCAGAGGTTATGTATTGATAGAAATCAGTCGCATGGAGTGAATTGCCTGTGTGGCACGCCTAAGTGGCATATGATCAAGGCTTCTGTTGCAAAGCAAAGTCTTGAGGTTGATGATCAAAGCATGGTCTGTGTGACGTAGCTTTGTGTATAACGTGAATTCGCGAGCCTCACACCTCGGTATGAGTCAAAAATGGGAGAGTGACTGCAGGGAGAGCACGACGTTTCTTTCTAGCTAAGGTGGTGTCAGTGACCTACCAGCCCGGACATTATATATACTTTTCGCCTGTGTGGTTGTTGGAATGCGAGGCGCCTCGATATAGGTCTGTAAGGACCGGGAAACGTGTGTTCAGGAATAATTAATTCTCAAAAGTAAGAGAGGACCGGCCCTGAAGATCCAAGGATCATAGTGGGGTCCTGGGACATTTGCTAGAGTGTCTCGAATCGGAGAGGAGCTTGCCCCTTGCCTCGACTCATGAAGGAATCCAATTTCCAATACGAAATATGCGGACGTGATTGTATTACTAGTATGGCGACATGATATATGGTACTCATGTCGTCTAGGATTGATATTTATGATTGAATTTGCTTTCGAAACATATATGCACTAGTAATAATATCAAACAATTTTGTTTTATACGTATGAAGCATTTTTGGCCATTATAAGGTAAAACTCTATCCTCCGGCTTGCGTTGCATTGTGTGATGGGACCTGAGTCTTATAATGGCTTCATTTTATAAAAAGCATTACGATGATTTAATCATTTACTTTATTTCATGCACTAGCACTCATTGGAGTAAACCCGTTCCGCGAAAGTGGCATGGTCCTTTGATTTGCCTTATTATTGTTGTTAATAAGTTATGTAGATTTCTCATACCAGTCCCATGACTGACTCGTAGTTTGTTTCACCTTGCAAACTCGGGTGCCCTCATTTTCACACGGGCAGCCTAGTTACAGGTTTCTGACGCACCTTTTGGCCCATGGCGAGGCTTGACTACATCATGCTGACTTGGATTTTCTCCGCCATTATTGTATCTATATTATGATTCCTCCATTGGCGATGTAGACTGATATTTATTTTGTGTACTCTTTATGTATGATTCCGCCTCAGGCGATGGTGACTGATTATGTATCATTATGCACTAAGTTGTATCCTGTACTGTGCTTCTCTGATGTGATGATATCTATATGATTCCGCTGTCATATGTGTGTAAATTATTCTATTTTCTGTTTATGCTATAATCTGTGATCTGCTAATGATGATTAATGTGTTATATTCCAATGATTATCCTTAACACCGTGTCACGGGGTTTTGGGATCGTCACAGCTGGTATCAGAGCTCTGGTTAACCTTAGTTCTGGAGTTTAACACATTAAACACTTCGTCAAAATAGAATCAGTAGTATTCTAAGGCAAGTCGCTCAATAGAGATAGGACTAGTAAAGTCCTAGAATGAGCCGAGCAGAATAGCAAAAACAATTTGATCAATCCATCGTTCTCTTTCCGTAAATTTTCTGCTTAACTATGCAATAAACTATCATTTCTGTTAGCTGACACTTTTCTTGCTTATACAGAATTTAAAAAATGGCTACCAGAGCAGCTGCCACTAGAGGAGGCGGTGCCGGCCGAGGCCGAGGACGGGGAGAAGCCCCAGTTCAAGAAGGACCTTTGATACAGCCTCCGGCCGCTCAATACTTCGAGCTGGACCGTGTAGCTAAGAGATACAAAAACTTAGGAGGCAAGACCTTCTCAGGAACTGGCACAGTAATAGAGGCCGTTGCATGGCTCAAAACATGCGAGAAAATTCTTGAAGGCCTAAGGCTTGGAGACGAAGATAAAGCTATTATGGGCGCCTGGCTTATGCAGGAACAAGCCGAACTATGGTGGGAATCTCTCACCGCCGGGAATAGAGAAGCTGGAAGAACATGGGATGGATTCAAAGAACTCGTTAAGGAGAAATATGTCCCGGAACAAGCATTGGAACGAATGCACGATGACTTCGCCAACCTCCAGCAGGGGGATCTTTCCGTGCAGGATTATCTGAATAAATTTACACTGTTGTCGCCCTATGCTCCGGAGCTCGTCGCCACTGCAAAATCCAAAAATAAGAGGTTTATCCTTGGGCTAAGGCGACAGTATCATGATAGAGCCATGGCCCATGTCAAGCTGGAATTCAACAAACTGGTGGAAATGACATGCAACTACGAAGACCTTGACCATAGGCATCTGGAGCAGGATCGCGCTAGAAGCTAAGCCGGGAACAAACGCAAGCCTGCCGCGAATCAAGTCGAGTCAAGCCAAGCAGAATCTTCAAAACCTCAGACCGACAAGCCGTCGAGAGGAAATTGCTTTAACTGTGGCAAAGCGGGGCACTACTCTAATGTGTGCACAGCCCCGAAGAGGCAGAAGACAAATTCACAAGGTTCAAGCCAGGGTTCTCAGAACCCTCGCTCCTGCTTTAATTGCCGCAAGACCGATCATCTGGTCAAAGACTGTCCTTTGCTGAAGAAGGCCACAGTAGCTCACATATATGACGGGTCGAGCCCGCCAGCTGCTTCCGATGGAGCAGGTAAACCCGATGTTTTGGGAGGTACCCTTACCATTAAAAATATTCCTGTCTCTGTATTGTTTGACACAGGTGCATCACGTAGTTTTATTGCTAGTAACACAATGCACAAATTAAAGTTAAAACAGAGGAAGCTTAAAGAATCGGTAGAAGTACATAATCCGATAGGAGGATCTCTTATTCTCAGTTCATGTTGTAGAGTGCCAATCTCTTATTCTTCCTACAAATTTCCCATTAATTTAATCGTTATGGGTTTTCCCGAATTCGACGTTATCCTAGGGTTAGAATGGTTAACGAAATATGAAGACGAAGTGAATTGTGCAGAAAGAATCATTAAAATTCGAACGAAGCTTGGATATATTACGGTACCCTGTCATGGTTCGAATCTGAATAGAGAAGAATTTTGGTCGGCATTAGAACTTATCCCCACTTCCTTGGAAAAGATTCCGATTGTTAGAAACTATGCATATGTGTTTGAAGAAGTTGAAAACTTACCTCCGCAGAGAGAGATAGAATTCAGAATCGATCTAATTCCCAATGCCAGACCAGTGGTACATCCAATTCGCAGAATGACTCCGAAGGAAAAAGAAGAATTAGGCGATCAAACTCATCAACTGTTGTGGAAGGGTCTAATCAGACCTAGTTTTTCTAATTGGGGTGCAGCTGTTGTGTTTGTCCCAAAGTCAGACGGTACTCTTTGATTATGCGTTGATTACCGAGACCTCAACAAACAGACGCTCAAAAACAAGTATCCATTACCCCGCATAGACGATTTGCTAGACCAGTTGAATGGGGCGAAAGTATTTTCCCGAATGGACCTAGCTACAGGTTTTCATCAATTGGGAATAGCATAAGAGTGTGTTCCTTTGACAGCTTTCAGAGGTCCAGACATATTTTATGAATGGTTAGTAATGCCGTTTGGCCTGTGCAATGCTCCAGCATACTTTGTCGATCTAATGAATAGAGTGTTCAGGGGAGTTCTGAATAAATTTGTCCTCGTATTCATCGATGATATTTTAATCTACTCCAAATCGAAACCCAAGCATGAAAAACACTTAGAACAAGTATTGGAGATTCTAAGAAAGAACGTCTTCAAAGCCAAATTCTCTAAATGTGCCTTCTGGCAAGAAGAAGTGAAATTTCTTGGCCATGTCGTGTCAGAGAAAGGGATTTCTGTTGACCCAAGCAAAATAACAGCGATTCAAGACTGGAAACAACCCACTACTCCCACAGAAGTTAAAAGTTTTATGGGGTTGGCTAGTTATTATCGAAAGTTCGTTAAGGATTTTTCGAAGATATCCGGTCCGTTAACGAAGCTCACGAAGAAGCATGAGAAATTCAAGTGGACTTCCGACTGTGAAGAAGCTTTCCAGGAATGGAAATCGAAACTGACCACTGCTCCAGTGTTAACTATTATTGATGGCAATCAGGATTTAACGGTTTGGACAGATGCTTCTATTAGAGGTCTTGGTGCAGTGTTAATGCAAAGAGGCCAAGTAGTCGCTTATGCAAGCCGCCAACTTAAACCGCATGAGAAGAATTATGTGACTCATGATGTTGCGTTGCTAGCCATCGTTTTTGCTTTGAAAATCTGGAGGCATTATTTATTGGGCGAGAAATTTATACTGTACACAGATCATCAATCATTGAAGTATTTATACACCCAGAAAGATCTGAATTTGAGACAGCAGCGTTGGCTAGAATTTCTTGCAGCGTATGATCTTGATATCCTGTATACGCCGGGGAAGGCTACTGTTGTAGCGGATGCGCTTAGTAGAAAAACCGCAATCATTGCCAATCTTATAATTACCCCTAGCTTGATCGATAAGATATGTGCTCTCCAGAGGAATGATTATTTCATCCAAAGGATCAAAGGGAGAATCCAGAGGGGAGAGCCCTCAAGTTTTCAGGTAGATAAAGAAGAAGTTCGGAGACTGAATGGGAGAATATGTGTTCCCAACATCCCTGAGCTCAAAAGAGAAGTGTTAGACGAATGCCATAAATCCAAATTTTGCATCCATCCTGGTGTGAGTAAAATGTACAACGATATCAAACGCACTTTCTGGTGGAGGGCAATGAAAAGAGATATTTCTTTGTATGTTAGCAGATGCCCTACTTGTCAATTGGTCAAGAGCGACCAACAGAAGCTAGCTGGATTGTTGCAGCCGTTGGAAGTCCCAGGTTGGAATTGGGAACAGATTTCCATGGATTTCATAGATGGTTTGCCGCGAACCAGGAAAGGTAATGACAACATTTGGGTAATCGTAGATCACTTCACGAAGACTGCCCATTTTATACCTGTCAGATCCAATAGAACCGCTCAAAGTCTAGCACAGATATATTTCAAAGAAATTGTTAAGCTGCATGGAATTCCCATCAGCATAGTCAGTGATAGAGACCAGATATTTGCTAGCAAATTCTGGGAGGCTTTCCAGACAGAGTTGGGAACGAAACTGAATATGAGCACCGCTTATCACCCTCAAACAGATGGCCAGACTGAGCGGGTGAATAGAATACTAGAAGATTTATTGCGGGCTTGTATAATTGATTTTGGTGGGTCATGGGAAGATCATTTGCAATTGGCAGAATTCTCATATAACAATAGCTATCAAGCAAGTTTGGGAATGTCTCCATTTGAAGCATTATATGGCAGACCGTGCAGATCTCCAGCATGTTGGGTAGAACCTGGCAATAGACTTGTGTTAGGACCCGATATGATTAGAGAAGCATCTGGTAAAGTCGACTTCATCAAAAAGCGTTTGAGAACCGCGCAAAGCCGACATAAAAGTTATGCAGATTCTAGAAGGAGAGATTTGACATTTGTTGTTGGTGATCATGTTTATTTGAAAGTTTCTCCGATGAGAGGAGTAATCAGATTTGGCAAAACTGGGAAGTTGGCACCGAGATTTATTGGTCCCTTTCCTATACTTGAACGAATTGGAACTCTTGCTTATAGGGTTCAATTACCAGATTGGTTGCCTGGAGTGCATGATGTATTTCACATATCTCAACTTAGAAGACATGTGCATGATCCGGATCTTGTTGTAGAAGAAGCAACGCCACAGGATATAGACATAACTCCAGAATTAGCCCTCAGAAGAGAGCCATTAAAAATCGTTGGCAAAGAAACTAGAGAACTCAGAAGCAAAAAGGTTCATTTAGTTAAAGTGCAGTGGAGCAGTGATCCTAGAGACTGTACTTGGGAGACATAGGAAAGCAAGCTTACCCCAAATGCAGAGTGGATATCTCTGACTAACTCCGGTGCAAGGTTCCTTTACAATACTTTGCATTTACATTTTGTTTCCTACTTTACTGTTGTTTCCTTTTCGAGGACGAAAAGTTTTAAGTGGGGGAGATTGTAATAACCCGGAAGATACGGGCCAATTTAAAAATTTTAAATTGGTGATTTCAAAGGAATTTGAACAATTGAAATATAATATTTCAATAAAATAGTGAATTAGAAATAGTGAGTCAGTTTGAAAATTTGAATTCAAACTTTGACTGACTGTGCAAGGTGGAGAATATAACGGATTTTAGCGAAACCAAAAATATTTAAATCTGTTAGTCAATACCTTTCTAACGAATCTGAATAATCGAAGTTTCATAACGGGAATCAAAAGTTATGGCCGAATGAATTTTTAGAATGGTTGCTATATAGAATATATAGCCCTGGAAAATTGATATTTTGTATACGACCTCGGAATTCGACGAAACCACTTTTGTTGGGTCCAGGATGTCAAACTATTGCTGGGTTTCAAATTTCATAATTTTTGAAGCTAGTATGTGAGCGTGGCAAAAGAAAATGCGTTTGGTCAATTTCTGTTAAATTGGATCGACCAAAAAATGGCCATTTTTCAAACGATCTCAGAATTCGACGAAACTAGTTTTGTTGGGACCGTAGCGTCAAAACATAGCTAGATTTATTTTTCTGAATTTTTTCGAATCAGTTTGTGACCCTGGCAAATTGAAATGTATGTTCAAAGTTAAAAGTTAAAAGTTTTATACTTTAATTTGAAAATTAACTGACTGTAACATTCGAATTGGCCAACAAAACCTATCCCATTGTGTCCGGGATGGGGGTATTTAGCAGGGGGCGACAGTCGTTGGGTTTGAAAAGGAGTTCGTTGGAGAAAACACTATTTAAAAATTTAATAAAACCATCGACCAATCATATTTCTCCGTTCATAAAAAAAACATCAGAACCCCCCCCCCCCCCCCCGACATCGACGACGGAAAGCTTCCTCCCCTTCCCTGGCGATTTCCGATCGCCACAGCCCGAATCAGCCCCTCCCCCAGTTCAACTTTTTGTAGTTCTCCTTCCCCTCTTCAAATCCATATAAGGAGCTCCCCCTATCGTTGCTCCTACGTCGAGATATCTCCCTCCAAAGTTCCGACCTTTCAGCCGCCGCCGCGAGCTCTAGGCCCCACCGAGTCGCCTCCAACCGCCGCGCGCCTGTAGCCCTCTCCTCCCTCTTCCACGTCCAACCCGCCGATCATCCCCTCGTGCCTCGGTTCTCGCGAAAACCGCAAACCTAGTTTTGAACCATCGTGAAAGGTGAGTTCTTTGTGATGTTTGCACTTTGAAAAATCATATCTTTTTGGTGTGTTGACGAAATTCGATGAAACAAGAAACATCGGGACCGCAAGGAAGCTCTCTACCACATAGAAGAAGCCGCGGATTTTTCTGAGTCATCTACGATTTTTAGCACTACGCAAACCAATGTGAGAAATTTAAATTATATAAATTTGAATGGAAAATGTCGTGTATAAGTTATATTAGCGACATATAAATTACACACGTGTAGTATACCTCATGTACATGCGTAAGCTATATATGCGAAGTATGAATTATACATGCATAGAATAATTGATATATGTGTTGAAATGCAAGTGGAATATAGAAATTATAATATATATATATATATATACTCACCTCGTCCACAAACCATGGACGATATTTATTGTTGTGAATTGGTGTGAAATATTGGATGAAAAATACGAATGGTTGAATAATTGTTTGTGGTTGATATTGTTTGGTTGTGGTTGAAAAATACCCATTGGTGATTGAAATGAATTGGAAATATTTGTGGAAATAAAAATAAAACATGACGCCTGCGTGCGAATTAGATGCATGAATCCCCATTGCCAAAAACCGCGAGGTTTTAAGGTAGAGCGAGGAGCCGTACTAGGGACGGTGTCGGTTTTAACTACCCTGCCGTTATGCTGCCGAAATTTTGAATAATCTTTATGTGTTAGAATTATTTTCATATGTTGAAATTATCTTCATGCGTTGAAATAATAGCCATATGTTGAAACTATATCCATGTGTGGAAATGTTCATGTGTTGAAAAGTGATGTGTGAAAATTAAATTCATTTGTGAATGAATGAAGTGTATAAACAATAAAAATCACCTTTTTATAATATATATGAAGTATGAAAAATATTCGCCTTATATATAAATAGTTTCAACAATAAAAATTTCATCTTTCTTATATGAATAACATAAATAAAATAGTGAAAATTAGGCACACATCCTTAGAATTAATCCTAATTAAGCTCACATCCTCCCTATAAAAAAAGTTTAAATTACATCCTTCTTTTTGAACTAACCTCCTATTTGTGACTAATTTGCCCCTTCTCAATATTTCGGCTGAACTTAAGGATCTAAATACCGAGTAGGGTTTTAAGTTTTACAGAAACAAAATTTTATAATTCATGGTGGCGGCGACTACAAAACCTATTCTCAAAATTAAGAAATCCAAGTCCTCGATTCGGCAGTTCAATCTTTCTTCGAATCTCATAATTTTCAGATCTCATAATTTTCAGATCGATTCGGATCCTCTTCCCGTTGAAAAAGAGGACGGCCTCGATTCGGATCCTCTTCCCGTTGCATCAGGGCCTCAAGTCGCTGCTGCGGCCGTTGTCTCTTTAGCTGTTCATACGCCTCAACCTTCTGCTCATTATCCTGTACCAGCGTCGACGGGGAGTGGTGGTTTAAGGAGTAAGACTAAGAAAACGAAACGTTCGGGTGGTTTCCAGATGCTTGCTGATCTTAAAAGTGGTTCTAGATCCGACAACGACGAAAGGCCACAGGAGTATTATACTGGTGGAGAAAAAAGGTGACTCATAACCATTTTTTAACTGATTTGATTGATACTTTGAAAAACATCCTGAGCTGAGAAAGAGGTTTTATGATGAAATTAGGAACGATAACTGGGGCTACTAAACTTACAGTTTAGAAAAGTCAAATTTCCATTTGTTCAAATAACTATTTCACTCAGTTTTACATTTTCTGTGTTATTTCATCGTCTGGTTTATTATTGATAACCGGTTTTGTGTCTGTATGAATAAATGTCTTTACAGTGCTTTCTGAAGAACTGGGTGAATTATATGAGTTCATGATTTGGAATTCCCTTTATTAAGTGGAAAGCTATACATATTTCCCCCTTCCTTTTCTTATACTGAATCAGGTCCAAAATTGTTTCTTGATTTTGCATTTCTCCTTTGTGTTATAAAGGACCCTCCAAATTTGATTATGAGGGGGCATCCAAAGACGGTGGAATTTGATGTAATTTCATTGAATATAATTATTGTTATTTTGCTGAATGTACGCATGTATTTATATTATTCTTTGATTTTTGCTGAAAATATCTTTGATTTTTGGTGAACTTCTGACAAAAAGTTGCAGACAAGTATGCATCTATTCTTAATGTATGCATATATGTATGCAATTTTTTATGAAACAAACAAAAAAAAATATTATTTTACAAATATATTCATATTTCTATGCATATATGTAGAATACTTGCATATAAATATTCAGAAATTATTGTTTTTTTGCTGAATTGTACGCATGTATTTATATTAATCTAAAGCTGTTTTTTTCCTTTTTTTTTTAAATTTTATTTTTAGGATAAATGTAATTTTTTTATTAGCATAAAAATATGATTTTTCATGTGATAAGGACTTGAAAAAAACATATATCCATGAAACCATTGTTAGAACTTGTGGGTTTTTGCTGAAATTCTGCTAAAAAGTTGCGGACAAATATGCATCTATTCTAAATATATGCATATCTGTATGCAATTTTTTATCAAACAAACAGAAAAACATATTATTTTAAAATATATTCATATTTCTATGCATAAATGTAGAATACTTGCATATAAATATTCTGAAATTATTGTTATTTTGCTGAATTGTGCGCATGTATTTATATAATTATGAAGTAGTTTTTGTAATTTAGGTTACTGCACATTAAGCTTATTAATGTTGATTTTCTTTTTTTATAACAGTGTTCCGGCGGATATTGGTGTTATCGTGTTGTTGAAGATTGGTCGTCCATCCTTTTCCAAATGATTGAAAACTGCATGTGTTTCTACGGAGACTACTAGATGTGGTTTGCGCTGGGTCTTAACAAAATTATTTGGTCTTTAAAAGACCATCATCTCTGCTTTGTAAATGTGATGAAATTTTTGATGTAGTACATGTAAATGTGGTCTGTACTTATATTTTGATGTAGTACATGTAAATGTTATGAAAATTTTCATGTAAGTATGCACATATTTCTGTTATTTGCATATATATATATGCATCTTGTTATAATTATTTGTATTTACTTTTTTGTCATTTCTTTTGTTTCAGCAATTATGCAGTACAGTTCTGGATATGTATGCAATTATTTCACTTAGTCGCGCAAAACTAATAATTTATTTTCTGCATAATATTAATATACGTATGCAATTATTACACATAGTTGCATAAATGTATGCAATTTTACGTAATATATGTATATAATTGTCTAGTTTTTCATAAAAATAAAAAAAGTAATAAAAAAATCATTTTACGTAATATATGAATATAATTGTCTATTTTTTCGTAAAAATCAAAAATAATAAAAAAAAAATCGTTGTTGGAGTGATCGACTGTTTTCCAAAATTGTTGGATTAGGTTTATGAGCGAGATAATAGGAGCGATAGACTGAGTAAATGAGGACAAACTGTTGTTGGATAGTTTTTTAGGTGTGTAAGGGTAGATCTGGAATATTTTTTGCGGAAATTCAAAAATAGGGATGTTTTCCATATTATTTTTATCACCGGGTTTTTTTTATATTTTAAAACTTAATAGGGACCTGTAAAAAACGCACCCAATAAAATATCCATGTGTGGAAATGCTCATGTGTTGAGAAATGTGTGTAATGGAAAAGTTCATGTGTTGAATAAAAAGATCGAACAATAAAAATTACATTTTTATTGAAACTATGAAGTGTTGAAAACATCCATTTGTCAAATGAATATTTTAAATGATAAAAATATCATTTTTATCATATGTGTGATATGCTAAAGATATGAGGACGTTGAAATAAATATTTGTGAAGAAATATTATTTTTAACATGCATAGGAACTAAATAAAATAGTCATGTGGTGAAATCTATTTTAGTTTGCCAAATTTATCATCTTTGAAATGTGAAGTGTTAAAAATAGCCACTTGTTCAAATAAATGTGCATGAGTTGAAATATACATTAATTAGCTAAAGATGTGATTTTAGCCTATGCATGCAACATTGGAATGAATGGTGTTTTTAAACCAAAGTAAATCAAATATGAAGTTGAATGGAAAATGATAAGTGATAAAAATTGTATATATGTACATGCATACTTATTGAACAGGTTATAGCAAAGGGGATAGAGAAGAGGAATACAATTTTGTGCCCGACAAATAGGTACACATTTACTGTTTTGTTTGGGTGATGATTTTATGAGCCTGTTGGCTAGCCGCTTGGCTTTTTCTTTTTCTTTTTGACATGAGATGCCCGTGTGGCTATTTGGGAATTTTCCCAGCCCCTCCCGTACAAAGGAGGTTATGGCGAAATTTTCCAAAATTCAAAGGTGTTAGTGAAATAATTGAAGTGAAAACGATATAGGAATTTTTGAATGAACTATATTTATATAAATATAAATAAAATTAAAACAAAACGTGGCCGTGCAGTTCATGTTTTGAAACCGTGATTTCAAACGACTAGTGCCTGAAATCCGACCATTGGATTTTCCCGAAACCACAACCGTTGGGTTCTCCTTGGAAATATCTTTCCAACGGCACCAAATTTGTGAAGATCCGACGGTTGGATTGTCTGGAATATTTAATTCAAATCTGAAGAAAAACAGCGCCAGAAACGATTATATATATATATATACATATATATAATTAAATTAAATCGAATAACGACGCTGCAGTTCGTAAATTGAAATCGTAACTTCAAATGGCTAGTGTGGAAGATCCGACCGTCGGATTTTCCCAAAACTAAAACCGTTGGATTCGTTTTGAAATGACCTTCCTAATGATATAAAATTTGTGAAGATCCAACGGTTAGATTTTCAGATATGTGTAAAATAAAATTAGTGAAAAACAGCGCTAGTGCATCGGCACGACCTGAAACGTCGTTTAATTAAATATGGCCGTTTTAAATTAAATAAAAATGGCGATATATCGTTGTAAAATTCTATAGACGATATAGAGTGGAAATAAACCAATTTCGTTGTGTCTGCTTGATTTGTGATGGTTGAATGTATTTGACATGAAAATTATAACTAAAGACCTGAAATGTGAATGTTGAATAGTCCAACCATGTGAATAATTGATTTGAAAATCTAAATAGACGTGGGTTATTTGAAAAGGCCGAGTTCATCTCATTTCAAATAATCAATCGACGTTGAGAAGTCGAAGAGTCGAAGACGGTTGAAGACCGACGATCTACACATTGGATGGATGGGCGCTAATGATGCTCGTGATTGGAGTAGCTACCATGAAGGAACTGAAGTAGTAGCCATCCAAACATACTATTGATTGTACGGATATGCGAGGAATTGGTGCCTCTGGTTTCGTTCAGACCCAGAACGGACTTGTAAATGGACTGTGTGTCTGACATTGGATTTTGTTCTGTGCTGATTGATCTCTATTAAATATATATCTGTTTGGCGGCGGAGAATTTATTCTCTTGCTTAATGCCCTTCTATGAGACGTACGAGCTCAGAGGTTATGCATTGATAGAAATCAGTCACATGGAGTGGATTGCCTGTGTGGCACGCCTAAGTGGCATATGATCAAGGCTTCTGTTGCAAAGCAAAGTCCTGAGGTTCATGATCAAAGCATGGTCTGTGTGACGTAGCTTTGTGTATAACGTGAATTCGCGAGCCTCACACCTCGGTATGAGTCAAAAACGGGAGAGTGACTGCAGGGAGAGCACGACGTTTCTTTCTAGCTAAGGTGGTGTCAGTGACCTACCAGCCCTGGCATTATATATACTTTTCACCTGTGTGGTTGTTGGAATGCGAGGCGCCTCGATATAGGTTTGTAAGGACCGGGAAACGTGTGTTCAGGAATAATTAATCCTCAAAAGTAAGAGAGGACCGGCCCTGAAGATCCAAGGATCATAGTGGGGTCCTGGGACATTTGCTAGAGTGTCTCGAATCGGAGAGGAGCTTGCCCCTTGCCTCGACTCATGAAGGAATCCAATTTCCAATACGAAATATGCGGACGTGATTGTATTACTAGTATGGCGACATGATATATGGTACCCATGCCGTCTAGGATTGATATTTATGATTGAATTTGCTTTCGAAACATATATGCACTAGTAATAATATCAAACACTTTTGTCTTATACGTATGAAGCATTTTTGGCCATTATAAGGTAAAACTCTATCCTCCGGCTTGCGTTGCATTGTGTGATGGGACCTGAGTCTTATAATGGCTTCATTTTATAAAAAGCATTGCGATGATTTAATCATTTACTTTATTTCATGCACTAGCACTCATTGGAGTAAACCTGTTCCGCGAAAGTGGCGTGGTCCTTTGATTTGCCTTATTATTGTTGTTAATAAGTTATGTAGATTTCTCATACCAGTCCCATGACTGACTCGTAGTTTGTTTCACCTTGCAAACTCGGGTGCCCTCATTTTCACACGGGCAGCCTAGTTACAGGTTTCTGACGCACCTATTGGCTCATGGCGAGGCTTGACTACACCGTGCTGACTTGGATTTTCTCCGCCATTATTGTATCTATATTATGATTCCACCATTGGTGATGTAGACTGATATTTATTTTGTGTACTCTTTATGTATGATTCCACCTCAGGCGATGGTGACTGATTATGTATCATTATGCACTAAGTTGTATCCTGTACTGTGCTTCTCTGATGTGATGATATCTATATGATTCCGCTGTCATATGTGTGTAAATTATTCTATTTTCTGTTTATGCTATAATATGTGATCTGCTAATGATGATTAATGTGTTATATTCCAATGATTATCCTTAACACCGTGTCACGGGGTTTTGGGATCGTCACACCCCTAAAACAAAAGTATGGCGCTGGTGTGGATTGAACTCAGAACCTCTTGTATACAAATCACATGTTCCAACCAAATGAGATGCTAAGTGTTTTGTTTACAAACCTTAGAACAATGCTAAACATTATTCTTTTCTCATTCCTCTTTTTCATGTTTTGTTGCAATATTTAATTTAAAGGCATCTTTTTCATCCTAAATTGGTTTTCTGCAAACCATATGTCTAAATTGACTAGAAAATCGCCACGAACGCAATGACGCTAATTTCGTGACCTAATTCCTGAAGCTTCTCAAATTTTCCTTTTTATTTCTATTTAATTGTTCGCATGCACTTCTTCGCATTTCATGTATTGCATTTAATTTCTTTTATTAATCTTTTCCTTCATTTCACTGCATGAACTTATTACATGCAATTTTATTGTCATTATTTAATTTTTCTCTTAAATATACCTATGTATATAATATATATACATAATTCCATATTTTTAATTTCATTAAAAATGCGGGGTGTTACATTCTCCCCTACTCGAAGGATTTCGTCCCTGAAATACTCAAGTTAAGAAGAATGTATCCTACCATCCATCATCCACAAGCATCCGTTGTACTTAAAAGATTTCTAATGCTCCTATGAATATATGCAGAGGTGTGTGTATATGTCCTAATACTAATGCAAAGATCAGGTGGTCTACTGATTCAGTTGACCTCCTTAATGCAATGTATGTTAGTGCCATGAATCCAACATGTATGCAAATAATCCTATTATAACAGATGAATTCTATATGTGTGCAAAATCATTCGTCCAAATGCAACATCCATATGCTAATACATCCATTTCCATCCATTAAAGAAAGAAAAATGCACACACATCCATATGCAGTATGAGAGTGATTGAGCCGATCTGGTGCCTAATGTGTGTATATGCATCCACAGGCAACCACTAGCAAATACTTGCATCCACTTGCATCCATCAAACATAACATGTCTCAAACACATGTTTACATCCATGGATTCCTTACCTAAAGGCTTGATCGATATGAGGTATTCAAACGATATATACAAGTATTAATTCGAAGCTTGGAAAAAGAAGTTAAGAACATATTCTCGAAAAGGAAAGGATATGAAGCACAAATCTTGTCTTCAGCCTCCCAAGTAGCATCCTCGCAGTCCTCTCCCCATTGCACTTTTACTAGCTTCACTTCTTTGTTGCATGATTTCTTAACCTCCAATCCAAGTATGCAAGTCTGAACTCGTCCAATCATTGCTTCCTTCTCTATTTTTACTTCCTCTCGCAAGTTTGGCTCCAATATCTCGAACTCTATACCTTTTATCGCCTCTTCTCAAGTAGCTCCCCTACTTTCTTACAAAGTTCCCTCTTTTCTTTTAGGAGTCACAGGTCGCACATGTAATGCAACTGGCTTTGCATTGTTTACCAAGTTTGTGTGGAAACCAATCTCGTGCTTCGGGGTAAACCCCGAACCTCATCAAAACATAAGGATACTCACAACTGTTGGTACAGGTCGCAAATCATCGATAGATACATCAAGAGGTTCTAGGAAATTATTCCATCCCTAGAATCAAACCATACCTCATGGAACAAGATGTGCATCGCACTCAAACTCGACGCCTAACACAGATATTCTCAAATCAGATATAACATAGAAAGATGAGCCATACCCCATATAGGATTTGAGACAACGAAGGGATCCACTACTATACTAGTATCTAGGTGCAGAGACTCAACAACAAAAGCAAATATAAACGAATGTGAAGCGCCAGAATCAAACAAAGTTCGAATAGGATGATCAAAAAGGAAAATCAAACTTTCAACAAAAATGTTTCTACCTCTCTCTTGCATAAGTGCCATGAGAGCATGAACCTGCCCTCCAGATGTAGATCCTGCCTTCTGCCCTTGCCCCTGTCCTTGCCTCCTTGGGCGGTCCTTAATCATATGTCCTGCCTCACCACATTGGAAGCAACCATTCTTTTTTGCCTTCTTCTTTCTACAATCTTTAGCTATATGACCTGGTATACCACAGAAATGGCACTTCCTTTTATCTCGAGATTTCCCACTCTTCTTAGGATCCACCTTCTTGTCATGTGCCTTATCTACCTTAGCACCTTTCTCCTCTTCATTCATCAGTGCCATATCAACAAGTTTCTCGAAAGTAGCCCCCATAGGAATGTGGGACATAGCCAACCCGTGTAATGGCTCATTCAGGCCCTTGGCAAATCTCAAGGCCTTCTTATGTGGTGTATTTACTAATTCCATACCAAATCTTGCTAACTGGTTAAACTTGTTGACGTACTCCTTCACAGATATATTCCCTTGTTTCAAAGCCAAGAACCTTTCCATGTATAAACTCTCCTCCGCTTGTGAAAGAAATTTCAACTTGATGCTTCGTCTAAAGTCTATCCACGTCTCCACTGGGCATCATCCATCAGTTACTTCCCACCAAAAGGAAGATTCGTCCTTCATCAACTAAGAAGCTAGCTGAACTTTCCTTCCATCGTCTATCTCAAAGATACCAAACAAGTCCTCCACTTCCTTGAGCCAATTCTGAGCCTCAACAAATGTCTCAGTCCCATGAAACGGTTTTCTGCCCGTCGCACGGAAGTCTTTGCATATTTTAGAAAAAGCATCTACACGGGGAGGAGGAGGAGGAGTAACTGTAGCTGGGGGAGGAGGAACGTCTGCTGGGCTTGCGACATTAGCCCTAGCCTCCAGATGCCTTCTGAACCAGCCTAGTATTTGTACGCCCTCGGGTATAACGGGTTCCCCAGACATGCTGAAAGGAAAAAGGAAGAGATTCAAAACAGCGGATCGAAAGATAGATATATGGATTTTGGGGATTATGTTTATGCATAATAAACTTTTCTCTGAAAATACTCTCTTTAAAATATGGTTTTGAAAAATGCTTTTGAAAATTGTTTTCAAAATCTTCTATATGTTCTGGTAACCTTCAGCTCTGATACCATGTGCAACACCCCCACGTCCATTAATGTCACTCACTAAGGGAATGCATTAACCTCCATGGAATAATATAAGAGTATAGAACAGAATATCACAAGACAAATATATAAATGGTACTTAAGAAAATTCAAATTTTATTCATTGCAGCGGAAAAGCAAAACATGTTTGATTACATCATCAAAACCACATACTAGAGTCAAGTACATAAATATCCATCTTGAACGAAATTATTATCAGAGTACATAAAAGTAAAATCATAATCCCACTCCAAATAGCCATAATGTAAAGAGATAAAGCTGAGCATTACTCTCAACACTTCCAAGCGCTTCAAGAAGAAAGAAATCCAAGTAAAGCTACAGTGTTTCCTCCTTGAGAACCTGGGGGAAACGGAAGAAAAAGAGGTGAAAACAAAAAGGTCAAACATAAAGCCTGGCGAGTCCAACTACTTTTAGCATGAAAATAAGTAAAGCAATATGACAGGAATAAACAGGATGGAAAGTATGACCATGACACAAGGTAAGGCTGGATAACAGGATGAAAATAAAAGAATGTCTAGTGCGATTCCCAGATTTCTTACTTAACTTAATTCTTTGCACCACCTACTAGTAATTCTTAATGAAATGATCCCAATCCCGCAATTGGTAGCCCTCAGGCGTAAAATCTAGTAAGAGGTATTCGCCCCATACAATCCTTGAAAGCCTACTTGCCCGTAATAGATACTAGATGTCCCCATACTACCCCTAATCGATCGGCTCCCTAACTTGTAGATATCTGTGCGGGTCCCAGCTTAGGGTGTATCACAACCTAAGTGGCAACCTGTGGGTGCATAGATTTATACTTACTGATGTGCAATGGCTAAATCTTCCAATGCAAGGAACACGTTGTGCACGCTTAACGAACCCGTCGTAACCTACACTGCTACACCCTTGCTCTTATTTGACCGCTTATAATCAGCCCAGTAAGCGTGCCCTAACCCTGTCTGGCTCAGGGTTCCCGATACCACTAAGTGGGTTACTATCTGAAAAGGGTCCCTGCCGCTACTAGGTTTTTCCCCAGAGTTTATCCTAACCCAACTTATATTGGTTAAGTGTTGTCTATCCGCTCAGTTGACTTAACCCCACCCACTTAACAAATCAATATGTATTATTGGTTAAGCTTGCCTTAACCCTATCCACTTTGTTTCATGTATTATTGGTTAAGTTGTCATCTCGTGCAGGTTAACTTAATCCCACCCACCTAACATTTTTTAGGTATCATATTCATCTTTGATAACCATTAATTAGTTATTAATGCACAGACCTCTCACATTAAGTCGATGGCTTGTGGCCGCTGGATGTGCCGGGCAGGCAGACTTCTGCCACAAGCCAGACTTAACCTCGTGTCTAAGCATCTTTTAGTTATGCATACGACCTCTCACATTAGACTGGTCGTTCGCGGTTGCTGGTTAGGCCGGTTGGTTCCGGGCAGGCTTCTACCGCAAGCGGAGTCTAACCTTGTGTCTTAGCATGCTTATCTTAGCCAATTTATTTATCTGCAGTTTATGCCAATTTCAGGCTAATTATGTTAATTACCAAAATTCCCATTTTTCATATCATGCCCACAAATTTAGCATTTGTCATGCCCAAATCAACCCAACGTATATTATGCCAAATTTCCCAACGTTCCCTAAATTACCGTTCGTACGTTCATCTCTATGAGATTTGGCCTAGGCTCGAAGTAGTCCGGCAATGAAAACCAAAAAGGGAAGGAGGAAGGGATAAGATAAAGAACAAGCATAATAATAACAATAAAATAGGCATAAGTATGAACTGATCATAAACATATTATAAAACTGATGATAATATCAACATAGGCATATAAGAATCATGAATCTGATGTATAGGCTAAGATAGAATTGATGAGATTCAATCTTATTATCATGTATAATTCCCAAATCCAATTTACAGCATGTCAGAATTTCTTTAGCATTATTTTAATCTAAAAATAATCAATGAACTCACAAGGATTAGATTAAGGAAGAGAATTAGGCATTGTAGTTGTTGTAGATTCGATCCGCTCTACAGAATTCCTTTACTTTGATTTGTTGAAGAAGAAGGACTAATTTAGGTTGAGGCAGCATGGAGGTGGCATGAATTAGTGTAGTGAAATTAGGCTTAGATCTAGGTGTGTTTATATAGGTATAGTGAGTTAATTAAGGCCTTTAGATCAGATCAAGAACCATAGGAATCGTCCACGTCATCTAACCAATAGAAAATAGCCATGTTGCGAAAAAAAACAATCTTTAACCAATAAAAACGCGCCATGTGTGCAACATGATACGCAACAGCAAGATTGTTGACACCCACACGTCATATATATATATATATATATATATATATATTTCTTTTTAACCATCTTTCCAATTAACCCTTTTCACACTAAACCGCTTTTTAATTGAACTGCGTTCACACTAAGCCACTTTTTAGCCATCCCCTAAAACAAAAATAAAGCGATGGCGGGGATTGAACTCAAAACCTCTTGTATACAAGTCACATGTTCTAACTAAATAAGCTACTAAGTCTTTTGTTTACAAACCTTAGAAAAATGTTAAACACTATTCTTTTCTCATTCCTTTTTTCATATTTTGTTGCAATATTTAATTTAAAGACATCTTTTTCATCCTAAATTGGTTTTCTGCAAGCCATAAGTCTAAATTTACTAGAAAATCACCACGAACACAATGACGCTAATTTCGTGACCTAATTCCTGAAGCTACTCAAATTTTCCTTTTTATTTCTATTTACTTGTTCGCATGCATTTCTTTGCATTTTGTGTATTGCATTTAATTTCTTTTATTAATCTTTTTCCTTCATTTCACTGCACGAACTTATTACATGCAATTTTATTGTCATTATTTAATTTTTCTCTTAAATATATCTATGTATATAATATATATACATATTTCCACATTTTTAATTTCATTAAAAATGTGGGGTGTTACAAAGGTATTTTTGCACTGGCGCACTTGTGAAGTGCGCCCGTGTTAATTTTCGGGCTACGAACCCATAGGGGTCGACCGCTTCAAGGGGGTGTCGACCCATGGGTAGACCCCATAAGGGGGATGTCGACCCCCCCCCCCCCCGAGATCCGGGGCAGATTCCTTCTGCGAACGTGGACTGTTTCTTTGCCAAATTCATTTATGAGCACGTATAAATAAGCCTGTAGAGCCTATCCTAAATCTCATATTTTTGAGACAACGCACAAGCTCTTCCATTCTTCTTCCTCCTCAAATCTCTTTATAAAATTAAGATTATTAGTTTAGGAAAAATTCTGAATCCAGATCTAAAGGAAAGGAACGTATGTTTGTAAATTGGTGTACAAATCTCTTATCGAAGTAAGGTAATTACCTAGATCTGGTTAATTTCAATTCTCTTCTCTTTCTTCCCTTTTTCTTTTAGTAACAAAGTATGAATCCATGGTTGTTAGGTTCTGAATCCAATTAGGGGAAAACCATGGAATGTTAGATCTGAACCAGATCCAGGATTTGGAAAGCAAAAGAGGTGAGTGGATTTAAGTTATATCATTTTTGATAATGATATATTATCATTTAAATATTCAACGTTATTATACGGTGTGAATTTGATAGAATAATTAAAAGCATTGAAAGGTTATATATGACAAGTTGAAACGTTTAAACATATGTTAAAAAGATTAAAGTGACATTTTGGAATGTTAATATGTTAAGATATTAACATGTTGGAAAGTTCATATATTGAAATATAACCTTAGTAGAATATGGGTAGCAACTACTATTGTTCGTATTACATGATAACTTGTCACATTTATATACATGAACCCTTACTTTATGAATTGGAATAGTTATATGATTAAATGGTTTCATGTTAGCATAGAATTGAATATAAGAATATGAATTTGGGGCATAAATCAAATTATGATTAAAGATCTTAATTTGGGCATATGGTACATAATAAATATGACTTGGGAAAGGGGCATGAAAACCTATAATGAAATAGGAATAATTGTTAAAGAACGAACATGCCTAGATTCATAGTAATTTGAAACTATAACATGCTTCGACACGAGGTTAGATTACACTTATGGTAGAAGCCTGCCCGGAACCGCCCGGCATATCCAGCATCCACAAGTGGTCAATCTAATGTAAGCTATCTAAGTGCATAAATAAAACATGTAGTGATGCTAAGACACAAGGTTAAGTCAACTTGTAGTAGAAGTCTTCCCGGACCCGCCTGGCAAATCCAGCGTACACAAGTGTAGGCTTAATGTGAGAGGTCTAGTGCATAAATATATATATATATAACAAGATATGAATGAATGACATTAATGGAAATGAATGGAAGTGACAACAGTAAAGGAAAGGGAATAAACGGGGAATGATAATAACCTATTATAAATAAACTACATTAATGAGAATGTTATATAATAGGTAGACTTATCCTAGGGACACGTGGATATTATAAATTAGGTTATAATGAACTAGCGAGGAAATGAGATAGCTTGTGTAATGGGAAAAATGGTACTTAATTGTAAATTAAGTAATCAACAAATGGGGGGAAATTTACGGAATGAAAGAAGTTGTATTTAATTATAAATTAAGTAAAATTAAAACCTGGAAGTCTAAAACATGTTGATAAGAATAACATGTTATATAATAGGTAGGCTTGTCCTTGGGACAAGTGGAAATTATAACTTAGGTTATAATAAACGATAAAGGAAATGGAATAACTTGTGTAAGGAGATAAGTTGTACTTAATTGTAAATTAAGTTACTTGTAAGAGCAAGAATCTGAAATCTACGGATGAGGACAACATAAGTTATATTTAATGGGAAAAGAAACTTATTAGTAAACCTTAGTTAAGAGAACTAAGTTAATAACACTACAAGAAAAATACCTTATTGCAACTAACTATTTGCAACAGGCAACACATGACAATTGTAGAAAATGATATTTAGCAACAGACCTATTATAATAGTTACAATAGATGAGATTTAGCAACAAGCTTTTTTTTCATGTTGCGAAAAGCATATTTTTAGCAACTGCGCTTCCCTTCCTGTTGCAAAAACATACTTTTCGCAACTGTGCTTCCATAACAGTTGCAACAAATATATTCTTTGCAACTGCGCTACCAAGCCAGTTGCGAATAAATATCTTTAACAACAGTTTTCACCCCTTGCAATAACTATATTTTTTTTACAACTGGTAAAGCAAGTTGCGAAAAACATAATATCAACTTTTAATAATTAATTTTAAATAGTTACTATTAAATAATTAACTATTGGTAATTATGTAAAAGATTGATAATTATTAATTAATAATAAAATTCAATTATTATAAATCAATATTTATAATTGATAATAAATAATAATGATCAATAACTAACAAATAATAATAATTAACAGTTAAAAAGTATTAGTATTGAATACAAAAGTACGAAGTATTTAGTTATAATATAATAAGTATTAAGTAACAATAATTAATTAATATAAATTATCGACTTAATCTCGCTACATAATCAGGTTTATTGTGAGAGGATTAGGTTTATAAAATAATAATATGAAATGATTGGATTATGTGCATTCATAATCACGTTTATTGTGAAAGGACAAAATACAACCAAACTATAAACATAAGTGAACCCGCAACCCTCCAAATTAGCGAATTTTGTTTCAGGCGCATACATAGATTTACTAATCCCACTAATTTTTTTGGTTTCCCGCTTCATAATCGAAATCCGACGGCTTTGCTTTTCTTCTTCCTATCTCAAAAACCCTAATCCCATAAAAGCCCTAAAATAATGAGCCGCCATCTCTTTTTTTGGCTTCCTACTCTTCACCAACGATTCTATCGTTCATTAATGCTAACCCTAGATTTCTCCTTGCTGTTGATTGCACTGCTTAATCTCAGTTTCCCTGTAAGGACCCGTAACATCCCCGTGAAGGAAAGAGCGGATACTTTGAGAACAACACACAAAAGAACGCAGACGGAAGAACATTTCATTGTTTATTACAACAATTCCATCAGATACAAGAATATACAGGGTATAAATGAATAAATTACATTCAATAAATATCAGAGATTACAATAAATTACATAGCAGCGGAAAAATACACAAAACACAACTAGAAGTAATACACGGATACAGAGCTTTCCGAGCATCGTTCCAGTTGTAAATCAGGATCCTGTGAATATAAATCTGCAAAACCAAAACTACTAGCTGCCCGTGTCAAAAATAAGGGCACCCAGAGTTTAGGTTAAAACAATAAACTCTTGGTCAGTCATGGAACTGGTGTGAGAACTAAAACAGTTATTTAAAACTTTACTTTAAAAGAGACTAATTCAAGGGACCACGCCGTATAACATGGAATGGGTTTCCTCCCAAGAATACTAGTGCATAGAATAAACAACGCAATGCTTTTTCGAAAAATGAAGCTATTATAAGACCCAAGTCCCATCACACAATGCAACACAAGCCGGAGGATAGGGTTTTCCCTTATAATAGCCAAACATGCTTGGTACGTTTAAAACAAATCATTTGATACTATTATAAGTGCATAGTGTCAAAACAATTTCAAATCATAAATATCATTCATAGGCGGCATGGGTACCATCTATCATGTCGCCATACTAGGCTCTACAAATAAAACCACAATATCATGTATTGGAAATGGGATTTCCGTCATGAATCGAGGCAAGGGGCAAGCTCCTCCCCGATTCGAGACACTCTAGCAAATGCCTCAGGACCCCACTATGATCATTTGGAACCTCCAAGGCCGGTCCTCTCTTACTTTTGAGGATTAATTATTCCTGAACACACGTTTCCCGGTCCTATAGGACCTATATCCGAGGTGCCTCGTATCCAACAACCACACAGGTGAAAAGTATATAAATGTCAAGGCTGGTAGGTCACTGACACCACCATAGCTAGAAAGAAACGTCGTGCACTCCTTGGGTCTGTATCCCGTTTTTGACTCATACCGAGGTGTGAGGCTCGCGAATTCACGTTATACACAAAGCTACGCCACACAGGCCGTGCTTTGATCATCAACCACAAGACTTTGGTTTTCAACAGAAGCCTTGATCAATTGCCTCTTACGCGTGCCACACTGGCAATTCACTCCATGCGATTGATATCCATCGATATACAACCTCTGAGCTCATACGTCTCAGAGAAGGGCGTTAAGCAAGAGAATAAATTCTCCGCCGCCAAACAGATGTATATTTAATAGAGATCAATCGACACAGAATACAATCCAATGTCAGACACACAATCCATTTACAAGTTCGTCCTGGGTCTGAACGAAACCGGTGGCACTTTCCTCGCATATCCATCCATCTCCAAGTACGTTTGGACGATCACCAACTGTTTCTCTCCTCTTGGGTGTACAGCCCAATAGAGATCATCAGTAATCACCCAAACGATGTGAAGACTTCCGGTCTTAAACCACCGTCTTCATCTTCGACATATCGTCGAATCGGTTATTCAGAATGGGCATAAACCCGGCCTTTCCGAATAACCCGCGTATATAATAAACATGTGTTACACAAACACAACCTACGCCTCATTCCATTCAGAATATTCTTTTATTCACAAAATCACATTCTTAGGGAAAGGTTCCAATTAATTTTATCAAAGATAAATTCTTCTAAATTTATTCTTTATTCTTCCTTTGGATATCATTTCAAACCATGTTATGGTTTTCCAAACTAGTCGGGATTAGCGAACCACACCGAAGTAATTTTTTGTTTTATTCCCCAATCCCAACCTATTCATCCCATGGAGCAAAACTGGTAATACTCCACATCTAACATCATGGTGTTAACGGTAAAATTAATTACCATTTCACGTTCAAATCTAATTAAAGATTTAACTCTCGCCTTGGAGCAAAACTGGTGATACTCCGTTCTCGATCACTTTTCAGATTTGATAATTTAAATTATCAATTCACATTTCGATCTAATTAAAGGTTCATTAAAACTCCACTTCGTTTTAATCATCCAAAAAATCAATATCCTGTCTTTAACTGGGTTAAAGAACCAATGTCACCTAAAACACGATTCACGACAAACCCAAATCACATTTGATATTAAATACAAGGCTCTGAATAGAAAATATATCGGCTTATATTCAATATCAAATTCTAAAACCAACAAATATCGTATTGGAAATAACGATATAAATATATCTTTCAAATTTTCACAACCATATCTGTATAATCACGAAATCCAACATCGAAATATTCCGAAGATAATTTCGATTCAAATCACTTCCAATTCAATTATTGGAAATTCTGATTATTTTTAAAACCACTTTCAAATTCAATTTATTTATTTCAAAAATAAATTGATTTTAATTCTAGTTCAAAACTAGTTCATTTCAATAAAAATCTATTTTTATCCTTTCAAATATGGAATTTTTCATCTCAGTTCTATTCAATTCATTTCTTATGATTTTACACAAATTATTGATATTTTTAATAATTTTAAGAAGGCCCGTACAGTCGATTTCCATCAACGGCCATCGAACTACACTTACAGCGACCTTTCCCAAATTTGATTTGGACATAATTCCAAATCCAACCGTTAGATTTCAAATTTCTAATATTCATTGGAAAGCTCTTTTCGATACGAACCCAACGGTTCCAGTTTTAGGAGAATCCGACGGTCGGATCACCCGCAACGTCAATTCGAAGTCGATGGTCGAAATTCACGAACTGCCGCGGTGCAGCGCGTTCTATTCAGGCCATTATATATATATATATATATATATATATAATATATATTATATATATCATCGATTTCCTTTTAAAACGTATTTTATAAATCGTTTTAAATTCGTTTTCAAAACCATTTCAACTCTATATTCAATTTCAAATCAAAATCGAATATTTCCTATCATTACTATATAAATGATAATATTTCCAAAACGTTATATTTTGAAATCACCACCATTTCTATATTCATTATAAAAACGAATATAATCGATATAAATATCGTTCACGTCAAAATAGCGCAACTCTAATCAACACGGCTTTATATATTTCAATAAATTAGTTATTCTATTCAACAAATGAATATTTATTCTTTTCAACACATGAATCTATATTTCCTTCTACACACGACTAATCTCATGTAGTGACCCGGATTTTCGGCGACTTTGGTTATCGACGTAAGCTCGACGTCGATAACCAAAACATCGAAAAATCCCGGTAATTAATGAAAGAAATTAGAAGGTGAGAATAGATAAGATAGAACTTATAGAATAGAAGAAGAAGAAGAACATCATCATCAGAGTAAACACGAATCTCACAGCGGAACGAATAAAATATAACATAACATATCTTTGAAATAACATCAGTATATGTATACAATAGCACTTATCAGAGTACAGCACTTACAACACAGCGGAAATAATAATAGCTATATGATCCTGAAGCCTCCTGCTCCAGCTCTTCAATGTATCTGCAAATCCCGACTACTTGACTGCCCGTACAAATTTAGGCACCCAAGAGTTTAGGGAAAACAAAACAAATAACTCCGGGTCAGTCATGGGACTGGTATGAGTAAACTCAAATCATTTAAAACAGGTATATGATATCTCATAAGACCACGCCGTGAATACGGAACGGGTTTTTCCCTTATGAGAATCCAAATAACTTTTCGAAGCAATATCATTCTGATATTATAATAATGTCTAAGTACAAATAAATATCAATCTAGCAGAAACGCTTGCATCTCACGTTACTACATATATAGTATACAATCAAAATCGCAAGCACGTATTGGATGATTGGATTTCCAACTATGACAAGGTATGGAACCACCTTCCGATCAGTGTACTCTAGGAACGATACACTGGAGTTCAACAAGAACATCTTGCAACTCAGCCACACATGACCGACCACTCATTTCGCTTGAGTGTATCGAATGTACATCACCAACGGTTGGGATCAGCAACCGTTCCCGTATATATATATATGGGTCAGCATTGATAGATTTAAGAAACAAATGAATATTCACTAGATAGGTGATTATACACCCTACTTCGGTGCGACCGACTTAGCCATGATGCCTGCCCGATTTCTGTCATTTACCGGTTGATGAGGCTAGAAGCTACGCTTTATCATCACAACAAATTCACTTCGAATGCCACATTGTCAGATCCATCAGAATCACTAATTTACGTCTACAACCATACATTACGTGTCAGCTAAAAGAAGTTTCCTTTTCCGCTTCCACTCTTGGTATAGTTGAAGAAATCAATGTACGTGACCGTCTGGAAATACTATGTTAGACATCCATCTTCATTCACTTAGAAATGTCACATCGTCATACCCGCCAAATCGCAAATTGACTTATTCAAAAATAATACGGGTATACAGCTAGGAGAAACGAATTCCTCCGCCACCAAACGTGAATACGTTTGAACAGATCAACTTACGCGATCCATTGGATATACTCTGTCAGACCTTCGTCCATACAAGTTGTCCTGGGACTGGACAAACCGAAGGCACTATTCTGTAAACAGGATAGCCCTTGCATTTTACTCCGTCTTCAATTATCTTTGGCATATATGATTCGCGACGCTTATGCCAATACAGAGTGGTTCTATGGATAATAATCCAACCGGTCTCTCCATATTAACAACGTTAAAATGGTCAAAAACTTCGATAGTCTGTGAGTTAACTATCAAAGAAAAACAAGTGTGCAAACAACGATATTATTTCCAGATGGAAATTATATCGAACAAACATCATTTAACATTAATCTCTTTAGTTCCTTTATTTACTTATCTCATGTTTCCCTATATTCTAAATTCTTAATTTTCCTTTTATCAGAAAACATTTCTGATTCTCGTTTGGAAAACATTTCCAAAACTCCTTTATGATCAAACCTTACCATTTCTTAGTTAAGAAGGAAGTCACTCAAGTTGGGGTATAATTACCTCTCAGACCTTAACTGAACAACGTTATAACTTCGAAATGGTCAAAGTTTATCTTTTAATCTTTAACAACCTCTTTACGCCTTTCTCGGATTCAATTTTACTAGGCCACTTCTATATTTAAAACATTGGTTATAACGATAATGTTATAACCCCTACTTTCGAATTATCTAACTTTAATTATAACTTCTATTCTTATTAGTGAATAATTAACCTAACACTTATTTATTTATAAATAAATAAAACTCTATTTAAACACTGGAAAGTATAAGTACTTTCCCGAATTCGATATAATCGAATTTGCCGATTAACTCTCTTCGAGAAATCTCTATTTGATTAACTCTTCTTCGAATAAACGATATTCGAAAATCTCTCTTCGAATAACTAATATTCGATAACTCTTTCTTTTCAAATATCTCATATTTGAAAATCTCACTTCGATTAAACTATAATCGATAACTCCCTTCGATGGAACTAACATCGATAACTCCTTTCGATGAACTAACATCGATAATTCCTTTCGATGAAACTAACATCGATTACTCCTTTCGATGAACTAACATCGATAATTCCTTTCGATGAAACTAACATCGATTACTCCTTTCGATGAACTAACATCGATAATTCCTTTCGATGAAACTAACATCGATTACTCCTTTCGATGAACTAACATCGATAATTCCTTTCGATGAAACTAACATCGATTACTTCTTTAACTCGACGAACTTAACTCGACTAACTTGACTCGACTAACTCGACTTACTTGGTTCGACCAATTCGATTCGATCAACTAGGCTCGACTAACTTACCTCGACTTACTTGGTTCGACCAATTCGATTCGATTAACTAGGCTCGACTAACTTGACTAACTTAACTCGACTTACTTGGTTCGACCGACCAGGTTTGACTAACCTGACCCATTTGGTTTGACTGACCAGGTTTGGCTAACCTAACCCATTTGGTTTGACTGACCAGGTTTGGCTAACCTGACCCATTTGGTTTGACCACTGGGCTTGACTACTTGGTTCGACCCCTTGGTTTGACCATTTGGTTCGAATACCATATTCGACTAACTCCTCTCGATTCATTAAAACCGATTAACTCATCTCGATTGACTAAATCAATTTACTCCTATCGATTAACTAAATCGATAAACTTCTTTCGATTAACTAAGTTTGATTTACTCGACTCGACTGACCAGGTTCGACTAACTTGACCAGCTTGGTTGTACTGACTAGGTTCGACTAACTTGACCAGCTTGACTCGATTGGTTCGACTCGACCAGCTCGACTCGGTTGGTTTGACTCGACCATCTTGACTCGATTGGTTCGACTCGACCATTTGGCTCGATTTGGTTCGACTCGACCATTTCGACTCGGTTGGGTTCGACTAGCTTGGTTTGAACACTTAACTAACTTGATTCGAATATTTATATCCGACTAACTAACTTTTCTTTTATTTCTATTTATTTTAACTTCTATTTATTTCCTAAATAGATTTCCTTTTGTATAATCTATTTATTTTCCTAAATAGATTTTCCTTTATAACTCTAATTATTTAATCCCTAATTAAACATCCTTTATTCTATTTATTTAATCTAAATAAACATTTCCTTTATTTTATTTATTTATTTCTAAATAAATATCCTTTTATAAAATCCTTCGATTTACTTTATTCACTTTATAAAGATTTCCTTTTTAACGTTTTATTCATTTGAAAAGATTTACTTTTAAATAACGGTTCTACACTTTAAAAATGATTTTTTTTTCTTTTTATAATGTTTCCTTTCCAATTCTATTTGTAAATGGTTTACAAATATTTCCTTTTCAAATTTATTTTTGAAATATTCTAACTCCTTAAATTTTCGGGAAAATTCGCCATAACCTCCTTTGTAACGGGAGCATCGGGAAAATCCCCAAACCCGCCACACAGGCCTTTCCATTCAAAAAGAAATGTTTTGAATTTATTTCCTTTTCAAATATCTCCTATTTATAAATATCCCAATTTATAAACATTTCTTATTTATAAATATTCCACTTTATAAATATCTCTTATTTATAAATATCTCATTTTATAAATATGCTATTTTCAATATCACTTTGAAAATCTCCTTATCAACATCCCGTATGTTATGGTATTCAATCATATCAAATCACGATGTTCAATATCGTCCATACAGACACAATCAACAACAGGTTATAATTCACATCATATATCAAAATATATGAAAAACAATAAAATAACTGTTGAGGAATCCAGTCGGATTCCTCCAACCTGTTTCCCTACATCACATATGTTAGACAATATAGATAACATCACTTTCAGTTCCATATGATATATTCTGTTAAACAGAATCAATATAGAAATTTAACTAACTGACTAGCAGTTCAATCAAACAGTCAACACACAATCAAACAGACAATTTCTAACAGTTCTAAAAATACAACATGAAATTATAAACTGTTCAGAGTTGGTGAGATTTACTCACATTGGACTGTTATCGTTAAAAACGATTAACTGTCTTTGATTTAGACGGACAATTTATTTCGCCATAAATAATAACAAACCCCAATCCACTCCCAGTCAGCTTCATTGTGAAGCTCTCGTCCATACGGTCTCAACGCAACTGACGGTTCGTGATTCTGATGTCGTACGAGAGAGTTAAGTATTTTTAAACTAAGTACACTAATTTAAAATTAAATAAAACTTTAAGTAAAGGTTATTAGGCCTTAACCTTTTCAAGCCCAACACCACTTCACAAAGCCTATACCCGAGAGTGCCTCCTTCTTCACCGAATACTTTTGCTCCAGTAAACATCCAACTCCCTCCACCATTTTCATATGTTCGATCCCCCTCCGCAATTCATACTCCACACAAAAACCACTTTTGAGCACACCGATACACTCCCCTTTTCTTCCTCTTCCCGACCATCCCCCTTTAGTTCATCTCGTACTTCATAATCAGGTCGCGACTTCGGGCCATCACGTATAGGCGGCGGCACAAACAAGCATCGAACCTCCTCAAAACAACGCACCAGGGTGCAGATTCACTTCCTGACCCCTAAACTCCCACTTAAACACCCACCGATCCAGCATACTTTACTAAATCATTAACCCTAATTTTTCAAGTCCACTGTCGAGCCACCAAATTGAACGTCGAGCCTATAAAAAGGTATACCGCGATGAAGAGCAAGTCTGTAGTAATCCAGAAACAATGCTGTGGTGATTTAAGGAGATTTCTTTGAATTTAATTTGATCGATTTCTTTTTCCTGAAAGAACAAAATACAGCGGCGCAAATTTTTTGGTTGACTTAGGAATTAGGTTTTAGGTTGGTAAGGGGGTATTTATAATGTTGTAAAAATATCTAGATTTTTATTTGTGTTGAGATATTTTAGTTAAATATTCATTTTATATTCGTTATCGTCTTCTAAAAATTCGTGTGATCACACACAATACCCAAAAATCACGAAACTGGGTATGTAGCTACAGTTCGACATTACGGTCCTAACGAAACTGGTTTCGTCGAATTCCGACTTCGTTTGCTCACACAGCGTATTTTTAACCGTCAAAATACTGACTGTTTCTCACTCTAAAAATCCGTACGGTCACACAGTGACTCTAAAAATCACGAAACTGGAAATCTAACAACTATTTGATATTGCGGATCCAACAAAACTGGTTTCGTTGAATTCCGACTTCGTTTGCAAAAGTGGCTATTTTCAAAGCTCTAAATAGCCTATTTAAATATATAAATATATTTAAATAAATTTAAATATTAATAATTTAATATTATCGCATATCTTCACATATGATATCATACAGCTTCAGAATATCATATCAGAATTTACAGTTTGATATTTCAGATTTATCGATATTCAATTCATATCGAAAAATCCATTTATAACGTATATAAAGCGTCGCAAATTATAAAGGAATTCCACAGCGACTTTTCTGAAATTTGATTTGGACGTACATCAAAATCTATACGACGAAATCCCCATTTTTCTCTTCCACTAGAAAGATATACTCCACCAGCTCCACACGTTTCTTGTTTCACAGAAATCCGGCTTAAAACGAATCTTGTACATTCAGTTGAAGTTCGAATCGCCAAATAGCGAACTGTCGCGTCGTTACGCGCTCGATTTTAATTAAAATATAATTATACGTTCAAACTGTCGTCGATTGAATATATTCGTTATTATATTTCGAATCGAAACTCCACCAAATCTCGTATGCTATTCAATTCACACGATATGGTGAATTTCACTATTTCCGACTATTTCGACACTATAATATATTATTATATTATAATTATTTATTAAATATTCAATATTATTTAATTCACGTTCTCGATATCGATAAATCGATATTTAATAATTAAATAAATTAATTGTTCAACAGCTAAAAATGCGGGTCACTACATCTCAACACATGAGTACTGTCAACACACGACTATTTTTGTAATGTACTATATTTTATAAAATTATGGTATCTATCGTTTGATTTTTAATCAGACTCCAACTATAAAGTGGTTCTAATCTTAAATATGATAAAGATGTAAATTTTATTGTTAAAATATTTTACTCAACACATGAATAGTTTCAACACATAAATATCATCAACACATGACTATTTTTATATTCAACACATGAATTTTCTTTTATAATATTCATTATTTTCCCGATTGGAATGAGGCCCAATCAATTACCATATAACGTTAATTATATGGTTTCCACCCAACACAAGTATATAATAGCAACGATAAACAATCAACCATCATCCGAAGTGCACCACACAACTGCATAAGCATCAAACATAAATAATCAACGCTTACACAGTCTGTCGACCAATCGATCGACATACAATTAAATAATTAGGATTAGTGTACTCAAATATCATCCGAACACCTGTGTGGGGTTTCAAATCAACAAACACAGATTTTTATTTGTGCAGTTGGGCGATGTGTAAAATTTATCATCCCAATCAATATCAGTCAAATCAGTGTATATAAACAAATCGGCCGATTTGTTTATAAATATTTATTTATTCACTTTCACGTTAAAAATTATATTTTTAACGATAATTAATTTATTTCAACTATCTACATTTTATTATCGATTTCACATCAACATCACAAACAAATTTCACAACACATCAAACAAGCATACAAGCCGTCCATGGTCTGTGGACGACGGGTGTCGGGTGCTACTAAGCACCGTCTGCATCCTAGTATATATATTTATAACTAAAAAAAAGAATTTAAAGTGAGAAGTTCTCACCAAAGCTATCCCAACTCCACGACACTTCAAATGTAGAAGTCTTCGCCGTTCTCGCCTTTCGTCACTTTCGTTACCCATAGCCACTACATATATAAAAATTACAATTTTATATTCTTGCTATGTATATAAAAATCATATTTTTTATAATTACTCCATATGGATAGAAATTCCATTTTAACATCGCTACCATATAGATAAAAATTCCATTTTTACATCGCTACTATATAGATAAAAATTCCATTTTTACATCGCTACTATATAGATAAAAATTCCATTTTTACAACGATGTTCATATAATAAAGATTATATTTTTATCACACTATTCTTCATATAAAGATTTCGCCTTTTTAAATATAAAGATTTCGCCTTTTAAAATATAAAGACTTCGCCTTTTCAAATGTAAAGATTTCGCCTTTTCAAATATAAAGATTATATTTTCAATACTTCTACTTTATAAAAATTATATTTTTATTATGCCACTAGTATAAAAATTATAATTTTAACTTTCCTATAATATAAAAACTATATTTTTAACCTTTCGATGATATAAAAATTATATTTTTAACCTTCACATCATGTAAAAATTATATTTTTATATCTCTCATAAATTAAAAATCGAATTTTTATTCTTTCTATAATATAAAAATCCATTCTTTATGATGTTAAAAAAAATCCGATCTTTGTGATGTTAAAAATCCGTTCTTTGCTTTAGAAATCAAATCTTTTATATTTTTAAAGATCGAAGTTTTCACATATTAAAAATCCCGCCTTTCCCTTACAACAAATCTCGTCTTTCCTTCTTTTAAAAAAAACTGATTTTTATTCTTTATAAATCTGATTTTTATTTACTAGAAAAAAAACTAATTTCTAATTTTATATAAAGATCATTTCATATTCCAAAAACAAATCTTTTTAACATGGTTATATATTTTTAAACTGAAAATGAAATATATGCAAATAAATAAATAAAACTCACTTCTTTCGTCGAATTCGAGTTGGAGGGACTGCGGTCGGGCCCAGAAGCAGCGGCAACAGGCCAGAGGGGATCGGCGAGAGGTCAGCGATGGTCGGGGAAGGCTGCGGGGTCCAACAGTGGTTAAGGCGTGGAGTTTGGGTTTAGTTATGGAGTGGTTCTTCACGTCGAGGGGGCCATCGGAGGAGGGGAAGAGGAAGGGGGCGTGTGGGTTCGCCTGAGGTGAAGGGGGAGGCCGCGCGAGGTGCATGAGGGGGAGGGTCGAGGTCTAGGGCGTGGATCCTCGTCGATTTGGGGAGCGTCGTTCTTCGTCGAGCAGGCGGAGGGGGAGTTGGCTTCGACGGCGGAGCCTCCGGCGTGGGCGGCGGTGAGGAAGTGCGGCGGTGGTGACGGTCGCCAGGGACTGTCGTCCTTAGCGTTTAATTCTCCTATTATCTGTTTAACGCTCTGATCTCTAAACGAAACCCAACGACTGTCGTCCTTAGCGTTTTACCCCCATTCCGAACACAATGGGATATGTATCGTAGGCCAATTCGATCATTACGATCAGTTTCCGTCAAAATCAAAATATAACTCTATATATTGAATTTGAACATGCATTTCAATTTACTGGGGTCACATATTAACTCGAAAAATTCCAGAAAAATATTTTCTAGCTTCGTATTGACGATACGGTCCTAACAAAACTAGTTTCGTCGAATTCTGAGACCGTTTGAAAAATGGCCATTTTCCAGTCGATTAAAATCAACTAAAACTGGTCAAACGCGTTTTCCTTTGCCACGCTCACATATTGATTCGAATTTTTTTGAAAATTGGAATCTAGCAATAACTTGACATCACAGATCCAACAAAAGTGGTTTCGTCGAAATCCGAGGTCGTTTGCAAAATTCCCATTTTTAAGGGCCAGAATTCCATAGCGACTATTCTGAAAATTCATTTGGCCATAACTTTTGATTCCCGCTATAAAATTTTGATTTCCCGGATTCGTTAGAAAGATGTTCTCAATTAGATTCTAATGTTTTTGGTTTTGTCAAAATCCGGTTTATTTTGCACCCGGTACATTCATTTGAAGTTTGAAATCGAATTATCGAACTACCGCGCCATTTTCTATTCCTTTTATAATTTAAAATAAATATTTATATTTTAACGGCGACGTATATAAATATATACGTTCTATTTCTATTCAAAATAAATTTCTCGTTGATATTATTTAAAATAATTCTTTTTAAATGTTCAAACTTCGCTAAAATTGCCAAAATAAAAATTTTAAACTAGCTCGCATTTCTAGGTTGTTACATTCCCCATTTTCATTGTAACCCTTCACTCTTTACGTCAGTTTTCGAGCTCTCATGAGAGGCCTCGCATCGAGATCTTACTCTCCCCTATTAATCTGCCTTCCCTCCCACGAATCTCTTTGTCGTACGCCTCTTTTATTCGAACCACAAGGCAGAACCCCTAGTTTTGGATAGCGATTACGACTTGCCGACTTCGATTTGAAGGGTTGTTGTTGACTGATTTCGTGTTTGTTCTCTAGATTATAGTTGGAATTGTGAGTGGTGGTGGTCTGATGCCTTCTGCGTGTCCTCGAAGCTGCTTGTATTTTGTTGTGGGATTTTATATTTTTGGATCTGGGATTTTGGCATTGTGCTTCAGTGAGGAGCTCGATTTGCTTTGTGCCTCCAAGTTGTTTGGCCTGGTGACGGAATTGCAGCGGAGGGGTGTTTGGCCACTTCAATGATGTTGTGGTACTTGTGGCTTGCGGGTTGCCTCCTCTTCCCTCTGCTATGCCTTCACATAAGTTTAATTTCTTATAAAAATATGGTGGTATACATATTTAAATACAATTATGATAAGCTAATCACTGCGTCAATTCTGTTCAATACAGTAAAACAAACTTTAGATAGGTAGTATAAAACTGTATAATCTGGAATCTCAGAACGACTAATAGCTTGCTCAAAAGGACATGAACCGACAGTTCTGAGGACTGGAAAAAAACACAAACGAACATTTTTTTTCAGAGTAAAATGAGACAACAATTTTGATATTTGTGTTACTTTACAATTTCTCCAAAGGTGAAGGTTCTCTGTAAATTTTGATGTCAAAACGAACATTTTGTGTTTCAAGTCGCTGGAGGCGAAGGTTCTTTGTAAAATAAGACAACAAATTTGACATTTGTCAAAATTGGAACTGTCAAAATTGGTATTTGGTTTGTAAATTCTGATATCAAAATGTCAAATGAACACAATTCTCCTAATGATTGTTGTTCCCCTACTGTCTTCAGTTTGGGTTCTTGTCAAGGTTCATCTTTGTCACAATAGTGAAAATGGCACCTCGTTATATATCAATTTCTTTTGTGATCTTGCTGCTGGTTCTTTTCCTGGCTTTGGAATTGTTCGGTTATGTCATATCCCATGTCAAGTTCGTTGAAGGTGACCTTCCATCTTTTTCCTGATTTGTTCTTATTGACTGGCTCCTCGTTTGTGGGCTTGTGCAGTTGCTATGGATACTGTGGTTATTTATATTTTTTGTTTCTTAGTTATAAAGAATGTGTTGTTATTTGTGTTCGTATTTCTAGCATATATAGGAGCAACAAACTTTTGCAAATAATTTGAATAACACTGTAACCGACATGTTGTTGGAGAGGATACATATCTAAAAATTATTGTAGAAAGAAATTGCATTAATTCATTTCAAATGAATGACGCTAGTTATTCTTCACATGTTGCAGGGAAAAAAATGTCAGCAGATTACTTAAAGAGCAGCCTAAACACTAGTATGGACCTAGCCAGTATGGTGAAGCAAGCCGAGAGCCATTTGCTGATGTCCCAGATATACAAGATGATAGAGTAGAAACATGATTAGAAAGTATTCTATTCGAAAAAAATGTGTTGTGTGAGAAAAGAAATTGTTATACATGAGGGGTGTATAAAAATTGTAGAAATTTTTGTTGTAATTGTTTGTAGTATTAAAACTTTGTTAAAATAAAAATTTTATTTATTTATTTTATTTTGTGATATACACTATTACTAAAACGAATACATTTAATATTTAATATCTATAAGCTGTAATATTTTTTTTACAGATTTATTGATCTATTGCAACAGGCATATACTGTTGCAGAATGATCTGTTGCAACAGTAAAAGCCTGTTGCAAAAAAGGATATTGCAACGGGCGGAAAATGTTGCAGACTTTTTGCAACTTCATCTATACCAACAGGAGCAAGCCTGTTGCAATAGGTCTACTGCAACAGATATCGCCTGTTGCGTAAAGTGTTTGTTGTTAGTGTAAGTAAACAACGATAAGTTATAGAGATAGTATAAAATGGAATTATGATTAAATGAGAAAGAATGAGGAAAACTTATGAAATAAAATAAGTTATATTTAATCATAAATGATAAGAGACATGTTAATTAGAAAACATGTGAATTAAGATATACCTAATAACATATTAAGTAGAACATGTTGTTGTAACTTTGAATCAAACAAGAACATAAAGGGATTGTCGATTTCAGACCTTGGATCACAATCTAGAGAATAACATGTTGTGGGCTTATTAATAAACTTAAATGGGTTAAGTTATATGAGTGAAATTAATAAGCGAGAGGAACTTGGTAACTTGATTAAGAATTCAATGTGAACGGGAATAACCAAGTTAAATGGAAACCTGATGAGGTTAAGCTAGCGCGTAAAAGAATGATTAGACATATGGTATAATAACATATTGAAATGAAGCGCTTGGACTAGTCCACACGTTTGAGGGTGAATAACCCAATGGGGTAGATCATCGTGGTGTCATGAGGCACGAAGGGTGCACACGTTCACTTGATTATTTTGTTGGCTCCAAAGGACTGGAAGGGAAAGCACGTGGCTTCCTGAGATACGTAAGGTGCTCCTGGTAGCCCTCTGTGCGGTGGTAGGTGTTTAGGCTGTGCCCGCAGTGGTTGGGTTTGCGCGTAACTACCAGGTGGGTGGCCCTTGACTGCAAAAGTAGCCTTGCAGTTAGAGTGTTTTGACGAGGTGACACTAGGGTGATTCGGCGATTGCCTCAACGTGAGGTGAGGTCAGGACCAACAAGGATAGTAGATCTTCGGGTACCCATCATCGGCAACAAGTGGGATGCGAAAAGACTAAAGCTAAACCCAATAGATCATTCACCTTTCACTATCGAGGTACTGTGGTTGAGGGGAGACGCCAACTGGATGTTTAGATTGTTTGTTAAGGGCAAGTCGCTTAGCTCTTGTAGTCCTTACTAGTAGAGGGAGGGGCCAAGGTGAGGCCATAGCCACCATGAAAAACAGACCCTACGAATATTTGCATTTTGAGGCTCTAAAAAGCGGGCATGTACAGATATGGAAAAGCTCCCGACTGACTTCCGCGTTTCTTGTATAGCCCTGCCACGGGACATAGTTCACATTATGTGCGGTTAAGGCATCGAATATGATTGACGATACGTACGTGGGAAAGTCTATATACATGCATGTCTGCTCCAGGTGGTGTATCTTAGACTTGAGGGCATTACTTTGGTATGGAATCTGATTCGATTGAAGGTGGTAGCACGTACGCTTACGTAGCATGGTAATGACAGATATATGTGGATTGTAATATTGTTATATAGAGATCTACACATTACTCCGGCGTAGGATGAGGGACTGCGTACATTTATGTGGCATTACAGTGGAGACTGTACGAGTGGGGTACCGTGGGATGTACCTCAATATTGAGGGGTAGCTACATATATACTATTTTAAGTTAATCCACTGGAAGTAAATGAGTACGACGTGTGTGTAAGCCTTGAGTGCTGTTAACCCAAGTAACCTAATAAACGATAAAATATGATTGAACGGTATATGTAGGATTATCTAAAGTGTATAATTTAAATCCAGTCACCAGAACTTGTGTTTTGACCCCCTCCTCATAACATACTCGCATTAGATTTGTGGTAGGGACATGATAGATTTGGATACTGGTTAGTCAGTATTATTAATACGGTAAGAGTATAATTTGATCATATTATATTTTATCCATTTCACTGTGAGAAATTTTCTGAGCTCTGATATATTTCATATATCTGTCTATTCTGCAGGATACCAGAGCAACCAACACGGGTTTTGATGGATTAGAATTTAAAAAAAAAAATTGGTCTGTCGGAATTCGGGTTGTTACATCTGTATTAGATCTTAGGTTTAGGATTCCTGTATAAATAGTGAGTGAACGTATTTGTCTTTTCTTTTAAAATATAAATATATTATATATATACCTAGATCCATAGAGGAACCCACTAAGTAGAAAGAGCATAATATGATAGGAAATGGGATGTTTGTTTTGTACACTTAAGGAATGAATATGGAAATCTGAGACCCTTAGGTAATTTGGGTGGAAAGTGTACAATGTGCTTTGTATGGAAGGAAGGTGAATCCCATATAATTAGTAATATGGGTTAGTGGGTTTGGCAGTAAAACCTTATAAATTGGAAAAAGTTAAAAAGAGAAAAATGGATTACGAATATATATAGTTGAGATAATTGACTTTGTGGTAGTGTCTAGGAAAGCCTAGAAAAATTGGAATCCCGCTTTGAGTCTAACCCCATTGTTAACTTTTAAGAACTTGAAATTTTAAAAGTTTTGGTAAAGTGGTTTATGGCGCTTTCATGTTTTAATCTTAGAAGTTAGAGTTTTAAATATGTAAAGTACACATATTGAGTTTTAAAATAAAATGGGCTATATTTTGTAAATAGTGATTTCTTGCGAAAATTTTGCCTAAAGTAAAATTCTCTCAGTAAAATGTGCATATTATAGAGCATGTATATCTCACTAGTTTTCTTCTAATACTTCATACAAGAATTTTTAATAAAGAAAGTTTTGAAGTCTCTATTCCTTTGACAATCATTTTTTTTTTTGATAAATTATTTAAAAGAGAAAATTTTGTTGGGTGGACAAAATAAGTTGTAGAAATTAAGAATAGAGTGGATGTTTGCACCTTGTAGTAAGAGACTAAACTAACCTTATGGGCAAGAAAAAGTTATAATCCCGATTGAGAAATAGTTGTCCTTATCTGCTCCCGTTTTTGTGATTTGAAGAAAAAATGGTTTACATTTTTTTTATATGAAATGACATATTTTATGGTTTGGCAAAAGTAAGTTTTCATGAAGAAAATAAAGTTTTGATACTCTTAAATTTTTGGAAGAAAATTTAAATGAAAAGGCCAAACTGTGTTTTAAAAGTATGGTATAAGGATTAATGCCTAGGGAAGACGGAAAAGTTTTGAGGCTATGAAGTAAATAGCGAGAATTATCTTGGAATAATGGTAAGTTCCCATAGAATGCGTAAGCATAGAAATACCTAGGGTGTTGCTTGAAATAATTGTTGGTACATAGCTAGGATTAGTGGTGACTACTAAATAGTAAAAAGGGAAAGTAAGTATGTAGATCATGTTGCTAATTTTCATGTTAGGGGTACAACCCGTGATTGCATTTCTGTTGGGATCGTTCTGTTATTTTGTTCATGTTGGGTAGTTAGAGTAACACCTAAACCTGTCGTGGATCCTATGGCTTGGACTTTTCTGTCTGAGGGGCACATAGTCCCGAGATTCTTGGCCTTAGTAGTAGCTGTGTAGAGCGTCTGTTTTCCTGTTTTAGTTGAAAGGCTAGAAGGCTTATTTGAAAATTAAACTTAGATCAGATGATTAAATATGCCAAGAATAGAGAAATGGTATAACTAAAAAGGGAACAACAAATTCAGTAAAGCAACAAACATGATAAATTATGAGAAGAGATGAATAAAGATAAAAATTTCCAAGATAACATGAAAAAGAAAATCAGTAACAAAAGAAAATTTTCTTATGTGGGCTGTGCTCGGATAGGAAAATACGGAATCTTTATAAATAGTTACATAAAATCCAAGTACGGTTGGAAAAAGGTACATAAAAGAAAAACGGAAGATCTGAAATTTTCCATTTTCCGCCTTTTTGTAACATCATAAGAAATCGAATATAAAAATTAGATTTTTCTGAAATTCAAAAAATAAAGTTAGTTGGTAGGATTTTGAATGCAAAAATTGGATGAACTACGCTCTTACTCAGTAAGAGTGTGGGAAAATTTGAATAAAAAAGCAATTTTGTTTTTCAAAATATTGCATTCATGTATAACTGCTAGTATATTTAGGATGTGAGCATCAAGTTTTTATAAAATTGTTGAAAATTTTGCATACACATAGGAGGTACCACTTAGGCATACACGTATTATTATGTTATATTTCACTTTGCACAAGTGGAAAATATTTGCAAAAAATGGAGGCACACATGATGGATGTATATAGTGTGAGGGATTACTGAATTTTTACCCTTATCAAATTTCGGGGACAAAATTTCCTAAGGGTGGGAGAATGTAACACCCTGCATTTTTAACTCAAGATAATAAAATAAGAATAACTCAATTAAATATTCAAAATTAAGTAAAACAGATTGTACCGTTCCGTTCGTCTCAGAATTATAGTTCAAATAGACTCTGAGTTTGCGTAAAACAGATAATGTATGAAAAAGTTATGGACGGTAGAAGTTTGGCGAAGAAAACAGGAAGCGGCCCAGAACAACTGGCGCACTTACCAAGTGCACCAAGGGATTTTTGCACTGGCGCACTTATGAAGTGCGCCCTTGTTAATTTTCAGCCTTCGGACCTACAGGGGTCGACCCCTTCAGAGGGGTGTTGACTTATAGGTCAACACCATAAGGGGGTGTTGACCTCGGTGTCGACCCCCCGAGAAACGGGGTAGATTCCTGCTGCGAACGTGGACTGTTTCTTTGCCAAATTCAATTCTGAGCACCTATAAATAAGCCTGTAGAGCCTACCTTAAATCTCATATTTCTGAGACAACGAAGAAGCTTTTTCATTCTTCTTCCTCCTCAAATCTCTTCAGAAAATTAAGATTATTAGTTTAGAAAAAAATTCTAAATCCAGATCTGAAGGAAAGGAACGTATGTTTGTAAATGGGTATTCAGATCTCTTATCGAAGTAAGGTAATTACCTAGATCTGGTCTATTTCAATTTTCTTCTCTTTCTTCCCTTTTTCTTTTAGTAAAAAAGTATGAATCCATGGTTGTTAGGTTCTGAATCCAAATAGGGGAAAACCATGGAATGCTAGATCTGGACCAGATCCAGGATTTGGGAAGCAATAGAGGTAAGTGGATTTAAGTTATATCATTTTTGATAATGATATATTATCGTTTAAACATTTCCCGTTATTATACGATGTGAATTTGATAGAATAATTCAAAGCATTTAAATGTTATATATGACAAGTTAAAATGTTTAAGCATATGTTAAAAAGATTAATGTGACATGTTGGAATATTAATATATTAATATATTAATATGTTGGAATGTTCATATATTGAAATATAGCCTTGTTAGAATATGGGTAGCAACTATTGTCGTTCGTATTACATGTTAACTTGTCACATTTATATACATGAACCCTTACTTGTATGAGTTGGAATAGTTATATGATTAAATGGTTTCATGTTAGCATAGAATGGAATACATGAATATGGATTTGGGGCATAAATCAAATTACGATTAAAGATTTTAATTTGCGCATATAGTACATAATAAATATGACTTTGGAAAGGGGCATGAAAACCCTATAATGAAATAGGAATAATTGTTAAAGAACGAACATGCCTTGATTCATAGTAATTTGAAACTGTAACGTGCTTAGACATGAGGTCATATTACTGTAACGTCCCGCCTTTTTAACGCTTCAAACTGGTAATTTAACCAACTTAAAATGTTCAAATCGATGGATCGTTATTTATCTTACAGTGTTTAAAAACAGAATCAACACAGAAATACAGAATAAATAAATAACACAGTATTGAACCGTGAAATAAACTTTTATATATAATCGGAATTTGGTACAAGATTTTCTATATAGTGGAATTTAAAACCATTTAAATAAAAAATATAACTATTTAAAATCCTCAAATTTCGCAGTCTTTGGAATCCCCAGCTTTTCCAATCTTCGAATCTAAGTTGTGATCTTCAAATCTATACTGCTCGAATCTAACCCGAGCGTTTCATGCAAAAACACCAAACACTCGAGTTAGGATTAAATCATAGTTCAAGTAAAATGCTTCAATAGAAACTGAATATAGTAGTTAATCCTAACATCGATGTCATACATATAAAATAAACAATTGGTATCTTTTCATATTAGTTCTATCTATTTTCAGGGACGAACAATCTGGGGCGTTTGCGAGTGTACACACGTATATAATATACACGTGTACTGTAACACCCCATGTCCATTAATGTCACTCACAAAGGGAATGTATTAACTTCTATGGAGTGTTTTAAGTATGTATAGAACATAAACTTAATAACAAGACATATATAAAACAGTACTTGAAAATTTAAAACTTCATTTCATTGCAGCGGTAAATACATAAGTTTGATTACATCATCAAAAACCAAAGACTAGAGTCAAGTACATAATATCCATCTTGACTAAATCAGAGTACATAAAATGAAAGACATAACCCTAACATAAAATAGCCATAAATGAGATAGGCTGGACTTTTACTTCAGCGATCCAAGCAACTTCTAAAAGCAAGAGATAAAGTTGTCCAAGTCAAGCTCCACTAGTGCTAGTCCCACCCTGAGCACCTGGGGGGGAGAGAGGAAGAAAAGAGGTGGAAACAAGGGGGTCAGACATAAAGTCTGGCGTGTGCGATAACTTTAACAATATAATTATCAAAATAACTAGGCTAAGGCATAAGCTGGGAAATAAGGAAATGACTGTGAACAATTGGGTATGGCATAACAAACTAAGGAAATAAGATGAACAAAGATAACGTTAAACGCGCACCTAATCACTATAAGATAATTACTACACTGCACCACACCAAACACCCTAAAAGCTGATCTCGCCTACAGAACTTTAATAATGATAACGGTAGTTTTGTGTACCCCTAGTTGCCTTCACAGATGCCGCCTGCCCGTATCTCCACTAGGTGTACCCACTACCCCCCTTTTCGATCGGCTCCCTAACTCGTAGATACCCGTGCTGGCCCCGCAGTAGGGTGTATCACTCCCCAAAGTGGCAACCCGATACCACCTATGATGCACGGCTTATATCTACACGATGTAACAACGTCTTACCTACCAGCCCGGGCCCACACACGCACATAAACCCGTTGGACTTGTGTTGCCACCGCTAACCCGTTTTGGCCTCTTACAGTCAAGCCCAGTATGCGTGTCCCGTCCTCGACTTAGGTCGAGCCCACAAAGATACTTATGGGTTACTGGTTGAAACGAGCCCCCATTACTTGACACAAGCTATCCGCCTAAGCTTGGTCCCCTCTAGTACATCCCTCTTAACCCTCTTCTTATTCATGTCCACTTACATGTTTCAATTTTGGTTAAGTGTTTCTAATCGTATTTCACAAGCCACCTAAGGTACCCACTTAGCCCCCATGTCCCACCACATGTTTATCTGGTTAAGTGTTTCTTAATTCATTAACACCGTAACCTTGTAAAGACCTCCCACATTAGACTGGCATTTGTGGAAGATGGATTTGTCGGGCGGGTCCGGGCAGTCTTACACCACAAATGAGCCTAACCTCGTGTCTCTACAACTGTTACGCATTTAATTCATGCCCTTGACCTCTCACATTAGACTGGCATTTGTGGCTGCTGGATTTGCCGGGCGGGTCCGGGCAGTCTTACACCACAAAAGAGTCTAACCTCGTGTCTTAGGCGATTAATTACACATAATTAATTATCCCCAATTTGAATTAATTTCCCTATTCAAATTGTCAATCAATTACAAATTTAGCTATGTCCATAATTAACACCTTAATTATGTCCATCTATTTATGATATATAAAATTATACCAATTAACATCACATTTAAGGCATTTATGCCAATTCTCAATATTAAATCTTTTAAAATTATCCCATTGCCCCATGTTGTACGTTCGCTTAACATGACATATATGTATATTAGACTAACAAATAGTCTAACACACATAAAAAGGAAGAAACATCACAAATTCGCATGAGACACAGAACAGATCTAACTTGCAAATAAGAAACATATCATAACTTGGATAAACTTTGTATTGTCATGAATCTAAACATAAACTTAAAAGGTGTAAACTTGCATAGGCAATAGTCACAAACTTGTATAAACTATGTATGTCATAGATCTAATCATAAGGTGTAAACTTGCATAGGCAATAGTCATAAACTTGCATAAACTATGTATGTCATAGATCTAATCATAAGGTGTAAACTTGCATAGGAATCTCTTACATTACATGATTCATACTCCAAATATATATATATACTTGCATATGTGATTTATTCAACGTAAACTATGATGTAAACTTGCAAGATTGGCCTAATTTGCATAATCCATAACTAACATATATGTAGCAACAAACTCGCATGGACTAAATTATGTACACGGTGTGATTTGCATAGATTATTATGCATAAAGGTGAACTTGCATAGTTTATAGATGTATAAATTACAATCTAGCATAAACTATGTATTATAATAGATCTAAACATAGATCTAATCATAGATCTAAATATCACATACTTGCATATGTGTACTAACATAAGATTCACATATATGATTCACTTGAAATTTTACATATGATTCACAAATGAACTTGCATATGACTAATATCCCACTTGCATAAAATTCCAATGCCCTAACATAATCAAATTACACATATAGGATTAGGCATAAGGAATAGATTCGCTAAATTAACTAACTTGTTTATATTTTTACAACATAGGTGATAATAGCTAACTATGCCACATGAATCAACAGATAAAATCTCATAATCCAAATATAAACCCATCAATATTAATTTAAGAATTATCTTGTTAATGAAATCATACTCACATAAGTCTTAGCATATACTTTATATCCAAACTTACATATAAAATAGATGTCATAAATCAAATTAAACTTACAAAGTTGCATATGATTCTCATTAAACTTGCATATGATTTATGTATAAATTAACATATCCAAACTTGCATATCAAGTTAAACATACATATGAATCAAGGTTAAACTTACATATGATTTAACATATGAATTAATTCCACAAACATAACCAAACTAGCATATGAAGCATCACTATGCATTGACTGTACATAAGCCAACAATTAACACAGATTTACAACATAGATAATAACATCATAGATTTACAACATAGATAATAACATAACGGTCAATGATTCACAACATAACCATATAACCCAAATCATAACTCAACCTAATTAAATTGTTAATTATCTTATTAAAGAAATCGAACTCACAACTCAAAGAAGGTCTTGAGTTCTGAAATCTGAGTTCTGAAATTGATTTGTGTTCCCTTGATGTAGACAATTTTGTTGTTAAGATTTAGGCTTGAGTTGAATTGATTCGCTGTTTTGCTTCTAGTTTGACGGCGGCTACTCTAAGTTGTGGACTGACAACATGACGGCCATGGATTTTAATTTTGATTAGGTTTAGAGCTTAAGTCTATACGTGCTTTTATAGAGTAATTAGATTAATATTGGCCATTGGATCTCATATGAGCCATCACCACCATCAAGACTAGATTGAGTTATCCTATTGACTCAGCAACAGGTCAGGGAAGACTCAGCAAATGTATTAATAAACTTCTATTTGTACTAAATGTTCATCTTTTACTGATTTACATATTTATGGTTTATATGTAAATCATTCACAATTAAATTATAACATTAATTATGTTCCTAATTAACAGTATACCAATTATACCAATTACCCAAATTCACCAAAACTAGATTTATGTGCTAAATTTCATACTTTGTCGTTCATGCCAATTCTAAGTTTAATATGTCAAATTACATATTCCATAATTCATGTCAAATTACTCCAAATTATAACTCAACAATCATGCCATGATACATGTTCCCAAATTATGCCTACTTAACATATATATATATATATATATATATATATATATATACACATATATATTTCTAATATCAATGACAAATTAACACTCATCTACAAATTAATTTCAATCTATTCATGTTTACATTAACTGCCCATATATATATATATATATATATATATATATATATATATATATACACACACACGCACCTATTCATAAATTCTAATATTGACAAATAATCCAAATTGATTGCTTACGTAAAAAAAAGGAAATCGAGTATATAATTTAATTTCCCTTTTTTTTTCTACTTTCCTTGCAACATGCAAAATCAATGCATAATGAAGTTACCTACATACATACATATCTATCTATGCATAAATATTTCCCTCCAAATAAATTGAATGTATTTATCTTCTCAATTATATATATATATATTCAATATATATATATATATTTATTTATTTAATTTTCTTTTTATCTATCTTCCCAATTAACCATTTTCACACTAAACTACTTTTTGAACCGCGTTCACACTAAGCCTCTTTTTAGTCATTTCCCTAAAACAAAAATATGGCATTGGCGGGGGTTGAACTCTGTACATCTTGTATGCAAATCACATGTTCCAACCAAATGAACTATTATGTATTTTTCTTACAATCCTTAAAACAATGCTAAACATTATTCTTTTCTCATTCCTCTTTTTTCCATGTTTTGCTGCAATATTTAATTTAAGGATATCTTTTTCATACGGAGTCCAATTTACGCAAACTCGGACTCTATCACAAGCAGAATTCCGAGACGAATGCAACGGCGGAACCCGTTTCACCTAATTTTTTTTCTAAAAATTAATTATACCTTGATTTGTTATTTTTATGTTCATAGAAAATACGGGGTGTTACATGTACACCTCCCCAACATCCAAACAGAATATAAGCGATAGCATAAGCGGTCCTGGAAGCTTGCATAACTACAGGCCAATCAAGGAAAATGTATATATTTATATACATAACTAAATTAAGCACTAAAGAGACATGGTGATTCATTTATGAAGTTCAAAATTTCACCTTTAGGCCGTCGAGTCTATGACCAAATATATGTGTTTATTCATTTTAAAGTTCAAGAACATGAAGAGGAACTGATGTTGTCATATTCCCGGTTATCTAAAAGTGAGTTAAACACCAAATATATCAACACAACATGTTCCAACTTCCCATGCAACTGTAAGGCGGCACAGATGGGTAACAAAAGGGTATGTCAACAAAACACAAAGCCAGTTACAGGTTTAGAAAAAGGTACGTGAGCATGTCAACTACCACATTTACTTATATTTACTCATCATGGCATGAAAATAATACAAGCAGCATGAGTCCAAACTTAAAGAAAGTTGGTACTGACTTGCCATCACGCTATGAATCATAAATATACTGCTTAAAATACTGAAAGTGTATACACACTTATATGAGTATGTTTTACTTCACTGTTACAATAGGATGAGTTGTTTCCACGTGTCCCATTTCACAAGGCCAACTCAAAATACTAAATACAAAATTTCAAATAAACTAAATTACCAAACGTGCATTGTGTACGTATATAACTAACCTAATGCATGCATACATATTTCATAGCAATGTTGTGAACCAAAGAATAATTTAGCTACATGTCATAAGTTCAAGCCCAAAATGGTGCGCTACTAATACCACCGGAATAACAGGTGTTAAAAAGGATTTAAACAAGATAACTGATAGAAATTCATGACCAGGCGCGACAAGGTAGTATAATATGTAGAAAATTTCAAGTGTAATAGCTGACAGTGCAGTGCTTTCAAGCCCAGCTATGTTTAGGGGTACATAAAAATTTATTTTAAGTTTGCAAACAAGAAAGGAGTGCATGAACATATGCCTACTGCATGTTCAGGTCACAAGCAAATGGTCCACGCTGATAACAATATGTCACGGTTATGGTTCTACCCATCTTATTTTCATTTACAGTAAACAGGAAATGACTACCTTTATTTGTTACTTGCCAAGAAAATGATTCACATAAGGAAATGTACCATGGACTATGCATTATTATTATCATTATTTTAATTGTTTAATGACATGTACTGACATGTATTGAATTTGAATGTGAGAATGATTAGTTGAATTAATTTCAATAGATCTAGTGTACATGTGGTTATCTATGTAGCATACTGCATATTGTGCCAAAAGGATAAACGAGGCCATTTATAATATGCAACATACCACAATATTATACCAACAGGATAAATAAGCCGATTTACAATAGATATCTTGTAGGAAATATTGTTACAGGTAAATCTAAGTCATTTTACAAAATCCAAAATTTCAATGCTTGTTTGATTTACTTTGACGTTGTATTACTTTAAAAAGGGTGTTATGGTTAAGCATTTGTTAATGGCAAAATGCTAAAAGTAGACAAATTAACAAGCAGTAGATTACATAAAAATTAAATTGAGTTTCATAAGTAATGATCATTTTCCAGTAAAGCAATTTCAATACATGCCACGCACATTACTAATAAAATATTTTCCTTTCCAAAAAGGTTTATCATGGTTTTACATTCTCATTTAAAAGGCAAAATTATTTCATAAGAAAAATGTTCAACCAATTTATTTAAGTGTTTAGAAACTGCCAATGCCAAATGCTCAAGGGGTATACAATACTTATCCAAATTCTCTAACTACCCCTCTTTAATCAGTGCAAAATAATTTTCCCAAACTTCATCAAAAAGAGGTAGATTTATCTCTTTAATTATTAGGCAATACGTTTATGACTTCTGCCTTATGCTGATAATAAATTTATCTCTTTAATAATATTTTCCAAGCAACCGAGTATAACTTTGTGCATATTGTTACACTTACCATTTGTTAATTATTTTAGACAAAGCAGCAATTAGATTTTTTTATTAAACAGCTTTTCACTACTTAGTTTTTGGTCGAAACCCTATAAAGGACACAAAATATTCGGTCTAGCGAAGTGCCACTAAAACAAGAAACCAGAATGTTTTATAGATAACTGGAACGGCCAGCAAGCCAGATCAAGTCGGTTTACAATATGTAAGTGCAAAACTAAAAGACAATCGTCATCCAACCAGAAGCACAATTAACATAACCAACATGTTAGTGCAACATCAAACAAAATTAATCCAAAACTAACTATCTTAATCCAGTTTCTACAGAAATTAAAATACTTGAAAACATGAATTAATCGTGAGTGAGATGCTCACCTGTAGTGGTGATGAAGAAGGCACAGCGTTGGATTTTGGAACAGCGGCTTTGATTCGAGACCCTACGTTCTTTGAAGCCAAGACTTGGAGATGCAAGCATCGACGAGATAATGACGCTTAGTTGAGTTAAGGCTGCAGTTCTAATCTAAGGCTTCGAATTTGGGGATGATTCCAATTAGGGTTTTGGGGAAAATGATTCGATTATTATGAAAACAAGGATGGTGATCAGATGATGATTCTGGGTGGAGCGGAGAGGATTGACGAGGGCGATGGGCGGGTAAAATTAAAGAGGAAGACCTATTTTGAGGCGTCTTCCATTAAAAGGAAAAAGAAAGAAATAATGATTTTTTGCTCAATGAATTGGGGCAGCTAATTTTTATAAAGGGAAAGGTGTGAAGATAAGAACAACGTAATTTCATAGGATTTAGGGAATCTGTGCGATTCAGAAGGTAGGTCAGCTTAAAATAATATCGAGGGAAGTAATAATTGGGGATGCAACATATAGGGAGATGTTCATTTGTTTGTACCCCATAAAATTTAATACTACCGCAAATTATCGCTACGCATATTTTTTTTATTTTTTATTAACCATAAACAAACTCCAATCGCGACGATATTTGACGTTTGCTACGTCTCGATGTTCTAAACTTAATAAAATTTATTTAATTGTAATCCGACTCCGTTTTTGTGCAACGATATTTTATTTTTAAATTATTAGTCGGTTCACCGATTTTATTCAGTTTGTCTACCAATTAACTCCGTTCAATTCCCACTTTGAAATGTTAAATTTTCAATTTCTTTATATACATAAATTCAAGTCAATTTACATATATTTTCAACAAGTAACAATTCTAATTTATTAAACGTTAAAACATTTATTCTATAAACTCAACCGTTTATATTTTCAAATCGGGTTTCAAATCCAATTAAGTTCAAATCCTCAACAATAAATATTTGATTTCTCTCCAACCTTTCTGGATTAAATATCGGATTCAATTCATACCCAAAACCATATATTTGATTTTTAACTCAGGTGTTGATATAAAATTGATTATAAATAATTAAATCTTAATTTAATTTCTCATTCCAGTTGTCGAAATTTCTGGGACATTACAATCTCCCCCCCCCCCCCCCCCCGTTAAAGCTTTTCGTCCTCGAAAAGGGGAGATCGATAGAGTTATACCAATGTATACTTCAAATTTTCATATTTGTGAGAAAATTTCCTACAATAAATTTAAATATCGATATTTAAGTCATCTATCCTCTTTGTTTATCCATCGTAACCAATTCACTCGAAAAAAATCAAAATTTTCTTATAGTTGAAGATCAATTTTGATCAGACACGATTTTCTCCATATTCTATTTATCTCAGATCAATTTTTATCTCAAATTATTTTGAGATATCTCCCAATTCTTATTCAATCTAATCTTCTAATAGATTCAAAATCATATAATTTTCTTTTTCAAAACCTTTCTCGTTTTAAATTTCAAATCCCGCATAAGTCGGATGTACATGTTTCAAATTATCTCAAATCTCTTTATAAACCTCATCTTCCAATGTTTACGCATTCAATGTGGCATTTTCTATCCAAGTTCAACCAAAACTCCTTACATTCAATCCATTCAATTTTTTTCCAAACACCCATTGAAGAGTGTACATAACATTCCCTCTTCAAGTTACCAATTATCGCCTTGAAATTTTCAAAATCCGAAATCATTTATACCCTTTTTTATACAGAACACGAAATATGTAGAGAAATATTTGTATTATTACTTTAAAAATATTCTGAAATCCTTTACTTATTAAATCAAGTACATTTTAATTTCAAATTATTGATTTGAAAATACTTCATCACTCGAAGTTTGACAAGTCTATTGTCGTGCTCTCAGATGTTAGGCATACGCTAGCCAGGCGCATGACTAAAATCTCCAAGTACTGAATATCCTTGCTTCAACTTCCAGTGAAAATATTTCAAATAAAAATCTTTTAAAAACAGATACGGAAAGTACCAATGTGATGTTGATATGCCGCTTGTTCCTGAATCGCAGATACACAATGGTTTCATCTGTATCCCCCAGAAAACATCTATATCCATAGGAAATCACTTCCCTACGAATTTCATCATGGACAGATCCACGGAAGATATTTTAGAATCAAAAGAAAAAGTGAGGTCATTGAGCGTTGACTGCTCTTTCTCAGGGTCACAAAGTAAATCATCAAAATAGATCAAGACACGAGGATCAATCAAGTCATAAGGACAATTCGCGCCTTAAAGATGATTCAAGTCACGAAGACATAGTGCTGCATCAACCAGGTGGTTCACCGTTGCTAACATATCTTACACACTGCATGGCTCCATTCTACCTTTAGTAACTCTAGTGGTTACATCTCTTCACATGTAGATATGCCATATGGACCGCAGGTACATAATGGTTACACCTGGGTCCCCCATGAAACATCCATACCCTTAAGCTTTCAAAGCTCTGCGGATTACGCCATTATCACGACTGTAGATCGCAGCGGACACAATGGTTACACTTGGTTCCCCCAAGAAACATCTGTCAATCGTAGGCCATCTACAGCCCTGCGAATTACGCAACACGGTCGAGTTCTTCCAGGAACTGACACAACTCATGAGTTTTACGTCCGGATAACCTACTACCACCAGCAGCACATCGCACTATGCTCGAATTTTCAAAAGAGGAAGGTACTTTCCTTAATTTGAAAACATATAGTACTTCATTTCATATTCCTCAAAATCTTACTTATGTTTATTTATATAAGATTTTCTTCCCAAATTATATTTCTAAACATCTCATATAAACTCTATAAAACTTTATTTCAAATTGATTACCAAATCACTAGTTTTCCAATTCACTGAATTCTTATTTACTTTTCCATATAAGTTTCGGAAATTACAACATCCAATATCTCAAATTCGAATACCCTCAAATTTCTATTCAAATTCCCAAAATTTCAGTTTTGATCTCTCAGATATTTGATCTTCCAAAATTTCAATTTAGATATCTGATATCCTTTTCAAACCAATTTTTCTTCCTATTTTCCAATTATCGAGTTCCTCGCTTAATTCAAACTTTAAGCTCTCGAGATTTCAAAATTTTCCATTCTCATAACTAAATTCTCATTCACGCATTATTACTCCTCCATATTCATATCCTTCCGACTGTAAATTAGTAAGCGAACAACTTCCTTAATATCAACCCCAAAGCCGAAACCAACATCAGATTGACACTCACGAAATTATTAAACTTAAATAATCTCCAATCAGTTTCTAAATTTCCTAACTGCATTCTTAATTTCCTTAATTACCTTTTTATTTACTTTATATAAATTTACATTTAATTATAAACTCATCTCATTAATATTAAATTATTTACCAATTTGGTTTATCAATAAATACTGTTCTTCCCTATTCAGAATTCTCCAATACTTCATATAATGCGGTTAGAACACTAATCAAAATTTTTCCATACCCATTTTAGATAAATAATTATACATAGTCTCAGCTTATTCAAAACCCATACATAGAAAATTACAAAGGACAGTACAAAGTTAACTTAATTAGGATCCACAATCATCGATGATTGTCTGCATTTCAATCCATAATCGACTGCTTCATTTATTCATCACTCTGGAGTCTCCACAAAAGGATTAGTGCATTCCTCATCCACATGACCCCACTCCTTGCAGTTTTTACAATAATACGAGATGGAGCCATCTTCGTCTACGTACTTCACTGTTTTCTCTCTAGCGTGGCGCAACACTGCCTGTCTTCCTTGTTGTCTCTTGAAACAGTTCCGAGCTATATATCCAACTTGTTTACAATGATAACAAACGATTGTTTCATCGAGCTTCTCAGAGATGGCAGGCTTTTTCTTTTTCATCTTAATACAATGACTGGGAAAATGTCCCCTCTCTCGACATTCAAAACAAAAAATCTCGGATTGGTAAATCTTTCCTTCATTCTTATTTCCCTTGTCTCTCTCTCCGCACGTAGCTGCGTAATGTTCCTTTTTCTGACATCTGTAACAGACAACATTGTCATATGGGCCAGCTGTCTATTTTTCCTTAATCCTCTCCTAGTATTCCAATATTGATTCTCCCCTTCTTTTACCTTCTGCTGCCCTTCGTTCTTGACGTGCGGCCTTTTGTTCTTCAGTTCTTGCCATTCCAATTTATCAAAATCCTTTAGTCTCTCCCGATCTTTTGAACATTATTATATTTCTCTTCTATAATTCTAGAAAATTACTTATTACTATGGGAAAACATCTCTAAATATTCACAAGCACTTATTTTCTATAGAAAATACATTTTATTGTCGGGGAAACATTTTTAAATTCGTTATTTGAATTAAAACAGATATAAAATAAACACCGGTATTTTCACTTAACTACTAACACTCATTTACTTACTTTATTTAACCACTATTGCTATCGAACCTTAAACATTTCTTAGTCAACAACGACGTCAATCAAGTTGGGGTATATTTACCTCTCAGACCTTAACTGAACAAATTTATTAACTTCGAAACAAATAAAATTCACCACTTTAAACCTCAAAATATTTATTCTTGAAATTTCAGACTTTAAGTTAAGAATTCGTTTCCTTTACGAAAATTGCTTATTATAATGATTCACGTCTTCAAGATTTTTAACTTTAAAATATACTTTATTCTTTAATCTGAATATATAAACAATTAATTTATAACATATTAGATTTTGATTAGAAATGGAAAATAAATAATATTTTTCTGCATAACCTCCTTTTGAATAATCCCTTATTCGATAATATATTCCAAACTTCGGAAAATCGCATTTGATTTATATTCTGAAATTCAGAATAATCTTACAGTACTGGTCAACTCCATTTCCTTCATCCCAATTTTATTTGCAACATTTTTTCTTTCCAACGTTGCTTACATCTAAAAAGTAAATATATTTTTTTTCTTCCGAAATCTGAACTTGTCACATCAATTTAATTTTGATTCCGTCTAAATATCGGTTCAAATTTCTTAAAAATCCTCCTTCACATTCCGCTCCATTTACAACTTTCGTTCACAATTCATTTCATATTAATTAATTCACAAGTTCATAACCTACCATCGAATTCATATTCGATTATACACCATTGATTTGAAACGAATTATAATTTATCTAGTCAAGTTCTGGATAATTCAAATAAATTTACATAATTTGGCATTATCGAATTCCAATTATACTCTTTTAATTTTTTATTTCATTAATTTATACATTCCGAATGTCAAACTAAAATTCATCGTTTCATCTTTGAAACGATTTCATTTTTTTTCCTTTTTATTCAAATTCTCATCAGAATTCGTATTTTCAATAAATTTCAGTTTTTCTTATTTGTAAAATACACAATCACAAATTCGTCGATCCTATTAGACTTATTTTCCTTACATACATTCAATAATGGATTCAAAATTCAAACCTAAGGGAACTTGTCAAAGAATAGCTCCCACAAACTTGGATTCGAAGACTGGGGATTCCGAAAAGAATTTTAAATCTCAAAATAAATTTTTGTTTTCTGCTGCATTAGTTTCGAAATACTAGTCTTCAAAATATATAATATTTTCCTTTCAAAAATCTATTTTAAAATTATTTACACTTTCCAAAATTATATTCCGAAATCTTTCTATTTCCAAAATCTGCTTTTCTAGTGTCGATCCTACTCAATTTTAAACCCGATAAGCTACGCTTTGAATAAACCAAAGCTCTGATACCACTTGTAACATCCCGACTTTTTAATGCTTCAAACTGATAATTTAACCAACTTTATACGTTCAAATCGACGGATCGTTATTTAGCTTACAAAGTTTAAAAACAGAATCAATACAGAAATACAGCATAAATAAATAACACAGTATTGAACAGTGAAATAAACTTTTATATATAATTAGAATTTGGTACAAGATTTTCTATACAGTGAAATTTAAACCATTCGAATACAAAAACATTACTGCTTAAAATCCTCAGAGCGCATCGTCTTTGGAATCCCCAGCTTTGCCAATCTTCGAATCTAAGCTGTGATCTTTAAATCTGTACTGCTCAGGTCTGACTCGAGCATTTCATGCAAAAACACCAAACACTCAAGTCAGGATTAATCATAGTTCAAGTAAAATACTTCAATAGAAACTGAATATAATAGTTAATCCTAACATCGTTGTCATATATAAAATAAACAGTTGGTATCTTTTCATATTAGTTCTATCTATTTTCAGGGACGAACAATCTCGGGCATTTGCGAGTGTACACATGTATATAATATACACGTGTACACCTCCCCAACGTCAAAACCAAATATAAGCGATAGAATATCCGGTCCTGGAAGCTTGCATATACACGTGCGTGTATATACACACACGTATATTGCCTCAGCATCCAAATCAAATATATGAGATAATGGCACAGGTGTAACACCCCACCTCCTTTAAGGTCACTCACAAAGGGAATACCTTAACTTCGGTGGAGCATTTTAGGTAAAAGATGCAGACAAATTACAAGACATACAAATAAAACAGTGGAAAATAAAGTCATTTTATAAAAAATGTGGTTCAGTCCAGCTTTTACAATAATTGTCTCAATCATACTTAAAAATAATACATAGAACTTCTGTCTTGATTCAAAAACTTCCAAGTATAAAAGAAGCATAAAAATACAACAATGATATTCCCCAATAAAGCATGAACCAACCATAGCAGTGGAAGAGAGAGTCCAAAGCAATACATCGACTATCTTCGAGCTTTGAAAGAAAACTGAGCTAAGTGGTAATATTTCCTCCTTGTGAACCTGGGGGGGAGGGGGGAACGGAAGAAAAGAGGCGAAACAAACTAGGTCAGACATAAGTCTGGTAAGTCCAGTGACTTTCAGCCTATAAATAGGAAAAAGCATTATGACATGAATAAACTGAATATAAGACAATACCGTGATAACAAGGATAACAAGATAACATATGAATAGCATAGATATGATAAGGCAAGATAAAATGAATGCACTTCTACTCTTTATCTGCTTCGCCACTACCCTGTTATTCTGATTTCTATATCTCTACACCACCTAACTAGTGTCCCAACTAGTAATCTGCATAAAATGATCATATGATAATGTGATCCCAATCCCCGCAATTGTGGTAGCCTTCAGGTGTACATCTAGTATGAGGACCTTACCTCAATCAGCCTAATTGCCATAAAGATATTAGATGTACCCTTACTACCCTATCAATCGGCTCTCTACTTGTGTTAATGTTCCATGTGTCTGTGTCAATCGGCCCTCTCTTGCGTGTAGACACCCTGTGCCGGTCCCACCATAAGGTGTATCCGTCCCTATGATAGCAACCCAACGCGATTCAAGATGCACAGTGTATAACTACTGGTACCTAGTGCCTGCTTTTTCCCACTTCGGAGTACGTGCACGCCCGTAATCCGTTGGAACCTACACTGTCGTACCCCCTGCCACTATTTTGACAGCTTATAATCATCCCAGTAATCGTGCCCTACCCTGCCTAGTTACCGGGTACCTTGATACATCCATGTGGGTTACTGCTGAAGTGGTTCCCCGTTACTAGGGTTTCCTACTGGTTAAGTTTGTGGGCCTATATTCACTAATATTACCCACCTACCCGATATGTACTTAACCCTCCCACTGATTCAAACATGTTTACTTAATGGTTAAGTTTGTGGGTCTATATATACTAATATTACCCACCAACCCGATATGTACTTAACCCTCCCACTGATTCAAGCATGTTTATTTAATGATTAAGTGTTGTCCATTCATGTTAACTTAACCTACCCACTCATCATGTCATGTTGGTTAAGTGTTTCTTATTAACTTAGCCCTACTCATTCATCATGTCATATTGGTTAAGTGTTTCTTATTAACTTAACCCTACTCATTTGTCTAATTAACATGTTATAACGGTTAAGTGTTCGCTTACCATTCTTAGCATGTTTGTTTATTGGCATTAATTAATTTATTAATGCCCCAACCTCTCACATTATAACTGTTGTTTGTGGCTGCTGGATGTGCCGGGCAGTTCCGGGCAGACTTCTACCGCAAACTCATTCTAACCTCGGGTTTTGGGCTAAATGCGCTAACCTATCACATTAGATCTGTGTTATTGCAGTTACTGGATGTGCCAGGCAGTTCCGGGCGGTTTTACACCGCAGCTCAATCTAACCTCAGGTTAGGCATGTTTATCTTTTAGCATATTTACCATATATGTCCAAGTCTAGATTTTATATGCTAATTATCCCAAATTCACAAAACTAGTCATGTTCCAATTCTCAAGTTATACCTCAACAAAGCTAATTTCAAGTTATGCCCTACCAATTCATTTTCAACAGATTTCAGCATATTAGTCAGTTTAACAAATTAAACCTCACTTAAAGTTTCATTAATATATCTTGCCTAATCATAAATTAAGCCTATAAACTTACGTGCCCAAAATCATGGTCATAATTCATAATACAACACATGCCCTAAGGTTTAGTCATATTACACCGCACAAAATGTTCTCCAAAAACCACAAATCATGATTCACAGTATAAACTATGCAAAATTATAGCCTTTAATTGCAGTGTATGCCAATTACCCAAAATCCCAATTTAGGCGTGTTCACATTTAACAGTTACCCCTATCTTACTATAGGTTTTCATGCCTGAGCCATATATCACTATACACAATAATCTCCTTTTTCCAATCATAAACTATCATATATAATATGCCCTAATTTTGGGTCTTAAACCACATCATGTACTATGACTTATGTGTTTACAGTTCAATTTACACCTCAAACCCCAAGTCACATGTCCAATATATTTTATGCCTCAAATCTCAAGTCATATGTTCGATACACTTTATGTTTTAAATTCAACATATGTTATGTCCTCAAATCTGTTACAAATCAGTTATGCCCAATTATACATAATTTAATACTTTTCACAATTCTAGCGCTGGCCATGTCCAAATCATATATTATGTCCAATTTTCTCCCAACATACGTTCATGTCTTATGAGATTTGGCTCAGGCTTGTAGTAGCCTGGCTAACAAAAAGGGAAGAAGGAAAGAAGAGACAAAGAATGGACATAATAATATCAATGAGATAGATCCAATGGATATAGAAAGACAGATAGAAATAGGCATAATCTCAGATTCAGATTTATTACAATGTCAGAATCACCATTAACTTTTATTTCTGAAAGTAACATGAACTTACAAATTACAGAGCGGTCTTGAATTCTGGGATCTGATTTCTAAAACTGAAAAGCTATCCCTTGACGTAGACTATCGATTCTCTAATTTAGATTTGATTCGTAGCTTCTAACTTGCTTTCTAGTTTGCTTCCTAGTTGGAGAAGAATGGTGGCTATGCTAGGTTGACCATGGACAGCATGGTGGCTCCTTAGAATGAAATTGTGTGATTTAGGGTTGAGGGTTGGGGTTGCTTTTATAGAAGTTTAGGTTTATGCGAGTCGTTAGATTAACTTAGGAGCAATCAGAACCGTCCAAATTAACCTAGGAGCAATCAGAACCGTCCAGACTAGATAGAGCTATCCAGAAATCGCCACCTATGCTCTAGCGACTCAACAAGTCAGAAATCGTCACTGTTTGGATTTGGGAGAGGGGGTCGACCCCTATAGGGGGGTCGGCACCCCAGTCGACACCCCTCTTGGGGGGTCGACACCTATGTCGACCCCCCCGGGGGGGAGTCGACCCCTATGGGCGTGAATTTTCCCGCCCAGCTGATTCACGTGATTTTCAAAATTCGAACTGTTTTTGTTTTATTTAATTATATAATTTTCAGTTTAAACATGAAATCTTCTGAACTCCATAACTTCTTCATACGGAGTCCGATTCACGCAAACTCGGACTCTATCTCAAGAAGAATTCCGAGACGAACGTAATGACGTAACCCGTTTTCCTTAATTCTCAATTTTTAAATTAAGTATTCTTTAATTCGTTACTTTAATATTCACAGGAGATACGGGGTGTTACATTCTCCCCTCCTTTAAAGTAATTCGTCCCCGAAATCTCCAAGTCAAGGAGAATGTATCCTAACATCCAACATCCATCTACTCAACCATTCAATCACAGGAGTCCATTGTCCTTAAAAAGATTTCTAATGCTTTTCATGAATATATGCATAGTGTGTGTATATGCCCTATGCATAGTGTGTGTATATGTCCTTATCTAATGCAAAATCACGCGGTCTACTGATTTAGTTGACCTCCTTAATGCGAATTATGTCAGTGTCATGTGTCCATCATGTATGCAATTATTCCTAATCGTACTTTATAACTTCTACATGAGTGCTCAATCATTTATACAAATGCAACATCCATATGATAACACATCAAGTTTCAATTCATATATATAAAAATTCACTCATGCATATGCAATATGAAAGTGACTGAGCCGATCTAGTGCCTAATGTGTGTATGTGCATCCACGAGAAACCACTAGCAAATACTTACATCTACTTGTATCCACCAAACATAACATGTTTCAAACACATGTTTACATCCATTTGCTTTTACCTAAGGATCGAGGATAGAATCGAGAGGATATACTTAATAGATAAAGACTAGCAAATAAACTTTACAGAAAAAGAGAGATCAAGGATATACCCTAAAAAAAGGTATGATGTGCGTATCTAGTCTTCAGTCTTCTTAGTCGCATCTTCTTGAGCTTTACTTATATTGCTCTAACTGTCTTAACTTTACGATTTGCATAGCTTCTTAATTTCTATTTCCAGAATATGCGTTGGAATTCATTTCACTGTCGCCTCTCGTTCCACCTTTTCTTCTTATAGTATACTTGGCACTACAACCTCTGACATGTCATGCTAACATTCCCAGAACTATCTTTTGAAAATAAACAGAAGCTAACCATGTTACCAAGTGTACATACTAAGATGATTATATTATTCTCCGTCAATCTTGTGAGTGGGGCTAATACCTTCGCAAAGTCCTTAATTAACTTCCAATATTAGCCCGCTAGTCCAAGAAAGCTTCTTACTTCTGTTGCCTTCCTTGGGCCCTACCAGTCTTGCACCGCGACTACTTTTGTGGGATCTATTGCTATCCCTTCATTGGGCACCAAATGTCCTAGAAATCTTACTTCCTCCCTCCAAAAATGACATTTTTTTGGAGAACTTCGCCTTAAGTTGATGCGCTTGGAGGGTATCCGAGACATCCCTTAGATACAAAGCATGTTCTTCCTCATTCCAAAATATCATCTATGCACCAGCAAAGTGAACCATCCGCCTTTGTAACGAAAACGACTGGAGCACCCCATTAAGAAATACTTCGCCTTATGAATCTTTTTTCAAGTAACTCTTTTACTTGTTTACTGAGCCATTCCTTTTCCTTGGATTCATGTGTTGTACAGGTAATGCAACTGGTTTTGCATTGCCAACTAGATATATGCGAAAGTCTATCTCGCGTTTTAGGGAACAAACCCCTAACCTAATCAAAAACATCTGCGTACTCATGGACTACTCCAACAGATCGCAAATCATCGATAGATGCATCAAGTGATTCTAGGTAGCCAAGACAAACTGATCCCTTAGGATCGCACGAAATCTCGAGGGTATTCCCGAGGCAAGTCGAAATCCTAACTACCCTCCTTTCACAATTACTAGCTAACCAATCCATGCCTAGAATCAATCCATAGCCCATGAAACCCGAAAACATAAGCATTACACTTAAACTCAATATTTAATATAGCTATTCTCAAATACTTACAAATCAAAGATAAATGAGCCGAACCACCAATTGGATTTGAGAAAATAATGGGATCTTTTACTATGCAAGTACTAAGGTGCAGAGACTCAACTACGGAAACGAATGTGAAGCACTAAATCAAAAGATTACTAACAGGATGATCAAAAAGAAAAACTAAACTTTTCTATCTCTCTCTCAGGTATGCTGGCAGTGAAAGCATGCACTTTCCCTCATGAAAATCCTGTCCTTTGTTCTTGCCCTTGTCCTTAATTATATAACCCGTCATAAAGACACTTCCTCTTGTCTTACGTTTTCCTATTCTTTCTTCCCTTCTTGTCCTGTGATTCTTCCACTTACACCTCTTTCTTTTTACCTCCTTTGTGAACCAAGTCTATATCCATGAGTTTCTCATCCTTGGGTTGTGCTCCTTAGCCAAACTCCCTCATTCTCATCTTTGCCATCCTTGTGTAACTTGTTGACAAGTCTCTTGAAAGCTATCCTCATCGCACGGAAAACCCTACAAAGCTTGGAAGAGAATTAGCCGCAGGTGAAACTACTGTGACTATGGATGGAGGTTGGGCACTTCTTCGCCCTTTGACAGGTGTCGTAGTCTCGTCAAGCCTACGGAACCATGCCGTAATGAGGTTACCTCCAAGAAAGCCAGGTGCCCCAGAGACTCAGGAAAGAAGGAAACAAGGATTCAAACAGAGGATCAAAAGATAGTGCATATGGCTTTGGGGAATATACCTTTAAAACAAAACTTTTCTTTAGAAAATGCTTCTTTTAAACCGTTTTGAAAATAATTTTTCAAATCTTTTATCTGATCTAGTAACCTTCAGCTCTGATACCAAGTGTAACACCCCACCTCTGTTAAGGTCACTCACAAAGGAAATGCCTTAACTTCGGTGGAGCGTTTTAGGTAAAAGATGTAGATAAATTACAAGATAGACAAATAAAGCAGTAGAAAATAAAGTCATTTTATAAAAAATGTGGTTCAGTCAAGCTTTTACAACAATTGTCTCAATCATACTTAAAAATAATACATAGAAATTCTGTCTTGATTCAAAAACTTCCAAGTATAAAAGAAGCATAAAAATACAACAATGATATTCCCCAATAAAGCATGAACCAGCCATAGCAGTGGAAGAGAGAGTCCAAAGCAATACATCGACTATCTTCGAGCTTAGAAAGAAAACTAAGCTAAGTGGTAACATTTCCTCCCTGTGAACTTGGGGGGGGATGGAAGAAAAGAGCCGAAACAAACTAGGTCAGACATAAGTCTGGTAAGTCCAGTGACTTTCAGCATATAAATAGGCAAAAGCATTATGACATGAATAAACTGAATATAAGACAATACCGTGATAACAAGGATAATAAGATGACATACGATTAGCATTGATATGATAAGGAAAGATAAGATGAATGCACTTCTACTCTTTCTCTGCTTCGCTACTACCCTGTTATTCTGATTTCTATATCTCTGCACCACCTAACTAGTGTCCCAACTAGTAATCTGTATAAAATGATCATATGATAATGTGATCCCAATCCCCGCAATTGTGGTATCCTTCAGGTGTACATCTAGTATGAGGACCTTACCTCAATCAGCCTAATTGCCATGAAGATGTTAGATGTACCCTTACTACCCTATCGATCGGCTCCCTACTTGTGTTAATGTTCCTGTGTCTGTGTCAATCGGCCCTCTCTTGCGTGTAGACACACTGTTCTGGTCCCACCATAAGGTGTATCTGTCCCTATGATAGCAATCTGACACGATTCAAGATGCACGGTGTATAACTAATAGTACACAGTGCCTGCTTTTTCCCACTCCGAAGTACGTGCATGCCCGTAATTCGTCAGAACCTACATTGACGTACCCCCTGCCGCTATTTTGACCGCTTATAATCTTCCCAATAATCGTGCCCCTCTGCCTAGTTTTAGTGTACCTTGATACATCCATGTGGGTTACTACTGAAATGGGTCCCCGTTACTAGGGTTTCCTACTGGTTAAGTTTGTGGGCCTATATTCACTAATATTACCCACCTCCCGATATGTACTTAACCCTCCCACTGATTCAAGCATGTTTACTTAATGGTTAAGTTTGTGGGCCTATATATACTAATATTACCCGCCAACCCGATATGTACTTAACCCTCCCACTGATTCAAGCATGTTAATCTAATGGTTAAGTGTTGTCCATTCATGTTAATTTAACCCACCCACTCATCATGTCATGTTGGTTAAGTGTTTCTTATTAACTTAACCCTACTCATTCATCATGTCATATTGGTTAAGTGTTTCTTATTAACTTAACCCTACTCATTTGTCTAATTAACATGTTATAACGGTTAAGTGTTCTAAATTTACTTAACTTTACCATTCTTAGCATGTCTGTTTGTTGGCATTAATTAATTTATTAATGCCCCAACCTCTCACATTAGAACTGTTGTTTGCGGTTGCTGGTTGTGCCGGGTTGTTCCGGGCAGACTTCTACAGCAAACTCATTCTAACCTCGGGTTTTGGGCTAAATGCGCTAACCTATCACATTAGATCTGTGTTGTTGCGGTTACTTGATGTGTCGGGCGGTTCCGGGCAGTTTTACACCGTAACTCAATCTAACCTCGGGTTAGGCGTGTTTATCTTTTAGCATATTTACCATACATGTCCAAGTCTAGATTTTATATGCTAATTATCCCAAATTCACAAAACTAGTCATGTTCCAATTCTCAAGTTATACCGCAACAAAGCTAATTTCAAGTTATGCCCCACCAATTCATTTTCAACAGATTTCATCATATTAGTCAGTTTAACAAATTAAACCTCACTTAAAGTTCCATTAACATATCTCGCCTAATCATAAATTAAGCCTATAAACTTACATGCCCAAAATCATGGTCATAATTCACAATACAGCACATGCCCTAAGGTTTAGTCATATTGCAGCGCACATAATATTCTCCAAAAACCCCAAATCATGATTCACAGTATAAACTATACCAAATTATAGCCTTTAATTACAGTGCATGCCAATTACCCAAAATCCCAATTTAGGCGTGTTCACATTTAACAATTATCCCTATCTTACTATAGGTTTTCATGCCTAAGCCATATATTACTATACACAATAATCTCCTTCTTCCAAGTCATAAACTATCATATATAATATGCCCCAATTTTGGGTCTTAAACCACATCATGTACTATGCCTTATATGTTTACAGTTTAATTTACGCCTCAAACCCCAAGTCACATGTCCAATATATTTTATGCCTCAAATCTCAAGTCATATGTTCGATACACTTCATGTTTTAAATTCAACATGTGTTATGTCCTCAAATGCGTTATAAATCAGTTATGCCCAATTATACATAATTTAATACTTTTCACAATTTTAGCGCTGGCCATGTCCAAATTATATATTATGTCCAATTTTCTCCCAACGTACGTTCATCTCTTATGAGATTTGGCTCAGGCTCGCAGTAACCTGGCTATAAAAACAAAAAGGGAAGAAGGAAAGAAGTGACAAAGAATGGACATAATAATATCTATGAGATAGATCCAATGGATATAGAAAGACAGATAGAAATAGGCATAATCTCAAATTCAGATTTATTACAATGTCAGAATCACCATTAACTTTTATTTCTGAAAGTAACATGAGCTTACAAATTACAGAACAGTCTTGAATTCTGAAACTGAAAAGCTATCCCTTGACGTAGACTATCGATTCTCTAATTTAGATTTGATTCGTAGCTTCTAACTTACTTTCTAGTTTGCTTCCTAGTTGGAGAAGAATGGTGGCTATGCTAGGTTGACCATGGACAGCATGGTGGCTCCTTGGAACGAAATTGTGTGATTTAGGCTTGAAGGTTGGGGTTGCTTTTATAGAAGTTTAGGTTTATGTAAGCCGTTAGATCAACCCAGGAGAAATCAGAACCATCCAGACTAGATAGAGCTATCCAGAAATCGCCACCTATGCCCTAGTGACTCAACAAGTCAGAAATCGTCACTGTTTGGATCTGGGCGAGGGGGTCGACACCCCAGTCGACGCCCCTCTTGGGGGGTCGACACCTATGTCGACCCCCCTGGGGGGAGTCGACCCCCATGGGTGGGAATTTTCCAGCCTAGCTGATTAACGTGATTTTCAACATTTGAACTGTTTTGTTTTATTTAATTATTTAATTATATAATTTTCTGTTTAAACATGAAATCTTCTGAACTTCATAACTTCTTCATACGGAGTCCGATTCATGCAAACTCGGACTCTATCTCAAGCAAAATTCAGAGACGAACGCAATGGCTTTACCTGTTTTCCTTAATTCTCACTGTTTAAATTAAGTATTCTTTAATTCATTACTTTAGTATTCACAGGAAATACGGGTGTTACAACAGGGGTACGAAAATTTCCCATCACAGGTCAATCAAGACAACTGTATATATTTATATACATAACTAAATTAAGCACTAAAGAGACACGGTGATTCATTTATGAAGTTCAAAATTTCACCTTTAGGCCGTCGAGTCTACGACCAAATATATGGGTTTATTCATTTTACAGTTCAAGATCATGAAGAGGAACTGATGTTGTTACATTACTGGTTATTAAAAATGATTTAAACACCAAATATATCAATACAACATGGATTCCAACTTCCCATGCAACTATAAGGCGGGACAGATGGGTAACAAAAGGGTATGTCAACAAAACACAAAGGCAGATACAGGTTTAGAAAAAGGTACGTGAGCATGTCAACTACCACATTTACTTATATTTACTAATAATGGCATGAAAATAATACAAGCAGCATGAGTCCAAACTTAAAGAAAGTTGGTACTGGCTTGCCATTACAATACGAATCATAAATATACTACTTAAAATACTGAAAGTGTATACACACATATATGAGTATGTTTTACTTTACTGTTACAATAGGATGGGTTGTTTCCACATGTCCCATTACACGAGGTCAAACCAAAATACTAGATACAAAATTTCAAATAAACCAAATTACCAAACAGGCATTGTGTATGTATATAACTAACCTAATGCATGCATGCATATTTCACAGCAATGTTGTGAACCAAAGAATAATTTAGCTGCATGTCATAAGTTCAAGCCCAAAATGGTGTGCAACTAATACCACCGGATTAACAGGTGTTAAAAAGGATTTAAACAAGATAACTGAAAGAGATTCATGACCAGGCACGACAGGGTAGTACAATATGCAGAAAATTTCAAGTGTAATAGCCGACAGTGCAGTGCTTTCAAACCCAGACATGTTTAGGGGTACATAAAAATATATTTTAAGTTTACAAGAAAGGAGTACATGAACATATGACTACTGCATGTTCAGGTCATAAGCAAATGGTCCACGCTAATAACAATATGTCACGGTTATGGTTCTACCCATCTTATTTTCATTTACAGTAAGCAAGAAATGACTACCTTTATTTGTTACTTGCCAAGAAAATGATTATTGACATAAGGAAATGAACCATGAACTATACATTATTATTATCATTATTTTAATTGTTTAATGACATGTATTGAATTGAATGTGAGAATGATTGGTTGAATTAATTTCAATAGATTTAGTGTACATGCGGTTATCTATGTAGCATACTGCATATTGTGTCAAAAGGATAAACAAGCCCATTTATAATATTCAACATACCACATATTATGCCAATAGGATAAATGAGCCGATTTACAATAGATCTTGCAGGAAATATTGTTACAGGTAAATCTACGTCATTTTACAAAATCCAAAATTTCAATGCTTGTTTTATTTACTTTGACGTTGTATTACTTTCAAAAGCGTGTTGTGGTTAAGCATTTGTTAAAATTAAAGAATGGCAAAATGCTAGAAGTAGACAAATTAACAAGAAGTAGATTACATAAAAAATAAATTGAGTTTCATAAGTAATGATCATTTTCCAGTAAAGCAATTTAAATACATGCCACGCACATTACTAATAAAATATTTGTCTTTACAAAAAGATTTATCACGGTTTTACATTCTCATTCAAAAGGGAAAATTATTTCATAAGAAAAATGTTCAACCAATTTATTTAAGTGTTCAAAAACTTCCAGTGCCAGATGCTCAAGGGGTATACAATACTTACCCAAATTCTCTAACTACCCCACTTTAATTAAACAGTGAAAAATAATTTTCCCAAACTTCATCAAAAAGAGGTAAATTTATCTCTTTAATTATTAGGCAATACGTTTATGACTTCTGCCTTATGCTCATAATAAATTTATCTCTTTACTAATATTTTCCAAGCAACCGAGTATAACTTAGTGCATATTGTTACACTTACCATCTGTTAATTATTTTAGACAAAGCAGCAACTAGATTTTTTTTATTAAAACGCTTTTCACTACTTAGTTTTTGGTCGAAACCCTGTAAAGGACATAAAGTATTCGGTTTAGCAAAGTGCAACTAAAACAAAAAACAAGGATGTTTTAAAGATAACTGGAACGACCAGCAACCCAGGTCAAGTCGGTTTACAATATGTAAGTGCAAAACTAAAAGACAATCGCCGTCCAATCAGAAGCACAATTAACATAACCAACATGTGAGTCCAACAACGAACAAAATTAATCCATAACTAACTATCTTAATCCAGTTTTTACATAATTTAAAATACTTGAAAACACGAATTAATCATGCGTGAGATGCTCACCTGTAGTGGTGATGAAGAAGGCACAACGTTGGATTTTGGAACAGCGGCCTTGATTCGAGAGCCAACGTTCTTTGAAGCCAAGACTTGGAGAAGCTGTAAGGACCCAGTACTTCCTCGGTTTCCGAGGAGAAGAGGAAGAACGGATTGCTTTGAGAACACGACAAATCAGAGCACAAACAGAAGAACATTTCATTGCTTATTACAACAATTTCATCAGAATACAAGAGTATACAGAGTATGAATAAATCATATACATTTGATCGATATCAGAGATTTAAATTACATTTAAATACATAGCAGCGGAAAACAATACATAACACAACTGAAAGTAATACACGGATACAGAGCTTTTCGAATATCGTTTCAGTTGTAAATCAGGATCCTGTGAATATAAATCTGCAAAACCAAAACTACAAGCTGCCCGTGTGGAAATAGAGGCACCTAGAGTTTAGGTTAAAACAATAAACTCCAGGTCAGTCATGTGACTGGTGTGAGAACTAAAACAGTTATTAATCTTTATTTTAAAGTTAGGTAAATCCAAGGACCATGCCATATAACACGGAACGGGTTTCCTCCCAAGAATACCAGTGCATAGAACAATAGCGCTGTGCTAAATAAAGAACAATGAAGCTTTTATAAGACTCGGGTCCCATCACACAATGCAACGCAAGCCGGAGGATAAAGTTTTTACCTTATAATAGCCAAAAATGCTTGGTACGTGAAATTTCATATTTTATTATTACTATAAGTGCATAATGTCAAAAAAAAATCAATTATAAGTATCAATCATAGACGGCATAAGTGCCCCATACCACTATGTCGCCATACTAGGCTCTACAATCAAAACTGCAAAGTCACGTATTGGAAGTTGGATTTCCATCTGTGAACCAAGGCAAGGGATCATCCTTACCGCTTCGAGACTCTCAAGATCGAGCCTCAAGTCAGAGCTTGAGTGACCTTTAGATCGTAAAGGCCGGTCCACATGGAGTGGATTAAAATGCCTGAACAATGCGTTTCCCCGCCCTATGGGGCGTAAACTGGTCATATCCCGACCAAACTATCGGCCCCGGAATGACCGATATAATCGAGGCGCCTCGCAATCCATTATCCACATAAGTAAAATGTCAGGGCTAGTAAAACGCTGACACCACTCCTAGCTAGAAGGAAACGCATGCCCTCCAGAGGTCCTCTCCAGTTTCCAGTTCACACCGGGGTGCGAGGCTCGCGAATTAACGCTACACAAAGCTACGCTATATTAAAGCCCTGCTTTGATCATCAACCACAAGAACTTGCTTTTCAACAGAAGCCTTGATCATTTGCGTCTCAACATGCCATACAGGCAATTCACGCTATGCAACTGATGTCTATCAATCACACAGAATGAAATCTGATGTCAGACACACATCCATTTTCAAGTTCTCTCTTGGTTTGAACGAAAACGGAGGCACCTTATTCCTCCCCCATATGTCCAATACAGGGGAGAGGTCCTCGCATATCCGATCGATCTCCAAGTATGTCTGGACGATCACCACTTATTACCTTGTCTTGGGTGTACAGCCTAATCAAGACATCAGTAATCATCCATATGATGTGAAGACCTCCGGTCTTCAACCACCATCTTCATCCTCCACATATCGTCGAATCAGTTATTCAAAATGGGATAAACCCGGTCTTTAGGAATAACTCGCGTATATAATAAACAAGTGCTACAAAAACACAACATACGCCTCATTCCAATCCAAAATATTTCTTTATTTAGATATTCATATCCTTTGGGAAAGGTTCCCATTAATTTTATCAAAGATAAATTCTTTAATCTTCCTTTAGATATCATTTCAAACCAAATTATGGTTTGTCCAAACTAGTTGGGATTAACGAACCTTATCAAAGTAATCATTTGTTTTAATTTCCCAATCCCAACCTATTCATCCCATGAAGTAAAACTGGTAATACTTCATATCTAACACCACAGTGTTATCGATAAATTCAATTACCATTTCACATTCAAATCTAATTAAAGATTTCACTATCGCCCCGAGTAAAACTGGTGGTACTCCATTCTCGATCATTTCTATCTAATTAAAGATTCATTAAAACTTCACTTGGTTTTACTCTTCCCAGAAATCAATATTAATTATTGTTTAACTTGGGAAACCATATCTTGTCGTCAACTGGGTTAAAGAACCAATGTCATTTAAAATACGGTTCACTATAAACCCAAAATCACATTCCATTCCATCATCCTTTAACCGTAAATTAACAAGTGAACAATTCCCTAAGTATTAACCTCGAAGGCCGAAACTAACATCAGATCAATACCCACGATACCATTCAACTTAACTAATCTCCAGTTAGTTTCTGATTTTCTTAACTCCATTGGGTCTAAGAACAGTATTATTAAAGATACCATTCACGACAATCCAAAATCTCATTCCATTGTTAATCGGGCTAAAGAACAAGTGTTATTTAAAATACCGTTCACGATAAACCTAAAAACCAATTTCAATTCAATTCCAATTAAATATTAATTAATTGGTATACTTCATTAAATCTAAATAAAAAGATTTACTCTTTTCTCAACTGGGTTCAAGAACAGTGTTAATGAAGACATCATTCACGGCAAACCGATAATCACATTTGATATTAAATACAAGGCGCTGAATAAAAAATATATCGGCTTATATTCAATATCAAATTCTGGAATCAAAAAATACCGTATTGGAATAACGATATATATATCTTCCAAATTCCTCCACAATATCCGTATAATCATGGAATCCAATATCAAAATATTCCAAAGATAATTTCGATTCAAATCCATTCCAATTCATATATTGGAAATTCTGGTTATTTTTTAAACCATTTCAAATCCAATTTATTTATTCAAAGAAATTGGATTATAATTCTAGTTCAAAACTAGTTCATTCCGATAAAAAACTATTTTTATCTTTTCCAATATGGAATTTTTAATCCCAATTCTTTCCAAATCATTTCTCATGATTTTATACTAATTGTTGATATTTTTAATAATTTTATCAAGGCCCATACAGTCGATTTCCACAAACGGCCATCAAACTACACTTACATCGACCTTTTCCAAATTTGATTTGGACATAATTCCAAATCTAACCATTAGATTTCAAATCTCTAATATTCATTAGAAAGCTCTTTTCGATATGAACCCAACGGTTATGGTTTTAGGAGAATCCGATGGTCGGATCTCCCGTAACGTCCATTCGAAGTCAATGGTCGAAATTCACGAATTGCCGCAGCGTGGCGCATTCTATTCAGGCCATTATATTTAAATATAATATATATAATATATATTTCATTGATTTCCATTTAAAACAAATTTTATAAATCGTTTTAAATTCGTGTTCAAAACGATTTCAACATCATATTCAATTTCAAATCAAAATTGAATATTCCATATCATTGATATATAAATGATAGTATTTTCAAAACATTATATTTTGAAATCAATTCCTTTTCGATATTCATTATAGAAATGAATAAAATCGATATAAATATCGTTCACGCCAAAATGGCATTAATCTAATCAACATGGCTTTATATATTTAAATATATTCGTGTGCATCCCAAATCGGACATCAAAATCAGATTTTGATCTATTACTGAATATTATTTTAAAATACTCATTATTTTAAAATATTCATTTTTTTTTAATATTCATTATTTAAAAATATTTGTTATTTCAAAATATTCATTCTTTCTGAACTGGAATCAGACACAGTCAATTACCATATAATTTAATTTATATGGATTTCATACACACATGTACACAACAACAATCAAACACAGTCAACCATCATCCAAAGTGCATTCTACACTGCATAAGCATCAAATAAATATTTAACGCTTACAATAGCCTATCAATCAATCGATCGACATACAGCTAATTATTGGGACTAGTGTATGTCATATGTCACCCCAATACTCGTGTGGGGTTTCAATCAACAAATAATGAATTTTATTTGTGTAGTTGGGCGATGTGTAAAATTTATCATCACAATCAATGTCAGTCAAATGTGTGTACATAAACAAATCGTTCGATTTGTTTACAAATATTTATTTTATTTATATACGTGTTAAAAAATATATTTTTAATGACAAAATATTTATTTGGTTCATTTACACAATAACAATCATATTTTTATTGCTCTAACATATTTAGAAAATTTTGGCGGCATAACGGCGCGATATCAAAATCGGGTAATGTCTAGAATTACCCCTCTCCTGATATTGGCTCGCGCCCTAAACACATAACAATTCTAATCAATTCATTTCACCCAAACAACCAAATAATTTAATCAACCAAACCAAACAATCAATCAAGTCGTCCATGGTCTGTAGACGATGGGGAACAATTCATATATGCAGTTATAAAATAAATAACTATATAAGAAAATTATAGTGAGGAGTTCTCACAATGGGATTCCACTCCGCCATGCTTTATTTCTGAACGATTTGAATTTTGATTCGTTTCCAATCGGTCCCATCGCAATCTGTTTCACACGATTTTCATATTAAAAATCATATTTTTATTTCAATGCTACATATATAAAAATTATATTTTTACATCTCTACTTCTTATATAAAGATCGAATTTTTATTTCGCTTCATATATATAAAAATCGGGTTTATATTCCAATGATATCCATATAAAAATCGCATTTTTACATCGCTACTCATATAATAAAAATCATATTTTTACTACTACTTTATATATATATATATATAATCACTTTTTTATTGATTATTTTTCTCTATAAAGATCATATTTTTATCGCTACTTCATATGACTAAATATCGTATCTTCACTTCGCTAACTTCATAATAAAAATCCTATCTTTACTTCACTAATTTCATAATAAAAATCTAAATCTTTTACGAATGAAAAATCAAATCTTTGTATGATAAAAGTCGTTTCTTTGATATGATAATAATCGAATCTTTATTCTATGAAAAATTAGATCTTTACGTTATAAAAATCATACCTTTATCATGTTCAAAAATCTAACCTTTTCATGTCTAAAAATCTATCCTTTTTATGAACAAAAATCTAATCTTTCTATTAACAAAAATCTAATCTTTCTACTAATAAAAATCATTCCTTTCTTCTATTAAAAATCATTCCTTTATTCTCTACACATATAAAATCAATTTTTAAATTGAAGAAAATAAATAAAACTTAAAATTAAAAACTTACATTGCATTTTTGGAGGAGAGGGGGTGTTCACCATCGAACTAGGGGGCCGTGGAGTTGGTGGGGTGGTTCGCCGGTCGTGGTGGACCAGGGGGAGGGCTGGTGGCGCCTATGGTTTCGGGATTGGGGGGGGAGGTTTAGGGCTTGCAGTCGTCGTCGGATGGGGGGTTGGCATCGTCGAACGCCGGAGGGAGGGGGAAGGGTCCGACGTGGTGCTCCACCACCTGGGGGGGGCACGGTGGTTGCTGGCTTTGTGAATCGGGGGGGGGGGGGGGGCGACGGGTTCTTTTTTCTTCTTCTTTTTTTTAATCTGAGCATCGTGATAGATAAGGGGGAGGGGTGTTGACCAAGTTAATAATATATATTTATTTAAATTAATCCTCCCAAAAAGAAACTTTTTATTTCGAACTCCAAATCGAACCCACCGACTGTCGTCTCTAGCCAATTACCCCCATTTCGAACACAATGGGATATGTCCTGTAAGCCGATTCAACTGTTTCGATCAGTTTCCATGTAAATCAAAATATAAATCTATATATTGAATTTGAACACATATTTTATTACCGGGGCCACATACTGACTCTGAAAATTCCAAAAAAATATATTTCTAGCTTCGTATTGACGCTACGGTCCTAACAAAACTAATTACGTCAAATTTAAAGACCGTTTGAAAAATGACCATTTTCTGGTCGATCCAAATTGATTGAAATTGTCAAAACACGTTTTCCTTCGCCTCGCTCACATATTAATCCCAAAATTTATGAATTTGGTAATCTAGCAATAACTTGACATCCCGTATCCAACAAAAGTGGTTTCATCGAAAACGGAGGTCGTTTGCAAAATGGCTATTTTTAAGGGCTATATTTTCCATAGCGACTATTCCGAATTTTCAACTGGGCATAGCATTTTATTCCCGCTATGAAATTTCAATTTTTTGGATTCATTGGAAAGATATTTTCAAATAAATTCTAATATTTTTGGTTTCGCTAAAATCCGGTTTATTTTGAATCCTGTACATCCATTTGAAATTTGAAATCGAATTTTCAAACTACTGCGCCATTTTCAATTCCTTTTATAATTAAAAATAAATATTTATATACTAATGTCAATTCAAATAAATATATACATTCTAATTCTATTCAAATTAAATTTCTCGTCGTAATTATTTAAAATAAATCATTTTAAATATTTAAAATTCATTAAAATTACCAAAATACAAATTTTAAATTGGTTTGGATTTTCCAGGTTGTTACAATCTCCCCCACTTAAAATCTTTTCGTCCCCGAAAAGGAACGGAACTGAAAGTTGTTTAACTAATCAACTCAACTTTCATTATTTTAATTATGGCTTAAGTTCTTCAACTTTTCAGTTTCTAAGAACTTTTCAAATTTTTCAAAAATTTGGCTAACACCCTAAATTTTCGAATTTTTTTGCCTTAACCTCCTTTGTACGGGAGCACCGGAAAAATCCCCAAACCGCCACACAGGCCTCTCCAATCCAAAAAGAAACAGCCAATCGGCTCATAAAGTCATCAAAAACCCTAAGAAATACAATAAACATGTACCTATTTGTCGGGCATACAATTTTATTCCTCTTCTCTAGCCTCCTTGCTATGACTTGTTCAATGTACATACATGTATATGCATGCAATTTCAAACAATTTTCAATTCAGTCCAATATTTGATACAATTTGGCTAAATGGTTCAAATTTTAATTAATCAACCAATAATCAAACAACACAACCAGCAATCAATTAGTTGATTAGCTTTTCAAATTCATAACTTTGATACATAGTCCAAAAATCAGATTTTTGATGCCAAATCACAACAATAAGCCCTATCTAGTTTTGGTTCTCACACCAATCAATTGGAAATATATAGATATCCCACTTTCGAAACTCGAACACAAACTGTTGATGCTACGTAGTCATCAACAGAATCATCTCCGGGCGACTAGAGTGTGATTCTATATCTATCTAGTATATTAAAACTTCAAATACACGTGGATCAGACGTATACGCAAAATCTTGATATACTAGACTGTCCAAATCAATATAAAAATAATATTCAAATACGAATAATTGATTTAAATTTTCAAAACAAAAATTGTTTTCATCTTTATTTGAAAACGACTCTCTTCTGACTCATTCTAGGATACTACTGATCCCATCTCTAACGAGTCATTCCTATTGGATATTACTAATCCAATCTCTGATGAATTCTTTCGTTTGGTTCTAACGTGTCTTGTTCTCTGAGATCTGTAAACCAAAGCTCTGATACCACTGTAAGGACCCAGAACTTCCCCGGTCTTCGAGGAGAAGAGGAAGAACGGATTGCTTTGGGAATACGACAAATCAGAACACAAACAGAAGAACATTTCATTGCTTATTACAACGATTTCATCAGAATACAAGAATATACAAAGTATGAATAAATCATATACATTTGATCGATATCAGAGATTTAAGTTACATTTAAATAAATAGCAATGGAAAACAATACGCAACAAAACTGAAAGTAATATGCAGATATAGAGGTTTCCGAATATCCCTTTAGCTGTAAATCAGGATCCTGTGAATATAAATCTGCAAAACCAAAACTACAAGCTGCCAGTGTGGAAATAAGGGACCTAGAGTTTAGGTTAAAACAATAAATTCCAGGTCAGTCATATGACTGGTGTGAGAACTAAAATAGTTATTAATCTTTATTTTAGAGTTAGGTAAATCCAGGGACCATGTCGTACAACATGGAATGGGTTTCCTCCCAAGAATACCAGTGCATAAAGCAACAGCACCATACTAAATAAAGAACAATAAAGCTATTATAAGACTCATGTCCCATCACACAATGCAACGCAAGCCGGAGGATAGAGTTTTTACCTTATAATAGCCAAAAATACTTGGTACGTGAAATTTCGTATTTTATTATTACTATAAGTGCATAGTGTCAAAACAATTTCAATCATAAGTATCAATCATAGATGGCATAAGTGCCACATACCACTATGTCGCCATACTAGGCTCTACAATCAAAACCGCAAAGTCACAAATTGGAAGTTGGATTTCCTTCTGTGAACCAAGGCAAGGGATCATCCTTACCTCTTCGAGACTCTCTAGCCCGAGCCTCAGATCAGAGCTCGAGTGACCTTTAGATCGTCAGGGCCGGTCCACACAGAGTGGATTAAAATGCCTGCACAATGCGTTTCCCCGCCCTTGGGGCGTAAACTGGTCATATCCCGACCGAACTATCGGCCTCGGAACGACCGATATAACCAAGGCGCCTCGCAATCCATCATCCACATAAGTAAAATGTCAGGGCTAGTAAAACGCTGACACCACTCCTAGCTAGAAGGAAACACATACCCTCCCTGAGGTCCTCTCCCGTTTCTAGTTCACATCGGGGTGCGAGGCTTGCGAATTAATGCTACACATAGTTATGCTATATTAAAGTCGTGCTTTGATCATCAACCACAAGACCCTTCTTTTCAACAGAAGCCTTGATCATTTACATCTCAACATGCCACACAGGAAATTCACACTATGCAACTGATGTCTATCAATCACACAGAACGAAATCCGATGTCATACACACATCCATTTACAAGTTCGTTCTGGGTCTGAACGAAACCGGAGGCACCTTATTCCTCCCCCATATGTCCAATACAGGGGAGAGGTACTCGCATATCCGGTAGATCTCCAAGTACGTCTGGACGATCACCACTTATTACCTTGTCTTGGGTGTACAGCCCAATCAAGACATCAGTAATCATCCAAACGATGTGAAGTCCTCCGGTCTTCAACCATCGTTTTCATCCTCAACATATCGTTGAATCAGTTATTCAAAATGGGATAAACTCGGTCTTTCTGAATAACTCGCATATATAATAAACAAGTGCTGTAAAAACACAACATACGCCTCATTCCAATCCAGAATATTTCTTTATTTAAATATTCATATCCTTTGGGAAAGGTTCCCATTAATTTTATCAAAGATAAATTCTTTAAATTTATTCTTTAATCTTCCTTTAAATATCATTTCAAACCAAATTATGGTTTGTCCAAACTAGTCGGGATTAACGAACCTTACCGAAGTAATCATTTGTTCTAATTTCCCAATCCTTACCTATTCATACCATGAAGTAAAACTGGTAATACTTCATATCTAACACCACAATGTTATCGGTATATTCAATTCCCATTCCACGTTCAAATCTAATTAAATATTTAACTATCGCCTCGTGTAAAACTGGTGGTACTCCATTCTCGATCATTTCTATTTAATTAAAGATTCATTAAAACTCCACTTGGTTTTAATCTTCCCAGAAATAAATATTAATGATTGTTTAACTTGGGAAATCATATCCTGTCTTTAACTGGGTTAAAGAACCAATGTCATTTAAAACATGGTTCACTATAAACTCAAAATCACATTCCATTCCATCAGCCTTTAACCGTAAATTAGCAAGTGAACAATTTCCTAAGTATTACCCCAAAGGCCGAAACCACCATTAGGTCAATACCTAGGAAACCATTCAACTTAACTAATCTCTAGTTAGTTTATGATTTTCTTAACTCCATTTGGTCTAAGAACAGTATTATTAAAGATACCATTCACGACAACCCAAAATCTCATTTCATTGTTAATCGGGTTAAAGAACGAGTGCTATTTAAAACACCGTTCATGATAAACCCAAAAACCAATTTCAATTCAATTCCAACAAAATATTAATTAATTGGTATACTTCATTAAATCTAAATAAAAAGATTTAATCTTTTCTCAACTAGGTTCAAGAATAGTGTTAATGAAGACACCATTCACGGCAAACCCAAAATCACATTTGATATTAAATATAAGGTTCTGAATAGAAAGTAAATCGGCTTATATTCAATATCAAATTCTAGAATCAACAAATACCGTATTGGAATAACAATATATATATATATATATATCTTCCAAATTCCACCATAATATCCATATAACCACGGAATCCAATATCGAAATATTCTGAAGATAATTTCAATTCAAACCCATTCCAATTCATATATTGGAAATTCTGGTTATTTTTAAAACCATTTCAAATCCAATTTATTTATTTAAAAATATTGGATTATAATTCTAGTTCAAAACAAGTTCATTTCGATAAAAATCTATTTTTTCTTTTCCAATATGGAATTTTTCATCCTAATTCTTTCCAAATCACTTCTCATGATTTTACACTAATTGTTGATATTTTTAATAATTTTATCAAGGTCCATACAATCGATTTCCACAAATGGCCTTCGAACTGCACTTACAGCAACCTTTTCCAAATTTGATTTGGACATAATTCCAAATCCAACCGTTAGATTTCAAATCTATAATATTCATTAGAAAGATCTTTTCGATATGAACCCAATGGTTCCGGTTTTCGGAGAATCCGATGGTCGGATCTCTCGTAACGTCCATTCGAAGTCAATGGTCGAAATTCGCGAACTACCGCAACGCGGCGCGTTCTATTTAGGCCATTATATTATATATAATATATATTTCATTGATTCCCATTTAAAACGTATTTAATAAATCATTTTAAATTCGTGTTCAACTTCATATTCAATTTCAAATCAAAATTGAATATTCCATATCATCGATATATAAATTATAGTATTTCAAAACATTATATTTTGAAATCAATTCCTTTTCGATATTCATTATAGAAATGAATAAAATCGATATAAATATCGTTCATGTCAAAATGGCGTTAATCTAATCAAAACAGCTTTATATATTTAAATATATTCGTGTCCATCCCAAATCAAACATCAAAATCAGATTTTGATCTATTACTGAATATTATTTTAAATTATTCGTTATTTTAAAATATTCGTTATTTTAAAATATTCATTCTTTCAGAACTTGAATCAAGCATAGTCAATTACCGTATAATTTGATTTATATGGAATTCATACACACATGTACACAACAACAATCAAACACAGTCAACCATCATCCAAAGTGCATTCTACACTGCATAAGCATCAAATATAAATATTTAACACTAACAACAGCATGTCAATCAATCGATCGACATACAGCTAATTATTGGGACTAGTGTATGTCATATATCACCCCAATACCCGTGTGGGGTTTCAATCAACAAATAATGAATTTTATTTGTGCAGTTGGGCGATGTGTAAAATTTATCGTCCCAATCAATAACAGTCAAATGTGTGCACATAAACAAATCGTTCGATTTGTTTACAAATATTTATTTTATTCATATACGCGTTAAAAATTATATTTTTAACGATAAAATATTTATTCGGTTCATTTACACAATAAAAATGATATTTTTATTGTCCTAGCATATTTTAGAAAATTTTGGCGGCATAACGGCACAATATCAAAATCGGGTAATGTCTAGCATTACCACTCTCCTGATATTGGCTCGCGCCATACACACATAACAATTCTAATCAATTCATTTCACCTAAACAACCAAATAATCTAATCAACCAAACCAAAAAATCGAACAAGTCGTCCATGGTATTTGGACGACGGGGAGCAGTTCATATATGCAGTTGTAAAATAAATAACTGTATAAGAAAATTATAGTGAGGAGTTCTCACCTTGGGGTTCCACTCCGTCATGCTTTATTTCTAAACAGTTTGAATTTTTATTCATTTCCAATCGGTCCCATCGCAATCTATTTCACACGATTTTCATATTAAAAATCGTATTTTTATTTCAATGCTATATATATAAAAATTATATTTTTACATCTCTACTTCTTATATAAAGATCGAATTTTTATTTCGCTTCATATATATAAAAATCGGGTTTTTATTCTAATGATATCCATATACAGATCGTATTTTTACATTGCTACTCATATAATAAAAATCATATTTTTACTGCTACTTTATATATATAAAAAATCACATTTTTATTGATTAGCTTTCTCTATAAATATCACATTTTTATCACTACTTCATATGACTAAAAATCGTATCTTTACTTCGCTAACTTCATAATAAAAATCCTATCTTTACTTCGCTAATTTCATATTAAAAATCTAAATCTTTTACATATGAAAAATCAAATCTTTGTATTATAAATATCGTTTCTTTGACATGATAATACTCGAATCTTTATTCTATGAAAAATTAGATCCCTACGTTATAAAAATCTTACCTTTATCATGTTCAAAAATCTAACCTTTTCATGTCTAAAAATCTATCCCTTTTACGAACAAAAATCTAATCCTTTTATTAACAAAAATCTAATCTTTCTACTAATAAAAATCATTCCTTTCTTCTATTAAAAATCATTCCTTTATTCTCTACACATATAAAATCAGTTTTTAAATCGAAGGAAATAAATAAAACTCGAAATTAAAAACTTACATTGCATTTTCAGAGGAGGGGGGTGTTCACCGTTGAACTAGGAGTCGTGGAGGTGGTGGGGTGGTTCACCGGTCGTCGTGGGCCAGGGGGAGGGCTGGCGGCGCCTAGGGTTTCGGGATTGGGGGGTTTTGGCTTGCAGTCGCCGTCGCGAGGATGGGTGGCTGGCATCGTCAAGCACCGGAGGGAGGGGGAGGGTCCGGCGTGGTGCTCCACCACCTGGGGGGGCACGGTGGTTGCGGCTTCGTGAATCGGGGGAGGGGGCGACGGGTTCTTTTTTTTTTAATCTAAGCGTCATGAGAGATAAGGGGGAGGGTGTTGACCAAGTTAGTATAATATATATATATTTAATTAATTTAATCCACCCAAAAGTAACTTTTATTCCGAACTCCAAATCGAACCCATTGACTGTCGTCCCTAGCTAATTATCCCCATTCCGAACACAATGGAATATGTCCCGTAAGCCAATTCGACTGTTTCGATTAGTTTCCGTCAAAATCAAAATATAAATCTATATATTGAATTTGAACGCACATTCTATTTTACCGGGCCACATACTGATTCTGAAAATTCCAGAAAAATTATTTCTAGCTTCGTATTGACGATACGGTCTTAACAAAACTAATTTCATCAAATTTGAAGACCATTTGAGAAATGGCCATTTTCTGGTCAATCCAAATTGATTAAAACTGTCAAAACACTTTTTCCTTCGCCACGCTCACATATTAATCCCAAAAAAATATGAATTTTGTAATCTAGCAATAACTTGAGATCCCGGATCCAACAAAAGTGGTTTCGTCGAAAACGGAGGTCGTTTGCAAAATGGCTATTTTTAAGGGCTATATTTTCCATAGCGACTATTCCGAATTTTCAACTGGGAATAACTTTTATTCCCGCTATGAAATTTCAATTTTTCGGATTCGTTGGAAAGATATTTTTAAATAGATTCTAATATTTTTGGTTTCGCCAAAATCCGGTTTATTTTGAATCTTGTACATCCATTTGAAATTTGAAATCGAATTTTCAAACTTCCATGCCATTTTTAATTCCTTTTATAATTAAAAATAAATATTTATATTCTGACGTCGATTCAAATAAATATATACATTGTAATTCTATTCAAATTAAATTTCTCGTCGTAATTATTTAAAATAAATCAATTTAAATATTCGAAATTCATTAAAATTGCCAAAATAAAATTTTTACAAAGTATTTAGTCTAGCGAAGTGCTACTAAAACAACAAACCAGAATGTTTTAAAGATAACTATAATGGCCAGCAAGCCAGATCAAGTCGGTTTACAATATGTAAGTGCAAAACTAAAAGACAATCGTCATCTAATCAGAAGCACAATTAACATAACCAACATGTGAGTGCAACAACGAACAAAATTAACCCAAAACTAACTATCTTAATCCAGTTTCTACAGAAATTAAAATACTTGAAAACATGAATTAATCGTGAGTGAGATGCTCACCTATAGTGGTGATGAAGAAGGCACATCATTGGATTTTGGAACAATGGCTTTGATTCGAGAGACGACGTTCTTTGAAACCAAGACTTGGAGAAGCAAGCATCGACGAGATAATGACGCTTAGTTGAGTTAGGCTGCGGTTCTGATCTAAGGCTTCGAAATTGGGGATGGTTTAAATTAGGGTTTTGGGGAAAATGATTTGATTATTATGAAAACAAGGATGGTGATCAGATGATGATTTCGGGGTGAGCAGAGAGGATTAACGAGGGCGATGGGCGGTTAAAATTGAAGAGGAAGACCAATTTTGAGGCATCAGCCATTAAAAGGAAAAAGAAAGAAACAATTATTTTCTGCTGAATGAATTGGGGCACGCTAATTTTTATAAAGGGAAAGGTGCGAAGATAAGAACAACGTAATTTCATAGGGTTTAGGGGATCTGCGCGATTCAGAAGGTAGGTCGGCTTAAAATAATATTGAGGGAGTAATATTTGGGGAGGCAACATAGGGAGATGTTTATTTGTTTGTACCCCATAAAATTTAATACTACTGCAAATTATCGCTATTCTTAACTTTTTTATTTTTTTATTTACCATAAATAAACTCTAATCGCGGCGATATTTGACGTGTTGCTACGTCTCTGAAATAAATAAAATTTATTTAATTGTAATCCGACTCTGTTTTTGTGCAACGATATTTTATTTTTAAATTATTTGTCGGTTCATCGATTTTATTCAGTCTGTCTATCAATCAACTACGTTCAATTCCCACTTTGAAATGTTAAATTTTCAATTTTTTATACACACAAATTCAAGTCAATTTCCATATATTTTCAACAAGTAAGATTTCTAATTTATTAAACGTTAAAACATTTATTCTATAAACTCAACCGTTTATATTTTCAAATCGGATTTCAAATCCAATTAAGTTCAAATACTAACAATAAATATTTGATTTCTCTCCAACCTTCTGGATTAAATATCGGATTCAATTCATACCCAAAACCATATATTTGATTTTTAACTCAGGTGTTGAAATAAAATTGATTATAACTAATTAAATCTTTATTTAACTTCTCATTCCAGTTGTCGAAATTTCTGGGACAATACAATCTTCCCCCCTTAAAAACTTTTTGTCCTCGAAAAGGAGAGATCGATAGAGTTATACCAATGTATACTTCAAATTTTCATATTTGTGAGAAAATTTCCCAAATAAATTTAAATATCGATATTTAAGTCATCGATCCTCTTTGATTATTCATCGTATCCATTTCACTCGAAAAAATCAAAATTTTCTAATAGTTGAAGGTCAACTTTGATCAAACACGATTTTCTCCATATTCTATTTATCTCAGATCAATTTCTGTCTCAGATTACAATTCTTATTCAATCTAATCTTCTAACAGATTCAAAATCATATAATTTTCTTTTCCAAAACCATTCTCGTTTTAAATTTCGAATCCCGTATAAGTCGGATGTACGCATTTCAAATTATCTCAAATCTCTTTATAAACCTCATCTTACAAAGTTTACGTATTCATTGTAGCATTTTCTATCCAAGTTCAACCAAAACTCCTTACATTCAATCCATTCAATTTTTTTCAAAACACCCATTGAAGAGTATACATAACATTCCCTCTTCAAGTTACCAATTGTCACCTTTAAATTTTCAAAATCCGAAATCATTTATACCCTTTTTTTATATAAAACACGAAATTAATAGAGAAATGTTTGTATTATTACTTCAAAAATATTCTTAAATCCTTTACTTATTAAATCAAGTACATTTTAATTTCAAATTATTGATTTGAAAATACTTTATGACTCGAAGTTTGACAAGTCTATTGTCGTGCTCTTAGATGTTAGGCATACGTTGGCCAGGCGCATGACTAAAATGTCCAAGTACTAAGTATCTTTGCTTCAACTTCCAGTGAAAATATTTCAAAAAAAATCTTTTAAAAACAGATACGGAAAGTACCAATGTGATGTTGATATGTTGCTTGTTCATGAATCGCAGATACTCAATGGTTTCGTCTGGATCCCCCAAAAAATATCTGTATCCGTAGGAAATCACTTCCCTGCGAATTTTGTCATGGACAGTTCAATGGAAGATATTTTAGAATCAAAAGAAAAAGTGAGGTCATTGAGTGTTGACTGCTCTATCTCAGAGCCACAAAATAAATCATCAAAATAGACCAAGACACGAGGATCAATCAAGTCACAAGGACAATTAGCGTCACGAAGACGATTCAAGTCTCGAAGACACAGTGTTGCATCAACCAGGTGGTTCACCATTGCTAAGATATCTTACGCACTGCATGGCTCCATTATACCTTTTGTAACTCTAGTGGTTACATCTCTATCACTTGTAGGTATGCCATGTGGACCGCAGGTACACAATGGTTACACCTGGGTCCCCCAGGAAACATCCATACCCTTAAGCTTTCACAGCTCTGCGGATTACGCCATTATCACGACGGTGGATCGCAGTAAACATAATGGTTACGCTTGGTTCCCCCAAGAAACATCCGTCCACCGTAGGCCATCTACAACCCTGCGAATTATGCTATATGGTCGTGTTCTTCCAGGAACTGACACAACTCATGAGTTTTACGTCCGGACAACCTACTACCACCAACAGCACATCGCACTGTGCTCGAATTTTCAAAAGAGGAAGGTACTTTCCTTAATTTGAAAACATATAGTACTTCATTTCATATTCCTCAAAATCATACTTATGTTCATTTACATAAGATTTTCTTCCCAAATTATATTTCTATACATCTCATATAAACTCTATAAAACTTTATTTCAAACTGATTACCAAATCACTAGTTTTCCCATTCACTGAATTCTTATTTACTTTTCCATATAAGTTTCGGAAATTTCTACATCCAATATCTCAAATCGAATACCCTCAAATTTCTATTCAAATTCCCAAAATTTCTGTTTTGATCCCTCAAATATTTGATCTTCCAAAATTTCAATTCAGATATCTGATATCCTTTTCAAACCAAATTTTCTTCCCATTTTCCAATTATCGAGTTCCTAGCTTAATTCAAACTTTATGCTCTCGAGATTTCTAAATTTTCTATTCTCATAAGTAATTTCTCATTCACGCATTATTACTCCTCCATATTCATATCCTTGCGACTGTAAATTAGTAAGCGAACAACTTCCTATGTATTAAACCCGAAAGCCAAAACCAACATCAGATCGACACTCACGAAATTATTCGACTTAAATAATCTCAAATCAGTTTCTAAATTTGTTAACTGCATTCTTAGTTTCCTTAATTACCTTTTTATTTACTTTATATAAATTTAATTATAAACTCATCTCATCAATATTAACTTATTTACCTATTTGGTTTATCAACAAATACTATTCTTCCCTATTCATAATTCTTGAATACTTCATATAATGCGGTTATAACACTAATCAAAAATTTTCCATACCCATTTTAGATAAATAATTATACATAGTCTAAGCTTATTCAAAACCCATACATAGAAAATTACAAAGGACAGTACAAAGTTAACTTAATTAGGATCCACAATCATCGATGATTGTCTGCTTTTCGATCGATAATCGACTGCTTCATTTATTCATCACTCTGGAGTCTCCACAAAAGGATTAATGCATTCCTCATCCGCATGACCCCACTCCTTGCATTTTTACAATAATACGAGATGGAGCCATCTTCATCTACGTACTTCACTGTTTTCTCTCTAGCGTGGCGCAACACTACCTGTTTTCCTTGTTGTCTCTCGGAACAGTTCAGAGCTATATGTCCAACTTGTTTACAACGATAACAAACGATTGGTTCATCGAGCTTCTCAGTGATGGCAGGCTTTTTCTTTTTCATCTTAAGACAATGACTGGGGAAATGTCCCCTCTCTCAACATTTAAAACTAAAAATCTCGGATCAGTAAATCTTGCCTTCTTTCTTCTTTCCCTTGTCTCTCTCTCCACACGTAGCCGCGTAATGTCCCTTTTTCTGACATCTGTAACAGACGACATTGTCATATGGGCCAGCTGACTGTTTTTCCTTAATCCTCTCCTCATATTCCAATATTGATTCTTCCCTTCTTTTACGTTATGCTTCCCTTCGTACTCGACGTGCGGCATTTTGTTCTTCAGTTCTTGCCATTCTAATTTGTCAAAACCCATCAGTCTCTCCCGATCTTTTGAACATTATTATATTTCTCTTCTATAATTCTAGAAAATTACTTATTACCATGGGAAAACATCTCCAAAAATTCGCAAGCACTTATTTTCTATACAAAATACATTTTATTCCCGGGGAAACATTTTTAAATTCGTTATTTGAATTAAAACAGATGTAAAATAAGCACCAGTATTTTCACTTAACTGCTAACACTCATTTACTTACTTCATTTAACCACTCTTGCTATCGAACCTTAACCATTTCTTAGTCAACAATGAAGTCAATCAAGCTGGGGTATATTTACCTCTCAAACCTTAACCGAACAAAGTTATTAACTTCGAAAACAAATAAAATTCACCACTTCAAACCTCAAAATATTTATTCTTAAAATTTCTGATTTAAGTTAAGAATTCATTTCCTTTACGAAAATTGCTTATTATAATAATTCACGTCTTCAAGATTTTTAACTTTAAAATATACTTTATTCTTTAATCTAAATATATAAACAATTAATTTATAACGTATTAGATTTTGATTAGAAATGGAAAATAAATAATATTGTCCTGCATAACCTCCTTTCGAATAATCCCTTATACGATAATATATTCTGAACTTCGGACAAATCGCATTTGATTTTTATTCTAAACTTCAGAATAATCTTACAGTACTGGTCAACTCCATTTCCTTCGTCCCAATTTCATTTGCAACATTTTTGCTTTTTAATGTTACTTACTTCTAAAAAGTAAATATTTTTTTTCCTTCTGAAATCTGAACTTGTCACATCAATTTAATTTTGATTTCGTCCAAATATCAGTTCAAATTTCTTAAAAATCCTCTTTCACATTCCGCTCCAATTACAACTCTCGTTCACAATTCATTTCATGTTAATTAATTCACAAGTTCATAACCTACCATCGAATTCATATTCGATTATACACCATTGATTCGAAACGAATTATAATTTATCTGGTCAAGTTCTGGATAATTCAAATAAATTTACATAATTTGGCATAATCGAATTCCAATTATACCCTTTTAAATTTTTAGTTCATTAATTTATACATTCTGAATGTCAAAACAAAATTCAACGTTTCATCTTTGAAACAATTTCAATTTTTTTCCTTTTTATTCAAATTCTCATCGGAATTCGTATTTTCAATAAATTTCAGTTATCCTGATTTCTAAAATACACAATCACAAATTCGTCGATCCTATTAGACTTATTTTCCTTATATACGTTCAATAATGGATTTGAAATTCAAACCTAAGGGAACTTATCGAAGAATAGCTCTCGCAGACTCGGATTCGAAGACTGGGGGTTCCGAAAATAATTTTAAATCTCAAAATAAATTTTGGTTTTCCGCTGCATTAGTTTCAAAATACTAGTTTTCAAAATATATAATATTTTCCTTTCAAAAATCTATTTTAAAATTATTTATACTTTCCAAAGTTATATTCCGAAATCTTTCTATTTCCAAAATTTGCTTTTCTAGTGTCGATCCTACTCAATTTAAACCAGATAAGCTACGCTTCGAATAAATCAAAGCTCTGATACCACTTGTAACGTCCCGCCTTTTTAACGCTTCAAACTAGTAATTTAACCAACTTAAAACATTCAAATCGACGGATCGTTATTTAGCTTATAGAGTTTAAAAATAGAATCAACACAGAAATACAGAATAAATAAATAACACAGTATTGAACAGCGAAGTAAACTTTTATATATAATCGGAATTTGGTATAAGATTTTCTATACAGCAGAATTTAAAACCATTTAAATACAAAAATGTTGCTTTTTAAAATCATCAGAGTGCACCGTCTTTGAAATCCCCATCTTTGCCAATCTTTGAATCTAAGCTGTGATCTTTAAATCTTTACTGCTCGGGTCTGACCCGAGCGTTTCATGCGAAAACACCAAACACTCGAGTCAGGATTAAATTATAGTTCAAGTAAAATACTTCAATAGAAACTAAATATAATAGTTAATCCTAACATCGATGTCATATATATAAAATAAACATTTAGTATCTTTTCATATTCGTTCTATCTATTTTTAGGGACGAACGGTCTCGGGCGTTTGCGAGTGTACACATGTATATAATATACACGTGTACACCACCCCAACGTCAAAACCGAATATAAGCGATAGCATAAGCTATCCTGGAAGCTTGCATATACACGTGCGTGTATATACACGCACGTATATTGCCTCAGCATCCAAATCAAATATATGAGATAATGGCACAGGGGTACGAAAATTTCCCAGTGCAGGCCAATCAAGGCAAATGTATATATTTATATACATAACTAAATTAAGCACTAAAGAGACATGGTGATTCATTTATGAAGTTCAAAATTTCACCTTTAGGTTATCGAGTCTATGACCAAATATATGGGTTTATTCATTTTACAGTTCAAGAACATGAAGAGGAACTGATGTTGTCACGTTCCCGGTTATCTAAAAGTGAGTTAAACACCAAATATATCAAGACAACATGGATTCCAACTTCCCATGCAACTATATGGCGGCACAGATGGGTAACAAAAGGGTATGTCAACAAAACACAAAGCCAGTTACAAGTTTAGAAAAAGGTACATGAGCATGTCAACTACCACATTTACTTATATTTATTCATCATGGCATTAAAATAATACAAGCAGCATGAGTCCAAACTTAAAGAAAGTTGGTACTGACATGCCATCACACTATGAATCATAAATATACTGCTTAAAATACTGAAATTGTATACACACATATATGAGTATGTTTTATTTCAATGTTACAACAGGATGGGTTCTTTTCACATGTCCCATTTCACAAGGTCAACCCAAAATACTCGATAAAAATTTCAAATAAACCAAATTACCAAACAGGCATTGTGTATGTATATAACTAACCTAATGCATGCATACATATTTCACAGCAATGTTGTGAACCAAAGAATAATTTAGCTGCATGTCATAAGTTCAAGCCCAAAATGGTGCGCAACCACCAGATTAACAGGTGTTAAAAAGGATTTAAACAAGATAACTGACAGAGATTCATGACCAGACATGACAGGGTAGTACAATATGCAGAAAATTTCAAATGTAATAGCCGACAGTGCAGTGCTTTCAAATCCAGACATGTTTAAGCGTAGATAAAAATATATTTTAAGTTTACAAACAAGAAAGGAGTACATGAACATATGACTACTGCATGTTCAGGTCACAAGCAAATGGTCCACGCCAATAACAATATGTTACGGTTATGGTTCTACCCATCTTATTTTCATTTACAGTAAACAAGAAATGAATACCTTTATTTGTTACTTGCCAAGAAAATGATTATTGACATATGGAAATGAACCATGGACTATACATTATTATTATCATTATTTTAATTGTTTAATTACATGTACTGACATGTATTGAATTGAATGTGAGAATAATTGGTTGAATTAATTTCAATAGATTTAGTGTACAGGCAGTTATCTATGTAGCATATTGCATATTGTGCAAAAAGGATAAAAGAGCCCATTTATAATATGCAACATACCACATATTATGCCAACAGGATAAATGAGCCGATTTACAATAGATATCTTATAGGAAATATTGTTACAGGTAAATCTAGGTCATTTTACAAAATCCAAATTTTCAATGCTTGTTTGATTTACTTTGATGTTGTATTACTTTCAAAAGGGTGTTCTGGTTAAGCATTTGTTAAAAATAAAGATTGAAAAAATGCTAGAAGTAGACAAATTAACAAGCAGTAGATTACATAAAAATTAAATTGAGTTTCATAAGTAATGATCATTTTCCAGTAAAGCAATTTGAATACATGCCACGCACATTACTAATAAAATATTTGCCTTTCCAAAAGGCAAAATTATTTCATAAGAAAAATGTTCAACCAATTTATCTAAGTGTTCAGAAACTGCCAGTGCCAGATCCTCAAGGGGTCTACAATACTTACCCAAATTCTCTAACTACCCCACTTTAATTAAACAGTGCAAAATAATTTTCCCAAACTTCATCAAAAAGAGGTAGATTTATCTCTTTAATTATTAGGAAATACATTTAGGACTTCTGCCTTATGCTGATAATAAATTTATCTCTTTAATAATATTTTCCAAGCAACTGAGTATAACTTAGTGCATATTGTTACACTTACCATCTGTTAATTATTTTAGACAAAGCGTCAATTAGATTTTTTTTATTAAGCAGCTTTTCACTACTTAGTTTCTGGTCGAAACCCTGTAAAAGACACAAAATATTCGATCTAGCAAAGTGCAACTAAAACAACAAACCAGAATGTTTTAAAGATAACTGGAGCGTCCAGCAAGCCAGATCAAGTCGGTTTACAATATGTAAGTGCAAAACTAAAAGTCAATCGCCATCCAATCAGAAGCACAATTAACATAACCAATATGTGAGTGCAACAACGAACAAAATTAACCCAAAACTAACTATCTTAATCCAGTTTCTATAGAAATTAAAATACCTGAAAACATGAATTAATCGTGAGTGAGATGTTCACCTGTAGTGGAGATGAAGCAGGCACAACGTTGGATTTTGGAATAGCGGCTTTGATTCGAGAGCCGACGTTCTTTGAAGCCAAGACTTGGAGAAGCAAGCGTCGACGAGATAATGATGCTTAGTTGAGTTAAGGCTATGGTTCTGATCTAAGGCTTCGAATTAGGGGATGATTTCAATTAGGGTTTTGGGGAAAATGATTTGATTATTATGAAAACAAGGATGGTGATCAGATGATGATTTTTGAAGGAGCGGAGAGGATTGACGAGGGCGATGGGCTGTTAAAATTGAAGAGGAAGACTGATTTTGAGGCGTCGGCCATTAAAAGGAAAAAGAAAGAAACAATCCATTAAAAGGAAAAAGAAAGAAACAATGATTTTTTGCTGAATGAATTGGGGCACGCTAATTTTTATAAAGGGAAAGGTGCGAAGATAAGAACAACGTAATTTCATAGGGTTTAGAGGATTTGCGCGATTCAGAAGGTAGGTCGGCCTAAAATAATATTGATGGAGGTAATATTTGGGGAGGCAACATACAGGGAGATGTTTATTTGTTTGTGCCCCATAAAATTTAATCCTACCGCAAATTATCGCTACGCTTAACTTTATTTACCATAAATAAACTCCAATCGCAACGATATTTGACGTGTTGCTACGTCTCGATGTTCTGAACTTAATAAAATTTATTTAATTGTAATCCGACTCCATTTTTGTGCAACAATGTTTTATTTTTAAATTATTAGTCGGTTCACCGATTTTATTCAGTTTGTCTACCAATCAACTCCGTTCAATTCCCACCTTGAAATGTTAAATTTTCAATTTCTTTATACACACAAATTCAATTCAATTTCCATATATTTTCAAGAAATAACATTTTTAATTTATTAAACGTTAAAACATTTATTCTATAAACTCAACCGTTTATATTTTCAAATCGGATTTCAAATCCAATTAAGTTCAAATACTCAACAATAAATATTTGATTTCTCTCCAACCTTTCTGGATTAAATATCGGATTCAATTCATAACCAAAACCATATATTTTATTTTTAACTCAGGTGTTGATATAAAATTGATTATAACTAATTAAATCTTAATTTAATTTCTCATTCCAGTTGTCGAAATTTCTGGGACATTACAATTACGCTTGTGGTAGAAGTCTGCCCGGAACTGCCCGGCATATCCAGCATCCACAAGTGGTAAATCTAATGTGAGGGGTCTAAGTGTATAAATAAAACATGTAGTGGTGCTGAGACACGAGATTAAGTCAACTTGTGGTAGAAGTCTGCCTAGACCCGCCCGACAAATCTAGCGTCCACAAGTGTAGGCTTAATATGAGAGGTCTAGTGCATAAATATACACACACACACATATATATGTATATAACAAGATATAAATGAATGGCATTAATGGTAATTAATGGAAATGAATGGAATTGAACGGAAGTGACAAAGTAAAGGAAAGGGAATAAACGAGGAATGATAATAACCTATTATAAATAAATTGCATTAATGAGAATGTTATATAATATGTAGACTTTTCCTAGGGACAAGTGGATATTATAACTTCGGTTATAATAAACTAGTGAGGAAATGTGAAAGCTTGTGTAATGAGAAAAATGGTACTTAATTATAAATTAAGTAATCAACAAATGAGGGAAAATTTATGGAATGAAAGAAGTTATACTTAATTATAAATTAAGTAAATTGAAAACTTGGAAATCTGAAACATGTTGATAAGAATAACATGTTATATAATAGGTAGGCTTTTCCTAGGGACAAGTGGAAATTATAACTTAAGTTATAATAAACGATAAAGGAAATGGAATAACTTATGTAAGGAGATAACTTGTAGTTAATTGTAAATTAATTTATTAATAAGAACAAGAATCTGAAATCTACATATGAGGACAACACAATCTATATTTATGGGAAGAGAAACTTATTAGTAAACCTTAGTTAAGAGAAATAAGTTAATAAGTAAACAACGATAAGTTGTAGAGATAGTATAAAATGGAATTATGATTAAATGAGAAAGAATGAGGAAAACTTATGAAATAAAGTAAGTTATATTTAATCGTAAATGATAAGTGACATGTTAATTAGAAAACATGTGAATTGATACATACTTAATAACATATTAAGTAGAACATGTTGTTGTAACCTTGAATCAAACAAGAACATAAAGGGATTGTGGATTTCAGACCTTAGATCATAATCTAGAGAATAATATGTTGTGGGCTTATAAATAAACTTAAATGGGTTAAGTTATATGACTGAAATTAATAAGCGAGAGGAACTTGGTAACTTGATTAAGAATTCAATATGAATGGGAATAACCAAGTTAAATAAAAACCTGATGTGGTAAAGCAAGCGCGTGAAAGAATGATTAGATACAGGGTCTAATAACATATTGAAATGAGGCGTTTGGACTAGTCCATACGTTTGAGGGTGAATAACACAACGGGGTAGATCATCGTGGTTCCATGAGGCACGAAGGGAGAAAACGTTCATCTGATTAATCTGTCGGCTCTGAAGGACCGAAAGGGGAAGCATGCGGCTTCCTGAGATACGTAAGTTGATCCTGGTAGCCATCTGTGCGGTGGCAGGTGTCTAGGCTGTGCCCACAGAGGTTGGATCTGCATGTAACTATCAGTTGGGTGGGCCTTGACTGCAAAAGTAGCCTTGCAGTCAGAATGCGGTGACGAGGTGACACTACGGTGATTCGGCGATCGCCTCAACGGGAGGCGAGGTTAGGACCAACAAGGATAGTAGATCGTTGGGGACCCGTCATTGGCGGCCAGTGGTGTAATGGCCCGTAAATCCGTACCAATTTGAGCTGACTAATATCTCATACATTCAACCCAAAATGCACGAAAATACAGATCATTAATAGAAAGAAATAAGAGGATGAGAAAGATAAAATAGAACTATTAGAATAGAAGGATAAGAAGACAACACAGAATCAGAATCTCACATCGCAGCGGAACAAAATATGATATAGAAATAAATCTTTATAAAGAACTTGAATAAATATACTTACATACATCAAAGTACAACAGATAAATCTGGACAGTCATGATATTCTGTCCTCATATAATACATAGCAGAATACTTTACATCATACGTCTGGACTCTTCCAGCTCGTCTCTGAATTTCACAACATCTCATAACCTGAACCTGTACTTGGGCTGACCCGAGACATTACAAGCGCCACGGATCAGTCTGGAGAACTAGCGTGAGAAAAACTCACTAAGTTTAAAACTCATTAAGTTTAAAATACATCCATACTGGTTTAAAGTCCAAAATCCTTTTGAAAAAAAAGGATAACAGTAAGACCAACCCACACATAAACACGGACGGTTTTTACCTTACTATAATCCAAAACAGTTTTGATATCAAAACCCAGTGATATTATGATAATGTCTATCAAGTAAATAACCAAATAGCAGAATGCTTGCATCACACGTTCTACGTATATAGTCTATAATCGAAAACCGCAGGGCACTTATTGGAGATTTGATTCCAACTAGACAAGGTATGGGAGCACCTACCGATCAGTGTACTCTAGAGGGGATACACTGGGGTTCAACAAGAACGTCTTGCAACTCGTCCACACATGACCGACCTCTCATTTATCTTGAGTGTATCGAATATATTACCACCAACGGTTGGGATCAGCAACCGTTACCGAAAGCTGCAGCAGCGAAATACAGGTTATGAAGATTAAAAGGAATTTCTCTAGATGGTGATAATACACCCTGCTTGGGTATGACCCACCTAGCCATGCTGCCTAGCCCAACTTTTGTTACTTCCTGGTTGATGAGGCGTGAGGCTACGCAATCTTCTAGAACACCTGGTCATCACTCACTTTGAATGCCACATCGTCAAATCCGTCAAATCACTAATTGACGACCTCAAAAATACACTGGGCACGTTTGAAGAAATCAATGTACGTGACCATCTGGAAATACTCTGTCAGACACTCGTCCATACAAGTAATCCAGGAACAGGATGAACAAAAGGCAATCTCCTACTGCATCCTTGAATTACCCTATGTATCAGTAGCGAGAAGTCCTTGCAATCCGCAAAATCCCACTCACGACCGAATCACGTCAGAATACCTCTAGCTGCAGACCAGAGGATATTCGACAAATAATCCTTTCGCTTATGAAGATCCACGGTCTTCAATTTCTCCATCTCGATCAGCTTCTGAACATCTTCAACGTTTACCTATTTGCTGGTTGGAATGGTTTTCGAATATAAATTTAATCCCGGTCTTTCCATACCAACAATCGACTTGGTCAGATTTTTGATAGTCGGTGTTTTAACTATCAAAATAAACAATCATGATCCACAGAAAATAAAATGGGTTCACTGGTTCAGTATACAGCATCAGTTGGCATTTTTAGTTAAACTGCTGTTAATTAAATCTCTAAATCTTTCAACGTTTGGAATACCGCCCTTTCACTTCTCATTTCTAAATTGATTTGTTTAACTTATCATTATTTGAATTATCGTTTATAATATTCTTCACGGAAACATTAATTTTAATACCTTCCATTACCCTCGTTTCTAAACTAATTTCATCCTTGGATAATCATGAAATCATTAAAAGTTGGGGTATTTTATTTACCTCTCAGACCTTGAGACGACAACATTCCTACCTTCAAAATAATTAGAAGTTTATTAACGAAATCTTATCCCAATATATAATGATCCTAACACTTCTATTTATTTTAGGATTCCTTTTACCACTGCTTATCTTTGTTTGGTTTTAGATAACTCTATTTCACATCTAAACTACTTACCTTTAGATATTATCATTGATCTTTACTTTAATCATCAATTCGATCCCCCTTAGCTTTTGTTTGATTTCAAATCATATTAAATCTTATATAAAACCTTTGTAAAATCCCTTTCAAGAAATAAACCTAAAATCTAACTCATATAGATATGAGTAAACTTTAATGAAACCCTTTCCAGTTATAAGGTCTTAATACCATATTTGACTCTATTAATCGAGTTCTGGTTCTCAGATCATTTCCTTAATTTGGTTAATTAATTTACTTCAATTCCTTTACATTTAAAGGTTTTACTTTATCATTAACTATTTATAAATAGTTAATTTTCCCCTAAAGGTTAATTTAAAATAATCAATTAACTCTAATAATAATTATAAATTCAATGATTGTTTCTAATAATCAATTCTCGTTTAAACAATTGATTAAATCATTTCAAAACAAGGTCAACCTGTTAGCCAATTTCATTAGCCCTTTCCTTAATCAATTTAAGTAATTCAATTTAATTTAATTACAATCTAATTGAATTAAATAACCGCATTTAATTATTTATTTGAAACAATTCATTAAATCCTTAACCATTTGGTTAATTCTGCCCATTTGCTAGTAAACTCATTACTGTCAGAATTTGTCCTTATATACTGGTTTACTGTTACTGGATAAGAATAATTGTTTATTTCCTTTATTAAATTTCAAAAAAAATAATCTATATATAATAGATTTCAAAATCTGTCGTTAGTTTAAAAATAAATTTTATAACTTCCGTTCTATGGATTTACCTGACGGTGAATTCATCTTCATAAAATGATTTATTTTGGGCCATATGCCGATTATTTTCTCAACCAATGTCATTATTGGTTATCAAACAAGTGTCGAGTTTGGGTTCAACAATCACAATCAATCATATTGATTAAACAGTTCAAATAATACAGAAATAAACAACATATTTGAGGAATCCGGTTGGATCCCTCCAACCTGTACTTCCCTGCATTAAAATGGGTTACAACAACATTTTTATCACGATAAATAGAATAACTAATAACAATCAACAATCAATTTATAACGTCCATTTAAACATCTAATTATTTATTTGATACGTTTATATTATTAAAAACGTAACCAATCAAGGTAAGTTACCTCGTTCGGAATGTAATTGTTAAAATAACGATTTAATTCGATTAAATTAAACAAATGTTTAATTTAATCGCTGAATATTAAAAATATTCAACACACAGACAAACAGTCATCCAGTTATCAACCATCAGCAAACATTGCACACAAAAAAACCCGATTTATATAAAATATAAATGGGATAAACTGAGTGAGTTGAACTCACCTTGCTTTGATTCTCCGTTAAAATGTTGGTTTCAGTTGATTCCAATGCGTCCAAACCAGCTCTGAACTGTTACGTTCGACAATACGGTCCCATTGCACTTGTTTCATTCCATTCTGATAATCGAGTAAAATTTGTTAACATTGTTGTTCACGATTTTCACTAACTCCTTACTTAATATATTAACAAACTTATTATGTTTGCTTAATTAAACCATTCATTCTTAATACTTTGTGTTGGCTACTTTACCCATGTACGACATAACTCATCAACCTACCACACTTTAATAGCTTAAAGTTTGATAATTGATTCAGAACAAGCATATTATTACAGATATTACTGTGGTAGTTTTTTGTCCAATGAGTGATCAATGGGTTTCTAATATTGATAGTATACAACCATTTAATTGGAACACTACTGGGTTATGTTCGTATATAATGTAGTCGAACTAATATCCGTATAACTATATGTAAATTTTCAAGCTTAATTAACTATTGCTTATGCTACTAACTGAGTGAGGCACGTTGTAAACTAAAATACTTCTTTCATTTCTCACCTGATATACAACCTGCCAAGGCGCCGACTACCCCTGCTCCCATCTTCTATCTGTTGCCTCCTGCTTCTCTGTCTACATACACCCAGTTCACCGCCCACGTTAATCTCTCCTACCCATTGCTTTTCCCATCAACTACATCACAAAACTCCCAATGCGTGAACACCCTCATCAGTTTCATCATCCCTTTTCCCGAAGCAGTATGCTCTCCTATACCCCAACTCCACTTCTTCCACACAAGTAACCGTCCAGCTCACTGTACAAAACTTTACTCCACTGCTCGACCATATTCTTCATCGTGCTACACGTGTGTACCTCCAGCTACTGTTTACGTGAGGCCTCCTACATTTTTCCATTTCTTCATACTTGAACTACCCAGGATGCACCACATTTCCGCGAACTGCTCACATTATTTCATGCAGCTTGTTTCCCCCTTCCACTGCATGTTTTTTCTTCTTTCTTAAACTTGCGGAAACGCATACCTAAAACGAACAGCCTTACTTATCCCTTTCGAATACATAGGAACCATGTATACACACATACGGCTACCTTCAGAAACCTACCCACTTATTTGTGCCTGCCACCTTCGAATGTTGTGTCTTTCCCCCACTGCTGATTTTAACACAACTTCACCTGCTGTTCGTATGACTTCCCGCCACAGCTCCTTCACTATTTTTCCTTATTTCGAACCTCGCAGCCCTACCCCACTTCAACGATGAACTCTATCTCAAGCTCCAGCTTACCAGGGACAAGAACTGCTCCCCTTACGTACCGCCGGAGGCCTGGTCACCCCTGCTGTCTCGATGGTCGACCACACAACGCAACAGCGCATTTTTATATGTATATATTAAAGTAGAGTTTTGGTTTTTAACTCGTTTGCTGAGGAAAAATGAAAAGAGTATGTCATTTCTTGGTTCTGCGTGAAGATGAAATGGACTCGAGAACTGCTATTATAAAAGAGAAAACAAGGGTCCACAACATTGGATAAAACGTGGTCGGTAAGGTGTTCTCATTTATTGGTGAAGGCTAAGGTGTATGTGCGCAGTAAGACTTGCAGTATGGGTAGCAAACTAGGAGCTGACCTTGTGTTTATTTAGTATATTGTACAGAGTAGAATAGGCTGAGGCAAAGACTTTCACTCTTACACCATGCTCCAATTAATTAGATTAGATTTTAACCATACTGAAAGAATAGGATAGCTATTTAGGCATGTTGCATGATTGAAAAGATGGGAGGAGTTATCTATGCATACGAAGTTGTTTGCTTAAGCATGAAGTAGGATAGAAAAAGATTTGTCTTCATTTTATATACATGCCCTGCGTGGATAGCTTTGTCAATAGGGTAACATGAGTGGTCTGAGTTAATATGAGTTTTCTTTTCATTCCAATAGTTGGAATTGATGTTTGCGTGTATTTCTTTTCCATAGGTGATGGTTGGGCATACACTTAGGGATGGGGAGTATTAATTTGATTTGAGAATACAGGGTTCAACAGTGTTTCATTACAAAGATATGGCTAGAGGGTATATTAATTTCAGTGCTTCGTTGGACGTTCTGTTCATTCCCTTATATATCTACTTGTGTTCAACCATATAGTTCGAAACAAATGTTTCAACGTGCTTGCATATTCAGGTTTGATTATGAAGTATGAACGCGGTTTAAAGTTATTATGATTTATACTTTTATTTTATACGGTATTATATTTTACCGTCAACCGTTGTCTACAGTTAATTATTAAATATATGTACCGCATATACAAAGTCCAAACCCAAAAATGAACGTACTATTACGCCTTGACGATACAAACCTAACAAAACTCGTTTCGTCGAAAACGAAGATCGTTTTAATTATATATATATATATCTTCGAACTCCATTTTATAAAATATTCGATATAAAATTCATTATATTTATAATATAATATATAAAACAGACTTAAATATTCTAATTTAAATCACCGAAAATTTGGGATGGTACATTCTTTCCCCCTTAAAATAATTTCGTCTCCGAAATTACAAGGTAAAAAGTATGCTCTGAACCCAGTCATTTCAAATTAATTATTTTTGAATTATTAATTCAAACTCTTTAAATATTTTCAAAAATTTCATCAGCACCTCCTCTGCATGGCTCCATCAGAACAAGTACAACTGCCACTCCAGGCCTTAACTTCACCCAAGAAAACCAAAAACCCAAATGACTACCCAACTCCGGGGTATAACCAATCAATCCAATCAATATATTAAGGTTTACCTATTTGTCGGGCAACTCAATTCCACTTTTGAAGCAAATCACTAACTGCTCTTCATTTTCCAACTTGTACTTTGAATCTGTAACCAAATCAACTCGATAGCTTTTTTGAAATCTGCACTTAACTCCACAAATAACCATCTGGGTTAAATATTTCGGTTCTTTCCATAACTGATTTTTTTTTCAATCGAATTTTAGTTTTCAATCCCTTGATCTCATCGTTAAATTAAGCTCAAGCAACCCAACATCTAGATAACCAAGCAACCAAATTATTTAAGAATTATATTTACTAGTCTGTATAACCTTGGTTTAACATACACTAACATCAATCAATTAATATCCGATCGATTTCCATTATTACCCATTCAATTTCCAATTCCCAAATATATTTCATTCCATTTGAATTCCAATTAAATCGAGCAAAACAACCAAGCAACCAATATTACTATACCATAGAAAATTTATTTTCTTTTTATACAAAAATTTACTTTGGGCAAAATTATTCCATTTACCCACTTTATAAAACAATATCGTTTCAATTTCCAGTTCCATCCGGTTTCCCAATATTTGAACTGATCAATCAACACGATATAAAACATTTTTATAAAATCTACAAATGCGCTCTCTTGTATATATATGTATTCAAACTCAATCTATGGTGTTGCTAACCCTATCTCTACTAAGTTACGCCACTGAGCCAAGATTACTACTCAACCAATAGCTCTGATACCAACTGTAATGGCCCGTAAATCCGTAGCAATTTGAGCTGACTAATATCTCATACATTCAACCCAAAATGCACGAAAATACAGATCATTAATAGACAGAAATAAGAGGATGAGAAAGATAAGATAGAACTATTAGAATAGAAGGATTAGAAGATAACACAGAATCAGAATCTCACATCGCAGCGGAACAAAATATGATATAGAAATAAATCTTTATAAAGAACTTGAATAAATATACTTACATACATCAGAGTACAACAGACAAATCCGGACAGTCATGACATTCTGTCCTCATACAATACACAACGGAATACTTTACATCATACGTCTAGACTCTTTCATCTCGTCTCTGAACTTTACAGCATCTCATAACCTGAACCTGTACTCGGGCTGACCCGAGACATTACAAACGCCACGGATCAGTCTGGAGAACCAGCGTGAGAAAAACTCACTAAGTTTAAAATACATCCATACTGATTTAAAGTCCAAAATCCTTTTGAAAGAAAAGGATAACAGTAAGACCAACCTACACATAAACACGGATGATTTTTACCTTACTATAATCCGAAGCAGTTTTGATATCAAAACCCAGTGATATTATGATAATGTCTATCAAGTAAATAACCAAATAGTAGAACGCTTGCATCTCACACTCTACGTATATAGTCTATAATCGAAAACCGCAGGGCACTTATTGGAGATTTGATTCCAACTAGACAAGGTATGGGAGCACCTACCTATCAGTGTACTCTAGAGGGGATACACTGGGGTTCAACAAGAACGTCTTGCAACCCGGCCACACATGATCGACCACTCATTTAGCTTGAGTGTATCGAATATATTACCAACCACGGTTGGGATCAGCAACCATTACCGAAAGCTGCAGCAGCGAAATATAGGTTAAGAAGATTAAAAGGAATTTCTCTAGATGGTGATAATACACCCTACTTGGGTATGACCCACCTAGCCATGCTGCCTAGCCCAACTTTTGTTACTTCCTGGTTGATGAGGCGTGAGGCTGCGCTATCTTCTAGAACACCTGGTCATCATTCACTTTGAATGCCGCATCGTCAAATCCGTCAAATCACTAATTGATGACCTCAAAAATACACTGGGCACGTTTGAAGAAATCAATGTACGTGACCATCTGGAAATACTCTGTCAGACACTCGTCCATACAAGTCATCCAGGAACAGGATGAACAAAAGGCACTCTCCTACCGCATCCTTGAATTACCCTATGGATCAGTAGCGAGAAGTCCTTGCAATCTGCAAAATCCCACTCACGACCGAATCACGTCAGAATACCTCTAGCTGTAGACCAGAGGATATTCGACAAATAATCCTTCCGCTTATGAAGATCCATGGTCTTCAATTTCTCCATCTCGATCAGCTTCTGAACATCTTCAACGTTTACCTATTTGCTGGTTGGAATGATTCTCGAATATAAATTTGACCCCAGTCTTTCCATACCAACAATCGACTTGGTCGGATTTTTGATAGTCGGTGTTTTAACTATCAAAATAAACAATCATGATCCACAGAAAATAAAATGGGTTCACTGGTTCAGTATACAGCATCAGTTGGCCTTTTTAGTTAAACTGCTGTTAATTAAATCTCAAAATCTTTCAACGTTTGGAATACCGCCCTTTCACTTCTCATTTCTAAATTGATTTGTTTAACTTATCATTATTTGAATTATCATTTATAATATTCTTCACGGAAACATTAATTTTAATACCTTCCACTACCCTCGTTTCTAAACTAATTTCATCCTTAGATAATCATGAAATCATTACAAGTTGGGGTATTTTATTTACCTCTCAGACCTTGAGACAACAACATTCCTATCTTCGGAAAAATTAGAAGTTTGTTAACGAAATCTTATCCCAATATATAATGATCCTAACACTTCTATTTATTTTAGGATCCCTTTTACCACTGCTTATCTTTGTTTGGTTTTAGATAACTCTATTTCACCTCTAAACTACTTACCTTTAGATATTATCATTGATCTTTACTTTAATCATCAATTCGATCCCCCTTAACTTTTGTTTGATTTCAAATCATATTAAATCTTATATAAAACCTTTGTAAAATCCCTTTCAAGAAATAAACCTAAAATCTAACTCATATAGACATGAGTAAACTTTAATGAAACCCTTTCCAGTTATAAGGTCTTAATACCATATTTGACTCTATTAATCGAGTTCTGGTTCTCAGATCATTTCCTTAATTTGGTTAATTAATTTACTTCAACTCCTTTACATTTAAAGGTTTTACTTTATCATCAACTATTTATAAATAGTTAATTTTCCCCTAAAGGTTAATTTAAAATAATCAATTAACTCTAATAATAATTATAAATTCAATGATTGTTTCTAATAATCAATTCTCGTTTAAACAATTGATTAAATCATTTCAAAACAAGGTCAACCTGTTAGCTAATTTCATTAGTCCTTTCCTTAATCAATTTAAGTAATTCAATTTAATTTAATTACAATCTAATTAACTTAAATAACCGCATTTAATTATTTATTTGAAACAATTCATTAAATCCTTAACCATTTGGTTAATTCTGCCCATTTGCTAGTAAACTCATTACTATCAGAATTTGGCCTTATATACTGGTTTACTCTTACTGAGTAAGACTAATTTTTTATTTCGTTTATTAAATTTCAAAAAAATAATCTATATATAATAGATTTAAAAATATGTCGTTAGTTTAAAAATAAATCTTATAACTTTCGTTTTATGGATTTATCTAACGGTGAATTCATCTTTATAAAATGATTCATTTTTGGCCATCTGTCGATTATTTTCTCAACTAATGTCATTATTGGTTATCAAACAAGTGTCGGGTTTGGGTTCAACAATCACAATCAATCATATTGATTAAACAATTCAAATAATATGGAAATAAACAACATATTTGAGGAATCCGGTTGGATCCCTCCAACCTGTACTTCCCTGCATTAAAATGGGTTACAACAAAATTTTTGTCACATTAAACAAAATAACTAATAACAGTCAACAATCAGTTTATAACATCCATTCAAACATCTAATTATTTATTTGATACGTTTATATTATTATAAACGTTACCAATCAAGGTAAGTTACCTCGTTCGGAATGTAATTATTAAAATAACGATTTAATTCGATTAGATTAAACAAATGTTTAATTTAATCGCTGAATATTAAAAATATTCAACACATAGACAAAAATCATCCAGTTATCAACCATCAGCAAACATTGCACACAAAATAAAAACCCGATTTATATAAAATATAAATGGGATAAACTAAGTGAGTTGAACTCACCTTGCTTTGATTCTCTATTAAAATGTTCGTTTCGGTTGATTCCAACGCGTCCAAACCAGCTCTGAACTGTTACGTTCGACAATACGGTCCCATTGCACATGTTTCATTCCATTCTGATAATCGAGTAAAATTTATTAACATTATTGTTCAAGATTTTAACTAACTCCATACTTAATATATTAACAAACTTATTATGTTTGCTTAATTAAACCATTCGTTCTTAATACTTTGTGTTGGCTACTTTACCCATGTACGACATAACTCATCAACCTACCACACTTTAATAGCTTAAAGTTTGATAATTGATTTAGAACAAGCATATTATTATCGATATAACCGTGGTAGTTGTTTGTCTAATGAGTGATCAATGGGTTTCTAATATTGATAGTATACAACCATTTAATTGGAAAACTATTGGGTTATGTTCGTATATATTGTAGTCGAACTAATATCCGTATAACTATATGTAAATTTTCTAGCTTAATTAACTATTGCTTATGATACTAACTGAGTGAGGCACGTTGTAAACTAAAATACTTCTTTCATTTCTCACCTGATATACAACTTGCCAAGGCGCCGACTACCCCTGCTCCCATCTTCTATCTGTTGCCTCCTGCTTCTCAGTCTACACACATCCAGTTCACCGCCCATGTTAATCTCTCCTACCCATTGCTTTTCCCATCAACTACATCACAAAACTCCCAATGCGTGAACACCCTCATCAGTTTCATCATCCCTTTTCCCGAAGCAGTATGCTCTTCTATACCCCAACTCCACTTCTTCCACACAAGTAACTGTCCAGCTCACTGTACAAAACTTTACTCCACTACTCGACCTTATTCTTCATCGTGCTACGCATGCGTACCCCCAGTTACTGTTTACGTGAGGCCTCCTATATTTTGCCATTTCTTCATACTTGAACTACCTATGATGCACCACATTTCCGCCACCTGCTCACGTTATTTCCATGCAGCCTTTTTTCCCCTTCCACTACACGTTTTTTCTTCTTTCTTAAACTTGCGGAAACCCACACCTAAAACGAACAGCTTTACTTATCCATTTCGAATTCATAGGAACCGTTTATGCACACAAACGGCTACCTTCAGAAACCTACCCACTTATTTGTGCTTGCCACCTTCGAATGTTGTGTCTTTCCCCCGCTTCTGATTTTAACGCAACTTCACCTGCTGTTCGTACGACTTCCCGCCACAGCTCCTTCACCATTTTTCCTTATTTCGAACCTCGCATCCCTACCCCCCTTCAACGACGAACTCTATCTCAAGCTCCAGCTTACCAGGGACAAGAACTGCTCCTTTCACGTACCGCCGAAGGCCTGGCCACCCATGCTGTCTCGACGGTCGACCACACAACGCAACAACGCATTTTTATATGTATATATTTAAGTGGAGTTTTGGTTTTTAACTCGTTTGCTGAGGAAAAATGAAAAGAGTATGTCATTTTCTTGGTTCTACGTGAAGATGAAATAGACTCGAGAACAGCTATTTATAAAAGAGAAAACAAGGGTCCACATCATTGGATAAAACGTGGTCGGTAAGGTGTTCTCATTTATTGGTGAAGGCTAAGAGCATCTCCAACAAAGAGCAATATTCATGTTACGGGGCGTAATACGGGTTGTTTTTGCACCCAACAGTTATCCTCTCGTGTAATATTCAGCGGAATATTACAGCTTCGATTCAGGATCCGGAATGAGTCCGGCGAGCTGATTTTATCAGCTCGCCATGTGGCGAGCCGATTTTATCAGCTCGCGCTGATAAAATCAGCTCGCAACATGGCGAGCTGATAAAATCGGCTCGCCATCTTCCTCCTCAATTCCCCAACGGCTATCTCAATCCAATGGCTTCCAACGGCCATTTCCGCCTCGATTTTGATTACCAACGGCCATAAAACGGTGAAAACTTTTCTAACGGCCATATTTTCAGTTATAAAAGCATTCCATCGCATTCTTTCTTCATCACAACATATTCATATCTTCTTTCTACATCTCTCTACTCCACACCAAGTCTTGCTATATAATGTCTTCCCCATTCGGAGAATTTTCGCATCCGACGATAGATGGAACTCAGTTCTCACAAGGCAACACGAGCAATATATTTGAAACTCCATCGAGCAGGCAAGGAACCACTCTGTGGACTGACGAAGAAGACATTTCTCTATGCAACATATATTGTCATTTCACACAAGATTCTGCAACGGGGAACGACCAAACAGGCGCTGCGTTTTGGAAAAAAATGGAAAAATCCTTCGTTGAGAGGCATCCGGGATGCCAAAGGACGTTATCGGCGATCCAGGGACGTTTTGGGAAAATAAGCCGCCAAACCCAATATTATGAGTCACAAGTGTACAAACTAAAGATAGCGAATCCAAGCGGCATGGGAGGAGAACATAATCTGGTATGTATGTATTTGTACGTACTTTATTTATGGGTGTTAGCATTTTAATTGATACATTTTATTTTGGTAAGTAGAAACGACTAGCGAATGAGGAGTTCAAGAAGTTTTTTCCTAGAGAAAATGGAACGAAAAGGGCACACTATTACCAGTTTATGCATTGTTATGATCTGCTTACTAGTCAACCAAAGTGGAACTCAGAACTTGCCAAGAGTCTCCGCGATGTTCAAAGTGCTAGCAAGGCCAAGAAAAAAAGTTCAAAATCGGGTTATTCTTCTAGTCCTAGCGGCTCAGGTGGCAATATTTCTCAATGTGTAGGGGAAAACCTACTTGATGAGTTCAATGCTACGAATGACGAAGATTTTAGACCTGAGGGATGCAAAGCGGCGAAAAGAAGGGGCAAAACAACGGTTGAGCTTGAATCAAAAGTGAACGCCCGACACGAAGAACACAGTCGTAGAGCGGAAAAAAGGCTTGTAGAAGCTAGGGATAGAACAGAAGTTTTGAAAAGGATTGCTGATCTGGAAGAGAAGAAACTTCAAATTCTTTCGGAGGACTTAGCGTATAAGAAAGAGCACGATGCGTATAAGAAACAGCAAGATGCGTATAAGAAAGAACAAGAAGAGAACGCTATCATGGACAAAGATCTGGATGGAATGTCTGATTTGGAAAAGGAATTTTGGATGGGGATCAAACAACTTCGTTCTCATTCTACTACTTACTCACTCGAAAATGCCTTCTTGGCCATCCGAAACTGACTCTGATGAACAAGCGTACGAACAGATGAGACTTCAAGCGCTCGAAGACGAATTCGAGTTTCTAATCCAAATTACACCCCATGATGAACCATCACATGAACAGGGGAACCTCCAACATCTACAACAAGTTCAAGTGCCACATGTTCAACTAGCAAACGAACAGACTCTCGCTCAACCACAACAACAAGTAGAGTTCTACCGAGTACCACCACATGAACATGAAGGTGAATCTTATCCTGTACTTTGCTACTGCGGTCATGTGGTCGAAGTTATGGTTCGTGCAGAAGGCGACAATATAGGTCGGCGCATGCAGCAATGTCGATTCTATCCAAATGGATGCAGCTACACGGAATGGATTGACGAGCCGTTGTGCCCACGGGGAATAGTATATGCAAACCAACTCGAATGAGAGATTATGCGTCTCGAAAATCTTGTTCAAGAGTTGCGACTGAACGCAATGCGACTCCCTTGAAATTGAATGTGTACTTTTAATGTTTGCGATGATGTAGTAGGCATGTACTGTTATTCGGTGTTGTATCTGTAACGGTCGGTTGTATCTGTAAGGTTATTGTTATGCGAAAACTCCCTAGTTGAATCATTGTAATCTTTCCTATATAAAAATTTCACGTTCTATATATTTAAAATATAATCTTTCGTATATAATCTTCTAAACTATAATCTTTCGTATATAATCTTCTAAACTATAATCTTTCGTATATAATCTACTAATAAAAATTAATAAGTAGATAAAAATAAGAACTAAATATTTAATCAAATGAACACACATTCCACACAACCCCCCCCCCCACACAAACTTCCCGAGCCATAGATGGGCTCGGAAGATCGCGAGCTGATTTTATCAGCTCGCAGGCTGCGAGCCGATAAAATCAGCTCGCGCCTGCTGGGACATATCAAAGATATCTCCCGTAATGTTACAGGCCGTAACGTTACGGCCCGTAACACTGTTGGAGATGCTCTAAGGTGTATGTGCGCAGTAAGACTTGCAGTATGGGTAGCAAACTAGGAGCTGACTTTGTGTTTGTTTAGTATATTGTACAGAGTAGAATAGGATGAGGAAAAGACTTTCACTCTTACGCCATGCTCCAATTAATTAGATTAGATTTTAATCATACTGATAGAATAGGGTAGTTATTTAGGCATGCTGTGTGATTGAAAAGATGGGAGGAGTTATCTGTGCGTACGAAGTTGTTTGCTTAAGCATGAAGTAGGATAGAAAAAGATTTGTCTTCATTTTATATACATGCCCTGCGTGAATAGCTTTGTCAATAGGGTAGCATGTGTGGTCTGAGTTAATATGAGTTTTCTTTTCATTCCAATAGTTGGAATTAATGTTTGCGTGTATTTCTTTTCCATAGGTGATGGTTGGGCATACACTTAGGGATGGGGAGTATTAATTTGATTTGAGAATACAGGGTTCAACGGTGTTTCATTACAAAGGTATGACTACAGGGTATATTAATTTCAGTGCTTCATTGGATGTTCTGTTCGTTCTCTTATATATCTACTTGTGTAATTGTGTTCAATCATATAGTTCGAAACAAATGTTTCAACGTGCTTGCATATTCTGGTTTGATTATGAAGTACGAACGTGGTTTAAAGTTATTATGATTTATACTTTTATTTTATACGGTATTATATTTTACCGTCAACTGTTGTCTACCGTTAATTATTAAATATATGTACCGCATATACAAACTCCAAACCCAAAAATGGACGTACTATTACGCCTTGACGATACGAACCCAAATAAACTCGTTTCGTCGAAAACGAAGATCGTTTTAATTATATATAAAAAAATATATATCTTCGAACTCCATTTTATAAAATATTCGATATAAAATTCATTATATTTATAATATAATATATAAAACAGACTTAAATATTCTAATTTAAATCACCGAAAATCTGGGACGTTACAAGTGGGATGCGAAAAGACTAGAGCTTGTAACATACCGACTTTCCCGTTACCTTTGAGTTGACAATCACAAGTCACGTCCAACCCAAATTGTACAGAAATGCAGATAGTTATTAGAAAGAAATTAGAGGGTGAGATAAGAAAGAAAGAATTACTAGAATAGAAGAAGAAGAGGAACTAATACAACATGGATTCTCACATCACAGCGGGACAAAATATAATATAGAAATAAAACTTTATTGAATGCTTGAAATCAATCATCAGAGTACATCACACATCTGGACAATTACAATAATCTGTCATCATATACAATCACGCAGCGGAATATATAATAGCATACGTCTAAGCCCTTCCATCTCGTCTCAATATAACAACCGATAATCTGAACCTGTATATCTCAGTCTAACCCGAGCATTACAAACACCGGTCAGTTTGGTAAACCAGAGTGAGAAAAACACACTAAGTTTAAAGGCATCACACAACTTGATTTTAACATTAAATTCCTTTTGAAATTAAAGGATAATCGTAAGACCGAATCCACACATAAATACGGATGTCTTTTACCTTACGATAACCCAATTTTTTTTGAAAACAATATCATCCTGATATTATGATAGTGTCTAAATACAAATAAATAGAATCTAATGGAACGCTTTCATCTCGCACTCCACATATATAGTATACAATCAAAACCGTGGGCGCTTATTGGAGAATGGATTTCCTGGCAAGGTATGAGACCACTTTCCCAACAATGTACCTCAAGAGATGAATACATTGGGGTTCAACAAGAACATCTTGCAACCCAGGCTAAACATGACCGGCCCCTCACTTTCTCTTGAGAGTACCGAATATATCATTACCACGGTTGGGGGCTTGCCAACCGAACCGATAGCATACATACATAAATAAAAAGGACAACCGAAGGCATTTGATTTCACCAAATCAGGTATTGATATACCCTTTTGATGGGTGCGACTCAAATAGCAATGTGACCTACCCGATTTTATGCCATTCTCGGTTGATGAGGCTAGAGGTTAAGCGTATTCTTCAGCATAGCATGTCTCCATCCACTTTGAATGCCACATTGTCAGATCTATCAAATCACTAATTGACATCCACAAAAATACTATGCGGTTTAGCTAAGAGAAGGTGTCTTCTTCGCCACCACAGAAATACGTTTGAAGAAATCAACGTACACGATTCTTTTGGAAATACTCAGTCAGACACTCGTCCATACAAGTCATCCAGGAATAGGATGAACCAAAGGCACCCTCCTACCACATCTAAGGAATCACCCTATAGATCAGTAGCGAGTAGTCCTTGCAATCCGTAGATTCCAATCACGACAGAATCACTGTCAAATATATATATCTCTAAGGATCGGCCAGAGAAATTCAATAGTAGTTCCTCCTCTCATGAAGATTTACGGTCTTCAATTGCTCCATCTCGATTAGCATCTTCCACATATTCGTATTTATTGGTAGGAATGATTTTCGAATATAAATTCAATCCCGTTCTTTCCGTACCAACATACGTTGGGTCTGATTTTGATAGTCGGTTATTAAACTAACAAAATAAATAATTAAAAATAAAACCAAATGGGTCCATTGGTTTAGTACACAGCGTCACTTGGCCTTTAAAAATAATATATTAGTTATAATACCAAAAATAATATATTGGTTTTAATATATTACTATTCTCAAATCCTTCATTTTAAGCATTCATAAAAATATCTTACTCATATTCAAATTTCCTTCAACTATCATTTCAAAATATTGCTAAAACATTATTTAACATTTGGAAATCGATCCAAATTTTTCATTCTTAAAACAACCGTTATGAGATTTCCTTTTCGTTTTGTTATCTGAGTACCATAATCGTCACCTATCCTTTTAGAATAATCCATTCTAAATGCCATCTCTTTGTTTTGAAAATATCGTTATATTTTCACAAAATCTCCTTTTATTATTTCTTTACTATAGAATATCATTTCATATTCTCAAGCCCTTTTTAAGTTCCTTTACTTTGGAATTCCTGTATATGTACATTCCCAACCTCTTCAAATAACGTTTCATTATTATTTCACAAAATAATTCACTTCTAATATTTTCATCATTACAACTAATACATCCTTCGATAATCCTAAACTCGTTCAAGTTGGGGTATTTTAATTACCTCTCAGACCTTGTCAACAACGTTCTTATCTTAAGATAAATACGAATTGTAATTCAAAAACCCAAATTCAATCTAATATTGACCAATACCAACTCACTATTTTTTTTTTCAAATTCGGTTTTATACAACCTTCTTACCTTTGAAATCTCCCTTTTAAATCTACTATTATTATTCATTAATTTAGTAAATGATAAATAAAACATCAAACTTTAAACTTTAACTTTTTTAAATTATTTATTTTTTGGATTTTTTTTAAAAATTGTATTTCCAAATTTTTTTCCAAATTCAATTGCTAGAATACTTTTTCCTAAACCTTATATTTATTTCCTTTGGGAAAATCTTATTTCAATTCCCATCCATTTCACTTAACGCCATCATTAACTAACGTTAATTTAAAATTAACACTTTAATTTCACTTCTCTCTTTATAAACTTGTTTATAAAACCTTAGTTTAATATAAAACCCTCTTTAATTCTTATTAAGTTAACTTCCATTCGCTAAATTATTCCATTAGATTAATCGACATGAACTAATATAATTTGATAATCAATTTCCGTTAAGTTGGCTTGATCAATTTTAAAACGTGATTAACTCGTTGATCAACTCTAATTTGTCTTTTCATTTAAGTTAATTAATAATATAATTAATTTAAATTATCCTATTTACTTCGATTATTATTAAATAAATAATAAATCGATTAAGATAATCCCATTTTAATTATTACTTAAAAATAATTAATCCCAATTATTAATCGCTACATTAGTCCTTGCTCACCTGCTTATCCATCTTATTAATATAAGAATTAGTTTTATAATCATTTAACAATTACGATGAGGCACGTGCTTCGCACACAGTATATTTTTGGTACAAAAATAGTATTTGTGGTTAAAACAATCAACATATGCGCGTGCTTCGCACACGGTATATTTTTGATATGAAAATTGTATTTGTGGTTAAAACAATCAATATATGCGTGTGCTTCGCACACGGTATATTTTTGATAAGAAAATGGTATTTGTGGTTAAAACGATCAATATATGCGTGTGCTTCGCACACGGTATATTTTTGATATGAAAATGGTATTTGTGGTTAAAACAATCAATATATGCGTGTGCTTCGCACACGGTATTTTTTTCTTTCTATAAACTTCATTTTAAATAATATATTTAAAATTCTATATTCAGTTATAAAATAAATTTTATAACCTCATTTCTAATGATTCACCTAACAGTAAATCAATCTTTATAAAACGATTATAATTTAGGCCATCTACTGCGGATTTCTCAACCAATATTTCTCATTGGTTCATATCAAGGGTTCAACAGTAGTCAATAAGTAATCCATCATCCAATCAGGTTATTAAACAGTACATGTGAGATAACATGAAAATAAACAATAAATTTGAGGAACCCGGTTGGATTCCCCCAACTTGTTCTTCCCTGTACTCAATATGACATGAATAATTAATTCAACCGGTAACGGTCAACTAACAACCATTCAAACATCCAATTCAAGTTTAAACGTTTATATTATTATAAACGTAATCAACAAGGTAAGTTACCTCTATTGGAATTTATCGTTAAACATTACAATGGTGTTCGGTTAAATTAAACAAATGTTTAATTTAAATCGGTCACGTAAAAAATATTTTGTATTGCAAACAATTATCAAATCATTCAACTAACAGCAAACAAAGCACACATATATTTAAACCCGACTTATATAAATATAAGTGGGATAACTAAGTGAGTTTAACTCACCTTGATTTAATTTTGTTTATTAAAATTGCTTGTTCTTAACTAAATTAAACAACCATCTAATTTAGTTAAAAAATTTGGTTGCTTCCTGTGCTGATAAGATTAGCCCCCATCTCGAAGCCTTTGTTCATATGGTTCCAACAAGACCGTCCATGCGAAATTCTAACAATAGACGGTTGAGATATTTAATTAATAAGATTATAATAATTTAATTAGAATTAAACTTTAATATTTTAATCTATATCGGACCCTTACCTAACCAATATTCGGCCCATCAACCCATAACCGCGTTGCACGGTGCTTCTCTCCCATAAGCTTTACATCCATTTGTTGTTGTGAAACCTGCCTATGCTTTTTACTTACTCCATCATTTATTTATATGTTTATTAAAGCCCAACGGGGCCAGCACATTTGCTTTGAATTTAAAATCAAATGGGTTTGGCACTTTGTTTTGCTGTAGAAACATGGACCCTTCCTCCCACATTGATTCACACGACAGCCTTCCTCCCATGCTATTTGTGCCTTCTCATTTGTTTCCTTCTCTATTTTTTTTCTTTTTTTCCTTATATGTAAAGCCTGAAGGCCCATATCTTGTCATCCCAAGTCAATACCCAAAGCATAACAGTCGCGCATACATTACCCACGCCATCCCTTAAAACTTGCTTCCTATCTTTGCACATTCTTTCCCCACTGGAAACATGCAACGTTCACTGCTCTTCCCTCCTTCCCCACCTCAGTTTCGTGTTTTTTTTTTTTTTTTTTTTTTTTTTTAGCAACGCCCAAGGCCCAATCCTGTCGGTCAACTTCAGTGCCAACTAACGCAACAAGCAGATAGTGCTTTCTCCCTACTAAGTTGTACACCTCCCCATACCTCATTTCCTCCCCATGCGTTATATTAATTTCAATATATTTTTTTAATTGCATGCGGAAATTACCCATGCACTTCATGCAAATACAAAGGAAGCTGCAGGCTTTCCTTCTACTCCGTTTGCTTCCAATGTTTTCACTTTTTTTTTGTCTGTTCTCATACTCATGCTGCCAAAAAGAACATTGCCACTTCATGTATTCAATTCATAGATTAGTTCGAAACACCATGCACCGCTCCTCTGTCCTCACTTCGTCCAAAATGCATGCAATCCAACAAAGCACTCTTTCGCCAAAAACTCCTGCGCTCAAAAACATACAGTACCCCTCCTTCACTGTATTACTTTACTTCCTTCCAATATGGCCTCCCCATGCTATACGTACCCCACGCAAGCCTCTCCCCATACGTCATTTCTTCTTCCCACATTCACAACACCCAGCGCCCATCTCCTCTCCATCTTCTTTCATCCCTTCGGTTTGTTTTACTTATTTTTTTTATTTTTTTGAAATGTGGAGTTTTCAATTTTCGTTTGCTATAACAAAAAGAGGATTAACCTACCAGTATTTATAACGCAAGCTCCTTGGATGGCACGGTATTGGTTTATAGGCTAGGTTATAGCTGTGTTCTATTTTTCATGGCTGTATTCACATAGAATGGTAGGTTAGCTGAGCATTTATCTTAGGTCGGTCAGGGTAAATTTGCAGAGACAACAGCTGTGTCTAATTTTCTGAAATGGCATGTACGTGGAGCGGTTAGGGTAGCTGGAAAAAAATGGAAAGAGGGTACAATTTTCAAGGTCGGGTACACCTATATAGTAGCTGTATAAGTTAGGGTGCCACATTTTCTTTTGCTTTGGTGCTAAGGAAAGTTGCGTGCAGACTTGTCTTAGGGTAGATTTGATGTTTCTTTTTAATTCAGTGATGTAATATGCAAGTGTGACAGTTCAGTTCAGGTTATAGGATGTTGGGATGGAAGAAAAGAACATAGAGCTGTGTGTGTACATCTCTCTTAGTCATAAAGTTGTGTATATTTCTTTTATATACACAGTAGCTGGTTTATATATGTAGCTGGGCGTTTATACATAGGTGTGTAGATGTGTATTAATCGTATGTAGACAAGTACTTGTACCGATAGAATTTGCTATAGGTGTGTGATTTAACTTAGGTGTATGTACCTCATTACTTAGGGGTTAAATATATATTTATCTAATACGATATTAAATTTCACAGTTATTTTAATTCCAATTTATTCTTCGGTTTCCATTTAAATTTCGTCTACTGACAAAATAACTCCAATTGGCTCCAAACCGGAAATGCTACAATCATTAGTGATACGCATTCCAATAAAATTCGTTTTGTCGAAAACGGAGGTTGTTTGGAAAACAAATATTTTTAATGCTTATATAATATCGATATAATATTATAAATTAAATCCAAAACAATTAAATTAAATAGTAATAAATTACTATTATTATCGAATATATCCAAATAAAATAATATAAAACTTCCAGTATAACCAATATGGCTTTATAACTCGACGTTAATATTTTTAAATTGAACGGTATTCAAATATATAGAAATTCCTTGTTAAATAAACTAAATAAACATTATAATTTATAAACGAATTCCACATCGACTATTTTAAAATTTGATTTGGCCGTACCTAACAATCTATAACACAAAATCTGAATTTTTCTCTTTCATATGAAAATTATAATCAACGAGATTCCAACGTTTTTTGTTTCATAGAAATCCGACTTATATCCGATCCGGTATATTCAATTGAAGTGCAAAACTGAATATCGCAAACTGTTGCGCCATTTCGAGCTCGAGTTATATTATATATAAATTTAACGTTCAAACTTCGTTTCAATAACGAATTAAAATCCATTTAAATTCAAATTAAATATTTAAAACAATATAACGAATTAAATATTTGACCACCAGAAATATGGGACATTACAATCTTCCCCCCTTTAAATGAATTTCGTCCCCGAAATTATCAAGGTAAGAAAGATGTAACAAACCCACTAATTTTCAAATCAATTTCGATTCATTCAAATTATCACACTGGAATTCAATTTTTTAATTTATTCAACAATTTGTCAAACCATTCAAATAACACATAACACACAATCAACTCAACCAATTATTCAATTTGCATTAAATATTGATATTTATTCTGGTTTAATATACTTCAATAATAATTTATTTACAACAACTTGACTTCCAATTTCAAATTTAATTCATTAACTTATTTACTTAACAAGATTAATCTTGTTTCATATACAATTACCAATTAATCTTCCTAATTAGTTTACTTCCATTAACAATCCAAATTCTGATTTTATTCAAAAAATCATTCATTCTAATTTTAACTTATCATTAAGGTAAATGCTGAATTTCGTTTTCATATTAAAATTCCTATTCACAAATCGCATTTGTGAAATCTTTTCTAATTATATTGAACCATTTTAAATTTTATAATCCAATTCGAATTTCATTCAAATCAACCAAACACACATATATATATATCAATAATTTAATAAAATTATTTCTTTACTATACAAAAATATATTTCGGGCAAAATTATTTCATTTACCCTTTTTACAAAAAAAATATCGTGTCCACTGCCAGTTCAATGCTTCTCAACAGTTGAACAGATCAAATAACACAATACTAAACATTTGTATATTAAATCTACAAATACGCTCTCATATATATATATATATGTATGTATATGTATATTCAACTCAATCTAGGGTATTACTATCCCAATCTCTATCAAGTTACGTCACAGAGCCAAGGTTATTTCTAAACCAATAGCTCTGATACCACTGTAACATACTGACTTTCCCATACCCTTTGAGTTGACAATCACAAGTCACGTCCAACCCAAATTGTGCAGAAATGCAGATAGTTATTAGAAAGAAATTAGAGGGTGAGATAAGAAAGAAAGAATTATTAGAATAGAAGAAGAGGAACTAACACAACACAGATTCTCACATCGCAGCGGAACAAAATATAATACAGAAATAAAACTTTATTGAAAGCTTGGAATAAAACATACAATCATCAGAGTACATCACACATCTGGACAGTTATAATAATTTGTCATCATATACAATCACACAACGTAATATATAATAGCATACGTCTAAGCCCTTCCATCTCGTCTCTTCATAACAACCGATAATCTGAACCTGTACATCTCGGTCTAACTCGAGCATTACAAACACCGGGTCAGTCCGATGAACCAGAGTGAGAAAAACACACTAAGTTTAAAGGCATCACACAACTTGATTTTAACATTAAAATCCTTTTGAAATTAAAGGATAATCATAAGATCGAATCCACACATAAATACGGACGGCTTTTACCTTACGATAACCAAAAAAACATTTTAGAAAACAATATCATTCTGATATTATGATAGTGTCTAAATACAAATAAAAAGAATCTAGCGGAACGCTTGCATCTCACGCTCCACATATATAGTATACAATTTTAAAACTGCGGGAGCTTATTGGAAAATGGATTTCCAGGCAAGGTATGGGACCACCTTCTCGACAATGTACCTCTGGAGATGAATACATTGGGGTTCAACAAGAAAAACTTACAACCCAGGCTAACATGACCGTCCCCTCACTTTCTCTTGAAAGTACCAAATATATCATTACCACGGTTGGGGGCCAGCCAACCGAACCGATAGCATACATACATAAATAAAAGGGACAACCGAAGGCATTTGATTTCACCAGATCTGGTAATGATATACCCTTTTGATGGGTGCGACCCACATAGCCATGCGACCTACCCAATTTTATGCCATTCCTGGTTGATGAGACTAGAGGTTAAGCGTATTCTTCAGCATAGCATGTCTCCATCCACTTTGAATGCCACATCGTCAGATCTATCAAATCACTAATTGACATACAGAAAAATACTCTAGGGTTTAGCAAAGAGAAGGTGTCTTCTCCGCCACCCACAGAAATATGTTTGAAGAAATCAACGTGCGCGATCCTTTTGGAAATACTTAGTCAGACACTAGTCCATACAAGTCATCCAGGAACAAGATGAACCGAAGGCACCCTCCTACCACATTTAAGAAATCACCCTATAGATCAGTAGCGAGTAGTCCTTGCAATCCGTAGATTCCAATCACGACAGAATCACTGTCAAATAAATATCTCTAGGGATCAGCCAGAGAAATTCAACGGTAGTTCCTTCGCTCATGAAGATTTATGGTCTTCAATTGCTCCATCTCGATTAGCATCTTCCACATATTTGTATTTATTGGTCGGAATGGTTTTCGAATATAAATTCGATCCCGGTCTTTCCGTACCAACATACGTTGGGTCTAATTTTGATAGTCGGTAATTAAACTATAAAAATAAATAATTAAAAATAAAACCAAATGGATCCATTAGTTTAGTACAGAGTGTCACTTGGCCTTTAAAAATAATATATTGGTTATAATACCAAAAATAATATATTGGTTTTAATATATTACTATTCTCAAATCCTTCATTTTAATTATTCGGAAAAATATCTTACTTATATTCAAATTTCCTTCAACTATCGTTTCAAAATATTGCTATTTTTTTTTTTAACATTTGGAAACCGATCCAAATTTGTCATTCTAAAAACAACTGTTACGAGATCTCCTTTTCATTTTGTTATTTGAGTCCTTTTCGTTTTGTTATTTGAGTACCATAATCGTCACTTATCCTTTTAGAATAATCCATCCTAAATCTCATTTCTTTGTTTTGAAAATATTGTTATATTTTCACAAAATCTCCTTCTAGTTCTTTACTATAGAAATATCATTTCATATTCTCAAGCCCTTTTTAAGTTCCTTTACTTTGGAATTCCTATATATGTACATTCCCAACCTCTTCAAATAACATTTCATTATTATTTCACAAAATAATTCACTTCTAATATTTCCATCATTACAACTAATACATCCTCCGATAATCCCAAAGTCGTTCAAGTTGGGATATTTTAATTACCTCTCAGACCTTGATCAACACCGTTCTTATCTTAAGATAATTACGAGTTGTAATTCAAAAACCCATATTCAATCTAATATTTACCAATACCAATTCACTAAATTTTTTTTAAATTCGGTTTTATACATCCTTCTTACTTTTAAAATCTCACTTTTAAATCTACTATTATTACTAAATTCATTAATTTAGTAAATGATAAATAAAACATCAAACTTTAAACTGTAACCTTTTTAAACTATTTATTTTTCAGATTTCTTTTACAAATTGTATTTCCAAAAAATTTCCAAATTCAATTGCAAGAATACTTTTTCCTAAACCTTTTATTTATTACCTTTGGGAAAATCTTATTTCAATTCCCATCCATTTCGCTTAACGCCATCATTAGTAACGTTAATTTAAAATTAACGCTTTAATTTCACATCTCTCTTTATAAACTTGTTTATAAAACCTTAGTTTAATATAAAACCCTTTTTAATTCTTATTAAGTTAAATACCATTCGCTAAATTATTCCATTAGATTAATCGACATAACCTAATATAATTTAATAATCAATTTCTGTTAAGTTGGGTTGATCAATTTTAAAACATGATTAACTCGTTGATCAACTCTAATTTGTCCTTTCATTTAAATTAATTAATAATATAATTAATTTAAATTATCCTATTTACTTAGATTATTATTAAATAAATAATAAATCGATTAATATAATCCCATTTTAATTATTACTTAAAACAATTAATCCCAATTATTAATCGCTACATTAGTCCTTGCTCACCTACTTATCCATCTTATTAATATAAGAATTAGTTTTATAATCATTTAACAATTACGATGAGGCACGAGCTTCGCACACGGTATATTTTTGGTACAAAAATAGTATTTGTGGTTAAAACAATCAACATATGTGTGTGCTTTGCACATGGTATATTTTTGATATGAAAATGGTATTTGTGGTTAAAACAATTAATATATGTGTGTGCTTCGCACACGGTATATTTTTGATATGAAAACGGTATTTGTGGTTAAAACGGTTAATATATGTGTGTGTGCTTCGCACACGGTATATTTTTGATATGAAAATGATATTTGTGGTTAAAACAATCAATATATGCGTGTGCTTCGCACATGGTATATTTTTGATATGAAAATGGTATTTTGATTAAAACAATCAATATATGTGTGTGCTTCGCACACGGTATATTTTTTTCTTTTTATAAACTTCATTTTAAATAATATATTTAAAATTCTACATTCAGTTATAAAATAAATTTTATAACCTCATTTCTAATGATCCCCCTAACGGTAAATCAATCTTTATAAAACGATTATAATTTAGGCCATCTACTGCAGATTTCTCAACCAATACTTCTCATTAGTTCATATCAAGGGTTCAATAGTCATCAATAAGTAATTCATCATCCAATCAGGTTATTAAACAGTACATGTGAGATAACATGAAAATAAACAATAAATTTGAGGAATCCGGTTGGATTCCCTCAACCTGTTCTTCCTTGTATTCAGTGCGACATGAATAATTAATTCAACTGGTAACGGTCAACTAACAACCATTCAAACATCCAATTCAAGTTTAAACGTTTATATTATTATAAACGTAATCAACAAGGTAAGTTACCTTTATTGGAATTTATCGTTAAACATAACAATGGTGTTTGATTAAATTAAATGAATGTTTAATTTAAATTGGTTATGTAAAAATATTTCGTATTGCAAACAATTATCAAATCATTCAACCAACAACAAACAAAGCACACAAATATTTAAACCCGACTTATATAAATATAAGTGAGATAACTGAGTGAGTTTAACCCACCTTGATTTAATTCTGTTTATTAAAACCGCTTGTTCTTAACTAAATTAAACAGCTGTTTAATTTAGTTAAAAAATTCGGTTGCTTCCTGTGCTGATAAGATTAGCCCCCATCTCGAAGCCTTCGTTCATACGGTTCCAACAAGACGGTCCGTGCGAAATTCTAACAATAGACGGTTGAGATATTAAATTAACAAGATTATAATATTTTAAATAGAATTATACTTTATGTTTTAATCTATATCGGACCCTTACCTAACCAATATTCAGCCCATCAACCCATAACCGCGTTGCACACGGCGCTTCTCTCCCATACGCTTTACGTCCATTTGTTGTTGCGCAACCTGCCCATGCTTTTTACTTACTCCATCATTTATTTATATGTTTATTAAATCCCAACAGTCCCAGCCCATTTGCTTTGAATTTAAAATCAATTGGGTTCGGCACTTTGTTTTGCTGTAGAACACATGGACCCTTCCTCCCATATTGATTCACACGACAGCCTTCCTCCCGTGCTATTTGCGCCTTCTCATTTGTTTCCTTCTCTCTTTTTTTCTTTTTTTTCTTATATGTAAAGCCTGAAGGCCCACATCCTGTCAGCCCAAGTCAATACCCAAAGCATAACAGCTGCAGATACATTACCCACACCATCCCGTAAAACTTCCTTCCTATCTTTGCACGTTCTTTTCCCACTGGAAACATGCAACGTTCATTGCTCTTCCCTCCTTCCCCACCTCAGTTTCGTGTTTTTTTGTTTTGTTTTTACCAAAGCCCAAGGCCCAAGCCTGTCGGCCAACTTCCGTGCCAACTAACACAATAAGCTGTACACCTCCCCATACCTCATTTCCTCCCCATGCATTATATAAATTTTAATATATATTTTTAAATGCATGCGGAAACTACCCATGTACTTCATGCAAATACAAAGAAAGCTAATGACTTTTCTTCTTCTCCGTTTGCTTCCAATGTTTTCACTTTTTTTTTGTCTGTTCTTGTACTCATGCTGCCAAAAAGAACATTGCCCCTTCAAGTATTCAATATAAAGATTAGTTCGAAACACCCTGCACCGCTCCTTAGTCCTCACCTCGTCCAAAATGCATGCAATCTCACAAAGCACTCATTCTCCAAAAATTCCTGCGCTAAAAAACAAACAGTACCTCTCCTTCACTTTATTACTTTACTTCCTTCCAATATGGCCTCCCCATGCTATACGTACCCCACGCAAGCCTCACCCCATACATCATTTCTCCTTCCCACATTCACAACACCCAGCGCCCTTCTCCTCCCCATCTTCTTTCATCCCATCGGTTTTTTTTGCTTTTTTTTTAGTTTTTTTTTGAATGTGGAGTTTTCAATTTTCGTTTGTTGTAAAAAAAAAAAAAAAAAAAAAAAAAAAAAAGAAAAGAAAAGAGGATTAACCTACCAGTATTTATAACGCAAGCTCCTTGGATGGCATGATATTGGTTTATAGGCTAGGTTATAGCTTTGTTCTATTTTGCATAGCTGTGTTCACATAGAATGGTAGGTTAGCTGAGCATTTATCTTAGGTCGGTCAGGGTAAATTTGCAAAGACAACAGCTAGGCATGTACGTGGAGGGTTGGGATCACCTGGACCAGATTCTCCCTGGTCCGGTGTGCCCAACCAATGAAATCACCCCATTTTGGGGTGATTTACACATTGCCCCCCTGAAATACATCCGAATTTCAGAGGGTAATGTGTAAATCACCCCAAATGGGGTGATTTCATTGGTGCGGACCACCGGACCAGAGAGAATCTGGTCCAGAGGATCCGCACCCGTACGTGGAGCGGTTAGGGTAGCTGGAAAAAATGGAAAGAGGGTACAATTTTCAAGGTCGGGTACACCTATATAGTAGCTGTACAAGTTAGGGTGCCACATTTTCTTTTGCTTTGGTGCTAAGGAATGCTGCGTGCAGACTTGTCTTAGGGTAAATTTGATGTTTCTTTTTAATTCAGTGATGTAATATGCAAGTGTGACAGTTCAGTTCAGGTTATAGGACGTTGGGATGGGAGAAAATAACATAGAGCTGTGCGTGTGTACTTCTCTCTTAGTCATGAATTTGTGTATATTTATTTTATATACACAGTAGCTGGTTTATATATGTAGCTGGTTTATATATGTAGTTGGGCGTTTATACATAGGTGTGTAGATGTGTATTAATCGTAGGTAGACAAGTACTTGTACTGATAGAATTTACTGTAGGTGCGTGATTTAACTTAGGCGTATGTACCTCATAACTTAGGGGTTAAATATGTATTTATCTAATACAATATTAAATTTCACCATTATTTTAATTCCAATTTATTCAGCGGTTTCCGTTTAAATTTTGTCTACCAACAAAATAACTCCAATTGGCTCCAAACCGGAAATGCTACAATCTTTAGCGATACGCATTCCAATAAAATTCGTTTCATCGAAAACGGAGGTTGTTTGGAAAACAAATACTTTTAACGCTTATATAATATCGATATCATATTATAAGTTAAATCCAAAAATATTAAATTAAATAATAATAAATTATTATTATAATCGAATATATCCCAATAAAATAATATACCACTTTCAATATAACCAATATGGATTTATAACCAATATGTTTTTTATTTCACAGAATTCCGACTTATATCGGATCCGGTGTATTCAATTGAAGTTCAAAACTCAATATCGCGAACTGTCGCGCCATTTCGAGCTTGATTTATATTATATATAAATTTAATGTTCAAACTTCATTTCAATAACGAATTAAAATCTATTTAAATTCAAATTAAATATTTAAAATAATATAACGAATTAAATATTTGACCACCAGAAATACGGGACATTACAGAGCTAAACCTAATAAACCATTCACCTTTCACTATGGAGGTACCGTAGTTGAGGGGAGATGCCAACTGGATGTTTATATTGTTTTTTAGGGGAAAGTCGCTTAGCTCTTGTTGTCTTTGCTAGTTGAGGGAGGGCCGAGGTGAGGCCATAGCTACCATGGAAAAAACAAACCCTAGGAATATCTATATTTTGAGGCTCTTAAAGGCCGGCCTGTACAGATATGGAAAAGCTCCCAACTGAGTTCTGCGCTTTTTGTATAGCCCTGCTACGGAACTCGGTGCATATTATGTGCAGTTAAGGCATCGAATACGATTGACAATATGTACGTGGGAAAGTCTATATACATGCATGTCTGCTCTGGGTGGTGTATCGTAGACTTGACGAAATTACACTAGTACAGAATCTGATTTGACCAAAGGTAGCAGTCCGTACACTTACGTAGCATGATAATGACAGATATATGCGGAACGTAATACTATTATATAGAGATTCGTAGGTCGCTCAGGCGTAGGACGAGGGAATACGTATATTTCTGTGGCATTACGGTGGAGACCGTGCGAGTGGGGTACCATGGGGTGTACCTCAATATTGAGGGGCAGCTACATATATATTGTATTAGGTTAATCCACTGGGAAGTAAATGAATACGACATGTGTGTACGCCTTGAGTGTTGTTAACTCAAGTAACATAATAAATGATAAAATATGATTGAACGGTACATGTAGGATTATCCAAAGTGTATAGTTTAAATCCAGTCACCAAAACTTGTGTTTTGACCCCCTCCTCATAACGTACTCGCGGGTTATATTTGTGGCAGAGACATGATAGCTTTGGATACTGGTTAGGCAGTATTATTAATACGGTAAGACTATAGTTTGATTATATTATATTTTATCCATTCCGCTGTGAGATATTTTCTAAGCTCTGATATATTTTATATCCCTGTCTTTTCTGCAAGATACCAGAGCAACCAACACGGGTTTCAATGGATCAGAATTTAAAAAAAAAATCTGTCAGAATTCGGGTTGTTACAAGCTCTCATCTTCTTACATGTGTCATCATATGTGCTTTTGTGCCACTCAATATCAATCATTTTGTTCCATACATTTTCCTGTTTCCATGCAGAAGGGGTGTCTGGATAGCGGTCATTTTTGTAGTCTATTTTAATTTTTTGGCTCTTTGTCGTCTATGATTTAGTTTTTTCCAGGATAGAGGTTTCTTTCTTTTGCCACATCTCGTAAAACTTATGCTCATAAATAATGTCAAAACTGTATGCCCTCTACACACAAAAAGGCAAAATAACTAAAATTGAAGTTATTGCATATTGCTTTACTAGTGGTCTAGTTGCGACCTGGTAACTGATTTATACAAGTAGATAATAGCATTGTCGTAGCATAAAAACAATTAACCTAACAAAATGAGAGAATGTGAGAGTGCTGATGATCAACAAATTTCAAATATATATATGTACCACTGACTATTGAATAGCTTGTTGAAAATTAAATTAGAATGACTTTGTGAAAATGTTGCTTACATATAAATTAGTTTTAGATAAGAAATACCCCCTTGAAAAATCCAGTTAATTATCTTGATCCTTAAATTTGAAACATGAATATATAGTATTATCAAGCTCCATATCTACTTCGTAGCTGAAATTTATGATACTTGGTAAAATTATTTTACCGTGTAAAAACAAATTATTACAGTCAAATGCAGGAAATCATTTGAAGAAGAAAAAACATACAATGATATATAAGACATATAACAGAATACGGGGCAGCTCTAAGAACCTAGAGTAATGCTAATCTCGTTTTAAAAAGAAGAAGATTTTTTTAATAAATGGAAAACTATCAAAAACTGTTATTAGACTGAAATCTTACTATAAGCCTGGAACTTGATCTATACACAAATATCAACTAACTCAATCCAAAAACCATTCATTAATAAATATTACAATCACATATGTAACCTAACACAGGTGATTTATATGTAGTTGCAATAATAAGTGTAAAATAAATAACAAAATAAGTTGACAAACCTTGCATAGACTAAAGGTTAATAAATGCGCTTTATCCATCCTTTTATTTCGGAATAGCATTCCATCATATATTTTCTAAAGAAAATTTATGTATTAAAAGAAAGGAATGGTTATTGGTAGTATAGCACAATGTTCTTTAGCTACCTTATAAGGACTGCAGTGTTTTTAACTAGCTCATGAGGATTACAAGGTTCTTTAGCTGACAGCTATTTGTTTCAGGTATGTGATCATAAGAGACTACCTCTTCGACTAGAAATGCACAAGTGGTTCATATAAACACAAATTCTATATATATATATATATATATATATATATATATATATATATATATATATATATAGACACACACACACACTTTACAAAAAGAGAGAGACATACATGAATCATATATAAATAGGGGGTTCATTTATATTCAGTTTCAACAACTCGTCCAAGAAAAAAAGACGACAAAGATTGTACAGATTTCATGGTTAAATAGACATCAACCTGTACATGTTATAAGATAGATTGATAGTAACTTGATTTATATAGAGTAGAAAGGCGAGTCACACATAAAGGTAGAAATGTTTTCTGAAATAGAAGAATTAGAAGTAGTTCCTTTTAGGCATGCTGCAACAGCCTTTGAACTTACATACATTCTAAAATCAAGCTGCAGTTTATTTCATCTACAATAAGTTACATTTAAAGCTTGAGATGATGCCTATTAAGCTATAAAAATGGGACTACATGGATTCTGTAAGTGGCGATAGAGTACAAAGTGAAAGAAGAAGCACATTCGAGAAAAAAATGATGATGTAAAAAGATGTGCACGACATGGATTTCATAAGTTGCATAATGGGAGAAGTATTCGCAGAATGAGGATTGTAATTTACAAAATGGAAATAGGAAAATGTAACAAATTGAAATTTTATTTAATAAAAGGAGCCGGAAATATTGAGATACCTTAAACTCATTAAATAACAACAGTCTTTTCTCCTGTGGAACTTTCAAAAATGAATACCATGATTTGGTAAATCGCATATTGCATATAGATCCAATAAGAAGCGCATTAAATTTATTCGTAAATCTATGACAATAAAAGAAGTATAAACTTTTATAATGTAAATGTACATTATGTAAAGCTTACTGAGTACCTTTACATGCAAGAAGCCTTTTTTTGCGTAAGAGGATCAACTGGAGTATCATATCCTCCAATCAGAATATACTCCTTCGCATTAACTATATTTTATGTTCCTGCTCCATCCGCCTCATATTCACCAATTTAAGAATCATCGTTTTCTCTTCGATGCCTATTTCTTTTTTAAAAGTTCGTTCCTTTCCACTTTCACCAATATTTGATACTCAGTCATCACAAGTAGTGGAGTGCGCTCTTGTTTCTCTCCTAACGCATTGCTCCCCTTCAAATCCCACCGCGTATTCCATTCCATCCTCATACATATTTGATAGGCATTCATCTGTGTTTAATAAATTAACAATTCATACTGATCTTCTAGAGATTTGTCTACACCCTATACTAGTTATCTTTCTCATAAGACCTCAATACCTTGAATCTTTCATTAAGCCTTTATGAAATATCATCAGTACGAAATCTCATCATTATTGCTAGTATTGTATTTGAAAAATAACATCAGCTTTCAAAAAAGTATCACGGTAAAAGTTCAAGTACGAACAACAATTGAAAATAATGATAATGCACTTATTAATAATGAATACAATTTGTCGTGCCATCAACATACTGTTTTCACTTGAAAATTCAACATCGTTGTGCATGACAAAACATTTGGTGAAGTACATGATTTTGGTTAATGCAAGGAAGATGTTCGAGCAAATTTCTGAATACATGATTTTGCTAATATTAACATATATGTCGGTACTTGTTATACCATCTCCATGCAACATTATCAACAAAAGAACATGTATCCCAGTTCTTATAAGTTCTGTAACTATTCCCTATTATCATTATTTTATCTGCATTATCCTACTCAATTGCTAACCATTCATTCTTTCATAGGCATTGGTGATTTATATATTTTCCATCCGGAACATGATAGGAATATGAATCTAGGTTGTTGTTACTCTTTCATGCTTTTTCTTCATTATATTTTTATTGTTTTAATTTGTTACTTTTATCCATGAATGTCGTTTTTTTACAGAAAATATGCATATTTTATAAGATCTTAATGTTTATTATACAAAGCAAATACTTCACACTGTCCAAGCTTGTTCGCAATGCTCAAGATACCATTGGCTTACAACTAATCATGAAAATAAAAGGCATATATACTTATAATATTAACACTACAACAAAAATACCTTTTTACAATTGTCAAAAAAGTTGTAGTAGACCTATTACAAGTATCATTCATCAGTCCTTATATCCCAAGTTGTAATAAAGCCATATTTTTTACAACTGTCTACAACAGCTAAAAGCGGTTGTAGAAAACTTTTTACAACTGTTGAAGCCAGTTGTAAAAGGAATCTTGTTCTATTAAAACTTGGGATTTAATGACTGATAAACGACAGTTGTAATAAACCTATTACTATTGTTTTTAGTTGTTGCAAAAAGACACCATTGGATGTAAAAAGTTTTTTTTATAACTGTTTTTGCCCGTTGTTAACCATAATGCAGTTTTTTTTTTAAAAAAGCCTAAATAAAATTTCAGAATTTCTACTTAATCGAAACCCATTTAGAAAACCAAAACAACAAACTGCATATGACAAGAATTAAGCATAGACAAATTCAACAAAATGATATTACTACATAATTTAGTACATGTCAATGTCATTCAAAAAAAATGATGTAAGGGGAACTCTACTATAATGTGTATTCAGGCTGAAACTTCGTCCAGAATGGACCATGTTTAGAAAAAGGGTAATATGACACAGCTACAAGGCAAACTGAAACTTGTAATCAGAACCAAAGAAAAAACAAAAAGAAGAATTTGGAGAAGAAAAGTAAAGCTCTAGAAACAAACCCAAAGACAACAAACGAACCTAGAAGTTTAATGATGAGTGTTGCATTTGTGAAAAAGTAGGACGCACGGCTAGAGAGTGAAGATACAAGAAAGAACGCCACTCAAAGGAAAATATGGTGGACAACATGGAAGTGAACGAATCTATTTTTTCTACATTTGTATTTGAATGCAATTTGATTCAAAACCGTACGCAATGGTGGGTAGACATAAGCGCTACTCGTCATGTTTTCTTTGACAAAACTATGTTTTCTACAGACTAAAAATTCGACCAAGAAGAAAAACTCTACATTAGTAATTCTGCAGTTTCCATGATTAAAGACAGTGGCACGGTAATCCTCAAATTTACTTCTGGAAAAATTGTCAAGCTGAATGACGTGCTTCACGTTCCATATATACGCAAGAATCTCATCTCTGGTTCAATGCTATCAAAGTAAGGATTCAAAATTGTCTTCGAGTTAGACAAGATGGTTCTGTCCAAAGCTGGAATGTACATAGGAAGAGAATATTTATGTGATAGCCTATTTAAGGCAAGTGTAGTTGTAGTCAAAAATAAAACTATGTATTTTGAATGTGCTATTAATAAAATTGAAGATTCTTATTTGCTTGAGCATGAAATTTTAATTTGGCATGGTAGATTAAGAGACATAAATTTCCAAATAATGAAAATATTATCAACTTTGGGATTAATTCTGAAATTCCAACTACAAATGTGAAAAATAAGCAAAAGTGGTCAAAAACCATTTCATAATGTTGATAGAATCACCGAACCACTCTGTTTGGTTCATATCGATTTATATGATTTTAAATCGTTACCTACAAGAGGTGGAAAATGTACTTTATCACTTTTATTGTCAATTATAAATGATATTGCTATGTATATTTTTTAAATAATAGTAAAGATGAAGCAATTATATCATTTGTAAAGTACACAACTGAAGTAGAAAATCAACTAAATAAAAAAAATCAAGATATTGAGAAGTAATCGAGGTGGAGAATATGAATCACCATTTGAACATTTCTATGCATTAAAATGGAATAATTTATCTAAAAATAGCCTCATATTCACCACAATAAAATGATGTTCCCGAGAGAGAAAATAGAATATTAAAAGATATGATTAATGCAATGTTATTGACTTCTGGCTTATTGACGAACTTGTGGGGGAAAGCCTTAAACATGTTTAATCACATTTTAAACAATGTTCCTCACAATAAAACATAAATAATTCCATATGAATTACGGAAATGACACACCAAGCTTTAAATTCCTCAAAGCGCGAAGATGCTTGGCAAAAGTCCCAGTTCTACCTCCTAAGAAAGTCAAACTTGGACCAAAAACTATATATTGTTATTATTTAGAGCCTGCCCAAAATAGTAGTGTAAACAGATTTTGGGTATTCAAGTCTAGTATAACTGATATCAATGTAAATACAATCAATGAGTCGAGAGATGCCTCATTCTTCGAAGATGTGTTTTTGCACAAAAAGAATAAAGGAAATTATGTCCTTACAAGGACAAGAGAAGAATCAAGCAAGTCACATGAAGATGAAACTCATCGTAAAATTGAGGATATTGAACAAAGAAGAAGCGTAAGGGCAAGAAATTCTAAGACATTTGGTTTAGAATTTTTAACATACATGTTAGAACATGAAACTCAAAGTACAAGGAAGCAATGTCACTTTCAGAATCTTCATGCTGGGAAGAAGCAATCAAAAATGAGATTGATTCAATTCTAAGTAATAAAACTTGGGAAATAGCTTGTAACAACCTGAAATTCTGACAATAAATAGTTATTTTTTAGAATCTAGAAAATAGGAACTTTTGCAAACAATGGAATTTGACCATGAAACTTTAACCAATGCGTATATCTCGGAATTTTGGTCAGCTTCCATGTTTGAAGTTTCACGAACGGAGTCCGTATGATAAAGTTACGAACGAAAAACGGACAGAAATAAATAAATAGAATAATTAATAAAGGGTGCTACTATTTACATCCCGATTTACACTTCTGGCCACCAAAACTAAAAGCACCCCAAATATTTCAAATTTCCTCTAATGGGCACCATCTAAATTAATAATCTAAAGACAAGTGCTTCCTTCCTCACATACATCACGCATTTATGTCTTTTGAGTCATTTGATCGAACATCTTGCATCATATTATCACAACCATCATGTTTATCGACCAATTTATCATCATTCAAATACTCCATCTATCAAATGACCAAAAAAATTTAATGTATCAATTTGTAAAGAAGATATGTAAATTATACGAATAAAGACTCAACAAGTCAAAACTTACATTGTCATTCTCTGTTACAACTTCATCAAATTTAATGTCCTCCAAGCTTAAAATTTCTAGCAGAGCAGAAAAATATCCTAAACGCAATGGAAAAACCCTAACCATTACAAAAACCCTAACATCATGTTGTATAACATAATAGAAAAAAAATTCAAGCAATGCTTTATTTTTTATCTTCATTTTCCATTTCTATTAAGCACAAAAGAATATCTGTTTTTGTTAGGATTTAGGGTTTGAAATTGCAGAGAAGTGGTTGTTTTTTTTAGGAGAAGTACGGTGGTGAATAACTGAGTAAAACAATAATATATGGTGGCTAGAAGAATATTTAAAATAATCATTTGTATTAAATTTATAAAGGAGGTGGGAAATGTAAACTAGGGTATGAATAGTAGCACCCTTAATAAATTCCTTTCCCTCTTTAACCCGCCTTCATTGGGCATTATAGCCGAAGGGAGGTCGATCGCTCCCCAGGCGGGTGTAGACTGGTTTGGGCTTGTAGTGCCCAATGACGGCTAGGTTTTGAGGGACAATTTCTTTATATTTTATAATGTAAACAGATGAATGTTAATTCAAGTAAATCCAATGGTTCAAGGTCAATTCCACTCCTATAAATAAAGGGGTAAGGCCTCATTCTTTTCCATACAAATTTGTGGCCGACAGCGAAGCTCTGCCAATTTTCTCATTCTCCAAACCAAATTTCTTAATTAAAAATATATTCTTATACAACAATTAAATCCAATTCATATAAAATTGAGAGGATTATCAGATCTAATGAAGAATAACGTAAATTGACGCTCCAAATCGGATTCTCTCATATCTTCCTATTTTCTTACATCTCTACAGAACTGAATTATCCCCTTTTCAGATAAACTGTAGATTTATAAGAATTTGGGAATTGTAGGCCTAAAAGGTTAAAACTTTGGATTTGGATGCTTTAAGGCGAGTGGGAAATTAATATATACACTTACAATAACGTATTTATCTCGTTTGTAATAGATCTCAATTTTTATGCTTATTTCCGTCAAATCTGCTCATGATATTGTTGTAATGGAATTAGCACCAATCAGATCTGGTTGTAAAAATTGTCAAAACTTGTGAATTATAAATTGTGGTTATGCATAATATTAATTGTAGGATTCTTAAACTTATATACATCTATTTCCTATAGTTATGTGGTAAAATATATTGCAATTGTTGAAAAGCACTGTAGATCCAGAAAATAGTCTATAACGACCCAGGGAATTTGCGATCCAGGATATCGGCATACAACACTATGTCGACTATTCAAGTATCGAAAACAACCGATAGTCCATGAAAGAAATTAGAGGGTGAGGATAGATAAGATAGAAACTTAGAATAGAAGAAGAAGAAGAACATACAACATCAGAGTAACACGAATCTCACAGCGGAATGAACAACATATAATAGATACATAACTTTGAAATAAAACTAGTATATGTATACAGTAACATTATCATAGTACAACACTTACAACACAGCGGAAATAACTATAGCTATATAATCCTGAAGCCTCCTGCTCCAAGTTCTCCAAGTATATCTGTAAAATCCTGACTACTTGACTGCCCGTACAAATTTGGGCACCCAAGAGTTTAGGGAAAACAAAACAAAACAAACTCCGGGTCAGTCATGGGACTGGTATGAGTAAACAATTTAAAACAGTTTGGAAAAATAACGATATCTCATAAGGCCATGCCGTATAACAGAACGGGTTTTTCCCTTATGAGAATCCAAATCAATTTGATTTAACTTTCAAATCATTTTGAAAGAAATGATAATCTTTATATCAAAACTCATTGATGTTATAATAGTGTCTATTAACCACAATATAATAATCATCTAGCAGAACACTTTCATCTCACGTTCCACATATATAATGTACAATCAAAACCGCGAGCACTTATTGGGTAATGGATTTCCAACTATGACAAGGTATGGAACCACCTTCTGATAGTGTACCTCTACAGAGGAATACACTGGGTTCAACAAGAACATCTTGCAACCCGGCCACACATGACCGACCACTCATTTCGCTTGAGTATATCGAATGTATATCACCAACGGTTGGGATCAACAACCGTTTCCCGAATGGGACAGCATCGACAATAGATTATAGAATGAAATGAATATCTCTAGATAGGTGATAATACACCCTACTTGGCAGCCAACCACTTAGCCATGTTGCCTGCCCAATTTTTGTCATTTTGTGGTTGTGAGGCTAGAGGCCACGCTTATCTCTGACGGATCACATAATTATTCACTTTGAATGTCACATCGTCATACCCGCCAAATCACAAATTGATTTCCCTAAAAATACAACGGTATACAGCTAAGAGAAACGGATTCCTCCGCCACCAAACGTAAATATGTTTGAAGAGATCAACTTACGCGATTTATTAAATATACTCTGTCAGACATTCTTCCATACAGGTTGTCCTGGGACTGGACAAACCGAAGGCACTATTCTGTAAAAAGGACAGCCCTTGCATAACTCCGTCTTCAGTTACATTCATCATATTCGTTCGCAACGCTAACGCCCATACAGAGTGGTTTTCAGCTCATGAATCTGATCCCGGTCTCTCCGTATTGACAACGGAAAAATGGTCAAAAACTTCGATAGTCGATGAGTTAACTATCAAAGAAAAACACGTGTGCAAACAACGGTCGTATTTCCAAATGGAAATCTTACCGATCAATCATCAGTCAACTTTTTCTCTTTTTAAATTAATTTACCATTAATTTATTCAGTTACCCATTTCCATATCTCCATTAATTCTTATTTTCTAAATTTAGAAAATATACGTATTAACTACTGGAAAACATTTCCATTCCTTATTTCATGTATCACTGTCATTCCAGTATTCTTTATCATCCAACATTTCATTTTATGTGATTAGAAAATATCTCTGATTTTATTTGGAAAATGTTTCCAAAACTCATTAATTGGATTTAAGCAGATGTTTAAATAAAACATCGCTATGCCAATTCAAATCATTACCTTCATTAGCTAAATTTACTTAACCAATCTTCACTATCAAACCTTACACTACACCATACAGGCCAATTTGCAACCCCCAGAGGCGGACAATCCACAACGGCTTTGGGCCGTTGCTAAATAGCAACGGGTTTAGCCCGTTGCAAAATTTCTTACTACGGCCTTTGTCCGTTCTTCATTATACAACGGTTGTAAGTCGTTATACAATTACCAACCCCCTACCATACACCCCCCGTTCCATAATTTACCTTTTCATTCCTTCCTCCCGTACGTTCTTCAATCATACGGCTTCAGTGAAATAAAACGCTCTCAAATGGATCCAATTCTCCTTTGGATTTCTTAGAAATTATCACTCAATTTCAATCAATCAAGGTAATTTCGCCGTTCTAAAACTTTGTTCCAGATCTACTTTCGCAGATCTAACAATCGGAAAATATTTTCTATGGTTATCTGCTTATATCTGGATCGACATCTTGCTCTTTTCCTTGACCGATAACGTCAGCGGATCCAGATCGCAAAACCTCCCACAAGATCCCAGTCGAAGTAAACCGACAGTAGGTATGGAAAAATTGATTTTCTTTATTTTATCATTAATTTAGTTTCATACAAATAGAAATCGTTGATTAGATTGTGATAGTGGATTATTGTTAGGTGGTTTTCTCTTTTGATATGTCGTTGATTTAATGTAAATTCGTGATTTAAATTTACTGTGAGTGATTATATTGTCCATTATTGCCCTGATGTTTCATGCCATTATCCACCTCTCTACCAACTTCATAATGGGAGTTGGATTTCCTGAACATATCAGAACCATGCACACTCTCAGAACCATTCTCGTTCGATATCCATTTTGCGTTAATGCTACCAAATCCTTTTATTTCACGGGTAACTTTGCGAGCTCGGTCTCTTTCTTCCTTCAAAAGCTGCCCCTTTTCGAGCAATTTCAGTACTCTCTTTGATTTCTTTTTCACTGTCATGCCCCAGTTGAACCCTCTTTCATCTATATGTTGAAAGCGGGTCATTTCCTGTATTATCTCTGCATCACTTTGAAATTCATCTGCTGTGCTTCCTGGTCCATGTGTCATCAGATGCTTCAGTATTATCAATACTTGGTATGGCTCTCTCCAACTCTTTCTATCAAACTTTGACAATCTGATATTGAACGAAAACGTCTTTAAGATATGTCCATACAGAGTTAATGTTCTGATCTCTAAACATATATTGTAAGTGAAAAAATGAATGCTAAGGTTAAAGATACATACAATGATCAGATTAAGATATTGCTCTTATACTCCATCACCAACCTTTGATCATGTGTATTTTACTGAATTTATTCCCTCTTTTATCACAAAGATTATACTGAATACTTCAAAATTGAGGATACATAATTGTGTTTCACTAAACCTCTTAGGCAATGTTTAGTCTTTAATTGTTTGAATAGCAAAATAAGTGCTTGTTTCCAACAATAACCACAGGTAAGTCAGTGGCAAAACATTTGGTTGTGTAAGCAAATGTTGATCTCTAGACATATACTGTAATAAAACTTTAGATCATTCTCCATCGTCAAACTTTGATCATGAAGTATGTATTATATTAAAAAAATTCAGCCTTTTATCACTAAGACTGAATAATATACTAGACAACTGAAGATAAGTAGCTGAAAGTCATCGAACCTCTTATGCAGTATGTCCACAATTCTCCAGTAATCATCAACCTCGAAAGCGGCTCGAGAAATAAAAGCCATGGTTTTTGCATCAGGAGCCCATGAATTTCCATTAGTTGCTTCTTCAGTCAATCTAAAGAAACACCCAATTCAAAAGGGATTCTCAAAATAAATACCAAAATCAAAATTAAAAGAATACTAACAGTTGAGCAGGAGTGACATCTGTTAGAGCCAATCTTGCGCTTTTGATCTTTTCTTTGACATCTGTTAGGCAAAGTTGGTTCGCTATATCTTTCTTGAATGGTCATTTTGATTTTATTATTTTTCTTTGTTTTCGAAATGGCATGTGTAAGAATTGATGATAGGATCTAAAGTATTTAATGTTGAAGTAGTTCTGTTACTATATTTTTCAATATTGCAAAAGCACATAAATGAAGAGACCAACCTTGTTTGCCCACATCAGTCCACAGGCATTGCATAACGTCCTTGGACCATTCAGACCCCTTCGCATCATTGGGGTTGAACCTTTGCTCGTTCCGCAATGTTGGCAACTGTAATATAAAATAAATTAGTTTTTGAAATCAATTCCATTTAACAAACCATCCATAAAGAAAAATCTAGATAAAGAACAAACTTAGCATAAAGTGATACAAGAACGATGCACCGATATTGTATTACCTGCAGCTTAACTTTCATGCATCATGTTCTTCTACCATAAAAAAATTATTTGGCTCGCATTATTCAAAAGAGCATAACCCAATCTTCTTCACAAGATCAATTGACCGTGCAACAAAATACACAACAAGAAATTGTAAAAGAACTTGATTGGAGTCTCGTTAGTGATAAGGAGATTTATCTCATCAAGCCTTCAAAAATTATCTCTATTAAGACTGCCATTCTTAAAAATCAAGAAATTCTTTTAAACAATCAAGGGAATTTTTCAAGAGACTAATCAAATTTGAGAAGATTGATTTTGTATTTTTGGAGAAGTTATAGAACAAAATATCTTCATGCTTTCGTTCATCCTCTTTATGTGACTTCGAAAAGTTATAGAACAAAATAATTTAAAGAGAGCAGTCCTCTATTGGCTTGTAGTCTGGCACTTCGATGGTCAGCTTCTCATCCCAAACTGGGTTTTCACCCTTGTCGTAATCCACTTTGGTTGTTGATTTGCTGCGTTGGTCTACCCAGACCACCGCGTATGGACGTAGGTTGCTGTTTTTCATCGGATCCCATTGTGCAACATTTATCCATAGTTAACTTGAAGTAGAAATAGGTTAGATAAGATTAACTTTTCTAGAGGTTGGTTTGATTATTTTATTAATTATCCTATTACAACTGCATAATGATGGGAACCAATCATTAGATTGTCTAGTTAAAAAAAACTAATTCTTTTTATTGATCTTAGTTAAACATTAAAAAAATGTGATAGAGAACATTCAAAATTAAAAATCTACACCGCCTCCTGCTAATGGACGACAAAATAAATTGTATAGCGAATAATTTCAACAACTTTGATCAGCGAGTGCGAACTAGGGTCTTTGGATGAAGCTTTTTTTCAAACTAGGGTCGGAGATTTTATCCTAAGCTCATGGATGTTTTTCTTGGTGTTAATAGTAATAAAGGAGTTAAAAATGGATGGTGGAATAAGTGATGCAGAACAGATCGAATCCAATGGCTTTAACCGTATATCGATCTAATTTATAATTGAATCTTGAATTCTGAATAAGTTTCTTCGGAGACCAATGTAAATTAAAATGTTATAAATAGAGTTAGAATTAAAAACAAAATATATACTATTTTATCATTATCTAAAATTTAATATCCTGTATTGATAAATTACTATTAGCAATCAACAATTTACCTAAAGCTATTATATGTTAGTTTGAACCGTTAGATGTTTGTTTTTTGTAGTTGAATATTAATTTGATAAATGATTTTTGGATGTGCTTCGAAGAGAAATTAATAGTCTCTTAATGTAATTTAAATATTCTCTTATTGTAATTTCAGAATGGATAAAGAGTGGATGAAAGAATCCGATCAAAGAACTGCACGATATGTGGAAGGAGTGCAGAAGTTTATTGATTTTGTTGTAGAAAATGGTGATAATAAGGAAATCTATTCTTGTCCTTGTAAAAGGTGCAACAATATGAGATCAAAGATTAAATTAGATGAAATTCATTATCATCTGCTTAGATGGGGAATTGTCCAATCATATACCGTTTGGCGTTTTCATGGGGAAGAGTCGGCGAGGAAGCAAAAACAACCCGTTAGTGAAGCCATAAGTACCGATGAGTCTGAACTTCCTGGGATGGAAGATCTGGTCAATGATGCTGATAGATTTCATCATTTTCAACCTATAAATTCGTTGCCAGATAATATTGGGGAATTACCTACGGGTGATGTTGATTGGCAAGCCAATCAAAGTAGAAAGTATAAATCACTTTTTGATGATGCAAAAGTGGCATTGTATCCTTCATGTCCAAAAGGGATAACAAAATTATATTTCATCATCAAGTTGAATAGCTTGAAAACCCAGTATAGCTTTTCCGACAATGGTGTGACTGCACTTCTTGAATTTATAAAGGAATTACTCCCTGAAGGCAATACAATACCAACAAAGTATCCCGACATGAAGAAGATGATTAAACAAGTTGGGATGGACTACAAAACTTATGATGCATGCATTAATGACTGCATTTTATATTGGAAAGATGATGCAAATAGAGTTTTTTGTCCAGTTTGCAAACATCCAAGATATAGGACAACATTCAACGAAGAGAAAAAAGCTACCAAAGTACCTCAAAAGACGTTGAGACATTTCCCTCTAATTCCTAGGTTGAGGAGATTGTATACTATACCGTGGATAGCTGATGCTATGACTTGGCATGGTCGTGCCAAGTCTAATTCAGATGTAATGCGTCACCCATGTGACACTTCTTAATGGCGAACTGCAGATTGTTTTGACAAAACGTTTGTCGTGGATTCACGAAATGTCACGCTTGGATTAGCAACGGATGGTTTCAATCCAAGTGCATCTCTGAGTAGCCGTTATAGTTGTTGGCCAGTAGTTGTAGTACCGTATAATCTTCCTCCGTCCATGTGCATGAAAAGAGAGTTTTCAATGTTGACATTATTGATTTCTGGGCCAAAACAACCAGGAAAAGATATTGATGTTTATTTGCAACCGTTGATAGACGAGTTACAACAGTTATGGGAAGGAGTCGTTGCATTTGACTCATTTAATAAATCTGAGTTTACAATGAGAGCCAGGTTGTTGTGGGCAATTCATGATCATCCTGCACTTGGGACTTTATCGGGATGCACAACTCATGGCTATTTTGCATGTCCTACATGTGGGGAGGACACTTGTTCTTACTATCTTCCTGAAAGTAAGAAGATGTGCTACATGGGACATCGAAGATTTCTTCCTTCCAAACACAAGTTTCGAGACGATAAAACAAACTTTGATAACAAACAAGAATATCTTTGTCCTCCAAAGCCATTGACTGGTTATCAAGTTGAAGAGAAGGTAGCTAATATCAAAATGAAAGTTGGTAAAAAAAATCAGAAATCAGTCGAAAACGAAAAAAAAGAATCATTGAAGAAGAAGATGTCAATGTTCCCGCATGGTATAGGAGGTCCATCCTCTTTGATTTACCATATTGGAAAGCAAATTTGGTTCGACATAATATTGATGTTATGCATACGGAAAAGAATGTCACTGAGCATCTCATTAGCACAATCATGGGTCATAAAGACAAGTCTAAAGACGGCATCAATGCACGTAAGGATTTGAAAATCATGGGTATAAAACAAAAATTGTTGGTGATGGAAAATCCTGAAACAAATAAAGTAATCATACCAGATGCAGCTTTTGCCTTGGGTAAAGATGAAAGGTTTCGATTTTGCGCCATTTTGAAAAGCTTGAAAGTGCCTAGCAAATTCTCTTCCAACTTCAATAACAATGTGAGAATCAATCCTCCCGAACTAATAAATATGAAGTCGCATGATTACCACGTCATAATGCAACAATTACTTCCGGTATTGCTTCAGCATTCTTATTCACAACATAAGGATTTGCGTAATGCTGTACATCGTATAAGTCTATTCTTTAACATTTTATGCTCAAAGGTGATCAACAGAGAACATCTCTTATTAGCGAAGAGTAGTTTGGTAGAAGCAATTTGTGTGTTTGAAAAATATTTTCCTCCTGCATTTTTTGACATCAGCATCCACCTTATGGTTCATTTAGCCGATGAAGCATTGATTTGTGGTCCTGTTAGATATCGGTGGATGTATCCTTTTGAACGGTAACCTATTAAATTTAGTTTTGTTCAACATCATTTGATTAAAATATGTACTAATTATTTATGATCGATTACCATTCATAGGCTGATGAAAATATATAAAGGATATGTGCGCAACAAAAGATATATTGAAGGATGTATTGCAGAAGGATATATTGTACAAGAAGCTAGTCTTTATTGCATGGAGTATATGCCAAAAGGAGGCGATGGAACACATAAACATACTCGTGAGGCTTTTTTAGACGAGGATGACAGTGGATGAAGACATTTTATCACAAGTGTTTGGCAAGGATAAAAGGGGACGAACTCGAAGTGTTGGAACTATGATATCAAAATCACAAGTTAAAGCTTCTACCATTCCACGTAAACAACTCAAAAAGAGTAAAGCAAGCTCAGATATTTTGACAGCAAGGATGGATACAATGGAGGGGAAATTGGGTAATATGCAAGGGACATTGGGTAATATGCAAGGGACATTGAATTCAATTGTCGGCTTTTTAAAAGGATATGCGAGTCAAGAAAACCCGATACCAGACATTGCTTCCAACGAAGGAGGAAGTGGTGGAACACATCAGGAAAGTGGTGGAAGAACGTCCAACAACGACGTTGTTGCTAATCCGGTGATTCCGCATCTTTCGGCAAATCAAAAATGTGAAGTGTTAAGCTTTAATCTAGAGGTTGTTGCAACAGGTTTAGTATGCAGAGATTCAACGACATCCATCATACACGGAAAACCCGTACCTCCAACACATGAGAAGGTGATTGTGGACAATATACTGTTACCGGATGAGATCACAGCCAAACAAAATCAGCCTCTTGCTATGACCTTTGGTGACGTTGGAGTCGGTGGTTATGTGTGTCACCCAAAGAGTTCAATTCGATATCTTTAGATGGAGGAGCAGGTATGAGCTATTACAGTCTTTTAGATTTATTTCGATATCTTTAGATGGTGGTTATGTGATGTCGTTCAGCATTTACAAATGCATTTTATTAGTTTCTACTGACTATTAAGAATGTCAAATCTTAAGTAAGCACTTACAATTGCAGTTAAATGCGAAGTTCACAACACAGAATAACTTTATGGATGCCTGTAATTTGGTATAATTTTTTTTTAAAAACACGATACGTACCAAAAAGGCACCGACTATTAGAAATTTGCAGCAGGCAGTAGACAAAGTAGAAATGTCTTACCATGATGAAGTTGCAAGAAAATTGAAAATACCTGGTGCATCCTGCAAATATATGTATGTAAGCCCACATTGTATAAGAAGCAGACCAAATTCTTGCTATGGCATTAAAATTAATAATATTCATATGTCAGTTTGTGTTTGCTATTCCAAATTAACCGTGCGCCTAAACTCAGCAGTAAATTGAACTTGCATTGCCATGTCATATGACAGGAAGTCATTGAATAACCAAGTAAATGTAAAATTAAATATATTAAGTCTTAATTTATAATAAGTAAGCAAATTATATGGCAGGCTCATGCTATAACAAAGCAGCAGTAAAATAAGATGCATGATAAGAGAATGCAGCGCACAACATATGTTGAGATTATCTCAACTTTGTTCTCATCTGCAGCATCAACGTTTCTCTGTTGTATTGAATACAAAACATAGCAAGCTTTGAAGAAATGCAAAGTACAAAGTATAAGGCACAAATTTCGATATATTGTAGATTCTTGCATATGTTGTCCTTTTTCCTCTGTTTGATTTTCAAATAACAGTCAAGTACATAAGGTCTTTGTATCTTCTTTTCTACTGATAACTCGTATTTTCGAAGTTGATTTTAATACTTAGGCCAAACATGTAAGCATTAATTATTATCATTATTTTACTCCTTTTCATTTTTAGTTTGCTTAGACAATAATAAAACTTGAACTTTAGGTACAAGTAATTAAGACATTAATCATCTAGATACGTGTAGTGGCAATGCCCCACTGAAGAGCAATTGACCTAACCGGTTAGGTCGCAGAGGGTTTAGGGAGCAAGTGTCCCGACACAATAATGTCTCATGCGATACGGGTACAACATATAATTGGTGGAATTTGAATGCAAATGACATAGTAAAAAATTCATTAGCAAACCGTTAAGCTTGGTCGAAATTCTAAAACAAGCATCATCGAATAATGATTCTTGAAAGATAAAAATCATTTTCATGACCTCCTTGAACTATTTGTCGTATACCTAAGATGTCAGGGTAATGACGTGGGAGAGGGTGGTTTTAAATTATGGAGAGGGTTCAAATTAAGGGGGCAGTGTCCAAATTCGGACCTTTAGCATCGGACGTGTCTTACCTGTCCAATTTGTCCAGCGCTAAAGGTCTGAATTCCCCCGTCACCAAACTTGACCAATTTGGTGAGGTGAGTGCTCAAGTATAAGCATGTGCAGCACATTGACGTAACTGGGACCTATAAAATTTACCATTCTCGCACGAGAATGCAGATGTTGAGTATTACACGTGTCCAAATCAAATAGAAGTTTTGGAACTGATTCGTAATTTGCTGGAAAATTCGAACGTTTGAATGTCAACATGTTAAAACGTGATGATTTTTTAAATACACAGAAGCATCATGATCCAAAATTGTTTTTGAAGAAAAAATATACCCGTTGATATTTGGTTCTTGCATCCAGCAATCGATCTGTGTCCCCTATTTGACTAAAAATCTGCACAATAATTGGAATAAGTACTGCTTGTCAACTCTTTGGATTAAGTTAATGCAGACATGGAAAACGTGCACTGTTATGCTCGCTGACTGAAGCTAAAACCGTGAGGTAAAATTGAAGAGAGAATTTTCAGTGGAGTTACAGCTAGATAGATATCTGTTATATATAAGAAAAAGAAAAAAGCTTGTTGAAGAAGATACAGCTTTTAGGTTCCAGTCAGAATCATCCAACTTCCAAATGGACAAAACCGTCTTTGTTTTGGTGTGGCATTCTAGTAGTCCGGAAAAGTTGAGTCGGACCGGGTATCCTTGGTTTTATATCTTGCCAATATATACACGTATCTAGATGATTATCAGAATTAAATTGTTACTGGAGAGATTCGATTTGTAATGGTCACAAGGTTTTATGATATTCAATTACAATGGCGGTTAGTTAATAAAGGCTAACTCATTCGTTATTCTGTATTCGTTGTAAGACCAAAGATATACAATGATATAACAATCATAATATATTTTTTAATGATATTGCTTTGTGTGCATGCATACACAGTGGTGGTCCGACTATTTCAGTTGCCATTCCACCACAATATCAACTAGTAAACAAGTGAAAAACAATATTTATATCAAAAACTGGAAAACTAATTATCACCGCCCTCTGACTGTTGCCCTTGCCAGGTCAGTTGCGCTAGGCGAATGTTTTGGTTGTCTTGCCTTAGGACTGGGCCTGTGCATACATATTTCCAATGATCAGTAAGAGTACACGTTCATGAATGCAATTTATCAGACTTGGACTGGAAATTCTTATGCAGTCAAATAATTAAACAAAACTGAGGAAATTCTTATGCAGTCATATGCTCAAGTTAGAGACAATACTATTTGACTCTTCATGTAGGATTAATGCCTAGATTGTAACTACTATCAATTTCCCAGATTAATCTGTTCAGTGTATATATTATTACTAAGGTTTACCGATGCCTCAGGTTGGAGTCTCTGAGTTTGTGATCATATCTTCCTTGGATCATTAGTTTGTGCTCCAGGTTTTTCTTAGTTAGCCCATAAGAGACCATACTCTCTGTTCTGTCCTGCTTTAATGAAATTGTACTCTTATGTAATCAACCTGTTTTTAGTTCATTCTTACACAAATACACATAAGAAGAATAAATTTTAATTGCCTGTTCAATAATCAACCTTATTTGTCAATATTTTAGTCTCCTTCACATTGTTCACAGTGTGACGGTGAGACCAGTTCAAGCATATATGCTATCAATAATCCCTCCTAGTGGAAAGAACATACATATTACATATCAATATAAAAATAGAAAGAAAGAAAAAAAAACTGTTTTTTTCTTATTATTATTTTTGATTCCTGTAGCCTTACAATGCTTTTCACTAGGTATATTTTGACATAATTTAAGATGGATTTCTTTTAGAAAACATCATGTAAATTAAAATTACTGTATTATTAAGCACATCATCTTTTCACACTTCATACCAATACCATATGGTATTTAAAAGTGTATAACATAACACACTACTTCTCATATTCTTTAGGCTAACTTGAATTTTATATCTGCGAGAAACGAAAATGACTGGACTAACTAGACATTTCCGCTGTCTCGAAAATTCGATAAGATTACGAAATGCAACCAATTGATTGATAGACAGTGTAATTTCCAGTTATAGAAATCATTTAAGTAGACTCTTGACCAAAGGTTTAACACTATCATGGAACTTAGCTCATGTCATTAGCCCAAGAAATTGACCCATTATAATATTAACTATAGCTTGGATGTAACGTTAGGTTCAATTTTGCAAAATATTGAATGGGTTCAAAATTAATGACCATTTATTTGGAAGATTAATTTGTGTACATGGTTCAAAATATTGAATGGGGTTCTATGTCTTTTCGACTTGAGGGTTGCGTTGGTCTGTAGTTTGGGGTTTGTCTGTATTTTTTCTGAGATTTTGGTGTTGGTCTTAGCGATTTATGCTTAATCCTTATCAAGTAGGCTTTGGGTATGTCATGTGGTTGGGTAGCAATTAGCAACTGTTTTCGATTCCCTCCTTTCATTTTTCTCTTCAATATTTTTTGATGAGTTTATTGGTGGTGGTTTCCTCCCCTTGGCTTCCTTTCTCACCATGTCATATCTATATGTGATATTCTTGAGTTCACTTGGATACCTTTGAGTAGTGGTTGGCTTCTCACTGTATATGTCTCTTTGGGGCACTATTTTATCTCTTCACTGTATGTGCTTTCACCTTCTAAACTGCACTGAGCTGAAGTAATGCAGATCTGAAATAGTTTGAATTTTTTTTATGCAGGGAGCGAGGTGAAGTAATGAAGACTCTAGCTCAAGAAAGAAAGCTAATTAAGTAATGATGCAACGCTAATTTATGATATATGTGAACAAGTAATATCATTGTGTGATGAAGTTGAATTGCACTGTAATATTATTTTAGCTACAGCTATTGGACTTTGTAATGCACGGTAATATTTTGCTGCTACAAACTGTTAGAACTTTTAAGTTTATAATATATTGTGATGTTTGTTGTTAATTTTGGTTTTTATGTTGAATATATTGGAAATATTTGGTTTATTGATATTTCTTTTGTGATAATATTCAGATCTGTCAAATTTGTACTGAATAGGCAGTATCAGAGGAGAGGAAAGCACAGAATTTTTTTTTATATATATATTATAAATCAGCAACGGTCAAAAGCCGTTGCTAAAACAACATTAGCAACGGATTACGGCCGTTGCAAATTTAAATATTCCAACGGCTTTAGGCCGTTGCAAAAAACAAGTTTTGCAACGGCCTAAAGCCGTTGCAATAATTTTGCTACTCCATATTTTGCTGCAACGGCTCTAAGCCGTTGCAAATCGGCGATTCTGGTGTAGTGTTAACCATTCCTTAGTTAAAAATGGAGTCAATCAAGTTGGGGTATAACTACCTCTCAGAACTTAAGTGAACAACATTTCTAACTTCGAAATAGACAAGGTTCACCTTTTAAGCCTTTAACAAACTTCCTTACGTAACTCTCTTTTGAATAAATCTCTATTCGATAATTCTTTCCTTCGAATAAACTATATTTGATAATCTCTCTTTGAATAGCCATATTCGATTAACTCTATCCAATTAACACTATTCGATTAACTCTATTGGATTAACCTTGTTGGATTAAATCTATTTGATTTACCCTAATCGATTAACTCTATTGGATTAACTTTAATCAATTAACTCCTTTCGAATAAACTATATTCGATTAACTTCTTTCGAATAAACTATATTCGATTAACTCCTTTAACTCTATTCGAATAAACTATATTCGATTAACTCCTTTAACTCTATTCGAATAAACTATATTTGATAGCTCCTTTAACTCTATTCGAATAAACTATATTCGATAACTCCTTTCGAATAACTAATATTCGATAATCTCCTTTCGAATAACTAATATTCGATAATCTCCTTCGAATAACTAATATTCGATAACTCCTTTCGAATAACTAATATTCGATAATCTCCTTTCGAATAACTAATATTCGATAATCTCCTTTTGAATAACTAATATTCGATAATCTCCTTTCGAATAACTAATATTCGACAACTCCTTTCGAATAACTATATTTAATTAACTCTAACTCGACTAACTCAAATCGATTAACTCTATTCAATTAACTCAAATCGAGTAACTCTAATTCGATTAACTATAACTCGATTAACTCAAATCGATTAACTCTATTCAATTAACTCAAATCGATTAATTCTAATTTGATTAACTATAACTCGATTAACTCAAATTGATTAAATCTATTCAATTAACTCAAATCGATTAATTTAAATTCGATCAACTCTATTCAATTGGCTCTATTTCGAATAAATTCTAATTCGATTAACTCTATTTGATATCCACTTTAAACAATCTCCTCGTAACTCTTTTATATCTCGTTAATTCTCTTTTTTAATCATATTTATTTTCCAAATAAATATTCCTTTTATAATTTTATTTATTTAACAAACAAATATTGCCTTTTCAATTCTATTTATTTAACAAATAAATATTCATTTCCATTCCTATTTATTTAACAAATAAATATTTTATTTTCAATTATATTTGTAAATGTTTTACAAATATTCCCTTTCTAAATTTATTTGTAAATGTTTTACAAATATCTTCTTTTCAAATCTATTTCACAAATATTTCCATTTCAATTTGTTTTCACAAATATTTTCCTTTTATATTTGTTCTTTGATTTTATAAAAATATTTTCTTTTATAAAATCCTTTTCCTTTTATATATAAAATCCATTGATTTTATATAAATACTTTATTTTCAAAGTACACTTTGAAAATCCACTTTTCTACATTCCAGTATTTCTTACGGTATTTAAAATAACCAAATAACAATGATCGATATCATTCATCACACGTAATCAACATAGATTATATATCACATCATATATTACAGTATATGAAAAACAGTAAAATAAATGTTGAGGAATCCAGTTGAATCCCTCCGACCTGTTTCCCAGCATCCACGGATGTTAAACAATATAATTAACATCAATTTCATTTCACTATGAAATATTCTGCTAATCAGAATCAATTTATATATATATATATATAACCAGATCTATAATTTCAAACAATTACTTAGCAGTTCAACCAAACAGTCAATACACAGCAATCAATCATCATTTATCAGTTCTAAATATACGTTATAAAAATATGAACTAATAGAGTTGGTGAGTTTTACTCACATTGGACAGTTGTCGTTAAATAACGATTAACTTTCTTTGATTCAGACGGACAATTTATTTTGTTATAAATTGTAACGAGCTCTGATTCACTCCCAATCAGTTCCATTGTGTAGTGTTCGTCCATACGATCCCAACAAATCTTGTTTCGCTGAATTTCGTTCACGTATGAGCAAGATGTGATAATTTAAAGTAAATACAACATTTATTTCAATTTAATTAATTTCTAAATGGGCTTTACCCATAGAAGTCGGCCCAAATGAAATTAAAACCCAACCGCTCCAATTCATCTTCTTCCTCCTAGGCAAAACGCGACCTCCTCCTCGTTTTTATCCTTTATGCTGATTATTTCGAGCCCCTCTTTCTCCGTCCACACAACCGGAAACAACCAGCGCCACTACCGTTGTACTCCCCTCCTAAATCTCTTCCACCTCCTACCCAAAAGAAATAGCTCGAACCCTCCCCTTCTCCATCGCATCGAACAGTTGGGTTCGCTGCTACAAAAACACGGACCTCCAATTAGCATCAGAATCCACAAAAAAAACCCAAACGATCCTCCTTTATACCACCAACAAAAATCTCAAATCGAATTTGCAATTCGATTACTAAAACACCTTAAATCCGCAGCCCTAGTTCACGCTACCAACAGTGGAGAGCAGCAAACAAGTATCGCACCACTTAGAAATGATACCAAATTGAAGAGAAACCCAATGCGAATTCAAGTGTAATTATATTGGAATTTATAGAATATCCTTTGATTTTATTTTGATTTATGAGGATCCAAACTTTTCTTTCTAAAAGGAAAACATGGCGGCGTGTTTTCCTGTTAACTAAAGAAGAGAATTGTTTAGGGTTAGGAGGTGTAAAACAGGTATTTATAGGATATTTTTATATTTTTATATTCAATTTTAATGAATCGCTATTTGTACTTATCATTTAAAAATCTGCATGCTCACATACGATACCAAAATATCACGAAACTGGACATACACCTTCAGTTCGACATTACGGACCCAACGAAACTGGTTTCGTTGAATTCCGACTCCGTTTGCTCACACAGCGTATTTTTAACCGTCAAAATACTAACTGTTTTTCACATTAAAAATCCGTACGGCCACACATTGACTTCAAAAATCACGAAACTTGGAATTTAACAATAATTTAATATTACGGATCCAACAAAATTAGTTTCGTAGAAAACGGAGGTCGTTTGCAAAACTAGCTATTTTTAAAGCTCTAAATAACTCCTTTAAATATATAAATATATTTAAAAACAATTAAATTAAATACAAATAAATATATATTATCGTATATATATTCACATAGAATATCGTACAGCTCCAATTGGATTTATAACTCGATATTCCAAATCCAGTGTTACAATGATATTCGATTTATATTGAAAAATCCTTTTATAATATAAATAAATCGCTACAATTTATAAAGGAATTCCATAGCGACTTTTCAAAAATTTGATTTGGACATAAATCAAAATCTACACAATGAAATCCCGATTTTTTTCTTCCACTAGAAAAATATACTTCACCAGCTCCGAACGTTTCTTGTTTCACAGAAATCCAATTTAAAACGAACCTTGTATATTCAGTTGAAGTTCAAATCGCCAAATAACGAACTGCCGTGCCATTTCGAGCTCGATTATAATTATAGCATAAATTATATGTTCAATTGTCGTTCAAATAATATATTCGTTATTCTAATTCAAATTCTAAGCTGGATTAAATATTTTAAATTGTCCAGTTCACATTATATTGTCAATTCACTATTTCTGACTATTTCGGAATTAAATATATTAATACATTATTTAAATTAATAAAATATTCAATATTATTTAATTAAACAACACTTTAATTCTCTGAATCACTATATAAATAATTAAATTAATTAATTATAATGTTGTAAAAATACAGGTCGTTACATTCTTCCCCCTTAAAATATTTCCGTCCTCGAAATTGCTAAGGTAGAAAACAAACCCTATTTACTGGTTAGAACTTATTTGTTCACTTCTTAACTTCAGTTTCAACTGAACCAATTTAATTTCAATTAAATTATTAATTCATTTCTATTAACGAATATTTTCAAAAATCTTGAAAATTTTCTAACACCCGAAATTTCTAAAAAAAATCGCCAACACCTCCTTTGTACTGGTCAATCGGTACAACTACAACTCGCCTCTCTAGGCCATCTCCAACCCAAAAGAAAATCGAACAGCCAAGCTGCTTGCCAATTTGGCTCATCAAAATCTCAAACCCGTATATAATATAAACTGGTACCTTTTTGTTGGGTATATCATTATATCCTTTGCACTTGCCTCTACTCAATACCTGCTGATCATATATCCATCTATACCAATCGATTTCCAATCAATTTCAATCAACTAAATCTCAACACAATTATTCGCTTATATCGAAGCTCAATTTCATTCCAACCCCAAATCACAAATTCCGAACTCTTTACTTATCACTCAATTCCATTCCCGATTATTTCATAATCAAATCCGGATTCTATTTAACTTATTTTAAGTTAAATTTTAACTTATATATTCAACTTTTCCATTTAAATCTATTTAACTTCATAAGTTAAACTTTAATTTCAAATTCAGAAATTAAATTTCCTGGGTCTTATATCAAATCAAATTTGAAATCATGTATAGTAACAACAATTCAAACATTTGAATTTCTAAACAACTTATTTCCTCAAAACAATTCGAAAACAAAATCTTTGGTAGTAATCCGTCACTTTAGAACTCGAAAATGAACACTGATGATGTCCGGATCAACATCGGAATTTATTTTCCAGCGACCGAAGTGAGTTCAATACTACATCACTTTCAAAACCATTTCTAAACACTTCCATTTTAAATTCATTTCAATATACCTTTTACAATGCTTTAAAACAGTTTAAAATCTCCCAGGATTTTAAAATTCTCATATATTCAATCCAAATCCATCTACAAACACCTTTCCCAATTTCCAGGGTTTTAATTTCAATTCAGATTTAATTCATCTGATTCCACGTATTTCACTTATATGAATTCTGATTGGTTATTTACATAACCGTTTAATTCATAATCTTACCCAATTATAATAACAACCAATATATCCAATATATTATAATTCCAATATATATATATATATATATATATCTTCCCTATATATAAATATACTTTGGGTAAAATTATTTCATTTACCCTCTTTTCAAAACATATCATGCCAACCCATCGTATTCGAGTGTTTAGAAACTCCTACCGATACAGTGGATCAAACTGATCGACCATAACTCATAAATAACTCAACCAATAAATCTCCACAATATAAAACCATTTTCATATTAAATAACAAATACATTCACTCGTATATATACACTCAACTCAATCTAGGGTATTACTAACCCCATCTCTACTGAGTCACGCCACAGAGCCAAGGTAAATCGCTTAACCTTCAGCTCTGATACCACTATAACGACCCAGGGAATTCATGATCCTGGATATCGGCATACAACACTATGTCGACTATTCAAGCATCGAAAACACTGGACAGTCCATGAAAGAAATTAGAGGGTGAGGATAGATAAGATAGAAACTTAGAATAGAAGAAGAAGAAGAACATACAACATCAGAGTAACACGAATCTCACAACGGAACGAACAACATATAATAGATACATAACTTTGAAATAAAACTAGTATATGTATACAGTAACATTACCAGAGTACAACAATTACAACACAGTGGAAATAACTATAGCTATATAATCCTGAAGCCTCCTGCCCCAAGCTCTCCAAGTATATCTATAAAATCCTGACTACTTGACTGCCCGTACAAAATTGGGCACCCAAGAGTATAGGGAAAACAAAACAAAACAAACTCCGGGTCAGTCATGGGACTGGTATGAGTAAACAATTTAAAACAGTTTGGAAAAATAATGAAATCTCATAAGACCACGCCGTATAACGGAACGGTTTTTTCCCTTATGAGAATCCAAATCAATTTGATTTAACTTTCAAATCACTTTGAAAGAAACGATAATCTTTATATCAAAACTCATTGGTATTATAATAGTGTCTATCAACCACAATATAATAATCATCTAGCAAAACGCTTTCATCTCACGTTCCACATATATAGTATATAATAAAAACCGCGAGCACTTATTGGGTAATGGATTTCCAACTATGTAAAGGTATGGAACCAGCTTCCGATAGTGTACCTCTAGAGAGGAATACACTGGGTTCAACAAGAACGTCTTGCAACCCGGCCACACATGACCGACCACTCATTTTGCTTGAGTATATCGAATGTATATCACCAACGGTTGGGATCAGCAACCGTTTCCCGAATGGTACAGTATCGACAATAAATTATAGAATGAAATGGATATCTCTAGATAGGTGATAATACACCCTACTAGGCAGCCAAACACTTAGCCATGCTGCCTGCCCGATTTTTGTCATTCTCGGTTGTGAGACTAGAGGCCACACTTATCTCTGACAGATCACACAATTATTCACTTTGAATGTCACATCGTCATACCCGCCAAATCACAAATTGATTTCCACAAAAATACAATGGGTATACAGCTAAGAGAAACGAATTCCTCCTCCACCAAACGTAAATACGTTTGAAGTGATCAACTTACGCGATAAATATACTCTATCAGACATTCTTCCATATAGGTTGTCCTGGGACTGGACAAACCGAAGGCACTATTCTGTAAACAGGATAGCCCTTGCATAACTCTGTCTTCAATTATCTTCATAATATTCGTTCGCAACGCTAACGCCCATACAGAGTGGTTTTCAGGTCATGAATCTGATCCCGGTCTCTCCGTATGGATGACGGAAAAATGGTTAAAAACTTCGATAGTCGGTGAGTTAACTATCAAAGAAAAACACGTGTGCAAACAACGGTCGTATTTCCAAATGGAAATCTTACCGATCAATCATCAATCAACTTTTTCTCTTTTTAAATTAATTTATCATTAATTTATTAAGTTACCCATTTCCATATCTCCATAAATTCTTATTTTCTAAATTTAGAAAATATACGTATTAACTATTGGAAAACATTTCCATTCCTCATTTCACGTATCACTGTCATTCCAGTATTCTTTATCATCCAACATTTCATTTTCTATGATTAGAAAATATCTATGATTTTATTTGGAAAATGTTTTCAAAACTCATTCATTGGATTTAAACAGATGTTTAAATAAAACATCGCTATGCCAATTCAAATCATTACCTTCATTAGCTAAATTTACTTAACCAACCTTCATTATCAAACTTTAACCATTCCTTAGTTAAAAATGGAGTCAATCAAGTTGGGATGTAACTACCTCTCAGACCTTAACTGAACAACATTCATAACTTCGAAACAGACAAGGTTCACCTTTTAAACCTTTAACAAACTTCCTTACGTAACTCTCTTTCGAATAGATCTCTATTCGATAACTCTTTCATTCGAATAAACTATATTCGATAATCTCTCTTTGAATAGCCATATTCGATTAACTCTATCCAATTAACACTATTCGATTAACTCTATTGGATTAACTCTATTCTATTAACTCTATTTGATTAACTCTATTGGATTAACCCTATTGGATTAACCCTATTGGATTAACTCTATTTGATTTACCCTAATCGATTAACTCTATTCGATTAACTCTAATCAATTAACTCCTTTCGAATAAACTATATTCGATTAACTCCTTTCGAATAAACTATATTCAATTAACTCCTTTAACTCTATTCGAATAAACTATATTCGATTAACTCCTTTAACTCTATTCGAATAAACTATATTCGATAACTCCTTTAACTCTATTCGAATAAACTATATTCGATAACTCCATTCGAATAACTAATATTCGATAATCTCCTTTCGAATAACTAATATTCGATAATCTCCTTTCGAATAACTAATATTCGATAACTCCATTCGAATAACTAATATTCGATAATCTCCTTTCGAATAACTAATATTCGATAATCTCCTTTCGAATAACTAATATTCGATAACTCCTTTCGAATAACTCTATTTAATTAACTCTAATTCGACTAACTCAAATTGATTAACTCTATTCAATTAACTCAAATTGATTATCTCTAATTCGATTAACTATAACTCGATTAACTCAAATCGATTAACTCTATTCAATTAACTCAAATTGATTAACTCTAATTCGATTAACTATAACTCGATTAACTCAAATCGATTAACTCTATTCAATTAACTCAAATCGATTAATTTTAATTCGATCAAATCTATTCAATTGACTCTATTTCGAATAAATTCTAATTCGATCAACTCTATTTGATATCCACTTTAAACAATCTCCTCATAATTCTTTTATATCTCGTTAATTCTCTTTTTTAATCCTATTTATTTTCCAAATAAATATTCCTTTTATAATTTTATTTATTTAACAAATAAATATTTCCTTTTCAATTCTATTTATTTAACAAATAAATATCCTTTTCCAATCCTATTTATTTAACAAATAAATATTTTCTTTTCAATTATATTTGTAAATGTTTTACAAATATTCCCTTTCCAAATCTATTTGTAAATGTTTTACAAATATCTCCTTTTCAAACTATTTCACAAATATTTCCTTTTCTATTTGTTTTCACAAATATTTTCCTTTTATATTTGTTCTTTGATTTTATAAAATATTTTCTTTTATAAAATCCTTTTCCTTTTATATATAAAATCCATTGATTTTATATAAATACTTTATTTTCAAAATACACTTTGAAAATCCCCTTTTCTACATTCCAGTATTTCTTACGGTATTTAAAATACCCAAATAACAGTGATCGAGATCATTCAACACACGTAATCAACACAAATTATATATCACATCATATATTACAGTATATGAAAAACAGTAAAATAAATGTTGAGGAATCCAGTTGGATCCCTCCGACCTGTTTCCCTACAACTACAGATGTTAACAATATAATTAACATCAATTTCATTTCACTATGAAATATTCTGCTAAACAGAATCAATTTTTATATACATATTCATATATTCATATATATATATATAACCAGATCTATAATTTCAAACAATTACTTAGCAGTTCAACCAAACAGTCAATACACAGCAATCAATCATCATTTATCAGTTCTAAATATACGTTATAAAAATATGAACTGATAGAGTTGGTGAGTTTTACTCATATTTGACAATTATCATTAAATAATGATTAACTATCTTTGATTCAGACAGACAATTTATTTTGCTATAAATTGTAACGAGCTCCGATTCACTCCCAGTCAGTTCCATTGTGTAGTGTCCGTCCATACGATCCCAGCGAATCTTGTTTCGCTGAATTTCGTTCACGTATGAGCAAGATGTGATAATTTAAAGTAAATACAACATTTATTTCAATTTAAATTTAATTAATTTCTAAATGGGCTTTACCCATAGAAGTCGGCCCAAATGAAATTAAAACCCAACCGCTCCAATTCATCTTCTTCCTCCCAGGCAAAACGCGACCTCCACCCCATTTTTATCCTTTACGCTGATTATTTCGAGCCCCTCCTGCTCTGTCCGCACAACCGAAAACAACCAGCGCCACCATCATTGTACTCCCCTCCTAAATTTCTTCCACCTCCTACCCAAAAGAAATAGTTCGGATCCTCCCCTTCTCCATCGCGTCGAGTAGCTGGGTTCGCTGCTACAAAAACACGGACCTTCAATTAGCATCGGAATCCACACAAAAAAACCCAAACGATCCTCCTTCATACCACCAACAAAAATCTCAACTCGAATTTGCAATTCGATTAATAAAACACCTTAAATCCGCAGCCCTAGCTCACGCTACCAACATTGGAGAGTGGCAAACAAGTATCGCACCACTTAGAAATGATACCAAACTGAAGAGAAACCCAATGCGAATTCAAGTGTAATTATATTGGAATTTATAGAATATCCTTTTATTTTATTTTGATTTATGAGGATCCAAACTTTTCTTTCTGAAAGGAAAACATAGCGGCGCGTTTTCTTGTTGACTAAAGAAGAGAATTTTTTAGGGTTAGGAGATGTAAAACAGGTATTTATAGGATATTTATATATTTTTATATTCGGTTTTAATGAATCGCTATTTGTACTTATCGTTTAAAAATCTGCAAGCTCACATACGATACCAAAAAATCATGAAACTGGACATACACCTTCAGTTCGACATTACGGACCCAAGGAAACTAGTTTCGTCAAATTCCATCTCCGTTTGCTTACACAGCGTATTTTTAACCGTCAAAATACTGACTGTTTTTCACATTAAAAATCGATACGGCCACACACTGACTTCAAAAATCACGAAACTTGGAATTTAACAATAATTTAATATTACAGATCCAACAAAATTAGTTTCATCGAAATCGGAGGTCGTTTGCAAAACTGGCTATTTTTGAAGCTCTAAATTACCCATTTAAATATATTAATATATTTAAAAACAATTAAATTAAATATAAATAAATATATATTATCATATATATATTCACACAGAATAACGTACAGCTCCAATTGGATATATAACTCGATATTCCAAATCCGGTGTTACATCGATATTCGATTTATATTGAAAAATCCTTTTATAATATAAATAAATCACTATAATTTATAAAGGAATTCCATAGCGACTGTTCAAAAATTTGATTTAGACATAAATCAAAACCTACACAATGAAATCCCGATTTTTCTCTTCCACTAGAAAAGTATACTTCACCAACTCCGAATGTTTCTTGTTTCACAGAAATCCAATTTAAAACGGACCCTGTATATTCAGTTGAAGTTCAAATCGCCAAATAACGAACTGCCGTGCCATTTCGAGCTCGATTATAATTAATATAAATTATATGTTCAACTGTCGTTCAAATAATATATTCGTTATTCTAATTCAAATTTTAAGCTGAATTAAATATTTTAAATTGTCCAGTTCACATTATATTGTCAATTCACTATTTCTAACTATTTCGGAATTAAATATATTATTATATTATTTAAATTAATTAAATATTCAATTAAACAACACTTTAATTCTCTGAATCACTATATAAATAATTAAATTAATTAATTATAATGCCATAAATATACGGGTCGTTACACAGTCTCATGTAAACACCAATTAAATGTAGTTACATTCCAGATCTCTAGTTCAGTGTTAAATAATAAAATATGTGAATTTGGGTAAAAAGATTAGAATGGTAAATTAAGGGATTTGTAATATTAAAAGAAATATGCATATTTGTATTAAATATTGTTGGGTTTTGGCTAAATCATTGTAAATATGTCGTTTTCCTCTTTTTGAATAAATAGGCACTATTTTTAAATCACAAGAGTTATGATAAAAAGATCAAAAAGGGAAAAGTGATGCAAATATACGTATACGTATAAATATACATATTTGTGCGTAATTTGCATCAACTGTTCCAAATTACATATTTACATATGTTTCTCGTGATTTGGAAATATGTCAATTCCACAATTTAGGCATACTTTACAATGACTACGGCTAACGATCTTTTTATGAGATTTGAAACCTTTTGACAAGACTGAATGCAAAAAGGAATGTTTTGTTGTCAATTTAACCAAATCATTAAATTTAAAAGAACAAATAATAATAATAAAAGATAACTAAATTGACCTGACGAGAATATAAAATATAAATATATATACATATTATCCATCCAAACCAGCGTAAAACGGTAAATTATACATTGTACTAAATGTTTGAAGGTTTGAAATGTTGAATGGTATTCATTTATGAAATCATACATGTAAGTTATATTCCATGAATACATTTATGTTGACCGATGTAGTAATTAGTTTAACTGATTGCTATAAATAAAGCCATAAATAAATAAATAACAATTGTAACCAATGTTTATTGGGGAAAGTAAATATAATAAAATAATGGTTACAATTCCTAAATTAATTAGGATAAATTTTACATGCCCCAATTAGGAAATTTGAATTATAACTACATTTAGACATGAGGTTAAGTTTAACTTGTGGTAGAAGTCTGCCCGGAACCGACCGACAAATCCAACATCCACATGTGGTTAGCTTAATGTGAGGAGTCTAATGTATAAATGTAAATGTACTAAGGAAAGAGGTTAAGTTCAACTTGTGGAAGAAGTCTGCTCAGAACCGGCCGACAAATCCAGCATCCACAAGTTGTCAACTTAATGTTACACTCCTGGTGGATGAATATATATATATATAACAGTCAACTAATAAATTAACAAATAAGAAGAGAAATTTTATGTTGGGGTACAACAAAAAGATACTTCAGGCCTGATAAAATAAGGATATCCAGAGATAAGGATTGCCTTAGGAAAAATATGGTTGTTATGGCCACAAATGGCAATAAACACATGGATAAGAAAGAAAGGGGATTTATGGGTACTGAATTATCGTATAAATACTAAGTCCAATAAAGGAAATAGTTAAATAAATATCCTAGGGTAAAAAGGATATAATTTTCCTTTTTTACAATTAGTTAATATATATCTTATAATTAAAAAGTTAGAATTGGACTTGGTAGGTTAGTAATGTGAAACATTATTAACCATAGGAACCCGTGACGATAATTAATCATGTGCATATAGTATTTCCGTGGGGGGAGACTGAACGGGAATGACTTAATAATGTATCTCACCTTATCCCAACATGGAAAAGTATTAAAGCTAATAGGGTACGAACCTAATAACCTTCGCATATAGTCTGCTTCCTGGATCTTAAGCGGCTAGGGTTGAAGAGTCCACCTGGGAATAGGTCTTTCAGTTTAGGGGTCTTAAATGGAAGGTGTATATGGGCCTGCCCAGACTTGGAAACTAAAACGTCGGATATGGCTACCTATCCTACGGGAAGTAGTAAGCGACTAAGGGGTTATCTAATAAGGTCAGCTAAATGGTATAGTGAACGATAAAATACCATCTCTCACCTTATACGGGGTAAGGGTATATGCGTGAATGATAGAAGCCTTAACTTATAGGTCTCGTAGCTAGTGCCCTCTAGTTTATGTTAACATCGAATCGGTTATCGAGAAATAATAAGTGACCAGAATGAAAGTATATATATATATATAGACTCTGTAATTAGGGATCTAACCTCGATTAAATAACCAGCATGTTATAGTATAAGGCTTCATCAATATGTGTGTAAATGATCTACCTCGGTATAATACTTTAGGAATACAACTTTGGGAAGAGTAGTACAGTCGTGCATAAGCATTTACAAGGTTAGGCTAGAATCACTAACCTTGGTAGGCATATATCTTGGGTTGAACCAAACGGGATACATTTGTGTATTATAATTTGTGTTGTACATTTCCTGTTCACCAGAATCTTGTTGTTCTGATCCCCCTCCTCTTTACAACCTCCTAGTTTTCTAGAGAAGGTTGGGTTCTCACAGGTGTTTTAGTTTGGCTTTCAGTTCTCGTTCTCTCTTATGCTCGATATTGGCAAAGTGACTTACTTTAAAAAGGTTGTTACTTGATTTAATACGGTTTTATCCTATTTTGTTTATGTTGTGAGTTATCTTATCGTACTCTAATTATGTTCATGCTCATTTATTGCAGGTACCGGATCTACATGCTCCATGCTTGGATATGTTTGAGTTTCGATTTTTGTCAAAAACTAGGCGTAGAAAAGTATGGGGTGTTACATTTGGTATCAGAGCTTAGGAAAAATGATCAGAGGAATTAGTTAAATTAGGACTCATAAGAGAACTCAATTCGATTTTTCTTTTCTATTTTTCTTCGTCTTTCTTACTCGACTTTAATTTATTTCGACGATGAATTAGTCGTGGACCTAATAATAAAAATGGGCTTTAAGCGACTAAGGGTTGAAATATGTTGAGTTCGGGTTTCTAGCCAATTTTGTCTTACCCCTCAGTACATTGGCGATCTCGTTGTGAAGAGCATGAGGATGGCATATGGTGGAGTCCGTTGATTCGAGTTTGGGGACTGTACAAAAATCTAGCTACAACCGAGATAGTCGTGATATTTTGTTTTGTTTGGTAGTTCCGGTTAAGACCATTGCTCGATCTAAAAACGGGAAAATTTCACATTAGCATGTCATATCCATTTCCGAAATATAATTATGAGATATATCCATTTCTTACTTCGTTGGATTTCCGAAGCTACCTTTGTTGAAATATTCATTTGATTTCTTGGCCTTGTATTCGAAGAAATTTATTTTTAAAACTATTTGGAAAATTAAAAATGAGTTTTGAAATATGGTTTCGAAAAATGGTTTTATAAAGGAGTTTTGTAAAGATATGGTTTTTAAATTTTTAATCTATTCGTGTTTCAAAATTATAGGGCTATTGTGTACTTTTAATAAATATAATCCGATTGGTAGGAAAGATGGAAGTAGAAATGACAAGGAATATGCCGCTAAACTTAAGAAAAAATGAATATCCATTCATTGTGATTTTTAGTATCCATCTCCCTATATATATTGGATAGTTTATTGAAATTGTCATAATTAATCCTTAATATTTTAAAGCTCCAACCATTTTAAACACGAAACGTTTTTTCATTTTGTAATATAGACTGGAATATAAATATAATAACGACAATAAAATGGGTTTATAAATTGGAAATTGTTAGTTTATAATTAATCCCATTTTTGGAAAAAGATTAATTTTTTCTTCGGAAAGGCTAAGGAAAATCCTTCATCTTGATTTTTGGGGTATTTGATTTCGTGTATCATCTTTTTGTTGTCAGCTAGGTAAGGGAAAAATCCGTTTTAATTTATATTATGGACTTCTAGCTGAATTATTTCTGGAATTCGTTCGTTCATTGTGTAGTCGCATCATCGTTGTTGATACTATAAATCCTTGGAGTTGGTTCGGAATTTGACTACGGTATTTGATATCGTTGTGATGAGGATAAGTATTTTTCAGATCAAGCCAAATCTAAAAAGATAACACAGGACGATTAAAATTTTAATCTGGCATAATAAGGTCAAGGTCCAGCCTCTGTCCAAAGCCCATTTGGTAGTTGATTGTTTAGTGCTATACTAGGCGGTCAATTAGTTGATGAGTTTTGGTACAACTTCAACCAAAATCGAGGACTCAACCATGAAAGTTACGTCCAAATTACCCCCCTTTACTTCTTTCTTTCGTCCTTCTGATCACTTCTTAGTCAATAATACCTAATTGCTCTATCTGATCTTACTCGTACCATGTAAGTCTCATCCTTAGGAAAAGATCATTTGGTTGGCTTGGAATGAGCAAAAAGGTCCCACTGTTTTAGGAATAAGAAAATTTGTCGTGGCAATTGGACTTGCACCGATCCATTGCTTGAGATATTAGAATATGATTTGTTGTTTATGTTGCACCCGCCTTTGCTATACCATGTTAGAATAGGTTCTTTCAAAGGCGATCGTCCTTTTAGAGATAAATATTAAGTTATCTTTGAATGGTCTTTCTGAGGAGAATCTCGAAGAGATTTTAGAGGAATCTGTGTCTTACGCGGGCTTATATGGTCTTTTGTTTGACTAACTTTGGAGATTTTACAGCAAGTCTCTTCTCTTAATGTCGGTTCTTGATTTCGGGAATCTATGTTTAAACTTCCCATGTAAACATGTGACCAATTTATCACATCGTTTTATAGATGGGGAGTTATGACTAGATTTGTCTCATGATACGGAAATTAATCTCTTGCTTGATCGATGGTGTAACCATCATTTAGTATCGCATCATATCTGATTCAGCTTATTGTTCTTGTGTTGTCTTATGGATTTACTTTCTGTAAGTTTGCCTGTCCATTTTGTCCTTAGATAATATTTGGTGGCTTTCCATGAGAAGCGATTTTGTGGTAGGTTTCTTTTATCATCGGAAACTTTCTCTTAGAAGAGGTAGTGATGTGGGAACCTTCAACAATACTAACAGTGTTTGTAACATGATATTGAGCATTTTTGTTACCACGATATGGTTCATTAAAGACCATAAAAATTGATTTGAGCTCCATACACGGAGCAAGACATCTCATTGATTGTAACCATTGTCTCGGGGTTTTGGTGTTGTTTTGTTGTTGTCTTTGCTGTTTCCCCTTTCCAGCATCAGATTCTTGGTTTGTGTTGATTCGTGCTTGTAACTATTAGTATTGTTTAAATCGCACAACATATGTTAATGAGATTTCTAAGTTTGGAAATGTTTATGTCATTCACGCATGCCTGTTTGAATGAAATCTCATTTTCGTATCTAAATTAACTGTTGTCCTAGAGCTGGAAAGAATAGAACTCTGTGTTGGATAAAATTTAGTAAGGGATCGGTTCTACTTTGTTCTTCGTCACGGATATATAAATAAATAAATCACTGTTCCTTGTTAAAGCTAAAATTTATTTTTTGTCATTTGTGTGTAGTTTCAATTTTCGCATATTTGGCGTGATTGACTTCCTTCCTCGCCAACATGTGACTTGAATCGTTTGAGTTTCCACAAATTACATTTTTAAAGCTTTTGGTTTTCAAGCGAAAACTTATTTTTGTGAAATTTTTTGATATTTGGTCACATGAACGGCGTAAGGAAGTTGTTTGGATGCTTTATGTGTGCGTTTTAGGGGTGAAGTAGAGTCGATGATACGATAAAAACATTAACGATAGTAAGGAAAAGGTTATTTTAGCCTTGAAAACGTTGTTTCCATACCTTGTTAATGATGTACGCAAGTTTTTAATTAACTCGTTGTACATTTTAGAGCTCATCTTAAGCCTCCTTTATAGTCTACAGATGGAAAATTTCGGAGTATTTTGGGTAGCTGAGGTGAAAATTCCACTGTAGGGACGGAAATGGAATATTGGTAAGCGGGAAAAATGTTAAAAAAATTGCTTCGATTTCCTTTTTCCGTTTCAGGAGAAATTAAATAAGAAACAATTAGATTGCGTGACGCTTTAGATGGTAGGGTTTGGATGCAAAATTGGTTGTTTCACACTTCTATTCATAGTTGTGTGAGGGTTATGGATTAAAAGGAATTTCTGAAATTTGCATTTTTATAGAACTGCCAGTATATTTAGGATGTTTTGCATCATGTTTTCAAAAGTGTTTTAAAGATTTCAATGCATACATATATTGGGTCCGATTTAGAATCATCTTGCATGCATGTTTTATGGTTGAAATGCATTATGTACTCCCTGCACATATACACATGGTTGCAAAGTGGATGTACACAAATTGGTTGTGCAGGATAGGATAACTAGGTGTCAAAATTTTGGGATGAAATTTCTTTTAGGGGGGAAGAATGTAACAACCCCTAATTTTGACAATAATTAGTTGTTTAATTAGAATCTCAAAAATAGCAACTTTTGCAAACGATGGAATTTGACTGTAACGACCTGGATTTATAGCCGTTGAATTCTGAATATTTAAATTTGTTAATTGAATTATATATAGGAATTTATATTAAATTATTTAATAAAACGATATTTAAACGTATAATTTATAATATAATTTAAACGAGTTCAAAATGGCGTGGTAGTTTGAATATTCGATTTCAAATTTCAAATGAATGTACAGGATTCGAAATAAATCGGATTTTAGCGAAACAAGAAATATTTGAATCTATTTGAAATTATCTTTCCAACGAATGTGAAAAATCCAAATTTCATAGCGGGAATAAAAAGTTATGTCCAAATCAAATTTAGAAATAGTCGTTGTGGAATCGTCTATGGACCATAACAGTTTAGTTAAAATAACTAGAGATTGATTACGAATTTGGACATGGTTCTTTTGAGGCGTAGTTATAATTAAATTTTTAGAATTTTACTGTAATTTTTAATTAATTAAATATGCAACTTTTATTTGGAGTATTTTGCACCCTATATCAATATTTTGGGGTTTCATAATATAAGTTTAACTACCGATATTATTATATTTTTGGGATACCTCGCTGGACACGACCATATTTTTATTTTTGTCCACAGCTGCTCGTATATAAATAAAATGGTATGCAAAAGGGTGTCTATATCTTCTATTTTAAATGTATCCTACCATAAAATCTACCCCAAAAACTTACGCATATCAGGTTTCCTTTTTCATGCAAACAATATCTCAAATCACTTCATATATATATATTAAACGCACATGGCTCCACTGCTGTTCACATTACCGGACGCCAACCTTTCTCTTAACACTTTCACATGACTACTACCCTAACGCACATGCAAGTACAGCAAGCTACTAACCTACTTCGTTCAGAAATACAGAGACCTAAACGCCTATTTCTGCAATGACTACTGAGAAGAAAAAAAATCTAATAATAAAGAGAGGAACCGTGGCTGCCAATCCATTCAAAAGCGTGCTCTCCAAACAAAATTCCACTACCGTGCTTACCAAGGTATCTGTTTGTCGTGGCTAGCAAACTTTCTCTTCCTTTGAATACAGTGTATTTCTCTCCCATTCTTAAAAAAAAATACTCGGATTCATGCTATTCCTGGAAGCAAGGCCTGCTCCCCATATAAATTTTGTTAGGCTCGATCACAAATTTTTATACCCTCGTTTTCTTTCACCGTGGCAAAGCCAGCGACTTGGGCGTCGCTATCATCGATGCTTCGACATGTGGTCAGCATGGGGTTCATGGGTGCGAAGCACACCATTGGTGAGGGTTTGGCGGAATTTTAAAGGGGAAGGTGACGCATCATTTACTGGGGGGAGGGGTTACAGATGATGGTCCAACTTTCACAAGATGGTGGGCTGTGGGGGCATCCGCATGTTATAATTTAGAACATGGAGGATTGGTTTATGGAAGGAAGTAAGGTGGTGTGGGAGGTAGGGTTGGTCGGAGTCCAGTGCGGTGGCTCGGAGGTCGGAAGCTTGGCGGATGACGAGGAGACATGCGAATGACAGATCGGAAAAAAAAGGATAACAGCAGTAAGGAGGAATTACAACTGGAAGACGACACTGTTTACAATCGGTTGGGTGATTGAGCCATGAGAATGGGTAAAGTCCAAGTTTTTATTACTATTTTAAGTAACCAACGTGAACACTAATTAGATAATTAGCCTATTTACAACATACAAGATTAACGTGGCCCAAACTATTTAATAATAAAATAAAATAAAAACTGTTTATATCTATCGTTTATTATAGGACTATAAGTGGGCCAATTCGTTTAATCTAGAACTATAATGTGGTCGTTTATCATCTAATGGACCAGACTTGATTTCGTACTATACTTAATTCTTGCCTAACCGGGTGGTAATGACCTGATATTTATAATAGTGATTAACGTTAAGTAATATTCAACTGGGGTTTAATTAAATTTAAATTAAAAACTGTGATCGTATAAATTGTATAACGTGTTCATATATTATCAGAACTGAACACGACCGGATCTGTTGGAATCGTAACGATGTAGTCTATGTGACGGAACTAAAGTGGTTGAAAGTAAAGCTGCTAGAAATTTGTGATAAAATCAAACGCTTGTTTGATTGTAAACGAAATAAAATCAGAACCGTCGGCTGTGAACCAAGGTGAGTAAACTCACTAACTCTACTCATTTATATTTTTATATAAACGAGTTTTTAAATTTATTTATAACAATTTTTATACTGTATGATGGTTGCTTGGTTGAATAGTGGATAAAATTGGTTGATAGGATTACACCGTTGGTCGATTATTAGTTCTGATATTTCATATAGATGTGAAACAATATTATTGATGTTATTAACATCTGTGGATGCAGGGAAACAGATTGGAGGGATCCAACTGGATTCCTCAACATTTTATTTGTTGTTTTATTTATTGTGATATCTGATTGGTAATTGATAATGTCGTGGTTGAATTACACTGGCCCCATAAATTGGTATTTTGTTACCGTAAAATATTTTAGAATGGAGAGAAGAAAATTTGAGATTTTAAAAAGGAAATTATTTCCAAAAATAGAAAGTAGATTTCAAATGGATTTAAAATAGAAACTTGTTTAATAAATATATGAAGTAGTTAGATTTATAAATGATGTTTATAAATAAAGTGAAATATCTATCATTGGATAATGTAAAAATATAAATTCAAGTTGGATTTAAATAAGCAAAGTGGAATTCGCTGTTGACACCGATATTTGAAATGGGATTTAAACGCAGTAGTTGTAAAAGAGATTTGAATTGAGAGAAAGATAATTCAAATGGAAAATTTGAATAAGAAATCAGTTTCAAAAGGAAACGATGGGTTTCATTCCAAATTAGGAATATAAAATAAATTGAGATAAATCCAATGGATTAATAAACGAGAAGTGTTAATTGAGTATAGTTCTATAAACAGAGTTTTAAGTGAAATAGAATATGATGGGGTTTTAAAATATACTCGATAACGAGAAGTAGAGCAGTAATGATACTTATAAACAAAAATCGAGTTGATTTGAATAAGCGAGTTTAGATTCCTATTAAGGAATGAAATTCATATTTGAAATGAATAACAGTTGAAAGCAAATGTTTACGAATGAAATGGTTTTAAAGGTTTTGTAAATTATAAACATCAATTTTAACACTGTCATTATAATAAATGTGTTAGTAAATCTAAATAGCAATTTTAACGCTGCTGTTATAATAAATGTTTTGTAAATTCTAAACAGCGATTTTAACGTTGCTGTTATAATGCGATCTAAACGCTATTGTTAAAATAAGTGTTCTATAATTCTAAACAGTGACTGTAATGTTGTTGTTAAAAGAAAATGTTTTATAAATCAAATATGTGGAAACAGCGATTATAACGCTACCGTTATAATCAATATTTTTCTGTAAAGGAAGTGTGTTCTTAGATCGAATCTAAGAGTCGTGTAAGTGATGTTTTGGTTAAAGTTGTGAGCTTTGACTATTTCGAAGTTAAGAATGTCGTTCAGTTAAGGTCTGAGAGGTAATTATACCCCCAACTTGACTGACGTCATGATTGACGGAGAAATGGTTAAGGTTCGGTAGAAAGGATTGGTTAGTAATACCGTTAGTTAACAAATAATTAGTGATTGGAGTTATTATAACGATGTTTTATAACATCGCATTAATTTAAAAGAATTTGAAATTGTTCCCCCTAATAAAATGAGAGATATTTTCTATGCGTAGAAAATAAAATGAATTGTCAACGAGGAATTAAGAAAGGAAATTCTGAAATATTCTTTAATATTAATAATGTATATTTTCTGAATATAGAAAAATAAGGATTTCGTGAATATATAGAAATGTTTTCTAAATGGGAAAAGAGATATTTTCTCGAATAAAGAAATTACTTATTGGAAATGTTGTTCAAAGGATCGAGAGGGAAATCGTGCTTCAGAAGGATACGAAAGATAGGGAAACAGGAATTTGAAATAATAATATAATCAGGAATTGATTTAAAGGCGCCCAGTGTTGTCTGATGCTTGATCGGTAGAATTTCCAAATGGGAAATAGGACCGTTGATTGTATGGATGTTTCTTTGATAGTTAAATCACTGACTATCAAAGTTTTGATTTTATTTTATACCTTCGTTATCAATATGGAGAGACCGGGATCAGATTTAATATCTGAAAACCACTTCGTGTTGGCATAAGCGTTATAGATCAACTTATGTTGAAGATAATTGAAGACAGAGTAAAGTACAAGGGCTGTTCTGTTAACCCTAGGTAGAAATTGCCCAAGATGGATTAATAGAACGGTGCCTTCGGTTTGTCCAGACCCAGGACAACTTGTAAGGAGGAGTGTCTGACAGAGTATTTCCAAAGGGATTACGTACGTTGATTCCTTCAAACGTACAAAGTTGATGGCATAGAAGGGAAACTTCTTTCGCCTAACAATCTGAGTATTTTTGTGGGAACCAATTAGTGATTTCCGATGGATCTGAGGATGTGGCATTCAAAGTGAATGATGGCCAGATGTTCTGGGAGATAATTCAAACCTCAAGCCTCATAACCCGGAATTGACAAAAATCGGGCAGGCAGCATGACTATGTGGGTCGCTCCCATGAGGATGTATAATCACCTATCTAGAGAAATTTCAATTTGCTTCTTAAATCTATCTATGTTTTCCTTTCGGGAAACGGTTGCTAATCCCAACCGTTGGTGATATACATTCGATACACTCAAGCGAAATGAGTGGTCGGTCATGTGAGGGCCGGGTTGCAAGATGTTCTTGTTGAACCCAGTGTATTCGCCTCTAGAGATACACTATCGGCAGGTGGTCCCATACCTTGTCATGTTGTAAATCCAATCTCCAATAAGCGCCTTGTGGTTTTTGATTTTATACTATATATGGAGCGTGAGATGCAAGCGTTCCGCTAGATTCTACTTATTTGATGTAGACAATATTATAATATCACTGGATTTGATATCAAAAATATTTTTAGGTTATCGTAAGGTAAAAACCATCCGTGTTTATGTGTGGATCAGTCTTACGATTATCATTCTTTTGAAAGGATTTTGGAAGTTAAACAAATGGTTGGAGTTACTCACACCAGTCCTATGACTGACCCAGAGTTATTTTGTTTTGTTTTCCCTTAACTCTTGGGTGCCTAAAATTTGTACGAGCAGTCAAGTAGTCGGGATTTTACAGATTCGCTTGGAGGAGCTCGAAGCAGGAGGCTTCACCAGATAGCTATAGACTATTGTATTTTCCGCTGTGTACTATGTTGTATCTGGAAACAGGTGTTTATAACTGTTCCAGGAATAACTATCGTGCTCTGATGATGGTATGTATATACAGTTACTGAATTTTTTTTCAAAGTTTAAGTTATCTAAGATATTTTATTCGTTCTGCTATGAGTTTTGTGTTCTTCGTTTTCTTCTATTCTAATATTTCTTTCTTTCTATTTCTCATCCTCTAACTTCTTTCTAATAATGATTCATATTTCTGTGTAATTTGGGTTGGACGTTTAGTGTTATTATTCGACTCAAAGGGTACGGATTCTCGGGTCGTTTCATTGACCATGAAACTTTATCCGATGCGTTCGTCTCGGAGTTCTGATTAACTTTCATGTTTGGAGTTTCATGAACGGAGTCCATATGAAAATGTTACGGACGAAATACGAAGAACGGATGGAAATAAATCAATAGAATAATTAATAAATTACTTTCCCTCTTTAACCCGCCTTCATTGGAAATTATAGCCGAAGGGCGGTCGACCGCTCCCAAGGGGTGTCGACCACTTCGGGCCTATAGTGTCAATAACGACTAGGTTTTGAGGAGCAATTTCGTTATATTTTATAATGTAAACGGATGGATGTTAATTAAAGTAAATCCAAAGGTTCAAGGCCAATTCCACTCCTATAAATAAAGGGGTAAGGCCTCATTCTTTTCCATACAAATCTGTGGGCAACAGCGAAGGTCTGTCATTTTCCTCCTTCTCCTAACCTAATTTCTTAATTAAAAATATATTATTATACAACAAATCAAATCCAATTCATATAGAATTGAGAGGATTATCATATCTAATGGAAAAGAATGCAAATTGACATTCCAAATCAGATTCTCTCCTTTGTTCCTATTTTCTTGCATCTCCACAGATCTGAAATTATCCACTTTTCAGATAAACTATAGATTTATAAGAATTTGGGAATTGCAGGCCTAAAAGGTTCAAACTTTGGATTGGATGCTTTAAGGTGAGTGGGAAAATTATATATATATATATTTATAATAACGTATTTATCTTGTTTGTAATAGATCTCAACTCCATCAGATCTACTCATCATTTGTTGTAATGGAATTAGCACCTATCAGATCTGGCTGTAAAAATTATCAAAACTTGTGAATTGTAAATTATGGTTATGCATAATATTAATTGTAGGATTCTTAAACTTGTATACACCTATTTCCTACGGTTATGTGGTAAAATTTATTGCAGTTGCTGAAAAGTACTGTAGATTTGGAAATCAGTCCCCATGTAAACACCAGTTAGATGCAGTTACATTCCAGATCTCTAGTTCAGTATTGAATAATAAATTATGTGAATTTGGGTAAAAAGATTCGATTGGCAAATTATGTGATTTGTAATATTAAAAGAAATATGCATGTTTGTATTCAATATTGTTGTGTTCTTGCTAAGTTGTTGTAAATATGTCGTTTTCCTCTCTTTGAATAAAAAACATTATTTTGAAATCATAAGAGGTATGATAAAAAGATTAAAAAGGGAAAATGGTGCAAATGTACGTATAAATATAAATATACATATTTGTGCGTAATTTGCAAACTATGCTAAATTATATATTTATATATATTTCTTGTGATTAGAAATATGTCAATTCTACAATTTAGGCATAATTTACAATGATTACGGCCAACGATTTTTTTGTAAAATTTGAAACCTTGATTGAATGAAAAAAGGAATGTTTGGTTGTCTCAATTGAACCAAATCACTAAATTTAAAAGAATAAATAATAATAATAAAAGATAATTATATTGACCGCATGAGAACGTAAAATATAAATATATACATATTATCCATCTAAACCAGCTTAAAACGGTAAATTATACATTGTATTAATGTTCGAAGGTTCGAAATGTTGAATGGTATTCATTTATGAAATCATATATGTAAATTATATTCCATACTTAATGAGTATATTTATGGTGACCGTTGTAGTTAGTGTGATTGATTATTATAAATAAAGCCATAAATAAATAATTAACAATTGAAACCAATGTTGATTGGGGAAAGTAAATATAATAGGATAATGATTACAATTCCTAAATTAATTAGGAAAAATTTTGTACACCCCAATTAGGAAATTTGAATTATAACCGTATTTATACACAACGTTAATCTTTACTTATGGTAGAAGTCTGCCCGGAAATGACCGGCAAATCCAGCATCCATAGGCGGTTAGCTTAATGTGAGGGGTCTAATGCATAAATGTAAATGTACTAATAAATGGGTTAAGTTCAACTTGTGGAAGAAGTCTTCCCGGAACCAACCGAAAAAATCCAGCATCCACAAGTAGTAACTTAATGTGAGACGCCTGGTGCATGAATGAATATATATATATATATAACAGTCAACCAATAAATAAATAAACAAATAAGAATAGAAAATGTATGTTGGGTACAATAAATAGATACTTCTGGACTGATAAAATAAGGATATCCAGAGATAAGGGTTGTCTTAGGAAAAATATGGTCGTTATGGTCATAAATGGCAATAAACATATAGATAAGAAAGAAAGGGGATTTACGGGTATTGAATTATCATATAAATACTAAGTCCAATTAGGGAAATACTTAAATAAATATCCTAGGGTAAAGAAGATATAACTTTCCTTATTTACAATTAGTTAATATAGAACTTATATTTAAAACGTAAGAATTGGACTTGGTAGGTTAGTAATGTGAAACATCATTAACCATAGGAACCCGTGATGATAATTAATCATGTGCGTATAGTATTTTCGTGGAGGCAGACTAAACGGGAATGACTTAATAACGTAGCTCACCTTATCTCAATAGGGAAAATATTAAAGGCTAATAGGGTAAGAACCTAATAACCTTCGTGTATAGTCCACTTCCTAGGTCTGAAGCGGCTGGGGTTGAAGAGTCCACCCGAGAATAGGTCTTTCAGTTTAGCGGTCTTAAATGGAAGGTGTGTGTGAGCCTACCCAAACCCAGAAACTAAAACGTCGAATATGGCTACTTATCCTATGGGAAGTAGTAAACGACTAAGGGGGTTATCTAATATGGTCAGCTAGATGGTATAGCTGACGATAAAATATCATCTCTCACCTTATACGGGGTAAGGGTATATGCGTGAATGACGGAAGCCTTAACTTGTAGGGCCCGTAGCTAGTGCCCTCCTGTTTATGTTAACGTCAAATCAGTTATCGAGGAATAATAAGTGACTAGAATGAAAGTGCGTGTGTATATATATATAGAAACTCCGTAACTAGGGGTCTAACCTCGATTAAATAACCATTGATGCTCTGGTATAAAGGTTTCACCAATATGTGCGTAAACGATCTATCTCGGTATAATACTTTGGAAATACTATTTTGGGAAGAGTAGTAAAGTCGTGCGTAAGTTACAAGGTTAGGCTAGAATCACTAACCTTGGTTGGCATATATTTTGGTTTGAACCAAACGGGATACATCTCTGTATTATAATATGTGTTGTACATTTCCTGTTCACCGAAATCTTGTTGTTCTGACCCACCTCCTCATTACAACCTCCCAGGTTTCTAGAAAAGGTTGGGTTCTCACAGATGTTTTAGTTTGGCTTTCGGTTCCCTTCTCTCTCATGCTCGGTATTGGCAAAATGACTTACTTTAAAAAGGTGGTTAGTTGAGTTACACTAGTTTATCTTATGTGAGAATTAGGCACACATCCCTAAAAGCAAACTTAATTAGGCTCACATCCCTCCTATATTTTATATGTAAACCCGCCCCCTATTTTTGAAGTTCCTCCATTTTCATTTTCTGACCAAAATTTTTGGTGCTACCAGGTTTTAAAAAAAAAAAAAAAATCTGAAATCTGGAGATATTCTCAGAAGGCCACAGAAATTAAAAAAAAAGTTGCATATATGTATGCAAGTTTTGTCAATAGTTGCATACATGCATGCAACTATTGCATAGGTTGTTTTCTTCTGAAAATCTGGACCGTACTTGCATACTTGTATGCAAGTATTTCATGAAGAAATTTGAACTAATACATATGCAAGTGAATTTCTGCAAACTTGTATGCAAAAATTACGCAATACGTGCATAGATGTATGCAAGTAAATCAAACACAGATGCATGACTTGAAAACATGCATGGATGTATGCAGGAAAATACAAATATGTGCATACTATTATGCATTAAATTGCATTTTCGTTGTTTTCTTGGTTTTTTGGTTTTTGATGCCTTTTTTGATCTGATTTTTTTGTCGAGAGCATGTTTCATTTAAATATTAATTTACGTTTTTTTTTTTGTTTTTTTTATTGTTTTACTGAATTTCGAAAAATAGGGAATAAATTTACAATAAGTTTATGACCGGATGTGAGCCTAATTTAAAAACTTAATAGGAACCTGTAAAAAAGCACTCTTATCTTATTTTGTTTCCATTATGAGTTATCTTGTCGTACTCTGATCATTCTCATGCTCATTCATTGCAGGTACCGGATCTACACGCTCTATATGTAGATGTGTTTGAGTTTCGATTTTCGACAAAATTTGGGTGTAGAAAAGTGTGGGATCTAACATAGACGATATTCCACCTAGAATAAAACCCATTGGCCGTAAATGGATTTTCAAGAAGAAAATGAAACTAGATGGCTATATCGACAAATACAAAGCCAGATTAATTGCCAAAGTGTAACAACCTGGAAAATCAGAACTAATTTAAAATTTTTATTTTGGCAATTTTAATGAATTTTGAATATTTAAAATGAATTATTTCAAATAATAACGACGAGAAATTTATTTTGAATAGAATTGGAACGTATATATTTATTTGAATCTTAGTGAGAATATAAATATTTATTTTAATTCTAAGAAAAACTGATCGTAACAGTTGAATAGGGTTACGAAACACATCCCATTGTGTTCGGGATGGGGGTATTACGCTATGGGCGACAGTCGTTGGGTCTCGTTTGGTGGTCAAATGAAAAGTCAACCTTTTTGAATTAAAAATAATATAAAATTTCATATAGCCCCCTCTCCTTTCTTTTCCCTCATAATTCACAAGACCCCCCCCCCCCAAACAAGAACCCGTTGACCCGCTATCCCCCCCCTTCGCCTTCACTTTCCCGCCGCTGGAGATGCAACGCCGCCGCCCAGAGGCGCACCTCCCCTCCCCCAACATCGGTCGCACCTCCTCCCTCCTTCTACCCGATTTCCCCAAACCCCCTTTCCACCGTCCAAACCCTCCACCTCCCAGTCCGTCGATCCACCAAAAAGAAAAACCGCTCCACTACCTCGTGACACGCACCACCGAAGGTCGCCGCTCGCGACGACATTGCAGCCACCACTTCTCCACCGAGAGTTTCAAGTGAATCAAGGCAGCAGGAGGTGATGCTCCGATGCTCCTCAAGGCGCAGTTTGATCAACTTCTGGTCACTTCAGGAGGGCGTGTCGTTTCGGAGCGAAGTCGAGCGAGAGCCTTAACTCGCGATAGTTCTTGGATGCCTACTAGAAATAGAAGGCGATGACAAAGAACGTGAGTTTCTCTGATTTTATGTTCATTCCTCTTTTGATTTACTCGACTAGAATTTGATTTCTTCGGCTTAAAAAGCCTGCATGATATGTTGTGAGTTTTCTGGTTCTAATTCTTTGAGTGAAATTATCTTTATGTATATAAAAATATTACCTTTATGTATATGAAAATATGATCTTTATATATATATATATATTCGAAATAAAAATATGATTTTTAAGCTACAAAAAGATTTGATTTTTAGAAAGCAAGAAGATTTGATTTTGTTTATAAAAAGTTATGGTTTTTGTTTATATAAAAATATGATTTTTATTTAGATTTTTTTTAAAAAAACGATGAAGACATGATTTCTAAATATAGAAAGATCTGATTTTTATAGAAGAAAAGATTTGATTTTTAGCGATGAAAAGTTTAGATTTTTAATTAGAAAAAGTTTTGATATATATATATATATATATATATAACGAATATAAAAATTTGACTTATATATATATATATATAATGAAAATAAAGATATGATTTTTATAATCTATGAAGCGAAATAAAAATTCGATCTTTATATGAGAAGTAGAGATATAAAAATATAATTCTTATAGAAATGATTTTAGAATAAAAATAGGATTTTTATTATGTATGTAGCGAATTAAAAATATAATTTTTATAATGAAGTAGCGAGGTAAAAATATAATTTTTATATATGTAGCGAAATAAAAATACGATTTTTATATAAATAGATTTGAAATAAAAATATAATTTTTATCGTATTCATAGCGAATATAAAGGTTTGATCTTTATAATGAGGTAGCGATGTTAAAAACATGATTTTTAACATATACCGCATGAAATAGATCTCGTTGGAAACGCGGCGAAGATTTTCTACATACGAAGAGTCGCGGCGTTTGGTTTAGCTTCTAGGTGAGAACTGCTCACTTTAATTTATTTTCTAGTTAGTAATATATACTAGGATGCAGACGGTGCTTAGCAGCATCCGACACCCGTCGTCCACAGACCATGGACGACTTGTTTGTTTGTTTGATTATGTTGTGAAAATTGATTGTGTGATGTGGAATGGAATAAATATTTTATAGTTAAAAATATAGTTCTTAACGTGTATATGAATAAAATATATATTCATAAACAAATCGGATGATTTGTTTATGTACACACATTTGACGGATATTGATTGGGACGATAAATTTTACACATCGCCCAACTGCATAAATAAAATCATTATTTGTTGATTGAAACCTCACACGGGTATTGGGATGATATTGGACATACACTAATCCCAATATTTAGTTGTATGTCAATAGATTGGTTGATAGACTATTATAAGCATTAAATATTTATATTTGATGCTTATGCAGTGTAGAATGCACTCTAGATGATGGTTGACTGTGTTTGATTGTTGTTGTGCACATGTGTTGTATAAAATCCATATAAATCAAATTATATGGTAATTGGCTGTGTCTGATTCCAGTTCAGAAAGAATAAATATCTTAAAATAACGAATATTTTAAAATAATGAATATTTTAAAATAATATTCAGTGAAAGATCAAAATTTGATTTTGATGTCCAATTTGGGATGGACACGAAAATATTTAAATATATAAAATCGTGTTGATTTAATCGACGCCATTTTGATGTGAACGATATTTATATCGATTTTATTCATTTCTATAATGAAGATTGAAAAGGAATTGATTTCAAAATCTAATGTTTTGAAAATATTATCATTTATATATCGATGATATGGAATATTCAATTTTGATTTGAAATTGAATATGAAGTTGAAATCGTTTTGAAAACGAATTTAAAACGATTTATAAAATACGTTTTAGAAGGAAATCGACGAAATATAATATAATATATATATATATATATTATATATATAATGGCCTGAATAGAACGCGCCATGCCGTGGCAATTCGTGAATTTCGACCATTGACTTCGAACGGACATTACTGGAGATCCGACCGTCGGATTCTCCTAAAACCGGAACTGTTGGGTTCGTATCAAAAAGAGATTTCTAACTAATATGAGAGATTTGAAATCTAACACTTGGATTTGGAATTATGTCCAAATCAGATTTGGAAAAGGTCGCTGTAAGTGCAGTTCGATGGCCGTTTATGGAAATCGACTGTACGGGCCTTGATAAAATTATTAAAAATATCAATAATTAGTGTAAAATCATAAGAAATGATCTGAAAAGAATTGGAATGACAATTCCATACTTGAAAAGATAAAAATAGATTTTTATCGAAATGAACAAGTTATTAACTAGAATTATAATCCATTATTTTTAAATAAATAAATTGGATTTGAAATGGTTTTAAAAATAAACAGGATTTCCAATATATGAATTGGAATGGATTTGGATCGAAATTATCTTCGGAATATTTCGATATGGGATTCTATGATTATACGGGCATTATGGAGGAATTTGGAAGATATATATATATCGTTATTCCAATGCGATGTTTGTTGAGTTCATAATTTGATATTGAATATAAGCCGATATATTTTCTATTCAGAGCCTTGTATTTAATATCAAATGGGGTTTTGGGTTTGTCGTGAACGGTGTCTTCACTAACACTGTTCTTAAACCTAGTTGAGTTAAGAAAAATAGAAACTAACTAGAGATTAGCTAAGTTGAATGGTTTCCTAGGCATTGATTTGATGTTGGTTTCGGCCTTCGGGATTAATACTTAGGGAATTGTTCTCTTACTAATTAACGGATAGAGACTGATGGAATGTGAATTAGGTGTACATGAACTATGTTTAAACGACATTCGTTCTTTTACCTGATTTACAGTGAAATGTGATTTGGAATTTATAAAACTTTTGTTAAGATTTAAAGGAAATTTTCCAATTTAATAAAATAAATTGGAATGGATTGGAATTCGATTTGGTGATAATCGAAGTGGACTTCTGTGGAGGAAGACTGTCACTATATATGGAATTTAAGAGGCTTTGTCGTTATTCCATTTATAGTATCGGTTGGATATGGAAGTTCATATCGATTATATATATATATATATATATATATTGATTTGTTTTCCTAAAGATTCCATTGTTAATGGAATGTGATTTTGGGTTTATTGTGAGCTATGTTTTAAACGACATTAGTTTTTTAACCCAGTTAAAGATAAGATTTATTTCTTAACTTTGAATAATCATTAAGTAATGATTTTTGGAAATTAAAACTGAATTAGAGTTTTAATGAATCTTTAAATAGATTGAAAGGTGAGTTTGATAACTAAAATTGTCAAATTCAAGAAATGATCGAGAATGGAGTATCACCAGTTTTGCCCCAGGCGATAGTTAAATCTTTAATTAGATTTGAACGTGAAATGGTAATTGAATTTACCAATAACACCGTGGTGTTAGATATGAAGTATTACCAGTTTTGCTTCATGGGATGAATAGGTTGGGATTGGGAAATTAAACAACATTACTTCGGTAAGGTTCGCTAATCCCGACTAGTTTGGATAAACCACAATTTGGTTTGAATTGAAATCCAAAAGAAGATTAAAGAATAAATTTAAAGAATTTATCTTTGATAAAATTAATGGGAACCTTTTCCAAAGTATAAGAATATTTGAATAAAGGAATATTCTGGATTGGAATGAGGTGTATGTTGTGTTTTTATAACACTTGTTTATTATATATGCGAGTTATTCAGAAAGACCGGGTTTATCCCATTCTGAATAACTGATTCGACGATGTGTCGAGGATGAAGACGGTGGTGGAAGATCGGAGGTCTTCACATCGTTTGGATGATTACTGATGTCAGCTTGATTGGGCTGTACACCCAAGACAAGGTAATAAGTGGTGATCGTCCAGACGTACTTGGAGATCGACTGGATATGCGAGGACCTCTCTCCTGTATTGGACATACGAGATGAGGAATAAAGTGCCTCCGGTTTCGTTCAGACCCAGAACGAACTTGTAAACGGATATGTGTCTGACATCGGATTTCATTCTGTGTAAATGATAGACATTGGTTGCATAACGTGAATTGCCTGTGTGGCATGCTGAGATGCAAATGATCAAGGGTTCCATTGAAAAGCAGAGTCTTGTGGTTGATGATCAAACCACGACTTTAATATAGCGTAGCTTTGTGTAGCGTTAATTCGCGAGCCTCACACCCCGGTGTGAACCAGAAACGGGAGAGGACATCAGGGAGGGCATGCGTTTCCTTCTAGCTAGGAGTGGTGTCAGCGTTTTGCAAGCCCTGACGTTTTACTTATGTGGATGATGGATAGCAAGGCACCTCGATTATATCGGTCGTTCCGGGGTCGATGGTTTGGTCGGGATATAACCAGTTTACGCCCCATAAGGCAGGGAAACACATTGTTCAGGCATTTTAATCCACTCCGTATGGACCGGCCCTGACGATCCAAAGGCTTGACAGAGTACTTGCCTGAGACATGGGCTAGATTGTCTCGAAGCGGTAAGGACGATCCCTTGACTTGGTTCACAGATGGAATCCAACTTCCAATACGATATTTCGGTTTTAGTTGTAATCCTATATATGGCGACATAGTGGGATGGGGCACTTATGCCGTCTATGATTGAAATTGTTTTGACACTATACACTTATAGTGATAATAAAATATGAAATTTCACGTATCAAGCATTTTTGGCTATTATAAGGTAAAAACTTTATCCTCCGGCTTGCGTTGCATTGTGTGATGAGACCTGGGTCTTGTAATAGCTTCATTATTCTTTATTTAGCATTGCGCTGTTTGTTTTATGCACTGGTATTCTTGGGAGGAAATCCATTCCATGTTATACGGCGTGGTCCCTTGATTTACCAAACTTTAAAATAAAGATTAATAACTGTTTTAGTTCTCACACCAGTCACATGACTGACCTGAACTTTATTGTTTTAACCAAAACTCTGGGTGCCCCTATTTTCCGCACGAGCAGCTAGTAGTTTTGGTTTTGCAGATTTATATTCAAAGGATCCTGGTTTACAGCTGGAATGATATTCGGAAAGCTCTGTATCAGTTTATCTCTTTCGGTTGTGTTTTATATTATTTTCCGTTGCATAGTAATTTGTATATCTCTAATATTTATCAAATGTATAATATTTGTTCATGATCTGAATATTCTTATATTCTGATGAAATTGTTGTAATAAGCAATGAAATGTTCTTCTTTTTGTGTTCTGATTTGTCGTGTTCTCAATTCAATCCGTGCTTTCCTTCACGGGGAAGTTCAGGTCGTTATACAAAGGATATCTCAAAAAGAAGGTGATGGCTTCTTTGATACTTATTTACCAGTTACACGAATAACCTCCATAAAAAGTTAATAGCAATTGCAGCCATCTATAATATAGAAATTAATCAAATGGATGTAAAGACAACATTCTTAAATGAAGATCTCGATGAGGAGATCTACATGGAGCAATATGAAGGTTTTATTTCCAAAGGAAATGAAAATAAAGTATGTAGATTAGTTAAATAATTATATGGACTAAAACAAGCTCCAAAACAATGATGTGCTAAATTTGATAGTGTCATGATGAAAAATGGTTTTCGTATAAATGAATGTAATAAATGTGTTTACTATAAACAAGTTGGATAATCATACGTGTTGGTTTGTCTATATGTAGATGATATGATAATATTTGTCCTAACATTAAAGTTATAAAGACCATAAAGAAAATGTTAATCAACTATTTCGATATGAAAGATTTAGGTGTTGCAAACGTTATTTTGGAAATCAAAATAATAGAAACACCTAATGGAACTGAATTATCTCAGTCACAATATGTAAATAAAGTGATTGAAAGGTTTTAAAATTTTGGAATTAAAGAAGTACAAACACCTTTTAATCCATCAGAAGTACTACATAAAAACACTAAAGAGATCATGTAATGCAACTGGAATATTCTTGTGTAATAGGATGTCTAATGTATCTCATGAATTGCACAAGACTAGATACAGCTTATGCAGTAAGTCGATTGAGCAGGTATACAAGCAATTCAGGAGCGGAACACTAGAAAGCACTAATGAGAGTGTATGATATTTAAAAAATGCCACAAAAATTTCCTTACACTATAGAAAATATCATACCATCTTAGAAGGATATAGTGATGCAAACTGGATCGCTGACTCAGAAGAATGAAAATCAACTAGTGGTTATGTATTTACCTTAGCAGGGGCAGTGGTGTCATGGAAATATATTAAATAAACATGCATAGCTCGATCCACTGTGGAATCAGAGTTCATCGATTTCAATAAAGCAGGCGAAGAAGTAGGATGACTTCTTCGCTTTTTAGAAGATATTCCGTTCTGGCCTAAACTTGTACCGGTTATATGTATAAAATGTGTTAATCAAGCAGCGTTAAGTAGAGCGCAAAACTTTGTGTATAATGAAAAGTCACGACACATTCGTAGACGCCATAACACAGTTAGGCAGTTACTCTCAAATGAAACTATTTCCATAGATTAGGCTAGAATAAATAATAATCTTGCACATCCATTTACTAAAGATTTATCAAGAGAGAAAATTGACTGCGCATTGAGGGAAATGGGTTAAAAACCTAAACAAACAAGAGTTATCTTATATGGAAACCCCTAGTGACCGGATATCCCACGGACTAGGATCAAATGGCAAAGCAGTTTGAGTAACTTAAGACGTAATGCATTTGTTTGGGCATAATCCTACTTCATTCCTACGGTGCACAATATAAATGCATGCATACAGAAGTATTACAACGTTAAAACTATGTTTTTTTAAATGATGACCATATCTTGAAAATAACAAGTGGTGTATATGCAGGATACTCTTAATGATTGTGATCATCTACGTTAGTGTGAGCTAGGTCGGCTCTATGAGAATATTAAAGGCTTAAATTCTCTACAACGCTCGTCGAACCAAAAAGTGTTCAAGACCAAAATGAACACAACCAAGAGATTGGATGAGAAGAGAGTCAATGTTTTGTAAAGCTTATTGTCTAGATATACATTAAAGGCCAACGGTTCAAGATGAAATAATTCACCGACTAGCCAAGTAAATCCGGTAAGTTTTAACTAAAGAAAGTTTAAGGTGAAATATCTACTTATCCACGAAAAAACATTATTTCATATGTACTCTGTAATATTCCACCTTGTGTAGGGAAAAATATATTATCATTCATGTGGGGAATTCTTGAAGTTACACAAGAACTAAGTGAATGAAATACGCTAGTCCCGCATCGCCAACATAAAAGAAAGTTTTCTTGAATATAAAAATATCATCCTGATCTCCACTCCAACATTTACCCTTAAGGTTAGGTAATTTTGTGCGAGGGGTTGGACGTATATCTCATGAACCAAACACACAAGCGCGCGCATCGCCTGCTGTACCGAATTGGGCTCATGTTTGGGTTTGGGTCTAAAGTAAACTTATTTTCGCTGTGAGAAAACTGGATTGGTTTTGAACAGTTTCAAGCGAAAATTTTCTGAACAAATGTGACACAGATACACGCATCCTTTGGCGAACGACAACAGGTGCGACCAGTTAGACAGCAGCAGGCGAGTGAGCGCGACCCGTTAGGCAGCATCGATGAAATGCAAACGGGTGCGACCCATTAAGACAGCAGCAATGAAGGCAAGTGGGTGCAACCCAGCAAACGCGATCATTCGAATAGGTGCGATCAAAAATATATAAATGTGGGAGAATACCAACTACATTCTCAATTCAATTGTTTTTCCTTCTTCATTTCCTCTTATTTGCTATCGCTGCTGCCTCTATTATAAATCACAGAGTTGACATACTCATTACAATCTTGTGTAGAAATATTCTATCGTATCTTGGGAAACTTTGCAAATAAAAATTCTAAGAAAATTGCCAAGGCAAACCTCAAATTTTTTTATTTTTTATTTTAATTTATTTTGACGAATTGCTGCGATTTATTCGTTACTATACTGCAGTTTTTATACTTGCAGTTATATATCGTTCCCGTTAATAACATTATACACTACACAGTGCATCTTTGCTCGAGTTGGAGAACACCTGCAGTAATATGCCGGTGCAATATTGTATCTTAGGAAGCATAGTTTCCTTATACGAAGACATTGGGGTTTTATATTTATGGAGATTGTTGTAAGCTCAGTCGTTATTACGCAGTCTTTTCCAACGATAGATTGTTTTTTGGAAATCGAACTATGATATCTTGTAACATGTCGAAGTGCTTGCTTTTACCATTTGGACAGTTAGTATATTTGCCTTCATAATCCTCTTCTTCTACTTCTATTTTTATTTTTATTTATTTATTTATTTATTTTATTTTATTTTAATTTTTTTGCACTTCGTATTTAGTGGAACTGTGTTTTACTTAAGCGTTATGTTGTAACTTACTATATGGCAAGGGTGAATATACACGGCAGCACAGGTCTTGACAGTGATTTATTGCATAGGGGATGACCACACCACTCGATAATATGATGGCGCTGCGTTGTTTGAGGATGGCGGCATAGTTTAGCATGCAGACAACGTTAATCTTAGGAAATTTAGGGAGAATTGCCATATTAGGGAAATTACTGAATTGTGGTATGGACGGATTTTGTATCCATGCTCATCTTGTTTTACTGGACTTCATGTATGTTGTTTTTTATAGATCCGCCTCATGTCTATTTTAGGCCATTTTATTGCACTTCATGGTTCGCTAATTAATCTGGTCTAAGCCTCCATGCATCTTAATCAAAAGTGAGTGTAAAAATTTAGTTTGTAAAATTAAAAAAACAGCTTTATATAAAATGTATATAGTTCTAGAAGTATTTAACTGCTACAAACAGTAAAAATTAGAAAAACATTGACACAAAAAGTTTCACTAATCCGGTACTAATGAAGATTAACGACAAGAGAATGGAAAAAAAAAAAACTTCCTAATCTTTAAATGTAGTTCGATATAATCCAGGTACAATCTAATAAAGACTGATCAAACAAACATACTAATGATATAATCGAAAATATCAATTTTGAGATTCATTCAAAAGCCTTGAACAAAAAATGATTTTAGATGGAATGATATTGGGATGTAGAGATCCATTGTAAAATGAATTACTTGTAATAAATATTTTAATTTTTAAAAGTTAAAAAAGAACGTGAGATCAGCGGAATTAATTTGCTAATACATTTGTCATTTATGAGAGAAAAATGATAAATATTTAGTGAAAAGCTGAAATATGTTAGCATAAATAGATTTGTGTAAAAGTTAAACATAAAAGGAGAGGAAAAGTCATTTAAGATGAAATTAGGAACAATTTGTTGTTTAAAGTAATTAGTGATGGAATTCAAAGACATAAAGCGAGAATTTAATTTGTGGAGCAAGGAAAGAAGCTAACATGCATGCATGATGCATACATACAGTACCATACAATAATATATTTCAAGTACAGGTACAATTAGATCAAATGGTATGAACCAAAAACAGCATAGGTTAATTATGACAATTTATTTAACAATTGACTCTTGAGGGTATGCCATTTTGAATTTCGGCTCTGGAATTAACCAGATACAATTACATTCTTGTTCCCTAAGATCAAAAGTAAAACATCACCTTACCTCAAACTAACGTTTGAGAAATTTCTTGAACCAAAGAGCAGACTTTTTGGGGTATCTCTTTAAATTATCACTATAATCAACATAGTTCATGCCAAATCTAACAGTGAAGCCGAAACCCCACTCAAAATTGTCCATTAGCGACCACGCAAAGTATCCTCTCACATCAACTCCTTTCCTGCGAAAATTAATTAATTATCAGTGAATGCTCATTTTTGCGGAAAAATGGCACAACAACATATATTCTGTGCACATGCACAGGTACAAAAAGCTCGTATGTTACATACAATTTGACATAAAATGAATATTTTTTACTCACTTGATAGCGCTATGAATATAATATAAATGTTGGCGATGGTAATCGACTCTTGTGTCATCTTGTAAAGCTTGTTTAAGTGATTGTGTTCCGTTGTTCTTATCACCCAGTCCTAAGAATTGATAATGAAAAAATAAAAATAAATTATTTACCACTAATGAAATGATTGTATCACACATAGTAACAAATGTGTTACCATTCTCAGTAATGTAGATGATTGGGTTGTTGTACTTGGTTTTTGTGTAGAGCAAAAGATCTTTGATACCTTTTGGATAAACGTAGAGCCAAGGTGCGCCACTAGCCTATATCCATGTATGAATAGTATGCAAATAAGTTCATTAAATTTCATAAATTGTACTACCTTTTATGATACACAAGAGAGAGGGATTCACGTGTTGATTTGAGTTGTCAGGTCACTGAATCAGGTAATTCATGTAAACTGTATAGTCTAAGTTTAAACCCTCTAAAGAACATCTCCAGCAAAGGAGGTAGATTTGGCAGGAGGAAAACAGTTTTCAAAACGCCGTTTAGAGCATTTAAAATAAAAAATAGTAATATAAAAACCAACAATGCTGGTATACCCGAAATATAGTTTGTCCTTTTCTGCGAAAGTGATATTAACCATATGATTTGTACTGACCCCCTTGATAAATTATGATTTTACCCCCGTGAATTACACTGGGAATGCTATTACGTAGATTTTGACAAAAAATAATTCGGTCATACTAGCACAGTTCTATAAAAACGCCATGTTTTTTGAAAAACTGTTTAGCAATCCACACTCATAAAACAATGGAAACAATTGCCACTTTATCTTCTTCTCCATTTTAAATTCCCACCATTGGAACGTGAGAAAAAGATTAAAGCGGTAATTTATCTCATATTTTCATCTTTGGACGCTGCTAGAGATGTCCTAATAAATACAGTTGTAGTGCTAAAATATGCAATTTGACCACTTCATGTTATATGACCTCATAACTAAGATCAATAGGTGAATCCTACTTGACTTTTTACTTATGTCCAATGCTTAAGACTAAATGTGTCTTACTTGTGGACCAATTGGTACTCCATTGCGCACCTCTGTATCCAAAGACAAAATTAGACAACATAATTAAATTGACAGTAGTTGCTAGGTTATGACATACCTGTCTTGTTAAAAAAGCCATCTGTTTGATATGTTTTTTTGACATAATTTCTTATAGGAACACTACAAACATAATTTGATGTATAGTAATTGAGTCCAATGACATCGAATGATCCTTGAACCATTTTGGATTGATCTTCTGTGAACTTTGGCAACCGAGATCCGACAAGAGCCCTCATGTTAAATGGATAATCTCCTTGAGTTATAGGATCCATGAACCTAAATAAATATACATGTATATAACAAAGTAAAAGGATGACAGAGAGTTTATTTCCTGATATCACGTGGCTGAAAATGTATATTTTATCCTAAATGTCAATGTATTCATTCACTCGAATGAAATGAAGTCAGACTTGACCAAGAAAATATCCTTTTAACCCTCAATACTAGCTTGCCATGCACACAGCATGCTGCTTTAATTTACGAGATGATTTACGCTTTTGGTATTCTATAAAAGTAAACACAAACTTGATCACCCACAACATATTTTTATCGACTACAGATTAAAGTGCAAGGGGTGATAAAATGGGGGAATAATAATAACCAATGGGTCTTTAACTTACTCAGAATGTAACATTGACCACAAGCAAAATCTTTGATTAAGAATGAAGGGCAAATAGTATCTGTTGGGTAATATATTACTCGCTGATATGAGATTAAAATCTTCAATTGTTTCCTTACATTAGGTAAAAGGAGTGTTATGGGCCCTTATCACCCATTCAAGCAACTTGATCGTTTGTATATTTAATAAACATACTTACCAACCATACATAAAATCCAAAGCCCTCTCCACGGCATCATCGCTAGACTTAGAATTAAAATACGGAATCATCCAGTTAGATACTAGCGTAATGCCTATCATTCCATTCTGGTTAACCTGAATGAATTGTAAATATATTTTGAGGAGTGGAACTGTGGAAGGAAAAGAAATTATTTAGTACTCCCATACACATAAAACGATAGAAAGGCGACAGTAATAAACAGTAGCTGTTGTTCAGAGGTTTTGTAAGCATATGCTACCACTTTAAATGTTTGTTACCTCATACAAGAGAACGAGTACATGCCTATAGTATCGTTCATTACGAATGTGTGTCTGTATATATGCATGTTTATGTATATATATGTGCACGCACATACATACATACATACATACATACATATAGAACTACTATTTACATAGACTTAGGTTTAAGATTTCTAACCTTGTACTTACGTCTGTATACACTGACAGCAGCAGCATGCGCTAGTAGCTGGTTATGTCCGACAATATAAGGTTCCCGACCAGAATCCCCACCTCTACACTTAATTGAACTACCAGGAGAACACCGATTTGGTGCCAAAAAACCCGCCGCATAGCCTCCTGCACTGAAGGCGAAAGGCTCATTCAGTGTAATCCAATGCTTCACTCTATCGCCAAATTCTCTAAAACATACTTCTGCGTAGTCGTGAAAATCTTTTCTGCAAGTATAAATCATTAAATTTTTATTATAATAAATAAAACTGACTGGTACATTTTGTATGTGCACATATGCATGTGTTAAAATTACTAATGTTATGATTCCTTAACTATTGTTTAAATAAAATACATGAATACTTCTTTGGAAAAGACTTCCTGTCTCAAAATGGATTTCATATCATACCATCTTACCTATGTAAATATGTTATATACTGATCAAACGTTTTTCTACAAAAAAAATCATGCATATTTAGTAAAGTATTGACCAAACCACCAGACTAAAACTCATGGAAAGTCAAGGCATGTTATTACTATATTGATCACAGTAGAAAATCACGATTAATTAGGAAAATTTCCACCAAACCCAAATACTCTTGATACAGTGGTATATTAGACGTGTGAACTGCTATTGTAAGGATATTCAGTTGCATCTTAAGTGGCTTGCACGAGAAGGAGATAGAGATTGATGAGCTTTTAGGCTCAAATGTACTACAATAGAGAGACTGGTCTACAATTGTTTGTTGTGGATACTTTAACGGTTATTCCAAATTTCGATTGGCATGTCCAACAAACAATGTGATTATACTTCACACTCACACAATATTTGCAGATAAGAAACCACCATAGTTATCTTCCAAGATCTGAGGTAAATCCCAATGGAACAATGTCACAAAAGGCTGCAACCCTACATATAACCAAATAGCAATTTTACATAACCAACTAACCAAGCGTGTGTGTCCAGATATATGTTTACTTCAAAATAGAGTAATCAACAAGTGAATTCTTAATAACTTAGTGCAGTGAGATTGCTACAATATAAAAGTATAAGAACCTTCGGAGATGAGTCTGTTGATAAACTTATTGTAATAATCTATGCCTTCCTTGTTAATTCCACCACTCAGAGTTCCGTCTGCATTTAGATTGGGAAAGAAAAAACATATTTGGATGTTATTTCATCAATGATAAAAATAATTTAGCTCATACTTGGTAGGATCCTAGGCCAAGAGATTGAGAATCTATAAGCATCCAAACCCATATCCTTCATCGTCTTTATGTCATCCTGACAAGATTATATTACAACATATCATTTTTGACGTTTAACCAGAAAATACTAGGAATTTTAAAACCCCAAAATAAATGAGACAATGAAACCTTGTAACGGTGGTATGAATCTATAGCTATGTCTCCACTGCTTCGGTCAGATATCATCTCTGTATAACAGATTGCATTGTCAGATTTTTTTCAGAGATTCCGGGTTTTTTTCAGAGATTCCGTCCGACCATGGCCGGAACTGGGTTCGGAATGGCCTAAATTCTGGCGTGGCGAACGGAATCTTGAACCTTGGATTAAAGTAAAAACTTAGCAACTTACCATTATCTTCATCATTGTTATTATTATAAAAATAAGGAAAAGAACATCAGTTTAAATTAAAAACACTCCTGCTACGGTGCTACCTTTGTGTTGGTAACAAAACAACTGAATCGGGGATTGTGTACCAATGCTGAACTAATGGTATATAGAGTAATGAATGCTGGATACCGAATTGAAAGTGTCAGCCATTAAAATACTATAATATTACCTGGGTGTTTGTGCGTAAAAGTATCCCAAATACTTGGTCCTTTACCACCTTCGTTTGCAGCACCTTCATACTGTTTGCGTATAAATCAATAGCAATTGGTAAACAACAAATACATCCCTCTGCATTCATTTTTCCCTTCTTTTCTTTTGAAGTCTTCAAGTACTTACCTGATAAGCAGATGATGCCGTTCCAAAGATGAATCCTCCTGGAAAACTTGTCCGGTTGAGCTGAACATCATGACCACAAACAACTGCTGTGGCCATTATTGAGAAAATGAAATAATATGTTAGCGAATCCCCCGTCAACTTCATTTTGACTCTCTTGCTGTAGCTCATCTCAACGTAACGGGTAACAGAATACTAAAATAAAATAGAAAGGCTTATGCATAAGGTTAAATATTTATTCGCATTCTCAGTGCTTTAAAGGTGTAAGGACGGCAAAATCAGCTTTAAATTATTCGGAGAAATGGTTAGTGCACGGACTGTTTAGCATCTCATTATGAAGTTTAAGGTAGCCACAAACAATCTATATTTATTAATATTATATAATCTCAAGTTGCAGAGACTCTAACTTTATTCATATGGCTGCATGCTTAAGAAATAGAATCTAACTGGTACTCCTGATAGAACTGGGACTGCTCAAAATAAAAATTAAAAAAATTGCATCAAAACATATAATTAAGTTGTGATAAGAAGAAGCATACACGTAGGGACATAAAATTAGATACAAACCGAGACACAAAAACCCTCGATTCAACGGTGGAAATTTTTTGTACTTTATATGAATCTTTTTGTCTTATGATGGAATAGAATCAAGAGGGCTACCCAACGGCGAAAATCGATTGTATCATCAATAGTGTCAAAATTTGGTGTCTGAATGACTTATATACATATATATATATATATATATATATATATATATATATATATATATATATATGTATATGTATATGTATATGTATATATATGCACACACACATACACACACGCGCATATATACGAAAGTTTATTTAAACACAAAATGGTGACACAGATTTAAACACAAGCAATCTCAACCACTAGATCTTCCCCTAAATTCCACCTTTCAGATATAGACAAATAAATCATACGGTTCAAAGTTTGTGTCCCTAATTTTGTATTCCAATAGTCGCTCCCTATACATAACATTTTGTGTCTAAATACACACACGCACACACATGCGCGCACACGCACGCGCATGCACACACACAAATATATATATATATATATATATATATATATATATATATTTGTGTGTGTGTGTTTGTGTGCGCGCGCGCGTGTGTATAATGTTTTAAAAAAATGTGAGTGAGGCACGCCTCAAGGTGAGGCAGTCTTAAAAAAACATGAAGGCGCGGTGATTAAGGCGTTTTTCCCATAAAACATAAGCCTCAACCCCCTTAAGGCGTTTTTTCCATAACACGTAAGTATCAACTCCTTGAGACGTTAAAAACGTAAAAAAACGTTTTGATACGTTCGTTTTTTGAAACAAAAAATTACCTCATGCTGCTTTTAATTTTTTTTCCGACGTTGCTTCCCTTTTTTCTTTTACTGCTTCATGTTCTGGTAAGAAATACGAAGAGGTTTTTTTTCTTCGTTATCGATTCCAGTCCTGAAATCATTTAATTCCCGAGAATCAATTTGCATCCATCCGAATTTCAGAAGAAGTGTTGCTTGAATTATTTTGCTGGAATCAATAGTGTTGCTTGAATTATTTTGCTGGAATCAACAATGTTGTTTTGAGACAAAGAGAAATAATGAGAAGAAGAAAGAAAGATCCAATAGTCGTGGAAGAAATTGATTCGGATGATGAGTGAATTACCGAAATAGAAAATTCGACTCTTCCTTCCGATCCAAGTTGGCTTGATGATGATGATCATTTACTCGATGTTCATGCTATACGAAATATGCCCGCTTCAAGAATCAATATACAAGGATACTTTAAGAATTAGAGAACCTACATTTCAAAACTGTGAACCTATACCTCCTAGAGATCAAACCCTCTCCCTTCCCACAAAAGAGCCTATTATCACTATTCATCCTCCTATCATTCCATACAAAAGAAACTCTATAATGATTATGGTAGTACGAGTAAGTATAACAAAAAAATAATATTAAGTAATTCTAAAAAAATTAAAAATCATACACATTGTGATTTTTAAAAACTTCATAATAGGTAATGATCCGAAAGGAAAGAGTGTGAGAGTTGCATCAGTTGAGGATGACATTGTCAACGAACAAGATCATTTTCCGGAATTATATACATAGAATGTATTACATGCTAGTGACGATGATAATTTGGATGGTAACATGCTTATGGGTGTGGAGGAAGATATCATTTGATCTTAGACGACACTTTGAATATTTTGAGCAACTATATTTTGTTTGAATTTCTTGTAGTAATTTATGTTTCTTATATACTACTTGATGTTATCTATGTCTGCATTCATCTTATGACGTACGCCTTCTTTTCCCTCGAAAGGCTTACATCTGAATGTTTTAAAGCTTACACCTCGCCTTGCGGACATGAAAATGCCTTGTGTACGCTTTCACGTTTTAAAACGTTGAATATATATATATATATATATATATATATATATATATATATATATATGGGAAAGTCTATTTAGACACAGAGATTTGACACAATTTGAGGGACACAATCTAAACCATATGATTACCCCATGATTTGCACCCCTCACATAAACAAATTAATCATGTGGCTGAGATTTTGCTATATGAACGCAAAATTTTGACACAAATCAAGAGTCACAAAATCTCGGTCACATGATTAATTTGTCTTTATGTGAGGGGTGCAAATCATGGGGTAATCCTATGGTTCAGATTTTGTGTCAAACATTTGTGTCTAAATAGACTTTCCCTATATATACATATATATACATATATATACATATATATACATATATGTGTGTGTGTGTGTGAGAGAGAGAGAGAGAGAGAGAGAGAAATTTTTGCATTTCAAAAGGTAACTCACCTCACAAATGAGAGGTGCAGTGGTTGAATCCATGATTTTAATTTCTTCAAAAACACAAATTATGTATTGTAGGATAAGAAGTTATGGTGTCTGACTTACTTGGGTATAGTAAGAAGAGTGAACATGCATACATGTACTGTATGTATGTATGTATATAGGAAAGGGTTCCGTTACATACCTCATCTACACGCTTAACAGTTACATTTTTCCTATAAGCCACATTACTCAAAATAAAACAAATTTTTACATGACTCAAGATCATATTCACAAATCTTAACCTTTCAAATAATAATTTAAATCAATGGCAAAAATAGATGTTGTAGAGATTCATATTATCTTAACGTTTAGAACATGCTAAATGATCTCATTTTCTATGAGCATTGTTTTTATAATGTAGATTGGGCATTCCTAAAATTTCATTTGATTTGGAATTGTGTAGCTCTAAAAATTGTTCAAGCGCACAATGAACCATAGCCAAAAGTGACGCAGCAAATCTTTTCCCATAGGTAGTTTTCTATTTCTATCCAAGTTTTTGATCCGATTATCCACCCTATAAAATAGAAATACTAGACTTTCAGCATTATCATAAAATTATTTACCATATCCACCAACTATTATTAGTAAATTTTTTTCTGTTTTTTGGTGTTACACTTCCATGTTCAATTTACCAATCAGATCAGAGCATAAATTTCAACATTATCGTAAAATTATTTACTATATCCACCAATTATTATTAGTATTTTTTTTTTTTTTTTTTGTGTGTTACACTTCCATGTTCAATTTACCAATCAGATCAAAGCATAAATTTCTAAATCATTTTGTTTTCATCACTAAACCTTTAAAACACTGTAGTATTAACGTGTGTAACTTAATCCAGTGCTGAGAAAATTGCGCCTTTGTGAAAGCGACTAGGATCTTATTCACCCTATTACTTAAAAATGATTCGATGGAAAAACAACATAGATATGAAATTACATGCACAAGCACAAGATATTCCACCTAACCACCCTCTTTATTGATTCACAAAAACATATTTTGTTTACACTTAATGAATCAAAAATCAAAGTAAACAAACTACAATTGAATCAATATCTTTATTGAGAAATGAAAAGAATATCTAGATGACTATAACTATTGTTGGAGAAGGAGAACAATGAAGAACGACGACAAACCCTTGAATTAACAATTTCAGTCTTAATCCCATGATTATAATCTAATCCTAGATGTTGCTTTTATAGAAAAATAAAAGGCCTAGGAAAAACATCCAATTTACCCATCAGAAATATCATAAATTAAAGATGAGAAAAACTAAGTCAAAATAACACTCTCCGATCTTCAATTTTCAAACTATCTCCTCTATCACAAAGCACTTCCAAGCATCATCTTCTTCAACATACATGTGATTTTATGTCACAAATCACAACACTCCACCTTGATATGAAATCACATCATCAAGCAAACTTCCAACAATCAACAAACAAGTTACCTAGCTCTTTCAACAACCACATACTCTCAATTAAAACATTACAAACACAACCCACCACCTGCAAGTAATGTACCTTCCACCATGAGCCACACCACACAGAAACCAACGGTCTTGAAAATGCTTGTAATACCACAAAGATCTGTCTTGTCTTTGTAAATTTTCCAACTCGACACTTGTCTCTCATTTGACCTGATCCTCTTTCTTGATCATCATCGATCCCTCGAGCATCATCAACATGAAGACCCATGTCTAAAACATCAGCAGTGACCAAATTAATTTCTTCACCTTGTCGTGGACTAGGTTCTTCAATCGCCACTCGCGACAGTCGACCACAAAGCCAACCAACCTATAAAGGTCAAAATTCCTCACATCATAACACAATCACCCTTCTTCACTCTCAAAACCCCCACCTTGAGTATCATAAGTGCAACCACGGCAATCCAACTGACCGAGAGAACTAAGATTATGCGAACTAGCGAATACATGTCTAACTCCAAAGACTTCTCTTACCACATCATCATGGATACAAAACCAGTTAGATCCAATATCACAAATCCGTAGCTCTACTCCATTGGTCATTCTAATTATGTCAACATTCTTCTCATAAGAAGAAAAATAATTCACATCCTTACAAATGTGAAAACTGACTCTTAATCCATCTTACAAGGATTAGCTTCACTAAACAGGACATCACAAGAAGCATCGCTTCTTGTACCTTCAGCAAAACCTATATGTGCATCATTACTACTATCACCATCCGTTGCCTTCTTCTTATCCTTCTAATAAACATAACAATTTCTGTGTATGTGACATTCCTTACCACAATAATAGCAAGTGATAGCACCTTTACCATTAACTTCCTTCTTCTTCTTCTTCTTCTATCTTGTATCTTTCCTTGAGACCCTTGCTACCATAGCCGCCTCATCTTGAACCGATTTCAAATCCAACCATTTTCTCCTTCGCTCCTCAATAAAAAAGGCTGTTTCGTACCGTTTCTAAAGAGATAGCTCCATTAGCATTGGAATTACTCAATGAAACAACCAAAGTCTCCGAACTTTCTAAAATCGAACTCATCAACAAAAGAGACTGCAACCAAAGTTCGAGATTCCGCCCGGCACCTCGGAATTCCGGCCGTTTCGGTCCGGTTCCGACCTTGGCCGGGATGGAATACCCTTCAGAACCTGTTTCGGTTGAAGAGGTTAAGAAGCAAGAGTTGGACTGGAAAAAACAAAGACAGATTGTAGAAAAGAATTTCAGTTTTGTGCACAGAAACCGTAGATTAAAACGTAGCAGTCTCATTTAGTAGCAGAATTACTTTTGACCTTCATTGGTAAGCTAGGGTTTATCTCTTCCCACCGCTAGATTCACTTCCGTGCTTCGAATCTAGTTTCTATTATCAGTATTTTCAAATTTTCTGCAGCATAAGCACAAAGGAGGTGATGTTGAGCTACACAGAGAGGAGAAATTGAGATTATTTACACTTAAAAGACAAGAAGTTACATATGAACAACTGCTTTTGTGGCCAAAGAAGAAGAAGATAAGAACAACTGTATTTTGTAATAATATAAAGTTAAACATGGTGACAAGATATTGGAAATGAAGATCCTTGTGCCTTACTGTGTGCATTTTTCAACGCATGTGCCCTTGCGTTTCGCTGTTGTCACGATGTAAAGTGTGGAATTTGTGCCCTTTTTCTATTTTTTTAAATCTAAGTCAGGTAGATTTGCAAACCATAAGAAAAAACTCTGGAAATGCAACATATTATAATCTAAAATAAACAGTACCAAAAGTTTATCTCATTATGGACTACTTAGTTATTAATGTAATATAAAATAAAATAAAAATCTCAGAATTAATAAACTGGAGTTAGCGCATAATTTCCAAAACTTAGAAACCAAACCGAAATTTTAAGTTTTACTGAAGTCCGAAACAAACACGGAAAGTGAAATCTCGAACCTTGATCCTAATAATATTGACAGAAGAGAATATGATATAGCCTTGATGGGTTGATAGTAGCATTAGTATCGAATTGATGTATTGTATAGAAAACTACTGTATATTATATTACATCGTTGGTGCCCAAAAAATTAGTAATGAAAAAAAACAGTGTGCCTTGGCAGATTGATAATAGTATTAATACTGGAATTGACAAACCGGAATTAAACCAGAATTTTCGGTATGAAACCGGAATTCTGAATTTTCTACATAGCTGAAACGAAAACAGAATCCGGGATTTCAAACCTTGCATGCAACTCATCATCAAAATTGACATTCAAATTTGTTAATTAATTGATCACATCTTGAAATTCGTTCAAATGATCTGCGACATACTTCCCTTCATCCAACCTCGGCTGCACTAGCTTTCAAACCAGAAAAGCCTTACTTGTAACACTCATCGACCCATGCAAAGATATCAGCTTGTCCCACAAATACTTCACGGATTCACAACTAGCCACATTATGGAATACCGAATCATCAAAATACTGTCAAATCAAGGCAATCGCCTTCTTATCCATCTTCTTCTATTTTCCCTCGTCCACATCTGAGGGCTTCTTCTCATCTTCATCAACCGGATCATGAAGATCATTGAGGTAAAGTACATCCTCCATCTTAGGCTTCCAAATCCCCTAATTCCATAAAGAATAGTCATCTTCGAAAACGTCATCATATCCGACATAACAAAAAACATTTTTTTTATTGATTCACCAAAGAAAAACAATTTTTTTCAATCCAAAATCATTCTAAGCTTTGCGGTGATCTAGCTTCGATATCAACTGTTGAGAAAATTGCGCATTTGTGGAAGCGACCAGGATCTTATTCACCCAATTACTTAAAGATGATTCAATGGAAAAACAACACAGATATGAAATTACACGGACAAACACAAGATATTTTACCCAACCACCATCTATATTGGTTCACAAAAACAAAATTTGTTTATGCTTGATGGATCAAAAACCAAAGTAAACAAACTACGATTGAATCAATAACCATATTGAGAAAGGGAAAGAATATCTACATGACTACAACTATTGTTGGAGAAGGTGAACAATGAAAAAAGACGATAAACTTTTAAATCAACTATTTCGGTCTCAATCCCATGATTATAATATAATCCTAGATTTTGCTTTTATAAGAAAATAGAAGGCCTGACAAAATATTGAATTTTCTCCTCAAAAATATCATAGATTAAAGATGAGAAAAACTAAGTCAAAATGATATTCTCTGATCTTCAATTTTCAAACTATCTCCTCTATCACAAAGCAGTTCCAAGCATCGTCATCTTCAACATACATGTGATTTTACGCCACAAATCACAACATCCAAAAATATTGCTCAACCATTTAGAAATATGATGTTATATTGTTGTTTGATTTTCTAATGTAAGTTATATTGAAGTTGCCAATTAGAAGTAATGAAAATGCTTAAGCATGCATTGTGAAAATATGATAATGATCGATGAGAATAAGAATGTGGTGAGGGAAAAGAGTTTGATGAAAGTTTAACATGTGAAGTTAGTTTGGAAGCATTAATGTTTTCCATCAGCATGTGAAGGCGTGCTGAATGGAATTCAAAACATAAGAAACTTATGTATTAGCTTATTCAAGGTGTATTAACTTACCAAAAAACGTGTGGATTATTTTAATAAAATTCGATATTTGGATTAGCTAATAGAATTTGTGGATGAAAATAAAAGTTACCTTACTGATATCCTTATGATTTTTAAATCTACTTTACCTGAAGTTAGAAAAAAAAAACATTGAATAAGCATTCTCAAATTTTATTTGATTTGAAAGGGCATAACTCAAAAAATTGCAGGGGTGTAAAAAGGATATAGAAAAAGGGGTATAGGGTTGGTGTGTATATCGTATGTTAAAGAACCAGTATATCTCCGTGTCAATCCTAACGGCATCTCTAGTAGCTGAGCGAAATTCTTGAGGAGTAAGTTTTAAAAAAAAGGTGAAGAATCCGCGTTCTCCCAACTGCAAACGGCAGTTTATTCAGCTACAAAAAAATATCAGCTTTAAACGGGTTTTAGAAAACCATTTAGGGAATTTTTCTCCTAAACGGTTTTCAGAAACCAATTAGCATTAAAAAAAGGAACTTTTACCCAAACGGCCTTCAGAAAACCATTTAAAGATTAAACGTTTTTCTAAAAACTGATTAGAATTCACGCTCAACAAAAAATGGAGATCGCCATTTCTATTTGGTTCTCGCATTTAAATTCATTCGGTTGCAGCACGAGTAATGAAATAAAAATAGTGATGCTTCCTGTTTTGAGTTATCTCCACACCGTTGGAGAAGCTTTAATGCTCATATTCCACTTGTATGCGTATTAGGAATGCTCACAAAATAAATGTAGATGTGGGTCCATGTAGGAAGCAAGAGACAGTAAGTGACTTAGGTCCATAGCTGAATTGGCTTTGGGTGGGATTTCCACTCCATCAGACAATAACTAACATATCATGGCCACAATATTGAAAATTGGAAGATTGTGTCAGTTAAGCCTTGCATGTATTATCTATCAAAAATAAAAAGAAATAAAGAAACTTACTGTTGGATAAAACAATGCATGCATGTGTTAATTATATGGTTCTTCATTTTTTCTGGTTCGGTTACTTTAATTTTTTATTTCTGACGAAGAGAGCTATAACTGCTTAACTACCTCAAAAGCACACACATTGGTTTCCAAATTTCTTATCGGCCCTATATTTTGTATAGATTTAGAGTTGAAAACTAGATATTGATCAAATATTGAGCCGTAATCTTTGTAGTAATGAGGTGTAGTGCAGTACTACACTCATAATTATTAATGAAATAAGAGAGGCAAAAATGAAGGTAGATCCACCAAAATAATGGGACCAGGGAGTGCAACAATAGTATAAGTAGCTCCCACATGAACAGAAGACATTTTGAGGAATAGCACATACTACAACACATAATGCCCCGCCACCTTCACTGCTTATGTTGAGATTTGTGATACGCAAATCACAATTGTGGGCAACAAATTATCTATATAGATCCATTTTTTTATAGAGAGATTCAATGGCGAATCTAGTCCTGGGCTCAGCTGGGCTGCAGCCCAGGGTAAAAAAAAAAAAAAAAAAAAAAAATCAAAAAAATCAAAAAATCAAAATCCTACCTCAGCCCAGAATTTATTCTTCCTTTTCGTTTTACATCGCTCGTTCTGTTTTTAGCTACTCTCACCTACGCATCTCTTCCGTTGAAAGTCACTCTAATTCATGGATGATTCTCCGATTCAGCTAAGTATCCTAATCAATTCATGTGATTTTCCATTTGCTCTCAAATTACTAAATTGAAAATTGCATAAATTTTTGGTTCAGGTCACATTCGAGAGCTGAAAGAGGGGAAAAAAGGAACAAAAATATATGGAAAGAAGATAACGAAGCAGAAATTCGATTCAGAACACGTGATGAATTACAGAGGAGAATCTGTCCTTGGCAAGAAGACTATTTTGAAGAGTGACCATTTTCCAGGTTGCCAGAATAGACGATTGTCGCCACAAATTGATGGTGCTCCAAATTACAAACAGGTTTTCTTTTGTAGCTATTTTTTCCTCCGCTTTTTCTTTCTTTCATGCGATTTCATGAAACTGCTGGTTTAGTGTTTGTCCACTCGCAAAATTTTAGTTTGTTTAGGAATTAGGTTGTAAGCTAATTGATCCTTATTCTCTTGTTATTTGCTAGTCAATATCTTTATTCATTGATTGTATTATAGAATTATATTTGTTTGTTTTTTGTTAGTGATTTTTAAACCAGTCGGTTTTTGCTGCATGACTGAAATGAGAATATTTTTTTTCTTAAGTTTTTGTTATATTATGCTTTCGTTAAAGTAGTTTTAAAAAAAAATGATTTTTTTTTTCAAACAGAAAGATACAGTGTCTTGTTATCGAGTCCGTTTGTCTTTGAATAAAAATATTGCATCAGTACAGTAAATTAGCCCATCCTTGTTTGGAATCCTGGGTCCGTCCTTGGAGAGATTTATTGCTATATTTGTGAGATATTTGAAAGTGAAGGTAAGGATTATTTGGTGCTTATCTAATAGATTTTTGACATACATGAAGATAGCTTAAGTGTCAAGAAATCTTGGGTATGAAACAATTCATTCTATAAAAGACCTAGTTAACATCTTCATTAGATGTGGAAAATTTGATGGTTATTAAATAAAATCATTAGGATTGATGTCATTGTTCTTCATTGTCTTTCTCCTCAAATTCTTTTAGCCATTAGATATTCTCTACCTATTTCTCAATAAGGTTATTGTTTCAAGTTATGCTTGTTTGTAACGATAGTTGAGATCGGTTGTAAACAATATTTTGGTGAATCAATAAAGAGAGTGGTTGGGTGGAATATCATGAGTTCATATTTTCGATATTATTTGTGTTGTTATTTGTTTTTCAATCACATTTATCTTCGAGTGATTGGGTGAAACATGTTCGCTTTGTTTTTCGGGTGTTTTGTCAAACTTCTGCTGTGCAAAAAATTCTAACAGTTGATTTTGGAGCTCAGATCATCGCATAGGTTGGAGTGTTTGTTGGATTGAAGATTGCAGATGTCGGAGATGAGGACGTTTTCGAAGATGGCTATTTTGAATGGGAAGAATTGGAGTACATGGAAGCAGAAGATGGAGGATGTTATATATCTCAATGATTTGCATATCCCATTGACGGAGATGGGGAGAACCCCTTGAATATGGATGAGGGAAAGTGGAAGAAAATGAACAAAAAAGCAATTGCGTTGATTCGCCAATATTTGGATGATTCAGTATTCCACCATGTGGCTAGTTGTAAATCCGCAAAGGCGTTGTGAGACAAATTAGTATCGCTATATGAGTCGAAGAGTGCTACAAGTAACGTTTTTCTAGTACGAAAGCTGATACAGCTGAGGTTGGATGAGGAAAAGTTGCAGAGCATTTGAACGAGTTTTAAGATGTCATCAATCAATTGGCAAACATGAAGGTCAATTTTGATGATGAGTTGCAGGCTTTTTTGTTGATGAGTTCTCTTTCGGAAAGCTTTGAGACTTTGGTTGTTTCATTAAGTAATTTCAATGTAAATAAAACGATCACTTTAGGAACGGTTCGAAGCAGTCTTCTGAATGAGGAGCTAAGGAGAAAACGGTCGGAGTTGAAATCGGTTCAAAGTGAGGCGATGGTAGCAAGGGACTCGAAGGATACGGTTTGGAAAAAAAGGGAGCAAAGGGTATGTAACAACCCGGAAAATCAGAACCAATTAAAAAATTTTATTTTGGCAATTTTAATTAATTTTGAATATTTAAAATGATTATTTTAAATAATAACGATAAGAAATTTATTTTGAATAGAATTAGAACGTATATATTTATTTAAATCGAAATTAGAATATAAATATTTATTTTAATTATAAAAGGAATTGGAAATGGCGCGGTAGTTTGAAAATTCGATTTCAAATTTCAAATGAATGTGCAGGATTCAAAATAAACCGAATTTTAGCGAAACCAAAAATATTAGAATATGTTTGAAAATATCTTTCCAACGAATCTGAAAAATCAAAATTTTATAGCGGGAATAAAAAGTTATTCCCAGTTGAAAATTTAGAATAGTCGCTATGGAAATATGACCCTTAAAAATAACCATTTTGCAAACGACCTCCGTTTTCAACGAAACCACTTTTGTTGGATCCGAAATGTTAAATTATTGTAAGATTCCAAAATTCATAATTTTTGGGATTAATATGTGAGCGTGGCGAAGGAAAATGTGTTTTGACAGTTTCAGTCAATTTGGATCGACCAGAAAATGACTATTTTTCAAACGGTCTCCAAATTTGACGAAATTAGTTTTGTTAGGACCGTATCGTCAAAATATAGCCAGGTTTATTTTTCTGGAATTTATAGAGTGCGTATGTGGGCCCGGCAAATTAAAATGTGCGTTGAAATCAATTTTGAATGTTATATTAATTTATATTTTAATTTTGATAAAAACTGATCGAAACAGCCGAATTGGCTTACGAAACATATCCCATTGTGTTCGGAATGAGGTTAATTAGTTAGGAACGGCAGTCGGTGGGTTCGGTTTGGAGTTCGAACGAAAAAGTAACTTTTTGGGATTTAATTAAATTAATTATATATATTATAAAACCAAGTCAACCCTTCTCTTTTCCCATTCCATCGGTCAAAATCGAAACTAAATAAAAAAAACAGGAAGCGACGGAGGGGGGAATCACCGCCGCCCCTGTTCAACGCGCCACCGCGCTGCCGCCGCCGTCGCCAGGAGGGAGTCGCGCCTCCCCTTCCTCAGCCCGAACCCCCAATCCAAACCCTCCCCCCCTAAATCGACGCTCCAACCCCCAAAGCAGCCAACGCCCTACCACCTTCTCCGCGCCACCTGCACCACTCCCAGACGCGGGCGCCATCATCCACCTCGCCCCTCTCTCCCTCTTCTTGCACCCGTGAGTTTTTTTCTTCTATTATTTATTTAAATCTCTTTTCAGTTTTTTTATGATAATACAAAGAAGAGGGTTAGGATTCTTATAATGAGAAAGGTTATGATTTTTATAACGAGAAAGATTACGTTTTTATAAATATAAAGATTAATGTTTTCATGAAGAAAAGATTTGACTTTTATAGTTTAAAAGATTTGATTTTATAATAGGATTTTTATGATAAGAAAAAATAAGATTTTTATATAGATAAAGATTCAATTTTTATTATCTAGAGTTGTAGATAAAGATGAGATTTTTAACAACAAAAGGATTAGATTTTTAACAACAAAAGGATTAGATTTTTAGAAATGAAATGATTTCTATGTTATGTGAAAGCTATGATTTTTATATAGGAAAGATACGATTTTTGTGAACATAAAAATGAGATTTTTAGTTATATAAAAATACGATCCTTATGTAAGAAGTAGAGATATAAAAATATAATTTTTATCGTATGCATAGCGAATAAAAAGGTTTGATCTTTATAATGAGGTAGCGATATTAAAAATGTGATTTTTAACATATACCGCGTGAAACAGATCTCGTTGGAAACATGGCGAAGATTTTCTACATATATAGAGTCGAGGCGTTTGGTTTAGCTTCTAGGTGAGAACTCCTCACTATAATTTTCTTATACAGTTATTTATTTTATAACTGCATATATGAATTGTTTCCCCGTCGTCCACAGACCATGGACGACTTGTTTGATTGTTTGGTTTGGTTGATTAGATTATTTGGTTGAATATGGTTGTTTAGGTGAAAGAATTGATTAGAATTGTTATGTGTGTGTGGCGCGAGCCAAAATCAGGAGAGGGGTAATGCTAGGCATTACCCGATTTCGATATCGCGCCGTTATGCCGTCAAAATTTTCTTAAAATATGTTAGAACAATAAAAATATTATTTTTATTGTGTAAATGAATTGAATAAATATTTTATCGTTAAAAATATAATTTTTAACGTGTATATGAATAAAATAAATATTCATTTACAAATCAGACGATTTGTTTATGTACACCCATTTGACTGATATGGATTGGGATGATAAATTTTACACATCGTCCAACTGCACAAATAAAATCTGTGTTTGTGGATTGAAACCCCACACGGGTGTTGTGATGATATTTGGCGTACACTAATCCCAATTGTTTAGTTGTATATCGATCGATTGGTTGACAGACTGTTGTAAGCGCTAAATATTTATATTTAATGCTTATACAGTGTAGAATGCACTCTGGATGATGGTTGTTTGTTTATCGTTGTTGTTGTATACATGTATTGTATGAAATTCATATAATCAACATTATATGGTAATTGACCGTGTCTGATTCCAGTTCAGAAAGAACGAATATTTTAAAATAACGAGTATTTTAAAATAATATTCAGTCAAAGATCAAAATATGATTTTGATGTCCGATTTGGGATGGACACGAATATATATAAATATATAAAGTCTTGTTAATTAGATTAATGTCATTTTGACGTGAACGATATTTATATCGATTTTATTCATTTTTATAATGAATATCGAAAAGGAATTGATTTCAAAATCTAATGTTTTGAAAATATTATCATTTATATATTAATGATATGGAATATTCGATTTTGATTTGAAATTAAATAGGAAGTTGAAATCGTTTTGAAAACGAATTTAAAACGATTTATAAAATACGTTTTAAATGGAAATCGACTAAATATATATATAATATTATATATATATATAATGACCTGAATAGAACGCGCCGCGCCGCGACAGTTCGTGAATTTCGACCATTGACTTTGAATGGACATCACGGGAGATCCGACCATCGGATTCTCCTAAAACTGGAACCGTTAGGTTCGTATCGAAAAGAGCTTTCTAACGAATACAAGAAATTAGAAATCTAACAGTTGGATTTGGAATTATGTCCAAATCAAATTTGGAAAAGGTCGTTGTAAGTGCAGTTCGATGGCCGTTTATGAAAATCGACTGTACGACCCTTGATAAAATTATTAAAAATATCAATAATTAGTGTAAAAACATAAGAAATGATTTGGAAAGAATTGAATGAATAATTCCATGTCTGAAAAGATAAAAATAGATTTTTATCGAAATGAACTAGTTATTAACTAGATATGAAATCCAATAATTTTTAAATAAAATAAATTGGATTTAAAATGGTTTTAAAAATAACCAGAATTTCCAATATATGAATTGGAATGGATTTGAATCGAAATTATCTTCAGAATATTTCGATATTGGATTCCGTGATTATACGTGCATTGTGGAGGAATTTGGAAGATATATATATATATATATCGTTATTCCAATACGATGTTTGTTGAGTTCAGAATTTGATATTGAATATAAGCCGATATATTTTCTATTCAGAGTCTTGTATTTAATATCAAATGGGATTTTGGGTTTGTCGTGAACGGTGTCTTCACTAACACTGTTCTTAAACCCAATGGAGTTAAGGGAATTAGAAACTAACTGGAGGTTAGCTAAGTTGAATGGTTTCTTGGGCATTGATCTGATATTGGTTTCGGCCTTCGGGATTAATACTTAGGGAATTGTTCTCTTACTAATTTATGGTTAAAGACTGATGGAATGTGAATTGGGTTTATCGTGAACTGTGTATTTAGCGACATTCGTTCTTTAACCCGATTTACAGTGAAATGTGATTTGGAATTTATAAATCTTTATTCTAAGATTTAATAGAATTTCCAAAGTAAAGTTTTCTGGTTTAATAAAGTAAATTGGAATGGAATGGGTTTCGATTTGATAATAATCGAAATGAACTTCTGTGGAGGAATACTGATAATATATATAGAATTTAAAAGGCTTTGACGTTATTCCATTTATAATTTTAGTCGAATACGGAAATTGATATCGATTATATATTAGTTTGTTTTTCCGTGAAGATATCATTGTTAATGGAATGTGATTTTGGGTTTATCGTGAGCTGTGTTTTAAATGACATTAGCTCTTTAACCCAGTTAAAGATAAGATTAATTTCTTGACTTGGAATAATCATTAAATAATGATTTTCGAGATTAAAACTAAATTGGAGTTTTAATGAATCTTTAATTAGATTGAAATGGGAATGTGATAATTTAAATTATCAAATTCGGGAAATGATCGAGAATGGAGTACCACCAGTTTTACTCCAGGTGACAGTTAAATCTTTAATTAGATTTGAACGTGAAATGGTAGTTAATTTTACCGATAACACTGTGGTGTTAGATATGAAGTATTACCAGTTCTGCTTCATGGGATGAATAGGTTGGGATTGAGAAATTAAACAAATGATTACTACGGTAAGGTTCGCTAATCCCAACTAGTTTGGATAAACCTTAATTTGGTTTGAATTAATATCCAAAAGAAGATTAAAGAATAAATTTAAAGAATTTATCTTTGATAAAATTAATGGGAACCTTTCCCAAAGTATAAGAATATTTGAATAAAAGGATATTCTGAATTGGAATGAGGCGTATGTTGTGTTTTTATAGCACTTGTTTATTATATATGCGAGTTATTCAAAAAGACCGGGTTTATCCCATTTTGAATAACTGATTCGACGAAATGTCGAGGATGAAGACGGTGGTTAAAGACCGAAGGTCTTCACATCGTTTGGATGATTACTGATGTCTTGATTGGGCTGTACACCCAAGACAAGATAATAAGTGGTGAACGTCCAGACGTACTTGGAGATCGACCGGATATGCGAGAGCCTTTCTCTCGTATTGGACATACGGGGCGAGGAATAAGGTGCCTCCGGTTTCGTTCAGACCTAGAACGAACTTGTAAATGGATGTGTGTCTGACACTGGATTTCATTCTGTGTGATTGATATACATCGGTTGCATAGCGTGAATTGCCTGTGTGGCATGCTGAGATGCAAATGATCAAGGCTTCTGTTGAAAAGCAGAGTCTTGTGGTTGATGATCAAAGCACGGCTTTAATATAGCATAGCTTTGTGTAGCGTTAATTCGCGAGCCTCGCACCTCGGTGTGAACCAAAAACGGGAGAGGACCTCAGGGAGGGCATGCGTTTCCTTCTAGCTAGGAGTGGTGTCAGCGTTTTGCAAGCCCTGACGTTTTACTTATGTGGATGATGGATAGCGAGGCGCCTCGGTTATTTCGGTCTCTGCGGAGCCGATGGATGGTCTTTATACAGACAAGATTTACGCCCCATAGGGCTGGGAAACGCAGTGTTCATGCATTTTAATCTACTCCGTGTGGACCGGCCCTGACGATCCAAGGGCCCACCTGAGTCTGGGTCCTGAGACATGGTGGGCTAGATTGTCTCGAAGCGGTAAGGACGATCCCTTGCCTTGGTTCACAGATAGGAATCCAACTTACAATACGTGACTTTGTGGTTTTAATTGTAGAGCTTAGTATTGACGACATGATATATGGTACCTATGCCGCCTAGGATTGATACATTTATATTTGAAGCTGTTTTATACACTATGCACTTATAATAGTATCAAATGATTTGCTTTAACGTACCAAGCATGTTTGGTATTATAAGGGAAAACCCTATCCTCCGGCTTGCGTTGCATTGTGTGATGGGACCTGAGTCTTATAATAGCTTCATTTTTCCAAAAAAGCATTGCGCTGTTTTGTTATATGCACTGGTATTTTTGAGAGGAAACCCATTCCGTGTTATACGGCGTGGTCCCTTGATATATCAAATTTTAAAGCAAAGTTTTAAATAACTGTTTTAGTTCTCACACCAGTCACATGACTGACCTGGAGTTTATTGTTTTAACCTAAACTCTGGATGCCCATATTTTCCACATGGGCAGCTAGTAGTTTTGTTTTTGCAGATTTATATTCACAAGATCCTGGTTTACAGCTGAAATGATATTCGGAAAGCTCTGTATCCGTATATTCCTTTCAATTGTGTTTTGTATTATTTTCCGCTGCATTGTAAATTTAATTCTCTGATATTTATCAAATGTGTAATATTTATCCATACTCTGGTATATTCTTGTAATCTGATGAAATTGTTGTAATAAACAATGAAATGTTCTTCTGATTGTGTTCTGATTCATCTTGTTCTCAAAGCAATCCGTTCTTTCTCTTCTCTTCGAAGACCGGGGAAGTTCGGGTCGTTACAGGGTAAAGGTGCAGTCACTTGTTTCCATTGCAAGAAGGAAGATCACAAGTGCAATGATTGTTATTCGTATATACGAGATATAAAGAAGAAGAAGAAGAAGAAGAAGAAGACGCAAGGTAATAATAATAATAATGAGGCACAAACAGACTTTGCAGAAGATACCGAAGGCGATTCTTCATGGGATGTCCTATTTAGTGTTGTGGAGCCTTGAAAAATGGATTCAAAAGTCAATTTTCACATATGTCGAGATGAGAAAAGTTTTTCTTCGTATGAGAAGTGTTGGCATGATAAAGACAGCCAATGAAGTAGAGCTACCAATCTGTGGATTTGAAGCTGTTAGGTTTCAGATGCATGATGGAATGGTAAGAGAAGTGGCCGGTGTGAGGCACATAACCACTTATTTGCATAACCTCATATCTCTCGGTCAGTTAGATCGTCGTGGTTCCACTTATGAGACTCGAGGTGGAATTTTGAGAGTGAAAGGTGGTCGTATGATGATGCGAGGAGTTTTGAAGGAGGGAAACCTATATAATTTGGTCGGTTCGATGGTTGATAATGGAAGGCAGATGACGGTTGAAGAACCTAGTCCGCAGCAAGGTGGAGAGGTTAACGTGGTCACTGTTAATGGTCCTAAAGTGGAGGATAATGGTATCGACAAGGGTCTAGATGTTGATGATGCTCAAGGGATCCCGGAGATGAAGAGATTATGTCAAGCGGAAGACGGATGTCAAGTTGCGGAATCCACAAAGACGAGATGGAGGTCTTTGTGTACTACAAACGCTTTTGAAGATCACTATTGGCGTGGTGCACGGATGAAGAAGGTGCACCATTAGTGGGCGATGGTGGAGATTTGTAATGATGTTAATTGAGAAACGTAGACTGAAAGTGAGAACTAAGTTAGCTGGTGTTGAGTGGAAAAGATGTTGTGATTTCATATCAAGGTGGAGCGTTGAGGTTTGTGATCCGCAAATCACAATTGTGGGCAACAAATTATATATGTAGATCTTTTTTTATGGAGAGATTTGTTGCTATATTTGAGGGATATTTGAAAGTGAAGAAACTAATTATTTGATGTTTATCCAATAGATTTTTGACATATATGAAGATAATTTGGGTGTCAAGTTTACTTGGATGTCAAGAAAATTTGGGTATGAAGCAATTTATTCTATAAAAGGCCTAGTTAACATCTTCATTAGATATGGAAAATTTGACGGTTATTAAATAGAATCATTAAGGTTATTGGTTCAAGTTGTGCTTGTTTGTAACGATAATTGAGATTGGTTGTAAACAATATTTTGGTGAATCAATAAAGAGGGTGGTTGGTTGGAATATCGTGTATTCATATTTTCGATATTGTTTGTGTTGTTTGTTTTTCAATCACTTTCATCTCCAAGTGATTGGATGAAAAAGGTTCGCTTTGTTTTTCGGATGTTTTGTCAAACTTCCGTTGCGCACAAAACCCCAATAGCTTCATCATACTGCTGTAATGCGGTGGGATAATACTGAGTTTCCACTTATGTCGCGTTGCAGCATTGTCCAGTGACTATCAAGGGGATGCCTTTTGTATCGCATAAACTATAGCATCCCAGATTTTTTTTTCCTTTCTTTTTTTCCACCACTGGGTTTTCATTGTATAGCCTCGTTGAAGCAGATTGAGTACTACATTTCTGAACATATTTTGTAATTGTTGTCTTAACACATCAGTTCCAACTAATATTGATGTTTTGCTTATTTGAGGTTTGTTAGGATTGTGCAATATACACTAACAGAAATGAAATATGATACTTAAAAAATTTGCAAATAAATAGACAAAATATTGTGCAAAAACGTAAATGCAAAATATAAAGAATACACATATATATCAAACTTTGATCACTAACCCGTTAATGCCTAATGATGCCTTCAAAGTTACTACTATGATTATATAATCAATGCTTACATCTGTAAACTCGCATTTCCTACTAATGTGAATATACTAACTCTACGGAACTCAAACTCATACCAGAATCTTTGAACTACACACATAGCTCATCTAGAAAAACTAGAGTTTAGAAGGGGAAAATAATACAAAAACAGGATCTTTAACATATGAATCAGGTGTGGTGTCCCCTCCCAGTGCTGACCTTGGGCAAATAGGGGCCCTAGACCAAAAAAAATTTAAGGCCCAAAATTTTGTGGAAAAATTGAAGGCAAGCCAAAAATGGCATAAAAAGGGAAAATGAAATCATGGAATGGACACAGCAGGAATCGAACCGTGGTTGCGTGCTAACAATTTAAACTTATTACCATTAGACCAACGCACTTTTCCATTCAAGCAAGCAAACAAACATTATCAATATCATGTTCAATTAACAAACCAAAAACCTGAGGGCTCCTTTCTTCTTCCTCCTCATGTTGCCGGACCCGAGGCCCAAGGCGACCGCCTAGGTCGCCTATGCCCAGGGCAGGGCATGTCTCCTCCAAAAAATGTTTTATAAGACTTAGAGCATTCCAGCAGACGATGTCGTTTGAGCGTGTGGAAGCGTTTTACAAACGTCGGTTTTCCCCACTCTTCCAGCACCAAATGGAAGATTTAGGTTCTAATTTTTTTATTAAGACATAAAAGGTTAACTGAAATCCACTTAACTCGTTTGTGGTGTAAAAGGTTTCAGTAAACCGTTTAACTTTTTTTGTAAAACTAAGTGTGCTCTTTCTCCCTGCTCGCAAACCCGATACATATTTGTTCTCATATGGTCATGGCCTCCTGGAAAACCGACCCAACCTATTAAAAAAATAGCTACAAATTAAACCAATCTTGATAGCTATTCAATCCTCATTTTATTCCCACTCAATCACCCACAAAACTACATTGTTTGTTCAAGAATTTGTGAATATCCAAATTTCTAGGGTTTTGCAAAATTATTTCGATTTGAAGATGTCAAATGTAAATGAGGAAGCATCTAGCTTCGATGGCAATATACGAAGAAGGAAAATATATAGAAGAAGTAAACGATTTATTGGCGATGATGGTGGGTTTGGAGTTGGCGTAGAGAAGATGATTTATTCGACATTTTCGTTTCGGTATATTACTAGTCTTCGGGGAGTGCATCACGTTTTCATGACTGAAAAAGAACTTACAGTACATTGTGTATTATAGTTGAGTGTTAAATTTATGTACATTTAAATGTTCATGTTACTAATTTAGCGTAAAACTGTTGTAATGAATAGAATCGTGATAATATGATATGTCACAGATCATTTACAACAACGTTAAAGTGATGGAAAAAGCTAAAAGTTCATCCATAAATTAGAGATTTTGTAGTAAAAAATTTCGGTAGGCTCATGGTTGGGAAATCCTAATAATATATATATACATGTCATAGTTGAGCGACGGTGGCCTACTGCTCATACATTTTTATTTTCGAATGCTGAGATTGGTTTTACACCATTAAATTTTACCATGTTGACATCTATACATGTTGGTTTGAATAACCGTCATATTGCATATGACGAGCGATTGAGCCGACTTAGCAATGCTAGTCATTTTTTCTCTTCTTGTTGAAAAAATATCAATATTGGAAATGTCGCCATATCTCATTTAATTAAATATATGTTTCTGAGGACTACATACAAGCTAACTTGAATAACCTAGATCATATTGCTAGAATTTTTGTGTTATACATGATGGAGACTCTTTTCTTCACATCGACAAATGACATAATCAATCTTGGGTGCATAAAGTCAGTTATAGATTTAGAATCAGCTTAGCACTATTATTGGGTATCTATACCAAAGTATGGATGTAGCTATGACTCGAGGAGGTCATCTCACTGAATTTGTTGAGTTATTACAAGTATATCAAACTTTTATATTTTAAATTATTTTAGTGAACTTGTTTAAAGAATCAATTTAGTAACATATTTATTTTGTTTTGCAGTACTTAGTTTTTGAGTAAATAATTGTTGATGGTTATATTGTTAAAGATAGCGTAAAGCAGTCATCTTATCCAAGACTAAAAGCTTGGGAAAAAGAGAATAGAGCAAGAACTCGTGATATTGCAGGTCATTTATTTTCAATTACATGTTATCATATAGATCACCGACAAGCCATTCATATTAACTGGAATCCGTGGAATATCTTAGTTGCTGCTGAATAAATAAGGTACAAGTTTCCCGTAATCTTTCACTCAAGCAATTGCCCCTGCTTGTTCCTTTAGGAGATTGTTATGAGTTATTTTTAGGAGAGCGGCGTTATTGACAGTTGACATGGCAAGTTGTCATTCATTTGAATCCTTCGCATCATATGACACGTACCATGACGTAGAACATGTGTGCGGAAATGCGGTTAGCCCTATATTAGGATCACTGCCAACAAGATTTATATCAGGGTTTAGATATCGACTACGACACTTATTGGCGAAAGATATCTAGAGATGACCCGTTATTGGATGTCGTAGTTCGTATTGGGAATATGGATTTCTTTGGTCCTTCTGCATTAAAGTAGGGTATTCAGGATCTCCGCTCTCATCATTATGTCTTCAGAAGCATATTATTCATCTCAGTTTTACCCGCCTCCATCTCCCAAGCAAGGAGGTTGGGCAGAAGATTCTGGCTGGTACATACAGTGGATGGGACGAGATGATCCATTACTCATTCTGCATTTGCTCTTTAGACCTCCAGTGTCGTCGCATTACACAGCTGATAGTCTATGGAAGATGAACATGATATGAGACACCTGGCTCTTCATTTTGTGTTGTATACGTAAATTGACTATTCCAATTACTTGAGATGTCGTTATACGTTTCGTTTGTTTCATAATATGAGTTGCCACCTGTGTAGTCATATGTAGAATGTCTATAGTTTGGTGGATCATTCGAAGTATATGGATTTGGAATGTTCGTAATTATTTTGAAGTTCATATTCATCATTTAAATTATTATCTCTCTGGTTGGAAATGTAGCTTGCACCTCTTCTTCTTAAGTATGTTTGAGTAGGTCTATGCGATTCATCACCATAACCAGAACCAATACCGTAATTACTTGTTAACCGCACACGACTTCCACCAGCATTACCATGATCATCGTTTGACGAACCGCTACTATTTTCATTGCTTTGACTCGTTGTTCGCGCATTTTGCCGTCCGCGACACGCCGACACCTATTGCATCATTCAGTGGGTTGGTTACCCAAGGATCGTTGTCCAACAAGGGTGATTCAATTTATGTAATCCACTATGCTCTTGGATCCTCTTCATGGAATATGCTGCCCAAATCGATCAAATGATTCTCGGTATCACAGCGTCGTTTAAATTTTTTGCTTAGTCTATAGTTGTAATGCACATATACCAATTTTTCTAGATTTTTCATTTTTATTCTATTTCTTAATTTTGTATGAATCAAGGAAAATATAGGATTTCTTTCACGGCTTGAAGAAGAAACTGTTTTGTTTAAAATGTGCATTGCTAGATGTGTTAAATTTGGGACGTCCTCTCTTTCAATTATTGACCGCCATTGTGTAGGAAAACATGTCTTTACAGCTATATGTGCTTTTGCAGAACCAAATGCATCACTTTTCATCCGATATTTTCCCACATGTCGATGTATAAGTTAAATGTTTGATGAATCAAATGTTAAATGGTTTTCACAACTATTATGCATGTTAGTTTTATCTCTTTTCCAATTTCAACATATGTTTCAATATCAGGCACCATCCTTTCAAAAACGTTGTTAAATATATTCAGTGTTTCTTTATCGTTTGTTGCATCTCTATATTGAATGATAAGATTAAGAAAATAACATATATGAAAAAAGTCCAACATGTTATTGAATTGTTATATATTTGACATTTTATTACGATATGATGAAACAAACTACCTGTCGCATGAAGAGGTTGATATAATTGTGTTTTCTATCTTTTATCTATTACATTCTATCATTTTTGACATTGCCTTCCACAAACATTTTTTTCCTATTCGTTTCTTTTAATCGATCTATTGCTTCATAAAAGATATCACATATATGCTTTGTCGTCACTATCCACTAATTATAAAACCTTCACTAGTGGCTCAAAAACAAGTATGACAGAAGTAACACTAATCCAAAAATCATTGTTGTAAATTAATGTTGAGACAATACTTGTTGTTCTTGTCTTTAGTAATGAGCCTAGGGACTCTTGATGTCCACTCTCTTGAAGTTATCATTCTTCTCAAATCAACTTTATGTTTATAAATAGACTCAAGTGCGATGAAGTGAGTTGCAAACCGTGTTACTGTTGGTCTAACCAATTCTTTATTATTTGTCTCTTTTCTCATGAAAGAAAATAATCAACCATGACTGTATATAAATGTTGTTATTAACTGGTAACTTTTGATAACATTTGTTATTTCTGACTCTTTTGAAATATTTTCCAAAATCAAATAAATACAGTGTGCTACGCATGGTGTCAAATATAAATGTTTTTTTTTTTTGCATCAACAATTGTCTGGCAGCTTTGTAGTTTACTTCGTTATCTGTAACAACCTGCACTATTTCATTTTCACCAATTTTTCAACAACATTATCCATTAACCCACAAATGTATTCTCCACTTTGGAAATCATCTATAGCATCTACAGGTTTGATAATACCGTTCTACGAGTAGAGTATACGAGGAAGTTTATTATTTTCATCGATTTTGTGTGCTCCAACCATCACACATTATTGTGCAACCATATTCGTCATAGAAATTGTGCAACGTTTTAATATATTATCCAATTTCTTCTATTTTCATTTCAAGGTACGAGTGTGATATTTCATATGCAGTAGATAGATCAATTCCACGATCACTTTCGGAAATCACATCAACCATTGATGTATAATATGGACTATTAACAACGTTATATGGAATATGGTTGAAGAAAAAGAGCCTAGAAACAGCTTTACCTATATATTTTTGGCATCTTTAATATCTTTCATTGCAGATTCGATAGAAGATTGAGTTCTATCACCTCGTTTCTGCATATATGAATCGATTTGTCCAACAACATGAAAGTCAAAATCTTCATCGACTCTGATAGATTTACCACTCTGAATGCGGTCTGTTTGACTTGAACCTCCACCCAATCGTCCAGTGGGATGAGATCTGCGTACAAATTTGTGTATATCTTCGTTTCTAAACACATCTCTGCTCTGTCGCATTGCACGTTGTAATTCTTCATCATCTTCACGTTCGTTGTCTGATATTTGTGGTCTGCTCATTACTTCCTCTTGCAAACGATATTTGTCTAATTTTCCTTTGTTTCATTCATTTCTCTTTTGAATGATAGGCGATCGTTATTAAAGTTGTTTAACTCCTTTAAGGACAGTTATAGATAAGGTGATACGTCGTCTACTCCTGCCATATGTTCTTTCAAGCGTGTCAAACCACCATCGTTAATTAAGACAAAAGTCAAATTTTGTTTTTTGAAGATTGCCATCGATCGTGGTACCATAATTTCAATCAATTTTAGTTCGATTTGTTATAGCGTACCTAGGATTATATATAAACGATATAATGTAATCATTTGTAAATGTGAATCTTAAGAAACTTAATAACGCAAATCAAGTAAATAAAATAAAATAAAACATAACAGAAAAACCATTCATCAAAGTCATCATTGTTCAATGGTCAATTCCGATATTTCGAGTCAAGTTCAATATCCAAGTCAATTTTCAAGTTCAATCATCAAGTCTATATCCAAGTTCAACTTATTTTCAGTCCAACATATTCAAGTCCATATTCAAATCGGTATATTCAAGTCCAACATGCACAAGCTCATATTAAAATCGATATATTCAAGTCCGGGATACAGGTCGGTTCATTATGCTTAGATCAATACTATATTCAATCTATTCATATATATATGCATTATTCAAGTCATTATTGGGTAAGAATGAACTAAAATATGCATTTCCGATATTTATATTAATATTAGTTCCAAGATAAAAATATTTATTAGCAACTGATTCAGTCCAAACTAATTCTTACACAACTCAATTCTTAGCATTGTACAATATAATCGTACGCAGCATGTATCATTTGTATTAATATTCAAGTCCAAACCAATTCTTAGCAACACAAAATCGAAACCCAAAACCCACGAGAACCCTCGTCCACCCCCTCCCCCCGACCCACAAGCAATATCATTTTCTCATGCAAACCCAAACCATGAATAGAAAAAAGTGAAAAGTTGTGAAGACGGAAAGGAAGAAAAGAAAGAAAACAAAACTTTCGTTGCTTCCCGTGAGATCGAAGACGAAGATCGAATACAAAGATGGAAGCTTGCGTCTTATAAATTGATTCCTCTGCTCTCGATCGAGTTCCTCTAGAGATTTCGAATTTGTTATGCTCGAATTGGGGAATTTTGCTGAAGAGATTGAATGTGGTAATTTTATGTTTTCGAATTGTGTATTTATAAGCAAAATTTGATTCTCTTCTTAATGTTCAAGCATGGTTTGTATGCTCTAGGGTTTGTTTTTTCAATCAATCGATGCTCTGTATTTTTTCTTATGCTTCTTTTTCTGGCTCTTAATGAAACTGTGATTTTTTTTTTAAAATTTTTTTTGACCGGGACGGGATTTTGTCCTAATCTCGTCCTACAGTTGGCCGAAACCGATCCGAGTTTGTCAGAATCTCATGGTTCCGGCCGGAACCTAATACCATGATCTGTAGTCTGATATTTTGAGATTGTAAATAAAATAAAATAATTGGAGTACATGTCCGGCGACATAATCAGTTATTGTTGGAAATTTTATGAATTATTTAAAATATGAAATAAGTTTATGATGCCTCCTATTTGTGAATAGTCTCACATCATGGGATTATAAGAAAGATGCAAGTATTTATATTTGTTTCTAAGAAGTCATATTGGGGCCTTGGGCTCCCAATGCATGCTTTGTTGTGAGGAGGGAGACCATGCATCATGACCACAACACACGCGCGCGCGACCGACCGACCGACTCGACCCGGCCCGGCTCGGTTCGGGATTGGGCTTGGGCTTGGGCCTTGGCTATGTGGTGTAGACACTTATATTTTTGGTCCAGAAAACACTGCATTTTTCGAACCAGTTTTTAAATACGGAAAATATTTCTGAGCCGACTTTTATATGAAGCGGTAAACTTTTGACCAAGTATTTCGCAGATCCTATTTTCCTCCACTGACCAGTATTTTCGTTCAGCCCTAATCTCATCTATATATTATCTTCAGTTGTAGACGAGATGGGTACAGAAAAAAAAACTGTTTTCTCTTCCTCCGCCATTACAAAAATATTCTTTCAGAAATTTTCGAGCAGTTAAATTCGAAAGTGCAAATCTGCACCGATTTGTTTGTGCAAAGCAAACCAGTTATTCATTTTAGAGAGGCTGTTTTATCCTAGAGGCGGCGGCGGAAGTACGAACTGGTTTTGCACCACCGACCAGATCGCCGAATCGTCTTCAATAAAGTGACAAAGTACGTGACTCAGCCATTGTTTCCCAACAATTTGAAGACGATCAGAAACAATGGCTTCGACAACAACCATAGATGATGCTGCTCCTCCCTCTGCATTCCAGATCCCATTGGTGACTGCTGCCCCGTTTCGTTTCGAAGGTCTGCACTTCAAACGATGGCGTCAGAAGATGGAGTTCTACCTGACGATGAGGAAGGTGGCTGCTGCTCTGACCACCGACAAACCGCAGCTGCCAAACAAGCCTGACGAAACTGATGAAGCGCAGATGACATCCTGGACTGAACAATCAAAGCAGTTGCAGACCTGGACTGAACAGGATTATCTGTGCAAGAATTTTATTCTGAACGGATTGAGCGATGATCTGTATGATTACTATAACTCAGAGGACAAGACAGCAAAACAGATCTAGGAAGCACTGCTAAAGAAATACGATACAGAGGAGGCAGGGGCAAAGAAGTATGTTGTAAGCCGCTATCTCAAGTACCAGATGACAAACGATAGGTCAGTAGAGATGCAGTCTCATGAGCTGCAGAAAATAGCTCATGAGATCATCTCCGAAGGTATGGTTTTGGATGAACAGTTTCAAATTGCTGTTATTATTGACAAACTGCCCCCAGGTTGGAAAGACTTTAAAAATATCTTACGGCATAAGACTAAGGAATTTTCCTTAGAGAGTTTGATCACTCGCCTTCGCATTGAGGAGGCGGCACGCAAACATGACCAGAAAGAGGAAGTGTTGTTTGTTTCAAACAACAACACTAAAAAGACCAAACCCGCAGTTCTGAAACCAAACCAGAAGTCTTTTAAGAATCAGAACAGACGCAACAAACAGAATGGGAATCCGCAAGGAAACCCAAAAGGACAGCAAAAATCAGCCCAAAAGAATGACTCTAGACAGTTGTTTCTATGTTACAACTGTGGAAAACCAGGTCATATGGCACGAAAGTGTCGGAACAAGCCTAGCTCTGTACCACAGGCTAACTTGACTGAGGAGGAGCCTCTTATGGCTATGATTACTGAGATTCACCTTGTTGGTGGATCAGAGGGTTGGTGCGTAGACACTGGTGCTTCTCGCCATGTCTGCTATGATCGTGCTATGTTTTCCACATACACGGCTGCTGATGATCAGAAAGTGTTGCTGGGAGATTCTCACACCACTAAAGTTGCAGGGATTGGAAACGTTGAGATCAAGTTTACCTCTGGAAAGATTGTGATCCTCAAAGATGTTTTGCACACTCCAGAGATGAGGAAGAATCTGGTGTCTGGCTATCTCTTTAATAAGGCAGGGTTTACTCAATTTATTGGGGCTGATTTGTATACCATAGTGTATAAGGGAAACTTTGTAGGAAAGGGTTATGCTTGTGAGGGAATGTTCTAATTAAATGTTGAATCTAATAAAGTGAATAATTCTGCTTATATGTTGTGTGGTTTTAATATTTGGCACTCTAGATTATGTCATGTTAATAAACGGATAATTCATAACATGAGCACTCTAGATATGATACCTAAGATAGCAGAATCTGAATCTGATAAATGTGAATTCTGTACACAAGCAAAAATCACAAAGAAACCTCATAAATCTGTTGATAGAGAATCTGAACCCTTAGACTTGATTCATTCTGACATATGTGAACTTGATGGCACATTGACTAGACATGGACATCGTTATTTTATCACTTTTATCGATGATTGTTCTGATTTCACATATGTTTATTTTATGAAAAATAAAAGTGATGCTTTTGACATGTTTAAAACATTCAAAACTGAGATTGAGAATCAAACAAATAGGAAAATCAAGAGATTTCGTAGTGATAAAGGAACAGAATATGAATCTAATTCAATTCTGAACTTCTATAAATTACATGGTATTGTACATGAGAGAACTGCACCCTATTCACCTGAAATGAACGGTAAAGCTGAAAGAAAAAATAGGACTTTTACCGAATTAGTAGTTGTCATCCTACTAAATTCTGGTGCAGCAAAACATTGGTGGGGGATATTTTATTGACTGTATGTTATGTTCTAAATAGAATCCCTAAATCTAAGAATAAAATTTCACCTTATGAAATTTTAAAGAATCATAAACCCAATGTCTCATACTTTAGAACTTGGGGTTGTCTAGCATATGTTCGCATTTCAGACCCTAAGAGAATAAAATTGGCAAGTAGAGCATATGAATGTGTATTTGTAGGCTATGCTACTAATAGCAAAGCATATCGATTTTATGATATAAATGCACATAACATAATTGAATCAAATGATGCCGATTTTTATGAAACTAAATTTCCTTTTAAATTAAAGAATAGTGGGGGCATATCAAGTACACCTATTAGAACAGAACTTAATAAAAGTTCTGAAGCTGAACCTAGAAGAAGTAAAAGAGTAAGAACCATAAAAGATTTTGGTTCGGATTTTAGCGCTTTTACTATAGAGGAGGATCCCTCAAACCTCCAAGAGGCCTTATCTTCTTTAGATGCCGATTTCTGGCGAGAAGCTATAAATGATGAGATGGATTCTCTTGAATCCAATAAGACTTGGCATTTGGCAGATTTACCCCCTGGTTGTAAATCTATAGGCTGTAAATGGGTACTTAAAAAGAAACTAAAACCTGATGGTACTATAGATAAATACAAAGCACGACTAGTAGCTAAAGGTTTTAGACAAAAAGAAAATATAGATTTCTTCGATACTTTTTCACCTGTAACTAGAATAACATCCATACGAGTATTAATCTCACTTGCTTCCATTCATAATTTACTAATACACCAAATGGATGTTAAAACCGTTTTTTTGAACGGTGAATTAGACGAAGAAATTTATATGGATCAGCCTGAAGGATTTGTAGTACATGGTCAAGAACATAAAGTATGCAAATTAGATAAATCATTATATGGTTTAAAACAAGCACCTAAACAATGGCATGAAAAATTTGATAACTTAATCATTTCAAATGGTTTTAAAGTTAATGAAAGTGACAAATTCATTTATTACAAATTTGAGAATGACATTTGCACTATTATATGCCTTTATGTAGATGACCTACTCATCTTTGGGTCAAACATTCATGCAATAAATTCAGTCAAATCCTTATTAAGTGCCAATTTTGACATGAAAGATCTAAGTGAGACGAGTGTAATCCTTGGTATTAAAATTACTAGGTCAGAAAAAGGAATTTCTTTGGATCGGTCTCATTACATTGAGAAGATACTAAAGAAATATAATTACTTTGACTGTAAATCTGCATGTACACCATACGATCCAAGTGTAAAGTTATTTAAGAACACTGGTGAAGGTGTAAGACAGTTTGATTATGCGAGCATCATTGGCAGCCTTCGGTATGCCACTGATTGTACTAGACCCGACATTGCCTATGTCGTGGGATTATTGTGCAGGTTTACCAGTAGACCTAGTATAGAGCACTGACATGCTATTGAAAGGGTCATGAGATACCCTAAACGAACTATGAACCTTGGATTACATTATGAAAAATTTCCAGCTGTACTTGAAGGATTCTCAGATGCAGACTGGAATACTTTATCAGATGATTCTAAAGCGACCAGTGGCTATATATTTAGCATCGCTGGAGGAGCTGTTTCTTGGAAATCCAAGAAACAAACTATTTTGGCTCAGTCCACTATGGAGTCTGAGATGATAGCACTAGCTACAGCTAGTGAAGAAGCAGAGTATTTGAGAAATCTGCTAGCAGAGATTCCCTTATGGGAAAAACCGATACCGGCTGTGTTGATACATTGCGATAGTACCGCGGCTATTGCAAAAGTTCAGAACCGTTATTATAACGGTAAGAGACGACAAATACGTCGTAAGCACAGCACGGTTAGAGAGCTAATCTCTACAGATACCGTTAGAGTATATTACGTACGTAGCGAAGAAAATTTGGCAGATCCTTTGACGAAAGGACTGTCCAGAGAGAAAGTCCATAATTCTTCTAAAAGAATGGGACTATTGCCCTTAGATTGTTGAGTCACGCACAATGGTAACCCGACCTAAATGACTGGAGATCCCAAGAAATAGGTTCAATGGGTAAAAACAAGTTGTGTAGTGATAGAAGTTGAACATGCTATATAATAAACTAAGAAGCATGTATTCCTGAAGTGATAGAGGATGAGTTAATAGAAACTCTTAATGAGATCTATACTCTATTTGGAGTGGAGTACCTACCTTCAGGAGTACTCTTGATAGACTCACCTATGTGAATGTGGAAATGTGGTCGTTTCCTATGGAGTTTTGGGCAAAACTTCTAGAGCGTTCACTAAACTGGGATAGACGTGTATGGCCATAAATGCACGGGTTTAATTGATTGCACTATAGAAGAGATTGTGTGTGGTTTGATGTCAGGAATATAGTTCAAGACTACGTGTCACTCTAGTAAAAACTGAATCTTATTCACTATGCAAAGGTTCAAGTCGGATGACACCTTTGTTTATGCACAGTCTTATATTTTTAGAAACTGCTCGATAATATTTTAAAAATTCAAGTGGGGGATTGTTGGAAATTTTATGAATTATTTAAAATATGAAATAAGTTTATGATGTCTCCTATTTGTGAATAGTCCCACATCATGGGATTATAAGAAAGATGCAAGTATTTATATTTGTTTCTAAGAAGTCATATTGGGGCTTTGGGCTCCCAATGCATGCTTTGTTGTGAGGAGGGAGACCATGCATCATGACCACCACACACGCGCGCGCGACCGACCGACCCACTCGACTCGATCCGGCCCGGTTCAGGATTGGGCTTGGGTCTTGGCTATGTGGTGTAGACATTTATATTTTTGATCCAGAAAACACTGCATTTTTCGAACCAGTTTTTAAATACGGAAAATATTTCTGAGCCGACTTTTATATGAAGCGGTAAACTTTTAACCAAGTATTTCGCAGATCCTATTTTCCTCCACTGACCAGTATTTTCGTTCAGCCCTAATCCCGTCTATATATTATCTTCAGTTGTAAACGAGATGGGTACAGAAAAAAAAAACTGTTTTCTCTTCCTCCGCCATTACAAAAATATTCTTTCAGAAATTTTCGAGCAGTTAAATTCGAAAGTGCAAATCTGCACTGATTTGTTTGTGCAAAGCAAACCAGTTATTCATTTTAGAGAGGCTGTTTTATCCTAAAGGCGGCGGCGGAAGTACGAACTGGTTTTGCACCACCGACCAGATCGCCGAATCGTCTTCAAGAAAGCGACAAAGTACGTGACTCAGCCATTGTTTCCCAACAGTTATATCACAAGAATATCATTCAACATCACTATATCAAAAAATACTAATGTTATTTGATTCGTGGTCTAAGGAGATTTTTAAAATGATAGATTGGATAAAATAATTGAAGTACATGCCAAGTGACAATCACTTATATCACAAGAATATTATTTCACATCACTACATTAAAGAAATACTAATGTTATTTGATTTGAAGTCAAGGATGTCAAACTTTCAAGTAGGCCTATGATGACCATTCCATAATTTGGTCACGTCCACCCAATCTCAGTTTGATACGGGCAAAGTCCACTCATGTTATTTAGTTGTTAAAGGTTTATTGGCATTAGGTTTCTAGTCAGTAGACTTCTTTGGTCATATGGTAGAACTAACTAAAGGAGATGTAACCGTACTTTATAATTAAAAGGAACGGTTAGAATGAAAAGTATGGTGGTAAAGCAATGCTATATAATAGCGAGCAAGAAAATTTAGGTTATGCACTAACAAAAGGCTGTGTTAGTCTATATACAAAGAAATAAAGATTAGGTAAAATTGCAATGATGATGGGAATTTGGAAGCATACCTAGCTGGATGCGTAGTCCATTGACAATCAACAAATGTTTTTGGCTTCTGCTCAAAAAATAAGAGCAATGCCGGATCTCTTACCTCATACCATATATCCATGTCTTTTCTCGTAAAAATGCCATGTTTGGTACCCGTGCCCCGTAACCCCATGTTCATTCTGTCCATAAATAAATAGTAGTGAAGATTTTGAAAATTATGAAGCACAATATTTAAAGTAATTTGAGCGAATATCAGGTGCTACCTGCAATGACTTGGCATACAAACAGATGAAACACATGCATAACATCGGGGTATGAATAAACTTTGTGTGTTGCCAAAGACACCTCATTTTCTTTTTACTAATATCATTACTAAAAAGTACCATAAAATTTTATACTACAGTCTTTCTAATATCAAACTTTTTAAAGGGCTACCAAATACATTATTTTTATTTATTTTTGTATGACGAACAATCGCCGATCAACAATGTTTTTCGCAGTGATCAACCACCGATCAACAGTAGTTCGATGGATGACTGTGTAAAATGGTGTTGGTCGGCGGTTGTATGCCGTGCAAAACGATTTTGTACAGTGGTTGATTATCATGTGAATTGCGGGTGGTATTAGGAAGTACATAAATTTAGTGTGCTTGTTATTTTTATTCGTGGTATTAGAAAGAGGAAAACGGTGTGCCTTTGGCATCACGTTAAACTTTAAACCTGCATCTTTGACCATACAAAAGATTCATTCTTCTGTTAGTTTGCTTACCAGGTCGAGCACCAAAGACATGTCCTCAAACTTCATTTTCATTTTCTCACCCGCTGTAGATATACAACCGTCTCGTTTATCTCAACTGAGTTCCATCCCGTTCCCTTTTTTCACTCCTCCACGCTTCGCCATTTCTCTGAAACCCTCCACTTCTTTCCATGTGCCACGACAACCATACATATTTGACATTATATACATAATATACATCATTATCAGGTTCCATTTCAAATGCCTCATTAGCTACTTTAGCCCCCATCATACCATCGTGCATATGGCAAACACTGAGTGAAGCCCTCCTCCTCCCCACATATAATCCCATCTGGTTTCATTAGCATTGAGTCTATCAATGTTTCTGCTTCATAGATACCTCCTGGTCTACCTAACAGATCAACCGTGCATGTGCAATGCTTTATTGTCGGTTTAATAGAGTAGCACTTCATGTTGTCAAACATGCTTTTTTTCTTTCATTAACAGTCCTGCATGACTAGAAGCAGAAAGAAGAGAAAGGAACGCAAACTCCATTTGATTTCAGTTTGATTTTCTCCACTGCCTTGAACATCTCTAATGTTTCACTAGCATTTCCATGTATACTATATCCTGAAATTATCGCGTTATAAGTAGCAACATCTTATCCTGCATGAAATCAAAATCGTTCTCTTGCAGTTTCTGTATACATATCAATTAAGGCAGCATGAAAAGGTACACTAGCCTCTAAACCTAGCTCTTTGATGTTATGATTCCACTTACCTCTATGAAGCAGAGCCATATGAGAACAAGCTGAGATAATGCTTCGAATATTAGGTTCATGTTTTCCAAAAGCATTTAATCAAAAAGCGCTAAAGCATCATAAGCATGTCCATTGTGCATATAAGCAGATATCACATGATTCCATCCATATATATATATCTCCACAAGTTTGATTGAATGTCCTTGCTGATCTAGCCTCTAGCGCTTACCATACACAAAAAGAGGGAATTTGGGATTGATGAATCTACATTAGCTTCATTCTTAATTGTATGACACTGGATGGATGGACCTAAAAGCAACGCACCAAAATCATCCTTTTAGTTGTTTTCATACAAGCATATTGCCTTGTAAGATACAATAATACAATGACAATCATCAAAAGAGCTTGTGGCTTCTGCTAAGAAAATAAGCGCAGAGCAATGCTTAACCTTTTACCTTCTCTGTATCCACCTCTATATGACTTCTAGCCTTCTAGGCAGAAGAAGCAATGAAAAATTAAGATAAAATATTAATAATGCCTTATCAGCAGGTCTGTTCTCTTTTTAATGAAAAATGTAATTTTCAGGTGTCTACAGGGTTTGTTGTTCAAAATAATTTGAATGAATATCAGTTGCTACCTGCAATGACTCGGTATAGATACGGATAATCACTCATATAAGAAGAACATGCATAACATCACTATATCGAAGAAACATAAGCCCGCATCTTTTTCTATAGAAAGGATTCATTCTTCCATTAGTTTACTTAATGTGCCAAGCACCAAAGATATATCCTCAAACTTCATATTCATTTTCTCTCCCACCACAAATACATGAACCGTCTCATTTATCTCAATCGAGCTCCACCCCACTCTCTTTTTCACTCCTCTACTCTTCATCATTTCTCTCAAACTCTCTAATTCTTTCCATTTGCCATGACAACCATACATATTAGACATCAAAACATAATATCCATCATTATCAGGTTCCATTTCAAATGCCCGATTTGCTACTTTTAACCCTGTTTCTACATCATTATGCATACGACAAGCACCAAGTAAAGCTCCCCAAATACACCCATCTGCTTTCATTGGCATTGAGTTGATCAATGTTTCTGCTTCATGGATTCTTCCTGATCTACCTAATAGATCAACCATGCATGCATAATGCTTTAATGTTGGTATAATAGAGCATGACATCATTTTCTCGAATATACTTTTTCCTTCTTTAACCAGTCCCACATGGCTACAAGTAGAAAGAAGAGCAAGGAATGTAACTCCATTTGGTCTCACATCACTTTTCTCCATTTCCTTGAATACCTCTAAAGCAGACTTAGCATTTCCATGTATACCATATCCCGCAATCATCACATTATAGGTAACAACATCTTTATCTTGCATGAAATCGAATAGTTCCCTTGCGGTGTCAAGCTTTCCGCACTTGGCATACATATCAATTAAAGCGGTGTAAAGAGAGACATTGAACTGTAAACCTTGCTCTTTTATGTACTTATGAATCCACATTCCTTTATGAAGTGCAGCCATATGAGAACAAGCTGAGATAACACTTAGCAAGGTAGATGCATTTGGTTTCATGTTTTCTAATAGCATTTGATCAAATAGTGCTAAAGCATTATAAGAATGTCCAGCATGTGTATAAGCGGATATAATACAGTTCCACGTAACTATATCTCTACATGTTTGATCGAATATCCTTCTGCCAAGATCTAATCTTTCACATTTACCATACATTGAAATGAGGGAATTTGAAACTGATAAATCTACATCAACTTCGTTCTTGATTACATGACAATGAATGGATTGGCCTAAAGGCAATGCACCTAAATGAGTACATGATAATATAGCAGAAATTAACATGCTAGTATCATAACTTATCATTTCCTTAAAGAGATACAGACATTCCTCGTACAAACCCCTTTTCAAATATTCAGAAGCCATCAAACTCCACGATTCTGGATCCTTGTAGTTCTTTTCATACAAAAGTTTTCTGGCATTATCCAAAGTACCAAACTTACAATACATCGACAATAAAGAACTAGATACCAACCTATGTCCATCAAGGTTTCTTTTTAACAAGATTCCATGGAAAGTCATTGCCCCATACGCATCATTATTGTTAGCAAATCCAACAAGCAAACAACTAAGAAATACTCCATCCGGTTCAATTCCAAATTCTAGCATTTCTCGAAATAATTGGAAACACTCCTTAATCAGACCACTCCTGCTGTAAACTCCTACTAACAAAGTCCATGATACTATATCTCGCTCTTGCAATTCCCTAAACGCCATATAAGCATCCTCAAGTTGATCGCACTTTGAATATAGAGAAAGAATTGTAGATTTAACAGAAGAATGGTCATCAATTCCAAATTTCACAGTAACACCATGCAAGCACATTCCTTCTCTGACTAAATCCAGACTCAGACAAGCTTGAATAGCAGTCTCCAAAATTCGATATCCCGGTACTATACCCCCAACCTTGGTCATTTCTGTATAATAAACTAAACCCAGCTTGTGCTTCCCATTAGTCACACAACCTGCCACCATAGCCGTCCATGCAACCAAATCTCTCTTGCTCATTTCATCAAACAAGTTAACAGCATCCTCGAAACCCTCGCATTTAAAATACATGTAAACAAGTGACGAACCTACTTCATTGGAAATCCCATCTTTAACACAGTTAGCGTGTACGGATTTTCCGAGAACAATGTATGCAGTCTCGGCGCAAGCAGAGGCGACCATTGGAATGGTGAAGTGGTCCGGACGAAATCCGGAGGCATGCATTTGGGAAAAAAGAGACAACGAATGATGGAAGTAGGAATTTTGGAAGTGCGATTTGATCAGGGAGTTCCAGAGAAATACGTCACGGGAAAGAGCAGGAATGGAGGTGAAGAAGATGTGGGAGGAGACGTCGGGGAGGGAAAAGGACGAGAAGATGGAAATGAGCTTGGAAGCGATAAATGGGTTAGTATGGCTGCCGGAGGTGATTATAAGAGCGTGACGTTTAAGGAGGGAAGCGAGAGAAAGGGGAGACGGAGTAAGAACTTCTAGCATTTGACAGAATATCTTAGTGCCCGAAATTGCTGTTTTATCCGAACAATCTTTCGCTAAATCGCCCGAATAGGAGAATAAATAGTGGGGTCTGCTTGAATTGAGCCTCAAAATCCAGATTTAAGGTTCCACCTATTTCGCTTTATTTCGGCTATTATTCCATAAACTCTTTCAGGTAGTGTAGCAAAGTGCCTTAGTGTCAACAGACCATTAATTTCGAGGTCCTGGGCTAGTCATCCTGACCAGATCAGACTAGGTCGGTTTTGCGGGAGCACGAGTACTTGTAACGGTGACAAACCAACTATTAAGGTGTTCAATATAAAATTAAAAATTATTTGTTAAAACTTATTTCAAATCAAATTTTATTCAAAAATTAATAGTGCAGTTTAAGAGAAAATGAAAATATCTATAAAAAAAAAGTGGAAATTCACTTGAATTGAATTTTACATGTAAACTAACATAAGATTAAAAGTATAATATCAATGTATTGATCTGAATCAACAACAAATACATACATATTTTTTTTATTATATATCAAGGAGGATCATTGTAATCTTAATATTTAATTATTTTGCAACTCTAAATCATTAATGGATTAAAAAAATAAAAATAAAAACGAAACAAATATAAGCTCAAAACATATCATCATATCATTGAATATTTATTTGAAATAAAAAAAATGCAAGAGTAAGGTGTAAGAAATAAATCACAAAATGTCCAACTAATTTATTCAAATAAAACACTTAAAAGGACCATTATTATTTAAAAATTTGAAACTATTGAAATAAAAATACTGCAGATAAAACTAAATGTTGGACTCTGCCTTTTAAAATATTTCTTCCAACAAGAAGTTTGATTCGACCGAATAATCGATGGCAGATTACAATATAACACTGATCTTTTGTTTTTTTGGTTCATGTTCTCAATCTAAGTAACATCAACCCTAAAAAGACAAGGTATTTATAATAATTCCTTTAGTTTTTTTTGTTATATATCTTCACCTTCATCGTTCTCAATTTTATAGAGGTCGCAAGCTCTGCAACCTATAATTTCTTTTGCTGGTTCATTGAAAGTAATGATCCAAGCTTTAGCGGTTGATTCAGAAATCTTCATTACTATAATATATCTGCATTGTAGTAAATATAAATACAAAAAGCAAAGTTAAATAAAAATGATTAGTTCTAATTTTTTATTACCTCAAATTATATGTATCTTCGTTATGTTGGCATGGTTCGCACCAATAGCCCAATGTTGGAGCTTCAGTTGCCTTTTTAATGCAAGTCTTACAGGCTCGATACCACAGTGGTTGGGTCTTAATGTGAGTTATGTAACCAAATACACAGAAGAAAACAGACTATATATAGGGAAAATTTTAACTTATTGACATGATATTATCAATGTACGGATAATATAGATTGAAATGATTAGCCCTAACCATGTCATGATCCAAACTTGGATTGTTTATTATATGAGAAAGCATGATCCTGTCATAATTAGTAGATTTTATGTGTGCATTTTTGCCTTCAGTATCATATCAAATTTTAAGATTATTAGTTTTTGGTATGTTTGGATTTATAGCTAAATTGTTATTACTCAATGTTGATAAAGATAAACCTGTAGCAAAATTGAGAAGTTTTTTAGACATGCTAAGAGCAAGAACGTTAATTTAATTAAATGTTTTTTTAACTTTGAAAATCCACAACTCTACCATATTTAATAGCTACTATAGAAGCTTTGTTGACCATTTCCATTAGTTTGGATTCTACTTCCATAACAAGTTCTCTCCAGAATATAATATTAACTGTTTTCCTCATATTAATTCTTTCAACCAATGAGAATTCATTTACATTCAACTCATAATCGTTTTTTATGGTACTAATGTTTTTTTCGCAGGCCTAACAGTTCCTTTGGAGATATAGCGGATTTTTCCATACTCCAATATCGGGTAGTATTTATCTGCAGCTTTGTTAAATATTGTAGCTTGATTTTGAATACCCTATTAATATGAAGAAAACAAGCATAATAATTAATAACGGTTTAATTTGAATACTCAAAAATCGTTTTATTTTCCTTCAATGGCGACAGCAATCAGCTTCTCATCAGTGAAAGCGCAACTAGTGGTTTCGGCGACGAAGGCGGAGGAGGTGGTGAACTTCTACAAGACGACATTTGGGGCGGAGAAGGTGACAAGATCCACCTATCGTATGCGTAAGGGAGACCAGAAGGTCGTGGCTGATGTCATATGTGCAGATATAAAGATCAGTGGTTTCGGCTTTCTTGTTTGTGATCAGAACCGTGACATTGCTCCCCCTGTAGGTTTGTCATTTGTGCTGGAAACAAACAATGTGGATGTCGCAATGTCAAGGGTAGTAAGTGCAGCAGTTGTGGTTGCATCAGAGATAACTGGAAGGTAAGATGGTGGATGTTGCGGTGAACTTGTTAACAAAGTGAAAGACCCATTTGATGTTGTCTGGAGCATTGCTTCTTTTAGCAACAAGAAAAGCAATGATACCACTGAGCCTGAACCTCAATTGGTTGTCTTTGTGGGGCTAGGGATCTAACTTTGAACATGTTTAGCTTAACTGATAGTAGTAGTAGTAGTAGTAGTAGTAGTAGTAGTAGTAGTAGTAGTAGTATGAATGTTGAACTCCAATTGGTACGGCTATCATAGCTTCGATTTCTTGTTTCTGCCAATGGAAAAAAAAAACTATACATTTTATTATTTATGTTGTGAATGTAATCGTTCCATCCACACAATTAGTTGCTACACTAATCTCCTTCGTACACAAAAGAGAACTATTACTCACTAAAATTTAAATTTGACAGCACTAAGAAGAAGTTTTTTTATATAAACATGATCCGCACTGTTTTACAAGAATAACATATTAAAGCTCTAAATATGTTCGGATCCAACGTCCTCAGCACAAAGCATGTGTCAACCTAGGCAAATTTGACAGTTCAACTGGCTTTAGCAAGAAATCCTCTGCTCCCTCTTCCAAGTACCTGCATTCATTTATAAAAGTGTTGCTCAGTTATGCTGCCCAACCAATGATCACTTGTAGTTATTCATATGGTTAAATTTATTTGCTTTAAGGAGCCAACATTAATAAAATATCATTGCCTTTTAACAGTCTCGGTATTGGTAAAAATAATCAGATGGCCTTCGTCATTCTTTTCCCTTTAAACTTGCATTTTAGGAGAGTGCTTTCCTCTGCAAGTGTGTTTGTCTAGTGGTAGGTAAATTGTGTTTGGCTCCAGACCACTTAAATATATGCCATCAAGTTGCTTGCAAAACAATGTGGCCTAATTTTCTAAGTTCCGATTCGCATAAAATATATGTTTGATCTTTACTCATGCCCATTCCTGGACAATGAGCCCTGTGTTAAACATTTGCTTTAATTTATAGAATGACGATGCAAAATGTTTATGTTTTAAAAAATGTATTCATACATCCTTATGGGCTTTTGCAGCTTTGAGAAAACGAACGAGAAAAACATATGGAGTTGGAATAGTCAGAGTCCATTCCAGAATGCAGAAAATGTCCTTTTTATTTCCAAGTATATACATATGAAGTCATTGCAAGGATTGCATGTCAATAAGAGGAGCTTGGGCTCCTGAGGTATAGAAAGCTTTCAAAATGGATATATGGTTGCAACTTTGTTAATAAGAAAATTGCCAGTTCATAAAACATATATCGACCTACCCAAATTAAAATTATTAAATAATTTAATTAGACAAAAATTATTTACCATTACTTTTTAGAGCAGTTGTTGGTAGAGTAGAACTGGAAAGGTAGTCTTTGGTGGCACAGAAGCATACTTCGAAATTGGCAGCAGTTGACAGACAATGGCGATCGCAATTAAGCGAGGAGATTCTTAGTTTCATAGCCTGTATCAAAACGTACATACCTGGCACAAACAATAATTCGAATCACTGATCCGAACAAGAGAAATGCGCAGTTGAATGCCAGCCCTACATTTCTCCAATGCTTTCCAAGTAACCTATCTAGTAGCTCAGACCACTGTTTTTATGTTCATATATATTCCAATCAAGAAATCAAAATGTTAAAAACTTTGATACATGACACATGAAAACATAGATAACCATTAGTGTTATGACAAAGGAACATTTTTACAAAGATTACCTGAATAACGTGTTTTCTAAAATCAATTTTTAAAATCAATTTTTAAAATCAATTTTCTCTCTTTCTTTTCTAGTTCTATCCTCAACATACTAAATACATATCAAATAAGCAATCCAACTTGCTAACAAGCTTCAAAAAAGTGGAAACAGTATCCTACTTAACATTCCCAGTTGAGAAAATGAGTATGGAAAAGTTAACAACACTTGTGCTACCTAGAAAAGTTATAGCCCTTCTACTACGTATAACATGCTCAAAAGCACTAGTATGTCCAATAAAAAACAAATATATTTTAACAAAACAAATTTATTTCAACAGAAAATAGTAGCATTTTCAACAGTACAAACGCCCAGCGACAAAGAAAAAAATAAGCATGAAAAATGCCCAAAAGCATTCAGGCATGGACATACCATGCAAACTGAGCAAAACTGAGCTGATAAAGTGTTGACACGCCTTTTGGTAAGGCCGTCATGACTCGAATTCTATCAAGAAAACTACTCAGGACTTGAGTATAAACTTATATTGATACGGCATTCACTTGGATGAAGTGTTAAGGTTTTGGAATTCATGTGCCTGAAGCACTTCTTCGGGTTGGAACGTATCGCTTTGGTTCGAACTCGACCCGACCGAATGCAATCGAAGGAGCTCCCTTCTCCAACTAATTGGGTCGAATGGGCACATATCTGACCCCCCATGAAATAGTTGCTCCAGCATGGACGTTTGTCCTATTGACCTGCTCAACTTGCCTAAAAACATGGATCGAATTCCATCTGGCCACACACAGATTGGAGACACTTTCTCCACTCGCCTTACTACATCTTCGAGCCCTGCCGGATGCTCGACACATCGCACTTTGACCCGAGCCACCTCAATGTCTATAAATACATGAAACTCACGACATTTGAAGGAGCTTCTTCTCCGGATTCCATACGGCTTCCTCCATTTCTCGAACACAAGCACATCGCGCTTCTCCTCAAGCACTAAGATATTAAGTCACCACCGAATTCACCACTTAGCACGAGGATTTCGTATATAAATTCATGTCTCTAAAACGAGGATTTCGTGTATAAACACTCTACATTCTTCTCATCCTTTTAATGTACTGATTTCTTTTGTAATCTGTCAGTATAAACAAAAGATTATAAAGTAGACGTAGGCTTGGCTTGAGCCAACCACTATAAAAATATCGTGTGTCCCCTGTTATTTACGATTTTTGTATTCTGTAATCTGTGATTGTGAAAGCAATGCATACTCAGTGATAGGATTTGTCGCTTTGGGGTGTTAGTTCCAGTTTTCAATCTAACATTTTGGCGTGCCAGAGAGGGGTGCATGCTAGCACTTCGATTCTAGTGAGCAAAGAAACAGATTGCTTGGATTTTGGATCAATGGTCAAAAGGAAGGAAGACACAACCTCTTCTCGTGCTGAGGATGTTGGCATTGGAGGTGTTAGGAACGAGGGGATCCAGGAGGCTTCCTATTGCGGTGATCCCTCTACATACTTGAGTAGAGATGAAATGGATATTATTCTTGCTGAATTGAGAAACCAAATTACACGGCAAGACGATCTTCTCCGGAAGCAACAGGAAACGATGAACGAATTCTTCACTCGGATGGATGGAAGGCCGAGTAACAACAATTTACTCACTAGAACGAGCACCATGGGAATGCAAGCAGCAACAAACTTGACTCGAACGGGAGTAGCTCTTCGGGTCAGGTCGCATAGGACCCCCGAACCGGATAATAACATTGATTTGGGTATGGAAAGGAGCAACCACCCTCCTTCTAGAAATGTACAGCATTCAACTTGTATTGCTCTAGATAGGAACATGACAACTGTTGGAAACTCAGGCCTGGCTCAGCCTAATTCGACTCCTGTTCGAATGGACTCCAAAGCACCTGAAATAGTACAACTCCAAGATGGAGCGCACTGGATCGAGAATCACGAACCTGGTCGGGTCGATCAATTGGACCTGCAACCCAATGACCTTTTCGACCCGAACCATGAAGCTCAGCATAGGCTTCCACACTCTCTTAGATTTAGCGCTACAGCACCAGCGCAGGATTGGACGACTGGCGACAGTTGCTAGCTGATGGAAGTCACATCGCTAATGTAATTCGACGCTTCACGAGAGGCGGTACTTCATAGGATGACGTGGATAACGTCAATCGCAGTCCATTCACACAAGAAACCAGGAACTCCTGCAACCTTCCATACTTCAAACTACCATCTTTTGAGCCATATAACGGCAGGACGGATCTCACTGTGCATATGATGCACTATATGAGCCACATGGAAGTCTTATCAACATTGGATAACGTCATGGTCAAATGCTTTCCCCGCTTATCGATCATCAGTTGGAATGCATTGGTCGCTCGCTTTATTGAACAGTTTTGTGTCCACATCTCTCGGCCTAAGAACGTCATGTCGCTCACTTCAATCAAACAGAGGTCCGGTGAGACCCTGCATTCATTCCTGGAAAAATTCAGCATTGCAATAGCATCAACTGATCGACCTGAACCATTTATGGTACTAATGGCAGCTGTATCCGACATTCTGGATAAGTCAGACTTCAAAGTTTCTCTACACCGAGTCCGCCAAGAGATCTTGGCGAATTTTATTTCGAAGTAGACAGGTTTCTGCGTGAAGAAGATGAAAATTCCGAGAAGGAAATTCTCGATGTTCACATGGTCAAGGACGGAAGACCGTCTGATTCTGGAAAAGGCAATGACAAGGGCAAAGGAAAGGCCGTTGCTAAGAATGATCGTAATGCTCATCCCTGGAGAGGGCCTAGATATGATAAATACACCGGACTTAGTGCCACAACGATCGATATCTATATGGAGACAAGGAATACTATCTCCTGCCCAAAGCCTCCTAGGAGGGAGCCAACACAAAGAGAGCGTGATTCTAGAAGGCACTGCATATTTCATGAGATGGATGATCATAATACCAATGACTACACGAATTTACGAGATTTGATTAGGAGCGGGTCAGACGTGTTGCACGAGTACATCAAGCAACCAACAACGCCTACATCTGCACTACCACCTCCTGCTCCCCAGAGAGGAAATGATCCTAGATAGAGTTCTCATGGGATCATCATCGGCTAATACGTATTGAATCACCTTGGATTTTATACATTTCTCAGGATTTAAGATATGCTTTCATTTGCTTTTGCTTACCCGGATGACTACGTCGACTCGCATATGCACGGGGATTAGGATTTAATCCTTGGACCTACTCTGTTCTTTACAATAAAACCATATGATGAATAAATGGCTAAGTTGAAGTATACACGTACGGGATTAGGATGTAGTCCCTAGGCATGCTATGGATTCAACGAAGAGCAAAACAAGATTTTTTTTTTAGGCTTTATAATAGTTTTTGAATTAAATAAAATGTACTTTTCCAGCATGGGTTATGTTTGGCAAGATTAAGTATCTTGTCAGGATTGGCAAGATTCTCAACCTCAACCTAAGTATGGCTTATACTTATTTCGGTTTCCTAGGGACGGACTATCTATCAGGATGTGGCAAGTATAGCTCTACCTCGATTTGAGCATAGTTCGAACTCAATTGGATTCCTAAGTATGGATTATACTCAGGAACGTCAAATTCTCTTGTCGGGATCCGACAAAGGAACCCAATAAAACTTAAGTATGGATTATGCTCAGTTTGAACTTTCAGGTATGGATTATGCTTGAAAGGTTAGATCCCCTTACCAGGATTTAGCGGGATGATCTGAATGTCCGTCAAGTATGGTTTATACTCAAATGGATGCCCAAGCATGGTTTATGCTTGAAAGGTTAAGCAGTACTGTTAGGATTTGACACATCTGTTTGCCTTTTTTTCTTTGCAGTTATGCATTATACTCGCAGCTGGACAGACCCGACGAGGTCCTAGTTTCCTCGGATTTCTTTTGGACTTAATATGTTCCCAAGCGATCGTTAGTTTTTTGACCTTTTTGTAATATGGTCCAACATGACCATGGATTTATGCCTTTCTATTATTACTTAATACAATCCGGCGCGAACGTGGCATTCTGGACTTCTATTCACATTGGATTTCTATAGATTAGGGATTTCGCAGATTATCCAGAACACATCTTCCTTCGTCAAGAAAGATATGTTTTGAGGGAAAAAATGTTGATAAGCCTTTTGGCAAGGCCATCACAACTCGAATTCTATCAAGAAAACTACTCAAGAGTTGAGTATAAACTTACATTAATCGCCACTCACTTGGATGAAGTGTTAAAATTTTGGAATTCATGTGCCTAAAGCACCTCTTCGGGTCAAGTCGAATCGCTTCGGTTCGAACTCGACCCAAATGCATGCAATCAAAGGAGCTTCCCTCTCCAACTCATTGGGTCGAATGGGTATATATTCGACCCCCTGAAATAGTTGCTTCAGCATGGACGTGGCCCTATTGACCTCCTCAACTCGCCTACAAACATGGATCAAATTTCACTTGGCCACGCATGGATTGGAGACACTTTCTCCACTCGCCTCACTACATCTCTGAACCCTCCTGGATGCTCGACACGTGGAAATTCGACCCGAGCCACCTCAACGCATATAAATACATGAAACTCATGACATTTGAAGGGGCTTCTTGTCCGGACTCCATACAGATTCCTCCATTTCTCAAACATAAGGACATTGCGTTCTCCTCAAAACACAAGGATATTGTGTCACCACCGAGTTCACCACTTAACACGAGGATTTTGTGTATAACTTCATGTCTCTAACACGAGGACTTCATGTATAAACACTCTACTTTCTTCTAATCCTTTCAATGTACTGATTTCTTTTGTAATCTGTCAGTATAAACAAAAGACTATGAAGTGGACGTAGGCTCGGATTGAGCCAAACCACTACAAAAATATCGTGTGTCTCCTGTTATTTGCTATTTTTATATTTTGTATTCTATGATTATGAAAGCATCGCATACTTAGTGATAAGATTTATCGCTTTGAGGTGCTAGTGCCAGTTTTTGTTCTAACACAAAGTAAAAGGTAAGAGACTACAAAAGAAGCACTATCCTGAAGGAACATGCAACTATAAGTTACACAGTATTATTATTTTTATAAATATGTTGGTCTAGTTACAAGTCTAGTGCTAGGAAAAATCCACCGAAACAGTGCAATTAATGTTCCAAAAGGCTATCCATTTACAGTGATACTAAGTCTGTCCATAAATGATCAAACTACTACTTTTCCATTACATTATTATAAACTATAATAAAGATAATAATCAAAGCCATTGTCAAATCAAATGACTTAAGAGATTAAACATGTAGAGCAAGTTGTGGTAATTGATTCTTAAACTCAGTGGCAAAACTCCCATATTTTGGCTCACCTGATTCTAATCCAAGACTAAATATATTTTATATTAGTGAAACAATAGAGTATTGAAATGCAAATTGTTTAATGGGAGGTCCTGATTGCCTGAAAGAAATTTACAAAAATAAGTTTAAATTTCACAACTAAGATTTTCATTACCGCATACTTTAGTAGTAAATTTTTCCATGGACAACCCAAGGTAAAAAGATTGAGAAAAAAAAACTAGAGTCCAAATGTTAATATGATATTTTGTTATATCAATACCAAAAATTAGTCATCATTTGCAAAGACTAGACATGTTGGTTATAAATGTATATGTTTGTTAAGATTCTACTACAACCTTAAAACAAGAACAGTGAACTTTATGGAGTAAGCGTAGCAGATTCTAATCTTATACATAACCACACATATAATAGGAGACCAATTGATACATGATTGTAAATGAAATACCAAACCACATTCACCATCTTCTTAGCATTCTTCCTAGTTGATTTCACCCAAATGTAAGTTTTTTGCTTAACAAATCCAAGATTTTGGGACTGAAAATGACTATCTTGTTCCATATCACGTTATAGGAAATTAGTCTTAGATACTAATAACACATTACCAAAAAAACATATTATATGTTGTATATAACAATGTTGTATACACAATTATATGATTTTTGTTTGATGATAACAAACAAGTTTATATTATTTTGAATGTGTTTGTTATTGTACTGTTATATCACATTACATACAGGAATATAATATTTATATTTAAATAAAATACGACTGTACAGAAATTCAAATATTCACAGTGTTTTATTTAAATATAATATTTTATTTCAATATTCAAACAATACAATTTTTTTTAACTCCACTATTTGTACATCACTGTATAACATATCAAACACAATTTCATATACAGTGTTCTTCACTACAACACTCTATCTTTCAGTCACAGTTTCACTCATTCATTCTTTTACACAGACTCGTTTACATATACACTTTTTACACTGTTCTTGTCTTCGGTCTTCTATCTTCACAGCATCTTCACTGTCAGTCCAGTCACCGTCTGCTTACCTGTCACATGAAACAGAAAACACACAGTACACTGCAATAGAAACAATACTAAATATATGCGAATATAAATTTTATTTTTAAAATTTTGTTTGCCTCAGAATTTCGGTGTGTTTCTCATCATTTTTCTGACTCGATCTGATTTGATCAGCCTCGACATAATCACACTAGTTTGCTGATTTTTTGATCAGCCTCAACATAGTGTGACTAGTCTGCTGATATACATATAAACACAAATGTCAAAATCAACACAAGACAGGTCAAAGGAGAAATGGAAATCAAATATGCATATAAAATCAGCAAAGAGGCAAAAATAATTGATGGTGCCAATACAAAAAGAAAGGTAGCCAAGCAAAAGTCAAAGTGAACAGCAAGGTCACAAGAACTTACAAGGTGTACAAATGGTCGAGCTCAAGTATGCAAATGAACAAAGCAGCAAAGGATTCATGCATATACACTAAATAAAGCCACAGCTCAACTACAACAATGCAGCAGTGATCGTTTTCAATCATGTGTACATGGAGACTGATGAACACAGCATAACATAAATAGTGCAGATTTCAAATGGTTCAGCACAAGTGATGGTGTACAAGTATGACAAACAGGAAGGAGCCAACATTCATGCATGAATAGATCACTTTGGTCGAAACAGTTCAGGTCAAATTGCAAATAACAGAACAGCAATACCAAAACAAAGTGCCAACATGAATGATTCAGCATGCATGTACAAAAGGTCAACACAAAAGCAGTTCAGATTTCAACTTGCAAGGATGGTTCAAATGCAAATAGGAACACGCACAGCAACATGGTCAAGGAAGTAATGAAGCAACTATAAAATCAGTTCAGCAAGGTCAGTGTTTTACAATGTCAAGCAGAGTTGAATTCATGATTTTAATTGCATTCCAGAAATGAGAGCAATCAAGGCATGTTCAAGAAATCTTGTTTCAGAAATGTGTTCATACATGGATAGATGAGTTTCCAGAAAATTACAATGTGGATTTCAGCAAGATTTCAAAGATATCAATCACGAATTCATTCCTGTTCTTGGACAGAATTATATGTGGAAAGTTTTCAATATTCTCAGAAAATGGACAATCATCAATGCTTTCTATAAGTGGTTGGGAATGGCTTAAATAATACAAATTCGTGTGTGAACAATTTTATTTGGGAATGACAAAATCAGCACAGGTGTAAAAATTTGCAAAAATCACGTTTTTTTTGGCAAGGATCAAATTCATGATTTCCAAAATCTCACAATTGAATTTATACAAGGCAACAAGTTCCCAGAAATCAGAAAATCTGTTTTGAAATGTTTCAATCAGATTTCAAGGAGATTTATATTGAGCAAGTAATAAATTCATCAAGGTCAAATACTTTCCAGAAATGTTCGAATTCATTCAAGGGAACAATTTAACATATAAGGCAAATTATTTGTTTCCTGTAATTCCATCATTCAAACAAGGAATTCATACTACAAATCACGCAGGGGAATTTTTCAAGGGTGACACAAAATTTTCACAAACACAAATCAGTTGAAACCGACACCCAAAATAGGAAAGCAAGCAATCAGATCGAATCACTTTCTGAAATCAGAGCAATTAGGGTGTTTTTATTTTACCCTATATTACACGCAAGGATTTTAAAAACTAGGAACCAAAAAGGGAAATTCAACAGATCAGGAAAAATCAGAGCAAGCTTTTTTTTTTGAAATCAGAGTTATTAGGGTTCGATTATATCCCTATTTAACATCACCATTTCATCACTGGCGAATACATCGAAACACACAAACTCAATTCAAGCATTTTCAAAGCAAGAAATTTCAGAAAACTCACAATTTCGATCGAACCAGAAAGCAATCCCAAATCAGACGAGCAAAGTCACAAAGAATCGAGCATCAGAGAAGCTATTCCATCAATTCCAGAAAGCCGTCGAAGTTGAAATCGATTTGGGGAAGATTCAGTGAAACCCTAGAAATCGCAGCCGCCATTTTTAATTCTCAGAGACAAAGTGATCGGGTCAAAATAAGTGGGCAACAAATTTGTGAATGGGCCGGTCAAGTTGAAAGGGTTTTTGAATTGTTCATTTAAAGGGGATGACCCTCTTTTCTTAATTTCCTAGGGTTTTCTTTTTTTTTACTGGTTTTGTACTTTTTATTTTTGCTTTGTAAAAACCATCGAACAGTTTCTAGAAGTCTGCAAAATTTCTAGGGTTCCAGTCAGGGTGTTGATTGGCAGTCCACTAGAGGCTGTAAAATCTGGGTTGCGAGTTACAGGGTTTGTAATTCGGGAAATCTGATCGAGTGAATATCAATCAGTCTAGGGTTTTGAGCGTAGGGTTAGAATAGGAGCGAGAGTCGCAAGTGTACATGGTCTTGTATGCGGGGTCTGTTCTATCACCTAGTAGAAACCTTAGAAATGCAGCAGTAGGCAGGGTTTTGCCGAAGCTGGGTATATCTGTGTGTGATTTATTTCTACATTTTTTTTGCTATATTCTGTGATCTGTTTATTATTATATATCTCGTTAAATTTTAATTTAGTTAAAAACTGTGATAAACCCTATTCACCCCCCCTCTAGGGTTAATGTAGATCCAACAAGTGGTATCAGAGCAGGTATTTTTTTTAACTCTAGAGTCATGGGTAATCCTAGTTATCTGTTTAGTGAGAGTCAGTCCAGTTCATCTCCAACTATTTTCACTGGAACAGATTTTTTAAACTGGAAATCCAGAATGGAATTTTATTTAAAATCTGTTAATATTAAATGTTGGGATATTGTTATCAATGGGTACGATATGGTAGATAAAGTTTTTAATTCTCGTGCTACACATATTCTATACTCTTATCTTGATGATGATCAATACAGTCTGATCTCACATTGTTTAACTGCGCAGGAAATCTGGATAGCTCTCAATACGAAGTATGGTCAAATTGACAACTGCAGCTCAATACCCCAGAAAGTCAACTCAGCTTCAGATGTATGCTTAACTAGCCTTACAGATGAAAATTCAGATGGATCAGTTGATGGAGAATCAACGGATGCTGAAGTTGAAAATTTTTCATACAAAGATTTGGTTTATATGTGTGTTGATTTAACTAAATCTGTTGATAAACTCAAATCTAAAAACAAAACTCTAAAATCTAGGAATTCTGAGTTGACCAGCAAAATTGATGATTTGGAATCACAACTTGAATATTTTAAAAACCTTTCAGATTCAGATTGTAAAAATTGTTTGAAATTGAAAACCAATCTTGTTCATCTCAATAAAGATATTCAAAAGTTTGAAGATGAAATTTTGATCTTAAAAGCAAACAAGATTGAGTTATCAAATTTGAACAATCATCTGCAAAAGGAATTTGAAATTTTTAAAACTAATATTCATTCCAAACTTGAAATTGCAGAAAAGGAAAATTTGTTGAAATCGAATTCGATTTTGAAAGAACTTGAAAACGAGATTGAAAATTTCAAGAAATTTGAGTCTGAAAGTCGAAAACATTTTGAGTCTGAGATTGCTGAGTCCCAAACCAAAATAAAGTTACTCAATGATGAAAATTTGGTTTTGAAATCTGATTTTGAAAGATGTGAGATCACTAAAAATCATTGTTCAGATTTATTGAAAGAAAATGGTGATCTTAAAACTGAAATTCAACAACTTGAAACAATCTTGTCTAATTTTTCAAACGGTGAAAAATCTTTGAATATGTTGTTGAAAAACCAATTTTCTGTTCAAAATAAACGTGGACTTGGGTTTGAGAAAAATAATGTTTTTGAAAGACGAATTTCGAATGATTTGAAAAATCCTTCAAACAACCTTGAAATGAATCAATTTGAAAATTTGAACTCTTATAATTTCCAAGGTTTTTTGAGTCAAAATCAAAATGAGAAATTGTTTTATAATAATCCTTCTAAACAATCCTGGATCCCAAAAAGAAATAAACCAAACTTCGTGAAATTCAAACAGATTTGGGTTCCTAAGGGTACAAAGGTTTATTCTGATGGTTTGTTATATAAACAGGTTTGGGTACCAAAACGAACAAATACAACTGTCAGTGGTTTTACTGCCTTTGTTAGACCACTCAATCCTCTAAACAGTTAGCTACCAAAGGAGGCTGAGGAACAACTGTGCTGAAAAGAGAAACTGATTCAAACTGCTTCACATCATTGAATCATCTAATGTTCCTTAGCAAAGTCTGATGAGTTAGAGATCCACAACGTTTTCTGTGAATCAGGTATGATTTCTGACCTCAACCTTGTAAATATTTTTATTGTTTATTCCTGCTTCTTCTACCCCTTTCTATTTTATTTTCTTCTATTTGTTTTTATTTGATTTGTCAGTCCCATATCTCTTTGTTTATTCTGTGCTTCTTAAACTTCCAGTTGCAGAATTAATGATTTTCTGGAAATTTGCTTTACTAGTATAAAATCATCATGTGTTAATTATTTCCATATCCTGAATTTGAACTTGTATATATCTGCAATTGTTTTGAAGTTTATTTTCTGATTTTTGAATTCATAACAGTGTTGATGCATTCATATCATATCTTGAACACTGTTAACTAGAATTCTAAATTTTTGAAGATCTGAATAATTAATGAAATTTCACACACTTATACGGTTTTGAGTCTCTTCCAATTCATTTTGGAAACGCTTAAAGTATTATACTCATTACAGCACTGTTACTCCTCAGTTGTGATAATCTCATTAATTTTTAGATTGGCTTGATTATTTCTGACTTGAAAAATATTTGGGTTAAATCAGTGATACATCTAGAATTTCATCCTTATTCATGATTATTATGGTTGAAATTAGTTTAGTTTGAAATCATCTGAAATTCCTGATATTTTGAATCTCACACACCACTTAAATCTGAAATTATTAACCTTGTGTGACTGATTCATTATATCTCAAAATTTGACATTGATTCAAATGATTTCAAATAAATTATTTTTATTCTTTGGATCATGAATATCTCACAAAATTGATGTAGATGGTCTGAAATTTCTTGAGGACTTGTTAGAAAATTCTTGTGAAAGTTCTTTGAAAATCCGGTCTTGAATTTCTCTGTTATTTCATGGTTATATGATTTAAGTATTTGTTTGTTTAAAATCATTTGAAATTATTGATTTATTGAATCACACACATATTCTGAATATGAAAATAATAATTTGGTGTGATAGATTCATTGAATCTAGAGATTTTTCATATTCCTCAAATGATTTCAAATAAACGGTAGTTCTAATCTTGGATCATGAAAGTTCTTATGTGACCATCCCCAGACAAGTCTGATGTGATATTATGTTCTGCACTGCTCTGATACTGTTCTTAGATAATTGCTTATTGTTTGATTTGTCTGGCTGGGTTTGTGTTTAAATTTCTTTGGTCTGAGATGTCCATGATGGTCCATCAGGGTGTAATTAAAATCCTCGAGAAGGAGACTACAATTGGTATCAGATGTGCTGATTTTTTTTTATATATTTTAATCATTATTGTCCTGTATAGCTCTTTATATCCCTCTTGTAATTGGTTTTCAATTTTAAGATTATTTATTGATTATTCATTCAGAAATTGAAATAAATATCCAAATTGGACTGTATTTAAAATTCATCAAATTATTACCAGATTTTGAAATTGTGATGAATTGTGACTGTAGTATATCTCACAACAAGAGGAGATTTTATTTAGATTTTCATGATGGTTGAACATTTATTATAATATCTTTGAATTGGAAATTATTTCACGACCATCTCCTTTATCTATCATCATTCTGCCATCCATCATGTCTTTTATATTAATGTGGAGAGTTTAATGTAAAAAAAAAAGGAATCTTTTTAAATATACAGTGGAAATATTTGTGATAGAAATGGGACTATGTTATTTTTCAGAATTAGTGACAATTGAAAATTTTCAATGATCTCGGTACAGTTTATCATTTTTCATAATATAATTAATTTAGAAATTTATTTCACAATCCATTTCTGTACCTACCCCATCTTCTATCATCCATATACTGGTTTTATATACCGAGGAGTTTTTCCTATTTTGAAGCTGAAAATGATAATAAATATAATTAATATATAAGAGTGTCTCTAACCTCATTTAAAAATCCAAGCTCTGGTTATGCATGGTTATGAGACGTCTTATAATTTAAGCTGCGACTGACCTCATTTAAAAATCCAAGCTCTGGTTATGCGTGGTCAGTGTGCTCTTAAATAAAAATAAAAGAAAAAGGAATAATGTGCTATAAATTGAAATAAACTTGAAATTCTCCTTTGTGTATAAAAACCAGCCTACCAATCCATTTTCTAATCTGTGAAATGTGTTAATACTTTATGACGTATTATGATTTGTTGATTGATGGGTATTGGGATTTGAGGTTATTCGATTTTGTCGCTTAAATTGAATTATTAATTATAGTCCAAATTCCATCTCTGTTTTTATAAAAATTCTTTGGAAAAATACTTTTTTTTACTCTCCCTATTTTATATAAAATTCATCGTAAAACCGTCATTTTCTACAATGTGAAATATGCCACCTGTTCTCAGAATATTATGATTTTTGTTTGACTGATTGAAATTTATGATGATCATTCTTCCTCTTAAGCTGAAATTATATCTTTAGTCATTTTTCATTCGTATTTTTAAACTCTGTATCCTTTTGATGATGACAAAAGGGGGAGAATGGATTAGATTTTGATTTATGAGTGAATATTTTATAAATATCTTTAATTTTGAAAATTTAATTATTCATACATTTCACTCATGCATAGTTATAGGGGGAGTTTCTGTTGTAGGGGGAGCATTTAAATAGGGGGAGTTCAAATATTCACGAACAAACACATTTATTATATTCAAAAAAATTTATTTGTTTGTCATCATCAAAAGGGGGAGATTGTTGTAAATAACAATGTTGTATAAACAATTATATGATTTTTGTTTGATGATAACAAACAAGTTTATATTATTTTGAATGTGTTTGTTATTGTACTGTTATATCACATTACAGACAGGAATATAATATTTATATTTAAATAAAATACGACTGTACAGAAATTCAAATATTCACAGTGTTTTATTTAAATATAATATTTTATTTCAATATTCAAACAATACAATTTTTTTTAACTCCACTATTTGTACATCACTGTATAACATATCAAACACAATTTCATATACAGTGTTCTTCACTACAACACTCTATCTTTCAGTCACAGTTTCACTCATTCATTCTTTTACACAGACTCGTTTACATATACACTTTTTACACTGTTCTTGTCTTCAGTCTTCTATCTTCACAGCATCTTCACTGTCAGTCCAGTCACCGTCTGCTTACCTGTCACATGAAACAGAAAACACACAGTACACTGCAATAGAAACAATACTAAATATATGCGAATATAAATTTTATTTTTAAAATTTTGTTTGCCTCAGAATTTCGGTGTGTTTCTCATCATTTTTCTGACTCGATCTGATTTGATCAGCCTCGACATAATCACACTAGTTTGCTGATTTTTTGATCAGCCTCAACATAGTGTGACTAGTCTGCTGATATACATATAAACACAAATGTCAAAATCAACACAAGACAGGTCAAAGGAGAAATGGAAATCAAATATGCATATAAAATCAGCAAAGAGGCAAAAATAATTGATGGTGCCAATACAAAAAGAAAGGTAGCCAAGCAAAAGTCAAAGTGAACAGCAAGGTCACAAGAACTTACAAGGTGTACAAATGGTCGAGCTCAAGTATGCAAATGAACAAAGCAGCAAAGGATTCATGCATATACACTAAATAAAGCCACAGCTCAACTACAACAATGCAGCAGTGATCGTTTTCAATCATGTGTACATGGAGACTGATGAACACAGCATAACATAAATAGTGCAGATTTCAAATGGTTCAGCACAAGTGATGGTGTACAAGTATGACAAACAGGAAGGAGCCAACATTCATGCATGAATAGATCACTTTGGTCGAAACAGTTCAGGTCAAATTGCAAATAACAGAACAGCAATACCAAAACAAAGTGCCAACATGAATGATTCAGCATGCATGTACAAAAGGTCAACACAAAAGCAGTTCAGATTTCAACTTGCAAGGATGGTTCAAATGCAAATAGGAACACGCACAGCAACATGGTCAAGGAAGTAATGAAGCAACTATAAAATCAGTTCAGCAAGGTCAGTGTTTTACAATGTCAAGCAGAGTTGAATTCATGATTTTAATTGCATTCCAGAAATGAGAGCAATCAAGGCATGTTCAAGAAATCTTGTTTCAGAAATGTGTTCATACATGGATAGATGAGTTTCCAGAAAATTACAATGTGGATTTCAGCAAGATTTCAAAGATATCAATCACGAATTCATTCCTGTTCTTGGACAGAATTATATGTGGAAAGTTTTCAATATTCTCAGAAAATGGACAATCATCAATGCTTTCTATAAGTGGTTGGGAATGGCTTAAATAATACAAATTCGTGTGTGAACAATTTTATTTGGGAATGACAAAATCAGCACAGGTGTAAAAATTTGCAAAAATCACGTTTTTTTGGCAAGGATCAAATTCATGATTTCCAAAATCTCACAATTGAATTTATACAAGGCAACAAGTTCCCAGAAATCAGAAAATCTGTTTTGAAATGTTTCAATCAGATTTCAAGGAGATTTATATTGAGCAAGTAATAAATTCATCAAGGTCAAATACTTTCCAGAAATGTTCGAATTCATTCAAGGGAACAATTTAACATATAAGGCAAATTATTTGTTTCCTGTAATTCCATCATTCAAACAAGGAATTCATACTACAAATCACGCAGGGGAATTTTTCAAGGGTGACACAAAATTTTCACAAACACAAATCAGTTGAAACCGACACCCAAAATAGGAAAGCAAGCAATCAGATCGAATCACTTTCTGAAATCAGAGCAATTAGGGTGTTTTTATTTTACCCTATATTACACGCAAGGATTTTAAAAACTAGGAACCAAAAAGGGAAATTCAACAGATCAGGAAAAATCAGAGCAAGCTTTTTTTTTTGAAATCAGAGTTATTAGGGTTCGATTATATCCCTATTTAACATCACCATTTCATCACTGGCGAATACATCGAAACACACAAACTCAATTCATGCATTTTCAAAGCAAGAAATTTCAGAAAACTCACAATTTCGATCGAACCAGAAAGCAATCCCAAATCAGACGAGCAAAGTCACAAAGAATCGAGCATCAGAGAAGCTATTCCATCAATTCCAGAAAGCCGTCGAAGTTGAAATCGATTTGGGGAAGATTCAGTGAAACCCTAGAAATCGCAGCCGCCATTTTTAATTCTCAGAGACAAAGTGATCGGGTCAAAATAAGTGGGCAACAAATTTGTGAATGGGCCGGTCAAGTTGAAAGGGTTTTTGAATTGTTCATTTAAAGGGGATGACCCTTTTTCTTAATTTCCTAGGGTTTTCTTTTTTTTACTGGTTTTGTACTTTTTATTTTTGCTTTGTAAAAACCATCGAACAGTTTCTAGAAGTCTGCAAAATTTCTAGGGTTCCAGTCAGGGTGTTGATTGGCAGTCCACTAGAGGCTGTAAAATCTGGGTTGCGAGTTACAGGGTTTGTAATTCGGGAAATCTGATCGAGTGAATATCAATCAGTCTAGGGTTTTGAGCGTAGGGTTAGAATAGGAGCGAGAGTCGCAAGTGTACATGGTCTTGTATGCGGGGTCTGTTCTATCACCTAGTAGAAACCTTAGAAATGCAGCAGTAGGCAGGGTTTTGCCGAAGCTGGGTATATCTGTGTGTGATTTATTTTCTGCATTTTTTTTGCTATATTCTGTGATCTGTTTATTATTATATATCTCGTTAAATTTTAATTTAGTTAAAAACTGTGATAAACCCTATTCACCCCCCTCTAGGGTTAATCTAGATCCAACATTATAGACCTATGCAGATCTTAAAAATAAAAAAAATCTTATTTAATCATGTTCGCCTATAGTCAAGCCAATGCTAGTGCTATGCATAACATGTAGTAAAAGAAAGCTTCTTCCATTAACAAATATATATGAAGATACAACCCGTCTGTTACCTTGAAAATCTAGAGTCATGTGCAAATCCAAAGTCATATGCATAGGTTGCAAAAGAATCTCAACAAATGATATGTTATGCATTCTCATAACTAAGGGAACATGATCATGTGTGCCTCAATCTCAAAGTCATAAGATCTTTATATTGTGGTCGCAAAGGTATAAGAATCACATAAGTTACTTTATTTATTTATTTCAAAAAACAGTTATTATTTTATTTTAAAATCATATTATGTACTTGCAATTTAGTAGCCAAACAAATCTATATTTTGAGTACAAAAGTATATGTCAATGTTTTAATACATGAAGTTCCCAATGTGTAAATACTTCCATAGCTACGGTTTTACTCATGAATCATTATGTACCAGGTCAAGCAAAAGTAGTTTAAGCCAAATATACAAAATGAAATAGATGGAAGCTCAATCAATCATGTAAGTTACCAGCATAGGAAAGTAGCTAAAATGGTTCCAATAAATTTTACCTTAACCAAAAATTAACATACACTCAACCTCACATATTTTACCTAATAAGGAATCTAATGATTCTTCATTAATAATATCAATGTAATTTTAAGCGTAAAATTACAAACTTCACATCCAAATCATAAAAAATTGAATTACATGATCCACACTAGTAGGAAGCAGGTCAACAACAAAAGTAAGAATCTCCGTAATAGTTTTGGATGAACTGGTACGCGATGATGCAATCCGGGCCGGAGAAGAAAAATCTGAGAAGTTTGATGAGGTTTGGGCGGCAGATCTTTGCTAGGGTTTCGAGTTCGGTGCGGAACTCGCGGATGCTACTGTGGTTGAAGGCGAACGTGGGTTCGAGTTGATTCTAGTGAATTTGAATTAGATCCTGGAAGGAGAGAAAGCATGTATTGTAGGCGAAGAAAAAGGAGTTCGATATGAAAATTGAATTGAGAACTGAATGGAAGAGAAACCTGGAAGAAAAAATAATCAAGAGAGAAAATATGATAGAGAAAGAATAAAACACGGAACTTGTTTTTTGGCTTCAGAGAAATTGTTTTTGGTCAACTGATAGTAAGCAAACCTCCCTAACGATCAGTTTGAATATACGCTCATATATTCCCATTCATTTAACTTTTAATTTTTCATGTTATCTTTTTCACCCCAAAAAATAAAACAATGCTACGATATTATATTTTCGCCATTCAATCAAATTTGTCCAATGTCTAACATCGGGAATGGTTTTCAAACTAGTATAACATAAATGAAAAAAAATGTTTTACTAAATCCAAAATCCTTTTTCCCTGAAATAAAATTGGTCTATGTGATGTTTCTTTAAACAAATAATATTTATAATGCATACTACCTTAAAACGAAATGTTAACGAAAACTACAATAAATTCAAATTAAATTTAATGAGATTACCACGAAAATAAGTATTTTACGCACTTTGAATAATAACAGAAAAAATGATCAATTCATAGGAAAATTTAACCAAAACCAAAAGGTAGGTTTTACCCACATTGCTAGTTTTAGTATATTCTAATATCAATTGATTATAGAAGAGGCTAACGCTATGTTTTATAATTATGGTTTTGTATTTTTTTATGTTTATATTGTTTAGTTATGTAATCCGTGTGACTATAATCCGTGTGACTGCTTCTTTACTCTACTTTGCACAATCTACCTATTTGGGTTTTACAATAATTTTTTGAATTAATTTTAATTTTGGCATTACAGATGATTGAAATATCCTTTATACAACATTTAAATATCAAATAATCCTAGACTATTTAAGTGTAGTTTGAATTGGAGTAGAAGCGTAATTTTTTATCCTAAACTTCATAAAACGTTCTTTATACAACGTTTTAAATATCAAATTATCACCCCATATAATCAATTGAATAAACTAGGTGATTAAACACTTTATAATCACTTGTGATGTATGTAAATCGCTACAAAAAAGTGTACAATTCTCAATGGAAGTTAATTATCGGGGACCGTTGAAAATAGGCATTGGAAAGAAAGCCGCCACCAAGCATGATCTCAATAGCTTTTTGATGGCTTCATTGTGCATTTTCCAATGACTTCCAATAGATTTATCAACAACTTCTTATGCCTACCGCTACATATAGGAAATCATCGATCAAACAAATGTGCGTTGGAAACCATCGATATTTCTTTATCAAAAAACTGTCGGTTAATTCTACAAACTACTGTCAGTAGCTATCGAAATTTAGGACTGTTTTTTATTTGTGTTGTTATTCTACTTCAATCCAAAAAATTGTTATACGTCTACTATACCAAAACAGAGAGTAATTAACTATAAACTCGTCTCACAAGATTATAAATCATATTTCCACTACTCTGGAATTCTGTATTAGCTACTTTTAACAATAAGTATGTTGTAATTAACTTACAATAACAACTGTATACTATTTGAAGAAAACGGCACAACGTTGAAAATGCAAAGATAGTAGAAAGATGTATATAAATATAAAAATAACTAAAACTCTAACCCTGTAACCAAGTAAATTTCGTCTGAGACTTGTAACAATTTCCTTAAAAAAAATTATTCAAAATTCTCCTAAGATATAAAAGACGTAATCTACACGAGATTGTAATCAGTATGTCATTTTGTGATTTATATTAGAGTAGCAGTGATAACAGAGAAGAGATAAGGAAGATTCGGATTTGAAACTAAGTAAGGAAAGTGATCAGGTTTCCTCATTTATATTTGGTATGCATCCCTTCCAAACGATCGCGTCTGCACCCGTTCATCCAAATGGTCCTACCTGCTACTGCGTAAAGAGTCGCACCCTTTCGCCTTTTGCTGCTACTGCCAAACGGGTTTGTGTTTGCTACTGTTAGTCGCACCCACTCCGTCAAAAGTCGTGCCTGTTCGCCAAAACCTATTGTTTCCTAATGGGTCTCACCTGTGACGACCGCCCACAACCCCTGCATTAAACAAGAGGAAAAGTGCGCTGAAAGGTGTGCCAGGCAGCTATGAACGATCATCAAGGTGTGATAACACAAGTGGAATTTGTCGTAAATCTCACAGCGTAAGGATAAAATATAATAGAACATATACAACAGGTAATATTAGTGAAGCATATTTTAACAGAATTTCCAAGCTTTCAAAAACAACTAGGAAGTATACCCATATACCAGAACTTCAACATATGTCTGTACAAATTTGCTTCACTACAGCACTTAGAATAGAATAATAAATAGCAGAAATCCGAATGTTATATAGTAAGAGAGGTAGTACGCCAGCTTCTTGCTCGCCTCTGAACTGCTACATCGTCTTTACTAAGCTATGACCTGTCACCTGCCACCTAGTCTGTCCATCCAAAATTGGATGAACAACCCAAGGTAATAAAAGGGAAACATAAAACCTTGAGTCATACAATAGTCTTAGTGAGCGGTAAAACAACTAACTAACTTCATCAATAAAGTACATGAGAATGGGTAAATAAACTAACGAATTTACCTACAACATCAAAGAACACAACTCCTATCTTCCCCACATCGGACAACGATAGCCTTTACAATCCATACAACCAAAGCAACAATAATTCATCCATGGTAATCAGAACAACAATTCAATCATCGAAAACAGAAGTAACCAATTAATAACACTTATAGCATCCAGATTATAGATCTCACGTAAACCATCCTAATCGAATTCAACATCCCTTAAGTACAAGCCCCAAAGGCCTAAACTAATATTAGACAAGCACCCAAGAAATATCTCCTTCGATGTTGGACAATCTACAAGAGACGGTACAAATAAAGAAACCAATCATCCATGACAGACTCTGGCTATCACTGCCAATCCTGCTTTGAAATCATCGTTAATCGTATGACTGGCCATATCATATTGCCATCCGTCAAGGGCTAATGGTAACTCGCCTTTCAACGATACGTACCTAGGCCTTTCAACGATATCCAGGGTACTCGACCAACATCCAGCCTTTTAGGTTCCCCTGTTATACCCCTGCTTTAAGCCCGCTATAACCTACGACAACGATAATTCATCGCCCTTTAGTATCTCTAGTTATCCAACCCGACGACTTTTCATAACTCAAGCAACCATTATCCACCAACTCACGACCTTTGAGTTGCCACCTCATTCATTGTTCTACACTGATCAACGAACACATTCAACACTTCGAATATTCCCACTTGAACTTACTCCGAAGTCACAACATCACTGAGCCAAATTACATCACTGCGTTGTGACTAGGCTTCGGGGGGTTGCCCCCCCCAAAAAAAATCATGCCCTTTTTTTTCAAATCTGGGCCGTACCCGAAAAATATTTTTTTCCAGAAATGACACTGTGTAACCAACCCTATTATGCACGACCGACCCCCTCCCTTTCCCCCCTCCCCCCACTGGGATGCTCGACCGACCACCCTTCTTGCTCGACCACACCATAGTGACCGACCATACCCTGCTCGAGTCACTCCCCATGTACTTGACCATGCTCGACTCCTTGTATGCACGACCAGACAACCCTGACCGACCCCATTCAGCTCGACCTGAACCCAACACTACTTGACCCGACCACTTCTTGCCTTCACTTTGGCCAATCTACCGACCCGAACTCCTCACCACCGTGACCGACCACTTCCTGCTTGACCTGACCAGGAGGTTGCTCGACCGACCCTATCTCCATGCTTGATAGACCAGAGACCTGTACTACCCCTTGTATTACGCTTGTACTGCACGCTCGACCCGTGGCCTGTACAGCCCCAATCCAAGTCCAATTTCGATCAAAACTTCGCCAATCGACAAGATCGACAAAACCTACTCGTCCAGTTCATCCAGTACAACCATAAGCATGATATAAAATCACTAACAACATGAATATGATGATTTTCGCCAAAGTTATGCGAATTTCACCAAAGTAATGATTAATGAACATAAGAACAAAACGATGGATCTAACTGCATAAACATAAGAAATAACAAGAAAATACCGGTTTTAAGTTGCTATAATATATCCTATGGTGATTCATATGAAAATAAACTTACCATGATGTAGATCTAAGGAAAACGACTTGAAAATGATGAAAATGTGTGCATACAACTCATATACTTGCTTGAATCTGTGTGAGAGATGCATATCACTCACCAATTCTTCAAAACAACCCAAAAACACTTAGATCTAGATCCGGACAGCGAAGAATTTGATCCAAACTCTTTAATTCGATGAACTCTCCCTTGAAATGGTGTAGATCTAGCTTCAAACGATGTAAATCTTCAATTCTCTAACGTAGATATCGAATTTTAATGGTGGAAAGGTGTAGGAGAATGGAGGAAAAGAGGATCACAAGCCCCTCCAATTGAGAGAATGAGAAAATTAAACTCTTCTCCATGTCTCTTACCCCCTATTTATAGCCTCCCACCATCCCACTAATGGGCCTCCCAAAATCATCCCATTACGGCTTTATAAAGCTGAACAGCCAACCGTAAAACTTTAAAACAACGATTCCTCCCAAACCGCTGAGTCAAATCTTTAATGTGACCACTCTACGGAAAGAGAAACATCATTTCCTTTCCAGTGGCATAGGTCTCAACATCTGATTCGATCCGAGTCAAAAGTTATTCCCTGCACAAGACTGACAGGGGAAAAATAGTCACAAACAAAATTGGTAAAATATTATGGACATGTTTCACATCCCCATAAGCAACATATTAAAATATGAGAATGATCCAACCCTCAAGGAATAAAATAAAAATATTTTACTATCTTCCGGTACGTAAAATGCGGGCTGTTACATCACCCGTTTGTTGTGCGCCCACTTCTAGAAATCGCGTCTCTTCAGGTCCGCACCCGTTCAGCCAAGCTGCGTCCGCTTCTATTCGAATTCAAGGCTCGGTCCAGTTTCTATCTAAAGCCCGAAACTGTTAAAAATGACCTAGTAAAAATAAGACCATATTATACCCGTACCCAACCCGGTTCGGTCGGTCGGATGGCAGTGACGGCGCGCAGTGTATGGTGGTGAAGCATGACTTCCCTCCTCACAACAAAGCATGCATTTGGGTGCCTCAAGGCCCTAACTTCCTCTTGAGAAAGCGTCTTATATACTTAGAAACTTTTTTCAAGTTTAGCGATGTGTGATAAGTGTATTTCATTTACACTAGGAATCTAATAATCCCCCACATAAATGATAATATATTGTCCCCCACACAACGCGAAATATCACAAAGTACATAAGGAATAATGCTTTATCGTGGATAAGTAGATATTTCACTTTTACTTTCCCTAGTTAAAACTTATCGGATCTACTTGGCTAATCAGTGAATCATTGCATCTTGAACTGTCGGTCGTTGTTGTATATCCAGACAATAAGCTTTACAAAGCATTGATTCCCTTCTTATCCAATCTCTTGGTTGTGTTCACTTTAGTCCTGAACACTACTAGGTTCTGCGAGTGTTATAGAGAATTAAAGCCTTGAATATGCTCATAGAGCCGACTCAGCTCACATCACTACAAGAATTAAATAGCATAGCAACGGAAGCTTCCAACAGCCTCCAACGACCGTTGTCCAACGGAAGCTAAATTTTGGAAATTTTTCTATGGAGCAAAAACTTTTCGTTGGAAGCCGTTGGCGGCCGTTGATTTTAAATCCGTTGGGAGCTGTTACACGGTCGAGCAAAAATTTGCCGAAGCTGCTTTATTCTTCCCCATTCCTCTTTTCCACGAAAATTTACTGATTTCCCCCAAATCCTTTCCCCCTAAATTCTGAAATCGAGCACACCGCTCCATCAGCCGCCTAGGGTCTCTCCCACTCATTCAAGGCACTCTCTCCTCCTTTCTAATCTCTGATTTCGAAGGTATGAATTAACCCTAATTTTGTTTAATATTCTAGGTTTAGTAATTTAAGCATAATTAGATTGTATATTTGTAAGTCTAGTGCAGTTAATTAGTTGCTAATGTAGGGTTTATTTATTTAAGTTGCTAATCTAGGGTTTTTATATATTAATTAGTTGCTAATCTAAGGTGTAATTAGTTTAATTAATGGTTGTTAATGAGTTTGCATTTGTAGATTTATTTGATTATGTTGCTAATCTAGGGTTTAATTAGTTTAAGTTGTATATGTGTATATATGCATATATATATATATACAGTGTTGTATGCATATATAGTTGGTAATTAATCTATGTATTTGTTTATTTGGTTGATCCCCAATTCATTGAAAATGATATTTAATTTGTCGAAAACGTGTAGTGGAAATGGAAATATTTAAGTTTATGTTTTATAAAAATTTAGCGAAAACGACATTTAATTTTGTATATAACGTACGGATATATAGTTTGATTTAATGTTGAAAATATATGTATATGAGATAAAATTCATATACATACAATTAAAGATTGAAAAGCACCAATCCTACTATGTTATATTCATAAAGCCTTAGAGAGTTTTTTGGCCCCGTCTGATAAGTATTGTATATAATCGTTATGTGAATGTTCGTTTTATTAACAAAACGGAAATTTATATTCATCATATACAATATTTGTTGGATTTGTTCTTTTGTATTGGACAAGATAAGAACAAAATAACGAAATTAAATCTCATAAATCATTTCATTTTAAACGATTCTCAAAATTTCGAAAGCACTTCCTTTATGTTCCCTATGTACATGCAATTGTGTACTGTTAAGGGAACTAAAGGGAAGTGCTACCGAAATTTTGTTGAATCATTTAAATTGAAAATATTTACGCGATTTAATTACGTTATTGTATTTGTAATGGGAGGTAGGATGACCCACCAGTAAATGATCAATTAACATAACAGCCATTTAACGATCGGACACAAAAATTGTGATCTATTTCAACTATTAACAATGATAAAAATAATAAAAATGGTTGTCTACTTAGAAAATGATTTTCATCAACTTAAAAAAATGGAATTTCATTTGCTTAAGTAAACTTTATACTATGTGCCCTTTTTGGTTTTGCGTTATTTTTATCTTACTTTTTAATCTTATATGTACTTAGGAAAAATGGACGATTATTTTAATGATCGAAGCTGGATGTACAAACGACGAGAAACTGATGGCACGATAAACAAACAATTCATTAATCGTATCGACGTGTTTATTGATTTTTCTTTAAGTAACAACGGAACTGACGTCAAAATCCGTTGTCCATGTAGTAAATGCAAGTTATTAAAGCATTTGATACCGCAAATGGTTAGCGTTCATTTGCGTCGGTACGGTTTTGTGCCAAACTATTTGGTTTGGGATCGTCATGGAGAACCGTTAACATCTACTTCTGTACAAGCTGAGGTGGTAGTGAATAATGAAAGTTCTACGATGAATCTCGTAGAACAAATGGTTGAAGATGCTACACGGTCAATGTTCCCAGTTCAACAATTAAATGATGATGATGGTAATGATGATGAAGAACCAAGTATTGAAGCCAGAAAAATATATGATTTATTAGATACCGTGAAAAAAACCCATTTGGGAAGACTGTGAAAACGGAATGCAATTATCAGTAATTGCTGAATACATTGCGATGAAATCTAAATACAACCTCACAGAAGCTGGATTTGCAGCCGTTGTACAAACTGCGAAACGGCATATGCCTCCCAATAATTTAATGTGTGAAAATCATTATGAAGTAAAAAAAAATGATGTGGCCTTTGGTTTACCGTATCAAAAAATAGATACATGTCTTAAGGGTTGCATTCTATTTTGGAAGGAAGATACCAAACCTTAATAATTGTATAATATGTAATCAGGAAAGATACAAACCGAGAAAGAAAAACTAAAGGAAGTCCCGTATAAACATATGCATTATTTACCTATTATTCCTAGACTTCAAAGGTTATATGAATCTTCTGTAACCGCATAACATATGAGATGGCACAATGTGAGAACACAAGAAAAGGGTACGTTAACACACCCATCTGATGGAGAAGCATGGAAGCATTTTGAACAGAAATATCCCGATTTTGCATCTGAAAGTCATAATGTTAGACTTGTTTTATGCATGGATGGATTTTCACCATTTTCTTAATTTGGTTCTAAATATTCATCCTGGCCTATAATTGTCACACCTTATAATTTACCTCCGTGGATGTGTATGAAAACTTCTTATATGTTTCTCATAACTGTCATCCCAGGTCCTGATGATCCAACACAAGGAATCGATGTTTATTTACAACCGTTGATTGAAAAATTAAAAATTTTGTGGTATGAATGGTTAGAAACATACGATAGTTTGCAAAAAAGTAACTTTCATATGCATGCTTCTCTATTGTGGACAATTAGCAATTTTTCTGCGTATGCAATGCTTTCAGGTTAGAGTACGACTGGTTGTCTAGCTTGTCCGTACTGCATAGAAGAAACAAGAGCATTTTCTTTACCTATTGGAAAGAAAATTTCATGGTTTGACTGTCATAGATGTTTTCTTCATATTAATTATCCATTTAGAAGAGATAAGATTTTTTTTACAAATAATTGGCAGGAAAATACGAGACCGCCTAAAATATGGACAAGTGAAGAAATTTATGAGTTTGTACAAGATTATCCAAAGATTTATGAAATCGGAGTACAGACATAAATTCAAGGTAAATTAATGATTCATAATTAGTAAAAACAAAGCATGTTTTGGGAGTTGCCTTATTGGAAAGATCTCCTGATTCATCATAATATTGACGTGATGCATAATGAGAAAAACGTGTTTGACAATGTAATTAATACAATTTTGAATGTGAAGGGGAAGACGAAAGATGATTTGAAATCAAGACGTGATATCGAAGTAATTTGTTATCATCCCGAGCTTCATATAAAGCCAAATGACACCAAAAATTCGAAAGCGTGTTATAAACTAGACGGTAATCAAGTTAAAATACTTCTAAAATGGGTGGAAGGATTAAGATTCCCGGATGGTATATCTTCCAATCTTCGTAGATGTGTCGACTATAAAAACAATAAATTTAGCAGGATGAAAAGCCACTACTGTCATGTTATGATGGAAAATTTATTGCCCGTCGCTTTTAAAGAACTATTGGCCGAAAAAGTGTGGACTGTTGTAATAGAGCTCAGTTTGTTCTATAAAAAGATTTGTTCTACTACATTAAAATTGATTGTCTACGTAAGCTAGAGGAAGAAATCCCCATATTGCTCTGCAAATTGGAAAAAATATCTCCTTTAGGTTTTTTCAATGTAATGGAGCATTTACCTTTCATCTTCCATTAGAAGCACGTCTTCGAGGGCCTATTCAATACGGATGGATGTATCCATTTGAAAGGTATATTAATAATTTGTTGCTTAAATTTTGGTTAATGAAATGTATAAAAACATAATTTACAATAATTCTAAATAGGTATTTAAATCATCTAAAGAAAAAAGTGAGGCAGAAAGCTCGAGTTGAAGATTCTATTTGCAAATCATACATCGAAGAAGAAGCTTCGTTTTTTTTTCTCTTATTATTTTAGTGATCGTGTGAACATATCATTTGCAAGTACTGCGCATAATGATGAAGGCGTTGATCATGATGAATGTCAAGCGACTTTATCTATTTTTAAAACATGGTCGGCCTTCTGATAGATGTGTGGAAGAATGGCTGAATGATAAAGATTATAATGCAGCACACACATATATTCTTCTCAATTGCACCGATGTTGCACCGTTCGTTAGGTAACGAATCAATACATCTATATATACATGTACTGTATATTTAATCATATATATGTAACATTTGTCCTATATATAATTGCAACATTTATGAATCACAGTATCCAAATGGCGATATCGGCAAAGAATTCGCTAGTTGGTTTAGTAATTATGTTTTTGATTCGACAAATTAAGTTGTGGATGAAGGATTGAAACATTTGGCAATAGGGCCAAAAAGCAATGTCAAGACATATCAAATATTCTTTGTCAATGGATATAAATTTATCACTAAAGAATATGGTGCTGAAAAATCAACTAACAATAGCAGTGTATTTGTTAAAGGTAGTGATGATCCAAATGACCATATATACGATTTTTATGGTGTGCTAACCCAGATTCTACAATTGACATTTTTCACACGACCCGTGGAAGAAATATTTTTGTTTAAATGCAACTGCTTCAGCAATGTTCCAGGTTCTGGAATTAACGTGGACCCAAAACCTAATCTTATGGAAATAAGACATACTTCCCGTTATTATAAGTACGATCCTTTTGTACTTGCCAAACAAGTTCTTCAAGTATATTATGCTTCTTATCCATCTACAAGAAGAGACAAAATAGATAGACAAAATAGATTGGTGGTATGTTTTGAAAACAAAGGCAAGGTTTACATTTGACGGACGTAATATTCCAAACGACCAAGCTTATCAAGCAGATGTCGAGGAAACTAGAGGAATAATAATAATCGACGATCAAACAGATTTTGGACCTCTAAACGACGAATCGAATGCATTAATTGAAGTATTTGAGACTACAGATGAACCATATATAAAGGAAGAAATAAAGACAGAATCCAAAAGTGACGAGGACTAACCAATAATTCTCATTTTAAAAAGGTAATTTTAATTATGTTATATTATATATATTTCTTATGTTATCTATTAACAAGTAACATATTTTTACGAATCAAACTCATATGTTAATTAACTAGACATTTCTAGGAATCAAACTCATATATATGTAACATTTCTATGAACCAAACTTGTAATGTTAATCAGACATTTGTATTAAGAAGTAACATATTTTTCGTGTTATATCATGTCATATTTTTATGTTATGTGACACCATATTACTTATGTTATGGCATGCCATATATCTATGCCATTTATGTTATCTCTCATACTATATGTTTTACATATCTCTTTTATGTAATGTTATGTTGTTGTTTGTAACAAGTATGACGTCACAAGATCCTGTAGGTGGCGATGGCAGTGACCCATCGTAGGAGCTAGCCCGTCCTGTGGTGTGGCTTAAGCCAAAAGCCAGCAAAGGGTATGAATTTAATTTCTGTACAATAAATTATGTAAATTGCTGTTCCAGTAGCCATGAAATGATTATTTTAAAAAAACAGGGGTTTTGAGTTGGAGCCTTCCAACACGGTCTTGAAAATATCAAGACATGCTTATCAGGCTCGCATGACTGATTGTTGGCCCACATGGACGTCGATACCCGACAAGGTCATAGAGACGATATGGCATGATTTTTGGTACATAGTGTGCTATATCATTTATTACATTAATTAAGTAGTGATGCTCCTATTTGATCAGTTCATATTTATGCTATTTTTAAAAAATTGCAGGGAGCTGTGGATATCAGGGAGCCCGATTTAGACCTCGTCAAGCGCCACCGGTACTCTAGAGTGGCAAGAAATCACAGAGAGATAATGAAAAACATAAAAAAAAAAGGTGGGAAAAAACCTGACTGAATGGGCGAGAAGGTGTGGGATGATTTACTTAGTTATTGGAATAATAATGACGAGTTTCTGGTAAAGTTACTACAAATTTAATTCAAAATTTTCTATTCAATTCATATATAATTCAGAATAAAACATTTTTATAATTTAAATGTATAGGCCAAGTCCGCGAGAAATGCGGCAAATAGGAACAAGCATCCAGTTACGCATCGGGGTGGGTCTAAGACGTTTCAGCACCATCGCGAGGTCCTGCTATATTTATTAATTACATAGTTAAAGATTTTAATTTATAAGTTGTTAAAATTAATAGTTGATTTAACATTAAATTTTAATTTACGCACACACGCACATATATTTATATACATGTATACGCTTTTTTCAGGAAAAACAACGTGGTGTTCCTGTGTCGTACTGGGATGTATTTCAACATACACATGCATTGCCTGAGGTCGACGACACAGGCTCAGTTTCCTACTCTTGGGACCACGATGACAAGACGCGTAAGGCATATGTAAGTATAACATAGTTAATTTAAATTAGTTATAATTTAATCATAGTGTAATCTAAATTCAATTGTTTTTTATTTAATAGGACAAATTTCAGCAACAGAAGGCGCTGATTCTGCATTCCAGTGGGAGAACTGAGTTAACTAAGGAGGATAAGGATAGGATATTGGATGTTGTCATGGATCCACCAACCCGGAGTAGATGATATGGTCTTGGCAATCTAGAGGTATCAAAACTAAAATTTATAATAAAAACTGAAATTTACTCAACTGCTATTATTGAAACTTTAGACAAACAATTGCGAAGTATATGTTGTATTTTATTTTAATTTGAGACTAGCATTAATGGTATATCAATCTGATTATAACTCCGTCTATTATGAAAATCTAAAATTATATACAGGTTCAGACATCTCAACAAGACTACCAGAGGGCTCAGGATAAGGATGTGGTCAGTCAACTCCGAGCAGAGATTGCAGAGCTTCATGAGCATGATCATCACCGCGAGGAGCAGAGCAGCTTAACCGTCAGGAGACAGAGTTCATTGCCATGTACGACACGCCACCATCATCTTCTGGTGATGAGAGCTGAGGTTAGTTTGTTTTTTGTTATATATGCTATGAGGGTTGGTGAGGCTTGATACATTTATGATCATCGTTGTATATATATGGATGTTGTGTTGTTGATGATGTTGTGGACATGGTGATGGAGGTTTCTGTTGGTGATGATATGGTTTGGACATGATTTTATATGTTGTTTTCTATGTAAATATTGGTTTTTGATTTGTGTTTGATTTTTGTATATTATGGTATTTGGGTGAATATTTGATTGTGAATGAGATTTATTTGCTCAAAATGGAGCTGCTGTGATCGATGTATATATTTGTGTAGTTGGAAATGTGCAGTTTCTGTTCTGTAAAAAAAATTACCCAGATTTCCAACGGCAAGCAACGACTTACTGGACATTAATTTTCAACAGTTTCCAACGGCTGCCAACGGCAATTTTCAACGATTTCCAATGTTTCTTTGGCCAGAGAAAACTCCACGTGGCAATGTGAGGAAGTTGGAAGCCGTTGGAAATATGCATTGCCTACCATTGGTAGTCATTGGAAACCGTTGATCCGTATAGCAACGGCTTGACCAATGGCTACCAGCGGCCTTTCCAACGTCCGCCAACGACCCCTAGCCATTGGTATTTACTGTTTCTCTTGTAGTGCATTAACATAGCTGATCGCAACCATTAAGAGTATCCTATATATACTTCTACTTGTTATATTCAAGATATGGTCATCATTAAAAGCATAGTTTTAACCTTGTCATACTTCTGTAGGCATGCATTTATATTGTGCACCACAAGAATGGAGTATGACTATGTCCAAACAAAGTGCATTACGTCTTGATTTATTCATAACTAGTTTGCTTATTGATCCTAGTCCGTAGGATCTCCAGTTGCTAGGATAAGTTATCGTATAAGATAACTCTTGTTGGTTTAGGCTTTTAAACCCATTCCTCTCAATTTGCAATCAATTTTCTCTCTTAAGAAACCTTTAGTAAATGAATCTGCTAGGTTATCATTTGTTCTCCCATAATTTATGGAAATAGTTCCATTTGAGAGTAACTGCCTAACTGTGTTATGACGTCTACGAATGTGTCATGACTTTCCATTATACACAAAGTTTTTCGCTCTACTTAAATTTGTTTGGTTATCACAATGTATACATATGGCCGACATAGGTTTAGGCCAAAACAGAATATCTTCTAAAAAGCGACGAAGTCACTCTGCTTCTTCGCCTGCTTTATCAAAAGCGATGTACTCTGATTCCATAGTGGATCGAGCTATGCATGTTTTTTAGTAAATTTCAATGGCACCGCTTCCCCTGCTAAGGCAAATGCATAACCACTTCTTGATTTTCATTCCTATGAATCAACAATCTAGTTTGCATCACTATATCCTTCTAACATGGCATGATATTTTCCATAGTGTAAGGAATAGTTTGTGGTATTTTTAAAATATCCAAGTACTCTCATTAGTGCTTTCTAGTGTTCCTCTCCTAGATTGCTTGTATACCTGCTCAATCGACTTACTGCATAAGTTGTATCTAGTTTTGTGCAATTCAGGAGATACATTAGACATCCTATTGCATGACAATATTCCAGTTGCGTTACACTCTCCTTGGTGTTTTTATGCAGTACTTCCAATGGATTAAAAGGTGTTTGTACTCCTTTAATTCCAAAATTTTAAAAACTTTCAATCACTTTATCTACATAGTGTGGCTGAGATAATTCAATTTCATTAGGGTTCTTATTATTTTGATTCCCAAAATAACATCTGCAACTCCTAAGTCTTTCACATCGAAATTGTTGACTTTAATATTAGGACCAAAGATCAGCATGTCGTCTATATATAAACAGACCATCACGCATGATTGTCCAACTTATTTATAATAAACATATTTATCACATTCATTTATACAAAAACCATTTTTCATCATGGCACTATCAAATTTTGTGTTCCATTGTTTTGGAGCTTGTTTTAGTCCATATAATGATTTTACTAATTTACAGACTTTTTTCATTTCCTTTTGAAATAAAACCTTCAGATTGCTCCATGTGGATATCCTCACTGAGATCTCCATTTAAGAATGTTGTTTTTACATCCATTTGATTAATTTCTAAGTTATAGACTGATGCGATTGCTATCAACATTCTTATAGAGGTTATTCGTGTTACTGGTGAATATGTATCAAAGAAGTCTACTCCTTCTTTTTTGACGATATCCTTTGGCTACTAATCCACCTTTATACTTATTGATAGAGCCATCTGGTTTCATTTTCTTCTTGAAAATACATTTGTAGCTGATTGGTTTTATTCTAGGTGGAATATCAACAGTTTCCAAAGTTTTGTTACTTAGAACAGAATCAATTTCACGTTGGATTGCTTCTTTCCAACATGCAAATTCAGACGATGTCATTGCTTACTTGTACGTTTGAGGTTCATGTTCTAACATATATGTTAAGAATTTCGAACCAAATGTCTTAAAATTTCTAACCCTTACACTTCTTCTAGGTTCAATTTCCTCAATCTCATGAGGAGTTTCATCTTCATGTGAATTACTTGATTCTTCTCTTGTCAATTTAGGGACATTATTTCTTTCATTCCTTTTGTGCGGGAACACATCTTCAAAGAATGGGGCATTTATTGATTCAATGATTGTATTTACATTGATATCAATTATATTAGACTTGAATACCAAAAATATGTAGGCACTGCTATTTTGGGTTGGCCCTGGATAGTAACAATCTACAGTTTTTGGTCCAAGTTTGACTTTCTTGGGAGGTAGAATTGGTACTTTTGTCAAGCACCCTACACTTTTAGGTATTTAAAGCTTGGTTTATGTCATTTCCATATCTCATATGGAATTGTTCATATTTTATTGTGAGGAACCTTGTTTAATATATGACTAGACATATTTAGGGCTTCCCCCACAAGTTCGTTAGTAAACCAGAAGTTAAAAGCATTGCATTAATCATATCTTTTAACGTTTTGTCCTTTCTCTCAGCAACATCATTTTGTTGTGGTGAATATGGAGTCGTTGTTTGAATGAATTATACCATTTTCTGCATAGAATTGTCTAAATGGTGATTCATAGTCTCCACCTCGATCAAATCTCAATATTTTGATCTTCTTATTTAACTAATTTTCTACATCATCCTTCTACTTTATAAACGATGTAATTGCTTCTTCTTTACTATTCAAAAGATATACATAGCAATATCGCGTATAATCATCAATAAAAGTAATAATATACTTTTCCCCACCGCTTATAGGTTATGGTTTGAAATCACATAAGTCTATATGAACCAAACTTTGTGGTTCAGTACTTCTATGAACAGTATGAAATGGTTTCTTGACCATTTTGGGTTCTACACATGTCTCACATTTGTAGTTTTTATCTTCTTGGAATTTAGAAATTAATCCCAAGTTTGCCAGTTTCTTCATTTTACAGAAATTTACATGTCCTAATAAGACGACCCGAACTTCCCCGTAAAGGAAAGCACGGATAGAATTGAGGACAAGACAAAATAGAACGCACACGGAAGAACATTTCATTGTTATTACAACAATTCCATCAGATACAAGAATATACAGAGTATAAATGAATAAATTACATTCAACAAATATCAGAGATTTAAATTACATTTAAATACATCGCAGCGGAAAATAATACAAAAGCACAACTAGAAGTAATGCACGGATACAGAGCTTTCCGAGCATCGTTCCAGCTGTAAATCAGGACCCTGTGGATATAAATCTGCAAAACCAAAACTACTAGCTGCCCGTGTAGAAAATAGGGGCACCCAGAGTTTAGGTTAAAACAATAAACTCCAGGTCAGTCATGTGACTGGTGTGAGAACTAAAACAGTTATTAATCTTTATTTTAAAGTTCGGTAAATCAAGGGACCACGCCGTATAACACGGAACGGGTTTCCTCCCAAGAATACCAGTGCATAAAACAAACAGCGCAATGCTAAATAAAGAAAAATGAAGCTGTTATAAGACCCAGGTCCCATCACACAATGCAACGCAAGCCGGAGGATAGGGTTTTTACCTTATAACAGCCAAAGCATGCTTGATACGTTAAAAACACATTATTTGATACTATTATAGGTGTATGGTGTCAAAACAATTTCAATCATAGACGGCATAAGCGCCCCATCCCACTATGTCACCATACTAGGCTCTATAAATAAAACCGAAACACACGTATTGGAAATTGGATTCCATCATGAGTCGAGGCAAGGGGCAAGCTCCTCTCCGTTCGAGACACTCTAGCAAATGTCTCAGGACCCCACTTTGATCCTTGGAATCGGCTGGGCCGGTCCTCTCTTACTTTTGAGGATTGGCAATTCCTGAACACACGTTTCCCGGTCCTTACAGACCTATATCCGAGGCGCCTCGTATCCAACAACCACACAGGTGAAAAGTATATAAATGTCAGGGATGGTAGGTCACTGACACCACCCTAGCTAGAAAGAAACGTCGTGCTCTCCCAGCGGTCCGTCTCCCGTTTTTGACTCATACCGAGGTGTGAGGCTCGCGAATTCACGTTATACACAAAGCTACGCCACATAGGCCGTGCTTTGATCATCAACCACAAGACTTTGCTTTTCAACAGAAGCCTTGATCAATTGCCACTTACGCGTGCCACCCTGGCAATTCACTCCATGCGACTGATGTCCATCGATATACAACCTCAGAGCTCGTACGCCTCAGAGAAGGGCGTTAAGCAAGAGAATAAATTCTCCGCCGCCAAACAGATGTATATTTAATGGAGATCAATCAACACAGAATAAAATCCAATGTCAGACACACAATCCATTTACAAGTTCGTTCTGGGTCTGAACGAAACCGGAGGCACTTTCCTCGCATATCCATCCATCTCCAAGTACGTCTGGACGATCACCAACTGATTCCCTCATCTTGGGTGTACAGCCCAATCAAGATCATCAGTAATCACCCAAACGATGTGAAGACTTCCGGTCTTCAACCACCGTCTTCATCTTCGACATCTCGTCGAATCGGTTATTCAGAATGGGTATAAACCTGGCCTTTCTGAATGACCCACGTATATGATAAACAAAGGTTACACAAACACAACAAACGCCTCATTCCAATTCAGAATATTCTTTTATTCACAAAATCACATTCTGAGGGAATAGGTTCCCATTAATTTTATCCCAGATAAATTCTTCTAAATTTATTCTTTAATCTTCCTTTGGATATCATTTCAAACCAAATTATGGTTTTCCAAACTAGTCGGGATTAGCGAACCACACCGAAGTAATTATTTATTTTATTTCCCAATCCCAACCTATATATCCCATGGAGAAAACTGGTAATACTCCACATCTAACACCACGGTGTTATCGGTAAAATTAATTACCACCTCACGTTCAAATCTAATTAAAGATTTAACTATCGCTTTGGAGCAAAACTGGTGGTACTCCATTCTCGATCACCTTTCAGATTTGATAATTTAAATTATCAATTCACATTTCAATCTAATTAAAGATTCATTAAAACTCTACTTAGTTTTAGTCTTTTCAAAAATCAATATCCTGTCTTTAACTGGGTTAAAGAACCAATGTCATCTAAAACACGATTCACGATAAACCCAAAATCACATTCTATTGTTAATCGGGTTAAAGAACAGGTGTTGTTCAAAACACCGCTCACGATAAACCCAAAAACCAATTCAAATTCAATTCCAATTAAATATCATTTGATTGATACACATCATTAAATCTAAATAGAAAGATTTAATCTTTTTCTCTATTGGGCTTAAGAACAGTGTTAATGAAGACACCATTCACGACAAACCCGAATCACATTTGATATTAAATACAAGGCTCTGAATAGAAAATATACCGGCTTATATTCAATATCAAATCCTGAAACCAACAAATATCGTATTGGAAATAACGATATAAAATATATCTTTCAAATTCCCATAACAATATCTGTATAGTCACGAAATCCAATATCGAAATATTCCCAAGATAATTTCGAATTAACTCCAGTCCAATTCACGTATTGGGAATATTGATTATTTTTAAAATCACTTTCAAATTCAATTTATTTATTTCAAAAATAAATTGATTTTAATTCTAGTTCAAAACTAGTTCATTTCGATAAAAATCTATTTTTATCTTTTCAAATGTGGAGTTTTTCATCCCAGTTCTTTCCAATCCATATATTATGATTTTACACAAATTATTAATATTTTTAATAATTTTATCAAGGCCCGTACAGTCGATTTCCAACAACGGCCATCGAACTGCACTTACAGCGACCTTTTCTGAAATTGATTTGGACATAATTCCAAATCCAACCGTTAGATTTCAAATTTCTAATATTCATTGGAAAGCTCTTTTCGATACGAACCCAACGGTTCCGGTTTTAGGAGAATCCGACGGTCGGATCTCCCGTAATGTCAATTCGAAGTCAATGGTCGAAATTCACGAACTGCCGCGGCGCGACGCGTTCTATTCAAGCCATTATATATATAATATAATATATATTATATATATTTCGTCGATTTCCTTTTAAAACGTGTTTTATAAATCGTTTTAAATTCGTTTTCAAAACCATTTCAACTTTATATTCAATTTCAAATCAAAATTGAATATTTCATATCATTACTATATAAATGATAATATTTTCAAAACGTTATATTTTGAAATCACTACCTTTTCCATATTCATTATAAAAACGAATATAATCGATCTAAATATCGTTCACGTCAAAATAGCGCAACTCTAATCAAAACGGCTTTATATATTTCAATAAATTCGTTATTCTATTCAACAAATGAATATTTATTCTATTCAACACATGAATCTATATTTCCTTTATAATATTCATTATTTTCCCGATTGGAATGAGGCCCAATCAATTACCATATAACGTTAATTATATGGGTTCTATACAACACATGTATATAATAGCAACGATAAACAATCAACCATCATCCAAAGTGCACCACACAACTGCATAAGCATCAAATATAAATAATCGACGCTTACACAGTCTGTCGACCAATCGATCGACATACAATTAAATAATTGGGATTCGTGTACCCAAATATCATCCCAACACCCGTGTGGGGTTTCAAATCAACAAACACAGATTTTTATTTGTGCAGTTGGGCGATGTGTAAAATTTATCGTCCCAATCCATATCAGTCAAATCAGTGCATATTAAACAAATCGGCCGATTTGTTTATAAGTATTTATTTACCCACATTCACTACATTCATATTCACGTTAAATATTATATTTTTTTAACGATAATTAATTTATTTCAACCATCTACAATTTATTATCGATTTCACATCAACATCACAAACAATTTTCACAACACATCAATCAAACAAACAAGCCATCCATGGTCTGTGGATGACGGGTGTCGGGTGCTGCTAAGCACCGTCTGCATCCTAGTATATATATATATAACTAGAAAAAGAAATTTAAAGTGAGAAGTTCTCACCAATAGCTATCCCAACTCCACGACACTTCAAATGTAGGGAATCATCACTGTTCTCGCCTTTTGTCATTTTCGTTGCCCGTAGCCACTACATATATAAAAATCTCATTTTTATATTGTTGCTATGTATATAAAAATTCTATTTTTACATCGCTACTATGTAGATAAAAATTCTATTTTTATAACGGTGTTCATATAATAAAGATTATATTTTTATCACGATATTCTTCATATAAAGATTTCGCCTTTTCAAATATAAAGATTTCGCCTTTTCAAATATAAAGATTTAATTTTATATTTTATCACTTATAAAAATCACATCTTTATCTCAACATATATATAATAAAAATCAGATTTTTATTTCGCTACATATATAAAGATAATATTTTTACTATCTACATCATATAAAAATTATATTTTTAACCTTTATATGTTATAAAAATTATATTTTTATACTCCTACATGATTAAAAATTATATTTTTCATTCATAAAAATCCTACCTTTCCTTTAATTAAAAATCAAAGCTTTTATATAGTTAAAAATCAAACTTTTATATTCATATAAATCAAATTTTTAATCCTATTCATTTACATAAAAATCAAATTTCATAACCTAAAAATCGTATCTCTTCTTTCATAAAAATCAAATCTATACTTAACATAAAAGATCTAATTTTTTTTCATTTAAAAAAAACCATTACAGAAAAGAATTGAAATAAACTAAATAAATTAAATTGTGGAAAACTTACTTTGAAATGGAAAGGGGGCATGCTACAGGGGTTTGTTGAGGCGTCTGGGTCTCTGACAGTCGGTGGCAGCCCTAGTTGTTGGTGGCGATGCTTTTACAGAGGAGGAGGAGGCCACGGGGAAGGAGGGTGCAGCGGATCGGAGGGGGTGGAAGGGAAAGGGGGCGGTGGTGCGGTGGGTGTCTGGGCGGCGCTGGGGTCTCTGCGCGGAGGTGGTTGGGGAGGAGGAGAAGAGGAGGGCAGAGAGGAAGGGGAGGAAGGAGGCTGGGGGGGGGTTTCAACAGCGCGGTGGCGCGCTGGACGGGGCGGCGACGAGATCCGTCGCCCCTTTTATTTCTTCAGAAATGAATTTCAAGGGGGGGCTGAGGTAAAAAGGAAGAGAGAGGGGTTTATATTTTTTTTATTAATTTAATTTCCATAAAGTTGACTTTTTGTTTCGACCTTAAAACGAGACCCACCGCCTGTCGTCCATAGCTAATTACCCCCATTCCGAACACAATGGGATATGTATGGCAGGTTGATTCGATCGTTTCGATCAGTTTTCGTCAAAATCAACATATAACTCTATATATTGAATCTGAACGCGCATTTCAATTCACCGGGGCCACATACTAACAAGAAAAATCCCCAAAAAATATTTTCTAGCTTCGTATTGACGATACGGTCCTAACAAAACTAATTTCGTCGAATTCTGAGACCGTTTGAGAAATGGCCATTTTCCAGTCGATTAAAATCAACTGAAACTGGTCAAACGCGTTTTCCTTTGCCACGCTCACATATTGAATCGGAAAATTATGAAATTTGAAACCTAGCAATAATTTGACATCACGGATCCAACAAAAGTGGTTTCGTCGAAATCCGAGGTCGTTTGCGTAAGGGCCTGAATTCCATAGCGACTATTCAGAATTTTCAACTGGACATATCTTTTGATTCCCGCTATGAAATTTTGATTTTTCGGATTCGTTGAAAAGATATTCTCAATTAGATCCTAATGTTTTTGGTTTTACTAAAATCCGGATTGTTTTGCACCCGGTACATTCAACTGAAGTTTGAAATCGAATTATCGAACTACCGCGCCATTTTCAATTCTATTTATAATTATATATAATTATTTATATTCTAACGACGACGTATATAATATATACGTTCGAATTCTATTCAAAATAAATTTCTCGTCGATATTATTTAAAATAGTCTATTTTAAATGTTCAAAATTTACTAAAATTGCTAAAATAAAAATTTTAAACTGGCCCAGATTTTCGGGTTGTTACACCTAATCTATCATGCCATAATAAAATTTCATGTTCAAGAAAATAAGAAACTTCAATTTTATTAATAACACAATCAGAATACATAGGTTTATTACTGACTACAGCTACATTTGCCTTAAATAGACCATCACATAAATATCCCCTTCCTATATACATTCTAGCTTTGGATAGAATATCTTGTCTGACTCAAAGACCATTTTGAATCCTTTCTTTGATAGCACTGCATCAGAAATGAGATTCTGGTGAATGTATGTAATGTGGAGCACATCATTCAACTTGATAGTTTTTCAAAAGTAAACTTGAGGATTACTGTGCCACTGCCTTCGATCATGGAAACTGCATAATTACCCACGTAGAGTTTTTGTTCTTGATCGAATTTCTAATATGTGGAGAACATGGATTTGCCAAAGCAAACATGACGAGTAGCGTCTGTGTCCACTCACCATTGGTTAGGATTCTGAATCAAACTGCATTCAGATATAACAATTGAAAATTTGGACTCGTCCACTATAGTTGCCTCTGAGTTGCATTGCTTCTCGTGCCTGCAATCTCTAGTGGTGTGTCCTATTTTTCCATAAACCCAACACTCACCATTAAACTTCTTAGTTTGTTTGTTATCTTTGGATTTGTTTTCAGGCGCTTTTCTTTTTTGCTAAAATTTCTTCTTCTTGTTTATATTAAAATTTCCTTATTTCTTTGACTCTTCTACAACAAATGCCTCTTCGCTTTGTTTGGTCACTCCACAGTTATCTGCCTTAATTTTCAGTATGACAATAATATCTTCCGAGGAAATATCATTTTTCTTATGTTTCAGATAGTTGCGGTAGTCTTTCCAGGATGGTGGTAATTTCCCTGTTATTGCTTCGACAAGGAATGATTCTCCAACTTGATGTCCTTCTGCTTCAAGTTCACGAATTATTGGTTAGATTTCCTGCACTTGACTAGTTACGGATTTGGAGTCCACCATTTTGTAATCCATAAACTTATCTACGATGAATTTCTTCAAACTGACATTTTGGATTTTGTATTTATGTACAAGTGCAGTCCATAATGATTTTTCTGTCTCGTGCAGCTGATATACCTTATATAGTACTTTATCCAGACAATTCAAAATGTAGTTCCGGCATAGGAAGTCTAGATGCTTCCATGAGTCAATTTAGAGAAAAACGACTGCATCTTTTTCTTTAGTTTGTCCATCTTTGGGTTTTGGTTCATCCTCCTCAATGCACTTCTACATCCCTAACGTAGTGAGATAAAACAACATTTGATTTTGCCAAGTTATGAAATCATTACCATCTCCTTTGAATGGATTAGGACTGTTGTGGGTAGTAGCCTTTGTTGATAGTTCAACTGTTATCATCTCTATTTTAGAAAGAAAGCACAAAAATTCTTTAGATGTTATACGTTTAGTATACCAAAACAAATAGTAATTAATTATAAACTTGTCTCACAAGTTTATAAATCAGATTTCCAGTACTATGGAATTCTGTATTAGCAACTTTTAACAATAAGTATGTTGTAATTAATTATACTATTTAAAGAAAACAACACAAGGTTGACAACGGAAAGATAGTAGAAAGATATATATATATATACATATAACTAAAAATCTAACCTTATAGCGAAGGAAATTTCGTTTGAGACTTGTCGTAACAATTTCCTTAAGAATTTTTATTCAAAATTCTCCCAAGATAAAATAGACGTAATCTAAATAAGATTGTAATGAGTATGTCAATTTATGATTTATATTAGAGTAGCAGTGATAACAGAGAAGAGAGAAGGAAGATTCAGATTTGAAACTGAGTGAGGAAAGTGATCAGGTTTCCTCCTTATTTATAATTGGTCTGCATCCCTTATGAACGATCACATCTGCACTCGTTCATCCAAATGGTCCCGCCTGCTGCTGCGTAAAGAGTCGCACCCGTTCGCCTTTTGCTGCTATTGCCTAATGGGTTTGCGTTTGCTACTGTCGGTTGCACCCACTCCGTCAAAAGTCACGTCTGTTCGCCAAAAACCTAGTGCTCCCTAATGGGTCTCACCCGTTTGTTGTGCACCCGCCTGCTTCCAAAAGTCCTGTCTCTTCAGGTCCGCTCCCGTTCAGCCAAGCCGCACCCGCTTCTATACAAGGCCGGACCCGGGTTTTGTTCGAAGCCCGAAACAACTAAAAAATGGCCTAATAAAAATAAGGTCATATTACACCCGAAGCCGACCTGAATCTGTAATGGCCCGAATTTCCATACTATTTGAATTGACTAATTACACCACACGTCCAACACAAATTGCACAAAAATACGAATCATTTGTAGAAAGAAGTTAGAGGATGAGTAGTAGAAAGAAAGAAATGTTAGAATAGAAGAAAATGGAGAATACAAATCTCACAACAGAACGAATAAAATATATTCAATAACATAACTTTTGAAATACAAATCAGTATCTATATATACATACCATCATCAGAGCACAACAGCTATATTCTGGAACAGTTATAACACATGTTTCAAGATAAAACATAGTACACAGCGAAAAATATAATAGTCTATAACTAACTGATGAAGTCTCCTGGTTCGAGCTCCTCCAAGTAAATCTGTAAAATTTAGACTACTTGACTGCCCGTACAAATATGGGCACCCAAGAGTTTAGGGAAAACAAACAAAATAAACTCTGGTTCAGTCATGGGACTGGTGTGAGTAAACTCCAACCATTGGTTTAACTTTTAAAAATCCTTGAGAAAGAAAAGATAAACGTAAGATCGATCCACACATAAACATGGATGGTTTTTACCTTACGAGAACCAAAAATATTTTTGATATCAAATCTGGTGATATTAAAATAGTGTACACAACAAATAAATAGAATCTATCGGAACGCTTACATCTCACGGTCCATATATAATATAAAATCAAAAACCGCAGGGCGCTTATTGAAGATTGGATTTCCAACATGACAAGGTATGGAACCACCTTCCGATAGTGTATCTCTAGAGGGAAATACACTGGGTTCAATAAGAACGTCTTGCAACCCGACCCACACGTGGTTGGCCACTCATTTAACTTGAATGTACCGAGCATATTATCACCAACCGTTGTGATTAGCAACTGTTACCGAATGCATACAGCAGCGAATAGAATAAGAAGCAAATGAAATTTCCCTAGATCAGGTGATAATACCCCTAATGGGAATGACTCACTTGGCCATGCTGCCTGCCCGATTTCTGTCATTTCCCAGGTGATGAGGCTTGAGGTCACAATTATCTTTCAGAACATCTTGCCATCATTTACTTTGAATATCACGTCATCAGAAATTCGTCCATATACGTTGTCCTGGCACTGGACAAACCGAAGGCACCATTTTATTAACCCATCTTGGGCAATTTCTACCTACGATTAACAGAACAGCCCTTGCACTTTACTCCGTCTTCTATTATCTTCAACATAAATTGATTCGTAACGATTATGCCAATACGAAGTGGTTTTCAAATAATAAATCTGCTTCTGGTCTCTCCGCATTGACAACGGAGGTATAAAATAAATCAAACTTTGATAGCCGGTGATTTAATTATCAAACAAAACATTCATACAACCAATGATCCTAGTTCCAAATGGAAATTCTAACAATCAACCATTAAACAGCATTAGCCCCTTTCTAGATCCGTTTCTTATGAAATTATCGTCTCCCAGTTTCCGACTACCTGGTTTGACATATTTCTTCCCAAACACCATTTTTTCACGATTCTTGAAAAGAATATTTTCGTATACTATTAACAATTTATTTTCTATATTACGGGAAAAATAACTTTTGTCACAGTTGGCAAACATTTCCATATATTCATGAATTCTCAATTTTTATATTTAGAAATAATCGTTTGTTCTCAATTTCCTTATTCAGAAATATTCGTTATTACCATTTGAACCCATTTCCATATTCTATTTCTCAACTTCTCATTAAACCATTTCATTTCATTTTCTATACTTAGAAATATCTCTCATTTTGTTTGGGAAACGTTTTAAAGTCCTTTAAATTAAACCAATGTTATAAAAATATCGTTATTATCATTCAAACCATTAACCATTTATTAACCAACAATATTACTAACCAATCTTGCCTAACAAACCTTAACCATTCCTCTGTCCATCATGATGTCAATCAAGTTGGGGTATAATTACCTCTCAGACCTTAACTGAACAACATTCTTACTTCGCAATAGTCAAAGCTCGCAACCTCAAACAAAACATCGTTTACACGACTCTTAGATTTCAATCTAAGAATCCACTTCTTTTACAGAAAAACACTGATTATAACGGTAGCGTTATAATCGATGTTTCCAAATAATTGCTTTACAAAACATTAATTATAATGGTAGCTTTAAAATCGCTGTTCAGATTTACAAAACATTTATTATAACGGTAGCGTTATAATCGTTGTTTCCAAGTATTTGGTTTATAAAAATATAACTTGTACTTATTAATTTTAATAAATAAATAAGTAAATAAATACATAATTAAATAATTAAATTTGATTAAAAAAATGACTACTTCCCTATATTCGATATAATCGAATTCCAATAAATAACTTTCTCTTGAATATTCTATATTCGATTTATATTCCGAACTTCGGAATTTATCTACCATTTCAGGTTAATTCAAATTCCAAATTCACTTTTGAATTTGTTCTTTCCAAATCATTACCAAATTCCTTTACAACCATTCAGTCTACAAAACGTTATCACACTTTATTTTATATTCTGAATTCTAAACTAGAAATCATCGTTTTCTTTTAAAATGATAATCCATTTCCCTTTCCACTCAATTTCAATTTGGATTCATATTTCAAATCTAAATTTTCTTTAAAGATATTTCATTTGCAAAATATTTTCTTTAAACCATTCACTTGTATAGTGAATATATTTCTTTTATATACATTCAAATTGGTTTGTTATTCGTATTTATAAATAATATCTTAAACCTAAATTCTATATATAACTTCTGTTCAGATTTTTCCATACCAATCTCATTTGTATTGCAATCATTTAAAATCTCATTTATAATTTCCTTTATAATTTGCTAAGTTCAAATCTCATTTCAAATATTGGTTCCAAAACCATTTTCCACTTTTTCATATAAATTCAAATTTGAATTAATATTTCAACAAATCCAATGGTAAATAATTCAATTAATTTATATTCTCATTTATAAACAAATTCTTGATTCATCCACTTGAACAGGTTTCTAATTTCAACTCTATTCGAAATCAATTTCTGTTTTTGGAAATAAATTTCCTTTTTAAAACTCAAATTCCCATTTCTATATTCGAAAATATTTACAATATGTAAATATTAAAATTCCAAGGCCAATTTAATTTAAACACAACATAATCAATCATCAGTTAAATATCTCATCAATATCACAATCAATGCAAACAGTAATATAAATGTTGAGGAATCCAGTTGGATCCCTCCAACCTATTTCCCCGCATCCACAGATGTAATCAACATTAATAATATTAACATTAATGTGAAATATCATGATAAACGATATAACTATATCAACCGATTTTATCAACCATTCATCCAAACAACCATCATATAGTATAAAATTACTGTAAACAAATTTAAACTCGTTTGTATAAAAATATAAATGAGCCAAAATTAGTGAGTTTACTCACCTTGGTTCGCAGTTGACTAATCTGCTTTGGTTTCTTTTTAAATGAAATAGTCGTTTGATTTTTCTATGAAATTCCACTAGCTATGTTTTCAGCAACAATTGTTCCATTATGTAGATTTCATCGTTACGATTCCATTTCGACCGGTTTCATTGGATTCTATTCACGAATGAAATAGTTGCACGTGTTGTAAGGTTCTAATTTGTAATTGAAATAAATTATAACGCTAATGCTCTTATCAAGTTGAGCACTTTATTTACCCTTTTTAAAGCACGCTATTGATCTTTTACACAGCGAACTCATGAACCCAAGCAAAAACAGTCCCCGCCATCTCCTCCCTGTGTCGCCGCTTGTACATTGCAAGAGACCACTGCAATCATTAACGCTGGCTACCCATAATTCTTAGGACAAGAGCGCTCAGTGGTTCCTCCGTCTGTTTTCAGTTCGCACTGCTTCCCATTTGGCACTGTTTTTAATTTATTTTCAGTTCATAATCCATGTGTTAAACACTACTCTCACCCTGTATACTCTGTCCAGAAATCCGCTGTTACTTCCTCACTGGCCACTGCACTATAGCATTGCATGCATCACCCTGTGAATTGCATGCAACATCTCCCACTTCGAAAACGCACCGAAGTGCCAAGTAAAAATTCCAATGAATACAACTACAAACTCCATGATGCAAATCAACTCCATATCGCTACGTCACCACCAATAACTCCCTTACCAATAAAGTATTCGAACCTCGCTGAAGCCTCAATACCATGCCATTTCAGTTGCCTCCACATCTCCTTCGCCCATACCTTCCCCGCTCCACAATATTACACCACCAGTTTAAACCACCATCTGCCATTACAGAATACTTCACGCACCTTAACTCCTTCATCCCATCTTTTAAACTCTCCTTCCCTGCTCTGTTACACACTGCCGCGTCTTCCCAAAGCCAAACCCACAACCATATTTTCCCTTCCCTCGCAGCATCGGCCACCGCTGACTTGACCTTACTGTGACAACCCCTGCCGCCTTGTTCATCCCTTCCGATCGAGCCTAGCCCCTACGATGACTCCTAATGATCGCCAAATACAAAACAACAAACCCCATTTAAAAGTACACATAGGACACCACATCCACTCAGTCCTTCGCAGGTGCCATCTAGGCCACTGAATGACCCAGTCTCCTTATTGCAACTTCCAACTCTCCCAGACCTTTCTCCAACTTCGATCCCTTCAAGACCCATCCTCCAGTGAAGTCGCAACCTCACTCTAGTCCAAAAACCAAAACATTTATTTTCACTAACGAACTCGCCCAAAAAAAAATCCTCACCCACCTGTCAGTGCGCCTAGCCCTTTGGTTATCACGTTGTCCCCATATCCTCTCCGGTGTTACTTATGGTTGGCCGTAGACCATCTATACTGTTTGCTACCAACATATGGTGTGACAAAGAAATTAATTGTTCTGAAAAAAAAGCAGATGAAATAGAAGCCCTTCACGTAAAGAGAATAACGAATTTTGTTTGAATAATTTCGGTGAAGAATTGCATTGGATATCTGTTTTTCAAAGGCCACACTTTTTAGAAATGGAAACAGTGATTTTTGGAATTAGGGATTGAATGGTGGGTGTCTTATATAGAAATTTTATTGTTATTCTATTACATTATTTTATTGAATTATTTATTAGTCAAATGTCAGAAGCAACTTTATCAGTGCATACCCATTTCTTTCCTTGAATTTGATCTGGCCGAAATCTTTGAACATAACGTGAAGAGATTTTTTATTTTTTTATAATATCAGTACCCGAAACACTACTCTCCAGAACATGGTAACATGCTAAGTTGAATAAGGTCAGCTTCCCCATGTGCTAAGATATTCTTTTTGTTGTCAGATTTCTTTTCCAATATGTACGAGTTTTAGTTTATTATTTTTATAAGGGCACGACCAGCTCAATGGTACCTTATTCAACGTGGCAGGCAGTGTATATATATTTTTCTTCTCTAGTATGACGCAAAATACTGGTTGTCTTTATTAACCCGTTCGAATGGAGACAATCAGATGAATACAAATTTTCTTTTAAAATACCTTCTGAATATAGGATATGAAAGATTTAAGTATTATCGTATCATTATTATTATTACTTTCGAAATGTCAGATGCTGTCGGTTAGCCATGTGCCAAGATTTGAAAATGATTTGGCTAAAAATCTAACAGTCGCCAATGTCTGAATGATCCTTCATCAAAGATTTTATACGGACGGTGAGATTTCGCACATATTCGTTTAGACTTATAAAGATGTGTTCAGACAAGATTTGCCAGCCAAAATGTCTAAAACCTGCTGAGATTCGGATAAGGTCTTCCAAAAGATTTCTAAGCGATTTTCAAAGATTTTGTTTCAGATAGATTTTGCGGATACGACTTGTGTTAAACCATATACAGATGCTCTTATATTCGGTTCCAGATTTCAAACAGATATGGTAAGGTCTTGATTTGACAATTGACGCGTTCATATTTAGTAAAGATTTTGTATTGATATTTAGAGTTTTGGTGCCTATATGGAAACGACGTTCTGAAACCGACCCTAAATATGTAAACTATTCTAGGGTTTTCCGACTCTAGTTAAAATACTGTCGGCGATTGACGTTTTTAAGCTTAACTATTATTTCCAACTATTTTGGAATTAACTATGTTATTCCATTATTTATTATTCAAAATAATTGAATTCAAGTCGGTTTAAATCTCTAAATCACCATTTAAATAATTATATAATTTAATTTAATTATAGGATTGCTAAAAATTCGGGACGTTACATTCCCTCCCCCTTAAAATAATTTCGTCCTCGAAATTGCTAAACAGTAAAAATACTATAGCTCTAACTCCTCATAATCTACTTAGTTGAAATCTTATATTCCATACCTTCATAACCTAGTTCTTATCCGACCTTCGAATTCTCATACCAATACTCAACCATTCATAATTCTTTCCAAATGACCTGTCTACAACTTTCACATTCTTGCCTTCAATCCATATGCTCTTCTGCATATTCACACCCATTCCAATTGATTTTAAATCCATTTATCAATTTCATTATTCCTCTTGAAATTTTATTTACCAATTCTGGTTTTCTTATTTCAATTACAATTAAAACTCGATTTTAAATTATCAAAAAAAAAAAATCTTGAAAATTTTCTAACTCTTTAAATTTTCGAAAAATTTCACCAGCATCTCCCATGCGCGGCTCAATAGGTACAATCACAACTCGCCTTTTTAGGCCTTTTCCAATCCAAAAGAAAATCAAAAAGTCAAGCGGCTTGCCCCATAGGCTCATAAAATCATCAAACCCAAGTAATATTGTTAACATGTACCTTTTTGTCGGGCATAAATTCTATCTCTTGCATTTGCTTCCATTCAATATCTGCTCAGCATACATATATCCATTTCTAGTTGGTTTCAAATCAATCCAACTTCCAGTTTTTAACTCTCTAATCAACTTCTGATTAGTTCACTTCCATTCTATCAATTTAAATCTGATTTCTATTTAAGTCAATCCACTTATTATACTTGAATCCAAATTTATCACAATTCAATTTCAATGAACAACATCCAATATATATTCAACTTGCTTATTCATAAGTCAAATCCATATTAATATTTCGAATCTCAACATTTTTCTTTATTTAATTTCATTCGGAATTATTTCTAATCTAATCCAATTTTGTTTAACTTAAGTTAAATTTCAATTCATTTGATACATTTTTACCATTTCAATCTATTCAACTTATGCAAGTTAAATTTTAATTTTGGAATTTAAATTCCTGGGTTTTATTTCAAATTAGTTTGAAATCATATATATTTATAGTCAACCCAATTCAAAACATTTGAATTTCTAAAACATCTCGTCCTTTTCAATCAAAATATTCATTCCCAAGTTACTATGGTAGCAATTCGTCACTCAGAAACTTGAAAATGAATACCGATAATGTCGCGATCCAATATCAGAATTATTTTCTCTCCAGTTAAGTGATTTCAGTGCTTATTCACTTTCAAAATCCATTTAAAACCATTCTTGATCAAAAATCCTTCAAAGTAATAGTATGTTACTTCTAAAAATACTTCAGAAAATAATTCTATGTATTCAGGAATTAAATTCCAAATTCTAGTCTGATTCCAATTGTAATTCAGCTAATTTGTATATTCCATTCTTATACAAATTAAATTTGGTTTTATATAACCATTTTAATATTTTATAATTTCATTTGATTGTAATAACAATCAATACATTTATATATTATAATAACTCAGAAAATTTATTTCTTTATATCAAAAATATAATTTTGGGTAAAATTAATTTATTTACCCACTTTTAAAACAATACTGTATCGAATTACTTTGTTCGAGAGTTTAGAAACACCTATCGATACAGTTGTACATCCTGTATCGACCAGAATTCATAAACCACTCAAAAAACCAACCAACACAATATAAAACAATTTTATATCAAATCTACAAATACGCGCTCATATATATACATTCAAACTCAATCTAAGGTATTACTAACCCCATCTCTATTGAGTTACGCCACAGAGCCAAGGTTACTACTCAACCTTCAGCTCTGATACCAAAAGTAATGGCCCGAATTTCCATACTCTTTGAATTGACTAATCATTTGTAGAAAGAAGTTAGAGGATGAGAAGTAGAAAAAATGTTAGAATAGAAGAAAACGAGGAATAAAAATCTCACAGCGGAACGAATAAAATATATTCAATAACATCACTTCTGAAATACAAATCAGTATCTATATACACATGCCATCATCGGAGCACAACAGCTATATTCTGGAACAGTTATAACACCTGTTTCTAGATACAACATAGTACACAGCAGAAAATATAATAGTATATAACTAACTGATGAAGTCTCCTGCTTCGAGCTCCTCCAAGTAAATCTGTAAAATCCCGACTACTTGACTGCACGTACAAATATGGGCACCCAAGAGTTTAGGGAAAACAAACAAAATAAACTCGGGGTCAGTCATGGGACTGGTGTGAGTAAACTCCAACCATTGGTTTAACTTTTAAAAACCGTTTAGAAAGAAAATATAATCGTAAGACCGATCCATACATAAACACGGATGGTTTTTACCTTACGATAACAAAAAATATTTTTGATATCAAATCCGGTGATATTCTAATAGTGTCTACAACAAATAAGTAGAATTTATTGGAACACTTGCATCTTATGCTCCATATATAATATAAAATAAAAAACGAAGGGCGCTTATTGGAGATTGGATTTCCAACATGACAAGGTATGGAACCAATTTCCGATAGTGTATCTCTATAGGGGAATACACTGGGTTAAACAAGAACGTCTTGCAACCCAGCCCACACATGGCTGACCACTCATTTAACTTGAGTGTACCGAGCATATTATCACCAACGGTTGTGATTAGCAACCGTTACCGAATGCATACAGCAGTGAATAGAATAAGAAGCAAATTTCTCTAGATCAGGTGATAATACCCCTAATGGGAATGACCCACTTGGCCATGCTATCTGCCCGATTTCTGTCATTTCCCGGGTGATGGGGCTTGAGGTCACGTTTATCTTTCAGAACATCTTGCCATCATTTAATTTGAATGTCATGTCGTCAGACGTTCTTCAAAACACCCTTTTCTTCCCAAACATTCTTCAAAACACCCTTTTCTTTCATGATTCTTGAAAAAAAAAAATTCCATATACTATTAACTATTATTTTCTATATTACGGGAAAAATATCTTTTGTCATGGTTGGCAAACATTTCCATATATTCATGAATTCTCAATTTCTATATTTAGAAATATCTATTAATTCTCAATTTCTATATTTAGAAATATTCGTTATTACCATTTGAACCCATTTCCATATTCTATTTATCAACTTCTCATTAACCCATTTCATTTCATTTTATATACTTGGAAATATCTCTCATTTTGTTTGGGAAACATTTTAAAGTCCTTTAAATTAAACCAATGTTATAAAAATATCGTTATTATCATTCAAACCACTAACCATTCATTAACCAACAATATTACTAACCAATCCTCCCTAACGAACCTTAACCATTCCTCCTTCCATCATGATGTCAATCAAGTTGGGGTATAATTACCTCTCAGACCTTAACTGAACAACATTCTTACTTCGCAATAGTCAAAGCTCGCAACCTCAAACAAAACATCGCTTACGCGACTCTCAGATTTCAATCTAAGAATCCACTTCTTTTACGGAAAAACACTGATTATAACTGTAGCGTTATAATCGATGGTTCCAAATAATTGCTTTATAAAACATTAACTATAATGGTAGCGTTAAAATCGCTGTTTAGATTTATAAAACATTTATTATAACGGTAGCGTTATAATCGTCGTTTCCAAATATTTGGTTTATAAAAATATAACTTGTACTTATTAATTTTAATAAATAAATTAATAAGTAAATAAATACATAATTAAATAATTAAATTTGATTCAAATGAAAAGTAAAAATAACTACTTCCCTAAATTCAATATATTCAAATTCCAATAAATAACTTTCTCTCGAATAATCTATATTCGATTTATATTCCGAACTTCAGAATTTATCTACCATTTCAGGTTAATTCAAATTCCAAATTCACTTTTGAATTAATTCTTTCCAAATCATTACCAAATTCCTTTATAACCATTCAGTCTACAAAACGTTATCACAATTTATTTTATATTCTGAATTCTAAACTAAAAATCATCATTTTCTTTTAAAACGATTACCTATTTCCCTTTCCACTCAATTTCAATTTGGATTCATATTTCAAATCTAAATTTTCTTTAGAGATATTTCATTTGCAAAATATTTTCTTTAAACCATTCACTTAAATAGTGAATATATTTCTTTTATGTACAATCAAATTGGTTTGATTTTCGTATTTATAAATAATATCTTAAACCCAAATTCTATATATAAGTTCTATTCAGATTTTTCCATACCAATCTCATTTGTATTGCAATCATTTAAAATCTCGTTTATAATTTCCTAAGTTCAAATCTCATTTCAAATATTGGTTCCAAAACCATTTTCCACTTTTTCATATAAATTCAAATTTGAGTTAATATTTCAACGAATCCAATGGTAAATAATTCAATTAATTTATATTATCATTTATAAACAAATTCTTGATTCATCCATTTGAACAGGTTTCTAATTTCAACTCTATTCGAAATCAATTTCTATTTTTGGAAACAAATTTCCTTTTTAAAACTCAAATTCCCATTTCTTTATTCGAAAATATTACGATATGTAAATATCAAAATTCCAGGGCCAATGCAATTTAAACACAACATAATCAATCACCAGTTAGATATCTTATCAATATCACAATCAATGCAAACAATAATATAAATGTTAAGGAATCTAGCTGGAACCCTCCAACTTGTTTCCTTGCATCCACAGATGTTAATCAACATCAATAATATTAACATCAATGTGAAATATCATGATAAATGATATAACTATATCAACCAATTTTATCAACCATTCATCCCAACAATCATCATACAGTATAAAATTACTATTAACAAATTTAAAACTCGTTTATGTAAAAATATAAACGAGCCAAAATTAGTGACTTTAGTCACATTGGTTCGCAATTGACGAATCTGCTTTGGTTTCTTTTAAAATGAAATAGTCATTTTATTTTTCTATGAAATTCCACTAGCTACGTTTTCAGCAACAATAGTTCCATTATGCAGATTTCATTGTTACGATTCCATTTTGACCGGTTCCATCGGATTCTGTTCACGAATGAAATAGTTGCACGTGTTGTAAGGTTCTAATTCATAATTGAAATAAATTATAACGCTAATTCTCTTATCAAGTTAATCACTTTATTTACCCTTTTTAAAGCATGCTAATGATCTTCTACACAACGAACTCATGAACCCAAGCAAATACAGTCCCCGGCGATCACCTCCCTGCGTCGGCGTGCCGCTTGTACACTGCAAGAGGCCACCGCAATCATTAACACTGGCTACCCAAAATTCTTAGGACAAGAGCGCTCAGTGGTTCCTATGTTTGTTTTCAGTTTTCACTACTTCCCATTTGGTACTGTTTTTAATTTATTTTCAGTTCATAATCCATATGTTAAATGCTGCTCTCACCCAGTATACTTCGTCCAGAAATCCGCTGTTACTTCCTCACTAGCCACTGCCCTATAGCATTGCATGTATCGCCCTGTGAATTGCATGCAACATCTCCCACTTCGAAAACACACCGAAGTGCCAAGTAAAAATTCCAATGAATACAACTACAGACTCCATGCTGCAAATCAACTCCAGGTCGCCACGTCACCACCAATAACTCCCTCACCAATAAAGTATTCGAACCTCGCTGAACCCTCAATACCATACCATTTCAGTTGCCTCCAAATCTCCTTCGCCCATACCTTCCCCACTCCACAATATTACATCACCAGTTTGAACCACCATCTGCCATTATAGAATACTTCACGCACCTCAACTCCTTCATCCCATCTCTTAAACTCCCCTTCCCTGCTCCATTACACACTGCCGCGTCTTCCCAAAGCCAAACCCATTGCCATATTTTCCCTTCTCTTGCTGCCTCGGCCACCGCTGACTTGACCTTACTGTGACGACCCCTGTCGCCTTGTTCATCCCCTCCGATCGAGCCTAGCCACTACGATGACTCCTTATGATCGCCAAAACCAAAATAGCGAACCCCATTTAAAAATACACACAGGATGCCACATCCACTCAGTCCTTTGTAGGTGCCATCTAGGCCACTGACTGACCCAATCTCCTTCTTGCAACTTCGAACTCTCCCGAACGTTTCTCCATCTTCGAATGATAAGAAATTATCCTCCAAAACCCAACCCCACACTCCAAATTCAGATATAAAGGCTAAAATTTGTTGCAAACTCTAACTACAAATAGGTAATTTCACTAAAACAGTTCAAATATTCCATTTCTATTTCAGGTTGTAAGAATTATTACTGTAAGTTAAAAATTCTCTTTTGCATGTTGTTGTATCCATGTCTACAAGTTGCTGAAACTCAAATCAAGCTTAAAAGCTCAATATTTGCTCAAATATATTACAGTAACTTGTTGTAAAATGCCAAAAAAATGAGTAGAATTCACACCTTGCAGTTTTTGATGAATTTGAAGAGATTTTATGTGATAATTTCTTAGGCTTAATCTTATATTAGATAAGAAAATATTGTCGCCAAATTTTACATCGAATTGGTGAAGTTTTATGAGGTTTTCATGATTGATGTGATGATTTATTTGATGAGATTTCCAACACTGTGCATGTTTTATAAAACAGTTTCAATAAGAAATTTATATGTATATATACATATTGCTTTAAGACATAACTTTCGATGTTTTGTCTTATAAAAATTAAATCGTGTCAAGGCTATATAATATTTTCCAATATTTATAAAAACTTTCAAAGAAACAAATCAAATGATTTCAGAATCATTTTATAAACTTATTTTCTCAAATCCATGTATTTTCTACATACATACATACATACATACATACATATATATATATATATATATAAACACATGATTTTTTACCATTCGAGAAGGCAAGGTTGTGATTTAAATGATGTAGTAAACTATATGGTATGAGATACAGTGGTTTACTATATCGGTTAATTCTTTACTCGTTGATTGAAGCTATTTCTAATTCTGAACTATGGAGCAGACTTGTAACGACCCGGATTTTGAGCGACTTTGGTTATCGACATAAGCACGATGTCGATAACCAAAACACCGAAAAATCCTGGTAATTAGTGAAAGAAATTAGAGGGTGAGGAAAGATAAGATAGAAAATTAGAATAGAAGAAGAAGAAGAACACAACATCAGAGTAACACGAATCTCACAGCGGAACGAATAACATATAATATATGTAACATAACTTTGAAATATACATCGGTATTTGAATATACATCATTATCAAAGTACAACACTTACAACACAGCGGAAATAACTATAGCTATATGATCCTGAAGCCTCCTGCTCCAAGCTCTTCAAGTGTATCTGAAAAATCCCGACTACTTGACTGCCCATACAAATTTAGGCACCCAAGAGTTTAGGGAAAACAACAAAGTAAACTCCGGGTCAGTCATGGGACTGGTATGAGTAAAACAGTTTTAAAAACAATTCGAACAAGTACGATATCTCATAAGACCACGCCGCATAACGGAACGGGTTTTTCCCTTATGAAAATCCAAATATCTTTATATCAAAAACCTTTTGATATTATAATAATGTCTATCAACCACAGTATATATATAATCATCTAGCAGAAACGCTTTCATCTCACGTTCTACATATATAGTATACAATCAAAACCGCAAGCACGTATTGGGTAATGGATTTCCAACTATGACAAGGTATGGAACCACCTTTCGCTCGTGTACCTCTAGAGAGGAATACACTGGGTTCAACAAGAACATCTTGCAACCCGGCCACACATGACCGACCACTCATTTCGCTTGAGCGTATCGAATGTATATCACCAACGGCTGGGATCAGCAACCGTTTCCCGAATGGGACAACATCAACAATAGATTTTTAGAAGTAAATGAAACTCTAGATCAGGTGATTATACACCCTACTTCGGTGCGACCGACTTAGCCATGCTGCCTGCCCGATTTCTGTCATTTACCGGATGATGAGGCTAGAAGCTACGCTTTAACATCACATCAGATTCACTTTGAATGTCACATCATCAAATCCATCAAATCACCGATTGACGTCCTCAACCATACATTATGTGTTAGCTAAAAGAAGTTTCCTTCTTCGCTTCCACTCTTGGTACAGTTGGAGGAATCAATATACGTGATCGTCTGGACATACTCTGTCAGACATCCGTCCATACAAGTCATCCAGGAACAGGATGAACCGAAGGCACTATTCTGTAAACAGGATAGCCCTTGCATAACTCCGTCTTCAATTTCCTTTGGCATATATGATTCGCAATGCTTATGCCAATACAGAGTGGTTCTTTGGATAATAATCCAACCGGTCTCTCCATATTAACAACGTTAAAATGGTCAAAACTTCGATAGTCTGTGATTTAACTATCGAATAAAAACAGGTGTGCAAACAACGATATTATTCCCAAATGGAAATTATATCGATCAAACATCATTTAACATTCATCTCCTTAGTTCATTAATTTACTTATCTCCTGTTTCCCTATATTCAATATTTCTTATTTTCTAAATTTGGAAAATATACGTTATTAACAATGGAAAACATTTCCATTTCTTGTTTTCTTTATTAGAAAACATTTCTGGTTTCTTCTTTGGAAAACATTTCCAAAGCTTCTTCATTGGACTTAGACAGATGTTTAAACAAACCATCGCGATGCCAACTCAAACCATTTCCTTTACTGCCGAACCTTAACTATCCCTTAGTTAAAAACGAAGCCAATCAAGTTGGGGTAGAACTACCTCTCAGACCTTAACTGAACAACATTTCTAACTTTGAAATAGGCAAAGTTCACTTTATATTCCTTTACTAACTTCCTTACTTAACCCTCCTTCGAATAGCTATATTCGATTGACTTTTTTGCTTCTATTCGATTAACCCTTATCAATTAACTCTATTGGACTAACACTATTGGATTAACTCTATTCGACTAACACTATTGATTAAATCTATTTGACTAACGCTATTGATTTACTCATTTCACTTAACTCCTTTCGAATAAGCTATATTCGATAACTCCTTTTACTTTCTTCGAATAAACTATATTCGATTAACTCCTTTTACTTTATTCTCTAATCGATTAACTAACATCGATTAACTCCTTTTACTTTAACTCTAATCGATTAAACTAACATCGATTAACTCCTTTCACTTTAACACTAATCGATTAAACTAACATCGATTAACTCTTTTACTTTAACACTAATCGATTAACTAACATCGATTAACTCTTTTACTTTAACACTAATCGATTAACTAACATCGATTAACTCTTTTACTTTAACACTAATCGATTAACTCTTTTACTCTATTCGAATAAACTATTCATTTATAAAGATTTACTTTTAGTAACAGTTCTTCACTTTACAAATGATTTCCCTTTTATAAAACTCTATTCGTTTTGAAAACATTTTTCCCTTTTATTTACTTTCGAAATATTTCCTTTTATAAAATCTGTTGATTTTATAAAATCCCTTTATTTCAATATACATTGAAATAATTCTCTTTTACATCCCAGGGTCTTTTATGATATTTAAAATATCGAATAACAATGATCAACATCATTCCAACACATATAATCCATAACAGATTATATAACACATCATATATCACAATATATGAAAAACAGTAAAATATATGTTGAGGAATCCAGTTGGATTCCTCCAACCTGTTTTCCTGCATCACAGATGTTAAACAATATAGATAACATCACTTTTCAGTTCCATATGATATATTCTGTTAAACAGAATCAATATAGAAAATTTAACTAACTGACTAGCAGTTCAATCAAACAGTCAACATACAGTCAAACAGCCAATATCTAACAGTTCTAAAAATACAACATGAAATTATAAACTGTTCAGAGTTGGTGAGATTTACTCACTTTGGCGCGTTAACCGTTAAATAACGGTTTGCGTTATTTGACTCAGTCGGACAATTTATTCTACCATAAATCGTAACGAGTTCGGATTCACTCTTAGTCAGCTCCATGTTGTAGTTCCCGTCCATACGATCCCAACGGATCTGACCGTTCAGAATTCTTAATCAATTCGTAAATCCTTGTTACTAGCAAATGTCGGCTTATCCTCATTATCTTCTCCAGAAAAATCGAGCCCATATACTCTTCACATGGTCACCACCACAATCGTTTGTCACTAAATCTCTAACAAATAAAACCATACATTCCCACTTCGATTCCTGTACCTCTCTTCTGCAGTTCCTTCCTTTAATCCACGGATTTAAACACAATAGCCACTGCCATATTTAAACACAATAGCCACTGCCCTTTCCCTTTTCAGATCTTCTTTCATCCCATGTCCAAACTCGTTGAACTATGACTTCCTTTTCCATCCACCCGTGCTCAGTACATCAGACAACAAAAGCCCGTTTCCAGTATCCCTTCGCATCATTTAAGAAACAGCGAACTCCATAAAATTCCCAATAGAAACTACCATAACCCATCTCATTTGATTCTCTTTAAAACCATACCTAGTACAAGACTCAGAAAGTACTCTCCGTTCATACATTTTACCCAAGCGAAGCAAACATTTCGGTCTCTTCCTCTTTCTCGTTCTCAGACCCTCCCTCACACTCTTCCTCCTTTTCTCCTCAGTACTGTCATCGTCATGTATTCCATGCCCCCATCTTCCACTGTATCTTCTCACGTCCATTTTAAACACCATTCTTCATTCCTGAACCTAATAACAACTGACCCCATTTATCAAACTGCAAACCACTTCCAAAACGCGGTCTCCAGCTCCACAAACAACAACTCCTTCCTTCTGGACGACCCACCACTACCCATCTGACCTCGTCCAGACCTCCTCCTTCCCATGTCGACGGCGTCTTCACCAACCCATTCCGACAAATCTCGAGCTTCTTAGCCGCAAAGCGACCCCAACAATAGTCTCCGCGAAAAAATGAAATCGCACCAAGTAATAGCCACATAGGATCGAAGAGAAACCATCAACGATCTCTAATATATACTAATTGGGATTTGTAGGATTTAAAGTGATTTTGTTTGAATATTCAAAGAGGATTTCATTTTTTGTTGTTCGTTGCTGAAGAACGAGATAGAAGCGGCGGAAACTGAAGCGTGGATCTTTTTTTTCTAGGTTTAGGAAAATTTAAGTTATTATATAGGGATTCGTTCTTGATTTGTGCGGTTGTTTGGAGGCCACGAGTTTGTTGGAGGAACATGTATTTTGTGCGGCTGTGTTTCCTTGCATTTGGTTGGTACATGAAATATGAATTGTTTAACCAACAATCCAGGTGAGTGACGTGCCAAAGTTTTCTTTATTTATGTTTAGACCGCACTTGTGATACCTCTAACTATGACTTGCTGTTGTTGTTTTGTTGTTCCAAGTTTGCCCAGTTTATATAGCGAATGTAACTCGTTAATTTAGTTGAAGTACAAAATATGTAGTTGCTCGTACAACTAATGTGGATACAATTACTCTTCTCTATCCATTTAATTGTTTGTTTACATTCACAAGCAAATCAATCAAGTGATCCATCCGTCCATAAATAAATTGTTTAGTTTTGTTTTAAGTTATAAAGTTCACATATGGACTGTTATGGACCAAAATAAAAATACCGTTGTGATCACCGATGTGCCATGATCCCAAAAATATAATAATAGCGGTAGATTTACTCATATTGTGAAACCCCGAAATGTTGATACAGGGTGTCAAATACTCCAAATAAAAATTTGCTTATTTAATTAATTAAAAATTACCATAAAATTCTAAAAATTAAATTATCACTACGTCTCAATAGAACCCTGTCCAAATTCGAATTCGATATTTAAATATACTCAAATAACCGTTATGGCTATGAACGAATATGCCGCTGCTTTTCTGAATATTTGATTTGGACATAAATCAAAATCTACACGATGAAATCCCGATTTTTCTCTTCCACTAGAAAGGTATATTCCACCAGATCCACACGTTTCTTGTTTCACAGAAATCCGGCTTAAAACGAATCCTGTATATTCAGTTGAAGTTCGAATCGCCAATTTACGAACTACAGCGCCATTTCGAGCTCGGTTTTAATTATATTATAATCTATACGTTCAACTATCGTCGATTCAATATAATCGTTATTTTACTTCAATTCTAAACTGAATTATATATCACAGATGATCCGGTTCACACCATATCGTCATTTCGCCAATTCTGATTATTTCAGAATTAAATATATTATTTAATTATTATTTTAATTAAATATTCACCATTATTTAATTTCACGATCATTTAATTCACTAAACCACCATTTATATAATAAAATAAATTAATCATAATACCCCTGCCAATGCGGGTCATTACAAACTTCCCCACTTAAAATAATTTCGTCCTCGAAATTGCTAGAAGGTAGAGGACGACCCTATCGACTGGTTAGAACATATTTGTTCACTTCTTAACTTCAGTTTCAATTGAACCAATTTAATTTCAATTTAATTATTAATTTATCCTTATTATCGAAAATTTTCAAAAATCCTGAAAATTTTCTAACTCCTTATCTTTTTGAAAAATTTCGCCAGCACTTCCTTTGTACTGGTCAATCGGTCAAACTCCAACTCGCCTCTCTGGGCCATCTCCAACTCAAAAGAAAACCAAACAGCCAAGCGGCTTGCCAATTCGGCTCATAAATCTTATATCCAATAGAAATATAAACTTGTACCTTTTGTCGGCATATCAACTCTATCACTTTCACCTGCCGTTAATTCAGCGGATACAAGGGTCATCCCAATCAAATTCCAATCTGCTTTTATCCACAACACAATCATTTGCTTATATCCGAGCCAGATATCATTTCAACTCGAGTTTCTTCTCGATTCCCACTCTTAACTTGATTATCACATTACACTTCAAATGTGAATCTCACAATCCAATTTGTCTTGATGTCATTCTGATTCAATCTCAGTTACCACTTTACTGGCATTAATTTTAATTCAAATTTGCTTTCACAAATTTCTGTTAAATTTGTTTTTAATTTAAACAGTCTTTCCCTGAGGGTTTTTAAACAGTTTACTCTTTTCAAAAATCAAATTTTCCTTTTTGAAATTCAACTGAGCCCATAATCAATATTCCATTAGTTAAATCACTTCTCTATTTCTTTATCAATATTTGTTAACCAAATATTTTCAATAACCATATTGGCCTTTTATGTTATTTGGAAAACATTTCCAAATATCGCCTTCCTTTATTTTCTAAACTTTTAGAAAATATATGCTATTTATAATTGGAAAATATTCCAATTACTTATCTCTTTTCCGATCTCGTTTATTTCTATACTTAGGAAATATTTATGATTCTATTTCCAAGCTTACACTTATTTGGGTTAAAACAGATGTTGTGTAAAACATTGTTACGACATCCTAAATACTATATTCAACTACTCTTATTCAACATTGTTCTTCGAGCCTGGAAGCTTACTATTTATTTGTTTAAAATGAAATCAATCAAGTTGGGGTATAACTACCTCTCAGACCTTGACTGAATAACATTTATAACGTCAAAACAGATATGACTACTTACTCGAATAATCAATACCATACAACTACTTCTTCACTTTTAAACACGTATACACTTCCTCTTTCTATTCTTACTAGATTTTATTCTAGACTTCTTTTTTTGATTTTACCATTCTATTTCTAAGTTCGTTTCCTGATCGACTTCTATATATATCGATACGTTGATTTCTAATTATCAAATTTCTTAAAAATATTCTAACTCCTTAAATTCCCGGAAAAATTCGCCATAACCTACTTTGTACCAGGAGTATCGGGAAAATCCCCAAACTGCCACACAGGCCTTCTCCAATCAAAAAGAAAAAAGAAAAGCCAAGCGGCTAGCCGACACAGCACATAAAATCTCATATGGAATTAAATACATACCTTTTCGTCGAGCATTCTATCTATTTCTCTTGCATTATCCTTATCCATACCTATCTCATGTATATTTATACCTTTCTAATTCATTTTAACTTAATCCAATCATTTTAACTTATTTCGTTAAGTGATTTTCAAATTACTGGTTTACCCATTTCACCTTTTTATTTGATAATACATGTTCAAATATAGGTTTAACTTGTTTATCAACTAATTGAATTCCATTTCAATTTTATTTGAATTTCCTATATTCAAATTCCATTTCGATTCTCTTATTCAAATTCTATATTTGAATTTCATTTCAAATCTCTTTTCAAACTCCATTTGAATTCCTATATTCAAATCTATTTGAATTCTCTTATTCAATTCTATTTCAATTCCAATGAATTTCATATATTCAAACTACCTTTGAATTTTCTTATTTACATTCTATGTTTGAATTTTCTTTATTCAAATTCCTTTAAATAAATCTCGATTTCAATTCCTTTTGAAATCGATATTTCTACCTTTGGAAAATAGATTTCCCTTTCAATTTCATACTTGTATTTTTTTTCTGAATTATCCAATGATAATTCTTTTCACTTCATTTTATAAACTTCGTTTTATAAAAGAACTATTTATAAACTTCGTTTATAAAGGAACTTCTCGTTTTATTTCTTTTAAAACAAATTAATATTTCAAATCTATTTAAAAGTTCAAATTCTATATTTGAAATCCCATTTTGAAATTCAACACAACTTGTCTTTCCCAAAACAAATTCAAAACAGTATCTCTGGTAGTAATTCGTCACTTACAACTCGAAAATGAATACTGATGATGCAGCTGTCATCATCAGAATCTATTTTCCAGCGATCGAAGTGAGTTCAATACTATAAAACCATTTTTAACCTTTTCCACTTTGAAATTCATTTCAAAATATAATTCACACTGTTTGTAAAACAATTTAAAATCTCCGAGGATCTTAAATTTTTCTTATTTTTAATCCTAATCCATTTACAAACACTTATCCAATTCTCCAGCATTTTAACTCAATTTCTGGTTTAAATTTTCAGATTTTAACTCATCTGATTTCACGTATTTCACTTATATGAATTCTGATTGGTTATTTACATAACCCTTTAATTTATAATCTTACTCGATTATAATCATAACCAATATATCCAATATATTATAATTGATATATATATCTTCTCTATATCGAGATATACCTCGGGTAAACTTATTTTAATTTACCCTCTTTTCAAAACATACCATGACTGTTCATCGTATTCGAGTGTTTAGTAACTCCTACCGACACAGTGGATCAAACTGATCGACCAGAATTCATAAACAACTCAACCAATGAATCAACACAATATAAAACAATTTTTATATCAATAACAAATACGTTCATTCGTATATATACACTCAATCTCAGTCTAGGGTATTACTAACCCTATCTCAACCGAGTCACGCCACAGAGCCAAGTAATTCTTAACCTAAGCTCTGATACCAACTGTAACGACCCGGATTTTGAGCGACTTTGGTTATCGACATAAGCACGATGTCGATAACCAAAACACCGAAAAATCCTGGTAATTAGTGAAAGAAATTAGAGGGTGAGGAAAGATAAGATAGAAAATTAGAATAGAAGAAGAAGAAGAACACAACATCAGAGTAACACGAATCTCACAGCGGAACGAATAACATATAATATATGTAACATAACTTTGAAATATACATCGGTATTTGAATATACATCATTATCAAAGTACAACACTTACAACACAGCGGAAATAACTATAGCTATATGATCCTGAAGCCTCCTGCTCCAAGCTCTTCAAGTGTATCTGAAAAATCCCGACTACTTGACTGCCCATACAAATTTAGGCACCCAAGAGTTTAGGGAAAACAACAAAGTAAACTCCGGGTCAGTCATGGGACTGGTATGAGTAAAACAGTTTTAAAAACAATTCGAACAAGTACGATATCTCATAAGACCACGCCGCATAACGGAACGGGTTTTTCCCTTATGAAAATCCAAATATCTTTATATCAAAAACCTTTTGATATTATAATAATGTCTATCAACCACAGTATATATATAATCATCTAGCAGAAACGCTTTCATCTCACGTTCTACATATATAGTATACAATCAAAACCGCAAGCACGTATTGGGTAATGGATTTCCAACTATGACAAGGTATGGAACCACCTTTCGCTCGTGTACCTCTAGAGAGGAATACACTGGGTTCAACAAGAACATCTTGCAACCCGGCCACACATGACCGACCACTCATTTCGCTTGAGCGTATCGAATGTATATCACCAACGGCTGGGATCAGCAACCGTTTCCCGAATGGGACAACATCAACAATAGATTTTTAGAAGTAAATGAAACTCTAGATCAGGTGATTATACACCCTACTTCGGTGCGACCGACTTAGCCATGCTGCCTGCCCGATTTCTGTCATTTACCGGATGATGAGGCTAGAAGCTACGCTTTAACATCACATCAGATTCACTTTGAATGTCACATCATCAAATCCATCAAATCACCGATTGACGTCCTCAACCATACATTATGTGTTAGCTAAAAGAAGTTTCCTTCTTCGCTTCCACTCTTGGTACAGTTGGAGGAATCAATATACGTGATCGTCTGGACATACTCTGTCAGACATCCGTCCATACAAGTCATCCAGGAACAGGATGAACCGAAGGCACTATTCTGTAAACAGGATAGCCCTTGCATAACTCCGTCTTCAATTTCCTTTGGCATATATGATTCGCAATGCTTATGCCAATACAGAGTGGTTCTTTGGATAATAATCCAACCGGTCTCTCCATATTAACAACGTTAAAATGGTCAAAACTTCGATAGTCTGTGATTTAACTATCGAATAAAAACAGGTGTGCAAACAACGATATTATTCCCAAATGGAAATTATATCGATCAAACATCATTTAACATTCATCTCCTTAGTTCATTAATTTACTTATCTCCTGTTTCCCTATATTCAATATTTCTTATTTTCTAAATTTGGAAAATATACGTTATTAACAATGGAAAACATTTCCATTTCTTGTTTTCTTTATTAGAAAACATTTCTGGTTTCTTCTTTGGAAAACATTTCCAAAGCTTCTTCATTGGACTTAGACAGATGTTTAAACAAACCATCGCGATGCCAACTCAAACCATTTCCTTTACTGCCGAACCTTAACTATCCCTTAGTTAAAAACGAAGCCAATCAAGTTGGGGTAGAACTACCTCTCAGACCTTAACTGAACAACATTTCTAACTTTGAAATAGGCAAAGTTCACTTTATATTCCTTTACTAACTTCCTTACTTAACCCTCCTTCGAATAGCTATATTCGATTGACTTTTTTGCTTCTATTCGATTAACCCTTATCAATTAACTCTATTGGACTAACACTATTGGATTAACTCTATTCGACTAACACTATTGATTAAATCTATTTGACTAACGCTATTGATTTACTCATTTCACTTAACTCCTTTCGAATAAGCTATATTCGATAACTCCTTTTACTTTCTTCGAATAAACTATATTCGATTAACTCCTTTTACTTTATTCTCTAATCGATTAACTAACATCGATTAACTCCTTTTACTTTAACTCTAATCGATTAAACTAACATCGATTAACTCCTTTCACTTTAACACTAATCGATTAAACTAACATCGATTAACTCTTTTACTTTAACACTAATCGATTAACTAACATCGATTAACTCTTTTACTTTAACACTAATCGATTAACTAACATCGATTAACTCTTTTACTTTAACACTAATCGATTAACTCTTTTACTCTATTCGAATAAACTATTCATTTATAAAGATTTACTTTTAGTAACAGTTCTTCACTTTACAAATGATTTCCCTTTTATAAAACTCTATTCGTTTTGAAAACATTTTTCCCTTTTATTTACTTTCGAAATATTTCCTTTTATAAAATCCCTTTATTTCAATATACATTGAAATAATTCTCTTTTACATCCCAGGGTCTTTTATGATATTTAAAATATCGAATAACAATGATCAACATCATTCCAACACATATAATCCATAACAGATTATATAACACATCATATATCACAATATATGAAAAACAGTAAAATATATGTTGAGGAATCCAGTTGGATTCCTCCAACCTGTTTTCCTGCATCACAGATGTTAAACAATATAGATAACATCACTTTTCAGTTCCATATGATATATTCTGTTAAACAGAATCAATATAGAAAATTTAACTAACTGACTAGCAGTTCAATCAAACAGTCAACATACAGTCAAACAGCCAATATCTAACAGTTCTAAAAATACAACATGAAATTATAAACTGTTCAGAGTTGGTGAGATTTACTCACTTTGGCGCGTTAACCGTTAAATAACGGTTTGCGTTATTTGACTCAGTCGGACAATTTATTCTACCATAAATCGTAACGAGTTCGGATTCACTCTTAGTCAGCTCCATGTTGTAGTTCCCGTCCATACGATCCCAACGGATCTGACCGTTCAGAATTCTTAATCAATTCGTAAATCCTTGTTACTAGCAAATGTCGGCTTATCCTCATTATCTTCTCCAGAAAAATCGAGCCCATATACTCTTCACATGGTCACCACCACAATCGTTTGTCACTAAATCTCTAACAAATAAAACCATACATTCCCACTTCGATTCCTGTACCTCTCTTCTGCAGTTCCTTCCTTTAATCCACGGATTTAAACACAATAGCCACTGCCATATTTAAACACAATAGCCACTGCCCTTTCCCTTTTCAGATCTTCTTTCATCCCATGTCCAAACTCGTTGAACTATGACTTCCTTTTCCATCCACCCGTGCTCAGTACATCAGACAACAAAAGCCCGTTTCCAGTATCCCTTCGCATCATTTAAGAAACAGCGAACTCCATAAAATTCCCAATAGAAACTACCATAACCCATCTCATTTGATTCTCTTTAAAACCATACCTAGTACAAGACTCAGAAAGTACTCTCCGTTCATACATTTTACCCAAGCGAAGCAAACATTTCGGTCTCTTCCTCTTTCTCGTTCTCAGACCCTCCCTCACACTCTTCCTCCTTTTCTCCTCAGTACTGTCATCGTCATGTATTCCATGCCCCCATCTTCCACTGTATCTTCTCACGTCCATTTTAAACACCATTCTTCATTCCTGAACCTAATAACAACTGACCCCATTTATCAAACTGCAAACCACTTCCAAAACGCGGTCTCCAGCTCCACAAACAACAACTCCTTCCTTCTGGACGACCCACCACTACCCATCTGACCTCGTCCAGACCTCCTCCTTCCCATGTCGACGGCGTCTTCACCAACCCATTCCGACAAATCTCGAGCTTCTTAGCCGCAAAGCGACCCCAACAATAGTCTCCGCGAAAAAATGAAATCGCACCAAGTAATAGCCACATAGGATCGAAGAGAAACCATCAACGATCTCTAATATATACTAATTGGGATTTGTAGGATTTAAAGTGATTTTGTTTGAATATTCAAAGAGGATTTCATTTTTTGTTGTTCGTTGCTGAAGAACGAGATAGAAGCGGCGGAAACTGAAGCGTGGATCTTTTTTTTCTAGGTTTAGGAAAATTTAAGTTATTATATAGGGATTCGTTCTTGATTTGTGCGGTTGTTTGGAGGCCACGAGTTTGTTGGAGGAACATGTATTTTGTGCGGCTGTGTTTCCTTGCATTTGGTTGGTACATGAAATATGAATTGTTTAACCAACAATCCAGGTGAGTGACGTGCCAAAGTTTTCTTTATTTATGTTTAGACCGCACTTGTGATACCTCTAACTATGACTTGCTGTTGTTGTTTTGTTGTTCCAAGTTTGCCCAGTTTATATAGCGAATGTAACTCGTTAATTTAGTTGAAGTACAAAATATGTAGTTGCTCGTACAACTAATGTGGATACAATTACTCTTCTCTATCCATTTAATTGTTTGTTTACATTCACAAGCAAATCAATCAAGTGATCCATCCGTCCATAAATAAATTGTTTAGTTTTGTTTTAAGTTATAAAGTTCACATATGGACTGTTATGGACCAAAATAAAAATACCGTTGTGATCACCGATGTGCCATGATCCCAAAAATATAATAATAGCGGTAGATTTACTCATATTGTGAAACCCCGAAATGTTGATACAGGGTGTCAAATACTCCAAATAAAAATTTGCTTATTTAATTAATTAAAAATTACCATAAAATTCTAAAAATTAAATTATCACTACGTCTCAATAGAACCCTGTCCAAATTCGAATTCGATATTTAAATATACTCAAATAACCGTTATGGCTATGAACGAATATGCCGCTGCTTTTCTGAATATTTGATTTGGACATAAATCAAAATCTACACGATGAAATCCCGATTTTTCTCTTCCACTAGAAAGGTATATTCCACCAGATCCACACGTTTCTTGTTTCACAGAAATCCGGCTTAAAACGAATCCTGTATATTCAGTTGAAGTTCGAATCGCCAATTTACGAACTACAGCGCCATTTCGAGCTCGGTTTTAATTATATTATAATCTATACGTTCAACTATCGTCGATTCAATATAATCGTTATTTTACTTCAATTCTAAACTGAATTATATATCACAGATGATCCGGTTCACACCATATCGTCATTTCGCCAATTCTGATTATTTCAGAATTAAATATATTATTTAATTATTATTTTAATTAAATATTCACCATTATTTAATTTCACGATCATTTAATTCACTAAACCACCATTTATATAATAAAATAAATTAATCATAATACCCCTGCCAATGCGGGTCATTACAAGACTGACTAGTAGTAAATCGATTAGTGAAACATACAATATCAAACATATTGTTTTCACTTTTTGAGTTATTGTTTGGAAGTCATGGCACATTATTGCTATTTTTTGTTGCTAGTACTTGCTCTAGAGAGGAAGCTAGGCTCTGGTGGATTCTTTTATGTACATATTCACTTGGCTGGGGCGATGGGGGGTCAAGTTACACTCGATTAGAAGAAGGGTCATAGTGATGAGCGCCTGAATATGTATATAGTACTCGTTAAAGTTTGGGCGATCTTTATATTTAATGCACATGCTATTTGTTGTTGGATCCACTATTTTGATTTTATTTTTTGTTCAGATCCGTTTTGATGACATTTGATGCTTTGGATCCATCTTTGGTGCTTTGTTGATTGATGTTTTGGATCATATATTTAAGATGCAATAATTGATGTTGATATTGATTCTTTTATGTAGCCTTGGAGCTACCATGATGCTCTTATACATTTGGTGATTTAACTATGTTTTATGTAACAATCATAAGTATTATATTTCACTATCTTGTTTAGAACACCGATAAGTGTTCTATATGTGCATCGATGTTTATTACTTATGTTATTAAGAAACCGTTCATGAGATTATTATATGATGTTTTGTTATACCCTATCTCTTGATCCCTTGTTGTACTTAATTGAACCTACTCTTTCTCTACTCGAGAAGAGTTATCCCTTATGATGCCATATTCACCTTCCTGGTCTACTTATATTGTTTAAACTGGACTGACCCATGTATATTTATTTTCGAGTTGGACTGAGTTTTAGGTAAGGCTATTCCTGGGATTTTCTTAGCCAGATCATGCTGGATATCACTATCGATCTTTTGGATTTTTATTTATAGTTTTTGTGTAGTTCTCTCCCTGTAGTGTTTGCACACTCCGACATTTGTATTTTTTTTTTTGGTAGGATATATTGTGGATTTTATATCCGCTTATGTATATTAATTCGTGTTGTACTTGATGTATGTATGTATATATATGACTATGTTGTTGTTTTGGTGATCCGTGTTGTTCATTATAGTTGTATTTTGTTTTGAATTGATCCCCTAGCCACCATGGTGTTATATTGGGAAAGAACTAGACATGTCGATCCATTGAGAAAAAAATATGAGCATTTTATTGACATAATTTTACTTGTTTATCACAAGATTACGAATGATCGCTCCTAACCAGCCCTAAGTAGAAGACACTACTCGTTAATGCTCTTTGTTAATATGGGCCTATTAATGGGGTGTCACAGCTTGGTATCAGAGCCGAGTTCAAAACAAAACGTGATAAACACAAAACAATGCACATAATACAATACATCGAAGTATAATACGAGTATAGCATCATCCTTAATTGAATTAATCCGAGTCATGTCCTCAACTTTTTGGTGTCCTTTGGAGGTGAATATAGGAAGGAATAGTCTAGGAATGTAGTTTTAATTCCATAGTATTCTATTTCCATGCGTTCGATCTATTAATCATATACTACTCCTTGTGAATAATCCTTCTTTCTTTTAATTTTTAACTAATAGCTGAAAATGCTAGTGGAGACGTCTCTAGAGCAGGGCCGACTAGTGGCCCACGCCCAAAGGGAGTCTACATGTTGACTGGCCAAATTCTTGATCTTATTAGGAGCATTACGCCTCTATCTCTATCTCATTCTTATCCTTCGAGCAAATATGCATTTGCACATATGTGCAACGACTTCACTCACCTCGGAGGCAAGCCATTCAAAGGCTCTGAGTTCGTATTAGATGTCCGGAATTAGCTTCGTACATGCGACCGTATTTTTACATGCATGGAGATTTTCGACCATTACCGCGTTCTTGTAGCATCGAGCATGGTATTATATCGTGCGTTGAATTTGTATGAGTTGGCAGAGATTAACGAGTCCACCTTAGAGTGAAAGCGGTCTTGAGAGCGTTTTAAGCTCAAATTCGTGCCTAAGTCCGAGAAAGAGATTATAGCTCGATGTTTCCTTGACTTGAAGCAAGGAAAGTTTCTCGTTGCCACCATTGTCGAGTACATTACTTCTTTTGAGGCTTTATCCAAATATGGCCTAGAGCACCTTCACACTCCTTATAAGAAGAATCACAAATTTGTTACTTGTATTAAAAGGTATTTGAAGAAGTCCCTTATGTTGCTACTCAAACTATCGTTCGAAGAGCTTATTGATGCGGCCTTTCATCTCGAGGCCTTCAAGAATGAGAAGGAAGGTGGTGGTGAGGCTGAGGTTTGCAAGAACCCAAATAAGAAGAATTTTCCCTTTCACAAGTCCAAGTCTTTTCCTCACAAGAAGAAATCTTTTGGGTCTAGTTCTCAGCCCGGTGCAACATCTCCCAATAAGAGGGTATGTTACAACTACAGCGCTAATGATCATGTGATTTGTGACTGTCCTAAGCCTCACATATGTCGTTATTGCAAGGAGGGGCACTGGACGTTCTCTTGTCCCACTGCTCCTAAGAATACTAATTTGGGGAATCTTAACATTGTTGATGCTTCTGGTGGTCCATCTCAGCCTCGATATACTGCTCTTCTATCCCTGAGGTCTCTTTATTTTCCTGTGACTAATCTATTTGAGTTTTATTCCATACGGGTGTGTCATATTCATTCATATCGAAAGAAGTCATTGATGCTTTATCCTTGGATCTTACATGTTTGATGACTTCATTGTGGATTGTGAATCCTATCGGGGGATCTTTAACCCTTAGCTTGATCGTCATGCCATTTGGTCTAACGATTTCCCCAGCTTATTGTGTCAAACTTATGAATCATGTATTATGGGGATATCTTGGTAAGTTTATTCTAGTATTTATTGATGACATCCTTGGGTATTCTAAGTCCAAGTCTGATCATGCTTGACATTTGAGAATTGTTTTAAGTATACTTCTGAAAGGACCCCCTAAAATTTTGCCAATTTTTTTAGTTTATTTATTTATAATTTACATAAGCCAGGGTCATCAACTCAAGGATCATCCCCTTCTAGCCATTCAATTCCACGATCATCCTTTACCAATATAAAAATATCAGTATACTTTAAACAAGATTAAACTTGTGTGTATGGTGATACACAAGTCTATTTTACTAATATCAGAGTTTAAATTAATAGCAAAAGGATTTGATTAGTTTGAAATTAACTAACCACTACACAACCAATAGAGATAAAATAATCAATCTCTATCAAAATATCATACCTATTTATATGTATACTCAAATAGGATCTTTAGTTCGCCTCAAAGCCCTATTAAAGTATATTAGCATAAATGAGAGACATTCCTAGTCAAGCCTTGAGTTGTTACAAAATGTTTGAGGTCTTTCCTTTATACAAAACAGTGTCATACCATCGCTTTGTTTCACCTGTAATATTGATTTCTAGGAATAATGTGTTTTCTAATTTAAATTGAAATACATGGCACTGGAGAACTTATACTGATTAATACTATAACTAAGAATTTTTGAATTTGTACAAGTATAAGTTAGTTTCATGATTTACTCGGTAAATAAAGTATAACTTGTCCATATTTCCTATAAGCATGTCATACTTGTGCATCTCCATGTAAATGCAAATATATGACAGACCATACCTTGTTGTACAAGATTACTCTGTTTTCTTCTTATATCTATGCTTTACGGGTTAAGTCATAGTTGGGATTAAGCTATACACAGTAAAACCGAATCATTTTAATCAAAATATTGCTTGTAGCAGTTGCGCCATTGATGGATTATTTATACGTAGTTTTAGTACGTAGTGTAGCTTGCTGTACGATCTTTATGTAAATTTGCATTGGCTTTTCTGGTGCAGTAATATGCTAACAAGTATGTATAAATATATACATATATCAGTTCATACATGTAACGATCTGACTTATCCGTACTGTTTAAGCTGGCATTTTACCACACCTTTCAAACTCAAAATGCACAAAAAACAAATAATTAAGGGAAAGAAGTTAGAGGGTAGGGAGAAGAAAGAAAGAAATGTTACAATAGGAGAAGAACATCAACACTACAAAATTAGAGTAGAATAGAATCTCACAGTGGAACGAATAAAATATAATATATCAGTACTCTTTACACAAAGAGAAAATTATACATATATATAAATATATATATATACCACAATCAGAGTACACAACTAGATTAGCCTATATATGCTAATAAATAATACACACACAACAAAAATATATTAATACCATAAAATATGAGAATACGTCTCGACTCTGGCTTCTCTCCTGAAGCTCTAAGAAAATTCCAATGCTACTTGGAAAATCTACTCGGTCTGACCCAAGCATATTTTGATGAAAGCAAAATCACCTGAAGCAGTCTGGAATACTTTTAGTAATAAAACTCACATTACAAACAACTTGCTTAATTTTAGAAAATCATTTGAAAGAATGGGACACTCGTAAGATACGACTACACATAAACATGACACATGTTTTCCCCTAACGATAACCAAATCACTTTTTATATCAAATCCAGTGATATTATAATAATGTCTGTAATCCACAAATAAAATATGAATATAGCCGAAAGCTTGGATCTCACTTTTCGACATAGTTGGTTTACATCTAAAACCATATAGCTCATATTGGGTTCAACAAGAACATCTTACAACCCGACCACACAGAACGGACCACTCATTCAACTTGAGTGTACCGAATATATAATCACCACGGTTAGGAATAACAACCGTAACATTCCGAAGCATACAAAAAGGGACAGCCGATTTCTTTATATTAGGTGATGATGTACCTTAATGGGTATGACCCACATAGCCCTGCTGCCTACTCGATTTCATTCATTTCACGGTTGATGAGGCTTGAGGCCACGATTACTTTTTGACACATTACACTCAACTTTGAATGTCACATTGTCAGATCCGCCAATCACTAATTGATTTGCACAAAGATACTCTCGGTGTTAAGCTAAAAGAAGTTGTCTTCTCTGCCACCGTGCTCGGTATATTTGTAAAAACCAATGTACGTGGTTTTAGGGAATACGCTGTCAGACATTCGTCTATACAAGTAGTCCATGATCAAGACAAACCGAAGGTACTCTTTTAATACATCTTGTCGGGATAATCCCTAGGATTAGTAAGAAGTCCTTGCATCATGCAGAACCCAAAATATAGGGATTATTGCTACAAGTATAATCCTGGTAGTTAACCAGAGGCATCATCGAGCACCCCTTTATTCTCCAAAGGTCTACTCCTTCAAACTACCTTAATACGCATAAGCATCCCTACAAAATCAATTTTCAACGCAAAGTTGATTCGAAGCGGTTTTTGGGTCCAATTCACATCCTGATCTCCTCGAACTAACACGTCATAGGTTATAAGGGAATTATTGATGGTTGGTTCTTTAACTATCAACCCAAACAATACAGTTAAGTATATCAGCAGCTCAAATCCTTTTAATTAAATCATTCGTTAAAAATATTTCATCAATTCCTAAAAATCGATTCCATATACTTTTCTAAATGGAATAAGTATATTCACAAATCTCTCATGTTTTCGTTATTTTGAAACAATAACCAGCACTTAATCTTTAGAATAAATGTATTCACCAAACCCACTCTTTATTTCCTTTACTTCGAAAATATTGTTGTATATACTTAGCTAAATGGCATAAGTCTAATTACCAATTTTATATGGCCAAAACAATGCCATCTGACACATTGCTTATTATATAAACCCAAACTGTTTTATTTATCTTCAAAACTTTATTTAATTTCCATATCTCCTTCCATTGCAAACCAGTATAATCTCTTGTTTCATTTCTTCGAAAACCCTAGCCATTTACATATTTCTTGGAATAAGTGTATTCAAAAAACATACTATTTTCGTTACTAAAAAAATAGTGCCATATACCTAACCGAATTGTATAGGTATAATCACACTTCATATCTAGGCCAAATAATGTTAAATTATACATTGTTTACTATAAACCTAATAGTTTTATTGAATTTCTAAACTTAGCAAAATAAAGTTGCAATATTTCTTATGGAAATAAAAATTTATTTTCAACACCCCTACTCTTCCAAACTAGTATCATCCCTTAGATAATACTGAAGTCGTTCAAGTTGGGGTATTTTATTTATCTCTCAGACCTTGTCTCGACAAAGTTCTTATCTTAAGATAGATAAAAGTTTGTAACTCTAAAACTGATATTAATTGTAATATCACATCAATCTTATTTAATATTTCATTTAAATATGGTTTATAAACCATTTCTTATATTTGAAAATCTCCTTTCACTTATAACCACTTTTACTTAATTCGATCATTCAGTAACTTTATCTAAACACAAACCTTTAATTCTAAATCTCTTTAATACAACTCATTTACACTTTGGATTTATTACAAAAATCCAATTACCAAATCCTTTACACAAATCTATTAAGCATCTTACTATAAAACTTAATTTGGATTTATTACAACAAATCCATTTACTAAATCCTTTACAAAATCTACTTAAGCAACTCACCTTTGCATTTTGAAAATCTCTTTTAAATTTCAGTCATATTTACTGAATTCAAATATTAAGTAAACACTTGTTTAAAATCATCGCATTAGCTTTAATCTCTTTTATAAACCCTTTTTTATAAAACTTGAATTTAATTCTAAAATCCCTTTTTAAACCCTTTACAAAAGTCATCTTTACTGAATTTAGTTCTAAAATCCCTTTACAAAACTCGAATAATTTATTTTTACAAATTAAATATTATATAATTTGGGATTTGACAAGATAATTAATATCTGGGTTGAGACTAATAATTTATAACAAAATAGGTAATCGAGATTAAGTTATAAACTTGATATTTATTGAAAAAGAAGTTAATTTATAAATGGAATATTTGAAATGAAATATGAATGTAATTTTATAAATGGGATTTTAACTTGTAATTAGTATTGATTATTTAAATCAAGATTTATTTGATAGAACGAGTCCAGATTTATGTAAAGGAATGATATTCATGTTGAAAATGGATAATGATTTAAAAGCAAACATTTTGCAGATTAAGTTTGCTATAAAAAGAGATTAGTAAATGTTAGAAGTGATAAATTCAAAAGTGAATTTAGAAATTGAATTGACCGGAAACGGTGAGTTTATTCCAAAGTTCAGAACGTTAATCGAATATAGATCGTCCGAAAGGGAGTTATTAGTTGAAATTCGATTATATCGAATTCAGGAAAGTAATATTTACTTTCCGATTTTAATCAAGATTTAATTATTTAATTATCTTATTAATTATTTATTTATTTATTCAAATGAATGAATAACATTTATATTTTGAAATTAATATTTCAGAAGTAAAGATTATAACGTTATCGTTATAATCAAGGATTTCAGTAAAAGAAGTGGATTCGTAAATTTAATGTGAAAGTCGTGTAAGCATTTATGTTAATAATAAATTAAGAAATGGAGTTAAGGAATTAGAAACTGACTGGAGATAAGTCAAGTTGAACGACTTTCTGAGTATCGATCTGATGTTGGTTCCGGCCTTCGGGGTTGATACTTAAGGGATTGTTTACTTACTAGTTTACGGTTAGGGACTGAAAGGATAGTGATGCGTGAATATAAGAAATGGAAAAGTTTTCCAATGATAACGTATATATAGAAAATAAGAGTTGTGAATATATGGAATTAATTCCTGATGTTAAAAAGAGATATGTTCTAAACATAGAAGGTAAATAGCTTAAATTAGATGGAAACGTTTTCCAAGGATCGTGTGAGGCAAAACGGGTTTTGAGAAATATTTGGGAAAGTATGGAAAACAGGAAATTGGTGAAATGGATAATTTAATAATAAATTAAATTAAAGGGCTTAGCGTTGATTAATGATTGATCGGTAATATTTCCATTTGGAAATAAGATCGTTGTATGTATGTTTTCCTTTGATAGTTAAATAACCGGCTATCAAAGTTTTTGACCATTTCCGTTGTCAATATGGAGACCGTAATATTTTTGGGGAAATCAATTTGTGATTTGGCGGGTATGACGATGTGACATTCAAAGAAAAATGAAGGTGTGATCTGTCAAGAGATACGTTATAATCTCAAGCCTCAACAACCGGGAAATGACAAAAATCGGGCAGACAACATGGCTATGTGGGTCGCCCCCATTAGGGTGTATTGTCACCATCTAGAGAATATTCATATTTGTTACTTCTTTTCGCTTCTGTATCTCCCGGGAACGGTTATGTTTCTAGCAACCGTAGATGACAATATATTCAATACACTCAAGAGAAATGAGTGGTCCATCATGTGTGGCCGGGTTGCAAGATGTTCTTGTTGAACCCAGTGCATTCCTTTCTAGAGAAACACTATCGGCAGATGGTTTCATACCTTGTCATAGTCGGAATCCAATCTCCAATAAGCGTCCGCGGCTTTGATTGTATACTATATATGTCGAGCGTGAGATGCAAGCGTTCCGCTAGATTGTTATTTATTTGTATTTAGACACTATTATAATATCAGAAAAGTATCGATTTTCAAAACTATTTTTGGGTCATCGTAAGGTAAAAACCATCTGTATTTATGTGTGGATCGGTCATACGATTATCCTTTCTTTTTGAAAAGGATTTTGAAAAGTTAAACCGAATGGTTGGAGTTTACTCACACCAGTCTCATGACTGACCCAGAGTTTATTTTGTTTTGTTTTCCCCTAAACTCATGGGTGCCCAAATTTGTTCTGACAGTCAAATAGTCGGGATTTTACAGATATACTTGGAAGAGATTAGAGTAGGAGGTTTCAACACTATATATATATATATATAGAGAGAGAGAGAGAGAGAGAGTTTATTTCCGCTGTGATGTTATGTGATAACGGTATGTATACTGTTACAAGTTGTATTTCCAAAGTTATGTTATATAATATATTTATTCGTTCCGCTGTGAGATTCGTGTTTCTCTGATTCTGTTATGTTATGTTCTTCTTCTTCTTCTATTCTAATTTTCTTTCTTTCTGTTTCTCACCCTCCAACTTTTTTCTATAAATGATCAGGTATTTTCGATGTTTGAATAGTCGACATCGTGGTTTATGTAGATTTTCGGGGTCGAAAATCTCGTGGTCGCTACAGTGGTATCAGAGCTGAAGGTTAAGAGATTACCTTGGCTCTGTGGTGTAACTCGATATAGATGGAGTTAGTAATACCCTAGATTTAGTTTGAGTGTATATATATCAGAGAGTGTATTTGTAGATTGTATAAAAAAGGGATTTTATATTGTGTTGATTGGTTTAAAAATTCTGGTCGATATGGTAGTGCACACCATATCGAATTTTTTTCTTTCTAAACTCTTGAACAGAGTAATTCGACATAGTGTTGTTTTGAAAGAGGGTAAATGAAATAATTTTACCCAAAATATATTTGATATAAAAGAAATATACATCTTGGAATTGTTATAATATATTGGATGTGTTGGTTGCTATTATAATCAAGTAAGATTGTAATTGGGATTGGTTATAAATAACCAATCAGTATTTGTGCAAATATAATATATATGAAATCAGATGAACGAAATCTGGAATTAAATCAGAATTTGGAATTAAAATCTCGGAAACTGGGAGAAGTGTTTAAAATTGAATTTTTAATTATATAAGGAAATTTTAAGATCTTGGGTCGTTTGGAAATAATTTTCAAATGTTGTAAAGTTATTTTGAATTGATTTCAAAATGGAAGTGTTTGGGAATGAGTTTTGAAAATGATATAGTACTGAATTCACTTTAGTTAGTGGAAAATAATTCTGATGATGACTGCAACATCATCGGTATTCATTTTCGAGTTTCTAAGTGACGAATTACTACCAAAGATTTTGTTTTTGAATTGTTTTGAGGAAACAAGTCGTCAAAAATTCAAATGGTTTGAATTGTTATTATTATATATGATTTCAAACTGATTGAAATAAACCCAGGGATTTGAATTCTGGAATTTAAATTTAACTTATGAAGTTAAATAAATCAGAATGGTAAAAGTGAATAAATAAATTAGAATTTAACTTAAACTAAATTAAATAAAATTGCTTTGTATTAGAGATAATTTGGAGTGGAATTGATTGTTGAGTAAGAATTTCGAATTGAGATTGAAATTTGAGTTGAATGGAATTTGGCTTGGTTATAAGCAAATGATCTAGTTCAAAGATGAATTGAGTTAAGACTAATTGGGAGTGCATTTGTATATGCTGGATTGATAGCAGACGGAAGTGATAGAATGATATGCCCGACAAAAAGGTACAAGATTATTTTATATTGGGTATGAGATTTTTATGAGCTATTTGGGCAGACCGTTTGGTTATTTGATTTTATTTTGGGTTGAAGAAGGCCTAGTGAGGCGAGTTGTAGTTGTACCGATTGAACCGTGCAAAGGAGACGCTGGCGAAATTTTTCGAAATTTAAAAGTGCTAGAAAAATTTTAGATTTTTTTTAGTAATAATAAATTAATATTTTAATTGAAATAAATTGGTTCAATTGAAACTAAAACTGAGGAGTAAAACAAATGATTTTAATCTAGTTAATAAGGTTAGTAACATTTTCTTACCTCAGCAATTTCGAGGACGAAATTCTTTTAAGGGGAAAGGAATGTAACGTCCAAGAATTTTTATGATTTAATGATTATTTTAATATATGATTCGACAATTTAAATGGTTTGAATTCAAATATTTTGAAAATTTAAATTAATAATGAGATAGTATGATTATTTCTGAAATAGTCGGAAATAGCTGAATTGGCAATATTAAGTGAATTGGATAATTTAATAGATTTAATTCAGTTCAGAATTTGAATTATTTTAACGAATATATTATTTAAACGACAGTTAAACGTATTAATTATAATATAAATTATAATCGAGCTCGTAACGTCGCGGTAGTTCGTAATATTACGTTTTCAACTTTAAATGACTATACAGGATACATTATAAGTCGGATTTCTCTGAAACAAGAAACGTTGAAATCTATTGAACTATATTTTTCTAATGGAAGTGGAAAATTGAGATTTCGGCCTATAGATTGTAAGTTATGCCCCAATTAAATTCTCAGAAGGTCGCTATGGAATCGTATATAAGCCATAACAGTTTATTTAATATAACTAAATATTGATATCGAATTTGGACAAGATTTTTGGAATGCATAATTAATTTAATTTTTAGAATTTTAGTGTAATTTTTATTTTAGAAAATAAGCAATTTTTTGTTTTTTTAGTATTTTACACCCTAAATCAGCATTTTGGGACTACACAAAATAAGTTATCTTGTCTATATTATTATATTTTCGGGATTGTGGCACATCGCTGGACACGACTGTATTTTTATTTTTTTCCATACCAGCCTATATGTGGACGAGATTTTATACAACCGGTACCCTTAATAAATACGACGTATATAATTTTTGCCTTACCTATGAAGGGATAGTACCATCTACCTGCATGCCTAAGTTGCCTAACACAGACTAAGGTATAAGGTGCACATGCTAAATCAAAATCAAAATTTCATACAAGTAAACGCAGCTAGCTGGAAATCTAAGCATATGCCTAGTACCTCATGAAACGTCACTATCTTTCTTTCATCAATACACAGAAACTATGTCAAGCCTTATCAAAATATATGGATACAACTAGCTATGTTTCTTTTCTTTCCGCGATTTCATGCTCTAGGAAGCAGCATAGCCAACTAGCTAGGACTTGAAAGAGAAAAAGGGTACTCAAAACCCTTAAATGAATATGGACAGAACCTTGTTTTTATCAAATCAAACATCAGTCTTCCTTCGGAACTACATATCTTCATGTCTAGGCTAATCAAACTTTAATCACCTGCAAACCTACTCGTTGAGGGTGTACATCCTATACACCTAATCCTTGGCCATGAAGGAATTGAAGTTTATAAATACACGCACGAAAGTTTGCTTTTTCTTTTCATCAGGAAATGAAACCCGAAAATTTCCAAAACCTGAAACATTGATCTTCTTTTATCAAATACCTCATCCCAATACCTTCTTTCTGGGATTCGAACCCAAACATCCACTGGGTTTAACCTACAGTAACATAAGGTGTGTATTTTCTAAGATAGTGGAGTCTCGGTTGTGGTTTTTGACCTTATCATTGGGTTTAGCATTGATTTCCGCACTAGGCTGCTTGTTTTTGTGGAAGGTGGTGATTATATGGGGGTGTTGTTCAACCCTTGGCTTGGGTGTATGGTTGAGCACAGTGGAGATGTGTTAGCAAGGGAGGTGAGTGCATGAACACACGTTTGCATGGGAGGGGTTGTTTCATACTATTTGGCGGAGAATTGAAAATGGCGTGAGTACTGGAGTGGAGAAGGGGTAGTGTAGAAATAAAGTTGGCTATGGGTTTTAAAGTTTGCTTCAGGAAGAGATCGGATTGGAGTTTAAATAGCATGAGAAGAAAGGCAGTATGGAAGTGGGTGATAATCTGTGTTCGATTTTAAGGAGGGCGTGGGAGAGAGTATATATTTTCAAACAATCGGCCTGGAGTTTACATGACAGCAGATCTCGAGAGCTTCTTTTGGGAAGAAGAGGAAGTTTACGGGAGCGTATCCGAAGGTTTGGACGTACGTGCGTTTACAAATTGCGGTGATGGGCCAGCCTATTATGTGAAGCCTAGATGAAGAAAATAATAATACGTGAGTAGCAGGAAGAAATGTTTGCGTAAATGATAATGCAAATGGCAAGTGATTAGTCGGGGGTGATAAGGTAGTAAGGCCAGATAAAATGTATATATGTGAGGAACTGGAACGAAGTTCGAAAGTTTGCAGATGGGAGAAGAGGCGCTGCTTAAATGGTAATGGGCCAGTTTTATACGGTGAGGTCCAATATATAATATCATAAGAATTTAGTTCATTTATTTAATTATGTGCATACCTTAAATCGAGTAAAGGAAATCCACTTTAAACCTTGAAACATGATCTAAACATATCATATTCACAACTGTAGTATATCGTGATTAGGAAGATTAAATAAAAGGATTAGGAATTAAGCATAAATAGTTAATTTTATTTATATCGGTATAACTCGTAAAATTTATACCTTTTCAATACATGGTCAGAATTACGAGCGACCTGTCACGTTGGAATCGCATGGACATAGGCTACACTATGAAGCTGATTTGGAGCCATTTGGAGTACGTTTGAATTTATGGCAAAATAAAACGGCTGATTGGATTAATCAACTGTTATTGTTATTTAACGATTAACGACCAAGGTGAGTAAACTCACTAACTCAAATTATAAACGTTATTTAATGTTGATAAAAATGATTGAATGCTGTGTGTGATGATTGTTTGGATGATTTGCTGATTAATTGGTTAAAATTTTAGATACAGTCATATATATAAACCGTTAGTTAAATACTGATCCCATTTATTATAATAGTTCATATCGATCTGAAATCAGTGTTATTATGTTGAATGCAGGGAAACAGGTTGGAGGAATCCAACTGGATTCCTCAATAATTTTATTGTTGATTTTCATATATTACATTATATGATGTAATGAATAATCTATGGCTGATTATTGTGTGATTGAGATGTTTGAATAACATTAACCCTGAATTAAATTGGTATTTAAATACCGTAAAATATATTGGAAAATGATTGGGTTTTGAGCAGGGGGATCTATTTTTAAATAGAAATAGAGTTTCTAAAGGACTAGAAAGGAATAACTGTATTAATAATAAAAGTAAGTAGTTGATTTATAAACAACGTTTATAAATGAGGTGAAATAATCATTTTTAAATAATTTGGAAATATAAATTTAGGAATGAATTTAAAAAGGGAAATGGGAAAAATCGTTTGAAAGGAAAACGATAAAATTATTTAAATGTTCGAAATGTAAAGGGAATTGAAACAAATACATAAGTATTTGTAATTAGGATTCGATGATGTCGAATAATTTATTTTTACAAATTAGAAATCTATTTATTATATTTCGACATAGTTGGTTTACATCTAAAACCGTATAGCTCGTATTGGGTTCAACAAGAACATCTTACAACCCGACCACACAGAACGGACCACTCATTTAACTTGAGTGTACCGAATATATCATCACTACGGTTAGGAACAACAACCGTAATATTCCGAAGCATACAAAAAGGGACAGCCGATTTCTTTATATTAGGTGATGATGTACCTTAATGGGTATGGCCCACATAGCCCTGCTGCCTACTCGATTTCATTCATTTCACGGTTGATGAGGCTTGAGGCCACGATTACTTTTTGACACATTACACTCAACTTAGAATGTCACATTGTCAGATCCGCCAATCACTAATTGATTTGCACAAAGATACTCTCGGTGTTAAGCTAAAAGAAGTTGTCTTCTCTGCCACCGTGCTCGGTATATTTGTAAAAAACCAATGTACGTGGTTTTAGGGAATACGCTGTCAGGCATTCGTCTATACAAGTAGTCCATGATCAAGACAAACCGAAGGTACTCTTTTAATACATCTTGTCGGGATAATCCCTAGGATTAGTAAGAAGTCCTTGCATCATGCAGAACCCAAAATATAGGGATTATTGCTACAAGTATAATCTTGGTAGTTAACCAGAGGCATCATCGAGCACCCATTTCTTCTCCAAAGGTCTACTCCTTCAAATTACCTTAATACGCATAAGCATCCCTACAAAATCAATTTTCAATGCAAAGTTGATTCGAAGCGGTTTTTGGGTCCAATTCACATCCTGATCTCCTCGAACTAACACGTCATAGGTTATAAGGGAATTATTGATGGTTGGTTCTTTAACTATCAACTAAAACAATAAGTTAAGTATATCAGCAGCTCAGATCCTTTTAATTAAATCATTCGTTAAAAATATTTCATCAATTCCTAAAAATCGATTCCATATACTTTTCTCAATGGAATAAGTATATTCACAAATCTCTCATGTTTTCGTTATTTTGAAACAATAACTAGCACTTAATCTTTAGAATAAATGTATTCACCAAACCCACTCTTTATTTCCTTTACTTCGAAAATATTGTTGTATATACTTAGCTAAATGGCATAAGTCTAATTACCAATTTTATATGGCCAAAACAATGCCATCTGACACATTGCTTATTATATAAACCCAAACTGTTTTATTTATCTTCAAAACTTTATTTAATTTCCATATCTCCTTCCATTGCAAACCAGTATAATCTCTTGTTTCATTTCTTCGAAAACCCTAGCCATTTACGTATTTCTTGGAATAAGTGTATTCAAAAAACATACTATTTTCGTTACTCAAAAATAGTGCCATATACCTAACCGAATTGTATAGGTATAATCACACTTCATATCTAGGCCAAATAATGTTAAATTATACATTGTTTACTATAAACCTAATAGTTTTATTGAATTTCTAAACTTAGCAAAATAAAGTTGCAATATTTCTTATGGAAATAAAAATTTATTTCCAACACTACTACTCTTCGAAACTAGTATCATCCCTTGGATAATACTGAAGTCATTCAAGTTGGGGTATTTTATTTATCTCTCAGACCTTGTCTCGACAAAGTTCTTATATTAAGATAGATAAAAGTTTGTAACTCTAAAACTGATATTAATTGTAATATCACATCAATCTTATTTAATATTTCATTTAAATATGGTTTATAAACCATTTCTTATATTTGAAAATCTCCTTTCACTTATAACCACTTTTACTTAATTCGATCATTCAGTAAACTTTATCTAAACACAAACCTTTAATTCTAAATCTCTTTAATACAACAAATTTACACTTTGGATTTATTACAAAAATCCAATTACCAAATCCTTTACACAAATCTATTAAGCATCTTACTATAAAACTTAATTTGGATTTATTACAACAAATCCATTTACTAAATCCTTTACAAAATCTACTTAAGCAACTCACCTTTGCATTTTGAAAATCTCTTTTAAATTTCAGTCATCTTTACTGAATTCAAATATTAAGTAAACACTTGTTTAAAATCATCGCATTAGCTTTAATCTCTTTTATAAACCCTTTTTTATAAAACTTGAATTTAATTCTAAAATCCCTTTTTAAACCCTTTACAAAAGTCATCTTTACTGAATTTAATTCTAAAATCCCTTTACAAAACTCGAATAATTTATTTTTACAAATTAAATATTATATAATTTGGGATTTGACAAGATAATTAATATCTGGGTTGAGACTAATAATTTATAACAAAATAGGTAATCGAGATTAAGTTATAAACTTGATATTTATTGAACAAGAAGTTAATTTATAAATGGAATATTTGAAATGAAATATGAATGTAATTTTATAAATGGGATTTTAACTTGTAATTAGTATTGATTATTTAAATCAAGATTTATTTGATAGAACGAGTCCAGATTTATGTAAAGGAATGATATTCATGTTGAAAATGGATAATGATTTAAAAGCAAACATTTTGCAGATTAAATTTGCTATAAAAAGAGATTAGTAAATGTTAGAAGTGATAAATTCAAAAGTGAATTTAGAAATTGAATTGACCGGAAACGGTGAGTTTATTCCAAAGTTCGGAACGTTAATCGAATATAGATCGTCCGAAAGGGAGTTATTAGTTGAAATTCGATTATATCGAATTCAGTAAAGTAATATTTACTTTCCGATTTTAATCAAGATTTAATTATTTAATTATCTTATTAATTAATTATTTATTTATTCAAATGAATGAATAACATTTATATTTTGAAATTAATATTTCAGAAGTAAAGATTATAACGTTATCGTTATAATCAAGGATTTCAGTAAAAGAAGTGGATTCGTAAATTTAATGTGAAAGTCGTGTAAGCAGTTATGTTAATAATAAATTAAGAAATGGAGTTAAGGAATTAGAAACTGACTGGAGATAAGTCAAGTTGAACGACTTTCTGAGTATCGATCTGATGTTGGTTCCGGCCTTCGGGGTTGATACTTAAGGGATTGTTTACTTACTAGTTTACGGTTAGGGACTGAAAGGATAGTGATGCGTGAATATAAGAAATGGAAAAGTTTTCCAATGATAACGTATATATAGAAAATAAGAGTTGTGAATATATGCAATTAATTCCCGATGTTAAAAAGAGATATGTTCTAAACATAGAAGGTAAATAGCTTAAATTAGATGGAAACGTTTTCCAAGGATCGTGCGAGGCAAAACGGGTTTTGAGAAATATTTGGGAAAGTATGGAAAACATGAAATTGGTGAAATGGATAATTTAATAATAAATTAAATTAAAGGGCTTAGCGTTGATTAATGATTGATCGGTAATATTTCCATTTGGAAATAAGATCGTTGTATGTATGTTTTCCTTTGATAGTTAAATAACCGGCTATCAAAGTTTTTGACCATTTCCGTTGTCAATATGGAGACCGTAATATTTTTGGGGAAATCAATTTGTGATTTGGCGGGTATGACGATGTGACATTCAAAGAAAAATGAAGGTGTGATCTGTCAAGAGATACGTTATAATCTCAAGCCTCAACAACCGGGAAATGAAAAAAAATCGGGTAGACAACATGGCTATGTGGGTCGCCCCCATTAGGGTGTATTGTCACCATCTAGAGAATATTCATATTTGTTACTTCTTTTCGCTTCTGTATCTCCCGGGAACGGTTATGTTTCTAGCAACCGTAGATGACAATATATTCAATACACTCAAGAGAAATGAGTGGTCCGTCATGTGTGGCCGGGTTGCAAGATGTTCTTGTTGAACCCAGTGCATTCCTTTCTAGAGAAACACTATCGGCAGATGGTTTCATACCTTGTCATAGTCGGAATCCAATCTCCAATAAGCTTCCGCGGTTTTGATTGTATGCTATATATGTCGAGCGTGAGATGCAAGCGTTCCGCTAGATTGTTATTTATTTGTATTTAGACACTATTATAATATCAGAAAAGTATTGATTTTCAAAACTATTTTTGGGTCATCGTAAGGTAAAAACCATCTGTATTTATGTGTGGATCGGTCATATGATTATCCTTTCTTTTTGAAAAGGATTTTGAAAAGTTAAACCGAATGGTTGGAGTTTACTCACACCAGTCTCATGACTGACCCAGAGTTTATTTTGTTTTGTTTTCCCCTAAACTCTTGGGTGCCCAAATTTGTTCTGGCAGTCAAGTAGTCGGGATTTTACAGATATACTTGGAAGAGATTAGAGTAGGAGGTTTCAACACTATATATATATATATAGAGAGAGAGAGAGAGAGTTTATTTCCGCTGTGATGTTATGTGATAATGGTATGTATACTGTTACAAGTTGTATTTCCAAAGTTATGTTATATAATATATTTATTCGTTCCGCTATGAGATTCGTGTTTCTCTGATTCTGTTATGTTACGTTCTTCTTCTTCTTCTATTCTAATTTTCTTTCTTTCTATTTCTCACCCTCTAACTTTTTTCTATAAATGATCAGGTATTTTCGATGTTTGAATAGTCGACATCGTGGTTTATGTAGATTTTCGGGGTCGAAAATCTCGTGGTCGCTACAGTGGTATCAGAGCTGAAGGTTAAGTGATTACCTTGGCTCTGTGGCGTAACTCGATAGAGATGGAGTTAGTAATACCCTAGATTTAGTTTGAGTGTATATATATCAGAGAGTGTATTTGTAGATTTTATAAAAAAGGGATTTTATATTGTGTTGATTGGTTTAAAAATTCTGGTCGATATGGTAGTGCACACTATATCGAAAAGTTTTTTTTCTAAACTCTTGAACAGAGTAATTCGACATAGTGTTGTTTTGAAAGAGGGTAAATGAAATAATTTTACCCAAAATATATTTTGATATAAAAGAAATATACACCTTGGAATTGTTATAATATATTGGATGTGTTGGTTGCTATTATAATGTGTAATTGGGATTGGTTATAAATAACCAATCAGTATTTGTGCAAATATAATATATATGAAATCAGATGAACGAAATCTGGAATTAAATCAGAATTTGGAATTAAAATCCCTGAAACTGGGAGAAGTGTTTAAAATTGAATTTTTAATTATATAAGGAAATTTTAAGATCCTGGGTCGTTTGGAAATATTTTTCAAATGTTGTAAAGTTATTTTGAATTGATTTCAAAATGGAAGTGTTTGGGAATGAGTTTTGAAAATGATATAGTACTGAACTCACTTTAGTTAGTGGAAAATAATTATGATGATGACTGCAACATCATCAGTATTCATTTTCGAGTTTCTAAGTGACGAATTACTACCAAAGATTTTGTTTTTGAATTGTTTTGAGGAAACAAGTCGTCAAAAATTCAAATGGTTTGAATTATTATTATTATATATGATTTCAAACTGATTGAAATAAACCCAGGGATTTGAATTCTGGAATTTAAATTTAACTTATGAAGTTAAATAAATCAGAATGGTAAAAGTGAATAAATAAATTAGAATTTAACTTAAACTAAATAAAATAAAATTGCTTTGTATTAGAGATAATTTGGAGTGGAATTGATTGTTGAGTAAGAATTTCGAATTGAGATTGAAATTTGAGTTGAATGGAATTTGGCTTGGTTATAAGCAAATGATCTAGTTCAAAGATGAATTGAGTTAAGACTAATTGGGAGTGCATTTGTATATGCTGGATTGATAGCAGACGGAAGTGATAGAATGATATGCCCGACAGAAAGGTACAAGATTATTTTATATTGGGTATGAGATTTTTATGAGCTAGTTGGGCAGACCGCTTGGCTATTTGATTTTCTTTTGGGTTGAAGAAGGCCTAGTGAGGCGAGTTGTAGTTGTACCGATTGAACCGTGCAAAGGAGACGCTGGCGAAATTTTTCAAAATTTAAAAGTGTTAGAAAAATTTTAGAATTTTTTTTAGTAAGAATAAATTAATATTTTAATTGAAATAAATTGGTTCAATTGAAACTAAAACTGAGGAGTAAAACAAATGATTTTAATCTAGTTAATAAGGTTAGTAGCATTTTCTTACCTCAGCAATTTCGGGGACGAAATTCTTTTAAAGGGAAAGGAATGTAACGTCCAAGAATTTTTATGATTTAATGATTATTTTAATATATGATTTGACAATTTAAATGGTTTGAATTCAAATATTTTGAATATTTAAATTAATAATGAGATAGTATGATTATTTCTCAAATAGTCGGAAATAGCTGAATTGGCAATATTAAGTGAATTGGATAAATTAATAGATTTAATTCAGTTCAGAATTTGAATTATTATAACGAATATATTATTTAAACGATAGTTAAACGTATTAATTATAAACCCTTTTTTATAAAACTTGAATTTAATTCTAAAATCCCTTTTTAAACCCTTTACAAAATTCAATTAAAATCTCATTACAACTCGATTACTTTCTTAAATGAACTTCAAATAAAAAGTAATCACTTTAATTATTATTAAAAGAATGATTAACTTCACATTAAGTAAAGTAAAAGTAGTTAACTTCCTTATTAACTAAAAATAGAATACCTAATCCCTTTAAAAAAAGGTATTAAAATAATAGCTAACTTCATGTATAATTAACAACTTGATAATTATTTTTAAAACATCGTTAATTAAAAGATTAGTTAACTTTTAAGAAATCTTGTTAAGAATAAACAACTATTTTTGTTAAAAATATATATATTAAATTATTTGAAAATAAATTTATTTAATAACGAATTTTAAAATAGTTGACCTAGTCAACTTGAAACAATAGTTAACTGATTCCAGTTAACCCTTCCTCCTAAATTAATTAATAATATGATTAATTTAATAATATCACTTAATTGTTTCTTAAAACAACTTTCCAAATTATTAACCCTTCGGTTAATTTCTGATTTATTTATTATAAAACTTATTAAAACATAAGAATTTGCTATATGAATCATTTATAACTACTATAAATAACGCAAATATAAAATATTCATTACTTATAAAATCTAATTTAAACTTTGCTTTAGTTATATTTTTTTATAATTTCAACTTCGTGAATTCACCCGGCAAATCAACATCTTAAAAAGATGGATTTTAGGCCAACTTCTACCAATCACTTAATCAATACTATCAACTGATTAATAACACATCAGTGTCGAATTTCAATTCAACAATCAACATCCAAACAAGTTTGACGTTACTTCGGTTAAACGTTTCATATATAAATATTATGAAATCAAGTAACATACAAAATATTTGAGGAATGTTGTTGGATCCCTCCACCCTGTTTTCACTGCTTCACAACTTATAATATCATTTAATAAATGCATATGTAATAGAAAATTTAATCTAATTCATTAAAGATGACAAAAATATAACTATCGACAATCATTCAACAAAAACAACAATCATCTAAAGCATCCAAACACACAATTTATACTAACAACGATAAATTTTAATTATATGAATTTAATCACATCATAGTATTTTAGAAAGCGTGAGAGTTAACAAACATTTCATTTCAATTCACCAATTTAGCGTTGATTCATCTAATTTAAACGGACGCTTAAAATTAGCATAAATTCCCAACAGCTCTAAATCCAACCAACCCAACTCGTATGCGTAGATATCGTCAATACGATTCCAACGCATTTTGTTTTGTCTCACTTGGACCTCGTATCAACAAGTTAAAGCGTATATAAACATTTGCTTTATAATAAAATTAATTAACTTTAATCACTGTCTTTAAGGGTTAATTACCCTGTCAATCCACGTTTAAAAATCGCGAATTAGTTCTTCTAGGTTGCGACTTCGTTCTCTTCCCCGATTAACTACGCCAAATACACGATCAACACATCACTGTCACTTGCGCCAAGAGCCACCAGACTCTAATCAAGTACCACCGCTCCAACCTAGCTCCCTTTCATGCGCCTCCAATCCCCCCCAGGCCTGAGCCCGCTCGTCACCTCCAACACCAAGAATCTCCCTAAACCCGCGCCTACTTCGAATGAGATTTCCGACGACCACACGCCGTCAGAACTCAAACGCCTCTACCCCGCATGTTCGCCTCCCCAAGACGAGCAACTTTCCTTTAGGACCCCACGCGAGATAATCCCCATAAAAGGAGATTGGTGGAGATTTTTGTAGGAAGGTGATGGTCGTTCATTTCCTAGGAAGGGTGGCGACTAGAATGAAATTAAGGTTAGGTTTATATGGTTTTTTTTATAGTGAAGATATTGTAGGATCTAAATTAACCATAGAGGGGGGGTGAATAGGGTTTATCGCAGATTTTCGCCGAGTAATTAAATAATAACACATATAATAATCAGAGTAAATGTGGAAAATAAATAACACACGGATATACCCAGCTTCGGCAAAACCCTGCCTACTGCTGCATTCCCAAGGTTTCTATTAGGAGTTAAAACAATCTCTACGCTTACAATCCCATGTAAACTCGTGGCACTCGCTCCCAACTGTTCTTAACCCTACGCTCAAAACCCTGCACTTGTTTCTATCCTCGAAACCAGATTTCCCCGAACTACAAATCTCGTAATTCGTTCCCCTAGATTTTACAGACCTAGAAACTGTTCGTTTGTTTTTACAACACAAATATAAATTAAAAATAGAAAAACCCTAGGATTTAAATATAAAGGGTTATCCTCTTTTTCACTTAGATGCTTAGTCATCCTCTTTTGAATTAGTTCCACCCTTTTCTTTAATCACCCGATCACTTTCCTTTCTTGCTTGAAAATGGTGGCTGCGATAATTCTAGGGTTTCAATTTCTCTTATATCAGAAGTCGCCGCTCTCTCGTGTGATGATCTCGAATTTCCAGTGACGATCTCTTCTTCGATTTGAACGTAGAATTGGATCCAAGCTTGCCCCTTTTTCTGGTATGAATTTGCTATTCGATTTTATGCTTTGATTTGTTTGAACTTGGATGGATTTATGCATGTGATGATTGGTGCTATTTATAGGATTAAAACTCCTAAATATTTGCTCTGATTTCATATACGATCTAGTCTGATATTGCGTAAATTTTGGGGCTTTGAATTCCACGGCGTTGAATTGTTCTTTCGATTTCTGGAAAATTCCTTTTTGTGAGATTGTTATTTTGAAATCTTGGGCCTTGAACTTGCGATATACATATTTTTATTTCTGGAAATCAGGACTTGAGCAAGTTTTCTGGATAATATGATTTTCTGATTGGCCAAAACTTTGTCAATAGATTTGAATGGACTTTTTTAAAAGCTTCTTGCGTGAATCTCTAAAAAAAAAAAAAATCTGGGAACCCTTTTTTAATGTTGCTCCATAAAAAAAAATCTGATACTAGCAGATGCCGCCTTGATTATACTCGACTTTGAACTGATGCTATGATTTATTTTCCGTGAATGGTTTAGTAGAATTAAACTTGATAAGAACAGAAACTATACTTGTTTTGCCAAAACTTGTGTGTTGAATTCTTTGTCATTGATAAGAACAGATATAATGCTTGATCCCTTGGTGCTATTGCTATTGTCCTTCACTTTGTTCATTTGTATTGCATCCATTTGTTCATGCTGGAACCTGAACTGTACATGCATCCATATACATATGCTCGACCACTTTTATTTTGTTTTGGCTGCTTTGTCATATGTTAGACAAACTGCCTTGATTGTTGCTGCGTTGGTCATACTTGACTTCACCATTTGCACGTGTTATCATGATCACTGCTGTGTATGCTTGAGTATGTCACTTGAGTTGCTCGACCATTATAATATGTTGCCGTGCACCATCGAGTTTACTTGACCATGGCTTGACTATTTAGCTGTTGTCTTGTAAACTGTTTAGAATTGTGCTCGGCCCCGTGTTGCACTTTACTTGCTGCTTGATCACTTGTATTGTTCCTGAGTTGCTTACTTGTTTTTGTCCACTCGAACCTGGTTCCTTGATGACATGCATTTGTGTTTGACCCGACTTATGGTATTATAAATTCATGCTGCCATGTTATTTTCATTGTTGCATCTCCACTATTCTCTACACCCTTTGCTGTGCAGCATGCCGTGTTGTCACCTTGAATCACTTTTAAATTTGATCTGCACTTGTATAGAGACTTGTGTTTCGACTTGTACATGTTGCCATTTCTTAAAGGATGTTGCGCCACTCATGTATTCTGCCATGTTGTTGCATGAGTTGAATCAGTTTGGTCTGCACCATTTTTACTTATGCTTGACCATTTTGCACTTGTGTTCACTGCTCCATTTCACTGTCATGTTGTTGAGCTGTATGTATACATATATGTATTTTGGTTCATTAATTATTATTATTATTATTAAAAAAATGTGCACTGAGTCGAGTTGGTCCAAGTGGCTGCTCCTCAGTTGCTATACTGCATTTTGATAGGCGAGGCAGTGCACGCGTGTATATTTATACACGTGTGTACATGCAGCCATTCAGAATAATATTCCTGTCCTTGCACATCAGACTGAGTCAGAAAAATGATGAGAAACACAACGAAATTCTGAGGCAGACTAAATTTAAAATAAATTTTTATATTTGCTTGTATTTAAATTTATTCTTGTTCCTGTTTACTGCGTGTGTGTGTTTGTGACAGGTGTACAGATGATTGAACTGGATTGCTGGACAGGATCTGGAGTACATCAAGACAAGTATACGTGTCAAAAAAACTGTATGGGTCTGTATATAAGTGAACGAGTGTAACTGTAGTGAGGCGGTGAATGTATACTAGGGTGATGAGAGTTGTAGTGAGGGACAAATGTATAAAGTGATAAAATTGTACTGATATTTGCAATAAACAAATTTGATTGAAATAAAATATTATTTTATTGTGTGTTCAAATCAATTTGTCTATTGTATTCAATTTATTTACGAGTACAATATTATAACTGTGAATATGCAGTAGTGAAGTTAGAATGATGTACTATTTCAGATGTTGAAATAAAATATTTAATTGAATAAATATACAGTGAATTGTGTATAACAGTATTTTATTCAATAAATATTTATTTTAATGAAATGAAATATAAATTAGTACAATTACAAATACATTTAAATAATATTATATGTTTGTTATCATCAAACAAAAATCATACAACACATTGTTGTACCCAACAGATATTATTTTATTCATATATATTCGCGTCGAACGTCTTAAGCTTGTACGATCACATACTAAATCTGATTGCCACGAAATTTAACATCTTGCTACATTTCAATATTCTTGCCTCGATGAAACGGTTTCATTGAATTCCGAGACTATTTGAAAAACACATATTTTAATTTCAAAGCGTAAATCGATACGCGTTTATATCGCACACGATCACATAACAACTCTAATTAACACGAAAATGGAAATCTTACAATAATCAACCATTTCAGATTTTACAAATTTGGTTTCATTGAAATCCAAGATCGTTCGAAAATTGGACATTTCCATATGTTAAATTAAATCGATTTCAAAATGATCAAGTCGATTGATAATAAATTATTATTATCGTATATATTCAAATAAAATATATATTAATTGTTAGAATTGTTTCCAATTCATTTTTAACTTAAAATTCAAACATTTTTCATTTTCGTATAACAATAATTCGATATATTCGAAATTAAATTGTATTCCGCTTATTAAATCGATAAGCTTCATAGTAAAATCCATTTATAGTTGCACTCAGACCCGGCCCAAAGGGTTGCCCATTAAGCCCTCGGGCTAGGTTAGCCCACTGGGCTGGTGCAACATTAAATAATTTTATATGTTTATAAGTTGTTCATTTTCAAAAAAAAAGTTGTTCATATAACGCTGCAAAGGAATTAATTTATCAGGTAATGTGTGGCTTAGTGGTAGGTTAGTTAGACTAAAATATGGTGGTGTGGGATCAAAACTAGCCTCATGTTGAAATGGTTTTACTTCCCTGTTTTGTTGCACAACCCGTTAAATGGGCTTGGGCAGCAAAGCTTTAGGCCCGACTCTGGTTGCACTTGAAAAATAATCGGTACTGGATTCTTGTTCGAGGTACTGTATAACATGTTGCAAAAAATTAATTGTACATATAAAGCATAATCAAGTAAGTAGTGGATGTAACCTATTGATTTTAATCGAATCATTCCAAGTTTTATGTGTCCTTACCTCTTTTTAAATCTCAATTTTATAGTTTTTGTTTGCTAATTGATTGAGTTTTTATCCCAACTCTCATGTTGTAACCAAGCAAGAAATAATAAGGGAATAACCAAAAATCAAAATAATAAAACGTTACAATTTCTCCTATAACCACAATAGTCACACGAACTGCGGCAATACTTGCTTCAGATTTCAAATTTTCAAAATATTAACAGTGTACAATGGTGAAATGTCTTTTTCGTCATTTGCGGAGTCCCCCGTATCTTGTTTTGAAGAGCATTTGCAATGAAAATTTTATTATAATGACACAACCCATAACACCCTGCAAATAAAGGGTTAGATGGGAGGTGGTAGTTTGCGCGCCAGACATGAAGTTAGATGACAAAACAAGCACATAGTTAAATAATAATAATAATAATAATAATTTGAACAATTTGGGACTTTTTCACCCGTTTACGTTTGCCGCCTGTAAATTAAAAAGGATTATTAAAGAAATATCTAATATAAACACAGAATTTTAACACAAATTGGAGGACACAATCTCAATTAGTGGATTATTCCCTGTTTTTCATCCCTCATGTAAAAATAAATTGGTAATACATCTATGATTCTTTGTACTTTAATTTATATCAAACATTTGTGTTCAAATGGTTACTTCCGTCATTAAAGCTACTCCGCTTTTAAATACAAAAGAATATATTTTAATTTTTATAAAATTTGTTACAAAGGATACATAATAGATGACCTCTGTCATAAAGAAATTAATAGCAACCACAGTTCCACAAAACCTCTCTAATCGCTCCTAATCATAAACCCAAATTTATCCTGAAGAACTCTAAATTCAAAAAAGATGATAATTCGCATATCTATTTGGAAATAAGCAAAAATACAATGACAATAAACAAGAGTAAAACATTTAGAATTGTCATGTCCGAAATAAACACAATTCTGCTTAAAGATTCAAACAAAACCACAACCTGGTTTAAGCCCTAAATAACCTATCTTTCCATCAATTTCTACATTAGATTAGGACCAGTGCTTTCCCTTCTTGTAGTTTTCGTTCGCACGGCTGTCTTCAGAAATAAAACCACGTTAAAGAATTAGAATGTAATAACGTGATATTCTTTTTTATTTTTGATGAAGCCTTGATGGCTGAAAGACTGGAAGGTTTGGATGCAATACTTTGATGGTAGTCCAACTAAAATTAAAAGGGCATAATTGCACAAGGTTTAAAATAAAATAGTAAATAAAGCCCCCCTTCAAAACAATTATAGGATAGACCCTTCCTCGTCTAAATTGTCTCACTCCATTCACAAACGAGTCCCTTAACAATCCCCAGACAAAAACAATTTTAGCCTAAAGAATATTCATCCACCTCTACATAAAAACTTTTACACTGTGCAGTCAACTTGTGACCTACAATTCAACCATGTATGGCACCACAATACAAAATCATTGAAGTGGCAATTGCAAAATGGTAAATTACAAGTGAGAGTCAGTGGTCATCTTCATAAATTCCGGGGCAACTGGACTCCAGTGCTTCCTTCGATTCATACTAGAGAAGAAAGAAAACACGAATTCTAAGTTTGGATCAAATTATGGGTACGTAAAAAAAAAAAACAAGTCAAATTATCATTTAAAATAAAATTTCCATACCTTACATCCACAATAGAGGCAGTACTGATGTACATCTCTAAGGTTCATCAGTACATTGTGCAAATCCTGCAAAGATCAATAATGTTGATCAACACACCTAAAAATAACAATATTAATGTTACAGTTCATTCCCAGTTGTATTTTTGCAAATGCACATGGGAATACAATATCTAAAGGAAAGACACTACCATGCACGTGCATTCAACCAGTACTTCCAACCGATACACGAAAAATCTAAAATCTATCTGCATCTATATTCGAAAAGCAAATAAACGTCCAAAATCCAAAAAAGTGGATGCGCATGCGGATACAAAAAACACCCACATTCGAAAATTATCCGCAAGTTTTTTGTAAAAATTATAGGTTATTTTATATGTATTTTAACACAATAAATGATGTAAATTTATTGCTTTATCAAGCTATAGTTTACATTTTATGCATTTAATGTAAATTAACAACTCAAAATTATTTACTATCATTATAGTCATTGATTTTATATACTTTGATAATCTATGGCATTGGGAAAAAACGATGTTAAATCCAAAATTTCAATTTACGTTTCTTATTTATCAGTCGTTAACGGATAGAATAATTATTTGATATCCGCGGATGCAGATATCTGAAAATGGATGTGAATATGACATTATCCGTATCTAAAAGTATTCGTCGACAGCTCTACATTCAACAATGACTGGAGTAACACAGGAAATCACATGCGCTGACAATTTCTTTTTAAGTTATCACTGGATCATGCCAGATTGTCAAAATTCCTGCTATTGTTACAAAAATTATGGGAGAATATGTGGTGGAATTTGTGCAATTGTAAGTCTGGTAAACCACAATTTTATGCAGTCTTGTTATTTTGATAATCACGGGAAAATGGTTTTCTTTTCCTTATGGCATTTAAAACTATGTATATTCACAACAATGGCAAAAACTCCATTTGCTTAAAAGTAAAAAAAAAAAAAAAAAAAAAAAAACAACTGAACATCTTAATTTTTTTGTGCTCCAAGCTTCAACATTATAATTTTTTATAAAATTAATATGGTGCTGGCAGGTAGACGGTACCATCTCTCTTTTTAGCTGAAGAAATGAAGATGAGCAGAGATTTATTGATACCTACACCTCCATTTGAGTTCAATGTATGGACACTGGGTTAACCAAAGGTGACGAAGCACATAGTCCTACGGTCAGTGTTCTTGGTCTGCAGGTTGACTTGTATAACGTGACAACCAGTCAAAACGGGATTAGCTCTGCCAGAGATTTAGTGGAAATGAAGATCCATACTGACTTCCTGTTTAAATTCCAATTGTTTATTTCAATAACAAGCCTACAAGGCAGTTTGTCAGTTATAAGAGAATCTCTTCAAGGTATGAGCAACGTCCTTGAGAACCATTAAGTGCTTTGGCTCAGTATGGCTAAATACTATACTAAATTATATACTGAATGTGCATAACAGTAAATAAATATTTGAAAAAAAAAAACTCAGAGGTTACAAACTCAGCCCACAATCAGAAACTTGGAGAAAGAACTGTTACGGTAAACTGCGTCTTTGCGGAAGCGACCAGGATCTTCTTCACTCAATTACTTAAAAAGATGATTTCTATGGAAAACAAACACGGATATGAAATCACACGCACAAACACAAGATTCCACCCAACCACCCTCTTTATTGATTCACAAAAACAAATTTTGTTTACACTCAATGGATCAAAACCAACAATAAACAAAATTATAAAAATCAATAACCTTATTGAGAAAAGAAAAGAATATCTAGATGACTACAACATTTGTTAGAGAAGGAGAACAATAAAGAACGACGTGTAACCCTTTGATTAATTATCTCGGTCTCAATTTCATCCTTTTTTAATCCAACTCTGGATGCTGCTTTTATAGGAGAATAAAAGGCCTAGGAAAATATCCAATTTACCCCTTCAGTACTTGCAAACAAAGTCACAGAAAAAACATGTCAAAATCCAACATAATACCCGCTCAGACGGCTGACCAATATATGTCAGACGTCTGGCCAAACTCTCGGGTTCCAAACCCTGACAACTCAGATGTCTGACAGACATAACTCAGCACTTAGACGTCTGAGCTGATGCTCGAATCAAAACTACTCCTTGCTTTCTTTCTGTTGCTGCATCATCTCCACTATCGCTAAACATACTCATGCCTCGTCTCTATCAACATATATGATTTTCATGCCACAAATCACAACACTCCACCTCAATATGAAATCACATCATCAAACAAACTTCCATCACACAAGTCATCTAGCTCTTTCAACGACACCTACTCTCAATTAAAGCATTACAAACACAACTCACCGCCTGCCAAAGATGCATCTTCCCCCGAGATGCCCTACGCAACACCAACGATCTAAAAGTGCTTATAATACCATAAGGATCTCCACCTTGTGGATTTTCTACATCGACACCCGTCTACCACTTGATCTGAGCTCCTTCCTTGATCACCCTGGATTCCTTGAGCATCATCAACATGAAGACCCATGTCTAACACATCAGCAGTGACCAAATTAACCTCTCCACCTTGTTGTGGACTAGGTTCATCAACCGTCACTCGTCTTCCACAGTCGACCACAGAACCAACCAATCTATATAGGTTTCCCACCTCCAAGACACATCTCATCATAACACGACCACCCTTATTCACTCTCAAAACTCCACCTCGAGTATCATAAGTGCAACCACGACGATTCAACTGACCGAGAGAAATGAGGTTATGCGAACTAGCGGATACATGTCTAACTCCAGAGACTTCCCTCACCACGTCATCATGCATACAAAACCAAATAGATCTAATACCACAAACTGGTAGCTCTACCCCATTGGTTGTTCTAATCATGTCAACATTCTTCTCATAAGAAGAAAAACACTTCACATCCTTACAAATGTGAAAACTGGCTCATGAATCCATCTTCCAAGGACTAACTTCGCTAAACAGGACATCACAAGAAGTATCGCTAATGGAACCTACAACAAGATATGTCTGTGCCTCACCACCATCCGCAGCCTTCTTCTTATCCATCTACTAAGTATAACAATCATTGCGGTTGTGACCTTTCTTACCACAATAATGACAAATGATAGCACCTTTATCATTAACACTTTTCTTCTTCCTTTTTGTATCTTTCCCCAAGTCCCTCGCTACCATAGCCTCACATTTAAGTGATTTCAAACCCGACCCTTTTCTCCTTAGTTCCTCATTCAAAAGGTTGTTTCGAACAGTTTCCAAAGAGATGGCTCCACTAACATTGAAGTTACTCAATGAAACAACCAAAATCTCCCAACTTTCTGAAAGCGAACTCATCAACAAAAGAACCTGCAACTCATCATCAAAACTGATCTTCAGATTTGCCAATTGATTGATCACATCTTGAAACTCATTCAGGTGCTCTGCAACAGACTTCTCCTCTCTCAATCTAAGCTGAACAAGCTTTCGAACTATAAAAGCCTTACTTGTTGCACTCCTCGACTCATACAAAGATACCAACTTGTCCCACAAATTCTCCGCGGATTCACAACTAGTCACATGATGGAATACCGAATCATCAAGGTGCCGCTGAATCAAGACAATCGCCTTTTTATTCATCTTCTCCCACGTTCCCTCATCCACACTTGAGGGCATCTTCACATCTCCATCTATCGGATGATGAAGATTATTGAGGTAAAGCACATCCTCCATCTTAGGCTTCCAAATCCCTCAATTTCTTCCATCAAAAATAGTCATCTTCGGGAACGCCATCATATTCGACATAAAAAAATCGATTTTTCAAACAAAAAACAATTTTTCCAATCAAAATCACTCTAAGCTTTGCGTTGATCTAGCTCTGATACCAACTATTATGGTAAACTGCGCCTTTGCGGAAGCGACCAGAATCTTTTTCACCTAATTACTTAAAGATGATTTCTATGGAAACAAACACGGATATGAAATCACAAGCACATACACAAGATATTCCACCCAACCACCCACTTTATTGATTCACAAAAACAAATTTTGTTTACACTCAATGGATCAAAACCAATAATAAACAAAATTACAAGAATCAATAACCTTATTGAAAAAAGCAAAAAATATCTAGATGACTACAACACTTGTTGGAGAAGGAGAACAATGAAGAACGACGGCTAACCCTTGGATTAATTATCTCAATCACAATTCCATCCTTTTTTAATCCAACCCTAGATGCTGCTTTTATAGGAGAACAGAAGGCCTAGAAAAATATCAAATCTGCCCCTTCATTACTTGCAGAATAAATCACAAAAAAAGGTCAAAATCCAGTAGAATACCCGCTCAGACGTCTGACCAATATATATCAGAAGTCTATCCAAACTCTCGGGTTCCAAACCCTGACAACTCCGACGTCTTGCATGGCTTAGACGTCTAAGCTGAAGCTGAATCAAAACTGCTTCTTCTTGCTTTCTTTCTGCTGCTGCACCATCTCCACTATCGCCAAGCATATCCACGCCTCATCTCAATCAACATATGTGATTTTCATGTCATAAATCACAACAAAAATGACATTTTAGGTAGAGAAGATGCCAAAGAAATTCAAGAGATGAGACATTTAAGGATTGTTAACAGAAAGATCAGTCCAATCCAAAGTGATGTACCACAAAATACTATATGTGTCACTTGACCAAAGATTTAATGGATTACGAAATTCACCCGAGGATTCCCCTAGCAAAAAAAAAGCTAAAAGATTCCAACTTTTTTGTCCAGACAAATCGGCTTTTTTTCCCTCCTAAGCAAGCCTAGGGAAATCGAGCGCTGAAGCCTGGCCATTTTAGTCTCAATAAGGCCGATTCTACTATCTCCAATCAAATCAAACGTCTGTGTAGCAACAATAATAAAGTGCGTAGCAGATTTATACTGATTCAAACATAGAACACAATTGAACATAATAATGAACGGTGCTAGAACCCCCTAGGGCTTTCTAATCTTCTTCCGGTTTTCTCATCCTGCATGGGTGGGTCACGGAGGATGACAACCTCCACAAAGATCCCCTCCTGTTCTTAGAACAACACATCCTTCATGTCTTGTCCTAATTCTCTTTGGAATTTCTCGGTCTGAAATCCTCAACTTCCTCGTGAAAATAGGCTTACAGGACACTACCCGAGCAACCAAACAATATCTCAACAACTCTGCCAGAACCACCAAACATGACTTCAAACAACTCCGCATGTACTATCAAACATGACTTCAGCTCCTTTTTACGAAGTATTGACAATTGATAGATCACGGCCCTCACAATAATAAGTAGAGTGAGTGCGGTGGTATAAGAATGAACGATAAAAATAAAAAATTATGATTATTGTTGATTAATAATGATTTTTAAGGAAGTATAAGCAAATTAGCAGAAAGTGCCTTTTGAACGCAAGTAAGATAGGAAGAACTTAGTGCAGGTGCTGGATAACTGGTGATGATCGGCTTTCTATCTGACAGCCCTCACAATAATAAGTAGAGTGAGTGCGGTGGTATAAGAATGAACGATAAAAATAAAAAATTATGATTATTGTTGATTAATAATGATTTTTAAGGAAGTATAAGCAAATTAGCAGAAAGTGCCTTTTGAACGCAAGTAAGATAGGAAGAACTTAGTGCAGGTGCTGGATAACTGGTGATGATCGGCTTTCTATCTGTTGGCTATTCTGGATTCTAGCTTTTCCTGGGATCTCCGGGGATGCCTTTGTTGTAGGCACTTTAGCTTTGGGTTTGGCGAGGTTCGCCGCTGAAGCTGCCTCTGAGCCTCTCTTAGCTCTGGATCTAGCCAGTGGTTGGTGTAGAGCGAGTGTGGACTCTCGTGTGTTCCCCTAGCTTTTGCTTTTTGGTGGGGAAGGTATTAGTCTGGAGGGTTTTTACTTTTCTCTTACTGGTTGTATTTTTGTTATTTCTACAGTTGTTGTAGTCATCTATAAACCACAACGCTGTTTTTGTAAGCCGTTGGAGAATGACTTTATTCTCCCTTTTGCTATATATTATTTCCTTTTCATAAAAATAAAATAAAAAAAACTAGAGTGTGCAGAATATTACAAAATGAAATGATGTTAATCCATATATATGTGTTAGGAAGATGCATTCAAAAGCCAAAATTCATGGCCAAAAAGATATGATTTTTCACTTGAAGACAAATCATGGACCGTTTGAATGGAAGATGTATTAAAATTTAACGGTCGAAGCAACTGAACTTTTTTTTTGGGTTTGGGGGAGGGGGGGGGGATTGATCAGAAAACAAATAATTCACATCTGATCTGCTTCAATCAACTTCCACATCGGTCAGTCGACCGAGTTACTTCCGATTTGATCAATACATCCAGTCTATACACATAGAACTAGAATGATTCAATGTTACCTTCTTCAGTTGATCATCTAGATCAGTCCACTTGACTGAAGTGGGTCAAACATGATTTTGGTTCTACCCAAAATGTCTGTACTCATTATATATATATATATATACACACACACACACACACACATATATATATATATATATATATATATATATCTTCTATTAGGGTGCGTTCGCAGTCAAATTTAGGCACACTCATTTTTTTTTCGCGTCGGACGCAAGTACATTTTCCCCCTTCCAGATAGCGCGACTCTCGAACGTTGGAAAATCACGTTCCCTTTCGTGCTCTATAAAACTGCACCCCCTCCCCCTTTCCTCCCCACCTTAGTCTGATTCCTCTCCTCAAAATCTCCGATTTTCAATTTTTTCGAGCAATTTCAAGCTTCAAAAACGGTACTTTTTTATACGGTTGTGTATATTTTTCAATTTCCTATAACATATGTTTTTTTTAAATTTTTTTGATTTTTTTTTTGGTTATGCAGATGGCTTCGTCTTCCACCTCTGCTACCTCGCAGTCATTTGCGAATTGGACGGACGACCGGAAGTCCGCTTTTATAGATATTTACGTTGAGTTTATAGCCGCTCGCGATACAGGCGTCAGTGGGTTCTACTCAACAGTCGCGGCAACAATGAATGACTGTTATAATCTGGAGTTCACAGAAACTCAAATCAAAAATAAATGTGACAACATGAAGCGCTCTTTTCGCCATTGGGACAGACTGCTACGAACACCCGGCGGTGTATGGAATGCAAAGTTCGATTATCTGGACGGTCCAGATGATTTTTGGAGTACCGACGATGGTAGACCTTACAGACGGTTCAGGAGGAACTCGCCTTTGAAGTTCCGAGAGCAGGACATTATGTTCGAGGGTTGTTTGCGGAAAGATACTTGTGCGTATCCGATACCTGCGGTTGCACCTCCTACTGCACCAGCACCTCCACCAGCGTCTGTGCTAGCTGCTTCTTTCTCCCCTACCGACGCGGGTTTCTATACTGGTTGGATGGCTTCGGGCGATCCCCCTTCTGGTCAGCCCTCTAGGCGCAGACAGGTAGCGCGTGCCAGCTCGTTTATGACTGACGATACAAGACAGCTTGCTGCTCGTTGCTTGGAGCTTCTTCAGAGATCGGGTACGCGTGTGGACCTTTGGGAGATTCTGACAATTTTCCGCAATGACGAGCGGAATGTGGATATTGTTCGGGAGCTTACCGATGAGAGCATATGTGAGTTTATTTCAGCTGAGTTGAGTCAGTTACCTCATCGTCGTTTATTTTAGATTTTCATGTACTTGTTTTAATTCCAGTATCGTTGTGTTCTTTATGTTTTATGAAAAACGTTGTCGTTTATTTTATGAAATATGTTGTCGTTTTGTTTGATGCAATTAGAATTTAATTAAATCAAAATCATTAATTTAACAATTAAATACCACGTTCAAATGTCACGCTCAAATACCCCGTTCGCAGCTAAAAACACATTCCCCGTTCGCTACAGTACCACGCTCAAATGTCACGCTCAAAAGCCACGCTCAAATACCTCGCTCGCGTTGGTTAAGAACGCACCCTTAGTTTGTATAACAGATGTACTATATGAACAACGTTGAATGTGTGTGGATGTTAACAGGTAAAAAGGTCTACATGAAAGAAGTTTTGAAAATAGCAGTGCAAAAGGATCACAACATTAAACCAAGATGATTGAAAAAAGAATTAATACTTTGACCAACAAATCACTGTGTAATGCATTAAATACATGCGATTGTGCATAAGATACAAGTTGAAAGCATGTGCATGCGCTAGAAAGCAAAAACTAGTTGTACCTTATAAGGTACCGTGTTTCCGAACATAAACATATACCACAAAAATGGAACTTAACTAATAAAACACGCACACCGTTCCTCTCATAATCATATTAACTTAAAATGATCATAAACAAGTCATGAACGTGTCATTATTATTGTTAATTGACAATAATTTATTGCTAGGAAGCAGGGGTGCGGCTTCTAGGTGACGTACTGTGTATCGGGTGCGGCTGGGGTGCGGGGATGCGGCTGGGGGTGCGTACGGGGTGCGCCATGTGGCGTGTCTCCGTATTTGGGCTGGGGGGTGCGGGAAGGGTGCGGATTGGAGGTGCGTCGGTGGCATTAAAGGTAAATTTTAGATTGGAATTTTAAATGGATGTTGAAATTGCGGGAGACGAAGCATCATTTTGAGATGGTTGTTGGAATTGTGGGATACGAAACATCACAATTAATGTGACAACCAACTCTACAAAATTCAAAGCATCAACATAATGTATTATAAAAGTACATACAGCAAAGCTAGGAAGCAAAATTCAAAGAGAGGTGCGTACACAGCAAAGTGAAGCAAGTAGTCAGCACTTTTAGCATACAAAAAAGTACACACAGCAAAAAAAAAGAGGTACGTACATACAGCAAAGTGAAGCAAACAGTCAACAGTAGCACGTTTAGCATACAGCAAAGTACATACAGCAAAAAAAAGAGGTAAGTAATTCATAATATTTTGTTCTTTCTTTCCTGTCCTCTGTTTTTTTATGCTGTTATGCGAATGGTGTCTTAGGGAGCAATGTTATAAATCATGAAATGGACATTATATCAATACTGGAGTTTGATTCCAGTATTTGGTTTAATTTTAATTTTAATGAAACTCTTAATTTTTGTAATAGATTCTATCATAAATATTTGTACACGCCGTATCCCCCCGCACCTGAATCCTCATATTTTCATATTTGTCGAATCTACGTATCCCCGTACTACGCACCCCCGCACCCGTATCCTTGCTTCCTAGATTTATTGTATTTTGTATCCTTGACAATTGGGATAGAAGTAAGACACTTATGCAACCAATGGTCTTGGTATCGATCCCAATACACATTATAGGCTATAGCCCAGTTCAAAAGAAAAAGAAACATGATTGTTCTTTTTTAATAAAAAATAAATTGAAAAAATATACAACTAAAAAGCACTATTATAAATAACTTTTAAATATAAACATAATAATTCACTATCATACATTTTCCTTCAGAGATCAAACAGCACTTTCTAATAAGAGAAATACAGATATTATGCATAAAAAATAAAATAAGTTGAAAACTAACCGCGCATGAATACAAAAAATATGCAACAGAATATTTTATGAAGTTACATACAAATATTTAAAATAGAAATGAAATCATAAACGAATAAAAAATATTAAATTCTTGTCATGCAAGGACTTGAACTTATACCAAATTTATTTATCATGGTTATACCTAACTTATTAGCTAAGTGCCCACTCACAGAAACTGGATTCAGTGAATGTACATAAACTTGCATTCTTCCACACTCTGGGCAATGCTTGAGAGGAAAAGTATGATTACGACGTCGGCGGCGGCTGAAGCAGTAGCATCATCATCATCAAATATAGAATTCGGTAAATAATGAATAATAATAATATAAATTTAGCAAATAATAATAAATTAAAATCTAAGAATTAATGGTTAAAAAATTTTAATGGTTAATAACTTAAATTAAATAATTAATAATGAAACTCAATTAAATAACTATTAACATAAATGTAATAAATATTAGTTTAATTTAGTAAATACAAATTTAGATTTATAATTTAATGTGGAGCAAGGTTTTAATACCCACCCTTTTTCTTAATATAGAGTCAGGTTATAATGTTATATATCACTCATACCACCTCAAATACAGTCTAGTGTCTAGGGATGTTATAGTAATGCTTATCGCTATCATTTTATAAATGCTTTATCATACCATCTTTAAGCTAAAAAAAATTTCATTGTTACTGTTACCAAATTGTTGATATCTTGAAAACTGGTATATGATAGATTAGTAACCATTACACTGATTATAGAAAACTATTGAAAACTATTGTTCGTTTGAAAAAACAAAAGTAAGATATTTTTTGAAAGAAAAAACTATTGATAAATTAGATTTGAGGAGAAAGATAAATATGATACACTATAACTGAATTCCTAAGTCAAATTTCATTTGTTCGCTTTGAAATGCCTGTAATACAACAAACTGTATGAATATCAGTACTCTATATATAGACTGGTGAATTGTTGTTACCACCTAATTTGAAAGTGGAAAAAACCATCGGTATTTCACCGTTGACAATGGTAAATAACACTGTCACTATATCACTCGTATTGGTATATATACTAAACTTAAAATGATGGTGAAGTGAATGATACTGGAGAATTATCATACCATAATAATATTAACAATTGAATTCATCAAATCCAAGGCTGAGAAAAGAAAATTAGAAGTAAATAAGTAATTAAAAAAAAAAAAAACTCTCTTGCGTGTGATTTTTTATGTTTCCTCTTATCTATAGATTTGCTGAACTCAATAATTAAATTTGAAGGGCATTTGGAGTGCTATTAAACCTTGCTCTTTATATATAATAAATTTATAAAATTTTCTTAAATATATAATTACAAGAAATTTAATTACTGAGTAATGTAATATGCAACATATATAGTTATATCAATTTTAATTAATTAGTTTTCTCCACTTGAGGATTACGTTGATTCGTTTTTTCTTAAGTCGGGCTAAAGCCTCCAGTCCAAAGCACTTCACTATTTTTTTTATAGTTTGAAACTTTGAATGTAAGGGGAAGGAGTAATGTAAGCAAATGTAATCTTTACATCTAATATGAATTTCTTTTTAAGTGAACATAAGGTTATTCAGCCTTACAAATGTTGCAATAAAAATATTCAAGAATGGAGCCAAAAAATAAAAGGACAATTTGAGAAGTTTGCGATGTTTACAAATCAATTCTATTATATAAGAAAGTCAATGTATGATTGATTTTTTTCTTGCACCAGATTTCTTAACAACTCAAATACTTAATTATCATGCATCTGAAATACATTTAGCAATTTAGCCTCATCGGTGTTTATATTTGCAAATCCAGTAAACAAATATTAAATAGAACCCACTTACGCCTCTTTAATTTCCTACGCTTCAACCGGTTACGTTTTCCCCTAATTAGTTGTTTCTTAATGGCAGTGGTGTACGTGGATGGCTTGTTACATCTTCCTGGCAATTTATTCATTCTTAAAGCAAATGTAGGATTGATTTTTTTCTTGCATCAGATTTGTTCTCAGCTCATGCTTCATTCTCATGGATTTAAAATACATTTAGAAATTTAGCCGCATCAGCATTTATATTTTGCAAATTCAGTAACCACATATTAAATATAACCCAGTTATGCCTCTTCAATTTCCTACGCTACAACCGGATACGTTCCTTAAACTAATTGTTTCTTACTGGCAGTAGTGTGTACGCATGATCCATAACATCTTCTTAGCAATTAATTGATTCTCAGCTCAAATACTTCATTCTCACATATTCGAAATACATTTAGCAATTGGCTAATTCTATTTCAACCCGAGTTTTTAGTTAGTAGTCACCTTAAAAACTTTAAAATTTGTAATGTCCCGGAATTTTTATGATTTAATAATTATTTTAATATATGGTTCGATAATTTAAATGGTTTGAATTCAAATATTTTGAATATTTAAATTAATAATGAGATAGTTTGGTTATTTCTGAAATAGTCGGAAATAGCTAAATTGGCAATATTAAGTGAATTGGATAATTTAATAGATTTAATTAAGTTCAAAATTTGAATTATTATAACGAATATATTATTTTAAAGACAGTTGAACGTATTAATTATAATATAAATTATAATCGAGCTCGTAACGTCGCGGTAGTTCGTAATAATACGTTTTCAACTTTAAATGACTATACAGGATACGTTATAAGTCAGATTTCTCTAAAACAAGAAACGTTGGAATCTATTGAACTGTATTTTTCTAATGGAAGTGGAAAATCGAGATTTCGGCCTATAGATTGTAAGTTATGTCCTAATTAAATTTTCAGAAGGTCGCTATGGAATCGTACATAAGTCATAACAGTTTATTTAATATAACTAAATATTGATATCGAATTTTGACAAGATTTTTGGAACGTATACTTAATTTAATTTTTAGAATTTTAGTGTAATTTTTATTTTAGAAAATAAACAACTTTTTTTTTTGAGTATTTTACACCCTAAATCATCATTTTGGGACTACACAAAATAAGCTATCTTGTCTATATTATTATATTTTTGGGATCGAGGCACATCGTTGGATACGATTGTATTTTTATTTTTGTCCATAGCAGCCTATACGTGGACAAGATTTTATGCAACCGGTACCCTTAATAAATATGACGTATATAATTTTTGCCTTACCTGTGAAGGGATAGTACCATCTACTTGCATGCCTAGGTTGTCTAACACGGACTAAGGTATACGGTGCACATGCTAAATCAAAATCAAAATTTCATACAAGTAAACGCAGCTAGCTGGAAATCTAAGCATATGCGTAGTACCTCATGAAACGTCACCATCTTTCTTCCATCAATACACGAAAACTATGTCAAGCCTTATCAAAATATATGGATACAACTAGCTATGTTTCTTTTCTTCCCGCAATTTCATGCTCTAGGAAGCAGCGTAGCCAACTAGGTAGGACTTGAAAGAGAAAACAGGGTACTCAAAACCCTTAAATGAATATGTACAAAACCTTGTTTTTATCAAATCAAAAATCAGCCTTCCTTTGGAACTACATATCTTCATGTCTAGGCTAATCAAACTCTAATCACCTGCAAACCTACTCGTTGAGGGTGTACATCCTATACACCTAATCCTTGGCCATGAAGGAATTGAAGTTTATAAATACACGCACGAAAATCTGCTTTTTCTTTTCATTAGGAAATGAAACTCGAAAATTTCCAAAACCCGAAATATTGATCTTCTTTTATCAAATACCTCATCCCAGTACCTTCTTTTTGGGATTCGAACCCAAACATCCACTGGGTTCAACCTACAGTAACACAGGGTGCGTGCTTTCTGAGATAGTGGAGTCCCGATTGTGGTTTTTGACCTTGTCATTGAGTTTAGCATTGATTTCCACGCTAGGCTGCTCGTTTTTGTGGAAGGTGGTGATAATATAGGGGTGTTGTTCAACACTTGGCTTGGGTGGATGGTAGAGCACAGTGGAGGTGTGTTAGCAGGGGAGGTGAGTGCATGAACACACGTTTGCATGGGAGGGGTGGTTTCATACTGTTTGGCGGAGAATTGAAAATGGCGTGAGTACTGCAGTGGAGAAGGGGCAGTGTAGAAATAAAGTTGGCTATGGGTTTTAAAGTTTGCTTCAGGAAGAGATCGGATTGGAGTTTAAATAGCTTGAGAAGAAAGGCAGTATGAAAGTGGGTGATAATCTGTGTTCGATTTTAAGGAGGGCATGGGAGGGAGTATATATTTTCAAACAATCGGCCTGGAGTTTACATGACAGCAGATCTCGAGAGCTTCTTTTGGGAAGAAGAGGAAGTATACAGGAGCGTATTCGAAGGTTTGGACGTACGTTGGTTTACAAGTTGCGGTGATGGACCAACCTATTATGTGAAGCCTAGATGAAGAAATAAAATACGTGAGTAGCAGGAGGAAATGTGTGCGTAAATGATAGTGCAAATGGGAAGAGATTAGTCGGGGGTGATAAGGTAGTGAGGCCAGATAAAATGTATATATGTGAGGAACTGGAACGGAGTTCGAAAGTTTGCAGATGGGAGAAGAGGCGCTGGTTAAATGGTGATGGGTCAGTTTTATACGGTGAGGCCCAATATATAATATCATAAGAATTTAGTTCATTTATTTAATTATGTGCATACCTTAAATCGAGTAAAGGAAATCCACTTTAAACCTTGAAACAAGATATAAACATATCATATTCACAACTATAGTATATCGTGATTAGGCAGATTAAATAAAAGGATTAGGAATTAAGCATAAATAATTAATTTTATTTATATCGGTATAACTCGTAAAATTTATACCTTTTCAATACATGGTCAGAATTACGAGCGACCTATCACGTTGGAATTGTATGGACACAGGCTACACTATGAAGCTGATTTGGAGCATTTGGAGTCCGTTTGAATTTATGGCAAAATAAAACGGCTGACCGGATCAATCAACTGTTATCGTTATTTAACGATTAACGACCAAGGTGAGTAAACTCACTAACTCTATCCAGTTTTATAATTTTATAAACGTTATTTAATATTGATAAAAATGTTTGAATGTTGTGTGTGATGATTGCTTGGATGATTTGTTGATTAATTGGTTAAAATTTTAGATACATACATATATATATCATTGTTTTAAAAAACCCGCCTCAATACTCGCATCAAGGCTCGCCTCGACGAAATAAGAGATAAAACGCCTTGAGGCTTATTCCAAAAGGCTTTTTACCTCTAAAGTTTACGCCTCAAAATTTTGAGGCGAACAAAGCGCATAAAGCTTACGACTCGCACGCATCAAGCAGTTGAGGCATATGACTTAAAAATCTGCTTATCTTTAGTTGCAGATATTGACACAGATAAATGTCACTAAACTTTAATTATTTAATGAAAATTAAAAAGATTATATAATATGTGTAGACAGACATTTTGAATTAATGTAGGCTTACACGAAAAGTCCTTGTTTAGTTGGTTCCTAATTTCTATTGTTGACTAGGTTAATTTAAAATGAATAATCTATGGCTGATTATTGTGTGATTGGCATGTTTGAATAACATTGACCCTGAATTAAATTGGTATTTAAATACCGTAAAATATATTGGAAAATAATTAGATTTTGAAAGGGCGGGGGAATCTATTTTTAAATAGAAATTGAGTTTCAAAAGGACTAGAAAGGAATAACTGTTTTAATAATAAAAGCAAGTACTTGATTTATAAACAACGTTTATAAATGAGGTGAAATAATTATTTTTAAATAATTTGGAAATATAAATTTAGGAATGAATTTAGAAAGGGAAATGGGAAGATCGTTTGAAAGGAAAATTATAAAATTATTTCAATGTTCGAAATGTAAAGGGAATTGAAACAAATACATAAGTGTTTGTAATTAGGATTCGACGATGTCGAATAATTTATTTTTACAAATTATATATTATATAATTTGGGATTTGACAAGATAATTAATATTTGGGTTGAGACTAATAATTTATAACAAAATAGGTAATCGAGATTAAGTTATAAACTTGATATTTATTGAACAAGTTAATTTATAAATGGAATATTTGAAATGAAATATGAATGTAATTTTATAAATGGGATTTTAACTTGTAATTAGTATTGATTATTTAAATCAAGATTTATTTGATAGAACGAGTCCAGATTTATGTAAAGGAATGATATTCATGTTGAAAATGGATAATGATTTAAAAGCAAACATTTTGCAGATTAAATTGGCTATAAAAGGAGATTGGTAAATGTTAGAAGTGATAAATTCAGAAGTGAATTTAGAAATTGAATTGACCGGAAACGGTGAGTTTATTCCGAAGTTCGGGACGTTAATCGAATATAGATCGTTCGAAAGGGAGTTATAAGTTGAAATTCGATTATATCGAATTCACGAAAGTAATATTTACTTTCTGATTTTTATCAAGATTTATGTATTTAATTATTTTATTTATTAATTAATTAATTATTCAAATGAATGAATAACATTTATATTTTAAAGTTAAATATTTCAGAAGCAGATATTATAACGTTATCGTTATAATCAAGGATTTCAGTAAAAGAAGTGGATTCGTAAATTTAATGTGAAAGTCGTGTAAGCAGTTATGTTAATAATAAATTAAGAAATGGAGTTAAGGAATTAGAAACTGACTGGAGATAAGTCAAATTGAACGGCTTTCTGAGTATCGATCTGATGTTGATTCCGGCCTTCAGGGTTGATACTTAGGGGTTTGTTTACTTACTAGTTTACGGTTAGGGACTGCAAGGATAGTGATGCGTGAATATAAGAAATGGAAATGTTTTCCAATGATAACGTATATATAGAAAATAAGAGTTGTGAATATTTGAAATTAATTCCCGATGTTAAAAAGAGATATGTTCTAAGCATAAAAGGTAAATAGTTTAAATTAGATGGAAACGTTTTCCAAGGATCATGCGAGGCAAAATGGGTTTTGAGAAATATTTGGGAAAGTATGGAAAACAGGAAATTGGGGAAATGGATAATTTAATAATAAATTAAATTAAAAGGGCTCAGCGTTGATTAATGATTGATCGGTAATATTTCCATTTGGAAATAAGATCGTTCTATGTATGTATGTTTTCCTTTGATAGTTAAATAACTGACTATCAAAGTTTTTGACCATTTCCGTTGTCAATATGGAGAGACCGGGATCAGATTTATTATCTGAAAACCACTCCGCATAGGCATTAGCGTTGGAGTTTATGCAAGGATCGTTCTGGCAATCCTAGGTAGAAATTGCCTAAGATGGATTTATAAAATAGTCCATTCGGTTTATCCAATCCAAGGACAACTTGTATGGACGAATGTCTGACAGAGTATATCTAATGGATCGCTTAAGTTGATTTTTTCAAACGTACTTACGTTCGGTGATAGAGAAATTCGTTTCTTTTAGCTTTATACCCGTAATATTTTTGGAGAAATCAATTTGTGATTTGGCGGGTATGACGATGTGGCATTCAAAGAAAAATGAAGGTGTGATCTGTCAAGAGATACGTTATAACCTCAAGTCTCAACAACCAGGAAATGACAAAAATAGGGCAGGCAACATGGCTATATGGGTCGCCCCCATTAGGGTGTATTGTCACTATCTAGAGAATATTCATATTTGTTACTTCTTTTCGCTTCTGTATCTCCCGGGAATGATTATGTTGCAAGTAACCGTAGATGATAATATATTCAATGCACTCAAGAGAAATGAATGGTCGGTCATGTGTGGCCGAGTTGCAAGATGTTCTTGTTGAACCCAGTGCATTCCTTTCTAGAGAAACACTATTGGCAGGTGGTTCCATACCTTGTCATAGTCGGAATCCAATCTCCAATAAGCGCCTGCGGTTTTAATTGTATACTATATATGTCGAGCGTGAGATGCAAGCGTTCCGCTAGATTGTTATTTATTTATATTTAGACACTATTATAATATCAGAAAAGTACTAATTTTCAAAACTGCTTTTGGGTCATCGTAAGGTAAAAATCATCTGTATTTATGTGTGGATCGGTCATACGATTATCCTTTCTTTTGAAAAGGATTTTGAAAAGTTAAACCGAAGGGTTGGAGTTTACTCACACCAGTCTCATGACTGACCCAGAGTTTATTTTGTTTTGTTTTCCCCTAAACTCTTGGGTGCCCAAACTTGTTCTGGCAGTCAAGTTGTCGGGATTTTACAGATATACTTAGAAGAGCTTAGAGCAGGAGATTTCAACACTATATATATATATATATAGAGAGAGAGTTTATTTCCGCTGTGATGTTATGTGATAATGGTATGTATATTGTTACAAGTTGTATTTCCAAAGTTATGTTATATAATATATTTATTCGTTTCGCTGTGAGATTCGTGTTTCTCTGATTCTGTTCTATTATGTTCTTCTATTCTAATTTTCTTTCTTTCTATTTCTCACCCTCTAACTTTTTTCTATAAATGATCAGGTATTTCCGATGTTTGAATAATCGACATCGTGGTTTATGTAGATTTTCGGGGTCGAAAATCTCGTGGTCGCTACAGTTGTATCAGAGCTGAAGGTTAAGTGATTACCTTGGCTCTGTGGCGTAACTCGATATAGATGGAATTAATTCCCGATGTTAAAAAGAGATATGTTCTAAATATAGAAGATAAATAGTTTAAATTAGATGGAAACTTTTTCCAAGGATCGTGTGAGGCAAAACGGGTTTTGAGAAATATTTGGGAAAGTATGGGAAATGGATAATTTAATAATAAATTAAATTAAAAGGGCTTAGCATTGATTAATGATTGATCGGTAATATTTCCATTTGGAAATAAGATCGTTGTATGTATGTATGTTTTCCTTTGATAGTTAAATAACCGACTATCAAAGTTTTTGACCATTTTCGTTGTCAACATGGAGAGACCGGGATCAGATTTATCTGAAAACCACTCCGTATGGGCATTAGCGTTGCAAATCAAGAATGTGAAGATAATTGAGGACGGAGTTTATGCAAGGACTGTTCTGGCAATCCTAGGTAGAAATTGCCTAAGATGGATTTATAGAATAGTGCCTTCGGTTTGTCCAATCCCAGGACAACTTGTATGGACGAATGTCTAACAGAGTATATCTAATGGATCACGTAAGTTGATTTCTTCAAACGTACTTACGTTTGGTGACGGGGAAATTCGTTTCTCTTAGATTTATACCCGTAATATTTTTGGGGAAATCAATTTGTGATTTGGCAGGTATGACGATGTGGCATTCAAAGAAAAATGAAGGTGTGATCTATCAAGAGGTACGTTATAACCTCAAGCTTCAACAACCGGGAAATAACAAAAATCGGGCAGGCAGCATGAATATGTGGGTCGCCCCCATTAGGATGTATTGTCACCATCTAGAGAATATTCATATTTGTTATTTCTTTTCGCTTCTGTATCTCCTGGGAACGGTTGTGTTGCTAGCAACCGTAGGTGACAATACATCTGATACACTCAAGAGAAAAGAGTGGTTGGTCATGCGTGGCCAGGTTGCAAGATGTTCTTGTTGAACCCAATGCATTCCTCTCTAGAGATACACTATCGGCAGGTGTTCCATACCTTGTCATAGTCGGAATCTAATCTCCAATAAACGCCTACGGTTTTGATCGTATATTATATATGTGGAGCGTGAGATGCAAGCGTTCCGCTAGATTGTTATTTATTTGTATTTACACACTATTATAATATCAAAAAAGTATTATTTTCAAACTGTTTTTGGTCATCGTAAGGTAAAAACCATCCGTATTTATGTGTGAATCAGTCTTACGATTATCCTTTCTTTTGAAAATGATTTTAAAAAGTTAAACCGAATGGTTGAAGTTTACTCACACCAGTCCCATGACTCTCCCAGAGTTTATTTTGTTTTGTTTTCCCCTAAACTCTTAGGTGCCCAAATCAGTTCGGACAGTCAAGTAGTCGGGATTTTACAGATATACTTGGAAGAGCTTGGAGTAAGAGGTGTCAACACTATATATATATAGAGAGAGAGAGAGAGAGTTTCCGTTGTGATGTTATGTGATAATGGTATGTATATACGGTTACAAGTTGTATTTCCAAAGTAATGTTATATAATATATTTAGGGTGCGTTTTTTACACGTCCCTGTAAAGTTTCAAAATAAATAAAAAACGGTGATAAAAATAATACACTATACGTCCCTATTTTTGAATTGCGGAAGAAAAAATTCCGCTTATACCCTTTCGTACTTCTAAAGCATTGGAGCACGAATTCTTTATCATTTAATCCGTCAAATCGCTCCTTCATTCTCTCAAAACCCTAATTCCACGATTCTTCAAAAAACCTCAATCGATTGGTCGCTCTTTGTATTCAAAAGCAGATTTTCAACATTTTAATCAGGATCGTTCTCCTTATTTTCAAAAAAGTTGTTGTCGTTGGCATCAAATTACAGTAAATGGCGAGAACGAAGGTATAAATCTAATTGTTTTTTTTTTTTTTGCATATTCCACTTTCGATGTTATATTATTATAATATATTGTAAGAAGATTAAATCAAACATTGTAATGAGTGTATGTTGTATATAGGAATTTTTGCATGTTTTTAAGATGTTAATAAGAAATTTTACATGATTGTATGATATTAATTAGAATTGTAGAATGACTGTATGTTGTTATTATGTATTTATCACCTAATTCTAACACGTCGATATGCAATTATACGGTATTGTTGCTTGATTGTATTTTTTTTTTTTGGAAATTTGCATACAGGACTATATTTGTTCTGAGTTACTGAATATTTGAGTAAATTAATTTAGAATTCTTGCATAATTGTATGTATATATCCGCGGTAGCTGCTTGCTAAATTACAAATACCTGCATTTATTTAGAATATTTGCGCTTTAGTATGCATATTTTATTATATTTTTGCATAATTCTGTGATGTTATTATGCATGTTTATATAGATGTGTGCATATGTCTGTAATATTTGAACAATTGTGTAAATTTATTGTTTATGGTAGCATACATGTGTAGTATTATGAAAAATACATTGTTTGTTTGCTTTTATGAGTAATAGTTGCACTGTTTAGTGCAACTATAAAGAATAGTTGCACTTTTTTTTGCATATATCAACAAGATTTTAGAACCTATGTACAGTTAATCAAAATACTCGCACACATGTAAGTCTGTAGTCAGAATACTTGCACAGTAGTATGCAAGTTGGTATTTATACCTTTAACAACATTAATTTATATGCATGTATATATTTGTTTGTATGCAGAGACTTTACGTCAATGGAGTAATGAAAAAATTGAAGAAGAAGAAATTTCAGCAACTTAGACAGCTTTAAACGGGTTATTGCCCACATCAAGGCCATATGTAAGAAAATAAACTCAATTCATTTGCATAGAGCTATTCAAATATTGTAAATATATTCATGCGTATATGCAAAAAATCAAGTGTTTTAGCATAATTATATGCAAACATTGGAAACATCTGCATATTTGTAAGCAGATATTGACTATATATATATATATATGTGTGTGTGTGTGTGTGTGTGTGTGTGTGTATGCATGTATGTATGTATATGAGTGTCTGCATTAACGTACAGGCAATATCTGTTTATTTTTATGCAAATAATGACTACATTTGCATGCTTATATGCAACTTACAAGTATTTTGCACGTTTGTATGTATGTAATATGAATACTACCAGCAGGTATGCAAATGTTGTAAATAATATCATACATGTATGCTGGTCTTTCACAAAGTTGCGTACATTTGCTAATTCGTAGATATTGAGAATGATTAAATAACTATACGTTTGTTATAATACGAAATTAAATTTATTGAAACAAATTGATAATATTTTTTAAATTTATGCAGCGTTGATTGTAGCATGTTTGTTATAAACATAATGAATCAGAGGTGTGAGGACAAAGAAGTCAAAAACGATGAAGAAATATATGATGTTGATGCTATCAATCAACAACGCGCTGAGCTTGCTCACGAAATACTCAATTGCAGACGCTGCAGTTGGACTGCAGATAATCTAGCGACACAAAAATTCTTGCTATCAGATGAGAACAAACCTAGTGATTGAAATGGTGAAAATGGTGTTTAAATTTGATGTAAAAATGTTGACTGTTGTTTTTTTTAACTACGTGGACATAGTTATATAGTCTGTAAACTGAATTACGTTGTTATTTTGTGCACTGAATTAAGTTATTTTAGTTTTGCATAAAATTATGAATTGTTGCTTTCTTGTGTGTAGTTTTTGTGAATATTTTGCGTACTTATATGCAATTTTTCAATATAATTCATGTTATAACTGCAAATGTTTATACCATTACTCCAAATGTTGTGGATGTTTTATTTTTATCGAATACTGACTGTACGAAATAGATTTTATAATATTTTAGGAATAAATTACAGATTTAAAAATGTAGAATTAGCTAATTAAATTTAAAAATTAAAGATTAAAAATGATAAATTAGTCAAAGTTATGACAGTTTATAATTAAATGCTAACTTTTGAGTACTTTCATGCAAATAATAAGAATAATTGCATACTTCTATGCAACAATGTAGAATACGTATGTACAGTATAAATTTACAAAATTAATTTATTCCCTGAACGTAGTGACGATGGATTTTTTGATACATTTGTTCATCTATTAGAAATACTAGCAAAGTACATAAATATTACGTATGATTGCATACATTTATGCAACTAATCAAAATAATTGCATACATCAGTGGAAATATATAGAATAATTGATTAAACAAAAGTTATGACAAAAATAACTGCTAAAAACACAGAATTAACATTAAAATACTGGAAAAAAAATTAAGCAGCAAGTTACATTTCTCAGCAGTATACAGTGTAACCAAGTTTATTAAAAAAATTAACAAAAAAAAATCTACTTGTGTACTGAAGAACACGTTCTTTTATTATGAACCAACTTCTTGCACAAACCACATCTAGTAGTCTTCGTAAATTCACCTACAGATTTCAACGTTTTAGACGAGGAAGGACGACCAACCATTTGTCTACCTTTTGGAGGAGCTATAATTGCATCATCAACAACCACGTCTTCACCCATATAATTGATGATAGCAATAGAACTATCAAAATAAAGACGAACAAAATAAAAATCATTCCCAAACTTCAACAATACCAGTACACCAATATTTCCAGGACCACTATTTGAAAAATAAAAAAAATAAAAATTAATCAGCCTAATCTGCATTCATCAAATAAAGTTACGAAAACATAACCATATATTCATAACAAGATGCATATATCTACGCAAAGAACAGTAATATCCGCATATTTATATGCAAAATTTCAGAATATTTCCAAATGTTTTATTAAAAAATAGTTCCAGAACACTTGTAGTATGATAATATTAAGAAGATATTCATAGATGTGCGCAATTAATCATTAGCCACACAAACAAATAGAAATTCAAAATACCTGATTATCTGTATGCATATATACAGAAAATAAGCATACTTATACGAAACTTTTCAGAATAATTCCATACACGTATTATACCGATACTTGCATTTTTATATGCTAATATTGAAAAATTCTACATATTTTTATACATTTATACAGAATATATGAAAAAAAATGTTGACAAATTATTATATAACCAGTTGTACAATGAATAACAAAAATTAAAAATTTATAAAATAATAAAACTATCCATCAATAAACCTAGACAATTAAATTAATTCAGAATAATGAATCAACATAATTCGATTGCAAAAGTGATATCAGTATACAGAAATTTCAGAAAAAAGTAAAAAGTAAAAATTACCTTGACGAAGACGCATCCATTTAACAAATAAAAGCTCGATTAAATTATATCTCTGAAATACAAGCTCGATCAAAATAAATATGTGATAAAATTGTCGATCAAATTGAATTTTATTGTCAGACAAAATTCGAAGTTCAGAAATTTAGGAGAAAGAAGTCGTTGCCATTAACACAAAAAATTATGTTTAAGAAAAAACTAATTGAGTAATACAATTTATCGGATCTGATGCAATACGAAATATCGGATCTGGTGCGATATTTCAGCCGTATTTTTTAGTTTGGGCAATTCTGTCAAAAATATGCCACAATTTCAAAAATAAGGATGAAATTTATATGTTTCAAAAAGGGAGGATGTGAGCCTAATTAAGTTTAGTTTTAAGGATGTGAGCCTAATTTTCACATATATTTATTCGTTCCGCTGTGAGATTCGTGTTTCTCTGATTCTATTCTGTTATGTTCTTCTTCTATTCTAATTTTCTTTCTTTCTATTTCTCACCCTCTAATTTCTTTCTATAAATGGTCAGGTATTTCCGATGTCTGAATAGTCAACATCGTAGTTTATGTCGATTTTTGGGATCGAAAATCTCGTGGTCGCTACAAAATTTGAAAGACAAAATTACCCTTATGAAGCTTTCTTCTTTACGTAGTTTTTCACGATCCCCTAAAACATCAAACTTCCAAAGCCCTAATTTTTAAATCATTGAAAAAAATCATATATAAACAAGTACATGATGGATTCTGAAGAAGGAGATGATTTCTTATCTCAATAACATAAGGTAATCATTTTTTTCTACTTTTTTTTTTAGTTTTTAAAATTTTGAGAACAGCGGATGTTTCGAAAATTGTGTGATTTCATATGTATCCACGTAGCCACCATAGTAGATTATACATCTGACCTAGTAGTATTTATGCGTGGTTTATGAGCTGATCACGTAGAGATTCAACGTGGAAAGCATGTAATCCACGTAGGCTTCTTGCGTGGTTTACTTATTATTCATGTATCACCCTATTTTACACGTACAAAAACAAAAAAAGCCCTAACCTAACCATCAATTCAAAACCCTAACCTGAATTCGAAGTAGATGTCGCGCGTGTTGAAGATGGAGATGATGTTCATGTTTGAGTAGATGAACGCGTTCGATTTTCAAAAGCAATTTATTTTAGAACGTCATTGATTGTTGAAAGAGAAGAAGCGAACTGATTTTTGAACGTGAAGGGCAATTGTGGAAATCGTGGGGGCTACTAATTTAATTTCTGGATACGCAAGAATTTTTGTTTTTAGGGAGGCTACTACTCAATTTTATGGGTTGAAATAGAATTAGCCTTAGCAATTTAGCATCATTCAACATTTTCATTTTGCAAATCCAGTAACCACATATTAAATAAAACATAATCACACATCTTCAATTTCCTATACTACGTTTTCACCAAATTAATTACTTCTAAATGACAACGGTGTACATGGATGATCTTTTACATCTTCAACATTTGTCCTCCGCTCTGTCTGCCTATATACTTCTTGGCGTTCCCATAGATTTACTTCCCGTCTTCTTCCTAGCATCTCCATCGACATTAGGTAACAAGTTTATTTTATTTTCAATTCTACATCAGGTATTAATTTTGATTAAGCATATCTTTTTTTCAATTATAGTTTTTCATCAACAACAATTTGGATGCAACCTCCACCATTCATATGTATTGTGTTTAGATATGCATTTTTTTATATTTCCTATTTTACTGCGCTTTTCACTTTCTGTTGGTTAAGTATGGTCTTTATGCAGATATTTCGTTCTTTTGATTATAAATTATCAGATTAACAGGATGTCATTGTATTCGTTTGATTGACAAAATACCTGGTTTAATTCAGCTATGTATTTACATGGTATAGTGGAAATGCCTCTTTAAGTAACAAATTTGATAAAATCTCAAGATTAATTTAGTCTTCTTCTTCATTCCGATTGCAAGTAAGCTCAAGTTTTCCTTTTGTGCTTTCAACTTGCAATTCAATGAGATGCGAAATAAACCTGGATAAGGTATGAGTAAGCGCTAGATTATGTAAATTAAGTTTATACTAAGACATATGACACCATCATTAATAATAGTACCTTTTGATGCTAGAACAATGATTGGATTAGGAGGAAAACAAGAAAAAAATACGGTGTAAATCAAAACAAATAGCTTTATGTAGTTATGACTATTAATGTGTTTTCACCTTGAAATTAATTATTATTTATCACATTTATGATAATAATTTTAGGGAAGAGGTATATAGAGATCTGAACATCGTGCCAACAACCATGTGGCACCAACATTGGAACATCAAGTAGCGAAAATATTATTGATGATTTTAGGTATGAAAGGGTGTGAGTTATGATGCTTAGGTTATTTAAAGAGTACCATTTAGTCAAGTAATTAACTATTCAATTACAAATTTTATGTGATGTTTTATTAGATTACAAGGTCAGCCACATAGGAGACAAACGTGTATGATACACATAAGTTGTTGACGTGGGAAAGTTCTCCACCTCTCACGCCAACACCCCAGTGTAAATATTCCAAACGCAGTGCTGAAAAAATAAACAACACCAGAGATTTATAGTGGTTCGGCAAATTGTACCTACGTCCATTTCGATATAACTTTGTATGTTTATACTGCATGGTCACAAGTACAGTCCTTTTGATTACAAAGCCAAGTGTTAGCAACAATAAAGTCCTTGCTTAGAGCCAACAAACCCTCTCCTAGGTCTAAATGTCCAAGGTGATGTTTCTATGTCCAAAAGCCCAAAAGTCCAAGAGTACGATGCTTCTATGTCCAAGAGAGCCCAAGAGACAAGCCAAGTGTCCAAAAGATCCAAGCCAAATCCAAGAAGTTCACAAGCTCAAAGGAGATTCCAAGGAAGAAAAAGCCATTAATGGTCTCCAAGTCCAAGAATTCTGAGAGCAGCAAAGAAGCCAAAAGATCTTGAAAACAACCCCAAACATAGGGTATTTATAGCAGTAGGGGAGTGAGAATTCGTATCCATAATTCGTCCCCCGAGATCGGTACCGACCCAAGGACACTCAACGAAAAAGCCAGTGCTTTGTTCTGAAGCACTCCAGCTCCATAGCCAAACCAAATTCGTAGCTGGGGATACAATTTTACCAATGCCGATCCGGGAAACCCAAAGAGATGCACCGATCCCTAAACTTCTGATCCTGGATGTGTTTATCAAAATCATGCCAGCTTCAGGGATACGAAATCCGTGCACCGACCCGAGAGCGTCAAAACTGATCCCAAAGAAGCTAACTCTGGGGATATGAAATACAAAGCCAATCAAAAATACTGATCCTGGGATAGGAATTGACCAATATCGATCTCATGATACAAATATCAAAATACTAATCCCCATACTTAGAAAATTTTTGTTAATTCTTGATCTGTACTTGATTCCTACCGATCCCAACCAAGTTTCGAGGAGTTGTACCGATTTCGAAACGCTTACCAAAAACCCGAGTTTTTTGAGAATTCCGCGACTTCGTCCAAATCACTCCGAGCTTTCCCAAGCTCGTACTCAAGTCCTGAGCGCTCCAATAGCAGTGTTATTAATGGCACATGACGCAAACCCTCCATGGAGCCTTGGTCCACGCCTTTTTAATTTACTGCGCATTTTTTCAAAATTATTTTATATTTCAACAAAAAATAAAACAAATCAATTTTTTTTGCTAAAACGTATGCATCAAAGATTTTTATGCATTTTACAAACAAAAAAACATAGCATAAAATTTCAAGCACAATAGTTTACAAATCCAAAATAATATTACATATTACTCATAAACTAGAAATCTGATTATGATTCTGATTCAGCAATCATATTTTCCAAATCAATGTTTGTATCATTAGATTTATAAGCTTCAGCATCTTCCTCGTCCATATCATTCAGATTTGTTTTTTCTTCATGAATATGTAAAAGATCCAAAGTAGGTGCTGAAAACCTCTCGACGTGAATGTTCTTTTACTTGGATATCTAGCTTCCTCCACTCTTGCTGCTCTAGCAGCAACAACCCAAGTCAGGTCATCCTCATCGTCAAATACAAGCTCATCTTCAGCATTGGATGCATCATCCATATTTCTAATTAACCATTCATTACAATCATCAATATCATTCAAAAATATTGGACCAATAGTGTCACGAATATTATACATTCTTTTTAACACTCGATTGTGTTTAACAAATACCAAATCATGAACTATTTTTATGTTGTAAACAAATAGTACAAAGATATTGGACACATTCACACATATGCAAAAAAAGGTCTATCCAATGGTATGTTTCAGAGCTGCATAAATGTTTATTTTATGAGAATGCTCTCTTTTCCTCGAAAGTTGTTTCTCTTGATTTATCGTTCACGGGTTCTCAGTCCCATTCATTTATTTTTGCATCTACGCTAGGCAATATTTTTTGATCTTTTATACATTACGTTATATACTTCGGACAATATTAAAATGGATCTAAACTCTGTTGGATAATAAAACATATGTCAGTTCTAAATGTTGGCATGCTAAGGTCAGTCAATTGCATAATTGTAAGGTTGTTAACTCGTGAATGATAATCGAATAGAAAATAATAATGAAGTAATTATGTTTTCATATAATTGAAAAAAAAATATTAACAAAATTATTCACATTTCATGTCATTATGATAATAATAACAATAGTAGTAGTGATGGTGGTTGTAGTAATGGTAAGTGTACTTGTAGTAGTAATTATTATAGTTTGAAATGCAAAAAAAAGACAAACCATTTAGCGTCGTGCGCCACCACGCCGCAAGCAAAAATGACGCAAAAGCCACGCCGCATCATGCGCCATAACGCGCGCCTTGGTGCGCCTTTCACAACTATGTCTGATGGCCAGAATCTCGAACTGTGACTGCCTTGTAAAAAAGCGGATCAACAATTACCCACAAAATATGTTTTTCTGCCGAAGACGTGTTTTGTATAGTACAGAAATCGATGAATCCAAAAGTCATAATCCGAGAGAAGACTGAATAGAAGATTCGATAATCGAAACCAGAAATCCAGAAAACCATGATCGCGTCGGATCGTATAAATAGAAAACCATAATCCAAAATCCAAAAAATACTCACGATTGCTTTAGATCGTATTATAAGAGAGCCAAATCCAAACCAAACTCCAATTTCCGGAAAGCCATATAAACCGAATATCCAGAGTATCCAACGCTGGCATAGTTCATACCTATAAAAAAACAAATGAATCATTTTGCCAAGTCCTGATAAAACGACCCACAAAAAATGAGTATAGTCCATACCCGAGCCTTAACCAAGCGATCTTGTCAAGTCCTGACAAGACGACCAGGCTTTTCCCAAACAAAGTCCTGTCTTATGGACCAGAATAAGAGTTTTATACTTAATGAACATAGTCCATACTCACCAAGTCCTTAAAGTTCAAAATTCCAATTTCAGATTTTGTACTTCACGAGCTAGTCCATACAAGCGAAGTAAGCTTATTTTTCAAAGATTCTAATTTTAATAAATCCAAAGGGAAACCTAACGGTTTATCGTCGGGTAGAGAGCACGCCTAGGAGTTGAGTCCTAACCCCGTACATGGGTGAGCCGACTTAATTGTTTTCTATTACAAATTTATTAGCCAGGAGTTAGATGGTATGTCGTCCGCAAATAGCATGCCTAGGAGTCGTTGGATTATGTACATGTATAGACAGACTTAGCCATCCAAAACCTAAAACTAAAAAAACCAAAAAAACAAACAACCACATACCAGAAAACCAAATAACCACATCCAGAAACCAAAAGACCAAAGAGCCAATATCCAGAAGGCAGAAAACCAAGATGCTAGAGTTCAAAAGTTGAAGATCCAGGGAGACAGAATTCAAAAACCAGAAGACCAAAATGTCAAAATCCCAAAGTACCAGGAAGCCAAAATCCAAATAACCAGGTAACAAAGAACCAAAAGTCACAAATCCAAAGAGACCAAAAATCCAAACTAATCGATGATCAGACCACGAGGGCTACGTCTTGCCTCGTCCTATCCCGAGTCAGAGCAAGCAACTGTGTCTGTTCCGCTACAGCAGTCCGATTTCTAACACACCGTGCAAGCTCATCTGACACATTCCACAATCATAACCCCAAGATGCCTACAGCCGTTTGTATTATGGCAATCAAGCTTATGAAACAAACAGTGCCTACCAGAATCTCTTTCCTTCTGAGTTGGCTTCCTCCTGAGATGCATTCTGAAGGGAGAAGTTGGATGAAAATCCAGATAAATTTCTTCCAAAAAAGAAGTAAATTCTGTAAACGAAAGGAATTTTGGCTCCCTCCGTTGACACCCATTCCGATCATAGAGAAACGGGACCTTCCCTTTGTCTTTATCCTTGCCAGATTCAGATGATAATTCGCCCTTAACCATATTGACCTTGATAATTTCCTTATTAGTATTAGCATCCTCTTTCAGCTGAAATGTATCTGCTTCAAAGTAGAATTCACCAAGTTCACGCGTTGGATCCACCTGAAGCGAGATTTTGAAATTCGTCTTATCCAAAATTCCAGAAACAACAGCCATCAATACCATAGACGAGTCTGATCGATAAACCGACATCACCGCCGCATTAAACCTCTCCACAAAAATTTGCAAAATTTCTCCAGACATTTGCTTGATTGTCGTAAGAAACATAACGTTCTTAAATCGAGAAATGTGGACCTTGAACTGTTCAATGAATTTTTCAACTAGTATACTTCAACTTTCGATACTTTCCAATTTCAACTGTCGAAACCACATAACACAATATCTGTAAGATAGAGTGAAAAATATTTTGCTATGACATCATCCGACGCCGCTAAAACCTCCATGTAGAGCATACAGCGCATCAAGTGAACGGTAAGATCCTTCCTATCATCATAAGCATCCAAAACCAGTAACTTGAAACCCGAGGGTTTTGAAAATTCCTTACAGTCTGAGTAAATGGGTTGCGATTAACACAAACCAAACCCAAGTGAGACGCCCCGCCTCGAGTAAATCGTCGAATCACATCCGCAATTTGATTTCCATTCCCAAGCAATTGCCCTTAATCTTCAAAACCAGCACTGGTGCCCTTGTATCTAATCCAACTTGAGCCGCTTATTGAATCCCAACATGAACATTCGCTCCATCCCTAACCTCGATAGCTACCACGAGTGCAAACCTAACTTCCGAATTCGTAAGAGTTCTTCCAGCATTTGTATCCTCGCACATCGGTGCTTGAGTCACAGTTCCAACTCCAAATCTAATGGCCTCACCAACCAAAATATCCTAAACCACACTGACATTAGGATTGGGGGAGGTGCTCCTTAGCCAAGTCGGATTGGCTTGGGGCTGATTTGGGAGAACTGCCCTCAAGTCCTGCAAACCTTGAGCGCCTTGCGCGCTTGCTCCAACCTGAGTTCCTTGGTTTCTCGACCTTTCAAATCCTACCATCTGAGTAAAAAAAATATCCATCCTTGCATGTTGCCTTCTAAGAAGCTCTTCTTGTCGTTGCATACGTGTATGCAAGTCCTCCGTCATCTCATCCATTTCTTCTCTAGTTAGATTGTTTGATGGATTTCCAGTAGAGGAAACCTCCTGGCTTCCTTCTATTCTTGCTCCTTCAGAACGAGCTGAAGTAGCGTCCTTCTTCATTTTCATCAATGTCAAATCCAAGAGTAACCTGTTTCCTTAGCAATCCAAAGTTGTGTATCCTCCTTCCTGGTGCGCCAAAATGTTGATGTGAGAAAGTTGTCAATCTCTCACGCCAACACCTGAGAGTAAATATTCCAAATGCAGAGTGTTGAAAAAGTAAATAACAGCAGAGATTTGATGATTCGGTAAGTTATGCCTACGTCAACTTCAATGTAACTTTGTATATATTTATATTGTATGATTACAAGTACAACCCTTTTGATTACAAAGCCAAGTGTTAGCAACAGTTCGTCAACAAGCCCTCTACTACACCCAAATGTCCAAGATGATGCTTCTATGTCCAAGAGAGTCCAAGAGGCAAGCCAAGTGTCCAAAAGATCCAAGCCAAATTGAAGAAGAATTTCACAAACCCAAAGGTGATTCCAAGAAAGAAGCCAGGAGAGAAGTCATTAATGGTCTCCAAGTCGAAGAATCCCGAGTGCAGCAAATGAGCCAAAAGATCATGAAAACGGCCCTAAACGGGTGTATCTATAGCAGTAGGGGAGTGGGAGTCCGTATACCCACAATTCGTCCCCCGAGATCGGTACCGACCTGCCTGGGGACACTTAGCCAAAAAACCAGTGCTTTATTACGAAGTACCACAGCTCAATAGCCAAACCAAATTCATGTTTAGGGATACGATTTTACCAATGCCGACCCCGGGACACTTAGCCAAAAAACCAGTGCTTTATTCCGAAGTACTACAGCTCCATAGCTAAACCAAATGCATGTCTGGACATACGACTTTACCAATGCTGATTCGGGAAACTCAAAGAAGTGCACCAATTCCCGAACTTCCAATTCTGGATGTGTTCATCAAATTCATGCCAGCTTCATGATATGAAAATCCATGCACCGATCTGAGGAGTGTCAAATTGATCCCTAAGAAGCTAACTCTGGGGATACGAAATACAAAGCCAACAAGAAATACCGATCCCGAGATACAAATTGATCGATACCAATCCCGTGATACGAAAAGCAGAATATCGATGCCTCATACTTAGAAGTTTTTTGTCAAGTTCTGATCCATCCTTAATTCCTATCGATCCCTACCAAGTTTTGAGAAGTTGTACCAATCTCGAAATACTTAACCAAAAATTTGAGTTTTTCGAGAATTTTGCGACTTCATCCAAATCACTCTGAGCTTTCCTAGTCCCGTACTCAAGTCCTGAGCGCTCCAATAGCCAGAATTCCAAAGCGTGACTGCCTTGTAAAAAGGCAGGTTAACATTTGTAAAAAGGCTGGCCAACATAAGTATTAATTAATTGAGAGTTTAAATTCATTTTGATTGTAGATAGTGGCAGGAAAAAAGCCTTTACCATATGTAAAATTCAGAGATATGAGACAAAGTTATGTCTTTTGTGCCATACAAATCTATGACGAGTCATGTTACTATTATAAACATTACACATAAGGCTTAGCAAATGTTGACGCACTTTTTTGAATTTTTTAGCCTAGATAAACTAAATTAAATTGGAAATATTAAATCATGAGAATGAAATGATTGTGTCTTCAAATGTTCTACTAAGAAATCTTAAATTGAAAACATGAAATATTTATTATGTTGAATGTAGTCAAAACATTTTTAAAAAAAAATCAACAATCCATAAAAAATTAGTAGAACAAAGTTTTAAGGATGTTTCATGCTTTTATAAAAGAAACAAAAGGATTTCAACATCGTAAAGGGATTTACAAAAACTAATACCTCAAAACATCAAAAAGGGAATGCAAAAATAAAACACTTCCACAAAATTGTATGCATATATGAAAAAACAGCTAACATTCAAAATGCTATTTCAAAAATGTAAAATTAAATGATATCTAAAAGTTATATATTAAAATTAAAAGAATTTAATTATTTCAGAAATGTTCCAAAGGTTAACATAATATGAATGGTATTCCACCGCCACACGAAAACAAAATTCAACTTCAACTAAAACTGAAGTATAACCCAAGAGTAATTAGTTCTCGACGCAAAAGTCGGAAGGACAATCTCACGGCTCCGTCAAGCTTCCGACAATTCCTAATGATATTGCCTTTGCCCCCTGATCTCCGTAGAAAGTACAACGTCCGTTCAGTTCAAATTAGAAAGGACGACGAAGTTTAGGTAGTGCATGGAACATTTAAGAGACACGACGGTAAGATGATTTAAGTTTACAGAAGAATTACCAAGGAGAAAGTCAACGGATCTACAGTCAATGTCGACATAGATCCGTCCAAGAATGATATAACAAAGTTGAAGTCGGCTAGGGACAGGAAGGCGTTGCTCCAAAGGAAGGCCAAAGATAGGAATGTTGCTGATAAGAAAGCAAAAGGTAAGTTTCCAGTTAAGGAAGTTGCTGTCGGAGGCACCTCTCTTCAGTACATCGATTAGCTCTTACAATGCTGGTAATCTAAATGTCTTTATTTCTTAATAGTTGTGTTGTTAAAGTAATCAAGTGACGGAGCCCTTTTTTTCCTTCCTGTTTATGCATTTATGTTGTCAGTGCTTGGAATTTATACAAAACTGATGTTGCTTCTGTCGGTTCAATTTGAGGAATGTTGTAAAAAAACATAAGATAAATAGGTAAAATTACAGTTTGAAAATTTTAGAAATAATATGACAAAATGGAAATTTTAGTTATTCAGAAATATAAAGCTTAAAGAAATTTTCACAAAATTAAAAATAAATAATTTCAAATATGTAGATGCGATTCAGGGTTTTGAATTAAGCTTCACACAAATAAAATTTGCACGCTGTTTAAGTTGACAATGGTTGCATTTTGTTCATGTTGATAATGTTTGTTGTTACTATAAATCATGCATGTTAATGTTATTTAACTTGACAGTGTGAATATAACCGTGATTCTTTAATAAGATACTCATGTATGAGCTGACTTCCTTTTTTCTGGCTATGACTAGTTTTCTAACATGTGATATTTCCATTAACATACAATATGTTGATGGAAGAAGGTACGTACATGTTTATTGTTTACAGCACATCACAGTTTCTATAATATAAAGACGTAATTTATATCCTCCTGACCACATGTATATTAAGCTCAATTTTGAGGTTTGTGTTTAGCAAAATGTACTTAATCCGCAAATAAGATAATGTTGTTAATTTTTTAAAAGAACCAGTTCTGACCTTTAACTATTGAATTTCTAAGCTAACTTGGAGAACATAGACTAAATTACACTTAATCCTTTATGACATATAAAGTCTTTACTATTCCAAATATGCAATTTTTACAAAATGGTTTTAAAACCATTTTTTTAATCTACTATTATATTTGTTTGTGGATGGATTCATTTGTCAAATTCTTGAAAATTTTGTTTGGAACACCTTGAAAATCTTTTGGACAATTAAGCTGCTACTATTAAAGTCTGATATTTTGTACATACATTAGTTATTAATATAATTTGGATTATGATTGCTTTGGTTTAGTTTCACATGATTGATTCTATCTACTCCAAGTTTTGTTGGCTGGTTTTAAATATTTGACTTTTATGTGACATCCTTGCCCTTTTTTTGGAAATTAAACAAATGAATTTAAAATGTGTACACAGGCAAGCAAAAAATTATGTATACATTAGCATATTTTGATAGTTTTCTTGCATTACCCTTCTCGTAGGCTCAACCTTGATCAGAAGGGGTATTGACTTTATATTATAGTTATGGTGATTCAAGACTAGACGGTAAAGAAAATAAGATTGTGGTTCAGTCAAATCAAGCACATCACACGTAAGGTTATATGGAACAAGTGTTTTAATACTGTTCATGAACCTAGCCAAAATCATATATAAAATGTATTCTTTTATTAAAAGATATAGATAGATGTGGATTTATTTCTCTATTTTTGCCTTGAGTAATTTTTTTGCATGTTTAGTTTTGTTCATATTAACTATATGTTGATTTAGTCTGCATACGCTGCACTTCAAATGTAGTATTTTTTTTGCAAAAAGAATGCTATTAAATAGTGTTATGCATGCATATTTCTAAAGAATTTACGGGTTCCCATGCAAGCAATTGCATACATACATAATGCTTAATTTGTGTAAAGAGTTCCACTCATCGTACGAACTCTTCAACTTTCTAAATCATTTTGACTTGCTTTACTTAGAAAATCCCTTGACTCAACCCAAAAGTCATACATAACTTTCAAGAGTTTTTCTTTGTACTGATTTGGCTGTGTTAACTGCTACTTATTCAAAGAAACTTACTTCAATTTGGATGTGACAATATTGAGTTTTGCTTAGTTTTTTTTTTTTTCTTAAATCATGTTAAATTTTCAAAAAATAATGCTTGGGTGTATTCAGTCTTATACTTTTGTTCTTAAATTATATACCATTTACAATTACTGATAGGAACTGCTGACCATAAAAAAATTAATTGCCTGTATTTTTTCCACCTTTGCAAGTTTATGTTGTGTTTATAAATGTAACCACATAAAATGATATATATATATATACATATATATATAGTGTTTTCCATCTTAGTGAACCTCACCTAATCATAGTTTTACATTTTATCATTTGTTTGTTTTATGACACGCCTTTTAATTATTATTTTTTCTCCTGGAAGATTTGAAAAATATTCGCATTATTCAAATATATATATATATATATATATATATATTGTGTTTTCCATCTTAGTGAACCTCACCTTATCATAGTTTTACATTTTATCATTTGTTTGTTTTATGACACGCCTTTTAATTTTTTTCTCCTGGAAGATTTGAGAAATATTCGCGTAATTCGAAGAGTAGAAGCTTTGAGAAATAAAATTATTATTAGCTATTTGATGATGGGTATTCTTCCTAACATTTGAAGATGGAATGAGATGTGTTTAAAACTATTCGTACTAACATATAATTACTTTACTGTTATTATCTCTATAGAAACCCTAAATGTTTGTATACAAGTTTGGTTCCTCAAGTAACTTCCTATGAGTAATCTAAATCAATATATATTTCTTTTTATATGAATAAACATGAAAGTTTGTTATATGGTGTTTGTAAATAGAAGAACTTATTCTTAGGATGCTTGATTGATTCCAAAACCAGTATTAGCAGCTTTCTACTACACAACTAATGCAATCGGGTATTTTTATATTGTTATCTACATTTTTCTAACAACTTTTTCATGCCAAATTATGTCAAAAATGTTCGTAGGCATAGGAATTTATGTATACACTCAAACAGTAAACATAATTACATGTCTGTCGAGGCTACGTCTGATTAACAAGTTTCCATGTAAATATATAAAGATTTTTTTACCATATAATGTTATTGATTACTAGATATACCATCTGGATATATTAGCATATACACCAATACATACCTCAGAAATTAAATAATACTTACAGGAACGGTAAATGAAAAAGAGAAAGAGAGAGTTAATGCAGGATAGGGAATAGAAAAAATTCCTATGCCAAAATAAAAGTTAATTCAAATATGTTGCAATTCAAAAGTAACAAGATAGGAGTCAATAATTATCGTTTACTCTTCTATCCTCAAATGTTATAAATCTCCCTTATCTAGATTTCAAAAATGACATCTCATACCAGTATATCATAGTCGTGTCCAATCCATAGCACGGATTTGTACTCATTTAGAAGCATTATTAAAGAATGTATGGGTGAGTTCTCATTAATTCAACAACTAGATAAACTTTATTGTTGTAAAAGCATTTAAAACATGGCATTTGAATAAATCCAAAAAAATAGTTACTTCTAATAAGTTATGCGCAACATGAAAGAATATCCACACAAATTCACAATCATAATCCTTTTCATATTTATATCATTGCAACCAACATTTTCACTTTTTAAACCATAACAGAATCAATTTTCTTCTGCAGATACCTTTGATCATAGACCTTAGACAAACCATCAATTTTTTGTTATTTTCTTTTAACTGATTTCCATTTGTCTTAATCCATATAAATATTTCATGACTTCATTTTCTATATGAAAATAAGCATGAACGACATTCTCCAAACATGTCCCCCGTATTTGGTATGTTTACTACATTTGTGTTTGCATGTGTGTGTGTGTGCATAATTTACTCTAGTTGCACACTAGATAGATTACTAAAAGAAAGTTGTCAAACATAAGATTTTTAGTGATAATGGAATTTATAAGAAAAATGTGTCATTCAATTTTGCATGTCATTCTTCAACGGTCATCTTCAACATTGGTCTGATTTGGACATAAGCTGTGCATCAAGCTGAGTGAATAGGGTGGCAGAATTTTGTGCTAGGAGATGATGTGTTACTCCACACAAAAAAATCCAAATATATAATTCTAACTAAGTGCCTAATCAAGGTAAAAATAAGCAAAACAAAATGTATACCTCTTCGGTAATCACTTCTTCTTCTTCCTCTTCCTTTTCTCCATCACCGTCTTCGTTCTTCAATTCAAATATTTCCCTATTTTCTAATTGAGCTAATGTTGCTTCTGCCTTCTTATAATCCCATGTAACTCTTTTGCACTTCCATTCACTTTTCTTTCTTGACCCAAAGTCTTCTAACAATTCATTTTCACTTTTTCTCTTTCTTTCCTCTTTAATTTTCTCTGTCCTTTTTTTCTCTTCCTGTGCTCCTAACCCTTCTCTGGACCTTCTGATTTCAAGCCCTACAGGTTCTGCCCTCCCAATACCACTCTTCCCAAGAGATGATCCAGGACTGTATCCCATGTTTTTCAGCATTTTGAAACCGATATTTGATTCAGGAATTGCAGACTGTATCCCAGCCAAAGTCCGCTCATCTTCTTCCTTTTGCTTTATTTCTCTCTCCAACTTTCTTCTTTCTTGCCAGTTAAGGTTTTTAGGTTTCTTTGGTTTAGGTATTTGATGGGTTTGTGTTTTAACATGAGGCTTCTGCGAATTGATTAAGGTTGGCAAATTCGCATCAGGTAAATATGTTTGAGTTATAGGTATGAACTAAATAAACATAAAAAATGATAGGTGATCTTATGCAAGCAAGAAACTGACCTAGGCTTTTCAATGGATGTTAGAACAGTAAATACAGAGTGATATATGGAAATTTCAGCTTCAATATCAACTCACCCCTTCAATAAGAGAATTAAGTAATCTGGCTTCTTCTTCTTTTTCTTTTTTCTTTTTTCTTTTTTTTTTTTTTTCTTTTTTTTTTTTCCATTTTTGAAATTTGATCGGTTCCCAAAGTTAAGATTTCGCCAATACACATCTTTCAAAACTAACTTAACCAGACATGAGTCATCCAAATTTCATTTTTTTACCAAGCTAGGGCTTCCTCTGATGTTCATTAAAGAATTTCGGATACAAATTTATAAAGGAGATCCTAAGCGAAACACACTGAGAAGGGAAAAAAAGACACCTTTTTGCAAAGCGAAGAAGAAACGATTTCTTCGGGCGGAAGAAACACAGAGAGATCGGCCATGTAATCCCCTTCGTCTTCACCGACATCTCCATTACCCGCCATTAATTTGGATTTTCCCGTTAACACCTCTGAATTTTAGTTAATTTTTTGTAAATTGGCAGTATAAGAGTACGAAGAAAGCAAATTCTATTTAAGCCCATAAAAAAAGTACAATCCAGCTTTTTGCTGAGTTTACCGGTGCATAATTAAAAAAAAGACAATTTTGCCCTTCCACATAGGAACCCTACATAGTGCCCTAAAGGCACCTCGTAGAGCAACTACGTGGTGCTTTTAGGATACCACGTAGTTCCCCTGTGTGATGCCTTCAGTACCACGTAGTGGTATTACGTGGTGCCCTAAAAATACCACGTAGTTGTCCTACGAGGTATGCTGAGAAATTAAAAAAAGAATATTGAGTAGGGGCAGTTTTATCATTGTTTTTTTTATAAAAACATAGGTATACTCAGCGAGTTTATGAGTTTAAATAGAATTTGCCCCAGAAGAATTCAGACCGTGAATATTAGGAATTGTAACATTCAGAATGAATTTGTTTGATTTGCCCAACAGAAGCGCGCCGATTTTATACGCGCTCGTATGTTTGTTCAACGCGCTTCGATTTAATCGGCGCGTTAAGCTAACGTGCCGATTAAATCGACGCGTGCCCCTAGCGCGTCTATAAATAGAACGCGCTAGGCCGACCCCCCCCCCCCCCCGAAATCCTCCACAAAAACCTTTTTTTTTATTGGTCGGGATGCCGCCGCGCGTGACGAATATCGGTAAACGTACAGTTCGAGTTCAGGTTGACGACGCTGCTGGTCTAGCGCATCCTCCTCCACCCACGGAGATGATGATTCAGGACTTACGGATCCTTCGTAAGTTGCCAGAGGGATTCACTCACCATTCGTTTACCGCGATCGATACCATTCAGGTATAAATCTGAAATTTAGCATATATATATATATATATATATATTTACTGAACTAATATATATAGTATACAAAATTACATAGTGTCGACGTCAAAAGTTGGTCACTAGTGACAATCAACCCCCAATCATGTGGAAAGCACACGAAAATGATTATGAAATGTAGAAAAAGTAAAGAAAATAAGGAACACGCAAAACTTTTTATAGTGGTTCGGCAAAAATGGTGCCTACGTCCACTTTATATGTATTGATCTTCTTTTTTTATTACAGGTACAATGCTTTTTCTAGTTTTGAGGAAGAAGAAGTATTTCTTAGCCGTAGAAAAGCTTTGAGAATGAGAGGTTCAGCTGAAAGTAGGAGAAGCTAAAGGTTCCAAAAGAGTCTCCTTTCCATTTTGAGCATGGGTATATTTATAGGTGAAAAAGTAGGCTGAGCGAGCCGCCACGTGGCTTTCCTCTTTTTCGGAGCTTGGACACGTGGAGCTCGATCAATGGACGTAATTGCGGTGGTGGGACCCAATCCACTGTTGATTAATAGTATCCTCGAAAATAGTAGCATTCAAGGTGAGGTGTATCAAAAGTAAAGCCTTGTCTGGAGATAGTTGACTGCCTTTATCGCCTTTAGAGTCGGGCCGAGTATTGAATGACTTAGCTGGATATTTCTTGATGAATCCGAGATCTTCGCTCGATCCGATATTGAGGGAAGCGACTAACTCAGTCAGCCGGAGTGATTGATTCTCCCGGGCTCTACGAGCCGTTGCTAGAAGGAGGCCAATTCGGGCCGACCTATATCGGGTTGTTATTGAAGGAAGCTGGCTCTGGCCGAACCTTGCTTGGGCTTTGCTAAAGTGTGAGTTGCTCGAGCTGGTGAATTGACTAATGCTGGGAGGCACGTTTCCGAATATTGGGCTTCGATCTGAACGGTGACAGCTTTTACCAAAAAATTGGTTAACACTTTGCCCTTAGAATACATCTTCTTTGGTAGAGTGAGGTGTAGTTTTGAATGTCGTGTTGAAGCATAATTGCTCGGGAAGCTATGGTCACATCGGACCATATTAAGGCCGGAAATCCGACGATCTTGATGGATGTATAAAGGCCGGGAAACCGACAATCGTAATTGATCGTATTAAGGTCAAAAAACCGACAATCACCAAAAAAACGTATTAAGACTGAATGAATTATGGAAATCGTCTTTGTTCCAATATTTGGTACCTGCAAAGATAACAAGAGCCGCTCTCGGTCTAGAGAGGACTTAAGAGCAATCGAGCGGATGTCACACTTGGCTTCGAAAAATGGTGAGTGTAATCGTTACTCGGCTTATGGAGATGGCGAGTATTATCGGTACTCGGCTTGCTGAGGGGCGAGCGTCATCTATGCTCGGCTTATAGTGGTGCGAGCGTTACATATGCTCAGCTGGTGGCAAGTGGTGATCACGCTCGGTTGGTATGAGTTAATTTCATAATTATCTAATGGAACCTGTTAAGTGCATGGTGGCAGGCATCGACCACGTTCTCAGAGACCGTGGTGAGTGCAGACCATGGAAAAAGACGCTTGATTAGCAAAAAAATTGGCGAGTGATTAGCACACTTGACTTAAGATAATGGCGAGTATCAAGTATACTCAGATTTTATGACAAGGGTCAACCGAACTCGGCTCGTGGAGTTGGTCTGATTATGATGTCAGGCATTGACTAAGCTTAGGGTCGGCGAGCAACTATTATGCTTGGCTAGAATTTATTCAAACATGTCAAATGTTCGAAAGAAAATTTTATTATTGCTATAGAGCCAGAAAAACAAATCCTAACAAAGCAATAGTTGAACTATGGACACATCTGGGGGCTATCCCCACTCATGCACAATTCAACATAACTCATTATTTAATAAAGCAAAAAAATACATCGATATAACTAATTAATAATAATACCGCGATTGCTGGGCTCAGGGTCCTTTCCATTCCTGGGAGCTCGAGGACTGACCTGAGGAGCTTGGGCAGATGAGGGCGTCGGCAAGGCTTGTGCGGGTTTCTTGACATACTCTGGGAGGATTCTGCGCCTAACTTTATCTTCGACGAGATCGCGTAGGTATCTGCATTCACTAGTGGCGTGACCAGCTATGTTGTGATATATGCAGTGCTTCCCAGGTTCGATCTCTCTCTGGGTCGGCTCTCTTCGAGGAGGCTTTGGAGAGGGAAGAGTCTCTTGTATGTCAAGATAGATGTCGAGCAGGGAAGAATTGAGCTCGGTATACCTATGTACTTGTCCTCTCTTCGAGAACGCACATTATGGTCGCTCTTTTTTGGAACTTTCCCTTTACCTTTGTTCTGGCCGTTGAAGTTGGAGGGGCCTTCGTCCTTGGCAGTGAGCACCTCGAGACTCTCCATCTTCAGGTTGGCGTCTTCTTATCGGAGGAACCTTTCAGCCTCAGCATAAAATTCATCGATATACCTGGGTGGATCTCTAGTTATAGAGATCCAAAATTCTGATTGGTTCTGAATGCCTGCAATGGCGGCCTTGAGCAACACCGATGGCTCAGGTCGGCTGACGGATGCTACGGCCATGTTGAATCTCCCAAAGAAAGACTGTAGAGTCTCTCCAGGGTGTTTCTTAATGATAGAAAGGAACATAACAATGCTTTTTATGTATTGATCTTTTTTTATTACAGGTACAATGCTTTTTCTAGTTTTGAGGAAGAAGAAGTATTTCTTAGCTGTAGAAAAGCTTTGAGAAGGAGAGGTTCAGCTAAAAGTAGGAAAAGCTAAAGGTTCCAAAAGAGTTTCCTTTCCATTTTGAGCATGGGTATATTTATAGGTGAAAAAGTGGGCTGAGCGGGCCGCCACATGACTTTCCTCTTTTTCAGAGCTTGGACACTTGGAGCTCGATCAATGGACGTAATTACGGCGGTGGGACTCAATCCACTGCTAATTAATAGTATCCTCGGCAATAGTGGCATTCAAGGTGAGGTGTATCGAAAGTAGAGCCTTGTTCGGAGATAGTTGACCGCCTTTATCGCCTTTAGAGTCGGGCCGAGTATTGAATGACTTAGATGGATATTTCTTGATGAATATGAGATCTTCGCTCGATCTGATATTTTGAGGGAAGCGACTAACTCGGTCAGCCGGAGTGATCGATTCTCTCGGGCTCTACGAGCCGTTGCTTGAAGGAGGCCAATTCGGGCTGACCTAATTTCGGGTTGTTATTGAAGGAAGTTGGCTTGGGTCGGACCTTGCTTGGGCTTTGCTGAAGTGTGAGTTGCTCGAACTGGTCAATTGACTAATGCTGGGAGGCACGTTTCCGAATATTGGGCTTCGATCTGAACGGTGACAGCTTTTACCAAAAAGTTGGTTAACACATAGGTAGTATGAACTGTTATTTTTGTAGTTATAGCGTATTAACCGACCAAAAAATTGTTTTGAAAAGACGCGATACATTTGCGTTCGAGGGAGTTGGGTGAAGTTTATTTCACGGGCCCTTGACGTATTACTACTAGTTATTCGATAGAGGCTATTGGCTAGTCCGTTCGGTCTATTCTTACAGATTATACCACCCTAGTCCTTCGATCGACCGTTGCTAGATGCCTTATTAGAGAGATGGTGGCCTATGACACACACTTTCCACTTTCTCAATTTTGAGCTAGGTATCACCCCAGCTGATTTTTATATGCTTATGGGGATTGAGATAGGCCTCCCTGATAGAGTCTTATGCCCATTTGACTCCTCCTATGAGTCACCCGAGTCTTACTTACATTATTTGCCAGATTTGTCCACCGATCATATATCCAATGGTGTTGCTTCCATCTCATATTTACTTGAGTACGTTATAACACATATCAATGCAGTGGATTTGCAGGACACAGTATTTCGGGCTACCCTTTTATAACTCTTTGGTTCGACATTCTTTTCGAACCAAAAGATTTCGAACCAAAAGAGCACGATTCGATTGGGCTACCTAGCAACATTAGCTGATTTAGAGCAGCTGCATTTGATTGATTGGAGCTCAGCTATATTGGGTTATCTATACACCGCTCTTGACTCTCACGCTTTTGGAGAGGTTCAGCAGATGTTTGGATTTTGGTACATGTTGCCGTGTTGGTACTACGAGTACATAGCCAACATGCATCCACACATAGAGCCGATCGTCAGTCATACCGCAGAGTCCTTTTTCCCACGCATGCGTAGATGGTAGACTAGTCATGTAGTCTAGCGTGTTCTTGTTGGTGTGAGACACGACTTAATGGAGGCCCGTTCTCAGATAGATTTGAGGTTGAGGGGCAACATATTACAAGCACCGTGGACTTCTTATTGGATGTTACTGTCAGCGGGTGACCCGCTACCTGATGCCCACCCTTTAGTCATTACATGTCGTTTATCTGTGCACCATGTCGTTTTGCTCCCACTAGCTCACCATCCTATTTAGTACTTGGGAGATCGCTGTTATTATCATGGGCCCGGTGAGTTACACGTACCCAGAGATCCACTTCCTCCTGATGATATGTTCGGGCGACGTCGTTTGATAGGGGACAGTAGGTACAGGGTCTGAGACAGGCAGGATGGGTTGGTATGTAGGATTTTCTATTACCGAGAGCAGATTTTGATACGTACTGGCATCGAGTAGCTCCTCAGCGGTACATGTTGCCAAATTATTTTCGGACGGTGAACTTCGATCACATTGGTCCCCGAGTGGCTACGGGTAGAGTTCATCCTCCACCGTTTACTTTTGACCTGACCCCTTCACAGTACTCCGACCAACCTATGGATTTTGCCTTCGTCGGCACATTTCAGGCATTTGATCTTAGCGGTAGACAGCTATCCCTGCCTATTGTATACCCACCTGATCACATGGTTGTTAGTATCACTACAGCTAGATTATATCCGACACATAAGGTAATATTCGTACTTGTAAATTTATTAGCTTATATGTTCTAAGGTATACAAAATGAGTTTATATGTTCAATATTTACAGTTTGCACCCAAGCTAGACCAGCATAGATGACATATAGCCTTTATTCAAGAGATGTCCCTGCTATATTCTCAGTCATTATATCAGGAGCACTAGGCGACAGTGCAGGGTTTGCAGGCCCAGATCGACGACTTAGAGAACGGACTAGCAGCAGGAGGGGGTGGTGGTGATACAGGAGCATCAGGTACCGCCCAAGGATCATGTACTGTTGGAGGATCAAGTGGTGATGGAGGACCTGGAGGGGGTGGTTACGAGGACAACTTTATTCCTTATCATAGCGATGATGACATGGAGGAGGATGGTGAGGAGCACGATGATGATGATGATGCCGCGGATTTACTATGACTTTCATGAGGATCATGATGGTGATATGGTTTTTTGGTTATCATGTTGTATATATGTGTATGGCTTGATGTACTGGACTTTATGTTATTTTTTACATGTTATGTTTATTCTTGTTGACAACTATTTGTGTATGGTTTCTTGTTGACACTCATGTACTGGACTTTGTGTTATTTTGTTATCTACATGTTATGTTTATTCTATGTTATGGACCCTTTATGTTTGATTTCGAACATAAATTTACAACTCCAATTCACTTATCCAAAGTCGAATTTCGATACAAAACTCCATTAGATAATTATTCGTCTAATTAGTTAACTATATTTTATAATGATTATAGCAATGTTTTTCTAAAAATATGATTTTGGCATAACTCAAAATATATAAGATGAAATTCATATTTTTCTCTTCTATTAGAAAACTATTATTCAAATGGTCCTGACGATTCATGTTTTAAAGAATTCTGACTTAAATTGAACCATATATACAGAATTGAAGTTCGAAACGTCAAATTATGAACTACCGCGTTGCGGTAAGCTCGTTTTAATTTTATTTAAATATTAATGTTTAAACGTCGTTTTTTAATAAACTTCAATCTCATTCATCCATACTTTAAATATAACGTAAACCCGTTTTCCAAATCTAACTTAATCATGTCGAGTATTTCATAACTCAATTACAAATTTATTTCAAAACCCAGTTATAAATATATTTCATAATTCAGTTATAAATTTATAAACGATTTTATATAGACCTTTTGAGATTTTTGGTTTGCCCTAACTCGAAATCTACAATATGAAAATCTGATATTTCTTTTTCATTGGCATTCCATAATCATTTAGATCATAATGGTTTTAGTTTCGAAGAATTCCGATGTATTTTGGACCTGTATATACGAATGAAGTTCAAAACGAATAACTACGAACTACTGCGACGTTACAAGCTCGTTTATATATAATTTATAAATTAAACTTTCAAATTTCGAATAATTTAATTATTCCTTTCAATTTTTCGTTTCGAGAAAAATATATATTGATTTAAAGAAACTGGACAACCTTCACCGTTCGACTCCTTTTCGATCAAAAACAGGGGATGGCCCTTCATGTCCGACTCCTTTTTGAATAATGATAGTGGACGGCCATTTTCGATTTAAAAATAAGGGACGACCCCTAACGTCACTATTTCCACTCTGTCCTGTATACTATTCACTGTCCAATATGTAAGGTAAATGGAGTCAAAGATTTAGACTCGACATTGGATACTACAGCCACTCTATCCTGTATGTTATTCACTGTACCACTGTATATTGCAACGACTATTTATTAGGGGACAACCCTATTTGTTAAATTCCTTAGCTATATTACGGGGATGACCCTGTTATTTTTACTCCTTAGGTATATAACGTGACAACCCTATTAAGCTGCACACTACACACTGGACCAACACTCATACCAATAAAGGAGCACTCGTACAAATAAAGGACCACTCGTACCAATAAAAGAGCACTCGTACCAATAACGGAGCACTCGTACCAATAAAAGAGCACTTGTACCAATAAAACCCATAAAGCTACACACAACACAATGCACGCTCCAACTAATAAAGATGCACACAATTCAATAAAGGAACATAGAAAACAATAAAGTTACACAATAACCAAGACCTCATACCTTATCAACAACAACAAAATTTCAAACCATACCTCGTACCCAAACATATTCACAAACAAAAATGGATTCCTATTTTATGAAGTGCATGATGGCTTTAAATAGCGATTCGGAGGAAGAAGAAATCCTTCAAGAGGAAGCAGAAGAAATACAAGAAATACAGGACTTATACAATGAAGCCTATGGTTCATCATCCACAACTCGAAGGGGATCAGCTCCTGGAAGGAAGTCTATACGCCGAAATCAAGCTAAATACCATAAGTCTCTGATGCAAGATTACTTCAATGACAATTGCAGTTATGGGTCTGATATGTTTCGTGGAAGATATAGGATGCGGAGAAATTTATTTCTTCGGATACTGGTGGGTGTTCAAGGTAACAATAATTACTTTAAGTACAAACAAAATGCATCAAAGACACTGGGGTTATCTGGTGAACAAAAAATGATGGTCGCTATGAGAATGTAAGATTATGGAACTCTTGCAGATGCATTGGACGATCATACCGAATTATGGAGAGCACGACACTTGAAAATTTCTGTCAGCCTATAGTGGATGTCTACGGAGAATAGTACTTAAGGTCTCTGAACGAAGCTGATATAGTGCGAATCAGAGAGATGCATGAAAGCAGGGGATGGCCGAGCATGTTAGGAAGTCTAGACTGTATGCATTGGGAATGGAAGAACTATCTAGGGGATTACAAGGTGCGTACAATGGCAAGGAAAAGCGACCAACCATCATTCTAGAAGATGCAGCATCGTACGATTTGTGGATATGACACGCTTTCTTCAGAATGCTCGGTTCGAATAATGACTTAAATGTTATAGAAATATCCCATTTGTTCAATGATCTTACTTTAGGCCAGGTACCTCCTTTACATTTACCATTAGCCAAAATACTTACAACCATGGCTATTACCTAGGTGATGGCATTTACCTGAAATAGAGCACCATTGTTAAAACATGTCTAAATCTATTGACTCCTAAACAAGCCAAATTCGTGGCAATGTAGGAGAGAGAAAAGATGTAGAACGAGCATTCGATGTTTTACAATATAGATTTGCAATGATAAGTAATCCATGTCGGTTGTGGTCTAGGAAAATGATGTCTACAATCATGTTTGCCTGCATTGTTCTACATAACATGATTATAAAAGATGAACGAGATATGAATGAAGGGCAACGCCACTACAAATACGAAGGTGCTTCGCAAGCACCTGAAGTATTATGACAAAACACAAAATAATATAAGAGGAATTCAACATTCATTTGGACCATCAAATTATGTTTAGAGATGCACAACTCCATTACCGGCTGCAAAAGGACCTTATGAATCATTTAGGAACCACTATGGCGATACTTAGTTATGAAGTTTGTTTGTCCGAACTTGTGTTTGTATTTATGATTGTACAAATTTATGCAATAATGATGATGTAGCTATTTATTTTAGCATTCGCGTTCTATTGTATTTGTACGTTTTATTAACCAACTATTATTAAGATTTGAAGCTAAAATAATTAATTTTGGTCTAAGTAAACATAATTGTTTTATACAAAAACAATAACGGTTTTATTTAATCATAGTAAAATATGAGTTAGGATAGGGCAAAAGAACATTAAAATGTTAAGGGGAAACGCGTTGACTTTATTAGTGCTTCATATAGCGCGCTGATTTTGTCGATGCACATTGGAAATATAGGCGCGCTTCAAAAAGAGTCGATAAAATCGGCGCGTGGGATCAATTCAGAATTCAGAATTATCCCCATAACATTTGGTTGAATATTATGATCCCCAACATATGTTGGGGGATGAATGATGCAAAAATCTCCAATTCATATGATGAATCATCCTCTGTTAGAGATGCTCTAAATCTTCAAGTACACCATTAGTCCGATGTTGCCAGTTCTGGGGAAAGTTTGTCGTAGAAATCTATATTTTTGTTAATGGTCGGCAGGAAAGGATGGCTCCAACAGCCAATTTCTTTCAAAAATGTCATTTTTTTGCTAGTTGTATTTAAACCCGTATTTTTAAGGAGTAAACCCAGAAAAAACAATGATCAAACTGCCCCTGCTTTACGATATTTTTTTCTTCCAGTTTTCACCATATCTCGTAGAGGCCCTATGAGATTCTTTATTGTACCTCGTATCGTAGGGACCCTACAAGATTTTTTTACTGAACCTCGTAGGAGCCCTATGAGGTGACCTAAAGGCATCTAATTTATGTGTGAACTCAGCAAAACGCTGGGTTTCTCTCATTTTTTCAGTTTTTCTAAGTATACTCAGTAATATTTTGGGTCTAAATAGAATTAGCTGTAACACCACGTAATTTATAACACATTAAAATGATAAATTAGAGAATACTTAATTAAATATTCAGAATTAAGTAAAACGGACTGTGCCATTGCGTTCGTCTTAGAATTTTGCTTAAGATAGACTCAGAGTTTGTGTAACACTCCGTATTTTAACAACACTAAAAGATGGTAAATTAAAGAATAATTAATTTAATATTCAGAATTAAGGGAAACAGACTATACCATTACGTTTGTCTCGGAATTCTGGTCAAAATAAACACCTGGTTTGCATAAAACGGACACCGTATAAAGAAGTTATTAAGGTTTGATGTTTGTATACGCATAAGAAGAATATATATGAATAAAATACATCCAGAGAATTCAAAACAGTTCAAAATCGCAGATTTTGGGGGAGCAGGAAATTTCCCGCATAGGGGTGTCGACCCCTGGGTCGACCTCATAAGGGGGTTATCGACCCATGGGTCGACCCCATAAGGGGGAGGGTTCGACCCCCCTACGGCAGATCTTGCAAATTAAGGTTTTGGTGACAGCTATATATATGGCCTCGTTTCTCTTGTTTCTCCACACCAAAAATAATGGAGAATTAGATGCTGCCTCTGCCCAAATTAAATCAAGTCTTTTCTTCAGCAATTAAGTCAACCAAGTTTAGAGATCTGTGACTCAACATCAGCAATTCTTTCTTCTGTTTTTCTAGATCCAATCACAGTGAGTCTATGTTAATTTTAGATTTAAATATTTAAAAAGTAAATCTTGACATGACTATAACTTGGATCTATGCCTGTGACTATTTGAATCATATCGGATCTGCTATAACCTGTTTATCTAAGATATTTTGACATGACTATAAACTAGATCTGAACCTATACCTATCTATCATGTCAGATCTGCCATTGTTTGTAGATCTAATTCACTGTTTAGATCACCTCATGCATGTTCCTATTATGTTTGTGGCTAAGTCAAATCTGTTATTAGTTGGATATCTAATTCATTGTTTAGATCTTGTCATGCCTGTTTATGATGTCCCTATTATGTTAGAATCAGTTCTATTATCACATGTTCATTAGATCTGTTCCTATATGCCTATTTTGTCATTATGCCACTATATGTTTATGCCTGTTTCTTCCAATATATGTCCGTCTTGTTAGTATGATCATTTCTGTCTTCTTCCCTTCATCTTTTCCCTTTTTATTTTTATAGCCAGGGCTACCTTCAAGCCTAGGCATGCCATTGAAATATACAAACGCTTTAAATTGGGAACGAGGGGAAAACGATAAAATTAGGGCATAACTTGTAATTGGAAATTTAGGCCTAACTTGAATGAAATATATGAACATGAATTTGGGGCATAAATCAACTTGTGATTAAAGACCTTAATTTGGGGTATATGGTTCATTATGAACATAACTTGGGAAAAGGGCATAAAAACCTATAACAAGATAGGAATAATTGGTTAATAATTGAAATGCCTAGAATTACAGTAATTAGAAACTGTAACCGCGCTTAGACACGAGGATAGATTAAACTTGTGGTGGAAGTCTGCCCAGAACCGCCCGACATATCCAGCGACCACAAGTGGTGAATCTAATGTGAGGGGTCTAAGTGCATAAACACGAGATGTGCTAAGACACGAGGTTAAGTCCAACTTGTGGAAGAAGTCTACCCGGAACCGACCGGCATATCCAGCATTCACAAGTGATAGGCTTAATGTGGGAGTCTAGCACATTATAACCAGAAATGAATACGGTAGTGAGCTAGAATACTTAACCTAGTTGAATCCATATGGATTGTATGAACATATAACTTGAGTAGGGGTTAAGTAAACTTGTTTGAAACAGTGGGTGGGTTAAGTAAATCTTGGGTGGGTAGGTAATATATATAGGCCCACAAACTTAACCTATGGGGTTATGCAGTCTTTTACTCTGGTATGGCATAACCTGTGGAAAACCTAGTGGGGATGCAAGCGTAGGGGGAAGCTTGTATCATCTTGTGTGTAGGACCTATTTCAGTCAGTAACCCATATATAGGTATCAAACGAGTACTCCGAACTAGGTCGGAGTCGGGGCACGCTTACTGGGCTGATTGTAAGAGATCCAAACGCGGGGGACGGTGTGGGCGACGCGTTCCGACGGGGTCATGTGCGTGCATGGGTCTGACAGATGAGGTTTAGACGTCATGACACCTGTAGATATGGTTGTGCACATCCTGAAAACGAAGGGTTGCCGCTTTAGGAAGTGATACATCCTACTGTGGGGCCAGCACAAGGTATATACGGAGTAGGGAGTCAATCGATTAGGGCAGTAATTAGGGTACATCTAGACTCTGGTATGTTAGGGAGCCTGTTAATATCCTTAGGGGTAACTCCGGTATGTTGGGCTACTTGTTGATTATATGGGGTGAAAACCACTCACTGGAAGTACACCTAAGTCTACTATCTTATACTTGTTGGGGATCATCTTGTTAATAAGACACTAGTATTGGTGCAGAAAAATCATTAGAGAAGCGTAATATACTCTATCATGTTTATCCTGTTTACCATGTCATACCTGCCATTTATGTGTTATCTCCCTTATCCACTTTATATGCCTGTCATGATACTTTTACTTATTTATATGCTAAAAGTAACTGGACTCGCCAGACTTTATGTATGGCCCTTTTTGTTTCCTCTTCTTTCTCTTCCGTTCCCCCCAAAGGTTCTCTAGGTGGGAATACTCAAGCTTGACCAGGATTCTGCTTGGAGCTACATAGATGTATTGCTCGAACACTTATCTTTTCTACTACGGCTATGTTTTTGTTTAGGGAATTATGCTTCTTTTATTATTGTACTCTGATATTTTAAGTACAAGACAGAAATTTCAATGATGTATTGGGTTTTATGTATTTCAGACATATAATATAACCATGTTTTGAACTACAATGCTTTACGATTAATAAAGTTTTAAATTCCGCTGCTATTTTATACATGTCTTGTAATATTTCTGTTTCTGTTTACCTATAATGCTTCATGGAACTTAATGCATCTCTTAATGAGTGAAAATAACAGACGTGGGGTGTCATAGTTTGCGTAAAACGGACATCATATGAAGAAGTTATTAAGGTTAGAAGTTTGTATATGCGCAAGAGAATTATATATAAATAAATTAAACTCGGAAATTCAAAATAGATCAAAAATCAGAAGCGGGAAGTCTAGGAGGGAATTGGAACCATTGGGGGTCGACGTACCTTAGGCGTGTCGACCCATGGGTCGACACCATAAGGGGGGTGTTGACACCCATGTCGACACCCCTTAGATCCAGGAGAAATACATTTCTGCATATGTAGACTTGTTTTCTGACTATATTCGTGAACCCTAGGGTATAAATAAGACCCCATTCACATTGTTTTATTCATTCTAAAACAATGGAGAACTAGAAGTTGCCTCTGCCTAAATTGAAATAGCCTTTCTTCTTCAGCAATCAAGTCATTCAAGTTTAGAAATCTGTGATTCAACATCCACAATTACTCTTCTCTATTTCTTAGATCCAATCACAGTGATTATACGTTATTTTTAGATATAGAACACTTAAAAGTTATTTTGACATGTTATGAATTGGATCTAAGCCTATGACTATTTGTATCATATCAGATCTGCCATAACCTGTGTATTTAAGTTAATCTTGACATGTTACAAATTGGATCTAGGCTTGTGACTAATTGAATCATCTCAGATCTGACGTTATTTGTATGTTTAATTCACTGATCGGGTCTCATCATGTCTGTTTACGATCATGTCTCTATGCCTAATCAGTTCTATTATCACATGTTCATCAGATTCTTTTATGCTTATCTTGTCATTATGCCCAATTGTGTCAATATATGCTTATTCGGTTGCTACGCCTATTTCTGCCACCATATGTCCATCTTGTTAATATGTTTACTTCTATTCTCTTCCCTTTCTTCTTTTTTCCCTTTTTATTTTATAGCCAGGTTATCTTCGAGCCTAGCATACTGCTGAAATATGCGAACGCCCGAAATTGGGAACAAGGGAAAAACGTTAGAATCGGGGCATAACTTGTATTGGGTAATTTGGGAATAACTTGGATTAAATAAACAAATATGGATTTGGGGCATAAATTAAATTGTGATTTAGGTCTTAATTTGGGGCATATGGTTAATGATGAATATGACTTGGAAAAAGGGGCATGAAAACCTGTAATGAGATAGGGATAATTATCAAATAAAGAATTAAATGCTTGTAATTACATCAATAAGAAATCGTAACCGTGCTTGGACACGAGGTTAGATTATACTTGTGGTAGAAGTCTGCCCAGACCCGCCCGATATATTCAGCGGCCACAAGTGGTGAATCTAATGTGAGGGGTCTAAGTGCATAAACAAGTGACGGTGCTAAGACATGAGGTTAAGTCCGATTCGTGGAAGAAGTCTTCCCGGACCCTCCTGGCATATCCAACATCCATAAGTTGTAGGCTTAACGTTGGAGGTCTAGCGCATTATAACCATAAATGAATATGGTAATGAACTTGTAAAACTTAACCTGCTTGAATCCATAGGGATTACATGAACCAGTTATCTTGAGTAGGGGTTAAGTAAGCTTGCTTGAATCAGTGGGAGTGTTAAGTAAATCTTGGGTTGGTAGGTAATATTTGTATATATAGGCCACAAACTTAACTAGTTAGGGTTATGCAATCTTGATAAACTAGTAGGCATAACCTACTGAAAACCTAGTAGTGGGGATACAAACCTAGGGGGAAGCTTATATCATCTTGTATGTGGGACCCATATTAGTTAGTAACCTATATCGGTATCAAATGGGAAACCCCAAACTAGGTCGGGGTCAGGACACGCTTACTGGGCTGGTTGTAAGAGGTTACTTGAGAGGAGGTGTGGGCGATGCATTCCGACGGGGTCATGTGCGTGCATGGGTCCAGACCAGGGAGGATTAAGATGCTGTGACATCTGTAGATATGGTTGTGCATCTTGTTTGTATTGGGGTTGCAACTTTAGGAAGTGATACATCCTACTGTGGGGCCAGCACAGGGTATCTACGAGAGTTAGGGAGCCGATCGATTGGGGTAGTAATTAGGATACATCTAGTCACGCCTGTTTAGGAGCCCGTTATTATCGTTTGGGGATAATACCCATCGGTTCTGTTGGGCTACCTGTATTGTATGGAGTTAAAACCTCTCACTAGAAGTACACCTAAGTCTACCATCTTATGCTTATTGGGATCATCATGTTACAGTTATACTAATATTGGTGCAGAGAAAGAGAAAAGTAGTAGAGAAGCGCATTGCACGTTCTGTTCAGTTTATCCTGTTTACCTTGTCATACCTACCTTATATGTTATATCTCTCTTATCCAATTTATATGCCTATCATGATACTTTTACTTATTTATATGCTAAAAGTAACTGGACTCGCCAGACTTTATGTCTGACCTATTTTGTTTCCTCTTCTTTCTCTTCCGATTCCCCCTCAGGTTCTCAGGGTGAGAAAACTCAAGCTTAATCAGGATTCTGCTTTCGTCCTGCTTGGAGCTGCTTAGATGTACTGCTAGATTTCATTCTCTTTACTCTGGCTATGTTTTGGGGGTTATGCTTCTTTTATTATTGTACTCTGATGATTTAAGTACAAGACAAAAAATTTAAGTTGATGTACTGGGTTTTATGTATTTTAGACTCATGTTGTAACTATGTTTTGAACCATGATGTTTTCTACTAAATAAAAGTTTTAAATTCTGTTGCTATTTGATATATGTATTGTAATGTTTCTGTTTCTGTTTCTATTTACCTATAATGCTTCATGAAACTTAGTGCATTCTCTTAACGAGTGACATTAATGGACATGGGGCTGGTATCAGAGCTGAAGGTTACTAGATCAGATAAAAATGTTCGAGGAACCTAATATTCCTTTTGTCTTTTTCCCATATATTTAGCATCCAATATCATTTGGTTGTTTTCTTATATCTTCCCTTTTGAGAGGTGCTAGCCCCACCACACGCTTTTCAATTTTCAAAATATGATCTCATTATTAGCTTTGTGGACTTTTATATGTTGATTTAGACTGAAAAAAGAAGCCCTAATAAAATGCTTTTTCTTTTGTTAATGCATACGAGACTCCAAAGTTATTCACCATATATTTATCCCATTTTGAGGATGATCACGTTTCTTTGTATTTTGTTCCCTTAACATACTTACATGGGTACATTACAGAGCATATATGCACTATTAGTATGCGTGATATTGTCTTTAAGGCGGCTTTCCAATATATTTTTGATTCGACATTCTTTTTGAACCAAAAGGGCACCATTACAATAGAGTATCTCACGAAGTGGCCTATCTAGATCAGATCTATACAATAGACAATGGAAATCTATACTTGGATGTTTGTACTATGCTCTTGACTCTTACACTATGAGGGAGGTAAAACCTATGCAGTTAAAGCGCTTAGTGGTTCTATAGCGGTGGAGGTGCAAAAAGCTATAGCAGGGAAATAGAGGATGTGCAAAAAGGTTCATTAGAACGTAAAACAAGATACTGAAAAATAATTATTTATCATTTTCAAATATTTTGTGTAGAAAAAACAAATATAAATTAATATTATATTACAAAATTAAAAAATATCATGGTTATGCACATTAGATTTGATGATTATTATATATTTTTAGCTTATATAGGGGACTTATGTCTTTAAATTAGCTCTTTACACTAACTTTTTAGTATGTTCTAAAAGAGAACTAGTCAAACCATCCTCTTTACATTGATATTGCTAAAGAGGGTACTAAAAAGCCTCTATTTAACGGGTGCAGCGGAAAATAGCGGTGATTAAAGTGGATCTACTATTCATCAGTGCTAAATTGAAATAGCGTAATGGACGGAGAGTGCTACGGGAAATAGTAGTGATTTTGTGGGGCTTTAACTGCATAGGGTGAAACTGATGTTGGACTTTTGGTATACTTGAGATATTATGTAACACCCCGTGAATTCTATAACGTTAAACTTCGCAAATTAAAGTATAGTTAATTCTAAATGAAAGAATTAAGGGAAACGGGTTACACCATTGCGTTCGTCTCGAAATTCTGCTTGAGATAGAGTCAGAGTTTGCGCGAATCGGACTCCGTATGAAGGAGTTATGGCCTTCAGAAGTTTCAGAATCAAATTTAAATTCAAACAGCTCAGTTTTAAATTCAAAATTCAAAATTCATGTTCAAACCGGGCTGGGCGGGAAAATTCCCGCCCAGAGACCAGGTCGACCATAGGGTCGACCATGGTGTCGACCTGGTCACCCCAGGTCGACCATGGTGTCGACCTGGTCCCCCCCAGGTCGACCATAGTGTCGACCTGGGTGTCGACCTGCCTGGTCGACCTGGCTGGCCAGGTCTGGCTCTGGCTCGAATTTCTGTGGCTCTGTGTGTCACTAGGGCTGACGTGTCACCTCTTGATTGGCTCTTTGAACTCTGAATGGTCTAGATTCCTCCTGTCTTTATCTGACGGCTCAAAACAACTTAAAAATCTATAAATACGCCCTAAGTCTCAACTGAAAATTCACACAAAAAATGAGAAAGGAGTCGTCATGCTGCTAGGGAGGAATTGAACATAGCCGTAAAGAGAGAAAGGCCTAGAGACGAATCAAATTAAGAAGAATATTAAAGTTTAAATCAAATTTATCATCGCAACGTTAGTCTACCCAAAGGAGCGCATCTCAATTTCAGAATTCAGAATCCAGAATTCAAGATTCTGCATTCGTTGTAAGTATAGTGACTTTTCAGAATATAAATAAAAATTGTGATGTGATTCGATGTAAATGAAAATAGAATTGTGTTATTGTATTGTATAAATTCTATTGTATTGCGATGGTTCTATCATGACTTGTGTATTGATGTTTGTGGCATAAATTGATTGATGCAAGCCTATTGAACAATTGTATATGAAAACAATGGCACTTGTAAGTTTGTGGCAAAAACTAGAAATTGATCCCTTTTTGTTTATGCCTATGACATGGACCTTATACATTCATTAAGCCTAAATTAAGGCTTATGTAAACATGATTTAGACTTGAATCCTTTCATGCCTACATGACCCAAAACCTATGATATCACTTCCATGTTTATTTGCAAGTATAATTGGATTTATGTTAAGTATCCTTTGTGTTTCATAAACTATGCAAGTTCATGTTTATTTGCAAGTGTAATTGGATCTATGTTAAGTATCGTTTGGGTTTCGAAAACTATGCAAGTTCATGTTGAAATAGGCTATGTGATTAAATGTTATAATTGGACCTTTTGGTGAATATACATCATGCTAGTTTTGTGTTTGACATTATGCCAAGTTAAACATGTTTAAACATAAGTTTGTATTAGCCTAAACTATGCCATTTCATATGTCACCTACTTAGTTATACTTTGATTTTAATGCAAGTTCACATGACCCATCATTTATGTTAATATCGCTAAATTGCAAGTTCATGTGCCACACACCCTTATATGTTGCCAACTATTACATGTTCTTGATTTCCCTTTTTCTTACGCTTATAAAGTTGGGCTGAATTGTGTCAAGCCCAACATTTGTTATAACGTTGCAAACGTATAAACGGGGGTAATAACGTTGGGTGTAAAACATGAAAATATATGTTGGCATGGTTGGCACATGCCAACGACAATGACATTTAAAGCGGTATGAATTGTTATACCCAAGAATAAAAGACACGACATTTACATATATAATTGAGAAGTAATAAAATATGTAAATTTAGAAAACACGATATGCTTAACCCGAGGTTGGATTGAGTTGTGAAGTAAACCTGCCCGGACCCGCCCGGCTGTCCAGTAGTTACAACAATACCTATCCAATGTGGGTGGTTAAGTATTGAGCCCAATAATGACCCGAGGTTAGACTGAGCTACGGTGTAAACCTACCTGGAACCGACCGGCATATCCAGTAACCGTAGCAATACCTGTCTAATGTGAGTGGTCAGGTGCTCCTAAGAGGCTAAGGACTGATCGTAGGGTTAAGTCAACTATAACACTTAACCAAATTCAACATGTTAACAAGAATTGATGGGTAGGGTTAGGTAACACAGACACTTAACCACTTAACATGTCTGACTAGAAAATCCTGGTAACGAGGGACCCGTTTCAGCAGTAACCCAAGTTAGGTATCAACGGTACCCTGAAACTAGGCAGGGTGGGCCACGATTACTGGGCTGATTGTAAGCGGTCAAACGACGGCGGAGGGTGCACAGTGCAGGTCTAACGGGGTGCGGGCGTGCACACACTCCGGAGCAGACAACCAGGGCACTGGGGACACCAGTAGTATAACCTATGCCTTCTAGATTTGTATCGGGGGCCGCCACCATGGGTCTTGATACACCCCATGGTGGGACCAGCATAGGTATCTACAATTCTTGGGGGCCGTATGACACATGTTAACGCGAGTAAGAGCCGATCTTTCGAAAATGGGGATCACTTCACCCTCACCATGGGGTGCCTGTTTAGAATAAACTCAAGTAGATGCAGAGATATAGTATGGGTGCGATAGTACATTCGACACTCCCTTAGCTTGTGACACCATCCTATTTTCAGTATATATCTATCATGTCCTTTTCTTTTTCACGTACTGAAGAGTTACTAGATTTACTCAGGCTTTATGTCTGACCCTATTTTATTTTCGTCTTCTTTTCTTTCGTTTCCGCCCCCCCCCCCAGGTCCACAAGGAGGAAACAACTCAGCTCAGTCAGGCTCTGTACAAGCTCCAAGAACGTAGATGTATGATTTGGGTCTCTTTTGCTCGGACTATGGCTTTGGATATCACTATGGGGATTTTTGTCACTTTATTTATGTTTTCAGCTTCTTTAATTATCAAGACAGTAATGATGTTGTAATGTTGGAAGTATTTTGAGACAATTATGGAATGTTTGGTTTTGAACACATATTGATGAAATAAAAGTCTGTTTGATTTCCGCTGTTTAAAATATGTGTATTTATATCTGTCTTGAGTTTATCTGTGGCTTTTACTTATAAACCTCCACCAAAATTAAGGCATTCCCTTTGTGAGTGACCTTAACGGAGGTGGGGTGTTTCACTTGGTATCAAAGCATAGGTTTACCAGATAAGATAAAAGTTTTTTTTTAAATTGTTTTCAAAAAAAAAAGTTTAAAGAAGCATTTTTCAAGAAAAAGTGTTATGTTTATAAAAGACAAAATCCCCTAAAGCCATGTGCCCTATCTATCTCTCTCTATCCTTCATTTTGAATTTTTCCTTTCTGTTTCAGCATGTCTGGAGACCTTAACCTCCCGGAAGGAGTGTCGATTCCCAGCTGGTTTAGGAGGTACTTAGAAGCAAGGGCCAATGGCACGGGCCCAGCAGACATCCCTCCTCCAGTGGCCGCGGTTCCTCCTCCCTCTCCTCCTCGTGGAAATGCCTTCGCTAAAACATGTAGAGACTTTAAGGCTATGGGTGGGAAAGACTTTTATGGAACAGAGTCCTTTGTAGTGGCAAGAAACTGGCTAAAGGAGACTGAGGATCTGTTTGTCATCTTCGGGGTTGATGACAGGCAAAAGATACAACTAGCGGTATGGTTGCTTAAGGAGGAAGCTTCCTATTGGTGGGAAATTACCAATGCTCAGAGGGCGGTGGAAACATGGGAAGATTTCAGGACAAGATTTGAAATGAAATTTCTCTCCCAAGCTGAAAGAAGCCTGCAAATGGAGAAGTTCCTAACTCTGAAATAGGGGAGCATGACGATCAGGGAATATGTTAATCAGTTTAATCAGCTGGCCAGATTTGGGTTAGACTTAGTAAACACCCAACACAAGAAGGCACTTCGCTTCGTCAAGGGTTTGAATGAGCCTCTACACAGCCTTGCCATGACCCATGTATCCACGGGAGCGACTTATGAAAGCTTGGTGGACATGGCGTTGCTACACGAGGAAGACCACGGCAAGAAAGAAACTAAGGGGAAGAGAAGAAAGAGGGTCTACAAACAAAGAAAACAGACTTCAAGAAAGGAGGGAAGAACAATAAGCCACGTGAGAAGAGAAGGTGCAATTTCTGTGGCATTGTGGGCCATATATCAAAAGACTGCCGGAAAAGAAAGGCGAAGATGGGTGGTTGCTTTCATTGTGGAGAGACTGGGCACCAAGCTAAGGATTGCGCAAAGAAGAAAGGGCAGGGACAGAAAGCCGGATCCACTTCAGGGGGTCAGGTTCATGCGCTAGTGGCACCTCAGCAGGAACGAGGTAGTAATATTTCTGTAGAAAGTGTAGTCTATCTTTATGATCATCCAGTTCGTACACTTTTTGACTCTGGCGCATCACACTCTTTTATTTCATCTGCCTTAGTAGAATCTCTGCATCTAGACACTAGTATGGTAGAAGATCCCTTAGTAGTTTCAAATCCAATTGGGGGCTCCGCTTACTTGTCAATGGTTTGTTTGGGTTTGAAAATCTCTATTCTCAGCATTGAGTTTAGTTGTAATGCCTTTGTCTTAGGCTTCTTGGGATATGGTTTGATCTTAGGCATGGACTGGTTATCCAGTAATAGTGCCATTCTTGATTGTGAGAAAAGAGTAGTCAGGCTCTTGACTCGGCTTGGTAACACTCTAGAAATTTCTTGTAATCCCTTGAATGCTGTTATGCTAAGTTATCTAGAGTCGCTTGATTCTTCTGATGAGAATTTGCAATCAGTAAGAGTAGTCCGGGAATATCCGGATGTCTTTGAGGAGGTGAAAGGCTTACCTCCAAGGCGGGAAATAGACTTCCGCATATATCTTGTGGATAACGCAAAGCCTGTAGCTTTACCTGTCAGACACATGGCTCCAAGGGAGAGAAAGGAGGTCAGTAAGCAGGTTAAAGAACTCCTCGAAAAAGGGTTCATTAGACGGAGCATTTCAGAATGGAATGCTCCAGTGGTGTTCGCAACCAAAGCGGACGGTTCGCTTCACCTTTGCGTCGACTATAGGGAGTTAAACAAATTGACCAAGAAAAATAGGCACCCTCTTCCCCGTATCGACGATTTGTTCGATCAGCTTGTAGGTGCGACGGTCTTCTCCCAACTTGATCTGGCAACTGGGTTTCATCAGCTAAGAGTAGCTGAAGATAGTATTGATAAGACAGCGTTCAGAACCCCAGACGGTTTCTTCGAGTGGCTTGTCATGCCTTTCGGCTTGACAAACGCACCCGCTTATTTCGTAGACCTAATGAGCAGGGTGTTCAGAGAATTCCTCAACAAATTTGTGGTTGTCTTCGTAGATGATATCTTAATCTTCTGAAAGAGTGAGGAAGAGCATGCCCAACATCTGAAAGAAATCATGGAAACTCTTCGAGCCCATCAACTAAAAGCCAAATTCTCCAAGTGTCACTTCTGGAGAAAAGAAGTAAGATTTCTGGGGCATATAGTGTCCAAAGAAGGGTTGGCTGTGGACCCCACAAAAGTGGTGGCAGTGCAAGATTGGAAGACACCAAGAAATGCAACCGAAGTTCGAAGCTTTCTTGGGCTAGCCAGTTTTTACCGAAAGTTTATTAGGGATTTCGCGAAAATCTCAGCCCCACTCACAAGATTAACAAAGAAGAATCTGGCGTTCACTTGGGACTTGGACTGTGAGTTTGCTTTCCAACGATTAAAACGGGCTGTCATAACAACCCCAGTTCTGACTTTGCCAGATGGAAGCAAAATGTTCACAGTATACACGGATGCATGTGGAACGGGACTAGGCGCTGTTCTAATGCAAGAAGGAAGGGTAGTAGCATATGGTGGAAGACAATTAAAAGTTCATGAAAAGAACTACCCAACGCATGATCTTGAGTTTGCAGCCATCGTCTTTGCGCTTAAGTCTTGGCGCCATTATCTCCTAGGTGAGAAGTTCGAATTATACACTGACCATAAATCGTTGAAATATCTCTTCTCGCAGAAGGATCTTAACTTGAGGCAGCAAAGATGGATGGAGTTTCTTGCCTCGTACGACTTTGAAATTTCCTATACTCCCGGCAAAGGCAACGTAGTAGCAGACGCGTTCAGCCGAAAGAAACTGACCTTAAGTCCGCTCTTTGTGGAAAGACAAAGCCTGGAGTATATAGTCAGTTTTAACTTTAGGCCCTCCTCAGATTTTGTACCGGGTTTGTTAGCATCTCTCGAAGTACGCCATACTCTCTTGGACTCAATAGGGGCTGCACAACGTGAAGACCCTCAGCTTGTTGATGTGATTGATAAACTTATTAGGGGTGAGACTTCTAGTCACCTCAGTAGATACGCCATCGATAATAAGGGTTGGCTGAGGCGAGATGGAAGATTATGCGTCCCACAAATAAGGGAGTTGACAAAGAAGGTTCTCGAAGAAGCACATCATTCTAAGATGACTATACACCCTGGCGGCGATAAGATGTACAAGGATATAAAAAGGACTTTCTTTTGGAGCGGCATGAAGCAAGACGTGGCAGATTTTGTTTCTAAGTGCATGACCTGCCAACGGGTCAAGGAGGAACAGAAGAAACCTGGAGGACTACTTCACCCTTTAGAGGTCCCATAGTGGAAGTGGGATAGCATTTCAATGGACTTCATTGATGGACTGCCTAGGTCGAGAAGAGGCAACACTAGCATTTGGGTAATAGTGGATAGGCTTACTAAGAGCGCCCACTTTATACCTATCAAGGGTAGAAGGACTGCCGCATCTCTAGCATCTCTTTATCTCAAGGAAATAGTTCGACTCCATGGGATACCCTCCAACATTGTTAGTGACCGAGACCCTATCTTCACATGTGAGTTTTGGTGGAGTCTGCAAGAAGCTGTAGGCACACAGTTATGTTTGAGCACGGCCTATCACCCCCAAACCGATGGTCAAACGGAAAGGGTGAATAGAGTTTTAGAGGATGTTTTGAGACTTTGCGTTCTTAACTTTGGAGGGACTTGGGAGGATCACCTTCCTTTAGTGTAATTTTCCTACAACAACAGCTACCAAGCTACCATCGGTATGGCACCCTTCGAAGCCTTGTACGGAAGACCGTGCAAATCACCAACTTGTTGGTGGGAGTCTACAGATAAGCTTATACTTGGGCCAGATATGATTCGAGAGACTTTAGAGAAAATGGACTTGATACGTAGGAGAATGAAGATTGCTCAAGACAGACAGAAATCCTACGCCGACAAAAGAAGGACCGACCTTGAGTTTGAGGTTGGGGACAGGGTTTTCCTTAAGGTATCACCTTTAAGGAACGTCGTTCGCTTTGGATCCGCAGGAAAGCTAGCACCAAGATTTGTAGGACCGTTTCCTATCATCGAGAAGGTTGGAAAGATGGTCTATAGATTAGAGCTACCCGAGAGACTGGCCGGAGTTCACAACGTCTTTCATGTTTCTCACCTCCGGAAGTGTTTGCATGAGTCTACGGAAGTGGTGGAACCTAGCATTCTAGAAGAAGCCGAAGTGGAACGTGAAGCAACTGTGAGGAGAGTTCCAACCCGCATCCTAGGAACTGAAGTGAAAAAGCTACGCAACCGCGAAGTCAAACTCGTTAAAGTCCAGTGGAGCGACGTCGAGGAAGACGCAACTTGGGAAACTGAGGACAGAATACGCGCTGCCTACCCTCTTCTTTTTTAGGGTACATCTTTGATCTCTTTTTTTTCCTTAAGTTATGCTTTACCTATCTTTTTAGGTATATCTCCTCGGTCCTTTTCCTAACTCCTTAGGTAGAAAACAAATGGATGCAAACATGTATTTGAAAACATGTTATGGATGATGGCTGCAGATGGTTGCTAAGTGGTTGCTCGTGGATGCATATACACACACACACCCTAGGGTATAGATCGGCTCAGTCACTTCATATTGCATATGCATATATGTATTCTCATTTGTATATGGTTGAAACTTGATATGCTGTCATATGGTTGTCTCATTTGTATGAATAGTTGTGCACTCATGTAGAATTATGAGTAGGAAAATTTGCATACATAATGGATTCATGACACTTACATGATTCGCATTAAGGAGGTCAACTGAATCAGTAGACCGCCTGATTTCTGCATTCGATATGGACATGTACACACACTATGCATATGATCATGAAGCATTAGAAGTCTTTTAAGGATAGTGGATGCCTGTGTTTGTTGGTTGAGTAGATGGACTGTTGGATGGTAGGATATACATTCTTCCTAACTTGAAGATTTCGGGGACGAAATCCTTTTAAGGGGGGAGAATGTAACACCCCGTGAATTCTATAACGTTAAACTTCGCAAATTAAAGTATAATTAATTCTAAATGAAAGAATTAAGGGAAACGGGTTACGTCATTGCGTTCGTCTCGAAATTCTGCTTGAGATAGAGTCCGAGTTTGCGCGAATCGGACTCCGTGTGAAGGAGTTATGGCCTTCGGAGGTTTCAGAATCAAATTTAAATTCAAACAGCCCAGTTTTAAATTCAAAATTCGAAATTCAGGTTCAAACTGGGCTGGGCGGGAAAATTCTCGCCTAGAGACCAGGTCGACCATAGGGTCGACCTGGTCACCCCAGGTCGACCATAGTGTCGACCTGGTCCCCCCCCAGGTCGACCATAGTGTCGACCTGCCTGGTCGACCTGGCTGGCCAGGTCTGGCTCTGGCTCGAATTTCTGTGGCTCTGTGTGTCACTAGGGCTAACGTGTCACCTCTTGATTGGCTTTTTAAACTCTGAATGGTCTAGATTCCTCCTATCTTCATCTAACGGCTCAAAACAACTTAAAAATCTATAAATACACCCTAAGTCCCAACTGAAAATTCACACAAAAAAAATGAGAAAGGAGTCGTCATGCTGCTAGGGAGGAATTGAACATAGCCGTCAAGAGAGAAAGGCCTAGAGACGAATCAAATTAAGAAGAAGATTAAAGTTTAAATCAAATTTATCATCGCAACGTTAGTCTACCCAAAGGAGCACATCTCAATTTCAGAATTCAGAATCCAGAATTCAAGATTCTGCATTCGTTGTAAGTATAGTGACTTTTCAGAATATGAATAAAAATTGTGATGTGATTCGATGTAAATGAAAATAGAATTGTGTTATTGTATTGTATAAATTCTATGTATTGCGATGGTTCTATCATGACTTGTGTATTGATGTTTGTGGCATAAATTGATTGATGCAAGCCTATTGAACAATTGTATATGAAAACAATGACACTTGTAAGTTTGTGGCAAAAACTAGAAATTGATCCCTTTTTGTTTATGCCTATGACATGGACCTTATACATTCATTAAGCCTAAATTAAGGCTTATGTAAACATGATTTAGACTTGAATCCTTTCATGCCTACATGACCCAAAACCTATGATATCACTTCCATGTTTATTTGCAAGTATAATTGGATTTATGTTAAGTATCGTTTGTGTTTCATCAACCATGCAAGTTCATGTTTATTTGCAAGTGTAATTGGATATATGTAAAGTATCGTTTGGGTTTCGAAAACTATGCAAGTTCATGTTGAAATAGGCTATGTGATTAAATGTTATAATTGGACCTTTTGGTGAACATACATCATGCTAGTTTTGTGTTTGACATTATGCCAAGTTAAACATGTTTAAACATAAGTTTGTATTAGCCTAAACTATGCCATTTCATATGTCACCTACTTAGTTATACTTTGATTTTAATGCAAGTTCACATGACCCATCATTTATGTTAATATCGCTAAATTGCAAGTTCATGCGCCACACACCCTTATATGTTGCCAACTATTACACGTTCTTGATTTCCCCTTTTCTTACGCTTATAAAGTTGGGCTGAATTGTGTCAAGTCCAACATTTGTTATAACGTTGCGAACGTATAAACGGGGGTAATAACGTTGGGTGTAAAACATGAAAATATATGTTGGCATGGTTGGCACATGCCAACGACAATGACATTTAAAGCGGTATGAATTGTTATACCCAAGAATAAAAGACACGACATTTACATATATAATTGAGAAGTAATAAAATATGTAAATTTAGAAAACACGATATGCTTAACCCGAGGTTGGATTGAGTTGTGAAGTAAACCTGCCCGGACCCGCCCGGCTGTCCAGTAGTTACAACAATACCTATCCAATGTGGGTGGTTAAGTATTGAGCCCAATAATGACCCGAGGTTAGACTGAGCTACGGTGTAAACCTGCCCGGAATCGACCGGCATATCCAGTAACCATAGCAATACCTGTCTAATGTGAGTGGTCAGGTGCTCCTAAGAGGCTAAGGACAGATGGTAGGGTTAAGTCAACTATAACACTTAACCAAATTCAACATGTTAACAAGAATTGATGGGTGGGGTTAGGTAACACAGACACTTAACCACTTAACATGTCTGACTAAAAAATCCTGGTAATGAGGGACCCGTTTCAGCAGTAACCAAAGTTAGGTATCAACGGTACCCTGAAACTAGGCAGGGTGGGGCACGATTACTAGGGTGATTGTAAGCGGTCAAACGACGGCGGTGGGTGCACAGTGCAGGTCTAACGGGGTGCGGGCGTGCACACACTCCGGAGCAGACAACCAGGGCACTGGGGACACCAGTAGTATAACCTATGCCTTCTAGATTTGTGTCGGGGGCTGCCACCATGGGTCTTGATACACCCCATGGTGGGACCAGCATAGGTATCTACAATCCTTGGGGGCCGTATGACACATGTTAACGCGAGTAGGAGCCGATCTTTCGAAAATGGGGATCACTTCACCCTCACCATGGGGTGCCTGTTAGAATAAACTCAAGTAGATGCAGAGATATATCATGGGTGCGATAGTACATTCGACACTCCCTTAGCTTGTGACACCATCCTATTTTCAGTATATATCTATCATGCCCTTTTCTTATTCACATACTGAAGAGTTACTAGATTTACTCAGGCTTTATGTCTAACCCTATTTTCTTTTCGTCTTCTTTTCTTTCGTTTCCCCCCCCCCAGGTCCATAGGGAGGAAACAACTCAGCTCAGTCAGGCTCTGTACAAGCTCCAAGAACGTAGTTGTATGATTTGGGTCTCTTTTGCTCGGACTATGGCTTTGGATATCACTATGGGGATTTTTGTCCTTTTATTTATGTTTTCAGCTTCTTTAATTATCAAGACAGTAATGATGTTGTAATGTTGGAAGTATTTTGAGACAATTATGGAATGTTTGGTTTTGAACACATATTGATGAAATAAAGTCTATTTGGTTTCCGCTGTTTAAAATATGTGTATTTATATCTGTCTTGAGTTTATCTGTGGCTTTTACTTTTAAACCTCCACTAAAATTAAGGCATTCCCTTTGTGAGTGACCTTAACGAAGGTGGGGTGTTTCATATTAGTTCTAGGAATGCATGATATACATGCTTTCTTATAATTTCCGATAGCTAACTAGGAGGTAGAGTCGTAATTTTCATGTAAGAGATGATGGGAGCTTCTATAGTATGTTTCGCATGTACCTATGTAGGCATACGGAGAACAATCTAAAGGCATAATGGTTGGATATTGGGTCATCGTAACTCGGACTAGCAAGATGCATAATGGTCATCCTTTAACTATTATACCATGCTTGTATATCGTAGATTACTTTTCCGTACAACATCATTTTTTTATGTTCAGTTTTTGGGAGAGAGACATTGAATTCAGATCACTAGTAAATACGTATTTTAGAAGACCCATTACCATGCGACACGGGAAGCGTCATGCTATTAAATCGATATATATATATGTGTGTATATATATATATCGATTTAATATCATGACGCTTCCCGACACGGTCATCGTACGGTAATGGGTGTGTGTGTTGAAGCTTTGTGAATCCATAGTGGAAGATATATAATGATGAATTTTAAAAAATACAATTGGATCTTTATTGTAACAATGCTACTTTTTATGACACGGTAATTAATTAAAGAATTAATTAATAAAATAATTAATTGTAAAATCATCAGAAATTGGCTATGGGAGTTACACCATTGGGTATGTGACAATTTTCTAATCAATTTGCATATTTGATTCGTCAAAAATGGAGTCAAAACGAAGAAGTTATGGTGAAAAAAATAACTATAAGAAAAGAAAAATAAATATATATATAATGGCGTGGGTTAACCCCTAGGTCGATCCAAGGGGGATGAGTCGACCCACCCGCATATCTCGGCCGAAGTCGTGCCCAAGCGAGAAAAATGATGAGACTTTTCTTTTAAAAACCGATGTGACTTAATTTTATTTGCTAGTTTTGAAAATTGGGTTAACGTGACAAGTTCCTATTAATTGTATGACATGGATGGACTTGGTTTATATAGAAATCTAACAGCCTAAGATCCCAATCCTAACTTATAAATAGACCCCCAAACCTAGCTAATTCTTCATAACACAATCTCTTCCCCTCTAAGTTCTCTTCTTTTAAGACGATCCCGACCTAAAGTTTTTAGGGGAAAAGGTTTATTAACATATATACCCCTAATGTAACAACATGCCTAGAATGAGCCTAAATTCCTACCCAGAAAAGGCTTATTGGAACTTATAACCATTCTAAACGGATCGTTGGTTCCTATGAGGATTACATGAACAAAGCTAACTAAAATGAAATCAGAATCTCATAGAGGAAAGGATAAAATATAATAACTGAAAATAGATGTACCATTAATTAAAACTACAATAATTTCAATTACATCGAATTCTAACTGTCATATCCAGGTACATCAATAATAATATCCCATGATTACAATAAACTACCAAACATGATAATAACAATAATAAACTATAAAATCTCCCTTGCTAGGCTCCAGTCTCCATAACTTCATCACTCAACGTTCCCACCTATTAACCTGTTTAATTGTTATGAGGAGGGAGATCAGAACAATAAGTTCTAGTGAATGGAAATCACATAAGTTTAAGAAATGTCTATGCCTATACTTGGCAGTATAAATTCATCAAATTATGTCTATGCCAATTCAACACACAAATATATGTATTAATTAGGCGTACTACTCTAAAGTCACTTAAGATCTTGTCTTATAATCGTCATCACTATTAAATATACTCTCAATGTAAATCGAGAGATAGTAATCTTTTACTTAATACCAAGTTGTTCGACACTTACCGCTATTTATGACCTCTTGGAAGACCTACGCATTAATATCTAGTTGTCATTATAGGTAAACTCCTAGCCACTTATTACTTTCCTTATACATGCAGTCCCATTACTTGTTCTTTAGGACTCTTATTTGTCCTTCCGTAGGTATGTCATCACATAACCCCTAGATAAGAAGCGGACAATTCCCAGAGAACTACCTTACTCATACGTCTATCATTTTACTAAGGACTATTTAATAACTCATGAGTTTATAAGAGAAAGGCGATCCCAATGACCATTTAAGACCTAATAAGGGCGGGCCTAATGACTTCAGCCCTTCTAGCAAATAGACATTAGAAGAGGCCTAATGTCTTAACCACTTAATACCCAAAAAAGGTAGGTCGACCGCTTAATACATTCTTTGCAGGTCTACTTCACTTAAATATGAATATATATATATATATATATATATATATGAAAATTGGTTTCCTTTATTGCTTATAAACAAACAGTACAAATACACGTTTACATAAATCAAATTAGAAACAAGGAAAGACTGCTGAATACAAACTCCTGCTTCTTGTAAATTCAAACTCTCACCATCTTCAGCCTGCATCATTTAACTCTATTCCCCATTAAACCGACCACTTATAGATGTTGGATTTGCCGAGAGGTTCCTAGCATGCTTCTACTACAAGTTGGGTTTAACCTCGCGTCTTCGTGTAATAATTATGATGGGCCATAACACCTAGACCTCTCACATTAATGTGACTAAATTGTAGATGTTGGATATGTCGGTCGGTTCCGCGCAGGCTTCTATTATAAGTTGGGATTAACCTCGTGTACATGTATCACTATTACTGATAAAAACCGTTAATACTCACACACATACAAATTTTGTGACACCCTACGTCCGTTAATGTCACTCATTAAGAGAATGCATTAAGTTTCGTGAAGTGTTATAGGTAAATAGAAACAGAAATATTACAAGACAAATATAAAATAACAGCGGAATTTAAAACTTTATTAAGCAGAAAACATCGTGGTTCAGAACATAGTTACATCATGAGTCTAAAATGCATAAAACCTAGTACACCAACATAAAATTTCTGTCTTGTACTAAAACCATCAGAGTACAATTAACACGAAAAGAGCATAATCCCCAAAAGCATAACCATAGTAGAAAAGGTTCGAAATCAAGTAGTACATCTAACCAGCTCCAAGTAGAAGGAAAGAAGACTTCTGATCAAGATTGAGTATTCCCACCTTGAGAACCTTGGGGGGGGGGGGGGACGGAAGAGAAAGAAGAGGAAACAAAATAGGTCAGACATAAAGTCTGGAGAGTCCGGTTACTTTTAGCACATAAATAAGTAAAAGCATCATGACAGGCATATAAACTGGATAAGAGGTAGATGACAACATATAAGGTAGGTATGACAAGGTAACAGGATAAACAGGACAGAATAAATAGCGCTTCCCTAACACTTTTCTTTCTCTGCACCAATACTGATGTCATATGATCAAGATGATCCCCAACAAGTATAAGATGGTAGACTTAGGCGTACTTCTAGTGAGAGGTTTAACCAAATACAATAAAAGGAAGCCCAACTAAACATACCAGAGTTACCCCTAAGGAAAATAATGGGCTCCTAAACATACCAGAGTCTAGATGTACCCTAATTACAATCCCAATCGATCGACTCCCTACTCCGTATATACCCTGTGCTGGCCCTACAGTAGGATGTATCACTTCCTAAAGTGGCAACCCTTCGTTTTCAGAATTTGCACAATCGTATCTATTGATGTCACAACATCTTATCTTCCCGGGCAGGCGGACCCATGCACACACATGAGACCAATGGAATGCACCGCAAACACCATCCTCTCTTTCGGATCTCTTACAATCAGCCCAGCAAGCGTGCCCCGACCTAGTTCGGAGTACTCGTCTGATATCTATATATGGGTTACTGACTGAAACGGGTCCTACACACAAGATGATACAAGCTTCCCCCTAAGCTTTCATCCCTACTACTAGGATTTCCACAGGTTATGCCATACCAGTGTAATAAAATTTCATAACCCCAACAGGTTAAGTGTGGGCCTATATATAAATATTACCCACCACCCCAAGATATACTTAACCCTCCCACTATTTCAAGCAAGTTTACTTAACTCCTACCCAAGTTAACATGTTCATGTAATCCCTATGGATTCAGCCAACTTAAGTATTCAGTTTTATTACCATTCATTCATTTATGGTTATAATGCGCTAGACCTCCCACATTAAACCTACAACTTGTGGATGCTGGATATGTCGTGCGGGTCCGGGCAGATTTCTTCTAGAAGTCGGACTTAATCTTGTGTCTAAGCATGTTACATGTTTATGAACTTAGACCCCTCACATTAGATTCACCACTTGTGGTCGCTGGATATGTCGGGCGGGTCCGGGCAGACTTCTACCACAAGTGTAATCTAACCTCATGTCTAAACGCAGTTACAGTTTCTAATTACTGTAAATCTAGGTATCTACACTGTTTAACAATTATCCCTATTTCATTATAGGTTTTCATGCCCTTTTTTCCAAGTTATATTCATCATGTACCATATGCCCCAAATTATGATCTAAATCACAATCTTATTTATGCCCAAATCCATATTCATGTATTTAATTCAAGTTATGCCCAGATTTTCCAATACAAGTTATACCCTAATTTCAACATTTTCTCCTCGTTCCCAATTTAACGCGTTCGCATATTTCTGCGGTATGCGTAGACTCGAAGGTAGCCTGACTACAAAATAAAAAGGGAAAAGAAGTAGGGAAGAGAACAGAAATATACTTAATAACAAGATTGACATATGATGACAGGAATATGCATAGCAAATAATAAACATATAGTGACAAAATTGGGCATAATGACAAGATAGGCATATAGGAACAAATCTGATGAACATGAGATAATAAAACTGATTAGGCATTGTAACAACTCGCATTCTACGTATTGAAGGATCGTAGAATATTTATTTCTTTTTCATATGAGGTCGTATGGTCGTGTAACTTTGGGGAACGACTATTGGGGTCATTTACCATGTTGACGATTTTTGTCGATTTATAAATGACCATTTTGCCCTTAGCGAATCTTGTTTCGCCTATAACTTTTGATTGGTAAGGAGTTTTGACCTAAAACCACTTCCATTAGATCCGGATGATGGTTTACCTTTCCATAGAGTGTTCACATTAATCAAACGGACTTATCGTTTGGGAGATATGGCTGAAATAAGGTTTGGAAGATGAAAATAAACTTAACCAGGCCTAATTAGGGTGATTAGCAGCTAGGCCCATAACCATTTCGGGATTAGGGTTATGAGGAGGCTGAAATGAGTTAGGTTTTCATTCTATTTCAGTTTTCTAGCCGTCATTTACCTCTTAGAAACCCTAACAATGACCTCCACCTTCTAATTTCATCCCAAATCGCTCTCTAATCAAGGATTAAGCTAATCTACGTCAAATCAAGGAGAAAGAGCACCAAATCAGAGTTGGAGCTACTGCTAAGCATTGGAATTCGACCTATAACAGTAGCAAGTTCAGATCTAAGATTAATTTGTGGCCAAGGTGAGTGATTTGCATTGTTTTTCACTAATTACGGCTAATTAGGGGTGATTAGTGCTAATTAACGAAATTATACATTATTAAATTATGGAAAAATGTTTAGAAATTCTTAAATATTATTTTAAGACTCTATTAGAAATTTGGGTCAATTTGGATATGTTTTGCTAATGCTATCATTAGTTATGGTTAAGCATGATTAAGGGGAAAACATGGGTTTTTGGGTATGTTTGATCCATTTTAACACATTAGATTGTTGTTTTGGTGTTTATGGTTGATTATACATGTTGCTACGATTGTTTGGAATGTTTTATGATTGTTTAGAACAGTTAGATTGGTAGAAAACGCCGTCGTGTGGCGTAAAACAGTCGTTGGAAAAGTTGCAGGAAATATGTAGAGACCGGATCAGATCGGGTCCCCTGAACCTAACCAGCTCGTGAAGCACCAATCTAGTCCGAACCAGATCGAGTTGCCTCCTCTGAACCTGTGTGTGCCACGAATTAATCGTGGAGTACTCATCCAAACCAACCCGCTCGTGACCGAAGACCCGAACCACCTGGTGGCCACGAACCGGAAGAGTTGCCATATCCGAATCGAACCGGTGCGCTCCATGACCCAATCCAAAGAGAAGGCAATGACCCGACCCGGACGAGGTATCACGAACCAAACCGATGGACCCAAGTTGACGAAGGAGCTCACAAACCAGAATGGGTACCATGAGCCGAACCACTACTGGAGGATCGAACCGAACCGAGGAGCTTGGACTCAAGACGTGAACCACGAACCGAACTGGGAGTACGGTCTGAAGCGAAGAGAAGTGAAGAATCGAACTGATCCGGAGATGATAACCAAAACCCGAGATGCAAAGGTAGTCCAAAGGAGAAGTTTGTACTCAGGATCCAACAGATGGGAACCAATGAGTTAACTTCATGATTGGGCTTTGCTGCGGGACGTGTACTAAGGAGTTGTCGATGTCCATAGCTTTGATCCACCATCGAGAGACGAATGTTAGGCTACGGGTCAGTGCAGTGGAGTAGTTATTACTCCATGGGGCAGAGTGATCGTAGCATGGCTATGAGCCAACGCAGTGAAGTCGTGATGACTTCATGGGGCAGAGTGGACATAGCAAGGACTAGTGGCTATGGATCAGTGCAGTGGAGTCGCCATGACTCCATGGGGCAGAGTGACCATAGCAAGGATTTGGGTGATCAAAGCGGTGGATATCGTATGCTTTACGCACTTAGTGAGATATGTGAGGATGGTTACTATGCTTGATTGTTTGCCATCACTATGACATGCACAACCCTTCCCCCCCTCCCGTACCTTTACACCATATGTTAGTGTCACCTTAGAGTTTGTACATCTTGTTGTGCTAACTCTTTGGTTGCAGGTCTAGGTTCAGGTCACTACTTTGGGCATTAGTAGTGCACCTTTTTCTTTGCTTTAGAGACAATATGTTGGAGTTGTAATAAGTTGTATTTTGAATTTCTGTTGCTATGATGATTATGATTTAGTTTTCAGCTTATGCACTGTCTCGCCTGTTTTATGTCAATTATGTTATTATTATATTTTATTCCATACACTGTGAGACATTCTATAGGTTCTTTGTTAGTTCAAATTTCTTTCTTTTCCTTTCTTTGGTGACCGTCCCGTGCTATTTGGACATCGGTATAGCGCATTTCGAAGGAAATGTCTGTTGGCTCGGGGTGGGCCGTCACACTTGGTATCAGAGCGAGTTGCGTAGTTAATCTAGGGGAAGACATCAGGGAGAGATAGTATACGTATATGAGAGCGCTTACTTGTGATATTTTGGTTTTCAAAAGCTATATATATATATATTGTTAATATATCTAAAGATGGAGTCGCACTACACTGGCACCGCTGAAGAGAAGGTTAATCGTTTTCTCTTTACAGAATGAACGATGAGCTGACATACGAGGGGAACTGGTAGAGGAGCTAGTAATGGGAATGCTCCTGATATGAGGACGATGTTTAATGATTTTATGAGAGAGATGCTTAGGGTTGTTCAGAGGACAACTCCTAATACTGCAAATGGTGGTGGTGCAGCAGTGTAGGCTCCTAGGGCCGATTTCACCAAGCTCTGTAAGGAATACAGTAGTCTTGGTGGGAAGCCGTTCTACGGAACGGAATCGGCTACAGAATTCAGGATTGGCTTGACAGTTGTGAACGTATTTTCGAGGATCTGGGAATTGAAGACACAATGAAGAGGAAGCTAGCATCCTGTCAGCTGCAAGGACGGGCTATGAATTGGTGGAATGCTATTAAGGCAGCTACCCCTGAGGATCAAGTTACTTGGGATCAGTTCAAGGCCCAATTCAGTGATAAGTTTATCCCAGCTGCTCAGAAGTCAAAGTTGTTTAGGAAGTTCTTGGAGCTTAAACAGAATGGTAGGGTAGTCTCGGGATATATTGCTGAGTTCGATACTTTATCAAAGTATGGATTATCCCTTATTGACACTACCGAGAAGAAGAATGAGAAGTTCATAACGGGCTTAGATCAGTACTTAGGGGAAAGGCTTAACAACCATATTGATGCGACTTTTGAATCGATGGTTGGGAAAGCACTGAGATCAGAGAGCCTTTAACCTAAGCCCAAGAATGAAGTCGCTGTTGCATCTGTAGGGGGGCCAAAGCCACAGGCAAACGGTGGAGGAAAGAATAATTCTCAGAATAAGAGGAAGCAAAATCAAGCTAAGGATGGTCAGAAAAAGAGTAAGAAAAATGTTGAGTGTTTTAGCTGTGGCAAAAAGGGCCATTATGCTAAAGAATGTCGAGCAAAGCCAGCGGACAGGAAGTGCTTCAACTGCGGCCAAGTGGGACATCACAAGGATAAATGTCCGTAACCCCCTAAAGGGAAGCAGATTGTGAAAGCATATGCTATTAATGTTGTTCCTTCTTCGTCAAATGCCCCAATTGCGACAGAGAAAGGAAAGAATGTCGTCATTCAAGGTATGCTTTCTGTTTATGATGTTCATGTTCGAGTACTGTTTGATACTGGGGCTTCTCGTTCCTTCATATCTAGTGACCTGGTAGATAGGTTGGGATTGGAACCCGAGATAGTTGATAGACCTTTAGTTGTGACGAACCCGATTGGTGGTTTGACTAGCCTTAATATGATTTGTCAATATTTGGTCTTATCGAGTCATGGATGTATGTTTTCTTGTGATTGCTTTTTTTTGGGCATTACTGGGTTTGGCATTATTTTGGGAGTCGATTGGCTCCAAAGATATGGGGCGGTGGTAGACTGCGAGGGATTTTCGGTGACTATTAGGGCGGATGATGGGCGGAGGGTAGTGTTTGGTGGCCTACCTAGTGAGGAGGCGATGGCTAGTTTTCTAAATTCCCTCGACATCCCACAGGACGAGTTAGCAGGAATTCCCATTGTTGGCCAGTATCCGGATATCTTCAAGGAAGTGACCAGACTTCCACCACACCGAGAGATTGAGTTCCGTATTGATTTAGTGAAAGATGCCAGACCTATAGTAATGCCACTTCGTCATATGGCACCAAGGGAGCAAAGAGAGCTCGGGATGCAAGTAAGCGATCTTTTGAAGAAAGGATTTATCAAAAGAAGTGTCTCCGAGTGGGGAGCACCAGTTGTATTTGCTACCAAGGCAGATGTTTCCCTTCGTTTATGTGTGGACTATCGCGAGTTGAATAAAGTGACTAGGAAGAACAAGTATCCTCTTTTACGGATAGATGATTTGTTTGATCAACTTGAGGGAGCAAGAGTGCTCTCCCAATTGGACCTCGCGACATGATTTCATCAGCTCGGAGTAGCAGCTGAGAGTATTCCTAAAATGGCCTTTCGGACGCCGTCGAAATTCCATGAGTGGTTTGTTATGCCATTCGGGTTGACCAACGCACCGGCATATTTTGTGGATCTTATGAATAGAGTATTCTGAGATCAATTGAATAAGTTTGTTCTTGTGTTCATAGATGATATCTTGGTTTATTTGAGGACATAGGAAGAATACAAGGAACATTTGAGAGTAGTGATGGAGGTGTTAAGAAAACACCAATTGAAAGCGAAGTTTCTAAGTGTTACTTCTGGAGGAGGGAAGTGAGATTCTTAGGCCATGTTGTTTCAGAGAGTGGTATTGCCGTGGATCCTGCGAAGGTGGCTACGGTACAAGATGGGTCTACGTCCAAGAATGCAACTGACGTCAGAAGTTTCTTGGGATTAGCTGGATATTATCGGAAGTTTATCCAAGACTTCTCCAAGATAGCGACACCGTTAACTCAGTTGACCAAGAAAATCAAGCTTTCGTTTAGGACGAAAGGTGTGAAAATGCATTCAAGAGTCTAAAGGAAAAGTTGACGTGTGCGCCGGTGTTAGTCATTCCTAAAGGGAATGAAGAGATGACGGTATACACAGATGCCTGTGGTACCGGACTAGGTGTTGTATTGATGCAAGGAGGTAAGGTTGTAGCTTATGCAAATCTGCAATTGAAACCGCATGAGAAAAGATACCCTACCCACGATTTGGAATTAGCAGTGATCGTATTCGCTTTGAAGATGTGGAGATATTATCTTTTGGGAGAAAGATTCGAGTTGTTTACCGATCATAAATCATTAAAATATCTCTTCTCTCAGAAGGATCTAAATCTCCGACAGTAAAGATGGTTAGAGTTATTGGCTTCCTATGATTTTGATATCACATATACACCTGGAAAGGGCAATGCAGTAGTTGATGCATTGAGTAGAAGACATGCCTGCTTAGGGGCTATGTTTCTTGAATGGAAGCAACTAGAGTATATCACAGGGTATGATTTCAAACCAAAGTGCGAATTGGATCCAGAAATGCTAGCAAGTTTGATGATCAAATCCACTTTAGTTGAGAGGATTGGTTCCAGTCAAAGGAATGATCCTAGTCTATTAGAAATCACCTCCAAGTTAGAAATGGGAATCGATGAGGAGATGAATAAGTATGGGCTTGATCGAGATGGATGGCTTAGAAAGAATGGAAGATTGGTTGTACCCAATGTTAATGGATTGAGAGATGAAGTGCTTAGAGAGTGTCACCACTCAAAACTGACTACAAATCCCGGTGGTAACAAAATGTATCGAGATATGAAGCAGACCTACTACTGGGAAGGGATGAAAAGGACGTTGGAAAGTTTATATCCAAGTGCATGAATTGTCAGCATGTTAAACCGAGCAAAAGAAGCCGAGTGGCTTGTTGCAACCATTGGAAGTTCCCAAATGGAAATGAGAGCAAGTCTCAATGGATTTCATTGATGGTTTACTAAGGACTAGATTAGGCCATGATAGTATTTGGGTGGTTGTGGATTGATTGACAAAGAGTGCAAGGTTTATACCAGTTAAGTCGAATAGAATGACAGCTAAGTTAGCGGAACTATATATGAAATGGGTAGTGAGATTTCATGGAGTACCAAAAGGCATTGTGAGTGACCGAGATCCATTATTTACTAGTGGGTTTTGGAAGAGCTTACAAGAGGCTTTAGGATCAGAGTTACATCTTAGTACTGCATACCATCCTCAAACCGACGGTCAAACAGAGAGAGTGAATCGCGTATTAGAGGATCTTTTACGAGCTTGCATAATGGACTTTGGAGGATCATGGGATGACCATTTGCATTTGGTTGAGTTCGCATATAATAATAGCTACCAATCCAGTATTGGTATGGCTCCGTTTGAAGCTTTATATGGAAGACCGTGCAACTCACCATCATGTTGGTTGGAGACCGGTGAGAAGTTCGTGCTTGGTCCTGATGTAATAAGGGAAACGTCAGACAAGATCAAGGTTATACAACAACGAGTGAAAGCTGCCCAAGATAGGCAGAAAAGTTATGCTGATAAGAGACTTGAAATTATCCGTTAGCGACTTAGTATTCATCAAGATTTCTCCATTAAAGAGTGTGATTTGATTTGGTGGGAGAGGAAAGCTGATACCAAGATTTGTTTGTCCATTCCCAATTCTCAAGCAAGTTGGGAATTTGGCATATAAAGTTGAGTTCCCAAACAAGATGGCAGGAGTTCATAACGTATTTCATGTTTCCCAGTTAAGGAAGTTCGTGCACGACCCCGATATGACTATTTCACCGGATCAGTTGGATGACATCGAAGTAGAACCCGAGGCGGTTGGGAACCGCAAGCCGATCCGTATTGTCGAGAGCGATACGAAGCAACTTCGAAGGAAGGCAGTGAAACTGGTCAAGGTTTGGTGGGGCAAGAATGAAAATGATTGTACTTGGGAAATAGAAGAGAGCATAAGGAAGTCATATCCAGAACTCTTTGCCTGGTAAGATTTTAAATTACGATTTAGTTATTCCGCATGTTAGGATAGATTGATGTGCTTGTTGTGTATGTTTGATTGTTTGTGAATGACTGATAGGCATGCGGAACACCTTTGTATGTTTTTGGTTAAAGAACTTCGGCGGCGAAATTTCTTAAGGGGGGGGGGAGTGTAACGACCTACATTCTACATATTGAAGGATCGTAAAATATTTATTTCTTTTTCGTATGAGGTCGTATGGTCGTGTAACTTTGGGGAACGACAGTTGGGGTCAATTACCATGTTCACGATTTTTGTTAATTTTTAAATGACCATTTTTGCCCCTAGTGAATCTTGTTTTGCCTATAACTTTTGATTGATAAGGAGTTTTGACCTGAAACCACTTCCATTAGATCCGGATGATGGTTTACCTTTCCATAGAGTGGTCACATTGATCAAACAGACTTACCATTTGGGAGATATGGCTAAAATAAGGTTTGGAAGGTGAAAAACAGCTTAACCGGGCCTAATTAGGGTGATTAGCAGCTAGACCCATAACCCATTTTGGGATTAGGATTATGAGGAGGTTGAAATGAGTTAGTTTTTCATTCTATTTCGGTTTTCTAGCCACCATTTACCTCTTAGTACCTAACAATGGCCTCCACATTCTACTTTCATCCCAAATCGCTCTCTAATCAAGGATTAAGCTAATCTACGTCAAATCAAGGAGAAATAGCACCAAATCAGAGTTGGAGCTGCTGCTAAGCATTGGAATTCGATCTATAACAGTAGCAAAGTTCAGATTTAAGATTAATTTATGGCCAAGGTAAGTGATTTGCATTGTTTTTCACTAATTACGGCTAATTAGGGGTGATTAGTGCTAATTAATGAAATTATACGTTATTAAATTCTGAAAAAATGTTTAGAAATTCTTAAATATTATTTTAAGCCTCTGTTAGAAATTTGGGTTAATTTGGATATGTTTTGCTAATCCTATCATTAGTTATGGTTAAGCATGATTTAGGGGAAAACATGGGTTTTTGTGTATGTTTGATCCATTTTAACACATTAGATTGTTGTTTTGGTGTTTATTGTTGATTATACATGTTGCTATGACTGTTTGGAATGTTTTATGATTGTTTAGAACAATTATATTGGTATAAAACACCGTCGTGTGGTGTAAAACAGTCGTTAGAAAAGTTGCAGGAAATATGCAGAGACCGGATCGGATCGGGTCCCCCGAACCCAACCCGCTCATGAAGCACCACTCCGATCCGGACTAGACTGAGTTTCCTCCTCTGAACCTGTGTGTTCCACAAATTGATCGTGGAGTACTCATCCAAACCGACCCGCTCGTGACCGAAGACCCAAACCACCTGGTGGCCACAAACCGGAATGCCATACCCGAACCGAACTAGTGCGCTTCACGACCCGATCCAAAGAGAAGGCCATGACCCGACCCAGACGAGGTACCACGAACCAAACTGATGGACCCAAGTCGATGAAGGAGCTCACGAACCAAAATGGGTACCTCGAGCCGAACCACTATTGGAGGATCGAACCGAACCGAGGAGCTTGGACTCAAGACGTGAACCACAAACCGAACTGGGAGTACGGAGCGAAGAGAAGTGAAGAATCGAACCGATCCAGATATGATAACCAAAACCCAAGATGCAAAGGTAGTCCAAAGGAGAAGTTTGTACTCAGGATCCAGATGGGAACCAACGAGTTAACTTCATGATTGGGCTTTGCTGCGGGACGTGTGCTAAGGAGTTGTTGACGTCCATAGCTTTGATTCACCACCGAGAGACGAATGTTAGGCTACGGATTAGTACAGTGGGTTTGTTATTATTCCATGGGGCAGAGTGGTCGTAGCATGGCTATGAGCCAGTGCAGTGAAGTCGTCATGACTTAATGGGGGCAGAGTGGACATAGCAAGGACTAGTGGCTATGGATCAGTGCAGTGGAGTCGCCATGACTCCATGGGGCAGAGTGATCATAGCAAGGATTTGGGTGATCAAAGCAATAGATATTGTATGCTTTACGCACTGAGTGGGAGATGTGAGGATGGTAACTATGCTTGATTGTTTGCCATCACTATGACATGCACACCCCCTCCCCCGTACCTTTACACCATATGTTAGTGTCACCTTAGAGTATTGTACATCTTGTTGTGCTAACTCTTTGGTTGCAAATCCAGGTTCATGTTGGTTTAGTATACTTGTTATTGTTCTGTTTTGCTGCTTATTGCTCATACTGTCATACCAGACTTTTGTCTGACCCAGAGTTTTATGTCTCTTCTTATTACTCTGGTTGCTCTTAAATGGGTAGACTCGAGACAGGTTAGGTGATATGCACGAGTAGCTGTACCGGAGACGAGCATGAGGCTTCTACGTATGATATATATGTAGATATTCTCCATGTGTTGTTGCTGGTCACTACTTTGGGCATTAGTAGTGCACCTTTTTCTTTGCTTTAGAGACAGTATGTTGGAGTCGTAATAAGCTGTATTTTGAATTTCCGCTGCTATGATGATTATGGTTTAGTTTTCAGCTTATGCACTATCTCGCTTGTTTTATGTCAAGTATGTTATTATTATATTTTATTCCATGCGCTGTGAGACATTCTACAGGTTCCTTGTTAGTTCAAATTTCTTTCTTTTCCTTTCTTTGGTGACCGTCCCGTGCTAGTTGGACATCGGTACAACGCATTTCGAAGGAAATGTCGGTTGGTTCGGGGCGGGCCGTCACAGGCATAGTGTCATGATCATAAACAGGCATGATGAGATCTAATCAGTGAATTAGATATAAAAACAATGGCAGATCTGACATGATAAATATGCATAGGCTAAGATCCAATTCATAGCCATGTCAAAATAACTTAGATACACAGATTATGGAAAATCTGATATGATTCAATTAGTCATAGGCTTAGATCCAATTCATAAACTTGTTAAGATTATCTTTTTCATATCTAAAAATAACGTAGACTCACTGTGTTTGGATCTAAGAAACAGAAGAATAATTGCAGATGAAGAAACAAAGATCTCTGAATTTGTCTAACTCTTGTTGAGAAGAAGAATAGGCTATTTTAGGCAGAGGCAGCATCTAGTTCTCCATTGTTTTTGAATGAATAAAACAATGGGTATAGGGTCCTATTTATAACATAGGGTCAAGTGGTCAACGAATATAGCCAAGAACTCAGTCCACATAAACAGAAATGAATTTCGCCCGAATCGGGGGGGGGGGGGAGGGGTCGACATGGGTGTCGACACCCCCTTATGTTGTCGACCCATGGGTCGACGCCCCTAGGGTATGTCAACCCCCAACGGGTCCATTTCCCTCCCAGACTTCCCGCTTCTGATTTTGATTTATTTTGAATGGTTTTGACTTGGTTATGTATATATATATTATGCGTATACAAACTTCAAACCTTAATATCTTCTTCATACGGTGTCCGTTTTATACAAACTTGGTGTCCATCTTAAGCAAAATTCTGAGACGAACGCAATGGCGTAGCCCATTTTACTTAATTCTCAATATTTAATTAAGTATTCTTTAGTTTATCATTATAATGTTATAAAATTACAGGGTGTTACATTCTCTCCTACTTAAAGGATTTCATCCCCGAAATCTTCCAAGTTAAGAGGAATATATATTCTATCATCCATGATCCATCTACTCATCTACCAATCACAGGCATCCATTGTCCTTAAGAAAAATTCTAATTCTTATATGAACATATGCAAAGGTGTGTGTATATGCCCTAATACTAATGCGAAAGATCAGGCGGTCTACTGATTCAGTCGACCTCCTTAATGCAATTTATGTTAGTGCCATGAATCCAACATGTATGCAAATAATCCTATTATAATCATGCAAGTTCTATATGTGTGCACAATCATTCGTCCAAATGCAACATCCATATGATGATACACCCACTTTCATCCATTAGAAGAAGAAAAATGCACACATATCCATATGCAGTATGAGAGTGATTGAGACGATCTAGTGCCTAATGTGTGTGTATATGCATCCACGAGCAAACACTTGCATCCATCAATCATAACATGTCTCAAACACATGTTTACATTCATGGGATTCCTACATAACGTTCGAAGATCCGATCGATAGGATATACTTAAATGATATAAACAAGTACGCATAAAAGCTTTGGAAAAAGAAGTGAAGAACATACCCTTAAAAAGAAAAGGTTATGAAGCACGAATCTCGTCTTCGGTCTCCCAAGTTGCATCCTCTTGGGTATCTCCCCATTGAACTCTCATCAACTTGACTTCTCCGTTTCGTAGCTTCTTAACCTCTATCCCAAGAATACGGGTAGAAATTCGTCTAACTGTCGCCTCCCGTTCCACCTCTACTTCCTCCAGTATACTCGGCTCGGCTACTTCTGCGGCATCATGCAAGCTCTTTCGCCAATGAGAAACATGGAAAACATCATGAACGTCGGATAGTCTCTCTAGTAGCTTTACTTTATAGTCCATTTGGCCAATCCTTTCTGTCATGGGAAATGGACCTACAAATCTTGGTGCCAATTTCCCTACAGATCCAAAGCGAACCACATTCCTTAATGGGGATACCTTAATGAAAACCATGTCTCCCACCTCAAACTCAATGTCAGCCCTTCTCTTATCTACGTAGGACTTCTGCCTATCATGAGCTGTCTTTATTCGCCATCTAATAAGATCAATCCTTTTAGAGGTTTCTCTAACCATATCCGATCCAAGTAGTAGTCTTTATGTAGATTCCCACCAACAAGTCGGTGATCTACATGGTCGCCCGTATAATGCTTCGAAGGGTGCCATGCCAATGCTAGCTTGATAACTGTCGTTATAAGCGAACTATACTAAAAGAAGATGCTCTTCCCAAGTCCCTCCGAAGTCTAGGATACACAATCTTAAAAGATCCTCAAGAACTTTATTCACTCTTTCCGCCCGTCCATCAATCTGAGGATGATAAGCGGTGCTTAAACACAACTGTGCACCTAATGCTTCCAGCAAGATCCTCCAAAATTCACTGGTGAAAATGGAGTCACAATCACTTACGATACTGGAAGGTACTCCATGAAGATGGACTATCTCATGAACTTAAATTGCTGCCAACCAAGCTGCCGTCCTCTTGCTCTTAACTGGAATGAAGTGAGCTCTCTTAGTAAGTCTGTCTACTATAACCCAAATACTAGTGTTGCCTTTCCTAGATCTAGGCAAACCGTCAATGAAATCCATCGAGATGCTCTCCCACTTCCACTGTGGGACCTCCAAAGGATGAAGTAAACCTCCGGGCTTTCTTAGCTTAGCTTTGACTTACTGGCAAATCAAACATTGAGAAACAAACTCCGCCACATCTTTCTTCATCCCAGCCCAAAAGAAAACCCTCTTCATATCTCTATACATCTAATCACCGCCTGGATGAATAGTCATCTTAGAATGATGGCTTCCTCCAGGACTATCTTCAACAGACTCCCAACTCGAGGAACACAAAGCCTTCCATCTCACCGCAATCACCCTTTACCATCTGTGGAATATCTACTGAGGTGACTAGAAGTCTCCCCTCTACTAAGCCTATCCAAGATGTATGAAATCTGTAGATCCTCTCGCTGTAAGCTTCTATCTAATCCATAAGAGTAGGTCGCACCTCTAGCGATGCCAATAAACCAGGTATAAACTCGGTGGAGGGTCTAAAATCAAAAGTCAATATAAACTCCAAGCTTTTTTTCTCCACAAACAAAGGACTTAAGGCCACCCTCTGCCTACTCAATGTGTTTGCCACCACATTGCACTTTCCAGGGGTATAAGAAATCTCGAAGTCATAGGACGCTTGGAACTCCATCCATCTTTGTTGCCTTAAATTAAGACCCTTCTACGAAAACAAGTACTTGAGAGATTTATGGTCGGTGTACAACTCAAACTTCTCTCAAGTAGATAATGGCACCAAATCTTAAGTGCACACTACAGTAGCAAGCTCTAAGTCATGGGTAGGATAGTTCTTCTCGTGAACTCTCAGCTGTCTACTTCCATAACACACTACCCTTCCCTCTTGCATCAGAACCGTACCAAGCCCTGTACCACATGCATCAGTGTATACTGTGAACACTTTATTCCCATCAGGAAAGGTCATGATTGGGGCTGTTGTTAGAGCCCTCTTCAATCATTGGAAAGCATCATCACAATCTATATCCCAAGAAAATGTCAAATTCTTCTTTATCAGCCAGGTGAGTGGGGCCGATATCTTTGCGAAGTCCTTAATGGACTTCCTATAATAGCTTGCTAACCCCAGAAAATTTCTCTCCTCCGTTGCATTCTTTGGGATCTACCAATCTTGAACTGTAACTACCTTTGCGGGATCTACTGCTAGCCCATCTTTAGAGACCGCATGCCCTAGAAATCTCACCTCTTTTCTCCAAAAATGACATTTGGAGAACTTCGCCTTAAGCTGGTGCACATGGAGAGTTTTCAAAACCTTCCTTAAATGTTGGGCATGCTCTTCCTTGCTCCTCGAGAAAATCAAGATGTCATCAACAAAGACCATGACAAACTTATTTAGAAACTCCCGAAACAGCCTACTCATCAGATCAACAAAATAGGCAGGTGCATTTGTCAGCCCAAAATGCATGATGTTTCACTCGAAGAAACCATCTAGAGTTCTAAAAGCGGTCTTATCTATACTGCCCTCGGCCACCCTCAAATGATGAAACCCCGTGGCCTAGTCTAACTGAGAGAAAACAGATGCATCAACAAGCTGGTGAAACAAATCATCTATCCTCGGAAGTGGGTGTCTGTTCTTTTTAGTGTGTTTATTCAAGTCTCTATTATCTACACATAAGCGAAGCAAACCATCTGCCTTAGTTGCGAATACCACTGGAGCACCCCATTCAGATATGCTTCTCCTAATAAATCCTTTCTCAAGTAGCTCCCCTACTTGCTTGCTAAGCTCTCTCCTTTCTCTTCAAGCCATGTTGCGTACAGGAAATGCAATTGGCTTTGCATTGTCTGCCAAGTATATACGGAAATCAATCTTGCGCCTCAGAGGTAAGCCACGAACCTCCTCAAAAACATCAGGATACTCACGGACTTCTTGTACGGATCGCAGATCATCGATAGATGCATAAAGTGACTCTAGGAAACTAAGCATGACAGACCCTTTTGAGTCACAAGAAATCTCAAGGGTCCTTCCATGGCAGGTCAAAAGTCTAATGACCCTCCTTTCACAATCTAGAATATCACCATACATGTCTAGCCAATCCATCCCTAGAATCAAACCATAGCCCATGAAACCAAGCACGAATGCATTGCATTCAAATTCGATGCCTAACATAGATATTCTCAAACCTCGACAAACCATAGACAGATGAGCCATACCCCAATGGGGTATATGACAACAAAAGGATTCAAAACCATACTAGTACAAAGGTGTAGAGACTCAGCCACAGAATCAAATATAAAAGAATGCAAAGCGCCCGAATCAAAAAGAGTTCTAATAGGATGATTGGAAAGAGAAATCAAATCTTTAATGGAAACTTTCCTACCTCTGTCTTGGCACTGGCCACGAGAGCATGCACCTGCCCTTCCGAAGATCCTGCCCTTTGACCTTGTCCTTGCTTCTTCAGGCACTCCTTAGTAAAGTGTCCGACCTCTCCATAATTGAAACAAGCATTCTTCCTTCTTTTGCAGTCCTTGATCAAGTGACCCTCGTGTCCGCAATTATGACACTTCCTCTTTTCTTTAGCCTTGTCATTCTTTCCGCCCTTCTTTTGTTGTTGTTGTTGTTGTCCCTTCTTGGGCCATACTTTCTTGTTTTGTGTTTCCTCAACCTTAACTTCTTTCTTTTCAGCTTTGTCTTCCATGTGCATTAACGCCATATCAACGAGCCTTTCAAAAGTTACTCCCATTGGAATATGGGACATAGCTAACCCATGGTGGGGTTCATTCAATCCTCTAGCAAACCATAAATCTTTCTTATGTGGGTATCTACTAGCTCCAACCCAAACCTCGCTAGTTGGTTGAACTTGTTAACATACTCTTTGACAGTCATGCCTCCTTGCTTGAGTGCCAGAAACCTTTCCATTCACATGCTTTGCTAAGCTTGAGAAAGAAACTTCATTTCAAATCTCTGCCAAAAATCATCCCATGTCTCCACTGGACGCCCTGCTTGCGTTACTTTCCACTAGAATGAAGCATCATCTTTCAGCAACCAACTGAATCTTCCTACAATCGTCAACTTCGAAAATTCCAAACAAATCCTCTATCTCTTTAAGCCAATTCCTTGCTTCTACGAAATTTTCAGTTCCTTAGAATGACTTTCGACCCATAGCACAGAAATCTTTGCAAGTTCTTAGAGAAATTATCTGCTTGCGGAGGAGGAGGATGATTAGGAACAACAGGTGCAGTTGGGGGAGGAAAGTCTGCTTGACCGCGGGCAGACGACGTGGCCTCTATATACCTACGGAACCAGCCTGGTATCGTAACGCCCTCAGGAATATTAGATTCCCTAGACATGCCGAAAAGAAAAGGAAAAAGGGATTCAAACAAAGAATCGAAAGATATTATGGCTTTGGGGAATATGTTTTTCAAAATAGACTTTTCTTTTTAAAATGCTTTCTTTTAAAACCTTTATGAAAACAATTTTCAAAAATCTTTTATCCAATCTGGTAACCTTCAGCTCTGATACCAAGTATGACACTCCACGTTCGTTAATGTCACTCATTAAGAGAATGCATTAAGTTTCATGAAGTGTTATAGGTAAACAAAAACAGAAATATTATAAGACAAATATAAAATAACTGCGGAATTTAATACTTTATTAAGCGGAAAACATCGTGGTTCAAAACATAGTTACATCATGAGTCTGAAATGCATAAAACCGAGTACACCAACTTAAAATTTTCTGTCTTGTACTAATACAATAAACATGAAAAGAGCATAATCCCCAAAAGCATAGCCATAGTAGAAAAGGTATGAAATCAAGCAGTACATCTAAGCAGCTCCAAGCAGAAGGAAAGAAGAATACTGATCAAGCTTGAGTATTCCCACTATGAGAACCTAAGGGGGAGGGGCAATAGAAGAGAATGAAGAGGAAACAAAATGGACTAGACATAAAGTCTGGCGAGTCCAGTTACTTTTAGCATATAAATAAGTAAAAACACCATGATAGACATAGAAACTGAATAAGAGGTAGATAACATTATATAAGGCGGCTATGACATGGTAAAAGGATAAACAATATAGAATAAATAGCGCTTCCCTAACACTTTTCTTTCTCTACACTAATACTAGTGTCATATGAACAAGATGATCCCTAACAAGTATAAGATGGTAGACTTAGGCGTACTTCTAGTGAGAGGTTTAACCCCATACAATAATAGGCAACCCAACTAAACATACCGGAGTTACCCCTAAGGATAATAACGGGCTCCTAAACATACCAGAGTCTAGATGTACCATAATTACTACCATAATAGATCGACTCCCAACTCCGTAGATACCCCGTGCTGGCCCCACAGTAGGATGTATCACTTCCAAAAGTGGCAACCCTTCGTTTTCAGGATGTGTACAACCATATCTACTGATGTCACAGCGTCTTATCTTCCCGAGCAGGCGGACCCATGCACGCACATGAGCCTGATAGAACGTGCCGTCGGGCACCGTCCCCTCTTTTGGATCTCTTACAATCATCCCAGTAAGCGTTCCCCGACCCCGAACTAGTTCGAAGTACTTGTTTGATACTTATATATGGGTTACTGACTAAAACGGGTCCCACATACAAGATGATACAAGCTTCCCCCTACACTTGCATCCCCATGGATTTCCACAGGTTATGTCGTACCAGTGTAATAAAATTGCATAACCCCAATAGGTTAAGTTTGTGGGCATATATATAAATATTACCCACCACCCTAAGATATACTTAACCCTCCCACTATTTCAAGCAAGTTTACTTAACCCCTACCCAAGTTAACAAGTTCATGTAATCCCTATGGATTCAACCAGGTTAAGTACTCAAGTTTATTACCATTCATTCATTTATGGTTATAATGCGCCAGACCTCCAACATTAAGCCTACAACTTGTGGATGCTGGATATGCCGGGCGGGTCCGGGCAGACTTCTTCTACAAGTCGGACTTAACCTCGTGTCTCAGTATGTTATGTGTTTATGCACTTAGACCCCTCACATTAGATTCACCACTTGTGGTCGCTAGATATGCCGGGCGGGTCCGGGCAGACTTCTACCACATGTGTAATCTAACCTCGTGCCTAAGCACAATTACTGTTTCTAATTACTGTAAATCTAGACATTTTCACTGTTCAACAATTATCCCTATTTCATTATAGGTTTTCATGCCCCTTTTTCCAAGTTATATTCATCATGTACCATATGCCCCAAATTAAGACCTAAATCACAATCTGATATATGCCCAAATCCATATTCATGTATTTAATTCAAGTTATGCCCAAATTTTCCAATACAAGTTATACCCCAATTTTAAGTTTTCCCCTCGTTCCCAATTTAACGCGTTCGCATATTTCAGCGGTATGCCTAGGCTCGAAGGTAGTCTGGCTATAAAATAAAAAGGGAAAAGAAGAAGGGAAGAGAACATAAATAAAAAAAATAACAAGATTGATATATGATGGCAGGAATAGGCATTGCAACTAATAAACATATAGTGACAAAATTAGGCATAATGACAAGATAGGCATATAGAACAGATCTGATGAACATGAGATAATAAAACTGATTAGGCATAGTGTCATGATCATAAACAGGCATGATGAGATCTAATCAGTGAATTAGATATATAAACAATGGCAGATCTGACATGATAAATAGGCATAGACTTAGATCCAATTCGTAGTCATGTCAAAATAACTTAGATGTACAGGTTATGGAAGATCTAATATGATTCAATTAGTCACAGGCTTAGATCCCATTCATAAACATGTTAAGATCATCTTTTAAGTATTTATATCTAAAAATAACGTAGACTCACTGTGATTGGATCTAAGAAACAGAAGAATAATTGCAGACGAAGAAGCACAGATCTATGAATTTGTCTAACTCTTATTGTGGAAGAAGAATAAGCTATTTTAGTCTAGGCAGAGGCTACATCTAGTTCTCGATTGTTTTTAAATGAATAAAACAATGGGTATAGGGTCCTATTTATAACATAGGGTCAAGTGGTCGACGAATATAGCCAAGAACTCAGTCCATATAAACAGAAATGAATTTCTCCCAGATTTGGGAGGGTGTCGACAACCCCTTATGGTGTCGACCCATGGGTCGACAGCCCTAGGGTATGTCGACCCCCAATGGGTCCATTTCCCTCCCAGACTTCTCGCTTCTGATTTATTTTGAATGGTTTTGACTTGGTTATGTATATATATTTGTATATTATGTGTATACAAACTTTAACCTTAATATCTTCTTCATACAGTGTCTGTTTTACGCAAACTTGGTGTCTATCTTAAGCAGAATTTTGAGACGAATGCGATGGTGTAGTCCATTTTACTTAATTCCCAATATTTAATTAAGTAATATTTAGTTTATCATTATGGTGTTATAATATTACGGGCTGCTACAAATTTCCTATGGGAATATCTATAACTTAAAATTTCTATTTAACGCATTTAGTACGCTCTTAATACGAATTTAATACACATTTATAATATGTTAATTACGTTATAAATAGTAATAAATAAAATGTAAATCAAGAAAACTTAAGAAACGTCCTAAACCATTAAAATGTCATTCCGAACATCAAAATAAGATTTACAAGTTTATTTGCCTAACTTCATCAACATGCTATAAACATGTATATTCACATTCAATGAACAATAGGGAAATAACAACATATACATAAAAACTTGTAACCAAGATCTAAAAGATTATTTCAATAATAAAAGAAAGATAAGGCGTTCATGCTATCTGTTTTAAAAATAGATGGTTATACCTATTAAATCTACAATACTCAAGTCTAATTCCTTTGCACACACATACATAATTTATAATTTTATAAGAAAGTGAATCAGACCATTACAAGAAATTTTACAACACCCAAAAGCCTAATTTTTATTACATTAATAACCAAAATCCAATTTACAACAATTGATTGGCCATTTCCGCAAATTATAAGGGGCTTGTAGGACTTGTTTATATTTTGTTTTCGTGCAAATCCAGATTCCTTTAGGAACAACAATCTAGATATATACTACATAGTCAAGAAAATAGAAACAGATGAAATTTCCACTCACAAAGATAGGAAGATAAGAATTGTGAATTTAGTGTAGAATCTAACAAATCTGGATTGAGCCTTTCAAATTAACATACTCTAAATCCTCCCATATACATGCATACATATACATATATATACATATACATATATGAGAATCAGATTTAGAGTCTCATATGTATATATACTCTACTCAATTCCAGAATTTAGATAATAACTTAGATTTAGAAGACATAAAATATAGGTTAGAAGAAGAGAAGAAACCTAACCTATTTCTGGAATTAAGAAAAATGGCGGAGAGATAAGGTGGAGGTGTAGATGAGAGTGAAATTTAGGGTCTAGGGGAGAGTCTGGGATCTTTTCATATTTGCTAGAGTGTATGTGGAATGTAGGATTAGCTATAAAATCAGGACTGTCTGTTTAAGCAAAACTATATGAAAACCCCTAATAAACAAGCCGTCTTCACCATTTTCTCTTAAGGGCGGTCGACACCCTCCCTAGGAGGGCGGTCGACCCCCCTTAAGAAAAAACAAAGAGAATTTAATTCTCCTGAAACATTCCTTTTTATTTATTACGTTATTAATTACATTGATTCTTTTTTTTTCTGTTTATTCTTGTCCCCTCCTTGCATATGCATATATACACACAAATCTCAAATCTTTGAAGAATATTCCATTATGCCAACAGTATATTATTTTATCGTGGATTTATACTCTTATAGTTTGAATTTTAAATCCTTTTGTATAAAATTTGCATACAACTTATTTTATTCATAACTTCTTCATACGTACTCCATCTTCAATAAATAAAAGATGAAAATGGACTAGAATCTCACCATGAATACAATGGTAATACTTTCGTGGATCAATTCTCAATTATTCAAAATTATTATTTTTAGCCCATTAGTATTTATAAATTTATTGCTGCTTATTATTATTTAGATTTAATTACTTATGTCTATTTAGCATACATTTTACGGGGTGTCACATTCTCCCCCATAAGATAGATTTCGTCTCAAAATCTTTCCAAAGGGGGAAAATACAACTCGCTCTAACAAACATGTTATAAACCCAAGTTATTCATAAACGTCCATTATTTGATGTGATTATGCACTGTAGGCTTGCTAAAGTGAGCTCCGTCCTAGCATGAAAGCGTAACATGTGGTGCTGTATGTATGTAAAAACCATAACATGCATATAATTCCTACATGAGTGTTCGTTGCATTTGTGTTGTTGACAAGTCCTACCGTCCAATCTAGGAACCACAATGCAACCATATAATTCTATAATTCCGAGAAAGGCTACAAATTTAAAAAAATTCATGTCTTCCCTCGAATTTTCTCCCTAATGTACTTGAACCATTCTAACTAAATATTGTGGATCCTTATAACCCCGTGCTTCACAATATCCGTGGCAGCACAAGACACCAAGGGTTCTGTCTTTGTCCCCATTTCTTGATTAGGCCCTACCAAAATTTACCATAGTGTTGAGGTATCTTATCAAATATAAAAGTATAAAACATCATAAGCTTATATAAATAATATATATTTAGTTTCCCCAGTATTGGGAAAGCCCAAAATATAATGCTGACATTTCAACCTCCATAAGCTACCTAATCCAATTAGATTTTTCTTAAGTCTAATCACAAATTTTGTTCAAGCAAGATTTATTGATGGTTTTCAACCAACACTTTGGTGATTCACATAGTCTCCTTGAAACACTTCAAGAGTGCTACCCCGACCATCAAAAGAAATAAATATGCCAACCCTAAAGAAAAATATTATTCCTATATTGCCTAAGGGATTCATGGTGCAAACTTTTCATGTCATACTCAAAGCTCTGGCTATCTCTTTGGCTTGCCCTCTAGTCTTAAAATGATGCGTGACTCAAAAATTCAAAATTTTACTGAACCAAAATTTCTAAATCTAACTAACTAATTTCCAAGTCTATACTATAACTAAAATATTTCCCTATGCTCCAATTTACTGGAATCTAGATTCCAATAAAAGGTCTTTTGGTATAGTTTTCATAAATTTGCCCAAACAATAATGTTGACATATCTAAATTACAAGGAATGATATTGTTTTATTTTGAATGGATAATGTAATCTACATGCACATAGGTAAAATTACACATCACACCCTTTACATTTTATGTACATTCCTTATAATTTAAAATAATGTCATTTCGTCAAAAACAACAAAAGGAATAGTTTATAAAAATCAAACAAATATTCTTATGCAATGATAAACATGGTTATATTCAAACTAAAAAGGCTAATATACGCAAATCCAATATTTAAGCGTATTCCTTAATCTCATGCTTTAAGGTTTTATTCTTGAGGAAGGAATTTCTTTAAAGTTAAATTCTTAACTCAATATTCTAGAACCTTGATTTCAATATATTTCCTTATCACGGGCTGCAAATTTGATTCTCTTATTAACTTCCAAATTCCAAATGTAATTGACCGCTAGTCAGGTGTCCCCATAAAATTTCCTTACTTACAATAACTTACAACGTGGTTATAAATCCCAAATCACATGAGCACACTGCACCATAAACGCTATTTTGCAACGGCTTAGAGCCATTGAAAATTGATTTAGCAATGGCTTTTAGCTGTTGCAAAACTGGGAGTTGCAAGTATTTAGCAACAACTCAAAGTCATTGCTAAATTTTTATTTTGCAACGGACATTTACCGTTGCTATTTTTGTTTAGCAACGACTTTTATCTGTTGCTAATTTGTATAGTTTCATAAAAAATACTGGTTTTTCACTCTCCTTCTATACGTCATACTCTGTAAAAAACTTCTCAAATTTGACATAATACCACAAAAGAAAGATCAATAAACTGAATATTTACAATATATTCAACATAAAAACCAAACTTCACAACAAATTTCTAAAGCTCAACAATATATACCATTACAATTCTAATTGTTTAAGCAGCAAATATAATACTACCATGCATTACAAAGTTTATAGCAATTTTACGGGTTCAATTTTGCTATAATTTGCTGTAAGAGGCAAATTCATAAAAATTACTCACTCCGAAATTCCTGATGTTATTTTCAGCTTCACTAATCATATCGTCCTCAATAATACCATGTGCCAAAGCAACCTTTGAATCATGTTACTCATTGCTTTCTATAGCGGTTCAGTATAACAAAATAGACAATCGTGCTAAGCTAATAATTGCAAGTACTATAAACATAGAGATAAACCAATGTACAAGAAATAAAACGTACCTAATAAGAATATCCATATCTTCAACATGCTTATTGTTACTACAAAAATAAAGCATCTGGAATAGACTGGTGGTGAAGCGGTAGAAGATCGACATAAACATAAAAGAACCTTCCGTCAGCAAAGGCTCAACACAAAAAGAAGCCGAGAACACAAGGAAGCGATCCGGGAGCTGCACAACTGACGCCATCTGTAGAGCTCAAAGTCTATACAAACAAGGGATATCGGCAGGATGGACTTGACATAGTGGAAAAGCAGTGGAAGGTCACCCAAGACTGAAAGCCAATAAAGACAAAAAATATGTGATCCCATCAACCGGGGCCAAGAAGAACAAAAAGGCTATCGATATTAATTTGCTTAATACCAATACCTAAGGAGACAGAAACAGTGAAGTAACAGTAGGCACCCAATTATGCTTAAGCACGGCCTATTACCCCCAAACCGATGGTCAGACGGAAAGGGTGAACAGAGTATTAGAAGACCTCTTGAGATTGTGCATTCTTGACTTTGGAGGGACATGGGAGGATCATCTTCCTTTAGTGGAATTCGCCTACAACAATAGCTACAAAGCCACCATAGGAATGGCGCCCTTCGAAGCTTTATATGGAAGACCGTGCCGATCACCAACTTGTTGGTGGGAGTCTACAGACAAGCTCGTACTTGGGCCAGACATGATTAGAGAGACCTTAGAAAAGGTGGACTTGATAAGAAGACGGATGAAGGCTGCACAAGATCGACAGAAGTCCTACGTAGACAAAAGAAGGACTAACCTTGAGTTTAAGGTTGGAGATAGGGTGTTCCTTAAAGTATCTCCTTTGAGGAATGTCATTCGCTTTGGGTCCGTAGGAAAGCTAGCACCAAGATTTGTAGGTCTGTTTCCTATCATTGAAAGGATTGGGATGATGGCTTACAGAGTAGAGCTACCCGAGAGACTGGCTGGAGCCCATAATGTTTTTCATATTTCTCAACTACGAAAGTGCTTACATGAATCTGCGGAAGTGGTGGAGCTGAATATACTAGAGGAAGTAGAAGTGGAACGAGAAGCGACTGTGAGAAGAGTTCCAACTTGGATCTTGGGTACGGAAGTCAAAAAGCTATGCAACGTGAAGTCAAGATTGTTAAAGTTCAATGGAGTGACGCTGAGGAAGACACGACTTGGGAAACTGAGAGGAAAATACGCGCAGCCTACCCTTTTCTTTTTATGGGTACCTCCTTGATCTCTTTTTTTCCATGAGTTTATTCATGCTTATACCTATCTTTTAAATATATCTCCTCATCCCTATTCTTTATCCTTAGGTAGAAACCAATGGATGTAAACATGTATTTGAAACATGTTATGATTGATGGTTGCGAGTGGTTGCAAGTGGTTGCGAGTGGATGCACAGACACACACATTAGGCACTAGATTGGCTCAGTCACTTTAAGATTGTATATAAATGTGTGTGCATATCTAAATTAATGGATGTATAATGGTTGTGTTATCATATGGATGCTGCATTTTGATGAATGGTTGTGCATACATGTAGAAATAATATGTATCGTTAGGATTTTTTTCGCATACATAATGGACGCATGGCACTATCATGATTTGCATTAAGGAGATCAACTGAATCAGTCGACCGCCTGATTTTGCATTAGATAAGGAACACATACACACTCTTTTTGCATATGTTCATACGGCATTAGAAATCTTGTAAGGACAATGGATGCCTGTGTTTGATGGTTGAGTAGATGGATGATTAGATGTTAGGATATACATTCTCCTTAACTTGGAGATTTTGGGGGCGAAATCCCTTAAGGAGGGGAGAATGTAACACCCCGTGATTTTAAATATTAAAATTTACAAATTAAAGAATACTTAATTTAAAATTTGAGAATTAAGGGAAACGGGTTACGCCATTGCGTTCGTCTCGGAATTCTGCTTGAGATAGAGTCCGAGTTTGCGTGAATTGGACTTCGTATGAAGAAGTTATGGCCTTCCGAAGTTTCAGAATTTAAATAAATTAAAAACAGCTTGAGTCAGAAATTCAAAATTCAAACATGGGAGCAGGCTGGACGGGAATTCTCCTGCCCAAAGGCCAGGTCGACCAGGGGGTCAACCTAGGGGTCGACCTACCCATACAGGTCGACCAGGGGGTCGACCTACCCTCCCTTCCGGGTAGATCTGAAAGATGACGCTGTTTTGACTCATTGATGAGTCATTAGGGCTGAGGTGTTATTCTATCTTGACTAGATGGTCTTGATTGTTTCTAGGTTAATCTGACAGCTGTAAATTAATTAAAATTCTATATAAGCAACCTAACTCTCAACCTAAATTCACACTAATTCATACCAAGAGCCGCCATGCCGTCAATGGAGAACCAAGAGTAGTCGACGTTCTCTTTCAACTCGAAAACAAGATAGAAGCAAGAATCAAAATCAAATCTAATCTAAATTAGAATAAAAACTAGTCTACATCAAAGGCGAGCAATTCAGTTTCAAAATACAGATCCCAGAAAAACAAGATTATTCTCTTGTTGTGAGTATAATTTATTTCACAAAATAATTAGTTAATTTAATTGTGATAAGTTATAATTGGGATTATGAGAATATGGCTTTGAATGATGTGATGTTTTGTTGTTGTGGATCTATTTCATATGTTCAATTGTACATGTTTAACTTGATTCATCTTATGCGAGTTCGGGATGTTAAAACACATGTATATGAATCTTATGCAAGTTTGGGATGTTAAATCATATGCTAGTTATGAATTTTATGCAAGTTTGGGGTGTTAAATCATATGTGAATCTTCTGCAAGTCTGTGGGTGGATTATACACAAGTTCATTAGTGAATCATGTAGATACATATGCTAGTTTATATGCAAAACATGTGACATTGATTTACATGTTTAGATCCATATGCAAATTCACATCTTTATGTTTAGATCCATATGCAAGTTCACATCTTTATGTTTGGATCCATATTTAGATCCATTGCAGTACATAGTTATGAAAATTTATGTTCTATATGCCCATTGCTATGCTAGTTTTGTATGTGAATCATATGCTAGTTTGAATGAAATTCATATGCAAGTTATAGGAAAACCATATCCATATATGCAAGTTCACATCTTTATGTTTAGATCTATATATAAATCCATGATGGTTTATGCAAATTTGTGTATTGCCTATGCAAGTTATTGGTTATGAAAACTTATGTCATGATTCTTAGATCTATTTTATGTATTACGCAAGTTGTGATGTTGCTTTTCTTTTTATAAGTTAGACTATTGCGAGTCTAACATATGTCATATCAAAACGTACGAATAGCGGGGGGACAATGGGAAATATTGAATATACATAATTGTGAACTGGCATAAAATGGCCTTAAAAGGCATATAATTAATTTGAGACATTAATTGGTGTAAATTAGATACTTGAAATTAAACATAATTTAGGTGACAATTATGGACATAAATAAATTTGGAATTTGTTGAAAAATTTGAATAGGGATATTAATCCAATTTGGGGTTAAATAATTATGTGTAATAATTAACCGCCTAAGACACGAGGTTAGACTCGTTTATGGTGTAAGACTGCCCGGACCCGTCCGACAAATCCAGCAACCACAAATGGCAGTCTAATGTGAGAGGTCAAAGGCACAAATTAAATGAGTAACAGTTGTAAAGACACGAGGTTAGGCTCGTTTGCGGTATAAGACTGCCCGGACCCGCCCGACAAATCCAGCAACCGCAAACGGTAGTCTAATGTGGGAGGTCTTTACAAGGTTACGGTTCTAATGAATTAAGTAACACTTAACCAGACATACATGTAGAGGGACATAAGGGTTAAGTGGGTGCCTTGGGTGGCATGTGAAATATAATTAGAAACACTTAATCAAGTTGAAAACATGTAAGAAGACATGAATAAGAAGGGGTTAAGTGGGAAGTTCTAGTGAGGACCAAGCATAGGTGGAAAGCTTGTGTCAAACATGGGGACCCTTTTCAAACCAGTAACCCATTAAGTATCTTTGTGAGCTTGAGTTAGATCGAGGACGGGACACGCTTACTGGGTTTGATTGTAAGAGGTCAAAACGGGTTAGCGGTGGCAACGCAAGTCCAACGGGGTCATGTGCGTGCGTGGGCCCGGGCTGGTAGGTAAGACGTTGTTGCATCGTGTAGATATAAGCCATGCATCTTTAATGGTATCGGGTTGCCACTTTGGGGAGTGATACACACCACTTTGGTACCAACACGGGTATCTACGAGTTAGGGAGCCGATCGCATGGGGGTAGTGGGTACAACTAGTGGAGATAGGGGCAGACGACACTTATGAAGGCATCTAGGGGTACACGAAACTAACATTATCATTATTATGTTCTGTAGACGGGATCAACTTTTGGGGTAACTAGTAGCGGTGCAGTATAGTAATTATGCTATAGTGATTAGGAATGAGATTAACGCCAGAATATTCCTCTTGTTTGCTTTGTCATGCCCACTTGTTTCACAGTCATTCCTTGTTTTACCAATTTATGCCTTATCCTAATTACTTTAATAATTATATTGTTAAAGTTATTATACTCGCCAGACTTTATGTCTGACCCTTTTGTTTTCACCTCTTTTCTTCCTTCCCCCCAGGTTCTCAGGGTGGGACTAGTACTAGTGGAGCTTGATCAGGATCTTCCTCTCTCTTTAGGAAGTGCTTGGATTGCTGAAAGTAAAGTTCAGCTCATCTCTTTTATGGCTACTTTGTTAGGGTTATGCTTTTTATTTTATGTACTCAGAAAACAATTTGTCAAGATGGTTACTAAGTGTACTTGGTTTTTTTGTTGGTCTATGATGTTGTTGTAATCAAACTATTTCTCCGCTCCAATAAATGTTGTTTTGAAAATTTTCAATTACCAATATGTGTATCTGTCTTGTTATATTCTGTTCTATTCACCAATACTACTTCATGAAAGTTAATGCATTCCCTTTGAGAGTGACATTAATGGACGTGGGGTGTTATAAAATCGAATGGTTAAATGAAACTTAATATATTTTCCTAAACCTCCCTGCGGCATGGGAGAAGTAGTGTTAGCATGACGAATCGCAGTACATAAAAGTTCATTAATCTTCTGCCACTTCTCTATAATTTTACACGAATCATCTAAGGGCTTAAGTTGTAGCTTCAAGGACTGATTGTAGACCTTACCCATGGCACGAATTTTTTTATTTTTCCTTTCCAAACTACGAGCGTCCTTTCCTAAGGCATGTTTCTCCTTTCATAATTCTTTGACTTTGGAGGTATAAAAGTCAATGCGTCAGAGCATGTCCTCGCTACACTTTTTGTCATGTAGACCTATCATGTTGGCCTTAAATCGCTGATACCACCTACTAGCAAAAGAATTGTCTAACCCAGAGGGGAGGTTCTTCATATGATGGCTTATTTCAAATTCTAGAGCTTCAAACTCTGTTGAGGCTTGTAGAGAACCAGATATAGAAATTTCAGTGATTCACCCAAAAGTGGATTCCTATGCTTTACATTCTGTTAATGCATGGTCACATTCAATTTCTAAATCAACAATTTGATGATGTAACTCGTCCTTTTTTTGATCAAAATCAATGGAGGGATTTGTCTTCACCTCTCTCTTTAGCATGCGAACAACTTTATCTTTCTGCTTTAGTAGATCTTCTAGAACACTTATTTGTTCATTCAAGTGCTCCATAGACAGTTCTCCGAGCAAAGCAGGCCCGTCATCAGCACTAACAGGGTGGTTCTTTGCAATTTCTTCCTAGCTCACATTTGATTGCGTACCCCTCTGGAAAAAACAAGGAATGTCCTTGGTCAATTCCTCATATTTTTACAAATATATAAGCAACAAATCATATGGCTTATTTCCATAAAATAGATAATAATAAGTACATTATAACACTATTCGTCCAAAAAGGTTAGTACAGACATCACCCAACATTCGTACAGATGAACGTTAATTACAGAAATCATAGTGGTTTAATCAATCCCTCCATTATATTTTGTGATCATATTGCATATCAACTGCGCATGGTGAGCTCTAAGTCTCTTTAGTATCATCTCCCTCTTATCTCCCAAGAAATTAAAGAAGAGCTGAGGATACTTCATATAGATAAGCTTAAGTTCTTTTAAAAAGTGTTCCATGCTGGACTTAAAGGGAGAGGTTGTAAGGAATTCCCTCCTCAACCTAGAGAAAAAACGCAAGTCGTCCTTGAAGCAACGTCATTAGTAATAACAAGGTTTTTACCATAGTAATGATAGATAACAAAAAATCACTTTTGAAAGTACAAAGTCATACCGTGATGTTTAGAAAATATCAATGAATTTCAAGACAAAGCAGACTAACCCAGTGTAGGAAAAAAGAGTCGCTCGAAGGCTAAAAATTCGTACCTGAGAAATAGGGGAGATAGGCTGCAATACTTGCTCCCTTTCGACAAACTCTGAGAAAATCGTCCCTTTAGCGGACGCTTCATCCCTATAAAGAGTAATGGGGACACACAAAAAGTCATCATTTATATCTCCAAATCCCAAGGTATCGCCCATGGGTAGATAAAATATGCCATCTACTTTGCTACTTGGGCAGCTTCTACTCTCAGGAATAAGTCCGTTACTACAGTCGTCTCTATCTTCGCCACCGACATCCAACACCAATTCTTCCTTACCACCAGTTTTTGGGTTTCCTAGCGGTTACTCAATAAATAGGAAATCCTCAAGCCTTACCACATCTTTCCTAGGGACCTCAACAGTCTGCTTGGCCAAATCTATTCTTTCCATAACTCTGCTTCAGATAGAAGAGTGAATAGAAAGAAAATCCATGTTCGAAAACTTTTCAAAACTGTCATGATAAGCTAGGAAAAGTGCCTTCTCATAATATTCTTCCACCACATTCGGGAGATATGTTTTCAAAATGAGGAAATCCTATCCGAAGCTTCATAAATTATCCATTTAGCAACAGCAAGTGCTTTTTCCTTTACCCCCCAACTCCTTTGCATACTCAGCCAATACATCTGCCTGCTCACTTTCAAAAGCCGAAACCTCGACAGCAAAAGCACAGTTATGCTCTCTTTCTTTTTCTAAAGATATCCTCAGTTGCTCGCATACCTCCATGCTTTTTCTCTTCACCATAGTTAAATCATGGACCTGAGACGCCAGCATGACATTTTCTTCTTTGAGCTTACTCGCCTCAAGAGAGGATGAGGCAACCATTACTTGAGAAATATGCCAATCTTTAAATATCTGAAAAAGAATCAAAGAAATTGCAACTCTCATGCGAAGACGACTGATAAGAAATTAGAAAGAGAAAAGTATAAACCGAAAGCTCTTGCTTAATGAGATAAAAAAAGAAATCTAAGCTATCCGAAGGAGTCGACTCTGGCATATTAGAAACATCAATAGAAGGAAGAATAAATTTAACGATACCATCAAAGTCGGAAGTTGACAAAGAAGGATCCAAAGGGTCGCCATAATGATAAGAAGGAAGCAAGGTCGGCTCGCTTCCCCTCAAATCCGAAACATCTTGAGAACTAGACAGTAGAAAGCCTGCGACGAAGTCACTTCCTATCGTCTCAGTTGGGGAAAATCCACGTTGGAGATATTGTCAAAAGAAGAGACGATAGGACTAAATAACGGTTGACTACCACACACAACAACAGTTCCTCTACCAAAGGAACAAGATCAAAAATTTGCATCTTTATGCCTCTTAGAAGGACCATCATCGACAAAAGAAGTTGGACTTTTCTCGGAAAAAACTGAATTATGGCATGCATCAGCACCCAAGGCAACTGTGTCATCAGAGCATTGAAAAAAGGAATCCTTCTTTGGGTGAGATTCAATGGACCTACCAAGCTTAGAGCTACCAAATTGTCGAGCGTCAGACATGATCCTGCTAGGTGATGTCATACCATAATATACAACTTAGTTATGTTTCCTTTTAATAGAAGTACATGCAAGCAACGTAGATATGGGTAGATAACATAGGAATTTGCTGATAAGTACCTATGAGAGTTTATATTAGCTAGGCTTATGCGTAAACCATTGATGATTGAAGGACAATTAGGCCTTTGGAATGAAACGGTTAGTTGAATCGTTGCCAAAAGTCTAGCTCGTCCCGAAGCAGGATACAAGTGAACCTCCAAGTAAAAATTATATACTTCAAAAAAAAGAGAAGGAAGAGAAAAGATAATTAACTTCAAATTTTGCCAGCACTAGGATAAGAAAGAAAAGGAGTTCGCAATAGCACTTCAGCCACTAACCAGTACTCATTGGGTCAGAAGCTAAAACCCCCTAATATCGGCAAAATCAAGAAGCTAATTAAGTAAACAATAGGAATATGGGTTTCACTCATACCAGCATCCTTGTATATTGTTTATTGGCAAAATGGTCATCTATATGTAATTTTGCATTTTTAACCTTGACAACAAAATAATGTGTGTGTGTATATTTAGTTTGTTAGATCCACCATTAGGCATCATCCTAATAATCATTAAAGAATTAAACTGCGTTAGATACGACAAACTCCATTTAAATTCCTCAGGCAAGTTTGAAAAATGGTGCGGGCTTGCATCTATGTGGAATTCAAAATACTTACGAAGGATCGAGTTTGAAACCCTGAAAAAGCTTAAGGAATTGCAATTAACAATAATCTTGTTTGAGAAATGTATTGTGCAGGAAAGAAGAGGAAGAAGGAGGAATCCCTGGAAAAAACTAGCTTTTAATCTCGACCACAAATGTAAGAACGAGTTAACAGACCTACCTAGAAAAAGGTGAAAAATTGGGATCCTACATAATCAAAATCGTACAACATCAAAATCAAGAAAGGTTTGACTTGAAAAGTTGAAATTACCCTTTCACAAGGGGGGAAAATGTTACTACCAAAATAAAGCATCCGGAACAGGCTGGCCGTGAAGGGGTAGAAGACCGACATAAACATAAAAGAATCTTCCGTCGGCAAAGGCTCAACACAAAAAGAAACCGACAGCACAAGGAAGCGATCCGGGCGCTTCACAAGCGACGCCATGAATTGAGCTCAAAGTCTGTACAAAGAAAGGATACCGACAGAATGGACCCTACATGGTGGAAAAGAGGTGGAAGGTCACCCAAGACCAGAAGCCAATAAAGAGAAATATCAGTGATCCCAACAACAGGGACCAAGAAGAACGAAAGGGCTATTGATATTAATTTGCTTAATACCGATACATAAGGAGACAAAAGCACTGAAGTAACAAAGGTTAAAGCACAAGATGGTTATCTGGGAGCTAATTACCGGGACCTCCATTAGTTGGTCCCTGAGAAGCTACCCTAATAAATAACTAAGCAAAACATCGAAAGCCGCATCCCAAGAAAGCAAGGATACGCCCTGGGAGTCTACCAATAGGCAAGTCGGAATCCCAAAGAGATACAAGCTATCCGCACTAATATGCTTAGCGTCGATACCAACAGGGGTGACGGACTCGACAACCTTTCAATTGAATGAAAAAGACAAGCTCCATAAAGTGTTAGTAACAAGATCGAGAGCCTACATCCGAAGGGCTATATCCGGAAGCCAAAGCCTTCCAAAAGCCAATGCCTTACAAAAGCCAAAGCCTTACAAAAGCCATTTGCATCGACAAACTTGGGACCAATGCAAAATGGGTGGACAAGCAATTAAAAAGGAGTTCCGCAAACTGGAACTCTCCTCCCGAGAGCGTGATCCAGCTCCTCAAAAAGCCATTGGCAAAGCCTTTAAAACCTAAAGAAAAGGCAACTGAGAGCCAAAACTTCCGGAATTAAAGGGAAAAGCGGCTGATAGAGGCTTCTGTTAGCCCAATAGCAAAAGGGGCCCCTATTGTCTATAAATAAGACTCTAGGGGTCCCATTTTGTGGACTATTTTCTCATTCTTGTACTCTTTTCTCTAGAGTATACCCTAATTACTAAATCAAGTTGGGGATTTTGGTTGTAATCACTTGTATATTCCAAATCAAAGATCAATAAATAGTGGATCAATACTTAGAACATTTTCTTATGAGTCTCTCATGTAATTTTTTAGTTATTGCCAGTGCGGTATGTTGTGTGCTTTCTACAAGCTTACAAGTTCTTATCCAAGCCTGAACCCATCCGCAAAGTCAGTGCGGAACCCCTTCTAACGAGCCATTTAGCCCTTACCGAGGGTTGTGCTTAGGAAACCCTTATCCCAAGATAACTGTTGGTTCTTGAGTCACTTAAGCATGATGCTCACCCCATTAATGGAAGAGTAACTAATCTTTCGGGCTCAAAGCCTTGATATCTAGGAAACGGTGAGCTAACTCAAACTCGTGAAAGCTAAAAAAAAACTATTTTTCCCTTAGGTCCACTTCCATAGACTTATCTCCGGTGTTATAGTTAACACTTGTTGCTCATATCGGTAAGATATGTACTTGCCTTCTTACACTATTGACTAGCAGCACCAACTGTGTTTTCGCTACAATAATTACAGATTCGTTAAACAATAATAAACTGTTTTTTTGCAAAAACCATATATCCAAACTTACCCTTTAAATTACCCATACAATAATCAAAATTTGAACACAAGGGTAAAAAAATGCAGGCAATTACACGCTAATAGAACAACAACCGTTGAAAGAAAGATTTAAAATAACTAACCATTGTTGGATAAGCACTTCCATTTGATAGTGTTTCGCTGCAAAATAAACAGAACTATCTTCAGACTCATGTTGAGCTTGCATTGAGAACTCTTCCCATTTCTCCTAGCATTGGATGTTACAGTTCCAACTGAAGATGCATGCTCATCGAAAAATGACTTGTTTTCCATAGCAGCATTTCACAATTGTTAAAGGCTGATATGAATTAGTAAAAGCATTATGTAAGAAAGGCATAATAATATCACTTAGATTATTTTAATGTTAGGCATTAGAATAGGACAAAGCTTTAGATTTTGTACGAACTGTGTATATATAGTTCTGTACCTATTAAATAAAAGTATGAATAATAAAAAGGAAAGCTTCTGCTATAAACTTATTATGGTATCAGAGCATCGAACATGATGATTTCATTTTTTTTCTAAAAGCAACTCACCTCGTTACAATGGGAGATAACAACTAGAACATAACGTCAAAATTCGACCATTCCAGTCACCCTTTGTGTCTGCATCATTCAGACCAGCCTAGCCTGGTTCTTGTTCCACAAATTCTAACTAAAGAAAACTGTAGCACATGGAGTCACTCCATGACTATGGCCTTAACAGTCAAAGACAAGTATCGTTTCGTTGATGGATCGAAGGAATGACCAAAATAAGATGCAGGTGATGAGTTACAATAGTGGATTCGATGTGATAACCTTGTCGGAACATGGATACTAAGTTCATTTTCCAAATAAATTGCTGCCATTGTGTTCTATTGTGTTCGAGCAAGGGCAGTTCGGAATGAACTGCGAGAAAACTTTTCTCAGGTAAACAGTGTCCAATTATTTCATATTGAAAATGAGATACATTACCGTGTTTACAGAACAATGTCTATCAGCACATATTTTACCAAACTCAAGGGATTATGGGATGAAAGGGATGTTATATGTAATAACCCGGAAAATCAGGACCAATTTAAATTTTTTTATTTTGGCAATTTTAGTGGATTTTGAATATTTAAAATGAATTATTTTAAATAATTACGACGAGAATTTTATTTTGAATATAATTAGAATGTATATATTTATTTGAATCGACGTTAGAATATATATATTTATTTTAATTATAAAAGGAATTAGAAATGGCGCGGTAGTTTGAAAATTCGATTTCGAATTTCAAATGAATGTACAAGATTCAAAATAAACCGGATTTCAGCAAAACCAAAAATATTAGAATCTATTTGAAAATATCTTTCCAACGAATCCGAAAAATTGAAATTTCATAGCAGGAATAAAAAGTTATGTCCAATTGAAAATTCAAAATAGTCGATATGGAAAATATAGCCCTTAAAAATGGAAATTTTGCAAACGACCTCCATTAGCGACGAAACCACTTTTGTTGGATCCATGATGTCAAATTATTGCTAGATTCCAAAATTCATAATTTTTGAAATCAATATGTGAGCGTGGAAAAGGAAAATGTGTTTGGTATATTTCAGTCAATTTGGATCGACCAGAAAATGGCCATTTTTCAAACGGTCTTCAAATTTGACGAAATTAATTTGGTTAGGACCGTATCGTCAATACGAAGCTAGAAATAATTTTTTTGTAATTTTTAGAGATCATATGTGGCCCCGGTAAATTGAAATGTACATTCAAATTAAATATATAATGATTTATAATTTAATTTAAAGCAAAACTAATCGTAACAGCCGAAATTGTAACGAAACATATCCCATTACATTTGGAATGGTGGTAATGTGCTAGGGACGATAGTCGTTGGGATTCGATTGGAGTTCGGAAATTAAATGAGTTGTTATGCAAGTTTGGTGTATGATTATATGCTAGTTCATACATGATATGTTATGCAAGTTTGGTGTATGATTATATGCAAGTTCATCTATGATATGTATGCAAGTTTGGTGTATGATTATATGCAAGTTCACATATGACATGTTATGCAAGTTTGGTGTTTGAAGATATGCAAGTAACATGTGCAAGTTTACACCTTAGTATGATATGCATACATATGCAAGTTAACCCCTTTGTATGTCATACATACATATGCAAGTTTACCCCTTTGAATGATATAAGACACTTATGCAAGTTAACCTCTTTATGACATATGTGATTCATGCAAGTTTGGGTTGATTATTTATGCTAGTTGGGTTGATGCTATATGCATGTTGACACCTTTAAACCCATGTTGATGCTAATATTATGCAAGTTGAACCCATTGTATTTGTGATGAATCTTCCCTTTTATGTCATGTTGGCGAATTACGTGGGGAACGATGGGGTTAATAAACATGTTAATGAAATGGTGTGAAGTTGGTATGATTATGCATACCATAAAGTGGATGGACATAATTGAGTCAATTATGTACATCGTTAAATTTGTAATTAATTAGGGATAATTAATACAAATTATGGGGGTGATTAATTAGGTGTAATTAATCGACTAAGACACGAGGTTGGACCCTTTTGTAGCATAAGACTGCCCGGAACCGACCGGCATATCCAGCGGCTACAAATGATTGGCCCAATGTGAGAGGTCTTAGGCACAAACTATATACGTGACAAGTGTAAAGACACGAGGTTAGACTCGGTTATGGCGTAAGGCTGTCCGGACCCGACCGGCAAATCCAGCTGCCATGAGAGATAGTCTAATGTGAGAGGTCTCTACAACGGTTACGTTCTTAATCAATTAAGAAACACTTAACCATATTAGCATGTAGAGGACATGGGGGGGGGGGGGGGTTAAGTGAGTGCCTTGGGTGGCATGTGGAAAAATCTAGTAGTTGCCTTGGGTGGCAATAGAAAATACGATTAGAATACTTAACCGAAGTGGAACATGTAATTAAACATGATTAAAGGGTTAAGTAAGTGCCTTGGGCGGCATGGGAAAATCTAGTGGTTGCCTTGGGTGGCAATAGAAGATAAGATTAGAATACTTAACCAAAGGGGAACATGTAACTAAACATGATTAAAGGGTTAAGTGGGTGCCTTGGGTGGCATGTAGAAATCTAGTGGGTGCCATGAGTGGCAATTAAAATATGATTAGATGACTTAACCAAACCTTAACATGTAGGTGGGCATGATTATGAAAAAAGGGGTTAAGTGGGATGCACTAGATTAAATGACAAGCTTAAGTAGTAGCTTGTGGGGGCCTTGAGTGGCAATTGAAATAAGATTAAATGACAAGCTTAAGTAGTAGCTTGTGGGGGCCTTGAGTGGCAATTGAAATAAGATTAAATGACAAGTTTAAGTAGTAGCTTGTGGGGACCTTGAGTGGCAATTAAAATATGATTAGATGACTTAACCAAACCTTAACATGTAGGTGGGCATGATTATAAAAAGGGGTTAAGTGGGATGCACTAGATAAAATGACAAGCTTAAGTAGTAGCTTGTGGGGGCCCATTTCAACCAGTAACCCATATGTATCTTATTGGGCTCGACCCATGTCGAGGACGGGACACGCGTACTGGGCTTGACTATAAGAGGCCAAAACGGGGTAGCGGTGGCAACGCGAGTCCAACGGGTTTCATATGCGTGTGTGGACCCGGGCTGGTAGGTAAGACGTTGTTGCATCGTGTAGGTATAAGCCGTGCACCATTGATTATCGGGTTGCCACTTTGGGGAGTGATACACCCCACTGTGGGGGCCAGCACGGGTATCTACGTTAGGGAGCCGATCGCTTGGGGAGTAGTGGGTACACCTAGTGGAGATAGGGGCAGACGACACCTATGTAGTCAGCTAGGGGTACAAGAAACTACTGGGTAAAATTACTAAGTACACTTAGTGGGATCAACCTTTAAGTAGGAATTACCCTTGGTGGGTAGAACTGGTGTGGTGCAGTGTAGGAATTACCCTTGGGTGGGTAGATCTGGGGTGGTGCAATATAGTAATTATCATTGGGTGGATAGGCGCGTCTTTACCGTTATCTTAGTTTATCCTAAGTCGAGTTGGCTACTTAGTGTAGTCATTTATCCCCAGTCGTACTGTACCAGGTTTATATCATACCCTAATTACTTTAATAATTGTATTGTTAAGGTTATAGGGCTCACTCAGACTTATGTCTGACCCCGTTGTTTTTATCTTTTTCCCCAACCCTCAGGTTCTCAGAGTGGGCCTAGCACTAGTGGGCTTTGATCAGATTGCTTTATGTATCTTTTGGAGCATGGACTCTTGAAGAAAAGCTCGGTTATCTTTTCTATTATGGCTATTAGTATGTAGTGGGATTATGTACTTATATTTTAACGAGATGGATATTTTGTACTTGACTATTGTTGGTTTTTGAGATGTAACCAAACATGTTTAACTTCTGCTGCAATGAAATGATGTTTTAAATTTCAAGTATTACATATATCTGTCTTATTGTAATTTTTCAGTTCTATATTCACTTAAATACTCCACCGAAGCTAAGGCATTCCCTTTGTGAGTGACCTTAGTGGGTGTGGGGTGTTACACGTGGTATCAGAGTTTAAGGTTACCAGAACAGATAAAATTTTTAGAAAACTATTTTCTAAAAACATTTTCGGAAGAAGTATTTTCAAAAACATGTCTTTTAAGAGAAAAGTTTTTGAAAGAAAAGCATAATCCCCAAATAGCCATATCTTTATCCTTCGGATTCTCCATTTTGAATCTCTTCCTCTATCTCTTTTTGAATTTCCCCTCCGCGTATAGATGTCTTTTTAAGATAAATAAGGACTTCCGTATGAAGGACGGAAGAACCACTTCAAGGGACTAAGTCGTTTGCCGGGCTAAGAAGGTAGTCCAAGGAGGTGGAGGGCTTATGGGTACCTTTAAGATGGACGAGAGAGGAAGGTTCAAATAGCTATTAGGTAAATAAAGGACGAAACCTCATCGTGGTAAGAAGGCCATGAAAGGAGAATGTGAAGGGGAAGGCTAGTTGTTTTGGAAATAGGACACCTTGGGGTTGTCCAAAGAGGTAAGGACGAAGTACAGGATCTTCTGGAGGGTAGATGTATTCCCTCACGACGGGTATACCTGATGGGGGTAGGACCGTCTAAGTTGAAATTTGGTTCTCTCGATCATCCTGTTCGAACTTTATTCGACTCTGGTGCACCACATTCGTTTATCTCATCATCATTAGTTGAGTCACTGCACCTAGACACCAGTTTGGTAGATGATCCCGTGGTTGTTTCAAACCCAATTGGGAGGGCTCCAATTGTTTGTCCATGATATGTTTGGGTTTGAAGATTTCCATACTTAGCGTTGAGTGTAGAGGTGATGCTTTTGTTTGGGCTTCATGGGCTATGGGTTGATTTTGGGCATGGACTGGTTATCCAGTAATGGTGTCGTTCTTGATTGCGAAAGGAGAGTTGTTAGGCCCATGACCCGCTTGGGTAACACTCTCGAGATCTTGTGAAATCCCATAGATTCTGTTATGCTAAGTTATCTTGAATCGCTTGACGCTTCGGTCGAGAGTTTGCAATCTGCTAGAGTGGTCTGGGAATACTCGGATGTGTTTGAGGAGGCAAAGGGCTTACCTCCGAAGCGGGAGATAGACCTCCGAATATATCTGGAAGATGATGCTAAACCAGTATCTTTGTCAGTGCGCCACATGGCTCCTCGTGAGAGGAGGGAACTCCATAAGCAAGGAGGGGAGTTGCTTGAGAAGGGGTTCATAAGACGAAGTATATCGGAGTAGGGTGCTCCAGTAGTTTTTGCTACGAAGGCGGATGGGTCCCTCAGACTTTGTGTAGACTATAGAGAACTCAACGAGCTCACAAAGAAGAATAGACACCCATTGCCAAGGATTGATGATCTTTTTGATCGGTTGGTTGGCGCCTCAGTGTTTCGCAGTGGGACTTGGCCACGGAGTTTCATCAGTTGGGAGTGACTGAGGATAGTATATAGAAGACTGCCTTTAGGACTCCGGATGGTTTCTATGAGTGGCTTGTGATGCCATTTGGTTTGACGAACGCCCCCGCATATTTTGTTGATTTGATGAGTTGGGTGTTCAGGGAGTACCTAAACAACTTCGTAGTGGTATTTGTGGATGACATCTTGGTCTTTTCTAAAAGCGAAATAAGTTTTCGTGTGTGCTGAATAGGTTAAGTGAAGCCAGTTATTTGATCAACGGTGGTTTTGGAGCAAGATTAGCAAGGACATCCAGAGTTGGACAAAGACTTAATTATTCAGCCGTTTTTGCTAGTATCATCTCACGTAGGTCGTCTGAATTCGAAGGAGGTGTCCCTTGGGTGTTTGTCTGATATTGGTTTAGGCCTTTGGGGCTTGCACTTGGGGGATGTCGAGTTCGACTAGGATGGTCTGCGTGAGAGATGGATAGTTATGATGATTTTGTATGGGAGAATATCCTGGTTTTCTCCAGAAGTGGAGAAAAGCATGCCCTACATCTTAGGGAAGTGTTGGAGACTCTTCAAGCGCATAGTCTTGAGACAGAAAAGGTGAATGGAGTTCTTAGCATCCTATGATTTCGAGATAGCATATACCCCTGGCAAGGGTAACATGGTGGTGGACGCCTTGAGCGGAAAAAGGTTGTCCTTGAGTCCATTGTTCGTGGAACAACGAAGCTTGGAATCTATCTCGATGTTTTGATTTCAGACCTTCCGTTGACTATATACCCGGTTTGTTAGCATCCTTGGAGGTTAGACCTACTCTTTTAGGGTGGATTGGAGAAGCACAGAGGGACGACCCATAGTTGGTTGAGTCGGTAGAGAGGCTCATAAGGGGGGAGTCGTCCTGCCATTTGAGTGGGTACACCATAGACGATAGGGGGTGCTTGCGTAGAGACGGTAGACTTTGTGTACCGCAAGACGAGGGTTTAAGGAAGACTATTCTTGATGATGCGCATCGTTCTAGGATAACCATTTATCCCGGTGGGGACAGGATGTACCAAAACATGAAGCGAGTTTTCATTTGGGCCGGTATGAAGAAAGATGTGGCCGAGTATGTCGCCAGATGCTTGGTGTGTCAACAGGTGAAAGCGGAGCAAAAGAAACCCGATGGGTTTTTCACCCATTGGAAGTTCCGCAATGGAAGTGGGTAGCGTCTCGATGGATTTCATTGATGGGTTACCTAGATCGAGGAATGGTAATACAGGAATTTGGGTTGTGGTAGATAGACTTACTAAGAGTGCCCATTTCATACCCGTGAAGAGCAAGAGGACTGTTCCATGTCTAGCTTCAGTTTATATTCGAGAGATAGTTCGGTTGCATAGGGAACATGACGTATTCCATGTGTCACATTTGAGGAAGTGCCTACATGAGACCGCAGAGGCGGTAGAACCGAGCTTGCTTAAAGAAGTGGAGGTAGAGCGTGATGCAACTATTCGACGAGCTCCTACCCGCATCCTTGGGTCAGAGATTAGGAAGTTGAGGAACAGAGAGGTGCGGCTAGTCAAAGTGCAATGGGGAGAAGATGAGAGCAATGCTACTTGGGAGACAGAAGCGAAGATGCGTTCACTATACCCATTCCTTTTTGAGGGCATGTCTTTTAACTTCTCCTTTATTGTTTGTCTAGTACTTATCTTATCTTTAGTATGTCCTCTCATTAGTACCTTCGACCTTTAGATAGGGTAAAACCTATGGTTGAAACATGTGTTTGAGACATGTTATGTTTGATGGATGCGTGTGGATGCGAGTGTTTGCTAGTGGTTGCTCGTGGATGCATATACACACACTCTAGGCACTAGATCGGCTCAATCACTTCATATTGCATATTGCACAAAATTGTGTGTAGGTAGCTATATTTATGGATGTATAATGGTTGTGTTATCAGATGGATGATGCATTTTGGTGTATGGTTGTGCACACATGTAGAAATAGTATGTGTCGATAGGTTTCTTCCGCATACATATTGGATGCATGGCACTATCATGGTTTGCATTAAGGAGGTCAACTGAATCAGTAGACCGCCTGATTTAGCATTAGTATACGGGCATATACACTCACTTTTTGCATATGTTCATACGTCATTAGAAATTTTAAGGACAATGGATGCCAGTGTTTGATGGTTTAGTAGATGGTTGTTTGGTTGGTAGGATACGTTCTTCTTGACTTAGAGATTTCGGGGACGAAATCCTTTAAGGAGGGGAGAATGTAACACCCCGTAAGTTGAACATAAAAATTCACAAATTAAAGTATACTTAATTAAGTGAAATGGGTTGCGCAGAGAAATATATATATATTGATATATATATATATAATTGAAAGTTAAATAAATAAATATTCAAAAATGTTCAAAACAGCGAATTGGGAGAGGGGAATAACCGAACCGGCCGATTTTTGAGGTCGACCCAAGCCCGCTGGGTCGACTAGGGGTTAATCCAGGGTGTTTGGCTGTCAACCCGTGGGCCGATTCGCTCAAATGCAGATTTTGCATTTGAATGATTCTCATGGTTCAGCTTTAATCTAAAGGCCCTAGATGGTTCCTACACTTGACTTCTTCCCCAAGACATGCTTTGATGGCTAGGATCTAAACTAAGGTTTATCCTATGGCTAAAACTATCCTAGTCTTCTATAAAAAGACCCCTAACCTAAACCTAAATGCTCATTATTCAATCCTATAGCTAAACTATGCCAAAATGTTCTCTCATGGCCTCCACCCTCATCCTCTTGTCATAATCTCCATCTCTAATCATATGAGAGAGTTTCTAAAGAAGTATAAGAGTTCCTAAGCTTGCTTAAGTGTTTCTAAGTTTGATTCAAGGCTTTTCTTCATCAAAGCTAGGATCTTTATTATTGATTTGGCTCAAGGGTTTTCATTTGGAGCATTCTTATTTGGAGTTTTTGAGTTGATAGCTTAGTGGCTTCGTCTCAATCTTTTAATATATTCATAAGAAGGCTTATCAACAAGTTGTGAGTTTTCTATAGCCTTAATGACCAATTATTGAAGTGATTATGATAGGATATGATGAGGTTATGGCTATGAATGTGGATCAATGCATGTTATGCAAGTTATATGCTATGTGTTAATGATGTTATGCATGTTATGCAAGTTATGTTCTATATGTTCATGAAGTTATGCAAGTTATGCAAGTCATATGATACATGTTCATGATGTTATGCAAGTTATGCAAGTCATATGCTATGTGTTTGAGGTATTATGCAAGTTATGCAAGTCATATAATATATGTTCATGAAGTTATGCAAGTCATATGATACATGTTCATGATGTTATACAAGTTATGCAAGTCATATGCTAGGTGTTTATGATGTTATGCAAGATATGCAAGTCATATGAGAAACATTGATCCATTATGACACCATGATATGCAAGTTTAGTGTATGATTATATGCTAGTTCATACATGATATGTTATGCAAGTTTGGTGTATGATTATATGCTAGTTCATACATGATATGTTATGCAAGTTTGGTGTATGATTATATGCAAGTTCATCTATGATATGTATGCAAGTTTGGTGTATGATTATATGCAAGTTCACATATGACATATTATGCAAGTTTGGTGTTTGAAGATATGCAAGTAACATGTGCAAGTTTACACCTTAGTATGATATGCATACATATGCAAGTTAACCCCTTTGTATGTCATACATACATATGCAAGTTTACCCCTTTGAATGATATAAGACACTTGTGCAAGTTAACCTCTTTATGACATATGTGATTCATGCAAGTTTGGGTTGATTATTTATGCTACTTGGGTTGATGCTATATGCATGTTGACACCTTTAAACCCATGTTGATGCTAATATTATGCAAGTTGAACCCATTGTATTTGTGATGAATCTTCCCTTTTATGTCATGTTGGCGAATTACGTGGGGAACGATGGGGTTAATAAACATGTTAATGAAATGGTGTGAAGTTGGTATGATTATGCATACCATAAAGTGGATGGACATAATTGAGTCAATTATGTACATCGTTAAATTTGTAATTAATTAGGGATAATTAATACAAATTATGGGGGTGATTAATTAGGTGTAATTAATCGACTAAGACACGAGGTTGGACCCTTTTGTAGCATAAGACTGCCCGGAACCGACCGGCATATCCAGCGGCTACAAATGATTGGCCCAATGTGAGAGGTCTTAGGCACAAACTATATACGTGACAAGTGTAAAGACACGAGGTTAGACTCGGTTATGGCGTAAGGCTGGCCGGACCCGACCGGCAAATCCAGCTGCCATGAGAGATAGTCTAATGTGAGAGGTCTCTACAACGGTTACGTTCTTAATCAATTAAGAAACACTTAACCATATTAGCATGTAGAGGACATGGGGGGGGGGGGGTTAAGTGAGTGCCTTGGGTGGCATGTGGAAAAATCTAGTAGTTGCCTTGGGTGGCAATAGAAAATACGATTAGAATACTTAACCGAAGTGGAACATGTAATTAAACATGATTAAAGGGTTAAGTAAGTGCCTTGGGCGGCATGGGAAAATCTAGTGGTTGCCTTGGGTGGCAATAGAAGATAAGATTAGAATACTTAACCAAAGGGGAACATGTAACTAAACATGATTAAAGGGTTAAGTGGGTGCCTTGGGTGGCATGTAGAAATCTAGTGGGTGCCATGAGTGGCAATTAAAATATGATTAGATGACTTAACCAAACCTTAACATGTAGGTGGGCATGATTATGAAAAAGGGGTTAAGTGGGATGCACTAGATTAAATGACAAGCTTAAGTAGTAGCTTGTGGGGGCCTTGAGTGGCAATTGAAATAAGATTAAATGACAAGCTTAAGTAGTAGCTTGTGGGGGTCTTGAGTGGCAATTGAAATAAGATTAAATGACAAGCTTAAGTAGTAGCTTGTGGGGGCCTTGAGTGGCAATTAAAATATGATTAGATGACTTAACCAAACCTTAACATGTAGGTGGGCATGATTATAAAAAGGGGTTAAGTGGGATGCACTAGATAAAATGACAAGCTTAAGTAGTAGCTTGTGGGGGCCCATTTCAACCAGTAACCCATATGTATCTTATTGGGCTCGACCCATGTCGAGGACGGGACACGCGTACTGGGCTTGACTATAAGAGGCCAAAACGGGGTAGCGGTGGCAACGCAAGTCCAACGGGTTTCATATGCGTGTGTGGACCCGGGCTGGTAGGTAAGATGTTGTTGCATCGTGTAGGTATAAGCCGTGCACCATTGATTATCGGGTTGCCACTTTGGGGAGTGATACACCCCACTATGGGGCCAGCACGGGTATCTACGTTAGGGAGCCGATCGCTTGGGGAGTAGTGGGTACACCTAGTGGAGATAGGGGCAGACGACACCTATGTAGTCAGCTAGGGGTACAAGAAACTACTGGGTAAAATTACTAAGTACACTTAGTGGGATCAACCTTTAAGTAGGAATTACCCTTGGTGGGTAGAACTGGTGTGGTGCAGTGTAGGAATTACCCTTGGGTGGGTAGATCTGGGGTGGTGCAATATAGTAATTATCCTTGGGTGGATAGGCGCGTCTTTACCGTTATCTTAGTTTATCCTAAGTCGAGTTGACTACTTAGTGTAGTCATTTATCCCCAGTCGTACCGTACCAGGTTTATATCATACCCTAATTACTTTAATAATTGTATTGTTAAGGTTATAGGGCTCACTCAGACTTTTGTCTGACCCCGTTGTTTTTATCTTTTTCCCCAACCCTCAGGTTCTCAGAGTGGGCCTAACACTAGTGGGCTTTGATCAGATTGCTTTATGTATCTTTTGGAGCTTGGACTCTTGAAGAAAAGCTCGGTTATCTTTTCTATTATGGCTATTAGTATGTAGTGGGATTATGTACTTATATTTTAACGAGATGGATATTTTGTACTTGACTCTTGTTGGTTTTTGAGATGTAACCAAACATGTTTAACTTCTGCTGCAATGAAATGATGTTTTAAATTTCAAGTATTACATATATCTGTCTTGTTGTAATTTTTCAGTTCTATATTCACTTAAATACTCCACCGAAGCTAAGGCATTCCCTTTGTGAGTGACCTTAGCGGGTGTGGGGTGTTTCATGAGTGATATTCGAATTTAATATTAATATTTAAAGGATATAAATCTTGGTAAAAAAACTCTAAAACGAGGTCAAACCCTCACAATCTGCACTCACGGTCAACAAAAAGAAACCGCCCCCTTTCTAAAAAGAAATCACATCGCTCTTTTCTTTTCTTTTCTCCAACCAAGGATCCGCCTCCCTCCTCAATCCCTCCCCCGCTGCCAAATCGAACCACCCCAAATCGCCATTGTCGCTCAGCGTAGGTCCGCCTCCCACCGTGACAAGAAGCCTCGTTGACCCCCCCTCATTCATCGCAGAACCCCACGGCTGCCATCCCCCTGCAAACCACGCACCGACCTGAAAGCTCCGCCCCGGAAGCAGCGCGCCCCTTCTCCATCAGTCGGGCCACCAGCAAGTGAAGTCGCCGTCATCATCTGCTCCGAACCAAGGCGCACCACCCTTAGCCACCAACTCCGACCCCCCTCCTTCGTTTGAATAAAAGGTGAGTTTTTTTAGTTATTTTTATTCATGTAATTAAAAATAGATTTTTTAAAAAAGAAGAAGCATATATAAAATCAGTTTTTGAAAATATATTAGCTCATATATAAAATCATTTTTATATAGATAGCATATAAAAATATAATTTTAACATAAATAAAGTTATGATTTTTATATAAATAAAAATATGATTTTTATAAGAGTAGCGAAATAAAAATCAGATTTTTATACATATGAAGCAACGATAAAGAATTGATTTTTATTCATATGAAAGCGGAGTAAAAATGAGATTTTTACAATGAAAAAGATGAGATCTTTACATGCGAAAAGATGAGATTTTTTATAGGCAAAAAGATGAGATTTTTATAGGCAAAACAATGAGATTTTTGTAAAGAAAAGATTATATTTTTAACATAGAAAAGATTATATTTTTATAAAGGAAAAGACTATATTTTTATGATCGAAAAAATATGATTTTTTAATGATATAAAAATCTAATATATATATATATAGCGAATCGATAAAAATTGGATTTTTACTTATTTGAATGAAGAGATAAAAATATGATTTTGTTATATGAAATGGCGAAATAAAAATAGGATTTTTATATAATAGAGAATATAAAAATATGATTTTTATATATGAAGTAGCAACATAGAAATATGATTTTTATATATGAAGTAGCAACGTAGAAATATGATTTTTATATATGAAGTAGCAACATAGAAATATGATTTTTATGTGTGAAGTAACGGTACAAAAATATGATTTTTAACATAACCGCGTGAAATAGATCTCATTGGTAACACAACGAAGATTTTCTATATGTGAAGAGTTGCGACGTTTGGTTTAGTTTCTAGGTGAGAACTTCTCACTTTTATTTTATTTTCTAGTTAAAATAAATACTAGGATGCAGATGGTGCTTAGCAGCACCCGACACCCGTCGTCCACAGACCATGGACGACTTGTATGCTTGTTTGTTTGTGTGGTGAAAATTGATTGTGTGATATGGAATGGGATAAAATATTTTATAGTTAAAAATATAATTTTTAACGTGTATATGAATAAAATAAATATTCATAAACAAATCAGACGATTTTTTTATGTACACACATTTGACTGATATTGATTAAGACGATAAATTTTACACATCGCCCAACTGCACAAGTAAATCTGTGTTTGTTGTTTGAAAACCCCACACGGGTATTGGGATGAAATTGGACATACACTAATCCCAATAATTAGCTGTATGTCGATCGACTGATTGACAAGCTGTTGTAAGCGTTAAATATTTATATTTGATGCTTATGCGGTGTAGAATGCACTCTGGATGATGGTTGACTGTATTTGATTGTTGTTGAATACATGTGTGTATGAAATCCATATAAATAACATTATATGGTAATTGACTGTGTCTGATTCCAGTTCAGAAAGAATGAATATTTAAAAAAAATAACGAATATTTTAATATAATATTCAGTAAAAGAACAAAATCTAATTTTGATGTCTGGTTTGGGATGGACACGAATATATTTAAATACATAAAGTCGTGTTGATTTGATTAACGCCATTTTGACGTGAACGATATTTATATCGATTTTATTCATTTCTATAATGAATATCAAAAAAGAATTGATTTCAAAATCTAATGTTTTGAAGATACTATCATTTATATATCGATAATATGGAATATTCAATTTTGATTAGAAATTGAATATGAATTTGAAATTGTTTTGAAAACGAATTTAAAACGATTTATAAAATATGTTTTGAATGGAAATCAACGAAATATATATTATATATATTATATATATATAATATAATGGCCTGTATAGAATGCGCCGTGCTACGGCAATTCACGAATTTCAATCATTGACTTCGAATAGACATTACGGAAGATCCCACCGTCAGATTCACCTAAAACCGGAACCGTTGGTTTGTATCGAAAAGAGCTTTCTAACGAATATTAGAGACTTGAGATATAACGGTTGGATTCGGAATTATGTTCAAATAAAATTTGGAAAAGGTCGTTGTAAGTGCAGTTCGATGACCGTTTATGGAAATCAACTGTACGGGCCTTTATAAAATTATTTAAAATATCAATAATTTGTGTAAAATCATAACAAATGATTTGGAAAGAAGTGGGATGAAAAATTCCATTTGAAAAGGTAAAAATATATTTTTATCAGAATGAACTAGTTATGAACTAGAATTATAATCCAATATTTTTGAATAATTAAATTTGATTTGAAATGGTTTTAAAATAACCAGAATTTCCAATATATGAGTTGGAATGGATCGAAATCGAAATCGAAATTACCTTTGGAATATTTCGATATTGGGTTTCGTGATTATACGGATATTGTGGAGGAATTTGGAAGATATATATATCATTACTCCAATACGATATTTGTTGGTTTCAGAATTCGACATTGAATTTAAGCCGATATATTTTCTATTCAGAGCCTTGTATTTAATATCGAATTGGATTTTGGGTTTGTCGTGAATGGTATCTTTAATAATACTGTTTAAAACCCAATGGAGTTAAGAAAATTAGAAATTGACTAGAGATTAGCTAAGTTGATTGTTTTGCTATGTATTGATCTGATGTTGGTTTCGGCCTTCGGGGTTAATACTTAGGGAATTGTTCTCTTACTAATTTACGGTTAGAGACTGATGAGATTTTGGGTTTGTTGTGAACTGTGTTTTTAACGACATTTGTTCTTTAACCCGCTTTACAGTGAAATGTGATTTGGAATTTATAAATCTTTTTATTAAGATTTAACGAGAATTTTCCAAAGTAAAAATTTTCTGATTTAATATATTAAATTGGAATTGAATGGAATTCGATTGATAATAATCGAAGTGAACTTTTGTCGAGGAAGACTGTTAATACATATGGAATTTTAAAGGCTTTTCCATTATTCCATTTATATTATTGGTTGGATATGGAAATTGATATCGATTATATATTGATTTGTTTTACCGTGAAGATTCCATAATTAATGGAATGTGATTTGGGTTTATCGTGAACGGTGTTTTAAACAATACTTGTTCTTTAACCTAATTAACAATGAAATGAGGTTTTGGGTTGACGTGAATGGTATCTTTAATAATACCGTTCTTAGACCCAATGGAGTTAAGAAAATCAGAAACTAATTGGAGATTAGTTAAGTTGAATGGTTTCCTGGGTATTGATCTAATGTTGGTTTCGGCCTTCGGGGTTAATATTTAGGGAATTGTTCACTTGCTAATTTACGGTTAAAGGCTGATGGAATGGAATGTGATTTTGGGTTTATCGTGAACCGTGTTTTAAATGACATTGGTTCTTTAACCCAGTTAAAGACATGATATGTTTTTCCAAGTTAAACAATCGTTAATATTGATTTTTGGGAAGATTAAAACCAAGTGGAGTTTTAATGCATCTTTAATTAGATTGAAATGGTACCCAGAGGAAGATTAAAGAATAAATTTAAAGAATTTATCTTTGATAAAATTAATGGGAACCTTTCCCAAAGTATAAGAATATTTGGATAAAGGAATATTTCTGGATTGGAATGAGGCGTATATTGTGTTTTTATAATACTTTTTTTATTATATACGCAAGTTATTCAGAAAGACCGGGTTTATCCCATTCTTAATAACTGATTCGACGATGTGTCGAGGATGAAGACGGAGGTGGAAGACTGGAGGTCTTCACATCGTTTGGATAATTACTGATGTCTTGATTAGGCCGTACACCCAAGACGAGGTAATAAGTGGTGATCGTCCAGACGTACTTGGAGATCGACGGATATGCGAGGACCTCTCTCCTATATTGGACATATGGGGGAGGAATAAGGTGCCTTCGGTTTTGTTCAGACCCAAAACGAACTTGTAAATGGATGTGCGTCTGACATCGGATTTCATTCTGTGTGATTGATTGACATCGGTTGCATAGCGTGAATTGCCTGTGTGGCATGCTAAGATGCAAATGATCAAGGCTTCTGTTGAAAAGCAGAGTCTTGTGGTTGATGATCAAAGCACGACTTTAATATAGCATAGCTTTGTGTAGCGTTACTTTGCGAGCCTCACACCCTGATGTGAACCAGAAATGAGAGAGGACTTCAGGGAGGACATGCGTTTCCTTCTAGCTAGGAGTGGTGTCAGCGTTTTGCACGCCCTGACATTTTACTTATGTGGATAATGGATAGCGAGGCGCCTTGGTTATATCGGTCGTTCCGAGGCCGATAGTTTGTTCGGGATATGACCAGTTTACGCCCTATAGGGCGGGGAAATGTATTGTTCATGCAGTTTAATCCACTCCATGTGGACCGGCCCTAATGATCCAAGGCTTGCCTGCGTGCTTGCCTGAGGCTCGGGCTAGACAGTCTCGAAGCAGTAAGGGCGATCCCTTGCCTTGGTTCACATATGAAAATCAAACTTCCAATACGTGATATTTGCGGTTTTGATTGTAGAGCCTAGTACTGGTGACATGATATATGGTATCCATGTCGTCTAGGACTGATACATTTATATTTGAAGTTGTTTTATACACTATGCACTTATAATAGTATGAAATGATTTTTTTAATGTACCAAGCATGTTTGGCTATTATAAGGGAAAATCCTATCCCCCAGCTTGCGTTGCATTGTGTGATAGGACCTGGGTCTTATGATAGCTTCATTTTTTCTAAAAAACATTGCGCTATTTTGATATATGCACTGGTATTCTTGAGAGAAAACCCGTTCCATGTTATAAGGCGTGGTCCCTTGATATATTTGATTTAAAGTAAAGTTTTAAATAACTGTTTTAGTTCTCACACCAGTCACATGACTGACCTGGAGTTTATCGTTTTAACCTCAACTCTGGGTGCCCCTATTTACCACACGGACAACTTGTAGTTTTGGCTTTGCAGATTTATATTCACAGGATCTTGGTTTACAGCTGGTCGGAAAGCTCTGTATCCGTATATTCTTTTCAGTTGTGTTTTGTGTTATTTTTCCGCTGCATTGTAAAATGTAAATCTCTGATATTTATTAAATGTGTAATATTTATTCATACTCTGTACATTCTTTTATACTGATTAAATTGTTGTAATAACAATGAAAAGTTCTTCCGTTTGTGTTTTGATTTGTCGTGTTCTCAAGTCAATCCGGGCTTTCCTTCGCGGGGAAGTTTGGGTCATTTCATTTGGTATCAGAGCTTTGGTTTACAGAGCTCGAGAACAAGACACATTAGACCCATACGAAAGAATCCATCAGAGATTGGATTAGTAATATGCAATGAGAATTACTCATTAGAGATAGGATCAGTAGTATCCTAGAACAAGTCGAAAGAGTGTTATTTTTAAAATAAAAATGAAAACAAAGTTTGTTTTGAAAATTTAAATCGTATTATACGTATTTGAATATTTGAATTTGGACAATCTAGTATATGAAGATTTTGCATATACGCCTAGCTAGCGTGTATACGAAATCCCAAATATACTGGATAGATATAGAATCACACTCTAGTCGCCCGGAGATGATTCTGATGATAGTTCGTACATCATTAGAATTTGTGTTCGAGTTTCAAAAGTGGAATATTTATATGTTTCCATTAGACTGGTGTGAGAACCAAAACTAGATAGGGTTATTTGTTGTGAATTGGCATCAAAAACATGATTTTCTGTATATATATCTCAAAGTTATGAATTTGAAATGTTAATCTACTAATTGATTGATGTTTGTGTTGTCTGATTATTCATTTAAACCAACATGTGAATGAAAGGTGAATTAGGCCAAACTGAATCAAATTTTGAACTATATTGAAAATTGTTTGGAAATCATTGCATGTACATACATATGTGTGAACAGGTCATAGCAGGGAAGCTAAGTAGAGGAATAAAATTGTTTGCCAGACAAATAGGTACATGTTTATTGTATTTCTTGGGTTTTTGATGATTTTATGAGTTGATTGGCTAGCCGCTTGGCTGTTTCTTTTTCTTTTTGATTGGAGAGGCCTGTGTGGTGGTTTGGGGATTTTCCCAGTGCTCTCGTACAAAGGAGGTTATGGCGAAATTTTTCGAAAATTTAGGGTTTTAGCCAAATTTTTAAAGAATTGGAAAATTCTTAGAAACTGAAAATTGAAGAATGAAAGCCATAATGAAAATAATGAAAGTTGAGTTGGTTTGTAAAACAACTTTCAGCTCCGTTCCTTTTTTAGGACGAAAAGATTTTAAGTGGGGGAGATTGTAATAACCCGGAAAATCAGAACCAATTTGATTTTTTTATTTTGGCAATTATTTTAGTGGATTTTGAATATTTAAAATGAATTATTTTAAATAATTACGACGAGAAATTTATTTTGAATAGAATTAGAACGTATATATTTATTTGAATCGACGTTAGAATATAAATATTTGTTTTTAATTATAAAAGGAATTGGAAATGGCGCGGTAGTTTGAAAATTCGATTTCGAATTTCAAATGAATGTACATGATTCAAAATAAACCGGATTTTAGCGAAACCAAAAATATTAAAATCTATTTGAAAATATCTTTCCAATGAATTCGAAAAATTGAGATTTCATAGTGGGAATAAAAAAGTTATGTCCAATTGAAAATTCAAAACAGTCGCTATGGAAAATATAACCCTTGAAATGGAAATTTTGCAAATGACCTCCGTTTTCGACGAAACCACTTTTGTTGGATCCGGGATGTCAAATTATTGCTAGATTCCAAAATTCATAATTTTTGAAATCAATATGTGAGCGTGGCAAAGGAAAACGTGTTTGGCATATTTCAGTCAATTTGGATCGACCAGAAAATGGCCAATTTTTCAAACGGTCTTCAAATTTGATGAAATTAGTTTGATTAGGACCGTATCGTCAATACGAAGCTAGAAATAATTTTTCTGTAATTTTTAGAGTTCATATGTGGTCCCGGTAAATTGAAATGTACGTTCAAATTAAATATATAATGATTTATAATTTAATTTAAAGCAAAACTAATTGTAACAGCCGAAATGGTTCATGAAACATATCCCACTGCGATCGGAATAGGGGTAATGTGCTAGGGACGATAGTCGTTGGGATTCGATTGGAGTTCGAAAATTAAACGAGTGATATTCGAATTAAATATTAAAATTTAATGGATATAAATCTTGGTCAAAGAAACCCTAAAATTAGGTCAATCCCTCAAAATCTCTGCTTGCGGTCAACAAAAAGAAACCGCCCCCTTTCTGAAAAGAAATCACGTCGCTATTTTTTTTCTTTTCTCCAACCAAGGATCCGCCTCCCTCCTCGATCCCTCCCCAATGCCAAATCGAACCACCCCAAATCGCCATCGTCGCTCACTGCGGGTCCGCCTCCCACCGCGAGCAGAAGCCTCGTTGACCCCCCTCACTCATCGCAGAACCCCACGACCGCCATCCCCTGCAAACCACGCACCGACCTGAAAGCTCCGCCCCGGAAGCAGCGCACCCCTTCTCCATCAGTCGGGCCACCAGCAAGTGACGTCGCCGTCATCATCTGCTCCGTACCACCGTGCACCACCCTCAGCCACCAACTCCGACCCCCCTCCCCCGTTTGAATAAAAGGTGAGTTTTTTTAGTTATTTTTATTCATGTAATTAAAAATAGAATTTTTAAAAAAGAAATAGCATATATAAAATCAATTTTTGAAAATATATTATAAAATTAGTTTTATATAGATAGCATATAAAAATATGATTTTAATATAAATAAAGTTATGACTTTTATATAAATAAAAATATGATTTTTATAAGAGTAGCAAAATAAAAATCAGGTTTTTATACATATGAAGCAGCAATAAAGATTTGATTTTTTTATATGAAAGCGGAGTAAAAATGAGAATTTTACAATGAAAAAGATGAGATCTTTACATGTGAAAAGATGAGATTTTTTATAGGCAAAAAGATGAGATTTTTATAGGCAAAAAGATGAGATTTTTGTAAAGAAAAGATTATATTTTTAACATAGAAAAGTTTATATTTTTATAAAGGAAAAGACTATATTTTTATGATAGGAAAAATATGAATTTTAATGATATAAAAATCTAATATATATATATATATATATATATATATATATATAGCGAAGCGATAAAAAAAGGATTGTTACTTATTTGAATGAAGAGATAAAAATATAATTTTTTTATATGAAATGGCAAATTAAAAATAGGATTTTTATATAATAGAGAATATAAAAATATGATTTTTATATATGAAGTAGCAATGTAGAAATATGATTTTTGTATATGAAGTAGCAACATAGAAATATGATTTTTATGTGTGAAGTAACGGTACAAAAATATGATTTTTAACATAACCGCGTGAAACAGATCTCGTTGGAAACACGACGAAGATTTTCTACATATGAAGAGTCGCGGCGTTTGGTTTAGCTTCTAGGTGAGAACTTCTCACTTTTATTTTATTTTCTAGTTAAAATAAACACTAGGATGCAGATGGTGCTTAGCAGCACCCGACACCCGTCGTCCACAGACCATGGACGACTTGTATGCTTGTTTGTTTGTGTGGTGAAAATTGATTGTGTGATGTGGAATGGGATAAAATATTTTATAGTTAAAAATATAATTTTTAACGTGTATATGAATAAAATAAATATTCGTAAACAAATCGGATGATTTGTTTATGTACACACATTTGACTGATATTGATTGGGACGATATATTTTACACATCGCCCAACTGAACAAATAAATCTGTGTTTGTTGTTTGCAAACCCCACATGGGTATTGGGATGAAATTGGGCATACACTAATCCCAATAATTAGTTGTATGTCAATCGATTGATTGACAAGCTGTTGTAAGCGTTAAATATTTATATTTGATGCTTATGTGGTGTAGAATGCACTCTGGATGATGGTTGACTGTGTTTGATTGTTGTTGTATGCATGTGTTTATGAAATCCATATAAATAACATTATATGGTAATTGACTGTGTCTGATTCCAGTTCAGAAAGAATGAGTATTTTAAAAAATAATGAATATTTTAAAATAACGAATATTTTAAAATAATATTCAGTAAAAGATCAAAATCTAATTTTGATGTCCGATTTGGGATGGACATGAATATATTTAAATATATAAAGCCGTGTTGATTTGATTAAGGCCATTTTGACGTGAACGATATTTATATCGATTGTATTCATTTCTATAATGAATATTGAAAAAGTATTGATTTCAAAATCTAATGTTTTGAAGATACTATCATTTATATATTAAGGAATATTCAATTTTAATTAGAAATTGAATATGAAGTTGAAATCATTTTGAAAACGAATTCAAAACGATTTATAAAATACGTTTTGAATGGAAATCGACGAAATATATATTATATATATATATGATATAATGGCCTGAATAGAACGTGCTGCGCTGCGGCAGTTTGCGAATTTCGACCATTGACTTCGAATGGACATGACGGGAGATCCGACCATCGGATTCTCCTAAAACCGGAACAGTTGGGTTCGTATCGAAAAGAGTTTTCTAACGAATATTAGAGATTTGAGATCTAACAGTAGGATTTGGAATTATGTCCAAATCAAATTTGGGAAAGGTCGCTGTAAGTGCAGTTCGATGACCGTTTATGGAAATCGACTGTACGGGCCTTGATAAAATTATTAAAAATATCAATAATTTGTGTAAAATCGTAACAAATGATTTGGAAAGAATTGGGTTGAAAAATTCCATATTTGAAAAAATAAAAATATATTTTTATCAAAATGAACTAGTTATGAACTAGAATTATAATCCAATATTTTTGAATATTTAAATTGGACTTAAAATTGTTTTAAAATAACCAGAATTTCCAATATATGAGTTGGAATGGATCGGAATCGAAATTACCTTCAGAATATTTCGATATTAGGTTTCGTGATTATACGGATATTGTGGAGGAATTTGGAAGATATATATATATATATATATATCGTTATTCCAATACGATATTTGTTGGTTTCAGAATTCGACATTGAATATAAGCTGATATATTTTCTATTCAGAGCCTTGTATTTAATATCGAATTGGATTTTGGGTTTGTCATGAATGGTATCTTTAATAATAATGTTCTTAAACCCAATAGAGTTAAGAAAATTAGAAACTGATTAGAGATTAACTAAGTTGAATGGTTTCCTGGGTATTGATCTGATGTTGGTTTCGGCCTTCGGGTTTAATACTTAGGGAATTGTTCTCTTACAAATTTACGGTTAGTGACTGATGGGATTTTGGGTTTTATGTGAACTGTGTTTTTAACGACATTCGTTCTTTAACCCGCTTTACAGTGAAATGTAATTTGGAATTTATAAATCTTTTTATTAAGATTTAACGGGAATTTTCCAAAGTAAAGTTTTCCAATTTAATATATTAAATTGTAATTGAATGGAATTCGATTGATAATAATCGAAGTGAACTTCTGTGGAGGAAGACTGTTAATAAATATGGAATTTAAAAGGCTTTGCCGTTATTCCATTTATATTATTGGTCGGATATAGGAATTGATATCGATTATATATTGATTTGTTTTACTGTGAAGATTCCATAACTAATGGAATGTGATTTGGGTTTATCGTGAACGGTGTTTTAAATAACACTTGTTCTTTAACCTAATTAACAATGGAATGAGGTTTTGGGTTTTCGTGAATGGTATCTTTAAGAATACTATTCTTATACCTAATGGAGTTAAGAAAATTAGAAACTAATTGGAGATTAGTTAATTTGAATGGTTTCCTGGGTATTGATTTGATGTTGGTTTCGAGCTTCGGGGTTAATACTTAGGGAATTGTTCACTTGCTAATTTACAGTTAAAGGATGATGGAATGGAATGTGATTTTGGGTTTATCGTGAACCGTGTTTTAAATGAAATTGGTTTTTTAACCCAGTTAAAGACATGATATGTTTTCCAAATTTAATCAATCGTTAATATTGATTTTTGGGAAGATTAAAACCAAGTGGAGTTTTAATGCATCTTTAATTAGTTTGAAATGGTATCCGAAGGAAGATTAAAAAATAAATTTAAAGAATTTATCTTTGATAAAATTAATGGGAACCTTTCCCAAAGTATAAGAATATTTGGATAACGGAATATTTCTGGATTGGAATAAGGCGTATGTTGTGTTTCTATAACACTTTTTATTATATACGTGAGTTATTCAGAAAGACCGGGTTTATCCCATTTTGAATAACTGATTCGACGATGTGTCGAGGATGAAGATGGTAGTGGAAGACCGAAGGTCTTCACATCGTTTGGATGATTACTGATGTCTTGATTGGGCCGTACACCCAAGACGAGGTAATAAGTGGTGATCATCCAGATGTGCTTGGAGATCGACGGATATGCGAGACCTCTCCCCTGTATTGGACATATGGGGGAGGAATAAGGTGCCTCCGGTTTCTTTCAGACCCAGAACGAACTTGCAAAAGGATGTGTGTCTGACATCGGATTTCATTTTGTGTGATTGATTGACATTGGTTGCATAGCGTGAATTGCCTCTGCGACATGCTGAGATGCAAAAAATCAAGGCTTATGTTGAAAAGCGGAGTCTTGTGATTGATGAATTCACGGAAGAAAGAATGGCGTGTAAGAACGACTTTATTATAGCGTAGCATTGTGTAGCGTTAATTCGCGAGCCTCACACCCCAGTGTGAACCAGAAACGGGAGAGGACTTCAAGGAGGACATGTGTTTCCTTCTAGCTCGGAGTGGTGTCAGCGTTTTGCACGCCTTGACATTTTTTTATGTAGATGATGGATAGCGAGGCGCCTCGGTTATATCGATCGTTCCAGGGCCGATAGTTTGGTCGGGATATGACCAGTTTATTCCCCATAGGGCTGGGAAACGCATTGTTCAGGCATTTTAATCCACTCCGTGTGGACCGGCCCTGACTATCCAAGGCTTGCCTGCGCGCTTGCCTGAGGCTCGGGCTAGACAATCTCGAAGCAGTAAGGACGGCCCCTTTTCTAGGTTCACAGATGGAAATCCAACTTCCAATACGTGACATTTGCGACTTTAATTGTAGAGCCTAGTATTGGCGACATGATATACGGTACCCATGCCGTTTAGGATTGATACATTTATATTTGAAGTTGTTTTATACACTATACACTTATAATAGTATCAAATGATTTGTTTTATCGTACCAAGCATGTTTGGCTATTATAAGGGAAAACCCTATCCCTCGGCTTGCGTTGCATTGTGTGATAGGACCTGGGTCTTATAATAGCTTCATTTTTTCCAAAAAGCATTGCACTGTTTTGATATATGCACTGGTATTCTTGGGAGGAAACCCGTTGCGTGTTATACGGCGTGGTCCCTTAATATATCTGATTTAAAGTAAAGTTTTAAATAACTATTTTAGTTATCACACCAGTCACATGACTGACCTAGAGTTTATTGTTTTAACCTAAACTCTGGGTGCCCCTATTTACCACACGGGAAGCTTGTAGTTTTGGTTTTGTAGATTTATATTCACAGGATCCTGGTTTATAGCTGGAATGATATTCGGAAAGCTCTGTATTCGTATATTCTTTTCAGTTGTGTTTTGTATTATTTTTCCGCTGCGTTGTAAATTGTAAATCTCTGATATTTAGTAAATGTGTAATATTTATTCATACTCTGTATATTCTTGTATTCTAATGTAAATTGTTGTAATAACAATGAAAATTCTTCCATTTGTGTTCTCAATTTGTCGTGTTCTCAAGTCAATCAGGGCCTTCCTTCATGGGGAAGCTCGGGTCGTTTCGTTATTTTTCCCATTTTAGCATGTAATTGCGCAATTAATAAGGATGAATTATCTCATCGAGAAACACAAAAGACAATCAAGTTTCTCATGGGATTAACAGAATCTTTTGCAGCTATACGAGGACAAATATTGACATTAGATCCATTTCCGAATGTTAGAAAAGCTTATTATCTTGTTCTTGCGCATGAACGACAACGAGATGTGTCAGCCAAAAGAAAAACAAATCAGCCTGAAACTGCAGTATTTGCAGTTAGGAATCAATACAACAGAGCAGGAGAGCAAGTGATGCTAGATGTGAAAAATGTGGTAAAGAAGAACACCACATAGGTAACTGCAGAGAACATTTAAGATGTACCTTTTGTAAGTTGAAAGGGCATAAAACTGAATATTACCGTAAGCTCAAGAAGGAACAACCAGTCCAAGCATCCCGCACATCTGCGACAAAGCAGAGTAACCAATTTACCGCTCCGCAACAAACTGAATAGAATGAGATGTCCAGTTCACTGCCTTCCACTCAAGAACAATGTCAACAAATTCTGCAGTTACTCAACAACAGTAAATCCTCCATGGCAAATCATGTTGGTAATTCAACAACTCATGATGAACTTTCATGTAAAGTTCCTTGTTTTTCAACAAGAGGTAAGAAAGCCACATGGATTCTTGATAGTGGAGCAACTGATCATATTGTCTGCAGCCCTGAATTACTCACAACTACAAAAATGATTAAAAATAAAATAGTAGAACTATCAGATGGATCTGTTGCTAGTGGTACACACATCAGCCAAGTTATCTTTTCATCTATTTTGATTCTTGAAAATGTTTTATGTGTTTCAGATTTTCAACTAAACCTCATTTCCATAACAAAGCTTACCACCCACTCCTTTTGTACTATCATGTTCCTCACTCATTCTTGTGTAATACAGGACCTACATTCTAGGAAGATGATTGGGACGGGAACTGAACGAGAGGGGCTCTACTGTCTTGATGAAGCAAATATATCCTCACGCAACTCAATCGTTTTACTGTCATCTAAACTTTGGCATCAACGTCTCAGGCATCCTTCAAATAAAGTGTTTGTTTTGTTTTCCCATTTAGATAATAATAAAGTCGGCAGTAAAGATGATTGTTTTGTATATCCTTTAGCAAAAAAAACCAAATTGCCATTTTCTTTGAGTAAAATTTCCAATCAAATGCATTTTGAAAAATTGCATGTTGATATTTGGGGTAGTTACCATGTTGAATCTTTTCTAGTGTTAGATATTTTCTTACCATAGTTGATTACTTTACAAGATGCACATGAGTTTACTTGATGCGCCATAAGTCTGAGACTCAAACTCATTTAATCAGTTTCATTAATATGGTCGAAACTCAATTCTCTTGCAAAGTAAAATTTCTGCGTAGTGATATTGGCTGTGAATTTGCACTCACTGAATATTACAATGCCAAAGGGATCATTCACCATACTAGTTGTGTAAACACTCCACAACAAAATAGTGTGGTCGAAAGAAAACATTGACATTTGATAAACATGGCATGGGAACTTCTTTTCCAAGCTCATCTTCCTAAAAAAAATTGGACGAACGCTATTATGACATTTACATACCTTATAAACCCCTCACCAACAACAATCTTGCAAGGAAAAACGCCTTATGAAAGGCTCTTTAATTCGAAACCAAATTATTCGCATTTACGGGTGTTTGGCTATTTGTGTTTTTCTTCTACTCGTGCCCAAAAGCCATCCAAATTTGATAAATGTGCCACAAGATGTATCTTTCTTGGCTATCCTTATGGTGAAAAGGGTTGTCGTGTATCTGATCTTGAGCTCTGCAAAGTTTTTGTGTCTCGTGATGTCATTTTCTTTGAAAACAAATTCCCTTTCAAAAATACTCCACTAATCATAGAGAATTCCATACTATTTCCTTATAAAGATTGTGTTTTATATGATGACCCCACAATATCACAAAAAAATGAGTCACCTGTCATTACTCCACCACAAAATAATGACATGGATAACGCTGATAATAATTGTCAATACATGATTCCAAAACGCCCTACACCTGTCATGGTGCATCATCACTCAATTAGACCAACAAAACAACCTTCTTTTCTTCAAAATTATCACGTAGAATCATCCCTCCCGTCTCGGCCTGGATCATCATCTATCTAGAGCATGGTTACTACTTCTAGTATGGCACGTAATCTCTCTAATATACTTCCTTATGATAAATTATATTCTTCTCATAAAACATTTACCACTTCCTTGACCACCACAAAGGAACCTACTAGTTTTTCACAGGCCATTAAAGATCCTTTATGGTGTATTGCTATGCAAAGCGGTATCCCACTCTAAGCTCTTCAAGCAAATAACACATGGACACTAATGCCTCTTCCACCTGGAAAGAAATTCATAGGCTATAAATGGGTGTACAAGATAAAACTCAAATCTAATGGAAGCATAGAACGTTAGAAAGCTCATTTGGTCGCCAAAGGGTATAATCAGATTGAAGGACTTGATTATAGAGAGACATTTGCCCCGGTTGCAAAACTAGTCACCGTGCTATTGTACTTAGTATTGCTTCAATTCATGGATGGTACCTTTGTAACACCCCGCATTTTTAATGAAATTAAAAATATGGAAATATGTAAAGAGAAAAGTCAAATAATGACAATAAAATTGCATGTAATAAGTTCATGCAGTGAAATGAAGGAAAAAGATTAATAAAAGAAATTAAATGCAATACATGAAATGCGAAGAAATGCATGCGAACAGTTAAATAGAAATAAAAAGGTAAATTTGAGAATCTTCAGGAATTTGGTCACGAAATTAGAATCATTGCGTTCGTGGCGATTTTCTAGTCAATTTAGACCTATGGTTTGCAGAAAATCGATTTAGGATGAAAAAGATATCTTTAAATTAAATACTGCAACAAAACATGAAAAAAGAGGAATGAGAGAATAATGTGTAGCTTTGTCCTAAGTCTTGTTAGCAAAAGACTTAGTAGCTCATTTGGTTAGTACATGTGACTTGTACGTAAGAGGTTCTAAGTTCAATCCCTGCCAGTGCCATTCTTTTGTTTTAGAGGAATGGCTAAAAAGTGGCCTAGTGTGAACGCAGTTCAATTAAAAAAAAGTGGTTTAGTGTGAAAAGGGTTAATTGGAAAGATAGTTAGAAAGAATATATATATATATATATATATATATATATATATATTTGACATGTGGGTGTCAACACCCCTGCTGCTGCACATCATGTTGCACACATGGCGCATTTTTATTGGTTAATGACAATTTTTGAGTTTTAGGGCTGACGTGGCCTCTTCTGGTTGGCTGAGTGATGTGTCTTTTTAATCTGAATGGTTTAGATAAATGCTAGTCAGATCTTAAGGTCCTAATTCACTCACTACAACTATATAAACATACCTAGACCTAAATTAATTCACAACACACCAATTCAAACGCCTACATGCTGCCGCAACCTAAGCTAGTCTTTCTTCTACACTAAAGCAAATCTGAATATGAGTAATTCATATTGGAAGATAAGAATAGAATTCTACAACAACGGTTTAGTTAGTTTATGTTCATATGCCTAATTAGATCTATTTTATGTTCATATTCCTAATTAGATCTATTTTATGTGATGATGCCAGTTTATGTTCATATGCCTAATTAGATCTATTTTATGTTCATATGCCTAATTAGATCTATTTTATGTGATGATGCCAGTTTATGTTCACATGCCTAATTAGATCTATTTTATGTTCGTATGCCTAATTAGATCTATTTTATGTGATGATGCCAGTTTATGTTCATATGCCTAATTAGATCTATTTTATGTTCATATGCCTAATTAGATCTATTTTATGTGATGATGCCAGTTTATGTTCATATGCCTAATTAGATCTATTTTATGTTCATATGCCTAATTAGACGTAACAATACGGATTTCGCTCGGACCAAATCGATCGCTAAATCGACCAAGACCGTTTGAATCCCGTATACGCTAACTCAGGGCATATAACACATCAGGACAAATAACAGAAGACTTCTATAAACACAATAATAATGTTACATCAGAGTACAAAATATCAGAGTATATAGAAACATAATCAATATAGCGGAAGATGATCTTACAATAAATGTAATACAATGCACAGCGGAAATATAACTACACAGCGGAAGACTGTAAATGCCTGGACATAGCTTAAAGCTTCAATCCAAAATCCTGCTCATATATCTGCAAAATAAAACTACTCGACTGCCCGTGTGGAAAATCGGGGCACCCGAGTTTGCAAGGGAAAAGAAAACTACAGGTCAGTCATGGGACTGGTGTGAGAAACTCTAAACAGTTATAATTAACTTATTTAATAATATGGCATATCACGGGACCACGCCGCTAACGCGGAACAAGTTTACCCCCATGAATGCCAGTGTATAAACAATAATCAATATAGATATATGGATCTATTATGCATCAATCAACATGCAATATCCCAATCTACCCATTTAGATTAATCACCACACTTAGATTTTCCAAATCCAATTCAATTTACAGAAATTATTCCTTTGGATTTTATTCCCGATTTCTTATTTCAAATCATTTGAAATACATATCTAACATTCTATATCAAAGTAGATTTCACTTCGGGATCTCAAATCAAATCGTCTGGAAATATGAATTCCAAAACATAACAATGCATACAAACAAGTATGCAACCAAATATCGTGCTCCCCATCGACAAGGCAAAGGGTACGCACCTCGCAACTCGATATATATAAATGTGCACCTACCCCACATAGGAGCAGGCAACACTGACGATGCACCTCTCACACATGGAGAGCATACACCGCCCTCTCACCCATACTTTTAGTCTCAGGGTTACCCGACTCTTCAGCCACATACTAAATCATTTCATATCCCGAAGTAGGGAAAATCATTTCACAACATAATAATCACAAGTACTTTCAAAATATAGTACTTCACATCAGTAATTCACACATATGATCAGTCACTATTAATCACATAACCTTTGAGCTCGTACGTCTCAAAGAAGGGTGTTAAGCAAGAGAATAAATTCTCCGCCACCAAACAGATACATCATGAATAGCAACTAATCGAATATGCGATGAACCACAATGTAACACATAATACATTTCTAAATCATTTTAGAAGTCATCGGGTTTTGGGCCTCGAAATCCTTTCTGTTTTATAAAACATTTTTATAAAACATTCCCTATCTAAAATCAGGAATATATTTCTTGTCACTTAAGAAAGATATATCATTTCACAATCATTCATTAAATTTTAAATGAACACATCGCTAAACACCTTATCGTCAAATTGTGAAGTGTTTCACAAGGTGTTACCACACAGATATCCTTACCCAACCTAATGCTAAATGTAAAGGCATATTCTGCTCATAAACTGGTCGAGCACCATCCAAACAATCAATCAACCACAATCAATATCAACAACTAAGTAAATTTGGTTTAATCACATCACGTGTTTTGGAAAATTTAATCACCATTCATTCATCCAAATCTAATTAAAGATTTATTCAAACCCCAATTGGTTTCATCTCTAAAATCATTTCATATTGATTGTTCTACTTTTTGGAAATTAATCCTGCTTTTACGCGGGTTAAAGAACTAATGTCATTTAAACACAGTTCACGACAAACCCCAAATCCAATTTGATATTAAACACAAGGCACTGAATAGAAAATAGCATCGGCTTATATTCAACATCAAATTCTGAAACCAACAAATATCGTATTGGAAATAACGATATTAATATATCTTTCAAATTTCCACAACCATATCTGCATAATCACGAAATCCAACATCGAAATATTCCAAAGATAATTTCGATTCAAATCCATTCCAATTCATATATTGGAAATTCTGGTTATTTTTAAAACCATTTCAAATCCAATTTATTTATATAAAAATAAATAAATTATTATTCTAGTTAATAACTAGTTCATTTCGATAAAAATCTATTTTTATCTTTTCAAATATGGGATTTTTCATCCCAGCTCTTTTCAAATCATTTATTATGATTTTACACTAATTATTGATATTTTTAATAATTTTATCAAGGCCCGTACAGTCGATTTCCATCAGCGGCCATCGAACTGCACTTACAGCGACCTTTTCCAAATCTGATTTGGACATAATTCCAAATCCTACCATTAGATTTCTAATTTCTAATATTCATTAGAAAGCTCTTTTCGATACGAACCCAATGGTTTCAGTTTCAGGAGAATCCGACGGTCGGATCTCCAGTAATGTCCATTCGAAGTCAATGGTCGAAATTCGCGAACTACCGCAGCGCGGCGCGTTCTATTCCGGCCATTATATATATTATATATATTTCATTAATTTCCTTTTAAAACGTATTTTATAAATCGTTTTAAATTCGTTTTCAAAACAATTTCAACTTCATTTCAAATTCAAATCAAAATTGATTTTTTCCTTATAAATTAGTTTTAAATTCATTTCAAATTGATTTCAATTCAAATTGATTTCTAATTCAATTTCAGTTCGTTTTCAATTCAATTCAATTTCAATTCGAATTCATTTTATTTTCAATTTAATTCGAATTCTAATTCATTTCAATTCAATTCGAATTCTAATTTGTTTCAATTCAATTTAATTCGAATTTCATTTCAAAACATTCGATTTTGAAATCACTTTTCAATATTCGTTATCAAAACGAATATAATCGATATAAATATCGTTCGCGTCAAAATAACGCATATCTAATCAACACGGCTTTATATATTCCTATTTCAAATATTCTATTCAAATATTTCGTTTCAAATATTTCTTCTCAAATATTTTATTCAAATATTTCTCTTCAAATATTCTATTTCAAAACTGGAATGAGGCCCAATCAATTACCATAGATTTTATTTTTATGGATTTCCATACAATGCATGTATTTATGAACAATGACAAATAATCAACCATCATCCAAAGTGCATTCTACACTGTATAAGCATCAAATATAAATATTTAACGCTCATAACGGTCTGTCAATCAATCGATCGACATACAACTAATTATTGGGATTAGTGTATGTCATATATCATCCCAATACCTGTGTGGGGTTTCAAACAATCAAACATAGATTATATTTGTGCAGTTGGGCGATGTGTATAATTTATCGTCCCAATCAGTCAAATCAGTGTATATAAACAAATCGTCCGATTTGTTTATATTAATTTCATTTTAAATGCACGTTAAAAATTCTATTTTCAGCTATAAAATATTTTTAACTATATAAATATTTTATTTCATTTCACATCACGCAATCAACTACACATCAAAATCAAACAAACAAGCATACAAGCCGTCCATGGTTTGTGGACGATGGGTGTCGGGTGCTACTAAACACCGTCTGCATCCTAGTATACATTTATAACTAGAAAACGAGATTTAAAGTGAGAAGTTATCGCCGACTAGCTAAACCAAACGCCACGACTCTTCTTATGTAGAAATCTTCGTCGTGCTCGCCTTTTGTCAATTTCACTGTACGTAGCCACTACAGATATAAAAATCACATTTTTATATTATTGCTATGTATATAAAAATCACATTTTTACACTGCTATTTCATAGATAAAAATTCTATTTTTATACCACTACCATATAGATAAAAATTCTATCTTTATACCACTACTATATAGATAAAAATTCTATTTTTATACCACTACTATATAGATAAAAATTCTATTTTTATACCACTAGTAATATAATAAAAATTATATTTTTATTACTCTTCATAAATAAAAATCATATTTTCATTCTTCCTATGATATAAAAATTATATTTTTCTTATCTCTACTATGTAAATTTTTTTAATTATTATAACGCCTTTCAACCAATCAAAATCATATTTTTATTTCAAATCCATATGTATAAAAAATCGTATTTTTAATTCACTATTATACATATAAAAAAATCAAATCTTTTTGATGTAGTAAATTCAAATTTCTTTCACTATTTATAAAAATTAAAAATCAGATTTTTATTTGTTATAAAAATTATATTTTTATAGATTATCTTTCCATAAAACAAAATTCACCTTTTATTTCAGTATTATATAAAATAAATAAACAAGAAAACTAAAATAGAAATCAATGTACCTTTCTTTTGCGCAAGGGGGGGGGGATTTCTGCCATCTACGCAGGGGGCTGCTGGTGGCGCAGTCGGAGGGTGGTCAGGGGGTCAGCATGGGACCAGGGGGTGGCGAAATGGGGGAGGGAGAAGGCTGGAGGGGGGGTTGCGCGCATGGGGGCGCGAGGTGGTGGTTGCGTTGGTTCTGGGGGAAGGGGGCTTCAACGCAACGGAGAAAGGAGGGAGGAGAAGGAGGAGGGGGAAGGAGGCTAAGTGCGACGGCGGCTGCGTCGCCTCCCTCTTTTTTTTTTCTTCTGACCTAATTTGATAGGAACGGGGGGGGATGTAATCGATGGAAAGAAAAATAGAAGGGGGGGGGGGTTGTAAAAATTTTAATTAATTTATTTTATTTTATTTCAAAAAGCAACTTTTAATTCCGACCTCTAAACGAGACCCACCGCCTATTGTCCATAGCTAATTACCCCCATTCCGAACACAATGGGATATGTATTGTAACCTGATTTGGCCGTTCGATCAGTTTTCGTCAATATCAAAATATAACTCTATATATTGAATTTAAACGCGCATTACAATTTACCAGGGTCACATACTAACTCTAAAAATTCCTAAAAAATATTTTCTAGCTTCGTATTGACGATACGGTCCTAACAAAATGAATTTCGTCAAATTCTGAGACCGTTTGAAAAATGGCCATTTTCAGTCGATTAAAATCAACTGAAACTGGTCAAACACGTTTTCCTTTTCCACGCTCACATATTGATTCAAAAAATCATGAATTTTGAAACCTAACAATAACTTGACATCACGGATTCAACAAAAGTGGTTTCGTCGAAAACCGAGGTCGTTTGCAAAATTTCCATTTTTAAGGGCCAGAATTCCATAGCGACTATTCTGAAATTTCAATTGGACATAACTTTTTATCCCCGCTATGAAACTTCGATTTTTCGGATTCATTGGAAAGATATTCTCAATTAGATTCAAATATTTTTGGTTTCACTAAAATCCGGTTTATTTTGAATCCTGTACATTCATTTGAAATTTGAAATTGAATTATCGAACTACCACGCCATTTCAATTCCTTTTATAATTTAAAATAAATATTTATTTTCTAACAACGATTCGAATAAATATATACGTTCTAATTCTATTCAAAATAAATTTCTCGTCGTTATTATTTAAAGTAATTCATTTTAAATAATCAAAATTCGCTAAAATTGCCAAAATAAAAATTTTAAATTGGCTCAGATTTCCGGGTTATTACAATCTCCCCCACTTAAAACTTTTCGTCCCCGAAAAGGAACGAAGTCCAAAGTTGTTTCACAAATCAACTCAACTTCTAGTATTTTCACTACGGCTTAAGTTCTTCAACTTTTCAGTTTCTAAGAACTTTTCAAATTTTTCAAAAATTTGGCTAACACCCTAAATTTTTGAAAAATTTCGCCATAACCTCCCCTGCACTGGGGACTTCGGGATATTTCATATAGCCTCCCATGGCCTTCTTCAATCCAAAAGAAAAAGAAAAAGCCAATCGGCTCATAAAATCATCATCACCCAAACAAAACAGTAAATTATGGTAATCATGTACCTATTTGTCGGGCAAACAATTTTATTCTTTTTCTCTAGCCTCCTTGCTATGACCTGTTCAATGTAAGTACATGTATATGCATGCAAATGCGACTAATTTTCAATACTGTTCAATATTTGATTCCATTAGGCTAAATGGTTAAAAATTTAATTAATCAACCAATAATCAAACAACACAACCATCAATCAATTAGTTGATTATCATTTCAAATTCATAACTTTGATATATAGTCAAAAATCAGATTTTTGATGCCAAATCACAACAATAAGCCCTACCTAGTTCCGGTTCTCACACCAGTCAATTGGAAATATATAGAAATCTCACTTTCGAAACTCGAAAATAAATACTAGTGATGGTGCCCCATCACCAGAATTATCCCCGGGCAACTAGAGTGTGATCCTATAACTATCCAGTACATTAAAACTTCGGATACACGTCTGTAAGGCGTATATGCAAAATCTTTATATATTGGATTGTCCAAATTATTTTAAATATTCAAATACGTATACAACGATTTAAATTTCAAAACAAAAATTGTTTTCATTTTAAAAACATACTCTTCACACTCGTTCTAGGATACTACTGATCCTATCTATAACGAGTCATTCCCATTGGATATTACTAATCCAATTTCTGATGAATTCCTTCGTATGGTTCTAATGTGTCTTGTTCTCTGAGCTTTGTAAACCAAAGCTCTGATACCACCTGTAACGATACGGATTTCGCTCGGACCTAATCGATCGCTAAATCGACCAAGACCATTCAAATCCCGTATACGCTAACTCTGGGCATACAACACATCAGAACAAATAACAGAAGACTTCTATAAACACCATAATAATGTTACATCAGAGTACAGAGTATGAGAGTATATAGAAACATAATCAATACAGCGGAAGATGATCTTACAATAAATGTAATACAATGCACAGCGGAAATATAACTACACAGCGGAAGACTGTAAATGCCTGGACATAGCTTAAAGCTTCAATCTAGAATCCTGCTCATATATCTGCAAAATAAAACTACTCGACTGCCCATGTGGAAAATAAGGGCACCTGAGTTTGCAAGGGAAAAGCAAACTACAGGTTAGTCATGGGACTGGTGTGAGAAACTCTAAACAGTTATAATTAACTTATTTAATAATATGGCATATCACGGGACCACGCCGCTAACGCGGAACGGGTTTACCCCCATGAATGCCAGTGTATAAACAACAATCAATATAGATATATGGATCTACTATGCATCAATCAACATGCAATATCCCAATCTACCCATTTAGATTAATCACCACACTTAGACTTTCCAAATCCAATTCAATTTACAGAAATTATTCCTTTGGATTTTATTCCCGATTTCTTATTTCAAATCATTTGAAATAAATATCTAACTTTCTATATCAAAGTAGATTTTACTTCGGGATCCCAAATCAAATCGTCTGGAAATATGAATTCCAAAACATAACAATGCATACAAACAAGTATGAAACCAAATATCGTGCTCCCCATCGACAAGGCCAAGGGTACGCACCTCGCAACTCGAGATATATAAATGTGCACCTACCCCACATAGGAGCAGGCTACACCGACGATGTACCTCCCACGCATGGAGAGCATACACCGCCCTCTCACCCATACTTTTAGTCTCAGGGTTACCTGACTCTTTAGCCACATACTAAATCATTTCATATCCCGAAGTAGGGAAAATCATTTCACAATATAATAATCACAAGTACTTTCAAAATATAGTACTTCACATCAGTAATTCACACATATGATCAGTCACTATTAATCACATAACCTTTGAGCTCGTACGTCTCAAAGAAGGGTGTTAAGCAAGAGAATAAATTCTCCGCCACTAAACAGATACATCATCAATAGCAACTAATCGAATATGCGATGAACCACAATGTAACACATAATACATTTCTAAATCATATTAGAAATCATCGGGTTTTGGGCCTCGAAATCCTTTCTGTTTTATAAAACATTTTTATAAAACATTCCCTGTCTAAAATCGGGAATACATTTCTTTTTACTTAAGAAAGATATATCATTTCACAATCATTGGTCTTCACGTCGTTTAGATAATTACTGATGATCTTGATTGGGCCGTACACCCAAGAGGAGGGAATCAGTTAGTGATCGTCCAGACGTACTTGGAGATCGATGGATATGCGAGGTACTAGGTGCCTCCGGTTTCGTTCAGACCCAGAACGGGCTGTAACGACACGGATTTCGCCCGGACCTAATCGATCGCTAAATCGACCAAGACCGTTCGATTACCGCATACGCTAACTCTGGGTATACAACACATCAGAAAAAATAACAGAAGACTTTTATAAACATCATAATAATGTCACATCAGAGTACAGAATATCAGAGTATATCGAAAATAATACACAGCGGAAGATAAATTTACTTAAATGTAATATAATGCACAACGGAAATATAAACTACACAGCGAAAGATTGTAAATGCCTGGACACAGCTTAAAGCTTCAATCCATAATCCTGCTTATATATCTGCAAAATAAACTACTCGACTGCCCGTGTGGAAAATAGGGGCACCCGAGTTTGCAAGGGAAAAGCAAACTACAGGTCAGTCATGGGACTGGTGTGAGAAACTCTAAACAGTTATAATTAACTTATTTAATAAAATGGCATATCACGGGACCACGCCGCTAACGCGGAACGGGTTTACCCCCATGAATGCCAGTGTATAAACAAAAATCAATATAGGTATATGGTTCTACTATGCATCAATCAACATGCAATATCCCAATCTACCCATTTAGATTAATCATCACACTTAGATTTTCCAAATCCAATTCAATTTACAGAAATTATTCCTTTGGATTTTATTCCCGATTTCTTATTTCAAATCATTTGAAATACATATCTAACTTTCTATATCAAAGTAGATTTCACTTCGGGATCTCAAATCAAATCGTCTGGAAATATGAATTCCAAAACATAACAATGCATACAAACAAGTATGCAACCAAATATCGTGCTCCCCATCGACAAGGCAAAGGGTACGCACCTCGCAACTCGATATATAAATGTGCACCTACCCCACATAAGAGCAGGCTACAACGACGATGCACCCACCCCACATAGGAGCAGGCTACACCGGCCTCTCACCCATACTTTTAGTCTCAGGGTTACCCGAATCTTTAGCCACACACTAAATCAATTCATATCCCGAAGTAGGGAAAATCATTTCACAACACAATAATCACAAGTACTTTCAAAATATAGTACTTCACATCAGTAATTCACACATATGATCAGTCACTATTAATCACATAACCTTTGAGCTCGTACGTCTCAAAGAAGGGTGTTAAGCAAGAGAATAAATTCTCCGCCACCAAACAGATACATCATCAATAGCAACAAATCGAATATGCGATGAACCACAATGTAACACATAATACATTTCTAAATCATTTTAGAAATCATTAGGTTTTGGGCCTCATTCCAATTTGGAAAATATAAAGAAAATTCATTTGTTGAATTGTAAAGAAAATTCATTTGTTGAATTGTAAAGAAACTTCATTTGTTGAATTGAAAATATATATTCATGTGTTGAATAGAAAATAATTTCATGTGTTGAATAGAGAATAAATATTCATGTGTTGAATAAAAGCCGTGTTGATTAGATTGACGCCATTTTGACGTGAACGATATTTATATCGATTTTATTCATTTTTCAATGAATATTGAAAGTGATTTCAAAATTCGAATTAAATTGAAATGAATTGAAATTCGAATTAAATTGTATAGATTTGAAATTCGAATTAAATTGAAATGAATGGAAATTCGAATTAAATTGAAATTGAATGGAAATCGATTTGAAATGAATTTAAAACAAATTTATAAGGAAAAACTCAATTTTGATTTGAATTTTAAATGGAAGTTGAAATTGTTTTGGAAACGAATTTAAAACGATTTATAAAATTCGTTTTAAATAAAAATCGATGAAATATATATTATATATATAATATAATGGCCTGAATAGAACGCGCCGCGCTGCGGCAGTTCGCGAATTTCGACCATTGACTTCAAACGCACATTACGGGAGATCCGACCATCGGATTCTCCTGAAACCGGAACCGTTGGGTTCGTATCGAAAAGAGGCTTCCAATGAATATTAGAAATTTGAAATCTAATGGTTGGATTTGGAATTATGTCCAAATCAAATTTGGAAAAGGTCGTTGTAAGTGCAGTTTGATGATTTACCTAACTTTAAAATAAAGATTAATAACTGTTTTAGTTCTCACACTAGTCACATGACTGACCTGGAGTTTATTGTTTTAACCTAAATTCTAGGTGCCCTTATTTTGACACGGGCAGCTAGTAGTTTTGGTTTTGTAGATTTTTATTCACAGGATCCTGATTTACAGCTGGAACGATACTCGGAAAGCTCTGTATCCGTGTATTACTTCTAGTTGTGTTTTGTATTATTTTCCGCTGCTATGTAATGTATTGTAATCTCTGATATTTTGTGATGTATAATATTTATTTATACTCTGTATATTCTTGTATTCTGATGTAATTATTGTAATAAACAATGAAATGTTCTTCTGTCTGTGTTCCAATGTGGCTTGTTCTCAATTCAATCTGGGATTTCCCGTAAGGGGGATTTCAGGTCGTTTCATCATGTTATCAGAGCCAGGTTTCGATCCTGGGACCTGTGGATTATGGGCCCACATACAGTCTCTAAAAATTCCCAAAAAATATTTTCTAGCTTCGTATTGACGATGCGGTCCTAACAAAACAAGTTTCGTCGAATTCTGAGACCGTTTGAAAAATGGCCATTTTCCAGTCGATTAAAATCAACTGAAACTGGTCAAACGCGTTTCACAAATTGTGAAGTGTATCACAAGGTGTTAGCACACAGATATCCTTACCCAACCCAATGCTAAATGTAAAGGCATATTCTGCTCATAAACTGGTCGAGCACCATCCAAACAATCAATCAACCACAATCAATATCAACTACTAAGTAAATTTGGTTTAATCACATCACGTGTTTTGGTAAATTTAATCGCCATTCATTCATCCAAATCTAATTAAAGATTTATTCAAACCCCAATTGGTTTCATCTCTAAAATCATTTCATATTGATTGTTCTACTTTTTGGAAATTAATCCTGCTTTTACGCGGGTTAAAGAACTAATGTCATTTAAACACAGTTCACGACAAACCCCAAATCCAATTTGATATTAAACACAAGACACTGAATAGAAAATAGCATCGGCTTTTATTCAACATCAAATTCTGAAACCAACAAATATCGTATTGGAAATAACAATATTAATATATCTTTCAAATTTCCACAACTATATCTGCATAATCACGAAATCCAACATCGAAATATTCCAAAGATAATTTCGATTCAAATCCATTCCAATTCATATATTGGAAATTCTGGTTATTTTTAAAACCATTTCAAATCCAATTTATTTATATAAAAATAAATAAATTATTATTCTAGTTAATAACTAGTTCATTTCGATAAAAATCTATTTTTATCTTTTCAAATATGGGATTTTTCATCCTAGCTCTTTTCAAATCATTTATTATGATTTTACACTAATTATTGATATTTTTAATAATTTTATCAAGGCCCGTACAGTCGATTTCCATCAACGGCCATCGAACTGCACTTACAGCGACCTTTTCCAAATCTGATTTGGACATAATTCCAAATCCTACCATTAGATTTCTAATTTCTAATATTCGTTAGAAAGCTCTTTTCGATACGAATCCAACGGTTCCGGTTTCAGGAGAATCCGACGGTCGAATCTCCCGTAATGTCCATTCGAAGTCAATGGTCGAAATTCGCGAACTACCGCAGCGTGACGTGTTCTATTCAAGCCATTATATATGTAATATATATTTTATATATTTCGTCAATTTACTTTTAAAACGTATTTTATAAATCGTTTTAAATTCGTTTTCAAAACGATTTAAACTTCATTTCAAATTCAAATCAAAATTGAATTTTTCCTTATAAATTCGTTTTAAATTCATTTCAAATTGATTTCAATTCAAATCGATTTCTAATCAAATTTCAGTTCGTTTTCAATTCAATTCAATTTCAATTCGAATTCATTTTATTTTCAATTCAATTCGAATTCTAATTCGTTTCAATTGAATTCGAATTCTAATTCGTTTCAATTCAATTTAATTCGAATTTCATTTCAAAATATTCGATTTTGAAATCACTTTTCAATATTCATTATAAAAACGAATATAATCGATATAAATATAGTTCGCGTCAAAATAGTGCATATCTAATCAACACGGCTTTATATATTTCTATTTCAAATATTTCGTTTCAAATATTTCTTCTCAAATATTTTATTCAAACATTTCTCTTTAAATATTCTATTTCAAAACTGGAATGAGGCCCAATCAATTACCATAGAATTTTATTTCTATGGATTTCCATACAACGCATGTATTTATCAACAATGACAAATAATCAACCATCATCCAAAATGCATTCTACACTGTTTAAGCATCAAATATAAATATTTAACGCTCATAACAGTCTGTCAATCAATCGATCGACATACAAGTAATTATTGGGATTAGTGTATGTCATATATCATCCCAATACCCGTTTGGGGTTTCAAACAATCAAACACAGATTTAATTTGTGCAGTTGGGCGATGTGTATAATTTATCGTCCCAATCAGTATCAGTCAAATCAGTGTATATAAACAAATCGTCCGATTTGTTTATATTAATTTCATTTTAAATACACATTAAAAATTCTATTTTCAGCTAAATATTTTTAACTATATAAATATTTTATTTCATTTCACATCACACAATCAACTACACATCAAAATCAAACAAACAAGCATACAAGCCGTCCATGGTCTGTGGACGACGGGTGTCGGGTGCTACTAAACACCGTCTGCATCCTAGTATATATTTTTAACTAGAAAACGAGATTTAAAGTGAGAAGTTCTCACCGACTAGCTAAACCAAATGCCATGACTCTTCTTATGTAGAAATCTTCGTCGTGCTCGCCTTTTGTCAATTTCACTGTACGTAGCCACTACATATATAAAAATCACATTTTTATATTGTTGCTATGTATATAAAATCACATTTTTACACTGCTATTTCATAGATAAAAATTCTATTTTTATACCACTACTATATAGATAAAAATTCTATTTTTATACCACTACTATATAGATAAAAATTCTATTTTTATACCACTAGTAATATAATAAAAATTATATTTTTATTACTCTTCATAAATAAAAATCATATTTTTATTCTTCCTATGATATAAAAATTATATTTTTATTGTCTCTACTATATAAAAAAAATTATTATTATAACGCCTTTCAACCAATCAAAATCATGTTTTTATTTCAAATCCATATGTATAAAAAATCTTATTTTTAATTCACTATTATACATATAAAAAATCAAATCTTTTTGATGTAGTAAATTCAAATTTCTGTCACTATTTATAAAAATAAAAAATCAGATTTTTATTTGTTATAAAAATTATATTTTTATAGATTATCTTTCCATAAAACAAAATTCACCTTTTATTTCAGTATTATATAAAATAAATAAACAAACTGAAATAGAAATCAATGTACCTTTCTTTTGCGTGAGGGGGGGGGGGATTTCTGCCATCTACGCAGGGGGGCTGCTGGTGGCGCAGTCGGAGGGTGGTCAGGGGATCGGCGTGGGACCAGGGGATGGCGAAATGGGGGAAGGAGAAGGCTGGAGGGGGGTTGCGCGCAGGGGGGCGCGAGGTGGTGGTTGCATCAGTTCTGGAGGGGGGGGGGGCTTCAACGCAACGGAGAAAGGAGGGGAAGGAGGGAGGAGAAGGAGGAGGGGGAAGGAGGCTAGGTGCGACGGCTCCCCTCTGGCAGGCGGCTGCCTCGCCTCCCTCTTCTCTTTTTTTTCTTCTGACCTAATTTGATAGGAACGAGGGGGGGGGGAGGGTGTAATCGATGGAAAGAAAAATAGAAGGGGGAGGGGGTTGTAAATTTTTTAATTAATTTAATTTATTTTATTTCAAAAAGAAACTTTTAATTCCGACCTCTAAACGAGACCCACCGCCTGTCGTACATAGCTAATTACCCCCATTCTGAACACAATGGGATATGTATCGTAAGCTGATTTGGCCGTTTCGACCAGTTTTCGTTAAAATCAAAATATAACTCTATATATTGAATTTGAACGCGCAATAAAAATTCCCAAAAAATATTTTCTAGCTTTGCTTTGATGATACGGTCCTCACAAAACATGTTTCGTCAAATTCTGAGACCCGTTTGAAAAATGGCCATTTTCCAGTCGATTAAAATCAACTGAAACTGGTCAAACACGTTTTCCTTTGCCACGCTCACATATTGATTCGAAAAATCACGAATTTTGAAACCTAGCAATAACTTGACATCACGGATCCAACAAAAGTGGTTTCGTCGAAAACCGAGATCGTTTGCAAAATTTCCATTTTTAAGGGCCAGAATTCTATAGCGACTATTCTGATATTTCAATTGGACATAACTTTTTATCCCCGCTATGAAACTTCGATTTTTCGGATTCGTTAGAAAGATATTCTCAATTAGATTCAAATATTTTTTGTTTCACTAAAATCCAGTTTATTTTGAATCCTGTACATTCATTTGAAATTTGAAATCGAATTATCGAACTACCACGCCATTTTCTATTCCTTTTATAATTTAAAATAAATATTTATTTTCTAACGACGATTTGAATAAATATATACGTTCTAATTCTATTCAAAATAAATTTCTCGTCGTTATTATTTAAAATAATTCGTTTTAAATAATCAAAATTCGCTAAAATTACCAAAATAAAAAATTTAAATTGGCTCAGATTTCTGGGTTATTACATTAGATCTATATTATGTGATGATGATGCCAGTTCATGAACCATATGCTTATTAGATCTATGTTATTATGCTATGCCAGTTTATGATCCATATGCTCATATGCTTATTAGATCTATGTTATTATGCTATGCCAGTTTATGATCTATATGCTTATTAGATCTATGTTATTATGCTATGCCAGTTCATGATTCATATGCTTATTAGATCTATGTTATTATGCGATGCCAGTTCATAATCCATATGCTTATTAGATCTATGTTATTATGCTATGCCAGTTCATGATCCACATGCTTATTAGATCTACGTTATTATGCTATGCTAGTTCATGATCCATATGCTTATTAGATCTATGTTATTATGCATACCCAAAGTTTATATTCCATATGTTATCTGATCTATTTTATGTGTTATGCCAATTTTGGTGCTTTAATTCTTTTCCCTTCTTCTCTTCTTTTCCTTTTTATGAGATTAGGCTAACTGCGAGCCTAACATTTTATTATACGTATGAATGACGTGGGAACATTGTGGGAAGAGTTTGGGAAAATATTGAATAATGTGTAATTGGCATAAATTGGTTTGTAATCATGTAATTGATTTGGAGCATAATTATGTACAACTTGTATACATGAATTTGGCATAAATTGGTTTGGGCCTAATTTGGCATAACTAGTACACATAAGACTATAGGCCTAATTTGGATTAAAATTATGGACATAATTTAGATAAGAAATTATGGGTAATTGGAATATATTTTAATCCATGATTTAAAATTAGAAATTTTGGTAATTGACATAATTAGCCTGAAATTGGCATAAATTGCAAATGAATAAATTGGCTAAGATATGCATGATGAGACACGAGGTTAGTCTCCGTTTGCGGTAGAAGCCTGCCCGGAATCAACCGGCCTAACCAGCAACCGCAAACAGTCAGTCTAATGTGAGAGGTCGTAGGCATAACTAAAAGATGCTTAGACGCGAGGTTAAGTCTGGCTTGTGGCAGAAGTCTGCCCGGAACCGCCCGACATAACCAGCGGCCACAAGCAATCGATTTAATGTGAGAGGTGTAACGATCTGGAATTTCGGACATTTTATTTTATAATTTAATTGAATTTTCTATAATATAATATGGGTTTCCTAGTTATGGATTGAAATTTATAATACAAATTTTTTATTTAATAATCTTTTACATTTGTTTGTTTTATCTACGTGATTTTGAAAAGGAGATTTATTTTAAAGACATGTTGATCTTTAAATTTAAATTTTTGGTAAAAGAATTTGGTGAAAGAATATTTATTCTAGGGATATGTCTATTTATAGAATTTTATAAGTGATAAGATTTTTTGTAAATAGCATATAAAAGAGAATAGGTTTTGTAAAGTGTGTAGATGTGTATATATATATAAGTTTACGATTGATAATGAGTTTATTTCGAAGACATGAATTCAAATTTTTAAGTTTTGAACATCGGATAAGATATATGTGTATATAATTTGAAGTAATATTATTTTGAAAATATATGGTATTTTGATAAATATACATGTATATTATTTTGACAATTTATAAATTTTATAAAGGAGTAGTTAAGCATTTGATTGAATTGGTGTAGTTTAGAATAATGTTCGTAGGGGAAAAAGCGGTAAACGGTGTGTAACATGATTCCTAGAACGATCGGTGCTGGAATATAAATTATAATCTAATAACCAGTTTAAATAATCGGTCAGTTCTACACACGTAGTTTGAAATATGGTATAAAGAACTTTCTATAATTTTTAACGTAGAAAATAAACATATATGTTTATGTATTTTAGGACAACTGTGGGTTTTTATTCCGGTTTTGGGATCATAGCACATTCTTGTATACGATAAAAATTTTGTTCGTTAACTTAAATAATTAGATAAATAATTAATATGGGTTAATAGAATGGCAAGAAAATTTAATATATACATTTAGAATGTAGTAGCCTTACCATGCTGCATGAAATGGAAATAAGGAACATTGCATATACGAACAGTTTAAAGCTCCGAATTTCAGTTTGTATACGCGTAAATCATGTAGAAGTGCAAGGACATTTGTCCTTATTTGAATTCAGCATCTGCCACTTGCCTATTTCTCTCCGTATCATCCTCCACGTGTGGCACCTCTGTCTACCTCTTTCTTCTCGCACGAAGTGTCTTCCATTCCACCGTATAGCCATAAAAGAGCAAACACGCAAGCCTCCCCCTTGAAAATCCCATTCTTCCCACATTCTTCACCAGTTCCTTTCTGTATTTCCCTCGCATGCATCACTTTGCCTTTTCCCTTTAACCTGGTCCACGCTCCACCTTGCCTGCCGCCATCAGCTCCACCGCCCTCATCTGTGCATCCGCCCTTCAAACTCTACTACTCTTCTTCCCATCAGTCCCGCCATCTTTTCGCTCCACTCCAGTCCGTACACTCTCGCTCCCCTCCTCCTTCAAGATCCGCGTCTTCCCATCTCAACCACCACCTTCGCTCATTCAACACCGCACGCCACCCACCTCCTCGCGTCGCCTGACCACCCAGCTCCCTCCTCCTCTCAAAAGCAACCGTCCTCTCTCCTCTCTTTAAAGAATCGCTTACAACTAGTCCCCCTCCTCTTCTGAAGCATTAGCGCAGCCATCACTCCCCCTTTTAAAAACAAAAAAAAATCCCCCTTAAAGGTCACGTACTATTCCTTCCCCATAGTCTTAACTCAGCCAAGCTCCTTTTTCCAACTCCCTCTCCTTTACTCTCGCAGCTCTCTTTCTTCCTCTAATTAGCAGCCAACACCTCACCCAAGTTCAACCGACACTCCACCAGCTCGCCACCACGTTCAGTTCTCTACTCGCCACCGCCAGACGCTGTCAGGTTGCCTGGACCACTGTCAGTTGCTGTCTCGAATCCGCAGCCGCCTCGTGACCATCAACCCAGGCAAAGACTGTCTTAGCATAAGATAGGTTTGTGTTTATGTTGGTTCACTTCATGCAATTTGTGTGTTGAGTCCTTGAACGTAGGTTCCATACATGCACTGTATTTGCCTTGACTCGGTTATTACATATAAATATATACATCATAGTTGCAAAAACTTTCCGGGTCACTGTGAAAAGAGAGTATCAGTGAGCTAAACGTATGCTTAGTTTATGAGTTTCAGTAAGTAATGGTATAATTTTGCAAGCTAGTTTAGTTAAACAAAACTAAAGTAAACAAAAAAATGCATTTGCAAAAAACGGTTGCGATTAGTTCGGATCTTGCAGCATGGTTGGAAGGACGTGAAATTAGGTATATAAGTTAACTTAGCATTAAGGAAAATTTGTTTGCCGACGTATTCTTTTGTTCTGTATTAGATTTGCACGTATCTCCTATGACCAAAGAAGCTGTGTACGACGTCCATGGAAAACATAAGTGATCATCAGGGATTGGGTTCCCGATTGATACGAGATTCAATCAGCGAAAGAAAACGGAGCGCAATGAAGGTGAAAACATCTAATTTCATTATTTATTTAAATTAGTAATTGTTAGATAATTTTAGATTCGTTGGATATGAATGATGTATGAAGTGTGTGAATGAATGTGCATGTAGCTAGAAACACGCACAGTACACTTACAAGCGTTATTAACCGTAACGCTTGTGCTCAGTTGACATGTTATTTAATGGCTGTGTGTATTTAGATGAATCCATGATAGTACATACGATTTGTTTATTTGGATGGTTATAATTTCATGAGTTCACACGCACTATAGTTGTGAATATATCCAGATAAAATCAATCTCCTTCCATCTGAATAAAGATTTTGAAATTTAGTTTTAAATTTAAACTGTTTTGGAAATTGGAATATATGAGTTGAAAAAGTTTTAAATTTAAACATGATTTATAATGTATATATTAAAGACGTATTTTTTTTATAATAATAATAATAATAATAATATTATATATATACTTAACGTCTAGGACGACAGAGAGGATGGTGTCTAGGATTGGGTTTGGAAAATACAGTTTCCTGCTCTCCTTGGTCGTCCCTAACTGGTCCAACCGACGAAATATTCAAAATTTAAACTTTCAAATATTTATTTGGAAACCATTTGAATTCAAATATATTGGAATATGGTTTCAAAATTTCAAAGATTTAATTTTGAATTTAAAGTGGATTGGATAAATTATATTAAAATCGTTATATAAGATCGAACGCGTCGCGTAGCGACAGTTCGTTATTATCGATTTTCAATTTCAAATGTTATAACTTGAATGTTTTGAATCTGATTAACGTAAAGGGAATTCAAGTAAAATAGACTTATATAAATCACTATAAAAAAAATTGGAATTTTATGATAAACCTTATTTTATTGTTTTAAAAATGATTATATTTGGAATATTTGAAATTTCAAATGATTTTTCCTATATGATTTGAATAAGCTATTTTCAACACTTTAGAAAATTTTGTCAAGTAGTTTGGAATGCTAAGTGATTAAATACTTATAAGCCGACTAAGCTCTATTTAAACTTATGTTTGAATATCCATTAGTTTGAATTATCGAAAAGGAATTTAATCCAGTAAAGACTTGAGAAAATTTAAAGGGTTATGAAAGGAAATGGCTTTGGAGATATAAGAATCGATGGATCATGTTTTAAAAGGAGATTTAAGAGGGTAACCGAATTTACGGAATTCAAGTAAATCCAACTTTGACTTGAAAATGAAATGACAACGATTGGAAGGAGATTTGAATCGAAATTCTGCATGATCCATGACTATTGTTTTTACCAATACGCTTATTACTTGGAAAGATCGGGATCGAATATATGTTCGGAAACCATTCCAAGTAATAATACGACGTTGTTAGAGACTTGGTCAAACGACAAGTGAAGACCGATGATCTTCGAATTGCTTGGATTGATGGCCGCCGATGTCTCGGTTGGGATGATCACCCAATACGAGTTATAAGCGGCATAAGGTCTGGGTATATTGGGAGATTTTCGGATTTTGTTCCGTTCAAACTCAGAATGGACTTGTATGGATTGTATGCCTGACATTGTAATTGACGGCAGAACACTGATTTCCGTTGATATGTTGCTGGTTGTGACGTACGAGCTCAAATGGTTATGTAATGATGGGAATCAGTGGTCATGTTGTGAATGGACAATGTGACATACTTAAGATATGAAATGAGCTTGTATGATCAGGGCATTGCTTATCTAAGCATGCTCTGTGTATGACGTGACATCGACAAACCTCACACCCCGGATGATGAGAAACTAGCGGTTTGGTTGTGTATACATTTATGAATCGATGATGACCGCTGCAGCAGTGGGAAACCACTTATGACTTATGGAATAGGGTATGTTCGGGGGGCCGTGTCTGGTCGAAAACCGTTGATCTACCTCGCGATTTGTATTGGTGTCCGCGTCTGGATGAAAAACCCGTGATTACATCTCGTTTGTGTTCCGATTGATCTTTCGTGCTAGGAATCATCAAGTTGGAAACCCAAATCCCCAATACGAGCCATACGATTTTTGTTTGTATATATATATGGCGACATAATATTATGGGTATTATGCCGTCTAGGATTAATACATTTAATTTTGAATGGTTTATCCACACTATATTTAGTATTGAAAGAGGATTTTTCGTATGAAAACATGTTTGGTTATCATAAGATAAACTCGCCCATCTGGTGTGCGCTTGCATTGTGTGATGTGGGACGATCTTATGATAGCTTCATTTTCTCAAAGTCATTGCGAATTTATGTGCATAGGAAGTAACATGGAGTAAACCCGTTCCGCATTAGCGGCATGGTCCGGTGAATTTCCCCAACTTTAAATAAATCCTGTAAACAACTGTTTTATGTTCTCACACCAGTCCCATTACTGACCTGGAGTTTATTGTTCCTTCCTAAACTCTGGGTGCCCAATAATTTTACATAGGCATTTGGAGTTTAGTTTACAGTTATAGATCGTTAGAGCTGGACTTGAAGCGCTTTCTGAGATTAAAGTTCAAGCTAGGATTTGGAGCTTCCGCTATTTCATATGATTTCTACCGTTGAGAGTATATTTACCTTTCTTCCGCTGTATATGTTGTAACTCTGAATATTCGATGTAACTCTGATGTAATATTATGTTATGCAATAAAAGTTCTATTTCTTGTTCAATATATGTCTGTACCCATAACAATTCGTCTTTATGAACGGTTCAAGTTGGTTTGATTACCGGCGAAAAATCGGGCAAAAAGATGGGTCGTTACAAGTGGTATCAGAGCTTTGGTTTATGCAAAGCTATGGGGTACGTACATATTGAACAAAAGATAGAACTCATCAGAGTTATAGTATCTCGTTAGAGATAGGGTTAGAAATGCCCTAGAATGAGGTTCTAGAATATTATGATTGAGAGAGCGTACTCTGAAAATAGATTATTTTAAAACAAAAAGTAAATTGTTTTAAAGAACATATCATTTTGAAATATAGCTTTTAATAAGAAATTTCGAGTATTTTCTCGACGTTGCGATAGGACTATCAGTATATATGAGAATTTCGAATATACGCAAGGCCGGCGTATGTACGAAGCCTTATACGTACACAATAGATATTGAGTCACACTCTAGTCGTTCGAGGATGATTTTACTAATGACCATGGCACCATCAGTACTTATTTTCGAGTTTTGAAAGTGGGATGACTATATGATTCCAGTTAAGACGTCGAGGAGTACTTAAACTATTTCGATATGTTAGAAATATTAAAAAGGATTTAATATAAGGACAATATGTTATAAATGCAAATCAACTATTTTTAATAACTAGAAAGGATTTTAGAAGTAAATTTCGCTTAAAGATTTGAAAGTTAATGTTGGGAAATAAGATAATTCATTAAGAAATTATGCCCATAATTCCAAATAAACAAGTTAGAACAAATGTTGGATATGAATTTTAGATCTAATATGTTATACTTCTGGAGGAAGGTTAAATAAGTTAATATAAGCTATAGATGTGAATCAATACTTAGCATTAAGTGTAAATGATAATATGCAAGTTAAACTATTTGCTTAAAAGTATATCTTTGTAAATCAAAACCCCCTTAAGAAGTTGGAAGGTAATTTTGACTTAAGCTAAGAATTTGTTTGAAGAAAGAAAAATGATTTAAATAGTAACAAACACCTAAGTAGGGTGAAAAATGCTATATGAGTAATTCAAATAGAAAAAATATATTTAAAGAGTAGTCGCTTATGATGCAAAGAGAACGGAATTTGAAGTAAGTCTTACTCAAAAGGAAGTTAATGAAAACCAAGTGTTCCAAGAATAAATAATCTATAATTGTATCCTTAGGTTCGCTCGACTTTCTTACCTCGGCTTAGTTAGCTTCATCGCTCGGATTCGAACTATTTATTTGTGAGTAGTGTCATTCATACCTTCTTGTCTTTTGAATTTAGTCAAGTACCGTAACTCGAACTGTTGCTACTTCTGGTATCCGGTTTGATATTGAACTTTATGTCCCTACTTGATTTGAGCGCGGGCAATTTGATTTGTCTTATGTATACTCCTTTGTGTCTTTTGTAGAACAAAATCAAAATTTAATATAAACTAGATAACTTGTTATATGAGAAGTCGTGTTAACAGAACTCAACAAATAAGACTTACAAGAAGACAAGGGAGAATTAGATTCTTTGAATTTTAAAATTTAAGAGGTAGGTTCTGAAAACGTTAAGATTTATATTTGAATCAACACTAGCTTGAACATGTATATGCGTAATCAGAGTGCGCAGAGAAAGCGTGATAGTGTTTTGAATAAAACGAGTTCAAGAGATTTTCCGACTAGTTGAGTAAGAAGATCTTTCTAAACGAAAATGTGAACAAGAGTGAAAGAGTTATATATATATATATATATATTTTTGGATTTAAGTGGATTTAAATAAAAGATGATAATTCAACTAGGCAGATATGACAACTAAGTATGAAATCCAACTAGTAAAGATACGGAAATTATTTAGAAAATCTTGGGAATATTTGAAAACAATTTCGAATTCGAGTTAAAGGAAGTTAAACGATTTATGAATTGTAAATGGTTGTTTAAAACTTTAGCATGTAGAAAGGGCTAATTCGAAAAGATATCAAAGAAATCATATTGACCAAATTTGATTGAAGAAAAATTGTATGGTTATATGAACATTAACTTATGTAAATAGTGGGATGTTTTGAAATAGATTTGAAACTTATGAAGCTGAAAAGATTCGACTTAGTAAATGAGGATAAGATCATTTATTTTGAAATATAAGTTGAACATTTGAAAGCTAAGGTTTATTTCCAAGCAATCGAATTTGTTTTTCCAATCACCCTGGATATGATGAATGGGTTATAAAGGTAGTTATAAATAAAAGAAATTTCGATGACTTGGATTCCGATAATTTGAAATATTTACCATTATGGTTAAAGTATTTGTAAACTATGGATTGCAAAAATGATTTATAACTTCGGGATATGAAATGATTGTTTTGTTCGAGTAACCGTGACTAAAACTGGGTTGTGAAGAGTAATTGGATTACGTACAATGGGTGATACTCAGTTGCCCTGTCAGGTGAATGAACTCCTCGAATTAATAACATATAGATTTCAGTATAGAATGTATGAGTTTTTGAAAGCAAACTTTATTTTGAAAAATACCGAAGTGCGGTATGGTTTTCTATATGAAAGAAATCTAGTATGTCATTAATTTAGAATGAAATGGGATTCTAAGTTCGGAGGAATCATTTTCAAATACTTTGCAAACTAGGATTTGTAATTTATGGTTAAAAACTCAAATTGCTTTAAATGGACCTATCCAAAATATATATATATCCTTTGAATACAACGATTTAAGTTTTGACATTAAAAAGTCTTACAAATTTAATTATATGAAAGTTTGGTTTGATAAGTTTCAAACTTAATAAAATTTGAAAGAAAATTTGTCTCGGCAAGTAAAATTTAATTCGCTTAAGAATAATTTTATGACCATCCTTTTTTAGGACAAAAAGTTCTAAGGGGGAAGAACGTAACGATCTGGAATTTCGGACATTTTATTTTATAATTTAATTGAATTTTCTATAATATAATACGGGTTTCCTAGTTATGGATTGAAATTTATAATACAATTTTTTTATTTAATAATCTTTTACATTTGTTTGTTTTATCTACGTGATTTTGAAAAGGAGATTTATTTTAAAGACATGTTGATCTTTAAATTTAAATTTTTGGTAAAAGAATTTGGTGAAAGAATATTTATTCTAGGGATATGTCTATTTATAGAATTTTATAAGTGATAAGATTTTTTGTAAATAGCATATAAAAGAGAATAGGTTTTGTAAAGTGTGTAGATGTGTGTATATATATATATATATATAAGTTTACGATTGATAATGAGTTTATTTCGAAGACATGAATTCAAATTTTTAAGTTTTGAACATCGGATAAGATATATGTGTATATAATTTGAAGTAATATTATTTTGAAAATATATGGTATTTTGATAAATATACATGTATATTATTTTGACAATTTATAAATTTTATAAAGGAGTAGTTAAGCATTTGATTGAATTGGTGTAGTTTAGAATAATGTTCGTAGGGGAAAAAGCGGTAAACGGTGTGTAACATGATTCTTAGAACGATCGGTGCTGGAATATAAATTATAATCTAATAACCAGTTTAAATAATCGGTCAGTTCTACACACGTAGTTTGAAATATTGTATAAAGAACTTTCTATAATTTTTAACGTAGAAAATAAACATATATGTTTATGTATTTTAGGACAACTGTGGGTTTTTATTCCGGTTTTGGGATCATAGCACATTCTTGTATACGATAAAAATTTTGTTCGTTAACTTAAATAATTAGATAAATAATTAATATGGGTTAATAGAATGGCAAGAAAATTTAATATATACATTTAGAATGTAGTAGCCTTACCATGCTGCATGAAATGGAAATAAGGAACATTGCATATACGAACAGTTTAAAGCTCCGAATTTCATTTTGTATACGCGTAAATCATGTAGAAGTGCAAGGACATTTGTCCTTATTTGAATTCAGCATCTGCCACTTGCCTATTTCTCTCCGTATCATCCTCCACGTGTGGCACCTCTGTCTTCCTCTTTCTTCTCGCACGAAGTGTCTTCCATTCCACTGTATAGCCATAAAAGAGCAAACACGCAAGCCTCCCCCTTGAAAACCCCATTCTTCCCACATTCTTCACCAGTTCCTTTCTGTATTTCCCTCGCATGCATCACTTTGGCTTTTCCCTTTAACCTGGTCCACGCTCCACCTTGCCTGCCGCCATCAGCTCCACCGCCCTCATCTGTGCATCCGCCCTTCAAACTCTACTACTCTTCTTCCCATCAGTCCCACCATCTTTTCGCTCCACTCCAGTCCGTACACTCTCGCTCCCCTCCTCCTTCAAGATCCGCGTCTTCCCATCTCAACCACCACCTTCGCTCATTCAACACCGCACGCCACCCACCTCCTCGCGTCACCTGACCACCCAGCTCCCTCCTCCTCTCAAAAGCAACCGTCCTCTCTCCTCTCCTTAAAGAATCGCTTACAACTAGTCCCCCTCCTCTTCTGAAGCATTAGCGCAGCCATCACTCCCCCTTTTAAAAACAAAAAAAAATCCCCCTTAAAGGTCACGTACTATTCCTTCCCCATAGTCTTAACTCAGCCAAGCTCCTTTTTCCAACTCCCTCTCCTTTACTCTCGCAGCTCTCTTTCTTCCTCTAATTAGCAGCCAACACCTCACCCAAGTTCAACCAACACTCCACCAGCTTGCCACCACGTTCAGTTCTCTACTCGCCACCGCCAGACGCTGTCAGGTTGCCTGGACCACTGTCAATTGCTGTCTCGAATCCGCAGCCGCCTCGTGACCGTCAACCCAGGCAGAGACTGTCTTAGCATAAGATAGGTTTTTGTTTATGTTGGTTCACTTCATGCAATTTGTGTGTTGAGTCCTTGAACGTAGGTTCCATACATGCACTGTATTTGCCTTGACTCGGTTATTACATATAAATATATACATCATAGTTGCAAAAACCTTCCGGGTCACTGTGAAAAGAGAGTATCAGTGAGCTAAACGTATGCTTAGTTTATGAGTTCTTCAGTAAGTAATGGTATAATTTTGCAAGCTAGTTTAGTTAAACAAAACTAAAGTAAAAAAAAATGCATTTGCAAAGAACGGTTGCGATTAGTTCGGATCTTGCAGCATGGTTGGAAGGACGTGAAATTAGGTATATAGGTTAACTTAGCATTAAGGAAAATTTGTTTGCCGACGTATTCTTTTGTTCTGTATTAGATTTGCACGTATCTCCTATGACCAAAGAAGCTGTGTATGACGTCCATGGAAAACATAAGTGATCATCAGGGATTGGGTTCCCGATTGATACGAGATTCAATCAGCGAAAGAAAACCGAGCGCAATGAAGGTGAGAACATCTAATTTCTTTATTTATTTAAATTAGTAATTGTTAGATAATTTTAGATTCGTTGGATATGAATGATGTATGAAGTGTGTGAATGAATGTGCATGTAGCTAGAAACACGCACAGTACACTTACAAGCGTTATTAACCGTAACGCTTGTGCTCAGTTGACATGTTATTTAATAGCTGTGTGTATTTAGATGAATCCATGATAGTATATATGATTTGTTTATTTGGATGGTTATAATTTCATGAGTTCACACGCACTATAGTTGTGAATATATCCAGATAAAATCAATCTCCTTCCATCTGAATAAAGATTTTGAAATTTAGTTTTAAATTTAAACTATTTTGGAAATTGGAATATATGAGTTGAAAAAGTTTTAAATTTAAACATGATTTATAATGTATATATTAACGACGTATTTTTTTTATAATAATAATATTATTATATATATACTTAACGTCTAGGACGACAGAGAGGATGGTGTCTAGGATTGGGTTTGGAAAATACAGTTTCCTGCTCTCCCTGGCCGTCCCTAACTGGTCCAACCGACGAAATATTCAAAATTTAATCTTTCAAATTTTTATTTGGAAACCATTTGAATTCAAATATATTGGAATATGATTTCAAAATTTTAAAGATTTAATTTTGAATTTAAAGAGGATTGGATAAATTATATTAAAATCGTTATATAAGATCGAAGGCGTCGCGTAGCGACAGTTCGTTATTATCGATTTTGAATTTCAAATGTTATAACTTGAATGTTTTGAATCTGATTAACATAAAGGGAATTCAAGTAAAATAGACTTATATAAATCACTATATAAAAAAAAATTGGAAATTTATGATAAACCTTATTTTATTGTTTTAAAAATGATTATATTTGGAATATTTGAAATTTCAAATGATTTTTCCTATATGATTTGAATAAGCTATTTTCAACACTTTAGAAAATTTTGTCAAGTAGTTTAAAATGCTAAGTGATTAAATACTTATAAGCCGACTAAGCTCTATTTAAACTTATGTTTGAATATCCATTAGTTTGAATTATCGAAAAGGAATTTAATCCAGTAAAGACTTGAGAAAATTTAAAGGGTTCTGAAAGGAAATGGCTTTGGAGATATAAGAATTGAAGGATCATGTTTTAAAAGGAGATTTAAGAGGGTAACCGAATTTACGGAATTCAAGTAAATCCAAATTTGACTTGAAAATGAAATGACAACGATTGGAAGGAGATTTGAATCGAAATTCTGCATGATCCATGATTATTGTTTTTACCAATACGCTTATTACTTGGAAAGACCGGGATCGAATATATGTTCGGAAACCATTCCAAGTAATAATACGACGTTGTTAGAGACTTGGTCAAACGACAAGTGAAGACCGATGATCTTCGAATTGCTTGGATTGATGGCCGCCGATGTCTCGGTTGGGCTGATCACCATATACGAGTTATAAGCGGCATAAGGTCTGGGTATATTGGGAGATTTTCGGATTTTGTTCCGTTCAAACCCAGAATGGACTTGTATGGATTGTATGCCTGACATTGTAATTGACGGCAGAACACTGATTTCCGTTGATATGTTGCTGGTTGTGACGTACGAGCTCAAATGGTTATGTAATGATGGGAATCAGTGGTCATGTTGTGAATGGACAATGTGACATACTTAAGATATGAAATGAGCTTGTATGATCAGGGCATTGCTTATCTAAGCATGCTCTGTGTATGACGTGACATCGACAAACCTCACACCCCGGATGATGAGAAACTGGCGGTTTGGTTGTGTATACATTTATGAATCGATGATGACCGCTGCAGAAGTGGGAAACCAGTTATGACTTATGGAATAGGGTATGTTCGGGGGGCCGTGTCTGGTCAAAAACCGTTGATCTACCTCGCGATTTGTATTGGTGTTCGCGTCTGGATGAAAAACCCGTGATTACATCTTGTTTGTGTTCCGATTGATCTTTCGTGCCAGGAATCATCAAGTTGGAAACCCAAATCCCCAATACGAGCCATACGATTTTTGTTTGTATATATATATATATGGCGACATAATATTATGGGTATTATGCCGTCTAGGATTAATACATTTAATTTTGAATGGTTTTTCCACACTATATTTAGTATTGAAAGAGGATTTTTCGTATGAAAACATGTTTGGTTATCATAAGATAAACTCGCCCATCTGGTGTGCGCTTGCATTGTGTGATGTGGGACGAGCTTATGATAGCTTCATTTTCTCAAAGTCATTGCGAATTTATGTGCACAGGAAGTCACATGGAGTAAACCCATTCCGCATTAGCGGCATGGTCCGGTGAATTTCCCCAACTTTAAATAAATCCTGTAAACAACTGTTTTATGTTCTCACACCAGTCCCATGACCGACCTGGAGTTTATTGTTCCTTCCTAAACTCTGGGTGCCCAATAATTTTACACGGACAGTTGGAGTTTAGTTTACAGTTATAGATCGTTAGAGCTGGACTTGGAGCGCTTTCTGAGATTAAAGTTCAAGCTAGGATTTGGAGCTTCCGCTATTTCATATGATTTCTACCGTTGAGAGTATATTTACCTTTCTTCCGCTGTATATGTTGTAACTCTAAATATTCGATGTAACTCTGATGTAATATTATGTTATGCAATAAAAGTTCTATTTCTTGTTCAATATATGTCTGTACCCATAACAATTCGTCTTTATGAACGGTTCAAGTTGGTTTGATTACCAGCGAAAAATCGGGCAAAAAGATGGGTCGTTACAAGAGGTCTGTGCATTAATAACTAATTAATGCTGATCAAAGATGAATATGATATCTAAAACATGTTAGGTGGGTGGGGTTAAATTAACCCGTGTAAGATGACAACTTAACCAATGTTACATAAACAAATTGGATAGGGTTAAGGCATGCTAAACCAATAATACATATTGATTTGATAAGTGGATGGGTTAAGTCAACTTAGCGGATAGACAATACTAAACCAAGATAAGACATGTAGTAAGACATGGGTATAGTAAAACGGTTAAGTGGGTGACATGTGTAGCATGTATTGCATGGGTAGCATGTATAACATAAATAATGAACATTTAACCAGGATAAGGCATGTGGTAAGACATGGGTGACATGGATGACATGTGAAATATAATTAGAAGCACTTAACCAAGGTGAAACATGCAAGAAGATATGGGAATAAGGAGGGGTTAAGTGGGAATTCCTAGTGGGGACCAAGCTTAGGAGGGAAGCTTGTGTCAAGTGTGTGGACCCTTTTCAACCAGTAACCCATTCTGTTTCTATGTGAGCTCGAACTAGGTTGAGGACGGGACACACTTACTGGGTTTGATTGTAAGAGGTCAATAAAGAGTTAGCGGTGGCAGTGCAAGTCCAACGGAGTCATGTGCATGCGTGGGTCTGGGCTGGTAGGTAAGACGTTGTTGCATCATGTAGGTATAAGCCGTACATTTTTAGTAGTATCGGGTTGCCACTTTAGGGAGTGATACACCCTACTGTGGGACCAACACAGGTATCTAAGAGTTAGGGAGCTGATCGAATGGGGAGAATAGTGGGTACAACTAGTGGAGATAGGAGCAGGCGTCACCTATGACAACAACTATGAATACAACTACCATACTATGAATAAATGTTGTAATTAGAATGAGGAGGGTAGTGGGTACAACTAATGGAGGTAGAAGCAGGCGGCACCTATGATAGCAGCTAGAAGTACACGAAACTACCATTATTATGATTAGTAAGAGGGATCAACTTCCAGTATGGGACTAGTAATGGTGCGGTGTAACTAACAATGGTTCGTTGTAGGAATTATGTTATAGCGATTAGAAGCGCAATCAATGTTATATCTTGCTTACCTTGTTCACCTTGTCATATCTGATTATTTTATTGTCATTTCTTATATCCAGTTTATGTCCTGTCCTATTACTTTTCTTTCTGCTGGAAGGGCTGAAAGTAATGCTCAGCTTTATCCCTTTTTCATATGGCTATTTGGAGTGGGATTATGCTTTTGTTTTTATATACTCCGATAATAATTTTTCCAAGATGGATATTTGTGTACTTTACATTAGTATTGGGTTTTGATGTTGTAACCAAACTATGTACAGTTTTCGCTGCAATGAAGTTATTTTAAATTTTGAAGTAACATTTTATATATCTGTCTTGTGATGTTCTGTTCTATACACTCATAATGCTCCATGAAAGTTAATGCATTCCCTTTATGAGTGACATTAATGGACGTGGGGTGTTGCACATGGTATCAAAGCTGAAGGTTACCAGAACAAATAAAAGATTTTGAAAATCGTTTTCAAAAGCATCTTTTTGAAGAAGTATCTTCAAAAACATGTTTTAAGGAGAGCATTTTTCAGGAGAAATGTTTGTTATGGAAAAACATAATCCCCAAAAGACATATATATTTCTTTCGATTCTTTGTTTTGAATCTCTTCCTCTTTCCCTTTTGAATCTCTTCCTCCGCATATAGATGCTTTTTCTAAGATATGTAAGGACTTCCATGCGATGGGAGAAAAATCTCTTCATGGGACTGAGACGTTTCTCGAGGCTAGAAGTTGGCTCAAGGACGTGGAGGACTTGTTGGTATCTTTGAGATAGACAATGGGGAGGAAGGTTCAACTAGCTGCTTGTTTAATGAAGGACGAAGCTTCATTTTGGTGGGAGGTCACGAATGGAGAACGTGCAGGGGAGATATGGATAGGACATATGATAAGAAAGTGGATCCATAGAAGGCACAACAACAACAAAAGAAAGGCGAAAAGGATAAAAAGGGCCAAGAGAAAAGGAAGCACAACAATTGTGAAATACCTGGCCACCTAAAGAAAGACGTTAGAAAGAAGAAGAAGAAGACTGGGTATTACCATTGCGGTGAGGCAGGACATATGATTTAAGATTGCCCGAGGAGGCAAGGGCAAGGGCAAGGACAGAGGGCAGGTTGTGTTCTCGTGGTCAGTATATCGGAAAGAGATAGGAAGTTTCGGTTGAAGATTTGATTTCTTTTTCCTAGGACTCTTTTCGACTCTGGCGCTTCGCATTCGTTTATATCTGCTTCGTTAGTTGAAACACTACACCTAAATACTAGTCTAGTTATGAATCCCATTGTAGTCTCAAATCCAATTGGTGGTTCGGCTCATTTACCTATGGTTTGTCAGGATTTGAGAGTGTCTATCATGGGCGTTGGGTTTGAATGCAACGCCCACGTTCTTGGTTTTATGGGCTATGGGTTGATTCTAGGAATGGACTGGCTAGCCAGATATGGTGCATCCTAGACTGTGAAAGGAGGGTAGTTAGATTGTTGACTCGTTGTGGAAAGACCCTTGATATTTCTTGTGACCCTAGAGGTTCGGTAATGCTTAGCTACCTAGAATCACTTTACACATCCATTGATGATTTGCAATCTTTTCGAGTAGTCCGTGAGTATGTAGATGTCTTTGAGGAGGTTAGGGCCTTACTTCCAAAACGCGAGATATATTTTCATATCTACTTGGTGGACAATGCAAATCCAGTTGCATTGCCTGTGCGCCACATGGCTCCAAGAGAAATGAGGGAGCTTAGTAAATAAGTGAAAGAGCTACTTGAGAAAGGGTTCATAAGAAGAAGTATTTCAGGATGGGCTGCTCCAGTTTTTTTTTTTTTTGCTACAAAGGCTGATGGTTCACTTAGATTGTGTGTGGACTATAGGGAGCTAAATAAACTTACAAAGAAAAATAGACACCCATTACTGAGGATAAATGATTTGTTCGATTAGTTGGTTGGCGCTTTGGTTTTCTTGCAGTGGGACTTAGCTACAGGATTTCATCAGTTGAGGGTAGTTGAGGAGAGTATAAATAAGACTGCTTTTAGGACTCCCGACGGTTTCTTCGAATGGCTCGTCATGCCTTTTTTGTTTGACGAATGCACCTGCATATTTCGTAGACTTGATGAGTTGGGTGTTTAGGGAGTTTCTAAACAAGTTCGTAGTAGTCGTTATGGATGACATTTTGATATTCTCTAGAAGTGAGGAAGAACACGCCCTACATCTTAAGGAAGTCTTAGAGACCCTTCGAGCACATCAACTCAAGGCTAAGTTCTCCAAATGCCATTTTTGGATGAAGGAAGTGAGGTTCTTAGGACACGTGGTCTCTAAGGAGGGGATAGCAGTGGATCCCGCGAAGGTAGTGGCAATCCAATATTGGAGGGTTCCTAGAAACGCAACGGAAGTGAGGAGTTTTCTAAGGTTGGCGGTCTATTATAGGAAGTTCATTAAAGACTTTGCGTTTCACAAGACGAGAGCTTGAGAAAGACAATTCTTGAAGACGACACAGGGCCGACAAAAGTCATATGCTGATAAGAGAAGGACCGATCTTGAGTTCGGTGTTGGGGACATGGTTTTTATTTGTTTTGGATCTGTAGGGAAGTTGGCACTGAGGTTCGTAGGGCCATTCCCCATTACAGAGAGGATTGGACAGAGGGCGTAAAGCGTGAAGTTGCCAGAGAAGCTTAGTGGTGTTCATGACGTATTTCACATGTAGCATTTGCGGGAGTGTTTACATGATACCGCAGAAGTAATGGAGCCGAGCATGCTTAGGGAAGTGGAAGAGGAGCAAGATGCCACGATTAGACGAGCTCCTACATGCATCCTTGGATCGGAGGTCAAGAAGTTACGCAACCGAGATGTTAAGTTGGTTGAAGTCCAACAAGGAGTTGATCAAGGACACGTGACTTGGGAAATGGAAGACAAGATATGTAACAACCCGGATTCTGACGAACCGATTTTTTTTTCAAAAATCCAATCCACTGAAACCCGAGTTGGTTGCTCTGGTATCCTGCAGAAAAAGACAGAGAAAAGAGATATGTCAGAGTTCGGAAAACACCTCACAGTGGAAGGAGTAAAATATAATATATTTAAAACATAGCTTTACCTTAATCACAATACTGCTAAATTAGTATTCCCAAAGCTATAAGTCTCTGTCTAACCTGCAAATGTTATGAGGAGGGGGTCAGAACATAAGTTCTGTGTGAATGAATTTAAACTACACTTCTTGAATAATCCTACATACACCGTTCAATTACACTTTCTTATTTATTAGGTTATACGTGTTATTAGCACTCAAAGCTTACACACACGTCGCACCCATCTACCCCCTAGTAGACTAACCTAATATACTGTATATGTAGCTATCCCCAAACTGAGGTACACCCTGTGATACCCCACTCGCATGGTCTCCTCTGTATTGTCACAGTAATATGCGCAGTCCCTCATCCTATGCCATAGTAACATACAACGCTACATCCGCATAGAACCACTATCGCTGTGCTACGTAAGCGTACTGACTGCTCTCCTCGAGCTATTCGATCAAGCTTGGTTCCATCACCAAATAATGCCCACTAGTCTATGATACACCACCTAGAGCAGACATAGTTGTACCTAGACTTTCCCACGTATGTATCATCAATCGTGCTCGATGTTTCTATTGCACATAACCTCTACTTGTGCACCTAAGTTCCGTGGCAGGGCTACACCAGAAAACACGGAACTCGGTCGGGAGCTTTTCTATATCTGTACGGGCCCGCCTCTAAGAGTGTCCCATGTACAGATATCCCTCGGGTCTGTTTTTTCTATGGTGGCTATGGCCCCACCTCGGCCCCTCCCTCAACTAGTAAAGACCACACAAGCTAAGCGACCACCCCTAACAAGCAAACAATCTAAACATCCATGTGGGGTCTCCCCGCACCCGTCCCTTGATAGCAAAGGTTAACAATCTCTAGGGGTTAGCTCTTGTCTTTTCGCATTCGTTAGGCTGCCGGTGACAGGCGTTCGACGATCTTGCTATTGTTTGGTCTTGACCCTCCACCTCCGCCTGAGGCAATCGCCGAACCACCCATAATGCCACCACGTACAACATTTTGACTGCCCCCTACTTGTGCAGTCAAGGCCCACCCACCTGGTAATTCCGCGCAGAACCAACCTCTGCAATCCTAGCCCGAAGCTAAACCATTAAAGAGGACTACCAAGAGCACCTTTAACGTCTCAGGAAGCCGCGTGCTTCCCCTTCCAGTCCGTTGGAGCCGCCAAGATAGTGAACGTGCGCTCTCCTCGTGCCTTATGACACCATCATGATCTACCTCGTTGGGTTATTCATCCTACAGCGTACAGACTGCTCCAAGCGCCTTAGTTTTATATGTCATTAGACCCAAAGCCTAACCATTTATTTCATGCTTGTGCCACCTCGTCAACTTTCTCATTTAACTTGGTTATTCACATTAGCTTCCTTTTTTTTCATTATTCACTAAGTTACCCTTGCTTATTAATTCAATTTATACTTAACCCACTTAAGTCCATTAATAAGCCCACAACATGTTATTTTCCAATCTCATAAATTATTCCCTTTTTGGGTTACAACAACATGTTATACTTACTTCATAGTTAAGTATGCCTTATCCCATATACATACTGATTAGGAGATTAACCCTCTAAACACCAGCCCCGAAGACCGAAATCAACATCAGACAAGCACCCAGAGAATTACTCAACCCAACCAACATATATGATTCTAATTTACTTCTTTTCCACTCATATAACTTATATCATTTTTAATTTCACATTTCTCCTTTCCAAACCACTTAATTTAAGTATACCTTTACATATAGTTATCTCGTCTTCCTCGTCGTTTCCTATAACTTATCTTGTTCCATAAGTTATAATTTCCACCTATTATCCTTTCTTGCCTTATTCAAGTTTATTCATAATAGGTTATTTATCATTCCCCATTTCTTGTCATTAATTTTAGATTTGACTTAACCCTTCCATTTACTTAACCCGTTAATTAAACTTTACCCAATTCAATTAATTTATGATACCGTTACGGGTCCCATTTGGTTAAGCATATCTAAATTTTGTTTCATATGTCACCCGTGTCCCACTTAACCCCCTTTATTATAGTTTCCATATCTTACACATGTCTTACTACGGTTAAGTCTACCTTAGTCATGTTTTACATCAAATGCCTTACAACGGTTAAGTCCACATTAGTCGACCTGACCCTAGGTTGACCTGCCCTGTTCTGGGCGGGAAATTTCCCGCCCAGCTGGCTGGGTCGAATTTCGAACTGTTTTGAATCTTCCGAAGGCCATAACTCTTTCATACGGTGTCCGATTTTCGAAAACTTGGACTCTATTTCATGTAGAATTTCGATACGAATGCAATGGTGATGTCCATTTTACTTAATTCCTGATATTTAAATTAAGTATCCTTATTTTATTATCTTCTTTGTTACGTACACTGTTATCGAATTAATTTTTCCTTCTCTTCCATATATTAATAAATTTTTCGTTATACATCACCATTATTTACCTATCTATGCATATACACATACTTTTACATATTTCTAATTATATTAAAAATGCGGGGGTATTACAAGATACGTGCGTTATACCCTTTCCTTTTTGAGGGTATGATCTTAACTTCTCCTTTTTCTACCGCTTTGTTTCTACTTGTTCTATCGTTTAGTATGTCCTCTCGATTACATCTTCGATCTTTAGGTAGGAAAATCCTATGGTTGTAAACATGTGTTTGAGACATGTTATGTTTGGTGGATGCAAGTGGATGTAAGTGTTTGCTAGTGGTTGCTCGTGGATGCATTTACACACACTTTAGGCATTAAGATTGGCTCAGTCACTTTCATATTGCATATTGCATATGAATACATATATTTGTATGTTGATTGAAATTTGATGTGTTATCATGTGGTTGTTGCATTTGAGTGAATGATTGTGCACTCATATATAAGTTATATAGTGCATTAGGAATAATTGCATACATGTTGGACTCATGACATTAACACAATTCGCATTGAGGAGGTCAACTGAATCAGTAGACCGCTTGATATTTGCATTAGATAAGGGACATATACACACACCTTTGCATATGTTCATATAGCATTGGAAATATTTTAAGGACAATGGATGCTCGTGGATGATGGATGAGTAGATGGATGATGGATGGTAGAATATATTCTTCTTAAATTGAAGATTTCGGGGACGAAATCCTTTGAGTAAGGGAGAATGTAACACCCCACATTTTTAATGAAATTAAAAATGTGGAGATATGTATATATATAGATATATTTAAGAGAAAAATTAAATAATGACAATAAAATTGCATGTAATAAGTTCATGCAGTGAAATAAAGGAAAAAGATTAATAAAAGAAATTAAATGCAATACATGAAATACGAAGAAATGCATGTGAACAATTAAATAGAAATAAAAAGGAAAATTTGAGAAGCTTTAGGAATTTGGTCACGAAATTAGTGTCATTGCGTTCGTGGCGATTTTCTAGTCAATTTAGACCTATGGTTTGCAGAAAACCGATTTAGGATGAAAAAGATATCATTAAACTAAATATTGCAACAAAACATGAAAAAAGAAGAATGAGAGAATAAAATGTAGCTTTTTCCTAATTCTTGTTAGCAAAAGACTTAGTAGCTCATTTGGTTAGTACATGTGACTTGTACGCAAGAAGTTCTAAGTTCAATCCCCGCCAGTGCCATATTTTTGTTTTAGAGGAATGGTTAATGACGATTTTTGAGTTTTAGGGCTGACGTGACCTCTTCTGGTTGGCTGAGTGATGTGTCTTTTTAATTTGAATGGTTTAGATGAATCTGAGTTAGATCTAAAGGCCTAATTCACTCACTACAACTATATAAACGTACCTAGACCTAAACCTAATTCACAATACACTAATTCATACGCCTCCATGCTACCACAACCTAAGCTAGTCTTTCTTCTACACTAAAGCAAATCTAAATAGAAGTAATTCATATTAGAAGATAAGAATAAAATTCTACAACAACAGTTTAGCTAATCAAATTCAGAATACAGAATTCAGATCTACTTTCTCTTCTTCCACTGTGAGTCCACGTTACTTTGACATGCAATTAATTAAAAGTAATTGTGATAAGTTATGAATTGGACTATATAAATATGCCTAATTAGATCTATTTTATGTGATGATGCCAGTTTATGTTCATATGCCTAATTAGATCTATTTTATGTTCATATGCCTAATTAGATCTATTTTATGTGATGACGCCAGTTTATGTTCATATGCCTAATTAGATCTATTTTATGATCATATTCCGAACTAGATCTATTTTATGTTCATATGCCTAATTAGATCTATTTTATGTGATGATGCCAGTTTATGTTCATAGGCCTAATTGGATGAAACACTCCGCCCTCCATTAAGGTCACTCACAAGGGACTGCATTAACTTTGGTGGAGGTTTGTAAGTAAAAGTCACAAATAAAACATAAGACAGATATAAACACATATGTATAGGCAGCGGAAACAAACAGACTTTTATTTCATAAAATACTTGTTCATACAAAACATTTTCATAATTGTCTCATAACAACTTCCAAAACATTACAACATCATTTCTGTCTTGGTTATTAAATAAAGAAGCATAAAGCATGATTAAAACTGCATAAATCCGTGTCCAACCGCCATAGCCAAGGAGAGAGAGTCCAAACCGTACATCTACTATCTTAAAGCTTGCAAAGAGTCCGACTAAGCTGAGTTGTTTCCTCCCTGTGGATCTTGGGGGGAGGGGGGAGAACGGAAGAAGAGAAGACGAAATAAAATAGGGTCAGACATAAAGCCTGGTAAGTCTAGTGACTCTTTAGTATGAGAATAAGAAAAAGGACATGATAAGTATAAACTGGAAATAGGAAAGTATCATAAACTAAGGTAAAGCAGTTTGAATCGAATATACTATCGCACCCCACACTATATCTCTGCACCTACTTGTATTGTCTTAACTGGCACCCCATGCTGGAGGTAAAGTGATCCCCTATTTCTAAAGATTGGCTCCTACTAGCATAATCATCTGTGTCTTACGGCCCCCAAAGATTGTAGATACCTATGCTGGCCCCACCATGGGGTGTATCAAGTCCCATGGTGGCGACCCGACACAATCCTTGGAATGCATAGGTTATACTACTGGTGCCCCCCGTGCCCTGTTTGTCTGCTCTGAAGTGTGTGCACGCCCGCACTCCGTTGGAACCCACACTGTTGCACCCACTGCCGTCGCTTTTGACCGCTTACAATCAGCCCAGTAATCGTGCCCCACCCTGCCTAGTTTCAGGGTACCATGATACCTAATTGGGTTACTGCTGAAATGGGTCCCCGTTACTAGGGTTTTCTAGTCAAACATGTTAAGTGGTTAAGTGTCTGTATTTACCTAACCCCACCCATCAATTTCATTAACATGTTGAATTGGTTAAGTGTTTTAGTTAACTTAACCCTACCATCCTGACAGTCTGTCCTTAGCTTCTTAAAGCACCGACCACTCACATTAGACAAATGTTATTACGGTTACTGGATGTGCCGGTCGGTTCCGGGCAGGTTTACACCGTAACTCAGTCTAACCTCGGGTCCTTATTGGGCTCCATGCTTAACCACCCACATTGGATAGGTAATGTTGTGACTACTGGACAGCCGGGCGGGTCCGGGCAGGTTTATATCACAACTTAATCCAACCTCGTGTTAAGCATATTCGTATTTTCTAAATTTACATATTTGTCTTTATTACTTAATATATGTAAATTTAATGTTATGACCCACTTTCCAAGTTCATCCTTTTTGGTATAAGAATTTATACCGTTTAAATGCCACCAATTTTGGCATGTGACAAACATGCCAACCTCATATATTTTGATGTCAAGTTTTACTAATATTCCCAACGTTACCCCGTTTAAACATTAGGCTAACAATCTTAGCCTAATCTTCGTTCGCATGGTTTTTTAACATATAATATTATGCTAAAAACTTAGCCTAATTTAGCGCACACAAATTGGCATAAGGGAATTCATAAACATAAACATGACATAGGTGTAAACTTGGCATTTTTGGCATAGTCAATATGAACATCATAGGTGTGAACTTGCAAAATAGTCAACATGAATGTGAACTTGCAACATAGCCTAAATCAACATATATGTGAACTTGCATTGAAATAGGTATCTAACCAAATAGGTGTCACATAAATTAGCATATGATTTAGATAACATAAGCCTAAACTTGTTTTTGGATCTAGGCATAACATCGAGCATAACTAGCATATGACAAGAATATAATAATTTCATAATTTTATGACAAGGGTGTGAAATAGATCCAATCATATGTCTAATTACAACATGAAACACATATTAAAGTGGATCTTGACATGGATCCAATTTTGGGTCTTGCAACTTTCTTACAAACATACTAGCATGTATGTGAACATAATCGTTTAGGCATAAAGGTTCTAGCATATATATACATGAAATCTTAATCACATACAACCTATATAATCACATAAACATATAGCTGTCGATTACAATATGAACTATACAACTTGCATGTGATTCTACATGTACAATAGGATCAATATCAACTCAACTATACCACAAACATCACAATACAACAATAATTTCAATACATAGATGTGAATTAACATCGTTGTTACATAATAACACAATTCCATTTCCATTTTACATCGAATCAAATCCAAACTTTTATTCACATCGGAAAAATCACTATACTTACAACAAACGACGGTCTTGTTTTCTGTTTTCTGATTCTGAATTTGAATTGCTTTCCTTTGGGTAGACTAACGTTGATTTGATTATTGTTTTAACTTTAATTTGGCTCGTCTCTAAGCTTTTCTACAAGTGGAGGCTCCTCCTAGTTTTCTCCCGACAGCATGGCGGCTCCGTCTCTAATTTCTTATATGAATTTAGGTTAGGGTGTTGAGTTATCTATTACTTAAATGTAAAAGCGCATTTCCAACTTTGCTTGGGTGGCCTTACAGAAAGCAGCAATTTCTAAATTCTCACACCTCCTTACATTCTCATCCGCGTTTACTGAAAATAAAATAAAATCAAATCAAAGCAGCCCACATTTCCACGTTGTTCGGATCTGCTTTCCCCATTCCAACATTCCCCATCCTAGCAACTGGAAACAAATATTTCTCCTAGCCCCACTCCATCCCTTCCAAATTTCGTTCTCCGTCTTGACTATAGCTTTATTATCTTGGAAATTTCGATTCCTCCGGCTGTCAACTTCATTTACCGCGCCTTCTGTTGCCTGGACGGCAACGAGATCCAACCTTCAGAAACCCAATTTCGCATCTCGATTTCATCTCAAGGTAACTTTCATATTTACCCCCTTTTGTTGGTAATTGATTGTTTTATGATACGTAACAAAATACAACCTGCATTTACTTCTGGGTTTATTTCACGCCTACTACCGCCTTACTGGTTTGGGAAAACTTACCGGAGTTTTCTATCCAGATCTACAATGCAACCGCCATAACACTTTTGTTTTTGCGAAATTCATTCAGGTTTACAAGCATGGGTTTTAATCGGTATACGCGTGGTATTGATTTTGCAGTTTGGTAAAGTTTCTGGTGATTCCTCCTTTGCAATCTCGGTTTAACAGTACAACTACTAATTTAGTCAGCGTTTTTTCTAATATTGATTCAGTAAGTGTTTTTAGCACCGCTAATTTAATAAGTAAAAAGGGATTGCAATTGCTTTTAAATGTTTTTTTCCCTTTCCGGCTGTTTTTAGCATGACTTGCTGGTTTTTTTCTATGTATGGACATATGTTGATTTAAATACATCGGGCTGGCTTTGCAATTAAATAAATAATTATGTTACCAACTTCATGTTCATTTCATATGTAATTTCTCTTGATATCGACCAATCTTCTTTATATGATGTGTCGAGCTAGATAATATCCTGCCCATACTGATATGCCTCTATATCCATTTTTTTAATTTTACAAATGTTTTTTTAATCTCAATTTGTGATATATACTGAAGGCTAGAAGACTTATACTGCCAAACTAATCACATATTGATTTCAACATATTATCACTGTCAAATTTTAGCTGTAAGTTATATCGATATTCCTTAACTTCTTTCAACTTATTTAAATAGTGATATATTTATTAACCATTGTAACAAACTCACGCAAATTTGTGTACCAATTTGGTATAAGAATATTGGTTGTATAAGTCTTTAAGGTTTTCTAAAATGAGATTCAAATTGTAAATCGTAGAATTCAAACTATAAATTGAAACGGGATTTAAATCGTAAGTCGTTGATTCAAAAAGCTTGCATTTAAAGTTTCCACATACTTCGAATTTAATTTTGATGTTTAAACTTCTACATCTGCACCTAAAACATCACTTTCTCTCTTGTACCAATTTCAATTTATTTGGAAATGATTAAAATTGGAATTGTATACCCAAATAAGTTTATTGGATATATTAATTTGGATTGAATGATTTTTGTGAAGCCTGACATCACCATGGTTTGAATCGAAATATAAATCGAATTGTAAAGAGAGAGTTCAATTTGAAACGGGATTCAAATCGTAAGATTTTGACACTTTTGATGACATTGTAGGTCATCATTCCATGTCATGGTATTACTTCGTCATACTAAGCTTAGTAAATTATGACCAGACGCTTCTTTTAGATTTACTAATTCATTTTTCATTTCCTTAGTTATTCTATGCTCTACTGATGTTAATCTCAATGGAACTGATTTTTTTTAAAACTTGTGTAAGAGTAAAGCAATTTAATTGCAATCATTTCAGATTTTGTTGCTTATTATATGTGATAATAATATAACATTGTCTTTCTAAATCTTTTTATTTTTGACAACTGTTGGTGGAATTAATTGTCAGTTAATATTCAATTGCATGATTTGGCTATGGTTCATGTCAAAAAGATTTTTTTTATTAATAATTATGGTTTGGTTAATGTCATACGGAAATGAAATCAGTTTTCGCTACTAAAATATTTTACTTTGGCTGTTTACGTCTTATCTTTTTCTTACTTCATATATCTTCGCACAACACATTACTTCATGATCTGATTGGTTTTCATTATATCCTTTTAGCAGTTTGCTCTCACCAATGCTTATCTAAAATGATTGTATATCTTTTGAAAGTGAGGTAGACTTATTTACATATATTATTATTTTACTACCTGCGTTTCTACAATGATTTGTTTCCTGTGTATGACATCTCTATTACATAACCTGCTTATTATTGCTGTTAAGTCCATTTGGTTTCATCTTACTTTCTATTTCAATACCTTTGTAATGCTTTACTGTAGTGAAACACTATATGTTTTATTGCCTAATTTTTGTCCAATCTAGTGCCACTGCTTTTTCCATCACATTTTTTTTCCAATTTATCCAAACAACAGATTCCAGACACAATTCTTCCTGTTTGACCACAAATGAGCATCCTTGCCTCCTTGCTCAGTGTTTGATTTGCGAAAGCTTCTTCCACACATCGATTTCCCGTCAACGTTGGACATCTTTAGCGATTTCAGATACTTTACCCCTTAATTGATGCCACCCGATGATTAATTGTTCCCTTACGTTCCTTATCTTCTGACTGTCCACTGAGAACCGACATTTTTTGCCCTTAAAATGTGTTTTATTTACTGCATAGTTCAGATGCCTGCTTTTTTAATAACCCTATCTTTCACATTCTATTTTGATTATTATTTTTTCTTGTAAATTTTTCATCAACGTCCTCTGCCAGTATGGATGATGTAATTATGGATGATATTTAGCTAAATATTATACCAAATATCAGTAATTAGGTTTGTTTAGTATAGTATACTTTCATTTTCATGCTCTGCTTAGTTTTCCCTATTGTTTTTTTCCCTGTTACCTAATTTATATTATTTTTTTATTTGATGCAGGTGTTCTACATGCTTTTTTTGTACAAAGAGGGTGAATACAAATTGCAAATAAATGGTTTCTGGAAAAGATTATCATCGTACTGAAATCTAATATGGACAGCCTAATAAAATAGGTAATGAATGTGTATGCTGTGTATGAAATGGATAAATGTATTTACTCTTTTTCTTATAGAAAATGGGCTCATATTGTTTTTTTTACTGTATAGGTTTAGAATTTCTTTCCGATAGTTGGAGTTCATCTCATGTTTATGGTTTTCGTTCAATATCAGATATAATTACTGTATGAATTTTTGAATGCAAGTGGGATGTTGGACAGATATTTTCTTTGTACAGTTTCGCTTGGTTAAGATTCTTAAATGAGTCTCAGAAAAATAAAACCTTTTTGGAGTTGACATTTACCTGGGTCCTGAATGAGAACGTATATCAAAGCCAAAAGTTATAGTAAACAACTTGAAGAATTATATATTAGCTTTATTATTATCAATATTCTTCTCGAAGACAAGTGTTCATCTTTTTTTCCTTCATTGTTTCCTTCTTTTAAAAATAGTCAAAACTGCAATAGAGGATATATGATTCTACCAATACATTTAATGTTTCAGTTTCTTCAGCATCAAAATAATATCTCTGCGGATGCTACTCATGTTCTAAATTGCCAAGTTTCATTGATTCCTCTTCACCCTTCCACTGTCTTACAAGTAGGCTATTTCTTTACCCTTCACATTCACAATAGGCTATCCCATGATGACATGGAAATAAGAACTAATAAATGCTCAGGAAAAAAATAAACAAGGTCATCATATTTGTAGTGGTTTGTTTCGACCATGTAGTTCAAAACAGTAGAAACCAACAACATCAATACTGATTGCTTTAACCACCACTCCGCATTTCGCATTCATTAAGTACAATAATAAATGCTGACTATATTTGTTAACTTTAACAAAGTTTTTTTACTAATGGTTATTTTATTTCTTATATTATTACATTTTTATAACATTAACTGCATGTGGTGCGGATGCTGAAACTAAGAATATATTAATGCATGAATATTTTTGAGATTGTCACATACACCCTCTTTCTATGCTCCCTATTTATTACATAGTAAAATGCTGTTATGGATTTAATTAGACATGTTAAAGACATTTAATGTTCATCGGTTTGAATTTGTTTACCTGTTTTTCTTTATAACATTTTAACCACCAATTTAGGCTAATTTGCTTTCATATTTTATTTGCATTAGTGTGAGACTTTACACTTTTACAGTAATTACTTCAACCAACACGGTTTGTTTTTTTAGTCAGTATAAATAAAGGACTAATAAATCTGAATTTATTATAGTGTTGAGAAGAGAAGAATCAGTGGAGATCCTTCAAGCAAGTTTTGTTAAAGAGATATAGTTATATATGGACGCATATGTTAAAAAAATAGAGAATAACTGCATTTTGTGCGTCCCCCATGACATATTTTGGCCTTGCGAGGTTCCTAATTGATGTTTAATTTCGAATGATTTCCTGAGTGATGAAAACACGACTTTAATGGAAGTTCAGGTATGTTTTTGTTACAAAAAAATAGTAATTTTGACATTTTATGACATTTATTGGTCTGTACTCACGTTCAATGTCAATTCTGAAAATATCTCAATAGAAATTGTACATCGGGGGTAAGGGGGTTGATTTTTGTCTCTACTAAACTGTTTTAGCGAATACCATGCTTTAAGGTTTAACTGTGCCATGGGATAACTAAATTTATAGAAAACTACTGGCATGAATTTATCAGTGCATAAAACAATACATATATGGCATAGCACCTACTACATTTGGATGATTTCTTGAACTGTACATAACACTTTACGGAAGAGGAATAATGTTGCATAAGCTACTAATTATACATGCCAAATAAATTTATCTAGGGATCACATTGTTTAATTTATAGAGAGAGGTTTAGGAAATTGTTCAAACCGAATGAGAAATATAGAAAGCGTACCTATGCACATAAGTTGTTCATTGTGTTCACTATGCTTTTACATATTGATAGGGGTCATACATTTTTTATTGCCTTACTATGTTATCCATGATTATTAATGATTGTATTTCAAACTGATCAAATAGGGAAAAAAAGCGAAAGGAAAAAAATAGCTAGGTTTGATCTCTGTTTTTCATAATTATTGTATACTTCTTTTATCTCATCTAAAAATCAGTTTTTATTTTTCCAATTACAGGAATTGAGATGCTATTATAGCATAAGCAAAGTGAGTTGATCCCAGCATAGCAAAAGAGTCGACGTACATGCCCCTCTTCATGACCCAATCAGTCCTGGTTGCACCATGCAAACAATCGACTACTATGGGATCTTTTAATTTGTTTTCATTTCAAAATAAGACCATGTAATCTTTTAATATTTGTTTTAACTTGTCATTATCTTTTGCTTCCGTAGGTTACAGAACATTCTACATAATTTTGTACGGTTCAAATATTTTTTTCATTCACTGTAATACACCTACGAGCAAATTTAGATAATATTATGTTCATGTCCTTCTATTTTTAGTATATTCTTGCATTGTTTGTTCTTGATAAGTGTAACTAGAATAATATTATGTTTAGGCTGTTTGAGTTAAGTTTTAGATGATAAAACTCATTGCAAGGAATGTTCTCTACGTATTCAGAAGCCTGTATGTAACACAGAAGAGGTAAAGCTTTATTAATATTTGATGTGTATGGGTCATGGTATATTTTGTAAATTATTATTGTGCATATTTTACAATGTATAACATATGATATCAAATTTTAACAGCATTAATATATCAGCTACTTCTCACAAAACAACAAGACGTCAAAGAATATTTAGTAAATTATTAATACATGCTTAGTATATACAAAGGAATTATTCCAATTCCTCTTTCTACATGTCTGCTAACTGGTGCGTACATTTGTACTTTGTTTCAACCACGTTGCTTAAGTATACAACTCACCCGCCAATGTTTTTCACATCTCCATTTATTTTGGTTCTGCTTAATATGCATCTGAAAATGTGTAATCCACTAATGTGAACAACATGTGTCAGGTGACAATTGGATACACTCATATTTTACAATTCTTCTTCCTAATTATTCGTTGGACAATTTCAGATTTTTGCTTCATGATTTTTTTTTAATTATATTTCACCATGTGCATGGATGCTGACATGCATCTTTTCAACCTCATTTTTGTTTTCTGCTGCTCTGTGGAATATTCAAATCACACATACTGTGCAGATTACCTCACATGTTCACCCGTAAATGATGTGACACTAACCAATGGTTACATCCTCATATGATTCACATTTCTCTATCTTTTGATGCGATACGCTAGCATATTCATGTTCTTATATTAGCCTTTCACAAATACAAATAGATCAAAATGAGTGTTCACCACCTGATTATCACCCACATCTATCTTCAATGAACTACCAACATTTGCAGGTAATTACCCGTGTGCAAAGCACGAGTCCAACCTAGTATTAATAGAATTTCAGATTGATTTGAGCCGTCAGATGATCACAGACGAATCTAGACCATTCACTTCGAGAGGAGCCAACCAAAATGCGACATGTCAGCCCTAGTGACACAGCCAAGCCTCAGAAATCGACCAGAACCCGACCAGGCCAGCCAGGGCCAAACCAAGTCGAATGGGCAGGTCAACCCTGTGGTCGACCTGGTCACCCAGGTCGACCCCCAGGTCGACCCCCAGGTCGACCTGGTGCCTGGGCGGGAATTTTCCTGCCCAGTCCAGTTTGGGTCTGAATTCGAAATTTGAACTTCGTTTTGAACTGTTTGAATTTTAATTTGAATTCTGAAACTTCTGGAGGTCATAACTCCTTCATACAGAGTCTGATTCATGCAAACTTGGACTCTATCTCAAGCAGAATTCCGAGACGAACGCAGTGGCGTAACCCTTTTCCCTTAATTCTATCATCTAGAATTAATTATACTTAAATTTGTTAATTTACAGTTAACAGAAAATTCGGGGTGTTACATTCTCCCCTCCTTAAAGGATTTCGTCCCCGAAATCTTCAAGTCTAGGAGAACGTATGTCCTAACATCCAATCGTCCATCTACTCAACCATCAACCACAGGCATCCATTGTCCTTAAAAGACTTCTAATGCTTTATGATCATATGCACAGTGTGTATACATGCTCTTATCTAATGCAAAAATTAGGCGGTCTACTGATTCAGTTGACCTCCTTAATGCAAATCATGTAAGTGTCATGAATCCATTATGTATGCAAAATTTTCCCTATTCATAATTCTACATGAGTGCTAACCATTCATATAAATGCGACATCCATATGACAACATATAAATTTTCGACCACATACAAATATGAATACATATATGCACATGCAGTATGAAGTGACTGAGCCGATCTAAAACCTAGGTTGTGTGTGTATATGCATCCACGAGCAACCACTAGCAACGACTTACAACTACTTGCAGCCATCATCCATAACATGTTTCAAATACATATTTACATCCAAAGGGTTTCTACCTAAGGATAAAGGATAATATCGAGGAAATATACCGAAAGATAGATATAAGCATGACTTAAGGAAAAAGAGAGATCAAAGATATACCCTCAAAAAGAAAAGGGTAGGCCACGCGTATTCTGTCCTCAGTTTCCCAAGTCGCGTCTTCCTCGGCAGCGCTCCACTGAACTTTGACGAGCTTGACTTCGCGGTTGCGTAGCTTTTTCACTTCAGTTCCTACGATTCAAGTTGGAACTCTTCTTACAGTTGCTTCGCATTCCACTTTGGCTTCTTCTAGAATGTTTGGCTCCACCACTTCCGCAGATTCATGTAGACATTTTCGGAGATGAGAAACATGAAAGACGTTGTGAATTCCGGCCAACTATTCGGGCAGCTCTACTCTATAAGCCATTTTCCCAATCTTCTCGATGATAGGGAATGATCCTACAAATCTTGGTTCTAGCTTTCCAGTGGATCCAAAGCGAACGACGTTCCTTAAAGGAGATACCTTAAGGAAAACCCTATCCCCAACCTCAAACTCAAGGTTGGTCCTTCTTTTGTCGGCGTAGGATTTCTGTCTGTCTTGGGCTGTCTTCATTCTCCTTCATATCAAGTCCACTTTCTATGAAGTCTCTCGAATCATGTCCGTCCCAAGTATAAGTTTGTAAGTAGACTCCTACCAACAAGTTGGTGATCGGCACGGTCTTCCATACAAAGCTTCGAAGGGCGCCATACCGATAGTGGCCTGGTAACTGTTGTTGTAGGCGAATTCCACTAAAGGAAGATGATCCTCCCAAGTCCCTCCGAAGTCAACAACGCATAGTCTCAAAAGATCTTCCAATACTCTATTCACCCTTTCTGTCTGACCATCAGTTTGGGGGTGATAGGCCGTGCTCAAGCATAACTGTGTGCCTACAGCTTCTTGCAGACTCCGCCAAAATTCGCTCGTAAAGATGGGATCTCCGTCACTCACTATACTGGAGGGTATTCCATGGAGTCGAACTATTTCCTTGAGATAAAGAGAAGCTAAAGATGAAGCAGTCCTTCTACTCTTGATAGGTAAAAAGTGGGTGCTTTTAGTAAGCCTGTCCACTATTACCCAAATGCTAGTATTGCCCCCTTCTTAACCTAGGCAACCCATCAATGAAGTCCATTGAAATGCTATCCCACTTCCATTGCGGGACTTCTAGAGGATGAAGCAGTCCTCCAGCCATCTTTTGTTCCGCCTTGACCTGTTGGCATGTCACGCACTTAGAAATGAAATCTGCCACGTCCTTCTTCATGCCATCCCAAAAGAAAACTCTCTTTACGTCCTTGTACATCTTGTCACTGCCTGGGTGTATTGTCATCTTGGAATGATGTGCTTCCTTGAGAACCTTCTTTACCAAATCCCTTGCTTATGGGATGCATACTCTTCCATCTTGCCTCAGCCAACCCTTATCATCGATGGAGTACCTATTGAGGTGACTGGAAGTTTCACCCCTAATTAGCTTATCAATCACATCCACAAGCTGAGGGTCTTTGCATTGTACGGCCCCTATTGAGTCTAAAAGAGTGGGCCGTACTTCTAGGGATGCCAATAAACCAGGTATAAAATCCGAGGAGGGCCTAAAGTCGAAACTGGCTATATACTCCAAGCTTTGCCTTTCTACAAAGAGAGGGCCTAGGGTCAGCTTATTTTTGCTCAATGCATCTGCTACTACGTTGCTTTGCCAGGAGTATAGGAAATATCAAAATCATACGAGGCAAGGGACTCCATCCACCTTTGGTGCCTCAAGTTAAGATCTTTCTACGAGAACAGATACTTCAACGATTTATGGTCAGTATATAATTCGAATTTCTCACCTAGGAGATAATGGCGCCAAGACTTAAGCGCAAAGACGATGGCGGCCAACTCAAGATCGTGGGTTGGATAGTTCTTTTCATGAACTCTCAGTTGTCTTCCACCATAAGCTACTACCCTCCCTTCTTGCATCAGAATGGCGCCTAGTCCCGTACTACAAGCATTCGTGTATACTGTGAACATCTTGCTTCCATTTGGCAAAGTTAGAACTGGGGTTGTTGTGAGAGCCCTTTTTAGGCATTGGAAAGCAATATCACAGTCTAAATCCCAAGCGAATGGCAGATTCTTCTTTGTTAACCTTGTGAGTGGAGCTGAGATTTTCGCGAAATCCCTAATGAACTTTCGGTAAAAACCGTCTAGCCCAAGAAAGCTTCGGACTTCGGTTGCATTTCTTGGTGTCTTCCAATCTTGCACTGCCACCACTTTCGCGGGGTCCACAGCTAATCCCTCTTTGGACACTATATGTCCAAGAAATCTTACTTCTTCTCTCCAAAAGTGGCATTTGGAGAATTTAGCTTTTAGCAGATGAACTCGAAGAGTTTCCATAATCTCCCTCAGATGCTGAGCATGTTCTTCCTCATTCTTTGAGAAGATCAAAATATCGTCTACGAAGACCACCATGAACTTATTGAGGAATTCTCTGAACACCTTGCTCATTAGGTCTACGAAATAAGCGGGTGCGTTTGTCAAACCGAAAGGCATAACAAGCCACTCGAAGAAACCGTCTAGGGTTATGAACGCCGTTTTATCAATACTATCTTCAGCTACCCTTAGCTGATGGAACCCAGTAGCCAGATCAAGATGGGAGAAGACCGACGCACCTACAAGCTGATCAAACAAATCGTCTATTCTGGGAAGCGGGTGTCTGTTCTTTTTAGTCAGCTTATTTAGCTCCCTATAGTCCACACAAAGACGTAGTGAACCATCTGCTTTGGTGGCGAACACCACTGGAGCACCCCATTCCGAGATACTTCTCCTTATAAACCCCTTCTCGAGAAGCTCCTTAACTTGCTTACTGAGCTCCTTTCTCTCCTTTGGAGCCATGTGCCTAACAGGCAGAGCTACGGGCTTTGCATTATCAACAAGATATATGCGGAAGTCTATTTCCCGCTTCGGAGGTAAGCCTTTCACCTCTTCAAAGACATCCGGATATTCCCGAACCACTCTAACCGACTGCAAATTCTCAACAGAAGCATCAAGCGACTCTAGATAATTAAGCATAACAACATTCAAGGGATTACAAGAAATTTCTAGAGTTTTATGAAGCTGAGTCAAGAGCCTAACTACTCTTTTCTCACAATCAAGAATGGCACCATTACTGGATAACCAGTCCATGCCTAAGATTAGTCCATATCCCGAGAAGCCCAAAACAAAGGCACTACATCTAAATTCAACACTTATAATAGAGATTTTCAAATCCAAGCAAACCATCGACAAATAAGCCGAGCCCCTAGTTGGATTCGAAACAACCAAGGGAACTTCTACCATACCAGTGTCTAGGTGCAGAGATTCTACTAAAGCAGATGAAATAAAGGAGTGTGATGCATCAGAATCAAAGAGAGTGCGAACTGGATGATCATACAGATAAACTAAGCTTTCTACAGAAATATTTCTACCTCTTTCATGTGGAGGTGCCACCAGCGCGTGAACCTGTCCCCCTGAGGTGGATCCAGTCCTCTGTCCCTTCCCCCGCTTCTTTGGGCAGTCCTTAGCCAAGTGTCTAGTCTCTCCACAATGGAAACAACCCCCATTCATCTTTGCCTTCTTCTTCCTGCAGTCTTTTGATATATGTCCCACAATGCCACAGAAATTGCACTTTCTCTTTTCATGGGATTTGTTGTTCTTCCCGCCTTTCTTGAAGTCTGTCTTCTTAGCCTGTAAACCTTCTTTCTTTTCTTGAGGCACTTCCACCTTTGCCTCCTTCTTGCCTTTATCTTCCTCGTGTAGCAGCGCCATGTCCACCAAGCTTTCATAAGTTGCTCCCATGGGTATATGGGTCATTGCAAGGCTGTATAGAGGCTCATTCAGACCTTTGACGAAGCGAAGGGCCTTCTTGTGTTGGGTGTTTACTTAATCCAGCCCAAATCTGGCCAGCTGATTAAACTGATTTACATACTCCTTGATTGTCATACTTCCTTGTTTAAGGGTTAGGAACTTCTCCATTTGCAGGCTTCTTTAAGCTTGGAAGAGGAATTTCATCTCAAACCTCATCCTGAAATCTTCCCAAGTCTCCACTGGCCTCTCAGCATGAGTAACTTCCCACCAATAGGAAGCTTCATCCTTAAGCAACCACACTGCTAGCTGTATCTTTTGCCTGTCATCAACTGCGAAGATGACGAACAAGTCCTCGATCTCCATCAGCCAGTTCCTTGCTGCCACAAATGATTTAGTTCCATAAAAGTCTTTTCCTCCCATAGCCTTGAAGTCTATACATGTCTTAGCGAAAGTATTTCCACGCGGAGGAGGAGGAGGAGGAACCGCTGCCACTGTTGGAGGAGGAATGTCTGCTGGGCCCGCACCATTGGCCCTAGTCTCTAGGTACCTTCGGAACCAGCCAGGGATCGGTACTCCTTCCGGAAGGTTAGGATCTCCATACATGCCGGAACAAAAAGGAAAGTACTCAAGACAAAAGGATAGAGAGAGATAGTGCGTATGGCTTTGGGGAATTATGCCTTTTAAAAACAAGACTTTTTCTTGAAAAAAAAACGCTTCTTTAAACTTCTTTTGAAAATAGTTTTCAATTTTTTTTATCTAGTCTGGTAAATCTATGCTCTGATACTAAGTGAAACACCCCACCCTCCATTAAGGTCACTCATAAGGGACTGCCTTAACTTTAGTGGAGGTTTGTAAGTAAAAGTCACAAATAAAACACAAGACAGATATAAACACATATGTATAGGCAGCAGAAACAAACAGACTTTAATTTCATAAAATACTTGTTCATACAAAACATTTTCATAATTGTCTCATAACGACTTCCAAAACATTACAACAACATTTCTGTCTTGGTTATTAAATGAAGAAGCATAAAACATGATTAGAACTGCATAAATCCCCATGATTATGTCCAACCGCCATAGCCAATGAGAGAGAGTCCAAACCGTACATCTACTATCTTGAAGCTTGCAAAGAGTCTGACTAAGCTGAGTTGTTTCCTTCCTGTGGACCTGGGGGGGGGGGGGACGGAAGAAGAGAAGACGAAAGAAAACAGGGTCAGACATAAAGCCTGGTAAGTCTAGAGACTCTTCAGTATGAGAATAAGAAAAAGGACATGACAAGTATAAACTGGAAATAGGAAAGTATCATAAACTAAGGTAAAGCAGTTTGAATCGAATATACTATCGCACCCCACACTATATCTCTGCACCTACTTGTATTGTCTTAACTGGCACCCCATGCTGGAGGTAAAGTGATCCCCTTTTTCTAAAGATCGGCTCCTATTTGCATAATCATCTGTGTCTTACGTCCCTCAAAGATTGTAGATACCTATGCTGGCCCCACCATGGGGTGTATCAAGTCCCATGGTGGCGACCCGACACAATCCTTAGAATGCATAGGTTAAACTACTGGTGCCCCCCGTGCCCTGTTTGTCTGCTCCGAAGTGTGTGCACGCCCGCACTCCGTTAGAACCCACACTGTTGCACCCACTGCCGTCGCTTTTGACCGCTTACAATCAGCCCAGTAATCGTGCCCCACCCTGCCAGTTTCAGGGTACCATGATACCTAATTGGGTTACTGCTGAAATGGGTCCCCGTTACTAGGGTTTTTTAGTCAAACATGTTAAGTGGTTAAGTGTCTGTATTTACCTAACCCCACCCATCAATTTCATTAACATGTTGAATTGGTTAAGTGTTTTAATTAACTTAACCCTACCATCCTGACAGTCTGTCCTTAGCTTCTTAAAGCACCGACCACTCACATTAGACAAATATTGTTACAGTTACTGGATGTGCCGGTCGGTTCCGGGCAGGTTTACACCGTAACTCAGTCTAACCTCGAGTCCTTATTGGGCTCCATGCTTAACCACCCACATTGGATAGGTATTGTTGTGACTACTGGACAGCCGGGCGGGTCCGGGCAGGTTTATATCACAACTTAATCCAACCTCGTGTTAAGCATATTCGTATTTTCTAAATTTACATATTTGTCTTTATTACTTAATATATGTAAATTTAATGTTATGGCCCACCTTCCAAGTTCATCCTTTTTGGTATAAGAATTTATACCGTTTAAATGCCACCAATTTTGGCATGTGACAAACATGCCAACATCATATATTTTTATGTCAAGTTTTACTAATATTCCCAACGTTGCCCCGTTTAAACATTAGGCTAACAATCTTAGCCTAATTTTCGTTCGCATGGTTTTTTAACATATAATATTAGGCTAAAAACTTATCCTAATTTAGCGCGCACACAAATTTTTATGTCAATAACAGATGACCCTTCATATGGAGTCCGATTCACGTAAACTCGGACTTTATCTCAAGCAGAATTCCGAGGCGAACGCAATGGCATAACCCGTTTCCCTTAATTCTATCATCTAGAATTTATTATACTTAAATTTGTTAATTTACAGTTAATAGAAAATTCGGGGTGTTACATTAGACCTATTTTATGTGATGATGCCAATTTATGTTCATATGCCTAATTAAATCTATTTTATGTGATGATGCCAGTTTATGTTCATATACTTAATTAGATTATTTTATGTTCATATACCTAATTAGATCTATTTTATGTGATGATTCCAGTTCAATATCCATATGCTTATTAGATCTATGTTATTATGCTATGCCAGTTCATGATCCATATGCTTATTAGATCTATGTTTTTATGCCATGCTAGTTTATGATCCATATGCTTATTAGATCTATGTTATTATGTTATGCCAATTCATGATCCATATGCTTATTAGATCTATGTTATTATGCTATGCCAGTTCATGATCCATATGCTTATTAGATCTATGTTATTATGCATACCCAAAGTTTATATTCCATATGTTATTGGATCTATTTTATGTGTTATTCCAGTTTTGGTGCTTTAATTCTTTTCCCTTCTTCTCTTCTTTTCCTTTTTATGAGATTAGGCTAACTGCGAGCCTACCATTTTATTATACATACGAATGACGTGGGAACGTTGTGGGAAACGTTTGGGAAAATATTGAATAATGTGTAATTGGCATAAATTGGTTTGTAATCATGTAATTGATTCGGGGCGTAATTATGTATAACTTGTATACATGAATTTGGCATAAACTGGTTTGGGCCTAATTTGGCATAACTAGTACACATAATATTATAAGCCTAATTTGGATTAAAATTATGGACATAATTTAGATAAGAAATTATGGACATAATTTATTCCAAGATTTAAAATTAGTAATTTTGGTAATTGACATAATTAGCCTGAAATTGGCATAAATTGCAAATGAATAAATTGGCTAAGATATGCATGCTGAGACACGAGGTTAGTCTCCGTTTGCGGTAGAAGCCTGGCCGGAACCAACCGACCCAACCAGCAACCGCAAACGGTCAGTCTAATGTGATAGGTCGTAGGCATGACTAAAAGATGCTTAGACACGAGGTTAAATCTGGCTTGCGGCAGAAGTCTGCCCGGAACCGCCCGGCATATCTAGCGGCCACAAGCAATCGATTTAATGTGAGAGGTCTGTGCATTAATAACTAATTAGTGTTGATCAAAGATAAATATGATACCTAAAACATGTTAGGTGGGGGGGGGGGGTTAAGTTAACTTGTGTAAGATGACAACTTAACCAATATTACATGAACAAAGTAAATAAGGTTAAGGCAATCTTAACCAATAATACATATTGATTTGATAAGTGGATGGGGTTAAGTCAACTGGGCGGATAGACAATACTTAACCAAGATAAGACATGTAGTAAGACATGGGAACAGTAAAAGGTTAAGTGGGTAACGTGTAGCATGTATTGCACTGGTAGCATGTATAACATAAATAATGAACACTTAACCAAGATAAGACATGTGGTAAGACATGGGTGACATGGATGACATGTGAAATATAATTATAGGAACTTAACCAAGGTGAAACATGTAAGAAGGCATAGGAATAAGAAGGGGTTAAGTGGGAATTCCTAGTGGGGACCAAGCTTAGGAGGGAAGCTTGTGTCAAGTGTGTGGACCCTTTTCAACCAGTAACCCATTCTGTATCTATGTGAGCTCGAACTAGGTCGAGGACGGGACACGCTTACTGGGTTTGACTGTAAGAGGTCAATAAAGAGTTAGCAGTGGCAGTGCAAGTCCAACAGAGTCATGTGCGTGCATGGGTCCAGGCTAGTAGGTAAGACGTTGTTGCATCGTGTAGGTATAAGCCGTGCATTTTTAGTAGTATCGGGTTGCCACTTTAAGGAGTGATACACCTTACTGTGGGACCAGCACGGGTATCTAAGAGTTAGGGAGATGATCGAATGAGGAGGATAGTGGGTACAACTAGTGGAGATAGGAGCAGGCGGTACCTTGACAACAGCTATGAGTACAACTACCATACTATGAATAAATGTTGTAATTAGAATGGGGGGGTAGTGGGTACAACTAGTGGAGGTAGGAGCAGGCAACACCTATGATAGCAGCTAGAAGTACACGAAACTACCATTATTATGATTAGTAAGAGGGATCAACTTCCAGTATGGGACTAGTAATGGTGCGATGTAACTAACATTGATGCGGTGTAGGAATTATCTTATAGCTATTAGAAGCGCAATCAACGTTATATCTTGCTTACCTTGTTCACCTTGTCATATCTGATTATTTTACAGTCATTTCTTATATCCAGTTTATGTCTTATCCTGTTACTTTACTAATTATATAGTTAAAATCACTGGACTCGCTAGACTTTATGTCTGACCTCGTTTTGTTTCGCCTCTTTTCTTTCCTTTCCCCAAAGGTACTCAGAGTGGGATTAGTGGAGCTTGACTCAGATTTCTTTCTTTCTGCTGGAAGTGCTTGGAAGTGCTGAAAGTAATGCTTAGCTTTTTCCCTTTTTCATATGGCTATTTGGAGTGGGATTATGCTTTTATTTTTATATACTCTGATAATAATTTGTCCAAGATGGATATTTGTGTATTTGACTTTAGTATTGGGTTTTGATGTTGTAACCAAACTATGTTCAGTTTTCGCTGCAATGAAGTTATTTTAAATTTTGAAGTACCATTTTATATATCTATCTTGTGATGTTTTGTTCTATACACTCATAATGCTCTATGAAAGTTAATGCATTCCCTTTGTGAGTGACATTAATGGACGTGGGGTGTTACAACCTTCATCAACTTGACATCAATAATGCATTTTTATATAGCGATCATAATGGAGATGTGTACCTGTCACTACCTCTCGGATTCAGAAGAAAGAGGGAGACTCGAGTATGCAAACTAAAGAAGTCATTATATGGTTTGAAACAATCTTCGAGACAATCATTTTTGAAATTTTCTTCAGCTCTTCAAAGTGCTGATTTTCAGCAATCAAAGGCAGACTACTCATTATTCGTTCGATCTCAAAACAGTAGTTTCATAGCAATTCTTGTATATGTTGATGATGTGATCTTGGAAGGAAACAACCTGCGACAAACTCAGGATTTAAAGAAGTTTTTATCTCAGCTATTCAAACTTAAGGATCTCGGACAACTTAAATTCTTCTTAGGAACTGAAGTGGCAAGGTCTAGAAAAGACATTTCTATCTCTCAAAGAAAACATGCATTGAAGATACTAGAAGATACTGGATTTTTAGGAGCTAAACTTGCAAGATTTCCTATGGATCAAAAGTTGTCTCTTACACAGTCCGATTGAGAACTTTTGACTTGATCCTTCAATATATAGACGCCTTATAGGGACATTGATATATTTGATTATTACCAAACCTGATTTGGTCTATCTGATTCACGTTTTAAGTCAGTTTATGGACAAACCCCGTGTACCACATCTTGAGGCAGTACATAAAGTTCTTAGGTACATAAAGCAAACACCGGGGCAAGGTATTTTACTGCCCTCTACAGGCACAATTCAATTAATGGCCTTTTGTGATGCAGACTGGGCATGCTGCAAAGACACAAGAAGATCTGTGACATGTTACTGTATATTTCTAGGACAATCACCCATTTCACGGAAAATAAAGAAGCAAACTACTGTGGCTAGATCAATAGCTGAGGCTGAGTACCATTCTATTACTACTACTTGTTGTGAAATAACTTGGTTAAAGAATGTCTTGAAAGACTTAGAAGTAAATCATCCTCTGCCAGCTATGTTTTTTTGTGATAACCAAGCCGCTTTACACATAGCCTCAAATCCGGTCTTCCATGAATGAACAAAACACATTGAAATTGACTTTCATTTGGTTCGTGAGAAAATTCAAAAAGGTTTGACCGAAACAGCGCATGTGAGAACAAATGATCAAATTGCAGATAAGTTCAGTAAGCCATTAAGTTTACTACAGTTCGAGGCTTTACTTGGCAAGTTGGGTGTCATTAACATCCATTCCAACTTGAGGGGGAGTGTTTAAGGCTGATATGAATTAGTAAAAGCATTATGTAAGGAAGGCATAATAATAGCACTTGGATTATTTTAATGTTAGGGCATTAGAATAGGACAAAGCTTTAGATTTTGTAAGAGATGTGTATATATAGTTCTATACCTATTAAATAAAAGTATGAATAATAAAAAGGAAAGCTTCTGCTATAAACTTATTAACAATTGACAAAGTCTACCATTAAATAGAAAAAGAAAAAAACATATCGAATATGCGTTTAACTATTCGTAGAAATGAAGGAAAGATATTTTTTTTATAAAAGAACTTATAAATAAAAATTTGTTCTTTCAGCTGGTGCATATGAGTGGAAACAAGGTTTGACATATCTTTTGTACGTTTCTTGGCTTTAAATCTAGAAAACTCTTATAGTTCATCATTATTCCACCGTTAGTTATTCAACATATTCTCCATATACAAGGGGATAAGTTTTAACTAAAAGCACGCCTCTTAAGTTTTCTGAAAATCAGCACTGCTAACTGCCTGTGTCTCGTGTACCAGTCTTGAATGATTTTGAAGCTTCTGTAGCTCTTCACTCAATTAGCTAAGAAGTCCATGAATAAAATCGGACATCCTTGTTCATTAATAACAGAATTAGGGAAATAATGGAATATAAGTGAATGTACGCTTTCTCTACTTATACATGTTTAGATATGGTCACGTCCCTCTGCCATCGTCTCCAAATCAAGATAAGAAAAATATGGGTCAATGAGAGGAGATAGTCCGTATATTAATTCACTGGAGATAATAAGTACATTATAGTAAAATATATGCATAGGACTATCAATTGTGTTGATATTGAATGCTAATACTGATATTTTGTTAAGATTCCCTGTAGATAGTTGATTAGATCAAGTAAAAAATTTATATTATGTGCCATCTAAGTTCTATCTAACGAATGGTAGTTTATAATTATATCTATCAGTATCACTGATTGTAGAAGCTTAAGTTATAATATATCATATATTACAGTCTGTGGTTCATGTTCACATAAGCTATTGTTAATGTACGAAAGGAGAGAAGTAATACAAAAAAGAGGATAAAACAAGCTTCACCTAGTTGATTGTCTCGGCATTTCTGGTAGATCGACTGCATATAAAATTTATAAACAATTTGGGTTGAGCTTCATTGCATAAAGAGGTGAGAAATAGAAGCACAAAGGGAGCTATAATTAGTGAGCCAGAGGATTATACAAAAAATGTTTCTAAGACTATTGGGTACAAAGGAAGAATCAAGCGTGAAGTCAGATTAACTAACAACTCACCTGAACCTATGTTTTCCAGCCTCTTTTGTGTTGCTTCTTTTCAACTTATGCATCTTCTAGTGAGTCCATGTACTATTTATTTTAAGTAACATAGCATTCTATTTCTCTGTTACCCTTACCCTAGTAAATGGTTCTTTCATGTGTTCTTGGTAACTACCGCTACAAGAAAAGCTGAAAATAGCTACAGACAACAATGACTGAATTTTTCATTGCTATATTTGTGACAGATTTACAGATGATTTACAATGGATAGTTTTAAGTTTTTTTCTATTCTTCTTATATTTTCATCACCTTTTTAATACCCACCACTAAACCATTACAAATTACGTCAATTTATAGATGGATAAGATAAACGAGGGAATGGAAAAATAGAATTGCAATTTAATCACACAGATAGGTATTTGGAAACTTTAACTTTTCAAGTTGCTGATTCATACAGAGTTTTGTTAAAAACCCTACATGGAAAGATTTGATTCACCAGGTGAAAGAAAAAAATATGCATAGTAAGAGAAATAAAGTGAGTAATGATTTTGGTAACTTTAATATTGGAAATATTGCTACATCGATTAATTAATGTCTTTTATATTAATGTCAAAAGTTGGTCTAGTGATGATCAATCCCCAATCATGTGTAGATCACACACGAGAAACAATCATAGAGTATAGAAAATCAAATAAAGACAAGGAACACACAAGGTTTTTATAGTGGTTCGGCAGAGTCAGTGCTTACGTCCACATTATATTTACTGATTTTTGATAGATTACAGAGTATAATTGGTTTTTTCTTGTAGAAAATAAGAAGAGAAGTATGATCACGAAATTCTGGAATTATTTGAAATGCACGGTTGGATGTTTTCAGTATACCAAACATAAGTTGGTGGTGGAGAATTCCGCCTCCTTTCTATTTTCAGCAATGGTGTATTTATAGGGGAAGAAGGTGGGCTGAGTTGGTTGCCACGTGGCTTGCCTCTTTTCCGGAGCTTGGACATGTGGAGCTCGATCCGGTGGAATGGTTGCGACGGGGAGACCTGGTCTACTATTGATGAATAATTCTCTTGAGAATTGTGGCTTGCGTGACACTTGAACTATGGTGTGTCAAAAGTAGAGTTTTGGCTGGAAGTGTTGACCACTTAAATTTCCTTGAGAATCGGGCTTCGCTGGAGATTGGATGAATCATCTGGATGCCTCTAAGTAAATCTAATCGATCCGAATTTTAAGGAGAGGTTGACTCAGTCGGCCGAAAGAGCGATTATGCTGGGAAGAGATATACCGCCATTTGAGGGAAATTAGTTTGGAACAAACCTTACTTGGACCTTCTGGAATAAAGGGTCGTCCGTTGGGATCGGTCGGTGCTGAATGGCGAGCCTTTTAATGTTGGACTTCTACCCGTTGAACTGTGACATCTTTTGCCAAAAAGTTGATCAACACTTTGCCCCCCAGAATACATATTCCTTGGTAAAGAGAGATGTGTTCGGGATGTTGTATGGGAGCTTAATGTGCGGATAGCTATGGTTGGGTCGAACCATATTAATGTCAAAAAACCGACGATCCCGATGGTTGTATTAAGGCCAGAAGTCTGACGATCGCTGCATATCGTATTAAGGCCAGCAAACCAACAATCGTTAAGGACCGCATTAAGGCCGGGAATGTTATGAAATTAATTGACAGGCTTTGTCGCGAAATTCAATGTCGGGATGGCTGGTTTGTAGATGGGGGCGAGCATAGGCCATTCTTGGCTTAAAGAGTTGGCAATCATGAACCATACTCGGCTTTACCTAGTGAGACAATGTAGTTAGTTGTTTCGGGGTTTCCGAGGTCGGATTTTGACCATGTTCCGTTAGTGATCAGAAGGTTTGATTGCAAACTGTGCTCTTGAATTGATAGTTTTTTCTGGCCAAATCCAAACAAGATATTGTGAAGTTTGGCAAGTGGCAATCACACTCGGCTTAAAAAGTGGCGAGTATCAACAATACTCAGCTTATGGAGTTGGCAAGTATTAACCATACTCGTCTTATGGAGTTGGAGAGTATTAACCATACTCGGCTTATGGAGTTGGTGAGTATCAACCATACTCGGCTTATGGAGTTGGCGAGTATTAACTATACTCGGCTTAGGGAGTTGGTTAGATATGGTGGAAGACATCGAATGTAGTTTAGGAATAGTAGCTAACACTGACCATATTTGGGTCAGGGAGTATCAGTCATGTCCGGCTTGAATCGTTCAAACATAATCCATGTTTGAAAAATAAAGTTTATTGCTTCTAAAGAGCTATTACAGAAAAATGAAAAATAAATTCTAAGTGGGGAGATAGCTGAATCCAGAGCACGCCTAGGAGCTAATCCTAACTCCGTATGTGTGTTCTTCAACATACCCACATTATTAAAAGAAATAATAAAAATACATTTCTTATATCTTAAGAAATAGGTAAAATATAAATCTTATTAATTAATGATGATGCTGCAATTGTTAGGCTCAGGATCCTTTCCGTTCCTAGGAGCTCGAGGATCGGCCTAAGGAGCTTAGGCAGAAGATTGTGGCGGCATGTCCTGTATAGGTTTCTTGACATATCTGGAAGTTCTCAACGCCTAACCCTATCCTCGATGGTGCAAGTGCCTACATTCACTGATGATGTGGCCTGCCATGTTGTGGTACATGCAGTGCTTTCCAGAGTCGAGTTCTTTTTGGGTAGGCTCCCTTCGAGGAGGTTTTATGAAGGTAGTGATCCTCGTACGTCAAGATAGATGTCGAGTAGTGAGGATTTGAGCTTGGTGTATTGATCATATTTGTTCTCTCTCCAGAGTCGTACGTTGCGATCATTCTTTTCTGAGACTTTTCCTTTCCCTTTGTTCTAGCCATTGGTATTGGATAGACCTCGGTCCTTAGTGGCAAGCACCTTGAGTATTTACATCTCAATGCCGGCGTCTTCTTGCCAAAAGAAACTATCGGCTTCGGCATAGAAGTCTTCAGTGCCCTTGGGGGGTCTCTGGTCAAAGCGATCCTAAATTCTGATTGGTTCTGAACACCTGCAATGGCGACCATAAGCACCATCGATGGCTTGGGTCAATCGACTGATGCTACGGTCGCATTGAATCTTCCTAAAAAGGATCTAAGGGTCTCACCAGACCACTGCTTTATAGAGGTAAGGAACATGACGCTCTTTGGTCGAGAGATGTGAACTCTGAATTGCTCGATGAAGCGGGTGACCAACATATTCCAACTGTTGATCGACTCAGTTGTTAGTGGCCGAAACCACATGCCAGCTATGTCGGTGAGGAAGAGAGGGAAGCACTTGGCCATGACGTTAGTCGATGTTGAGAGTACTTCCATGTAACGCATGTATCGCATGAGATGAATGGTCGGTCCGGCCGTTATAGGGCTCCAAGACCAGAAGCTTGATGTCTGGAGGATTTCGGGAGTTTCTGTTTTCCCTAGTGAATGGACTGTGATGGATGTCTTCCATAACCTATTGAGAGAAGTTCCCTGGGTGAAGCATTTGATGATGCTTGCAAGCTGGCTTCCATCTCCAAGAAGTTGTTGCTACAGATCCAATTCTGCATTTGGGACATGGGTGAGAATCCCAGCACTAGGATCCACCGAAAGCAGGCTCGGAAGGGGAACGGTCGGTTGGGTTCAACCTCCGAGAGTTGAGTTAAGGAGAGGTTGAGGGTAAATCCTAGCCTCGGGACCTGGTTCGTCCATAGCTGCAGTCGCCTGGTTATTATTGGACCGAACCTTGTCCACTTCTGTTAAGAGTAATGGGCTCAGGTGAGTGGTACCCATTTGGGGCTCGGCATTGCCCTTGCTCGAAGTGATATTAGAAGGGTTTATGGTAGAGTTTCCCTCCGTTACGTTGGGTACCGGTATGGTAGAGTGGTCTTGGTGACAGAAGGGTTGCCTTCACCAGCTCTTCGTTGAGGGGGGGGGGGGAGGGCGGCATAAGATGGGTTTGTAGTAAGACGTTGGGTCGAACCGGATGTAACAATGTTCCTGGTTCTGGCTGACTCAACGGTTGGGCTTGTTCTGGAGCTAGCAGTCCAGGGTGTTGTGTTGTGCCATGAACTGGAGGTAAACTGGTCGGCTGGTTATGGCCTTGGCCAGGGTCGACCAGCGAATTTGCAGCTACCAAAGCTCCAATTAAAGCTAGAAGTGATCCCCCGGCTGTGGTTTATCGAGAAGTGAAGTTGAGATAGGAGGAAGCTAAGGTGCAGACTGATCTAGGGCTTGGTTCTCTGCAGACTAAATATCAGTTGATGCCCCAACCTCACTAGGTGGAGGAAATGACACTGGAATGTGAGGTCCCATTTCCATTCGAGCGAGGAGGTCATTCATCACTCCCTACTGATGTTTGAGAAGTTCACCTTGAGATGCAATCTGATTTCTGAATTCAACCAAGATTTTATCCATGTTGTCCCTAGTAAGGTATTGGGACGTGTCTTCGTTAAAGGAAGCCTCATGGCTCGCCTCCGTTGCTACTATTTCTGTCGCATCTGTAGGTTCAGGATTGGAAGATGAAGCATCCTTCTTCCGCTTGTTTGCTACCGTTTGGCTTAGAAATTGCTGAAGGCGGTCGAAGGTCGTATGGTATGTCTGGTCCCCTTTCCTGGTGCGCCAAAGTGTTGATGTCAAAAGTTTATCTAGTGACGATCAACCCCCAGTTGTGTGTAGATCACACATGAGAAACAATCACAGAGTATAGAAAAGAAATAAAGACAGGGAACACGTAATGTTTTTATAGTGGTTCGGCAAAGTCGGTGCCTATGTGCACTTTATATTTACTGATTTTTGATGGATTACAGAGTACAATTGGTTTTTTCTTGTAGAAAATAAGAAGAGAAGTATGATCACGAAATTCTGGTATTCTTTGAAATGCACGGTTATATGTTTCCAGTATACCGAGCATTAGTTGGTGGTGGAGAATTCCGCCTCCTTTCTATTTTCAGCAATGGTATATTTATCAGTGAAAAAGTGCGCTGAGCTAGTTGCCACGTGGCTTGCCTCTTTTTCGAAGCTTGGACACGTGTAGCTCGATCCGGTGGAGTAGTTGCAGCGGGGTGACCCAGTCAACTGTTAACGAATAGTTCTCTCGAGAATTGCGGCTTGCATGACACTTGAACTATGGTGTATCAAAAGTAAAGTTTTGGCTTGAAGTGTTAACCACTTTAATTGCCTTGAGAATCGGGCTTCATTGGAGATTGGATAACTCATCTGGATGCCTCTAAGTAAATTTGATCAGTCCGAATTTTGAGGAGAGGTTGACTCGGTCGGCCGGAAGAGCGATTATGCTGGGAAGAGATATATCACCATTTGAGGGAAATTAGTTCGAGCCATGCCTTACTTGGACCTTCTAGAATAAAGGTCCGTCCGTTGGGATCGATCGGAATTGAATGGCGAGACGTTTAATGTTGGGCTTCGATTCATTGAACTGTGACCAAAAAGTTAGTCAACAATTTGTTTTTTGGAACACAAGGGGAATATAACGTCAAAGGATGATATGCATATTTTTATCAAGGGACTTTTACCTGATTGGGAGTACTACTTCAATGAATCTCAAAATGATGTAGAATTTATTTTATGTGGAATACTGTATGTTGGCACTTTAGTTTCATAGCTGTAGACCGACAAGTGGTGACAGGTTTGTTGTGTGACTCGAGGGATTTTAATATTTTCCACTCAGCTATTTATGGAATGCATACCGCAGCTCAAACGGTTTATCTATAGAATCATACTAAATATGTTTCCCAATATGCAACTTGTCCGTTGATTATATCAGGATATTTTAATGCATTGCAATATGATATAGACATATTATAAATACTTTTACAGATGCGAATCTTGATTATTTTTATATACAATCTAGAGTTTGGGGCTTCTAGAAATTCGAGAAAAAGGTAATAAGTTTTCTTAGCGTGGAGGTAAAGACTTTTCTACTCATAGTAAAGTCGATAGAATTTTTTCTAAGTATGGATTTCAGGAACTATTTTCTCAGTGTTCAGCTATCTTTTACCACATTATTCTAGTGATCATTGTCTAATTTTAGTGCAACTAAATTTTGAACAACAATAGGATCGGAAAAAGGTACCGTTTAAATACAACAATATTTGGTTTAATATTTCTTCATACAATGATATTATGGCAGCCGACTAAAGAGATGATAAAATGGATACAATAATTATATATGCTTAAATAAGTTTAAAAAATATCAAAGCTTCGCTAAAAAGTTGGAATAGAGTAGAGAAGATTCCCATTATCTATAGCTGTAAATTCTCTGATGGGAGAGAATGATAAGTTATATAATTTGTTACTGGAAAATCCATATGACTAGACAATTTTATAACTGTTATAAAATAAACATAATAAATAATAAAAAAGAAGCCATTAGAGAGAACATAAAAGATAGGGGAGAGACCTTTTATTTTTATTGATTCAAGTGTACCTAATTTCTATTACATTGGCTCCTTTATATATAAGCTTTGGAGCTGATGTTAAACTTATCCCCATGATGTGGGACTAAATAGAATATTAAAAAAACATATTCATTCTTATATATTACAACACTCCCTCTTGAATATGCGTCTTCAAAATCGTGAATGCTCTACTAACTTGAAGTTGTCTCTTTTAAAACATATATGATGATTGCCCCCCTTATTATTATCTTGCTTGAATATATACCCATTTAGTCAATACAGCTATTTTCTATTTCCTTTAAAACTCTATCAGGAAAACCAAATGGGAGAAACCTTGAATGAGAAAAAGAGTGCAATGTGTGACATTTTGGATATCATATTAAAATGATATTCCTTATAAGAGTTGGATGCCTCGAGATCAAAACCAATGCCTCATTAAAAACCTTTTTATTATAAACCCTATGGGAAAAATCATAAACAAGGATAAGAGTGAAATTTTATTTCATCTTTATGTAACATGTTTTACAATGATACAGTAAGTGTTGATACTTCAGGATCAAGATAATGCCTTATTAAAAAACTTATTAACAAAACCCAGTGGGAAAAATATTAGTGAAGGAAAAGAGTACATTATAGCATAATTTTATATGCTCTCCCTTATTTATAACACATTATTCAATTAGTCTATGGATGTAGTCGACGCATGCCAATTTTGTACACCATCTTTTGGAATGTTGATTTGAAAATTGCCTTTGAGAACAAATCTACCCGCTTTTCTTGAAATTGAATTTGTTTCTCTGCTTTCTTGATATTCTTTCAGATTTCATGTGTGAAGAGAAATTTAGAAGAAATGTGCTCCATCCTATCACCCTTGATATAATTCACTTGAATCTGAGCCATGCAAGCTGCCTTGTCTTCATAAATAAAAGTTTACTATATCAAAAGATGTTTTATACTTTTGGATAAATATATTGCCTCGTCAAAACCTTACTAAGAAAAACTCGATGGGAAAAATCTTAGTAAAGGAAAAAGAGTACACAATAAAATGTCATATTTACTACGTCAAAAAGGAGTATGATACTTCTGGATCAATGTAACGCCTCGTTAAAACCTTAATAAGAAAAAACCAGTGGGAAAAAACTTAAATAAGGAAAAAAGGGTACATTATAAATTATTTTCATATGTTGCTATTTGGGTTTATATCTCTGGATCATGGGAATGCCTCATTAAAACCTTACTAAGAAAACCATGTGGGAAAAAACTTAGTTAAGGAAAAAGGAGTGCATTATAATATGCTTATGGATGCTCCCCCTGATTTAATAATTTCCTCTAAATTCGTATTGTTCTGTCAGTAACTCAAATTACTTATAGATACCTCTTAGTGAAGTTTTTCTTTAAAAACATCATGCGCATTTCCATGCTTCAGGCATGTTTTCTTATTTAAAACACATTCTTTTTGCGTTTCAATCGGGTTTGCATATTGCAATACATATTTGATGAATAAGACAACTTTCATTACAACGACACTGAGCAGGAAGTAATCTACTCATCTTGAAGTATATCCAAATTTTCATTACAACTATACTTAAAAGAATGAAGTATATTAAGATTTTCATTACAACAACACTTAAAAGAATGAAGTATACCAAGATTTTCATTACAATAACACTTAAAAGAATGAAGTATATCAAGATTTTCATTACAACAACACTAAGTAGGAAGTAATCTACTCATCTTGAAGTATATCAAGATTTTCATTATTACAACACTAAGTAGGAAGTAATCTACTCATCTTGAAGTATATCAAGATTTTCATTACAACAATACTTAGAAGAATTTTGTAATATATTATCCATTTTCTTGATATTCTTTATAACAATAAATGTTATTTATATTTTTCAGGAACTTACATATTATAATAAGTTTTGCATATTGCAACTACCACTTCAATGGATATTAAGAGTTTCAATGGTTGATATTCTTAATTATTCATAGACAAATAAAGTATGGTCGTTGTACTATATCTTATATGCCTATTGAATCCCTTATGAACTCATGATAGACCTTATGAGGCATATCATTAAGAGATGAGTTGATGAACTATTTCGTTCCGTTGGCCAAAACGGAATGTTTCACTTATCACTTACATTCATTTACCTTTACTACTGATAAGGTTAGTTTTCCTGATCCATGTGCTTTTCACTCGGGTCAGACCGAGCTGCAAGTTAGGTATCGATTGCAGCTTCCCTTGGATCTTTTTACTAGCTTTTGTTGTGCCTTATCATTTTGGCTTGGATATCATACCTTATGAGTAGTTGAATCTTATGTTATCAAGATGTATATTTTGTGGTATGGGTGTATATGTGATTCAATAGTCCTTCCTACTTAAGTATGACGTATTATTATAGAGATGTATGGTGACATATGTACTTATATATATACTCTGATCTGGTTTTGTTGTTCTATGACTGATGTTTTCTATCTACGTGTATATTACATTATATCTGAAATGGTCCGAACCCACCATAGAATGCATTAGTTAGGGACTAAGCATGTCTATCACTTATGAGGTAATAAAAAAAACTGAGACACAATTAACATGCTTAGCTCTTAACTAATGTATTACTATGATGGTCACCCTTAACCGGCCCTATTCTCTGCATTAGTAGATAAGATTACTTAATGATTCTCTTTACTAATAAAGGTCTCGGGATAGGGCGTCACAGCTTGGTATCAGGGCCATGTTTCAGAATATAATGTAGTATATACAAAACATTATACGAGATACCATACATCAAATATAATACATTTGTGCACATCATCCTTAACCATGGTCTTTTTTTTGTCCATGTCTTTGTTTTGACTTGTGTCCCTTTTCTATTCCTTTGTGATAGATAAAAGGAATATGTCTAGCAATGGTAAATTCGTTTGACATTCCATAGTATTCCTCTAAGGTAAACTTTTATTGTTGTTCTATATGTGACTCTATCTTTCGGGGCAAGGTTAAACCGTTAACCTTAATCCTATGAGTATGTTTTCTATTTTGCCATATCCTTTTGTCTTGTGGAATTCGAATACTCGACTTATGTTATCGAGTCATCGGGTATAATTCTAGCCCTTGAATTCTTCATGCGGAGCTAAAAGTATTTTTTGAGCTTATATGGAAGCTAATGAGTAAATAATCTTAGCAATCAAAGAGCGCGGGGAAACGAGTTAATCGTCTTGGCATGGTAATCAATTTTTATATTTTGTAAATTATTAAGAAGTGTTATCTTTATTTATTAAGGTATTAAAATGAGGGTAATAAATTGGATTTGATGAAATGGATTTATTAAGCATTTTAGTGTGATTATTGATAATGTTGATGTGTCTAGGCGTGGTTCAAGAATTTAGATCAAGACAAGGGACGCCTTGGGTCGATAGGGGTTCCAAAACAACGTATAAGACATTATCGACATGACAATAATCAAGATAAACTTTAACAATTAAAAGGACGTCATTTATAACTTTTCCAACTAAGGGATAGAAAATTTGTAAAATGTTGACTTATGTTTGAGGTTAAATAAAAATTTGAGTAAGTGGATTTATAGATGTCAAGCAGTTTAGTTACGAAATGAAATAGGTTGAACTTGAATTTCAAAGCAATTGAATTATATAATTTGCGAGTAGTGTGTGTGTATATATAACTATAAACTTGTGATTTAATTTCTGAAAGATGTGATTTTCAAAAATAAATAATCTTCCCTTTTTATTCTCCTTATAAATATTATAATATTGAAGTTGTAAAATATCTTTGTCAAAAAATAGTAACAAACTTTTGTAAAGTCAATTTATATAAGCGGATCTTAAGAATAATTGGGTATTCTTGCAATCTAGTAAATAAATTAATGAAAACTTAATTGCTTTTGGAAATAAGAGACATTGTGGAGAATAAAAGTAATGGTTTTCTAAATTCTCACCAATTAGAAATGGCATATTGTTGATATTTTAAAAAATAAAAAAAATTATTTTATTAAGTATAGTTTTTGGAGAATCAAATTAATATTAACTATACTAAAAACTCACTTATATTTTCTTAGGCTTGGTACTGTTGCTTTAGGGAAATATCATGAACACATATATTCTCTTATTGTGTAAGTTTGAAGCCATTCCCTACCTCTTTGTTTAATTGTCTCAGTATTCATTTGTTTCCTCCTTGTTAACTTTGGAAGTGTTCGAGCATGCACTGTGTTCTATGATGGGGGTATTGTAATGTTCATGTTCGTTGATTTTTCCTGATGGTAGCATTCTATCATTTAATTAGAGTAAACTTCTTGTTATATCGTGTTGGCGCGTGTGCACCCCTGGGAATATGCATGTTTCCTATGTGGATTTAAATGTGTTGTTTGACCTTAACCGCAAGTAAATTGCGGGGACGAAATTTTTATAAGGGGGAGTCTATAACAACCCGAGTTTTTGGGATATAACTGCTTTAATAAATAATTACATAAAATATAATTATTTAGAGATCATTAAGTTGGATAATCATTAAATTAGTTTCTTTAACTTAATTATTAACAGAAAATTAATGGTAGTGGACACTGGTGAAATTTAATCACGCGTGAGCGATTAACTGGTGACTTCGTGATTTCAATTTATGGAATTTAAAGTAAAATGTGTTTTATTGATTTTGTGGTATTGTTGTTAATTATAATACCTAAAATATTAATGAATGGTTGAGAATGAGAATTTAAAATATTACTCGGGATAAAATAATAGCGATGAGTTTAAAGAAAATTTATTTTAGTGTTAAAATGGAGTTTTTAGAATTTGAGAGCTTAATAATGGGTATTAAAGAAAATATTGGAATTTTACCGTAAATGGTAAATAATAAATATTTGTAAACAATCAAAAATGTGAAAATAAGGGTTCTAGAGAATTTTTGACAAATTATTTGGTTAAACGATGTAATATTGTAATATTTTGTTTAAGTTTGTGTTAATTCAAGTAAAACGTTAAAATAATGTAAAATATGATAAAATGAGGAATTAAGGATTCATAAATCTTAAAATAACTTAAAATAGTGTTAGCAATTTTAATAAGCCTTGAATGTTGATAAGTATTACATCACTGTAGGTGTTTTGGCAAGAATAAACTAGTATTGCAGAGGCTAATTACTTATTATAATACAACCTAGTAAGCTAGGTTAATGATTAAATATAAGGTTGGGGCCTTTAAATTGTAATTTTGGGCCTAGTTATCAATTAACCTAAAGAAAGGGCTGGAAGAGGTGAGAAGTACATATACTTTCATCCTCTTCTCTTCTTCATCAGCCAGAAATGAAGAAAATGGGAAATTTCACAAATCAAATCAAAAATTCAACTTTAGGCCACCAAAACCACAATAAAATCAAAATTTCTGTAACAGCCCGTAATTTGAACAACATTAAAGACGATAAATTAAAGAATAATCAATTTAATATTCAAAATTAAGTGATATGGACTATGCCATTACGTTCGTCTCGGAATTCTGGTCAAAATCGACACCTGCCGTATGAAGAAGTTATTAAGGTTTGAAGTTTGTATATGCATAAGAAGAATATATATGAATAAAATAAGTCCAAAAATTCAAAACAATTCAAAAATCACACAGAAGACCTGGGCAGGAAAATACCCGCTCTAGGTGTCGACCTAAGGGTCGACACCATCATAGGGGTGTCGACACCCATGTCGACACCCACACAGGGGGGTCGACCACCATGTTGACACCCCCCCAGATCCGGGGAAGATTCCTGCCTATGAACGTAGAGTGATTTCTGGTTTGGATTCGTTGGTTCTAGGCTATAAATAGGACCCTATACCCATTGTTTTCTTCACACAAAAACAATGGAGGACTATATGCTGCCTCTGCCTAAACTAAAATAGTTTGTTCTTCTTCTTCAACGGGGGTTAGACTAATTCAGAAATCTATGATTCAACATCCGCAATTCCTCTTCTATTTTCTTAGATCCAGCCACGGTGAGTCTATGTTAATTTTAGATCTAAATATTTAAAAAGTAAATCTTGACATGGCTATGACTTGGATCTATAGTTGTGCCTATTTGAATCATATTAGATCTGCTATAACCTGTTTATCTAAGTAATTCAAACATGGCTATGAACTAGATCTAAGCCTATACCTATTTATAATGTCAGATCTGCCATTATTTGTAGATCTAATTCACTGTTTAGATCAAATCATGCATGTTCCCATTATGTTAGTGGCTAAATCAGATCTATTATTAGTTGGTTATCTAATTCATTTTTTAGATCTTATCATGCCAGTTTATGATGTCCCTATTATGTTAGAATCAATTCTATTGTCGCATGTTCATCAGATCTGTTCCTATATGCTTATCTTGTCATTATGCCAATATATGCTTATGCCTACTTCTGCCATTATATGTCAATCTTGATAGTATGATCATTTCTATCATCTTCCCTTCTTCTTTTTCCCTTTTTATTTTTATAGCCAGGCTACCTTCGAGCCTAGGCATGCCGCTAAAATATGCGAATGCATTAAATTGGGAACGAGGGGAAAACAGTAAAATTGGGGCATAACTTGTAATTGGAAATTTGGGCATAATTTGAGTGAAATATATGAATATGAATTTGGGGGCATAAATTGAATTGTGATTCAAGACCTTGATTTGGGGCATATGGTTCATTATGAACATGACTTGGGAAAGGGGCATGAAAACCTATAACGACATAGGAATAATTGGTTAATAATGAAAATGCCTAGAATTACAGTAATTAGAAAATTGTAACCGTGCTTAGACACAAGGTTAGATTACACTTGGGGTGGAAGTCTGTCCGGAACCGCCCGACATATCCAGCGACCACAAGTGGTGAATCTAATGTGAAGGGTCTAAGTGCATAAACACGAGACGTGCTAAGACACGAGGTTAAGTACGAGTTGTGGAAGAAGACTTCCCAGATCCAACCGGCATATCCAGCATCCACAAGTTGTAGGCTTAATGTGGGAGGTCTAGTACATGATAACCATAAATGAATACGGTAATAAACTTGAATACTTAACCTAGTTGAATCCACAGGGATTGCATATGTTAACTTGAGTAGGGGTTAAGTAAACTTGTATGAAACCGTGGGAGGGTTATTAAGTATATCTTGGGTTAGTGGGTAAATTTATATATATAGGCCCACAAACTTAACCTGTGGGGTTATGCAATCTTTTTACTCCGGTATGGCATAACCTGTGGAAAACCTAGTGGGGATGCAAGCATAGGGGGAAGGTTTTATCGTCTTGTGTATGGGACCCGTTTCAGTTAGTAACCCATATATAGGTATCAAACGAGTACTCCGAACTAGGTCAAAGTTGGGGCATGCTTATTGGGTTGATTGTAAGATATCCAAACGTGGGAGACGGTGTGGGCGGCGCATTCTGATGGATTCATGTGCGTGCATGGGTCCGACAGAGGAGGTCTAGACGCCGTGACACCTATAGATATGGTTTACTAACTGAAACAGGTCCCATACACTATGGATACCGTGGTCTAGACGCCGTGACACCTATAGATATGGTTTACTAACTGAAAAGGGTTTCAGTTAGTAACCCTTCGTGACACCTATAGCTTTTATCAAGTCGTACATCCTGAAAACAAAGGGTTTCCACTTTAGGAAGTGATACATCCTACCATGGTGCTAGCACAGGGTATCCATAGTGTAGGAAGCCGATCGATTGGGGTAGTAATTAGGGTACATCTAGACTCTGGTATGTTTAGGAGCCCGTTATTATCCTTAGGGGTAACTCCGGTATGTTGGGCCGCCTGTTGATTGTAGGGGGTTAAAACCTATCACTAGAATTTCGCCTAAGTCTACCATCTTATAGTTATTGGGATCATCTCATTCCGGTTTACTAGTATCGGTGCAGAGAACATGGAAAGTGTTAGAGAAGCGCTATTTGTTCTATCCAATTGTCCTGTTTACCTTGTAATACTTGCCTTATATGCCCTTATCTCTCTCTTATCCACTTTATATGCATGTCATGGCACTTTTACGTACTTATATGATAAAAGTAACTGGACTCGCTAGACTTTATGTTTTACCTATTTTGTTTCCTCTTCTTTCTCTTCCGTTTCCCCCCAGGTTCTCAGGGAGGGAATACTCAAGCTTGATCAAGAATCTGCTTTCATCATACTTAGAGCTGTTTTAGATGTACGACTTGATTTCATATCCCTCTACTATGGCTATGTTTTTGGGGAATTATGCTTCTTTTATTATTATACTCTGATATTTTAAGTACAAGACAAAAATTTTAATGATGTACTAGGTTTTATTCATTTTAGACATATGATGTAACCATGTTTTGAACTACGATGTTCCCCGCTTAATAAAAGTTTTAAATTCCGCTGCTATATTATATCTGTCTTGTAATGTTTCTATTTCTGTTTACCTATAATGCTTCACGAAACTGAATGCATTCTCTTAATGAGTGACATTAACGGAGGTGGGGTGTCACACTTGGTATTAAAGCCGAAGGTTACCAGATCGGACAAAAGATTTTGAAAATTATTTTCAAAAATGTTTTAAATGAAAGCATTTTCAAAAGAAAAAGTTTGTTTTGAAAAACATATTCCCCAAAGCCATATGTTACATCTTTCGATTTTTGTCTGAATCCATTTTCCTTTTCTTTTCAGCATGTCTGGGGAACCTAATATTCCTGAGGGCGTTACGATACCAGGCGGGTTCCATTGGTATCTTGAGGTCACGGAGCCTGCGGTGGTCAAGCAGACGTTCCTCATCCTCCTCCTCCGCAGGCAGATAATTTCTCTAAGATATGCAAAGATTTCTGTGCTATGGTTTGAAATCCATTCTGAGGAACCAAAACTTTCGTAGAGGCAAGAACTGGCTCAAAGAGTGTGAAGACTCACTATTTTTAAAGGTTCAAAATCAATTATAAATGTTATCAAACACGCTTACAACTAATTTTAGATATTAAAAGTAGTGGACCTTAAGTATATAAGATTTTAAAAAATAAATAAATGCTGGAAACAATGTATAATATGGAAGAACTCATGATGGAATAATTTACATGATTAAATCATCATAATGCATTTTATTACATCAAACATCCATAGGACAAAACAACAGCAATACATAAGAAATGAATTTTAAAATAAACAACCTGTGGATCCAACATGCATGCTAAGTTCCCTTTTGCCTCTTTTTTGTCTTCTTTCTGCAATCTCCCATCATCTAACTTTACGAATTCTGTTCAAAGAGGAATAAAAAGAGTTTCAACTATATTTGGACTGCACCTAAACCTATACACCCCAGCCCAACCTAAGGGATCTAGTGGCTATTGAATGGGAAAAGACTGCCTACATACCCCTTTTGAGGGATCAAGCCCACGTAGTTCTATTTTCTGCTCTTCTCCTGCATCCAAATACTCGTTAGTACATTACAACCATTGCATCCATTCAACCATTGAAATCAATATAATTTAGTATAATCAATGCGAACATTGAAATTGATGCAAACAACATAATTAATACAACTACTGCCCTATCCCAGTCAATTAAGAGCAGAAAATAGTGTCTTACACATCTATCACAACATAACAACTGATGAACTAACACCAACAACATCCAATGACAATTCTAACTTATAAAATAAGAAGGTAACGATATTAATATACTTACAAATTATTGTTCATCAATCAATAATTGTATGCCATCTATGCAAACATAAACCATTTTGTGTATACTAATCATTCCAAAATAGTAACACGGTCACCAACGCACAGTAATCCAATCAACATTGGACATTCATCATTAAATAACCATAACTAACTACACATCAATTTGTAGTAATCAGTGGTAAAACATTGCATAAACATCCTTAATGCGATCCATCAATGTTAAATAAACATAATGTATTAGAACCAATCATATTTACCACAATTGTTTATTACAAAAAGAAACTTTGTTGCGTTGTTTAGTTTTTAGAATTTTCATTGTTCCTCCTTTCAAAACATTTATATTTTACTTAACATATATTTTGTGCAGTTTTGTAACTACAAGGAATTTTTATTCTTTTTTGTGCATTCCTTGTTATCCTAAACATTACACTTTTATTTGTTTTCATCTTCACAATATGCGGAAATTATAACATTTCATGTTCTAATACATTAAAATATGAGTAAAACCCAAAGAGCTATATATTTCCTCATTTTCATCATTTTTGTATGTTAAACAAAAACAAGTTTGTAATTCTTATGCAATTACAGAAATTATTAGTTAGAAATTCACAAATCAATTATAACATTCTCCGTCATTCTACATACATAAAAATATAATATTCAGTTCATCGATTTTTAAACCAATTCAAAAATTTTAGATCTAAGATAGAAATACATAATTTATAAGAAAAAGTGCAAACATCAAATCAATAAGCTTTCATATGTTTATGATATTTACATCTAAGAGTAAACTTAGATGAAAGAGTTCGTTTATCCAACAAATTAATGTACAAAGTTCTAGCATGTTTAGATCTAAGATAAAATCTTAGGACTTATTTGCAAAAATATAATTTAGGAATAAAATGTTTCTTAAAAAGTCTTAACCCAAAAGAGCTCTTATATGTAGACAGAAATCAGTAGACATAAAATTATACTCAAATTCGCCTACAACGATAGATCAGAGAAATCTTTCTAGATAAAAAATGGAACAATTATCCAAATGAGTCCCTTCCTCCCTAAAACTGTAGATCTTCCCTCTCTAGGTTTAGACTTTGAATTACCTTCTTTCTAGTTGATTTAAAAGTTGAATAATTATGCTTAAAGAATATTAAAGAGGAAAAATAAAAGATCAAAGGAAAAAATGTCCCTGATAAAGTGTTAGATTTGGCTCTCTTATATAGTGGCTAGAAATTGATTTATTCCATTAGATTAACCATTTAAAAAGGGTAATTAATGAATGTATTTTAAATCCTATTAGAAACTGATCACCTTTTATACAAAAAAATTAACTCCTAAATCTATAGGAAACAATTGTCTAATAAAATATATTAATGACCAATTTGTCAACCAATGTTTTAAATTTTACAACATGCACAATTACACTTTTCCTGTATATAAAATTAATATATTTTCATTTATACATATATAGGATAATTCAACTCCATACCGGTTAATTACAAGAATATGAAATGAACTTTCCCTCAATAATATATGAAGTCAAAAAATATAAATCAATCAATATTAAATAGAATATATGGACAATTAATGCATAATTGATTGCTAACCTATCCAATTATTTCCTATGAACGAAAAAATTAAATACATATTTTGAATCTTATTTGCTAGTTTCTCATAACATATAAAATCAATGCATAATTAATTGCATGTATGTGTATATATAATCCCAATATTTGCGAAACTTGACAATCGATAAGCAATTAATTCATGATATATGGAATCACGGCACAATTAACTCACAATACATAAATCAATACATTACAACAATACACACTATATGCAAATGCATACATTTTATTTTCCTATAGTACATTTTTACCATATCTATTCCTCATTTATGTATGCATATGCAGACGCACCTACTTACTACTTGGAACATGTAACTTTTTTGATTATTCTGTCTTAAAACTTAAAAATATATCATTAATGAGTATCGAACCCATGACTCTCATAAAAAAAGTCCTCTTCCTTAACAACTAAACTAAGCATAACTTTGTATTCAAAATTAGTACAATAGAAATTAATGGTATCATGTGCGTAACCTTCGTTCTTAAAAAAAACCAATTTTTTTGTAAACCATAATTCCAAATATCTCAAAATGATATACCAAACCAATCGTTTCAGAATGACCTTCGCAATGGTTATGGATACAACTTCCCATTTATGACAAAGTACAAATTAATTCGTAATCACTTATGTTTTAGAACCATAAAAGTTGCGGGATGTTACAAAGAGACGGAGGACTTGTTTGGAATTTTCGAAGTGGATGATCATAGGAAGATGCAGTTAGCCGCTTGGCTGCTGAAAGGTGAGGCATCATTCTGGTGGGAAGTGACACAAGCAGGGCGTCCAATGGAGACTTGGGATGATTTTCGGCAGAGGTTTGAAATGAAGTTTCTTTCTTAAGCTGAGAAAAGCATGCAAATGGAAAGGTTTCTGGCACTCAAGCAAGGAAGAATGACTGTCAAAGAGTATGTTAACAAATTCAACCAACTGGACAGATTTGGGTTGGAGCTAGTGGATACCCCGCATAAGAAAGCTTTGCGGTTTGCTAAAGGGCCGAATGAACCCCTCCATGGGTTAGCTATGTATCATATTTTGATAGGAGCAACTTTTGAAAGGCTCATTGATGCATGAGGAAGATAAAGATGAAAAGAAAGAAGTTAGGGTGGAGGAAACACAAAACAAGAAAGTGTGGTCGAAGAAGGGACAATAACAACAACAACAAAAGAAGGCGGAAAGAACGACAAGGCTAAGGATAAGAGGAAATGTCACAATTGTGGACGTGAGGGTCATTTGATCAAGGATTGCAAAAGAAGGAAGAATGCTTGCTTCAGTTGTGGAGAGGTCAGACACTTTTCTAAGGAGCGCCCGAAGAAGCAAGGACAAGGTCAAAGGGCAGGAGCTTTTGGAGGGCAGGTGCGTGCTCTCATGACCTGTGCTCTAGATCGAGGTAGGAAAGTTTCCAAGGAAGGTTTGATTTCTCTTTCCAATCATCCTATTAGAACTCTTTTTGATTATGGCGCTTCACATTCATTTATACCTGATTCTGTGGTTAAGTCTCTGCACCATAATACTAGTATAGTAGTGGGTCCCATTATTGTCTCAAACCCGATTGGGGGTACGACTCATTTGTCCATGATTTGTCGAGGTTTGAGAATATCTGCGTTAGGTGTCGAGTTTGAGTGCGACGCATATGTGCTCGGTTTTATGGGCTATGGTTTGATTCTAGGGATGGATTGGCTTGCCATGTATAGTTCCATTCTGGATTGTGAGAGGAGGGTCGTTAGACTTTTGACTTGCCATGGGAGGACCCTCGAGATTTCTTGTGACCCTAAGGGGTCTGTCATGCTTAGTTTCCTAGAGTCTCTTGATGCATCTATCGATGATCTGCGATCCGTATCGGTAGTGTGACGGCCCGCCCCGGACCAGCCGACATTTCCCCGAAATGCACTGTGCCAATGCCCGACTAGCATAGGACGGTCGTCAAAAGAAAAGGATTTGAAACTATGAATCATCAAAGAACCTGTAGTACATCTCAAAGCGCATGGAATAAAATATAATAATAACAAAACTTGACATAAAACAGGCGAGACAGTGCATAAGCTGAAGACTAAACCATCATAGTAGCGGAATCCAAAATACAGCTTATGATCCAAACCATTATTACAACTTCAAAATACTGTCTCTAAAAAGGAAATAAAGAAGGTACACTACTATTTCCCAAAGCAGTGACCACCAACAACATTGGGAGAATATACGTAAATAGTACGTGGAAGCCTCCTACTTGTCTCCGGACAGCTACTCGCGCATCACTACCTAACCAGCCTCTAGTCTGCTGGTATAGGAGCACCTAGAGTAATAAGAAGAGACATAAAACTCTGGGTCAAACAAAAGTCTGGTATGAGCGATAGCAGAAAAATAAAACAATAACAGGTATAAATAATCATACCTGAACCTGGACCTGCAACCAAAGAGTTAGCACAACAAGATGTATAGTACTTTAAGGTAACACTATCATAAAATGTAAAATGGGAGTGAGCATGTCATGGTGAGAGCAAACATCAAACATAGCTATCATCCTCATATCACTCACTCAGTGCGTAAAGCATACATATCCACCACTTTGATCACCCAATCCTTTGCTACGATCACTTTGCCCTTGGAAGTCACAATGACCCCATTGCACTCATCCATAGCCCATAATCTGTCTCTCCGTGGTGAACCAAAATTATGGATATCGATAACCACTTTGCACACGTCCCGCAACAAAGCCCAACTCTAAAAGTTAACTCATTGGTTCCCATTTGGATCCTGAGTAATAACTTCTCATTTGGACTTCCTTTACATTTCGGGTTTTGGTTGAATTGGTTTTGATCTTCAGAAGAGTTCACAATTTTCATTGCGTGGTAAAAGTACGAATCCGGTTTAGTTTGGAGTCATCATCTTGGATGAAGTAACAAAGTATAGGAAAGCTCAGAATCCCGCTCTCGAAATCCCACTCTCGAAATCCCACTCTCGAAATCCCGCTCTTGGAATCCCACTCTCGGAATCTCGCTCTCGGAATCCCACTCTCGAAATCCCGCTCTCGAAATCCCACTCTAGGAATCCCGCTCTCGAAATCCCACTCTCGGAATCCCGCTCTTGGAATCCCACTCTCGGAATTCCACTCTCGGAATCCCACTCTTGGAATCCCGCTCTCGAAATCCCACTCTCGAAATCCCTCTCTCGGAATCCCGCTCTCGGAATCCCGCTCTTAGAGTCCCACTCTCGGAGTCATCAGCATACCCCTCTTCAGGAATCGTCAGCATACCCCCTTCAGGAATCGTCAGCATACCCCCTTCAGGATTCATCAACATACCCCCCCCCCCTTCAGGAATCGTCAGCATACCCCCTTCAGGAATCGTCGGCATACCCCCTTCAGGAATCGTCAGCATACCCCCTTCAGGAATCATCAGCATACACCATGGTCAAGGCGGTTCGTGAGGCACTCCCTTCAAGAATTCTGGACGGTTCGTGACCACCTGGTCAAGGCGGTTCGTGCGGCACCCCCTTCAGGAATTCTGGGCGGTTCGTGACCACCTGGTCAAGGCGGTTCATGAAGCACCCCCTTCAGGAAATCTGGGCGGTTCGTGACCACGTGGTCCAGGCGGTTCGTGACCACCCCCTGGCCACCATCAAGAATTATGCAGTTTTTCCAACAAGCTAATTTTGCCAAACGACAGCGTTTTCAACCATTCTAATCTTACTATGAAATCACGAAACTTACCAAATAGTAGTAGTAACATGTAGGATCAACCAAAAATACCAAAATATCAATCGCATGAAATATATTAGATCAAACATACCTAAAAAGCATGATTTTCCCCTTAATCCCCTTAAGCATGTTTTAACTATAAGATTAGCAAACTTAATCCAAATTAACCCAAATTTTCACCAATGACATAAAATAATATTTTAGAATTTCTAAATATTTTTCCATATTTTTTGGTGCATAATTTCGCTACTTATCACTAATCACCCCTAATTAGCCATAGTTAGTGAATAAAAGTGCAAATAACTCACCTTAGCCACAAATAATTTATAGATCTGAAGTCACCACTGATTTGGGTCGAATTTCTATGCAACAAAGCAGCTCCAACTCAGATTTGATGCTATTTTGACTTAGTTCGATGTTGATTAGCTTAATATTGGATTAGAAAGTGATTAAGGGGTAGTTTAGAAGGTAGAAGCCATTGTTAGGGTTGAAGAGAGGGAAGTGGCGGTTGTAAAAATGACAAAAAAAGGTTTCCCTATCCGTTTTCAGCCCTTATATAGTCCTAATCCTGAAATCCCCAATGGGCTTAGCTGTCAATTACCCAATTAAGCCGTTTTTCACCTTCCAAACTTTATTTCAGCCATATCTCCCAAAAGGTAGGTCCATTTGATTAATGTGACCACTCTATGGAATGGTAAACCATCATCCGAATCTAATGGAAGTGGTTTCAGGTCAAAACTCCTTACCAATCAAAAGTTATAGGCGAAACAAGATTCGCTAGGGGCAAAATGGTCATTTAAAATTCGGCAAAAATCTTGAACATGGGAAATGACCCCAATAGTCGTTTCCCAAAGTAACATGACCCTGCGATTTCGTATGAAAATGAAATAAATATTCTACGATCCTTCGATGCGTAGAATGCGGGCCGTTACACTCTACCCCCTTAAGAAATTTTGCCCCCGAAATTCCATGACTAAGAAAACAAACAAAGGGTCCCGCATGCCTACCAACCATTTGCAACTATCAAACATACATAATAAACACAACAAACCTATCTAGCATGCAGAATAACTATATCGCAATTAAAATCTTACCAGGTACCTTAAAGGCTTAAACATAATGCACCTTGCATCACAGCATAACAGGTGCCATCATTGAGAAAATGGCAACAATTTAAACAATCTTGATAAACCAATCTTGAGCTAAACATTTAATTTCGTAATGGCGGAGGCTCCTCCTAATCTGCGATCTTGTTTAAACAATTCTGGCGTTTCCCCTTCGACTTTATCTCCTCCTTCGATTGATTTTAGGGGAGGATTTCCAAGATTTTTTGCGGAGGTGGCCAAGAAATCTAATCCTAGTTCTGTAATTACTGCTAATCGTATTTCTCCCTTGTTCAAGGGCTCTGTTGGAAAGAATTTATCAAGAAATCGATTGTGCTTCAGATGTGGCGATTCAGGTCATTTAGCGAGAGATTGCAGAAACGTTGTTCATTACTTTTGTTGTAGAGGTTTGGGGCATCGGAAGAGCAGGTGTCCAGAGCTGTTTGAAGGCAATTTAGTCTTTAAATTAATGCGATTCAACTGTTTAAAGATATGCCAAAAATAAACACCCTTGTGGATCTTTTCGCGTTGGATTATTCCAAGAAGGAGAATGATGGGTCTTATATTCTACTGTTGTTGGGTTGGCATTTGGAGGGACTTGTATAAGGGTTATTGTGGCGCAAGATGAATCTTGATGGCTTGAGATCTGATGTGTATCCTCCTTTGCCACGACCATTAGAGTGGAAGGAGCACGCTATCTTTTTCTGCTTAAATCTCCTAAAACTACGGAGGATTTTTTCAAATTCTTTCTTGTTTAATAAGAATAAGGCTTTTCCGTTGTTGGACGAAATTTTTCTACACTTAGATATAATTAATACGGCTGTTAACTGTGACTGTAGTGTTATGGAGTTTCAGTGTTTTCCGTTGGGTGATGGGGCCTTTGTTTTAGAATCCGAGGGACTTTTAGATGTTGTGAATATGGAAGAGAGGATGGGTTTGGATGGAAAGTCTGATGAGGTTGTTGTGATCGATGATGGACTGGGTTTCGTGAGGAAGACAGGAAGGGTCTCCCTGGGTGGTTTCTGAATGTTCAGCGGCTTGATGTTATGATGCTTGACCCATCTGTTATGGAATATTTAGGTGTGTATGATGTCTCTTGTTTTGATGTGGATCTTGGGGACAAGTCTTTGAGAAACCGCAAGGGTAAGGAAGTGATGACAAGTTGCGATTGGGTTGACATGCAGGCTTGTGCATTTGACAGTCGTTTAGAGGTTGCTCCTGTTAGTGTTAAGAATTTTTCATGCAATGTAGATGGTCTGGATTGGTTTGTTGTTGATGGTATTAGGTTGAGTAACTGTTTTGAGTTGTTGAGGAAGTTTGATGACGATGAAGTTTCTTGTAAGGGGGGACTTTTCTGTGCATCTGATGTTATTCAAGGTATATCTGAGAAGGATGCACCTTTAAAGAGGAGATTTTTTAAGGTGGGTAGACGTAAAGTCAGGTTGGTAGTCAGATTTCAGCATGGTAGGGATGTTTCTATGGACGGGTTGAAGTACAAGGTCAGTTCAAGTTCGGTGGTTGATCAGAATATGGACTTGAGTACTGTGTTATTGGGCTTGGGAGGAGACTCTGGTAAAAGTTACTATAGCAGTGTTATTGATGGTGTGAGTGGAACTGGTCTCTTCTCTAATGATTGTAGTAAAAACTTTTTGACAGAGGTTTTTTTGGGTTACGTTGATGGTTCTGATAGCTGTGGGTGTGTGTTGGAGGGTGGTGCTTGTGCGGAGCTGATAGAGCTGTCTGATGGGCGGTTATGTTTGGATGGGAGGGGCTTTATGTTTTTGATTGATGAGGTGGGTTGTACTGTGATTTCGGAAATGAAGGGTGCGAGATTATTCTCTTTGTTTGTGCAGCCTTGTTATGGTATACCTGTTATGGGGCGTGAGTTGTCTTTTTCGTTGGTGGATTCTTCTGATCGGTCCAGTGTTTCGAAAAGTGGTACTTTGCTTGAGGTTAGTAGCGGGGTCTCTCCGATCAATGATAGGTCCACTTCCTTGTCTAGGAGGGGGAGACGTAGAAGAGTTATTCCTAGTACTGGATTGGTCCGTCACAGCGCGAGGATTATATCTTCTTCCTCTTCTTCTCATGGGAGGTTCCCGAACTTGAGTGCTAGCAGTAGCAATTCGGGTTCGGGTTCGGGCTCAGGTATGTCCCCTGTTTATGGTAGCGACTATTCGCCGTTTGCTTTAGGTAGCCTTACTACTAGTCAGTTACTTTAGCTTGCCGATGATACTGCTTTTACTTTTTCTGACGTTGAGTTAGATGCGGATTACATTAGGAGTAGGGAATTAAAGAGAGTTAATTCTTTTCGATGTTGAGGGTTGTTAGTTGGAACATTAGGGGTCTTAGCAAGCCTAAAAAATGTGATAAGGTTAGGACTTTTTTTTAGAGATTTTCATATAGATATTGTTTTGCTTCAAGAAACTAAAACTAAGAATCCCGATCTCAATTTTTATTTGAGGTTAGGGGGATCTCACTTTAGAAATTGGGCTTGTCTTCCGGCTACTAGTAGTGCTAGGGGACTTATGATTGGTTGAAGGATAATCAATTTAGACTCATTCAGGAGATTCCTAAATTGTATTCTTTGCACATTATTTTGGCTTCTCATATTGGTAATTCTATTTTGGGTATTTCAAATGTGTATGGTCCTTATACCAAAATAGATAGGAGACTTTTATAGGTCGAATGTGCTGAGTTTAGGAATCTTGTTCCCAATCAATGGATTGTGGGGGGATATTTCGATGTCACTAGGTTTTTAGGAGAGAGATATCACCTCGGGAAGGTGATTTCTCTGCTATGGAGGAATTCAATGATATCATTTTAGATAATAATCTGATTGAGATTCCTCTCAATAATAGATCGTTTACTTGGTCTAACGTCAGAGATTGTCCTTCTTTTGCTTTATTAGATAGAATTTTTTTTATTAGTACTGAGGTGGATGATAGATTCTCTATTTGTAGAGTGAAGGGATTGCCTTTTTTATTTCCTGATCATTGTCCTATCACCCTTTCGTGTGACTCGAATTTTTCTATTAGTAACAACTTTAAATTTGAGAAGATGTAGTTATTGGATTCCAATTTTAGTAAATTGGTTTCAGTTAAGTGGTTCTCATTGTTTTATTTTAATAATTTGTATAGGGGTAATTATGCGATGATTTTTGTTGCGAAGCTAGGTAAGTTAAGATTTTTTCTCAAGCGTTGAAATAAGTATATTTTTGGTAGTGTTAGGATTAGGAAAGATAAGATCATGTGTGAGATGTTAGATTTAGATAAGATTAGTGAGGCCAGGATTCTAAATTCCATTGAGAGGGATAGACTTTGCAACCTCAGGAATGATCTCAAGATGATTTTTGAAAAAGAAGAGATCATATGGAAGCAAAGGGCCCGAGTTCATTGGATTAAGGAGGGGAATAATAACACGAAGTTCTTTCATAGTGTGGCTAATAAGAGGAGGCGTGATAATTTGATTCATTCTATTTTTATTAATGATGTGGAGGTGACTGTTCAGAAGGAATTAAGTGAGGCTTTTACTAGGTATTATAAGTAGATTTTAGGAACTAGGACTAAGAGAAGGATTAATGTTAGATGGAATGACATTTTTCCGCCGGCCTCTAAGGTTGAGTTAGTAGATTTAGACAGACCTTTCTCTGAACATGAGATTTGGAAGGTTATCTGTGACATGCCTAGTGACAAAGCTCCTGGACCTGATGGTTTTTCTGTTCTTTTTCATAAGCAGTTTTGGGAGGTTCTAAAATTTGATATTATTAACCTTTTTAATGATTTTTATAGTGGTGATTTACATTTAGGTAATTTTAACTTTGCTAATGTTATCCTTGTTCATAAGAGAGAGGGTGCTAATTCTCTTAAGGATTTCAGGCCTATTTCTTTAATTAATTGTTCGGTCAAGAATATTTCCAAAGTCCTAGCTAACAGGCCTAGTATTAAGATGAACGATCTTATTAATTGTTCACAAACAGCCATTATCAAGGGTAGAAACATAGTGGACGGAGTGGGTGCTGTGCAGGAGTATATTAATTGTAAGAATAATTTTTCTTGTGCAATTTTGAAGTTAGATTTTGAGAAGGCGTTTGACTCTGTTGATTGGGATTTTATCTATGAGTTATGTCTTGCTAAAGGGTTTAGTGTTACATGGATCAACTGGATCATGCTTTTTCTTAGGTCTGGTTGCTCTAGTATTGTTGTTAATGGGGTTGTGGGAAAGAAGATCCAATCTAAGAGAGGTCTTAGACAAGGTGACCCCCTTTCACCTTTTCTGTTTAATTTAGCGGTCGATGTTTTCTCTAGAATTATTAAGAAAGCTAGGAGATTAGGTGTCTTAGGCAGTGTTGGTAATGAGGAATTTAATAATGATTTATCTATTCTTCAATTTGCAGATGATACATTATTATTTTCCTCACATTTTCCTAAGCACATAATTGCTCTTAAGTTTATTCTTTATTGTTTTGAGATGTTATCTGGATTCAGAATCAATTTCGACAAGAGTGCTATTATGGTCCTTAATGATTTTGACAATGTTGAGCCTTTGGTTGCTAGTACTCTGATCTGTTCTATCATGAAATTCTTTTTTGATTATCTGCGTTTTAAGATTAAACCTTCGAAGCTTAAGAAGGACAATTGGTTAGTTATTATAGATAAGATCAATAAAGATTAGCGAGTAGGAATATCAGATTTCTTTCTAGAGTGGGTAGATTAGTTCTTGTTAATTCGGTGTTATCCGCTATTCCTACTTATTGGATGGTAGTTCATCATTTTCCTCAATGGCTTATTGAGAAAATTGATAGAATCAGGCGAAATTATCTTTGGAGTGGTGTTCCTATTTGCAGAGGTTATAAATGCTTAGTTAACTAGGAGATGTGTTGTAAGCCCAAGAAAGATGGGGGTCTGGGGATCATTAACCTTTATAGTTTTAATTTTTCCTTGTTAGCCAAATGGTTATGGAGATTTAGGTGCCCTGATGTGTCGGCTACTTGGAAGATTATTATTTCCAAATTTTATTATTCTGGGGGCGAGCTTATTGTTGGGTCTGTTTTAGTTGGAATAATAGATTATCTTATTTTTGGAAGTCTGTTTTGTTTTGCTTTGACTTATTCAAATTAAGTTGTAAGGTGATTGTTCATTCTAGTAATCTTACTTATTTTTAGCATGATGCTTGGATTTCTAGTGTGCCACTTAAAATTTAATTTAGGGAGCTTTTTAATAATTGTGGCTTTAAGAATGCCTTAATCGCTGATGTTTATAGAAGGGATTTGAGTCCTCCGTGGGAGTTTTTCTTTGATAATATTTTAGAAGGGGGTTTGTTAAGGCAATTAGCCATTCTAAAAGCTAAGTTAGCCTTGTACCATTTGGATGTGAATGGTGATTCTTTTAGTTGGGGTCTGGATAAGAGTTTAGTTTGCTCTGTTAGTTCTATGTATAATTTTATTAATTTTTCTAGTGTTTCTTTGCTCCCTTTAAAGTTTATTTGGAATTCTAATTTTCCTCCTAAAGCTAGGTTTCTTATGTGGTTGATTATTCATAAGAAGCTTAATATGGTTGAGCTTTTAAAGAAAAAGAATATTATTTTTGATGTTAAGTGTTGTTTTTGTAGTTGTTTGGATGAAGATGTTGATCAATTATTTTTCTCTTGCAATTTTACCAATTATATTTTAACTATGGTATTAAGGAATTTTGTTTGTGATTATTTTAATTCTTTTAGTAGTTGTTTTGAGTATTGGGATCGTTATAGATTTGTTTATAGTTCTAGACAGAGGTATGTGTTGGATTCTTTAGTTATTATCTCCAGTTGGTTCATTTGGCTGGAGAGAAATTAGAGTTTTTTCATTCTATTTGTGTGTCCGCGGGGTTTAATTTGAGTTTATTTATTAGAATTAATAGTTATTTTAGAGGTGATAGATCTCGCATTTGTTGGTAATTTCTGTTTTTTGGTTTTGCTTGTTATTCTCTTATTCTTTTTTATTTCTTCTTCACATATATGTATGGATATATATATATATATATATGTTATGTGATGGATTCTTAGGGTTTGCCTAGTTTCTTTCAGGTTTCAAGTTGTTGACTTTTGTTGGGAGCTTTGTGGATTATTGTCTGAATTGGTGATTGCCATTACCTTTGGAGTTCTGTTTATGCTTGATTTCGGAGAGTTTTAAGGGTTGTACAGTTTTATTTTTGTTGTTTTTGCTTGGAGAGACTGGTTTATTGTATTGGAGTAGATATACTTCTCTATTGGGTGCTGGCTTTGCCGGAATTCGATATTGGAGTATGATGTGTGGTGGTTTTCCCGGAGCTCATCCATCTACTGTCCTTTACTTTCTTACAATCGTGTTTTGTTTTGTTATGACTCATTTTGTACTGTAGTCAGATTTTGTATTTTTTTTGTTTTATATTATATATGTATGCCCTCTTCTTTTTAGAAGATCACACATTTTTGTTTCAAAAAAAATCTTACCAGGTAAAAAGCTCTGGATATGACTTCCTTATATTCTTATGGTTTCCCAAGTACAGTCATTCTCATTATCACACTATCAATATTTATCTCTTCCTTGGAGAAGATTTCTATTAGGTTAGGATCATCCCTATGAGTGGAACCAATCCACTCAATCAAAGTCGGTCTAATCGTCAAACTTGCTAACATCTCTGGACCCAATCCATACTTAGGTTTGAAATCATATCCCGCGATATACTCCAGTTGCTTCCATTCAAGAAACATAGCATCTAAACTGGCATGTCACCTACTCAATGCATCAGCTATTGCACCTTGTCCGGTAGCACAGGTATCCGTGTATACCGTCATCTCTTCATTTCCCTTCACCAGAATCCTACAGGTGATAGTCTATTCAAGAGAAGAAAATAGGAACAACCATAGCAACCATATCATCCATCAAACAATTCCTATCTATCACCTGCTAAAGCCATGAATACGTCAATACCTGCATGACTGGTCCAACCAATATCAAGCGCCAATGGAAGCCCCGGCTCCAAACGGACTACCGCACATCCAACGTACGTTTATCCTCCAAGGATAACTAGATCACGTCCAACGGATCCAAGTAAATGGGCGTCCCCAGATACCCCTGCTTCGTGTCCGCCTAGAACACTCTAAACTATCGATGATTCCTTGGCACCTCATCAGAAGAGCTATCCACAACTCCATCTTCAACTAGAGTCCAATCCAAGTCAATCCATTATCTTGCAGCCTTCTCAAGTCCCACTCGAATCATCTAATAGCCCTATCGAGTCCAACTCGGGGCAGTCCACATCAACAAACAGTCTTATCATGTCACGAATGCCAAGACATCATTCAATAGAAATCACAACATCCACTTATATCTCATGCAAACCATCCTAGTCGAACTTGACGATCCCCAAGCACAAGCCCCAAAGGCCTAAACCAATATCAGATAAGTACTTAAGGAACATCTCCTCCGAATCCAGACAATCTACGTGAGAAGATATGAACAAAACAACCAAACACTCGAGCACTCATAACTAACTCTAGCTATCCTTGCCAATCCTTCTTCGAAACTATTGTTGATCACATGACGGCCCATGCCATATGTCAAGGGTAAATAGCGACCCCATCTCTAGCCAGACTACTGTACATCCAATGTACATTTGCCTCCCATCGACTACTAGAACTTACGACAACGATAATCTCTCTATAACTCTTATCTACATCGCCGACGACTATCCACAAACTCAACCCCAGTCTCGAGTATCCATTTCCTACAAACTCAAGCCCAACATGAGTCGTCTCCCTACTCATTGCATCTCCAAGATTAACGAACAACCATTGTTTACGAGTTCAAATCCAACTTGAATCGTCCTAACCTTCGTTGCGTCCCCATGATCAACGAACACATCTTATCGGTTCAAGATTTTCCCATTGAATTTACTTCGAAGTTATTACCATTATTGAACTAAAGAGAACATCAATCATGAAGTCCTAAACAATCCATAGCAATCACTCATTTACTACGAAATACCCCAATACTCATGCTATTCACCACATCATTTAAAAATGCTTCAAAAGGCCCTTCCTTCACGAGTCATGGCCGACCCGAATCTCTTTATTCCCTTAGTTCGAGTTATTATTGCAATCACTAGGTAGGTACCCAGTACCACCCTATACCCTTGGAGTCGGCTCCCAGAATAATGCCAAACCCAGTAAAGCCCAAAACAAAGCAATCACAAGCAACATACATCCATGACGCGATAAGACCAAATCATGACAAATCATACTAAGGCTAGCCGAACCACCAATCAGGTTCGTCACAACTAAAGGTATATCGATAATCTCGGGTTCCAATTCCAAAATATCTACTAGGTCACTAGATATGAAGGAATGGGAAGCCCCGGTATCAAACAATACTCGAATAGGAACATGATAAATAGAAAGCATACCTTGAATGACGACACCTTTTCCCTTCTGCGCCGCATTTTGGGCATTCAACGAAGAAGGAATGGCGTTGATAGCATATGCTTTCACGATCTGATTCTCTTTAGCAGGTTGTTGACATTTATCCTCCTGATGTCCCGCTTGTCCACAATTGAATCACTTCCTTTTCCCAGGCTTTTCCTGACAATCTCTCGCATAGTGGCCCTTCTTTCCACAACAAAGCACTCGCCATCTTTCTTATTCTTCTTTTTATGACCACCCTTGGTTTGGTCTTGTTTCCTCTTATTCTGAGAATTATTCTTGCCTCCACCGCTTGCCTGCGGCTTTGGCTCCTCTGCAGATGTAATAGCAACCTAGGACTTCGACTTAGGGTAAAGGCTCTCAGATCTCAATGCCTTCCCCACAATAGATTCAAAAGTCTCATCGATATGGTTTATGAGTTTCTCCCCAAGTACTCATCTAGGCAAGTTATGAACTTCTCCTTCTTCTTCTCGACCGTATCGATAAGGGACAATCCGTACTTTGATAAGGTATCAAATTCAGCAATATACTCCGAGACTGCCCTACCATTCTGCTTAATCTCCAAAAATTTCCTAAACAATTATGGTTTCTAAGCGACAGGAATAAACTTACCACTGAATTGGGCCTTAAACTGATTCCAAGGAACTTAATCCTCAGGAGTAGCTGCTTTAATAGCATTCCACAAATTCATCGCCCGTCCTTGAAGCTGACTCTATGCTAGCTTTCTCTTCATCGCATCGTCCATTCCCAAATCCTCGAAGATGCGCTCACAACTATCAAGCCAATCTTGAACCTGTAACACCCCATGTCCATTAATATCACTCACAAAGGGAATGCATCAATGTACATGAAGCGTTATTGTTGTATAGAAAAGATAAATTACAAGAATAAATAAGTAAAACAACACAGCGGAAGTTAAAACTTATTTTATTGCATCATAACTGAAAACGAGTTTACATAAGTAGTCTCCAAAACCATTACAACAGGATCAATAGTCTTTTCCAAAAACTTCAAAGTACATAAAGAAGCAAGTACTTAAATAACATAAATGCATAAATCCCCACTGAGCATAAGCAAAGCCATAAAGAAGAGAGAGTCCAAAGCGATACATCTACTCTCTTCAAACAACTGAAAGAAATCCGCACTAAGCTGTAGTATTCCCTCCTTGCAAACCTGAAGGGGGGGGGGGAAGGAAGAAAAGAGGTGGAAAGAAAAGGGGGTTAGACATAAAGTCTGGCGAGTGCGATAACTTTAACAATATAAGTATCAAAATAACTAGACTAAGGCATAAGTTGGAATATAAGGAAATGACTGTGAACAATTAGGTATGACAGAGCAAACAAGGAAATAAGATGAACAAAGATAATGTTAAAGGCGCACCTAAACCACTATAAGATAATTACTATACTGCACCACCACTAGTCACTCTAAAAGTTGATCCCGCCTACAGAACTTAATACTACTAATGGTAGTTTAGTGTACCCCTAGCTACCTCCACAGGTGTCGTCTGCCCATATCTCTACTAGGTGTACCCACTACCCCCATTCGATCGGCTCCCTAACTCGTAGATACCCGTGCTGGCCCCACAGTGGGGTGTATCACTCCCCAAAGTGGCAACCCGATACAACCAAAAATGCATGGCTTATATCTACACGATGCAACAACGTCTTACCTACCAGCCCGGGCCCACACACGCATATGAACCCATTGGACTTGCGTTGCCACCGCTAACCCGTTTTGACCTCTTACAATCAAATCCAGTACGCGTGTCCTGTCCTCGACTTGGGTCGAGCCCACAAAGATACTTATTGGGTTACTGGTTTGAAAAGGGCCCCCATGCATGACACAAGCTTCCACCTATGCTTGGTCCCCTCTAAGTTTTTTCCCCACTTAAACCCATTCTTAATCATGTCGTTTTACATGTTTCAATCTTGGTTAAGTGCATCTAATCGTATTTCAAATGCCACCCAAGGCACCCACTAGATTCCACATGCCACCCAAGGCACCCACTTAACCCCCTCATGTCCCACTACATGTTTATCTGGTTAAGTGTTTCTTAATTCATTAAGACTGTAACCTTATAAAGACCTCCCACATTAGACTGGCATTTGTGGCAGCTAGATTTGTCGGGCGGGTCCGGGCAGTCTTACACCACAAACGAGCCTAACCTCGTGTCTTTACAATTGTTACACATTTAATTTATGCCTAAGAACTCTCACATTAAAATGGCATTTGTGGCAGCTGGATTTGCCGGGCGGGTCTGGGCAGTCTTACACCACAAACGAGTCTAACCTCGTGTCTTAGGCGGTTTATTATTACACATAGTTAATTATCCCCAATTTGAATTAATTTCCCTATTACCAATTAATTACAAATTTAACTATGTCCATAATTAACACCTTAATTATGTCCGTCTATTTATGGTATATAAAATTATACCAATTAACATCACATTTAAGGCATTTATACCAATTCTAAATATTAAATCTTTTAATATTATCCCATTGCCCCACGTTGTACGTTCGTTCGTTTAACGTGAAATATACGTTAGACTCGAATAGTCTAACTTATGGAATAAAGAGAAAACATCACAACATGTATATAATATAAATTAGATCTAACTTATGAACAAAAGCCATAACATGAATTGGCATATAGATCTAAACATAAGGGGTAAACTTGCATGTGTGAATAAGGTGTTTCATCTAAACTTGCATAGACAATGGGTGTCATATATCTAATCATAAGGTGTAAACTTGCATAGGAAATAGTCACAAACTTACATTACATGATTCATACTCCAAACATATATATACTTGCATATGTGACTTATGCAACATAAACTATGGTGTAAACTTGCACCTAAACATGTAAATTAAGATCTACATGTAAACTAGCATATAGAATTTTGTATACTAGCATATAACTCACACATGTCTTAGCCTAAACTTTAGATCCAAGCTTACACATAAAATAGATGTCATGAAACATGTAAAGTGGTATGTACTTATCATTAACTTGCATATGATCCATATCTAATTTGACATCCAAACTTGCATACATACATATGACTTAACGTATGAATTTGTTCCCCAAACATAACCAAACTAGCATATGAAGCATTATTATGAATTGATTGTACATAAGCCAACAATTAACATATATTTACAACATGGATAATAACATCACAGCTTTACAACATAGATAATAACATCATAGAATTACAACATAGATAATGACATAACTGTTAATGATTCACAGCATAACCATATAACCCAAATCATAATTCAATCTAATTAAATTGTTAATTATCTTATTAAAGAAATCGAATAAGGTCTTGAGTTCTATAATCTGAGTTCTGAAATTGATTTAGCTCTCCTTTGAAGAACACAATTTGTTTTGGTTTACATTAGAATTGAATTGATTAGCTTTTCTTCCTCTCTAATTGGTGGCGGCTATTCTAGGTTGCAAGGTGACAGCATGAAGGCCATGATTCTAATTTTTATTTGACTTTAGGGTTTGAGTCTACATGTGTTTTTATAGAGTTTAGGATTAATTTAGGCCATCCGATCAACCTAGAATGAACCATAGCCATTCAGTCAAGATAGGGTGACAAGTCAGCCCTAATGACTTAGCTAAGAGTTAGAAAATCGTCATCAAACAAATCTGCCCGGGAGGGGGGGGCAGGTCGACCCCCTAGTCGACCTGGCCCTGGCGGGATTTTCCCGCCTAGCCCAATCTGAGTTTGAAATTCGAATTTCGGAAATCTGTTTAAATTTTTCTGAAACTTCCGATCACCATAACTTCTTCATACGAAGTCCAATTCACGCAAACTCAGACTCTATCTCAACCAGAATTCCGAGACGATCACAATAGCGCAACCGTTTCCCTTAATTCTCAAATTCAAAATTAAATATTCTTTAATTCGTTAGTGTTAACAGAAATACGAGGTGTTACAGAACCTGTATAGCCGATTCCGTTCCGTGGAACGGCTTCCCACCAAGACTAGTATAATCCTTGCATAGCTTGGCAAAATCAGCTCTAGGCACCTGCACCGCCACCGTTAGCAGCATTAGGAACTACTCCCTGAGCATCCCTAATCATCTCTCACACGAAGGTAGTAAACATCGTCCTTATATCCGAGACATTCCCATTGTTAGCCCCTAAACCCGTACTCCTTGTATATCGGCTCATCGTTCAACCTGCAAAGAGAAAACGATTGACCATCTCCTTTGTGGTGCCAGTGCAGTGCGACTTCATCCTTAGATAAACTAATAGTACATATATAGTTTTGTAAAACCAAAATATCATAAATACGTGCTCTCATTTACGTATACTATCTCTCACTAATGTCTTCCCCTAGGTTAACTATGCAACCTAGGCTCTGATACCAAGTGTGATGGCCCATCTCGGACCAGCTGACATTTCCGAAATGCGTTGTGCAAATGCCCGACTAGCACGGGACGGTGCCAAAAGAAAAGGATTTGAAACTATGAATCATCAAAGAACCTGTAGTACATCTCACAACGCATGGAATAAAATATAAAAATAGCATACTTGACATAAAACAGGTGAGATAGTGCATAAGCTGAAGATTAAACCATCGTAGCAGCGGAATCCAAAATACAACTTATGATCCAAACCATTATTACAACTTTAAAATATTGTCTCTAAAAAGGAAATAAAGAAGGTGCACTACAAATGCCCAAAGCAGTGACCATCAACAACACAGGGAGAATATATGCAAATAGTACGTGAAAGCCTCTTGCTCGTCTCCGGACATATACTCGCGCATCACCACCTAACCTGCCTCTAGTCTGCTCGTTTAGGAGCACCCAGAGTAATAAGAAGAGACATAAAACTCCGGGTTAGACAAAAGTCTTATAACGACCCGCATTCTACGTATCGGAGGATCGTAGAATATTTATTTCTTTCTCATATGAAGTCGTATGGTCATGTAACTTTGGGAAACATCCATTAGAGTCATTTCCCATGTTCATGATTTTTGTTGATTTTTAAATGACCGTTTTGCCCCTAGCTGATCTTGTTTTGTCCATAACTTTTGATTGGAAAGGAATTTTGACCTGAAACCACTACTATTAGATTCGTTTGATGGTTTACCTTTCCGTAGAGTGGTCATAATAGCCAAACGGACTTACCGTTTGGGAGATATGGCTGAATTAAGGTTTGGAAGGTGAAAAACTGCTTAACCGGGCCAAAGAGGGTGATTAGTGAATGGGCCCATAACCCATTTCGGGATTAGGGTTATGGGGAGGCTGAAATGAGTTAGAGAATCATTCCATTTCAGTTTTCTAGCCTCCACTTATCTCCAAGAAACCCTAAAAATGGCCTCCAACCTCTAAATCTTCTCCAAATCATCTTTTGATCAAGGATTAAGCTTAGCAACATCAAATCAAGGAAGATCTACACCAAATCAACATTGGAGCTACTATTTAGCATTGGGATTTGCATCAAATCAGAGATTTATTTCAGATCTTAGTTTATTTGTCTCTAAGGTGAGTGATTTGCATAGTTTTGCACTAATTATGGCTAATTAAGGGTAATTAGTGTTAATTAGCGAATTTAAACTTGATAAAATTCTGGAAAAATATTTATAAAATCCGAAATGATGTTTTAGACCTCTGATATGAATTTGGGTTAATTTGGTTAAGTTTTGCTAATCCAATCATTAGTTTCACCTAAACATGCTTAAGGGGAAATATAGGGTTTTGGGTATGTTTGATCCACTTTAACCTATCATGTTGATGTTTTGATGTTTGTGGTTGATTATGCATGTTGCTATGACTGTATGATATGCTTTGTGATTGATTTCAATAGTTAGAATAGTTGAAAACGTCGTCGAATGGCGTAAAACAGTTGCTGGAAAAGCTTCAGGAAACAGTGCAGGTTTCGGATCGGATCGGATATGGTGGCTCGGATCGGATAAGTGAACTGGGGAAGGGATTCGATCGGTTCAGAACTTAACACTTGAGAAATCTGGCAAAAAGGAGGGCCATGCTAGCAATAATGGGATCAGATCGGATAAAGGAGGGGGATCGGAGCGGCTAAAGGAGGAGGATCGGATCGGATAAAGGAGGGGGATCGGAGCGGCTAAAGGAGGAGGATCGGATCGGAACAAATGAAGGGCGAGGGAGCTGATCGGAGCGGAAGCACGAACGGGATGGGAGATGGCACCCGACCCGACCCGAAGTGGGACACCCGACCCGAACCGACGCGATGGAGTGGACCCGAACCGAACCGTACCAGAGGAGGACCATGAACTGACGCAGCGTAGTGGACCCGACCCGAACCGATGGCTTGAAGGGGGACCCGACCCGACCCAATATTGACCAATAACCCGAGATGCAAAGGTAGTCCAATATGGGAAGTTAGAGCTCAGGATCCAATTGGGAACCAATGAGTTCACTTCATGATTGGGCTTTGCTGCGGGACGTGTGCTAAGGAATTGTCGATGTTCATAACTTCGATTCACCACTAAAAATGGATGAAGAGCTACTTATCAGTGCAGTAGAGTCATTGCGACTCGAGGGGCAAGGTGATGGTAGCAAGACTACGTTATCAGTGCAGTAGAGTCATTATGACTTGAGGGGTAAGGTGATGCGTAGTAAGACTATGAGCCAGCGCAGATGGGGTGAATAACTCCATGGGGCAAGTGGACATAGTAAAGGATTGGTAAGACTATGAGCCAGCGCAGATGGGGTGAATAACTCCATGGGGCAAGTGGACATAGTAAAGGATTGGTAAGGCTATGAGCCAACGCAGATGGGGTGAATAACTCCATGGGGCAAGTGGACATAGCAAAGGACTAGTGGCTACGTTATCAGTGCAGTGAAGCCATTTATGACTTCATGGGGCAAAGTGATCGTAGCAAGGTGTGTTGGGTGATCGAAGTGGTGAATATCGTATGCTTTACGCACTGAGTGAGAGATGTGAGGATGGATGCTATGTTTGATTGTTTGCCATCACTATGACATGCACACCCCCACCTCCGTATCTTTACACTGTTTGATATGGCACCTTAGAGTGTTGTACAGTATGTAGTGCTAACTCTTTGGTTGTAGGTCCAGGTTCAGGTATGTTTTAGTCTACCTGTTATTGTTCTGTTTAGATGCTTATCGCTCATACCAGGCTTTATGTCTGACCCAGAGTTTTATGTCTCCTCTTATTACTCTGGGTGCTCACACGAGCAGACTAGAGACAGGTTAGCTGGTGATGCGCGAGTAGCTGATTCGGAGGCGGGCAGGAGGCTTCCACGTATGATACATATATTCTCCCTGTGTCGTTGGTGGTCGCTACTTGGGCATTAGTAGTGTACCTCCTTTATCTTGCTTTTGCTTTGAGACAGTTTGAAAAGTTGTAATAATGTTTAACTTTAGATCATAAGGTGTACTTGGCTTTTCCGCTGCTATGTTAGTTGTCTCAGCTTATGCACTGTCTCACCTGTTTTATGTCAAGTATGTTATTATTATATTTTGTTCTATGCGCTGTGAGACATTCTACAGGTTCCTTGTTAGTTCATTTTCTTCTTCCCTCTTTCCTTAAGACGACCCATTCCGTGCTAACTGGACATGTGTACAGCGCACCTTTGGAGTAAATGTCGGTTGGTGCGGGGCGGGCCTTCACATTTGGTATCAGAGCTCTAGGTTGCGTAGTTAACCTAGGGAAAGACACTAGGGAGAGATAGTACGTATATGAGAGCGCGTATTTGTGATTACTTTGGTTTTCAAAAGCTATATATGTATATACTATTAGTAGTATAAGAATGAAGTCGCACTGCACTAGCACCACTATGGGGTCATTAATCGTTTCCCTTTTTCAGATTGACGATGAGCCGATATGCTAGAGGTGCTGGTAGAGGAGCCAATAATGGGAATGCTGCTGACATGAGGGCGATGTTCACTGACCTCATGAGAGACATGCTTATAGAAGTGCAAGGGGCAGTTCCCAATCCCGGAGTTGGTGTTGGCCTAGTAGTGCAGGCGCCTAGGGTCGATTTCGCCAAGTTGTGCAAGGATTACACTAACCTTGGTGGGAAGCCGTTCCACGGGACGGAGTCGGCCACAGATGTTCAAGATTGGATGGATAGCTGCGACCGTATCTTCGATGACTTGGGTCTTGAGGATGCGATGAAGAGAAGGCTAGCGTCTCGTCAGCTGCAAGGGCGAGCGATGAATTGGTGGAATGCCATTAGAACAACTACTCCAGAAGATCAGGTTACTTGGGATCAGTTCAAGGCTCGCTTTAGCGAGAAGTTCACTCCAGCTGCCCAGATGTCAGTGTTGTTCAAGAGATTCTTGGAACTCAAGCAGAGTGGTAGGGCAGTCTCTGACTATATTGCTGAGTTCGACACCTTGTCGAAGTGTGGACTATCTCTTATCGATACTCCTGAGAAGAAGAATGAGAAGTTCATTACTGGGTTGGATGGATACTTGGGGGAAAGGCTTATCAACCACATCGACGAGACTTTTGAATCGATTGTGGGGAAAGCTTTGAGATCAGAGAGTCTTTACCCTAAGTCAAAGACTGAGGCTGCATCTGCAGAAGGGCTGAAGCCGCAAGCAGGCGGTGGAGGCAAGAATAACTCTCAGAATAAGAGGAAGCAGGACCAATCTAAGGGTGGCCAGAAAAAGAACAAGAAGGATGTTAAGTGCTTCAGCTGTGGTAAGAAGGGCCATTTTGCCAAAGATTGTCGGGCCAAGACAGCGGATAAGAAGTGCTTCAACTGTGGTCAAGTGGGACATTTCAAGGATAAGTGTCCGCAACCTCTGAAGGAGAAGCAGATTGTGAAAGCATATGCTATTGATGTTGTTCCTTCTTCGTCGAATGCCCCAACTACGGCGGAGAAAGGAAAGAATGTTGTTATTCAAGGTATGCTTTCTATTTATGATGTACCAGTTCGAGTTTTGTTTGATACTGGGGCTTCCCGTTCCTTCATATCTAGTGACCTGGTAGATAGGTTGGGACTGGAACCCGAGATAGTCGATAGACCATTGGTTGTGACGAACCCGATTGGTGGTTCGACTAGCCTTAGTATGATTTGCCGAAATTTGGTATTATTGAGTCATGGATGTATGTTTGTTTGTGATTGCTTTGTTTTGGGCTTTACTGGGTATGGCATTATATTGGGAGTCGATTGGCTCCAAAGATACGGGGTGGTGGTAGACTGTGAGGGCTTTTTGGTGACAGTTAGGGCGGATGATGGGCGGAGGGTAGTGTTTGGTAGTCTACCTAGTGATGGGGTTATGGCTAGTTTTATAAATTCCCTCGACATCCCGCAGGATGAGTTGTCAGATGTGCCCGTGGTTGGCCAGTATCCGGACGTCTTCGAGGAGGTGACCGGGCTTCCACCACACCGAGAGATTGAGTTCCGTATTGATTTAGTGAAAGATGCCAGACCTATAGTGATGCCACTTCGTCGTATGGCACCAAGGGAGCAGCGAGAGCTCGGGGTGCAAGTCGGCAATCTTTTGAAGAAGGGATTTATTAGAAGAAATGTCTCCGAGTGGGGAGCACCAATTGTGTTTGCCACTAAGGCAGATGGTTCCCTTCGTTTGTGTGTGGACTATCGCGAGTTGAATAAGGTGACGAGGAAGAATAAGTATCCTCTACCGCGGATAGATGATTTGTTTGATCAACTGGAAGGGGCAAGAGTGTTCTCCCAGTTGGACCTCGTGACAGGATTTCATCAGCTTCGAGTAGCAGATGAGAGTGTTCCGAAAATGGGATTTAGGACGCCGTCTGGATTTTATGAGTGGTTGGTCATGCCATTTGGATTGACCAATGCACCAGCCTACTTTGTGGATCTTATGAATCGAGTATTCAGAGATTAGTTGAGTAAGTTTGTTCTTGTGTTCGTAGATGATATCCTTGTTTACTCAAGGACAGAGGAGGAACACAAGGGACACTTGAGGATAGTGATGGAGGTGTTGAGGAAACACCAATTGAAAGCGAAATTCTCTAAGTGTCATTTTTGGAGAAGGGAAGTGAGATTCTTGGGTTATGTTGTTTCCGAGAATGGTATTGCCGTGGACCCTGCGAAGGTGGCTACGGTACAGGATTGGCCTACGCCCAAGAATGTAACAGATGTAAGAAGTTTCTTGGGGTTAGCTGGATATTATCGTAAGTTTATCCAGGACTTCTCAAAGATAGCAGCACCATTGACTCAGTTGACTAAGAAGAACCAGTCCTTCGTCTGGGACGGAGTGTGTGAGAATGCATTCATGAGTCTAAAGGAAAGGTTGACGCGTGCGCCAGTGCTAGTCATTCCTAAAGGGAATGAAGAGATGACGGTATACACAGATGCTTGTGGTACCGGACTAGGTGCTGTGTTGATGCAAGGAGGTAGGGTTGTAGCTTATGCTAGTCGACAGCTAAAGCCGCATGAGAAGAAGTATCCTACCCATGATTTGGAATTAGCAGCGATCGTGTTTGCGCTGAAGATGTGGAGACATTATCTCTTGGGAGAAAGATTTGAGTTGTTTACCGATCATAAATCATTAAAGTATCTCTTCTCCCAGAAGGATCTAAATCTCCGTCAGCAGAGATGGTTAGAGTTCTTGGCTTCGTATGATTTTGATATCGCATACACACCTGGGAAAGGTAATGCGGTAGCCGATGCCTTGACTAGGAGACATGCCAGTTTAGGGGCAATGTTTCTTGAATGGAAGCAACTGGAGGATATCGCGGGGTTTGATTTCAGACCAAAGTGCGAATTGGATCCAGCCATGCTAGCTAGTTTGGCGATCAGACCCACTTTGATAGAGCGGATTGGTTCCAGCCAGAGGGACGATCCTAATCTCTTGAAAATCATCTCCAAGTTAGAGATGAACATCGACGGTGAGGAGATGAATGTGTATGGGCTTGATTAAGATGGATGGCTTCGAAAGAATGGAAGACTAGTTGTACTCGACGTGAATGGTTTGAGAGATGAAGTGCTTAGGGAATGTCATCACTCAAAGCTGACTATACATCCCGGTGGTAATAAGATGTATCGAGACATGAGATAGACTTACTAATGGGAAGGGATGAAAAGAGACGTTGGGAAGTTTATATCCAAATGCATGAATTGCCAGCTAGTTAAAGCCGAGCAAAAGAAGCCTAGTGGGTTGTTGCAACCATTAGAAATTCCCGAATGGAAATGGGAGCAAGTCTCGATGGATTTCATCGATGGTTTACCAAGGACTAGATCGGGATATGATAGAATTTGGGTAATTGTGGATCGATTGACTAAGAGCGCAAGATTTATACCAGTCAAATCGACCAGAACGACAACCAAGTTGGAAGAATTGTATATGAAGTGGGTAGTGAGATTTCATGGAGTACCTAAAAGCATTGTGAGTGACCGAGACCTGTTGTTCACTAGTAGGTTTTGGAAGAGCTTACAAGTGGCTCTAGGGTCAGGATTACATCTCAGTACCGCATATCATCCTCAGACCGACGGTCAGACGGAGAGGGTGAATCGTATATTGGAAGATCTCTTGAGAGCTTGTGTATTGGATTTTGGTGGGTCATGGGATGACCATTTGCATCTAGTAGATTTTGCATATAATAATAGCTACCAATCCAGTATCGGTATGGCTCCATATGAAGCTTTGTACGGAAGACCGTGCAACTCACCATCATGTTGGATAGAGACTGGCGAGAAGTTTATGCTTGGACCAGATGTGGTGAGGGAAACTTCAGATAAGATTAGGACCATTCAACAACGAATGAAAGCTGCCCAAGATAGGCAGAAGAGTTATGCTGATAAGAGGAGAAGAGACTTAAAATTCTCCGTTGGTGACTTGGTGTTTGTCAAGATTTCTCCATTAAAGAGCGTGATACGATTTGGCAGGAGAGGCGAGTTAGCACCAAGATTTGTTGACCCATTCCCTGTTCTTGAACTAGTCGGGAATTTGGCATATAGAGTTGACTTACCAGAGAAGATGGCGGGACTTCACAATGTATTTCATGTTTCCCAACTAAGGAAGTTCGTTCACGACTCAGATATGACTATTTCACCTAATCAGTTAGAGGACTTCGAAGTAGAACCCGAGGCGGTTGGGAACCGTAAGCCGATTCGTATTGTGGGGCACGATACGAAGCAACTTCAAAGGAAGGCGGTGAAGCTAGTCAAGGTTCAGTGGGGCGAGAACGAGAATGATTGCACTTGGGAGACAGAGGAGAGCATTAGGAAGGCATATCCGGAACTCTTTGCCTGGTAAGATTTACTTCGTAATTTAGTTATTCCGCATGCTAGGATAGACTTGTTTTGCATGTTTAATTGTTGTTTTATGGTTGATAGGCATGCGGGACCCTTTGTGTGTGTTTTGGTTAGGGAATTTCGGGGGCGAAATTTCTTAAGGGGGGGAGAATGTAACGACCCGCATTCTACGTATCGGAGGATCGTAGAATATTTATTTCTTTCCCATATGAAGTCGTATGGTCATGTAACTTTGGGAAACATCCATTAGAGTCATTTCCCATGTTCATGATTTTTGTTGATTTTTAAATGACCGTTTTGCCCCTAGCTGATCTTGTTTTGGCCATAACTTTTGATTGGAAAGGAAGTTTGACCTGAAACTACTTCCATTAGATTCGTTTGATGGTTTACCTTTCCGTAGAGTGGTCATAATAGCCAAACGGACTTACCGTTTGGGAGATATGGCTGAATTAAGGTTTGGAAGGTGAAAAACTGCTTAACCGGGCCAAAGAGGGTGATTAGTGAATGAGCCCATAACCCATTTCGGGATTAGGGTTATGGGGAGGATGAAATGAGTTAGAGAATCATTCCATTTCAGTTTTCTAGCCTCCACTTATCTCCAAGAAACCCTAAAAATGGCCTCCAACCTCTAAATCACCTCCAAATCATCTTTTGATCAAGGATTAAGCTTAACAACATCAAATCAAGGAAAATCTACACCAAATCAACATTGGAGCTGCTGTTTAGCATTGGGATTTGCATCAAATCAGAGATTTATTTCAGATCTTAGTTTATTTGTGGCTAAGGTGAGTGATTTGCATAGTTTTGCACTAATTATGGCTAATTAAGGGTAATTAGTGTTAATTAGCGAATTTAAACTTGATAAAATTTTGGAAAAATATTTATAAAATCTGAAATGATGTTTTAGACCTCTGATATGAATTTGGGTTAATTTGGATAAGTTTTGCTAATCCTATCATTAGTTTCACCTAAACATGTTTAAGGGGAAATATGGGGTTTTGGGTATGTTTGATCCACTTTAACCTATCATGTTGATGTTTTGATGTTTGTGGTTGATTATGCATGTTGCTATGACTGTATGATATGCTTTGTGATTGATTTCAATAGTTAGAATGGTCGAAAACGTCGTCGAATGGCGTAAAACACTTGCTGGAAAAGCTTCAGGAAACAGTGCAGGTTTCGGATCGGATCGGATATGGTGGCTCGGATCGGATAAGTGAACTGGGCAAGGGATTCGATCGGTTCGGAACTTGACACTTGAGAAATCTGGCAAAAAGGAGGGCCATGCTAGCAATATTGGGATCGGATCGGATAAAGGAGGGGGATCGGAGCGGCTAAAGGAGGAGGATCTGATCGGAACAAATGAAGGGCGAGGGAGCTGATCGGAGCGGAAGCACGAACGGGATGGGAGATGACACCTGACCCGACCCGAAGTGGGATACCCGACCCGAACCGACGCGATGGAGTGGACCCGAACCGAACCGTACCAGAGGAGGACCATGAACTGACGCAGCATAGTGGATCCAACCTGAACCGATGGCTTGAAGGGGGACCCGACCCGACCCAGTATTGACCAATAACCCGAGATGCAAAGGTAGTCCAATATGGGAAGTTAGAGCTCAGGATCCAATTGGGAACCAATGAGTTCACTTCATGATTGGGCTTTGCTGCGGGACGTGTGCTAAGGAGTTGTCGATGTTCATAACTTCGATTCACCACTAAAAATGGATGAAGGGCTACTTATCAGTGCAGTAGAGTCATTGCGACTCGAGGGGCAAGGTGATGGTAGCAAGACTACGTTATCAGTGCAGTAGAGTCATTATGACTTGAGGGGCAAGGTGATGCGTAGTAAGACTATGAGCCAGCGCAGATGGGTGAATAACTCCATGGGGCAAGTGGACATACTAAAGGATTAGTAAGATTATGAGCCAGCGTAGATGGGGTGAATAACTCCATGGGGCAAGCGGACATAGTAAAGGATTGGTAAGGCTATGAGCCAGCGCAGATGGGGTGAATAACTCCATGGGGCAAGTGGACTTAGCAAAGGACTAGTGGCTACGTTATCAGTGCAGTGAAGCCATTTATGACTTCATGGGGCAAAGTGATCGTAGCAAGGTGTGTTGGGTGATCGAAGTGGTGAATATCGTATGCTTTACGCACTGAGTGAGAGATGTGAGGATGGATGCTATGTTTGATTGCTTGCCATCACTATGACATGCACACCCCCACCTCCGTATCTTTACACTGTTTGATATGGCACCTTAGAGTGTTGTACAGTATGTAGTGCTAACTCTTTGGTTGCAGGTCCAAGTTCAGGTATGTTTTAGTCTACCTGTTATTGTTCTGTTTAGATGCTTATCGCTCATACCAGGCTTTATGTCTGACCCAGAATTTTATGTCTCCTCTTATTACTCTGGGTGCTCACACGAGCAGACTAGAGACAGGTTAGCTGGTGATGCGCGAGTAGCTGATTCGGAGGCGGGCAGGAGGCTTCCACGTATGATATATATATTCTCCCTGTGTCGTTGGTGGTCGCTACTTGGGCATTAGTAGTGTACCTCCTTTATCTTGCTTTTGCTTTGAGACAGTTTGAAAAGTTGTAATAATGTTTAACTTTAGATCATAAGTTGTACTTGGGTTTTCCGCTGCTATGTTAGTTGTTTCAGCTTATGCACTGTCTCACCTGTTTTATGTCAAGTATGTTATTATTATATTTTGTTCTATGCGCTGTGAGACATTCTACAGGTTCCTTGTTAGTTCATTTCCTTCTTCCCTCTTTCCTTATGACGACCCGTTCCGTGCTAACTGGACATGTGTACAGCGCACCTTTGGAGTAAATGTCGGTTGGTGCGGGGCGGGCCTTCACAAGTCTGGTATGAGCGATAACATCAAAATAAACCAATAACAAGTATAAATAATCATACCTGAACCTGGACCTGCAACCAAAGAGTTAGCACAACAATGTGCACAGTAATTTAAGGTGACACTAACATAAAATACAAAATGGGAGTGTGCATGTCATGGTGATAGCAAATATCGAACATAGCAATCATCCTCACATCACTCACTCAGTGCGTAAAGCATACGATATCCACCACTTTGATCACCTAATCCTTTGCTACGATCACTTTGCCCTTGGAAGTCCCAATGGCCCCATTGCACTAATCCATAACCCGTAATCTCTCTCTCCGTGGTGAACCAAAATTATGGATATCGATAACCCCTTTGCATATGTCCCATAGCAAAGCCCAACTCTAAAAGTTAACTCATTGGTTCCCATCTGGATCCTGAGTAATAACTTCTCACTTGGACTTCCTTTACATCTCAGGTTTTGATTGAATTGGTTTTGATCTTCAGAAGTGTTCACAATTGTTGTCGTGTGGTAGAAGTACAAATCTGGTTTAGTTTGGAGTCATCATCTTGGATGAAGTGACAAAGTATTGGAAAGCTCGGAATCCCTCTCTCGAAATCCCACTCTCGAAATCCCACTCTCGAAATCTCGCTCTCAGAATCCCACTCTTGGAATCCCACTTTCGAAATCCCACTCACGGAATCCTGCTCTCGAAATCCCACTCTTGGAATCCCTCTCTCGAAATCCTGCACTCGAAATCCCACTCTGGGAATCCCGCTCTCGGAATTCCGCTCTCGAAATCCCACTCTCGGAATCTCGCTCTCGGAATCCCTCTCTCACAATTGTTGTCGTGTGGTAGAAGTACAAATCTGGTTTAGTTTGGAGTCATCATCTTGGATGAAGTGACAAAGTATAGGAAAGCTCGGAATCCCGCTCTCGAAATCCCACTCTCGAAATCCCACTCTCGAAATCCCGCTCTCAGAATCCCACTCTCGGAATCCCGCTCACGGAATCCCACTCTCGGAATCCCGCTCACGGAATCCCACTCACGGAATCCCGCTCTCGGAATCCCGCTCTCGGAATCCCACTCTCGGAATCGTCAGCATACCCCTCTTCAGGAATCGTCAGCATACCCCCCTTCAGGAATCGTCAGCATACCCCCTTCAGGAATCGTCAGCATACCCCTTTCAGGATTTGTCAGCATACCCCTTCAGGAATCGTCAGCATACCCCCTTCAGGAATCGTCACTCGTCAGCATATCCCCTTCAGGAATCGTCAACATACCCCTTGGTCAAGGCAGTTCGTGACCACCTGGTCAAGGTGGTTCGTGAGGCACTCCATTCAGGAATTCTGGGCGGTTCGTGACCACCTGGTCAAGGCGTTCGCAAGGAACCACCTTTAGGAATTCTGGGCAGTGCGTGACCACCTGGTTGTAAGGACTCGTAACTTCCCCGGTAAGGAAAGCCCGAATACTTTTGAGGACAAGACAAACCGGGATGCAAACATAAGAACATTTCATTGCTTATTACAACAATTCCATCAGATTACAAGAATATACAGAGTATGAATGAATATTACACATCAGAAAATATCAGAGATTTAAATACATCACTACAGCGGAAAAATAATACAAAACACAACTAGAAGAGATATACGGATACAGAGCTTTCCGGATATCATTCCAGCTGTAAATCAGGATCCTGTGAATATAAATCTGCAAAACCAAAACCACTAGCTGCCCATGTCAAAATAAGGGCACCCAGAGTTTAGGTTAAAACAATAAACTCCAGGCCAGTCATGTGACTGGTGTGAGAACTAAAGCAGTTATTAATCTTTATTTTAAAGTTAGATAAATCAAGGGACCACGCCGTATAGCACGGAACGGGTTTCCTCCCAAGAACACCAGTGCATAAAACAACAACGCAATGCTAAATAAAGAACAATGAAGCTATTTTAAGACCCAGGACCCATCACACAATGCAACGCAAGCCGGAAGATAGGGTTTTTACCTTATAATAGCCAAGAATGCTTGATACGTTTAAAACAAATCATTTGATACTATTATAAGTGCATAGTGTATAAAACAACTTCAAATCATATGTACAATCATAGACGGCATAAGCGCCCCATCCCACAATGTCGCCACACTAGGCTCTACAAATAAAACCGCAAAGTCACGTATTGGAAGTTGGATTTCCATCTGTGAACCGAGGCAAAAGATAGTCCTTTACCGATTCGAGACCGTCTAGCCCGAGTCTCTAGATCAGAGCTCGAGTGACCCTTGGATCGTCAGGGCCGGTCCATCAATGTGGATTAAAATGCCTGAACACTGCTTTTCCCCGCCCTTTGGGGCGTGAATGAGCTAACGAATGACTCCATCGGCTTCACATAGTCACCAATATATCTGAGGTGCCTCGCAACAGCAACAACCACATAAGTCAAACTCGTCAGGGCGTGTAAAACCACTGACGCCACTTCTAGCTAGAAGGAAACGCATGTCCTCCCTGAGGTCCTCTCCCGTTTTTAGTTCACAACCGGGGTGTGAGGCTCGTGAATCAACGTTAGACAAAGCTATGCCACACAAGCCGTGCTTTGATCATCAACCACAAGACTTTGCTTTTCAACAGAAGCCTTGATCAATTGCCACTTAGGCATGCCACACAGGCAATTCACTCCATGCGTTTGATATCCATCAATATATAACCTACGAGCTCGTACGTCTCAGAGAAGGGCGTTAAGCAAGAGAATAAATCCTCCGCCGCCAAACAGATATATATTCAATAGAAATCAATCACACCGAATAAAATCCAATGTCAGACACTCACTCCATTTAAAAGTCCGTTCTGGGTCTGAATGAAACCGGAGGCACCTTGTACCTCACATATCCATCGATCTCCAAGTACATCTGGACGACCACTAACTGATTCCCTTCTCTTAGGTGTAAGGCCCAATCAAGATCATCAGTAATCACCCAAACGACGTGAAGACCTCCGGTCTTCGACCACCGTCTTCATCTTCGACTTATCGTCGTATCTGTTATTCAGAATGGGATAAACCCGGTCTTTTCGAATAACTCTCGTATATAATAAACAAGTGTTACACAAACACAACATACGCCTCATTCCAATTCATCAGTCACTAACCGTAAATTAGTAAGGGAACAATTCCCCAAATATTAACCCCGAAGGCCGAAACCAACATCAGATCAATACCCAGGAAACCATTCATCTTAACTAATCTTCAGTTAGTTGCTAAACTTCACATTCTTAGGGATGGGTTCCCATTAATTTTATCAAAGATAAATTCCTCAAATTTATTCTTTAATCTTCTTTTGAATATCAATTCAACTAGTCGGGATTGCGAACAACACCGAAGTAGTCATTTATTTTATTTCCCAATCCCAACCTATTCATCCCATGAAGTAAAACTGGTCATACTTCATATCTAGCACCACGGTGTTGTCAATAAATTCAATTACCATTTCACGTTCAAATCTAATTAAAGATTTAACTATCGCCTGGAGCAAAACCGGTGATACTCCATTCTCGATCTTTTCAATCTAATTAAAGATTCATTAAAACTCCACTTAGTTTTAATCTTTAACTGGGTTAAAGAATCAATGTCATTTAAAACACGGTTCACGATAAACCCAAAATCACATTCCATTCTATCAGCCTTTAACTGTAAAATAGCAAGTGAGCAATTCCCTAAGTATTAACCCCGAAGGCCGAAACCAACATCAGATCAATACCCAAGAAACCATTCAACTTAACTGATTTCCAGTTAGTTTCTGATTTTCTTAACTCAGTTGGGTCTAAGAAAAGTATTATTGAAGATACCGGTCACGACAACCCAAAATCACATTCCATTAATTATCGGGTTAAAGAACAAGTGTTATTTAAAACACCTTTCACGATAAACCCAAAAATCAATACCAACCAATTCAATTCCAATTAAATATTATTTAATTGGTACACTTCATTAAATCTAAACAAAAAGATTTAATCTTTTTCTCAACAAGGCTTAAGAACAGTGTTAATGAAGACACCATTCACGACAAACCCAAATCACATTTGATATTAAATACGAGGCTCTGAATAGAAAATATATCGGCTTATATTCAATATCAAATTCTACGACCAACAAATATCGTATTGGAAATAACGATATATATATATATATCTTTCAAATTTCTATAACAACATCTGTATAATCACGAAATCCAACATCGAACTATTCCGAAGATGATTTCGATTCAAATCCATTCCAATTCAATTATAGGAAATCTTGGTTAAATTAAAACCATTTCAAACCCAATTTATTTATTTTAAAAATAAACAAATTATTATTCTAGTTCAAAGCTAGTTCATTTCAATAAAAATCTATTTTTATCTTTTCAAATATGGAATTTTTCATCCCAATTCTTCACAAATCATTTATTATGATTTTACACAAATTATTACTATTTTTAATAATTTTATCAAGGCCCGCACAGTCGATTTCCATCAACGGCCATCGAACTGCACTTACAACGACCTTTTCCAAATTTGATTTGGACATAATTCCAAATCCAACCGTTAGATTTCAAATCTCCAATATTCGTTAGAAAGCTCTTTTCAATACTAACCCAAGGTTCCGGTTTTAGGAAAATCCGATGGTCGGATCTCCCGTAATATCCGTTCGAAGTCAATGGTCGAAATTCACGAAATGCAGCGGCGCGTTCTATTCAGGCCATTATATTATATATATAATATATATAATATATACTTCATCAATTTCATTTTAAAATGTATTTTATAAATCGTTTTAAATTCATTTTCGAAACGATTTCAACTTATATTCAATTTCAATTCGAAATCATTTCTATTCAATTTCAATTCGAATTCATTTCTATTCAATTTCAGTTCGAATTCATTTCTATTCAATTTCAATTCGAATTCATTTCTATTCAATTTCAATTCGAATTCAATTCTATTCAATTTCAATTCGATTTCATTTCAAAATATTCGATTTTGAAATTACTTTCAATATTCATTATAAAATCAACAAAATTCCCGTTCATGTTAAAATGGCGTGTAACTACTTAACACGGCTTCGCATTTCAATATTCAAAGAATATTATTTTTAAATTATTCGATATTTCTGAACTGGAATCAGACACAGTCAATTACCATATAATTTCAGTTATATGGATTTCATCAAATTCATATATACAACAATGACGATAAACACCCAACCATCATCCAAAGTGCGTTCTACACTGTATAAGCATCAAATATAAATATTTAACGCTTATAACAGCCAGTCAATCAATCGATTGACATACACCTAATTATTGGGACTAGTGTATGTCGTATATTATCCCAATACCCGTGTGGGGTTTCAAACAATCCAACACAGATTTTATTTGTGCAGTTGGGCGATGTGTAAAATTTATCATACCAATCAATATCAATCAAATGTGTGTATATAAACAAATCGTCCGATTTGCTTATATTTATTTCATTTTAAATACACGTTAAAAATTCTATTTTCAACTATAAAATATTTTTAACTATATAAATATTTTATTTCACGTCACACAATCAACTACCCATCAAAATCAAACAAACAAGCATACAAGCCGTCCATGGTCTGTGGTCGACGGGTGTCGGGTGCTGCTAAGCACCGTCTGCATCCTAGTATATATTTCAACTAGAAAATAAATAAAAGGTGAGGAGTTCTCACGGAGGGTCCACTCCGCCATTCTCTATTTCTGAATTTCAAAACAGTGCTGACTTGCCTGAAATCCCAACTTCCTTTTCACGCTGTTCATATTAAAATCACATTTTTAATATGATGTTCTATACATTAAAAATCATATTTTTATTCTATCTATAATATAAAAATCATATTTTTATTCTTTCTATAAAATAAAAATCATACTTTTATTCTTTTTATAATATAAAAATCATATTTTTATTCTTTCTATAATATAAAAATCATATTTTTATTTTGCTAACTTCAAAATAAAAATCATATCATTATGATTTAGTTCATACGATAAAAATCTATACTTTACATTAACAAAAATCTTATTTCTACCTTTCTAAAAATAATTTCTTTACATGATAAAATATCATATCTTCTTATAACTAAAACGATGTCCTTATGCAACAAAAAAATGATCTCTTTTTATGACTAAAAATGACAACTTTATGTAATAAAAATATTAACTTTGCATAGCAAAAGTATTAACTTTATATAATAAAAATATTAACTTTACATAGTAAAGCTAAGAAAACTGATTTTAACCAATTATATAAAAGTAAATAAATTTACAAGGTGTTTCAGCAAAGAAGAAAAGGGGGGCTCGCTTGTGCGTCGGTGGTGGCTTCGAGTGGTGGTCGGCGGAGGTGCAATCGGTGGCTGAGGAGGTCAGGGCGGCGGCGGCGGTTCAGCAGGGGGTGGCGGTGGCGGTTCAGCATGGGGCGATGGGTTTCGGGTTGTGGAGGGAGTTTGGGCGAGCTTTGGAGAGAGGGGAAGGGAAAGGAAGGGATCGCTGGTGGTGGCGGTTGGCCAGAGGGGGGCGCGGCTTCCGATTAATGGTGGCGGCGTGGTGGGGCGTCGCTGATTTGATCGTCGAGGTTTTTTTTTATTTCAGTTGAACGAGACAGAAGTGAGGGAGATAGAGGGTTAGGTGAGGGGAATATATATAATATTTAATTAATTTATTTTAATTTTCCCCTAAAAGCACCCTTTTAATTCGAACTCAAAATCGAACCCACCGACTGTCGTCCCTAGCTAATTACCCCCATTCTGAACACAATGGGATATGTATCATAAGCTGATTCGATAATTATGATTAGTTTTCGTCAAAATCAGAATATAAATCATTATATTGAATTTTAAACGTACATTTCAATTTACCGGGGCCACATATGGACTCTAAAAATACCCGAAAAATATTTTCTAGCTTCGTATCGACGATACGGTTCTAACAAAACTAATTTCTTCAAATTTGAAGACCGTTTGAAAAATGGCCATTTTCCAGTCAATTAAAATCAACTGAAACTGGTCAAAACACTTTTTACTTCGCCACGCTCACATATTGATTCAGAAAATTACGAATTTTGGAATATAGCAATAATTTGACATCACGGATCCAACAAAAGTGGTTTCGTCGAAAACCGAGGTCGTTTGCAAAATTTCCATTTTTAAGGGCCAGAATTCCATAGCGACTATTCTGAATTTTCAACTGGACGTATCTTTTGATTCCGCTATGAAATTTCAATTTCTCGGGTTCGTTGGAAAGATATTTTCAATTAGATTCTAATATTTTTGGTTTCGCTAAAATCCGGCTTATTTTGCATCCGGTACATTCATTTGAAATTTGAAATCGAATTTTCGAACTACCACGCCATTTCAGGCTCGTTATATAATTAAAATAAAATATTTATATTCTAACATCGAGCTATATAAATATATACATTCTAATTCTATTCAAAATAAATTTCTCATCGTTATTATTTAAAATAAATCATTTTAAATATTCAAAATCCGCTAAAATTGCCAAAATAAAATTTTAAATTGGCTCAGATTTCCGGGTTATTACAATCTCCCCCACTTAAAACTTTTTGTCCCCGAAAAGGAACGAAGCCGAAAGTTGTTTCACAAATCAACTCAAATTTCATTATTTTCTTTACGGCTTAAGTTCTTCAACTTTTCAGCCTCTAAGAACTTTTCAAATTTTTCAAAAATTTCGCCATAACCTCCCCTGCACCAGGGACTTCGGGATATTTCATATAGCCTCCCATGGCCTTCTTCAATCCAAAAGAAAAAGCCAATCGGCTCATAAAATCATCCAAAACCCAAGAAATACAATAAACATGTACCTATTTGTCGGGCAAACAACTTCATTCTTCTGCTCTAGCCTCCTTGCTATGACCTGTTCAATGTTAGTACATGTATATGTATGCAAATGCGATCATTTTTCAATACAATTCACTATTTGACCAATTAGGCTAAAGGTTCAACATTTTATTAATCGAATAATAGTCAAACAACACAACCAACAATCAATTAGTTGATTAGCTTTTCAAATTCATAACTTTGATATATAGTCAAAAATCACATTTTTGATGCCAAATCATAACAATAGGGCCTATCTAATTTTGGTTCTCACACCAGTCTATGGAAATATATAAATATCACACTTTCGAAACTCGAATACCAATTATGATGATGTTCGAACTATAGCGATCATCAGAACCATCTCCGGGCGACTAGAGTGTGATTCTATATCTATCCAGTATATTAAAACTTCGTACACACGTGGATCAGACGTATAAACAAAATCTTTATATACCTGATTTTCCAAATCAATATAAAATAAATAATCAAATACGAATAATTGATTTAAATTTTCAAAACAAAATTTGTTTCATTTAAAAATATACTCTTCACACTCGTTCTAGGATACTACTGATCCCGTCTCTAACGAGTCATTTCCATTGGATATTACTAATCCAATTTCTGATGAATTCTTTCGTATGGTTCTAATGTGTCTTGTTCTTTGAGCTTTGTAAACCAAAACTCTGATACCACTGTAAGGACCCGTAACTTCCCCGGTAAGGAAAGCCCGAATACTTTTGAGGACAAGACAAATTGGAAAGCAAACAGAAGAACATTTCATTGCTTATTACAACAATTCCACCAGAATACAAGAATATACAGAGTATGAATGAATATTACACATCAAAAAATATCAGAGATTTAAATACATCACTGCAGCGGAAAAATAATACAAAACACAACTGGAAGAGATATACGGATACAGAGCTTTCCGGATATTATTCCAGCTGTAAATCAGGATCCTGTGAATATAAATCTGCAAAACCAAAACTACTAGCTGCCCATGTCAAAATAAGGGCACCCAGAGTTTAGGTTAAAACAATAAACTCCAGGTCTGTCATGTGACTGGTGTGAGAGCTAAAGCAGTTATTAATCTTTATTTTAAAGTTAGGTAAATCAAGGGACCATGTCGTATAGCATGGAATGGGTTTCCTCCCAAGAACACCAGTGCATAAAACAACAGCGCAATGCTAAATAAAGAACAATGAAGCTATTATAAGACTCAGGTCCCATCACACAATGCAACGCAAGCCGTAGGATAAGTTTGTTACCTTATAATAGCCAAGAATGCTTGATACGTTTAAAACAAATCATTTGATACTATTATAAGTGCATAGTGTATAAAACAACTTCAAATCATATGTATCAATCATAGACGGCATAAGCGCCCCATCCCACTATGTCGCCATACTAGGCTCTACAAATAAAACTGCAAAGTCACGTATTGGAAGTTGGATTTCCATTTGTGAACCGAGGAAAAAGATAGTCCTCTACCGATTCGAGACTGTCTAGCCCGAGTCTTAGGACCAGAGCTCGAGTGACCCTTGGATCGTCAGGGCCGGTCCACCGATGTGGATTAAAATGCCTGAACACTGCATTTCCCCGCCCTTTGGGGGCGTAAATGAGCCGATGAATGACTCCATCGGCTTCACATAGTCACCGATATATCCGAGGCGCCTCGCAACAGCAACAACCACATAAGTCAAACTCGTCAGGGCATGTAAAACCACTGACGCCACTTCTAGCTAGAAGAAAACGCATGTCCTCCTTGAGGTCCTCACCCGTTTCTGGTTCACAATCGGGGTGTGAGGCTCGCGAATCAACGTTACACAAAGTTATGCCACGCAGGCCGTGCTTTGATCATCAACCACAAGACTTTGATTTTCAACAGAAGCCTTGATCAATTGCCACTTAGGCATGCCACACAGGAAAATCACTCCATGCGTTTGATATCCATCAATATATAACCTCTGAGCTCGTACGTCTCAGAGAAGGGCGTTAAGCAAGAGAATAAATCCTTCGCCGCCAAACAGATATATATTCAATAGAAACCAATCACACCGAATAAAATCCAATGTCAGACACACAGTCCATTTACAAGTCTGTTCTGGGTCTGAACGAAACCAGAGGCACCTTGTACCTCGCATATCCATCGATCTCCAAGTACATCTGGACGACCACTAACTGATTCCCTCCTCTTAGGTGTACGGCCCAATCAAGATCATCAGTAATCACCCAAATGACGTGAAGACCTCCGGTCTTCAACCACCGTCTTCATCTTCGACTTATCGTCTTATCTGTTATTCAGAATGGGATAAACCCGGTCTTTTCGAATAACTCGCGTATATAATAAACAAGTGTTACACAAACCAACATATGCCTCATTCCAATTCATCAGTCACTAACCGTAAATTAGTAAGGGAACAATTCCCCAAATATTAACCCCGAAGGCCGAAACCAACATCAGATCAATACCCAGGAAACCATTCATCTTAACTAATCTTCAGTTAGTTGCTAAACTTCACAATCTTAGGGATAGGTTCCCATTAATTTTATCAAAGATAAATTTCTCAAATTTATTCTTTAATCTTCTTTTGAATATCAATTCAACTAGTCGGGATTAGCGAACCACACCGAAGTAATCATTTATTTTATTTCACAATCCCAACCTATTCATCCCATGAAATAAATCTGGTCATACTTCATATCTAGCACCACGGTGTTGTCGATAAATTCAATTACCATTTCACGTTCAAATCTAATTAAAGATTTAACTATCGCCTGGAGCAAAACTGGTGATACTCCATTCTCGATCGTTTCAATCTAATTAAAGATTCATTAAAACTCCACTTAGTTTTAATCTTTAACTGGGTTAAAGAATCAATGTCATTTAAAACACGGTTCACGATAAACCCAAAATCACATTCCATTCTATCAGCCTTTAATTGTAAAATAGCAAGTGAGCAATTCGCTAAGTATTAACCCCGAAGGCCGAAACCAACATCAGATCAATACCCAAGAAACCATTCAACTTAACTAATTTCCAGTTAGTTTATGATTTTCTTAACTCAGTTGGGTCTAAGAACAGTATTATTGAAGACACCGTTCACGACAACCCAAAATCACATTCCATTAATTATCGGGTTAAAGAACAAGTGTTATTTAAAACACCGTTCACGATAAATCCAAAAATCAATACCAATTCAATTCCAATTAAATATTATTTAATTGGTACACTTCATTAAATCTAAACAAAAAGATTTAATCTTTTTCTCAACTGGGCTTAAGAACAGTGTTAATGAAGACACCATTCACGACAAACCCAAATCACATTTGATATTAAATATGAGGGTCTGAATAGAAAATATATTGGCTTATATTCAATATCAAATTCTACGACTAACAAATATCGTATTGGAAATATCGATATATATATATATATATATCTTTCAAATTTCCATAACAACATCTGTATAATCATGAAATCCAACATCGAACTATTCCGAAGATTATTTCGATTCAAATCCATTCCAATTCAATTGTTGGAAATCCTGGTTATTTTCAAAACCATTTTAAATCCAATTTATTTATTTTAAAAATAAACAAATTATTATTCTAGTTCAAAACTAGTTCATTTCAATAAAAATCTATTTTTATCTTTTCAAATATGGAAGTTTTCATCCCAATTCTTCACAAATCATTTCTTATGATTTTACACAAATTATCACTATTTTTAATAATTTTATCATGGCCCGTACAGTCGATTTCCATCAACGGCCATCGAAATGCATTTACAACGACCTTTTCCAAATTTGTTTTGGACATAATTCCAAATCCAACCGTTAGATTTCAAATCTCCAATATTCGTTAGAAAGCTCTTTTCGATACGAACCCAACGGTTCCGGTTTTAGGAAAATTCGACGGTCGGATCTCACGTAATATCCGTTCGAAGTCAATGGTCGAAATTCGCGAACTGCCGCGGCGCGTTCTATTCAGGCCATTATATTATATATATAATATATACTTCGTCGATTTCCTTTTAAAACTTATTTTATAAATCGTTTTAAATTCGTTTTCGAAACGATTTCAACTTTATATTCAATTTCAATTCGAATTCATTTCTATTCAATTTCAATTCGAATTCATTTCTACTCAATTTCAATTCGAATTCATTTCTATTCAATTTCAATTCGAATTCATTTCTGTTCAATTTCAATTTCATTTCAAAATATTCGATTTTGTAATTACTTTCAATATTCATTATAAAATCAACAAAATTCCCGTTCGTGTTAAAATGGCGTGTAACTACTTAACACGGCTTCACATTTCAATATTTAAAGAATATTATTTTTAAATTATTCGATATTTCTGAACTGGAATCAGACACAGTCAATTACCATATAATTTCAGTTATATGGATTTCATCAAATTCATATATACAACAATGACGATAAACACCCAACCATCATCCAAAGTGCTTTCTACACTGTATAAGCATCAAATATAAATATTTAACGCTTATAACAGCCTGTCAATCAATCGATCGACATACACCTAATTATTGGGACTAGTGTATGTCATATATCATCCCAATACCCGTGTGGGGTTTCAAACAATCCAACACAGATTTTATTTGTGCAGTTGGGCGATGTGTAAAACTTATCGTCCCAATCAATATCAATCAAATGTGTGTATATAAACAAATCGCCCGATTTGTTTATATTTATTTCATTTTAAATACACGTTAAAAATTCTATTTTCAACTATAAAATATTTTTAACTATATAAATATTTTATTTCACGTCACACAATCAACTACACATCAAAATCACACAAACAAGCATACAAGCCGTCCATGGTCTGTGGACGACGGGTGTCGGGTGCTGCTAAGCACCGTCTGCATCCTAGTATATATTTCAACTAGAAAATAAATAAAAGGTGAGGAGTTCTCACCGAGGGTTCCACTCCTCTATTCTCTATTTCTGAATTTCAGAACAGTGCTGACTTGCCTAAAATCCCAACTTCCTTTTCACGTTGTTCATATTAAAATCACATTTTTAATATGATGTTCTATACATTAAAAATCATATTTTTATTCTTTCTATAATATAAAAATCATATTTTTATTCTTTCTATAATATAAAAATCATATTTTTATTCTTTCTATAATATAAAATCATATTTTTATTCTTTCTATAATATAAAAATCATATTTTTATTCTTTCTATAATATAAAAATCATATTTTTATTTTGCTAACTTCAAAATAAAAATCATATCTTTGTGATTCAGTTCATACAATAAAAATCTATTCTTTACATTAACAAAAATCTTATTTCTGCCTTTCTAAAAATAATTTCTTTACACGATAAAATATCGTATCTTCTTATAACTAAAACGATGTCCTTATGCAACAAAAAAATGATCTCTTTTTATGACTAAAAATGACAACTTTATGTAATAAAAATATTAACTTTGCATAGCAAAAATATTAACTTTATATAATAAAAATATTAACTTTACATAGTAAATCTAAGAAAACTGATTTTAACCAATTATATAAATTAAATAAAAGTAAATAAACTTACAAGGTGTTTCAGCAAAGAAGAAAAAGGAGGCTCGCTCGTGCGTCGGTGGTGGCTTCGAGTGGTGGTCAGCGGAGGTGCAATCGGTGGCTGAGGAGGTCAGGGCGGCGGTGGTGGTTCAGCAGGGGGCGGCGGTGGAGGTTCTGCATGGGGCGATGGGTTTCGGGTTGTGGAGGGGGTTTGGGCGAGCTTTGGAGAGAGGGGAAGGGGAAGGAAGGGGATCGCTGGTGGTGGCGGTTGGCCAGAGTGGGGCGCGGGGTCCGATTAATGGTGGCGGCGTGATGGGGCGTCGCAGATTTTTTATTTTCTTTCAGTTGAACGAGAGAGAAGTGAGGGAGAGAGAGGGTTAGGTGAGGGGAATATATTTATAATATTTAATTAATTTTAATTTTCCCCTAAAAGCACCCTTTTAATTCGAACTCAAAATCGAACCCACCGACTTTCGTCCCTAGCTAATTACCCTCATTCTGAACACAATGGGATATGTATCATAAGCTGATTCGATTATTACGATCAGTTTTCGTCAAAATCAAAATATAAATCATTATATTGAATTTTAAACGTACATTTCAATTTACCGGGGCCACAAACGGACTCTGAAAATACCCGAAAAATATTTTCTAGCTTCGTATCGACGATACGGTTCTAAAAAACAAATTTCTTCAAATTTGAAGTCCGTTTGAAAAATGGCCATTTTCCAGTCAATTAAAATCAATTGAAACTGGTCAAAACACGTTTTACTTCGCCACGCTCGCATATTGATTCAGAGAATTACGAATTTTGGAATCTAGCAATAATTTGACATCACAGATCCAACAAAAGTGGTTTCGTCGAAAACCGAGGTCGTTTGCAAAATTTCCATTTTTAAGGGCCAGAATTCCATAGCGACTATTCTGAATTTTCAAATGGACGTATCTTTTGATTCCCGCTATGAAATTTCAATTTCTCGGATTCGTTGGAAAGATATTTTCAATTAGATTGTAATATTTTTGGTTTTGCTAAAATCCGGCTTATTTTGCACCCGGTACATTCATTTGAAATTTGAAATCGAATTATCGAACTACCACGCCATTTCAGGCTCGTTATATAATTAAAATAAAATATTTATATTCTAACGTCGAGCTATATAAATAGATACGTTCTAATTCTATTCAAAATAAATTTCTCGTCGTTATTATTTAAAATAAATCATTTTAAATATTCAAAATCCGCTAAAATTGCCAAAATAAAATTTTTAAATTGGCTTAGATTTCCGGGTTATTACACTGGTCAAGGCAGTTCATAAGGCACCCCCTTTAGGAATTCTGGGCGGTTCGTGACCAACTAGTTAAGGCGGTTCGTGAAGAACCCCCTTCAGGAATTCTGGGTGGTTCATGACCACCTGGTCAAGGCGGTTCATGACAACCCCCCAGCCATCATCAGGAATTTTGCAGTTTTCCCAGTAAGCTAATTTCGCCAAAAGACGACATTTTCCACCATTCTAACCTTACTATGAAGTCACAAAACTTACCAATTAATAGTAGTAACATGTAGGATCAAACAAAAATACCAAAATATCAATCACATGAAATATTTTAGATCAAACATACCCAAAAAGCATGGTTTTCCCTATAATCCCCTTAAGCATGTTTTAACTATAAGATCAGCAAACTTAATCCAAATTAACCCAAATTTTCACCAATGACATAAAATAATATTTTAGAATTTCTAAATATTTTTCCAGATTTTTATTATGGATAATTTTGCTAATTATCACTAATCACCCCTAATTAGCCGTAATTAGTGAATGAAAGTGCATATCACTCACCTTAACCGTAAATAATTTATAGATATGAAGTCTCCACTGATTTGGGTCGAATTTCTATGCAATACAGCAGCTCCAACTCTGATTTGATACTATTTTGACTTGATTCGATGTTGATTTGCTTAATATTGGATTAGAAAGTGATTAAGGGGTAGTTTAGAAGGTAGAACCCATTATTAGGGTTGAAGAGAGGTAAGTGGCGGCTGTAAAAATGACAAAGAAAGGTTTCCCTAACCCTTTCCAGCACTTATATAGCCCTAATCCTGAAATCCCTAATGGGCTTAGCTGTTAATTACTCAATTAAGCCCAATTAAGATGTTTTTCACCTTCCAAACCTTATTTCAGCCATATCTCCCAAACGGTAGGTCCGTTTGATTTATGTGACCACTCTATGGAAAGGTAAACCATCATCTAAATCCAATAAAGTAGTTTTAGGTCAAAAATCCTTACCAATCAAAAGCTATAGGCGAAACAAGATTCGCCAAGGGCAAAATTATCATTTAAAATCGGCAAGAATCATGAACATGGGAAATGACCCCAATAGTCGTTTCCCAAAGTTACACAACCCTGCGATTTTTTATGAAAATGAAATAAATATTCTACGATCATTCGATGCGTAGAATGCATGTCGTTACAAGTAATCTGTGAGTATTCTGATGTTTTTGAGGAGGTTCGGGGCTTATCTCCGAGGCGCGAGATCGATTTTCTAAATATTTGGTAGAGAATGCAAAGCTAGTTGCATATCCTATATGCCATATGGATCCAAGGGAATGGAGGGAGCTTAGTAAGAAAGTAGGAAAGCTACTTGAGAAAGGGTTTATTAGGCGAAGCATACCTGAATGGGGTGCTCCGGTGGTATTCGCAGCTAAGGCAGATAGTTCGCTTCGCTTATGTGTAGACTATAGAGAGTTGAACAAACTCACCAAGAAGAACAGGCACCCACTCCCGAGGATAGATAATATGTTTGACCAACTTATTGGTGCATCAGTATTCTCTCAGTTAGACTTGGCCACGGGGTTTCATAAGTTGAGGGTGGCTGAGGATAGTATAGACAAGACCGCTTTTAGGACTCCATATGGTTTCTTTGAATGGCTCATTATGCCTTTTAGGTTAACGAATGCACCCGCTTATTTTGTTGATCTGATGAGTAGGGTGTTTCGGGAGTTTCTAAATAAGTTCTTTGTGGACTTTGTTGATAATATCTTGATCTTCTCGAAGAGCGAGGAAGAGCATGCCCAACATTTGAGAGAAGTCTTGAAAACTCTTTGCGTGCACCAGCTTAAGGAAAAGTTCTCCAAACGTCATTTTTGGAGAAAAAAGGTGAGATTTCTAGGACATGTGGTTTCTAAAGATGGGATAGCAGTACATCCCGCAAAGGTAGTTGCAGTTCAAAATTGGCAGATCTCAAAGAATGCAACAGAGGCGAGAAGTTTTCTTGGATTGGCGGGCTATTATAGGAAGTTCATTAAGGACTTCGCAAAGATATCAGCATTACTCACCAGGCCGACGAAGAAGAATCTGACGTTTTCATGGGATTTAGATTGTGATGTTGCTTTCCAACGATTGAAGAGGGCTCTGACAACATCCCCAGTCTTGACCTTGCCTAATGGAAATAAAGTGTTTAGAGTATACACAGATGCATGTGGTATAGAGCTTAGTGCGGTTCTGATGCAAGAGGGAAGGGTAGTATGTTATGGGGGTAGACAACTAAGAGTTCATGAGAAGAACTACCCTACCCATGATTTAGAGCTAGCTACCATAGTATTTGCGCTTTAAGATGTGGCGCCATTATTTGCTTGGAGAGAAGTTCGAGTTGTACACGGATCATAAATCTCTCATGCACTTGTTCTCGTAGAAGGACTTAATGGAAGGCAACAAAGGTGTATGGAGTTCCTAGCATCTTATGACTTTGAGATTGCTTATACCCCTGGCAAGGTTAATGTAGTAGCAGATGCACTGAATAAGCAGAGGATGGCCTTAAGTCCTCTGTTTGTGGAGAGGAAAAGCTTGGAGTTTATATTGACTTTTGTTTTAGACCCTACACCGAGTTTTTTTCTGGCTTATTTACATCACCGGAGGTGCGACCTATTCTTATGGATCAGATAAGAGCTTTGCAGCGAAAGGATCCACAAATTTCAGACATCTTGGATAGGCTCAGTAAAGGGGAGACTTCTAGTCACCTCAATAGATATTCCATATACGATAAAGGGTGGTTACGACGAGGTGGAAGACTTTGTGTTCCCCAAATTGGGAGTATGTTAAAGACAGTCCTAGAAGAAGCCCATCAATCTAAGATGACTATTCATCCAGGCGATGATAAGATGTATAGAGATATGAAGTGGGTTTTCTTTTGGTCTGAGATGAAGAAAGATGCTGTAGAGTTTGTTTCTCAATGTTTAATTTGCCAGCAAGTCAAGTATGAGCAAAAGAAGCCCAATGCTTTACTTTATCCTTCGGAGGTCCCACAGTGGAAGTGGGAGAGCGTCTATATGGATTTCATTGATGGTTTGCCTAGATCAAGGAAGGGCAACACCAAAATTTGGGTTGTAGTAGGCATGCTTACTAAGAGCGCTCATTTCATTCCTGTTAAGAGTAAGAGGACGGCGGCATGGTTAGCAGCAGTTTACGTTCATGAGATAGTTCACCTTCATGGAGTACCTTTCAGTACCGTAAGTGATCGTGGCCTCATTTTCACCAGTGAATTTTGGAGGAGCTTGCAAGAAGCATTAGGTACATAATTGCGTTTGTGCACCGCTTATCACCCTCAGACCGATGGACAGACGGAAAGGGTGAACAAAGTTCTTGGGGATCTTTTAAGACTGTTTATCCTATATTTCGAAGGGACTTGGGAAGAGCATCTTCCTTTAGTATATTTCTCCTACAACAATAGTTATCAAGCTAGTATTGGCATTGCACCCTTCGAAGCATTGTACAGACGACCCTGTAGATCACCGACTTGTTGGTGGGAATCTACAGAAAGACTACTATTTGGACTAGATATAGTTAGAGAAATGTCCAAAAAGGTTGATCTCATTAGACGGTGATTAAAGACAGCTCAGAATGGGCAAAAGTCCTACGCAGACGAGAGAAGGGCTGACATTGAGTTTGAGGTAGGAGACATGGTTTTCATTAAGGTGGCATCTTTGAGGAATGTGATTCGCTTTGGATCTGTAGGAAAATTTGCACAAGATTTGTATAGCCATTTCCCATAACAGAGAGGATTGGCCAAATGGCCTATAGAGTAAAGCTACTAGAAAGACTATCCAGTGTTCATGATGTTTTCCACATTTCTCAATTGCGGAAGTGCTTGCATGATACCGTAGAAGTAGTAGAGCCGAGTACATTGGAGGAAGTAGAGGTGGAACGGGAGGCGACAATTAGACGTGTTCCTACCCGTAGTCTTGGATCAGAAATTAAGAAGCTACGCAACCAAGAAGTCAAGTTGATGAAAGTTCAGTGGGGAGACAATACAGAGGATGCAATTTGGGAGACCGAAGACAAAATTCACGCTTCATACCCTTTTCTTTTCAATGGTATGTTCTTAACTTCCTTTCCAAAGCTTTTTATGCTTATTTCTATCATTTAAATTATATCCTATTGATCGAATCTTCGACCTTTAGATAGGAATCCCACGAATGTAAACATGTGTTTTGAGACATGTTATGTTTGATGGATGCAAGTGGATGAAAATGTTTGCTAGTGATTGCTCATGGATGCATATACACACACAGTAGGCACTAGATTGGCTCAATCACTCTCATAATGCATATGGATGTGTGAGCATTTTTTTCTCCTTTAATGGATGGAAGTGGGTGTATCATCGTATGGATGTTGCATTGGGATGAATGATTGCGCACATATATAGAACTTACATGTTATAATAGGAATCTTTACATACATGATGGATTCATGGCAGTAACATACATTGCATTAAGGAGGTCGACTGAATCAGTAGACCGCTTGATATTTCGCATTAGAATTGGTACATATACACACACCTTTACATATATTCATACAAGCATTAGAAATTTTTAAGGACATTGAATGCCTGTGAATGGTGGATGAGTAGAATGGGTGATGGATAGGATATACATTTCTCTTAACTTAGAGATTTCAGGGACGAAATACTTTGAGTAGGGGAGAATGTAACACCCCATATTTTTAACAATACTAAAGATGATAAATTAAAGAATAATTAATTTAATATTCAGAATTAAGTGAAACGGACTGTGCTATTACGTTCGTCTCGGAATTCTGGTCAAAATAGACACCTGGTTTCCGTAAAACGGACACCGTATGAAGAAGTTATTAAGGTTTGAAGTTTGTATATGCATAAGAAGAATATAAATGAATAAAATAAGTCTAGAAATTCAAAATGATTCAAAAATCATATGGAAGACCTGGGCAGGAAAATTCCTGCTCTAGGTGTCGACCTAGGGGTCGGCACCATCATAAGGATGTCGACACCCATGTCGACACCCACACAAGGGGGTCGACCCCCATGTTAACACCCCCCAGATTTGTTGGTTCTAGGTTATAAATAGGATCCTATACCCATAGTTTTCTTCACACAAAAACAATGGAGGACTAGGTGCCGCCTCTTTCTAGACTAAAATAGTTTGTTCTTCTTCTTCAACAGGGGGTTAGACTAATCCAGAGATCTATGGTTCAACATTTGCAATTCTTCTTCTATTTTCTTCTATTTCTTAGATCCAATCACAGTGAGTCTATGTTAATTTTAGATCTAAATATTTAAAAAGTAAATATTGACATGACTATAACTTGGATCTATGCCTGTGGCTATTTGAATCATATCAGATCTGCTATAACCTGTTTATATAAGTTATTCTGACATGACTATGAACTATATCTAAGTTTATACCTATTTATCATGTCAGATCTGCCATTGTTTGTAGATCTAATTCACTGTTCAGATCACATCATGCATGTTCCTATTATGTTTGTGGCTAAATCAGATCTGTTGTTAGTTGGTTATCGAATTCATTGTTTATATCTTATCATGCATGTTGATGATGTCCCTATTATGTTAGAATCAATTCTATTGTCACATGTTCATCAAATCTGTTCCTATATGCCTATCTTGTCATTATGCCACTATATGTTTATGTCTACTTCTGCCATTATATGTCAATCTGGTTAGTATGATCATTTCTGTCCTCTTCCCTTCTTCTTTTTCCCATTTAATTTTTATACCCAGGCTACTTCGAGCCTACTCATGTCGTTGAAATATGCAAACGCGTTAAATTGGGAACGAGGGGAAAATAGTAAAATTGGGTCATAACTTGTAATTGAAAATTTGGGCATAATTTGAATGAAATATATGAATATGAATTTGGGGAATAAACTGAATTGTGATTCAAGACCTTAATTTGGGGCATATGGTTAATTATGAACATGACTTGGAAAAGGACATGAAAACCTATAACGACATAGGAATAATTGGTTAACAATGAAAATGTCTAGAATTACAGTAATTAGAAAACTGTAACAGCGCTTAGACACAAGGTTAGATTACATTTGAGGTGGAAGCATGCCCGAAACCGCCCGGCATATCCAGCGACCACATGTAGTGAATCTAATGTGAGGGGTCTAAGTGCATAAATACGAGATGTGCTAAGACATGAGGTTAAGTCCGTTTTGTGGAAGAAGTCTGCCCGGAACCAACCGACATATCTAGCATCCACAAGTTATAGGCTTAATATGGGAGGTCTAGTACATTATAACCATAAATAAATATGGTAATAAACTTGAATACTTAACCTAGTTGAATCCATAGGGATTACATATTTTAACTTGAGTAGGGGTTAAGTAAACTTGTGTGAAACAGTGGGAGGGTTAAGTATACCTTGGGTTGGTGGGTAAAATTTATATATATAGGCCCGCAAACTTAACATGTGGGGTTATGCAATCTTTTTACTTCGGTATGGCATAACCTATGAAAAACCTAGTGGGGATACAAGCGTGGGAGGAATCTTGCATCATCTTGTATATGGGACCCATTTTAGTCAGTAATCCATATATAGGTATCAAACGAGCACTATGAACTAGGTCGGAGTCGGGGCACACCTACTGGGCTGATTGTAAGAGATCCAAACGTGGGGGACGGTGTGGGCGGCGCATTCCGACGGAGTCATGTGCGTGCATGGGTCCGGCCGAGGAGGTTTAGATGCCGTGACACCTATAGATTTGGTTGGGCACATCCTGAAAATGAAGGGTTGCCACTTTAGGAAGTGATACATCCTACTGTGGGGCTAACACATGATATCTACGGAGTTGGGAGTTGATCGATTAGGTAGTAATTAGGGTACATCTAGAATCCGGTATGTTTAGGATCCTGTTATTATCCTTAGGGGTAACACCGGTATGTTGGGCTGCCTGTTGATTGTATGGGGTTAAGACCTCTCACTAGAAGTATGCCTAAGTCTACCATCTTATAGTTTTAGGATCATCTCATTCTGGTTATATTAGTATCGGTGCAGAGAAAAGGGAAAGTGTTAGAGAAGCGCCATTTATTCTGTCCAGTTGTCCTATTTACCTTATCATACTTGCCTTATATGCTGTTATCTCTCTCTTATCCACTTTATATGCCTGTCAGGACACTTTTACTTATTTATATGCTAAAAGTAACTGGACTCGCCAGACTTTATATCTGACCTATTTTGTTTCCTCTTCTTTCTCTTGCGTTTCCCCCCAGGTTCTCAGGAAGGGAATACTCAAGCTTGATCAGGACTCTGCTTTCATCTTGCTTGGAGCTGTTTTAGATGTATGGCTTGATTTCATATCCCTCTACTATGGCTATGTTTTTAGGGAATTATGCTTCTTTTATTTTTGTACTCTGATGTTTTAAGTACAAGAAAGAAGTTTTAATAATGTACTGGGTTTTATGCATTTCATACATATGATGTAACCTTGTTTTGAACTTCGATGTTTTCTTCTTAATAAAGGTTTTAAATTCCGCTGCTATTTTATATCTGTCTTGTAATGTTTCTGTTTCTGTTTATCTATAACGCTTCACGAAACTTAATGCATTCTCTTAATGAGTGACATTAACAGACGTGGGGTGTCACAATTTGTGAGGCTCTAATCTATCTATAGCAAGTATAACACTAAAACCATGGATCTAATCCACCAATTTTCTATCTTTTTGAGTGATTTTTGATTGACAATGAATTTTGGGTTTGCATGTCTCTATCTGTCATCTTCCAGGAAGTAGCAGCAGCCTTTCTCAACTTTGAAGCCATGTTCAACACATGTCGACGTCTTTTTGCTATTAATCTTTGCATTACACCTGTATAAGGTGAGTCTAACTCACGCTTTATAACCTTATTAATGGTTTTGTGCTTTGTTTTGTTAAAAGAGAGAAATACGTATTATTATCATCTTCTTGTTTTAGCTATGCAAACACAATGAATGCTCAACTTTGAGCCACCACAACTTATTCGATTTGCAGCAAATTACTCCCAATTTATGACATGCTGTCATATTTGGATTGTATTATATTTCTGCAAATTCTCATTAAATTTTGGATAGTTTTGACATAGCAAATCGTTGATTGAAATCAACCAAAAATCATTTCTTGTTTTGTTTTTTGAAAAGTGCTATTTTCAAAAAATCACAACTGTTTTAATTTGCAGTGAATTGATCCCAATATTTAATACGTTTTGTACATATACAAAAGTTTATTACTATAGAATGTCATCAATTTTTGGGTTGTTTTGCTATGCTAAACATATCTTTAAAGTTTGCTAAAAACTAGATTTTTAGCATAATTCATTTTGGTCCAAAAAGGGTCATCTTTGAAAATGTGTGTTTTCTTCATTTCAGAACAAAACGCTATCAATTTTTAATACCTTTTTGTACATATACAAAAGTTTATTACTGTAAAATTTCATCAATTTTTGGTTGTTTTGTTATGCTAAATATATCTTCAAAATTGGCTAAAAACTAGACCTTTAACCTAATTCATTTGTGTCCTAAAAGAGCAATCTTTGAAAATGTATATCTTCTTCGTTTTACAAAGAAATACTATGAAATTCTAATATATTGTTATCTATGTTCTAAAGTTTATTGCTGCATAATTTCATAAATTTCTAGAAAGTTTCATATGCTAAGCATATAGTCAAATTTGGCTAAAAACAAGATTTTTGTTTTGCCGTTTCAATTTGCAAAATTCTTTATTAGTCTTCGCTACTAAATTTGAGTTAATTGATGTTTGAATTGAAATGTTTGATGGTGGATTTTGTAGCCATGATATCCGATAAAGGATTATCTTAGTGTGAAGATATTTTGAATTCAAATTTTATGTAAGTTTAAATATTGGTAAATATCAATATTTGAAGATTTTAATGGTTTTGTTTTCAAATAAAATTTGGAAAATTTCTTATAAAACGTGGTTTGGAAAATAAAAGATTTTATTCCATTTTAAAGGATCTTTAATCAATTATTATTATTTTTAAATTAGATAATTATTTAAAAATGGGCTTTTTCCTTAAAAAGCTTTTATAAAAGTTTCTCAAATTGTTTAAAAATCCTATTTTCTCTATAAAATTACATTATATATATATTCTAGTTTATTTTCATGTATTTCGACGCATAAGAATGAGAATTAAACTATTAAGCAAAAATATGTGGTATGGGACATGCGTTTTTGCTTTACCACTTAAAATCAGACTTGTACGATTGAAATCAATTTGAAGAGATATTTTAGAAGTTACCAAATTATGGCGAAGACTGTTGGGTTGAGAAATATTTTTTGAGTTGCTCAAAGACAAACCAATGTAGATGTATTTTTATGACTACTAATGAAATGAGGCAATTTTCAAGTTGAAACTCTAATTCGAACTTATGGCTAGGAATAACCTTCACGGTGTTTCTTATACTTGCCAAAAAGATGAGGCAAGTCATTTGTGATGAACTAATAGTGGTTTGGCATTTATGATATATTTTACTTGTCAATGATATGAGACAAGTCACGATGTCATTTATAATCGTCGAGAGAGAGAGATATAAGACGAGTTGGGCATCTTTATACTCGCCGATGATATGAGGTATTGTATATTTGATGATGTTTTATGATTGCTTCTCTAATGTGGTATCGACTAATGGCTAGTAAACCGTTATGTGCAAACGTATGGTATGAGACATACGTTGACGCCTTATGGGTTCCTAACTGAGAGGTTGGGACACATTCATGATGTCACTAGTACTATAGACTGAGTACTCGATTGGAGTCATCATGATGTTCACAAGGGTATTATTGGACTCCAATCATCACAATGCTATTACTCAGGTTTTTGTGTCATGATGTCATCAAGATGTTTCCAACTATAGTCAATCATGATGATCACGATGTTATATGACCCCAAGTCAGCACGTGTATGGTACCAAAATTTAGTACTAGTCAAGAAGTTAAGCACTTGCAGTTTTCTATGATGTTTCGATGTTTCAAATTCACTTTTTGATGATGATGTTCGAATAAGGCCTCATGTATGAAAAAAGCCAAGTTTATATTATGTTTTATGGTGATTTTGAATATGAAGTTTTGAACCCATTTGCTTTTCACTCGGGTTAGACCGAGTTGCCGGTTAGGTATGGATTGCAGCTTCCTTTGGATCTTTTTACTAGCTTTTTTTGTGCTTTATCATTTTGGCTTGTATATCGTACCTTATGAGTTGTTGACTCTTATGTTATCAAGATGTATATTTTGTGGGATGGGTGTGCATGTGATTCAGTAGTCGTTGATACTTATGTATGATGTATTATTATAGAGATGCATGATGATGTATGTACTTATATATATAATCTGATCTGGGTTTGTTGTTTTGTGACTGATGTTTTCTATCTACATGTGTATTACATTATTTCAGAAATGGTCCGAAACCACCATAGAGTGCATTAGTTAGGGACTAAGCATGTCTATCACTTATGAGGTAATAAAAAAATTGAGACATAATTGACATGCTTAGCTCTTAACTAACATATCACTATTATGGTCGCCCTTAACCAGCCCTATTCTTTGCATTAGTAGACAAAATTACTTGGTGATTCTCCTTACTATGAAGTTCTCGGGGTGGGGCGTAACACCACTCTCGATTTAATAACCAGACATGTTCTGTATAAAGGTTTCATAAATATATGCGTAAACATTCTATCTTGGTATCATATTTAATTGTTAACGCTATCTTGGGATATGTACTTAGAGTCATGCGTAATTATTTACAAGGTTTGGCTAGAATTACTAACCTTGGTAGGCATACATCTTGGGTTGAACCAAATGGGATACAACTATGTATTATAATCTGTGTTGTGCATTTCTTGTATACTAGAATCTTGTTGTTCTGACCCCCTCCTCATTACAACCTCCCAGATTTTTCTAGAGAAGGTTGGGTTCTCACAGACGTTTAGTTTTGGCTTTCGGTTCTCGTTCTCTCTCATGCTCGGTATTGGCAAAGTGACATACTTTAAAAACGTAGTACTTGAGTTAATACTAGTCTATCCTATTTTTTTCCGCTATGAGTTATATTATCATACTCTGATTATGATCATGCTCATTTATTTGCAGGTACCAGATTTATAACCTCCATACTTGGATGTTTTCAAGTTTTGATTTTTATTGAAATTTGGGCTCAGAAAAGTGTGGGGTGTTACATTGGGCAACAAAACCATTGAATGTTTCAGGATTCACGGAAATTTAATCGCGCAAGTATAAAGAACAAATCAGACTAAATCAATACATTGAAATCAATGGTTGTTTAGGGTTTCTATAAACCTATAAATAACACATAATTCATCATCGGCATAATCGAAACTATAAGCAAACAAGAGAGAAATAGGTTTCAGAATACTTAATTCATAGAGAGTTTCGATCGCAAGTCCAAATCAATCGATAGAGAATCACAAGCATCGAAGCCATCATTGAATCAAACTGCATCCACAATCATAAGTCAAGATTTAGAGCCAACGAGCAAAAACCCAGTTTCTTGTTTTCGGTCGTCATCAAAGGAAGAAGAGGAAGCCGATTTTTTAAGTGATAAATAATAACAAAGAGAGGCCGACCATTTTGTTACACATAGTTTTTTTTATTTTTTTATTTCTTTTATAACTGATCTATCAATTTTCTAGTAATCTGTAAACTAGAGTGTCTATCTATATGATTTATAGCTAGGGTTTACGAGTTATGGGTTTGTAATTCGGGGGAAAAAAAATCTGATCTTAGGGATAAAGACTAGTGCAGGGTTTTGAGCGTAGGATTAGAATCGTTGGGAGAGGGTATATCGAGTTTACATGGATTTTGTAAGTGTAGAGATTGTTTTAATTATAGTAGAAACCTTGGGGATTGCAGCCGTAGGCAGGGTTTGCCGAGGCTGGGTAAAATCTGTGTCATTTATTTTCTCTGCTGCAATATTTTCTGTGATAATTTTAATATCTCGTAAAACTGCAATCAACAATATTCACCCCCTTTAGGGTTAATCTAGGTCCTACAAGTGATATTAGAGCCTAGTATTTATAACTCTAGAGTCATAGTTTCTGTAATATCCCGTATTTTTGGTAGTCAGATATTTAATTATATTATTATATTGAATATTGATTTGGAATTTTAAATGAATTTAAAATATATATTATGTTTATACAACGAAGTTTAAATGTTTAATTTAAATATAAATATAAAATGAACTCGAAATGTCGCGGTAGTTTGTAATATTGGATTCTGAACTTTAATTGAATATATCGGACCCGACATAAGTCAGATTTCTATGAAACAATAATTTTCTGAATCTAGTTAATTGTAATTTTCTAATGAAAGAGGAAAATGGAGATTTTATGTCATAGATTGTTAGTTATGTCCAATTCAGAATTTTAAATAGTCGCTATGGAATTATAACGATTAATTCAATTAGTTTAATTCGATTTGAAAGGAATTTATTCATATAACTCGAGATAACAATCGAAGTAAGCCATGAAATGAACTCCATTGAATTTGTAATGACGTTTAGAGTTAGGATGGATATGTAATTTGTTATTTTTGGAGATCGGGTGTTTTTGATGTCCAAAATAACGTTGTTTTACTCGTAAAATAGAATAAACGATATGTAAATGAACTCCGTTTTCAACGAAACTAATTTTATCAAATCCGTAATGATTAAGTGTAGTAGTGTGTCAAGTTTCAAGTTATTTCCATTTATTTTGTGACCATGGGTAATTTAAACGCGTGTTTTTCGCTTGTGAATTATAAAGGACTTTTTACAAATGATATTGGAATTCGACGAAACCTATCCCATCGTGTCTGGAATATTTTTCTATGTTAAGATTTGGAGTTTCATCTCGATCGGAGATCATACGTGGTAGTTTTAATGCGTTACTTATCGATAAATATTCAAATATTCATTTCCTTACCCTATAAGTGCCAACATCCCACACAACCCTAGATTTTAGTCCATAGCATATTGCGTGGCCAACGAAATTCATTATTGCACCTCCATTTGTGAAACCACCTCCATCATTTTACACGAATGGCCAAAATCTCCCAATTCTTCTTCCTTCAAATCCCTCCATCCATGCCTCCATTCAAAATCTTCCCAACAACAAACATCTCCAGATCAGTGAGAGCTTTAAATTGAGCGGTTAATATTGTATTATGATCATCATGGTGGCCGAGAACATGGCTTGAAGCCATGGCTTTTGGAGGTCAACAGAAGGCGTTAGGGTTGATCGGGAAACACGGGGATGGGGGTGCAGGTTGATGACGCTGAGCAGGATCGATCAGTGTCCTATGATGATCGGTTAGTGGGAGAATGGCGGCGCAACAGGTTTCCATTGGTGGCGTGGTGGATTCTTTGTTCAATGCGTGCGTAGATATGTGAATTGGAAACAAGAGGGAGCAACAGTCTTTGGGTTTAAATGAAACAAAGCGGGTAGAACTTGGGGAAGAAGCCGAGCTGTTGTTTCGTGAAGAAGCATAAAAGTTTTGGTTTGGGAAAGATAAAAGCAGGTATTCATGAAAATTACAATACAAAGCAACGTTGGTGAAAGCGTGAGAAGGTATATAGAAGGAAGAGGCATGAAGGGAGAAAAGAACGGGCAGAACGTGATGGCAGTTGGCAGAAGTATAAGGTTATGGGGAGATCATTAGAGTGAAGCAGTTGATTTTTGAAAGATGGTGAAAATAGTACGTGGGGGAGTTTGAATAGTTGGGGACCTTTGTTTTTGGAAAAAAGGAAATTGGACACTTTGAATATTGATGGAAATATAATATCGGATAAGCTGTGTGAAGCATTGGTGGAAATGTGCTGGGTGTAGTAGCGAAGCATGAATAAGAAGAAAGGGTATCAACTGAATTTCTTAACAACATAATTGACCATGATTTATATATGTTGTTATAGACTTAGCGTAAACATAAAGTTAGGAATGTTAGTTAAATTAATCAACTATTATGTTCTCACGAACACCGGTACGCTAAAACAAATCGGGTCCGTATATGTTGAAGTTTGGAATAGTGGAGCATAACAAAAGTTGGGAACGATGGAGTTAATACCGGGCATAACAAAAAGGGAATTAAGTCAAATGGGCCGGTTTGATTTATCAAAAGGATCAGGTCATTTTGTTTGGTTCCAAAAATGAACAAGGATACAACAATAGATTTGGCATATTAGAATAGTATACGTGCATGAAGAAATATATTGGGAAAAATTCAATGAAAAGGAGAAATGGGGTTCAAAGCAAACTGGAAAACAAAAGCTACGAGAGGAAGAAAATGCAGAGGCAACCGTAACGTTTAATTTAACCAAAGTAATTAATTTTAATTAAGACAATACTTAAGGAATATTTTTTTTAAATAAAATAATGGATGCTTATATGGTTATATCTTATGCAAATATTAACAGAATCCGACCAAACAAGATAATAAGGAATCCTGGCAAAGAGCAGGACATTATGGAACTGATTTGGATAGGAATGGAGACAACTAGAAATTACAGTTAAATTAATCATTGTTTAATTTAACGGTAATCGAACCGCCACAGCGATAAAACGGATCAAACCGAAGTGAGCATAACTCACTCAGTTTTTACCCACTTATATTTTATATAAGTCCGGATTTATTTTGTGTGTTATGGTTGATAATTGTTTGCCGTGTGCTGAATATTATTTATATATTGTATGAATTTATTAATTTAAATGTTCGTTTATTTTAAACGAAATCCAATCATTATTTTAACGATTATTTCCAAATGAGATAACTTACCCTGCTGGTAATGTTTATAAAAATATAAACGTATTAGATTGAAATATGGATGTTTGGATTACTATTATTTATTTATCGTGTATTTATTTATCGTGTATATTACATCTGTTTATTGAATTGAATAATATTATTTGAGGTAACATATTCGGATACAAGGAAAAACAGCTTGAAGGGATCCAACTGGATTCCTCAAATTTATTGTTTGTTTCATATTACCATTATATGAATTATATGATCAACTTGATTAGGTGATTGATTTTTTTATTGATTGTTGAATCGTAATTCAACATTTGTTATGATATTAACCAATGGGAAATATTGGTTGGGTAATTGACATCACATGGCCTATAAATCAATCATTTTATAAATATGGATTTACTGTCAGGTAAATCGATCAAAATGAAGTTTTATAATTTATTTTATAACTGGAGATAGATTTTTAAATATATAAATTTGAGTAAAAGTTTATTTAAAGAAAATAAATATTTATTTTTTATTATTTAAGTTTAAAAGTAATTATTAAGTGTTTATCTTCCTCCTCCTCCCTTGACTCGATTTGTCCTTTGGTAATGGCGTCATCCTCCTTCTCCTCCCTTGACTCGATTTTCTTGTCTTCATCTTCTTCTCTTGATTCGTCCTTCCCTTCTCTTCCAATTCGTCCTCCACGTCCTGTCCCTCTTGATCCTCCTCCCAAGTTATCTCATGCATCGGTCATTGCATCATCTTTGGATGCTGATGTCAATTTGGATCTGGTCAATCGCAATTCTGAGACCTCAGGTTCTTTTTTGTCCATGGATAGATCTGAAGTTCTTTCTGTTGATAATCTTTATAATATTGATAGCTTGAATCTTGTTAATTCTGATTCTTTTCCTGTAAATCCCATTGATACCAATATTGATAATATGGAAATCCATTCTTTGGATAATACTGCTGTAGAGCCACTGATTTTTTCTAGATCTAGATCTGATCTTCAAGATCCTCAGGGGAATTCTTTGATTTCTAATTCTTCCTCTGTTAACGTGCCACCCATCACGGGCATTTCATCAAATACATCTGATGTAAATGTTCAAAATTTGAACATTTTCAGATGTGAATGCTGGGATTTCCAATAGTGTTCATAACATTGTTCCAGATCCTTTATCCTCTAATTTTGTTCACAATTCTCCTAATCCCAATCGTCCTCCTCTCCATTCAAAACCCTTGAATCCACTTCTCCTATCAAATCTGACCATCTTTCATTGTTTAATTCGTTACTAAGAAATGCTGGCATTTATAAACTAATTGATTTTGAGATTGTCAAAGACAGTCTAAAGAAATTCCAACCTGAATCAGTTAAGGAAGAAGGAGTGAAATACTGACAAAATCATCTTGTTGGGTTTTTCCTTGATGGTTCTCTTTCTTATATGTCAGTGGTTAGTTATCTGCGCAAATTTTGGAAGTTGCATGGCGAAGTGGGTATAAAATCAGACAACATTAATTTCTACTTCAAATTCTCAAATGATATTGATAGGGAGAAGGTTTTGACTGTGGATCCTATTTTCATTCGTGGCCGCATCTTCATTATAACTAAGTGAGATCCATCTATAGGGAGTGCTCAGTCTCAAATCAGGAAGGTCCCTATACGGATTCACTTACATCGTATACCTCTATTTCTTTATACACTGATGGGTATCAACTGGTTGGCTTGTCATGTGGGAAGGATTATTTATTTTGATTCAAGTACAGAAAAGATGCAAAGGATTAGGTATGCTAAATTGCTCGTAGAGATAGATGCAGAAGCTGAATTGTAACACCCCATATTATCTATGAACGTCAAAGTAACAAATTAAAGTATACTTAATTTTTAAAAGAAGAATTAAGGGAAATGGGTTACGCCATTGCGTTCGTCTTGGAATTCTGCTTGGAATAGAGTCCAAGTTTTCGTAAATCGGATTTCGTATGAGGAAGTTATGGCCCTCAGAAGTTTCAGGAATTTAAATAAATTAAAACAGCGAGAATTCGAAATTCAAATCACACACCCGGGCTGGGCGGGAAATTTCCCGCCCAGGACCTAGGTCAACCAGGGGGTCGACCTGGGGGTCGACCTGTGTCACATAGATCGACTAAGGGGTCGACCCCCAATTTCCAGATCCGAGGACTGGTTCATTTTTCTGCATTTGGATGCCCATTCTGACCAAATTCGTTGATCCCTATGCTATATAAACACCCCTAAGGCTACAATTTTCTCTACACAACTTCATTACGCCTATACTCTACCCTAATTCATATCAAAATAAATCAAATACGTGGTTATGCTGCTCAAGTTCTTCGTGAAATCAAGTTAGAATTCAAGCAGAGATTCAAAGGCTAATTCAACGACTTTAACAACTATTTTCTAAGAATCAAATCTAAATTAGAGAATCGATAATCTACATCAAGGGATAACTTTTCATTTTTAGAAATCAGATCCCAGAATTCAAGACCGTTATGTAATTAGTAAGTTCACGTTACTTTCAGAAATAAAAGTTAATTGTAATTCTGACATTGTAATAAATCTGAATCTGAGATTATGCCTATTTCTATCTGTCTTTCTACATCCATTGGATCTATCTCATTGATAATATTATGTCCATCCTTCGTCTCTTCTTTCCTTCTTCCCTTTTTGTTTTATAGCCAGGCCACTACGAGCCTGAGCCAAATCTCATAAGAGATGAACGTACATTGGAAATAAAATTGGGCATAATATATGATTTGGACATGACTAGCGCTAAAATTGGGAAAAGTATTAAATTATGTATAATTGGGCATAACTGATTTGTAACGGATCTAAGGACATAAGAAATGTTGTATTTAAAACATAAAGTGTAACGAACATATGACTTAAGATTTGAGGCATAAAGTATTGAACATATGACTTGGGATTTGGGGCGTAAATTGAACTGTAAATATGTAAGGCATAGTACATGTTGTGGTTTAAGATCTAAAATTGGCGCATATATATATATATATATATGATAGTTTATGATTTGGAAGAAGAAGATTAGTGTGTATAGTGATCTATGGCTTATGCATGAAAACCTATAGTAAGATATGGATAACTGTTAAATGTGAACACGCCTAAAAGTGGAATTTTGGGGGTAATTGGCATGAACTGTAATTAAAGGCTATAATTTGGCATAGTTTATACAGTGAATCATGACAGGGGATTTTTGGGAGAATATTTTGTACGGAGCAATATGACTAAACCTTAGGGCGTGTGCTACATTGTGATTACTTTTGGGGGCATGACTATTATTGCAAATTTGGGAAAATTGGGTGTAACCTATTTTGAGTAATAACTTGAATATTGAATTTTGGGGGCCATAACATGCAATTAGCTTTGTTGGGCATAACCTGAGAATTGGAATATGACTGGTTGGGATAATTAGCATATAAATCTAGACTTGGACATTTATGGAAAATGTAGCATAATCTGAAATTGACAACAATTGTGAATAATTTACATATAAACTGTAAATATGTAAATTAGTGAAAAGACGAATGTGCCTAACCCGAGGTTAGATTGAGTTATGGTGTAAAACTGCCCGGAACCGCCCGGCACATCCAGTAGCCACAACAACACCTATCTAATGTGATAGGTTAGCGCATCATGCCCAAGAAAAACCAGAGGTTAGATTGAGTTGTGGTGTAAAACTGCCCGGAATCGCCTGGCACATCCAGTAACCGCAACAACACATATCTAATGTGAGAGGTTGGTGCATTAATAAATCAATTAATGCTAACGAATAACATGAATGACTAGGGTTAAGTTCATAAGCACACTTAACCAATATAACATGAATGACTAGGGTTAAGTTCATAGGAGCACTTAACCAATATTACATGAATGACTAGGGTTAAGTTAATAAGAACACTTAACCAGTATAGCATGATGAATGGGTAGGGTTAAGTAATAAGAAACACTTAACCAATATAACTTGATTTGTGGTAGGGTTAATTTGACACAAGAAGACAACACTTAACCAAAGTAGCATGACAAGTAGGTGGGTTAAGTAACTTGAATAAATTGATGACACTTAACCAATGCAACATGTGAACACGTGGGGTTAAGTTAACAAGAAACACTTGACTAATATAACTTGATGGATGAACGGGGTTAAGTTAATAGGAAACACTTAACCAATCCAACATGATAAGTGAGGAGGGTTAAGTTAATAAGAAACACTTAACCAACATGACATGATGAATGAGTGGGTTAAGTTAACATGAAAGGACAACACTTAACCAATATGACACAATGTGTAGGAGGGTTAAGCACATCTCGTGTAGGTGGGTAATATTAGAAAATATAGGCCTAAAAAACTTAACCGTTAAATAAACATGCTTGAATCGGTGGGAGGGTTAAGTACATCACGTGTAGGTGGGTAATATTAGTATATATATAGGCCCACAAAACTTAACCGTTAAATAAACATGCTTGAATCGGTGGGAGGGTTAAGTCGTGTAGGTGGGTAATATTAGTATATATAGGCCCACAAAACTTAACCGTTAAATAAACATGCTTGAATCGGTGGGAGGGTTAAGTACATCTCGTGTAGGTGGGATGCTTGAATCGGTGGGAGGGTTAAGTACATCTCGTGTAGGTGGGTAATATTAGTATATATAGGCCCACAAACTTAACCGTTAAATAAACATGCTTGAATCGGTGGGAGGGTTAAGTACATCTTGTGTAGGTGGGTAATATTTGTATATATAGGCCTACAAACTTAACCAATAGGAAAGCCTAGTAATGGGGACCCATTTCAGCAGTAACCCGCATAGATGTATCATGGTACTCTGAAACTAGGCAGGGTGGGGCACGATTACTGGGCTGATTATAAGAGGTCAAAACAGCGGCAAGGGTACATCAGTGTAGGTTCCGACGGTTTACGGGCGTGCACGTGCTCCGGAGTGGGAAAAAGCAGGCACTAGGTACCAGTAGTTGTACACTGTGCATCTTGAATCGTGTCGGGTTGCTATCATAAGGATTGGTACACCTTATGGTGGGACCAGCACAGGGTATCTACATGCAAGAGAGGGCCGATTGACACAGACACATGGAACATTAATGCAAGTAAGGAGACGATCGATAGGGTAGTAAGTGTACATCTAACACGTTCATGGCAATTAGGCAGATTGAGGTGGAATCCTCATAATAGATGTACACCTAAAGGCCACCACAATTGCGGGGATTAGATCACATTATCATATTATCATTTTATACAGATTACTAGTTGGGACACTTGTTAGGTGGTGCAGAGATATAGAAATCAGAATAACAGGGTAGAAGCGAAGTAGAGAAAGAGTAGAAGCACATTTAGTTTATCTTGCATTATCATACCTTATGCTTATCCTATGTTATCATGTTATCCCTATTATCACGGTATTGTCTTATATTCAGTTTATTCATGTCATGATGCTTTTGCCTGTTTATATGCTGAAAGTCACTGAACTTACCAGACTTATGTCTGACCTAGTTTTGTTTCGCCTCTTTTCTTCCGTTCCCCCCTCCCCCAGGTTCACAAGGAGGAAATGTTACCACTTTGCTCAGTTTTCCTTCCAAGCTCGAAGATAGTCGATGTATTGCTTTGGAATCTCTCTTCCACTGCTATGGCTAGTTCACGCTTTATTGGGGAATATCATTGTTATTTTTATGCTTCTTTTATACTTGGAAGTTTTTGAATCAAGACAGAATTTCTATGTATTACTTTTAAGTATGATTGAGACAATTGCTGTAAAAGCTTGACTGAATTAAGTTGTTTATAAAATGACTTTATTTTCCGCTGCTTTATTTGTCTGTCTTGTAATTTATCTGCATCTTTTACCTATAATGCTCCACCGAAGTTAAAACATTCCCTTTTGAGTGACCTTAATGGAGGTGGGGTGTTTCACTTGGTATCAGAGCTGAAGGTTACCAGATCATATAAAAGATTTAAAAAATACTTTTCAAAACGGTTTTAAAAGAAGCGTTTTCAAAAGAAAAGTATTGTTTTAAAGGCATATTCCCCAAAGCCATATGCACTATCTTTTGATCCTCTGTTTGAATCCTTGTTTCCTTCTTTCCTGAGTCTCCGGGGCTCCTGGCTTTCTGGGAGGTAACCTCATCGCGGCATGGTTCCGTAGACTTGATGAGACTACGACATTTGTCAAAGGGCGAAAAAGTGCCCAACTTCTACCTATAGCCGCTGTAGTTTCACCTGCGGCTATTTTTTTTTTGAGCTTTGTAGGATTTTCCATGCGATGGAGGCAGTTTTCGAGAGACTTGTCAACGTGTTACACAAGGATAGTAAAGATGAGACTGAGGGAGTTTTGCTAAGGAGCACAAAGGTTGTAAAAAGAAAGAGGTGTAAGTGGAAGAATCACAGGACAAGAAGGTAGGAAGGAATATTAAAACCTAAAACAAGAGGAAGTGTCTTTATTATGGTATAACGGGTCATATAATTAAGGACAAGGGCAAGGACAAAGGACAAAATTTTCAGGAGGGCAAGTGCATGCTCTCATCGCCAACGTACCTGAGAGAGAGGTAGAGCTTAGTTTATATTTTTGATTATCTTTTTAGTACTCTTTTTGATTTTAGCGCTTCACATTCATTTATATCTGCTTCCATATTTAAGTCTCTGCACCTTAGTACTAGTATCCCATTATTGTCTCAAATCCGGTTGGTGGTTCAGCTCATTTATCTTCGGTTTATAAGGATTTGAGAATAGCTATGTTAATTATTGAGTTTAAGTGTAATGCTTATGTTTTTGGTTTCATGGGCTATGGGTTGATTCTAGGCATGGATTAGTTAGCTAGTAATTGTGAAAGGAGGGTAGTTAGACTTTCGACTTGCCTCGGGAATACCCTTGAGATTTCGTGTGATCCTAAGGGATCAATTAGACTTAGCTACCTAGAATCACTTGATGCATCTTTTGATGATTTGCAATCCGTTAGAGTAGTCCATGAGCACACAGATATTTTTGATTAGGTTAGCGGTTTTCCCCTAAAACTCGAGATAGACTTCCGCATATATCTAGTTGACAATGCAAAGCCAGTTATGCGATCAACAATAGTTTTGGAGCAAGATTGGCGAGGGTAGCCAGAGTCGGTTAAGTGCTTAATTGTTTGGTTGTTTTGCTAGTATCATCGCACGTAGATCATCCAAATTTGGAGGAGGTATTCCTTGCGTGCTTGTCTGATATTGGTTTAGGCCTTGGGGACTTGTACTTGAGGGATGTTGAGTTCGACTAGGATGGTTTGCGTGAGAAATAAAAGGTTGTGGCAGGCGCCCTAAGTAAGACTAACCTTAAGAGAGGTAAGAAGTACATAACAACCTTTGACTTTAGACCCTCAGAATTGTGACATGATGGATAAGCTAAGTAGAAGAGAGACCTCTAATCATCTTAGTATATACACTTGGTATCATGGTTAACATCTGTTTATCTTGGAAAGATAGTTAGTCTACAATGGATACCCTCTAGCATAGTAAGTGAGCGAGGTCCTATCTTTACTAGTGTGTTTTTGGAAATGAAGGTCAATAAGCTTCGCAATCATGAAGTTAATTTAGTTAAGGTAAAGGGGAGTGAAGCTCAAGAAGATGCAACTTAGAAGACTGAAGACTAGATACGCGCATCATACCCTTTTTTAGGGTATATCCTTGATTCCACTTTCTCTGTAATATTTATTTGCATGCTAGTCTTTATCTTTTAAGTATATCCTCTCGGTCCTACCCTCGATCCTTAGGTAGAATCCAATGGATGTAAACATATGTTTAAGACCTGTTATGTTTGGTGGATGCAAGTGGTTGCAAGTTGTAACACCCCACCTCCGTTAAGGTCACTCGCAAAGGGAATGCCTTAACTTTGATGGAGCGTTTTTAGTAGACAGAACAGAAATTTACAAGACAGATAAAGTAGTACTTGAAAATTTTATAACTTTATTACAACAGAAATAGAAATAAGTTTGGTTACATCTTTCAAAATCACAATATCGGAATTCAAGTACATAAATATCGGTCTTGTACAAAAGCCTTCAAAATGCACAGTTTTTAAAGCCATAATCCCCAATATAAACTGCCATGGAAAGATAGAGCCAAAGCCAAGCAATACTTCAAACACTTCAAGCAGAGAATATGAATCAAGCTCTTATGTTCCCACCCTAAAAACCAAGGGGGGGGGGTGAACAGAAAGAAAAGAGGCGAAACAAACTAGGTCAGACATAAGTCTGGTGAGTCCAGTGACTTTCAGCATATAAACAGATAATAGTATCATGACATGTAAATAAAACTGGATGAGAGATAACCGAAACAGAAATAGCAGGTTAACAGAAGAAACTGAATGATATAGGCTAAGCTAAGCTTTTCACTTCTCTTCACTAATACTAGTATAACAAGATTAGGTGTTACCCTAATGTCTAAACTGAAACAGAAACAAAATAATCTCTACAGAAACAAAATACTAGTAATGGGCCTTTACCACCCACAGAAGGTACGGAAGCAGAATACTAATAATGGGCCTTTACCACCCAACTAATGGGCCTTTACCACCCCAATAGATAGAAGGTACGGAAACAAAATCAGAAATGGAATCCGAGACAGAAATAGAATAATCCCTATGGAAACAGAATGTTAGAATTAGGTGTACACTAGTAATGGGCCTTTACCACCCCAACAGACGATACCACGCAGAAACAGACACTACCCAATAGAAACAGACGGTACCAACAGAAACAAACAGAACTAAGTGTACCCTAAGTCGTACCCCCAAGCGATCGGCTCCCTAATACATAAATTCCCTGTGTCGGCCCTACAGTAGGGTGTATCACTCCCTAAAGTGGCAACCTATTGGCATAGACCTATTTACAGATGTCACGGTGTCTTACATCCTCAGAGCAGACCGGATCCATGCACGCACAAGACCCGGTTGGAACGCACCATCAACACACCTCGCCATTATCAAAACGAACCGCTTTTAATTAGTTCAGTAAGCATGCCCGGACCCCTACATAGTGTGGGGTCAAAGTTTTTGATACCAGAAAGGGTTACTGACTAATATGGGTTCCACACAACAGATGACACAAGTAATTCCCCTCCTAACCTTGTGTCCCTAGACTAACAGATTTCAGATTAACTTGTTTACAGATTTCAGACAGAGTTCAGATTACTAGTTCACTGATCAGACAATCAAGTTAACAAGTTTTCAGATTATCAGATCATATGTACGGATTTAACAGACTTACAAATTGTCTAACTTTATATTGGTCCTATAGATTCACAAAACGGGTTTATTAGATTCATCAGTCCAGTTGGTTTAACCCTATCCACCCAACATATTTTTAGACACCACATTTCTCTTAAATTTGCATTAATTAAATATTAATGCATAGACCTCTCACATTAGGTCGGTAGCTTGTGGCCGTTGGATGTGCTGGGCGGTTCCAACCAGACTTCTGCCACAAGCCAGACCTAACCTTGTGTCTAAGCATATTTTAGTTATGCCTACAACCTCTCACATTAGACTGACAATTTGCGGTGGCTGGTTAAGCCGGTTGGTTCCGGGCAGGCTTCTACCGCAAACAGAGTCTAACCTCGTGTCATAGCCAATTTATTCCAATATAGATTATACAGACATCAGACTAATTATGTCCATTTAATAGATTAAACTTCTTTACAGGTTACAACAGATTAATCAAAATTTCAATCTTAGATCGAGCCTACGGATTTTCATACCCAAATTACAATTATTTAGCTTTCTACAGATTAGGCCACTCAACAGATAACAGATCTAGCGGATTAGGTGATTTAACAGATTTAGCAGATAACAAATTTAGCAGATTAGGCAATTCAATAGATTTAGCAGATAACAGATTTAGCAGATTAGGCAATTCAACAGATTTAGCAGATTAGGCAATTCAACAGATTTAGCAGATAACAAATTAGGCAATTCAACAGATTTAGCAGATAACAGATTAGGCAATTCAACAGATTAGGCAATTCAACAGATTTAGCAGATAAAAGATTTATCAGATTAGGCAACTCAACAGATTAAACATTTCTAAAATTCTATTTACATATCTTGCCTAATCATAAGTTAAGCCTAACCTTACATGCCTAAATCATGGTCATAATTCATAATACAACATATGCCCAAATTTTAGTTAAGCTTTGCACAGTACAGAATATTCTCAAAAAGCCCCAAACAATATGAATTATGCTAAATTATAGCCTATGATGTCAAATATCCAAAAATCCATATTTAGGCGTATTCACATTAATAGTTATCCTATTTTAACATAGATCTTTATTCCTAAGTCACAAATCCTTCTTTTCTTTTCAAGTCATAGATCATGATATAAAATATGCCCCAAATCTAGATCTTACATTTTAATCATGAATTATGTCCTCAAAATTAGATCTTGCACTATAACATACATTATATTCCAAATTCCAAGTCATATGCTATCATATAATAATTCTTATTCCAAATCATAGTCTATCATACATAATATGTACTGATTCCAGATCTTAATTTACAACCTATGTTCTTTTCTCAAATTAGTCAAATATCAGTCATGTCCAATTATGCATTATCCATTATTTGTCCCAAAATTTAGCGTTCGTGCGTTGATCTCTTATGTGATTTGGCACAGGCTCGTGGTAGCCTGGCTATAAACAAAAAGGAAGAAAAGAGGGAGCAGATACAGAACAGTCACAATAACGTTAACAAGATAGATCCACAGAAAAGTTTGCATAACCTTAGATCCAGATTCACAAAAATGTCAAGATAATTATTAAATTTCATATATGAAAATAATCGTACTCACGATTGAAAAGGTAAATCTTGATTTTTGGGATCTGTATTCTGACACTGAATAGCACTCCTTTGGTGTAGACTATCGATTAGATTAGAAAATAGTTGTTCTCTTTCAACTCTATTCATATTGGAAGAAGATGCACTAGTTTTAGTTTTGATTCTAGCAGAGTAGCGAAGCCATTTTTATTTTTAATTAGAATAGAGGCAGAGTATAGGCAGAATGAAATGGTGTGGGGAGAAATCTGGGTTTGGGGGTGCTTAAATAGGAGAATAGGGTAATTTAGAGCCTTTAGATCAGTCCAGAAGCCATCAAAATCGTCCAAAGCAGCAGGCCACATCACACAGCGAATCAGAGAGCGACACGTGGCAGAACAGGTCAGAGTTGGATCTGGGAAAACAGGGGGAGGTCGACCCTAAGGTCGACACTAGTGTCGACCTGTGTACCTAGGTCGACCCCCAGGTCGACCTGGGTCCTGGGCGGGAATTTTCCCGCCCAGCCCGGGTGTCTGTTTTGAATTTCGAAATCTGAAATTTGAATTTCAGGCTAGTTTTTATTGAAACTTCTGAAGGTCATATCTTCTTCATACGGAGTCCGATTTACGCAAACTTGGACTCTATTCCATGCAGAATTTCGAGACGAACGCAATGGCGTAACCCATTTCCCTTAATTATTTAGTTACAATTTAATTATTCTCTGATTTGTTACTCTTATGTTCACAGAAAATACAAGGTGTTACATTCTCCCCTCCTTAAAGGATTTCGTCCTCGAAATCTTCAAGTTTGAAAGAATGTGTCCTACCATCCAATCACCTATCTAATCAACCATCATCCACAAGCATTCGTTGTCATTAGAAAACTTCTAATGTTGTATGAACATATGCAAAAGTGTGTGTTTATGTTCCTTATGTAATGCAAAGATCAGGCGGTCCACTGATTCAGTTGACCTTATTAATGCGTACTATGTCAGTGCCATGAGTCCAACATGTATACAATTTTCCTATTTGATACATTTTATTTCTAAATGAGTGCACAACCGTTCATTCATATGCAACATCCATGTGCTGAGTCAACCATTTTGCATCCATAAAAAAATGCACACACATCTATATGCGGTATGAGAGTGTTTTTGAGCCGATCTAGTGCCTAGTGTGTGTATATGCGTCCACGAGCAACCACTAGCAACCACTTGCATCCATTTGCAACCATCAAACATAACATGTCCCAAACACATGTTTACACCCATTAGTTTCTACCTAAAGGTCGAAGATTCGGTCGATAGGATAAAGCCGAGTGATAGAAGCAAGTACAATTAAAACAAAAGCTTGGTTCCCATTAGACATCGGTTTAAGAGAATAACCCCCTAAGTATCAACCCCGAAGACCGAAATCAACATTAGATTGATACTCAGAGAATCACTCCCATTAAACAAATGTCCAACTGGAAATCTACTTCACGCTCCGAGTAAAAACCCTTAACCTTATCATAAATATTCATATACTTACAGACCACTGGTACAGATCAGATTACCAAATGATTCTTAGGAAACTAAGCATGATAAAAACCCAGAATGTATGCGTCATAGTCAACTAAACGCCCAACACAGATACCCTCAAACCCCAACTTATCACAAACAGATGAGTCATAACCCTTATGGGTTTGAGTCTACAGTGGGATCAGAAACAAGACTAGTATTAAAGTGCAGAGTTTCAATTACAGAATCAAAATGCCAGAATCAGAAAGAGTTTTAACTCCACAATCAGATAAGGAAATTAAATCTTCTACATAAATTTTCTTATTTCTTTCCTATCCACCAGCCTCACGAGCATTCGCCTGCCCTCCAAAGTGGGTATTACCCTCTGCCCTTGTCCTCGTTTCTTTGGGCAGTCCCTAGTGAAGTGCCCCATCTCTCCACAGTTGAAGCAAGTGCCCTTCCTTTTTCTGCAATCCTTGTTCAGATGGGTCGAGCTTCCACAAGTAAATCACTTCTTCTCCTTCTTATCTTCAGACTTCTCATCCTTCTTTTGTGTTTCCTTTTTGGGCCCCGCCTTCTTGTTCTGTGGTCCTTCAAGCTTTTCTTCTTTCTTCTCACTTTTGGTTTCCTCTTCATGCATCAATGCCATGTCAACTAATTTCTCGAAGGTAGCCCCCATAGGAATGTGGGACATTGCCAATTCGTGTAGCGGCTCGTTCAAACCTTTAGCTAACCTTAGTGCCTTCTTATGCGGCGTATTTACCAAATCTAAGCCGAATCTCGCCAACTGATTAAACTTGTTGATGTACTCTCTCACTGATAAATTCCCCTGATTCAACGCCAAGAACCTCTCTATGTATAGACTCTCTTCCGCTCGTGAGAGAAATTTCATCTCGAACCTATGCTTGAAATCCATCCATCTCTCTACCGGACGCTCTCCATTTGTGACCGCCCACCAAAAAGAAGCTTCGTCCTTAAGCAACCATACCGCCAACTATATCTTATGGCTATCGTCCACCTCGAAGATAACGAACAAATCCTCAGTTTCTTTGAGCCAGTTCCTTGCCTCCATGAAGGATTCATGTAACACCCCGTATATTTTATAACAGTGAAATTCACAAATTAAAATATAGTAAATCTCAAATCAAAGTATTAAGGGAAACGGGATATACCATTGCGTTCGTCTCGGAAAAATACGCGAAATAGAGTCCGAGTTTTCGAAAAACGGAGCCCGTATGACCAAATTATGGCCCGATGAAGTTTCAGAAAATTCAAATTTCGAAAACAGATTTGAATTTCAGCCCAATCAGAGTAGGCGGGAAAATTCCCGCCCAAACCCACCAGGTCGACCTGGGGGTCGACCCTAGGGTCGACCTGCCAGACCAGGTCGACCTGGGAGTCGACCTAGGTGTCGACCTGCCCCAGGCAGGTCGACTCTAGAGTCGACCTGGGGGTCGACTGGGGAGTCGACCTGGCCCCTGAGCCAGGTCGAACCCAGCCCACCCTGGCTGGCCTAGTCTGTGTTTGGTCGATTTTCTGAGCCTTGCCTTGTCACTAGGGCTAGGTGTCAGCTCCTGATTGGCCTCTCCTTTGAACGAACGACTATTATTAAACCAAGCTTCATCGACGGTCTAAATCAACTCACAAACTCTATAAAAAGGACCTAAGACTAACCCTAATTCACCCAAACTAAAATGGAGATGAGACCGTCATGTTGCTGAGGAGAGACTAAGGATAGCTGTCAGAAATAGAGAGACAATTAGGAGATAATTCAAAGCTTAAAGCAACGTTAATCAAATCAAAGCAACGCCTACAACAAAGGATAGCATCTCCAAATTCAGAATTCAGATTCCTGAATTGAAGATTCGTCATACGTTGTAAGTAGAGTGCTATTCCGATGTGAATTAAATAATTGTGTTGATTTGTGTAAAGTAAGAAATGGAATTGTGGCGATAATAATCTATATTTGTACGTTGCTTTGATGCTAAACGATTTGGGAATATTATGGTATACGATTGGATATTTGCAAGTACGCGATTTACGTTGGAAGTTAACAACAAAATGGAATTGTGGCAATAATAACCTATATTTGTATGTTATTTTGATTCTAAATGATTTGGCAATGCTATGGTGTACGATTGGATTCATACAAGTATATGGTTTATGTTGACAACCACATGTTGTGGAATTTTAATTGGGATTCATGCAAGCATATGATTCATATTGAAAACTACATGTTTGTGGTAGTTATTTACAACACCCATTTGATAATTGCAAGTATATGATTCATGTTGAAAATAACAACTATGTGGTGTAATAGTTTATTTGAAATTCATGCAAGTATATAATTTATTGTTATGCCAACATGATGTATAATTCTATGGTCATCTTTAGTGTAATTTGGTCCATTTGAGTATTATGATTCATATGAAGTTATGTTGGAATTAGCATTATAGTTCAAGTATAAAAATCATGCTTTTGTGATAGTGACAAAAGCAAGCATCTTTGTGAACTTGTATTAATTTTATGAACATGACTAAACTATGTTTGTTATTATGCCCAATTGAAAATCATGTTTTTAGGCTTATGTTGTTATCATAATCATATGATAATATATGTGACACATAAGTTACATTGGAATTACATTAGAATTACATTCCACTTGCAAGTTTACAAAGATAGAATAAAAACCATGATTTAAATTTAGGTATGTTTATGCTATAATTCTATAAATGGATTAAAAACCATGATTCATATAAGAATTAGGTTGGATAATTCTAGTTGAACCATACTTTTGTATTAGTGACAAAAGTAAGTACCTTTTTGTTAGCATGTAGCGATTTTATGAACATGATTAGTTTATATTATGCCTAAATAAAAATATAGGCTTATATTTCTAGTCAAGACCATGTGCCAATAATAATGATATCTAATTTAGTTAGATTCTTAATTTCAAGTTTACATGGTTAGTTGAACCTATGATTCATGTTTAAGTATTATTTATGCCATGATTACATGAATAGAATGATTCATGTTTAAGTATTGTTCATGCCATAATCAAATGAATAGAATAATTCATGTTTAAGTATTATTTATGCCATAATCATATGAATAGAATAATTCGTGTTTAAGTACTGTTTATGCCATAATCATATGAATAGAATGATTCATGTTTAAGTATTTTCTATGCCATAATCATATGAATAGAATGATTCATGTTTGAGTATTGTTTATGCCACAATCATATGAATAGAATGATTCATGTTTAAGTATTTCCTATGCCATAATTATATGAATAGAATGATTCACGTTTAAGTAATGTTTATGCTACAATTATATGGATAAATTGATTCATGTTATGCCATGATTATATGATGTTACAATTACAAGTTCACATGTGCCTACTTTATGTTAATTGAATCGTTCGTTGCAAGTTCATGCGTTCACACTCCCCTCTTTCATGTTACCTGATAAACACCATGTTATAAGCCTCCCCTTTTCATATGGCTAAATTGGGTTTAAGTGTTAAACCCAACACACCTTACATTGGAACGAACGTATAAAACGGGGGTAATGACGTTTGGGCTAAAATATAGAACATATGTGTTGGCATGTTTGACGCATGCCAACAACCTTGAAAAACAATTAAGTGGCATAAATAAATCTTAATCAATAAAGATGAATTTGAATAATGGGCCGCAAATATTTACATATAAAAAGAAAAGAGACAAAATATGTAAATGTAGAAAATACGATGTGTTTAACCCGAGGTTGGATTGAGTTGTGATGTAAACCTGCCCGGAACCGCCCGACTGTCCAGTAGTCACAACAATACCTATCCAATGTGGGTGGTTAAACACGGAGCCCAATAAGGACCCGAGGTTAGACTGAGTTGTGGCGTAAGACTGCCCGGACCCAACCGGCAACAGGCAGCCACAACAATATCTGTCTAATGTGAGAGGTCAAGGCTTTAATAAGACAATTAAGGCTGAGTCAGGATTGATAGGATTAAGTGAATTAAGACTTAATCAAAATAGAACATGCTAAACTAAACAGACTGATTGGGGGTTAGGTTTATAAAACACTTAACCAACTTAGCATGTTGGCTAGAAATAGAAAACCTAGTAGCGGGGGACCCTTTTCAGCAGTAACCCTACAAGGTATCATGATACCCTGAAACTAGGCAGGGTGGGGCACGATTACTGGGCTGACTGTAAGAGGTCAAATCGACGGCGGTGGTGCAGCAGTGTAGGTTCTAACGGGGTGCGGGCATGCACACACTCCGGCGCAGAAAAATAAGGCACTGGGCACCAGTAGCATACCTGTGCATTCTAGGATTGTGTCGGGCCGCCACCATGGGACTTGATACACCCCGTGGTGGGACCAGCATAGGTAACTACAACATCGGGGGCCGTAAGACACAAGTAACTATACGAGTAGGAGCCGATCATCAGAAATGGATCACTTCACCCTAATTATGGGGTGCCTGTTGGGAATTAGTTTATATGGGTACAGAGATTAATATGGGGTACGATAGTATTCGACCCTAGACCTCTTAACTTAGTTTATAATGCTTTCCCATTTCCAGTTTATACTTATCATACCCAGTTCTTTATTCATAGACTGAATAGTCCTAGACTTACTCAGGCTTTATGTCTGACTCTACTTTTCTCTCGTCTTCTTTTCTTCCGTTCCCCCCCGGTCCACAGGGAGGGAATACCGCAGCTTAACCAGCCTTCATATCCAGCTTGAAGAGAAAGAATGTATTGCTTGGATCTTTTCGTTTTGGACTATGGCTTTGGACAGCAATTATGGGACTTTTGCAGTTTATTTATGTTTTCTTTATGCTTCTTTAAATAATGTAATCAAGACAGTTATGAAGATGTTATGTTTTTTTTAAGTATTGTAAGACAATTATGGTATGGTTGATGTAACACGTATTTTAGTGAAATAAAAGTTGTTGTTTTCCGCTGTTCAAAAATATGTGTTATTATATCTGTCTTGTATATCTGTAACTTATACTTATAAACCTCCACCAAAATTAGGGCATTCCCTTTGAGAGTGACCCTAACGGAGGTGGGGTGTTTCAATTCAGTTCCATTAAAGTTCTTCCCACCCATGGCTCGAAAGTCTCTACATATCTTCGGGAAAGTATTCACGCGTGGAGGAGGAGGAACCGCTGCAGCTGGGGGAGGAGGGACGTCTGTTGGGCCCGCATCATTAGCCCTAGCTTCTAGGTAACTCCTGAACCAGCCAGGTATCAATATGCCCTCCGGAAGGTTAAGATTCCCAGACATGCTGAAATGAAAGAAAAGGAAATATTCAAAACAAAGGATAGAAAGATAGGCACATGGCTTTGGGGATTACGTTTTTCAAAACAAACTCTACTTTTGAAAATACTTCCTTTTTAAACATTTTTGAAAATAGTTTTCAAAAACTTTCTATCAAATATGGTAACCTTTAGCTCTGATATCAAGTGTAACACCCCACCTCCGTTAAGGTTACTCGCAAAGGGAATGCCTTAACTTTGGTGGAGCGTTTTTAGTAGACAGAACAGAAATTTACAAGACAGATAAAGTAGTACTTGAAAATTTTATAACTTTATTACAACAGAAATAAGTTTGGTTACATCTTTCAAAATCACAATATTGGAATTCAAGTACATAAATATCGGTCTTGTACAAAAGCCTTCAGAATGCATAGTTTTTAAAGCCATAATCCCCAATATAAACTGCCATGGAAAGATAGAGCCAAAGCCAAGCAATACTTCAAACACTTCAAGCAGAGAGAATTTGAATCAAGCTCCTATGTTTCCACCCTGAAAACCTGGGGGGGGGGGGGGGGAGGGGGACGGAAAGAAAAGAGGTGAAACAAACTAGGTCAGACATAAGTCTGGTGAGTCCAGTGACTTTCAGCATATAAACAGATAATAGTATCATGAAATGTAAATAAAACTGGATGAGAGATAACCGTAATAGAAATAGCAAGTTAACAGAAGAAACGGAATGATATAGGCTAAGCTGACCTTTTCACTTCTCTGCACTAATACTAGTGTAATAGGATTAGGTGTTACCCTATTGTCTAAACTGAAACAGAAACGGAAACAGAATAATCTCTACAGAAACAGAATGCTAGCAATGGGCCTTTACCACCCGAACAGACAGAAGGTACATAAGTAGAATACTAATAATGGGCCTTTACCACCCAACTAATTGGCCTTTACTACCCCAATAGACAGAAGGTACGGAAACAGAATCAGAAACGGAATCAGAGACGGAAACAGAATAATCCCTATGGAAACATAATGTTAGAATTAGGTGTACACTAGTAACGGGCCTTTGCCACTGCAACAGACGGTACCACGCAGAAACAAACAGGTGTTACCACCTAACAGAAAGAGACGGTACCAACAAAAACATACAGAACTAAGTGTACCCTAAGTCCTACCCCAAGCGATCGGCTCCCTAGTGCATAAATACCCTGAGTCGGCCCCACAGTAGGGTGTATCACTCCCTAAAGCGGCAACCTATTGGCATAGACCTATTTACAAATGTCACGGTGTCTTACATCCTCAGAGCAAACTGGATCCATGCACGCACATGACCCGATTGGAACGCACCATCAACATCCCTTGCCATTATCAAAATGAAACGCTTATAATTAGTTCAGTATGCGTGCCCGGACCCCTACATAGCGTGGGGTCAAAGTTTTTGATACCAGAAAGGGTTACTGAATAATATGGGTTCCACACAACATATGACACAAGTAATTCCCCTCCTAACCTTGTGTCCCCAGACTAACAGATTTCAGATTAACTTGTTTACAAATTTCAGACAGAGTTCAGATTACTAGTTCATAGATTAGACAATCAAGTTAACAAGTTTTCAGATTATCAGACAAGATGTATAGATTTAACAGACTTATAGATTGTCTAACTTTATATTGGGCCTACAGATTCACCAAACGGGTTTATTAGATTCATCAGTCCAGTTTGTTTAACCCTATCCATCCAATACATTTTTAGACACCATATTTCTCTTAAATTTGCATTAATTAAATATTAATGCATAGACCTCTCACATTAGGTCGGTAGCTTGTAGCCGCTGGATGTGTTGGGCGGTTCCGAGCAGACTTCAGCCACAAGCTAGACCTTACCTCATGTCTAAGCATATTTTAGTTATGCCTACGACCTCTCACATTAGACTGACAGTTTGCGGATGCTGGTTAAGCCGGTTGGTTCCAGGCAGGCTTCTACCGCAAACAGAGTCTAACCTCATGTCATAGCCAATTTATTCCAATACAAATTATACAGATATCAGACTAATTATGTCCATTTAACAGATTAAACTTCTTTACAGGTTACAACAGATTAATCAAAATTTCAATCTTAGATCAAGCCTACGGATTTTCATACCCAAATTGCAATTATTTAGCTTTCAACAGATTAGGCAACTTAACAGATAACAGATCTAGCAGATTAGGCGATTTATCAGATTTAGCAGATTAGGCAATTCAATAGATTTAGCAGATTAGGCAATTCAACAGATTAAACAGATAACAGATTTAGCAGATTAGGCAATTCAACAAATTAAATAGATAATAGATTTAGCAGATTAGGGAATTCTACAGATTTAGCAGATAACAGATTTAATAGATTAGGCAATTCAACAGATTAAACATTTCTAAATTTCTATTTACATATCTTGCCTAATCATAAGTTAAGCCTAACCTCACATGCTTAAATCATGGTCATAATTCATAATACAACATATGCCCAAATTTTAATTAAGCTTTGCACAATACAGAATATTCTCAAAAGCCCCAAACAATATGAATTATGCTAAATTATAGCCTAAGATGTCAAATATCCAAAAACCCATATTTAGGCGCATTCAATTAATAGTTATCCTATTTTAACATAGACCTTTATTCCTAAGTCACAAATCCTTCTTTTCTTTTCAAGTCATAGATCGTGATATAAAATATGCCCCAACTCTAGATCTTAAATTTTAATCATGAATTATGTCCTCAAAATCAGATCTTGCACTATAACATGCATTATATTCCAAATTCCAAGTCATATGGTATCATATAATAATTCTTCTTCCAAGTCACAGTCTATTATACATAGTATGTACTGATTCCAGATCTTAATTTACAACCTATGTTCTTTTCTCAAATCATTCAAAGATCAGTCATGTCCAATTATGCAGTATCCATTATTTGTCCCAAAATTTAGCGTTCGTGCATTAATCTCTTATGAGATTTGGAGCAGGCTCGTGGTAGCCTGGCTATAAACAAAAAGGAAGAAAAGAGGGAGCAGATACAGAACAATCACAATAACATTAACATGATAGATCCACAGAAAAGTACGCATAACCTCAGATCCAAATTCACAAAAATGTCAAGATAATTATTTAATTTCATATCTGAAAATAACCGTACTCACGATTGAAAAGGTAAATCTTGATTTCTGGGATCTGTATTCTGACAATGAATAGCACTCCTTTGGCGTAGACTATCGATTAGATTAGAAAATAGTTGTTCTCTTTTAACTCTATTCAGATTGGAAGAAGATGCACTAGTTCTAGTTTTGATTCTAACAGGGTAGCAACGCCATTTTTATTTTTAATTAGAATAGAGGCAGAGTATAGGCAGAATGAAATGGTATGGGGAGAAAGCTAGGTTTGGGGGTGTTTAAATAGGAGAATAGGGTAATATAGAGCCTTTAGATCAGTCCAGAAGCCATCAGAATCGTCCAGAGCAGCAGGCCACATCACACAGCGAATCAGAGAGCGACACATAGCAGAACAAGTCAGAGCTGGATCTGGGAAAACAGGGGGGAGGTCGACCCTAAGGTCGACCTTAGTGTCGACCTGTGTACCTAGGTCGACCCCCAGGTCGACCCTATTGTCGACCTGGGTCCTGGGCAGGAATTTTACCGCCTAGTCCAGGTGTCTGTTTTGAATTTCGAAATCTGAAATTTGAATTTCGGGCTGGTTTTTATTGAAACTTCTGAAGGCCATATCTTCTTCATACGGAGTCCGATTTACGCAAACTTGGACTCTATTACAAGAAGAATTTCTAGACGATTTTAATGGTGTAACCCGTTTCCCTTAATTATTTTGTTATAATTTAATTATTCTCTGATTTGTTACTCTTATGTTCACAGAAAATACGGGGTGTTACACAAGTGGTTGCTAGTGGATACTCTTCGATGCATATACACACACATTAGGCACTAGATCGGCTTAGTCACTTTCATATTGCATATGCATATGAATTTATTTGTAATGGATTGAAACTTGATGTGTTATCATATGGATGTTGCATATAGATGAGTGAATATGCACACATGTAGTACTTACATGATTAGGAATATTTGCATACATATTGAACACATGACACTCTCATGATTCGCATTAAGGAGGTCAACTGGATCAGTAGACCCCCTGATTTTGCATTAGATAAAAAATATATACACACACTCTGCATATGTTCATACGACATTAGAAGCCTTTTAAGGAAAATGGATGCCTGTGTTTTATGGTTGAGTAGATGGATGGTTGGATGGTAGGATATACGTTCTTCCTAACTTGAAGATTCCAGGGATGAAATCCTTTAAGGATGGGAGAATGTAACAACCCATATTTTCTGTGAACATTAAAGTAACAAATTAAAGTATTCTTAACTTTTAAAATAAGAATTAAGGGAAACGGGTTATGCCATTGCGTTCGTCTCGGAATTCTGATTGGAATAGAGCCCAAGTTTTCGTAAATCGGACTTCGTATGAGGAAGTTATTGGCCTCAGAAGTTTCAGGAATTTAAATAAATTAAAACAGCTCGAATTCGAAATTCAAATCACACACCCGGGCTGGGCGGGAAATTTCCCGCCCAGGACCCAGGTCAATCAAGGGGTCAACCTGGGTCACATAGGTCGACCAGAGGGTCGACCTGGGGGTCGATCTCCTCCCTATTTCCAGATCCGAGGACTGATTCATTTTTCTGCATTTGGATGCCCATTCTGACCAGATTTGTTGATCCCTATGCTATATAAGCACCCCCTAAGGCTACTGTTTTCTCTATACAACTTTATTACGCCTATACTCAACCTTAATTCATATCATAATAAATCAAATACGGGGTTATGCTGCTCAAGTTCTTCGTGAAATCAAGTTAGAATTCAAGTAGAGATTTAAAAGCTAATTCAACGACTTCAACAACTATTTTCTAAGAATCAAATCTAAATTAAAGAATCGATAATCTACATCAATGGATAGCTTTTCAGTATCAGAAATCATATCCCAGAATTCAAGACCGTTCTGTAATTAGTAAGTTCATGTTACTTTCAGAAATAAAAGTTAATTGTGATTCTGACATTGTAATAAATCTGAATCTGAGATTATTCCTATTTCTATTTGTCTTTCTATATCCATTAGATCTATCTCATTGATAATATTATGTCCATCCTTTATCTCTTCTTTCCTTCTTCCCTTTTTGTTTTATAGCCAGGCTACTGCGAGCCTGTGCCAAATCTCATAAGAGATGAACGTACATTGGAAATAAAATTGGGCATAATATATGATTTGGACATGAATAGCGCTAAAATTGGGAAAAGTACTAAATTATGTATAATTGGGCATAACTGATTTGTAATGGATCTGAGGACATAACACATGTTGTATTTAAAACATAAAGTGTATCGAACATACGACTTGAGATTTGAGGCATAAAGTATTGGACATATGACTTAGGATTTGGGGCGTAAATTGAACTGTAAATATGTAAGGCATAATACATGTTGTGGTTCAAGATCTAAAATTAGGGCATATATATATATATATATATATGATAGTTTATGATTTGGAAGAAGAAGATTAGTGTGTATAGTGATGTATGGCTTAGGCATGAAAACCTATAGTAAGATAGGGATAACTATTAAATGCGAACGCGCCTAAAACTGGGATTTTGGGGTAAGTGGCATGAACTGTAATTAAAGGCTATAATTTGGCATAGTTTATACTGTGAATCATGATTAGGGGTTTTTGGGAGAATATTTTGTATGGAGCGATATGACTAAACCTTAGGGCGTGTGCTATATTGTGATTTCTTTTGGGGGCATGACTATTATTGCAAATTTGGGAAAATTGGGTGTAACCTATTTTGAGTAATAACTTGAATATTGAATTTTGGGGGATATAACTTGCAATTAGCTTTGTTGGGCATGACCTGAGAATTGGAATATGACTGGTTGGGATAATTAGCATATAAATCTAGAATTGGACATTTGTGGAAAATGTGGCATAATCTGAAATTGACAACAATTGTGAATAATTTACATATAAACTGTAAATATATAAATTAGTGAAAAGACGAATGTGCCTAACCCGAGGTTAGAATAAGTTATGGTGTAAAACTGCCCGGAACCACCGGACACATCCAGTAACCACAACAACAGCTATCTAATGTGAGAGGTTAGCGCATCATGCCCAAGAAAAACTCGAGGTTAGATAGAGTTATGGTGTAAAACTGCCCGGAACCGCCCGACACATCCAGTAACCGCAACAACACATATCTAATGTGAGAGGTTGGTGCATTAATAAATAAATTAATGCTAACGAATAACATGAATGACTAGGTTAAGTTCAAAGGAACACTTAACCAATATACCATGAATGACTAGGGTTAAGTTCATAGGAGCACTTAACCAATATAACATGAATGACTAGGGTTAAGTTAATAGGAACACTTATGCAGTATAGCATGATGAATGAGTAGGGTTAAGTAATAAGAAACACTTAACCAATATAACTTGATTTAGGGTAGGGCTAAGTTGACACAAGAAGGCAACACTTAACCAAAGTAACAAGACAAGTAGGTGGGTTAAGTAACTTGAATTAATTGATGACACTTAACCAATACAACATGATGAACACGTGGGGTTTAGTTAACAAGAAACACTTGACCAGTATAACTTGATGGACGAGCGGGGTTAAGTTAATAGGAAGCACTTAACCAATCCAATATGATAAGTGAGGAGGGTTAAGTTAATAAGAAACACTTAACCAACATGACATGATGAATGTGTGGGTTAAGTTAACATGAAAGGACAACACTTAACCAATATGACATAATGTGTAGGAGGGTTAAGTACATCTCATGTAGTTGGGTAATATTTGAAAATATAGGCCTACAAAACTTGACCATTAAATAAACATGCTTGAATCAGTGGGAGGGTTAAGTACATCTCGTGTAGGTGGGTAATATTAGTATATGTAGGCCCACAAAACTTAACCGCTAAATAAACATGCTTGAATCGGTGGGAGGGTTAAGTACATCTAGTGTAGGTGGGTAATATTAGTATACATAGGCCTACAAAACTTAACCAAGTACATCTCGTGTAGGTGGGTAATATTAGTATATGTAGGCCCACAAAACTTAACCGCTAAATAAACATGCTTGAATTGGTGGGAGGGTTAAGTACATCTAGTGTGGGTGGGTAATATTAGTATACATAGGCCTACAAAACTTAATCGTTAAACAAACATGCTTGAATCAGTGGGAGGGTTAAGTGCATCTCGTGTAGGTGGGTAATATTAGAAAATATAGGCCCACAAAACTTAACCGTTAAATAAACATGCTTGAGTCGGTGGGAGGGTTAAGTACATCTCATGTAGGTGGGTAATATTAGTATATATAGGCCCACAAACTTAACCATTAAATAAACATGCTTGAATCGGTGGGAGGGTTAAGTACATCTCGTGTAGGTGGGTAATATTTGTATATATAGGCCCACGAACTTTTCCAATAGGAAACCCTAGTAATGGGGACTCGTTTCAGCAGTAACCCACATAGATGTATCATGGTACCCTAAAACTAGGCAGGGTTGGGCACGATTACTAGGCTGATTATAAGCAGTCAAAACAACAGCAAAGGGTACGTCAGTGTAGGTTCCGACGGTTTACGGGCGTGCACGTGCTCCGGTGTGGGGAAAAAGCAAGCACTGGGTACCAGTAGTTATACACTGTGCATCTTGAATCGTGTCGGGTTGCTATAACAAGGATTGATACACCTTATGGTGGGGCCAGCACAAGGTATATACACGCAACATAGGGCTGATTGACACAGACACATGGAACATTAATGCAAGTAAGGAGACGATTGATAGGGAAGTAAGGGTACATCTAACACGTTCATGGAAATTAGGCAGATTGAGGTGGAATCCTCATAATAAATTTACACCTGAAGGCTACCACAATTGCAGGGATTGGGATCACGTTATCATATTATCATTTTATACAGATTACTAGTTGGGACACTAGTTAGGTGGTGCAGAGATATAGAAATCAGAATAACAGGGTACTAGCGAAGCAGAGAAAGAGCAGAAGCACATTCAGTTTATCTTGCCTTATCATACCTTATGCTTATCCTATGTTATCATATTATCCCTGTTATCATGGTATTGTCTTATATTCAGTTTATTCATGTCATGATTCTTTTTCCTGTTTATATGCTGAAAGTCACTGGACTTACTAGACTTTATGTCTGACCTAGTTTTGTTTCGCCTCTTTTCTTCTATCCCCCCCAGGTTCATAGGGAAGAAATGTTACCACTTAGCTCAGTTTTCCTTCCAAGCTCGAAGATAGTGGATGTATTGCTTTGGACTCTCTCTTCCACTGATATGGCTGGTTCACGCTTTATTGGGGAATATCATTGTTATTTTTATGCTTCTTTTATAGTTGAAAGTTTTTGAATCAAGACAGAATTTCTATGTATTACTTTTAAGTATGATTGAGACAATTGTTGTAAAAGCTTGATTGAATTAAGTTGTTTATAAAATGACTTTATTTTCCACTGCTCTATTTGTCTGTCTTGTAATTTATCTGCATCTTTTACCTATAATGCTCCACAGAAGTTAAGGCATTCCCTTTGTGAGTGACCTTAACGGAGGTGGGGTGTTTCATGAATTACCCCCAATGTATTGATTTGGGTGGATTGGGTGAAAAATATCCAACTGTTTTGATTTCATATGATTGGGTGCTAAGTATTTGCACGCATTATAAGATCTTTGGGCATAAAAATGATCAATGTGAGTTCTCCAATAAGGAGATTCAAGTGAATTCAAATCAAAAACTGAATCATTTGTGAAAGGACAATTTATGTTCAAAGATAAGGAGAAACTTTTGGATAATAAGTCTTCTAAGAAGCTCCTTGGTAATGGTTGGACTAGAGTAGTCAATAATAAGAAGTAAGTTTGGCAAAGGAAGGTAGGAAAATTTGGCTCTGATGTGGAGAATGATGTTAATGAAGAACTGGAAAAAGTGGAAGAAATTAGGGGTAATGATAACATTGATCAAATAATTGAGCAAAATAATGATGATGAAATGGATATTCATAACAGGGTAATAGGCAGGGGATCTCAAAACATTATTATTGCAGATGAGTTTGGTAGATGTGAAGTTAATAACAAGGAGGAAATTGTAGGTACTGGTAATGCAAGACATGATGGTAAGATAAAAGGGAAATAGGTTTTTGATTCGGTTCTTAATGAAGCAGTTTTGAATGAATTTCAAGTGAGTAATCCATTTGATATTTTGGATGATCAAGCCTACGTAGCATCTAGTTCATTTGGTCCTTCTTTTTCTTCTAATGCTACGTTTAGTTCTTTTTGACTCTTCCTCATTTTCGTTCCTTCAATCTTCTGCTTGTAACCCTTCTTTAAGTTTTCAAATTCCACCAAACACTTCGGTATTAGCCTCTCCTTATTCTCATTTAGCTCCACCACCAAAGATCATTCTTCCACCTCCAGCTAATTGTTCAAAGCAAGTAACTGATATAGGAAAGACTAAATTAGCATCAAATTCTATTAACAATGTTGCTCTTTCAGATGTTCAAGGTAGTGATCTACCATCTTTAACAAAGTCTGTAAAAACAAAAAAAGGAAAAAAGAAGAAGAAAGCAAAATTGAACACCTCTGATCTAGATGACCTAGATGAAGGTGTAGATTATGGACCAGATGATGTCCTGCCCTCTGGTATTTCGAAATATCCTTCAAAAAGACATACAAGGAAGAATCCTGCTCCACTTGTGGATCCTCTTAAATTCAAATTATGATGCACAATATATCGTTTTGGAATATTAGAGGGTTGAATTTACCTTCTAAACAAAGTGAAATCAAGGTTTTTTTGAGAGTTAATAAGATTTAGTTGCTTTGTTTGTCAGAAACTAAGCTGGATATTCATTCTACTCCTAAAGCTTCTCATTTTATTTCTCCTAGTTGGTATTTTGAACATAATTTAGTTGATGCTAGTTTTGGTCGATTGCTTAGCATCTGGAATCCTTCTATCTTTAAATTAACCAAATTATCTTCCTTAGATCTGTTCATTCATTTCAAATGTATCCACTTGCCTTCTAATTCAGCTTTTTTCCTTACTTCTGTATATGCTCATAATGCGATTTCTTTGAGAAAATCTTTTCTGAATGATTTAAGTAATATTCATTCATCTTCAGACCCTTGGTTAGTTGGAGGGGATTGTAAATGTATGTTCTCCTCTCAACATAAATTTGGTGGCGGTGATCTGTCTCTTAAAGATATAGCTCCTTTGAATTAGGCTATTATTCAGTCGAGTATTTTTCCATTGAATAGTTTTGGCTTTGACTACACTTGGTCGAATAGAAGTCATACTGGTTTGCCCACTCTTTGTAAGCTTGATTATGTTTTTGTCAACTCTTCTTTTATCAATTCTTGGCCTAGATCTTTCTATCAAGTCCTACCTTCCTCAATTTCAGATCATAATCCTTTGCTTTTAAATTGGGGGATTTATGATTCCAGTATCAAAGGGAAGTCCTCTTTTAAATTTTTGGTTTATTTTTCCAATGATTTACTGCAGGTTTGGTTTAATAGACATGGCAGTAACCCTATGATCAAATTATTGTATAAGCTACGGCTACTGAAAATTCATCTGAAAGCTTGGTCCACTTTTCATTTTGGACAGGAAGCTAAACCATCATCACTGGTTAGATCTGAGCTATTTCAAGTTCAGGAGGCAATGAAAGGAAACACTTTGGATAAGCAACTTCTTCTTTTGGAAACTTAATTACAAATCAAATTAAAGAGCTTTTTGGATATGGAATTACAATCAGCCAAGAAAAACTCCAATTTAAAGAGGGATTTAGAGTATGACATGAATACTAAATTCTTTCATAATTCATTAAGAGCTAATAAAGTACGTCAGGCATATTTTTTGATTAAAGATTTGGAAGGGAATTGTCACTCATTGGAGGACGGTATAAATGAAGCATTTGTTAGGTATTTTACTTCTGTGTTAGCTTGATCTATCTTACCAAATTCGAATGTTCAAGCTCTATTTCATATTGATTTGCCTGTTATATCATATCAGCAATCTGAGGCTCTTATTTCTTTAGTTAGTAGTGAAGATGTCAAAACAGCTGTGTTTAACCTTGATTCAAATAGTTATAAGGGACCTGATGGTTACAATGCCTTCTTTTTACAAAAATGTTGGTTAACAATAGGTAAGGATGTGACTGTTGTTGTTCAAACTTTTTTCATGGATAATAATTTGCCTCCAACTTTGTCTGCTAATGCCATAGCCTCAATTCCCAAAGTTGATAATCCCATGTTAGTTTTAGACTTTAGGCCGATTTTTCGCTGCAGTGTTTTTGACAAAATAAATACCAAGATTATGGCTAACAGAATTCAGATGGTTCTCCCTTCAGTAATATCAAGCAGCCAGTTAGCATTTTTACATGGTAGGAATATTAGCGACAACATCCTAATCACACAAGAATTATTGCGTAGATATGATAGGAAGAATATTTCACCAAGATGTATGCTATAGTTAGATATAAGGAAAGCTTTTGATTATGTTTCCTGGTCATCTATTTTGGCTATTATGGCGAGGATGAATTTCCCAAAACCATTTCTTGCTTGGGTTTATACTTGTATTTCTTCTCCTGTTTTTTCAGTTTCTAGAAATGGTAGATTGCATGGATACTTCAAAGGCAAACGTGGAGTTAGACAGAGAGATCCCATATCTTTGTATCTCTTCATAATTGTTAAGGAATTGCTTAACTCATTATTAGTTGATCAAGTAACAAGAAGGATTCTGGAATTGCATCCACGCTGTAAGGATCCTTTGATTACTCATTTGCTATTCGCTGATCATTTAATTATTTTTACGAAGCTAACTCATAGTAACATTCAAAGTATCTTGGACACTTTACAAGTTTTCAATGCAATAACTGGATTACAAATAATGTAGAGAAATCTCAAATCAAAATTGCTAGATTGCCTCTACATAAGAGGAATGAGGTTATATTAAAATCTGGTTTAAAAGAACTGCCTGATAACTCCTTATATCTTGTTTTACCTCTATTCAGTGCTAGGATGACAACTGTTAAATGTTTACCCTTATTTGAAAAAATTATTGATAAGATGAAGCAACGACCATCATGCAAGTTGTCACAGGCTGGGAGATTAACCATTGTTCAATCTGTTATTATGGCTATGACAACTTTTTACTAGAGACACTATTTTACCAGTTAAACTTATTAACATGGTAACTAGTGCAATCAACAAATTTCTATGGCATGGCGATCCGTTTGTGAAAAGATGATACCTATTTCATTTTCTAAACTGTGTAAAGACAAGAAATATGGAGGACTGGGTATTATCAATTTGAAACTGTGGAATAAGGCAGCTATTTCAGGGTATATCAATAGGTTATTCATAGATGCTGGACGCTTATGGTCAAAATTTGTTGTGAAGAATCTAATTGGAAATAAACATTTTTGGACTATGCCAATACCTCAAAACTGTTCTTGGATTTGGAGGCATATTTTGAAACTCAAAAATACTTTCTACCTTTTATTCAATGCAATTCAGCAAACATCAGGGGTCTTTCTTTTTGGCATACACCTTGGGCTGGGAATGGTTTGAATCTTAGTAATATAGCTGAGTATAATTTGAGGAGAAACTGTGGTATCTATGATTCAGCCACTATTGATGATTTTTTGCATGATGGAGCTATTACATTACCTCATTCTGGTTCAACTATTCTAAGAAGTTTGTGGAGTGAGGTTGATAAGAATTTTCAATTCAAGTCTAATTTGAATATGGCTTGGATGGGTCAAAGTCATTCGATCAGCCATGTTTATGATCTGTTATGTAGTGAAAAACAATTGTTTCTTTGGCATAAAAGAATTTGGAGTCTGGAGTGTTCAACTAAAGTAAATTTTCTTTTGTGGAAAATCATGTCTAATGCTCTTAACACCAAGGATAAGCTGTTTAAAGTTGGAGTAATTTCTGATGATAAGTGTGTACTTTGCAGATTTGAAACAGAGAGCTATACTCACCTGTTTTTTGAGTATAATTATGCTTTTCAGATATGGAACAAGTTATTGGCAACAGGGAATTATCACAGGTCATCAAGAGTCTCTAGAATTGAATGGCATAATGTATTCAAAGCCATAAGATGGAAATCTCCTAGAAGCATGTTACTTATGAGGAAATTGAAATTTTTTTGTTATGAAATTTAGGTGGAGAGGAATAGGAGGATATTTGGTGGATCATCTTTGAACTGTAATGAACTGTTTGTGGTTGTTCATAAGAGAATCCTGAGAAGCAACAAGCTGGATAGTTGATAAAGTGTTAGTGACATGTAATGTGAAGTGGTATGTTCTCTTAGAAGAGTTTTTTTTTTCTGTGTTCATAGTTCTTTGTATTTTTTTCTCTTCTCAGATTTAGTTGTTAGAGTTATAGTGCATTGTATTTTGTTATACTTTTTGTAATTGTGTAGATTGTGAAAAAAAATTAATTGCCTTTCAAAATTATTAAGTATTTATAAGGAAAATTCTTATTAAAGTAAAATTTTATAAGCAGGCAAGCGAAAACTAACCGAACGGTTAAGAACTGGATTAATTGTTTTAAGAAACAATTAAGTGAAGTTATTTAAATTAATTATATTATTAATTAATTTGAAGGAGGAATTAAATTGGAATTGGTTAAAGAAATAATCGTGTTTTGAGTTGATCAAGTCGAACGTTTCAACTGGAATTGATTTTTAAATTAGTTTGTCGTTAATGAACCAAATGGAATAATTTAACGAATAGTTGTTAAATTTTAATAAGATTTTAAAAAGGAAATTTATTATTTATTTAGTTAAAATAAGACTTTAACTACTTATATGGTAGTTAATAATGAAGTAAATTATTATTTTAATTGAGAAGGATTTAAGGGACCATTACTTAAATGAAATTCATTTAAGCAAGTAATCAGGTTCAAAATGAAATACGGTTAAGGTTTGAAAGGAGTCTAGAATGGGTTTATATTAAAACACAATTTTTATAACTAAGTTGTAAAAGTGATTTTTAAGTGAATATGATAGCTTAAAATAGATATTTACGTAACATTTAAATTAAGTGAAAAGAAATTGAGATATAAAAGGGGTTTATATTAAAACCTAAGATTTTATAAACAAGGTTTATAAAGGAGATGTGAATTCGAAGTGTTAATTTGGAATTGGCAATACTTAATGAAATTAAGTGATAGAGATGGATGTGAACAGATATTTTCAAGTGAAAATTGGTTGAATGAATTAGAAGTGGAATATAATGGGTTGATAACGAGTTAAGACAAGAATTGGAACCTAATTGGTTATTGGTTGAGTTGAGGGATTTTCTAAGCATTAATCTGATGTTAATTTCGGTCTCGGGGTTAATACTTAGGAAGTTATTCGCTTACTAATTTATAGTCAGGGACTAATGAGTGTTGAAGTGATGGAAATAAAAAGATTTGAGAATATATAAGGAGATTTCCAAAATAACAGAAAAAACGAGATTGTGTAAAAATATAACTATATTTTCCAAGGAAAAAGGAAGTGAGAAGTTGTGTTAGAAATAGGGTTTCTATAAGAATAAGGGTTGGGTATTGTTTTCAAATAAAAGAATAAAAGAGATTTTGTAATGTTGTTTACGAGGATAAATTGAAGTGATTTCCCGATTACAAATAACGAATAATAACGTGGTAAATGTTTTGAAAAGAGTAGTGGAATATGAAGTTGAGATGAGTATGGGATATTTTCCGAAGTATATAAATTAAATTGTTTTGAGGATACTTTTATATTAAAATAAGAAGTGAAGCTATAATCGAATTATTAATTGATTTTGAGGTTTATTAAACGAATATTTTTAATTAAAGAGGCCAAGTGATGCTGAGTACTAAACCAGTAAATCTATTTTTATTTTATGATTGAATGGTTGTTTTATTTGATAGTTAAATAACCAACTATCAAATCTGATCTACACGATTGTTGGTATGGAAAGACCGAAATCAAATTTATATACGAAAACCATTCCGGACCAGCAAATACAAAATGTTGAAGATATCATATGCTGATTAATACAGAGAAATTGAAGACCGTGAATCTTCATAAAACAATAGAATTACTTAAAATCTCTGGTTTAGCGGCCAAAGATATACTGTAATTCTACCGGGATTGAAATCTATGGGTTTGCAAGGACTACTCGCTACTGACCTATAGGGGGATACCTAGGATATGGTAGGATGGTGCCTTCGGTTCATCCTGTTCCTGGATGACTTGTATGGACGAATGTCTGAAAGAATATTTCTTAAGAATCACGTACGTTGATTTTTACAAACGTAATTTTGTTAGTGGCGGAGAGGGGCACTTCTCTTAGCTTAACGACCAGAGTATTTTTGTGGACGTCAATTAGTGATTTGATTGATCTAACAATGTGACGTTCAAAGTGTTGGTGATGTTCTAATGGTAGTGCTAAACCTCGAGCCTTTACAACGGGAAATAGTATAAAATCGGGTAGGTCGCATGCCTAAGTCGATCGCTCCTAAGTAGGATGTATTGTCAGCTGATCTAGAGAAATTCCATTTGCTTCTTTATTATTTAAATGCTATTCCTTTCGAGAAACGGTGGGTAGCTCCCAACCGTTGTGATAATACATTCGGTACTCTCAAGCGAAATGAGTGGTCGGTTATGCTTAGTCTGGATTGCTTGTTGAACCCAGGGTATTCCTCTCTAGAGATAGACTATCGGAAGGTGGTCCCATACCTTTCCAGTTGGAATCCATTCTTCAATAAGTGCCTGTGGTTTTGATTGTATACTATATATGTGGAGCGTGAGATGCAAGCGTTCCGCTAGATTGATATTTATTTGTGTTTAGACAATATTATAATATTAGAATAATATATGATTTCCAAAATGTTTTGGGTTATCATAAGGTAAAACCGTCCGTGTTTATGTGTAGACTGGTCTAACGAGATCCTTTTCTTTTAGAAAAGATTTTTTAACTTAAAATTAAGTTGGGTGATGAATTTAAACTTAGCGAGTTCTCTCACTCTGGTTCACCAGACTGATCCGGCATTTGTAATGCTCGGGTTATAACGAGTTTTTCAGGTTCAAGTTTTGGACGTTATGAAATTCAGAAGACGTGCTAGAGGAGTTCAAATGTATGATATCTTGTATTTATTCCGTTATGTATTGTATATTAGGAAAGATTATTATAACTGTCCAAATGTATTGATGTACTATGATGATTGTAAGTTTTATTTCAAAGCTCTTAATAAATTTTATTTCTATATTATATTTTGTCCCACTGCGATGTGAAACTCTGATTATGTTGTGTTGTTGTTGTTCTTCTTCTTCTATTCTAATATTTCTTTCTTATCTCACCCTCTATTTTCTTTCATTAACTATCTAGAGTTTTCGATACTTGAGTTCTAGAAGTAATTTCACTTTATGTATTATTGTAGGAATTCAGGCGTCTAATTCCTCGGGTCATTATAGTGGTATCAAAGCATAAAGTTTAGTAATAACCTTGGCTCTTTGGCGTAACTCGATAGAGATGGTGTTAGTAATACCCTAGATTGAGTTGGAGTGTATATATACGAGAGTGCATATGTTTAGATTTTATATACCAATGTTTTATATTGTGTTATTTGATTGGTTCAATTTCGAACTGGTAATGGACACGATATTGTCTTGTAAAGAGGGAAAATGAAATAATTTTGCCCAAATTATATTTTTGTATAGAAAAGTAATAATTTTATCAAATTATTTAGATATTGATTTGTTTGGTTGGTTTGAATTGAATTCAAGTTGGACTGAAAATTTGAATGGTTTAATATGACCCGGCGAGATGTCACATATGGAATTTGCGAATGAGAATTTATTTTGGAATTAAATTGATTCGGAATTTTACTTAAATATAAGTTAAATGAGAAAATAAATGAAAATGGATAATTTTTGGAAATAAAAATCATAATTTGGATTTTTAAATGGAAGTAAACTAATTTTGAAAATAAATTAATTAATTGAATATTGGGATTCAGACTTAACTTGTTAAGTAAGAATTAATTTAAGAATGGATGTTTAGTTGGAATTTAATAAGATAAAATTTGGAATTGAATTAATAATAATTGCATGAATATCAATTGGATATTAATCGATTGATAATTATAGTCTGCAAAACCCAAGTAAATATTAATATGGAATATTAATTAATGTTAATCAAAGTGGAATGATTGATTGTATTGGGTGTACATTGTTTGTTGTTTGTTTGTTAGATTGATTGAATATAGAACTCATTAATGGGTTAATAACGATTTAATGAATGAAAGGACGCAAACTTGAATTCTTGTATAATAAATTTGAATGGAGTCACTTATGAATTGAAATAAATGATTCAATCCTGTATTTGCAAATGAATGATAGTACCTGTTTAAATTTTGGAAATTTGTGTTGTTTACTTGCTGAGTTTCATGTATTGGTTACTTGCATGTTGAACTGAGTGAGTACAGGTAACAAAAGACTTGAGAATAGACTGTGGTTGCATAGAATCACATATAAATTGAGCAAATATGCTCAATAGCGCTCGCATAAGGTACGCCTACGCGAAAATATAAGTTTTGGGTATTGAATTTAGTTTTCAAACCGTGTGGGTCGATGTATATATATTTGTTGATTCTGCGATATCGCAGAGGTCACTCCATACAGAGGAGACTCTGTGAAGACCCGTAACTTCCCCGTAAAGGAAAGCGACGGATAGTTCGAGAACAAACCACAACAGAACGCATACAGAAGAACGTTTCATTGTATATTACAACAATGCATCAGATTACAAGAATATACAGAGTATAAAAGAATATTACACAGAAATATCAGAGATTTAAATTACATTTATATACATAGCAGCGGAAAATAATACAATACACAACTAGAAGTAGATATACGGATACAAAGCTTTCCGGATATCGTTCCAGCTGTAAACCAGGATCCTGTGAATATAAATCTGCAAAACCAAAACTACTAGCTGCCCGTGTCGAAAATAAGGGCACCCAGAGTTTAGGTTAAAACAATAAACTCCAGGTCAGTCATGTGACTGGTGTGAGAACTAAAACAGTTATTAATCTTTATTTTAAATCATTAGGTAAATCAAGGGACCACGCCGTATAACACGGAACGGGTTTCCTCCCAAGAATACCAGTGCATAAAACAAACAGCGCAATGCTAAATAAAGAAAAATGAAGCTGTTATAAGACCCAGGTCCCATCACACAATGCAACGCAGTCGAGGATAGGGTTTTCCCTTATAACAGCCAAAGAATGCTTGATACGTTTAAAACAAATCATTTGATACTATAATAAGTGTACAGTGTATAAAACAACTTCAAATCATAAGTATCAATCATAGGCGGCATGAATGCCCCATACCACTATGTCGCCATATATAGGTTATACAATCAAAATCGCAAAGTCACGTATTTGGAAATTGGGTTTCCAACTATGAACCGAGGCTAGGGGCAAGATCCTCAACCGATTCGAGACAATCTAGCCCATGTCTCAGGTCCCAGACTCAGGTGGGCCTTGGATCGTCAGGGCCGGTCCACACGGAGTGGATTATTATGCCTGAACAATACGTCTCTCCGCCCTTTGGGGCGTAAACGAGCCAACTAAATGACTCCATCGGTTCGAGAACGACCGATCAATCCGAGGCGCCTCGCAACAGCAACAACCACATAAGTCAAACTCGTCAGGGCGTGTAAAACCACTGACGCCACTTTTTAGCTAGAAAGAAACGCAAGTCCTCCCTGATGTCCGTCTCCCGTTTTTGGTTCATACCGGGTGTGAAACACGCGAGGTAAACGTTACACAAAGCTACGCCACAAAGGCCGTGCTTTGATCATCACCACAAGACTTTGCTTTTCAACAGAAGCCTTGATCATTTGCATCTTAGCATGCCACACAGGCAAACCATCCTATGCAACCGATATCAGTCACACAGAATGAAATCCGATGTCAGACACACAGTCCATTTACAAGTCCGTTCTGGGTCTGAACGAAACCGGAGGCACCTAGTACCCCGCATATCCATCGATCTCCAAGTACGTCTGGACGATCACTAACTGTTTCCATCTTCTTGGGTGTACAGCCCAATCAAGATCATCAGTTATCACCCAAACGACGTGAAGACCTCCGGTCTTCGACCATCGTCTTCATCTTCGACTTATCGTCGTATCAGTTATTCAGAATGGGATAAACCCGGTCTTTCCGAATAACTCGCGTATATTTTATAAAAGTGTTACACAAACACAACATACGCCTCATTCCAATTCATTAGTCACTAACCGTAAATTAATCAAGAGAATAATTTCCCAAATATTAACCCCGAAGGCCGAAACCAACATCAGATCAATATCCAGAAAACCATTCTGCTTGGCTAACCGACAGTTAGTTTCTAAATTTCACATTCAAATCTAATTAAAGATTTAACTATCGCCTGGAGCAAAACTGGTGATACTCCATTCTCGATCTTTCAATCTAATTAAAGATTCATTAAAACTCCACTTAGTTTTAATCATTATCTGGGTTAAAGAATCAGTGTCATTTAAAACACGATTCACGATAAACCCAAAATCACATTCCATTAATTATCGGGTTAAAGAACAAGTGTTATTTAAAACACTGTTCACGATAAACCCAAAAATCAATACCAATTCAATTCCAATTAAATATCATTTAATTGGTATACTTCATTAAATCTAAATAAAAAGATTTAATCTTTTCTCAACTGGGTTCAAGAACAGTGTTAGTGAAGACACCATTCACGACAAACCCAAATCACATTCATTAATTATCGGGTTAAAGAACAAGTGTTATTTAAAACACTGTTCACGATAAACCCAAAAATCAATACCAATTCAATTCCAATTAAATATCATTTAATTGGTACACTTCATTAAATCTAAATAAAAAGATTTAATCTTTTCTCAACTGGGTTCAAGAACAGTGTTAGTGAAGACACCATTCACGACAAACCCAAATCACATTCGATATTCAATATAAGGCTCTGAATAGAAAATATATCGGCTTATATTCAATATCAAATTCTACGATTAACAAATGTCGTATTGGAAATAACGATATAAATATATATCTTTCAAATTTCCGTAACAACATCCGTATAATCACAAATTCCAACATCGAAATATTCCGAAGACAATTTCGATTCAAATCCACTCCAATGCAATCATTGGAAATTTTGGTTATTTTCAAAACCCTTTTCAAATTCAATTTATTTATTTAAAAATAAATAGAATTATAATTCTAGTTCAAAACTAGTTCATTTCGATAAAAATCTATTTTTATCTTTTCAAATATGGAGTTTTTCATCCCAAACTTTCACAAATCATTTCTTATGATTTTACACCAATTATTACTATTTTTAATAATTTTATCAAGGCCCGTACAGTCGATTTCCATTAACGGCCATCGAACTGCACTTACAGCGACCTTTTTCGAATTTGATTTGGACGTATCTCCAAATCCAACCGTTAGATTTCAAATTTCTAACATTCATTAGAAAGCTCTTTTCGATACGAACCCAACGGTTCCGGTTTTAGGAGAATCCGACGGTCGGATCTCCCGCAATGTCCGTTTGAAATAAATGGTCGAAATTCACGAACTGCCGCGGCGCGGCGCGTTCTATTCAGGCCATTATATTATATATATAATATATATAATATATACTTCGTCGATTTCTATTTAAAACGAATTATATAATTAGTTTTGAAATCGTTTCAAATTCTATTTCAACTTCTATTTCAATTCAAAGCAAAATTGAATTCTTCTTTATAAATTCATTTTAAAATTCATTTCTATTCAATTCGAATTTCAATTCAATTTGAATTCATTTCAATTCGCTTTCAATTCCATTTGAATTCGTTTTCAATTCAATTCATTTCGAAATCGTTTTCAATTCAATTCATTTCGAAATCGTTTTCAATTCAATTTGAATTCGTTTTCAATTCATTTCATTTCGAAATCGTTTTCAATTCAATTCATTTCGAAATCGTTTTCAATTCAATTCATTTCGAAATCGTTTTCAATTCAATTTGAATTCGTTTTCAATTCATTTCATTTCGAAATCGTTTTCAATTCAATTCATTTCGAAATCGTTTTCAATTCAATTTGAATTCGTTTCCTTTTAAAATCGATATAAATATCGTTCACATAAAAATGGCGTCAATCTAATCAACACGGCTTCATATATTCCTTTATTTTCAAATATTCTATTTCAAATATTTCTTTTTCAAATATTTCTTTTTCAAAACTGGAATGAGGCCCAATCAATTACCATATAAAATTAATTATATGGATTTTCATACAACACATGTATATAATCGCAACGATAAATAATCAACCATCAACCAAAGTGCACTACACTGTATAAGCATCAAATATAGATATCTAACGCTTATAACAGCCTGTCAATCAATCGATCGACATATTTAATCAATCAGGATGAGTGAACTTCAAATTTCATCCCAACACCCGTGTGGGGTTCCAAACAATCAAACACAGATTTTATTTGTGCAGTTGGACGATGTGTAAAATTTATCGACCCAATCAATATCAGTCAAATCAGTGTACATAAACAAACCGTCTGGTTTGTAAATGAATATTTTATTTATTCACATTCACTAGATTCATATTCACGTTAAAAATTATATTTTTAACGATAAAACATTTTATTCCAACATATGAATTTCTATTCAGTTCATTCTTTAAATAAAATGATATTTTTATTTTTCTAACATATTTTAGAAAATTTCGGCGGCATAACGGCACGATACTAGAAACGGGACAAGGCCTAGCCTAATCCCCGGTCTAGTGAAGGCCCACGCCATTCACACATCAATCGAATTCACTCTCGTTATGCAAACCACAAAATTTGGAGTAAGGGTCTAACCTAGCCTTACTCCTTCGCCTTATAACGGCGCACGTCTAATCCTAACCAATTTATCGATTCGATTTTTCACACCACAAACCACATTCAAACCAATATCACAATCAATAACCAAACAGCCAAACAAACAAGTCCATGGTCTGTGGACGATTGTGTCGGGTGCTACTAAGCACCGTCTGCATCCTAGTATATATATATATAACTAGAAAAATAAATTGAAAGGTGAGAAATTCTCACATATAGCTATCCTAGCTCCACGGCTCTCCTTTTGCAGAAGTCTTCGTCGTTTCGCCTTTTTGTCACCTTCGTTGCTGCTTTCACTACATACGTAAAAATCACATTTTTACTTCGCTATTCAATATATAAAAATCGAATTTTTACTTCGATGTTCAATATATAAAAATTCTATTTTTCTATCGAAGTTCAATAAAAATTCTATTTTTCTATCGAAGTTCAATAAAAATTCTATTTTTCTATCGAAGTTCAATATATAAAAATTCTATTTTTCTATCGAAGTTCAATATATAAAAATTTCGCCTTTTCAAATAGCTTCCCCGGTCCTTCAGATCTCAAAAAGAAAAAGAAAAAGCCAAGCGGCTAGCCAATATGCTCACAAAATCATCATCACCCAAACAAAACAGGAAATTATGTAGTAAACATGTACCTATTTGTCGGGCAAACAAATTTTATTCTCTGCTCTAGCCTCCTTGCTATGACCTGTTCAATGATATATATGTATATGCAAGCAAATGCGACCAATTTTCAATATAATTCAATATGTGATTCAATTAGGCATAATTGGCTAAAAATTAGCAAACAAATGAACAAACAACACAAACATCAATCAATTAGTGAATTAGAGTTTCAAATTCATAACTTTTGATACATATAAAGAAAATCATGTTTTGATGCCAATTCACAACAAAGTGTTCTAACTATATTAGTTTTGGTTCTCACACCAGTCTAATGGAAATATATAGGAAATCACACCTTCGAAACTCGAACATAAATGTTGATGATGCGATCGCTATCATCAATATCATCTTCGGGCGACTAGAGTGTGATGCTATATCTATCCAATATATTAAAACTTCGAATACACGCGGATCAGACGTATACGCAAAATCTTTATATACTGGACTGTCCAACTCAATATAAATAGATAATCAAATACGAATAATTGATTTAAATTTTCAAAACAAAAATTTGTTTTCATTTTAAAAATATACTCTTCACACTCGTTCTAGGATACTACTGATCCCATCTCTAACGAGTCATTCTCGATGGATATTACTAATCCAATATCTGATGAATTCTTTCGTATGGTTCTAATGTGCCTTGTTCTCTGAGCTTTGTAAACCAAAGCTCTGATACCAACTGTGAAGACCCGTAACTTCCCCGTAAAGGAAAGCGACGGATAGTTCGAGAACAAACCACAACAGAACGCATACAGAAGAACGTTTCATTGTATATTACAACAATGCATCAGATTACAAGAATATACAGAGTATAAAAGAATATTACACAGAAATATCAGAGATTTAAATTACATTTATATACATAGCAGCGGAAAATAATACAATACACAACTAGAAGTAGATATACGGATACAAAGCTTTCCGGATATCGTTCCAGCTGTAAACCAGGATCCTGTGAATATAAATCTGCAAAACCAAAACTACTAGCTGCCCGTGTCGAAAATAAGGGCACCCAGAGTTTAGGTTAAAACAATAAACTCCAGGTCAGTCATGTGACTGGTGTGAGAACTAAAACAGTTATTAATCTTTATTTTAAATCATTAGGTAAATCAAGGGACCACGCCGTATAACACGGAACGGGTTTCCTCCCAAGAATACCAGTGCATAAAACAAACAGCGCAATGCTAAATAAAGAAAAATGAAGCTGTTATAAGACCCAGGTCCCATCACACAATGCAACGCAGTCGAGGATAGGGTTTTCCCTTATAACAGCCAAAGAATGCTTGATACGTTTAAAACAAATCATTTGATACTATAATAAGTGTACAGTGTATAAAACAACTTCAAATCATAAGTATCAATCATAGGCGGCATGAATGCCCCATACCACTATGTCGCCATATATAGGTTATACAATCAAAATCGCAAAGTCACGTATTTGGAAATTGGGTTTCCAACTATGAACCGAGGCTAGGGGCAAGATCCTCAACCGATTCGAGACAATCTAGCCCATGTCTCAGGTCCCAGACTCAGGTGGGCCTTGGATCGTCAGGGCCGGTCCACACGGAGTGGATTATTATGCCTGAACAATACGTCTCTCCGCCCTTTGGGGCGTAAACGAGCCAACTAAATGACTCCATCGGTTCGAGAACGACCGATCAATCCGAGGCGCCTCGCAACAGCAACAACCACATAAGTCAAACTCGTCAGGGCGTGTAAAACCACTGACGCCACTTTTTAGCTAGAAAGAAACGCAAGTCCTCCCTGATGTCCGTCTCCCGTTTTTGGTTCATACCGGGTGTGAAACACGCGAGGTAAACGTTACACAAAGCTACGCCACAAAGGCCGTGCTTTGATCATCACCACAAGACTTTGCTTTTCAACAGAAGCCTTGATCATTTGCATCTTAGCATGCCACACAGGCAAACCATCCTATGCAACCGATATCAGTCACACAGAATGAAATCCGATGTCAGACACACAGTCCATTTACAAGTCCGTTCTGGGTCTGAACGAAACCGGAGGCACCTAGTACCCCGCATATCCATCGATCTCCAAGTACGTCTGGACGATCACTAACTGTTTCCATCTTCTTGGGTGTACAGCCCAATCAAGATCATCAGTTATCACCCAAACGACGTGAAGACCTCCGGTCTTCGACCATCGTCTTCATCTTCGACTTATCGTCGTATCAGTTATTCAGAATGGGATAAACCCGGTCTTTCCGAATAACTCGCGTATATTTTATAAAAGTGTTACACAAACACAACATACGCCTCATTCCAATTCATTAGTCACTAACCGTAAATTAATCAAGAGAATAATTTCCCAAATATTAACCCCGAAGGCCGAAACCAACATCAGATCAATATCGACGAAAAATTTATTTTGAATATAAATCGAACGTATATATTATACGCGTCGTCATTAGAATATAAATATTTATATATAATTATAAATAGAATTGAAAATGGCGCGGTAGTTCGATAATTCGATTTCAAACTTTTAATGAATAAAATAATAAAAAAAAAAAAAAAAATTTAATTAAATTCTCTCCCTCTTCCCCTTAACCACGTTCTGGCCCCCCCCCTTTTCTTTCAAAACCTAATCGAACTTTCAGAAGAAAAAAAAAAAAAAAAAAAAAGAAGGGCGCCTGGCAACCGACGAGACCCCCCCCTCCAAGCGGCGGCGCCGCGGCGAAACCCCCCCCTTCCTTCTCCTCCTCCTCCCCTTCCCTCCCTTCGCTGCGACAACCGAAACCCCCCCCCCCCCCCAGACCCGAACCCGCAACCGACGAAACCCCCCCCCTCCGTCGAGACAGTCGCGCAACCCTTCCCAGACCCCAGACCCCCCTTCGCAGGCCCCCCCCCCCACCTGCTCACAGCCGCAGCACCCCCCCCCTCTCTCCATTTTGCGTCGGCGGCGGCCACATCACCCCCCCCCCCCCGATCCAGAAATTTCACTGTAAGTTCCCTACCTTTTTTTTTATTTTATTTTTATTTTTATTTACTTTAAACTGATTTAAAAAGTTGACTTTTACATATGACCTCGAAACGAGGCCCACCGCCTGTCGATATTATTTAAAATAATCTATTTTAAATATTCAAAATTCGCTAAAATTGCCAAAATAAAAATTTTAAACTGGCCCAGATTTTCCGGGTTGTTACAGACTCTGTCGAATTTTTCCAAGAATTTAACGTGTTAGAAAATTTTTGGTGTCCTTGGAATTTTTTATTTATAATAATAAATTGGTTTTTGATTTACAATAAATTGGATATTTGAAAAGTTAATGGGTTGTAATGTAACACCCCATATTTTAACAACACTAAAAGATGATAAATTAAAGAATACTTAATTTATTATTCAAAATTAAGTGAAACGGACTGCGCATTGCGTTCGTCTTGGAATTATGGTCAAAATAGACACCTGGTTTGCGTAAAACGGACACCGTATGAAGAAGTTATTAAGGTTTGAAGTTTGTATACGCATAAGAAGAATATATATGAATAAAACATATTCAAAAAATTCAAAATAGTTCAAATTCACGTAGAAAAAGGGAGCGGGAAAATTCCCTCCTAGGGGTGTCGATCCCAACAAGAGGGTGTCGACCCCTGGGTCGACCCCATAAGGGGGGTGTCGACCTAATGGTCTACGGCAGATCTGGGCAGATTTTAAAGTTTTTGATGGCTATATAAATGACCCCATTTCTCAAGTTTTTCTGTACAAAAAATAATGGAGAACTAGATGCTGCCTCTGCCCAGAATAAATCAAGTCTTTTCTTCTTCAGCAATCTAGTCATTCAAGTTTAGAGATCTGTGATTCGATATCCACAATCTTTCTTCTATTTTTCTAGATCCAATCACAGTGAGTTTACGTAACTTTTAGATCTAAATGTTTAAAAGTTAATGTTGACATGACTATAATTTGGATCTAAGCCTGTGACTATTTGAATCATATCAGATCTGCTATAACCTATGTATCTAAGTTATTCTGACATGACTATGAACTAGATCTAAGCATATACCTATTTATCATGTCAGATCTGCCATTGTTTATAGATCTAATTCACTGTTTAGATCACATCATGCCTGTTCCTATTATGTTTGTGGCTAAATCAGATCTGTTGTTAGTTGGTTATCTAATTCATTGTTTAGATCTTATCATGACTGTTTATGATGTCCCTAGTATGTTAGAATCAGTTCTATTGTCACATGTTCATCAGATCTGTTCCTATATGCATATCTTCTCATTATGCCACTATATGTTTATGTCTATTTTGCCATTATATGCCAGTCTTGTTAGTATGATCATTTTTGTCCTCTTCCCTTCATCTTTTCCCCTTTGTTTTTATAGCCAGGTTACCTTCGAGCCTAGGCATGCCGCTGAAATATTTGAACCCGTTAAATTGGGAACGAGGGGAAAATGGTGAAATTGGGGCATAACTTGTAAATGGAAATTTGGGAATAACTTGAATGAAATATATGAATACGAATTTTGGGCATAAATCAAATTGTGATTAAAGACCTTAATTTGGGGAATATGGTTCATTATGAACATAACTTGGGAAAAGGGGCATGAAAACCTATAATGACATAGGAATAATTGATTAAAAATGGAGACGCCTATAAGTACAGTAATTAGAAAGTGTAACCGCGCTTAGACACGAGGTTAGATTACACTTGTGGTGGAAGTCTGTTTGGAACCAACCGACATATCCAACGACCACAAGTGGTGAATCTAATGTGATGGGTCTAAGTGCATAAACACGTGATGTGCTGAGACACGAGGTTACGTCCGACTTATGGAAGAAGTCTGCCCGGAACCGACCGGCATATCTAGCATCCACAAGTTGTTGGCTTAATGTGGGAGGTCTAGAACATTATAACCATAAATGAATATGGTAATAAAGTTGAATACTTAACCTGGTTGAATCCATAGGGATTGTATGAACATGTTAACTTGAATAAGCGTTAACTTTTTTGAAATAGTGGGTAGGTTGAGTAAATCTTGGGTTGGTGGGTAATATTTATATATATAGGCCCACAAACTTTACCTGTGGGGTTATGCAATCTATTACTCTAGGATGGCATAACCTGTGGAAAACCTAGTGGGGATGCAAGAGTAGGGGAAGCTTGTATCATCTTGTGTGTGGGACCCGTTTTAATCAGTAACTCATATATAGGTATCAAACAAGTACTCCGAACTAGGTCGGAGTTAGGGCACGCTTACTGGGCTGATTGTAAGAGATCCAAACTTGGGGAGCGGTGTGGGTTGTGCATTTCGACTGGGTCATGTGCGTGCATGTGTCCGATAAAGAATGTTTATACGTCGTAACACCTGTAGATATGGTTATGCACATCCTGAAAACGAAGGGTTGCCGCTTTAGGATGTGATACACCCTACTGTGGGGTCAGCACAGGGTATCTACGAAGTAGGGAGCCGATCAATTGGGGTAGTAATTAGGGTACATCTAGACTTCGGTATGTTTAGGAGCCCATTATTATCCTTAGGGGTAACTCCGGTATGTTGGGCTGCCTGTTGATTGTATGGGGTTAAAACCTCTCACTAGAAGTACGCCTAAGTCTACCATCTTACAGTTGTTGGGATCATCTCATTCTGATTATACTAGTGTTGGTGTAGAGGAATCATTAGAGGAGCATAATATACTCTATCATGCTTATCCTGTTTATCTTGTCATACCTACCTTTTATGATGTTATCACTCTTATCCACATTATATGCCTGTCATGATCCTTTTACTTAGTTATATGCTAGAAGTAACTGGACTCGCCAGACTTTATGTCTGACCCATTTTGTTTCCTCTTCTTTCTCTTCCGTTTCCCCCCAGGTACTTAGGGTGGGAATACTCAAGCTTGATCAGGATTCTGCTTTCATTATGCTTGGAGCTGCCTAGATGTATTGCTTGAGTTTTTGTCTTTTCTACTATGGCTATGTTTTTGGGGAATTATGCTTCTTTTATTATTGTACTCTCTGATATTTTAAGTACAAGACATAAGTTTTAATGATGTACCGGGCTTTATGCATTTCAGACATATGATGTAACCATGTTTTGAACTACGATATTTTCCTCTTAATAAAATTTTAAATTCCGCTGTTGTTATATATCTGTCTTGTAATGTTTCTATTTCTGTTTACCTATAACGCTTTACGAAACTTAATACAATCTCTTAATGAGTGACATTAACGGGCGTGGGGAGTTACACTTGGTATCAAAGTTGAAGGTTACCAGATTGGATAAAAGATTTTGAAAATTATTTTCAAAAAGGTTTTAAAAAAAGCATTTTCAAAAGAAAAGCCTGTTTTGAAAAACATATTCCCCAAAGCTATATGTAATATCTTTCGATTGAATCCCTTTCCTTTTCTTTTCAGCATGTTTGGAGAACATAATATTCTTGAGGGCGTTATGATACCAGGCTGGTTCTGTAGGTATGTAGAGGCCACGACACCTTCCGGTGGTCAAGCTGACGTTCCTCCCCCAGCTGCACCCATCGTTCTTCCTCCTCCTCCGCGTGCAGGTAATTTCTCTAAGATCTGCAAAGATTTCAGTGCTATGGGAGGAAAGCCATTCCGAGGAACCAAGTTGTTCGTAGAGGCAAGGAATTGGCTCAAAGAGACGAATGATCTGTTTGGAACTTTCAAAGTAGAAAATCATAGGAAGATTCAGTTAGCCGCCTGGTTGCTGAAAGATGAGGCTTCGTTCTAGTGGGAAGTGACGCAAGCAGGGCTTCCAGTGGAGACTTGGGATGATTTTCGATAAAGGTTTGAAATGAAGTTTCTTTCTCAAGCTGAGAAAAGCATGCAAATGGAAAGGTTTATGGCACTCAAGCAAGGAGGCATGACTGTTAAAGAGTATGTTTACAAATTTAAGCAACTGGCAAGGTTTAGGTTGGAGCTAGTAGATACCCCGCATAAGAAAGCTTTGCAGTTTGCTAGAGGACTGAATGAACCCCTCCATGGGTTAGCTATATCTCATATTCCGATGGGAGCAACTTTTGAAAGGCTCGTTGATATGGCCTTGATGCATGAGGAAGATAAAGCTGAAAAGAAGGAAGTTAAGGTTGAGGAAGCACAAAACAAGAAATTATGGCCCAAGAAAGGACAACAACAACAACAAAAGTAGGGCGGAAAGAATGACAAGGCTAAGGATAAGAGGAAGTTCCATAATTGCGGACGCGAGGGTCACTTGGTAAAGGACTGCAAAAGAAGGGAGAATTCTTGCTTTAGTTGTGGAGAGGTCAGACACTTTTCTAAGGAGTGCCCGAAGAAGCAAGGACAAGGTCAAAGGGCAGGAGCTTCTAGAGGGCAGGTACATGCTCTCGTGACCAGTGCTCTAGATAGAGGTAGGAAAGTTTCCATGGAAGGTTTGATTTCTCTTTTCAATCATCCTATTATAACTCTTTTTGATTTTGGCACTTCAAAATTATATCTGATTTTGTGGTTGAGTCTCTGCACCTTAGTACTAGTATGGTAGTGGATCCCGTTGTTGTCTCAAACCCTATTGGTGGTACGACTCTTTTGTCCATGATTTGTCGGGGTTTGAGAATATCTGTGTTAGGCGTCGAGTTTGAGTGCGACGCATATGTGCTTCGTTTTATGGGCTATGGTTTGATTCTAGGGATGGATTGGCTAGCCATGTATGGTGCCATTCTAGATTATGAGAGGAGGGTCGTTAGACTTTTGACTTGCCATGAGAGGACCCTCGAGATTTCTTGTGACCCTAAGGGGTCTGCCATGCTTAGTTTCCTATAGTCTCTTGATGCATCTATCGATGATCTATGATCCATACCAGTAGTCTGTGAGTATTCTGATGTTTTTGAGGAGGTTCGGGGTTTACCTCCGAGGCATGAGATCTATTTTCGTATATGTTTGGTAGACAATGAAAAGCCAGTTGCATTGCCTGTGTGCCATATGGATCCAAGGGAAAGGAGGAAGCTTAGTAAGTAAGTAGGGAAGCTACTTGAGAAAGGGTTTATTAGGCGAAGCATATCTGAATGGGGTGCTCCGGTGGTATTTGCAACTACGGTGGATGGTTCGCTTTGCTTATGTGTAGACTATGGAGAGTTGAACAAACTCACCAAGAAGAACACGCACCCACTCCCAAGGATAGATGATATGTTTGACCAGCTTGTTGGTGCATCAATATTATCTCAGTTAGACTTAGCCACGGGGTTTCATCAGTTGAGGGTGGTCGAGGACAGTACAGACAAGACCACTTTTAGGACTCCATATAGTTTCTTTTAAGGGCTCGTTATGCCTATTGGGTTAACAAATGTACCCACCTATTTTGTCGATCTGATGAGTAGGGTGTTACGAGAGTTCCTAAATAAATTTGTTGTAGTCTTTTTTGAAAACATCTTAATTTTCTCGAAGAGCGAGGAAGAGCATGCCTTACATATAAGGGAGGTTTTGAAAACTCTACGTATGCATCAGTTTAAGGCGAAATTCTCCTAAAGCAATTTTTGGAGAAAAGAGGTGAGATACCTAGGGCATGTGTTTTCTAAAGATGGGATATCAGTAGATCCCGCAGAGGTAGTTGCAGTTCAAGATTGGCAAATCCCAAAGAATGCAACAGAGGTGAGAAGCATTCTTGGATTGGCAGGCTATTATAGGAAGTTCATTAAGGGCTTCGCAAAGATATCAGCCCCACTCAACAGGCTAACGAAGAAGAATTTGACGTTTTCATGGGATATAGATTGTGATATTGCTTTCCAACGATTAAAGAAGGCTCGAACAATATCCCCAGTCTTGACCTTGCCCGATGAAAACAAAGTGTTTACAGTGTACACTAATGCATGTGGTACAGGGCTTGGTGCGGGTCTGATGCAAGAGGGAAGGGTAGTATGTTATGGAGGTAGACAGCTAAGAGTTCATAAGAAGAACTAACCTACCCATGACTTAGAGCTAGCTGCCACAGTATTCGCGCTTAAGACATGGCACCATTATTTTGTTGGAGAGAAGTTCTAATTATACACCGATCATAAATCTCTCAAGTACTTATTCTCGAAGAAGGATCTTAATTTAAGGCAACAAAGGTGGATGGAGTTCCTAGCATCTTATGACTTTAAGGTAGCTTATATCCCTGACAAGGGTAATGTGGTGGCAGACGCATTGAGTAGGCAGAGGATGGCCTTAAGTTCTTTGTTTATGGAGAGGAAAAGCTTGGAGTTTATATCGACTTTTGACTTTAGACCCTCCACCGAGTTTTTGCCTGGCTTATTTGCATCACTGGAGGTGCGACCTACTCTTATGGATCAAATAGGAGCTTCGCAACAAGAGGATCCACATATTTCAGACATTTTAGATAGGCTCAGTAAAGGGGAGACCTCTAGTCACCTCAATAGATATTCCATAGACAAGAAAGGGTGGTTGCGACGAGATGGGAGGCTTTGTGTTCACCAAATTGGGAGTTTGTTGAAGACAGTCCTAGAGGAAGCCTACCATTCTGAGATGACTATTCATCCAGGCGGTGATAAGATGTATAAAGATACGAAGAGAGTTTTCTTTTGGGCTGGAATGAAGAAAGATGTGGCGGAGTTTGTTTATCAATGTTTGATTTTCCAGCAAGTCAAAGCTGAGCAAAAGAAGCCCGATGGTTTACTTCATCCTTTAGAGGTTCGACAGTGGAAGTGGGAGAGCATCTCTATGGATTTCATAGATGGTTTGCCTAGATCAAAGAAACGAAACACCAGTATTTGGGTGGTAGTAGACAGACTTACTAAGAGCACTCATTTCAATCCAGTTAAGAGTAAGAGGACAACATCACATTTTGGCAGCAATTTACGTTCGTGCGATAGTCCGTCTTCATGGAGTACCTTCCAATATCATAAGTGATCGTGACTGTAACCCCGTATTTTGACTACACTAAAGAGGATAAGTTAAAGAATAATTAATTTAATATTCAGAATTAAGGGAAACGGACTGCGCCACTTTGTCCGTCTCGAAATTTTGGTCAAGATGGACATTTGATTTGCGTAAAACAGACACTGTATGAAGAAGTTATGAGGGTTTGAAGTTTGTATACGTGCAAGATATATATATATATATATATATGTGTGTGTGTATATATATATATATGGTCCAAGAATTCGAAATCGGGTCCAGAAAGTTCGAATCCGTTCAAATTTCGGAAATTCGGGGTGACCGGGAAAATTTCCGCCTAGGGGAGTTGACTCCTTGAGGAGGGTGTCGACCCCTAGGTCGACCGCCCAACGGGGGTGTCGACATCAGGGTCGACCCCCTAGGGCTGACGTGGCTAAGTCAGTTTCTGGGGCTGGCAGCTATAAATACATGGTCATTTCTCTTGTTTTCTTCATTGGAGATCAATGGAGGCCAAATGCTGCTGGTGCCTGAACTAAACTGAATCCTTTTCTTTAAAAACAATCAACTTTGCAAATCAAACTTAGAGATTCGAATGTAGATCCAACCTCTGCTATTTTCTTCTACCTTTTCTTTTAATCCAGACATTGTGAGTTAGTTACTTTTAGATTTAAATGATTAAATGTAATTTGTGATATGATTGTGATTTGGATATATATAAATGCATGTGACTGAATCATACTGGATCTATCATAATTTGTGAATCTATAATGTTCTTGGATCCGAGACTTTAACATGTTAGATCTATTTTTTTAGATCTGATTCTTTTGTGGTTAAATTATCATGTCACATAAGTGGATTTTACCCTTTTTCTAAGTTTGTGGTTAATTTGGAACTACCATTATTTGGACAGTAAAATCTCTGTTTAGATCTAGATCATCATGTTGTGATTAATTAAGATCTGTCATTTTGGACATATGAATTCTTATTTGGATATGTTCATCCTAATTATGTTAGATCTAGTTTTATCATTACCCTTTTCACTAGATCTGAATTATGTCCACCTTATTATTATGCCAATTACATGTCTATCCGATATATATGTTTATGTCACTTTTGTTAGAATGATCACTATTGTCATTTTCCCATCACTTTTCCCTTTTATTGTTTATGGCTAGGATACTTTCTAGCCTAGATGTCGCCAAATAAATATGAATGCGTTAGTGAGTGAACAGGGGAAAATATTAGAATTGGCATAACTTGAATAATGAATATGAATTTGGACATATAGTCCATTATGAACATAATTGGGTAAATGGGCATAAACACCTATAAAGACATAGGTATAATGAATTGGATAATAATGAATGCCTAGGACTACGGTAATTAGAAACTATAACTGCACTTATGACACGAGGTTAGGTTGCATTAGTGGTGGAAGTCTGCCCGGACCCGACCGGCATATCCAGCAACCACTATTGTTGATCCTAATGTGAGAGGTCTAAGTGCACAAATACGAATCAGGCTAAGACACGAGGTTAGGCCGAACTTGTGGAAGAAGTTTTCTCGGACCCGACCGACATATCCAACATCCACAAATTGTAGGTCTAATATGGGAGATCTTGCCCATTATATCCATAAATGGACATGGTAATGAACTTGAATACTTAACCTAGTTGAATCCATAGAGATTGTACGGACATGCTAACTCTAATAGGGGTTAAGTAAACTTGGTGGAAACAATGGGTGGGTTAAGCAAATCTTGTGGCGGTGGGTAATATTTATATATATAGGCCCACAAACTTAACCTATTTTATACTTTGGGGTTATGCAACTTTGTTAAGTAAACTTGCTTGGATCAGTGAGGGTTAAGTAAATCTTGTGGCGGTTGGGTAATATTTACGTATATAGGCCCGATAATTTAAACTGTTTTACATGTTGGACTATCAGGCATAACCAGTTGAAATCCTAGCAGTGGGGATGCAAGCCTAGGGGGAGCTTGTATCATCTTGTGTGTCGGACCTGTTTCAGTCAGTAACCCATCTAGGTATCAAATGAGTACTCCGAACTAGGTCGGAGTAGGGGCACGCTTACTAGACTGATTGTAAGAGATCCTAAATGAAGGGGTGGTGTCAACAGCGCAGGAAACCAATGGAATCATGTGCATACATGGGTCCGGCTTGCTATGGGAATTAAGATGTTGTGACATTAGTATATATGGTTGTGCACATCTTGAAAATGAAGGGTTGCCACTTTAGGAAGTGATACATCCTACTATGAAGGGTTGTGTACATGGATGTGGGGTGTCACACTTACTATCAGAGTTGAAGGTTACCAGATTTGATAAAAGTTTTTGAAAATTATTTTCAAAAAGGTTTTAAAACAAAGCTTTTTCAAAAAGAAAAGGCTGTTTTGAAAAACATATTGCTCAAAGCCATATGTAATATTCTTCGATCCTTTGTCTAAATCTCTTTCCTTTTCTTTTTAACATGTCTGGGGAACCTAATATCCCAGAGGGCATTACGACACCAGGCTGGTTCCGTAGGTATCTAGAGGCCATAGCACCTGACAAAGTCCAAGGAAACGTTCCTCCCCCAGCAGCACCCGTTGTTCCTCCTCCTCCTCCTCCTTTGCGTGTAGACAACTTTTCCAAGATCTGCAAAGATTTCCATGCTATGGGGGGAATCTATTCCATGGAACCGAGACATTTGTAGAGGCAAGGAATTGGCTCAAGGAGACCGAGGACTTGTTTGTAATCTTTGAAGTGGAAGATCGAAGGAAGATTTAGTTGGCAGACTGGCCACTGAAGGATGAAGCTTCGTTCTGGTGGGAAGTAACCCAAGTGGGGCATCCGATGGAAACTTGGGATGACTTTAGACAAAGGTTTGAAATGAAGTTTCTTTCTCAAGCTGAGAAAAGCATGCAAATGGAGAGGTTCTTGGCGCTCAAACAAGGAGACATGACTATTAAAGAATATGTAAACAAATTCAACTAGCTAGCTAGATTCGATTTGGAACTAGTAGACACTCCGCATGAGAAGGCCTTGCGGTTTGTTGAAGGACTAAATAAACCCCTTCATGGGTTAGCTATTTCCCATATTCCAATGGGAGCTACTTTTGAAAGACTCGTTAATATGGCATTAATGCATGAGGAAGATAAAGCTGAAAAGAAAGAAGCTAAGGTTGAGGAAACACAAAAGAATGGAGGAAAGAACGACAAAGCTCGAGACAAGAGGAAATGTTTTAATTTTGGACACATGGGTCATGTAAGCAAAGATTGCAGAAGTAGGAAGAACGCTTATTTCCATTGTAGGGAGGTCGGGCATCCTATAAGGGATTACCCGAAGAAACAAGGACAAGGTCAAAGGGCAGGAGCCTCTAGAGGGCAAGTGCATGCTCTCACGATTAGTGCTCCAGATCGAGGTAGGAAAGTTTCTATGGATGGTTTGATTTCTCTTTCCACTCATCCTATAAGAACTCTTTTTGATTCTAGCACTTCACATTCATTTATATCTAGTTATGTAGTTAAATCTCTACACTTAAATGCTATTATGGTAGTGGATCCCGTTGTTGTCTCAAACCACATTGGTGGTTCGTCTCATTTATCTATGATTTGTCGGGGATTAAGAATATCTATATTGGGCATCGAGTTCGAGTATGAAGCGTATGTGCTCGGTTTCATGGGCTATGGTTTGATTATAGGGATACGTTGGCTAGCCATGTATGGTGCCATTCTAGATTGTAAGAGGAGGGTCATTAGACTTTTTACTTGGCAAGGGAGGACCCTTGAGATTTTTTATTCCCTAAGGGTCTATTATGCTTAGTTTCCTAGAGTCTCTTGATGCATCAATAGATGATTTGCGATCTTTTCCAGTAGTCCGAGATTATTCTGATGTTTTTGAGGAGGTTCGGTGCCTACCTCCAAGGTGCGAGATCGATTTTCGTATATATTAAGTGGACAATGCAAAGTCAATTGCATTACCTGTGCGCCATATGGCTCCAAGAGAAAGAAAGGAGCTCAATGAACAAGTAGGGGAGCTACTTGAGAAAGGATTTATTCGGCGAAGCAATTCTGAATGGGGTGCTCTGGTGGTATTCGCAACTAAGGCGTACAACTTGCTTCGCATATGTATGGATATTCATGATGTTTTTCCTCATTTCTTATTTATCGAAGTGTCTACACGATACAACAGAGGTAGTTAAGCCGAAAACGCGTGAGGAAGTAGAGGTAGAACGAGTGGCGACAATTAGATGAGTTCCTACCCATATACTTGGATTAAAGGTTAAGAAACTGCACAACAGAGTGGTTAGGTTAATAAATGTTCAATAGGGAGAAGACATTAAGGATGCGACTTGGGAGACTGAAGACAAAGATCACGCTTCATACCCTTTCCTTTTTGGGACTATGTTCTAAATTTCTTTTGTCCAAAGCTTTTATTCGCACTTGCTTCTATCATTCGAGTATATCCTATCAATCGAATCTTCGACCTTTAGGTAGGAATCCCATAATTGTAAACATGTGTTTGAGACAAGTTATGTTTGATGAATGCAAGTGGTTGCTCGTGGATGCATATACATGCACATTAGGCACTAGATCGGCTCAATCACTCTCATCCTACATATGGATGTGTATGCATTTTTCATTCTTTTAATGGATGAAAATGAATGTATCGTCATATGGATGTTGCATTTGGATGGATGATTATGCACACATATAGAACTCACATGTTATTATAGGATTATTTGCATACATGTTGGATTCATGACACTAGCTTACATTGCATTAAGGAGGTCAACTGAATTAGTGGACCGACTGATCTTTCGCATTAGTGTTGGGACATATACACACACCTTTGCATATGTTCATATAAGCATTAGAAAATTTTAAGGACAGTGGATGCCTGTGATTGGTGGATGAGTAGATGGATGATGGATGGTAGGATACATTCTACTTAACTTGGAGATTTCGGGGACGAATCCTTTGAGTAGGGGAGAACGTAACACCCCGTATTTTAACTACACTAAAAAGGATAAATTAAAGAATAATTAATTTAATATTCAGAATTAAGGGAAACGGACTACGCCATTGCGTCGTCTCGAAATTCTGGTCAAGATAGACATTTGGTTTGCGTAAAACAGACACCGTATGAAAAAGTTACGAGTGTCTGAAGTTTGTATACGCGCTATGTGTGTGTGTATATATATATACATAGAGTCCAAGAATTCGAAATCGGGTCCAGAAATTTCAAATCCGTTCAAATTTCGAAAATTCAGGGTGAGCAGGAAAATTCCCGCCTAGTGGAGTCGACCCCTTGAGGGGGGTGTCGACCCGTAGGTCGACCCCCCAACAGGGTGTCAACACCAGGGTCGACGCCCTAAAGGGTGTGTCGAGCCCCCTAGGGCTGACGTGGCTGAATTAGTTTCTGGGGCTGACAGCTGTAAATACATGGTCATTTCTCTTGTTTTCTTCATTGGAGATTAATGGAGGCCAAATGCTGCTGGTGCGTGAACTAAACTGAATCGTTTTCTTCAACAACAATCAACTTTGCAAACCAAACTTAGAGATTCGAGTGTAGATCCAACCTCTGCTGTTTTCTTTTACCTTTTCTTTTAATCCAAACACTATGAGTAAGTTACTTTTAGATTTAAATGATTAAAAGTAATTTGTGATATGACTGTGATTTGGATATATATATATATGCCTATGACTGAATCACACTGGATCTATCATAATTTGTGAATCTATAATGTTCTTGGATCCGAGACTTTCATGTTAGATCTATTTTTTTAGATCTAATTCTTTTGTGGTTAAATTATCATGTCACATATGTGGATTTTACCCTTTTTCTAAGTTTGTGGTTGATTTGGAACTATCATTATTTGGATAGTCAAATCTCTGTTTAATCTAGATCATCATGTTGTGATTATTCAAGATCTGTCATTTTAGACATATGAATTCTTATTTGGATCTGTTCATCCTAATTAGGTTAGATCTAGTTTTATCGTTACCCTTTTCACTAGATCTGATTTATGTCCACCTTATTATTATGCCAATTACACGTCTATGCCAGTATATATGTTTATGTCACTTTTGTTAGAATGATCACTATTGTCATTTTCCCATCACCTTTCTCTTTTATTGTTTATGGCTAGGCTACTTTCTAGCCTAGATATCGCCAAATAAATATGAATGCGTTAGTGAAGGAACGGGGGAAAATATTAGAATTGGCATAACTTGAATAACGAATATGAATTTGGACATATAGTCCATTCTGAACATAATTGGGTAAATGCGCATGAACACCTATAAAGACATGGGTATAATGAATTTGATAATAATGAATGCCTAGGACTACGGTAATTAGAAACTCTAACTACACTTATGACACGAGGTTAGGTTGCATTAGTGGTGGAAGTCTGCCTGGACCCGACCGGCATATCCAGCAACCACTATTGTTGATCCTAATTTGAGAGGTCTAAGTGCACAAATACGAATCGGGCTAAGACATGAGATTAGGCCCAACTTGTAGAAGAAGTCTGCCCGAACCCGACCGACATATCTAGCATCCACAAGTTGTAGGCCTAAAGTGGGAGGTCTAGCCCATTATAACCATAAATGGACGTGGTAATGAACTTGAATACTTAACCTAGTTGAATCCATTGGGATTGTATGAACATGTTAACTTGAATAGGGGTTAAGTAAACTTGGTCGAAACAGTGGGTGGGTTAAGTAAATCTTGTGGCGGTGGGTAATATTTATATATATAGGCCCACAAAGTTAACCTATTTTATACTTTAGGGTTATGCAACTTTGATAAGTAAACTTGCTTGCATCAGTGAGGGTTAAGTAAATCTTGTGGCGGTGGGGTAATATTTACATATAAAGGTCTGACAACTTAACCTATTTTACATGTTGGACTGTTAGGCATAACCAGTTGAAATCTTAGTAATAGGGATGCAAGCCTAAGGGGATCTTGTATCATCTTGTGTGTGGGACCCATTTCAGTCAGTAACCTATCTAGGTGTCAACCGAGTACTCCGAACTAGGTCGGATTAGGGGCAGGCTTACTGGGCTGATTGTAAGAGATCCAAAACGAAAGGGCGGTGCCAACAGCGCAGGAAACCAACGCAGTCATGTGCGTACAAGGCTCCGACTTGCTATGGGAATGAAGACGCGGTGACATCAGTAGATATGGTTGTGCACATCTTGAAAATGAAGAGTTTCCACTTTAGGAAGTAATACATCCTACTGTGGGGCCGGCACAGGGTACCTATGAAGTAGGGAGCCGATCGATTAGGTAGTAGTTAGGGTACATCTAGACTCTGGTAAGTTTAGCAATCCATTATTGGTGCTACCTTTGGATTGTATGGGGTTAAAACCTCTCACTAGAAGTACGCCTAAGTATGCCATTTCATACATGTTGGGGATCGTCTCATTCTGGATATACTATTAGCAGTGCCAAAAAATATAAATCATTAGAGAAGTGCAACATACTCTATCGTGTTTATCCCGTTTACCTTGTCATACCTTCCTTATATGATGTTGTCTTTCTTATCCACTTTATATGCCTGTCATGCTACTTTTATTTATTTACTTGCTAAAAGTAACCGGACTCGCCAGACTTTATGTATGACCCTTTTCGTTTCTCTTCATTCTTCCATTTACCCCCCAGATTCTCAGGGAGGGAATTCTCAGGCTTAGTCAGGACTCAGTTATCATGCTGCTTGGAGAAGCTTCTGAAGTATTGCTCAAGTTCTTATCTCCACTATGGCTTTTTCTCTTTTTGGGAAATTATGCTTTTTAAGTATTTATGTACTCTAGTGGTACAAGACAAAAGTTATATTATTGTAATCGGTTTTATGTAGTTTCAGACTTATGGTATTTTGAACCACGATGTTATGATTTATGTTTGAAATAAAAATTTAAATTTTGTTGTTGCTTTTATATCTGTCTTGTAATATTTATGTTTCTGTTTACCTATAACGCTTCAGGAAACTTAATGCATTCCCTTAGTGAGTGACATTAACGGACGTGGGGTGTCATGGTGACCCCATTTTCACCAGTGAATTTTGGAGGGCTTGCAAGAATCATTAGGTACACAGTTGTGTTTGAGCACCACTTATCATCCTCAGACCGATGGCTAGATGGAAAGGATGAATATAATTCTAGAGGATCTTTTAAGGATATGTATCCTGGACTTCGGAGTGATTTGAGAAGAGCACCATCCTTTATTACAATTCGCCTATAACAACAGTTATCAAGTTAGTATTGGCATGGCACCCTTCAAATCATTATACGGACGACCCTGTAGATCACAGACTTGTTGGTGGGAATCTACAAAGAGACTTCTACTTGGACCAGATATGGTTAGAGAAACTTCTGAAAAGATTGACCTTATCCGCAGACAAATGAAGACAACTATGGATTGGCAAAATTCCTATGCAGATAGGAGAAGGACTGACATGGAGGTTGAGGTGGAAGACACGATTTTCATTAAGGTATTAACATTAAGAAATGTGGTTCGCTTTGGATCTGTAGGGAAATTGGCACCAAGATTTGTAGGGCCATTTCCCATAACAGAAAGGATTAGTCAAATGGATTATAGAGTAAAGCTACCAGGGAGACTATCCGGCGTTCATGATATTTTCCACGTTTATCATTGGCGTAAGTGTTTGCATGATATCGTAGAAGTAGTTGAGCCGAGTATGCTTGAGGAAGTAGAGGTGGAATAGGAGATGACAGTTAGATGTAATGACCCAAAACTTTTAGTCAAATTATTTTAACATGGTTTAAAATGTTTGCTGAATTTTAACGTGGAATTAGTGGGGTTTTGGACGGTGTGCATGTATGAGTGTGTGTACAACCGGGGGTGGGGGGGGGGGGGGTGTGCAAGGCAAAACCATAATTCCAGGATATGTATATTTTGATTCATGTATGCGAATATACATGTGTTTCCAGTGACCATTAAATTAAATCATATAGACTGATTTAGTGTATAATATAAGGAAGTTTGAGATAAAACATATACATGTATATAGCAAATATAAGTGCACCAAGATTGAATAATGCATAGCCAGATTTAGAAAGGGGTGTTGTTATGTCCATTTGCTAATTTGTCATGACTTGTTTTGGAGGGAAAATGATTTTAAAACATTTTCTTTTCTTTTTCTCTGAAAAGTGATGCAGTTTTACACCGAGCATTATAAAGAAAACAATGCAACATCATGTGAATAACACTCACACAAGTAGCATGATTTGTTAAGGGGCAAAACTGAGTTTGTATCACCTGAGAAACCATAGGAATCTAATGCTATTAGTAGGGGTGGCCAGGCTAAATTAAAATGCCTAGTATAAACAAGTAAAAATACACAAAAACTTATTTTTAAAGGAAGAAGGGAAGCTTGGGAATAAAGCAAGGGTTCTCTGATTTTCTTTAGCATAGATGAAGGAGATTTGGTGAGTATGCTAACTTAAAAGAAATGGCATTAAGTCCTAAGTTATAAAGGCAGCCAATATATTTTTATGTTTATTTTTCTTTGAATTTTATTCTCTAAATGTTTTACCTGTTTATGTGTGACTGTGATCATATTATTGATTTTATCAAAAATCAATGTTCAGTTTAACATTATGGATTTAAAGCTATTATTTAAATCTGTTCAGTTTTATGATCCCTTGAAAACCTCTTTTATGATACCTTTGGGAAAATCTCATAAATTTGGAAATATGTATATGATATTGATCTATGGCCATCTCTCAAAATATATACATATGAGCTGCAATATACTTGTGTATAGGTGCTGAGGCTCTATAAATGATTGAGTTAGAGAGCAATAGATTTTCGATGTGCTGATCTCTAATCAAGAATGCTAACTCTATGTCTCAGCAAGGTTTTGAAATCTATTTAAAACCAGTGTATGCATAGTGGAAAAATCTCTTAAAGTATTCATAAAGCCATAGACTAATGCCAGATCTATATCCAGACATGCATATACATATGTATAAGTGACTATATTTTGAGACAAGGATTTTATCTCACCAAAGCCTCAGGATAAATAACTTTCTGGAACACCTATATATGTATGTTCTGGATGATTCAAATTCTTGCTTGGATGATTTATGTTCATGCCTGAATGTTTGCTTTGATTGTTTGGGGGTGATTTCTATGAAATCCATGGCATTATGTAGTGAATCTAACTATGTTAGTCTACCTTAATTAGGTAAGTAGTCACTGGAAAAATATAAGAAAACACTTTGTAATTAAACTAAGGCATTTTTGGTCAAGATACTGTGGAATGGCTTGCCTTGAGTTGTAAGTCTGACACATGGCCTAATTTTGGTCCTGAGATCTTTGTGCAGTAGTGTTAATTATATTACTACAATGTGCCCCAGTAATTCCTTTGTATAGATGAGAACAGGGTATATAAACAAAATGAGATATTCATCATGTTTTAATTGAGATGCTCATACCAGACACATTAGTCTGACCTTGTTTGCTCATGGCAAATTGGGTGTCTCATTATAAGATGAGGCAACCTCTAATGCTTTTTCAGAAAATGATGGAGCTAAGTAAGATCTGGGTTAGGGTTTGGCTGATTTTCATAGATGATTAGCATGCTTAAGTAGAAAATATCAGATTTGAATTATTGTATCTGCATGAATCCTTGAGAATTTTTTTAAGAATCAATTTTGTAAATGTTATGCTGAGTCAGGGAAGAATTTGATAGGAAATTAAGTACCATATGTGATGTTGATGACTGAGCTGAAGCAATATCTTATATGATCATTTTACAAACTGAAATCAAGGAAGCATATGTTTTGAATTATGAAAAGTTAATAATATTATTTGTATTAGTCTATCTGGAGTCATTTTAGAAAAGTAATGTGTACATGTACATGTTTGTATGCTGGTTTATTGGTGTATTCATTCATTGGATTAAAATACAAAAAGTGGTGCACATGGGCACACATGGATTCAGTCCAAATCAGAGAGGGACTAACTAGGGGTGCAATGTTGACCTTGCACCAAGGATCAGAATAGTAAACATGCACATGTTACACACATTGTTCCAAAAGTATCATTTATGCATGCATAAGGTTATTAGTTTTGATAACACCAATTTGAAAAGTATCATTTACATAAGCATAAGATTATCAGTTTTGACAATACCATTTGAAGGTATCACTTCTGTGAGTTTAAGAGTACTATTTTTGATAGCATTATTCTAAAAGAATCATTTCTATATGCGCAAAAGTATCATTTTTGAAGGCATCATTTCTGTAGGCACAACATTATCATATTTTCATATATAAGAGTATCAGTTTTTAAATCTATGTTTAACATTGTTCTATAAAGAGGTCAATGGATCTCTTGCTTTCTTTCTGCTCTGATTTAAAGAGAGAGGGATATATATCTATCTTCATATATATATATATATACATCAAAATATTTTGTATGAACTAATATTTTTATATTGGTAAAACTTTGGGATCCTGGATTTTTGTTAGGATAGAATGGCTCTGGCTTATAACATTGGAGCTAGAATACCATTTATACATTTGGGTACAAATGTAAAAGAAAAAAGCATACTAGAATTTTGGTTTAAAGCAGGGTCATTCCATTGTGGTATCAGAGCTGTGTTAATTAAAGACACAGAAAATACTTCATTTTAGGTGATAGAATGACTTAACTAAATTTGTATGATTGTTTGCTTGTGTGTACCTTATTGTTACATACATATAAGGGAAATAATACCATATATGAGTAGGAAATTTAGCTAACCCAAGATCCCTTTTACTTAAGATATATGGCAGGAATGGGAAAAGGAACACCTATGGTGAATATGCAGGAATTTGTGAATGCTTTAAGAGAAGGAATAGGGCATAAACCTGAGAATCCACATGAAGAGCTCTCCAAATTATTGAAATCTATACTCATTTAGGAGGCAAAAGCTTTGAAGGGACTTAAAGTGTAATGGAAATCCAGGTTTGGCTTAGAACCTTGGAAAGGATTTTTTGGAGATATGCAATTAGATGATCAAAGGAAGAGGCAAGTAGCTTCCAGACAGTCGAAGGGAGCAACTTTGAGTTGGTGGGAGGTAGTCATAGCCGGAAGAGTTGAGAATGACATTACTTGGAACTAATTTAAGGAGCTAATTGAAGCTAGATTTGTGCCTGCATCTGCTAAGGCAGCCTTGCTTAAAGATTTTATAAGACTTAGACAAGGGAATTTAAGTGTCACTGAGTACACTCAGAAATTTGAAGGATTGTTAAAGTATAGATCTATGTTAGTTGCTGATGAAGCTTCCAAAAATAGCAGGTATATTAAAGGGTTAAGTCCAAGCTTAAGTAGAGATATGATACCCTATGTAGACAAAACTTTTGATCAAGTCATAAATTTGGCTTTGAAATTTGAGCAACATGGTAAAGGAAGGGAAAAATTCAGGAATTTCAAGAACTACAATAATAAAAAGGGTAAGGGAAAGTACCATCCATATGAAAAGAAACAGAAAGATGTTGGAAGTAAGAAAACCAGTGATGCCAAAACTGGTGAAAACAAGAAGAAATTTGTGTGTCTTCACTGTGGCAAAAAGGGACATATAAAACCAAAGTGCCCAGAGATGAAAGGTGGAGCATTCAAGTGTTATAGTTATGGGAAAGAGGCTGTTTGAAGAAGAATTGCCCTCATAATAAGCAGCAAGGCAAAGTGGCAACTTCAGAGACAAAAGGCAAATCCATTGTGGAATCTAATGCAGAAAACCTTGGACAAATGGAAGGTATATTATTTATTTCCCAAGTGCCTATATCAGTAGCATTTGATACAGGAGCTACACATTCTTTGATCTCCCATGATATAGTTAAAACATTGAAATTGAATTGCATTTTCATAGAGAGACCTTTACTTATTAAAAGCCCTTTAAGAAGTTCATGTGTCTTGGATATGATATGTGTGGATGCAGAGTTAATTATAGCAGGGAATGTTTTCATTTCTAATTTGTATGTTTTAAATTACCTAATATAGATATTATATTGGGTATGGATTGGTTAAAGCTACACAAGGCTATAATTAATATAGAAACATCCACCATTTCATTCCAAAATAGTAAGAAACAAAGAATAACAGTTCTTTGTGAATCTGCTAAGGAAAGAAGGTTATTTCATTTATGTGGGTTAGGTGATGAAATTTCTGAATTATCAATTGAGCACATACCCATAGTAAATGAATACTTAGATGTTTTTGGGGAAGTTAAGGTATCTCAAACAATAGGCCAGTGGAATATCAAATTAATTTAATCCCAGAGGCATGTCCAGTGATTAAAAAGCCTACTAGAATGGCGCCAAGCGAACTCATAGAACTAAAGAAACAGTTAGAGGAGTTAGAAGAAAAAGGTTTTATAAGGCCAAGAAATTCTTGTTGGGGTGCACCAGTGGTTTTTGTGAAGAAACAAGATGGTTCTTTAAGGTTGTGTATAGCTTACAGGGAATTGAATAAACTAACCATAAAGAACAAATACCCTTTGCCTAGGATTAATAATCTTTTTGATCAATTGGCTGGATCCAAAGTGTTTTCTAGACTTGATTTAGCCTCTGGTTTTCACCAAATGAAGGTGGAGGAGTCTAGTATTGAATACACATAATTCAACACTAGATATGGGTTATATGAATATTTAGTAGTGCCCTTCAGACTGACTAATGCACCATCCAATTTTGTTGACTTGATGAATACAACATTTAGGGATTATTTGGATAAATTTGTGTTGATTTTTATCGATTACATTTTGATTTATTCAAAAACAATAGAGGAGCACAAAAACCATTTTCATTTAGTCTTGAGCAGATTATGGCAGAATAATTTAAAGGCAAAATTTTCTAAATGCACGTTTTGGAAAGAGTAAGTGAATTTTCTTGGGCATGTTATTTCTGCAAAAGGGAATTCAGTGAATCCAAGTAAAGTGATAGCCATACAAACTTGGCAAAAACCCGAAACAGTGAGTGAAGTTAGAACATTCATGGGAATGGCTGGATATTATAGAAGATTTCTTAAAGATTTTTCTAAGATCCCAGCACTACTAACTAACCTAACTAGGAAGAATCAAGCTATGTTTGGACTGGAAAATGTAAGAAAACTTCTGAAGAATTAAAGGAAGCATTGGTAAATGCACCTATCCTGAGGGTACCTGTGACAACCCAAACATCCGTAGAACGAAAGTATGGATAATCATAGGAGTATAACAGAATTTAAAACAATAACAGATCACAGTTACATAACAGAAACATATAAATCATTTGCAGTAGAAATGAAATGTCATCACAAACATCATCACAGAACATCAGAGTACGCAGTACATGATACACTTAGCAATATAGATGTCTCAAAACAGGGAAAGAAATAAAGTCTCAATCTCCCAAAATACATCAATATCCAATACTGACTCAAATCTCAAGAAAATAAAGATAAAAAGAAAGGATCTTCCAACATCTTCAGCAACAAGCTTGAGTCCAGAAATCAGTCCTACCTGAAACCTGTCAATTGGCTGCCCGTGTGTAAAGAGGGCACCCGAGTTTGCAAAGTGAAACAAACTACGAGTCAGTCATGGGACTGGTATGAGAAATCTAACTAAACTAATGATATGGCTAATCACTGGACCACGCCGCTATCGCAGAACGGGTTTAATTCCATTGGATTGCCAATGCATAAGTTTTATAAATTTTTAAGTCAAAAACAACGTAATGCTTTTTTGAAAAATTAAATCATTATAAGACTCAAGTCCCATCACACAATGCAACGCAAATGGAGGATAGAGTTTTACCTTATAATGATAAAAAATGCTTGATATGTGGAAAATAATATTTTTAATATTATTATTAGTGTGTAATATGTTTCAAAAATACTTCAAAGTAAATGTATAAATCTTAAACGGCACAGTACCCCATCCTACTATGTCGCCATATATAGGTTTACAATCAAAGCCGTAATGTCGCATTGGATTTTGGTTTCCATCATGAGTCAAGGCTAGGAACGATCTCCTGACTGATTCGAGACACTCTAGCAATGTCTCAGGATCACACCTACGGGCAACCCTTGGATACAGCAGGGCCGGTCCACAAATACTTTAGTGGATTAGTTATGCCTGAACACATGCTTCCCGTTCCTATTTGACCTATAAATTGGCCATTTCGGCCAATAAAAATTCGAGGCGCCTCATTCCATCAACCACATAAGTAAAATGCCGGGCCGTGTTAAACCCAAACACCACTTCTAGCTGGAAAGAAACATGTGCACTCCCTGCGTTCCCTTGCTCCGTTTTTGAATCTACCGGGATGTAAGGCTCACGAGGTAACGTAATACACAAAGCTATGCCTAAACAGGCTATGCTTTGATCATCATCCACAAGGCTCTGCTTTTCAACAAAAGCCCTGATCAATTGCATCTTGGCGTGTCACATTGACATTCCATACCGTGCGATCGATATCTACCAATATATAACCTTCGAGCTCGTGCATCTCAAAGAAGGGTGTTTAGAAAAAGGATAAATCCTCCGCCACCTCAGAAATATATTAATAGATATCAATTACATTACATGGCACGAAATTCAATGTCGGACATGCATCCATTTATAAGTCCATTCTGGGTCTGAACGAAACCGGATTCACCTGAGTGCTCGCGTATCCGGACGATCAACAAATACGTCCGGACCACTACCACTTTAACGCTTTATTGGTAGCTAGCCAATGTCGGGCATTAGTAGTTATCCTTTCAACGTGATGATCGCCGGTCTTCAATCGCCCTCTTCGATATCTTCGATTTTAAATCGCCATTAAATTATTTGAAATGAGTTGTACTCAGTCTTTTCAAATAATTTTCGAATTATTATCATTTAAACCATTTGATAACGCTAATATTAATTTATAACGGTTTTTCGCTATTTTTATTTATTTAAAAATAGCTCAATATAATTAAACGACGCTTCGGGCTAATGGGCGGCCTTGGCGCTGTCTTTCCCAAAGTTTGATTTACATATATCTTGAAATATAACCGTTGGATTTTGATAAAGTTTATATCATCGGAAAGATCTTCCCAAAGCGGTCCTAGCGGTTCCAGTTTTGGGAAAATCTGACGGTTGGATCTTACGGCATAATTGTTTAAAGTTACGATTGCCGAAACGCAAACTACCGCGCGCGATTCGTTAAATTTTAATTTATATTTATATATAAATATAAATATAATTCATTTGGCGATTTTCTATTTCTATTGTAATTAAAGTGACAATAAACATTTCAACATTTAAGTCAATTCTTTTATTATCATGTTTTGTTTACAACCAAATTTGTAAACAAAAATGCAACTTCCTCCTACAGTGTTGATTTCGCATCAAAATATGCAGAAAAAATGAAATCTTTTCTACGTTGTTTATTTGCATCTAAATATGCAAAAAAAAAAGAAATCTTTTCTATGTTGTTTATTTGCATCTAAATATGCAAAAAAAATGGAATCTTTTCTATGTTGTTTATTTGCATCTAAATATGCAAATAAAAATGAAATATTTTCTATGTTGTTTATTTGCATTTAAATATGCAAATAAAAATGAATATTTTCAATGTTGTTTATTTGCATCTAAATATGCAAATAAAAATGTAACCTTTTAAATCACTTTTATTTCTATCTAATATACAAAATAAAAATGTATATTCATTTTAATGTTTATATTTACATCAAAAATGTAAACAAAATGATGAATTTAATTCTAATGTTTTGTTTTGCATCTAAAATTGCAAACAAAAATATGATTTTAATTCTAATATTTTGTTTGCATCTAAAATTGCAAACAAAAATATGATTTTAATTCTAATGTTTTTTTTGCATCTAGAATTGCAAACAAAATTATGATTTTAATTCTAATGTTTTGTTTGCTTCTAAAATTGTAAACAAAAATATGATTTTACTTATTTCAATGCATATTTGCGTTAGAAAATGCAAATAAAAGGATATTTTATATTCAAAGTTTATTTGCATAAAAGGATGCAGATAAAGAACAATTTTATATTTCTATGTATATTTGCATAAAAGAATGCAAATAAAAGAACGATTTATTTTCTCTAAATAAATTTACATAAAAGAATGCGGTTTATTTTCAATGAATATATTTGCATAAAGGAATGCAAATAAAAGAACATTTTATTTCCAATGTATATTTGCACCAAGGGATGCAAATAAAAGAACAATTTATTTTTCTAAATATATTTGCATAAAAGAATGCAAATAAAAGAACGGTTTATTTTCAATGAATATGTTTGCATAAAGGAATGCAAATAAAAGAACATTTTATTTCCAATGTATATTTGCATCAAGGGATGCAAATAAAAGAACAATTTATTTTTCTAAATATATTTGTATAAAAGAATGCAAATAAAAGAACTGTAATGACCCGCATTTGCAAAGGTATAATAATTAATTTATTTAATTATTTAAAAGGTGAATAAAAGGGTTTAATGGTCGTGGTATTAAATAATGGTGAATATTTAATTAAAATAATAAATTAAATAATATATTTAATACTGAAATAATCAGAATTGGCTGAAATGGCGATATTCTGTGAACTGGGTCATCCCGAAGATTTAATTCAGTTTAGAATAGAATTAGAGTAACGAATATATTCAATCGACGTCAGTTTGAACGTATAATTATATTATAATTAAAATCGAGCTTGAAAGGGCGCCGCAGTTCGCGATTTGGCGATTTGAACTTCAACTGAATGTACAGGATTCGTTTTAAGCCGGATTTATGTGAAACAAGAAACGTGTGGAGCTGGTGAAGTATATTTTTCTAGTGGAAGAGAAAAATCGAGATTTCGTCGTGTAGATTTTGATTTATGTCCAAATCAAATTTAAGAAAAGTCGCAGTGGAATTCCTTTATAATTCATAACGCTTTATTTACGTTATAAATGGATTTTTCAATATAAATTGAATATCGATTCAACCAGGACTTGGAATATCAAGTATATAATTTTTCTGAAGCTGTATGGTATTCCACTGTGAATATATACGACAATATAAATTTATTTATATTTAATTTAATTTAAATATATTTATATATTTAAATGGGTCATTCAGAGCGTTAAAAATAGCCACTTTTGCAAACGAAGTCGGAATTCGACGAAACTAATTTTGTTGGATCCGCAACATCAAATTATTGTTAGATTTCCAGTTTCGTGATTTTTAGAGTCACTGTGTGGTCGTACGGATTTTTAGAGCAAAAAACAGTCAGTATTTCAACAGTTAAAAATACGCTGTGTGAGCATACGAAGTCGGAATTCGACGAAACCAGTTTCGTTGGGACCGTAATGTCGAACTGTAGCTGCATGTCCAGTTTGGTGATTTTTGAATATTTTATGTGGTCACAGGAATTTTTAGAAGACAGATAAATTAGAAAATGACTTGAATAAAATATTATAAACTAATAAAAAAAATATCTAAGCACCCTATAAATAGAACACATTTCCTCCTAAACCTAATTTCACTTTCTACTTGGCCAAATATTGCGCCGTCACTTTTTGCTCTCAGCAAAACACAGATCACCCATTATAAAATCAAAAGAAATACAACTAAATTTCTAGAAATCCCAAAACAAATATCTTTGAATCCCCCTTTCGTTTCTCTTCAATCCCATATAGATTTCGTTGAGCTCGGTTGCATTTTTGGCTTGCGACTTGGAGGCAGCGGAACTAGGGTTCCTGTTCCTGCTCGATATAGGCAGCGCGGGGTCTCGGGTTTAGTGCAAATGGGGTTCTCGGTGGAAAGAGCACCTGGATTTGGATTTAGTGAGTGGTGCGATGGGTTGTAGAGAGGAGAGACATTTCACTGTAGCTGCTCGAGCTACAGGTCGCGACAGGGAGGGGACTTCCGAGCATTGAAGGATGATGATGGTCAGGTGGAGAACGCGAAGAGGAGGAGTTTGGTAATTACTGTTTAGAATTTGTTGAAGTAGAAGAGGATCGGTGGGTGCTTGGAATAATCGGAAATGGTGTTCAACGTCTGGAGCATTTCGGTTTTGAGGATTAAGGAAGAAGAGGTATTAACGGGTGGGCTTTAAGAGGAATAATGGGCTGATAAGGACGGGTAAGGCCCAAAGAGTTTTAGGTGTATTTAAATTTAGTTTAATTTTTAAATTGTAAAGTCCTAACTTCGTAATTGAATATCTCGGTCATATGAAATCAGATTGGCGAACCGTAAGTTGCGTTGGGATCGTATGGACGGGAGCAACACAATGAGACTGACTGGGAGTGAATCCGAGCTCGTTACAATTTATGGCGAAATAAATTGTCCGACTGAATCAAATAACGCAAACCGTTATTTAACGGCTAACGCGCAAATGTGAGTAAATCTCACTAACTCTGAACAGTTTATAATTTCATGTTGTATTTTTAGAACTGTTAAATATTGACTGATTGATTGTGTGTTGACTGTTTGATTGAACTGCTAGTCAGTTAGTTGAATTTCTTTATTGATTCTGTTTAACAGAATATATCATATGGAACTGAAAGTGATGTTGATTTTATTGTGTAACATCTGTGGATGTAGGGAAACAGGTTGGAGGAATCCGACTGGATTCCTCAACAGCTATTTTATTGTTTTCATATATTGTGATATATGACGTGATTTATAATATGTGTTGATTGTGTGTGTATGGATGATATTGGGCATCGTGATTTGATATGTTAAATACTATAACGTACCGGAATATTGAAAAGAAAATATTTATAAAATCAAGAGGATTTTATAAAAGAGAATATTTATAAATAGAAATATTTATAAATGGAATATTTATAAAGTGAATTATTTATTTAGAATAAATAGATAAGATACTATAACATGGATTATTTATTTGTTAAATAAATAAAATATTAAATAGGGATTATTTACTTAGAAATAAATAGGAGATATTCAAAAAGGAAATAACTGCAAATCATTTTCTTTTTGAATGGAAAGGCTTGTGTAGCGGTTCGGGAATTTTCCCGATGCTCCCGAGACAAAGTAGGTTATGGCGAATTTTTCCGGTAATTTAAGGAAGAATATTTTTAAGAATAAATTCGAAAAGGAAATATTTAGAAAATAAATAGAGTTATAAAAAGGAAATTTGTTTATAACTGAATAGGATGTTATAAAAAGGAAAACGTTATAAAAAGGAAATCATTTGTAAAGTGAAGAACCGTTACTAAAAGTAAATCTTTATAAATGAATAGTTTAAACAGTTAGAGTTAAACGGTTAGAGTAAAACAGTTAGAGTTAAACGGTTAGAGTAAAACAGTTAGAGTTAAACAGTTAGAGTTAAACAGTTAGAGTTAAACAGTTAGAGTTAATCAGTTAGAGTTAACCAGTTAGAGTTAATCAGTTAGAGTTAAACGGTTAGAGTTAAACAGTTAGAGTTAAACAGTTAGAGTTAAACAGTTAGAGTTAAACAGTTAGAGTTAATCAGTTAGAGTTAACTAGTTAGAGTTAAACAGTTAAAGTTAAAACAAACATAGTTATTCAGGATAAGTTGCCATTTAGCACGACTGCTAGCGTAATTCGCACGACTGTAAATAGCCTACGGCGGTCAGATGTTTCCTGAGGGAATCAGGCGTAATCATTGTGATCGCTGCGATCTAGAGTTGAGCGAATGGAGTTAAAGAATATAGAGTTAAGCAAAATTAGAAACTGACTAGAGATTAATAAGTTGAATGGTTTCCTGAGTATCGATCTGATGTTGGTTTCGGCCTTCGGGGTTTATACTTAGGAAGTTGTTCTCTTGTTTGTTTATAGTTAGAGTCTGATAGTTGTGGAAGGATAGTGATACGTAAATAAACAATGGAAATGTTTTCCAACGTTGATAACGAATATTTTCTAAATATAGAAAATAAGGAAATATGAATATATATAAATATATATATATATATTTGTTTGATGATTGGGTCGATAATTCCATTTGGAATTTAGATTGTTGTTTGTACACGGACATGTTTTCATTTGATAGTTAAATCACAGACTATCAAAGTTTTGACCATTTTACGTTGTAAATATGGAGAGACCGATTGGATTATTATCCGAAGAACCACTCCGTATTGACATAAGCGTTGTGATCAAATACGATGAAGAAAATTGAAGACGAAATAAAGTGCAAGGGCTATTGTATAAGTCTTAGATAACAGTGCCTAAGATGGATGTACTGAATAGTGCCTTCGGTTTGTCCAGTCCCAGGACAACTTGTATGGACGAATGTATGACAGAGTATTCCCAACGAATCATATATGTTGATCTCTTCAACGTATTACGTTTGGTGGCGGAGGAATTCGTTTCTCTTAGCTTCATACCCGTGATACCGTTAGAGAAATCGATAATGATTTGGCGGGTATGACGATGTGGTATTCCAAGTAAATGAAGATATGATATGAAAAGATATGCGTAGCTTCTAGCCTCACATTCGGTAAATGACAGAAATCGGGCAGGCAGCATGGCTAAGTCGGTCGCACCGAAGTAGGGTGCATGATCACCTATCTAGAGAATATTCATTTGCTTCTTTAATCTATCAATGCTGTCCCATATACATATACGGGAACGGTTGCTGATCCCAACCGTTGGTGATGTACATTCGATACACTCAAGCGAAATGAGTGGTCGGTCATGTGTGGCTGAGTTGCAAGATGTTCTTGTTGAACTCCAGTGTATCGTTCCTAGAGTACACTGATCGGAAGGTGGTTCCATACCTTGTCATAGTTGGAAATCCATTACCCAATACGTGCTTGCGGTTTGGATTGTATACTATATGTAGAACGTGAGATGAAAGCGTTTCTGCTAGATGGTTATTATATTGTGGTTGATAGACATTATTATAATATCAAAAGGTTTTGATATAAAGATATCGTTTACTTGTTCAAACTGTTTAAACTATTTTACTCACACCAGTCCATGTTGCGTGCTTAGGCATGTGTCGCATGATAGGGGGTTCTCGCTTTTCGTTAGGTGGCAAACGGGAGACTCTTATTCCTACATGTCCCTTTGGTAGGGTTGGTTGTGAAGTCGAAAGACTGGCCGTAAAATATGGTATTGGGGTACCAGTGTAAGCCACAGTGGGGTATTACCTTGCTGCTTTGGAGGATGGGGACGGTTGCAAAGCCTACCGAAAATCCGGGTCGTTACAGTTGGTATCAGAGCTTAAGTTAAGAATTACCTTGGCTCTGTGGCGTGACTCGGTAGAGATAGGGTTAGTAATACCCTAGATTGAGTTTGAGTGTATATATACGAGTGAACGTATTTGTTATTTGATATAAAAATAATTTTATATTGTGGAGATTCATGGGTTGAGTTGTTTATGAGTTCTGGTCGATCAGTTTGATCCACTGTATCGGTAGGAGTTACTAAACACTTGAAAACGATGGGTCGTCACGATATGTTTTGAAAAGAGGGTAAATTAAAGTAAGTTTACCCAAGGTATATCTTGACATAGAGAAGATATATATATCAAAAATTATAATATATTGGATATATTGGTTGTTATTATAATCGAGTAAGATTATAAAGTGAAATGATTATAAATAACTAATCAGAATTCATATAAGGAAAATATATGAAATAAGATGAATTAAATCTGAATTTAAATCAGAAATGGAATTTAAAATAAGGAAATTTTAAGTTCCTGGGAGATTTTGAAAACATTTTTCAAACTGAAGGTGATATAGTATTGAACTCACTTCGATAACTGGAAAATAGATTCTGATGATGAATCGCGACATCATCAGTGTTCATTTTCGAGTTGTAAGTGACGGATTACTACCAAAGGTTTTGTTTTTGAATTGTTTTAAGAGAAACAAGTTGTTCAGAAATTCAAATGTTTTGAATTGGTATTATGATTTCAAATTGATTTGAAATAGACCCAGGAATTTAAGTTCTGGAATTAAAATTTAACTTATGAAATTAAATAGTTGAAATGGTAAAAGTGAATAAATTGGAATTTAACTTAAACTAAGTTAAATAAAGATGGATTGGATATGGTTAGAGATAATCTGGTAATGGAATTTGGCTCGGATAGAACCAAATGTCGAGTTTGGGGATATGTTGATTGGAATGACATTGGTATATGTTGAGTTGATAACCAATGGAAATGGTATAATGATATGGCCGGCAAAAAAGGTACAAGTTTATTTTATATATGAGTTTGGATTTTGTGAGCCGAATTGGCAAGCCGCTTGGCTGTTTGATTTTCTTTTGGGTTGGAGATGGCCCAGAGAGGCGAGTTGGAGTTTGACCTATTGACCAATACAAAGGAGGTGCTGGCGATATTTTTCGAAAAGTTAAGGTGTTAGAAAATTTTCAGGATTTTTGAAAATATTCGTTGATAAGAATTAATTAATAATTTAATTGAAATTAAATTAGTTCAGTTGAAACAGAAGTTAAGAAGTGAAATAATAAGTTCTAACCAGTCGATAGGGTCGTCCTCTACCTTAGCAATTTCGAGGACGAAATTATTTTAAGTGGGGAAGAATGTAATGACCCGCATTTGCAGAGGTATAATAATTAATTTATTTAATTATTTAAAAGGTGAATAAAATGGTTTAATGGTCGTGGTATTAAATAATGGTGAATATTTAATTAAAATAATAAATTAAATAATATATTTAATTCTGAAATAATCAGAATTGGCTGAAATGGCGATATTCTGTGAACTAGGTCATCCCGAAGATTTAATTCAGATTAGAATTGAATTATAATAACGAATATATTCAATCGACGTCAGTTTGAACGTATAATTATATTATAATTAAAATCGAGCTTGAAAGGGCGCTGTAGTTCGCGATTTGGCGATTTGAACTTCAACTGAATGTACAGGATTCATTTTAAGCCGGATTTATGTGAAACAAGAAACGTGTGGAGCTAGTGAAGTATATTTTTCTAGTGGAAGAGAAAAATCGAGATTTCATCATGTAGATTTTGATTTACGTCAAAATCAAATTTCAGAAAAGTCGCCGTGGAATTCCTTTATAATTCGTAACGCTTTATTTACGTTATAAATGGATTTTTCAATATAAATTGAATATCGATTCAACCAGGACTTGGAATATCAAGTATATAATTTTTCTGAAGCTGTATGGTATTCCACTGTGAATATATACGACAATATAAATTAATTTATATTTAATTTAATTTAATTTAATTTAATTTAAATATATTTATATATTTAAATGGGTCATTCAAAGCGTTAAAAATAGCCACTTTTGCAAACGAAGTCGGAATTCGATGAAACTAATTTTGTTGGATCCGCAACATCAAATTATTGTTAGATTTCCAGTTTCGTGATTTTTAGAGTCACTGTGTGGTCGTACGGATTTTTAGAGCAAAAAACAGTCAGTATTTCGACGGTTAAAAATACGCTGTGTGAGCATACGAAGTCGGAATTCGACGAAACCAGTTTCGTTGGGACCGTAATGTCGAACTGTAGCTGCATGTCTAGTTTGGTGATTTTTGAATATTTTATGTGGTCACAGAAATTTTTAGAAGACAGATAAATTAGAAAATGACTTGAATAAAATATTATAAACTAATAAAAAAATATCTAAGCACCCTATAAATAGAACACATTTCCTCCTAAACCTAATTTCACTTTCTACTTGGCCAAATATTGCGCCGTCACTTTTTGCTCTCAGCAAAACACAGATCACCCATTATAAAATCAAAAGAAATACAACTAAATTTCTAGAAATCCCAAAACAAATATCTTTGAATCCCCCTTTCGTTTCTCTTCAATCCCATATAGATTTCGTTGAGCTCGGTTGCATTTTTGGCTTGCGACTTGGAGGCAGCGGAACTAGGGTTCCTGTTCCTGCTCAATATAGGCAGCGCGGGTTCTCGGGTTTAGTGGAAATGGGGTTCTCGGTGGAAAGAGCACCTGGATTTGGATTTAGTGAGTGGTGCGATGGGGTGTAGAGAGGAGCGACATTTCACTGTAGCTGCTCGAGCTACAGGTCGCGACAGGGAGGGGACTTCCGAGCATTGAAGGATGATGATGGTCAGGTGGAGAACGCGAAGAGGAGGAGTTTGGTAATTACTGTTTAGAATTTGGTGAAGTAGAAGAGGATCGGTGGGTGCTTGGAATAATCGGAAATGGTGTTCAACATCTGGAGCATTTCGGTTTTGAGGATTAAGGAAGAAGAGGTATTAACGGGTGGGCTTTAAGAGGAATAATGGGCTGATAAGGACGGGTAAGGCCCAAAGAGTTTTAGGTGTATTTAAATTTAGTTTGATTTTTAAATTGTAAAGTCCTAACTTCGTAATTGAATATCTCGGTCATATGAAATCAGATTGACGAACCGTAAGTTGCGTTGGGATCGTATGGACGGGAGCAACATAATGAGACTGACTGGGAGTGAATCCGAGCTCGTTACAATTTATGGCGAAATAAATTGTCCGACTGAATCAAATAACGCAAACCGTTATTTAACGGCTAACGCGCAAATGTGAGTAAATCTCACTAACTCTGAACTGTTTATAATTTCATGTTGTATTTTTAGAACTGTTAAATATTGACTGATTGATTGTGTGTTGACTGTTTGATTGAACTGCTAGTCAGTTAGTTGAATTTCTATATTGATTCTGTTTAACAGAATATATCATATGGAACTGAAAGTGATGTTGATTTTATTGTGTAACATCTGTGGATGTAGGGAAACAGGTTGGAGGAATCCGACTGGATTCCTCAACAGCTATTTTATTGCTTTCATATATTGTGAAATATGACGTGATTTATAATCTGTGTTGATTGTGTGTGTATGGATGATATTGGACATCGTGATTTGATATGTTAAATACTATAACATACCGGAATATTGAAAAGAAAATATTTATAAAATCAAGAGGATTTTATAAAAGAGAATATTTATAAATAGAAATATTTATAAATGGAATATTTATATAGTGAATTATTTATTTAGAATAAATAGATAAGATACTATAACATGGATTATTTATTTGTTAAATAAATAAAATATTAAATAGGGATTATTTACTTAGAAATAAATAGGAGATATTCAAAAAGGAAATAACTGCAAATCATTTTCTTTTTGAATGGAAAGGCTTGTGTAGCAGTTTGGGAATTTTCCCGATGCTCCCGAGACAAAGGAGGTTATGGCGAATTTTTCCAGTAATTTAAGGAAGAATATTTTTAAGAATAAATTCGAAAAGGAAATATTTAGAAAATAAATAGAGTTATAAAAAGGAAATTTGTTTATAACTGAATAGGATGTTATAAAAAGGAAAACGTTATAAAAAGGAAATCATTTGTAAAGTGAAGAACCGTTACTAAAAGTAAATCTTTATAAATGAATAGTTTAAACAGTTAGAGTTAAACGGTTAGAGTAAAACAGTTAGAGTTAAACAGTTAGAGTTAAACAGTTAGAGTTAAACAGTTAGAGTTAATCAGTTAGAGTTAACCAGTTAGAGTTAAACAGTTAAAGTTAAAACAAACATAGTGATTCGGGATGAGTTGCCATTTAGCACGACTGCTAGCGTAATTCGCAGGGCTGTAAATAGCCTACGGCGGTCGGATGTTTCCTGAGGGAATCAGGCGTAACCATTGTGATCGCTGCGATCTAGAGTTGAGCGAATGTAGTTAAAGAATATAGAGTTAAGCAAAATTAGAAACTGACTAGAGATTAATAAGTTGAATGGTTTCCTGAGTATCGATCTGATGTTGGTTTCGGCCTTCGGGGTTTATACTTAGGAAGTTGTTCTCTTGTTAGTTTATAGTTAGAGTCTGATAGTTGTGGAAGGATAGTGATACGTAAATAAACAATGGAAATGTTTTCCAACGTTGATAACGAATATTTTCTAAATATAGAAAATAAGGAAATATGAATATATATATATATATATATATATATATGTTTGATGATTGGGTCGATAATTCCATTTGGAATTTAGATCGTTGTTTGTACACGGACATGTTTTCATTTGATAGTTAAATCACAGACTATCAAAGTTTTGACCATTTTACGTTGTAAATATGGAGAGACCGGTTGGATTATTATCCGAAGAACCACTCCGTATTGACATAAGCGTTGTGATCAAATACGATGAAGAAAATTGAAGACGAAGTAAAGTGCAAGGGCTATTGTATAAGTCTTAGATAACAGTGCCTAAGATGGATGTACTGAATAGTGCCTTCGGTTTGTCCAGTCCCAGGACAACTTGTATGGACGAATGTCTGACAGAGTATTCCCAACGAATCATATAAGTTGATCTCTTCAACGTATTACGTTTGGTGGCGGAGGAATTCGTTTCTCTTAGCTTCATACCCGTGATACCGTTAGAGAAATCGATAATGATTTGGCGGGTATGACGATGTGGTATTCCAAGTAAATGAAGATATGATATGAAAAGATATGCGTAGCTTCTAGCCTCACATCCGGTAAATGACAGAAATCGGGCAGGCAGCATGGCTAAGTCGGTCGCACCGAAGTAGGGTGTATAATCACCTATCTAGAGAATATTCATTTGCTTCTTTAATCTATCAATGCTGCCCCATATACATATACGGGAACGGTTGCTGATCCCAACCGCTGATGATGTACATTCGATACACTCAAGCGAAATGAGTGGTCGGTCATGTGTGGCTGAGTTGCAAGATGTTCTTGTTGAACTCTAGTGTATCGTTCCTAGAGTACACTGATCGGAAGGTGGTTCCATACCTTGTCATAGTTGGAAATCCATTACCCAATACGTGCTTGCGGTTTTGATTGTATACTATATGTAGAATGTGAGATGAAGCGTTTCTGCTAGATGGTTATTATATTGTGGTTGATAGACATTATTATAATATCAAAAGGTTTTTGATATAAAGATATCGTTTACTTGTTCAAACTGTTTAATCAGTTTTACTCATACCAGTCCCATGACTGACCCGGAGTTTATTTTGTTTTGTTCTACCTAAACTCTTGGGTGCCTAAATTTGTACGGGCAGTCAAGTAGTTCAGGATTTTTCAGATCTATCTAAAGGAGCTTGGAGCAGGAGGCTTCAGCGTTAGTTATATAGAGTTTTGTTCCGCTGTGTTGTAAGTGCTGTACTCTGATAAGTGCTATTGTATACATAACTGTTATATTTCAAAGTTATGTTATCTATTATATGTTATTCATTCCGCTGTGAGGTTCGTGTTACTCTGATGTTGTGTTCTTCTTCTTTTTCTATTCTAAGTTTCTATCTTGTCTATTCTCATCTTCTAATTTCTTTCATTAATTAACGGGATTTTTCGATGTTTTGGTTATCGACATAGAGCTTATGTCGATAACCAAAGTCCCCGAAAATCCGGGTCGTTACAAGAACGATTTATTTTCAATGAAAATATTTGCATAAAGGAATACAAATAAAAGAACATTTTATTTTCAACGTATATTTGCATCAATGGATGCAAATAAAAGAACAATTTATTTTTCTAAATATATTTGCATAAAAGAATGCAGATAAAAGAACGGTTTATTTTCAATGAATATATTTGCATAAAGGAATGCAAATAAAAGAACATTTTATTTCCAATGTATATTTACATCAACGGATGCAAATAAAAGAACAATTTATTTTTCTAAATATATTTGCATAAATGAATGCAAATAAAAGAACGATTTATTTTCAATGAATATATTTTCATAAAGGAATGCAAATAAAAGAACATTTCATCAATTCAATGATATAGACAAAATTTGATATATTTTTCATTGTATTGACAATTCTATTCCAATACAATAAAAATGATTTAAAATGTTTTATGTTAAATGGATAATCCTATTTCAATGCTCAAAAAAATGTTAAAAAGATATTTTAAATATTGAATCGACTGTCTATTCAATTCAACTAATATGATCAAGATAATAATTTTATATTGAATTGACAATTTAAATCAGTTCAACAAAAATAATCCAATAATGTTTTGATGTTGAAACGGGAATCTAACGAAATTTAACATAACAAAATGATTTATTTATTTTTCCTCGATTTGGAAATTCTAATCCAAATCGATTCAACATGACAAAGTGTTTATTTTTTTATCGATTCTGAAAATCTAATCCAAATCAATTCAACATAACAAAGTGATTATTTTATTGAAACACAACCAAATCTGTGTTTATACATCAACAACAACAGATAAACATCCACAATGTCATCATATAACAGATCTGAATTATTCACATTCAATCATCACATAACAATTAAATTAAAAATAATAATTAACTATATAAAGGAAGCATTCTCACAGTCGTGGCGCAAATTGGTCGAAAATTCAAATAGCTCAAAATTTTCTCTTTTCAGTCTAGGAATGTAGATCTTTGTCGTACGATCTTGTCGGATCTGAAATCATTGATTTCCCATGTCGTATGTGTTAGATACGATTTTTACAAGTTTTACAACATTTAAATTAATTAAATAATTAAAAATTAATCCATCTTCTACCTCTGAAACTCACGGCTGCAACTTCAAACTTTTGTTCAAAATTAAGTTTAAATTTTCCGACCAACACATTCAGCGAGAGGATGATCGGAGGGCGGGGTCTTGTCGGCCTTGAAGGCGCGCGTCGGCGGCCTGAGTGCGGCGGAGCTCGTCGAGCGATAGGGGTGCGGCGGTGGTCCAAAGTCGGCCCGTTCTCGGGTCTGGTTCAAGCGAAATACACACTTTCAGGTAGGGTTATCCATATGGATGTGTAGAGAATGAAAATCTCTACAAAAGTCTGAACTGGAGTGAGTGAATTCGATGAAAGGATTGAAAGATTCTAGAGGAGGAAGGTTGGACAATTTTCGGCCATCGATTTGGTATAAAGGGGCGGCTTGAAGAAGGGTGAGTAGTGTTTTAGGGTTTTCTTGAATTGTTTATATTATTTTAATGTGATTTTTACAAATAAAACCATATCTCTTAAATTAATCCGATTTCAGTACAACCGAAGGTGACCCTAGCCCATAGCCCCTGTTCCGGATCCAATGGCTAGGTCTCGTCAGCCCAAACGACTGTTTGTGGCCTGAAATCTTTAATTTATTATTTAAAGCATTTAAATAATAAATTTGATCGTCTATTTAAATCCACCGGGGCCACATACGAACTCAGAAAAATCCAGAAAAATTATTTCTGGCTTTGTTATGATATTACGGTCCTAACAAAATTAATTTCATCGAATTTTGAGACTGTTCGAAAAATGACTATTTTCAAGTCGATCAGATTTGACTTAAATTGACAAAACACATTTTTGTTTGTCACACTCACATATTAATTCGAAAAATTATGAAAATTGAAACGTAGCAATAATTTGATATCATGAATCCAACAAAATTGGTTTCGTCGAAAACGGAGGTCGTTTGAAAAATGGCCTTTTATACAGGCTATAAATTATACTATAGCGACCATCCCTAATATTCAATTGGCCATATCTTTTGATTCCCGCTATGAAATTTCGATTTTTCGGATTCACTGAAAAGATAATTTCAAACAGAATTAGATATTTTTGGTTTCGCTAAAATCCGTTAAATTTTGAATCCGGTACATTCGGTCAAAGTACAGGTTTGACTTTTCAAACTACCATACTATTTCTTATTTCTTTGGAAATCAAAATGAATACTTTTGCTCTAACTTCGATTAAAATAAATTTTTAATCGTTATTATTTAAAATAAATGATTTTAACTATTCACAATTTATTGAAATATCCAAAATAAAAATTTTAAATTGGTTCGGATTTTCCGGATTGTTACAATCTCCCCCACTTAAAATTTTTTCTTCTTCGAAAAGGAAATAATGGTAAAGTAGGAAACAAAACGGAAATTGCAAGGTATTGTAAATGTACCTCAACACAAAAGCTATTCGGAGATGTCCCATCTGCACTTGGGATAGGCCTGTTTGATGCTGTCCTCAGTCTCCTATGTACAGTCTCTAGGATCCAACGCTCCACTGCACTTTGCCTAGGTGGATCCTCTTATTCCTCAGCACTCGGGTTTCTTTTCCCATAATCTTTACTGGCACCCTTCTCACTGCTAGAGCCGGGGTAATCTCCAAATCTCGTTGTATGGCTTCCTCCACAACTAATCTGGATCATGAACATGCTTCCGGTGTTGGGACACATGAAATACATTGTGGACCCCTGGCAACCAGTTAGGTAGCTGCACTCTATAGGCGATAGTTCCAATCCTTTCAAGAATAGGAAATGGACAAATAAATCTCGGCGCCAATTTCCTAGTCTTCCCAAATCGGATTACGCCTCTCAGTGGGGAAACCTTCAAGTATACAAGATCACCGACAGAGAATTATAAATCCCTTCTTTGAGCATCTTCATAGCTCTTCTATCGGCTTTGTGCGACAAGTAATCGCTTCTTAATAAAGTCAACTCTTTCTGAGGCTTCGCGAATCATGTTGGGACCCAATACCAATCGATTACCTAGTTCCACCCAACATGCGGGAGATCGGCATGGCCTGCCATATAAGGCTTCAAATGGCGACATCTGCAGGCTGGCTTGGTAGCTGTTATTATAAGAGAATTCGACCAAGTGCAAATGATCTTCCCATGACCCACCAAAATCTAGGATGCATGCTCTCAACAAATCTTCCAATGTGCGGTTTACCCTCTTAGTCTGGCCATCTATCTAAGGGTGGTAAGTAGTGCTCATATTCAGCTTAGTCCCTAACTCTTCTTGGAAAGCTTCCCAGAACTTACTAGCAAATGTCGGGTCACGGTCACTGACAATGCTATTGGGAACTCCATGCAATCTGATAATCTCTCTGAAATAAAGCTGTGCCAAACTTCGAGATGTTCTATTGGTTTGACCAGAATGAAATGGGCAGTCTTTGTGAGGCGATCTACAATCACCCATATGCTGTCATTGCCCTTCCTAGTCCGGGGTAAGCCATCAATGAAGTCCATAGAAATTTCGTCCCATTTCCAACTTGGAACCCCTAGCAGTTGCAATAGACCTGCTAGCTTTTGCTGATCGCTCTTGACTTGCTGGCAGGTGGGACATCTAGAAACATATATAGAGACGTCTCTCTTCATAGTTCTCCACCAAAAAGTACGCTTGAGGTCATGGTACATCTTGCTCATGCACGGATGAATGTTGAGCTTAGACTTGTGGCATTCGTCCATCACTTCCTTTCAGAGCTCAAGAAGATTTGAACACAAATTCGGCCCGATGGCCTCAAAACTCCTTTGTCATCAATTCGAAAACTTGTGGATTCACCTTCCCTCATCCTTTTGATGATTCTCTGAATAAATTCATTCTTCTGAAGTACCGAGATCTTATCGATCAAGGTAGGAGTGATAATGAGATTGGCAAGGATAAGCTTAGAGTCGGCCGTATTCTTCCTACTAAGAGCATCTGCCACAACATTAGCTTTCCCTGGAGTATATAAGATGTCCAGGTCATAGGGTGCAAGGAATTCAACCCAACGCTGCTGCCTCAGGTTCAAATCTCTTTAGGTAAATAGATGCTTCAAGGATTTGTGATCCATATACAGCTCGAATTTCTTGCCCAAGAGATAGTGCCTCCATATTTTTAAAGCAAATAATATGGCCATTAGCTCAAGATCATGAGTGGCATAATTTTTTCATGTGGTTTTAATTGGCGGGAAGCATATGCGATAACCTTGTCTCTTTGCATTAGCATTGCACCAATACCTTAAATAAAGAAAAGAATAATATGTTCAAATAAGATTTGACATTAGAAAAATGTCATTTCCGACATGTTTATTTAGATGAGAAGGATAACCTTCTCTGGAAGTGTCAGTCCAGACTTTCAAATCCTGATTGCCATCTATGATGGTCAACACAGGAGCAGTGATCAATTTCTGTTTCAGCTCTTGGAAAGCTGCCTCACATTCAGGTGTCCATTTGAACTTGGTATGCTTCTTAGTCAGCTTCGTCAATGGACAAGATATTCTCGAGAAATCCTTAAGGAATTTCCGATAATAACCGGCCAGACCTAAGAAACTTCTGACTTCAATGGGCGTAGTATGTTGCTTCCAATCTTTGATGGCCGCGATCTTTCCTGGATCTACAGAGATGCCTTATTTAGATACAACATGGCCGAGGAATTTCACCTCTTCTTGCCAAAATATGCATTTGGAGAATTTCGCTTTCAGCACATTTCTACGCAAAATTCCCAAGACTTCCTTCAGATTTTTTTCGTGTTCAGTGGTGGACTTAGAAAAGATGAGAATATCGTTGATGAATACCAGCACAAATTTGTTTAGAACATCTCTGAAGACTCTATTCATCAGATCTACGAAGTATGCTGGAGTGTTGCATAGACCGAAGGGCATTACTAGCCATTCATAAAATATATCTGGTCCTCTGAAAGCTGTCAAAGGCACACAGTCTTCGACAATTCGTAATTGGTGGAAACCTGTAGCTAGGTCCATTCTAGAAAATACTCTTGCTCCGTTCAAACGGTTTAGCAGATCATCAATGCGGGGCAGTGGGTATATATTTTTCAGAGTCTTCTTATTTAGATCACGGTAGTCCACACATAGCCCGAGGGTACCATTTGACTTTGGGACGAAAACCACTGCTGCACCCCAGCTTGAGAAACTAGGTCTGATCAAACCTTTCCTCAAAAGCTGCCTGGTTTGATTGCTCCAGCTCTTCTCTTTCTTTTGGCGACATTCTTCGAATGGGATGCACGAAGGGCCTTGCCTTTGGGACTAAGTCAATCCTGAAATCGATTTCTCTACGCGGAGGTAAGATGTCTACTTCTTCAAACACATCCGCTTAGTCTCTGACGATAGGAATATCCTCAATAGAAGCAGGAGTGACTTATAAAGAAGACCAGAATTCTTTCCTATCTGTGGCTGAGCCGTGGCATAGTATAGCAATGATGTCTCCAAATTTTGTTTTGATTCTAACTACTCTTTCAGCACAAAGTAACTCAGCCTCATATTTCGCTAGCCAGTCCATTCCAAATATGATATCATATCCAGAAAAGCTCATAACGATCAAATCAAAAGGGAATTGGAAGTAAGAGTAAGAAACAGGCACTCTACAATACTGTTCGAGAATAAGTGAGCCTCCTATCAGGCTATAGGCTCTAATAGGTTCTTTGAGTTTCTGGGTTGCAATTTAAGATTCTTAATCGTGTCAACAGATATGAAACTTCTAGATGCACCCGTGTTAAACAAAATAGTAATAGGGATGTTTTAGATGTTAAGTGTACCTCCTAAAACATCAGGCGTACCTGCTCCCTCAGAAGAAGCCGATGCTGCCGCTCCGTCATAAATATGCGCCACTTCAGATTTCTTGAGCAGAGGGCAATTTCTGATAAAGTGTCCAGTCCTGCGGCAGTTAAAGCATTCCTTTGGGCCACGGGGATTCTGTCCACTGCTCTGACTCGGTCCAGACTCGTTCCTTTTGGGCCTCTTCGGAGTTCGGCACTCGTAGTCAAAATGTCCAATCCTTTGGCAATTAAAACACTCGACGCTAGATCTGTTCCTCTTCCTTTTCTTCTCCCGGGGCTTGGCGGTGGAGGAGCTGCCCGCCTCAGTTTTCTTATCCGACTCCTTCTTCTTGTTGTTGGCTTGGTTCTTTTCTTTCTCTTGCTGGGAACCCTTCTGATCAATCTGTTCAAATCTGCAAGCCATCTCGATTACCTTAGCAAATGGGCGCTCGATGTGTGCAGTCACTGTAACAACCCGGAAAATCCGAACCGATTTAATTTTTTTTATTTTGGCTATTTCAGTGAATTTGAATAGTTAAAATAATTTATTTTAGATAATAACGACTAAAAATTTATTTTAATCGAAGATAGAACAAATATATTCATTTTGATTTCAAAAGAAATAAAAAATAGTACGGTAGTTTGAAAAGTCAAACCTGTACTTTGACCGAATGTACCGGATTCAAAATTTAACGAATTTTAGCGAAACCAAAAATATCTAAATCTGTTTGAAATTATCTTTTCAACGAATCCGAAAATTGAAATTTCATAGTGGAAATCAAAAGGTATGGCCAATTGAATATTCAGAATGGTCGCTATAGTATAATTGATGGCCCGTATAAAAGGCCATTTTTCAAACGACCTCCGTTTTCGACGAAACCACTTTTGTTGAATTCAGAATGACAAATTATTGTTAGGTTTCAATTTTCATTGAATTAATATATGAGCGTGGCAAACGAAAATGTGTTTTGTCAATTTCAGTCAAATCTGATTGACTTGAAAATAGCCATTTTTCGAACAGTCTCAGAATTCGATGAAATTAATTTTGTTAAGACCGTATCGTCAAAACAAAGCTAGAAATAATTTTTCTAGATTTTTCTGAGTTCGTATGTAGCCCCGGTGGATTTAAATAGACGATCAAATTTATTATTTAAATGATTTAAATAATAATTTAAAGATTTCAGGCTATAGACAGTCGTTTGGGCTGACGAGACCTAGCCCATTGGATCTGGAATAGGGGCTATTGGCTAGGGTCACCTTCGTTTGGACTGAAATCGGATTTATTTGAGAGATATAGTTTTATTTGTAAAAATCACATTAAAATATTATAAATAATTCAAAAAAACCCTAAAAACACTATTAACTTTCTTCTAGCCGCTGCCTTATACAAAATCCATGACCGAAAATTGGCCAACCTTCCTCCTCTAAAATCTATCAATCCTTACATCGAATTCACTCACTCCAGTTCAGACTTTTGTAGAGATTTTCATTCTCTACACATCCATACGGATAACCCTACCTGAAAGTGGGTATTTCGCCTGAACCAGACCCGAGAACGGGCCGATTTTGGACCGCCGCCGCACCCCCCTCACTCGACCGAGCTCCGTCGCACTCAGGCCACCGACGCGCTCCTCCAAGGCCGTCGAGACCCCGCCCTCCGATCATCCTCTCGCTGACTGTGTTGGTCGAAAAATTCAAACCTAATTCTGAACTTAAGTGTGAAGTTACGGCCGAGGGTTTCAGAGGTAGAAGATGGTTTAATTTCTAATTATTTAATTTATTTAATCAATTTAAATATTGCGAAACTTGTAAAAGTCGTATCTAATACATACATTATCGAAACTGAACAATTTCAGATCCTATTCGATCGTGAAACTGAGATCTACGCTGCTGTCCAAACTAGATCCAGTTCTGAGCAGTTCAAATTTTGGACAAATTTGCGTTACGACTGTGAGAATTCTTCATTTATATAATTAATTAATTATTAAATTTATATGTGATGATTTAATGTATATAATTCAGATCTGTTATATGATGATATCGTGGATGTTTTATCTGTTGTTGTTGATGTATAATCACAGATTCGGTTGTGTTTAAATAAAATAATCACCTTGTTTATTTATTGATTTGGATTAGAATTTCCAAATCGATAAAATAATCGCCATGTCATGTTAAATTACATTTGATTGGAATTTTCAAAACAATGGAAATAGTCATTATTGATTTCGATTAGAATTTCCAAATCGAGAAAACAATCATTTTTTTATGATAAATTGCGTTAGATGCCCAATTCAACATCAACACACTATTTGGATTAATTTTGTTGAACTGATTTATGTCGTCAATTCCGTATAAAAATTATTATCACGATCATATTAGTTGAATTGAATAAATTGTCAATTCAATATTCAAAATATCCTTTTAACATTTTGAGCATTGAAATAAGATTATCAATTTAACATAAAACATTAATTTATCGTTTTTTTTATTGCATTGAAATAGAACTGTCAATACAATGAAAAATGTATCAATTTTTGACAATATCATTGAATTGAGAAAAAATTTCTCTAATTTGCATTTCTTTTATGCAAATATATTTAGAAAAATAAATTGTTCTTTTATTTGCATTCCTATATGCAAATATATTTAGAGAAAATAAAATGTACTTTTATTTGCATTCATTTATGCAAATATATTTAGAGAAAACAAAATGTCCTATTATTTGCATTCCTTTATGCAAATATATTTAGAGAAAAAAAATTTACTTTTATTTGCATTCATTTATGCAAATATATTTAGAGAAAATAAAATGTACTTTTATTCGCATTCATTTATATAAATATATTTGGAGAAAATAAAAGGTTCTTTTATTTAAATTCTTTTATGCAAAATATGCATAGAAAAATAATATGTTCTTTTATTTGCATCCTTTTATGCAAATAAACTTTGAATATAAAATATCCCTTTTACTTGCATTCCCTAATGCAAATATGCATTGAAATAAGAAAATCATATTATTGTTTGCAATTTTAGATGTAAACAAAACATTAGAATTAAAATCATATTTTTGTTTGCAATTTTAGATGTAAACAAAACATTAGAATTAAAATCATATTTTTGTTTGCAATTTTAGTTGCAAACATAACATTAGAATTAAAATCATATTTTTGTTTGCAATTTTAGATGCAAAAAAAACATTAGAATTAAAATCATATTTTTGTTTGCAATTTTAGATGCAAACAAAACATTAAAATAAAAATCATTTTTTTTGCAATTTTAGATGTAGACAAAGCATTATAATGAATATACATTTTTATTCTGTATATTGGATAGAAATAAAATGATTTAAAAGGTTACATTTTTGTTTGTAAGTTAAGATGCAAATAAATAACATAGAAAAGATTTCATTTTATTTGCATGTTTAGATGCAAATAAATAACATAGAAAAGATTTCATTTATTTGCATGTTTTGATGCAAATAAATAACATAGAAAAGATTTCATTTTATTTGCATGTTTAGATGCAAATAAATAACATAGAAAAGATTTCATTTTATTTGCATGTTTTGATGCAAAAATCAACATCGTAGGAGGAAGTTGCATTTTGTTACAAAACATCATAATATAAGAATTGATTTAAATGTTGAAATGTTTATTGTCACTTTATTTGCAGTAAAATAGTAAAATCGCCAAATGATGTATATTTATATTAATATATAAATATAAATTAAAATTTAACGAATCGCGCGCGGTTGTTCGCATTTCAGCAATCGTAACTTTAAACGATTATATCGTAAGATCCAACCGTCGGATTTTCCCAAACTAGAACCGTTAGGACCGCTTTGGGAAGATCGTTCCGATGATATAATCTTTATCAAAATCCAACGGTTAGATTTCAAGATAAGTGTAAATCAAATTTTGGAAAAAACAGCGCCAGGGCCGCCCATTGGCCCAAAGCGTCGTTTAATTATATTGAGCTATTTTTAAATATATAAAACTAGCGAAAAATCGTTATAAAGTAATATTAACGATATCAAATGGTTTAAACGATAATAATTCGAAAATTATTTGAAAAGACTGAGTTCAACTCATTTCAAATAATTTTACGGCGATTTAAAATCGAAGGCATTGAAGACGGCGATTGAAGACCGGCGATCTTCACGTTGAAAGGACAGCTACTGATGCCTGGCATTGGGTAGCTACCAATAAAGGGTTAAAGTGGTAGTTTTCCGGACGCACTTGTTGATCGTCCGGATACGCGAGCACTTAGGTGACTCCGGTTTCGTTCAGACCCAGAACGGACTTGTAAATGGATGCATGCCCGACATTGAATTTCATGCCATGTAATTTAATTGATATCCATTAATATATTTCTGCGGTGGAGGAGGATTTATCCTCTTGCTAAACACCATTATTTGAGACGTACGAGCTCGAAGATTATATATTGGTAGTTATCGATCGCATGGTATGGACTGTCAATGTGACATGCCAAGATGCAATTGATCGAGGCATTTGTTGAAAAGCAGAGCCCTGTGGATGATGATCAAAGCATAGCCTATTTGGGCATAGCTTTGTGTATTACGTTACCTCGCGAGCCTCACACCCCGGTAGAGTCAAAAATGGAGCAAGGGAACGCAGGGAGCGCACACGTTTCTTTCTAGCTAGAAGTGGTGTTTGGGTTTAACACGGCCCGACATTTTACTTATATGGTTGATGTAATGAGGCGCCTCGGATTTTTATTGGACGCAATGGTCGGTTTATAGGTCCAATTGGATCGGGAAGCGTGTGTTCAGGAATTTCCAATCCACTAAATTATTTGTGGACCAGCCCTGCTGTATCCAAGGGTTCGCCAGCGTCCGAATCCTGAGACATTGCTAGAGTGTCTCGAATCGGTCAAGAGATCGTTCCTAGCCTTGACTCATGATGGAAACCAACATCCAACGCAACATTACGGTCTTGATTGTAATTCTATATATGGCGACATAGTAGGATGGGGTACTATGCCGTCTAGGATTAGTACATTTACTTTGAAGTATTTTAAATCATATTAGGCACTAATAATAATAGTAAAAATATTATTTTCCACGTATCAAGCATTTTTTATCATTATAAGGTAAAACTCTATCCTCCGTTTGCGTTGCATTGTGTGATGGGACTTGAGTCTTATAACGATTTCATTTTCTAAAAAAAAGCATTGCGTTGTTTTTGACTTAAAAATTTATAAAACTTATGCACATGCAATCCAATGGAATTAAACCCGTTCCGTGATAGCGGCGTGGTCCAATGATTAGGCATATTATTAGTTTAGTTAGATTTCGCATACCAGTCCCCTGATTGACTCGTAGTTTGTTTCACTTTGCAAACTCGGGTGCCCTCTTTCCACACGGGCAGCCAATTGATATGTTTCAGGTAAAGGCTGATTTTGGGACTCAAGCTTATTGCTGAAGATGTTGGAAGATCTTTTTTGTCTTTATTTCCTTGAGATTTGAGACAGTATTGGATATTGATGTATTTTGGGAGATTGAGACTTCATTTCTTTCCCTGCTTTTGGCATCTGTTTTTGCTAAGTGTATCCTGTACTGCGTACTCTGATGTTCTGTGATGATGGTTGTGATGACATTTCATTTCCGCTGCAATGATTTATATATTCTGCTATGTAACTGTGATCTGTTATTGTTTTAATTTTGTTAAGCTTCTATGATTATCCTTACTTTCGTTCTACGGAAGTTTGGGTCGTCACAGTCACCCTGTTATGATACCTCCTTCCCAAACCATTGATGAATCTTTTATTTTTCTGTAGCGGGTCTTGGATTAATTCTGGGGCGTATCTGGAAAGCTCATCAAATTTCTTAACATAGTCCGAAATAGTCATGCTCCTTTGTTGGAGGTGGGTGAACTCATCGTGAAGGCACTCAACTTCGTGGGGTGGAATGAACTTCTCATTGAATAGCTCGTTGAATTTTCCCCAAGTCACATCAGCCTCGTTACCTCCAACCATAGCTATTTCCCACCAATTTTGGGCCTGGCCTTTCAGAAACCAAGTTGCAATGAATCGTTTTCTGTGGTCCTCGAGCTCTAAACCTTCCAAAATCTTTTCCATCATCTTAAGCCATGCTTGTGACTCCGTCACCGTCTCTTCGCCAGTATAATGCACACCTCCTAGATTCTTTATTTTCTTAGCCACTTTGTCAAGATCGAATGCACGTGGGGGGGGGGGGTGTTGTCTCAACCTCCGGAATAGTCACTCTCTGAGCAACCGGAGTCTCCTCTCTAACGAGCCCTCTAGCCCCACCTCTACCACGGGCTCTTGCACGTGCTCTGGTACTCACTTCTCAATCAATCCGTATCATCAAAGAAAGAGTCAGACTAAGAGAAATGATAATTCTTAAAGTAAAGGTTTCGAAAATAGAGACATATGATGAATTGATAATGATGTAATGACTGATTAATATGTGTTATTCTGTTGTGCTCAATCTAGGACATTACTAATCCTATCTCTAATGAGCTACACGTCTTAGAATGCTACTGATTCTATTAAGACGAATTGTTCTAAAAATGTTATACTCCAGAAGCTAAGGTAAACCTTTAGCTTTGATACCAAATGTGACGACCCAAATTTCTGTAGAACGAAAGGAAAATCATTGGAGTATAACAGAATTTAAAACAATAACAGATCACAGTTACATAGCAGAAACATATAAATGATTTGCAGCGGAAATGAAATGTCATCACAAACATCATCACAGAACATAAGAGTACGCAGTACAGGATACACTTAGCAATACAGATGTCTCAAAACAGGGAAAGAAATAAAGTCTCAGTCTCCCAAAATGCATCAATATCCAATACTGACTCAAATCTCAAGAAAATAAAGATAAAAAGAAAGGATCTTCCAACATCTTTAGCAACAAGCTTGAGTCCAGAAATCAGTCCTACCTGAAACCTGTCAATTGGCTGCCCGTGTGTAAAGAGGGCACCCGAGTTTGCAAAGTGAAACAAACTACGAGTCAGTCATGGGACTGGTATGAGAAATCTAACTAAACTAATGATATGTCTAATCACCGGACCACGCCGCTATCGCGGAACAGGTTTAATTCCATTGGATTGCCAGTGCATAAGTTTTATAAAATTTTAAGTCAAAAACAACTCAATGCTTTTTAGAAAAATGAAATCATTATAAGACTCAAGTCCCATCACACAACGCAACGCAAACGGAGGATAGATTTTTACCTTATAATGATCAAAATTGCTTGATACGTGGAAAATAATATTTTTAATATTATTATTAGTGTCTAATATGTTTCAAAAATACCTCAAAGTAAATGTATTAATCTTAGACGGCATAGTACACCATCCTACTATGTCGCCATATATAGGTTTACAATCAAGGTCGTAATGTTGTATTGGATGTTGGTTTCCATCTTGAGTCAAGACTAGGAACGATCTCCTGACCGATTCGAGACACTCTAGCAATGTCTTAGGATCACAACTACGGGCAACCCTTGGATACAGCAGGGCCGGTCCACTAATACTTCAGTGGATTAGTTATGCCTGAACACATGATTCCCGATACTATTGGACCTATAAATTGGCCATTTCGGCCAATAAAAATCCGAGGTGCCTCATTCCATTAACCACATAAGTAAAATGTTGGGCCGTGTTAAACCAAACACCACTTCTAGCTAGAAAGAAACATGTGCACTCCCTGCGTTCCCTTGCTTCGTTTTTGACTCTACCAGGGTGTGAGCCTCGCGAGGTAACGTAATACACAAAGCTATGCCTAAACAGGCTTTGCTTTGATCATCATCCACAAGGCTATGTTTTCAACAAAAGCCCTGATCACATTGACAGTCCATACCATGCGATCGATAACTACCAACATATAATCTTCGAGCTCGTACGTCTCAAAGAATGGTGTTTAGCAAGAGGATAAATCCTCCTCCACCGCAGAAATATATTAATGGATATCAATTAAATTACATGGCATGAAATTCAATGTCGGGCATGCATCCATTTACAAGTCCGTTATGGGTCAGAACGAAACCGGAGACACCTAAGTGCTCGCGTATCCGGACGATCAACAAGTACGTCCGGACTACTACCACTTTAACCCTTTATTGGTAGCTAGCCAATGTCGGGCATCAGTAGTTATCCTTTCGACGTGAAGATCGTCGGTCTTCAATCGCATCTTCGATATCTTCGATATTAAATCGCCGTAAAATTATTTGAAATGAGTTGTACTCAGTCCTTTCAAATAATTTTCGAATTATTATCATTTAAACCATTTGATAACGCTAATATTAATTTATAATGGGTTTTCTCTATTTTTATTTATTTAAAAATAGTTCAATATAATTAAAGACGCTTCGGGCCAATGGGCGGCCTTGGCGCTGTCTTTCCCAAAGTTTGATTCACACATATCTTGAAATCTAACCGTTGGATTTTGATAAATTTTATATCATCGGAAAGATCTTCCTTAAGCGGTTCTAGCGGTTCCAGTTTTGGGAAAATCCGACGGTTGGATCTTACGGCATAATTGTTTAAAGTTACGAATGCCGAAACGCGAACTACCGCGCGTGATTCGTTAAATTTTAATTTTAATTTATATATAAATGAAAATATAACTCATTTGGCAATTTTCTATTTCTATTGTAATTAAAGTGACAATAAACATTTCAACATTTAAAACAATTCTTTTATTATCATGTTTTGTTTACAACCAAATTTGTAAACAAAAATGCAATTTCCTCCTACGGTGTTGATTTTGCATCAAAATATGCAGAAAAAAATGAAATCTTTTCTACGTTGTTTATTTGCATCTAAATATGCAAAAAAAATGAAATCTTTTCTATGCTGTTTATTTGCATCTAAATATGCAAAAAAATGAAATCTTTTCTATGTTGTTTATTTGCATCTAAATATGCAAATAAAATGAAATATTTTCTATGTTGTTTATTTGCATCTAAATAAACAAATAAAAATGTAACCTTTTAAATCACTTTTATTTCTATATAATATACAAAATAAAAATGTATATTCATTTTAATGTTTATGTTTACATCAAAAATGTAAACAAAATGATGAATTTAATTCTAATGTTTTGTTTGTATCTAAAATTGCAAACAAAAATATGATTTTAATTCTAACATCTAAAATTGCAAACAAAAATATGATTTTAATTCTAATGTTTTGTTTGCATCTAAAATTGCAAATAAAAATATGATTTTAATTCTAATGTTTTGTTTGTATCTAAAATTGCATTAAAAAAATGATTTTAATTCTAATGTTTTGTTTGCATCTAAAATTGCAAACAAAAATATGATTTTAATTCTAATGTTTTGTTTGCGTCTAAAATTTCAAATAAAAATATGATTTTAATTCTAATGTTTTATTTGCACCTAAAATTGCAAACAAAAATACGATTTTAATTCTAATGTTTTGTTTGCATCTAAAATTGAAAACAAAAATATGATTTTGATTCTAATGTTTTGTTTGCATCTAAAATTGCAAAAATAATAATATGATTTTAGTTCTAATGTTTTATTTGCATCTAAAATTGCAAACAAAAATATGATTTTACTTATTTCAATGCATATTTGTGTTAGAAAATGCAAATAAAAGGATATTTTATATTCAAAGTTTATTTGCATAAAAGGATGCAGATAAAGAACAATTTTATATTTCTGTGTATATTTGCATAAAAGAATGCAAATAAAAGAACGCTTTATTTTCTCTAAATATATTTGCATAAAAGAATGCGCTTTATTTTCAATGAATATATTTGCATAAAGGAATGCAAATAGAAGAACATTTTATTTCCAATGTATATTTGCATCAAGGGATGCAAGTAAAAGAACAATTTATTTTTCTAAATATATTTGCATAAAAGAATGCAAATAAAAGAACGTTTTATTTTCAGTGAATATATTTGCATAAAGGAATGCAAATAAAAGAACATTTTATTTCTAATGTATATTTGCATCAACGGATGCAAATAAAAGAACAATTATTTTTTCTAAATATATTTGCATAAAAGAATGCAAATAAAAGAACAATTTATTTTCAATGAATATATTTGCATAAAGGAATGCAAATAAAAAAACATTTTATTTCCAATGTATATTTGCATCAAGGGATGCAAATAAAAGAACAATTTATTTTTCTAAATATATTTGCATAAAAGAATGCAAATAAAAGAACGGTTTATTTTCAATGAATATATTTGCATAAAGGAATGCAAATAAAAGAACATTTTATTTCCAATGTATATTTGCATCAAGGGATGCAAATAAAAGCACAATTTATTTATCTAAATATATTTGCATATAAGAATGCAAATAAAAGAACGATTTATTTTCAATGAATATATTTTCATAAAGGAATGCAAATAAAAGAACATTTCATCAATTCAATGATATAAACAAAATTTGATATATTTTCCATTGTATTGACAATTCTATTTCAATACAATAAAAATGATAAAAAAATTGTTTTATGTTAAATGGATAATCCTATTTCAATGCTCAAAAAATATATTAAAAAGATATTTTAAACATTCAATTGACAATCTATTCAATTCAACTAATATGATCAAGATAATAATTTTATATTGAGTTGACAATTTAAATCAGTTCAACAAAAATAATCCAATAATGTTTTGATGTTGAAATGGGAATCTAACGAAATTTGTAATGACCCGGATCCTTATCGGTTAATTTTTGAATATTTAATATTTAATTTAAATATTAATTTGATAAATTAAATGAATATTTATATTAAGTTATCAGTTTAATAATAAATTTTGATTTAATATCGAATATATTAGAATAACAGAATACGAAAATGGATTTAGATTGAATTCAAAATTTTGATTTGAATTGAAAACAGTTCAAAAGATTAATTGGAAAATTTATTTAAATTTATAACGATAATAATATTAATTTATTATCGAGGAAATAAATAGTCTAAAATTAATTTATATTGATTTAAATTAATATCTCCTTCAGATGATCGAATTGGACTTCGTGACCTATCCCAGTGTGTTCGCAACAGGGGTATTACCCTAGAATCGACTGTTGTTGGGTTCAGAGAGGATTTCGAGATCAAGGGTTATTTAAATTTGAAGGGTACAGTTTTTAATTTAAAATAAAGTAAAATAAAATAAAGAAAATCCCTTTCCTTTTGAGTGGAGAGAAACAAAGCAACGGTGGTGTAGCGACCCGAACTTCCCCGGTCTCCGAAGAGATGAGAAAGAACGAATTACTGTGAGGACAAGACAAATCAGAACGCAGACGGAAGAACATTTCATTGTTATTACAACAATTCCATCAGATACAAGAATATACAGAGTATAAATGAATAAATTACATTCGATAAATATCAGAGATTACAATGACTTACATAGCAGCGGAAAATAATACAAAGCACAACTGAATGTGATATACGGATACAGAGCTTTCCGGATATCATTCCAGCTGTAAACCAGGATCCTGTGAATATAAATTTGCCAAACCAAAACTACTAGCAGCCCGTGCGGAAAATAGGGGCACCCAGAGTTTAGGTTAAAACAATAAACTCCAGGTCAGTCATGTGACTTGTGTGAGAACTAAAACAGTTATTTAAAGCTTTACTTTAAAAGAGAGTAATTCAAGGGACCACGCCGTATGACACGGAACGGGTTTCCTCCCAAGAATACCAGTGCATAGAATAAACAACGCAATGCTTTTTCGAAAAATGAAGCTATTATAAGACCCAGGTCCCATCACACAATGCAACGCAAGCCGGAGGATAGGGTTTTACCTTATAACAGCCAAACATGCTTGGTACGTTTAAAACAAATCATTTGATACTATAATAAGTGTATAGTGTCAAAACAATTTCAATCATAAATATAAATCATAGACGGCATAAGTGCCCCATACCACTATGTCGCCATACTAGGTTCTACAAATAAAACCGAAATACACGTATTGGAAATTGGGTTTCCGTCATGAGTCGAGGCAAGGGGCAAGCTCCTCTCCGCTTCGAGACACTCTAACAAATGCTCAGGACTACGCACTCTGGGCAGCCACTTGGATCGGTTGGGCCGGTCCTCACTTACGTTAGAGGATTAGTTATGCCTGAACACACGTTTCCCGGTCCTTACAGACCTATAATCGAGGCGCCTCATTCCAACAACCACAAAGGTGAAAAGTATATAAATGTCAGGGCTGGTAAGTCACTGACACCACCAAAGCTAGAAAGAAACGTCGTGCTCTCCCAACGGCCCGTATCCCGTTTTTAACTCATACCGAGGTGTGAGGCTCGCGAATTCACGTTATACACAAAGCTGCCACGTAGGCGTGCTTTGATCATCAACCACAAGACTTTGCTTTTCAACAGAAGCCTTGATCATTGCATCTTAGCGTGCCACACAGGCAATTCATGCCATGCGACTGATGTCCATCGATATACGACCTCTGAGCTCGTACGTCTCAGAGAAGGGCGTTAAGCAAGAGAATAAATTCTCCGCCGCCAAACAGATATATATTTAACAGAAATCAATCAACACAGAATAAAATCCAATGTCAGACACACAATCCATTTACAAGTTCGTTCTGGGTCTGAACGAAACCGGAGGCACTTTCCTCGCATATCCATCCGTCTCCAAGTACGTCTGGACGACCACCAACTATTTCCATCCTCTTGGGTGTACAGCCCAATCATGATCGTCAGTAATTACCCAAACGATGTGAAGACTTCCGGTCTTCAACCACCGTCTTCGTCTTTGACATATCGTCGAATCGGTTATTCCGAATGGGTATAAACCCGGACTTTCCGAACAACCCACGTATATTAAAAACAAATGTTACACAAACACAACATACGCCTCATTCCAACACAGAATATCCTTTTATTCACGAAATCACATTCTTAGGGAGAGGTTCCCATTAATTTTATCCAAGATAAATTCTTTAAAATTTATCCTTTAATCTTCCTTTGGATGTCGTTTCAAACCAAATTATGGTTTTCTAAACTATTCGAGATTAGCGAATCACACCGAAGTAATTATTTATTTTATTTCCCAATCAACCTATTCATCCCATGAAGCAAAACCGGTAATACTCCATATCTAACACCGTGGTGTTATCGGTAAAATTAATTACCATTTCACGTTCAAATCTAATTAAAGATTTAACTATCGCTTTGGAGCAAAACTGGTGATACTCCATTCTCGCTCACTTTCTATATTTGATAATTTATATTACAAATTCACATTTCAATCTCATTGCAGATTCATTAAAACTCCTTTTACTGGGTTAAAGAACTAATGTTATTTAAAACACAGTTCACGATAAACCCAAATCATAATCTATTTATTATCGGGTTAAAGAACAAATGTTATTTAAAACACCGTTCACGATAAACCCACAAATCAATTCTGTTTAAAACCCATTCCAAATCCAGTTTATTTATTCAAAAATAAACGGGTTTAATTTTAGTTCAAAACTAGTTCATTTCGATAAAAATCTATTTTTATTTTTTCAAATATGGAGTTTTTCATCCCAATTTTTCCCAAATCCTTACTTATGATTTTACACAAATTATTACTATTTTTAATAATTTTATCAAGGCCCGTACAGTCGATTTCCATCAACGGCCATCGAACTGCACTTACAGCGACCTTTTCCAAATTTGATTTGGACGTATCTCCAAATCCAACCGTTAGATTTTGAATTTCTAATATTCGTTAGAAAGCTCTTTTCGATACGAACCCAACGGTTCCTGTTTTAGGAGAATCCGACGGTCGGATCTCCCGTAATGTCCGTTTTAAATAAATGGTCGAAATTCGCGAACTGCCGCGGCGCGGCGCGTTCTATTCAGGCCATTATATTATATATATAATATATATTTCGTCGATTTCTATTTAAAACGAATTATATAAATAGTTTTAAATTCGTTTAAAAAACAACTTCAACTTCCATTTCAATTCAAATCAAAATTGAATTTTTCCTTATAAATTCGTTTTAAAATTCATTTCTATTCAATTCAAATTTCAATTCAATTCAATTTGTTTTCAATTCAATTCGAATTCGTTTTCAATTCAATTCAAATTCGTTGTATATTCAATTCATTTCGAATTCGTTTCCTATTCAATTAAATTCAATTTGGTCTTCTATTCGATTCAATTCAAAATTGGTTTTCTATTCAATTCAATTCAAAATCCGTTTTATATTCAATTCATTTCGAATTCGTTTTCTATTTAATTAAATTCAATTTGGTTTAAATTCAAAAACGAATATAATTGATATAAATATCGTTCACGTCAAAATAGCGCATCACTAATCAACACGGCTTTATATTCAACAAATGGATCTATATTTCTTTCAATACACGACTCTATATCTTTGTCAACACACGACTAATCTCAGCGAATGAGTACTGTCCACGTGTGACTATTTTTGTTATTTAATATATTTTATGAAAATTAAGGTATCTATCGTTTGATATTAAATCAGACTCCAACCGTAAATTAGTAAGAGAAGGATTCCCTGAATATTAACCCTGAAGGCCGAAACCAACATCAGATTAATATCCAGGAGACCACTCATCTTATCTATTTTCCAGTTGATTTCTAATTCTATATATGATAAAGATGTAAATTTTATTGTTAAAATATTTCGTTCAACACATGACTAATCTCAATGGATGAGTACAGTCAACACATGAACCTTTACTTTATAATATCCTTTATTTTCTAAATTGGAATGAGGCCCAAACAATCACCATATAATGTTAATTATGTGGATTTTCATACATCACACGTATATAATAACATTGAAAAATAATCGACCATCAACCAAAGTGCACTACACTGTATAAGCATCAAATATAGATATCTAACGCTTATAACAGTCTGTCAATCAATCGATCGACATATTTAATCAATCAGGATGAGTGAACTTCAAATTTCATCCCAACACCCGTGTGGGGTTTCAAACAATCAAACACAGGTTTTTATTTGTGCAGTTGGGCGATGTGTAAAATTTATCGACCCAATCAATGTCAGTCAAATCAGTGTACATAAACAAACCGTCCGGTTTGTAAATGAATATTTATTTATTCACATTCACTGTATTCATATTCACGTTAAAAATTATATTTTTAACGATAAAACATTTTATTTTAACATATGAATTTCTATTCAGTTCATTCTTTAAATAAAATGATATTTTTATTTTTCTAACTTATTTTAGAAAATTTCGGCGGCATAACGGCACGATACTAAAAACGGGACGAGGCCTAGCCTTATCCCCAGTCTAATGAAGGCCCACGCCATTCACACATCAATCCAATCCATTCATTTCACCAAACAATTCAATTCAACCCAAACAATCTAACTAACAACACAGCCAAACAAACAAGTCCATGGTCTGTGGACGATTGTGTCGGGTGCTACTAAACACCGTCTGCATCCTAGTATATATATATAACTAGAAAAAGAAATTGAAAGGTGAGAAATTATCACAAATAGCTATCCTAACTTCACGACACTTCTTAAGTAGAAATCTTCGTCGTTCTCGTCTCTTGTCGCTTTCGTTGCCCGTAGCCACTACATATATAAAAATCACATTTTTATATACTGATGTCTTTAAAATAAAAATCACATTTTTATTTGTTCACTTTCAATTTAAAAATCATATTTTTATAATCACTTTATATATTTAAAAATCGAATTTTTACTTTGATGCCATATAGATGAAAAATCCTATTTTTACATCGTTACTACATAGATAAAAATTCTATTTTTACCACACTATTCCCTATATAAAGATTTCGCCTTTTCAAATATAAAAATTTCGCCTTTTCAAATATATCATTATAAAAAGCACATTTTTATTTTTCTACACATATAAAGATGATATTTCTAATATTCCTATCATGTAAAAATTATATTTTTAATTCTCTACATAAACAAAAATCATATTTTTACATCTTCTACATATTAAAGGTTATATTTTTAATACTTTAAAAATATAAAAATCATATTTTTAATTCTTTAAAAATATAAAAAATCATTTCTCATACTTATAAAAATCCCCTTTTGTTCGAATAAAAATCCTAGTTTTATATCGCTTCTCATATGATAAAAATCCAAGCTTTATACCTCTTTACATATGTTAAAAAACTGATTTTTATCTAATTAAATAAATAAAAATAAAGTAGAGACTCACCGGGATGATACGGGGGTGGGGACGGAGCGCCTGAGGCTGTAGGTGGTCCGAGAGACGCGGTTGGTGGGGCGTTTGGGGTTTTGGCGGGCTTGGAGCTGTAGAAGAAAGAGGAGGAAGGACGGGGAAGAAAGGGTGGTCGGAGGGGGAAGGGATGGGTGTGCAGGGGGGTCGCCGATGGCCTGGTGGTGGCGCTCCGACCGATTTAGGTCAGTGGGGGTGCGGGTTTCCCCTTGGTAGTCGAGGAAAGAGGGAGGGGAGGTGGAGGAGCAGATCGAGAGAGGGGAGGGGGGTTTCACCTGCGGCGGCGTGAGGTGGACGGTCGGCGTCAGGAGGAGCGGCGGCTAGGTCAGGGTGATGGCGCGATTTTTTTTATTTATTTAAAACTGAATCGGGAAAGAAGAAGTGAGGGGGGCTTTTATAAAATTTATATTATTTAATTTATTATTTAATTTTTCAAAAAGCAACTCCTTATTTCGAACTCGAAACGGGACCCACCGCTTGTCGTCCATAGCTAATTACCCTCATTCCGAACACAATGGGATATGTACCGTAAGCTGATTCGATCGTTTCGATCAGTTTCCGTTAAAATCAACATATAACTCTATATTGAATTTGAACGCGTACTTCAATTTACAGGGGTCACATACGAACTCTAAAAATTCCAGAAAAATATTTTCTAGCTTCGTATTGACGATACGGTCCTAACAAAACTAGTTTCGTCGAATTCTGAGACCGTTTGAAAAATGGCCAATTTCCAGTCGATTAAAATCAACTAAAACTGGTCAAACACGTTTTCCTTTGCCACGCTCACATATTGATTCGAAAAATTATGAAATTTGGAATCTAGCAATAATTTAACATCACGGACCCAACAAAAGTGGTTTCGTCGAAATCCGAGGTCGTTTGCAAAATTCCCATTTTTAAGGGCCTGAATACCATAGCGACTATTCAGAATTTTCAACTGGACATATCTTTTGATTCCCGTTATAAAATTTTGATTTTTCGGATTCGTTGGAAAGATATTCCCAATTAGATCCTATTATTTTTTGGTTTCGTTAAAATTCGGATTTTTTTGCACCCGGTACATTCAATTGAAGTTTGAAATCGAATTATCGAACTACCGTGCCATTTTCTATTCCCTTTTATAATTATATATAAATATTTATATTCTAACGACGACGCATATAAATATATATGTTCTAAATATATTCAAAATAAATTTTTCGTCGATATTATTTAAAATAATCTATTTTAAATATTCAAAATTCTCTATAATTGCTAAAATAAAAATTTTTAAACTGGTTCAGAATTTCCGAGTTATTACAGGTGGCTTCTCTTTCTACCACAACTTAAAAGCACGGTGGCTTCTTCATTTGCCACAAATTAAAATCAAAACAAGACTTTATAAGTCGTGCCACCCTCATTTGTTCGAAGCCAACATCTCAAATCACTTCCCTATTCTTTCCAGTTCTTCAATAATTCGTGGAAAACTTAATGGCTGTCGCTCCCCCTTATTTCTTTTCAAACTGAATCGATATTAAAAACATCGAACCCCTCTCCATGTAATCAAAGCGTTCGAACCATTTACCTCTTCATCGCAAATACCAACAGGACGTCAATGAGGAAATCGCGGGTTTTGTGAGGCCAAGATCTGTGTTCGAAGTGGGATTAGCAACTACGATGGTGTGATTTAGGGCATCGCGCTTCTCATCTTAGGTTCGAGTTCGAAAGCGAGCTTCGGAAGTGGGGTTAGGGGTGGATTCTGAGTGGGAAGTGCCACCGTGAAGGGAGCATGGTCTCCGACATTCAGATGGTGGAGCGGTGAAGGATTCGAGCTTGGATTTGTAAGTCGATTTCACAGTTTGGGGTGGCGATGATTGATATCGTTCTTAGAAGAGGATCGACAGATGATGAACGCGGTGATGTTAAGGTGCGTTGGGGTATTGTGGGAAGATAAGTGCGATTACTGTAGGGGCTTTTCTGGGAGTTCGAGCTTGAAATTGTGGTGTTTGGGGAGGAAGAACTTAGGCAGTGAAATCAAATTATTAACAGAAGGTAAATTCTTAATTTAATTTTATTAGTACATGATTTAAAACAGATTTGTACACTTTGAAAATAGGAATGTCATTTTCTGAAAATCCGAAATTTGGAAACCAGAAGGGGAATTTAATTAGTAAATCATTATATAATTCGTAAATTAGATAAGTGAAATTTAAACTCCATATCATTAGCTTTCCAAAACCAGGTAGTTTAGAAAATTTAATTTGAGTATATTTTCAACATGAAACCTTGTTAAGTAGATTCGTTAACTTATTTTTAAAATTCAGATTTTTCCTTATGCAAGGATATATCGAGTGAAATCTTTCGTGTGAAGTTCGAAGTTTCGGAAATCAATGAAGAGAAAATTGAATTTTGATACAAGTGCAAACTAAAAATCTAGGTGAGTAAATCTCACCTTTTATTTAGAATTATTTTTATATAGTTAAAAATAATTGTCTGTGCTTGTTTGAATGCTGTTTGATTGTTTTAAAATATATATAGTTATTTAGGATTGGTTGACTATTATATATATATATATAGATATATATATTGGGTTGATGATTGGTTGGATTCCCGCAGTCTCATTAGCGGATGCCCGCAGTTTCATAGCGGATGATTACCATATACGCCCCATGCTATGATTAGTGGATGACCTTCTATACCGCGATATCCTACCTCGAAGCAGGATGGGTATTATTTGTGTTGACTAACGTCTGTGGATGCAGGAAAACAGGTTGGAGGAATCCAACTGGATTCCTCAAAAATATATTATCTGTTTTTTGTTTGTTTGATTTCATATATATTCATATATGATGAGTTAAAAATCAAATGATTGAAAATTGGTTGATTTGATTGTTTAAATATCACTGGGGCTTGGGATATTGATTTATAAAATACCCTGAAAGGGTATTTGAGATTTAAAAAGGGAATTCTATTTTTATAAATAGAATTTGAATTTTTAATAAAACTATAGAAAACATTAACTTGTTTTGAAGTTATATAAAACAAGTATTTGAATTTATAAACTTTGTTTATAAATGAAAAGGTGGGTTTTGAATCGAATTTATAAACTCTGTTTATAAAGGAAAATATGGGATTTGAATTGAATTTATAAACTTTGTTTATAAATGAAAAGGTGGGATTTGAATTGAATTTTTAAACGTTGTTTATAAATATATAATAGGGGATTTTAAGTGAAGTTATAAACGTTGTTTATAAATAATGCAGAGAATTCAAATAGAATTTGAATATAGAATTCAAATGGACTTTAAACTATAGAATTTGAAAATAGAATTCAAATGAAGTTAACTATAGGGTTTGATAATAGAATTCAAATGAAGTTAACAATAGGGTTTGATAATAGAATTTCAAATGGAGTTTAAGTATAGGGATTCTAATAGAATTCAAATGAAGTTTAAATAAAGAGAATTCAAATAGAATTGAATTGGAATTTGAATAGAGAAGTCGATAAGGAAACGAGAGTATGAGTATAGTTAGAATTTGTTAATATGCAAGTTAAAATATATTTGAACATGTCATGTTCAAATATGAAGGTGAAATAGACTGAAGAGTTAATTAACAAATTAATTAACGAATTTAGTAAAACGATCGGGTATAGTTGGAAATAAATTGGACAGGTATAAATATACAGGAGACAGGTTTGGAATAAAGTATAGAAGTGAAATAAATAGATTGCTCGACAAAAAGGTATGTATTTAATTCATATATGAGATTTTATGCACCGTATCGGTTAGCCGCTTGGCTTTTCTTTTTCTTTTTGATTGGAGAAGGCCTGTGTGGCAGTTTGGGGATTTTCCCGATGCTCCCGTTACAAAGGAGGTTATGACGAATTTTTTCGGGAATTTAAGGAGATAGAATATTTTTAAGATAATTTGATAGTCAGAATTCAACGTATCAATATATTTAGAAGTCGATAAGGAAACAAACTTAGAAATAGAATAGTATAATCAAAAGGGAAGTATAAGAATAAAATCTCGAAAGAATAGAAAGAGAAAGTGTATACGTGTTTAAAAGTGAATCAGTAGTTGTATGGTATTGATTATTCGAGTAAGGAGTCATATCTGTTTTCACGTTATAAATGTTATTCAGTCAAGGTCTGAGAGGTTGTTATACCCCAACTTGATTGATTTCATTATTAACAGATAAACAGTAAGATTTCAAGCTCAAAGATCAATGTGGAATAAGATTTAGTTGAATATAGTATTTGGGTTGTCGTAACGATGTTTTTACACAACATCCGTTTTAACCCAAATAAGGGTAAACTTGGAAATAGAATAAAGAAGATTTCCTAAGTATAGAAATAAACGAGATCGGAAAAGAGATAAGTAATTGGAATATTTTCCAATTATAAATAACATATATTTTCTAAAGTTTAGAAAATAAAGGAAGGCGATATTCGGAAATGTTTTCCAAATAACGTAACAGGTCAATATGGTTATTGAAAATATTTGGTTAACAAATATTGATAAAGAAATAGAGAAGTGATTTAATTAATGGAATATTAATTAAAGGCTCAGTGATTGTTGGATGTTTGGATGAACACTTGTTTTATTCGATAGTTAAATCATCGACTATCGAAACACTTGTTTTTATTCGAAAGTTAAATCACAGACTATCGATGTTTTGACCATCGTTGTCAATATGGAGAGACTGGTTGGATCATTATCCGAAGAACCACTCCGTATTGGCAGTAGCGTGCGAATCAGATTATATAAAGATAATCGAAGACGGAGTAGAGTGCAAGGACTTTTTCTATTAATAGAAATTGTGCCTTCGATTCATCCTGTTCCTGGGTGACTCGTATGGATGAATGTCTGACGGAGTATTTCCAGAAAGGTCACGTACATTGATTTCTTCAACCGTACCAAGAGTGGAAGCGGAGAAGGAAACTTCTTTTAGCTGACACGTAATGTACTGTTGTAGACGTCAATTAGTGATTTTCGATGGATCTGACAATGTGGCATTCGAAGTGAATCTGATATGATGATAAAGCGTAACTTCAAGCCTCATCATCCGGTAAATGACAGAAATCGGGCAGGCAGCATGGCTATGTAGGTCGCACCTATTAGGGTGTATAATCACCTGATCTAGAGTTTCATTTACTTCTAAAAATCTATTGTCGATGCTATCCCATTCGGGAAACGGTTGCTGATCCCAACCGTTGGTGATATACATTCGATACACTCAAGCGAAATGAGTGGTCGGTCATGTGTGGCTGAGTTGCAAGATGTTCTTGTTGAACTCGGTGTATTCTCCTCTAGAGATATACCAGCGGAAGGTGGTTCCATACCTTGTTATAGTTGGAATTTCATTACCCAATACGTGCTTGCGGTTTTGATTGTATATTATATATGTGGAACGTGAGATGCAAACGTTCCACTAGATTGTTATCTACTTGATTTAGACATTATTATAATATCAAAGAATTTGATATAAAGATTATTATTCCCTTCAAAGGGGTTTTGAAAGTTAAATCAAGTGTTTGGATTCTCATAAGGGAAAAACCCGTTCCATGTTATACGGCGTGGTCTTATGAGATATCATTTAGTTTTCTGAAATTGTTTTAAACTATTTACTCATACCAGTCCCATGACTGACCCGGAGTTTATTTGTTTTGTTCTACCTAAACTCTTGTGTGCCTAAATTTGTATGGGCAGTCAAGTAGTTCAGGATTTTTCAGATATATCTAAAGGAGCTTGGAGCAGGAGGCTTCAGCGTTATCTAGTTATAGTGTTGTTCCGTTGTGTTGTAAGTGTTGTACTCAGATAAGTGTATGTTATACAGTTAAGATTTTGTATTTCAAAGATATGATATATTATATTTTGTTCCGCTGCGATGTGAGATTCTGTGTTGTTATTTCTGTTCTTCTTCTATCTCTTTCTTCTAAAAAAAATGTTTCGTATTTTCGTGATATTTGGGTTGGACGTATGATGTATATAGTCAACTCCGATGTTGCGGATTTGCGGGTCATTACAGTTGGTATCAGAGCTTAGGTTGAGCGAATACCTAGGCTTGTTGGAATGTGCTCATTAGAAATAGGATCAGTAGTATCCTAGAATGAGTTGAGTATATATATATACGAGAGAGCGTATTTGTTATTTGATATAAAAACTGTTTTATATTGTGTTGACTAGTCTGTTGAGTGGATTATAAATTCTGATCGAATCGTGGGACGCCACGATGTCGATAGGAGTTTATAAACACTTGAACAGAAGATTGGACACGATATTGTTTTAAATGGTTGAGGTGATTGTTAGGATTATAATCAAATTAGATTATTAAAACAGAAATAGTTATATATATAACCAATGGAATTTGTAAATGAAATCAAATACAAATGAGATAAATTGAAATTGAATTCCAACTAAAATTCAGAATTTAAAATCCTGGGAGTTTGGAAAATATTTTTTTCTAAATGAATGTCAAGTGATATAGCACTGAACTCACTTCATTGGCTGGGAAATAATTCTGATGATGGTCGCAACATCATCAGTGTTCATTTTCGAGTTTCTAAGTGATGAATTGCTGCCTTAGAAAAGTTTTGATGGAAATTTGTTTGAAAAGAAACAAGTTGTTTGAAAATTCAAATGTTTTGAATTTGGGATAGATATAAATATATGTATATATTTATATTACTTCAAAGGAATTTTGAAATGGGAATTGGAATATAGATTTCAAATAGAAGTAAAATAAAGGAATTTGAATATATATATATAATTCAAATAGAAGTGAAATAGAATTTGAATTCAAAGGAATTCAAATGAGTTTGAATAAAGAAAATTCAAATAGAAATTGTATAAGAAAAATTGAAATGGAATTTGAATTCAAAGGAATTCAAATGGATTTGAATAAAGAAAAGTCAAATAGAGATTTGAATATTAGAATTCAAATGGAAAATGGTTAAATAGAATTTCAAATAGAATATAAAGTGGAGGTTGAATATTAGAATTCAAGAAAATATAGAGTTTGAAATAGAATTTAAATTCAAAGGAGTTAAAGTAGAATTTAAATTCAAAAGATTTCAAATAGAAATTAATAAAGGATTTCAAATGGAATTTGAATAAGGGATTTGAAATGGGTTTTTGAATGAAGGATTTCAAATAGAATTTGAAGATAAGGAATTGAAATAGAATTTGAATAGAAGAAAATTCAAATAGAAATTGAATAGAAGGAAATAATATAGAGTTTGAATAAAGAAATTCAAATGGAATTTGAATATTGTAAATGTATAGGATTTGAATATTAGAAGTGAAATAGATCGGGAATATTATGAAATGGATTTGATATATATTAAAAATATATCAAAATGGAGTTGAATTTATTATAAACAAAGTTAAAACGTTTATATTTATAAATATAATTAAAACGAGCTCGCCGTAGCGCGGCAGTTCGTAAATTGGCGATTCGAACTTCAATTTAGTATACAGAACTCAGTTGAAGTCGGAATTCTGTGAAACAAGAATTGTCGGGACCGGTTGAACAATAGTTTTCTAATGAAAGAGAAAAAATCTGGATTTTGTTGTATAGATTTTGAGTTATGTCAAAATCAAATTTTTAGAAAAGCAGCGCCAGAACCATTATAAAACCATAACGGTTTAATTAAATAAACAGAAGGATTTTTAGGAAATAAAATCCGAATTGGCATTAGAAAAATCCAGACTGGAGATATAAAATAAATATGAACTCCAGTGAAGTAAGTGAAATGATTTTTAAGACAAAAAACATATTTTAAATGGTTAAATAGAATTAACTAAATTGGAAAATAATTAGTTAAAGGAAATTTGAATCGAAATTGAGTTTTTGGATAAGTGAAAGAGATTGAGGATTTATATTCGAAATCGAATACATAACTCGAGTTGAAAATATAATTAGATTAGTTTATAATTAAGTTGACATATATTTGAACAAGTGATATTCAAATAAAAAGGGTGAAATAGGCAAAACGGTTAATTAGCAACTAGTTAATGGGAATTTGAACGATTGAAATTAAATTTAACTTAAGTAAGTTAAATGGATCGAAATGAATAAATTGAGTAAAATCAATGTGAATGAAATATGAATTGGGAATGAATAAAGGAAATATATTTGTAAAACAAATACAAAGGAAGTTATGTGCAAACAAATAGAAGGAGAAATATTTGTAAAAACATTTACAAATAGAATTTAAAAGGAAATATTTGTAAAACATTTACAAATAGATTAAATGGAAATATTTATTTATAGAAATAAATAGAATGCTACAGATGAGATATTGATTTGTTAAATAAATAGAATTTAATCAAAGTAATATTTAGAAGATGAATAGAAAATGGAAATCTGTTTTTAACAGATAAATAGAAAAGATTAATTTTTGAATAACAGTATAAATTAAATCAAGTATTTATCATTCGATAAATGGAATATATAAGTCTGAGCTTATATAGAGAAGAGATATTGGTTTTTAACACCGATAGTTTTAAATAGAAGGGGTACACAACACTTGTATAAGTGAAGTAACGTTATTAAAGAGAACATTTATAAAGTGAAGAACCGTTACTAAAAGTAAATCTTTATAAATGAATAAACGCTATCCAATAGGAGTTATTCGAATAGGAGAAGTCGATTAGAGTAAGAATTAACCAGATAGAGTTAATCAGTTAGGGTTAATCCGTAGAGTTAATTGAATATTAGTTATTCAATTAGAATTTATCGAATATTTGTTATTCAAGTTAAGAGTTAACCAGATAGAGTTAATTGAACATAGTTAATCGAATTAGGATTTAATTGAATGTTAGTTATTCAATTAAAGTTGATCGAATATAGTTATTGAGATAGAGTTAGTCAAATATAGTTACTCAGGATAAGTTGCCATTTCGTACGACTGCTAGCGTAATTCGCAGGGCTGCAGATAGCCTAGGGCGGTCGGATGTTTCCTGGGGGAATCAGGCGTAACCATTGTGATCGCTGCGATCTAGAGTCAAGCGAATGGAGTTAAATCAAATATTAGTTTATTCGAATAGAACTAAAGGAGTTATCGAATATAGTTTATTCGAAAGGAATTATCGAATTTGATTATTCGAAAGGAGTTATCAATTATTAGTTAATCGAAGGAGTTATCGATTATTAGTAAATCGAAGGAGTTATCGATTATTAGTAAATCAAAGGAGTTATCGATTATAGTTTAATCGAAAAGAGTTATCGATTAGTTTAATCGAAGGAGTTATCGAATATAGCTTATTCGGAAGGAGTTAAGTGAAAAGAGCTAATCAAATAGAGTTAATTGATAAAAGTAAATTGAATAGAGTAAATCGAATATAGTTTATTCGAAGAAAGGTTTTCAAATCTAGTTATTCGAAAGAGAGTAAATCGAATATAGTTATTCGAAGGGAGGAGTTATCGAATAGGGATTTATTCGAAAGAGAGTTACGTAAGGAAGTTTGAAATGTTGAGTATCAACATAAATAAGATTTTAAAAAGTTAATGGGTTTGTAGCATTTTTTCTACCTTAGCAATTTCGAGGACGAAATTATTTTAAGTGGGGAAGAATGTAATGACCCGGATCCTTATGGGTTAATTTTTGAATACTTAATATTTAATTTAAATATTGATTTGATAAATTAAATGAATATTTATATTAAGTTATCAGTTTAATAATCAATTTCGATTTAATATCGAATATATTAGAATAACAGAATACGAAAATGGATTTAGATTGAATTCAAAATTTTGATTTGAATTGAAAACAGTTCAAAAGATTAATTGGAAAATTTATTTAAATTTATAACGATAATATAATTTATTTATTATCGAGGAAATAAATTGTATGAAATTAATTTATATTGATTTAAATTAATATCTCCTTCAGATGATCGAATTGGACTTCATGACCTATCCCAGTGTGTTCGCAACAGGGGTATTACCCTAGAATCGACAGTTGTTGGGTTCAGAGAGGAGTTCGAGATCAAGGGTTATTTAAATTTTAAGGGTACAGTTTTTAATTTAAAATAAAGTAAAATAAAATAAAGAAAATCCCTTTCCTTTTGAGTGGAGAGAAACAAAGCAACGGTGGCTTCTCTTTCTACCACAACTTAAAAGCACGGTGGCTTCTTCATTTGCCAAAAATTAAAATCAAAACAAGACTTTATAAGTCGTGCCACCCTCATTTGTTCGAAGCCAACATCTCAAATCACTTCCCTATTCTTTCCAGTTCTTCAATAATTCGTGGAAAACTTAATGGATGTTGCTCCCCCTTATTTCTTTTCAAACTGAATCGATATTAAAAACATTGAACCCTCTCCATGTAATCAAAGCGTTCGAACCATTTACCTCTTCATCGCAAATACCAACAGGACGTCAATGAGGAAATCGCGGGTTTTGTGACGCCAAGATCTGTGTTCGAAGTGGGATTAGCAACTACGATGGTGTGATTTAGGGCGTCGCGCTTCTCATCTTAGGTTCGAGTTCGAAAGCGAGCTTCGGAAGTGGGGTTAGGGGTGGATTCTGAGCGGGAAGTGCCACCGTGAAGGGAGCATGGTCTCCGACATTCAGATGGTGGAGCGGTGAAGGATTCGAGCTTGGATTTGGAAGTCGATTTCACAGTTTGGGGTGGCGATGATTGATATCGTTCTTAGAAGAGGATCGACAGATGATGAACGCGGTGATGTTAAGGTGCGTGGGGGTATTGTGGGAAGATAAGTGCGATTACTGTAGGGGCTTTCTGGGAGTTCGAGCTTGAAATTGTGGTGTTTGGGGAGGAAGAACTTAGGCAGTGAAATCAAATTATTAACAGAGGGTAAATTCTTAATTTAATTTTATTAGTACATGATTTAAAACAGATTTGTACACTTTGAAAATAGGAATGTCATTTTCTGAAAATCCGAAATTTGGAAACCAGAAGGGGAATTTAATTAGTAAATCATTATATAATTCATAAATTAGATAAGTGAAATTTAAACTCCATATCATTAGCTTTCCAAAACCAGGTAGTTTAGAAAATTTAATTTGAGTATATTTTCAACATGAAACCTTGTTAAGTAGTTTCGTTAACTTATTTTTAAAATTCGGATTTTTCTTATGCAAGGATATATCGAGTGAAATCTTTCGTGTGAAGTTCGAAGTTTCGGAAATCAATGAAGAGAAAATTGAATTTTGATACAAGTGCAAACTAAAAATCTAGGTGAGTAAATCTCACCTTTTATTTAGAATTATTTTTATATAGTTAAAAATAATTGTCTATGCTTGTTTGAATGTTGTTTGATTGTTTTAAAATATATATAGTTATTTAGGATTGGTTGACTATTATATATATATATATATATATTGGGTTGATGATTGGTTGGATTCCCGCAGTCTCATTAGCGGATGCCCGCAGTTTCATAGCGGATGATTACCCTATACGCCCCACACTATGATTAGTGGATGACCTTCTATACCGCGATATCCTGCCTCGAAGCAGGGTGGGTATTATTTGTGTTGACTAACGTCTGTGGATGCAGGAAAACAGGTTGGAGGAATCCAACTGGATTCCTCAAAAATATATTATCTGTTTGTTGTTTGTTTGATTTCATATATATTCATATATGATGTGTTAAAAATCAAATGATTGAAAATTGGATGATTTGATTGTTTAAATATCACTGGGGCTTGGGATATTGATTTATAAAATACCCTGAAAGGGTATTTGAGATTTAAAAAGGGAATTCTATTTTTATAAATAGAATTTGAATTTTTAATAAAACTATAGAAAACATTAACTTGTTTTGAAGTTATATAAAACAAGTAATTGAATTTATAAACTTTGTTAATAAATGAAAAGGTGGGTTTTGAATTGAATTTATAAACTCTGTTTATAAAGGAAAATATGGGATTTGAATTGAATTTATAAACTTTGTTTATAAATGAAAAGGTGGGATTTGAATTGAATTTATAAACGTTGTTTATAAATATATAATGGGGGATTTTAAGTGAAGTTATAAACGTTGTTTATAAATAATGCAGAGAATTCAAATAGAATTTGAATATAGAATTCAAATGGATTTAAACTATAGAATTTGAAAATAGAATTCAAATGAAGTTAACTATAGGGTTTGATAATAGAATTCAAATGAAGTTAACTATAGGGTTTGATAATAGAATTTCAAATGGAGTTTAAGTATAGGGATTCTAATAGAATTCAAATGAAGTTTAAATAAAGAGAATTCAAATAGAATTGAATTGGAATTTGAATAGAGAAGTCGATAAGGAAACGAGAGTATGAGTATAGTTAGAATTTGTTAATATGCAAGTTAAAATATATTTGAACATGTCATGTTCAAATATGAAGGTGAAATAGACTGAAGAGTTAATTAACAAATTAATTAACGAATTTAGTAAAACGATCGGGTATAGTTGGAAATAAATTGGACAGGTATAAATATACAGGAGACAGGTTTGGAATAAAGTATAGAAGTGAAATAAATAGATTGCTCGACAAAAAGGTATGTATTTAATTCATATATGAGATTTTATGCGCCGTATCGGTTAGCCGCTTGGCTTTTCTTTTTCTTTTTGATTGGAGAAGGCCTGTGTGGCAGTTTGGGGATTTTCCCGATGCTCCCGTTACAAAGGAGGTTATGACGAATTTTTCCGGGAATTTAAGGAGATAGAATATTTTTAAGATAATTTGATAGTTAGAATTCAACGTATCAATATATTTAGAAGTCGATAAGGAAACGAACTTAGAAATAGAATAGTATAATCAAAAGGGAAGTATAAGAATAAAATCTCGAAAGAATAGAAAGAGAAAGTGTATACGTGTTTAAAAGTGAATCGGTAGTTGTATGGTATTGATTATTCGAGTAAGGAGTCATATCTGTTTTGACGTTATAAATGTTATTCAGTCAAGGTCTGAGAGGTAGTTATACCCCAACTTGATTGATTTCATTATTAACAGATAAACCGTAAGATTTCAAGCTCTAAGATCAATGTTGAATAAGATTTAGTTGAATATAGTATTTGGGTTGTCGTAACGATGTTTTTACACAACATCCGTTTTAACCCAAATAAGGGTAAACTTGGAAATAGAATAAAGAATATTTCCTAAGTATAGAAATAAACGAGATCGAAAAAGAGATAAGTAATTGGAATATTTTCCAATTATAAATAACATATATTTTCTAAAGTTTAGAAAATAAAGGAAGGCGATATTCGGAAATGTTTTCCAAATAACGTAACAGGTCAATATGGTTATTGAAAATATTTGGTTAACAAATATTGATAAAGAAATAGAGAAGTGATTTAATTAATGGAATATTAATTAAAGGCTCAGTGATTGTTGGATGTTTGGATGAACACTTGTTTTATTCGATAGTTAAATCATCGACTATCGAAACACTTGTTTTTATTCGAAAGTTAAATCACAGACTATCGAAGTTTTGACCATCGTTGTCAATATGGAGAGACCGGTTGGATCATTATCCGAAGAACCACTCCGTATTGGCAGTAGCGTGCGAATCAGATTATATAAAGATAATCGAAGACGGAGTAGAGTGCAAGGACTTTTTCTATTAATAGAAATTGTGCCTTCGATTCATCCTGTTCCTGGGTGACTCGTATGGATGAATGTCTGACGGAGTATTTCCAGAAAGGTCACGTACATTGATTTCTTCAACCGTACCAAGAGTGGAAGCGGAGAAGGAAACTTCTTTTAGCTGACACGTAATGAACTGTTGTAGACGTCAATTAGTGATTTTCGATGGATCTGAAAATGTGGCATTCTAAGTGAATCTGATATGATGATAAAGCGTAACTTCAAGCCTCATCATCCGGTAAATGACAGAAATCGGGCAGGCAGCATGGCTATGTAGGTCGCACCTATTAGGGTGTATAATCACCTGATCTAGAGTTTCATTTACTTCTAAAAATCTATTGTCGATGCTGTCCCATTCGGGAAACGGTTGCTGATCCCAACCGTTGGTGATATACATTCGATACACTCAAGAGAAATGAGTGGTCGGTCATGTGTAATAACCCGCAAAATCCGAGCCAGTTTGAAATTTTTATTTTGGCAATTTTAGCGAATTTTGAATATTTAAAATGAATTATTTTAAATAATATCGACGAGAAATTTATTTTGAATATAATTCGAAGTATATATTATACGCGTCGTCGTTAGAATATAAATATTTATATATAAATTATAAAAGGAATTGAATATGGCGCGGTAGTTCGATAATTCGATTTCAAACTTCAATTGAATGTACCGGGTGCAAAACAATCCGGATTTTAGTGAAACCAAAAATAATAGGATCTAATTGATGATACCTTTCCAACGAATCCGACAAATCGAAATTTTGTAGCGAGAATCAAAAGATATGTCCAGTTGAAAATTCTGAATAGTCGCTATGGAATTCAGGCCCTTAAAAATGGACATTTTGCAAATGACCTCGGATTTCGACGAAACCAGTTTTGTTGGGTCCGTGATGTCAAACTATTGCTAGGTTTCAAATTTCATAATTTTTCGAATCAATATGTGAGCGTGGCAAAGGAAAACGCGTTTGACCATTTCAGTTGATTTTAATCGACTGGAAATTGGCCATTTTTCATACGGTCTCAGAATTCGACGAAACTAGTTTTGTTAGGACCGTATCGTCAATACGAAGCTAGAAAATATTTTTCTGGAATTTTTCGAGTTAGTATGTGACCCCGGTAATTTGAAATGTACGTTTAAAATTCAATATAATGATTTAAATGGAAATTCAACGGAAACTATTCGAGACAATCGAATCAGCTTATGATACATATCCCATTGAGTTCGGAATGGGGGTAAAACGCTATGGACGACAGGCGGTGGGCCTCGTTTCGAGGTCGTATGTAAAAGTCAACTTTTTTCGAATAAAATAATTAATTAAAAAAAAATAATATCTCTCTCCTATATTCCCTCTGGCCCCCCCCACGATCAAATTCATTTTTCAGAAAAAAAAAAAAAAAAATGGAAAGAGGAAGGCGACGGGGGGGAGAGCCGCCGCCGCATCGCTCCCCGACTGCGCCACCGCGCCGCCGCCCAGGCGGGCCCCACCCATTCGAGATCCCCTCCTCCTTCGCATCGAACGACGCGAGACCACCCGTTACCCCCAAAACCCTAATCCCAAAAATTCGAGGAACCCTAGCCGCCGCTAGACCCACAGCCCCCAGGCCGACCACCGCCAGTCACCAGAAGCACCTGTGCCCCCCCCTTCTCGCGGCGATCCCTTCCTCCTCCCCCTCTTGCTTCAATCGACAGTGAGTTTACTATTTATTTGTTTATTTTCTTTCTTATGTAATTTATTTAATAAATAAACATTGTTTCTTTTTGAATTTAGAAGGGATTTTTTTTTATATACAAAGAAACCATTGTTTTTTATATATATATATAGAGGTGATTGTTCGTATTTCATCGAAAGGTTTGATTTTTATTTCATGGAAAGGTAGGATCTTTATGCATAGAAAAATATATATATAATTTTTAACGAATAAAAATATGGTTTTTATTTAGTTAGCAATTATAAAAATATGATTTTTATATTTTTAAGGTAGAAAAAAATACACCTTGTTTTAAAGTAGAAAAAAATATACTTTGTTTTAAGGTAGTAAAACATACATTGTTTTTGCAAAACATAAGATTTTGTTTTTGTAAATAACATTGATTTCAAAATGAAATATTTAAAATAAATAACTTTGCATAATAAAAATATGATCTTTGCATAGTAGGAACTATAAAAATATCATCTTTGTATATGTAGCAAAATAAAAATCTGATTTTTATTTTATATACGTTGAAATCAAGTGATGATTTTTATAAAGGCGAAATCTTTATTTTAGAAAAGGCGAAATCTTTATTTTAGAAAAGGCGAAATCTATATTTTTAAAAAGGCGAGAACTTTATATGAAGAATAGCGAGATAAAAATATAATTTTTATCCATATAATAGGATAGTGAAAATTCGATTTTTAAATATATGAAGTGATTATAAAAATATGATTTTTAAATTGAAAGTAAATAAATAAAAATGTGATTTTTATTTTAAAGACATCGAAATATAAAAATGTGTGATTTTTATATATATAGTGACTACGGGCAACGAAGATGACGAAGATGGGATAACGAAGGAGATTTCATCAAATGAAGTGCCGTGGAGCTTGGATAGCTATTGGTGAGAACTTCTCACTCAAATTCTTTTTCTAGTTATATATATATACTAGGATGTAGACGGTGTTTAGTAGCACCCGACACCCGTCATCCACAGACCATGGATGGCTTGTTTGTTAAATTGTTTGGTTGAGTAGTTAGTTAGAATATTTGATTGAATGGAAATTGTTTGGTGAAATGAAATTGATTTGATTGATGTGTGAATGGCGTGGGCCTTCACTAGACCGGGGATAAGGCTAGGCCTTGTCCCGTTTCTAGTATCGTGCCGTTATGCCGCCGAAATTTTCTAAAATATGTTAGAAAAAAAATAAAAATATCATTTTTATTGTGTAAATGAAATGAATAGAAATTCATGTGTTGAAATAGAATATTTTATCGTTAAAAATATAATTTTTAACGTGAAAGTGAATAAATAAAATATTCATTTACAAACCGGACGGTTTGTTTATGTACACTGATTTGAAGGACATTGAGTGGGATGATAAATTTTACACATCGCCCAACTGCACAAATAAAATCTATGTTTGATTGTTTGAAACCCCACAAGGGTGTTGGGATGAAATTTGAAGTTCACTCATCCTGATTGATTAAATATGTCGATCGATTGATTGACAGGCTGTTATAAGCGTTAGATATCTATATTTGATGCTTATACAGCGTAGTGCACTTTGGTTGATGGTTGATTGTTTATTAATGCTGTTAAATACATGTGTTGTATGGAATCCATATAATTAACGTTATATGGTGATTGATTGGGCCTCATTCCAATCGGGAAAATAATGAATATTATAAAAGAAAATTCATGTGTTGAATATAAAAATAGTCATGTGTTGACGATGTTCATGTGTTGAGTGAAATATTTTAAATAAAATAAATTACATCTTTATCATATTTAAAATTAGAACTACTTCCTAGTAGAAGTCTAATTAAAATCAAACGATAGATACCATAGTTTTATAAAATATTTTACATAACAAAAATAGTGATGTGTTGACAGTACTCATGTGTTGAAAGAAATATAGATTCATGTGTTGAATGGGATAAATATTCATTTGTTGAATAGAATAACGAATTATTGAAATATAAAGCCGTGTTGATTAGAGATGCGTTATTTTGACGCGAACGATGTTTATATCGATTTTATTCGTTTTATAAGGAATATTGAAAAGTGATTTCAAAACTAAATATTTTGAAATGAAATTCAAATTGAATTAGATTAAAATTCGAATTGAATAGAAAGTGAATTTGAATTCGAGTAAAATAGAAATGAATTCAAATTGAATTAGATTGAAATTGAAATTTAAAACAAACTGAAATTGAATTGAAATCAATTTGAAACGAATTCGGATTGAATCAAATAGTAAATGAATTCGATTCGAATTAAATAGAAAGTGAATTTGAATTCGAATTGAATAAAAATGAATTCAAATTGAATTGAATTGAAATGAATTAGAATTTGAATTGAATTGAAATCAAATCGATTTGAAATGGAATGTAGTGTTGAAATGGTTTTGAAAACGAATTTAAAACGATTTATAAAATTCGTTTTAAATAGAAATCGACGAAATATGTATTATATATATAATATAATGGCCTGAATAGAACGCGCCGCGCCGCGGCAGTTCGTGAATTTCGACCATTTATTTCAAACGGACATTGCGGGAGATCCGACCGTCGGATTCTCCTAAAACCGGAACCGTTGGGTTCGTATCGAAAAGAGCTTTCCAATGAATGTTAGAAATTTGAAATCTAACGGTTGGATTTGGAATTATGTCCAAATCAAATTCGAAAAAGGTCGCTGTAAGTGCAGTTCGATGGCCGTTGTTGGAAATCGACTGTACGGGCCTTGATAAAATTATTAAAAATATCTATAATTTGTGTAAAATTATAATATGTGAATTGGAAAGATTTGGGCTGGAAAATTCCATATTTGAAAAGATAAAAATAGATTTTAGTCGAAATGAACTAGTTTTGAACTAGAATTAAAATCAATTTATTTTTGAAATAAATAAATTGAATTTGAAAGTGATTTTGAAAATAATCGATATTTCCAATACGTGAATTGGACTGGAGTTGAATCGAAATTATCTTCGGAATATTTTGATGTTGGATTTCGTGACTATACAGATATTGTTATGGGAATTTGAAAGATATATTTTATATCGTTATTCCCAATACGATATTTGTTGGTTTCAGAATTTGATATTGAATATAAGCCGATATATTTTCTATTCAGAGCCTTGTATTTAATATCAAATGTGATTTGGTTTGTCGTGAATCGTGTTTTGATGACATTGGTTCTTTAACCCAGTTAAAGGCAGGATATTGATTTTTGAAAAGATTAAAACTAAGTGGAGTTTTAATGAATCTTTAATTAGATTAAAAATGTGAATGGATAATTTAAATTATCAAATCTGAAAGGTGATCGAGAATGGAGTACCACCAGTTTTGCTCCAAAGTGATAGTTAAATCTTTAATTAGATTTGAACGTGAAATGGTAATTAATTTTACCGATAACACAGTGGTGTTAGATGTGGAGTATTACCAGTTTTTCTCCATGGGATATATAGGTTGGGATTGGGAAATAAAATAAATAATTACTTCGGTGTGGTTCGTTAATCCCGACTAGTTTGAAATGATATCCAAAGAAAGATTATAGGATAAATTTAGAAGAATTTATCTTGGATAAAATTTATGGGAACATTTCCCTAAGAATGTGATATTGTGAATAAAAGAATATTCTGAATTGGAATGAGGCGTTTGTTGTGTTTGTGTAACATTCGTTTATTATATACGTGGGTTATTCAGAAAGGCCGGGTTTATACCCATTCTGAATAACCGATTCGACGAGATGTCGAAGATGAAGACGGTGGTTGAAGACCGGAAGTCTTCACATCGTTTGGGTGATTACTGATGATCTTGATTGGGCTGTACACCCAGGATGAGGGAATCAGTTGGTGATCGTCCAGACGTACTTGGAGATGGATGGATATGCGAGGAAAGTGCCTCCGGTTTCGTTCAGACCCAGAACGAACTTGTAAATGGATTGTGTGTCTGACATTGGATTTTATTCTGTGTTGATTGATCTCTATTAAATATACATCTGTTTGGCGGCGGAGAATTTATTCTCTTGCTTAACGCCCTTCTCTGAGACATACGAGCTCAGAGGTTGTATATCGATGGACATCAGTCGCATGGAGTGAATTGCCAATGTGGCATGCGTAAGTGGCAATTGATCAGGGCTTTTGTTGAAAAGCAAAGTCTTGTGGTTGATGATCAGAGCACGGCCTGTGTGGCGTAGCTTTGTGTAAAACGTGAATTCGCGAGCCTCACACCTCGGTATGAGTCAAAAACGGGAGACAGACCCAAGGAGTGCATGACGTTTCTTTCTAGCTAGGGTGGTGTCAGTGACCTACCAGCCCTGACATTTATATACTTTTCACCTGTGTGGTTGTTGGATACGAGGCGCCTCGGATATAGGTCTGTAAGGACCGGGAAACGTGTGTTCAGGAATTGCCAATCCTCAAAAGTAAGAGAGGACCGGCCTTGGAGGATCCAGGGGATTGCTGTGTGCGGTCCCGAGGCATTTGCTAGAGTGTCTCGAACGCGGAGAGGAGCTTGCCCCTTGCCTCGACTCATGACGGAAATCCAATTTCCAATACGTGATGTTGCGGTTTTATTTGTAGAACCTAGTATGGCGACATAGTGGTATGGGTCATTAATGCCGCCTATGATTGATATTTATGATTGAAATTGTTTTGACACTATACACCTATAATAGTATCAAATAATGTGTTTTAAACGTATCAAGCATGCTTTGGCTGTTATAAGGTAAAAACCCTATCCTCCGGCTTGCGTTGCATTGTGTGATGGGACCTGGGTCTTATAACAGCTTCATTTTTCTTTATTTAGCATTGCGCTGTTTGTTTTATGCACTGGTATTCTTGGGAGGAAACCCGTTCCGTGTTTTACGGCGTGGTCCCTTGATTTACCGAACTTTAAAATAAAGAATTATAACTGTTTTAGTTCTCACACCAGTCCCATGACTGACCTGGAGTTTATTGTTTTAACCTAAACTCTGGGTGCCCCTATTTTCCGCACGGGCAGCTAGTAGTTTTGGTTTTGCAGATTTATATTCACAGGGTCCTGATTAACAGCTGGAACGATGCTCGGAAAGCTCTGTATCCGTGTATCACTTTCAGTTGTATTTTGTATTATTTTCCGCTGCGATGTATTTAAATGTAATTTAAATCTCTGATATTTGTTGAATGTAATTTATTCATTTATACTCTGTATATTCTTGTATCCGATGGAATTGTTGTAATAACAATGAAATGTTCTTCCGTATGCGTTCTATTTTGTCCTGTTCTCAATTCTATCCGTGCTTTCCTTCACGGGGAAGTTCGGGTCGTCTCATTTTGGTATCAGAGCTTTGGTTTACAGAGCTCGAGAACAAGACACATTAGAACCATACGAAAGAATTCATCAGATATTGGATTAGCAATATCCAATTAGAATGACTCGTTAGAGATAGGATCAGTAGTATCCTAGAACGAGTGTGAAGAGTATATTTTTCGAATGAAAACAATTTGTTTTGAAAAGTTAAACCATTTTACACGTATTTGAATATTTATTTATTTTGAATATGGACAATCGAGTATATATAGATTTCGCGTATACGCGTCATGAACGTATATTCGAAGTTTTAATATACTGGGTAGATATAGAATCACATTCTAGACATCCGGGGATGATTCTGATGATGGTGCATCATCATTGGTATTCATATTCGAGTTTCGAAGGTGTGATTTCTATATATTTCCATTAGGCTGGTGTGAGAACCAAAACTTATATAGCTAGAACACATTGTTGTGAATTGGCATCAAAAACATGATTTTCTTTATATGTAGTAAAATTTATGAATTTGAAACTCTAATTCACTAATTGATTGATGTTTGTGTTGTTTGGTTATTTGTTAGATAATTTTGAACCATTTATGCCTAATGGAACCAAATATTGAATTGTATTGAAATTGGTCGCATTTGCTTGCATATACATATACTTACATTGAACAGGTCATAGCAAGGAGGCTAGAGCCGAAGAATAAAATTTGTTTGCCCGACAAATAGGTACATGTTTACTACATAATTTACTGTTTTGTTTGGGTGATGATGATTTTATGAGCCTATTGGCTTTTTCTTTTTCTTTTTGAGATCTGAAGGACCGGGGAAGCTATTTGAAATTCCCCGATGCTCCCGGTGCAGGGGAGGTTATGGCGAAATTTTTCAAAAATTTACGGTGTTAGCCAAATTTTTGAAATTTTGAAAATTTTCAGAAACTAAAAAGTTGGAGAATGCAAGCCAGATCGAATGTAGAGCTTAATAATCAAACCACTTTCGAATTTGTTCCATTTCGGGGACGAAAAGTTTTAAGTGGGGGAGATTGTAATAACCCGCAAAATCCGAGCCAGTTTGAAATTTTTATTTTGGCAATTTTAGCGAATTTTGAATATTTAAAATGAATTATTTTAAATAATATCGACGAGAAATTTATTTTGAATATAATTCGAAGTATATATTATACGCGTCGTCGTTAGAATATAAATATTTATATATAAATTATAAAAGGAATTGAATATGGCGCGGTAGTTCGATAATTCGATTTCAAACTTCAATTGAATGTACCGGGTGCAAAACAATCCGGATTTTAGTGAAACCAAAAATAATAGGATCTAATTGATGATACCTTTCCAACGAATCCGACAAATCGAAATTTTGTAGCGAGAATCAAAAGATATGTCCAGTTGAAAATTCTGAATAGTCGCTATGGAATTCAGGCCCTTAAAAATGGACATTTTGCAAATGACCTCGGATTTCGACGAAACCAGTTTTGTTGGGTCCGTGATGTCAAACTATTGCTAGGTTTCAAATTTCATAATTTTTCGAATCAATATGTGAGCGTGGCAAAGGAAAACGCGTTTGACCATTTCAGTTGATTTTAATCGACTGGAAATTGGCCATTTTTCATACGGTCTCAGAATTCGACGAAACTAGTTTTGTTAGGACCGTATCGTCAATACGAAGCTAGAAAATATTTTTCTGGAATTTTTCGAGTTAGTATGTGACCCCGGTAATTTGAAATGTACGTTTAAAATTCAATATAATGATTTAAATGGAAATTCAACGGAAACTATTCGAGACAATCGAATCAGCTTATGATACATATCCCATTGAGTTCGGAATGGGGGTAAAACGCTATGGACGACAGGCGGTGGGCCTCGTTTCGAGGTCGTATGTAAAAGTCAACTTTTTTCGAATAAAATAATTAATTAAAAAAATAAAATAAAATAAAATAATATCTCTCTCCTATATTCCCTCTGGCCCCCCCCCACGATCAAATTCATTTTTCAGAAAAAAAAAAAAATGGAAAGAGGAAGGCGACGGGGGGGAGAGCCGCCGCCGCATCGCTCCCCGACTGCGCCACCGCGCCGCCGCCCAGGCGGGCCCCACCCATTCGAGATCCCCTCCTCCTTCGCATCGAACGACGCGAGACCACCCGTTACCCCCAAAACCCTAATCCCAAAAATTCGAGGAACCCTAGCCGCCGCTAGACCCACAGCCCCCAGGCCGACCACCGCCAGTCACCAGAAGCACCTGTGCCCCCCCCTTCTCGCGGCGATCCCTTCCTCCTCCCCCTCTTGCTTCAATCGACAGTGAGTTTACTATTTATTTGTTTATTTTCTTTCTTATGTAATTTATTTAATAAATAAACATTGTTTCTTTTTGAATTTAGAAGGGATTTTTTTTTATATACAAAGAAACCATTGTTTTTTTTTATATATATATAGAGGTGATTGTTCGTATTTCATCGAAAGGTTTGATTTTTATTTCATGGAAAGGTAGGATCTTTATGCATAGAAAAATATATATAAAATTTTTAACGAATAAAAATATGGTTTTTATTTAGTTAGCAATTATAAAAATATGATTTTTATATTTTTAAGGTAGAAAAAAATACACCTTGTTTTAAAGTAGAAAAAAATATACTTTGTTTTAAGGTAGTAAAACATACATTGTTTTTGCAAAACATAAGATTTTGTTTTTGTAAATAACATTGATTTCAAAATGAAATATTTAAAATAAATAACTTTGCATAATAAAAATATGATCTTTGCATAGTAGGAACTATAAAAATATCATCTTTGTATATGTAGCAAAATAAAAATCTGATTTTTATTTTATATACGTTGAAATCAAGTGATGATTTTTATAAAGGCGAAATCTTTATTTTAGAAAAGGCGAAATCTTTATTTTAGAAAAGGCGAAATCTATATGTTTAAAAAGGCGAGATCTTTATATGAAGAATAGCGAGATAAAAATATAATTTTTATCCATATAATAGGATAGTGAAAATTCGATTTTTAAATATATGAAGTGATTATAAAAATATGATTTTTAAATTGAAAGTAAATAAATAAAAATGTGATTTTTATTTTAAAGACATCGAAATATAAAAATGTGTGATTTTTATATATATAGTGACTACGGGCAACGAAGATGACGAAGATGGGATAACGAAGGAGATTTCATCAAATGAAGTGCCGTGGAGCTTGGATAGCTATTGGTGAGAACTTCTCACTCAAATTCTTTTTCTAGTTATATATATATACTAGGATGTAGACGGTGTTTAGTAGCACCCGACACCCGTCATCCACAGACCATGGATGGCTTGTTTGTTAAATTGTTTGGTTGAGTAGTTAGTTAGAATATTTGATTGAATGGAAATTGTTTGGTGAAATGAAATTGATTTGATTGATGTGTGAATGGCGTGGGCCTTCACTAGACCGGGGATAAGGCTAGGCCTTGTCCCGTTTCTAGTATCGTGCCGTTATGCCGCCGAAATTTTCTAAAATATGTTAGAAAAAAAAATAAAAATATCATTTTTATTGTGTAAATGAAATGAATAGAAATTCATGTGTTGAAATAGAATATTTTATCGTTAAAAATATAATTTTTAACGTGAAAGTGAATAAATAAAATATTCATTTACAAACCGGACGGTTTGTTTATGTACACTGATTTGAAGGACATTGAGTGGGATGATAAATTTTACACATCGCCCAACTGCACAAATAAAATCTGTGTTTGATTGTTTGAAACCCCACAAGGGTGTTGGGATGAAATTTGAAGTTCACTCATCCTGATTGATTAAATATGTCGATCGATTGATTGACAGGCTGTTATAAGCGTTAGATATCTATATTTGATGCTTATACAGCGTAGTGCACTTTGGTTGATGGTTGATTGTTTATTAATGCTGTTAAATACATGTGTTGTATGGAATCCATATAATTAACGTTATATGGTGATTGATTGGGCCTCATTCCAATCGGGAAAATAATGAATATTATAAAAGAAAATTCATGTGTTGAATATAAAAATAGTCATGTGTTGACGATGTTCATGTGTTGAGTGAAATATTTTAAATAAAATAAATTACATCTTTATCATATTTAAAATTAGAACTACTTCCTAGTAGAAGTCTAATTAAAATCAAACGATAGATACCATAGTTTTATAAAATATTTTACATAACAAAAATAGTGATGTGTTGACAGTACTCATGTGTTGAAAGAAATATAGATTCATGTGTTGAATGGGATAAATATTCATTTGTTGAATAGAATAACGAATTATTGAAATATAAAGCCGTGTTGATTAGAGATGCGTTATTTTGACGCGAACGATGTTTATATCGATTTTATTCGTTTTATAAGGAATATTGAAAAGTGATTTCAAAACTAAATATTTTGAAATGAAATTCAAATTGAATTAGATTAAAATTCGAATTGAATAGAAAGTGAATTTGAATTCGAGTAAAATAGAAATGAATTCAAATTGAATTAGATTGAAATTGAAATTTAAAACAAACTGAAATTGAATTGAAATCAATTTGAAACGAATTCAGATTGAATCAAATAGTAAATGAATTCGATTCGAATTAAATAGAAAGTGAATTTGAATTCGAATTGAATAAAAATGAATTCAAATTGAATTGAATTGAAATGAATTAGAATTTGAATTGAATTGAAATCAAATCGATTTGAAATGGAATGTAGTGTTGAAATGGTTTTGAAAACGAATTTAAAACGATTTATAAAATTCGTTTTAAATAGAAATCGACGAAATATGTATTATATATATAATATAATGGCCTGAATAGAACGCGCCGCGCCGCGGCAGTTCGTGAATTTCGACCATTTATTTCAAACGGACATTGCGGGAGATCCGACCGTCGGATTCTCCTAAAACCGGAACCGTTGGGTTCGTATCGAAAAGAGCTTTCCAATGAATGTTAGAAATTTGAAATCTAACGGTTGGATTTGGAATTATGTCCAAATCAAATTCGAAAAAGGTCGCTGTAAGTGCAGTTCGATGACCGTTGTTGGAAATCGACTGTACGGGCCTTGATAAAATTATTAAAAATATCTATAATTTGTGTAAAATTATAATATGTGAATTGGAAAGATTTGGGCTGGAAAATTCCACATTTGAAAAGATAAAAATAGATTTTAGTCGAAATGAACTAGTTTTGAACTAGAATTAAAATCAATTTATTTTTGAAATAAATAAATTGAATTTGAAAGTGATTTTGAAAATAATCGATATTTCCAATACGTGAATTGGACTGGAGTTGAATCGAAATTATCTTCGGAATATTTTGATGTTGGATTTCGTGACTATACAGATATTGTTATGGGAATTTGAAAGATATATTTTATATCGTTATTCCCAATACGATATTTGTTGGTTTCAGAATTTGATATTGAATATAAGCCGATATATTTTCTATTCAGAGCCTTGTATTTAATATCAAATGTGATTTGGTTTGTCGTGAATCGTGTTTTGATGACATTGGTTCTTTAACCCAGTTAAAGGCAGGATATTGATTTTTGAAAAGATTAAAACTAAGTGGAGTTTTAATGAATCTTTAATTAGATTAAAAATGTGAATGGATAATTTAAATTATCAAATCTGAAAGGTGATCGAGAATGGAGTACCACCAGTTTTGCTCCAAAGCGATAGTTAAATCTTTAATTAGATTTGAACGTGAAATGGTAATTAATTTTACCGATAACACAGTGGTGTTAGATGTGGAGTATTACCAGTTTTTCTCCATGGGATATATAGGTTGGGATTGGGAAATAAAATAAATAATTACTTCGGTGTGGTTCGTTAATCCCGACTAGTTTGAAATGATATCCAAAGAAAGATTATAGGATAAATTTAGAAGAATTTATCTTGGATAAAATTTATGGGAACATTTCCCTAAGAATGTGATATTGTGAATAAAAGAATATTCTGAATTGGAATGAGGCGTTTGTTGTGTTTGTGTAACATTCGTTTATTATATACATGGGTTATTCAGAAAGGCCGGGTTTATACCCATTCTGAATAACCGATTCGACGAGATGTCGAAGATGAAGACGGTGGTTGAAGACCGGAAGTCTTCACATCGTTTGGGTGATTACTGATGATCTTGATTGGGCTGTACACCCAGGATGAGGGAATCAGTTGGTGATCGTCCAGACGTACTTGGAGATGGATGGATATGCGAGGAAAGTGCCTCCGGTTTCGTTCAGACCCAGAACGAACTTGTAAATGGATTGTGTGTCTGACATTGGATTTTATTCTGTGTTGATTGATCTCTATTAAATATACATCTGTTTGGCGGCGGAGAATTTATTCTCTTGCTTAACGCCCTTCTCTGAGACATACGAGCTCAGAGGTTGTATATCGATGGACATCAGTCGCATGGAGTGAATTGCCAATGTGGCATGCGTAAGTGGCAATTGATCAGGGCTTTTGTTGAAAAGCAAAGTCTTGTGGTTGATGATCAGAGCACGGCCTGTGTGGCGTAGCTTTGTGTAAAACGTGAATTCGCGAGCCTCACACCTCGGTATGAGTCAAAAACGGGAGACGGACCTAAGGAGTGCATGACGTTTCTTTCTAGCTAGGGTGGTGTCAGTGACCTACCAGCCCTGACATTTATATACTTTTCACCTGTGTGGTTGTTGGATACGAGGCGCCTCGGATATAGGTCTGTAAGGACCGGGAAACGTGTGTTCAGGAATTGCCAATCCTCAAAAGTAAGAGAGGACCGGCCTTGGAGGATCCAGGGGATTGCTGTGTGCGGTCCCGAGGCATTTGCTAGAGTGTCTCGAACGCGGAGAGGAGGTTGCCCCTTGCCTCGACTCATGACGGAAATCCAATTTCCAATACGTGATGTTGCGGTTTTATTTGTAGAACCTAGTATGGCGACATAGTGGTATGGGTCATTAATGCCGCCTATGATTGATATTTATGATTGAAATTGTTTTGACACTATACACCTATAATAGTATCAAATAATGTGTTTTAAACGTATCAAGCATGCTTTGGCTGTTATAAGGTAAAAACCCTATCCTCCGGCTTGTGTTGCATTGTGTGATGGGACCTGGGTCTTATAACAGCTTCATTTTTCTTTATTTAGCATTGCGCTGTTTGTTTTATGCACTGGTATTCTTGGGAGGAAACCCGTTCCGTGTTTTACGGCGTGGTCCCTTGATTTACCGAACTTTAAAATAAAGAATTATAACTGTTTTAGTTCTCACACCAGTCCCATGACTGACCTGGAGTTTATTGTTTTAACCTAAACTCTGGGTGCCCCTATTTTCCGCACGGGCAGCTAGTAGTTTTGGTTTTGCAGATTTATATTCACAGGGTCCTGATTAACAGCTGGAACGATGCTCGGAAAGCTCTGTATCCGTGTATCACTTTCAGTTGTATTTTGTATTATTTTCCGCTGCGATGTATTTAAATGTAATTTAAATCTCTGATATTTGTTGAATGTAATTTATTCACTTATACTCTGTATATTCTTGTATCCGATGGAATTGTTGTAATAACAATGAAATGTTCTTCCGTATGCGTTCTATTTTGTCCTGTTCTCAATTCTATCCGTGCTTTCCTTCACGGGGAAGTTCGGGTCGTCTCATCATGTGTGGATGAGTTGCAAGATGTTCTTGTTGAACTCGGTGTATTCTCCTCTAGAGATATACCAGCGGAAGGTGGTTCCATACCTTGTCATAGTTGGAATTTCATTACCCAATACGTGCTTGCGGTTTTGATTGTATATTATATATGTGGAACGTGAGATGCAAACGTTCCACTAGATTGTTATCTACTTGATTTAGACATTATTATAATATCAAAGAATTTGATATAAAGATTATTATTCCCTTCAAAGGGGTTTTTAAAGTTAAATCAAGTGTTTGGATTCTCATAAGGGAAAAACCCGTTCCGTGTTATACGGCGTGGTCTTATGAGATATCATTTAGTTTTCTGAAACTGTTTTAAAATGTTTACTCATACCAGTCCCATGACTGACCCGGAGTTTATTTGTTTCGTTCTACCTAAACTCTTGGGTGCCTAAATTTGTACGGGCAGTCAAGTAGTTCAGGATTTTTCAGATATATCTAAAGGAGCTTGGAGCAGGAGGCTTCAGCGTTATCTAGTTATAGTGTTGTTCCGTTGTGTTGTAAGTGTTGTACTCAGATAAGTGTATGTTATACAGTTAAGATTTTGTATTTCAAAGATATGATATATTATATTTTATTCCGCTGCGATGTGAGATTCTGTGTTGTTATTTCTGTTCTTCTTCTATCTCTTTCTTCTAAAAAAAAAATGTTTCGTATTTTCGTGATATTTGGGTTGGACGTATGATGTATATAGTCAACTCCGATGTTGCGGATTTGCGGGTCATTACAAAATTCAATATAACAAAATGATTTATTTTTCCTCGATTTGGAAATTCTAATCCACAACATAACAAAGTGTTTATTTTTTTATCGATTCGGAAATTCTAATCCAAATCAATTCAACATAACAAAGTGATTATTTTATTGAAACACAACCAAATCTATGTTTATACATCAACAACAATGGATGAACATCCACAATATCATTATATAACAGATCTGAATTATTACGTTCAATCATTACATAACAATTAGATTAAAAAAAATTAACTAATCATATAAAGGAAGAATTCTCACATTCATGGCGCAAATTGGTCAAAAATTCAAATAGCTCGGAATTTTCCCTTTTTAGTCTAGGAATGTAGATCTTAGTCGTACGATATTGTCGGATCTGAAATCGTTGATTTCTGATGTCGTATGTGTTAGATATGATTTTCACAAGTTTTACAACATTTAAATTAAATAATTAAAAATTAATCCATCTTCTACCTCTGAAACTCACGGCCGCAACTTCAAACTTTTGTTCAGAATTAGGTTTAAATTTTTCGACCAACACAGTCAGCGAGAGGATGATCGTAGGCGGGGTCTTGTCGGCCTTGAAGGCGCGCGCCGGCGGCCTGAGTGCGGCGGAGCTCGATCGAGGGATGGGGGTGCGGCAGCGGTCCAAAGTCGGCCCATTCTCGGGTCTGGTTCAGGCGAAATACACACTTTCAGGTAGGGTTATCTTTATGGATGTGTAGAGAATGAAAATCTCTACAAAAGTCTGAACTGGAGTGAGTGAATTCGATGTAAGGATTGAAAGATTCTAGAGGAGGAAGGTTGGACAATTTTCGGCCATGGATTTGGTATAAAGCGGTGGCTGGAAGAAGGGTGAATAGTGTTTTAGGGTTTTCTTGAATTATTTATATTATTTTAATGTGATTTTTACAAATAAAACCATATCTCTTAAATTAATCCGATTTCAGTCCAACCGAAGGTGACCTTAGCCCATAGCCCCTGTTCCGGATCCAATGGGCTTGGTCTCGTTAGCCCAAACGACTGTTTGTGGCCTGAAATCTTTAATTTATTATTTAAATTGTTTAAATAATAAATTTGATCGTCTATTTAAATCCACCGGGGCCACATACGAACTCAGAAAAATCTAGAAAAATTATTTCTGGCTTTGTTACGACAATACAGTTCTAACAAAATTAATTTCGTCAAATTCTAAGACTGTTTGAAAAATGACTATTTTCAAGTCGATCAGATTTGACTGAAATTGACAAAACACATTATTGTTTGCCACACTCACATATTAATTCGAAAAATTATGAAAATTGAAACCTAGCAATAATTTGACATCCTGAATCCAACAAGAGAGGTTTCGGCGAAAACGGATGTCGTTTGAAAAATGGCCTTTTATACGGGATATAAATTATACTATAGCGACCATCCCGAATATTCAATTAGCCATATCTTTTGATTCCCGCTATGAAATTTCGATTTTTCAGATTCGTTGAAAAGATAATTTCAAACAGCTTTAGATATTTTTGGTTTCGCTAAAATCCGTTAAATTTTGAATCCGGTACATTCTGTCAAAGTACATGTTTGACTTTTCAAACTACCATACTATTTCTTATTTCTTTGGAAATCAAAATGAATACTTTTGCTCTAATTTTGATTAAAATAAATTTTTAATCGTTATTATTTGAAATAAATTATTTTAACTATTCACAATTTACTGAAATATCCAAAATAAATTTTTTAAATTGTTTCGAATTTTCCGGGTTGTTACAGTACCAAAAGGAAACCATGATTTAAAAATTTACACAGATGCATGTGGATATGGTTTAGGAGCAGTATTGATGTAACAAGGTCAAGTAGTGGCATATGCATCATGGCAATTAAAACCCCATGAAACCAGATATGCAACACATGACTTGGAATTAGTTGTAGCTGTGTATGCCTTAAAGCTATGGTGACATTATTTGTTAGGATCCGAATTTGAGCTCTACACTGACCATAAATCTTTGAAATAATTATTCTCACAAAAAGATTTAAATATGTGGCAACATAGGTGTGTGGAGTTTCTAGCTGCATAAGATTTTGATATACTCTACATACCAAGAAAGGCAAATAAAGTGAATGATGCTTTGAGTAGGCAACATGCCAAAATAAGTTTAATGATGATAGAAGAATTTAATGTTACTCGCTGATCTAGAAATAAAAGAGAATGATGATATGCACATGGAGGTCCATGATGCATAAGTAAATACGGAAAAATTAAGCATGGTCACCTTGCAGTCTGATTTAATTCTGAAGGTAGGAAACATGCAAATTCAAGATCTCATTATCTTAGAAAAGAAAACCCTTCTGGAAAAAGGAGAGGAAGTGAAAAACCTGCACGTTGATGAGAAGGGATATGTGAGAAATAAAAATAAAATTTGGGTAACTGGAAATTCAGAAATAAAGGATGAGATGTTGAATGAATACCATAAGAGTAAATATTCCATACATCCAGGAAACACCAAGATGTATCATAATCTTAAGAGGAATTGTTGGTGGAAAGGAATGAAAAGTGATGTAGCAAAATTTGTAGCCAAATGTTTAATTTGCCAAAAGATAAAGGCAAAGACACAAAGGCCCTTAGGTTTAATGCAACCCTTGAGTATACCTTAGTGGAAATGGGAGGATATCTCCATGGACTTTATAGATGGTCTACCAAGATCAAAAAGAGGGAATACTAGTATATGGGTAGTGGTTGATAGGCTAACTAAAGTAGCACATTTTATTCCAGTAAAGTTAGATAGAAATGCACCCAAACTAGCTCAAATATTTATGAAGGAGATAGTAAAATTGCATGGTATACCCAAGAGTATTGTGAGTGATAGAGACACTATCTTCACATATAAATTTTGGAGAATTTTTCAGGAGGCTATGGGAAGTGAGCTTTGCATGAGCATTGCTTACCATCCTCAATCAGATGGGCAAACTTAAGTAGTTAACAAGGTGTTAGAGGACTTGTTGAGAGCCTGTATTCTAGAATTTGAGGGTAGCTGGGAAGAACACCTCCACTTAGCTGAATTTACGTATAACAATAGTTATCAAAGCACTATAGGGATGACACCATTTGAAGCCTTATATAGAAAACCATGTTCATCTCTAATATGTTGGGTTGAAACTGGGGAAAGAACAATTTTAGGCCCTGAATACATAAAGGAAACAACTGAAAAAGTTGCGCTGATAAGAAAAAGGATGGATGCTGCACAAGATAGACAAAAGACATAAGCAGATAAGAAAAGGAGGCAAGTTAAATACCAAGTAGGGACTTTGTCTTCATAATGAAAAAGGTTTTAAGGTTTGACAAGCAAGGAAAACTGATACCTAGATATATAGGACCATATAAATTTTTTGAAAGGATCAGTTCTTTGGCTTATAAACTGGAATTACCTGAAGATATGCAGGGGATACACAATGTTTTTCATGTACCACAATTGAGAAAATGGGTTCTTAATAAGCAAGATATCCTGGAATCACCATCTCAAGTCCAGGTAAATTCTGATTTGTTTTATGAAAAAGAACCAATGGGTATTTTGGTCAAAGAAGTGAAGAGGTCGTGGAATAAAACCATGAAGCTTGTGAAAGTGCAGTGGAGTATTGATCCAAATGATTGCACATGAGAATTAGAAGACAAGGTTAGGGTGAATTATCCTTAAGCTATTTGCAAATTAAAGGTATTTTTATTTATGAAGTTATTTCTTAAGTGTATATCTTATGTTTGTTTAGCCAATTTAATTAATTTGAAGGATGTATTTAATCAGATTATTTAATCTCTGAGTAAATTGAGATTTTTTTTTCCAATTATGAAGAAAATTATGAGGATACAATTCCTAAAAGGTGATGTATTTGTAATGACCCAAAACTTTTAGTAAAATTATTTTAACATGGTTTAAAATATTTGCTGAATTTTTACATGGAATTAGTGGGGTTTTAACTGTGTGCACGTATGAGTGTGTGCGCACATGTGTACAGCAAGGGGGTATGCACAAGGCAACACCATAATTCCAGGATATGTATATTATGATTCATGTATGTGAATATACATGTGTTTCTAGTGACCATTAAATTAAATCATATGGACTAATTTAGTGTATAACATAAGGAAGTTTGAGATAAAACATATACATGTATATGTCAAAGGCAAGTGCACCAACCATTTGCTATTTTCTTATGACTTGTTTTGGAGGGAAAATGATTTTAAAACATTTTCTTTACTTTTTCTCTGAAAAGTGATGCATTTTTACATTGAGCACTATAAAGAAAACCAAGCAAAATCATGTGAATAACACTCACACAAATATCATGATTTGATAAGGGGCAAAACTGACTTTGTATCACCTGAGAAATTCTAGGAATCTAATGCTATAAGTAAGGGTGGCCGGACAAAATTAAACTGCCTAGTATAAACAATTAAAAATACACAAAAAAAACTTATTTTTAAAGGATTAAGGGAAGCTTAGGAATAAAGAAAGGGTTCTCTGATTTTCTTTAGCTTAGAAGAAGGAGATTTAGTGAGTACTCTCACTTAAAACAAATGGCATTAAGTCCTAAGTTAAAAAGGCAGCCAATATCTTTTTATGTTTATTTTGCTTCGAATTTGATTCTCTAAATGTTTTACCTGTTTATTTGTGACTGTGATCATATTAATAATTTTATCTAAAATCAATGTCGAGTTTAACATTATGGATTTAAAGCTATTATTAAAATCTGTTCAGTTTTATGATCCCTTGAAAACCTCTTTTATGATACCTTTGGGAAAATCCCATAAATCTGGAAATATGTATATGATATTGATCTATGGCCATCTCTCAAAATATATACATATGAGCTGCAATATACTTATGTATAGGTGCTGAGGATCTATAAATGATTGATTTAGAAAGCAATAGATTTTCTATGTGCTGATCTCTAATCAAGAATGCTAACTCTATGTCTTCGCTAGGTTTTGAAATCTATTTAAAACCAGTTTATGCATAGTGGAAAAATCTCGTAAAAGTATTCATAAACCATAGATTAATGTCAGTTCTATATCCAGATAAGCATATACATATGTATAAGTGACTATATTTTGAGACAAGGATTTTTTCTCACCAAAACCTCAAGACAAGTAACTTTCTGGAACACTATGTATGTTCTGGATAATTCAAATTCTTGCTTGGATGAGTTATGTTCATGCCTGAATGTTTTCTTTGATTGTTCGGGGTGGTTTCTATGAAATCCATGGCATTATGCAGTGAATCTAACTGTGTTAGTCTACATTAATTAGGTAAGTAGTCACTAGAAAATATAAGAAGTAATTTAATTTAGGCATTTTTGGTCAAGATGATGTGGAATGGCTTGCCTTGAGTTGTAAGTCTGGCACATGGCCTAATTTTGGTCCTGAGATCTTTGTGTAGTAGTGTGAATTAGATTACTACAATGTGCCCCAGAGATTCGTTTGTACAGATGAGACCAAGGTATATAAACAAATTGAGATGCTACGAAAAAGACACAAGGAACTTGAGTTTTCCTTGAAGGTTTCCTAGGGAAGTTAGGGATACAAATCATAATATTATTAGGATGGATTTATCTGTTATGCACATATGTATGATTGATTTTTATGTTTTAATCTAAGCACTGAAGTTAAATATTGAATAAATCAGTGGAAGTGCATTTGCACAAGATTATTTGTCTAGTACGAAAAGAAATATGTCTATTTAAATAGAACTTCTTCATAAATTAAATCTCAGTTTTTATTCATCATGTTTTAATTGAGATGCTCATACCAGAAACATCAGTCTGACCTTGGTTGCTCATGGAAAGAGGGGTGTCTCATTATATGATGAGGCAGCTTCTAATACTTTTTTAGGAAATGATGGAGCTAAGTAAGATCTAGGTTTGGAGTTTGGCTGATTTTCATGGATGATTGGCATGCTTAAGTAGGAAATTAAAGCTTTCAATTATTGTATCTGCATGAATCCTTGAGAATTGTTTTAAGAATCAGTTTTGCAAATATTAAGCTGAGTCAAGGAACAATTATGTTTAAATGATAGGAAATTAAGTACCATGTGTGATGTTGATGACTGAGCTGAAGCAGTATCTTATATGATCATTTTACAAACTGAAATTGAGGAAGCATATGTTTTGAATTATGGAAAGTTACTAATATTATTTGTATTAGTCAATATGGAGTCATTTTAGAAAAGTAATGTGTACATGTACATGTCTGCATGCTGGTTTATTGGTGTATTCATTCAGTAGATTAAAATACAAAAAGTGGTGCACATGGGCACACTTGGATTCAGTCTAGATCAGAGATGGACAAACCAGGGGTGCAATGTTGACCCATGAACCAAGGATCAGGATAGTAAACATGCACATGTTACACACATTATTTCAAAAGTACCATTTTTGCATGCATAAGGTTATCAGTTTTGATAACCCTAATTTGAAAAGTATCTTTTATATAAGCATAAGATTATCAGTTTTGACAATATTATTTGAAGGTATCACTTCTGTGAGTTTAAGAGTATCATTTTTGATAGCACTATTCTAAAAGGATCATTTCTATGTGCACAAAAGTATCATTTTTGATAGCATCATTTCTGTAGGCACAACAGTATCATTTTTGCATACATAGGAGTATCAGTTTTAAAATCTGTGTTTAACATTGATCTATAAAGAGGTCAGTGGATTTCTTCCTTTCTTTCTTCTCTGATTTAAAGCAAGAGGGATATATATATATCTTCATATATATATATATATATATGTATCAAAATACTTTTTATGAACTAATATTTTTATATTTGTAAAACCTTGGGATTTTGGATTTTGATTAGGATAGAATGGCTCTCGCTTATAACATTGGAACTAGAATACCATTTATACATTTGGGTACAACTATAAAAAAAGCATACTAGATTTTGGGTTTAAAGCAGGTTCGTTCCATTAGACGAGTTCCTATCCGTATTCTTGGATCAGAAGTTAAGAAGTTACGTAATAGAGAAGTCAAGTTGATGAAAGTTCCGTAGGGAGATAACCCAGAGGATGCAATTTGGGAGACTGAAGACAAGATTCATGCTTCGTACCCTTTTCTTTTCAAGGGTATGGTATTAACTTCCTTTCCAAAGCTTTTATTTATGCTTGTTTCTATCATTTAAGTATCGAATCTTTGACCCTTAGATAGAAATCCCATGAATGTAAACATATGTTTGAGACATGTTATGTTTGATGGATGCAAGTGGATTCAATTTTTTGCTAATGGTTGCTCGTGGATGCATATACACACACATTAGGCACTAGATCAGCTCAATCACTCTCATACTGCTATGAATGTGTGCATTTTTCTTCTTTTTATGAATGGAAATGGATGTATCATCATATGGATGTTGCATTTGGTCGAATGATTGTGCACATATATAGAACTTACATGTTATAATAGGATTATTTTCATACATGTTGGATTCATGGTACTAACATACATTGCATTAAGGAGGTCGACTTAATCAGTAGACTACCTGATCTTTCGCATTAGTGTAAGGACATATACACACACCTTTGCATATGTCCATATAAGCATTAGAAATTTTTAAGTACCATTGATGCCTGTGATTAGTGGATGAGTAGATGGATGATGGATGTTAGGATATACATTCTTTTTAACTTGGGGATTTTGGAGACGAAATCCTTTGAGTTGGGGAGAATGTGACTCCCCATATTCTAATAACACTAAAAGATGATAAATAAAATAATACTTAATTTAATATTCAAAATTAAGTGAAACGGACTGCGTCATTGTGTTCGTCTCGGAATTCTGGTCAAAATAGACACTGGTTTGCGTAAAACGGACATCGTATGAAGAAATTATTAAGGTTTGACGTTTGTATACTCATAAGAAAAATATATATGAATAAAATATATTCAGAAAATTAGAAACAGTTCAAATTCATGCTGATAAAGGGAGCGAGAAAATTCCCGCCTAGGGGTGTCGACCCCATAATGGTGGGGGGGGGGGAGTCGACCCCCTGATGGTAGATCTAGGAAGATTTTAGGGTTTCTGGTGGCTATATATATGACTCCATTTCTCAAGTTTTTATACACCAAAAATAATGGAGAACTTGATGCTGCCTCTACCTAGATTAAATCAAGTCTTTTCTTCTTCATCAATACAGTCATTCGAGTTTAGAGATCTACGATTCGATATCTAGAATGTTTCTTCTATTTTTCTAAATCCAATCAATGTGAGTTTACGTTACTTTTAGATCTAAATGTTTAAAAGTTAATCTTGATATGAATATAACTTGGATCTAAGCCTATGACTTTTTGAATCATATCAGATTTGTTATAACCGTGTATCTAAGTTATTCTGACAAGACTATGAACTAGATCTAAGCCTATACCTATTTATCATGTCAGATCTGTCATTATTTATAGATTTAATTCACTGTTTGGATCACATCATGCTTATTCCTATTATGTTTGTGGATAAATCAGATCTATTGTTAGTTGGTTATCTAATTCATTGTTCAGATCTTATCGTGACTATTTACCATGTCCCTATTATGTTAGAATCGGTTCTATTGTCACATGTTCATCAGATCTGTTCCTATATGCCTATCTTCTCATTATGCCACTATATGTTTATGCCTATTTCTGCCATTATATGTTAATCTTGTTAGTATGATCATTTCTGTCCTTTCCCTTCATTTTCTCTTTTATTTTTATAGCCAGGTTACCTTCGAGCCTAGGCATGCCGCTGAAATATGCGAATGCATTAAATCGGGAACGAGAAAAAGGGTAAAATTGGGGCATAACTTGTATTTGGAAATTTAGGCATAACTTGAATGAAATATATGAATACGAATTTGGTGCATAAATCAAATTATGATTAAAGACCTTAATTTCGGGCATATGGTTCATTATAAACATAACTTAGGAAAAGGGGCATGAAAATCTATAATGACATAGGAATAATTGATTAATAATGGAAATGCCTAAAATTACAGTAATTAGAAACTGTAACTGTGCTTAGACACGAGGTTAGATTACACTTGTGGTGGAAGTCTGCCCGGAACCAACCGACATATCCAGTGACCACAAGTGGTGAATCTAATGTGAGGGGTCGAAGTGCATAAACACATGACGTGCCGAGACATGAGGTTACAACCGACTTGTGGAAGAAGTCTGCCCGGAACCGACCGGCATATCAAGCATCCACAAGTGGTAGGCTTAAAGTGGGAGGTCTAGCACATTATAACCATAAATGAATATGGTAATAAAGTTGAATACTTAACCTGGCTGAATCCATAGGGATTGTATGAACATGTTAATTTGAATAGGGGTTAAGAAAACTTGTTTGAAATAGTGGGTTGGTTAAGTAAATCTTGGGTTGGTAGGTAATATTTATACTTATAGGCCCACAAACTTTACCTATGGGGTTATACAATCTTTTACTATGGTATGGCATAACCTGTGGAAAACCTAGTGGGGATGCAAGACTAGGGGGAAGCTTGTATCATCCTGTGTGTGAGACCTGTTTTAGTTAGTAACCCATATATAGGTATCAAATGAGTACTCCGAACTAGGTCCAGTAAGCATGCCTCGACTCCGACCGAGTTCAGAGTACTCATTTTATACCTATATATGGGCTGTTGACTGAAACAGGTCCCACACACAAGATGATACAAGCTTCCCCCACGCTTGCATCCCCATTAGGTTTTCCGCAGGTTATGCCATACCAGAGTAAAAGATTGTATAACCCCACAGGTTAAGTTTGTGGGCCTATAAATATAAATATTACCCACTCACCCAAGATTTACTTAACCTACCCACTGTTTCAAACAAGTTTACTTAACTTCTACTCAAGTTATATGTTCATACAATACCTACGGATTCAACTAGGTTAAGTATTCAACTTTATTACCATATTCAATTATGGTTACAATGTCCTAGACCTCCCACATTAAACCTACAACTTGCGAATGCTGGTTATGCTGGGCAGCTCTGGGCAGACTTCTTCACAAGTCGGGTTTAACCTCATGTCTTAACACATCTCGTGTTTATGCACTTAGACCCCTCACATTAGATTCACCACTTGTGGTTGCTGGATATGCCGGGAGGTTACGGGCAGACTTCCAACACAAGTGTAATCAAACCTCGTGTCTAAGTGCGGTTACAGTTCTAATTACTATAATTTCAAGCATTTCAATTGTTAACCGATTATTCCTATGTTGTTATAGGTTTTCGTGCCCCTTTCCCAAGTTATGTTCATAATGAACCATATGCTTCATAATGAACCATATGCACCAAATTAAGGTATTTAATCACAAGTTGATTTATGCCCAAAATTCATGTTCACATATTTCATTCAAGTTATGCCCAAATTTCCAATTACAAGTTATGCGCCAAATTATGTTGTTTTCCCCCTCATTCCCAAATTAACGTGTTCGCATATTTCAGCTGCATGCCTAGGTTCGAAGATAGTGTAATACCCCACCTCCGCTAGGGTCACTCACAAAGGGAATGCACTAGCTTTGGTGGAGTATTATCTAGGTAAACATACACAGAAATATTACAAGACAGAACATATATAAAACAGCGGAAGGAAAACCCAAATTTCATTGTTTTAAAATCTAGTAAGGTCTAAAGCCTTTTACATCAAAATGCTATTAAGTCAATTACATCGAAATCTGTCTTGCAATAGTAAAGAAGCATAAAACCATAGTTATAAATCATTCCCCAATAAAGCAAAGCAAGCCATAGCCAAGAGAAATCCAAGCCGTACATGAAAGAGCTTTGGAGCTGGGTAAGATCTGAACTAAGCTGTATTCCCACCCTGCGAACCTAGGGGGGGAATGGAAGAAAAAGAGGCGAAACAAAACGGGTCAGTCATAAAGACTGAGTAAGTCCTAGTGACTTTCAGCATAAAAACAGGTAAAGATAACATGGCATGAATAAACTGAAAGTAAACATAAGCACGATGACAAGATAAGCTATAGGAAAGATAACTAAGAATAACCTCATATGGTTTTTGTCAAGTATAACATCGCCAGGTTTCCATTCAAGATAAACTAAGTATAATTTCGCAAGATTTCTATCAAGCATCGCAAGATTTCTCTGCTTTACCATTAAAATATTTGTATGATATCTATTTGCTCTGCACCAACCGTACTAGTATCCCAACCCATGTCATGTGTTGACTATAAAATGATCCCTTTCCCAATGTCACGAAATGATCCATTACTTGGTCTCACGAAATGATCTATTAATCGATCATCTCCCTACAAGTCCTATCTCGTTCATGTGTCTATGTCATACGGCCCTATCACGAATGTAGTCACCTGTGATAGGTCCACCATAGGGTGTATCAAGCCCTAGGGTGCCAACCACCGACACGAATCAAGCACGCACAGTGTAAACCTACTGGTGCCCAATGTCTGCTTTTTCAACTCCGGACTACGTGCACGACCGTAGTCCGCCTGAACCTACAATGGAGCACCAACTCAGCCGGCGTTCTGGTCGCTTACAATCAGCCCAGTAATCGTGCCCCACCCTGCCTAGTTCCAGGGTACCATGATACATCTAGTGGGTTACTGCTGAAAAGGACCGCGTAACTAGGGTTTCCGTCCAGCAGGTTAAGTGTTGTCATTTAAATTCGAGACTTAACCCCATCAGTCTAGCATGTCAAGTTGGTTAAGTGTGGTCATTCAAGTTCGTAACTTAACCCGTCTACGTGTCATGTCAAATTGGCTAAGTGTTGTCGTTCAAGTTCATGACTTAGCCCTACGAATCATGTGTCAAGTTGGTTAAGTATGTTCAAGCGGTTCGTGACTTAACCCTACCAAACCATCGTGTCAAATTGGTTAAGTATATTCAAGCGGTTCGTGAATTAACCCTATCAAGTCATCGTGTCAAATTGGTTAAGTATATTCAAGCGGTTCATGACTTAACCCTATCAAGTCATCGTGTCAAATTGGTTAAGTATATTCAAGCGGTTCATGACTTAACCCTATCAAATCATCGTGTCAAATTGGCTAAGTATATTCAAGCGATTCATGACTTAACCCTGTCAGTCTAGCATGTTAACTTAACCCCATCCACTAGTCATATTAAAATGGTTAAGTGTTACTAGTCCAGTCATATTACTTAACCCACCCATTCATGTCATATCGGTTAAGTGTTATTAGTCTAATCATATTACTTAACCTTATCATGTGGCATTAATTTACTTAATGCACCCCAACCTCTCATATTAGACTTGGTTGTGGTTACTGGTTACGCCGGGCGGGTCCGGGCAGGTTTATACCACAACCTAGTCTAACCTCGGGTTTTAAGCGCGGTATGACCAACTACTCACATTGGGTCCTATTGTTTGCAGTTACTGGATTCGTCGGGCGGTTCCGGGCAGGTTTATACTGCAAACTCAACCCAACCTCGAGTTGGCCACTTTCAAGTTATCTATGTGTCATGTCCATGTTCAAGTTATAACAATGTTCAAATTTCTAAGCAAGTTTCATGTCAAGTTTCTAGTTTTCAACTTATGCCTATTATCAAGTTCATAACTCACGTTTTTGCCCCAAAACATGTTCCCAAAGTATTACTAAAATTTGCTATAAAGTTATGCCAAGTTATAGCCTTTTTATTTACAATACAAGCCAACTACCCAAAACCCAACTTTACATATTAATATATATGCCCAATTTCTAACTTTTCATGTCAATATACATATGCCCAATTCTAGCCAATTTACATATGTTCAAGTTCCACATCAAACTACATGTATTCCATGTTTACACCAATTTACCTATAACAAGTTCTAGCTTTTTACATATGTCACGATCCACGTCAAAATTACATATATCAATTTATATGTGTCCAATCCTAGCCAATTTAGATATATACCAAGTTTCATGCCTTTTTACATAGATCCTATTAATGCCAAATTCCATGTATATATTATTTATGCAAATTTCCCCATAACAAGATTATAACAAGATTTACAGATCAAGCCCCAAAGTTGCAGATACAGTGATAATTTCCAATTTCATGTTGCCAATAATTCCAACATATTCATATAGGCAATAATCCCATAATTCCCCCGTATACATCTTGTATGCAAATCGCGATTTTAGGCCAATGTCCGAAATTGACCAAGGTTCATCAAAAGAAAATAAATAGGGGAAAGGTAGAATTCGTAGTAAAAGCAAGATCAGAGGGAAAAACATCATCATAGGCATGAAGATTACAATTTAATAATAATATTAACATGAATCGAGAAAACTAATTTACAACAGGCTGAATAGATTATGAACTTGTCATGGGAATAAAGATAGACAAGTCAAAAACTCAAGATTCAAGAAACAACAGAAATAGATCTGGATCGATAAACATACTTAGATCCAATTTCACTTTAATTTAATGCCATATTATAAACAAATATTTAAATCGGAAAATAACTAGAACTTACAGAGCATGGCTAGCGAATTAAGAAGTGAATTTGTCGTAGAAAGTTGCAGAAGCTTCAATCTTTAGTTTGAATTGAGTTGCTTAGGTTGATGTTGATTAGTTTCTAGTTTTGATTCCAGCAGAGTAGCGACGCCATTTTTATTTTTATTTAGAATAGAGGCAGAGTAGAAGCAGAATATAATTGTGTGTAGAGAAGGCTAGGTTTGGGGCTGTTTAAATAGGTTTAGGCAGATGAATCTGGACAGAAATCGGACTAGATACATCAGAACGAACATTGGCCCAAAAATGGGCTCGGGGACCGGGTCGACACCCTAGTCGACTGCGCAGTCGACCTGGTCCTGGGGGTGTCGACTGCCTAGTCGACTCCCTAGTCGACCTGGGGGGGGGGGGGGGGGTGTCGACTGCCCAGTCGACTCCCCAGTCGACCTGGGGTGCTGGGCGGGAAATTTCCCGCCCAGTCTGTCTGGGTTTTGAAATTCGAATTTGAACTCAAATTCGAACTGTTTTGAACTCTGAAAATTTCTGAAACTTCGGAGGGTCATATCTCCCTCATACGGACTCCGATTCTCGCAAACTCGGACTCGTTTCCAAGCAGAATTTCGAGACGGACGCAATGGCGCAACCCGTTTCCCTTGATTCTGATCTTAAAATTTAATTCTGCCTTGATTTATGATTTTAACATGTTGTTAAAATTCTGGTTGTTACATTCTCCCCTCCTTAAAGGATTTCGTCCCCAAAATCTTCAAGTTAAGGAGAATGTGTCCTACCATCCAATCATCCATCTACTCAATCACCAATCACAGGCATCCATCGTCCTTAATAGATTTCTAATGCTGTATGAACATATGCAGAAAGTGTGTGTATATGTTCCTTGTCTAATGCAAATGATCAGGCCTGATTGATCTTCTTAATGCAAAATACGTCTAGTGCCATGAGTCCAACATGTATGCAAATAGTCCTAGTCACAATAACACTACATGTGTACACAAACATCCATCCATATGCAACATCCACATGATAACACATTCAAATTCATCCATAAACAAGTATAAACACTCATGCATATGCAATATGAAAGGTGACTGAGCCGATCTAGTGCCTAATGTGTAAATGCATCCACGAGCAACCACTAGCAATCACTTGCAGCCACTTGCAACCATCAATCATAACATGTCTCAAACACATGTTTACACCCAATTATTCCTACCTAAAGGTATAGCCGAATGATAGAAGCAAGTAAAAACCTTGTGCCCATTAGGCCATGTCAAAACTGGAAATATATGTCATATATATACTGATCAGGAGAAGAACTCCCTAAGCACAAGCCCCGAAGACCGAAATCAACATCAGGCTGACACCCAAAGAATTACTCAATCAAACCAATATACGTTTCGAGGAAACTAAGCATGATGGACTCCTTTTAGGTCACAAGGGAATCCCTTCCTAAAACCAACCCATATCCTATAAAACCCAAAGAGTTAAGTCAACCCAACGGACACCCTCAAGCCCCAAAATGTATTACTAACAGATGAGTCATACTCCCTATGGGGTTTGCAACAGAAATTTGATTGAGAATAGGACCGTGAGGAAAAAGATAACATGCAAGTAAGCTCTACAGGAAAAGAGGGACCAAGGATATACTCTTAAAAAGAGATATGATGCACGTATCTAGTCTTCAATCTTCTAAGTCGCGTTTCCTTGAGCTTAACTCCATTGTGCTTTGACCGTCTTTAACTTCACAGATTCTTAATTCTTGTTTCCAAAATATGATTTGGAACTCATTTCACTGTTGCCTCTCGTTCCACTTTCACTTATCCTCCTTCTAGTATACTCGGCTCAAACTTAACTACGTACTCATGGTTTCATGCAAGCTCTCCAAAATTCACTAGTGAATCTTGGATCTCGTTCACTTACTAGGAGTTATTCCACGCGGAAGAACTATCTCTTGAAAATAACAAATATCAACCATGTTGCCAAATGTACTTACTAAGGTGACTTTCTACAACTCACGCATAAGTGAAATGAACCATCCGCCTTAGTGGTAAACACTACTCGAGCGGATCAATAAATGTATCAAGAGATTCTAGGTAACTAATCATGAGAGAACCCTAAAGGTTACACGTGACTTCGAGGGTATTACCGAGGCAAGTCAAGAGTCTAACTACCCTCTTTTCAAAATCGAGAATGTCACCCTTACTGGATAACTACTCCATCGCTAGAATCAACCCATAGCCCAAAACATAAACATAAGCATTACTTCTAAACTCAACACTTAGCATAGACATTCTCAAATCCAAAAAAAGCATGAATACATGAGCCGATTCCCCAATAGGATTTGAGACAAAAATGGGATCCTCTACTACGCTAGTACTAAGGTGCAGAGACTCAACTATCGAGGTAGAATTAAAAGGATGCGACGTATAAAAACAAAGTTCCCATGGTATGATAGAAAAGAGAAGCTAAACTTTTAACAGAAACGTTACCACCTCTCTTAGGTATGCTAGTAGTGAGAGCATACAATTGCCCTCTCGACGATCTTGTTCTTTGCCCTTGTCCTTGTCCTATGATACTTAACTACATGTCCCTTTTTACCATACCAACTATGTTCTTTCTTGTCATGGGTTTTATTATTCTTTTACTTTGACCTCTTCCCTTTCACCTTTTCCTCCTTCGTGGATTACGCTTTATCAACAAGTTTCTCATCCTTAGGCTTGTGTTCTTTATCCTCGTTCTCACTATCCTTGTATAGCTTGTTGACAAGTTTCTCGAAAGCTACCTCCATCGCACGGCAACCCTACAAAGCTTGAAATAAGATTAGACGCGCATGGAACTACTGCGGCTAAAGATGGAGGTTGGGCAATTCTTTGCCCTCCGACATATGTTGGATGCCTAGAAACTATGGTGAAAAGAGAGAGAAGAGATTTCAAGAGAGAATCAAAAGATAGCGCATATGGCTTTGGGGAATATGTCTTTTAATCAAAACAAAATTTTCTTGTAAATTTGCTTCTTTGTAAACGTTTTGAAAATAATTTCAGAAGGTTTTTAAAAGCTTTTGCCCAGTCTTGTAACCTTCTGCTCTGATACCAAAATGTAACACCCCACCTCCGCTAGGGTCACTCACAAAGGGAATGCACTAGCTTTGGTGGAGTATTATCAAGGTAAACATACACAGAAATATTACAAGACAGAACATAAATAAAACAGCGGAAGGAAAACCCAAATTTCATTGTTTTAAAATCTAGTAAGGTCTAAAGCCTTTTACATCAAAATGCTATTAAGTCAATTACATCGAAATCTGTCTTGCAATAGTAAAGAAGCATAAAACCATAGTTATAAATCATTCCCCAATAAAGCAAAGCAAGCCATAGCCAAGAGAAATCCAAGCCTTACATGAAAGAGCTTTGGAGCTTGGTAAGATCCGAACTAAGCTGTATTCCCACCCTGCGAACCTAGGGGGGAGGGGAACGGAAGAAAAAGAGGCGAAACAAAACGGGTCAGTCATAAGGACTGAGTAAGTCCTAGTGACTTTCAGCATAAAAACAGGTAAAGATAACATGGCATGAATAAATGAAAGTAAACATAAGCATGATGACAAGATAAGCTACAAGAAAGATAACTAAGAATAACCTCATATGGTTTTTGTCAAGTATAACATCGCTAGGTTTCCATTCAAGATAAACTAAGTATAATTTCGCAAGATTTCTATCAAGCATCGCAAGATTTCTCTGCTTTACCATTAAAATATTTGTATGATATCTATTTGCTCTGCACCAACCGTACTAGTATCCCAACCCGTGTCATGTGTTGACTATAAAATGATCCCTTGCCCAATGTCATGAAATGATCCATTACTTGGTCTCACGAAACGATCTATTAATCGATCAGCTCCCTACAAGTCCTATCTCGTTCATGTGTCTGTGTCATATAGCCCTATCACGAATGTAGTCACCTGTGATAGGTCCACCATAGGGTGTATCAAGCCCTAGGGTGCCAACCACCGACACGAATCAAGCACGCACAGTGTAAACCTACTAGTGCCCAATGTCTGCTTTTTCAACTCTGGACTACGTGCACGACCGTAGTCCGCCTGAACCTACAATGGCGCACCAACTCAGCCATCGTTCTGTTCGCTTACAATCAGCGCAGTAATCGTGCCCCACCCTGCCTAGTTCCAGGGTACCATGATACATCTAGTGGGTTACTGCTGAAAAGGACCGCGTAACTAGGGTTTCCGTCCAGCAGGTTAAGTGTTGTCATTTAAATTCGAGACTTAACCCCATCAGTCTAGCATGTCAAGTTGGTTAAGTGTGGTCATTCAAGTTTGTAACTTAACCCGTCTACATGTCATGTCAAATTGGCTAAGTGTTGTCGTTCAAGTTCATGACTTAGCCCTACGAATCATGTGTCAAGTTGGTTAAGTATGTTCAAGCGGTTCGTGACTTAACCCTACCAAACCATCGTGTCAAATTGGTTAAGTATATTCAAGCGGTTCGTGACTTAACCCTATCAAGTCATCGTGTCAAATTGGTTAAGTATATTCAAGCGGTTCATGACTTAACCCTATCAAGTCATCGTGTCAAATTGGTTAAGTATATTCAAGCGGTTCATAACTTAACCCTATCAAATCATCGTGTCAAATTGGTTAAGTATATTCAAGCGATTCATGACTTAACCCTGTCAGTCTAGCATGTTAACTTAACCCCATCCACTAGTCATATTAAAATGGTTAAGTGTTACTAGTCCAGTCATATTACTTAACCCACCCATTCATGTCATATCGGTTAAGTGTTATTAGTCTAATCATATTACTTAACCTTATCATGTGGCATTAATTTACTTAATGCACCCCAACCTCTCACATTAGACTTGGTTGTGGTTACTGGTTACGCCGGGCGGGTCCGGGGAGGTTTATACCACAACCTAGTCTAACCTCGGGTTTTAAGCGCGGTATGACCAACTACTCACATTGGGTCCTATTGTTTGTAGTTACTGGATTCGCCGGGCGGTTCCAGGCAGGTTTATACTGCAAACTCAACCCAACCTCGAGTTGGCCACTTTCAAGTTATCTAAGTGTCATGTCCATGTTCAAGTTATAACAATGTTCAAATTTCTAAGCAAGTTTCATGTCAAGTTTCTAGTTTTCAACTTATGCCTATTATCAAGTTCATAACTCACGTTTTTGCCCCAAAACGTGTTGCCAAAGTATTACTAAAATTTGCTATAAAGTTGTGCCAAGATATAGCCTTTTTATTTACAATACAAGCCAACTACCCAAAACCCAACTTTACATATTAATATATATGCCCAAGTTCTAACTTTTCATGTCGATATACATATGCCCAATTCTAGCCAATTTACATATGTTCAAGTTCCACATCAAACTACATGTATTCCATGTTTACACCAATTTACCTATAACAAGTTCTAGCTTTTTACATATGTCACGATCCATGTCAAAATTACATATATCAATTTATATGTGTCCAATCCTAGCCAATTTAGATATATACCAAGTTTCATGCCTTTTTACATAGATCCTATTAATGCCAAATCCCATGTATATATTATTTATGCAAATTTCCCCATAACAAGATTATACCAAGATTTACAGATCAAGCCCCAAAGTTGCAGATACAGTGATAATTTCCAATTTCATGTTGCCAATAATTCCAACATATTCATATAGGCAATAATCCCATAATTCCCCCGTATACATCTCGTATGCAAATCGCGATTTTAGGCCAAGGTCCGAAATTGACCAAGGTTCATCAAAAGAAAATAAATAGGGGAAAGGTAGAATTCGTAGTAAAAGCAAGATCAGAGGGAAAAACATCATCATAGGCATGAAGATTACAATTTAATAATAATATTAACATGAATCGAGTAAACTAATTTACAACAGGCTGAATAGATTATGAACTTGTCATGAGAATAAAGATAGACAAGTCAAAAACTCAAGATTCAAGAAACAACAGAAATAGATCTGGATCGATAAACATACTTAGATCCAATTTCACTTTAATTCAATGCCATATTATAAACAAATATTTCAATCAGAAAATAACTAGAACTTACAGAGCATGGCTAGCGAATTAAGAAGTGAATTTGTCGTAGAAAGTTGCAGAAGCTTCAATCTCTAGTTTGAATTGAGTTGCTTAGGTTGATGTTGATTAGCTTCTAGTTTTGATTCCAGCAGAGTAGCGACGCCATTTTTATTTTTATTTAGAATAGAGGCAGAGTAGAAGCAGAATAGAATTGTGTATAGAGAAGGCTAGGTTTGGGGCTGTTTAAATAGGTTTAGGCAGATGAATCTGGACAAAAATCGGACTAGATACATCAGAACGAACACTGGCCCAAAAATGGGCTCGGGGACCAGGTCAATACCCAAGTCGACTGCGCAGTCGACCTGGTCCGGGGGTGTCGACTGCCCAGTCGACTCCCCAGTCGACCTGGGAGGGTGTCGACTACCCAGTCGACCTGGGGTGCTGGGCGGGAAATTTCCCGCCCAGTCTGTCAGGGTTTTGAAATTCGAATTTGAACTCGAAATCGAACTGTTTTGAACTCTGAAAATTTCTGAAACTTCGGAGGGTCATATCTCCCTCATATGAACTCCGATTCTTGCAAACTCGGACTCGTTTCCAAGCAGAATTTCGAGTCAGACGCAATGGCGCAACCCGTTTCCCTTGATTCTGATCTTAAAATTTAATTCTGCTTTGATTTATGATTTTAACATGTTGTTAAAATTCGGGTTGTTACAGATAGCCTAGCTACAAAAATAAAAGGGAAAAGATGAATGGAAGAGGACAGAAATGATCATACTAATAAGATCGACATATAATGGCAAAAATAAGCATAAAAATATAGTGGCATAATGACAAGATAGGCATATAAGAACAAATCTGATGAACATGTGACAATAGAACTGATTCTAGCATAATAGGGACATCATAAATAGGCATGATGAGATCTAAACAAGGAATTAGATATTCAACTAATAACAGGTCTGATTTAGCCACAAATATAATAGGAACATGCATGATGTGATCTAAACAGTGAATTAGATCTACAACAATGGCAGATCTGACATGATAAAGAGGTGTCGGTTCAGATCTAGTTCTTAGTCATGTCGGAATAACTTAGATAAACAGGTTATAGCAGATCTGATATGATTCAAATAGTCACAGGCATAGATCCAAGTTATAGTCATGTCAAGAGTTACTATTAATTATTTAAATCTAAAATTAACATAGACTCACAGCGTTTGGATCTAGAAAAATAGAGAAGGGACTGCTAGCGTTGGATCACGGATCTCTAAAATTGAATGACTTGATTGCTGAAGAAATAACTTGATTTAATCTGGGCAGAGGTAACATCTAGTTCTCCATTATTATTGGCATACAAAAACATGAGTAATGAGGCCATATATGTAGCTATCACCCCAAACCCTTATCTGCTCAGATCTGCCTCTGGTGGGTCGAGCCCCCTCTTATGGGTCGATACCCACATTATGGGGTCGGCCCATTGGTCGATACCCACCTTATGGGGTCGACCCAGTGGTCGACACCCCCTTGATGGGGTTGACACCCTTGGGCGCGATTTTTCTCGCTCCCCCTAATTTCTGAAATTTTGAACTATTTTGAACTAATTTTGATTGTTATGTATATATAATTCTCTTGTGCGTACATAAACTTCAAACCTTAATAACTTCTTCATAAGGTGTCTGTTTTACGCAAACCAGGTGTCTATTTTGACCAGAATTACGAGACGAATGCAATGGCGCAGTCCATTTCATCTAATTTCGAATATTAAATTAATTATTCTTTAATTTATCATCTTTTAGTGTTGTTAAAATATGGGGAGTTACATTCTCCCCTACTCAAAGGATTTCGTCCCCGAAATCTCTAAGTTAAGAAGAATATATATCCTACCATCCACATCCATTTACTCATCCACCAATCATAGGCATCCATTGTCCTTAAAGGATTTTTAATGCTTATATGAACATATTCAAAGGTGTGTGTATATGTCCCAATACTAATGCGAAGATCAGGCGGTCTACTGATTCACTTGACCTCCTTAATGCATTGTATGTTAGTGCCACGAATCCAACATGTATGCAAATAATCCTATTATAACATGTAAGTCCTATATGTGTGCACAATCATCCATCAAAATGCAACATCCATCTGACGATATATCCATTTCAGTTACTAAAAAGAAGAAATATGCACACACATCCATATGCACACACATCCATATGCAGTATGAGAGTGGTTGATCCGATCTAGTTCCTAATGTGTGTGTATATGCATCTATGAGCAACCACTAGCAAACACTTGCATCCATCAAACATAACAAGTTTCAAACACATGTTTACATCCATGGGATTCCTACCTAAAGTTCGAAGATTCAATCGATAGGATATACTTAAATGATAGAAACAAGCATGAATAAAAGCTTTGGAAAGGAAGTTAAGAACATACCCTCGAAAAGAAAAGGATAAAAAGTGCGAATCTTGTCTTCGGTCTCCCAAGTTGCATCTACTGGGTTATCTCCCCACTGAACCTTCATCAACTTGACTTCTCTATTGCGTAGCTTCTTAACTTCCGATCCAAGAATATAGGTAGGAACTCACCTAACTGTCGTCTCCCGTTCCACCTCTACTTCCTCCAATATACTTGGCTCAACTACTTCTGCAGTATCATGCAAGCACTTCCGCAAATGAGAAACATGGAAAACATCATGAACACCGGATAGTCTTTCTGGTAGCTTTACTCTATAGGCCATTTGGCTAATCCTTTCTATTATGGGAAATGGCCCTAAAAATCTTGGTGCCAATTTCCCTATAGATCCAAAGCGAGCCACATTCCTTAAAGGTGATACCTAAATGAAAGCCATATCTCCCACCTTAAACTCAATGTCAGTCCTTCTCTTATATGCGTAGGACTTCTGCCTATCTTGAGATGTCTTCATTCGTATGCGGATAAGGCAATCTTTTCGGAGGTCTCTCTAACCATATGTGGTCCAAGCAAAAAGTCTTTATGTAGATTCCCACCAACAAGTGGGTGATCTAGAGAGTCGTCCGTACAATGCTTCGAAGGGTGCCATGCCAATACTAGCTTGATAATTGTTGTTGTAGGAGAACTCTACTAAAGGAAGATGCTCTTCCTAAGTCCCTCTGAAGTCTAGGATACACAGCCTTAAAAGATCCTCAAGAATTTTATTTACCCTTTTTGTCTGTCCATCGGTCTATGGGTGATAAGCGGCGCTCAAATCCAACTGTATACGTAATGCATCTTGCAAGCTCCTCCAAAATTCATTGGTGAAAATGGGGTTACGATCACTTAGGATACTAGAAGGTACTCCATGAAGACAGACTATCTCACGAACATAAACTGCTGCTATCCTCTTAATCTTAATCGAAATGAAATGAGCGCTCTTAGTAAGTGTGCCTGCTGTAACCCAAATACTAGTGTTGCCTTTCTTTGATTTAGGAAAACCATCTACGAAATCCATAGAGACGCTCTCCCATTTCCACTGTGGAGCCTCCAAAGGATGAAGTAAACCACCGGTTTCTTTTGCTCAGCCTTGACTTGCTGGCAAACCAAACATTGAGAAACAAACTTCACCACATCTTTCTTCATCTCAGACCAAAAGAAAACCCTCTTCGTATCTCTATACATCTTATCATTGCCTGGATGAATAGTCATCTTAGAATGATGGGCTTTGTCTAGGACTGTCTTCAATAAACTCCCAGTTTGGGGAACACAAAGCCTCCCATCTCATCGCAACCACCCTTTCTCGTCTATGCAATATCTACTGAGGTGACTAGAAGTCTGCCCTTTACTAAGCCTATCCAAGATGTCTGAAACCCATGGATCCTCTCATTGTAAGGCTCCTATCTGATCCCTAAGAGTAGGTCGCACCTCTAGTGATGCAAATAAGCCAGGCAAAAACTCAGTGGAGGGTCTAAAGTCAAAAGTCGATATAAACTCCAAGCTTTTCCTTTCCACAAATAGAGGAATTTAGGCCATCCTCTACCTACTTAGTGTGTCTGGCACCACATTACCCTTTCCAGGGGTATAAGCAATCTCAAAGTCATAAGATGCTAGGAACTCCATCCACCTTTTTTGTCTTAAATTAAGATCCTTCTGCGAGAACAAATACTTGAGAGATTTATGATCAGTGTACAACTGAAACTTCTCCCTAAGAAAATAATGACGCCATGTGTTAAGCGCAAATACTATGGCAACTAGCTCTAAGTCATGGGTAGGGTAGTTCTTCTCATGAACTCTTAGCTGTCTACCTCCATAACATACTACCCTCCCTTCTTGAATCAGAACTGCACTAAGCCCTGTACCACATGCATCAGTGGATAAACACTTTGTTCCCATCAGGCAAGGTCAAGACTGGGGTTGTTGTCAGAGCCCTCTTCAATCGTTGAAAAGCAACATCACAATCTATATCCCAAGACAACGTCAAATTTTTCTTCGTCGGCCCGATGAGCGGGGCTGATATCTTTGCGAAGTCCTTAATGAACTTCCTATAATAGCCTGCCAATCCAAGAAAACTTCTCACCTCCGTTGCATTCTTTAGGATTTGCCAATCTTGAATTGGAACTACCTTTGCGGGATCTATTGCTATCCCTTCTTTAGACACCACATGCCCTAGAAATCTCACCTCTTTTGCCTAAAAATGTCATTTGGAGAATTTTTCCTTAAGCTGGTGTGCACGGAGAGTTTTCAAAACTTCTCTTAAATGTTGGGCATGCTCTTCCTCGTACTTCGAGAAAATTAAGATGTCATCAACAAAGACCACTACAAATTTATTTAGGAACTCTCGAAACACCCTACTCATCAGACCAACAAAATAGGCGGGTGCATTCGTCAACTCAAAAGGCATAACTACTCATTCAAAGAAACCATCTGGAGTCCTAAAAGCAGTCTTGTATATACTATCCTCGGCCACCCTCAACTGATGAAACCTATGGCTAAGTCTAAGTGAGAGAAAACTGATGCACCAACAAGCTGGTCAAATAGATCATCTATCCTCGGGAGTGGGTGCCTGTTTTTCTTTGTGAGTTTATTCAACTCTCTATAGTCTACACATAAGCGAAATGAACCATCCGCCTTAGTTGCGAATACCACCGGAGCACCCAATTCGTATATGCTTCAACTAATAAACCCTTTCTCAAGTAGCTCCCCTACTTGCTTATTAAGCTCCCTCCTTTCCCTAGGAGCCATATGGCGCACAAATAGTGCAAATGGCTTTGCATTGTCTACCAAGTATATACGAAAATCGATCTCGCGCACCAGAGGTAAGCCCCGAACCTACTCAAAAACATCGGAATATTCACGGACTACCAGTATAGATCGTAGATCATCAGTAGATGTGTCAAGAGACTCTAGAAAATTAAGCATGACAAACCCCTTAGGGTCACAAGAAATCTCGAGGGTCCTCCCATGGCAAATCAAAAGTCTAACGACCCTCCTCTCACAATCCAGAATGGCCCCATACATGGCTAGCCAATCCATCCCTAGAATTAAACCATAGCCCATAAAACCGAGCACATATGAATCACACTCAAACTCGACGCCTAACATTGATATTCTCAGACCTCGACAAATCATGGACAAATGAGCTGAACCACTAATGGGGTTTGAGACAACAATAGGATCCACTACCATACTAGTATTAAGGTGTAGAGACTCAACCACAAAATCAGATATAAACAAATGTGAAGTGCTAAAATAAAAAAGATTTCTAATAGGATGATTGGAAAGAGAAATCAAACCTTCCACGGAAACTTTCCTACCCCGATCTGGAGCACTAATCGCGAGAGCATGCACTTGCCCTCCAGAATCTCCTACCCTTTGACCTTGTCCTTGCTTCTTCGGGCACTCCTTAGAAAAGTGTCCAACCTCTCCATAACTAAAGCAAGCATTCTTCCTTCTTTTGCAGTTTTTGATCAAATGACCCTCGCGTTTGCAATTATGGCACTTCCTCTTATCCTTAGCCTTGTCATTCTTTCCGCCTTTCTTTTGTTGTTGTTGTTGTTGTCGTCCCTTCTTGGGCCATACTTTCTTATTTTGTGTTTCCTCAACCTTAACATACTTCTTGTCAGCTTTATCTTCCTCATGCATTAAGGCCATGTCAACAAGCCTCTAAAAAGTTTCTCCCATTGGAATATGAGACATGGCTAACCCATGAAGGGGTTCATTTAGACCTCTAGCAAACCGCAAAGCTTTCTTATGCAGAGTGTCAAGAACCTTGCTTGAGTGCCAAGAACCTTTCCATTTGCATGCTTTTCTCAACTTGAGAAAGAAACTTTAATTCGAACCTCTGTCGAAAATCATCCCAAGTCTCCATTGGATGCCCTGCTTGCGTCACTTCCCACTAGAATGAAGCTTCATCTTTCAATAGCCAGGTGGCTAACCGAATCTTCCTACGATCATCCACTTCGAGAATTCCAAACATATCCTCCATTTCTTTGATCCAACTCCTTGCCTCTACGAATGTCTTGGTTCCACGGAATGAATTTCCTCCCATGGCACAGAAATCTTTGCAGATCTTAGAAATTATCTACACGCAGAGGAGGAGGAGGAACGATGGGTGCAGCTGGGGGAGGAACGTCAGCTTGATCACCGGCCTGCGCCGTGGCCTCTTGATACCTATGGAACCAGACTGGTATCGTAACGCCCTCATGAATACTAGGTTCCCCAGACATGCTGAAAAGAAAAAGAAAGGGATTCAGACAAAGGATCGAAAGATATTAGTATGGCTTTAGGGAATATGTTTTTCAAAACAGACCTTTCTTTTGAAAATGCTTCCTTTTGAAACCTTTTTGAAAACAATTTTCAAAAATCGATCCGATTTGGTATCCTTCAGCTCTGATACCAAGTGTGACACCCCACGTCCGTTAATGTCACTCATTAAGAGAATGCATTAAGTTTCATGAAGTGTTATAGGTAAACAGAAATGGAAACATTACAAGACAGATGTAAAATAGCAGCATAATTAAAAACTTTTATTAATCATAAAGCATTGTAGTTCAAAACATGGTTACATCATATGTTTGAAAAACATAAAATCCAGTACATCATTAAAATTATGTCTTGTACTTAAAACATCAGAACAAAATAATAAAGAAGAATAATTCCCCAAATTAAAACATAGCCATAGTAGAAAAGATAGGAACTTGAGCAATACATCTAAGCAGCTCCAAGCAGAATGAAAGCAAAATCATGATCAAGCTTGAGTTTTCCCACCGTGAGAACCTAGGGTGGAAGGAGAATGGAAGAGAAAGAAGAGAAAACAAAATGGGTCAGAAAAATTCTAGCGAGTCCAGTTACTTTTAGCAAACAAATACGTAAAAGTATCATGATAGGCATATAAAGTGGATAAGAGCGATAACATCATAAAAAGCAGGTATGACAAGGTAAACATGATAACATAATAGAGTATACTAAACACCTTTAATGATTTTTCTGTCTCTTTGCACCAATACTAGTGTCTTATTAACAAGATGATCCCCAACAAAGATAAGGTGGTAGACTTAGGTGTACTTCTAGTGAGAGGTTTTCACCTCATACAATCAACAAGCAGCCCAACATACTGGAGTTACCTAACCACTAAGGGTACTAACGGGCTCCCCAACAAACCCGAGTCTAAATGTACCCTAATTACAACCCAAATCGATCGACTCCCTACTCCATAGATACCCTGTGCTAGCTCCACAATAGGGTGTATCACTCCCTAAGGTGGAAACTGTAACAACCCGAAATTTTGGAACCAATTTAAAATTTTTATTTTAGAAATTTTAATGGATTTTGAATATTTAAAATAATAAGGACTAAAAATTTATTCAAATCGAAGTTAGAACGAATATATTTATTTTAATTTCAAAAGGAATTAGAAATAGCGCGGTAGTTTGAAAATTTGAACTTTGACTGAATGTACAGGATTCAAAATAAATCGGATTTTGATGAAACAAAAAATATTTAAATTTGTTTATATATATCTTTCCAACAAATCTGAAAAATCGAAATTTCATAGCGGAAATCAAAAGTTATGTCCAGTTTAAAATTTAGAAAAGTTGCTATAGAATTTATATATATTTTAATATAAAATATAGCCCTTAAAAATAGCCATTTTACAAACGACCTCCGCTTTCGACGAAACCACTTTTGTTGGATTCGAAATGTCAAATTATTGCTAGGTTTAAATTTTCATAATTTTTAGAATTAATATGTAAGCGTGGCAAAAGAAAATGTGTTTTGTCAATTTCAGTCAAATTTAATTGACTTGAAAATGACCATTTTTCAAATAGTCTCCAAATTCGACGAAATTAATTTTATTAGGACTGTATCGTCAAAACATAACTAGAAATATTATTTCTGTAATTTTTAGAGTCACTATGTAGCCCTAGTAAATTAAAATGTGCGATCAAATTTAATAATTAAATGATTTATATTTTAATTTAAAGAAAAACATATCGTAACAGTCGAATTGGGTTACAAAACATATTCCATTGTGTCTGAAATAGGGGTATTTGGCTGCGGACAACTCTCGTTGGGCTGAATTTGGAGCTATCGAGAGTTTGCAGGATTTTTCCATAAATTAAAGAATTTAATATTAAAATATTGTATAAACCCTAGAATTAACCTAACCCTAATCCACTAACAGACACAGTCACCACCTCTATACACTCCAATGGACGATATCCTCCTACTTTAAATCCTTATAATCTCACAATCGTTATCAAATTAATTCAAACTTTCAAAGCAAAAATCGTAGTGGATTCTCTGCTCTTTAAATCTATACAGATAAGATCGTCTCTGGGGGTGCGCGCTGTTCGAATTTTGATAGGAAAGTAGCGATGTTTGCGGCAGATTTTGAGGAGGCGGAGTCCACCGAGTACGACGCCGTTACAGGCGATGGGGGTGACTCGAAAGGGGTTGGCGTGGTGACCTCAGATTAGGGTCCGATGACCAGAAATTGGCGGCGCAGGTGGTCAACAAGTTCGTTGATTGGGTTCGAACGATACAGCAGGTTCCTAGAAGAAGATGACGCATGGTTAAGTGTTACTGAAGATAATTAATTATTGAATTAGTTAATAAATCTTTAAAATGTCATATCTTATTCAGATCTTATCGAAACTGAACGATTTTCGTTGCGTTGTACTCGTGTTGACCAGATCTACATGAAACAAACCAGATCTGAAACGGAGCAAATCAAAATTTGGGGAAAATTTAAATTTGGACCGTAAAGAATTAAAACCATCGTTGATATTTCTCATTTAAAAGTTAATATATATATATTTGATTTGATTGTGTTATTAATATACGCCATATAGAACACAAATATGCGGTTTGTAAAATTTAGATTGACTAATTGATAGTGGTGATGATTATTCATTGAATTATATGTGACAACCCGGAAAATCTGAACCAATTTAAAATTTTTAATTTGGCTATTTTAGTGGATTTTAAAATTTTAAAATAAATTATTTTAAATAATAAAGGTCAAAAATCTACTTGAATCGATGTTTGAAAATAAATATATTTATTTTAAATATAAACAAGGCCTGAAATTGCGCAGTAGTTTGAAAATTTGAATTCTAACTTTGACTGACTGTACCGGGTGCAAAATAAAACGGATTTTAGAGAATCCAAAAATATTTAAATTTGTTTGTGAATATCTTTCTAATGAATCTGAAAAATCAAAATTTCATAGCGGGATTCAAACGTTATGGCTAAATGAATTTTCAAAAAGGTCGCTATAGGGAATATATAGCCCTTGAAAATAGACATTTTGCTAACGACCTCTGTTTTCGACGAAACCACTTTTGTTGGATCCGGGATGTCAAATTATTGCTAGGTTTCAAATTCAATAATTTTTGAATTTAATATGTGAGTGTGGCGAAGGAAAATGTGTTTGGTTGATTTCAATTAAATTGAATCGACCAGAAAATGGCCATTTTTCAAATGGTCTTAGAATTTAACGAAACTAGTTTTGTTGGGACCGTATCGTCAAAACATAGCTAGATTAATTTTTCGGGAATTTTTAGAATTAGTATGTGGCCCCGACAAATTGAAATGTACGTTCAAATCAAATATTGAATGTTTTACATTTTAATTTGATGAAAAACTAATTGTAATAGTCTAATGGGCTTACGAAATGTATTCCATTATGTCCGGGATGGGGGTAATTAGCTAAGGACGATAGTCGTTAGGTTTGGATTGGAGTTTATAAGTGGTTAGGGGTATTTTTGGGATTTTAAAAATATATAAATAAAAAAATATGGGCCAATCAAATTCTTTTCTCTTTCTTCTTCAAACCCCGTAACTTCCAGATCTCGACGGCGATAAAAGCTCCCAACTTCTCTCCTCTTTATCTTCCAATCCACGTACCAATATCGAACGCCCCAATTGTGGTTTTTGAAGTACTCCTCACGCTCTTTAAATCCATAGCAACCTCGACCTCCACCGTGTTGTATTTCGTCAGATCCGTCGCCTCCAAGGTTCGCCGTCGCGAGGCGAATTACTCCCCCCTCCGACAATCGTACGGCGTGCGGTTGGTACCTTTAGAAAGCCCTCTCCAAACTCTACGCCATGGTGCATGCCGATCGTCCTCTCATGCGTTGGATTGAGCGATAAATTCAACCCTAGTTTTGAAGGGTTTTGATGAAGGTACGGTTTAATTTATTTTAAACTATTTATAGCACTTTAAAGCGCTACGGTTTATGATTTTACAATAAAAATCATATCTTTTTCGTATGTTGATGAAATCCAGTGAAACAAGAGGCAGTGGACTCGTGTGGACGTCTTCTACATTCTAGAAGAGACCGGATATTTTTCTGAGCCTTCTACAATTTTTGGAGGAGTGGAACCCAATGAGAGATTTCTAATTTATAAACGATATGGAAATGACGAATTATAAATTATACAATCGATGTATGAGTTATATAATCATTGTACACCTCAAATATAAGCGTTGTATAAGTTGTATGTGCGATGTATAAGTTATATATGCGTTGTAAAAATGATATATGCGTTGAAATGAATTGAAATATATTGAAATGAAATTGAAATATAGTTATATACGTATATCTATATCTATATATATATATATATATATACTCCCCTCGTCCACAGACCATGGACGATATATATTGGTTGTGATATTGTTTGGATTTGGTTGATGTGAAATTTGGTGAATATCATGAATGGTTAATTGGAAATGATTGATTGTGGTTGAAATCCCAATAGGATTATTATATGGGAAAATTCATCTGCGTACAAACTAGATATTGAAATCCCCATTGTCAAAAGCTGCGAGGCTTTAAGGTAGAGCGAGGAGCCGTATTAGGGACGGTGCCGGTTTTAACTACCCTACCGTTATACTGCCGAAATTTTCTGAAATATTTTAGTGTTTGATTTATCTTCATGTATTGAAATATATTCATGTGATAAATGAAATAAATAGTTTAAACGATAAAAATAACATTTTTATCGAATGAATGAAATGAAATGGTTTGAACGATAAAAATAACATTTTTATCGAATGAATGAAATGAAATGGTTTGAACAATAAAAATAACATTTTTATCGAATGAATTAAATGAAATGGTTATACCGTTAAAAATAACATTTTTATTGCAAGTACGAAGTATAGAAAAATATTCATTTTTTAAATAAGTTGTTTTACAAATAAAAATCACATTTTTATAATATATACGAACTGCTAAAAATCTTCACTTTTGAAATAAATTGCTTTAACAATAAAAATCACATTTTTATATATAAAATAATCGTGTTTGAAATAAATTTTTTTGACAATAAAAATCACATTTTTATTATATATATGAATTGTTAAAAATAGTGATGTGTTGAAATAAATGTCTGTTGGATAAAAATATCATTTTTATCACAGATTTGAAATGAAATGGTTTTGAAATCGAAGAACGGGTTATATATATATATAATTAAAATAAATCGAATAACGAAGCTGTAGTTCGTATTTTGAAACCATGATTTCAAACGATTATTGTGGGATATCCGGCCATCAGATTTTCCCGAAACTGAAACCGTTGGGTTCGCTTTGGAAATATCTTTCCAACGACACCAACTTTGTAAAGATCCAACGGTTGGATTGTCTGGAATGTTTAATTCAAATCTAAAGAAAAACAGCGCCAGAATCGATTATATATATATAATTAAAATAAATTGAATAACGATGTTGCAGTTCGTATTTTGAAATCGTAAATTTAAACGATTTTACCGGGAGATCTGACCGTCGAATTTTCCCAAAACTGGAACTGTTGGGTTCGTTTTGAATAGATCTTTCTAATGATGTAAAATTTGTAAAGATCTGACGGCTAGATTTTCAGATATGTGTAAATCAAATCTAAAGAAAAACAAGCCATGGCTGCGTTATGGCCTGAAGCGTCGTTTATATAAATTGGCTATTTTTAAATGAATAAAAATAGCGATAAATCATGATAAAATATTATAAATGATATGGAATGGAAATAAACTGAATTTACCCGTTTTATTGGATATTTGATGGTTGAATGTGTTTGACATGAAAATTACATTATAGAACAGAATTATTGATGTCGAATAGTTTAGCCATTGAAATGAATTAATTTAAAATTCTAAATATACTTGAATTATTTGAAAAGGCCGAGTTAATTCTCATTTCAAATAATTGATCGACGGTTAGAAGTCGAAGATATGAAGATGATGCAAGACCGACGATCTTCACATCGAATGGATGGGTGCTACCGATGTTCACGATGGGATTAGCTACCTTGAAGGGGGCTAAAGTGGTAGCCGTCCGGGCGTACTTGTTGATTGTACAGATATGCGAGGTATAAGGTGCCTCCGGTTTCGTTCGGACCCAGAACGGACTTGTAAATTGATGTGTGTCTGACATTGTATATTGACAACGTGGCATGCAGAGATGCTGTGATCAAAGATTTTGTTGAAAAGCAGAGCTTTGTGGTTGATGATCAAAGCACGGCTTTGAATAGCTAGCCTTGTGTTTAGCGTTGTTTCGCGAGCCTCACACCCCAGTATGAGCCAGAAACGGGAGAGGACATCAGGGAGGACCTGCATTTCTTTCTAGTTAGGAATGGAGCTTTGGGTTTTACATGCCCGGGCATTTTACTTATGTGGATGATGGATAGTGAGGCGCCTCGGTTATATCAGTCACTCCTAGGCCGATGGTTTGGTCGGTATATGACAAGTTTACGCCCCATAGGGCAGGGAAACACCGTGTTCAGGCATTATAATCCACTCCGTATGGACCGGCCCTGACGATCCAAGGGGCAGTTGCAGCTGTTCCTGAGACTTGGACTAGACAGTCTCGAAGCGGTAAGGACGATCCCTTGCCTTGGTTCATGATGGAAATCCAATTTCCAAATATGACACCTGCGGTTTTGATTGTATACCTATATATGGCGACATGATATATGGTACCCATGCCGTCTATGATTGATAGTTATGATTGAAATTATTTTTGAGACATATAAACACTAGAAACACTAGGAATAATATCAAATGATTTGTTTTGCTCGTATCGAGCACATTTTGGCCATTATAAGATAAAACTCTATCCTCTGGTTTGCGTTGCACTGTGTGATGGGAACTGAGTCTTATAATGACTTCATTTTTATAAAAAGCAGTGCGATATTTAAATGATTTACTTGTTTTAAAGCAATGGCAATCCAATGGAGTAAACCCATTCCGCGTTAGCGGCGTGGTCCTGTGATTTGCCCTATCGTAAAATAAGTTAAAGTAGATTTCTCATACCAGTCCCATGACTGACTCGTAGTTTGTTTCACTTGCAAACTTGGGTGTCCTATTTCTACACAGACAGCCTTGTATTCAGGTTTTAGCAGGCTCTTTGTGGATAGTAATGGAGCTGAAGATGGATTCTATCATTTATCTCTTTTTATGCTGTTCAGCTCCTATTGTACATGTTATGTTTTGTTTTCCGCTGTAGACATTTTATGTAAAGCTGAACTGTATTTTGTACTAAGTATGATCCAGTATACTGTGTAACTCTGATGATTATGTTTATCCAGTGTATTCTATTGTACATTATCTGGTGTATTTATTTATTTCTGTTTTGCTGTTATTTGTTTATGTGTTATGTTCCAAAAATTACCCCTACCACCGTGGATCGAGGGTTTGGGGTCGTCACATTATATTTATCTAGGATAATGATATAATCTTTAAATATTAAAATGAAAATATCATGTTATGTTAAACATATCATTTTAATTCGAAAAACATCTTTTTTGTTATTATATGTCTTGTTAATGAAAAACATCATTTATGTTAGAGTAATGACATAACATCATTTATGTTAGAGTAATGACATAACATCATTTATGTTAGAATAATGTCATAACATCATTTATGTTAGAATATATCATTTATGTTAGAATAATGTCATGTCATGTTAAAAATGTCATTTTTCTTAGGGATGATATATTAGAACAAATATGTCCTTTATGTAGAAATCATATTTTCTAAATAAAATATGTCATATTAAAACAAAGTTATCATTTTTCTTATAAATTGTCATCTTAGTTAAAAATGTCATTTTAGTTTAAAAATGTCATTTTAGTAAAATATGTCATGTTGTAAAAAATGTCATTTTAGTAAAATATGTCATATTAGAATAAAATAACATTTTTGTTATAAAATGTTGCATTAGAAATAAAATGTTTTGTTAGAATAAAAATGTCCTTTTAGTTAGAAATGTTACATTAGAATAAAAATGTCACTTTTGCTAGGAATGTTTTATTAAAATAAATATGTCATTTATCTAGAATAGTGATTTGTCAAATAAATATGTCATTTTTTTAGAATACTGATTTGTGAAATAATTATGCTATTTACTTAGGATAATGTCATGTTATACTAAAATGCCATTTATTTATATATGTTCATGTTACATTAAATTGTCATATATTTAGATAGGTTCATGTTACATTAAACAGTTTATGTTAATATAAAAATATCATTTTCTTTGAATCATGTCATTTAAATAAAAACATCATTTTGTTTTGAATCATGTTGTGTAAATAAAAGGTCATTTATTTAGAAATGCCATGTTAATAGTAATACCATTTATTTAGAAATGTCCTTTGTTTAGAAATTTCATTTATTTAGTGTAATAACCCGGAAAATGTGAACCAGTTTAAATTTTTTTTATTAGGTTATTACCAAGAAATTTGAATAGTTGAAATTATATATTTCAATAAAATATAGAATTGTGTATGATATGGCAGTTTGAAATTTTGAATACAAACTTAGTCTGACTGTACCGGGTGGAAAATATAACGGATTTTAACGAAACTGAAAATATTTAAATCTGTTTATCAATACCTTTCTAACGAATCTGAAAAATCGAAATTTCATAACGGAAATCAAAAGTTATGGCCAAATGAATTTTCAGAAAGGTCGCTATATAGTATATATAGCCCTTGAAAATTGAGATTTTGCATACGACCTCGGAATTCGACGAAACCAATTTTGTTGGGTCCGGGATGTCAAATTATTGCTAAGTTTCAAATTTTGTAATTTTTGAGGCTAGTATGTGAGCGGGGCAAAAGATAACGTGTTTGGTCAAATTCTGTTAAAATGGGTCGACCTAAAAATGGCCGTTTTTTTTCAAACGAGCTCAGAATTCGACGAAACTGGTTTTGTTAGGACCGTATCGTCAAAACAAAGCTAGATTTATTTTTCTGGAATTTTTCGATTCAGTTTGTGGCCCTGGCAAATTGAAATGTACGTTTAAATTAAATATCGAATGTTTTATATTTTAATTTGAAAAATAACTGACTGTAACAGTCGAAATGGCCAACGAAACATATCCCATTGTGTTCGGAATGGGGGTATTTAGCTAGGGGCGACAGTCGTTGGGTGTGATTTAGAGGTCGTTTGTAGAAGGGGGTATTTTTGGAATTAAATAAATTAAAAATTAAAATAAAAAGGGCATGGGCCAATCAGAATTCATCGTCTCCATCGAAAACCCCTGTCGCGACGCGGAAACCCATCCGAATCTTCTCTCTTCAATTTCTCCGCATCCACTCAACGAAATCAAGCAAACCCAGTTCCAATTTGAAGAGCGTTCAGAGATCTTCAAATCCATAGTAATTTCACGAATTATCATTAAGTATTGAAGGAGATATCGCGTCGGGAAGCTCCGACCTTTGCGCCGCCGCCGTGCCCTCTAGGAGGCGTCGAGTTCAACATCTCAGGTAGCTTTGGAAAGCTCTCTCCTTCCTCTTCGACGTGGCGCTGGCCGTTCGTCCTAAAGCTTCGTGGTTTTGCCGAAAAATTCAACCCTAGCTTTCGAATCAAAAAGGGGTATACGGCTGAAACTGATTTTTACACTTTAAAGCGTTGCAAACTTGTAAAAATCATATCTTTTTGCTATGTTAACGAAATTCGATGAAACAGGAGACACCGTGACCGCAAGGAGGCTCTCTACATTCTAGAAGAAGCCGCGGATTTTTCTGACCTTCCTACGATTTTTAGCACCGCAAGAACCAATGTGAGGAATCTAAACTATTTGTGTGAATGAAATCGCGTTGTATAAATTATATAAGCGAAGTGTAAATTATATACGCATTGTATACCTCATGTACATGTGTTGTACAAGTTATATTAGCGATGTATAAATTATACAAGCGTTGTTTGAAACATATATGCTTTGAATTGTGATGAAATGCAAGTGAATTATTATATTATATATATATATATATACTCCCCTCGTCCACAAACCATGGACGATATTTATTGCTTGTGTTTGACGTGATATTATATGGTATGACGAATGGTTGGAAATAATTGTTTGTGGTTGATATTATGGTTGAAAAATACCTTTATGGTTGAAAAATACCTTTGTGGTTGAAAAATACCCTCTTGTGGTTGAAACAAATTAGAATAGGATTGTGAAATTGAAAATAAAACATGCCGCCTGCGTGCGAACTAGATGCATGATCCCCATTGTCAAAAACCGCGAGGTTTTAAGGTAGAGCGAGGAGCCGTACTAGGGACGGTCCCGGTTTTAACTACCCTGCCGTTATGCTGCCGAAATTTTCTGAAATAATTATGTGTTAGAATAATTTTCGTTCATTGAAATTATTTACATATGCTATATCGAATATTCATGTGTTGAGTTACAATTCATTCGTTGAGTTGAAATTCATGTGTTGAATATTATTCGAATTTAAACAAATGGCTTTAGCGATAAAAATCACATTTTTATATATATACAAACGTTATCGAATATTCATGTGTTGAGTTACAATTCATTCGTTGAGTTGAAATTCATGTGTTGAATATTATTCGAATTTAAACAAATGGCTTTAGCGATAAAAATCACATTTATATATATATATATATATATATACAAACTATATCGAATATTCATGTGTTGAGTTACAATTCATTCGTTGAGTTGAAATTCATGTGTTGAATATTATTCGAATTTAAACAAATGGCTTTAGCAATAAAAATCACATTTTTATATATACAAACGTTATAGAATATTCATGTGTTGAATTTCAATTCATTCGTTGAGTTGAAGTTCATGTGTTGAATGTTATCATCTTTTAAAAATAAAATGAATCGACATTGAAAACTATATTTTTATGATAAATATGGAGTGTTAAAAATACACACGGGTCGAATAAATATTTTTGATGATAAAAATATTCCTTTTATCATGTATACGCTTAGTTAAAAATACACATGTGTTGAATAAATATTTTTGATGATAAAAATATTCCTTTTATCATGTATACGCTTAGTTAAAAATACACATGTGTTGAAATAAATAATAGTTTGCTAGAAATATTATTATTAGCTTTGTTCTGCATATATATACATGTGTTGAACAGGAAAAATGGATTAGCTGTAGAGTAAAGAAATTATTTGCGTGCCCGACAAATAGGTAAACCTTGATGAGTTGGCTGCGCAATTTTATTTATATATCAACTCCTGTGAATGCCATTGGATGCGGAGTGCTGGTTTTTCTGTGTGAAATAATAAATAACGCCATAGGATAGTAACAATTAATTTTGAACTACACTACATGGCATACTTCTTGTCGATAGGCATACTTCATCATATTCCATATAAGCAATTGGAGCTTGTGTGACGAGGTGGAAGATTTACCATATAAGCAAGAGGCTTGTATGGCGATGACTATGTACTACAGGTTGAACTGATGACTGATATGGACTATATAAATTATAACGATAAATTGCCAGATTAATAAAAACCCCACACGGGTCTGGAGTTGACAATAATCACGTCGCTCTAGTTATTAGATACGGCACATGGACTATTTATTTCCACATGGAAACGGGGTGACGGGAATTTATTCTCTGGAGTGATTATCAGTACATGCTCCCCCGTAAACACCAGAATATATCACTAAAAATATGTGAATGCTTTTTAGGATTTATTGGGTACCTAATACGGCCCAATAAATTTCCAAACCCCTCCTCGTACAAAGGTGGTTATGGCGAAATTTTTCGAAATATTAAGGCGTTAGTGAAATATTTGAAGTAAAAACGAAGTTGAAATTATAAAATGAACTATAGTTGAAATAGTGGAATGAACTATATTTATATATATAAATATAAATATAATTAAAAGGAATAGAGGCCGTGCAGTTCGCGTTTCGGAATCGTAATTTGAAACGATTAGTACGAGAAATCCGACCATCGGATTTTCCCAAAACCGCAACCGCTGGGTTCGCCTTGGAAATACCTTTCCAACGGCACCAACCTTGTAAAAATCCAACGGTTGGATTGTACGGAATGTTCAATTCAAATCTGAAGAAAAACAGCGCCAGAATCGTTTATATTTATATATAAATATAAATATAATTAAAATAGAATCGAATAACGACGCTGCAGTTCGAAATTTGAAACCGTAACTTCAAACGACTAGTGTGGAAGATCCGACCGTCGGATTCTCACGAAACTGGAACCGTTGGGTTCGCTTTGGGAATATCTTCCCACTGACATAGACTTTGTAGAAATCCAACGATTATATTTTCCGATATGTGTAAAACAAATTAAGGGAAAAACAGCGCCAGTGCCACGACACGACCTGAAACGTCGTTTAATTAAATATGACCATTTTTAAATAATTAAAAATGGCGAAAAATCGTTATAAGATATTATAAGCAACATAGGTTGCAAATAAACCAATTGGGCTTAAATTGTTTGATATTTGATGGTTGTATGTGTATGACATGAAAATAACACTAAATAACTGAAAGATGGATGTCGAATAATATAACCATATAAAGGATCGATTTAAATTCTAATGACGTGAATTATTTGAAAAGGCCGAGCTAACCCTCATTTCAAATAATTCATCGAGCGATTCGAATTGGAAAATGCAAAGACGATTCAAGACCGACGATCTTCGTATCGGTTGGATGGGCGCTACTGAGGTTCCTAACCGGAGTAGCTACCGGAAAGGGACGGAAGTAGTAGCCGTCTGAACGTATGTGTCGATAGGACGGATATACGAGGAATTTGACGCCTCCGGTTTCGTTCAGACCCAGGACGGACTTGTAAATGGACTGTGTGTCTGACATTGGATTTTGTTCTGTACTGATTGATCTCTGTTAAATATATATCTGTTTGGCGGCGGAGAATTTATTCTTTTGCTTAACGCCCTTCTCTGAGACGTACGAGCTTAGAGGTTATATATCGATGGAAATCAATCGTATGGAGTGGACTGCCTATGTAGCATGCCAAGATGCTGTGATCAAGGCTTCTGTTGCAAAGCAAAGTCTTGTGGATGATGATCAAAGCAAGGTCTACGTGTCCTAGCTTTGTGTATTTCGTAAATTCGCGAGCCTCACACCCCGGTATGAGTTAAAAACGGGATACGGACCGCTGGGAGAGCACGACGTTTCTTTCTAGCTATGGTGGTGTCAGTGACTTACCAGCCCTGACATATATATCTACTTTTCACCTTTGTGGTTGTTGGAATGCGAGGCGCCTCGATTAGAGGTCTGTAAGGACCGGGAAACGTGTGTTTAGGAATAAATAATCCTCAAACGTAAGAGAGGACCGGCCCAGCCGATCCAAGGGTTACCCAGAGTGTGTAGTCCTGAGGCATTTGGTAGAGTGCCTCGAAGCGGAGAGGAGCTTGCCCCTTGCCTCGACTCATGACGGAAATCCAATTTCCAATACGAAATAACGGACTAGATTGTGGTACTAGTATGGTGACATAGTATATGGTAGCTATGCCGCCTATGATTGATATTTATGATGCTATTCATTTTTGAAACATATATGCACTAGTAATAATATCAAATGATTTTGCTTTATACGTATCAAGCATATTTGGCTATTATAAGGTAAAACTCTATCCTCCGGCTTGCGTTGCATTGTGTGATGGGACCTGAGTCTTATAATGGCTTCATTCTTTCCAAAAGCATTGCGTTGTTTTAAAAGAATTTACTTCGTTTTTAAATGCACTAGCAATCACTGGAGTAAACCCGTTCCGCGAAAGTGGCGTGGTCCTATGATTTGCTATTATTGTTGTTAAATTATTAAATAGATTCCTCATACCAGTCCCCATGACTGACTCGTTGTTTGTTTCACTTTGCAAACGCGGGTGCCCTTATTTTCACACGGGCAGCCTAGTACACAGGTGACAGGTGGTTTTTGGTTCTGCACTGCTTCATAGAGTGCAATTTTGGCTCGTGGCGAGGCTAACTTCACAGAGACGACTTTGACATTTTCCGCCATTACTATACTTACATTATGATTCCGCCACTGGCGATGCAGACTGATTTACTTTCCGTATTTCTCACTATATGTATATGTATTCCGCCTTCGGCGATGTAGACTGATACCTTTATTATGTCTCACTGCATGTATGTATTCCGCCTCTGGCGATGATGACTGATCACTTTCCTTTCATTTACTAAGTTATATCCCACGTTATGCTATTCTGATATTCCTACATGTTGTGATTCCGCTGTCATATCCATGTAAAATTATTTTATTTATTGTTTCTGCTATTATCTGTACTCTGCTATGATGATTAATGTGTTATTTCCCAATGATTATCCTTAATACCGCCCCTCGGATTCTGGGATCGTCACAGTTGGTATCAGAGCTTTGGTTAACCTTAGTTCCGAGATCTAACACATTAAACACCTCGTCAGAATAGAATCAGTAGTGTTCTAATGCGAGTAGCTCATTAGAGATAGGATTAGCAATGTCCTAGAATGAGCTAAGCAAATTAGCAAAACAATTTGATCAGTACATCATCATTATCTTTCTTTGTATTCCCTTGCTTTATCATTTATGAAAATTATCAAATCTGTGAGCTTGACTCTTTTCTTGCTTATACAGTATTCTCTTAGATGGCTACACGAGCAGCAGCAGCTAGAGGAGGCCGTGGAGGCCGAGGAGTGGCAGCATGAGGACGGGGGAATATCCCCGTAGCTGTGGAAATCCCTATTGTTCAGCCACCAGCACCAGAAGACTTTGAGCTAGATAAAGTGGCAAAGAGATACATAAATCTTGGGGGAAAACCTTTCACTGGCACTGGCACAGTGACCGAGGCAATAGTTTGGCTGAAAACCTGTGAGAAAATCTTCGAAGGTATGGGTATGGGAACCAACAATAAAGCAAGACTTGGCATTTGGCTCCTTCAAGAGGAAGCAGAGCTATGGTGGGACGCCATTACCTCTGAGGATGCAGCTGGTACTATCCGGACTTGGGAGCAGTTCAAAGCTTTGTTCAATGAGAAGTTTGTACCAGAACAAGCTCTAGAGAGGATGCGAGAGCAATTTGCTAATCTCCAGCAGGGAGACCTCTCTATTCAGGACTATCTAAATAAGTTCACCCAGCTATCGCGCTATGCTCCAGAGCTGATTATGACAAACAAAGCAAAGAATAAGAGATTTATATTTGGGCTGAAGCGCAAGTACCACGATAGAGCTATGAGCAACATCAAACTCTCCTTTATAGAACTAGTAGAGATGGCTTGCAACTACGAAGACATGGATGAGAGGCATGCTAGCCAAGACCGCGCTAAAAGCCAAGCAGGGAATAAGCGCAAGGCCTCAACAGATCAACCTGAATCTAGCATTACCGCGGCCGCTACTCAAAAACCCGCAAAGATCCCGAAAGGAAACTGCTACAATTGCGGGAAGCCCGGTCATTTCTCTAATGTTTGCAAAGCCCCAAAGAAGCCAAAGGCAAATAACTCAGCCGAATGCTACAACTGCCACAAGAAGGGGCACTACAGCAGGAACTGCCCTCTGAAGCAGAATGCACTGGTGGCCCATGTCTATGACGGGAATACCCCGCCAGCTATCACCGATGGACCAGGTAAACCCGATGTCTTGGGAGGTACCCTTACCATTAAAAATATTCCTGTTTCTGTACTTTTTGATACTGGTGCATCACGTAGCTTCATTCTGATAACCTTGTTCACAAATTAAAACTGAAAAGAGGAAAACTTAAGGAACCAATTAAAGTTCAAAACCCGATAGGAAGTTCTGTTAGTCTCAGTACATATTGTAAAGTACCTGTTTCCTTCTCTCGATACAAGTTCTCTTTTAAAGTGATTGTCATGGACCTCTCCGAATTTGATATTATATTGGGGCTAGATTGGTTGACAAAGTATAAGGCAGAAGTTAGATGTGCCGAAAGAATCGTGAAGGTTGAAACCAAACTTGGGCATATCACTATACCATGTCAGGGCTCAGAAATTAATAGAACAGAATTTTGGTCTTCTTTAGAAGTTATTCCCCCTTCATTAGAAAAGATGCCGGTCGTTAAAAACTATGCGGATGTGTTTGAAGAAGTAGAAAACTTACCGCCGCAAAGAGAAATTGAATTTAGAATTGATCTAATTCCTAACGCCCGACCAGTAGTACATCCAATAAGAAGAATGGCCCCGAAAGAAAAAGAAGAGCTAAGTAGCCAAACACGAGAATTGCTTTGGAAAGGACTGATCAGACCAAGCTTTTCAGCGTGGGGAGCCGCAGTAGTATTTGTCCCGAAATCAGACGGTACTCTAAGACTTTGCGTCGATTACAGGGATCTCAATAAGCAGACACTGAAGAACAAATATCCTTTGCCCCGAATAGATGATCTGCTAGATCAATTAAATGGAGCAACCGTATTCTCCAGAATGGACCTAGCTACAGGTTTCCACCAATTGGGTATAGCCGAAGACTGTGTTCCTTTGACAGCCTTCAGGGGTCCCGATTTATTTTACGAATGGTTAGTAATGCCGTTCGGTTTGTGCAACGCTCCGGCATACTTCGTTGATCTGATGAACAGAGTGTTCCGTGGTGTGTTGAATAAATTTGTTCTAGTCTTCATGTATGACATCCTAATCTACTCTAAGTCGGAAGAAGAGCATGCAAAACATTTAGAACAAGTGTTGAAAATTCTAAGGAGAAATGTCTTAAAAGCTAAATTTTCTAAGTGTGTCTTCTGGCAGAATGAAGTTAAATTCCTTGGCCATGTCGTATCAAAAGAAGGAATTGCTGTAGATCCAAGCAAAATTACAGCGATTCAGAACTGGAAACAACCTACTACGCCCACAGAAGTTCGAAGTTTCCTTGGATTAGCTAGTTACTATCGGAAATTCGTTCAGGATTTTTCAAAGATATCGGGAGTATTGACAAAGCTTACAAAGAAGCATGAGAAATTCAAATGGACTCCCGAATGTGAAGAAGCTTTCCAGGAGCTGAAAATGAAGTTGACAACTGCTCCAGTATTGACCATTATAGAAGGCAACCAAGACTTGACTGTATGGACGGATGCTTCTATTAGAGGGCTAGGAGCAGTGCTAATGCAAAGGGGCCAAGTGATCGCTTATGCAAGCCGTCAACTAAAGCCGCATGAAAGAAACTATGCAACTCATGATCTTGAGTTATTAGCTATCGTGTTCGCTTTAAGAATCTGGAGGCATTATTTATTGGGCGAGAAATTCGAACTATACACCGATCATCAATCCTTGAAATATCTGTTCACTCAGAAAGATTTAAACCTGAGGCAACAGCGTTGGTTAGAATTCCTTGCAGCATACGATTTTGAAATTATATACACTCCAGGGAAAGCCAATGTTGTAGCAGATGCGCTCAGCAGAAAGAATGAAATCATCGCCAGTTTTGTCATCACGTCTTCATTAATAGACAGGATCTCGACTCTTCAGAAAGACGATGAATTTATTCAAAGAATCAGTCAAAGAGTCAAAGGAGGTGAATCCACAAGTTTTCGACTCGATGACAAAGGAGTTCTTAGATTGAAGGGTAGAATTTGCATCCCAAACCTTCCCGAGCTCAGAAGAGAAATACTTGATGAGTGCCACAAATCCAAATTAAGTATCCATCCCGGTGTGAGCAAAATGTATAACGATATCAAACGTACATTCTGGTGGAGGTCAATGAAAAGAGATATCTCATTATATGTTAGCAGATGCCCCACTTGTCAGCTAGTTAAGAGTGATCAGCAGAAATTGGCTGGATTATTACAACCATTAGAAATTCCAGGATGGAAGTGGGAACAAATCTCGATGGACTTCATCGATGGCTTGCCTCGAACTAAGAAAGGAAACGATAGTATATGGGTAATCGTAGATCGCTTCACGAAGACTTCCCATTTCATACCTGTCCGATCCAACAGAACGACTCAAAGTCTGGCACAGATTTACTTCAAAGAAATAGTTAAACTTCATGGAGTGCCGCTCAATATAGTCAGCGATAGAGATCCCCTATTTACTAGCAAATTCTGGGAAGCATTCCAGACAGAATTGGGAACCAAATTAAATCTAAGCACCGCGTATCACCCTCAGACAGATGGCCAAACTGAGCGGGTGAATAGAATTTTAGAAGATCTATTGCGGGCTTGCGTTATCGATTTTGGAGGCTCATGGGAAGATCATTTACATTTAGCAGAATTCTCTTACAACAATAGCTATCAAGCAAGTTTGGGAATGTCTCCATTTGAAGCATTATACGGTAGACCGTGCAGATCTCCCGCATGTTGGGTAGAACCTGGCAACAGACTTGTGTTAGGGCCCGATATGATTCAAGAAGCATCGGATAAAGTCGATTTCATTAAGAAGCGATTAAAAACCGCACAGAGCCGACAGAAAAGTTATGCTGATGCGAGGAGAAGGGATATATCATTTGCCGTTGGCGATTATGTTTATTTAAGAGTTTCTCCAATGAGAGGAGTAATCAGATTTGGCAAGACTGGAAAGTTGGCACCGAGATTTATTGGTCCCTTTCCTATACTTGAACGGATTGGAACTCTTGCATATAGGGTTTCATTACCTAATTGGTTGCCTGGTATACATGATGTGTTCCACGTGTCTCAACTCAGAAAACATGTTCATGATCCCGACCTTATTGTGGAAGAAGCAGCGCAGCATGATATTGACATAACTCAAGAATTAGCACTCAGCAGAGAGCCATTAAAGATAGTTGGCAAAGAAACTAGAGAGCTAAGGAGGAAAAAGATCCATTTAGTCAAAGTGCAGTGGAGTAGTGATCCTAGAGACTGTACTTGGGAGACTGAGGAAAGCATTAAACAAGCCTATCCCAAATGCAGAGTGGACATCTCTGACTAACTCCGGTGCAAGGTACCTTTACAATACTTTGCATTTACATTTTATTTCCTGCTTAACTATTATTTCCTTTTCGAGGACGAAAAGTTTTAAGTGGGGGAGATTGTAATAACCCGGAAAATGTGAACCAGTTTAAAATTTTTTTATTAGGTTATTACCAAGAAATTTGAATAGTTGAAATTATATATTTCAATAAAATATAGAATTGTGTATGATATGGCAGTTTGAAATTTTGAATACAAACTTAGTCTGACTGTACCGGGTGGAAAATATAACGGATTTTAACGAAACTGAAAATATTTAAATCTGTTTATCAATACCTTTCTAACGAATCTGAAAAATCGAAATTTCATAACGGAAATCAAAAGTTATGGCCAAATGAATTTTCAGAAAGGTCGCTATATAGTATATATAGCCCTTGAAAATTGAGATTTTGCATACGACCTCGGAACTCGACGAAACCACTTTTGTTGGGTCCGGGATGTCAAATTATTGCTAAGTTTCAAATTTCGTAATTTTTGAGGCTAGTATGTGAGCGGGGCAAAAGATAACGTGTTTGGTCAAATTCTGTTAAAATGGGTCGACCTAAAAATGGCCGTTTTTTTTTTCAAACGAGCTCAGAATTCGACGAAACTGGTTTTGTTAGGACCGTATCGTCAAAAAAAGCTAGATTTATTTTTCTGGAATTTTTCGATTCAGTTTGTGGCCCTGGCAAATTGAAATGTACGTTTAAATTAAATATCGAATGTTTTATATTTTAATTTGAAAAATAACTGACTGTAACAGTCGAAATGGCCAACGAAACATATCCCATTGTGTTCGGAATGGGGGTATTTAGCTGGAGGCGACAGTCGTTGGGTGTGATTTAGAGGTCGTTTGTAGAAGGGGGTATTTTTGGAATTAAATAAATTAAAAATTAAAATAAAAAGGGCATGGGCCAATCAGAATTCATCGTCTCCATCGAAAACCCCTGTCGCGACGCGGAAACCCATCCGAATCTTCTCTCTTCAATTTCTCCGCATCCACTCAACGAAATCAAGCAAACCCAGTTCCAATTTGAAGAGCGTTCAGAGATCTTCAAATCCATAGTAATTTCACGAATTATCATTGAGTATTGAAGGAGATATCGCGTCGGGAAGCTCCGACCTTTGCGCCGCCGCCGTGCCCTCTAGGAGGCGTCGAGTTCAACATCTCAGGTAGCTTTGGAAAGCTCTCTCCTTCCTCTTCGACGTGGCGCTGGCCGTTCGTCCTAAAGCTTCGTGGTTTTGCCGAAAAATTCAACCCTAGCTTTCGAATCAAAAAGGGGTATACGGCTGAAACTGATTTTTACACTTTAAAGCGTTGCAAACTTGTAAAAATCATATCTTTTTGCTATGTTAACGAAATTCGATGAAACAGGAGACACCGTGACCGCAAGGAGGCTCTCTACATTCTAGAAGAAGCCGCGGATTTTTCTGACCTTCCTACGATTTTTAGCACCGCAAGAACCAATGTGAGGAATCTAAACTATTTGTGTGAATGAAATCGCGTTGTATAAATTATATAAGCGAAGTGTAAATTATATACGCATTGTATACCTCATGTACATGTGTTGTATAAGTTATATTAGCGATGTATAAATTATACAAGCGTTGTTTGAAACATATATGCTTTGAATTGTGATGAAATGCAAGTGAATTATTATATATATATATATATATACTCCCCTCGTCCACAAACCATGGACGATATTTATTGCTTGTGTTTGACGTGATATTATATGGTATGACGAATGGTTGGAAATAATTGTTTGTGGTTGATATTATGGTTGAAAAATACCTTTATGGTTGAAAAATACCTTTGTGGTTGAAAAATACCCTCTTGTGGTTGAAACAAATTAGAATAGGATTGTGAAATTGAAAATAAAACATGCCGCCTGCGTGCGAACTAGATGCATGATCCCCATTGTCAAAAACCGCGAGGTTTTAAGGTAGAGCGAGGAGCCGTACTAGGGACGGTCCCGGTTTTAACTACCCTGCCGTTATGCTGCCGAAATTTTCTGAAATAATTATGTGTTAGAATAATTTTCATTCATTGAAATTATTTACATATGCTATATCGAATATTCATGTGTTGAGTTACAATTCATTCGTTGAGTTGAAATTCATGTGTTGAATATTATTCGAATTTAAACAAATGGCTTTAGCGATAAAAATCACATTTTTATATATATATACAAACGTTATCGAATATTCATGTGTTGAGTTACAATTCATTCGTTGAGTTGAAATTCATGTGTTGAATATTATTCGAATTTAAACAAATGGCTTTAGCGATAAAAATCACATTTATATATATATATATACAAACTATATCGAATATTCATGTGTTGAGTTACAATTCATTCGTTGAGTTGAAATTCATGTGTTGAATATTATTCGAATTTAAACAAATGGCTTTAGCAATAAAAATCACATTTTTATATATACAAACGTTATAGAATATTCATGTGTTGAATTTCAATTCATTCGTTGAGTTGAAGTTCATGTGTTGAATGTTATCATCTTTTAAAAACAAAATGAATCGACATTGAAAATTATATTTTTATGATAAATATGGAGTGTTAAAAATACACACGGGTCGAATAAATATTTTTGATGATAAAAATATTCCTTTTATCATGTATACGCTTAGTTAAAAATACACATGTGTTGAATAAATATTTTTGAGGATAAAAATATTCCTTTTATCATGTATACGCTTAGTTAAAAATACACATGTGTTGAAATAAATAATAGTTTGCTAGAAATATTATTATTAGCTTTGTTCTGCATATATATACATGTGTTGAACAGGAAAAATGGATTAGCTGTAGAGTAAAGAAATTATTTGCGTGCCCGACAAATAGGTAAACCTTGATGAGTTGGCTGCGCAATTTTATTTATATATCAACTCATGTGAATGCCATTGGATGCGGAGTGCTGGTTTTTCTGTGTGAAATAATAAATAACGCCATAGGATAGTAACAATTAATTTTGAACTACACTACATGGCGTACTTCTTGTCGATAGGCGTACTTCATCATATTCCACATAAGCAATTGGAGCTTGTGTGACGAGGTGGAAGATTTACCATATAAGCAAGAGGCTTGTATGGCGATGACTATGTACTACAGGTTGAACTGATGACTGATATGGACTATATAAATTATAACGATAAATTGCCAGATTAATAAAAACCCCACACGGGTCTGGAGTTGACAATAATCACGTCGCTCTAGTTATTAGATACGGCACATGGACTATTTATTTCCACACGGAAACGAGGTGATGGGAATTTATTCTCTGGAGTGATTATCAGTACATGCTCCCCCGTAAACACCAGAATATATCACTAAAAATATGTGAATGCTTTTTAGGATTTATTAGGTACCTAATACGGCCCAATAAATTTCCAAACCCCTCCCCGTACAAAGGAGGTTATGGCGAAATTTTTCGAAATATTAAGGCGTTAATGAAATATTTGAAGTAAAAACGAAGTTGAAATTATAAAATGAACTATAGTTGAAATAGTGGAATGAACTATATTTATATATATAAATATAAATATAATTAAAAGGAATAGAGGCCGTGCAGTTCGCGTTTCGGAATCGTAATTTGAAACGATTAGTACGAGAAATCCGACCATCGGATTTTCCCAAAACCGCAACCGCTGGGTTCGCCTTGGAAATACCTTTCCAACGGCACCAACCTTGTAAAAATCCAACGGTTGGATTGTCCGGAATGTTCAATTCAAATCTGAAGAAAAACAGCGCCAGAATCGTTTATATTTATATATAAATATAAATATAATTAAAATAGAATCGAATAACGACGCTGCAGTTCGAAATTTGAAACCGTAACTTCAAACGACTAGTGTGGAAGATCCGACCGTCGGATTCTCACGAAACTGGAACCGTTGGGTTCGCTTTGGGAATATCTTCCCACTGACATAGACTTTGTAGAAATCCAACGATTATATTTTCCGATATGTGTAAAACAAATTAAGGGAAAAACAGCGCCAGTGCCACGACACGACCTGAAACGTCGTTTAATTAAATATGACCATTTTTAAATAATTAAAAATGGCGAAAAATCGTTATAAGATATTATAAGCAACATAGGTTGCAAATAAACCAATTGGGCTTAAATTGTTTGATATTTGATGGTTGTATGTGTATGACATGAAAATAACACTAAATAACTGAAAGATGGATGTCGAATAATATAACCATATAAAGGATCGATTTAAATTCTAATGACGTGAATTATTTGAAAAGGCCGAGCTAACCCTCATTTCAAATAATTCATCGAGCGATTCAAATTGGAAAATGCAAAGACGATTCAAGACCGACGATCTTCGTATCGGTTGGATGGGCGCTACTGAGGTTCCTAACCGGAGTAGCTACCGGAAAGGGACGGAAGTAGTAGCCGTCTGAACGTATGTGTCGATTGGACGGATATACGAGGAATTTGACGCCTCCGGTTTCGTTCAGACCCAGGACGGACTTGTAAATGGACTGTGTGTCTGACATTGGATTTTGTTCTGTACTGATTGATCTCTGTTAAATATATATCTGTTTGGCGGCGGAGAATTTATTCTTTTGCTTAACGCCCTTCTCTGAGACGTACGAGCTTAGAGGTTATATATCGATGGAAATCAATCGTATGGAGTGGACTGCCTATGTGGCATGCCAAGATGCTGTGATCAAGGCTTCTGTTGCAAAGCAAAGTCTTGTGGATGATGATCAAAGCAAGGTCTACATGGCCTAGCTTTGTGTATTTCGTAAATTCGCGAGCCTCACACCCCGGTATGAGTTAAAAATGGGATACGGACCGCTGGGAGAGCACGACGTTTCTTTCTAGCTATGGTGGTGTCAGTGACTTACCAGCCCTGACATATATATCTACTTTTCACCTTTGTGGTTGTTGGAATGCGAGGCGCCTCGATTAGAGGTCTGTAAGGACCGGGAAACGTGTGTTTAGGAATAAATAATCCTCAAACGTAAGAGAGGACCGGCCCAGCCGATCCAAGGGTTACCCAGAGTGTGTAGTCCTGAGGCATTTGCTAGAGTGTCTCGAAGCGGAGAGGAGCTTGCCCCTTGCCTCGACTCATGACAGAAATCCAATTTCCAATACGAAATAACGGACTTGATTGTGGTACTAGTATGGTGACATAGTATATGGTAGCTATGCCACCTATGATTGATATTTATGATGCTATTCATTTTTGAAACATATATGCACTAGTAATATTATCAAATGATTTTGCTTTATATGTATCAAGCATATTTGGCTATTATAAGGTAAAACTCTATCCTCCGGCTTGCGTTGCATTGTGTGATGGGACCTGAGTCTTATAATGGCTTCATTCTTTCCAAAAGCATTGCGTTGTTTTAAAAGAATTTACTTCGTTTTTAAATGCACTAGCAATCACTGGAGTAAACCCGTTCCGCGAAAGTGGCGTGGTCCTATGATTTGCTATTATTGTTGTTAAATTGTTAAATAGATTCCTCATACCAGTCCCCATGACTGACTCGTTGTTTGTTTCACTTTGCAAACGCGGGTGCCCTTATTTTCACACGGGCAACCTAGTACACAGGTGACAGGTGGTTTTTGGTTCTGCACTGCTTCATAGAGTGCAATTTTGGCTCATGGCGAGGCTAACTTCACAGAGACGACTTTGACATTTTCCGCCATTACTATACTTACATTATGATTCCGCCACTGGCGATGCAGACTGATTTACTTTCCGTATTTCTCACTATATGTATATGTATTCCGCCTTCGGCGATGTAGACTAATACCTTTATTATGTCTCACTGCATGTATGTATTCCGCCTCTGGCGATGATGACTGATCACTTTCCTTTCATTTACTAAGTTATATCCCACGTTATGCTATTCTGATATTCCTACATGTTGTGATTCCGCTGTCATATCCATGTAAAATTATTTTATTTATTGTTTCTGCTATTATCTGTACTCTGCTATGATGATTAATGTGTTATTTCCCAATGATTATCCTTAATACCGCCCCTCGGATTTTGGGATCGTCACATTTAGATTATGTACATGTTAAATAAAAATTGTCACCTTTATCATGTTAGACGAGAATAATTACTTGTTAAAAATATGTGTTCTATTGGAATTAAATTATAAATATTTATTTATAATTTAAACAATGGAAATTGGATAAATAGAAAATAATCCAAACTGAATTGTAATCTGTTAAATTCATTATCCAATGATTTATTTATGTAGACTGTTGTTGGTTGAAAACCCCATACGGGTACTTGGATGATATTTGACATACACTAGTCCCAATATTTAATAACTTGTCAATCGATGGATTGACAGTCTGTGATGAGCGTTATTTATTCATTTTAATGCTCATATAGTTATAACCTTCACTTTGGATGTGAATGGATTGTTTGATGGTTGTTTATCATTATCGTTGAATATATGCAATGTATGAAATCCATATAACTGAATTTATATGGTAATTGATTGAGTCGGATTCCGATTCAGAATAAAGAACATTTTTAAAAGAATATTTTAACATAAAGAATATTTTTAAATAAAGAATACTTTTAATAAAGAATATTTTAACATAAAGAATAATTTTAAATAAAGAATATTTTAAATAAAGAATATTTTAAAATAAAGAATATTTTAAAATAAATTTAATGAAGAATAAAATTGTGTTTTTTATGTCCATTTTTGGATGGACACGAAAATATATAAATATGAAGCCGAGTTAAGTATAGAAACGATATTTTTAACCCGAACGGGTTTATCGATCAATTTATTTCATTTTATAACGAATATCGAAAAGTAGTGATTCCAAAAATCTAATATTCTGAAAATATTAATAATATAATATAATAAATATATAGAATATTCAATTTTGATTTAAAATTGAAAATGAAGTTAAAGTCGTTTTAAAACGAATTTATAAATATTTTATAAAGTACGATTTAAACAGAAATTGACGAAATATATAATATATGTATATTATATATTTAATGGCCTGAATAGAACATGCCGCGCAGCGACCAGTCGCGAATTTTGACCACTAACTTCAAATTGATGTAACGGGAGATCCGACCATCGGATTCTTCTAAAATCGGAACTATTGGGTTCATATCGAAAAGTGCTTTCCAATGAATATAAGAGTTTTGAAATCTAATGTTTAGATTTGGAATTATGTCCAAATCAAATTTGAAAAAGGTCGCCATGGATGCAGTTCGGTGGCCATTATTGGAAACCGACTGTACGGGCCTAAAGTAATTATTAAAAATATGGTAAAATTATGTAAAATAATAATAAATGATTTGAAAAGATTTTTAGATGAAAAATTCCATATTTGAAAAGATAAAAATATATTTTTATCGAAATGAACTAGTTATTAACTAGAAGAAGTTTTCCAATTAATTAATATTTAATTGGAATTAAATAAGATAAATTTGATTTTTGGGTTTGTCGTGAATGGTGTGTTAAATAACACTGTTCTTAAAATCCCGTATGAAAAGAATAAATATTTTAATTAATATTATTGGAGTTTCCAATTATATTTAGTAATTGGAATAAAATGAAATGTTAAATGGGTTTATTATGAACTGTGTTTTTAACGACATTTTTTCTTTAACCCAATTACCAGAAAATATAATTTGGAATTTATAAATCTTTTATTAAGATTTAATGGAAATTTTCCAAAAGTAAAGTTTTCCAATTGAACATATTAAATTGGAATTGAATGGAATTCGATGTGGTAATAATCGAGATGAGCTTCTGTAAAAGAAGACCATTATTATATATGGAATTTAAAAGGCTTTGCCGTTATTCCATTTATATTATTAGTCTGATATCGAAATTTATATTGATTTGATTTCTGTGAAGATTCCATATTTAATGGAAGATGATTTTGGGTTTATCGTGAACTATATTTTAAATGACATTGGTTCTTTAACCCAGTCAAAGACAAGATTAATTTCTTAAAGTTGAATAATCATAAAGTAATGATTTTTGATATTAAAATCAAATTGGTGTTTTAATGAATCTTTAAAAGAAGATTAAAGAATAAATTTTAAAGAATTTATCTTTGATAAAATTAATGGTAACCTTTCCCTAATAATGTGAATATTTATTTAAAGGAATATTCTGAATTGAAATGAGTCGTATGATGTGTTTCTATAGCACTTAATTATTGATTATAAAATACGCGAGTTATTCGGAAAGACCGGGTTCAACCCATTCTGAATAATTACTACGACGATTAGAAGTCGAAGATGGTGGTTGAAGACCGGAGATCTTCACATCGTTTGGATGATTACTGATGTCTTGATTGGGAGGCATCCTAAGACAAGGTTATAAGTGGTGATCGTCCAGACGTACTTGGAGATCGATGGATATGCGAGAACCTCTCTCCTATGTTGGACATATGAGACGAGGAATAACGTGTCTCCTGTAACGACCTAGAAAATCTAAACCAATTGAAATTTTTTAAATTGGCTAAAATAATGGATTTTAAATATTTAAAATAAATATTTTGAATAATAGCAATGAAAAGTGAGTTTCAATCGACGTTTGAAAACGAATATAATTAATTCTAATTATAAACAAGGCCTGAAATGGCGCGGTAGTTTCAAAAATTGAATTCAAACTTTGTCGGACTATACCGGGTGCAAAACAAAACGGATTTGAGTGAAACCAAAAATATTTAAATCTGTTAGTGAATACCTTTCTAACGAATCTGAAAAATCGAAGTTTCATAGCGGGATGCAAAAGTTATGGCCAAATGAATTTTCTGAAAGGTCGCTATGGAGTTTATATAACCCGTGAAAATGGCCATTTTGCAAACGACCTCGGAATTCGACGAAACCACTTTTGTTGGATCTGGGATATGAAGTTATTGCTAGGTTTCAAATTTCATAATTTTTGAAGCTAGTATGTGAGCGTGGCAAAGGAAAATGTGTTTTGGTCAATTACAGTTAAATTGGATCGACCAGAAATGGGCCTTTTTGCAAACGGTCTCAGAATTCGACGAAACTAGTTTTGTTGGGACCGTGTCGTCAAAACATAGCCAGATTTATTTTTCTGGAATTTTTCGAATCAGTTTGTGGCCCTGGCAAATTGAAATGTACGTTCAAATCGAATATTGAATGTTATATATTTTAAATTGAATGAAAACTGACTGAAACAGTCGAATGGGCCTACGAAACATATCCCATTGTGTTCGGAATGGGGGTAAAACGCTAGGGACGACAGTCGTTGGGTTTGGATTGGAGGTCGTGTCAGAAAACCCCTTATAAAACCCCCCGGCCAATCAAATCATTTCTTCATAATTTAAATAAAATAAAAAAATCATAAAAACCCCTGTAGCCCTCGCGATCGACGACGGCTGGCTTTCCTCCCTTCCCTTCCATTTTCTGGCGAATCCGTTCACCTTTAGCCCCCACTCCAATTAAGGTTTTTGTAGTACTCCTCAAGGCCTTCAAACCTATACCACCCTCGATCTCAACCGTGCGCTATGCCTCGAGAATCGAGCCCAGGAAGATCTGAACTTCCCGCCGCCGATACCCCCTCCTCTCCAGTTTGAGTTCAACGAAACCCCCACCCCCTGGTGCCTGGTGCGCCGTTCCAAGCTTGACGAGGTGGCATAACCTGATCGGGACGAAGCGCAGCGGATTGAAGATTAAAATCTAAACCTAGTTTTGAAGAAATAAACGAGGTATACGGCTATATTAATTTTCAACAGTTTTAACACCTTTAAACCATTGCAAACTTTGAAAAATCATATCTTTTTCGTTTCTTGACGAAATTCGATGAAACAGGAAACATCGTAACCGTGTGGACGTCTTCTACATTCTAGAAGAGACCGCATATTTTTCTGAGCCTTCTGCTATTTTTGGTGGAGTGGAACCCAATGTGAGATTTCTAATTTATAAACGATATGGAAAACGACGATGTATAAATTATATAGTCGATGTATGAGTTATATAAGCGTTGTACACCTCATGTATAAGTGTTGTATAAGTTGTACGTTCGATGTATAAGTTGTATATGCGTTGTAAAAATTATATATGTGTTGAAATAGAAGTGAAATGCTATATATATATATATATATATATATATATATATATATATATATATACACACACGCCCCTCGTCCACAAACCATGGATGATATTTATTGGTTGTGATTGGTGTGAAAATTGATTGATAGCGAATGGTTGATTGGAATTGTTTGTGGTTGATATTGATTGATTGTGGTTGAAAAATACCCGTTTGTGGTTGAGAAATATTTGGTTGAAACCACATAGGATTAGTTTGTGGAAATGAAATAAATATACATGCCGCCTGCGTGCGAACTAGATGCATGAATCCCCATTGTCAAAAACCGCGAGGTTTTAAGGTAGAGCGAGGAGCCGTACTAGGGACGCTCCCGGTTTTAACTACCCTGCCGTTATGCTGCCGAAATTTTGAATAATATTCATGTGTTAGAATTATTTCCATTTGTTGAAACTATATTTATTCGTTGAATAGAAAACCTTCATGTGTTGAATCGATATTCATTCGTTGGATAGAAATTCATGTGTTGAATGGTATTCGTGTTTTAAATATAAAAATCACCTTTTTATCGATATATATAAACTATAGAAAACCTTCATGTGTTGAATCGATATTCATTTGTTGGATAGAAATTCATGTGTTGAATGGTATTCGTGTTTTAAATATAAAAATCACCTTTTTATCGATATATATAAACTATAGAAAACCTTCATGTGTTGAATCAATATTCATTCGTTGGATAAAAATTCATGTGTTGAATGGTATTCGTGTTTTAAATATAAAAATCACCTTTTTATCGATATATATAAACTATAGAAAACCTTCATGTGTTGAATCGAAATTCATTCGTTGAATTGAAATTCATGTGTTGAATGGTATTCATATTTTGAAAGAAAGTGTTTTATAATAAAAATCCAATTTTTATCATCGATATGAACTATATAAAATAATCTTGTTTTGAAATAAATTGTTTTATAATAAAAATCCTATTTTTATCACTTATATGAAATATATAAAATAATCGTGTTTTAAAATAAATTGTTTTACATTAAAAATCACATTTTTATCATATACACGAATTGTTAAAAATAGTGAGGGGTTGAAATAGAAGACAGTTAGATAAAAATATCATTTTTATCAAATGTATGAAAATCATATAGTTTTGAAATCAAAGAAACGATATATATATATTTATATATATATAGAATTGAAATATATCGAATAACGACGCTGCAGTTTGTATTTTGAAACCGTGATTTCAAACGATTATACCGGGAGATCCGACCATCGGATTTTCCTGAAATCGCAACCGTTGGGTTCGCTTTGGAAATTTCTTTCCAACGGCATCAACTTTATAAAAATCCAACGGTTGGATTGTCTGGAATGTTTAATTCAAATCTGAAGAAAAACAGCGCCAGAATCGATTATATATATATAATTATATTTAATCGAATAACGACGCTGCAGTTCGTATTTTGAAATCGAAACTTCAAACGATTATACCGGGAGATCCGACCGTCGGATTTTCCCGAAAATGGAACCGTTGGATTCGTTTTGAAAAGAACTTTCTAATGATGTAAATTTTGTGAAGATCCAACGATTAGATTTTCAGATATGTGTAAATCAAATCTGAAGAAAAACAGTGCCACGACCATGTTATGGCCCGAAGCGTCGTTTTGAATAAATTGGCTATTTTAAAATAAATAAAAATAGCGATAAATCATTATAAAATATTACAAACGATATGGATGTGAAATTTAGAAATTAACTGAAGGTTGGCTAAGTCGAATGGTTTCTTGGGTATTGATCTGATGTTGGTTTCGGCCTTCGGGGTTAATACTTGGGAAATCGCTCTCTTACTGATTGACGGTTAGTGACTAATGAATTGAAATGATGCGTATGTATATTTGTGTTGCACTTGTTTATCATATACGCGAGTTGCTCAGAAAGACTGGGTTTATCCCATTCTGAATAACTGAATCGACGATAAGGAATCGAAGATGAAGACGGTGGTCGAAGACCGGAGATCTTCACCTCGTTTGGATGGTAACCGAGGTCCTGATTGGGAGACATCCCGAAATATGGATAATGAGTGGTGACCGTCCAGACGTACGTGGTGATCGATGGGTTTGCGAGGTATATAGTGCCTCCGGTTTCGTTCAGACCCAGAACGGACTTGCAAATGGACAGTGTGTCTGACATTGGAATTTATTCTGTGTGATTGATAGCCATCAGTTGCACGGTGTGAATTGCCTGTGTGGCATGCTAAGATGCAATGATCAGGACTTCTGTTGAAAAGCGAAGTCTTGTGATGATGATCAAAGCACCACCTGTGTGGCGTAGCTTTGTGTATAACGTGAAATCGCGAGCCTCACACCCCGGTATGAACCAGAAATGGGAGAGGACCTCAGGGGGACATGCGTTTTCTTTCTAGCTAGAAGTGGCGTCAGTCATTTTACACGCCCTGACGAGTTTGACTTATGTGGTTGTTACTGTTGCGAGGCGCCTCGGTTAGATCAGACGATCCGGGTCCGATGGAGTCATTCATTGGCTCGTTGACGCCCCATAGGGCGGAGAAACGCATTGTTCAGGCATTATAATCCACTTCGTGTGGACCGGCCCTGACGATCCAAGGTACGGTTGCTGCTGTGCCTGAGACACGGGCTAGAGCGTCTCGAATTCGGTAAGGACTATCTTTTTCCTTGGTTCAGGACGGAAATCCAATTTCCAAATACGACATCGTGCGGTTTTGATTGTATACCTATATATGGCGACATAGTGGTATGAGGCATTAATGCCGTCTATGATTGATACTTATGATTTGAAATTGCTTTTGAAATATACAAACACTTGTAATAATATCAAATGCTTTTGTTTAATTCGTATCAAGCATATTTTGGCCATTATAAGGTAAAAACTCTATCCTCCGGTTTGCGTTGCATTGTGTGATGGGAACTGAGTCTTATAATGGCTTCATTTTTATAAAAAGCATTGCGATGTTTAAAAGAAAGATTTGTTTTTAAAGCACTGGCAATCCAATGGAGTAAACCCGTTCCACGAAAGTGGCGTGGTCCTGTGATTGGCCATATTATAAATGTGTTGAGTAGATTTCTCATACCAGTCCCATGACTGACTCGTAGTTTGTTTCACTTTCAAACTCGGGTGCCCCTCTTTCTACACGGGCTGCCTTCTATTTAGGTTTTAGCTGGCTCTTTCTGGATATCTGGAGCTGAAGATGGATTCTATTATTTATCTCTTTTTATGTTGTTCAGCTCCTATTGTACATATTTTGTTTGTTTCCGCTGTAGACATTTATGTATAGCTTAACTGTATTTGTACTAAGTATGATCCTGTATACTGTGTAACTCTGATGATTACGTTTATCCAGTGTATTCTATTGTACATTATCTGGTGTATTTATTTAATTCTGTTCTGCTGTTATCTGTTTATGTGTTATATTCCAAAGATTACCCTTGTCTCCGTCCGTACGGGAAATGGGGTCGTCACATCTCCGGTTTCGTTCAGACCCAGAACGGACTTGTAACTGGATGGTATGTCTGACGTTGTATTCCTTTATGTTGTATTCGTTGATCTCTGCTAAATATATCTGTTTGGTGGTAGAAAATTTATTCTTTTGCTTTACACCCTTTTCTGAGACGTACGAGCTCAAAGGTTATATATTGGCAGAAATCAATGTTATGGTATGGGTGTATAATGTGACATGCTAAGATGCAAATGATCAAGGATTTTGTTGAAAAGCAGAGCCTTGTGGTTGATGATCAAAGCACAGCTTTATTTAGCATAACTTTGTGTAGCGATACTTCGCGAGCCTCACACCCCGATATGAACCAGAAACGGGAGAGGACTGCAGGGAGGACATACATTTCTTTCTAGCTAGGAGTGGTGTCCGCATTTACAATCCCTGACATTTTTACATATGTGGATGATGGAATGAGGTGCCTCGGATTTGAGTCGATAGTGGCTCTATATTTATGCCCCATAGGGCAGGGAAACATACTGTTCAGACATTACTAATCCACTAACATCATTTGTGGACAGGCCTTGAAGATCCAAGGGACGATGCGTTCTGTTCCTGAGCCTCGGGCTAGAGAGTCTCGAATTCGATAAGGACGATCCCTTGCCTTGGTTCATGATGGAAATCAAACTTCCAATATGACACCGAACGGTTTTGATTGTATAACTAGTATGGTGACACAATATATGGTAGCTATGCCATCTTTGATTGATACATTATGATTGAAATGTTTTTGAAACATATATATACTAATAATAATATCAAATCCATTTTTATCATATCAAGCATTTTTGACCATTATAAGGTAAAACTCTATCCTCCGGTTTGCGTTGCATTGTGTGATGGGACTTGAGTCTAAAAATGGTTTCATTTTTCTAAAAAGCATAGCGTTGTTTAACATTTTACTTTATTTATGCACTGGAAATCCATACCCGTTCTGCATTAGCGGCGTGGACTTGTGATTATCCTTATTATTATATAGGTTAAGCAAGATTTCTTATACCAGTCCCATGACCGACTCGTAGTTTGTTTCACTTTGCAAACTCGGGTGCCCTCTTTTCCACACAGGCAGTCGAGCGGCTTGTTTTGCAGATATTTCTTATTTGAGCATGATTTTGGATCGAAGATTAAAGCTATGTCCAGAGCATTGATAGTCTTCCACTGCATTTTATTACAATTATTGTAATTTAATTTTCCACTATGTTTTATTCGATGTACTCTGATATATTATGTACTCTGATGTAACATTATTATGATGTTTATAAAAGTCTTCTGTTATTTGTTCTGGTGTGTTGTATGCCCAGAGTAAGCATATTCGGGTTTTGAACGGTCTTAGTCGATTTAGCGATCGATTAGGTCCGGGAAAAATCCAAATTGTTACAGTTGGTATCATAGCTTTGGTTAGCTCAAATGTTTGGGGTACAAGTCGTTAGAACTGAACAAAAGACTCATCAGAGGTAGGATTAGTAATATCCTATAAATGAATACTCATTAGAGATAGGATCAGTAGCATCCTAGAATGAGAAAACTCATTAGAGATCGTGTTAGAAATGCCCTAGAATGAGTTGAGAGTGACAAGTATATAAGTAACGTATTCGTGATTATATATATATACACATAATCCGATCGTAGAAAATATAATTTTTGAATATATAAAAGTTATATAAATTTAAAAAGTTAATCAACTAATAAAATTATTGAAACCAATAAAAGAATGAAAATTTAATTGGTTAATTAAACAACTTTCAACTCCGTTCGTTTTCAAGGATGAAAAGATTTTAAGTGGGGAAGATTGTAACAACCCGGAATTATGGAACCAATTAAAAAAAATTATTTTAGAAATTTTAATGGATTTAGAATATTTAAAATAATTAGTTTTAAATAATAACGATTAAAAATTTATTCAAATCGAAGTTAGAACGAATATATTTATTTTAATTTCAAAAGGAATTAGAAATAGCGCGGCAGTTTGAAAATTTGAATTTGAACTTTGACTGAATGTACATGATTCAAAATAAATCGGATTTTGATGAAACCAAAAATATTTAAATCTACTTAAAAATATCTTTCCAACAAATCTGAAAAATTGAAATTTCATTGCGGAAATCAAAAGTAATGTCTAGTTCAAAATTCAGAAAAGTCGCTATAGAATTTATATATATATTTTAATATAAATATAGCCCTTAAAAATAGCCATTTTACAAACGTCCTCCGTTTTCGACGAAACCACTTTTGTTGGATTTGGAATGTCAAATTATTGCTAGGTTTAAATTTTCATAATTTTTAGAATTAATATGTGAGCGTGGCAAAAGAAAATGTGTTTTGTCAATTTCAGTCAATTTTAATCGACTTGAAAATGGCCATTTTTCAAACGGTCTCCAAATTCGACAAAATTAATTTTGTTAGGACTGTATCATTAAAACATAACTAAAAATAATTTTTTTTGTATTTTTTAGTGTCAGTATGTGGCCCCAGTAAATTAAAATATGCGATCAAATTTAATAATTAAATGATTTATATTTTAATTTAAAGAAAAACATATCGTAACAGCCAAATTGGGTTACGAAACATATTCCAGTGTATCCGGAATAGGGGTATTTGGCTGGGGACATCTCTCGTTGGGCTGAATTCGGAGCTATCGAGAGTTTGCGGGCTTTTTCCGTAAATTAAAGAATTTAATATTAAAATATTATATAAACCCTAGAATTAACCTAACCCTAATCCACTAACAGACACAGCCGCCACCTCTATACACTCCAATGGGCGATATCCTCCTACTTTAAATCCTTATAATCTCACAATCTTTATCAAATTAATTCAAGCTTTCAAAGCAAAAATCGTAGTGGATTCTCTGCTCTTTAAATCTATAAAGATAAGATCGTCTCTGGGGGTGCGTGCTATTCGAATTTTGATGGGGAAGTAGCGATGTTTGCGGCAGATTTTGAGGAGGCGGAGTCCACCGAGTACGACGCCATTACAGGCTATGAGGGGCAACTCGAAGGGGGTTGGCGTGGTGACCTCGGATTGGGGCCCGATAACCAGAAATTGGCGGCGCACGTGGTCAACAAGTTCGGTGATTGGGTTCAAACGATACAGCAGGTTCCTGGAAGAAGATGACGCATGGTTAAGTGTTATTAAAGGTAATTAAAGATAACTAATTATTGAATTAGTTAATAAATCTTTAAAATGCCATATCTTATTTAGATCTTATAGAAACTGAACGATTTTCGTTGCGTTGGACTTGTGTTAACCAGATCTACACAATGAAACAAACCAGATCTGAAACGGAGCAAATCAGAATTTGGGGAAAATTCAAATCTGGACTATACAGAACTAAAACCATCGGTGAGATTTCTCAATTTAAAAATTAAAATTAAAATATATACATATATAGAAATATATATATTTACACACACATACATATATTTGATTGAATGTGACTGTGTTATTAATATATGCCATATAGAACACAAATATGCGGTGTGTAAAATTTAGATTGACTAATTGATTGTGGTGATGATTATTCATTGAATTATATTTATCTAGGATAAAGATATAACCTTTAAATATTAAAATGAAAATATCATGTTATGTTAAACATATCATTTTAGTTAGAAAAACATCAATTTTGTTGTTATATGTCTTGTTAATGAAAAACATCATTTATGTTAGAATAATGTCATAACATCATATATGTTAGAATAATGTCATAACATCATTTATGTTAGAATAATGTCATAATATCATGTATGATAGAATAATGTCATGTCATGTTAAAAATGTCATTTTTGTTAGGGATGTTATATTAGAACAAATATGTCCTTTATGTAGAAACCATATTTTGTAAATAAAATATGTCATATTAGAATAAAATTATCATTTTTGTTATAAATTGTCATCTTAGTTAAAAACGTCATATTAGTTTAAAAATGTCATTTTAGTAAAATATGTCATGTTAGAAAAAAATGTCGTTTTAGTAAAATATGTCATATTAGAATAAAATAACATTTTTGTTATGAAATGTTGCGTTAGAAATAAAACGTTATGTTAGAATAAAAATGTCATTTTAGTTAGAAATGTTACATTAGAATAGAAATGTCACTTTTGCTAGGAATGTTTTATTAAAATAAATATGTCATTTATTTAGAATAGTGATTTGTCAAATAAATATGTCATTTATTTAGAACACTGATTTGTCAAATAATTATGCTATTTACTTAGGATAATGTCATGTTATACTAAAATGCCATTTATTTAGATATGTTCATATTACATTAAATTGTCATATATTTAGATATGTTCATGTTACATTAAACAGTTCATGTTAATATAAAAATATCATTTTGCTTTGAATCATGTCATGTAAATAAAAACATCATTTTGTTTTGAATCATGTTGGGTAAATAAAAAGGTCATTTATTTAGAAATGCCATGCTAATAGTAATACCATTTATTTAGAAATGTCATTTGTTTAGAAATTTCATTTATTTAGATTATGTACATGTTAAATAAAAATTGTCACCTTTATCATGTTAGACGAGAATAATTAATTGTTAAAAAAATACGTTCTAACTTAAACAATGGAAATTGGTCAAATAGAAAATAATCGAAACCGAATTATAATCAGTTAAATTTATTATACAATGATTAATTTACGTAGACTGTCGTTGTTTGAAAACCCCACACAGGTATTGGGATGATATTTGACATACACTAGTCCCAATATTTAATTAATTGTCAATCGATGGATTGACAGTCTGTGATGAGCGTTATTTATTCATTTTAATGCTCACATAATTATAAACTTCACGTTGGATGTGAATGGATTGTTTGATGGTTGTTTATCGTTATCGTTAAATATATGCAATGTATGAAATCCATATAACTGAATTTATATGGTAATTGATTGAGTCGCATTCCGATTCAGAATAAAGAACATTTTAAAAAGAATATTTTAACATAAAGAATATTTTTAAATAAAGAATATTTTTAAATAAAGAATATTTTAACATAAAGAATACTTTTAAGTAAAGAATATTTTTAATAAAGAATATTTTAAAATAAAGAATATTTTAAAATAAATTTAATGAAGAACAAAATTGTGATTTTTATGTCCATTTTTGGATGGACACGAAAATATATAAATATGAAGCCGGGTTAAGTATAGAAATGCCAATTTTAATCCGAACAGGTTTATCGATCGATTTATTTCATTTCATAATGAATATCGAAAAGTAGTGATTTCAAAAATCTAATATTTCGAATATATTAATATTATAATATGATAAATATATAGAATATGCAATTTTGATTTAGAATTGAAAATGAAGTTAAAGTCGTTTTAAAACGAATTTATAAATATTTTATAAAGTACGATTTAAATGGAAATCGAAGAAATATATATAATATATATATTATATATTTAATGGCCTGAAAAGAATGCGTCGCGCAGCAACCGTTCGCTAATTTCAACCATTAACTTCAAATTGATGTAACGGGAGATCCAACCGTCAGATTCTCCTAAAATGGAACCGGTTGGTTCATATCGAAAAGAGCTATCCAATGAATGTAAGAGTTCTGAAATCTAACGGTTAGATTTGGAATTATGTCCAAATCAAATTTGAAAAAGGTCACTATGGATGTAGTTTGGTGGCCGTTATTGGAAATCGAATGTACGGGCCTAAATATGATTATTAAAAATATGGTAAAATTATGTAAAATCATAATAAATGATTTAAAAAGATTTTTAGATGAAAAAATTCCATATTTGAAAAGATAAAAATATATTTTTATCGAAATGAACTAGTTATTAACTAGAATAAATCTTTAAATTAAGATTTAATTAATATTTAATTGGAATTAAATAAGATAAATTGGATTTTTGGGTTTATCGTGAATGGTGTCTTAAATAACATTGTTCTTAAAACCCCGTATGAAAAGAATAAATCTTTTAATTAAGCTTATTAGAATTTCCAATTATATTTAGTAATTGGAATAAAATGAAATGTGAATTGGGTTTATTATGAACTGTGTTTTTAACGACATTTGTTCTTTAACCCAATTAACAGAAAATATAATTTGGAATTTATAAATCTGTTATTAAGATTTAATGGAAAATTTCCAAAAGTAAAGTTTTCCAATTAAATACATTAAATTGGAATTGAATGGAATTCGATGTGGTAATAATCGAGATGAGCTTCTGTAAAAGAAGACCATTATTATATATTGAATTTAAAAGGCTTTACCGTTATTCCATTTATATTATTAGTCTGATACGGAAATTTATATCGATTATATATTGATTTGATTTCTGTGAATATTCCATATTTAATGGAAGATGATTTTCGGTTTATCGTGAACTGTATTTTAAATGACATTGGATCTTTAACCCAGTCAAAGACAAGATTAATTTCTTAAAGTTGAATAATCATAAAGTAATTTGATATTAAAATCAAATTGGGGTTTTAATGAATCTTTAAAAGAAGATTAAAGAGTAAATTTAAAGAATTTATCTTTGATAAAATTAATGGGAACCTTTCCCTAATAATGCGAATATTTATTTAAAGGAATATTCTAAATTGGAATGAGGCGTATGATGTGTTTCTGTAGCACTTAATTATTGACTATAAAATACACGAGTTATTCGGAAAGACTGCGTTCAACACATTCTGAATAATTACTACGACGATTAGAAGTCGAAGACGAAGACGGTGGTTGAATACCGGAGATCTTCACATCGCTTGGATGATTAGTGATGTCTTGATTGGGAGGCATCCTAAGACAAGGTAATAAGTGGTGATCGTCTAGACGTACTTGGAGAATGATGGATATGCGAGAACCTCACACACCGGTATGAACCAGAAACGGGAGAGGACTGCAGGGAGGACAAATGTTTCTTTCTAGCTAGGAGTGGTGTTAGTTTTTACAAGCCCTGGCATTTTTACTTATGTGGATGATGGAATGAGGCGCCTCGGATTTGAGTCGATAGTGGCTCTATATTTATGCCCCATAGGGCAGGAAACGTATTATTCAAGCATTACTAATCCAGTAACATTATTTGTGGACCGGCCTTGAAGATCCGAGGGACGATGCGTTCTGTTCCTGAGGCTCGGGCTAGAGAGTCTCGAATTCGATAAGGACGATCCCTTGCCTTGGTTCATGATGGAAATCTAACTTTCCAATACGACAGCATACGGTTTTGATTGTATAAATAGTATGGCGACATAGTATATGATAGCTATGCCGTCTATGATTTATACATTATGATTGAAATGTTTTTGAAAGATATATACACTAATAATAATATCAAATCCGTTTTATTGTATCAAGCATTTTTGACCATTATAAGTTAAAACTCTATCCTCCGGTTTGCGTTGCATTGTGTGATGGGACTTGAGTCTTATAATGGTTTCATTTTTCTAAAAAGCATTGCGTTGTTTAACGATTTATTTTTGTTTATGCACTGGCAATCCAATGGAGTAAACCCGTTCCGCATTAGCGGCGTGGTCCTGTGATTAGCCTTATTATTATATAGGTTAAGTAAGATTTCTCATACCAGTCCCATGACTGACTCATAGTTTGCTTCACTTTGCAAACTCGGATGCCCTCTTTTCCACATGGGCAGTTGAGTGGCTTGTTTTGCTGGTATTTCTTATTTGAGAAGGATTCTGGCTCGAAGCTTAAAGATGTGTCCATAGCATTGATAGTCTTCCACTGCATTGTATTACAATTATTGTACTTTAATCATCCGCTGTATTTTATTCGATGTACTCTGATATATTTTGTACTCTGATGTAACATTGTTATGATGTTTATAAAAGTCTTCTGTTATTTTTTCTGATGTGTTATATGCCCAGAGTAAGCGTATTCGGGTTTTGAACTGTCTTAATCGATTTAGCGATCGATTAGGTCTGGGCAAAATCCAAATAGTTACAGAAACCCTTCGTTTTCAGAATGTGCACAACCATATCTACAGGTGACACGATGTCTAAACCTCCTCTGTCGGACCCATGCACGCACATGACCCCATTGGAATGTGCCACCCACACCGTCCCCCACGTTTGGATCTCTTACAATCAGTCCAATAAGCATGCCCTGACTCTGACCTAGTTCGCAGTACTCGTTTGATACCTATATATGGGTTACTGACTGAAACGGGTCCCACACACAAGATGATACAAGCTTAACCCTACGCTTGCAACCCCGCTAGGTTTTCCATAGGTTATGCCATACCAGAGTAAAAGATTGCATAACCCCACATGTTAAGTTTGTGGGCATATATATATATAAATATTAACCACTCACCCGAGATTTACTTAACCCACCCACTGTTTCGAACTAGTTTACTTAAGCCCTATTCAAGTTATATGTTCATACAATCCCTATGGATTCAACTAGGATAAGTATTTAACTTTATTACCATATTCAGTTATGGTTACGATGTACTAGACCTCCCACATTAAACCTACTGTGACGGCCGCCCCGGACCGGTTGACATTTCCCTCGAAATGCGCTATGCTGACATCCAACTAGTACGGGATGGTCGCCAAAGAAAGGAAAAGAAAGGAATTTGAACTAACAAGGAACCTGTAGAATGTCTCACAATGCATGGAATAAAATATAATAATAACATACTTTGACATAAAACAGGCGAGTCAGTGCATAAGCTGGAAACTAAACATCATAGCAGCGGAAAATCAAAATACAGCTTATGTTCCGCATCATCATTATAACAACTTTTGAAAACTGTCTCTAAAGAAAATAAGGAAGGTACACTACTAATGCCCAAAGTTGTGACCAACAGCAACACAGGGAGAATATCTATATATATCATACGTGTGAGCCTCCTGCTCGTCTCCGGTACAGCTACTCGTGCATACCACCTAACCTGTCTCTAGTCTGCCCGTTTAAGAGCACCCAGAGTAATAAGAAAAGACATAAAACTCTAGGTCAGACAAAAGTCTGGTATGAGCGATATGCAGCAAAACAGAATAATAACAGGTATACTAAACCATACCTAAACCTGGACCTGCAACCAAAGAGTTAGCACAACATACCGTACAATACTCTAAGGTGACACTAACATATGGTGTAAGGAATACGGGGGTGGGGGTGTGCATGACATAGTGATGGTGTAATGACCCGGGATTTTGACGACTTTGGTTATCGCCATAAACTCAAGGACGACTAACCAAACATCGAAAAATACCGGTCATTAATGAAAGAAATTAGAGGGTGAGGAAAGATAAGATAGAAACTTAGAATAGAAGAAGAAGAAGAACACAACATCAGAGTAACACGAACCTCACAGCAGAACGAATAACATATAATATATATAACATAACTTGAAATATACATCTGTACTTGAATATACATCATTATCAAAGTACAACACTTACAACACAGCGGAAATAAACTATATGATCCTGAAGCCTCCTGCTCCAGCTCTTCAAGTGTATCTGTAAAATCCCGACTACTTGACTGCCCGTACAAATTTAGGCATCCAAGAGTTTAGGGAAAACAAAAAAAATAAACTCCGGGTCAGTCATGGGACTGGTATGAGTAAAACAGTTTCAAACAGTTCAAGCAGGTAAATGATATCTCATAAGACCACGCCGTATAATGGAACGGGTTTTGCCCTTATGAGAATCCAAATTTATCTTTATATCAAAAACCCTTTGATATTATAATAATGTCTATCAACCACAGTATATAGAATCATCTAGCAGAAACGCTTTCATCTCACGTTCTACATATATAGTATACAATCAAAACCGCAAGCACGTATTGGGTAATGGATTTCCAACTATGACAAGTTATGGAACCACCTTTCGCTAGTGTACATCTAGAGAGGAATACACCGGGTTCAACAAGAACATCTTGCAACCCGGCCACACATGACCGACCACTCATTTCGCTTGAGTGTATCGAATGTATATCACCAACGGTTGGGATCAGCAACCGTTTCCCGAATGGGACAGCATCAACAATAGATTTTTAGAAGTAAATGAAACTCTAGATCAGGTGATTATACACCCTACTTTGGTGCGACCGACTTAGCCATGCTGCCTGCCCGATTTCTGTCATTTACCGATTGATGAGGCTTGAGGTTACGCTTCATCATCACATCAGATTCACTTCGAATGTCACATCGTCAAATCCATCAAATCACTGATTGACGTCCTCAACCATACATTATGTGTTAGCTAAAAGAAGTTTCCTTCTCCGCTTCCACTCTTGGTACGGTTGGAGAAATAAATATACGTGATCGTCTGGAAATACTCTGTCAGACATCCGTCCATACAAGTCATCCAGGAACAGGATGAACCGAAGGCACTATCCTGTAAACAGGATAGCCCTTGCATAATTCCGTCTTCAATTTCCTTTGGCATATATGATTCGCAACGCTTATGCCAATACAGAGTGGTTCTTTGGATAATAATCCAACCGGTCTCTCCATATTAACAATGTTAAAATGTTCAAAACTTCGACAGTCTGTGATTTAACTATCGAAGAAAAACAGGTGTGCAAACAACGATATTATTTCCAAATGGAAATTTATATCGATCAAACATCATTCAACATTTATCTCTTTATTTCATTAATTTACTTATCTCCTGTTTCCCTATATTCAATATTCTTATTTTCTAAATTTGGAAAATATACATTATTAACAATGGAAAACATTTCCATTTCTTGTTTTCTTTATTAGAAAACATTTCTGGTCTCTTATTTGGAAAACATTTCCAAAGCTTCTTCATTGGACTTAGACAGATGTTTAAACAAACCATCGCGATGCCAACTCAAACTATTTCCTTTAATTACTAAATTCACTTAAACATCCTTTACTGCCGAACCTTAACCATTCCTTAGTTAAATACGAAGTCAATCAAGTTGGGGTAATACTACCTCTCAGACCTTAACTGAACAATGTTTATAACCTTGAAATAGACAAAGTTCACCCTTCTAATTCTTTAACAAACTTCCTTACTGTAACACCCCGTAGTTCTGTAACACTAGGATTCACAAATCAAGGCAAAATTAAAAGTTAAAATCAAAATCAAGGGAAACGGGCTGCGCCATTGCGTTCATCTCGGAATTCTGCATGAAAATGAGTCCGAGTTTGCGTAAATCGGAGTCCGTATGAGGAAGATATGGCCTCCGGAATATTCAGCGAAGTTCGAATTTCAAAACAGGTCAGAAAAGCGAATTCAAATTCGAAATCAGACCCAGGATGGGCTGGGCGGGAATTCTCCCGCCCAAGATACCCAGGTCGACTGGGTAGTCGACCTGGGTCACCCAGGTCGACTGGGTAGTCGACCTGGGGGTCGACCCCCCTGACCAGGTCGACTGGGTAGTCGACCTGGGTCCCGAAATCCAGTTTTCTGCACCTAGTTCGTTCTTCTGTATCTAGACGCCATTCTGACCAGATTCGTCCGCCTAACACTATATAAACAGCCCTGGTCTTCTTCTCTATTCACAATTCTTTTCTATCCTTATGCTGCCTCTGAGAAAATATATAAATAAATAAAAATAAGAAGATAATACGAAAATCCAAGACAAGGTTATGCTGCTCAAGTTGTCTAGAAGAGATTCAAAGCTTCAAGATAAGGATTAAAGGCTAAACGTCGCACGAATCATAGCAACGCCTCCTTTCTATTCTAATCTAATCTCTGTAAGTCAGTTATTTCTAGACTTGAACGTTTTTCTCTGTTCGTGACATGAAATTAAAGGAATAAAAGAATATGCCAAATCTCTCTCTCTATTCGAATCAGTGCCTATACTCTTGAACCTAATTAAGAACTGTTATGATTCGAGGACAAATAAGACCGTGACTATGAAACTATGGACCTTAAAACCATATGCCTATGACTATGAACATTTGCCTATGACTATGAACATTGCCTATGACTATGGACATTGCCTATGACTATGAACATTGCCTATGACTGTGACTATGAGGATTATTTCCTTGACTAAGCCTATGCCTTTGATTAGGAAATATAAACTATTGCCTATGACATAACAAGGACATCTGTGATTAAACACCTGTGATTCATGACTAGGAAAGTGTTGCTTAAGTTTTGTGACTATGAAATTGGGTCTAAACCCGATCATCTATTCTGTCTATTCTTGGTTTTCTTTGGTTTTAGACCTCGAGAATTTACCTATTAAGTTATGTCTACCCATGTTCTTGAACCGACGTCTCTATTCTGTCTATTCTTGGTTTTCTTTGGTTTTAGACCTTGGGAATTTACCTATTAAGTTAGGTCTACCCATGTTCTTGAACCGACGTCGTTATTCAACCCTTTTTATGCCAGTTAGTATGTCTATCTTTTGCATAGCATCTTTGGTTCATTCCCTATTTTCTACAAACCTAGCTTTATTTATAATCTAGACTGAATCACGATTATACGAACGGTGGGAATGCGGTTTGGGCAAAATATGAAATTTACTAAAAACGTAGTTTAACTTGGAAATTGGCATAAATTGGGAACATGTATTATGGCATGTTCATAGAAATGCAAATTGGATAAATTTGACATGAATTATAAGATGAGTAATTTGAATCTAGTATTGACGTGTAAATCTAGCATTTACATGAATAGTGAACTAGAGTAATAAGTCTAGAATTAGAATGTTGAATCAGAATTGGATTAGCTAATTTGGCACGGTAAGTATATTGGCATAAATGTGAAATTGGCCATAATTGGGAGTAATTGGCAGGTTTAGCAAAATCATGGTTAGTGACACTTAATTTGGTATAGTCCACATACCAAAAAGCATAAATATGATTTAGAAGGGGAAATGGGCCATAAGAATGAATGTAGACCATTTACATTAAAAGAGTTATTAGGAAATAAGTAAATTAGAAATAATTTACTTATAGAATTTGGCCTGAATGAGGAAATATAAATTTAGGCAAATTAAAGGTTTATTAACGACATCTCTTTTAATAATACACCAGAGAGTTCTAGGGTGACAGAGAGGATAATGTCTAGGCTTGAGTTTGGAAAATACAAGTTTCCTGCTCTCCCTGGCCATCCCTAACTGATCCGACGGACGGGACGGTTACTTTCAAAACCTGATTTGAAAATTAATCAAAACCCTTTGAACTTAGAAAACATGAATAGGCCTAACCCGAGGTTAGACTGAGTTGCGATGTAAACCTGCCCAGAACCAACCGGCACATCCAGTAGTCGCAACAATACCTGTCTAATGTGAGTGGTAGCGGCATTAATTTATTTAGTTAAAGCTAGAACAAGAATGGTAGGGTTATGTTAACTAAGACACTTAACCAGTTCAACATCATAACTAGTCTGATGGGTGGGGTTAGGTTCAGACTGACACGTAACACAGTTAAGCTAGAATGGGAGGGTTAAGTCCATAGGAACACTTAACCAACTTAACACAGTTAAGCTAGAATGGAAGGGTTAAGTCCATAGGAACACTTAACCAACTTAACACAGTTAAGATAGAATGGGAGGGCTAAGTCCATAGAGACACTTAACCAAACTCAAGATAGCAAAACGAGACTTGTAGGGGTTAAGTAAAGTTAATACACTTAGCCAAATTAATATGTTAACTAGACTAGAGGTTGGGGTTAAGTAAAATCTAATACACTTAGCCAATTTTGATATTTTAGCTGGGCTAGACCGTAGGGTTAAGTAAACCTGAACACTTAACCATCAGGTTGTGATAAAGGAATGAGGTCAATTCTAAAACATGAAGGGATAATACTTAAGCATTAATAACATGTTAGTTAAAACAGACGGGGAAGGTTAAGTTAAAAAAGGAACACTTAACCAATACAGGATGAAGGGGTAGGGTTAAGTAATAAGAAATATTTAACCAATATAACTTGATTTGTGGTAGGGTTAAGTCAACGGGAATTGACTAATGACACTTAACCAATCCAAATTGACGGGAAAGAGAACTAAGTAGTAAACCTTAGTTAAAAGGAGCTAAGTAGTAAACCTTAGTTAAGAAAACAACGTTTCTGGAAACTAAGTGGTAAACCTTAGTTGACAAAACTAAGTAGTAATTCTTAGTATAACACGAGGAGGAGCGAACGTCTGTCTGATTAAAAAGAAGGCTCCAACGAATTGGGTTACGAAGCCCGAGGCTTCGAGGGGACGTGAGGGTACTCTTGGTATCCCTCTGTGAGGCCGCAGATGATCCACCTGGGCCCACAGAGGTTAAGGTCTGCATAGAAGAACCAGGGGTATGCCTTGGTTGCAATACATGGCAACCTAAAGACTAGGATGGACCGGCGTGATTCGGCGAGCAAACGGTAGCCCTGTGATAGCGACTCGTCGTCTACCATCCATCTTGAGTCAATCGAGATACGTGAAGCGGAAAGGCGGAGAACTCCAAAAGACCATATACTTGCTATATAGTTATGGGTGAGGATGGCCATAGGATAGTGGGGGCACCGGGGGTCGGCGTATAGTTCTCATTTTTCAAGGTGTGCCTTTCATTAGTTGAGGGAGGGGTCAAGTGGGACCATAGCCACTGAAATAAAAAAAGGCCTTAGCATTTGCATCGGCAGATATCTGAAAGCTCCCGACCGAGTTCTGTATTCCTTGATTTGCCCTGACACAGGACTCGGGTCGCACATTATAGGACATGTGCATCTAGACAAGCGATAACGATTCGCGATACATGCGTGGGGAAGTATAGGAACATATACCACTCTAGGTAGTGTGTCCTAAACTTGGGGCATCGTTTGACAGGTAGCATAATTCCTAGTTGAACTAGGTGGCATAAATCCTGAATCCGAGAAGCGTTCAGCAGACAGCGTAAAATCTAGAAGGCACTTGGTAGAAAACCCTAGATTAAATCTAGGTAACAAATAAATAAATGGATGCCTGAAGGCGATGGAAAATACAGGGATTGGGATCACGTTAGCGTTACTAGTTGGGACGTTAGTTAGGTGGTGCAGAGATAATAGAAATCCGTATAACAAGGAAATGGCGAAGCGGCGAAAGTATTAGAGAACATCTGGTTTATCTTATCTTAGCATATCTTGTGTTGATCTTGTGTAATCTTGCTGACCCTATCATCATGGTGTTATCTTGTATTCAGTTAATTCATGTCGTTTGTTTTCCATGTTCACATGCTAGAAGTTACTGAACTTACTCAGGCTTTATGTCTGACTCTGTTTTTCTTTCGTCTTCTTTTCTTCCGTTTCCCCCCAAGTAGTAAAGGAGGGAATAGTATATCTCAGGTTAAGTTGGACTGTCACTCTTTCCCAGCTTGAAGATTTGTCGAAGTTTTGCTTGGATTCTCTTTTCGGATGGCTCTTGCCAAAATTGGGGAATATAAATTTATTTTTATGCTTCTTTATTTTATAAGACATATGATACTCTGATATTGTAAAGAAACCATTGTACAATTTATTTTATCAATAAAGCAAAGTTTTATTTTCCGCTGTTTAATTTCTGTCTGTCTTGTAATTTATCTGCATCTTTTACCCTAAATGCTCCACAGAACTTAGTCATTCCCTTTGTGAGTGACACTAACGGACGTGGGGTGTTACACTTACGTAACTTTTTTTTCAAATCTTTTCTATTCGATAATTCTTTCCTTCGATAAGGTATATTCGATAACTCTATTCAATTTATTCTATTCACTTAACTCTTTTGATTTAACTCTAACTCTATTCACTTAACTCCTATCAAATAAACTATATTCGATAACTCTTTTAATTCTATTTGAATAAACTATATATTCGATTAACTCCTTTTACTCTATTCGAATAAACTATATTCGATTAACTCCTTTATTCTATTTGAATAAACTTTATTCGATTAACTCATTTATTCTATTTGAATAAACTATATTCGATTAACTCCTTTATTCTATTCGAATAAACTATATATTCGATTAACTCCTTTTACTTTCTATTTGAATAAACTATATTCGATTAACTCCTTTTACTTTAACTCTAATCGATTAAACTAACATCAATTAACTCCTTTTAACTTGATTAAACAATTCATTTATAAAGATTTACTTTTAGTAAAGGTTCTTCACTTTATAAACGATTTCCTTCTTATAACAATTTCCATTTTATAACGTTTATTCATTTTCTAAATATCTCCTATTTATAAATATTCCAATTTATAAATATTTCTTATTTATAAATCTTCCATTTATAAATATTTTATTTTCAAATATCCCTTTGAAAATATTCCCTTATCAACCTTTCGGTATGTTATGGTATTCAACATATCAAATCACGATAATGGGTATCGTCCAAACACATATAATCGACAATAGATTATATATCACATCATATATTACAATATATGAATAACAGTAAAATAAATGTTGAGGAATCCAGCTGGATTCCTCATACCTGTTTCCCTGCATCACAGATGTTAAACAATATAGATAACATCACTTTCAGTTTCATATGATATATTCTGATAAACAAAATCAATATAGAAATTTAACTAACTGACTAGCAGTTCAATCAAACAGTCAATACACAGCAATCAGACAATTTCTAACAGTTCTAAAAATACAACATGAAATTATAAACTGTTCAGAGTTAGTGAGATTTACTCACATTGGACTATCATCATTAAATATCGATAATTGTCGCTTGGTTCAGACTAACAATTTATTTTGCTATAAATTGTAGTGAGCTCGGATTTACTCCCAGTCAGCTCCATGGGGTAGCCACCGTCCCCACGATCCCAACGGATCCATCCGTTCGAAAATCTGATCATGTATGAAATAGATATCACGTTAACAAGTTCCTAATAGTATTTAAATTATTAAAATCAATTCCTTATCTAATATGGGCTCACCAACATCACACCGGCCCAACATCTTGTAAACCTTCGACCCAGATGACCCAGATGAACAGAGTTCATCTTCCCCTAATCCAACGCAGAAAACCATCTCCCCATTTTCATCATTTCAACGCGTTGGAACTCCATTCTCTCCCCACTGTTCAACCAACCGTGCTCACCACTCTCCAAAATTTCTTACTAACGCTCCATCCCTTCCCCTTCATGAAAAAGCAGCCTCACATAACAACTCAACAAACCCATTTTCGCATCTCATCCTTAAACCGCACCCTCACTACGACATGATTCCACAAACCAACTTCGCCATGATCTTCTCCTTTGAATCCTCTACCATCTCATACCACTTTTGATACATTCGAACCCCCTTTTTGATTTCCGTCCAAGGCCATGATGTAACGACCCAGAAAATCTGAACCAATTTAAAATTTTTAAATTGGCTAAAATAATGGATTTTAAATATTTAAAATAAATATTTTAAATAATGGCGATGAAAACTGAGTTTGAATCGACATTTGAAAACGAATATAATTAATTATAATTATATATAGAATTGAAAATGGCGCGGTAGTTCGATAATTCGATTTCAAACTTCAATTGAATATACCGGGTGCAAAACAATCCGGATTTTAGTGAGACCAAAAACATTAGTATCTAATTGATGATATCCTTCTAACGAATCTAACCAATCGAAATTTGATAGCGGGAATCAAAAGATATGTCCAGTTGAAAATTCTGAATAGTCGCTATGGAATTCAGGCCCTTAAAAATGGACATTTTGCATACGACCTCGGATTTCGACGAAACCACTTTTGTTAGATCCGCAGTGTCAGGTTATTGCTAGGTTTCAAATTTCATAATTTTTCGAATCAATATGAGAGCGTGGCAAAAGAAAACGCGTTTGACCAGTTTCTGTTGATTTTAATCGACAGGAAATTGGCCATTTTTCAAACGGTCTCAGAATTTGACGAAACTAGTTTTGTTAGGACCGTATCGTCAATACGAAGCTAGAAAATATTTTTCTGGAATTTTTCTAGTTAGTATGTGACCCCGGTAATTTGAAATGTGCGTTTAAAATTCAATATAGTGATTTAAATGTAAATTCAAACGGAAACTGATTGTAACGATCAAATCAGCTTGCGATACATATCCCATTGTGTTCGGAATGGGGGTGAAACGCTATGGACGGCAGGCGGTGGGCCTCGTTTCGAGGTCGAGTGTAAAAGTCAACTTTTTGCATAATTAAATAATAATAATAAAAAAAAAAATATCTTTTAATTCCCTTTCCCTCCCTTTATCTTCACTGGCACCCCCCGTTCCCTTTTATTTTCAGAAAAAAAAAAAAACAAAAACCCTAAAAACCTAAATCGGATCGCCGCCCCTCCCTCCAGTCATCGCCGCCGTACCTCGACCTCCCGCCCGTCGTTCGAACCCCGAAGCCCTGCATCGACGAAGACCCGAGGCCCCTCCCTCCATCGCGAACGATTCGAGACCCCCCCCCAGTTCGCGACGCTGATTCGCGAGTCCCCCCCCCCCTCGAAGCTGCCTCCGACCATCGGCGAAGACCTTCCCCCCCCCGCTCCTCTGTAAGTTTTAATTTAATTTTATTTTTATTTATTTTATTTTTATTAAATATATAAACTGATTTAGTTTAAAAATAAAAACAGAAATTATAAAAGGCAAACTGCATTTTAAAAAGAATAATTTAAAAACTGCATTTTTAAAAAGAATAAAAAAAAAACTGCATTTTGAAAAAGGCAAACTGCATTTTTAAAAATAAAGAAAAACTGTTTTAAAAATAAAGTAAAAACTGTTTTATGTTTTTAAAGTTAAAAACTGTTTTATGTTTAAAATAAAAACTGTTTTGTGTTTTTAAAGTTAAAAACTGTTTTATGTTTTTAAAGTTAAAAACTGTTTTATGTTTTTAAAGTTAAAAACTGATTTGTTTAAAATTTAAAAACCGATTTTGTTAAAGTTAAAACAGAAATTTTTATAAAGTTTAAAACTGAATTTTTAAAAAAGAAATAAAACTGTTTTTGAGGCAAAAGAAAAAAAAAACATATTTTTATATGTTGAAAGCAAAAGAAAAAAAAACATATTTTTATATGTTGAAAAGCGAAGTCAAAATTCGATTTTTATATATTGAATAGCATTGTAAAAATTCTATTTTTACATATGCAGAGAATACGGGTGAAAGCAACAAATAGGCGAAGATTTCTATTAAGAAGAGTCTCGCAGTTGGATAGCTATTGGTGAGATTTCTGATTTAAAAATTATATATATATGTGTTGAAATTGAATGTGTTTGGTGTGAAAATTACATTGAAGAACAAAATTGGTGTTGTCGAATAATTTAACCATTGAAATAAATCGAATTGAAATTCTAAATATACGTGAATTATTTGAGAAGGCCGAGTTAATTCTCATTTCAAATAATTGACCGACGATTGAAAGTCGAAGATAAAGACGGTGGTCGAAGACCGGAGATCTTCACCTCGTTTGAATGGTAACCGAGGTCCTGATTGGGAGGCATCCCGAAATATGGATAATGAGTGGTGATCGTTCAGACGTACGTGTTGATCGAAGGGTTTGCGAGGTATTTAGTGCCTCCGGTTTCGTTCAGACCCAGAACGGACTTGTAAATGGACTGTGTGTCTGACATAGGATTTATTCTGTGTGGCATGCTAAGATGCAGTGATCAGGGCTTCTGTTGAAAAGCAAAGTCTTGTGGTGATGATCAAAGCACCGCCTGCGTGGCGTAGCTTTGTGTATAACGTGAATTCGCGAGCCTCACACCCCGGTAGGAACCTAAAACGGGAGGAAGGACCTCAGGGAGGGCATGCGTTTCTTTCTAGCTAGGGTGGTGTCAGTGACCTACCAGCCCTGACATTTATATACTTTTCACCTATGTGGTTGTTGCTGTTGCGAGGCGCCTCGGTTTGATCGGACGATCCGGGTCCGATGGAGTCATTCGTTGGCTCGTTTACGCCCCAAAGGGCGGGGAAACGTATTGTTCAGGCATAATAATCCACATCGGTGGACCGGCCCTGACGATTCAAGGGGCAGTTGCGGCTGTTCCTGTGGCTCGGGCTAGAGAGTCACGAATTCGGTAAGGACTATCTTTTGCCTTGGTTCATGACGGAAATCCAATTTCCAAATACGCGACTGTGCGGTTTCGATTGTATACCTATATATGGCGACATAGTGGTATGGGGCATTAATGCCGTCTATGATTGATAGTTATGATTTGAAATTGTTTTCGAAACATATAAACACTAGCAATAATATCAAATGCCTTTGTTTTATTCGTATCAATCATATCTTGGCCGTTATAAGGTAAAAACTCTATCCTCCGGTTTGCGTTGCATTGTGTGATGGGAACTGAGTCTTATAACGGCTTCATTTTTATAAAAAGCATAGCGATGTTTAAAAGAATGATTTGTTTTAAAGCACTGGCAATCCAATGGAGTAAACCCGTTCCACGAAAGTGGCGTGGTCCTGTGATTAGCCAAATTATATATGTGTTGAGTGGATTTCTCATACCAGTCCCATGACTGACTCGTAGTTTGTTTCACTCTCAAACTCGGGTGCCCCTTTTTTTACACGGGCAGCCTTGTATTCAGGTTTAGCTGGTTCTTTCTGGATAGCTGGAGCTGAAGATGGATTCTATCATTTATTTCTTTTTATGCTGTTCAGCTCCTATTGTACATATTTTGTTTATTTCCGCTGTAGACATTTATGTATAGCTGAACTGTATTTGTACTAAGTAAGATCCTGTATACTGTGTAACTCTGATGATTATTTTATCCAGTATATTTTGTTGTTCATTATCTGGTGTATTTATTTAATTCTGTTCTGCTATTATATGTTTCTGTGTTATATTCCAAAAGATAACCTTGTTTCCGTGAGAACGGGAAATCGGGTCGTCTCACATGAACTGCAAACCCATCGACCCTTTCCTTCGCCTGAGACCAGACCGACCTCGCCCTGATGACCGTGACGCCCTCCACCGCCTGAGCACCTCGCTGACCCTCTCGAACTCCGGTGAAACCTTCCCTGACTCGCGCTAGGCCATAGAACAAAAGAAGAAGATGCGATTTTTCTTTCACGCCTTGGCAACACGTTCGGCATTTCCTGAAGTAGCAGCTTGCCCTTTTAATTTAGCGTTTATTTGGATTTTGCCTTTTGCTGTTTCTTCATGTTTTGAGTGAACTGGTTGCGGCTGGTATAAAGAAGAAATGCGGAAAGAATGGTATTGGGTTAAGTGTTGTTTATATACTTTCAGTTGGAATTTTCGTTTGTGTAGTTGGGATGAATGGCTCTCAGGAAGAAACATTTGGATTAAGGCATCCATACATATGTTTGTGGAGTGTATTTAACTTTGGACGTGGCCTTCCTTTTGATCACTAAATCAATTAGGATATTTTTATTTTAAGTCTTACACTATTCGGTACTCGTTGCCTAGAACTTGGTTAATGTGCGGACTACTATCGACAGAGATAAAGGTACCATTGTATCGAGCAAGGTTCCCCGATTTCAAAAATATAAAAATGCCGGTAGGTGAACTCATATTGTGAAATCCCAAGATATTGGTTTAGGGTGCAATATACTCCAAATAAAAATTGGCTTATTTAATTAATTAAAAATTACAGTAAAATTCTAAAAATTAAATTATCACTACGTCTCAAAAGAACCTAGTCTAAATTCGAAACCGGTATCCAGTTATATCGAATAAACCATTACGGTCGATAAACGATTCTATAACGACTATTTTAAAATTTGATTTGGCCGTAAATCAAAATCTACACTATGAAATATCGATTTTTCTCTTCCACTAGAAAGATATACTCCACCAGCTCCACACGTTTCTTGTTTCACAGAAATCCGGCTTAAAACGAATCATGTCCATTCAGTTGAAGTTCGAATCGCCAATTTACGAACTGCAGCGCCATTTCGAGCTCGATTTTAATTATATTATAAACTATAAGTTTAATTCAACTTTAAACTGAATTATATAATTTGAATTGCCCAATTCACACATATCTCCATTTCAGCCTATTCTGATTATTTCAGAATTAAATATATTATTTAATTTATTATTTTAATTAAATATTCATCATTGTTTTAATTCCAAGACCATTTAATTCACTATACCACCATTTATATAATTAAATAAATTAATTAAAATACCTCTGCCAATGTGGGTCATTACAATCTTTCCCACTTAAAATAATTTCGTCCTCGAAATTGCTAAAAGGTAGAGGACGACCCTATCGACTGGTTAGAACATATTTGTTTACTTCTTAACTTCAGTTTCAACTGAACCAATTTAATTTCAATTTAATTATTAATCAATTCTTATCAACAAAAATTTCCAAAAATCTTGAAAATTTTCTAAGGCCTTATTTTTTCGAAAAAATTTCGCCAGCACCTCCTTTGTACTGGTCAATTGATCAAACTCCCACTCACCTCTCTGGGCCATCTCCCACCCAAAAGAAAATCAAACAGCCAAGCGGCTTGCCAATTCGGCTCATAAATCTTGTATCCAATAGAAATATAACTTGTACCTTTTTGTCGGGCATATCAACTATATCACTTCCATATGCTATCAACTCAGCATATACCAATGTTATCCCAACCAAATTCCAATCTGCTTTTATCCCCAATACAACCATTCGTTTTTAGCAAGCCGAATCCCATTTCAACTCAAGTTCAATTCTTGATTTTCAATTCCTTAACTCCTCAATCCGATACCATTTCGGATTCTAATTTCACAAGTCCAATCTTATTCGATTTCAATTCAACTTCAGTTACCACTTAACTGACTTTAATTCAAATTTGCTTTCACAAATTTCTGTTAAATTTGTTTTTAATTCAAATAGTTATTCCCCGGGAGTTTTTAAACAGTTTACTCTTTTCAAAAATCAAATTTTCCTATTGAACATGTCACTAAGCCCTTAATTAATATTCCATTAGTTAAATTACTTCTCTATTTCTTTATCAATATTTGTTAACCAAATATTTTCAATAACCATATTGGCCTTTTATGTTATTTAGAAAATATTTCCGAATATCGTCTTCCTTTATTTTCTAAACTTTAGAAAATATATGCTATTTATAATTGGAAAATATTCCAATTACTTATCTCTTTTCCGATCTCGTTTATTTCTATACTTAGGAAATATTCTTTATTATATTTCCAAGCTTACACTTATTTGGGTTAAAACGAATGTTGTGTAAAACATCGTTACGACAAGCCAAATACTATATTCAACTAACTCTTATTCAACATTGATCTTCGAGCCTGAAATCTTACTATTTATTTGTTAATAATGAAATCAATCAAGTTGGGGGTATAACTACCTCTCAGACCTTGACTGAATAACATTTATAACGTCAAAACAGATATGACTACTTATTCGAATAATCAATACCATACAACTACTTCTTCACTTTTAAACACGTATATACTTTCTCTTCTATTCTTACTAGATTTTGTTCCTATACTTCCTTTTTTTGATTATACTGTTCTATTTCTAAGTTCGCTTCCTTATCGACTTCTATATATATCGATACATTGATTTCTAACTATCAAATTATCTTAAAAATATTCTAACTCCTTAAATTCCCAGGAAAAATTCGCCATAACCTCCTTTGTACTTGGAGCATCGGGATATTTCAAATAGCCTCCTATGGCTCTCACCAATCAAAAAGAAAAAGAAAAAACCAAGCGGCTAGCCGATACGGCGCATAAAATCTCATATATGAATCAAATACATACCTTTTCGTCGAGCATTCTATTTATATACCTTCATACCTTATCCATACCTATCTCATGTATATTTATACCTGCCCAATCTATTTTAACTATACCTGATCGTTTTAACTCAATTCGTTAATTAATTTGTTAATTAACTCTATAGTCTATTTCACTTTTATATTTGAACATGACATGTTCAAATATATTTTAACTTGCTTATTAACTAATTTGAATCCAAATTTCAAATTTAAGTTCTATATTCAATTTCGAATATCCATTTACAAATCCAATTCACCTTTCAAAGTTCAACTTCAAATTCAAAACTTGATTAACTAATTCCTCTTCGACTTAGTTAATTCTATTCAATTTCTATTCAAATTTTATATCACTAATCCCATTTGGATTTCTATATTCAAATTCTATATATTCAAATTCTATTCAAATTCTATATTTGAATTCCATTTGAATTTCTATATTCAAATTCCATAGTTTAAATTCCATTTTAATTCTATATTCAAATACTATATATTCAAATCCTATATTTGAATTCCATTTGAATTCTATATTCAAATTCCATTTCACCTTCGATATTAAATCCTATATTTGAATTCCTTTATATTTTCTATATTCAAATTCTATATTTGAATTCCATTTGAATTTCTATATTCAAACTCTATTTGAATTTCTATATTCAAACTCTATTTCAATTCCATTGAATTTCATATATTCAAACTCCCTTTGAATTTCTATATTCAAACTCTATTATTACTCTATATGAATTCTATATTCAATTTTCCATTATTTAAATCTTCTTTATTCAAATTTCATTTGAATTTCTATAATCAAATCCCCTTTGAATTTTCTATATTCAAATCCCCTTTCAAACTTTCTTTATTCGTTCTTTATTATAAATCCCATTTTGAAATTCAACACAACTTGTCTTTCCCAAAACAAATTCAAAACAGTATCTCTGGTAGTAATTCGTCACTTACAACTCGAAAATGAATACTGATGATGCAGCTGTCATCATCAGAATCTATTTTTCAGCGATCGAAGTGAGTTCAATACTATAGAACCATTTTTTAACATTTCCACTTTGAAATTCATTTCAAAATATAATTCACACAGCTTGTAAAACAATTTAAAATCCCCCAGGATCTTAAATTTTCCTTATTTTTAATCCAAATCCATTTACAAACACTTATCCAGTTCTCCATAATTTTAATTCACTTTCTGGTTTAAATTTCAGATTTAACTCATCTGATTTCACGTATTTCACTTATATGAATTCTGATTGGTTATTTACATAACCATTTCACATTTTTGTAATCTTATTTGATTATAATATCAACCAATATATCCAATATGTATCAAAATATACTTTGGGTAAAATTAATTTCATTTACCCTCTTTTCAAAACATATCGTGCCGACCCATCGTATTCGAGTGTTTAGTAACTCCTACCGATACAGTGGATCAAAATGATCGACCAGAACTCATAAACACCTCAACCAATGAATCTCCACAATATAAAACAATTTTTATATCAATAACAAATACGTTCACTCGTATATATACACTCAAACTCAATCGAGGGTATTACTAACCCCATCTCTACTGAGTCACGCCATAGAGTCAAGGTAATTCACTTAACTTAAGCTGTGATACGAACTGTAATGACCCGGGATTTTGACGACTTTGGTTATCGCCATAAACTCAAGGACGACTAACCAAACATCGAAAAATACCGGTCATTAATGAAAGAAATTAGAGGGTGAGGAAAGATAAGATAGAAACTTAGAATAAAAGAAGAAGAAGAACACAACATCAGAGTAACACGAACCTCACAGCGGAACGAATAACATATAATATATATAACATAACTTGAAATATACATCTGTACTTGAATATACATCATTATCAAAGTACAACACTTACAACACAACGGAAATAAACTATAACTATATGATCCTGAAGCCTCCTGCTCCAGCTCTTCAAGTGTATCTGTAAAATCCCGACTACTTGACTGCCCGTACAAATTTAGGAACCCAAGAGTTTAGGGAATACAAAACAAATAAACTCCGGGTCAGTCAAGGGACTGGTATGAGTAAAACAGTTTAAAACAGTTCAAGCAGGTAAATGATATCTCATAAGACCACGCCGTATAATGGAACGGGTTTTTCCATTATGAGAATCCAAATTTATCTTTATATCAAAAACCCTTTGATATTATAATAATGTCTATCAACCACAGTATATATAATCATCTAGTTGAAACGCTTTCATCTCACGTTCTACATATATAGTATACAATCAAAACCGCAAGCACGTATTGGGTAATGGATTTCCAACTATGACAAGTTATGGAACCACCTTTCGCTAGTGTACATCTAGAGAGGAATACACCGGGTTCAACAAGAACATCTTGCAACCCGGCCACACATGACCGACCACTCATTTCGCTTGAGTGTATCGAATGTATATCACCAACGGTTGGGATCAGCAACCGTTTCCCGAATGGGACAGCATCAACAATAGATTTTTAGAAGTAAATGAAACTCTAGATCAGGTGATTATACACCCTACTTTGGTGCGACCGACTTAGCCATGCTGCCTGCCCAATTTCTGTCATTTACCGATTGATGAGGCTTGAGGTTACGCTTCATCATCACATCAGATTCACTTCGAATGTCACATCGTCAAATCCATCAAATCACCGATTGACGTCCTCAACCATACATTATGTGTTAGCTAAAAGAAGTTTCCTTCTCCGCTTCCACTCTTGGTACGGTTGGAGAAATCAATATACGTGATCGTCTGGAAATACTCTGTCAGACATCCGTCCATACAAGTCATCCAAGAACAGGATGAACCGAAGGCACTATCCTGTAAACAGGATAGCCCTTGCATAATTCCGTCTTCAATTTCCTTTGGCATATATGATTCGCAACGCTTATGCCAATACAGAGTGGTTCTTTGGATAATAATCCAACCGGTCTCTCCATATTAACAACGTTAAAATGGTCAAAACTTCGATAGTCTGTGATTTAACTATCAAAGAAAAACAGGTGTGCAAACATTGATATTATTTCCAAATGGAAATTTATATCGATCAAACATCATTCAACATCTATCTCTTTATTTCATTAATTTACTTATCTCCTGTTTCCCTATATTTAATATTCTTATTTTCTAAATTTGGAAAATATACATTATTAACAGTGGAAAACATTTCCATTTCTTGTTTTCTTTATTAGAAAACATTTCTGGTTTCTTATTTGGAAAACATTTCCAAAGCTTCTTCATTGGACTTAGACGGATGTTTAAACAAACCATCGCGATGCCAACTCAAACTATTTCCTTTAATTACTAAATTCACTTAAACATCCTTTACTGCCGAACCTTAACCATTCCTTAGTTAAATACGAAGTCAATCAAGTTGGGGTAATACTACCTCTCAGACCTTAACTGAACAACGTTTATAACCTTGAAATAGACAAAGTTCACCCTTCTAATTCTTTAACAAACTTCCTTACGTAACTTTTTTCAAATCTTTTCTATTCGATAATTCTTTCCTTCGATAAGGTATATTCGATAACTCCATTCAATTTATTCTATTAACTTAACTCTTTTGATTTAACTCTAACTCTATTCACTTAACTCCTATCGAATAAACTATATTCGATAACTCTTTTAATTCTATTTGAATAAACTATATATTCGATTAACTCCTTTTACTCTATTCGAATAAACTATATTCGATTAACTCCTTTATTCTATTTGAATGAACTATATTCGATTAACTCCTTTATTCTATTTGAATAAACTATATTCGATTAACTCCTTTATTCTATTCGAATAAACTATATATTCGATTAACTCCTTTTACTTTATATTTGAATAAACTATATTCGATTAATTCCTTTTACTTTAACTCTAATCGATTAAACTAACATCGATTAACTCCTTTTAACTTGATTAAACTATTCATTTATAAAGATTTACTTTTAGTAACGGTTCTACACTTTACAAATGATTTCCTTCTTATAACAGTTTCCATTTTATAACGTTTATTCATTTTCTAAATATCTCCTATTTATAAATATTCCAATTTATAAATATTTCTTATTTATAAATATTCCATTTATAAATATTTTATTTTCAAATATCACTTTGAAAATATTCCCTTATCAACCTTTCGGTATGTTATGGTATTCAACATATCAAATCACGATAATCGGTATCGTCCAAACACATGTAATCGACAACAGATTATATATCACATCATATATTACAATATATGAATAACAGTAAAATAAATGTTGAGGAATCCAGTAGGATTCCTCCAACCTGTTTCCCTGCATCACAGATGTTAAACAATACAGATAACATCACTTTCAGTTCCATATGATATATTCTGTTAAACAGAATCAATATAGAAATTTAACCAACTGACTAGCAGTTCAATCAAACAGTCAATACACAACAATCAGACAATTTCAAATAGTTCTAAAAATACAACATGAAATTATGAACTGTTCAGAGTTAGTGAGATTTACTCACATTGGACTGTCATTATTAAATAACGATAATTGCCGCTTGGTTCAAACTGACAATTTATTTTGCTATAAATTGTAGCGAGCTCGGATTTACTCCCAGTCAGCTCCATGGGGTAGCCACCGTCCCCACGATCCCAACAGATCCATCCATTCGAAATTCTGATCATGTATGAAATAGATATCACGTTAACAAGTTCCTAATAGTATTTAAATTATTAAAATCAATTCCTTATCTAATATGGGCTCACCAACATCACACCGACCCAACATCTTGTAAACCTTCGACCCAGATGACCCAGATGAACAGTGTTCATCTTCCCCTAATCCAACGCAGAAAACCATCTCCCCATTTTCATCATTTCAACGCGTTGGAACTCCATTCTCTCCCCACTGTTCAACCAACCGTGCTCACCACTCTCCAGAATTTCTTACTAACGCTCCATCCCTTCCCCTTCATGAAACAGCAGCCTCACATAACAACTCAGCAAACCCATTTTCGCATCTCATCCTTAAACCGCACCCTCACTACGACATGATTCCACAAACCAACTTCGCCATGATCTTCTCTATTGAATCCTCTACCATCTCATACCACTTTTGATACATTCGAACCCCCTTTTTGATTTCCGTCCAAGGCCATGAATTGAAAACCCATCGACCCTTTCCTTCGCCTGAGACCAGACCGACCTCGCCCTGATGACCGTGACGCCCTCCACTGCCTGAGCACCTCGCTGACCCTCTCGAACTCCGGTGAAATCTTCCCTGACTCTCGCGAGGCCATAGGACAAAAGAAGAAGATGCGATTTTGCTTTCATGCCTTGGCAACACGTTCGGCATTTCCTAAAGTGGCAGCTTGCCCTTTTTATTTAGCGTTTATTTGGATTTTTCCTTTTGGTGTTTCTTCATGTTTTGAGTAAACTGGTTGCGGCTGAGATAAAGGAGAAACGTGGAAAGAATGGTATTAGGTTAAGTGTTGTTTATATACTTTTAGTTGGAATTTTCGTTTGTATAGTTGGGAAGAATGGCTCTCAGGAAGAAACGTTTGGATTAAGGCATCCATACATATGTTTGTGGAGTGTATTTAACTTTGGACGTGGCCTTCCCTTTGATCACTAAATCAATTAGGATATTTTTATTTTAAGTCTTACACTATTCGGTACTCATTGCCTAGAACTTGGTTAATGTACGGACTGCTATCGACAGAGATAAAGGTACCATTGTATCGAGCAAGGTTCCCCGATTCTAAAAATATAAAAATACCGGTAGGTGAACTCATATTGTGAAATCCCAAGATATTGGTTTAGGGTGCAATATACTCCAAATAAAAAGTGGCTTATTTAATTAATTAAAAATTACAGTAAAATTCTAAAAATTAAATTATCACTACGTCTCAAAAGAACCTAGTCTAAATTCGAAACCGGTATCCAGTTATATCGAATAAACCGTTATGGTCGATAAACGATTCTATAACGACTATTTTAAAATTTGATTTGGCCATAAATCAAAATCTACACTATGAAATCTCGATTTTTCTCTTCCACTAGAAAGATATACTCCTCCATCTCCACACGTTTCTTGTTTCACAGAAATCCGGCTTAAAACGAATCATGTACATTCAGTTGAAGTTCGAATCACCAATTTACGAACTGCAACGCCATTTCGAGCTCGATTTTAATTATATTATAAACTATACGTTTAATTCAACTTTAAACTGAATTATATAATTTGAATTGCCCAATTCACACATATCGCCATTTCATCCTATTCTGATTATTTCAGAATTAAATATATTATTCAATTTATTATTTTAATTAAATATTCATCATTATTTTAATTCCACGACCATTTAATTCACTATACCACCATTTATATAATTAAATAAATTAATTAAAATACCTCTGCCAATGTGGGTCATTACAGATGGCAAATAATCAATCATAACAACCATCCTCACATCTCTCACTCAGTGCATAAAGCATACGATATCCACCACTTTGATCATCCTATTCCTTGCTATGATCACTCTGCCCCATGGAACCGTAATGATACCACTGCACTGATCCATACCCACTAATCCTTTGTTATGTCCACTCTTCCCCATGGAGTCATAATGGCTCCACTGCACTGGCTCATAGCCTTGCTACCATCACTCTGCCCCATGAAGTCATGACAACTTCACTGCACTGATCCGTAGCCAATATCCGTCTTTCCGTGGTGAGTCAAAGCTATAGACGTCGATAACCCCTTAGCACACGTCCCGCAGCAAAGTCCAATCATGAAGTCAACTCATTGGTTCCCATCTGGATTGAAACGACCGAAATTTCCGTACACTTTGAGTTGACTAATAACTCCACACGTCCAACCCAAATTGCACAGAAATACGAATCATTAGTAGAAAGAAGTTAGAGGATGAGAAATAGAAAGAAAGAAATATTAGAATAGAAGAAAACGAAGATCACAACCTCACAGCGGAACGAATTAAATATATTATATAACATAACTTTTGAAATACAAATCAGTTACTGTATATACATCATCAGAGCATAGCAGTTATTCCTGGAACAGTCATAAACACATGTTTCCAGATATGACATAGTACACAGCAGAAAACATGATAGTCTACAGCTAACTGGTGACGCCTCCTGCTTGAGCTCCTCCAAGTGAATTTAAAAAATCCCGACTACTTGACTGCCCGTACAAATTTGGGCACCCAAGAGTTTAGGGAAAACAAACAAAATAAACTCTGGGTCAGTCATGGGACTGGTGTGAGTAACTCCAACCATTGGTTTTATTTTTTTTAAAATGCTTTTGAAAGAAAAGATAATCGTAAGACCAATCCACACATAAATACGGATGGTTTTTACCTTACGATACCCCAAAACATTTTGATATCAAAATCTGGTGATATTATAATAGTGTCTAAATCAAATAAATAGAATCTAGTGGAATGCTTGCATCTCATGCTCCCTATATAATATAAAATCAAAACCGCAAGGCGCTTATTGGAGATTGGATTTCCAACATGACCAGGTATGGGACCACCTGCCGATAGTGTATCTCTAGAGGCAAATACACTGGGTTCAACAAGAACGTCTTGCAACCCGGCCCAGACATGACCGACCACTCATTTCGCTTGAGTGTATCGAATGTATATCACCAACGGTTGGGATCAGCAACCGTTTCCCGAAAGGGACAACATCGGTAGATTAAAGAATCAAATGGAATTTCTCTAATAGGTGATTATACATCCTAATCGGTGCGACCCACATAGCCATGTTGCCTGCCCGATTTTTGTCAATTTCGGGTTGTGATGCTTGAGGTCATTACGTATCTTTTAGAACACGTGACCACCATTCACTTTGAATGCCACATCGTCATACCCACCAAATCACAAATTGATTTCCCCAAAAATACCACGGGTATAAAGCTAAGAGAAATGAGTTCCTCCACCACCAAACGTAAGTACGTTTGAAGAGATCAATTTACGCGATCCGTTAGATATACTCTGTCAGATATTGGTCCATTCAGGTTGTCCTGGGACTGGACAAACCGAAGGCACTATCCCGTAAATGGGATAGCCCTTGCATAACTCCGCCTTCAATTATTTTCATCATATTTGATCGCAACGCTAACGCCCATACAGAGTGGTTTCCAGATAATAAATCTGATCCCGGTCTCTCCGTATTGACGACGAAAAAATGGTCAAAAATTTCGATAGTCGGTGATTTAACTATCAAATAAAAATAAGGGTACAACAAACGATCTTATTTCCAGGTAGGAATTCGATCGACCAATCATCAATCAACATTGGCCCCTTTAAATTAATTCCTTATTATATTATCATTTACAATCCTCATTTCCCATCTTTCATATTCTTTTGTAGCTCGATTTCCCCTCTCGATCCTTTGAAAAACATTTTCAATATTATAATTCCTTTATTCGAGAAAATATCTCTTATTCCAGTTAGAAAACAATTCTATATATTTTAACGAATCCTTATTTTATATATTCAGAAAATACACCGCATTAATATTGGAAAATATTTCCAAATTCCCTTTCTTAATTCCTGGTTGACCAATTCATTTCATTTTAACAACATCTTTACAATCGCTGTTTCCAAATATTTGATTTATAAAATATTTCTTTAGCAATAGCATTACAATCGCTGTGTAGAATTATAGAACACTTATTATAACAATAGCATTAAGATCGCTGTTAAACGGTTATTATAATGGCAGCGTTAAAATTTCTATTTATCAAAACATTTATTATAACGGCAACGTTAAAAATTGCTATTTAAAAATATTTGGTTTATAAAAATACAACTTGTATTTATTTGTTTTATCATCACAGATTTAAATCTCAGTCGTCGAGTCACTTAATAAACCCACATCATATTCTATTTTTGTTTCAAATTATGTTTATAAAACTGCTATGGACATCTTTCCTTTTATATAAAACGATTCGATTTCCTTTCCAACTTTTGTACATTCCATACTTCTGAAATCAAATCCGTTGATTTTATATTTTTAAATAACATCTCAATCTAAATTTCAATTTATAACTTCTATTTAGAATAAAATGTCTCATTTTTATTACAAATGGTTATAATTTTATTTATATTTTCTTTGTGACAATTAGGTTCAAAATCTCATTTCAATTATCGATTTCAAAATCCATTTCCTGTTTCAAAACTTTGAACTTATATTTCAATTCTTCCAAAAATACTTCATTTAATTTATAAATACTTAAAATTCACCTCTTGTTTTATCTATTTAAAACAAATTCTTATTTCTAGTTAATTCGAAATTAAATTCCTATATTATAAATAAATACCCTTTTAAAATCCCCAATTTATTTTCTTCCTTAGAAAATATTTTTACTTGTCGGTATTTAAATACCAAAATTCTAAGGCCAGGGTAATTCAAACACAACATGATCAATCACCGATCAAATATTACATCGTAGATCATAATAAATAATTAAAATAGTAAATAAAATGTTAAGGAACCCAGTTGGATTCCTCCAACCTGTTTCCCTGCATCCACAGATGTTAATTAACATAAATGACATCAGTAATAGTAATTTAACATCCTATATGAAATATCATGGTGAACAAAATTATTTAACGATCATTAATATAGCTATATCAATCAATTCAACCATTATCAACCATTCATCCAAACAACCATCACGCAGTATTAAATACTGTAAATAAATTTAATACTCATTTATATAAAAATATAAACGAGGCAGAGTTAGTGAGTTTACTCACCTTGGTTCGCAGTTGAGGGTTCTGCTTTTTATTTCATTAACAATCAAACAAGCATTTGATTCAATCACGAAATTCCAGTAGCTCAATCCTCAACCAAGTTAATTCCATAATGAAATTTTCATTGTTACGGTTCCAACAGATCCGATAGTGTCCGCTTCTTAATTAATTAAATCCACGATTACCCAATAATAATTCTTCTTCCACTTGCAGCTAAAACACGCACTTCTCTTTAAAGAAAAGACCACGATGATTCCCATCCTTCCACTATCAGACTTCAAAATAAAGTGAACCGAAAATATCACTATTCTCCCTATCTAATTCTCCATAACCTCCGTCCAATTTTAGCTCAACCTGTGGCAGGATGTCTGCATCAAGACTTTAAACCAACGCCCTACCTTATACAAAGACTCCTCCACCTTTACCTACATCAATGCTTCCACCAATCTGTTTAAAACCTGTAACCCCACACCCCTCAAATAGATACGACTTATCCTCCTTACCTCTTCATTCACAAATGCAACAATCACGGATTCACAACTGTGTATCCTCACAACCACAACCAATGTTTCCTTATATTTTCTCCCCTTTATATTGTAAACGCATCCTTCTATAGCAAACAAGGAACCAATTATATAATTTAATTACCCATTTAATCATGTGGTTAAGCAAATTAATTAGTCTTAAAATACCTAATCCTTCTTAGCAACTTCATTAATTACCGTATTAACCAAATCCCAAAATCATTCTTCCTAGATGTCCACACTGCGCCTGAATCTTTTTACGATTCCACACATAACCATTATCAGTCTTCATCTCCTCACGTACTGATCAATCTTATCTCCATCTTCTTCATCACGCACCACTATTGTGAAATATGTTTCTCCCCCAAACCATGGTATAGCAGTAAAGCATATTCTCGTGTGACACTCCTGCTACCACCCCATCAACATATACTTTTCCCCATTGCTCTCCACCATTTCGCGTTCAACAATTCCCACAAACCTTATAGTTCCAAATTCTTTCCCCTGTTTGTTTTAAGAATGCTGCTCCTATATTTTCTGAACTCTTCGTGAGCTTCTTGTTCCTTATTCCCCGCTCACCAAAACATTCCTGCTCTTCACAACACCTTAACAACACAACTCCTACCTACCATAAACTACACCAATTAAAGCATCCAGACCTTCCTAGCAAAACTACCCACTTCCTCCCAAACTTTGCCAATCCGACCTCACAAAGCGTGTAACACCCCATGAATTCTATAACATTAAGCTTCACAAATTAAAGTGTAATTAATTCTAAATGAAAGAATTAAGGGAAATGGGTTACGCCATTGCGTTCGTCTCGGAATTCTGCTTGAGATAGAGTCCGAACTTGCGCGAATTGGACTCCGTATGAAGGAATTATGACCTTCGGAAGTTCCAGAAAAAAAATTTAAAATTCAAACTGCTCAGTTTCAAATTCGAAAAACAAGTTTAAACTGGGCTGGGCGAGAAAATTCCCGCCCAGAGACCTGGTCGACCATAGGGTCGACCATGGTGTCGACCTGGCCACCCTAGGTCGACCATAGTGTCGACCTTCCAGTCGACCTACCTGGTCGACCTGGCTGGCTGGGTCTAGCTCTGGCTCGAATTTCTGTGGCTCGGTGTGTCACTAAGGCTGACATGTCACCTCTTGATTGGCACTTTGAACTTTGTATGGTCTAAATTCCTCCTGTCTTCATCTGACGGCTCAAAATAATTTAAAAATCTATAAATACACCCTAAGTCTCAATTAAAAATTCATACAAAAAATAAGATGGGAGTCGTCATGCTGCCAGGAAGGAATTGAGCATAGCCGTCAAGAGAGAGAAGCTTAGAGACGAATCAAATTAAGAAGAAAACTAAAGCTTAATCAAATTAATCAACGCAACGTTAATCTACCCAAAGGAGCACATCTCAATTTCAGAATTTAGAATCCAGAATTCAAGATTCTGCATTCGTTGAAAGTATAGTGACCTTTCAGAATATGAATAAAAACTGTGACGTGATTCGATGTAAATGAAAATAGAATTGTGTTATTGTATGAATTCTGTGTATTGTAAATAATTCTGTCATGACTTGTGTATTGATATTTGTGGCATAAATTGATTGATTGATGCAAGCCTATTGGACATTTGTATATGAAAGTAATAGCAATAGCAAGTTGTGGCAAAAACTAGAAAATGACCCCTTTATGTTTATTTCGATGGCATGGACTATATACATTCCCTTAGTCTAAGTTAGAATTTATGTAAACATGTTATAGATTTGAGGCCTTTTGTGCCTACATGACCCAAAACCTATGAACACATTCTTATGTTATTTGCAAGTATAATTGGATCTATGTTAAGTATCGTTTGGGTTTCATAAACTATGCAAGTTCATATAGAAATAGGCTATATGATTAGATGCTAAAATTGGACATTTTGGTGAATATACAACATGCTAGTTTTGTGGTTGACATTATGCCAAGTTAAACATGTTTAAACACAAGTTTTATAAGCCTAAACCATGCCATTTCATATGTCACCTACTTAGTTATACTTTGATTTGAATGCAAGTTCACATGACCCATAATTTATGTTGAATCGCTAAATTGCAAGTTCATGCGCCACACACCATTATGTGAAATATTACATGTTCTTGGTTTCCCCTTTTTCTCATGTTTATAAAGTTGGGCTGAATTGTGTCAAGCCCAACACTTGTTATAATATTGCGAACGTACAAACGGGGGTAATAATGTTGGGTGTAAAACATAAAAAATATAAGTTGGCATGGTTGGCACATGCCAACGGCAATGACTTATTATACCGAAAAATAAAGAACATGAAATTTACATATATAACTGAGAAGTAATAAAATATGTAAATTTAGAAAACACGATATGCTTAACCCGAGGTTGGATTGAGTTGTGATGTAAACCTGCCCGGAACCGCCCGGCTGTCCAGTAGTCACAACAATACCTATCCAATGTGGCTGGTTAAGCATTGACCCCAATAAGGACCCAAGGTTAGACTGAGCTACGGTGTAAACCTTCCCGGAACCGACCGGCACATCCAGTAACCATAGCAATACAAGTCTAATGTGAGTGGTCAGGTGCTCTAAGAGGCTAAGGACATATGGTAGGGTTAAGTCAACTATAAAAACTTAACCAAATTCAACATGTTAACAAGAATTGATGGGTGGGGTTAGGTAAATACAGACACTTAACCACTTAACATGTTTGACTATAAAAAACCTAGTAACGAGGGACCCGTTTCAGCAGTAACCCAAGTTAGGTATCATGGTACCCTGAAACTAGGTAGGGTGGGGCACGATTACTGGGCTGATTGTAAGCGGTCAAAGCGACGGCTGTGGGTGCAATAGTGTAGGTTCTAACGGGGTGCGGGCGTGCACACACTCCGGAGAAGACAAACAGGGCACTGGGGGCACCAGTAGTATAAACTATGCCTTCTAGAATTGTGTCAGGGGCCGCCACCATGGGTCTTGATACACCCCGTGGTAGGACCAGCATAGGTATCTATAATTCTTGGGGGCCGTATGACACATGTTTACGCGAGTAGGAGCCGATCTTTAGAAAATGGGGATAACTTCACCCTCAGCATGGGGTACCAGTTAAAATAAGCTCAAGTAGGTGCAGAGATATAGTGTGGGTGCGATAGCACATTCGATTCTAAACGACACTTCCTTAGCTTGTGACACTTTCCTGTTTTCAGTTTATATCTATCATGCCCTTTTTCTTGTTCACATACTGAAGAGTTACAAGTTTTACTCAGGCTTTATGTCTGACTCTATTTTCTTTTCGTCTTCTTTTCTTTCGTTTCCCCCTCAGGTCCACAGGGAGGAAACAACTCAGCTCAGTTAGACCCTTTGCAAGCTCCAAGACCGTAGACGTATGGTTTGGAACTCTTTTGCTCGGATCATGGCTTTGGATATCACTATGAGGATTTTTGTTACTTTTATTTATGTTTTATGCTTCTTTAATAATCAAGACAATAATGAGGTTGTAATGATGGAAGTATTTTGAGACAAATATGGAAATGTTTTGTTTGAACACATATTGATGAAATAAAAGTCTGTTTGGTTTCCGTTGTTTAAAATATGTGTATTTAAATCTGTCTTGTGTTTACCTGTGGCTTTTACTTATAAACCTCCACCAAAGTTAAGGCATTCCCTTTGTGAGTGACCTTAACGGAGGTGGGGTGTTTCACTTGGTATCAGAGCATAGGTTTACCAGATAAGATAAAAAATTTTGAAATTGTTTTCAAAAGAAAGTTTAAAGAAGCATTTTTCAAGAAAAAGTGTTATATTTATAAAAAAGACAAAATCCCCCAAAGCCATGTGCCCTATCTATCTCTCTCTATCCTTCGTTTTGAACTTTTCCTTTCTATTTCAGCATGTATGGGGACCTTACTCCCCAGCTATAGATGCTTTTACTCCTCCTCCTCCTCCTCTACGTGAACCAGCAACCGGAAGAATCGCCGAACAAGAAGACGGATAATAGTCAAGGAGGAAAGGACCACAACAATAATAACAAGACACGTGAGAAAAGGAAATGTTATTTATGTGGCATTGTTGGACATGTGATGAACGACTGCAGAAAGAAGAAGAGGAAGATGAGTGCTACTTGCTTCCATTGCGGTGAGGCTGGACACATGGCTAAGGACTGGCCAAAGAAGAAAGGGCAGGGACAGAAAGACGGATCCACTTCAGGGGGTCAGGTTCATGCGCTAGTGGCATCTCAGCAGGAACGAGGTAGTAATATTTCTGTAGAAAGTGTAGTCTATCTTTATGATCATCCAGTTCGCACACTTTTTGACTCTGGCGCATCACTCTTTTATTTCATCTGCCTTAGTAGAATCTCTGCATCTAGACACTAGTATGGTAGAGGATCCCTTAGTAGTTTCAAATCCAATTGGGGGCTCCGCTTACTTGTCAATGGTTTGTTTGGGTTTTAAAATCTCTATTCTCAGCGTTGAGTTTAGTTGTAATGCCTTTGTTTTGGGCTTCTTAGGATATGGTTTGATCTTAGGCATGAACTGGTTATCCAGTAATGGTGCCATCCTTGATTGTGAGAAAAGAGTAGTTAGACTCATGACTCGGCTTGGTAACACTCTAGAAATTTCTTGTAATCCCTTGAATGTTGTTATGCTTAGTTATCTAGAGTCGCTTGATGCTTCTGATGAGAATTTGCAATCAGTTAGAGTAGTCCGGGAATATCCGGATGTCTTTGAGGAGGTGAAAGGCTTACCTCCGAGGCGGGAAATAAACTTCCGCATATATCTTGTGGATAATGCAAAGCCTATAGCTTTACCTGTTAGACACATGGCTCCAAAGGAGAGAAAGGAGCTCAGTAAGCAGGTTAAAGAACTTCTAGAAAAGGGTTAATTAGACATAGCATTTCGGAATTGGGTGCTCTAGTGGTGTTCGCAACCAAAGCGGATGGTTCGCTTCGCCTTTGCGTTGACTATAGGGAGTAAAACAAATTGACCAAGAAAAATAGGCACCCTCTTCCCCGAATCGACGATTTGTTTGATCAGCTTGTTGGAGCGTCGGTCTTCTCCCAACTTGATCTAGAAACTGGGTTCCATCAGATGAGAGTAGCTAAAGACAGCATTGATAAGACGACGTTCAGAATCCCAGACGGTTTCTTCGAGTGGCTTGTCATGCCTTTCGACTTGACAAACACACCCGCTTATTTTGTAGACCTAATGAGCAGGGTGTTCAGAGAATTCCTCAACAAATTTGTGGTTGTCTTCGTAGATGATATCTTAATCTTCTCAAAGAATGAGGAAGAGCATGCTCAGCATCTGAAAGAAATCATGGAAACTCTCCGTACACATCAGCTAAAAGCCAAATTCTCCAAGTGCTACTTTTGGAGAAAGGAGGTAAGATTTTTGGGGCATATAGTGTCCAGAGAGGGGTTGGTTGTGGACCCTGCGAAAGTGGTGGCAGTGCAAGATTGGAAGACACCAAGAAATGCAACCGAAGTTCGAAGCTTTCTTGGGCTAACTAGTTTTTACCGAAAATTTATTAGGGATTTCGCGAAAATCTCAGCCCCACTCACATGGCTAACAAAGAAGAATCTGGCGTTCACATGGGATTTGGACTGCGAGTTTGCTTTCCAACGATTAAAAAGGGCTCTCACAACAGCCCCAGTTCTGACTTTGCCAGATGGAAGCAAAATGTTCACAGTATACACAGATGCATGTGGAACAGGACTAGGCGTTGTTCTAATGCAAGAAGGAAGGGTAATAGCTTATGGCGGAAGACAATTGAAAGTTCATGAAAAGAATTACCTACCCACGATCTTGAGTTAGCCGCCATCGTCTTTGCGCTTAAGTTTTGGCGCCATTATCTCCTAGGTGAGAAGTTCGAATTATACACTGACCATAAATCGTTGAAATATCTCTTCTCGCAGAAGGATCTTAACTTGAGGCAGCAAAGATGGATGGAGTTTCTTTCCTCATATGACTTTGAAATTTCCTATACTCCCGGCAAAGGCAACGTAGTAGCAGACGCGTTGAGCCGAAAGAAACTAACCTTAAGCCCGCTCTTTGTGGAAAGGAAAAGCTTGGAGTATATAGCCAGTTTTAACTTTAGGCCCTCCTCGGATTTTGTACCGGGTTTGCTAGCAACTCTCGAAGTACGCCCTACTCTCTTAGACTCAATAGGGGCTGCACAACGTGAAGACCCTCAGCTTGTTGATGTGATTGATAAACTTATTAGGGGTGAGACTTCTAGTCACCTCAGTAGATACGCCATCGATGATAAGGGTTGGCTGAGGCGAGATGGAAGATTATGCATCCCACAAGGAAGGGAGTTGACAAAGAAGGTTCTCGAGGAAGCGCATCATTCCAAGATGACTATACACCCTGGCGGTGATAAGATGTACAAGGATATAAAAAGGACTTTCTTTTGGAGCGGCATGAAGCAAGACGTGGCAGATTTCGTTTCTAAGTGCATGACCTGCCAACGGGTCAAGGCGGAACAAAAGAAACCTGGAGGACTACTTCATCCTTTAAAGGTCCCACAGTGGAAGTGGGATAGCATTTCAATGGACTTCATTGATGGACTACCTAGGTCGAGAAGAGGCAATACTAGCATTTGGGTAATAGTGGATAGGCTTACTAAGAGCGCCCACTTCATACCTATCAAGAGCAGAAGGACTGCCTCATCTCTATCATCTCTTTATCTCAAGGAAATAGTTCGACTCCATAGGATACCCTCCAGCATTGTTAGTGACCGAGACCCTATCTTCACAAGCGAGTTTTGGCGGAGTCTGCAAGAAGCTGTAGGCACACAGTTATGTTTGAGCACGGCCTATCAACCCCAAACCGATGGCCAGACGGAAAGGGTGAATAGAGTTTTAGAGGATCTTTTGAGACTTTGCGTTCTTGACTTTGGAGGGACTTGAGAGGATCACCTTCTTTTAGTGGAATTTGCCTACAACAACAACTACCAAGCTACCATCGGTATGGCGCCCTTCGAAGCTTTGTATGGAAAACCGTGCAAAACACCAACTTGTTGGTGGGAGTCTACAGATAAGCTTATACTTGGGCCAGATATGATTCGAGAGACTTCAGAGAAAGTGGACTTGATACGGAAAAGGATGAAGACAGACAAAAATCCTACACCGACAAAAGAAGGACCGACCTTGAGTTTGAGGTTGGGGACAGGGTTTTCCTTAAGGTATCTCCTTTAAGGAACGTCATTCGTTTTGGATCCACAGGAAAGCTAGCACCAAGATTTGTAGGACCGTTTCCTATCATCGAGAAGGTTGGGAAGATGGCCTATAGATTAGAGCTACCCGAGAGACTGGCCGGAGTTCACAACGTCTTTCATGTTTCTCACCTCCGGAAGTGTTTGCATGAGTCTGCGGAAGTGGTGGAACCTAGCATTCTAGAAGAAGCCGAAGTGGAACGTGAAGCAACTATGAGGAGAGTTCCAACCCGCATCTTAGGAACTGAAGTGAAAAAGCTATGCAACCGCGAAGTCAAACTTGTTAAAGTTCAGTGGAGCGACGCCGAGGAAGATGCGACTTGGGAAACTGAGGACAGAATACGCGCTGCCTACCCTCTTCTTTTTGAGGGTACATCTTCGATCTCTCTTTTTCCTTAAGTTATGCTTTATCTATCTTTTTAGGTATACCTCCTCGGTCATTTTCCTAACTCCTTAAGTGGAAAACAAATGGATGCAAACATGTATTTGAAAACATGTTATGGATGATGGCTGCAAATGGTTGCTAGTGATTGCTAGTGGTTGCTCGTGGATGCATATACACACACACCCTAGGTTATTGATCGGCTCAGTCACTTCATATTGCATATGCATATATGTATTCTCATTTTTATATGGTTGAAACCTGATATGCTGTCATATGGTCGTCGCATTTGTATGAATAGTTGTGCACTCATATAGAATTATGAGTAGGAAAAATTTGCATACATAATGGATTCATGACACTTACATGATTCGCATTAAGGAGTTCAACTGAATCAGTAGACCGCCTGATTTCTGCATTAGATAAGGACATGTACACACACTATGCATATGATCACGAAGCATTAGAAGTCTTTTAAGGACAGTGGATGCCTGTGTTTGTTGATTGAGTAGATGGACTGTTGGATGGTAGGATATACATTCTTCCTAACTTGAAGATTTCGGGGACGAAATCCTTTTAAGGGGAGGAGAATGTAACACCCCGTGAATTCTATAACATTAATCTTCACAAATTAAAGTGTAATTAATTCTAAATGAAAGAATTAAGGGAAATGGGATACGCCATTGCGTTCGTCTCGGAATTCTGCTTGAGATAGAGTCCGAATTTGCGTGAATCGGACTCCGTATGAAGGAGTTATGACCTTCGGAAGTTTCAGAAAAAAATTTAAAATTCAAACAGCTCAGTTTCAAATTCGAAATCCGAAAAACAAGTTTAAACTGGGTTGGGCGGGAAAATTCCCGCCCAGAGACCAGGTCGACCATAGGGTCGACCATGGTGTCGACCTGCCCACCCCACGTCGACCATAGTGCCGACCTGGTTGTGGACCTACCAGTCGACCTACTTGGTCGACCTGGCTGGCTGGGTCTGGCTCTGGCTCGAATTTCTATGGCTCGGTGTGTCACTAGGGCTGACAAGTCACCTCTTGATTGGCTCTTTGAACTTTGTATGGTCTAGATTCCTCCTGTCTTCATCTGACGGCTCAAAATAATTTAAAAATTTATAAATACACCCTAAGTCTCAACTAAAAATTCACACAAAAAATAAGATGGGAGTTGTCTTGCTGCCAGGAAGGAATTGAGCATAGCCGTCAAGAGAGAGAAGCTTAGAGACGAATCAAATTAAGAAGAAAACTAAAGCTTAATCAAATTAATCAATGCAATATTAATCTACCCAAAGAAGCGCATCTCAATTTTAGAATTCAGAATCCAGAATTCAAGATTCTGCATTCGTTGTAAGTATAGTGACCTTTCAGAATATGAATAAAAACTGTGACGTGATTCGATGTAAATGAAAATAGAATTATGTTATTGTATGAATTCTGTGTATTGTAAATAATTCTGTCATGACTTGTGTATTGATATTTGTGGCATAAATTGATTGATTGATGCAATCCTATTGGACATTTGTATATGAAAGTAATAGCAATAGCAAGTTTAGGCAAAAACTAGAAATTGATCCCTTTATGTTTATGTCGATGGCATGGACTATATACATTCCCTTAGTCTAAGTTAGAATTTACGTAAACATGTTATAGATTTGAGACCTTTTATGCCTACATGACCCAAAACCTATGAACACATTCTTATGTTTATTTGCAAGTATAATTGGATCTATGTTAAGTATCATTTGGGTTTCATAAACTATGCAAGTTCATGTTGAAATAGGTATATGATTAGATGTTAAAATTGGACATTTTGGTGAATATACAACATGCTAGTTTTGTGGTTGACATTATGCCAAGTTAAACATGTTTAAACACAAGTTTGTATAAGCCTAAACTATGCCATTTCATATGTCACCTGCTTAGTTATACTTGGATTTGAATGCAAGTTCACATGACCCATAATTTATGTTGAATTGCTAAATTGCAAGTTCATGCGCCACACACCTTTATGTGAAATATTACATGTTCTTGGTTTCCCCTTTTTCTCACATTTATAAAGTTGGGCTGAATTGTGTCAAGCCCAACACTTGTTATAATATTGCGAACGTACAAACGGGGGTAATAACGTTGGGTGTAAAACATTAAAAATATAAGTTAGCATGGTTGGCACATGCCAACGACAATGACATTCTAGCGGTATGAACTGTTATACCCAAGAATAAAGAACATGAAATTTACATATATAACTGAGAAGTAATAAAATATGTAAATTTAGAAAACACGATATGCTTAACCCGAGGTTGGATTGAGTTGTGATGTAAACCTGCCCGGAACCGCCCGGTTGCCCAGTAGTCACAACAATACCTATACAATGTGGGTGGTTAAGCATTGAGCCCAATAAGGACCCGAGGTTAGACTGAGCTACGATGTAAACCTGCCCGGAACCGACTAGCACATCCAGTAACCATAGCAATACCTGTCTAATGTGAGTGGTCAGGTGCTCTAAGAGGCTAAGGACAGATGGTAGGGTTAAGTCAACTATAAACACTTAACCAAATTCAACATGTTAACAAGAATTGATGGGTGGGGTTAGGTAAATATAGACACTTAACCACTTAACATGTTTGACTAGAAAAAACCTAGTAACGAGGGACCCGTTTCAGTAGTAACCCAAGTTATGTATCATGGTATCCTGAACCTAGGCAGGGTGGGGCACGATTACTGGGCTGATTGTAAGCGGTCAAAGCGACGGCGGTGGGTGCAACAGTGTAGGTTCTAACGGGGTGCGGGCGTGCGCACACTCCGGAGTAGACAAACAGGGCACTTGGGGCACCAGTAGTATAACCTATGCCTTCTAGAATTGTGTCAGGGGCCGCCACCATGGGTCTTGATACACCCCATGGTGGGACCACCATAGGTATCTACAATTATTGGGGGCCGTATGACACATGTTTACGCAAGTAGGGGCCGATCTTTAGAAAATGGGGATCACTTCACCCTCAGCATGGGGTGCCAGTTAAAATAAGCTCAAGTAGGTGCAGAGATATAGTGTGGGTGCGATAGCACATTCGATTCTAAACGACACTTCCTTAGCTTGTGACACTTTCCTGTTTTCAGTTTATATCTATCATGCCCTTTTTCTTGTTCACATACTGAAGAGTTACTAGATTTACTTAGGCTTTATGTCTGACTCTATTTTCTTTTCATCTTCTTTTCTTTCGTTTCCCCCTCAGGTCCACAGGGAGGAAACAACTCAGCTCAGTCAGACCCTTTGCAAGCTCCAAGACCATAGACATATGGTTTGGAACTCTTTTGCTCGGATCATGGCTTTGGATATCACTATGGGGATTTTTGTTACTTTTATTTATGTTTTATGCTTCTTTAATAATCAAGACAGTAATGAGGTTGTAATGATGGAAGTATTTTGAGACAAATATGGAAATGTTTTGTTTGAACACGTATTGATGAAACAAATGTCTGTTTGGTTTCCGTTGTTTAAAATATGTGTATTTATATTTGTCTTGTGTTTATCTGTGGCTTTTACTTATAAACCTCCACCAAAGTTAAGGCATTCCCTTTGTGAGTGACCTTAAAGGAGTTGGGGTGTTTCAAAGCGTACCCCCCCACTCAGCTCCAGATGACTCGCCTCAGCCCCCTGACCTCACCTGTACCATTTATCCACCCTCTTGCCATCACCAACGATGGTGAGCCTCCCCCAGGCCGACGCTGATGGCAAAAGTCGTATTCCAACTGGGAAAAATATACTAACTCGAGGATCTTTAACGTAGGAATTCAACGAAGTGGCAATGGAGTGATTTCATCTTGTTTTGGATTCTATTTTATTCTGTTGAAGGATTGGGTATTACGACTGTAAAAATAGGATTCGGGGACTAATTTGGGGTTGCGGTTCGATTTGTATTTGGTTATTGAAAATTCATTGAAGTGGAGTTTGTTTCGTTATTTATTGAAGAACATCAGAGTTGCTGGTGGAAAACGAAATCGGGAAGAATGGTTTTTGGGCATTAGGGATTGACGCGAGTAAAGGGGTGTGAGCTTTGTATAGAGTATTTAAACAAGAAACAGCATGGAGAATACGGATGCATTAGCTTGGGGAACACGGATTTGAAATTTCTTGATTTGCACGGTTTTAGTTCCTTGGCGTGCACGGGTTTTGGGTAGCTTGGACAACACGGTGTTGAAATAGCTTGGGTGGTACACTATTTGGAAAATGTGGCGAGGTGTACAGAGCAAAGTAGCAATATTTTATATTTGTATTCTTTTCTTATATTTAGGTACAATTGCAAAGTTTACCAAACTCTCAAATGATACCCTGTATGAACGCTTATTTACACTTACCGATGTATGTCATTCTCCTTAACACTTTAGTTTGTAAACACACAAATGTAGAAGCACAATTTTGCTTAGACTATGCCTTGCAACACTTCCTCTCCTCTTCGTTCGTTTAATTAAGAGCCATACTCATTTAAGTGAACATGTAGGATAAAGATTTCGTTTACGTTCGAGCAGCTACAGACAGAAGTAAGAATACGGTCGTGTCCAGTGAGGTACTATGATCCCAAAACTATAATAATATCAGTAGTTTAACTTATATTATGAAACCCCAAAATATTGATATAGGGTGTAAAATACTCCAAATGAAAAGTTGCATATTTAATTAATTAAAAATTACAGAAAAATTCTAAAAATTAAATTATAACTACGCCTCAAAAGAGCCTTGTCCAAATTCGAAACTAATATTTACTTATATTAAATAAACCGTTATGGTGTATACACGACTCTATAGCGACTATTTCAAAATTTTATTTGAACATAACTTTTTATTCCCAATATGAAATCTGGATTTTTCACATTCGTTGAAAAGATATTTTCAAACAGATTCAAATATTTCTTGTTTCGCTAAAATCCGATTTATTTTGAATCCTGTACATTCATTTGAAATTTGAAATCGAATTTTCAAACTACCGCGCCATTTTGAACTCATTTTAATTATATTATAAATTATACATTAAATATCGTTTTATTAAATAAATCACTTTATATAATCCAAATAAAATATTTAAAACACATTTAAATATTCAGAATTCAACAGCTGAAAATCTGGGTCGTTACAGGGATCCTGAGTTATACTTCCCATTTGGACTACCTTTGCTTCTCGGGTTTTGGTCTCCTCCGGATCGGTTGGGGTCTCCTCCTCCTATCTGGTTCGGTTTGGATCTCCGCCTCCTATCCAGTTCGGGTCTTCCTCCTATCTGGATCGGTTCGGGTCTCTTCCTTCTATCCGTTTCAGTTCGGGTCTCCTCCTCCTATCCAGTTCAGTTCGGGTCTCCTTCTCTCCTTCTCCTATCCGGTTCGGTTCGAGTCTCCTTCTCCTATCCTGTTCGGTTTGGGTCTCCTTCTCTCCTTCTCCTATCCGGTTCGGTTCGGGTCTCCTTCTCCTATTTGGTTCGGTTCGGGTCTCCTCTCCTTCTCCTATCCGGTTCAGTTCGGGTCTCCTCCTATCCGGTTCGGTTTGGGTCTCCTTCTCCTATCCGGTTCGGTTCGGGTCTCCTTCTCCTATCCGGATCGGGTCGGGTGTCTTCCTCCTATCCGGATCGGTTCGGGTGTCTTTCTCCTATCCGGATCGGATCGGTTGTCTTTCTCCTATCCGGATCAGATCGGTTGTCTTGCTCCTATCCGGATCGGATCGGGTGTTCCTCCTAACCGGTTCTGAAAATCGACAACTTTATCCACCAAGCTATTTTCGCCAAATGATGGCGTTTTCAACCATTCTAACCTTTCTATGACATCACAAAACATTCCAAACAACGGTAATAACATATAGAATCAATAAAAAAACATTAAAACATCATTGACATGAAATATTTTAGATCAAATATACCCAAAAAGCATGATTTTTCCCCTTAATCATGACTTAACCATACAATTAGTAAAACATGTCCAAATTAACCCAAAATTTTATCAGAGCCCTGAAATAATATTTAAGAATTTTACAATTTTTTCCATATTTTTCTGAGCCATAATTTCGCTAATTATCATTAATCACCCCTAATTAGCCGTAATTAGTGAAAAACAATGCAAATCACTCACCTTTGCCACAATTAAAATTTTCAGAATTGAAACTTCGCTGATTTGGGCGAATACTGATGTCGTACAGTGGCTCTAACACTGATTTGGTGAAGATCTTCCTTGATTTGGCGTTGCTAAGCTTAATCCTTGATTAGAGAACGATTTTGGATGATTTTAGAAGGTAAAGGCCGTGGCTAGGGTTAAGGAATAGTTTTAGATGGCTGAAAAATGTAATTAAATTCGTTTCCCTACTGTTCTCAGCCTCCCCATAACCCTGATCCCGAAATGGGTTATGGGCCCTCTCGCTAACCATACGAATTAGGTCCGGTTAAGCTGTTTTTCACCTTCTAAACCTTGTTTCAGCCATATCTCCCAAACGGTAAGTCCGTTTGACTAATGTGGCCACTCTACGGAATTGTAAATCATCATCCGAAGCTAATGGAAGGGGTTTCAGGTCAAAAACTCCTTCCCAATCAAAAGTTATGGCCGAATCAAGAACAGTTAGGGGTGAAACGGTCATTTAAAAATCAACAAAAATCATGAACATGGGAAATGACTCCAATAGTCGTTCCCCAAAGTTACACGACCATAAGACTTCATATGAAAAATAAATATTCTACGACCTTCCGATGCGTAGAACGCGGGTCGTTACACCTACAACTTGCGGATGCTGGTTATGCTGGGTGGCTTCAGGCAAACATCTTCCACAAGTCGCGTTTAACCTCATGTCTTAGCACGTCTCATGTTTATGCACTTAGACCCCTCGCATTAGATTCACCACTTGTGGTCGCTGGATACGCCGGGCAGTTTCAGACAGACTTCCACCATAAGTGTAATCTAACCTCGTGTCTAAGCACGATTACAATTTCTAATTATAGTAATTCTAAGAAATTCAATTGTTAACTGATTATTCCTATGTCAATATAGGTTTTCATGCCCCTTCCCCAAGTTATGTTCATAATGAACCATATGCCCCAAATTAAGGTATTTAATCACAAGTTGATTTTTGCCTTGATTTATGCCCTAAATTCATGTTCATATATTTCATTCAAGTTATACCCAAATTTCCAATTACATGTTATGCCCCAAATTATACCGTTTCCCCCTCGTTCCCAAATTAACGTGTTCGCATATTTCAGCGGCATGCCTAGGCTCGAAGATAGTCTGGCTATAAAAATAAAAGGGAAAAGATGAAGGTAAGGGGACAAAAATGATCATACTAACAAGATCGACATATAATGGCAGAAGTAGGCATAAACATATAGTGGCATAATGACAAGATAGGCATATAGGAATATATCTGATGAACATGTGACAATAGAACTGATTCTAACATAATAGGGACATCATAAACAGGCATGATGAGATCTAAACAATGAATTAGATATTCAACTAATAACAGATCTGGCTAAACATAATAGGAACAGACATGATGTGATCTAAACAGTGAATTAGATCTACAACAATGACAGATCTGACATGATAAATTGGTGTAGGTTCAGATCTAGTTCATAGTCATGTTAGAATAACTTAGATAAACAGGTTATAATAGATCTGCTATGATTCAAATAGTCACAGGCATAGATCCAAGTTATAGTCATGTCAAAAGTTAATATTAATTATTTAAATCTAAAATTAACATAGACTCACAGTGTTTGGATCTATAAAAATAGAGAAGGGACTGCTGGCGTTGGATCACGGATCTCTAAAATTGAATGACTTGATTGCTGAAGAAATAACTTGATTTAATCTGGGCAGAGGCAACATCTAGTTCTCCATTATTATTGGTTTGCAAAAACATGATAAATGAGGCTATATATATAGCCATCATCCCAAACCCTAATCTGCCTAGATCTGCCGTTGGTGGGTCGACCCCCCTTATGGGGTCGACCCATGGGTCGATTCCCCCCTTATGGGGTCAACCCAGGGGTCGACACCCCCTTGATGGGGTTGATACCCCTGGGCGGGATTTTCCCCTCTCCCCCCAATTTCTGAAATTTTGAACTGTTTTGAATTGATTTTGATTGTTATGTATATATATAATTCTCTTGTGTGTAAATAAACTTCAAACCTTAATAACTTCTTCATATGGTGTCAGTTTTACGCAAACCAAGCGCCTGTTTTGGCCAGAATTCCGAGACGAATGCAATGGCGTAGTCCGTTTCACCTAATTCTGGATATTAAATTAATTATCCTTTAATTTATCATCTTTAGTGTTGTTAAAATACGGGGTGTTACATTCTGCGTTCATTCTACTTAGAGCTGCTTCGATGTATTGCTCGAGTTCTTATATTTTCTACTGTGGCTATGTTTTTGGGGAGTTATGCTTCTTTTACTATTGTACTCCGATATTTTAAGTACAAGACATAAGTTTTAACATGTACTGGGTTTTATGCATTTCAGACATATGATGTAACCATGTTTTGAACTATGATGTTTTCTACTTAATAAAATTTTAAACTCCGCTGCTATTTTATATCTGTCTTGTAATGTTTCTATATCTATTTACCTATAATGCTTCACAAAACTTAATGCATTCTCTTAGTGAGTGACATTAACGGACGTGGGGTGTCACATGTAACATTTCTTCTACCTTAGTAATTTCGGGGACGAAATTCCTTTAACGAGGAAGGAATGTAATGTCGCATATTTTTGGTAGTCTGATATTTAAATTATTTTATTATATTAAATATTTATTTGGAATTTTAAATGGATTTAAAATATATGTATTGTTTATATAATGAAATTTGAATGTTTATGTAACATCCCAGAATTTTAACTAAGTTTGATTTGGATTTTTATTTATATAATTTTGTTTTTTCTGGAAATAAATTGATGTTTATAAGGTTTGAATATAAATTTTTACTTAAATTAAGTATCTTGTTTTATTTTGTATGATTTTCAAGAAGAACTTATTTTAAAAGTTATTTTAAAGGATAGTTATTCCATTTAAGGCAATATTCAATGTTTTATGAATATTTGTTTAGATACGATAGTAATATATTTGTAAAGTAAGATTTATTTTAAAATAACATGAGATTTCGTATAAGTTAAAAATTCCTATTTTATAATTTTATTTACAAGATATATCTTTCATAAAAATCTATTAAAATTTTCAAATTTTAGTTTACTATTTAATAAGAGTTTGATTTTAAGTAATGATAAAATATATTGATATGTTCAAAAAGATTATTATTCTATTTTAGACTATATTTAACGTACATAGATATTGTTAAGTTAAAATATTTATACATTTGTATTTTGGAAATTTTTATAAATATATTTCTATATGTTGTATATGAAATATAATGTCAATTTATTTAAGTTACACTTATATGTGTTAAAGAATGGTTTCATATATAAAGGTTACAAGGATGTTACTAAAATTTAATTTTACTTAAATAAATAAATATGCAATTTTGGCAAACATGAATGTTGTTGATTTTATGGAGAAGACATGTGTTCTCCTATGTGTAAAAATGCATGTAAATGGGTTTGTAAATGTAGCCAAGTGTCCTTGAATAAATTGACCAATATACCCTTGAATCACCCTATATAAGGAGGACCATAGTTCCATATTCTTGTGCACTTCATCCATTAATCACTTGCGGTGAATCTCCTCACGACATTTTCTTCTTGTTCTCTGTTTTTAATTTTCCTGTACATGAAAAATTCATGTTCTCCCCAATTAAAAATCCACATTTTCCAATCTATTCAGTTTTTGTTGTAAGGATATGCACGAATATTGTTCGTATCATCGTTTGTGATTTTTAGAAATTAACAGATCCTATTTTCATCACATATCGAAGGAGAAATCTCAAATTTACTGTAAAATGGAAAAATTGTGTAGAAACTTCGAAAAATACAATCTCTCAATCCACTTCGAATCAATCGATGTCGTCACCACCTTTGCGATCCGCAAAGAAGGTAGTATTTTTGGTGAGAAATTGGTTCGATTCCATGACGATGATTTGGATTGTTCGAAACTAGGGTTGAAGATTGGCAGAGAATCAAATAATGATAGAGGAATTGGCGAACGGCATTGCGATGAGAATGGAATGGGCTTCGATATGGCAAAAATTGGTGGTGTTAGGTGCAAGAACAAGAGGTGCGACATATTGGGACGCGCAGATTTTTCCTCCAGGTCGCGACATTTGACAGAACGTATTTTGATTCGGGACTCCGGAGTTTAGATGGTGGTGTACAGTTGGAAGAGGAGTTGAAGAGAAGTTTGTCGACGGTCTCGGATTGGGAATCGGTGGAACTTGGGGCATGTACACGTGCACGTGGTGCACGGTGTTGATGGGGTTCAAGAAGCAGTAAAGAAGATGGGAGGAGGAAGAAGTAGAGGGAAAGGGTGCGCACGGGCTTGGATCGGGGTGGAGTATTTGGGCCGGGTCCTTGAACGGGAATGTGGGCTTTGGGCCGAGACTTGGTATGGATTATTCCTTTTATTTAAGTTTAAATTGTTTATACTTTAAAAAGATAATATCTCGTTCAATTTTAATCCGATTAAAACAAAGTTAGGTCTGTTAGAACCGTATCAGAAAATAGAACGCAATGTTATATAGTTTTGATAACTTTAGTTAAGTAAAAAATTATATGAAAAATAAAATAAAATAAAAGATCCTTATATATGAATATATATATATGTAACGTATATCGTTATTAATTAAATTCCAATATATATATTAGCAGAAAAAAAAACTCCAACTGCTAATGGAAGTGAACTAAAAATAGTACAAGCAGCGGTGGCAGTGTTCATTTGTCTGTTCGTCTGGGTAATGAAGATTTTGAAGCTCGACTGGTGAAAACTTCTAATTTAAATTATTTGTTTAAATTAGTTAATTATAATTAGCTGAGATAATTATAATTTGTTGATGATGATTGTGTGATGGATGTTATTACGTGAATGGATGTGCATGTAGTTAGATAAAACACTGAACACTGAAAGCGTTATCGACAGTAACGCTTGTGCACAACTGAATTATTTGTTGTTGGTGATAACGATAATTCATTAACATACTATGTATATGGTTGATTTATTCTGTTGTATGATGCACATACAATACCATGGTTATGGGATTATACATGTGATCGATTTAGAATCTCCTTCATATATACGATTTTATTTAATTATTAAATAATACTTAAAATTTTGGTTTTGAATTTAATATCAACTTTTAAATATTGAATTAGAATTTGGATAATGATTTGGATTATGTATTGATTTTTATATCTATTTGAAATTTGGTTGGTAAAAATATATATTTTAAATTCAAAATAAGATTTTTGAATTTTGAATATGGTTTTTATATATTATGATAATGATATAATATACACTAGAGTATTCTAGAATGACAGAGAGGATAGTGTCTAGGCTTGGGTTTGGAATTTCAGTTTCCTGCTCTCCCTGGCTATTCCTAACTGGTCCGACAACGGGATGGTAAATTCGAAATCGAATTTGAAATATAATTTGAAACTGTTTTCCAAATGATTTGGAAATATAAATTAGATTGAAAAGGACATGGAAATTTATAATCATTTTATGTTTGAATAGAACGCACTATGATGCGACAATTCGTAAATATCGATTTCAAACTATGAATGGCTATGACTTGATTATTTTATTTTGACTTGACTTGAAATAAGGCGTGTTGAATTTCAAATAATAATAGTATTTGAATAGAAAGAACAATTTCAATTTTTGACATATGAATTCCGAGTTATATTCAAAACAAATTTGAAATACGTGTAGTTGCCAATCATAACGGAAATCGAATAAAACAAGGTTATTAATTTGGAGAAAATTTATGATAACTCCTAAAATGGTGATTAGAATTGGAATACTTGCATTTCGAGTAATTTTAAATCTTTGATTTAAAGGGCCATTTTAATAGCAGTACCTTGGTAACATTTCCAAATGTTATTATTAGTTTGAAATTTAAAGAAGGAACTATTATTTGATTATAAGAATGATTTATAAAATAGTTCGAAGATTTTTAAAGTATTGAGAATACTTATATGGGATTGAAATGGGTTTTTCCAATTTTTAATTTGGATATGGTTGGAGATAAATCTTCGGATGCTTGATATTAACTCGGTGGATGAAAATTCATATTATCTGAGGAATTTAAAAGTAATTCACCATTATTCCACTTATAATATGAATTGGATACGGAGATTTATATTGAAGATAAGTTGATGTTATTTCTATCTAGATCAAATATCAAAGAGTTGAATAAATCTTTTATTTAAGATATGGGTTTCTCCACCTGATTGGAATAAGTTAGATAGAAATAATCTTCGATAAGGGTATAAAAATTTCATGGTGTAAATGAATACTGTCTGGGGAATTTGGAAGGTATTATTATATCGTTATTTCACTTATAGTATTCGTTGATTATGAGAATTTGTATCGAATATAAGTGGATAAAATTTCTGTGTAATTTATGATTCAATATCAATTGATTTGGGTTTTGTTGTGAATCGTATCTTCAATAATATCATTCTTGAAACCCGATGAGATTGAATGGTGGAAATTCATATCGTAATTGGAGATTTAATCAAGTCTTTGATTTGAGGGTATTAAAGATAAGAAATTAAAGCGAAGGTATAATCTTTGATTTCAAAGAAGATTTTAATATGGTAACGAGATGTACGAAATTTATAGTAATTCAAATCTTGGGTCGTAAATGAATTTGATAACTAATTGGAAGGAGATTTCAAATGAAAAGCCTGTGTAAATCGTAGCCACTATTTTAAGCGCGCTTATTACTTGGAAAGACCGGGATCGAGTATATGTTCGAAAACCATTCCAAGTAATAATACGATGTTATTAAGCAATTCAAGACTCGGAAACGACGAATGAAGACCAGGAATATTTGAATTTGTTTAGATTGATTGATGTCTCGGTTAGGTAGGCCACCGATACGAGGTATGAGTTACATGAGACCTGAACATATTTAAGTATTTTCGGGTTGTTGTTCCGTTCAGACCCAGAATGGATTATATGGATGGTGTGTCTGACGTTGAAATTGACCACGTAGCACTGATTTCCATTAATGTATATCGAATTTGTGGCAATATATTATCCCCATCTCTAAGTCATATGAACTTAGAGGATATGCATTGGTTGAAATCAGTGATATGTCATGATTGTCAATGTGGCATACCCGAGTTATGAAACGAGCTAGTGATGATCAAAGAATGGCTTATCGAAGCATCGCTTTGTGTATGACGTGACATCGACAAACCTCACACCCCGGATTGATGAGAAACTGGTGATTAGGTTTTATACTTATATATGAATTGATGATGGAGCTGTGCAGCAGTGGGAAACCACTTATGAACCTGGGGAAGTTGGGTATGTTCTGGGGGTCGTTTCTGATCGAAAACCGTTGATTTGCCCTGACGATGTGTAGTTGGTGTCCGCACGATGGATGAAAAAGCCGTGAGGCACTTCGTTTTGTATCCCTGATTGATCTTTCGTGCCAGGATTCATCATAGTTGGAAATCCCATCTCCAATACGAGCCATACGGTTTTGGTTTGTATATATATATATATATATGGCGACATAATATTAATGGTATTATGCCGTCTAGGATTAATACATTTATTTGAGAAATTGTTTTCCACACTATATGATAGTATTAAAAGATAATTTTCATGCATGAAAGCATGTTCGGTTATCATAAGATAAAACTCGCCCATCTGGTGTGCGCTTGCATTATGTGATGTGGGACGAGCTTATGATAGCTTCATTTTCAAAATTCATAGAAAATTTCTATGCACGGGAATTCATACGGAGTTAACCCGTTCTGCATTAGCGGCGTGGTCCGTTGAATTATCCAACTTTAAAAAATGAATCCTAAAAAATAATAATACTGTTTTGAGTTCTCACACCAGTCCACGACTGACCTGGAGTTTATTGTTCCTTTCTAAACTCTGGGTGCCCATTAATTTTTCACACGGGTAGCCAGTAGTTTAGCTTTGCAGTTTAGTTCGCTGGAGCAAGGTTCAGAGCGCATTCTGAGTTGGAGTCCACAATAGAGTTGAAGCTTCCGCTGTGTTTTTCTTCCGCTGAGAGTATATTTCTTTTCTTCCGCTGTATGTGTTATAACTCTGATATTCTATGTGACTCTGATGTAACATTGTAATTTGCAATAAAAAGTTCTGTTATTCTGTTCAATATATGTATGTACCCATAACAATTCGTCTTTGTGAACGGTTTAAGTCGGTTTAATTACCAGCAAAAATCGGGCAGAAAGGCTGGTCGTTACAGCTGGTATCGGAGCTTTGGTTATACAAAGCTATGGGTTTCGCACATATTTGGACAAAAGAATAGGACTCCTTAGAGTTATATTATCTCATTAGAGATAGGGTTAGAAATACCCTAGAATGAGATTTTGGAATATTATGACGAGAAAGCGTATTTTTGAAATCTATATAAGGTATTTTTGAACAAGTAAATCATTTTGAAACGATGATTATTTGAAATATATTTTGCAATATAATTGGAAATAAGGATTTCAAGTGTTTTATTCGACGTCATGAGTGGACTATCGAGTATGTAAGGGTTTTGAATATACGTCTGATCGACGTATATACGAAGTCCAATATATACTAGGTAGATGTAGGGTCACACTCTAGTTGCTCGAGGATGATTTTACTGATGACCATGGCAACATCGGTAGTTATTTTCGACTTTCGAGAGTGAGATGACTATATGGTTTCAATTAACACGTCGAGGAATTCTTGAACCATTTCGATATGTTAGAAATATTCAAAGGAAAATAACGTAAGGACAATATGTTATAGATGCAGAACCAACTATTTTGATAATAATAAAAAGGGGTATTGCAGAAATAAACTATACTTAAGAATTAGAAAGAACACGTAAGTGTGAAAAATTTATTAAGAGATTATTTAAATACCACCCCTTAAAGAATCTGAAGATGATCTAGACTTAAGTTAAGAATTGGTTTAAAGAAATGATTCTGACTTACGTTAGGAATGAGTTTAAAAAAAAGGGTTAATTTAAATCGTAAGAAACATCGAAGTAGGAAAATTTGGATCTTTGAAATATGAAGAAGTGAGTTCTGAAAATGTTAAGATTAATATTTGAAACAAACCTAGCTTGAACATGTATACGCATAATCAGAGTGCGCAGAGGAAGCATGATGGTACTTTAAATAGGACTGTTTAAGAGATTTTCCGGTTAGTCGAGTACGAAATTTTTTCTAAACAAGACTTGATATTTAAACAAGAATGAAAAGAGTTATACATATTTTGAATTTAAAGTGGATTTTTGAGAAAGTGTTATTCGATTAGGTAAATATGACAAATTAAATATGAATATTAATGAGTATAAATTTAACTTACAAATGGGTTAATATGAATTGGAAACGATTGGAACAAATTTTTTTGAAATAGAATGAGTGTTTCATAAATACAATTCTATCCCTTCCCTTGTCGCTGGGTTTTGCTCGACCCATTGTCATCTTTGAGTATCACCCGAATAGTCGTGCTTGGAATTTAACTGTCCAACTTTATTTCTGAATTCTTCCTCTTGCCCTGCTCTGATAAAGCCATGGATAAGTGAATTAATTTGGATTAGAAACCAGTATTTTAGACTATCTCTTAAATTAAAAGTTGAATTTTTATTGAGAGCAATAGAATTTCTAATACTGAATTTTTGCCAAGATGGTATTTTGCAGGATAATTGAATAATTAGGGAAAGTTTATTTGAGAATTTAGATTTGAACTCTAATTTAAGCAATTGGCCTTAGAATTGATAAGGAAAATCATGGGTTCTGAACTTTTAGAATTTTCTTAGGGTCATAGAACTCTAAGTACTAGACCGTTTCTATTCTAGTTTCTCCCAGTGGTAGTGGTAACAGCTAGGAGTCTAACTCGAAAAATATTCGATTGCAATTGTGACCAGTGACGACCCTAGAAATCACGAGATTATAGAAGTTTCCTTAGACTCTACCATTAGTGAGGATTAGATAGAGTACCCTGAGAATGATATGAGCCTTGGTTCTGACCATTTCATTTCAGATATGTTGAGGGAGAAATTCGAATTTAAAATTGGTTAAGGAGTTTAAATTTACTTGACTTCCATTTCGAGGCCGAAAAGTTTCTAAGGGGGGTGAATGTAACATCCCAGAAATTTAACTAAGTTTGATTTGGATTTTTATTTATATAATTTTGATTTTTCTAGATATAAATTGATGTTTATAAGGTTTGAATATAAATTTTTACTTAGATTAAATATCTTGTTTTATTTTCTATGATTTTTAAGAAGAAATTATTTCAAAAGTTATTTTAAAGGATAGTTATTCCATTTAAGGCTATATTTAATTTTTTATGAATATTTGTTTAGATACGATAGTAATGTATTTGTAAAGTAAGATTTATTTTAAAATAACACGAGATTTCATATAAGTTTAAAATTCCTATTTTATAATTTTATTTACAAGATATATCTTTTATAAAAATCGATTAAAATTTTCAAATTTTAGTTTACTATTTTATAAGAGTTTGATTTTAAGTAATGATAAAATATATTGATATGCTCAAAAAGATTATTATTCTATTTTAGACTATATTTAATGTACATAGATATTGTTAAGTTAAAATATTTATACATTTGTATTTTGGAAATTTTTATAAATATATTTCTATATGTTGTATATGAAATATAATGTCATTTTATTTAAGTTACACTTATATGTGTTAAAGAATGGTTTCATATATAAAGGTTACAAGGATGTTACTAAAATTTAATTTTACTTAAATAAATAAATATGAAATTTTGGCAAACATGCATTTTGTTGATTTTATGGAGAAGACATGTGTTCTCCTATGTGTAAAAATGCATGTAAATGGGTTTGTAAATGTAACCAAGTGTCCTTGAATAAATTGACCAATATACCCTTGAATCACCCTATATAAGGAGGACCATAGTTCCATATTCTTGTGCACTTCATCCATTAATCACTTGCGGTGAATCTCCTCATGACAGTTTCTTCTTGTTCTCTGTTTTTAATTTTCCTGTACATGAAAAATTCATGTTCTCCCCAATTAAAAATCCACATCTTCCAATCTATTCAGTTTTTGTTGAAAGGATATGCACGAATATTGTTCGTATCATCATTTGTGATTTTTAGAAATTAACAGATCCTGTTTTCATCATATATCGAAGGAGAAATCTCAAATTTACTGTAAAATGGAAAAATTGTGTAGAAACTTCAAAAAATATAATCTCTCAATCCACTTCGAATCAATCGATGTCGTCACCACCTTTGCGATCACCAAGGAAGGTAGTATTTTTGGTGCGAAATTGGTTCGATTCCATGTCGATGATTTGGATTGTTCGAAACTAGGTTTAAAGATTGGCAGAGAATCAAACAACGATAGAGGAATTGGTGAACGTTGTTGCGATGAACATGGAATGGGCTTCGATATGGTTAAAATTGGTGGAGTTAGGTGCAAGAACAAGAGGTGTGACATATTGGGACGCGCAGATTTTTCCTCTAGGTCGCGGCATTTGACAGAACGGATTTTAATTCGGGACTCCGGAGTTTAGATGGTGGTGTACATTTGGAAGAGGAGTTGAAGAGAAGTTTGTTGACGGTCTCAGATTGGGAATCGGTGGAGCTTGGGGCATGTACACGTGCACGTGGTGCACAGTGTTGATGGGTTTCAAGAAGCAGTAAAGAAGATAGGAGGAGGAAGAAGAAGAGGGAAAGGGTGCGCACGGGCTTGGATCGGGGTGGAGTATTTGGGCCGGGTACTTGAACGTGAATGTGGGCTTTGGGCCGAGACTTGCTATGGATTATTCCTTTTATTTAAGTTTAAATTGTTTATACTTTAAAAAGCTAATATCTCGTTCAATTTTAATCCAATTAAAACAAAGTTAGGTCCATTAGAACCGTATCAGAAAATAGAACGCAATGTTATATAGTTTTGATAACTTTAGTTAAGTAAAAATTTATATGAAAAATAAAATAAAATAAAAGATCCTTATATATGAATATATATATATATGTAACGTATATCGTTATTAATTAAATTCCAATATATATATATTAGCAGAAGAAAAAATCTCCAACTGCTAATGGAAGTGAACTAAAAATAGTACAAGCAGCGGTGGCAATGATCATTGATCTGTTCGTCTGGGTAATGAAGATTTTGAAGCTCGACTGGTGAGAACTTCTAATTTAAATTATTTGTTTAAATTAGTTAATTATAATTAGATGAGATAATTATAATTTGTTGATGATGATTGTGTGATGGATGTTATTACGTGAATGGATGTGCATGTAGTTAGATAAAACACTGAACACAACTGAACTGTTTGTTGTTGGTGATAACGATAATTCATTATCATCTGATGTATATGGTTGATTTATTCTGTTGTATGATGCACACACAATACCATGGTTATAGGATTATACAGGTGATCGATTTAGAATCTCCTTCCTATATACGATTTTATTTAATTATTAAATAATACTTGAAATTTTGGTTTTGAATTTAATATCAACTTTTAAATATTGAATTAGGATTTGGAAAATGATTTGGATTATGTATTGATTTTTATATCTATTTGAAATTTGGTTGGTAAAAAATATATATTTTCAATTTAAATTCAAAATAAGATTTTTGAAATTTGAATATGGTTTTTATATATTATAATAATGATATAATATACACTAGAACGTTCTAGGATGACAGAGAGGATAGTGTCTAGGCTTGGGTTTGGAATTTCAGTTTCCTGCTCTTTCTGGCTATCCCTAACTGGTCCGACAATGGGATGGTAAATTCGAAATCGAATTTGAAATATAATTTGAAACTATTTTCCAAATGATTTGGAAATATAAATTAGATTGAAAAGGACATGGAAATTTATAATCGTTATGTGGTTGAATAGAACGCACTATGATGCGACAATTCGTAAATATCGATTTCAAACTATGAATGGCTATGACTTGATTATTTTATTTTGACTTGACTTGAAATAAGGCGTGTTGAATTTCAAATAATAATAGTATTTGAATAGAAAGAACAATTTCGATTTTTGACATATGAATTTCCAGTTATATTCAAAACAAATTTGAAATACGTGTAGTTGCCAATCATAACGGAAATCGAATAAAACAAGGTTATTAATTTGGAGAAAATTTATGATAACTCCTAAAATGGTGATTAGAATTGGAATACTTGCATTTCGAGTAATTTTAAATCTATTTGATTTAAAGGGCCATTTTAATAGCAGTACTTTGGTAACATTTCCAAATGTTATTATTGGTTTGAAATTTAAAGAAGGCACTATTATTTGATTATAAGAATGATTTATAAAACAGTTCGAAGATTTTTAAAGTATTGAGAATATTTATATGGGATTGAAATGGGTTTTTCCAATTTTTAATTTGGATATGGTTGGATATAAATCTTCGGATGCTTGATATTAACTCGATGGACGAAAATTCATATTATCCGAGGAATTTAAAAGGTAATTCACCATTATTCCACTTATAATATGAATTGGATACGGAGATTTATATTGAAGATAATTTGATGTTATTTCTATCCAGATCAAATATCAAAGAGTTGAATAAATCTTTTATTTAAGATTTGGGTTTATCCACCTGATTGGAATAAGTTAGATAGAAATAATCTTCGATATTGGGTATAAAATTTCATGGTGTAAATGAATACTGTCTGGGGAATTTGGAAGATATTATTATATCGTTATTTCACTTATAGTATTCGTTGATTATGAGAATTTATATCGAATATAAGTGGATAAAATTTCTGTGTAATTTATGATTCAATATCGATTGATTTGGGTTTTGTCGTGAATCATATCTTCAATAATGTCATTCTTGAAACCCGATGAGATTGAGTGGTGGAAATTCATATCGTAATTGGAGATTTAATCAAGTCTTTGATTTGAGGGTATTAAAGATAAGAAATTAAAGTGAAGGTAGAATCTTTGATATCAAAGAAGAGTTTAAGATGGTAACGAGATGTACAAAATTTATAGTAATTCAAATCTTGAGTCGTAAATGAATTTGATAACTAATTGGAAGGAGATTTGAAATGAAAAGCCTGTTTAAATCGTAGCCACTGTTTTAAGCGCGCTTATTACTTGGAAAGACCGGGATCGAGTATATGTTCGAAAACCATTCCAAGTAATAATACGACGTTATTAAGCAATTCAAGACTCGGAAACGACGAATGAAGACCGGGAATATTTGAATTTGTTTAGATTGATTGTTGATTGATGTCTCGGTTGGGTAAGCCACCGATACGAGGTATGACCTACATGAGACCTGAACATATTTAAGTATTTTCGGGTTGTTGTTCCGTTCAGACCCAGAATGGATTATATGGATGGTGTGTCTGACGTTGAAATTGACCAAATAGCACTGATTTCAATTAATGTATATCAGATTTGTGGCAATATATTATCCCCATCTCTAAGCCATATGAACTTTGGGGATACGCATTGGTTGAAATCAGTGGTATGTCATGAATTGTCAATGTGGCATACCCGAGTTATGAAACGAGCTAGTGATGATCAAAGAATGGCTTATCGAAGCATCGCTTTGTGTATGACGTGACATCGACAAACCTCACACCCCGGATTGATGAGAAACTGGCGGTTAGGTTTTATACTTATATATGAATTGATGATGGAGCTGTGCAGCAGTGGGAAACCACTTATGAACCTGGGGAAGTTGGGTATGCTCGGGGGGTCGTGTCTGATCGAAAACCGTTGATATGCCCTGACGATGTGTAGTTGGTGTCCGCACGATGGATGAAAAAGCCGTGAGGCACTTCGTTTTGTATCCCTGATTGATCTTTCGTGCCAGGAATCATCATAGTTGGAAATCCCATCTCCAATACGAGCCATACGGTTTTGGTTTGTATATATATATATATATATATATATATATGGCGACATAATATTAATGGTATTATGCTGTTTAGGATTAATACATTTATTTGCGAAATTGTTTTCCGCACAATATGATAGTATTAAAAGAGAATTTTCACGTATGATAGCATGTTCGGTTATCATAAGATAAAACTCGCCCATCTGGTGTGCGCTTGCATTGTGTGATGTGGGACGAGCTTATGATAGCTTCATTTTCAAAAGTCATAGCAAACTTCTATGCACGGGAATTCATACGGAGTTAACCCGTTCTGCGTTAGCGGCGTGGTCCGTTGAATTACCCAACTTTGAAAAATGAATCCTAAAAAAAATACTGGTTTGAGTTCTCACACCAGTCCCATGACTGACCTAGAGTTTATTGTTCCTTTCTAAACTCTGGGTGCCCATTAATTTTTCATACGGGCAGCCAGTAGTTTAGCTTTGCAGTTTATTTCGCTGGAGCAAGGTTTAAAGCGCATTCTGAGTTGGAGTCCACAATAGAGTTGAAGCTTCCGCTGTGTTTTTCTTCCACTGAGAGTATATTTCTTTTCTTCCGTTGTATGTGTTGTAACTCTTATATTCTATGTGACTCTGATGTAACATTGTAATTTGAAATAAAAAGTTCTGTTATTCTGTTCAATATATGTATGCACCCATATCAATTCGTCTTTGTGAACGGTTTAAGTCGGTTTAATTACCAGCAAAAATCGGGTAGAAAGGTTGGTCGTTATAGCTAGTATCAGAGCTTTGGTTATACAAAACTATGGGGTACGCACATATTTGGACAAAAGAATAGGACTCCTCAGAGTTATATTATATCATTAGAGATAGGGTTAGAAATACCCTAGAATGAGATTTTGGAATATTATGACGAGAAAGCGTATTTTTGAAATCTATATAAGGTATTTTTGAACAAGTAAACCATTTTGAAATGATGATTATTCGAAATATATTTTGCAATATAATTGGAAATAAGGATTTCGAGTGTTTTATTTGACGTCACGAGTGGACTATCGAGTATGTCAGGGTTTTGAATATACATCTGATCAACGTATATACGAAGTCCAATATATACTAGTTAGATGTAGGGTCACACTCTAGTTGCTCGAGGATGATTTTACTGATGACCATGGCACCATCGGTAGTTATTTTCGAGTTTCGAGAGTGGGATGACTATATGGTTTCAATTAACATGTCGAGGAATACTTGAACCATTTCGATATGTTAGAAATATTCAAAGGAAAATAATGTAAGGACAATATGTTATAGATGCAGAACCAACTATTTTGATAATAATAAAAAGCGGTATTGTAGAAATAAACTATACTTAAGAATTAGAAAGAACATGTAAGTGTGGAAAATTCATTAAGAGATTATATAAATACCACCCCTTAAAGAATCTGAAGATGATCTAGACTTAAGTTAAGAATTGGTTTAAAGAAATAATTTTGACTTACGTTAGGAATGAGTTTAAAAAAAAAGGGTTAATTTAAATCGTAAGAAACATCGAAGTAGGAAAATTTGGATCTTTAAAATTTGAAGAAGTGAGTTCTGAAAATGTTAAGATTAATATTTGAAACAAACCTAGCTTGAACATGTATACGCATAATCAGAGTGCGTAGAGGAAGCGTGATGCTATTTTAAATAGGACTATTTAAGAGATTTTCCGGTTAGTTGAGTACGATTTTTTTTCTAAACAAGACTTGATATTTAAACAAGAATGAAAAGAGATATATATATATTTTGAATTTAAACTGGATTTTTGAGAAAGTGTTATTTGATTAGGTAAATATGACAACTAAAATAAGAATATTAATGAGTATAAATTTAACTTACAAATGGGTTAATATGAATTGGAAACGATTGGAATAAAAAAAATTGAAATAGAATGAGTGTTTCATAAATACAATTCTATCCCTTCCCTTGTCGCTAGGTTTTGCTCGACCCATTGTTATCTTTGAGTATCACCCGAATAGTCGTGCTTGGAATTTAACTGTCCAACTTTATTTCTGAATTCTTCCTCTTGCCCTGCTCTGATAAAGCCATGGATAAGTGAATTAATTTGGATTAGAAACCAGTATTTTAGACTATCTCTTAAATTAAACTTGAATTTGTATTGAGAGCAATATAATTTCTAATACTGAATTTTTTCAAAGATGGTATTTTGTAGGATAATTGAATAATTAGGGAAAGTTTATTTGAGAGTTTAGATTTGAACTCTAATTTAAGCACTTGGCCTTAGAATTGTTAAGGAAAATCATGGGTTCCGAACTTTTAGAGTTTTCTTAGGGTCATAGTCCTCTAAGTACTAGACCGTATCTATTCTAGTTTCTCCCAGTGGTAGTGGTTGCAGCTAGGAGTCTAACTCGAAAAATATTCGGTTGCAATTGTGACCAGTGACGACCCAAGAAATCACGAGATTATAGAAGTTTCCTTAGACTCTACCATTAGTAAGGATTAGATAGAGTACCCTGAGAATGATACGAGCCTTGGTTCTGACCATTTCATTTCAGATATGTTGAGGGAGAAATTCGAATTTAAAATTGGTTAAGGAGTTTAAATTTACTTGACTCCCTTTTCGAGGACGAAAAGTTTCTAGGGGGGGTGAATGTAACATCCCAGAATTTTAACTAAGTTTAATTTAGATTTTTATTTATATAATTTTGATTTTTCTGGATATAAATTGATGTTCATAAGGTTTGAATATATATTTTTTCTTAGATGAAGTATCTCGTTTTATTTTGTATGATTTTTAAGAAGAAATTCTTTTAAAAGTTATTTTAAAGGATAGTTATTCGATTTAAGGCTATATTTAATGTTTGATTAATATTTGTTTAGATACGATAGTAATGTATTTGTAAAGTACGATTTATTTTAAAATAACATGAGATTTCGTATAAGTTTAAAATTCCTATGTTATAATTTAATTTACAATATATATCTTTTATAAAAATCTATTAAAATATTCAAATTTTAGTTTACTATTTTATAAGAGTTTGATTTTAAGTAATGATAAAATATATTAATATGTTTAAAAAGATTATTATTCTATTTTAGACTATATTTAATGTACATGGATATTGTTAAGTTAAAATATTTATACATTTGTATTTTTGGAATTTTTATAAATATATTTCTATATGTTGTATATGAAATATAATGTCATTTTATTTAAGTTACACTTTTATGTGTTAAAGAATGGTTTCATATATAAAGGTTACAAGGATGTTACTAAAATTTAATTTTATTTAAATAAATAAATATGCAATTTTGGCAAACATGCATGTTGTTGATTTTATGGAGAAGACATGTGTTCTCCTATGTGTAAAAATGCATGTAAATGGGTTTGTAAATGTAGCCAAGTGTCCTTGAATAAATTGACCAATATACCCTTGAATCACCCTATATAAGGAGGACCATAGTTCCATATTCTTGTGCACTTCATCCATTAATCACTTGCGGTGAATCTCCTCATGACATTTTCTTCTTGTTCTCTGTTTTTAATTTTCCTGTACATGAAAAATTCATGTTCTCCCCAATTAAAAATCCACATCTTCCAATCTATTCAGTTTTTGTTGAAAGGATATGCATGAATATTGTTCGTATCATCGTTTGTGATTTTTAGAAATTAACAGATCCTGTTTTCATCATATATCGAAGGAGAAATCTCAAATTTATGTAAAATGGAAAAATTGCGTAGAAACTTCGAAAAATATAATCTCTCAATCCACTTCGAATCAATCGATGCCGTCACCAACTTTGCGATCAGCAAGGAAGGTAGTATTTTTGGTGCGAAATTGGTTTGATTCCATGTCGATGATTTGGATTGTTCGATACTAGGGTTAAAGATTGGCAGAGAATCAAACAACGATAGAGGAATTGGCTAACGTCGTTGCGATGAGAATGGAATGGGCTTCGATATGGCAAAAATTAGTGGAGTACGGTGCAAGAACAAGAGGTGCGACATATTGGGACGCGCCGATTTTTCTTCCAGGTCGCGGCATTTGACAGAACGGATTTTGATTCGGAACTCCGGAGTTTAGATGGTGGTGTACAGTTGGAAGAGGAGTTGAAGAGAAGTTTGTCGACGGTCTCAGATTGGGAATCGGTGGAGCTTGGGGCATGTACATGTGCACGTGGTGCACGGTGTTGATGGGTTTCAAGAAGCAGTAAAGAAGATGGGAGGAGGAAGAAGAAGAGGGAAAGGGTGCGCACGGGCTTGGATCGGGGTGGAGTATTTGGGCCGAGTCCTTGAACGTGAATGTGGGCTTTGGGCCAAGACTTGGTATGTATTATTCCTTTTATTTAAGTCTAAATTGTTTATACTTTAAAAAGCTAACATCTTGTTCAATTTTAATCCGATTAAAACAAAGTTAGGTCCGTTAGAACCGTATCAGAAAATAGAACACAATATCATATAGTTTTGATAACTTTAGTTAAGTAAAAATTTATATGAAAAATAAAATAAAATAAAAGATCCTTATATATGAATATATATATATGTAACGTATATCGTTATTAATTAAATTCCAATATATATATATTAGCAGAAAAAAATCTCCAACTACTAATGGAAGTGAACTAAAAATAGTACAAGCAGCGGTGGCAGTGTTCATTGGTCTGTTCGTCTGGGTAATGAAGATTTTGAAGCTCAACTGGTGAGAACTTCTAATTTAAATTATTTGTTTAAATTAGCTGAGATAATTATAATTTGTTGATGATGATTATGTGATGGATGTTATTACGTGAATGGATGTGCATGTAGTTAGATAAAACACTGAAAGCGTTATCGACAGTGGCGCTTGTGCACAATTGAACTGTTTGTTGTTGGTGATAACGATAATTCATTATCATCTGATGTATATGGTTGATTTATTCTGTTGTATGATGAACACACAACACCATGGTTATGGGATTATACAGGTGATCGATTTAGAATCTCCTTCCTATATACGATTTTATTTAATTATTAAATAATACTTAAAATTTTGGTTTTGAATTTAATATCAACTTTTAAATATCGAATTAAGATTTGGAAAATGATTTGGATTATGTATTGATTTTTATATCTATTTGAAATTTGGTTGGTAAAAAAAAAATTTCAATTTAAATTCAAAATAAGATTTTTGAAATTTGAATATGGTTTTTATATATTATAATAATGATATAATATACACTAGAACGTTCTAGGATGACAGAGAGGATAATGTCGAGGCTTGGGTTTGGAATTTCAGTTTCCTGCTCTCCCTGGCTATCCCTAACTGGTCCGACAAAGGGATGGTAAATTCGAAATCGAATTTGAAATATAATTTGAAACTGTTTTCCAAATGATTTGGAAATATAAATTAGATTGAAAAAGACATGGAAATTTATAATCGTTATGTGGTTGAATAGAACGCACTATGATGCGACAATTCGTAAATATCGATTTCAAACTATGAATGGCTATGACTTGATTATTTTATTTTGACTTGACTTGAAATAAGGCGTGTTGAATTTCAAATAATAATAGTATTTGAATAGAAAGAACAATTTCGATTTTTGACATATGAATTTCCAGTTATATTCAAAACAAATTTGAAATACGTGTAGTTGCCAATCATAACGGAAATCGAATAAAACAAGGTTATTAATTTGGAGAAAATTTATGATAACTCCTAAAATGGTGATTAGAATTGGAATACTTGCATTTCGAGTAATTTTAAATCTATTTGATTTAAAGGGCCATTTTAATAGCAGTACTTTGGTAACATTTCCAAATGTTATTATTGGTTTGAAATTTAAAGAAGGAACTATTATTTGATTATAAGAATGATTTATAAAATAGTTCGAAGATTTTTAAAGTGTCGAGAATACTTATATGGGATTGAAATGGGTTTTTCCAATTTTTAATTTGGATATGGTTGGAGATAAATCTTCGGATGCTTGATATTAACTCGGTGGATGAAAATTCATATTATCTGAGGAATTTAAAAGGTAATTCATCGTTATTCCACTTATAATATGAATTGGATACGGAGATTTATATTGAAGATAAGTTGATGTTATTTCTATCCAGATCAAATATCAAAGAGTTGAATAAATCTTTTATTTAAGATATGGGTTTCTCCACCTGATTGGAATAAGTTAGATAGAAATAATCTTCGATATTGGGTATAAAAATTTCATGGTGTAAATGAATACTATCTGGGGAATTTGGAAGATATTATTATATCGTTATTTCACTTATAGTATTCGTTGATTATGAGAATTTATATCGAATATAAGTGGATTAAATTTCTGTGTAATTTATGATTCAACATCGATTGATTTGGGTTTTGTCGTGAATCGTATCTTCAATAGTATCATTCTTGAAACCCGATGAGATTGAATGGTGGAAATTCATAACGTAATTGGAGATTTAATCAAGTCTTTGATTTGAGGGTATTAAAGATAAGAAATTAAAGCGAAGGTATAATCTTTGATTTCAATGAAGAGTTTAAGATGGTAACGAGATGTATGAAATTTATAGTAATTCTAGTATTGAGTGGTAAATGAACTTGATAACTAATTGGAAGGAGATTTGAATTGAAAAGCCTGTGTAAACCGTAGCCACTGTTTTAAGCGCGCTTATTACTTGGAAAGACCGGGATCGAGTATATGTTTGAAAACCATTCCAAGTAATAATACGACGTTATGAAGCAATTCAAGACTCGGTAAACGACGAATGAAGACTGTGAGTATTTGAATTTTTTAGATTGATTGTTGATTGATGTCTTGGTTAGGTAGGCCACCGATACGAGGTATGAGTTACATGAGATCTGAACATATTTAAGTATTTTTGGGTTGTTGTTCCGTTCAGACCCAGAATGGATTATATGGATGGTGTGTCTGACGTTGAAATTGACCACATAGCACTAATTTCCATTAATGTATATCGGATTTGTGGCAATATATTATCCCATCTCTAAGTCATATGAACTTAGAGGATATGCATTGGTTGAAATCAGTGATATGTCGTGAATTGTCAATGTGGCATACCCGAGTTATGAAACGAGCTAGTGATGATCAAAGAATGGCTTATCGAAGCATCGCTTTGTGTATGACGTGACATCGACAAACCTCACACCCCGAATTGACAAGAAACTGGCGGTTAGGTTTTATACATATATATGAATTGATGATGGAACTGTGCAGCAGTGGGAAACCACTTATGAACCTGGGGAAGTTGGGTATGTTCGGGGAGTCGTGTCTGATCGAAAACCGTTGATCTGCCCTGACGATGTGTAGTTGGTGTCCGCATAAGGGATGAAAAAGCCGTAAGGCACTTCATTTTTATCCCTGATTGATCTTTCTTGTCAGGAATCATTAAAGTTGGAAATCCCATCTCCAATACGAGCCATACGGTTTTGGTTTGTGTGTGTGTATATATATATATATATATATATGGCGACATAATATTAATGGTATTATGCCGTCTAGGATTAATACATTTATTTGCGAAATTGTTTTCCGCACTATATGACAGTATTAAAAGAGAATTTTCACGTATGAAATCATGTTCGGTTATCATAAGATAAAACTCGCCCATCTGGTGTGCGCTTGTATTGTGTGATGTAGGACGAGCTTATGATAGCTTCATTTTCAAAAGTCATAGCAAATTTCTATGCATGGGAATTCATACGGAGTTAACCCTTTCTGCGTTAGCGGCGTGGTCCATTGAATCACCCAACTTTAAAAAAATTAATCCTAAAAAAAATACTGTTTTGAGTTCTCGCACTAGTCCCACGACTGACCTGGAGTTTATTGTTCCTTTCTAAACTCTGGGTGCCCATTAATTTTCACACGTGCAGCTAGTAGTTTAGCTTTGCAGTTTAGTTCACTGGAGCAAGGTTCGGAGCGCATTCTGAGTTGGAGTCCACAATAGAGTTGAAGCTTCCGCTGTATTTTTCTTCTGCTGAGAGTATATTTCTTTTCTTCTGCTGTATGTGTTGTAACTCTGATATTCTATGTGACTCTGATGTAACATTGTAATTTGCAATAAAAAGTTCTGTTATTCTGTTCAATATATGTATGTACCCATAACAATTCGCCTTTGTGAACGGTTTAAGTCGGTTTAATTACCGGCAAAAATCGGGCAGAAAAGCTGGTCATTACAGTTTAATTTATATATAAATATAAAACGAACTCAAAATGTCGCGATAGTTCGTAATATTAAGTTTTGAACTTCAACTGGATACATAGGATCCGATATAAGTCGGATTTCTGTGAAACTAGAACTTTCCAAATCTATTTGATTATAATTTTCTAATGAAAGAGAAAAATGGAGATTTCATGTTACAGAATGTTAGTTATGTCCAGTTCAAAATTTCAAATAGTCGCTATGGAATTAAAACGATTAATTTAATTCGATTTGAAAAGAATTCATATATAACTCGAGATAACAATTGAATTAAGACACGAAACGAATTCCGTTGAATTCGTAATGACAATTAAAGTCAGGATGGATATATAATTTGTTATTTTTGGAGACTGGGTATCTTTGGTGTCCAAAATAGCGTTGTTTTACGCGTAATATATGCAAATGAACTCCATTTTCGATGAAACTAATTTTATCGAATCCATAATGATTAAGTGTAGTAGTGTTTCTAGTTTCAAGTAATTTGGATTTATTTTGTGACCGTGGGAAATTTAAATGCGTGTTTTTCGCTTGGGAATTATAAAGGAATTTTTACAAATGATATTAGAATTCGACGAAACCTATCCCATCGTGTCTGGAATATTTTTCTATGCTAAGATTAGGAGTTTCATCTCGATTAGAGATCATACGTGGTAGTTTTAGTGCATTACTTCATGGTGAAGTATCGATAAATATTAACATATTCATTTCCTTACCGTATAAATACCAACAGCCTACACAACGCTAGATTTTAGTCAACGGAATTCATTACTACGCCTCCATCATTTTACACGAATGGCCAAAATTTCCCAATTCTTCTTCCTTCAAATCTCTCCATCCATGCCTCCATTCAAAATCCTCCCAAAGGCAAACATCTCCAGCTCAATGAGAGCTTTAAATCGAAAATCGTATTATGATCATCATGGTGGCCGAGAACGTGGCTTGAAGCTGCGGCTTTTGGAGGCACACAACAGGCGTTAGGGTTGATGGGGAAACATGAGGATGGGGGCGCAGGTTGATGACACTGATCGGGATCTACCAATGTCCTCTGATGATCGGTCTGTGGGAGAATGGCGGCACTACAGGGTTCCGTTGGTGGCGAGGCGCATTCTTTGTTCAATGCGTGCGTAGATCTATGAATTGGAAATAAGAGGGAGCCTAGTTGTTGTTTCGTGAAGAATCATAAAAGTTTGGGTTTGGGAAAGATTAAAGCAGGTATGCGTGAAAATTATAGTGCAAAGCAATGCTGGTGAAGGCGTGAGAAGGTTTATAGAAGGAAGGGGCACGAAGGGAGAAAAGAACGGGCAAAACATGATGGAAGTTGGCAGTAGTATAAGTCAATGGGGAGATCATTGGAGTGAAGCAATTGATTTTTGAACGATGGTGAAAGCAGTATGTGGGGGAGTTTAAACAGTTGGGGCCCGTTGTTTTTGGAAAAAAGGAAATTGGACACTTTGAATATTGATGGAAATATAATATCAGATAATCTATGTGAAGCATCGGTGGAAAAATGCTGGGTGTAACAACGAAGCGTGAATAGGAAGAAAGGGTATCAGGCGAGTTTCTTAATAACGTAATTGACCATAATTTATATATATTGTTATATAATTAGTGTAAACATTAAGTTAGGAATGTTAGTTTAATTAATCAACTATAATATTATCAGGAACACCGACATATTAGGAAAACAAATTGGGTCCGTATATATTGAAGTTTTGAATAGTGGAGCTGGTGATAACAAAAGTTTCGAACAAAGGAGTAAATACTGGGCATAACAAAAAGGGAATTAAGTCAAATGAGTCAGTTTGATTTATCAAAATGATTGGATCATTTTGTTTGATTCCAGAAATGAACAATGGTACAATAATAGATTGGGCATATCCGAATAGTATACGTGCATGAAGAAATATATCGCGCAAAATTCAAAGAAAAGGAGAAATGGGGTTCAAAGTGAACTGGGAAACAAAAGCTATGGGAGGAAGAAAAAGTAGAGGCAACCGTAATGTTTATTTAACCAAAGTAATAAATTTTAATTAAGACAATACTTAAGGAATATTTTAATTAAATATAATAGTGGATGCTAATATGGTTATATCTTATGCAAATATTATCAGAATTCGACCAAACAATATATAATGGAATCTTGGCAAAGAGCAGGACATTATGGAACTGATTTGGACAGGAATGGAGACAGTTGGAAATTAAGTTAATTTAAACACTTGTAACGACACAGATTTCTGGTCAATTAATTTTAAATATTTAATGTGGTTTAAATATCAAGTTGATAATATAATTGTATTTTTATATTAATTTATCGATTTTTTTAATCTATTTCGATTTAGTATCGAATATATTAAATTAACGTAATACGAAAGCAAAGTGTAATTTAATTCAGAGTTAAAATTGAATTTAAAATATTTCGGATAATTGATATAAATTCTGTTTGAATTAAAAAATGATTTTTATAATAATTATTATCAAGAAATTAATTGTTTTAAATTTAATTTATACTGATTTAATTTGATATCTTCTCCATATGATTGAATGGGGATTTGGAACCTATTCCAGTGTGTTCAGAATAGTGGTATAACCCTAGGAGTGCCTGTTGTGTTCAGAAAGAAGTCCGAGATCATGGGGTATTTTAAATAAGCTAAAATCACCCCATTTCAAATTCAAAATATAATAAATAAAAATAAGGACAACCTATTTCCTTCCAACGCACGCACCTACCCTAACTAGTTGTTTTGTTCTTTCGTTTTCACGTACGTTTTGTTCCTTTCCTTCCATCCAAAGAAATCAGAGAATTAATGGTTAATGTACTTTTGTTTCACCTTTCTCATCTATTTAAACATAATTAATACCCTGTTTTTCCCTTTTTAATTCTCTCTGTTCATTCCTTTAGAGGAAATAAAGCCAATGTCTTCCTCCCATTTTCACAAATTAAATTGCTCCTCAAAATAATCGATTCTCACTTCATCTGTCACTAATGGCACCACCTGGTAGCTACATCTGGCTGCGACGCTCAGTAGAAAGGTTCGATTTCGAACTAGCAGTAGGTCGATTTTGGGGATCGAATTTTTGTTCGATCTATGTTTTAGCATCATCACGTGATGATTTTTATCGAGGTTTTCATCATGATAAAGATCGCGATGCAAGGGATTTAAAGAGGGATTGGAAGTCGATTTCGGTTCCTATGTTGATGTCGATGCTGGAGAACAGAGTTGTTTCCAAGGAGCAACGAAGCTGGAGTTTTGTGATGATCGACACAATCTGGTGTCGCGAGTTCACTGTATACACGAGCTTCAGGGCTCAATCGCGATTCTTGAGGGAGTTCGATATTTTTTGTGGGGCAAGTTGGAGTTGAAGTAATCTGGAGTTCGGTCATTCTAATGACGAATAGGAGTTTGACAGTGGAGTTATGTGATTTGTTCTATGGGATCACGTGGATATTGGGTGCTGCATTTTGGAGCTAGCGTTCATACTAGAGGATAATGAGGTCGGCAAGCTGGTAAGAGGAGAAGAGTGGGGATAAATTTGTGATAAATGGTGAAGAGTAGTGGTCAAGGAAGATGATATGTAAGTGTTCAAAGGAATGCCAAATGGTCGGGTAGTTGAGTTTAGCAGAACTTTTGGGAGGAATTTTGCTGTGTACTCTAATTAAGGGAGAAGAATTTAAATCTAATTTATGGTAATTAATTTATACTTTAATTGAGTTTATGACACCTTAATACATTATAAGTTATAATGTGTATAATTATTTCGTAAAATAACAGTATTAATGCTCGGCGACCTGAAGGGTTCAGGATTTGCAATGGGTATACAGGTTCTAGTATTTAGAATGGTGAGGAAGGAGTTGGAGGTTAAACCGTGGGTCAGGTAATCAATTAAATTAGTGAATATAATAATAATTTGAGTTTTTCACAACCTTATAAAATAACTTCTCCATACAAGGTACCATTTCGCTCCTATTAGCATAAGCTACGAAATGGAGATTGGTTTTGAAATTGTTGGAGTCAATCAGAACCAGAATGAAATTGATTACGAAAATAGAATCAATGTGAGTAAACTCACTCTCTGAATTATTTAATATAATATTATATACTATTTGTTGGTTGATTGAATGCTTTTAAATATTTTTGTGGCTATTCTATATATTTATTAATCATATAGAATTTGTGTTTGTGGCTGTTATATATATATATATATATATATATGTGTGTGTGTGTGTGGGTATATATTGGTGGTTGGATTCCCGTAGTACCATTAGCGGATGCCCGCAGTATCATTAGCGGATGATTACCCAATGCGCCCCATGCTATGATAGTGGATGACCTTCACACCGCGATATCCTGCCTCGAAGCAGGATGGGTATTATTTATGTTGGCTAATATATTTGGATGTAGGAAAATGGGTTGGAGGGATCCAACTGGGTTCCTCAAAAATGTATTACTTGTTTGTTTGTTGGTTTGTTTCCATATATATATATAAATTCAAATATGATGTGTTAGATAACCAGTGATTTATAATTGGGTGTTTGGATGTTTAATTATCACTGGGCTAAAAACGTTTATTTATATAATATCGTGAAAAGATATTTTTAGATTTAATAGGCGAAACCTATTTTTATAAAAATAGAATTTGAATGGGGTAAGAAATATTAACTTGTTTTGAATAAATAAAACAAGTATTGAATTTATAAACGATGTTTATAAATTAAACAATACATGAAATTGAAGCAAATTTATAAACGGTGTTTATAAATAAAATGGAATGATTTTCATTAGATAATCAGAGAACTGAAATGAATTTATAAACGTTGTTTATAAATGAAGAGAAATGAATTATCATTGGATAATTGGGAAAATGTAAATGCAAGTGTCAATTATAAAAGGGAAACTTATCTTTCCAAAGAAGAAATTATAATTTCAAAAGGGTTTTGAAATGAGAACTTGTTTTAGTATATATAAAACATGAAAGGAAATTTATAAACAATGTTTATAAATAAGGGGAGATAATTGTAATTAGATAATTTGAAGTTTTATATTCAAGTTTGAATTTAAAAATAGAGAGTTGAAATCATTTTGAAAAGGAAACAACGGTTTTTATTCTGGAATTCAGAATATAAAAGGAATTGGATTTCAAAGGGAATTTAAAATGGAAAACTTGTTTTAAAAAAATAAAACTAAAACAAGAAAGTTGAATTTATAAACAATGTTTATAAATCTGGTGAAAATAAATTATCATTAGATAATGTAGCAGTTTAAATTCAAATATGGATTTTAAAGATGAATTGGAAAGTGTTTTGAAATGGGACGATAGACTTTATTTCGGAATTCGAAATATAAGCTGAATTGAGAAAAATCCAACGGGTTTATAACTGAAATTCGATTATATCAAATTTTATAAAATAAATGGAATTGGAATTAAATATAGAAGATCGAAGCATAAATAAATGTATTACTGAGTAAGGAAAATTGACAATTATGGATAATCGTAAATATTAAGTTGAATTGGGAAAATTAGTTCAATATATATTAAAAATATATTAGAATAGAGTTGAAATTTATTATAAACGAAGTTTAAACGTTTATATTTAAAAATAATTAAAATGAACTCGCCGCAGCGCGGCAGTTCGTAAATTGGCGTTTCGAACTTCAATTGAGTATATATAACTCAAATTAAGTCAGAATTCTTTGAAACAAGAACCGTCAGGACCAATTAGATAATAATTTTCTAATGGAAGAGAAAAATTTGGATTTCATCAAATAGATTTTGAGTTATTGTAATAACCCGGAAATCTGAGCATATTTAAAATTTTTATTTTGGCAATTTTAGGTAATTTTGAATATTTAAAATGAATTATTTTAAATAATGACGACAAGAAATTTATTTTGAATAGCATTCGAATATATATATTTATATAGATCATCGTCAGAATATAAATATTTTATTTTAATTATAAAAGGAATTGAAAATGGCGCGGTAGTTCGAAAATTCGATTTCAAAGTTCAAATGGATGTACAGGAGTCAAAATAAATCGGATTTTAGCGAAACCAAAAATATTAGAATCTATTTGAGAATATCTTTCCAACGAATCCGAAAAATTGAAATTTCGTAGAGGGGATAAAAAGTTATACCCAGTTGAAAATTCAGAATAGTCGCTATGGAATTCTGGCCCTTAAAAATGGAAATTTTGCAAATGACCTCGGTTTTCGACGAAACCACTTTTGTTGGATTCGTGATGTCAAGTATTGCTAGATTCCAAAATTCATAATTTTCTGAATCAATATGTGAGCGTGACGAAGTAAAACGCGTTTGACTAGTTTCAGTTGATTTTAATCGACTGGAAAATGGCCATTTCTCAAACAGTCTCAGAATTTGACGAAACTAGTTTTTTAGGACCGTATCGTCAATACGAAGCTAGAAAATATTTTTTGGGAATTTTTAGGGTTCGTATGTGGCCCCAGTAAATTGAAATGTGCGTTTAAATTCAATATATAAAGTTATATGTTGATTTTGACGGAAACTGATCGAAACGATCGAATCAGCTTACGATACATATCCCATTATGTTCGGAATGAGGGTAATTAGCTAGGGGCGACAGTCGTTGGGTCTCGGTCGGAGTTCGTATGCAAACACACTTTTCTTTTGAATTAAATAATATTTAAAATATATATACACACACACGTATATATCCCTTTTGACCTAACCCTGGTCAAACTTCAAAACCGTGGTCAACTTCCCAAACGCGTCTCCAACCCTCTCAGAAACCGACGATGATATTCTTCCAGATCTTCCTCCTCCAAATCCGATCAATCCAAGCCCCAAATCCCACAAACTCCTAACATGAAGTCGTTGGCCTCTCCAATGGCTCCCTCTTCCACGGTCGAGATCTGAAACAAGCACCTGGTGAAGCCACACCTTCACCTCGAAGTCACCGGCGTCGTGTGGAATTGCAGCGTGGCGGGGAGGTGCGAGTTCGATAAAGAGGGATGGTTTGGGTATTGCTCGCGAAGCTCTGTGGCGTGGGGACCTCCGATCTGAGGCGCGGTGAAGGAAGCGGCGGCGGGCTGAATCCTTGTGGCCGGAGCAAAAGGGTTCGACGTCGTACCTGAAGCGTGAAAACCGTGAGTTTTCTCTTTGTTTTTAATTTAATTTAATTATATTGTTTTAAATTTGAAATTTATTTAAACTAGTGATTTTATTTAAAATATATATAATAAAAAAACATTGTATAAATCAGTTTTAAAAATATAAAGACCTTAGTTTTAAAAAATATGAAGGCATGATTTTAATTATATAAAGATAGGATTTTTAATTAAATAAAAATATGATCTTTGGTTAAATAAATATATGATCTTCGGTTAAATAAAAATATGATATTTGGTTATATAAAAATATGATCTTCGGTTAAATAAAATATGATCTTTGGTTAAATAGAAATATGATTTTTATAAGATAGAGAATATAAAAATTTGATTTTTATATATAGGAAGTAGCGTTGTTAAAAATATAATTTTTAACAAAGACGGTGTTGAACATATCTCGTTGGAGACACGATGAAGATTTCCTACATATGAAGAGTCGTGACGTTTGGTTTAGCTAGTCGGTGAGAACTCCTCACTTTTATTTTTATTTCTAGTTTGAAATATATACTAGGATGCAGACGGTGCTTAGTAGCACCCGACACCCGTCGTCCACAGACCATGGATGACTTGTTTGTTTGGTTGCTGTGTTGTGAAATTTTATTGTGTGATATGGAATGGAATAAAATATTTTATAGTGGAAAATATTTATAGTTAAAAATATGATTTTTAATGTGTATATAAAATAAATAGTAATAAAGAAATCGGACGATTTGTTTATTTACACAGATTTGAATGATATTGATTGGGACGATAAATTTTACACATCGCCCAACTGCACAAATAAAATCTGTGTTTGCTGATTTGAAACCCCACACGGGTATTGGGATGATATTTGACATACACAAATCCCGATTGTTTATTTGTATGTCAATCGATGGGTTGACAGACTGTGTAAGTGTCTATTATTCATATTTAATGCTTATGCAGTTGTGTGGTGCACTCTGGATGATGGTTGATGATTTATCGTTGCTGTTATATACATGTGTTGTAGAAAATCCATATAATTAACATTATATGGTAATTGATTGGGCCTCATTCCAATTTGGAAAATAAGGAATATTATAAAAATAAATTCATGTGTTGAATAGAAAAATATAAGTTCATATGTTGAATAGAATAAAAATTCATGTGTTGAATAGAAAAATATATATTCATGTGTTGAATAAAAAATAAATTCATGTGTTGAAGAAAATATTCATTTGTTGAATAGAATAACGAAGTTATTGAAATATATAAAGCCGTGTTGATTAGATTGACGCCATTTTGACGTGAACGATATCTATATCGATTTTATTCATTTTTATAATGAATAAAGAAAAGGAAGTGATTTCAAAATATAACGTTTTGAAAATATTATCATTTATATATATATCGATGATATGGGATATTCAATTTTGATTAGAAATTGAATAGGAAATTGAAATCATTTTGAAAACGAATTTAAAACGATTTATAAAATACGTTTTAAAAGGAAATCGACGAAGTATATATTATATATATTATATAAAATATAATGGCCTGAACAGAACGCGCCGCGCCGCGGTAGTTCGCGAATTTCGACCATTGACTTCGAATGGATATTACGGGAGATCCGACCGTCAGATTCTCCTAAAACCGGAACCATTGGGTTCGTATCGGAAATAGCTTTCTAATGAATATTAGAGATTTGAAATCTAACAGTTGGATTGGGAATTATGTCCAAATCAAATTTGGAAAAGGTCGCTGTAAGTGTAGTTCTATGGCCGCTGATGGAAATCGACTGTACGGGCCTTGATAAAATTATTAAAAATAGTTATAATTTGCGTAAAATCATAAGAAATAATTTGTGAAGAATTGGGATGAAAATCTCCCTATTTGAAAAGATAAAAATAGATTTTTATTGAAATGAACTAGTTTTGAACTAGAATTAAAAATAAATTTATTTTTGAAATAAATAAATTGAATTTGAAAAGGGTTTTAAAAGTAACCAGAATTTCCAATAATTGAATTGGAATGGATTTGAATCGAAATTGTCTTTGGAATATTTTGATGTTGGATTTCGTGATTATACAAATATTGTTATGGGAATTTGAAAGATATATTTATATCGTTGTTTCCAATACGATATTTGTTAGTCGTAGAATATGATATTGAATATAAGCCAATATATTTTCTATTCAGAGCCTTGTATTTAATATCAAATGTGATTTTGGGTTGTTGTGAACGGTATCTTTAATAATACTGTTCTTAGACCCAACGGAGTTAAGAAAATCAGAAAAAACTGGAGATTAGTTAAGTTGAATGGTTTCTTGGGTATTGATCCGATGTTGGTTTCGGCCTTCGGGGTTAATACTTAGGGAATTGCTCAATTTCTATTTTACGGTTAAAAGCTGATAGAATGGAATGTGATTTTGGGTTTATCGCGAACCGTGTTTTAAATGACATTGACTCTTTAACCCAGTTAAAGATTAAAACTAAATGGAGCTTTAATGAATCTTTAATTAGATTTAAAAGATCGAAATGGAGTATCACCAGTTTTTCTCCAGGAAATAGTTAAATCTTTAATTAGATTTGAACGTGAAATGGTAATTGAATTTACCGATAACACCGTGGTGTTAGATATGAAGTATTACCAGTTTTACTTCATGGGAGGAATAGGTTGGGATTGGGAAATTAAAACAAATGATTACTTCGGTAAGGTTCGTTAATCCCGACTAGTTTGAAGTGATATTCAAAGGAAGATTAAAGAATAAATTTAAAAGAATTTATCTTTGATAAAATTAATGGGAACCTATCCCTAAGAATGTGAAATTTAGAAACTAACTGTAGGTTAGCTAAGAAGAATGGTTTCCTGGGTATTGATCTGATGTTGGTTTCGGCCTTCGGCGTTAATGTTTGGGGAATTATTCTCTTGCTAATTTACGGTTAGTGACTGATGAATTGGAATAAGGCGTATGTTGTGTTTGTGTAACACTTGTTTATTATATACGCGAGTTATTCAGAAAGACCGGGTTTATCCCATTCTGAATAACTGATTCGACGTAGTGTCGAGGACGAAGACGGTGGTCGAAGACCGGAGGTCTTCATGTTATTTGGATAATTACTGATGATCTTGATTGGGGCGTACACCCAAGAGGAAGGAATCAGTTAGTGGTCGTCCAGACGTACTTGGAGATCGATGGATATGCGAGGAATAAGGTTCCTCCGGTTTCGTTCAGACCCAGAATGAACTTGTAAATGGACTGTCTGTCTGACATTGGATTTCATTCTATGTGACTGATATCGGTTGCATAGAGTGGTTTGCCTGTGTGGCATGCTAAAATGCAAATGATCAAGGCTTCGGTTGAAAAGCAGAGTCTTGTGGTTGATGATCAAAGCACAGCCTTTGTGGCATCACTTTGTGTAGCGTTAATTCACGGGCCTCACACCCCGGTTGTGAACTAGAAATGGGAGAAAGACCTCAGGGAGGACATGCGTTTCTTTCTAGCTAGAAGTCGCGTCAGTGGTTTTACACACCCTGACGAGTTTGACTTATGTGGTTGTTGCTGTTGCGAGGCGCCTCGGATATATCGGTGACTACGTGGATCCGATGGAGTCATTTGTTGGCTCATTTATGCCCCAAAGGGCGGCGAAACGTAGTGTTCAGGCATAATAATCCACATCGGTGGACTGGCCCTGACGATCCAAGGGTCGATGCGTTCTGTCCCTGAGACATGGGCTAGGTTGTCTCGAATTCGGTAAGGACGATCCCTTGCCTTGTTTCACAGATGGAAATCCAACTTCCAATACATGATTTTGCGGTTTTGATTGTAGAGCCTAGTATTGCGACATATTGGGATGGGGCACTTATGTCGTCTATGACTGATACTTATGATTGAAATTGTTTTTGACACTATACACTTATAGTAATAATAAAAGATGAAATTTAGCGTATCAAGAATTCTTTGGCTATTATAAGGTAAAACCCTATCCTTCAGCTTGTGTTGCATTGTGTGATGGGACTTGGGTCTTATAATAGCTTCTTTGTTCTTTATTTAGCATTGCACTGTTGTTTTATGCACTGGTATTCTTGGGAGGAAACCCGTTCCATGTTATACAGCGCGGTCCCTTGATTTACCTAACTTTAATATAAAGATTAATAACTGTTTTAGTTCTCACACCAGTCACATGACTGACCTGGAGTTTATTGTTTTAACCTAAACTCTGGGTGCCCTTATTTTGACACGGGCAGCTAGTAGTTTTGGTTTTGAAGATTTATATTCATAGGATCCTGATTTACAGCTGGGACGATACTCGGAAATTTCTATATCCATGTATTACTTCTAGTTGTGTATTGTATTATTTTTTCGCTGCGATGTATTTAAATGTAATTTAAATCTCTGATATTTTCTGTGTAATATTTATTCATACTCTGTATATTCTTGTATTCTGATGGAATTGTTGTAATATACATTGTAATGTTCTTCCGTCTGCGTTCTTTTGTGTGTTGTTCTCAAAGTATCCGCTCTTTCCTTCACGGGGAAGTTACGTCCTTATATTTGGTATCAGAGCTTTGGTTTACAAAGCTCGAGAACAAGACACGTTAGAACCAAACAAAAGAATTCATCATAAATTGGATTAGTAATATCCAATGAGAATGACTCGTTAGAGATGGGATCAGTAGTATCCTAGAACGAGTGTGAAGAGTGATGTTTTTAATATAAAAGTGAAAACAAGTTTTTTTTTGAAAATTTAATTCAATTATTCATATTTGAATATTATTTTTATATTGTTTTGGACAATCAAATATATAAAGATTTTGCGTATACATCTGATCCACGTGTATTTGAAATTTTAATATACTGGATAGATAAAGAATTACACTCTAATCGCCCGGAGATGATTTTGATGATGGAGCTCCATCATTAGGATTTATGTTCGTATGACGAAAGTGAGATATCTATATATTTCCATTAGAATGGTGTGAGAACCAAAATTAGATAGGGCCTATTGTTGTGATTTGGCATCAAAAAATGTGATTTTTGACTATGTATCAAAGTTATGAATTTGAAAAGCTAATCAACTAATTGATTGCTGATTGTGTTGTTTGATTATTGGTTGATTGATTAAAATGTTGAACCTTTAGCCAAATTGAACCAAATAGTGAGTTGTATTGAAAATTAATAGCATTTGCATACATATACATGTACTTACATTGAACAGGTCATAGCAAAGAGGCTAGAGCAGAAGAATAAAATTGTTTGCACGACAAATAAGTACATGTTTATTGTATTTCTTCGGGTTTGGATGATTTTATGAGCCGATTGGCTAGCCGCTTGGCTGTTTCTTTTTCATTTTGGATTGATAAGGGCCATGGGAGGCTATTTGAAATATCCCGAAGTCCCCGGTGCAGGGGAGGTTATGGCGAAATTTTTCGAAAATTTAAGGTGTTAGCCAAATTTTTGAAAAATTTGAAAAGTTCTTAGAAACTGAAAAGTTGAAGAACTTAAGCTGTAAAGAAAATAATGAAAGTTGAGTTGCTTAGTTAAACAACTTTCGGCTTCGTTCCTTTTCGGGGACGAAAGGTTTAAGTGGGGGAGATTGTAATAACCCGGAAATCTGAGCCAATTTAAAATTTTTATTTTGGCAATTTTAGTGAATTTTGAATATTTAAAATGAATTATTTTAAATAATGACGACGAGAAATTTTTTTTGAATAGAATTCGAACGTATATATTTATATAGATCGTCATTAGAATATAAATATTTTATTTTAATTATAAAAGGAATTGAAAATGGCGCGGTAGTTCGAAAATTCGATTTCAAAGTTCAAATGGATGTACAGGATTCAAAATAAATCGGATTTTAGCGAAACCAAAAATATTAGAATCTATTTGAGAATATCTCTCCAACGAATCCGAAAAATTGAAATTTCATAGAGGGGATAAAAACTTATGCCTAGTTGAAAATTCAGAATAGTCGCTATGGAATTCTGGCCCTTAAAAATGGAAATTTTGCAAACAACCTCGGTTTTCGACGAAACTACTTTTGTTGGATCCATGATGCCAAGTTATTACTAGATTCCAAAATTCATAATTTTCTGAATCAATATGTGGGCGTGACGAAGTAAAACGCGTTTGACCTGTTTCAGTTGATTTTAATCGACTGGAAAATGGCCATTTCTCAAACGGTCTCAGAATTTGATGAAACTAGTTTTGTTAGGACCGTATCGTCAATACAAAGCTAGAAAATATTTTTCGAGAATTTTTAGAGTTCGTATGTGGCCCCAGTAAATTGAAATGCGCATTCAAATTCAATATATAGAGTTATATGTTGATTTTGACGGAAACTGATCGAATCAGCTTACGATACATATCCCATTGTGTTCGGAATGGGGGTAATTAGCTAGGGGCGACAGTCGTTGGGTCTCGGTTGGAGTTCGTATGCAAACACACTTTTCTTTTGAATTAAAATAATATTTAAAATATAATATATATATATATCCCTTTTGACCTAACCCTGGTCAAACTTCGAAACCGTGGTCAACTTCCCAAACGCGCCTCCAACCCTCTCAAAAACCGACGACGATTTTCTTCCAGATCTTCCTCCTCCAAATCCGATCAACCCAAGCCCCAAATCCCACAAACTCCTAACATGAAGTCGTTGGCCTCTCCAAGGGCTCCCTCTTCCACGGTCGAGATCTGAAACAGGCGCCTGGTGAAGCCACACCTTCACCTCGAAGTCATTGGCATCGTGTGGAATTGCAGCGTGGCGGGGAGGTGCGAGTTCGATAAAGAGGGGTGGTTTGGGTATTTCTCGCGAAGCTCTGTGGCGTGGGGACCTTCGATCTAAGGCGCGGTGACTGAAGCGGCGGCGGGCTGAAGCCCTATGGCCGGAGCAAATGGGTTCGACGTCGTAATGTACCTGAAGCGTGAAAACCGTGAGTTTTCTCTTTGTTTTTAATTTAATTATATTACATTGTTTTAAATTTGAAATTTATTTAAACTAGTGATTTTATTTAAAATATATATAATAAAAAAACATTATATAAATTAGTTTTAAAAATATAAAGATCTTAGTTTTAAAAAATATGAAGGCAAAATTTTAATTATATAAAGATAGGATTTTTAATTAAATAAAAATATGATCTTTGGTTAAATAAAAATATGATCTTTGGTTAAATAAAAATATGATCTTTGGTTATATAAAAATATGATCTTTGGTTAAATAAAAATATGATCTTTGGTTAAATAGAAATATGATTTTTATAAGATAGAGAATATAAAAATTTGATTTTTAACACAGATGGTGCTGAACAGATCTCGTTGGAGACACGATGAAGATTTCCTACATATGAAGAGTCGTGGCGTTTGGTTTAGCTAGTCAGTGAGAACTCTTCACTTTTATTTTTATTTCTAGTTTGAAATATATATTAGGATGCAGACGGTGCTTAGTAGCACCCGACACCCGTTGTCCACAGACCATGGATGACTTGTTTGTTTGGTTACTGTGTTGTGAAATTTTATTGTGTGATGTGGAATGGAATAAAATATTTTACAGTGGAAAATATTTTACAGTTAAAAATATGATTTTTAACGTGTATATAAAATAAATAGTAATAAAGAAATCAGACGATTTGTTTATTTACACTGATTTGACTAATATTAATTAGGATGATAAATTTTACACATCACCCAACTACACAAATAAAATCTGTGTTTGCTGATTTGAAGCCCCACACGGGTATTGGGATGATATTTGACGTAATCCCGATTGTTTAGTTGTATGTCAATCGATGGGTTGACAGACTGTGTAAGTGTCGATTATTTATATTTAATGCTTATTCAGCTGTGTGGTGCACTTTGGATGATGGTTGATGATTTATCGTTGCTGTTATATACATGTGTTGTAGAAAATCCATATAATTAACATTATATGGTATTTGATTGGGCCTCATTCCAACTTGGAAAATAAGGATTATTATAAAAATAAATTCATGCGTTGAATAGAAAAATATAAGTTCATGTGTTGAATAGAATAAAAATTCATGTGTTGAATAGAAAAATATATATTCATGTATTGAAAAAATATATTCATTTGTTGAAGAAAATATTCATTTGTTGAATAGAATAACGAAGTTATTGAAATATATAAAGTCATGTTGATTAGATTGACGCCATTTTGACGTGGACGATATTTATATCGGTTTTATTCATTTTTATAATGAATATAGAAAAGGAAGTGATTTCAAAATATAACGTTTTGAAAATATTATCATTTATATATATATATCGATGATATGGGATATTCAATTTTGATTAGAAATTGAATAGGAAGTTGAGATCGTTTTGAAAACGAATTTAAAACGATTTATAAAATACGTTTTAAAAGGAAATCGATGAAGTATATATTATATATATTATATATAATATAATGGCCGAATAAAACGCGCCGCGCCGCGGTAGTTCGTGAATTTCGACCATTGACTTCGAATGGATATTACGGGAGATCCAACTGTCGGATTCTCCTAAAATCAGAATCTTGGGTTCGTATCGAAAAGAGCTTTCTGACGAATATTAGAAATTTGAAATCTAACGGTTGATTTTGGAATTATGTCCAAATCAAATTTAGAAAAGGTCGCTGTAAATGCAGTTCGATGGCCGCTGATGGAAATCAATTGTACGGGCCTTGATAAAATTATTAAAAATAGTAATAATTTGCGTAAAATCATAAGAAATAATTTGTGAAGAATTGGGATGAAAAACTACCTATTTGAAAAGATAAATATAGATTTTTTATCGAAATGAACTAGTTTTGAACTAGAATTAAAAATAAATTTATTTTTGAAATAAATAAATTGAATTTGAAAAGGGTTTTAAAAGTAACCAGAATTTCCATTAATTGAATTGGAATGGATTTGAATCGAAATTGTCTTTGGAATATTTCGATGTTGGATTTCATGATTATACAGATATTGTTATGGGAATTTGAAAGATATATTTATATCGTTATTTCCAATACGATATTTGTTGGTCGTAGAATTTGATATTGAATATAAGCCGATATATTTTCTATTTAGGGCCTTGTATTTAATATCAAATGTGATTTTGGGTTGTCGTGAACGGTATCTTCAATAATACTGTTCTTAGACCCAACGGAGTTAAGAAAATCAGAAACTAATTGGAGATTAGTTAAGTTGAATGGTTTCTTGGGTATTGATCTGATGTTGATTTCGGCCTTCTGGGTTAATACTTAGGGAATTGCTCACTTGCTATTTTACGGTTAAAAGCTGGTAGAATGGAATAAAATTTTAGGTTTATCGCGAACCGTGTATTAAATGACATTGATTCTGTAACACCCCACCTCCGCCAATGCCACTCTTGCAAGCACACTAGCATTGGAGGGGAGTTGAACAAGGTAAACATGCATGCAGATATCACAAGACATAACATATAACTAAAAACAGAGTAAATAAAGCAGCGGATAAAACTAACATTTCAAAACCATAGTCAAGTTACATCAAAGTACTTGGTCATTATTTTCCACAAAACATAGTCTAGAAACATCAACTAAAAACTAGAAAGAAAATCATAAAGTAACTATCCCCAAGGTAGAATAAAGTCATAGCGTGCTCAAGTCCAAACCGTACATGATCTATCCAGAAAAGCAGCTAAAGATCCAAGCTAGGTACTAGTGTTCCCACCCTGTAAACCTGAGGGGGGAAACGAAAGAAAAGAGGCGAAAGAAAACGGGTCAGTCAAAAAGACTGGTAAGTCCTATCTATTATTAGTATAAAAACTAATAAAGTTAACTGAGCATGTAAAACAGAGATGAGATGTAGGGTGATAACTGGCATGGTGAAAAGTTAACAAGATAGATCAAGTGTGGCATCGCATATACAAGGTTAAGTTTTTGCACCAGGTGTGTACTAGTATTCCAATCCATGTTAAGTATAAACAAGAAATGATCCCTTGGCCCAAAGCTGGCCCACATCATGAGATGACCTAAATCGAGGTCCAACTACTCGGTCTAGTCGATCGGCTCCCTATAAGCCTAACTCGTCGTGTATCGGTGTCATACGGCATAATCGTGGAATGTAGTTAACTGTGCTAGGTCCACCCCAGGGTGTATCCAGCCCTAAGGTGTAAACCACAGACACAATTCAAGCACGCACAGTCTAAACCTACTGGTGCCCATGTTCAACTCCGGACTTAATGTGCACGACCATGGTCCGCCTGAAAAACCGGTGCACCCTTCAGCCGTCTCTTTTGGTCTCTTACAATCAGTTCAGTAATCGTGCCCCACCCTAGCCTAGTCCAGGGTACCCATGATACTTCTAAGTAGGTTACTGCTGAAAAGGACCATGTAACTAGGGTTTCAAGCGGGTTAAGTGTGGTTAACCCTATCCTAACCATGTATTGAGTTGGTCAAGTGTATTCAAGCAGTTCATGACTTAACCCTATCAATACATCGGGTTTAAATGGTTAAGTATTTAAGCAGTCTATGTCTTAACCCTACCAACCCATCGTGTCTAATTGGTTAAGTATATTCAAGTAGTCCATGACTTAACCCTACCAATCCATCGTGTTTAATTGGTTAAGTATTCAAGCAGTCCATGACTTAACCCTATCGTGTGGCATTAATTAATTTAATGCACCCAACCTCTCACATTAGACCTTGTTGTGGTTACTAGTTAAGCTGGGCGGGTCCGGGTAGCTTTACACCACAACTTAGTCTAACCTCGGGTTTCAAGTGCGACATGACCAACTACTCACATTGGGTCCTATTGTTTGTAGCCACTAGTTAAGCCGGTCGGTTCCGGGTAGATTTATGCAACAAACTCAACCCAACCTCGAGTTGGCCACACTCATATTTTCTAAGTGTCATGTCCATCATTATGTTTACAAACATAATCACAAGTCAATGTTCATGTCATATTTTAAAACCATGTTTTCATGTCATTAATATTACCCAAACCCAACGCATTCCCATCGCATGTACGTATCGCATAACATAACATAGATCAAAAGAGGGAACTTGGCAAAAGCATGACAAAAAGGCATAAGGTAATAAGGTTGGCCACAAGTTAAACATGGTGGCATATGAGGCATAAATATGTTTATTTAAACTTGCATGTTACATGCATAACATTCAAACTTAGCGAATAGGTGATACATGGTCCTAGATGACATAGGATGATGACTAGAAGTTCGCATATAACATTATATGCAAGTTATCATAAAGGTTATGAGAGTTCTCATGTTGCATAATGCAACATTTCAAATCAAAGGTCATAGCTTTCTATGCACAAAGTCAAGGTGATAGCTTTACAAACTTGCATAGGGTAAATCTATGCATAACATGATAGAATCAAAGCAAAAATCATACTTAGGCCCAAACTCAAACTTGCAACATGTCATATTTAACTTCATAGTTAGAATCTAAGAGTAGTATAGGGCTTACAATGCTATGAAGACTTATAAAATAAAATAAGATTGAGACGAAGCCACTAGCAACTCTAAACACTCCCAAATGATAAGCTCCAATGAAAACCCTTGAGAAACAAGCAAAAGATCCTTACTTTGATGAAGAAAGATTGAACTTTGGCCTTAAATCAAGCTTAGAAACTCTCAAACAAGCTTAGGAACTCTCATATGAATGAAGATGGAGGCTATGACAAGAGGGTGGAGGCCATGATTAAACATTTGACAGCACTTAGTTACTAGATTGATTTATGATGATTTAGGCTAGGTATTAGGGTCTTTTTATAGATGATTAGGTTAATTTAGACCATAGGATTAACCCTAATTCAGATCTGGGCCATCAATTCACGTCACTAGCCTCCAAAACAGGTCCAAACAGCCAAAATAGGTGCACCAGGCCGACCTGGCCGACCAGGGAGGTCGACCCCCAGGTCGACTCTAGTGTCGACCTGGTTGGGGGGAGGTCGACCCTAGTGTCAACCCCCCTGTCGACCTGTCTGGGCGGGAATTTTCCCGCCCAGTCTGTTTTGGCTGAATTTGAATTCTAAATTCAAATCTGAACTGTTTTTGAACTTGAAATTTTCTGAAAACTTTGACGGGCCAAAACTTGGTCATACGGACTCCGATTTTCGAAAACTCGGACTCTATTTCGCGTATTTTTCCGAGACGAACGCAATGGCACAGCCCATTTCCCTTGATTCAGATTTTAACATTTAATTCTGCCTTGATTTATTTTATAACATGTTATTCAAAAATACGGGTTGTTACAGATTCTTTAACCGAGTTAAAGATTAAAACTAAGTGGAGCTTTAATGAATCTTTAATTAGATTTAAAAGATCAAGAATGGAGTATCACCAGTTTTGCTCCAGGCGATAGTTAAATCTTTAGTTAGATTTGAACATGAAATGGTAATTGAATTTACCGATAACACCGTGGTATTAGATATGAATTATTACCAGTTTTACTTCATGGGATGAATATGATGGGATTGGGAAATTATAAAAAATGATTACTTCGATAAGGTTCGTTAGTCCTGACTAGTTTGAAGTGATATTCAAAGGAAGATTAAAGAATAAATTTAAAAGAATTTATCTTTGATAAAATTAATGGGAACCTATCCCTAAGAATGTGAAATTTAGAAACTAACTATAGGTTAGCTAAGAAGAATGGTTTCCTGGGTATTGATCTGATGTTGGTTTCGGCCTTCGGGGTTAATGTTGGGAATTATTCTCTTGCTAATTTACGGTTAGTGACTGATGAATGGGAATGAGGCGTATGTTGTGTTTTTGTAACACTTGTTTATTATATGCGCGAGTTATTCAGAAAGACCGGGTTTATCCCATTCTGAATAACTGATTCGATGTGGTGTCGAGGATGAAGATGGTGGTCGAAGACCGGAGGTCTTCACGTCGTTTGGATAATTACTGATGATCTTGATTGGGCCATACACCCAAGAGGAGGGAATCAGTTAGTCGTCGTCCAGACGTACTTGGAGATCGATGGATATGTGAGGAATAAGGTTCCTCCGGTTTCGTTCAGACCCAGAACGAACATGTAAATGGACTGTCTGTCTGACATTGGATTTCATTCTGTGTGACTGATATCGGTTGCATAGAGTGGTTTGCCTGTGTGGCATGCTAAGATGCAAATGATCAAGGCTTCTGTTGAAAAGCAGAGTCTTGTGGTTGATGATCAAAGCACAGCCTTTGTGGCATCGCTTGGTGTAGGGTTAATTCACGAGCCTCACAACCCGGTTGTGAACCAGAAACGGGAGAAGGACCTTAGGGAGGACATGCGTTTCTTTCTAGCTAGAAGTGGCGTCAGTGGTTTTACACGCCCTGACGAGTTTGACTTATGTGGTTATTGCTGTTGCGAGGCGCCTCGGATATATCGGTGACTATGTTGGAGCCGATGGAGTCATTTATTGGCTCATTTACACCCCAAAGGGTGGGGATACGTAGTGTTTAGGCATAATAATCCACATCGGTGGACCGGCCCTGACGATCCAAGGGTCGATGCATTTTGTCCCTGAGACATGGGCTAGATTGTAACACCCCGTAGTTCTGTAACACTAGGATTCACAAATCAAGGAAGAATTAAAAGTTAAAATCAAAATCAAGGGAAACGGGCTGTGCCATTGCGTTCGTCTCGGAATTATGCATGAAAATGAGTCCGAGTTTGCGTAAATCGGAGTCCGTATGAGGAAGATATGGCCTCCGGAAGATTCAGCGAAGTTCGAATTTCAAAACAGGGCAGAAAAGCGAATTCAAATTCGAAATCAGACCCAGGATGGGCTGGCCGGGAATTCTCCCGCCCAAGGCACCCAGGTCGACTGGGTAGTCGACCTGGGTCACCCAGGTCGACTGGGTAGTCGACCTGGGGGTCGAACCCCTGACCAGGTCGACTGGGTAGTCGACCTGGGTCCCGAAATCCAGTTTTCTGCACCTAGTTCGTTCTTCTGTATCTAGACGTCACTCTGACCAGATTCATCCGCCTAACACTATATAAACAGCCCTGGTCTTCTTCTCTATTCACAATTCTTTTCTATCCTTATGCTGCCTCTGAGAAAATATATAAATAAATAAAAATAAGAAGATAATACGAAAATTCAAGACAAGGTTATGCTGCTCAAGTTGTCTAGAAGCGATTCAAAGCTTCAAGATAAGGATTAAAGGCTAAACGTCGCACGAATCATAACAACGCCTCCTTTCTATTCTAATCTAATCTCCGTAAGTCAGTTATTTCTAGATTTGAACGTTTTTCTCTGTTTGTGACACGAAATTAAAGGAATAAAATAATATGCCAAATCTCTCTCTCTCTATTCGAATCAGTGCCTATACTCTTGAACCTAATTAAGAACTGTTATGATTCGAGGACAAATAAGACCGTGACTATGAAACTATGGATCTCAAAACCATATGCCTATGACTATGAACATTTTCCTATGACTATGAACATTGCCTATGACTATGGACATTTCTTATGACTATGAACATTGCCTATGACTGTGACTGTGACTATGAGGATTATTTCCTTGACTAAGCCTATGCCTTTGATAAGGAAATATAAACTATTGCCTATGACATAACAAGGACATCTGTGATTCATGACTAGGAAAGTGTTGCTTAAGTTTTATGACTATGAAATTGGGTCTAAACCCGATCATCTATTCTGTCTATTCTTGGTTTTCTTTGGTTTTAGACCTTGGGAATTTACCTATTAAGTTAGATCTACCCATGTTCTTGAACCTACGTCTCTATTCTGTCTATTCTTGGTTTTCTTTGGTTTTAGACCTTGGGAATTTACCTATTAAGTTAGGTCTAACCATGTTCTTGAACCGACGTCGTTATTCAACCCTTTTTATGCCAGTTAGTATGTCTATCTTTTGCATAGCATCTTTGGTTCATTCCATATTTTCTACAAACCTAACTTTATTTATAATCTAGACTGAATCACGATTATACGAACGGTGGGAATGCGGTTTGGGAAAAATATGAAATTTTCTAAAAACGTAGTTTAACTTGGAAATTGGCATAAATTGGGAACATGTATTATGGCATGTTCATAGAAATGCAAATTGGATAAATTTGACATGATTTATAAGATGAGTAATTTGAATCTAGTATTGACGAGTAAATCTAGCATTTACATGAATAGTGAACTAGAGTAATAAGTCTAGAATTAGAATGTTGAATCGGAATTGGATTAGCTAATTTGGCACGGTAAGTATATTGGCATAAATGTGAAATTGGCCATAATTGGGAGTAATTGGCAGGTTTAGCAAAATCATGGTTAGTGACACTTAATTTGGTATAGTCCACATACCAAAAAGCATAAATATGATTTAGAAGGGGAAATGGGCCATAAGAATGAATGTAGACCATTTACATTAAAAGAGTAATTAGGAAATAAGTAAATTAGAAATAATTTACTTATAGAATTTGGCCTGAATGAGGAAATATAAATTTAGGCAAATTAAAGTTTTATTAACAACATCTCTTTTAATGACACACCAGAAAGTTCTAGGGTGACAGAGAGGATAGTGTCTAGGCTTGGGTTTGGAAAATACAAGTTTCCTGCTCTCCCTGGCTATCCCTAACTGATCCGACGAACGGGATGGTTACTTTCCAAACTTGATTTGAAAATAAATTGAAACCCTTTGAACTTAGAAAACCCGAATATGCCTAGCCCGAGGTTAGACTAAATTGCGATGTAAACCTGCCCGGAACCAACCGGCACATCCAGTAGTCGCAACAATACCTGTCTAATGTGAGTGGTAGCGGCTTTAATTTATTTAGTTAAAACTAGAACAAGAATGGTAGGGTTAAGTTAACTAAGACACTTAACCAGTTCAACATGATAACTAGTCTGATGGGTGGGGTTAGGTTCAGACTGACACGTAACACAGTTAAGCTAGAATGGGAGGGTTAAGTCCATAGGAACACTTAACCAACTTAACACAGTTAAGCTAGAATGGGAGGGTTAAGTCCATAGGAACACTTAACCAACTTAACACAGTTAAGCTAGAATGGGAGGGCTAAGTCCATAGAGACACTTAACCAAACTCAAGATAGCAAAACGAGACTTGTAGGGGTTAAGTAAAGTTAATACACTTAGCCAAATTAATATGTTAACTAGACTAGAGGTTGGGGTTAAGTAAAATCTAATACACTTAGCCAATTTTGATATGTTAGCTGGGCTAGACCGTAGGGTTAAGTAAACCTGAACACTTAACCATCAGGTTGTGATAAAGGAATGAGGTTAAGTCTAAAACATGAAGGGATAATACTTAACCATTAATAACATGTTAGTTAAAACAGACGGGCAATGTTAAGTTAAAAAGGAACACTTAACCAATACAGGATGAAGGGGTAGGGTTAAGTAATAAGAAATATTTAACCAATATAACTTGGTTTGTGGTAGGGTTAAGTCAACGGGAATTGACTAATGACACTTAACCAATCCAAATTGACGGAAAAGAGAACTAAGTAGTAAACCTTAGTTAAAAGGAGCTAAGTAGTAAACCTTAGTTAAGAAAACAACGATTCTAGAAACTAAGTGGTAAACCTTAGTTGACAAAACTAAGTAGTAATTCTTAGTATAACACGAGGAGGAGCGAACGTGTGATTAAAAAGACGGCTCCAACGAATTGGGTTACGAAGCCCGAGGCTTCGAGGGGACGTGAGGGTACTCTTGGTATCCCTCTGTCAGGCTGCAGATGATTCGCCTGGGCCCATAGAGGTTAAGGTATGCGTAAAAGAACCAGGGGTATGCCTTGGTTGCAATACATGGCAACCTGTGATTCGGCGAGCAAATGGTAGCCCTGTGATAGCGACTCGTCGTCTACCATCCATCTTGAGTCAATCGAGATACGTGAAGCGGAAAGGCGGAGAACTCCAAAAGACCATATACTTGCTATCTAGTTATGGGTGAGGATGGCCATAGGATAGTGGGGCACCGGGGGCTGGCGTATAGTTCTCATTTTACAAGGTGTGCCTTTCATTAGTTGAGGGAGGGGTCAAGTGGGACCATAGCCACTGAAATAAAAACAGACCTTAGCATCTGCATCGGCAGATATCTGAAAGCTCCCGACCGAGTTCTGTATTCCTTGATTTGCCCTGACACAGGACTCGGGTCGCACATTACAGGACATGTGCAAGCGATAACGATTCGCGATACATGCGTGGGGAAGTATAGGAACATATACCACTCTAGGTAGTGTGTCCTAGACTTGGGGCATCGTTCGACAGGTAGCATAATTCCTAGTTGAACTAGGTGGCATAAATCCTGAATCCGAGAAGCGTTCAGCAGACAGCGTAAAATCTAGAAGGCACTTGGTAGAAAACCCTAGATTAAATCTAGGTAACAAATAAATAAATGGATGCCTGAAGGAAATGGAAAATACAGGGATTGGGATCACGTTAGCGTTACTAGTTGGGACGTTAGTTAGGTGGTGCAGAGATAATAGAAATCCGTATAACAAGGAAATGGCGAAGCGGCGAAAGTATTAGAGAACATCCGGTTTATCTTATCTTAGCATATCTTGTGTAATCTTGCTGACCCTATCATCATGGTGTTATCTTGTATTCAGTTAATTCATGTCGTTTGTTTTCCATGTTCACATGCTAGAAGTTACTGAACTTACTCAGGCTTTATGTCTGACTCTGTTTTTCTTTTGTCTTCTTTTCTTCCGTTTCCCACCCCCCTAGGTAGTAAAGGAGGGAATAGTATATCTCAGGTTAAGTTGGACTGTCACTCTTTCCCAGCTTGAAGATTTGTCGAAGTTTTGCTTGGATTCTCTTTTCGGATGCTATGGCTGGCTCTTGCCAAAATTGGGGAATATAAATGTATTTTTATGCTTCTTTATTTTGTAAGACAGATGATACTCTGATATTGTAAAGAAACCATTGTACAAATTATTTTATCAATAAAGCAAAGTTTTATTTTCCGTTGTTTAATTTCTGTCTGTCTTGTAATTTATCTGCATCTTTTACCCTAAATGCTCCACAGAACTTAGTGCATTCCCTTTGTGAGTGACACTAATGGACGTGGGGTGTTACACGTGGTATCAGAGCTAAAGGTTACCAGATCAGATAAAGGATTTGAAAAATTATTTTCAAAACGGTTTAAAAGAAGCATTTTCAAAAGAAAAGTTTTGTATTAAAGGCATATTCCCCAAAGCCATACGCACTATTTTCTCTTCCTATGTTTTCTTATCTCCTTTCTTGAGTCTCTGGAGCTCCTGGCTTTCTGGGAGGTAACCTCATTGAAGGGCAAAGTAGTACCCGACTTCCATCTAGGGCTGTGGTTGTTTCACTTACGGCCAGTTTTCTTTCAAGCTTATAGGGTTTTCTGTACGATGGAAGTAGCTTTCGAGAGATTTGTCAACATGACTACACACGGAAGGGGATGAGGAGTTTGGCTAGGGAGCACAACCCTAGGATGAGGAATTCATGGATGTAGATTTAGCTCACGAAGGAGGAAGAAATTATAAAACCTAAGACAAGAGGAAGTATCTTTACTAGGGAATGATAGGGCATATAATTAAGGGCAAGGGCAAGAACGAGGAACAAGGTTTTCAGAAGGGCAAGAACCTACTTTTGCCACCATGCGTACCTAGAAGAAAGGTAGTAAAGTTCTGTTGGAAGAGTTTAGTTTTGCTGTTCGTACTCTTTCCTTTGGTTTTAGCTCTTCGCATTTGTTCATATCCACTTCCATAGTTGAGTCTCTGCACCATAGTACTTATATAGTAGAAAGATCCCACTAGAGTCTCAAATCCAATTGGTGGTCCGACCAGTTTAATTTTGGTTAGTAGAGATTTGAGAATAGCTATCGAGTTTGTTTATATCATCTCACATACATCATCTAAGTTCGGAGGAGATATTCCTTGGGTGCTTGTCTGATATTGGTTTAGGCCTTTGGGGCTTGTACTTGAGGGAAGTCGAGTTCAACTAGGATGGTTTGCGTGAGAGATGAATAGTTGTGGCAGGCACTCTAAAAAGTGCATAGTGACCTTTCAACCCTTATAGTCATGGCATGGCGGATAAGAGGGAGACCTCTAATCATCTTAGTACATATACTTGGTACCGTAATTGACCTCTGTTTATTTTGGAAATGGAGATCAGGAACTTCACAATCGTGAAGTTAAGTTAGTTAAGATACAGTGGAGTAAAGCTCAAGAAGGCTAGATACTAGCATCATACCCTTTTCCTTAAGGGTGCATCCTTGATTTCTTTTGTAGGAGCTTTATGCATAATTGTTTCTCTCTTTCCAAAGTATATCACCTAGGTCGTATCTTCGATCCTTAGGTAGAAGCCAATGGATGTAAACATGTATTTGAAACATGTTATGGTTGATGGTTGCAAGTGGTTGCAAATGGTTGCTCGTGAATGCATATGCATACGTATTAGACACTAGATCAGTTCAGACGCTTTCATATTGCATTTACAGATATGCATTTGTTTGCAAGATGAACTTGATATGTTATCATATGGATGTTGCATATGGATGAATGGCCGTGCACGCATGTAGTATTTACATAACTAAGGATGCTTGCATACATGATTGGACGCATGGCACTGACATGATTCGCATTAAGGAGGTCAACTGAATCAGTAGACCGCCTGATTTTGCATTAGATAAAGACATATACACACACACTGTGCATATGAACATGAAAGCATTAGAAATCTTTTAAGGACAATGAATGCCTGTGATTGAATGGTTGAGTAGATGGGTGATTGGATGGTAGGACACATTCTTCCTAACTTGAAGATTTCGGGGACGAAATCCTTTTAAGTGGGGGAGAATGTAACACCCCGTAGTTCTGTAACACTAGGATTCACAAATCAAGGCAGAATTAAAAGTTAAAATCAAAATCAAGGGAAACAGGCTGCGCCATTGCGTTCGTCTCGGAATTATGCATGAAAACGAGTCCGAGTTTGCATAAATCGGAGTCCGTATGAGGAAGATATGGCCTCCGGAAGATTCAGCGAAGTTCGAATATCAAAACAGGTCAGAAAAGCGAATTCAAATTCGAAATCAGACCCAGGATGGGCTGGGCGGGAATTCTCCCGCCCAAGGCACCCAGGTCGACTGGGTAGTCGACCTGGGTCAACCAGGTCGACTGGGTAGTCGACCTGGGGGTCGACCCCCCTGACCAGGTCGACTGGGTAGTCGACCTGGGTCCCGAAATCCAGTTTTCTGCACCTAGTTCGTTCTTCTGTATCTAGACGCCATTCTGACCAGATTCGTCCGCCTAACACTATATAAACAGCCCTGGTCTTCTTCTCTATTCACAATTCTTTTCTATCCTTATGCTTCCTCTGAGAAAATATATAAATAAATAAAAATAAGAAGACAATACGAAAATCCAAGACAAGGTTATGCTGCTCAAGTTGTCTAGAAGAGATTCAAAGCTTAAAGATAAGGATTAAAGGCTAAACGTCGCACGAATCATAACAACGCCTCCTTTCTATTCTAATCTAATCTCTGTAAGTCAGTTATTTCTAGATTTTAATGTTTTTCTCTGTTCGTGACATGAAATTAAAGGAATAAAATAATATGCCAAATCTCTCTCTCTCTATTCAAATCAGTGCCTATGCTCTTGAACCTAATTAAGAACTGTTATGATTCGAGGACAAATAAGACCGTGACTATGAAACTATGGATCTCAAAACCATATGCCTATGACTATGAACATTTGCCTATGACTATGAACATTGCCTATGACTATGGACATTTCCTATGACTATGGACATTGCCTATGACTGTGACTGTAACAACCCGAATTTTTACAACACGTTAAATCAAGAATCAAGGCAGAATTTAATTTTAAATTCTGAGTCAAGTAAAACGGGCTATGCCATTGCGTTCGTCTCGGAAAAATACGCGAAATAGAGTCCGAGTTTTCGAGAATCGGAGTCCGTATGACCTGTTTAAGGCCCAAAGAAGATTTCTGGAAATTTGAATTTCGGAAACAGTTTTGGAAATCAGAAATGGGGCCAGGCGGGAATTTTCCCGCCAAAGCCCATGTCGACAGGGGAGTCGACAGGGCTGTCGACACCCCTGGACCCCAAGTCGACAGGGCTGTCGACTTGGGTGTCGACTGGGCCCAAAAACACAACGCCGTGTTTTGGTGGCCTGGTGCACCCGGATGCAGTCTTGGTCTGGTCTGATGGGCCTGTGACGATTTCTGTGGTCTAGATTAACCCTAGATCTAATCCTATGGCCTAAAACTATCTTAATCTCTATAAAAAGACCCTAAACCTAATCTAAATCACTAAAAATAAAACCTAGCAACTAAGTGCTGCCAAAATCAACATTGATCATGGCCTCCATCTCAAATCCCTAGAGCCTATACACTCAAATCAAGTTCAAATCAAAAGGTGCAAGCTTGCTACACCAAATCAAGGCCAAATCGACGTTGCTATGCGAGTTCCATGACGATTCTTCAGCAAAAGGGGGCACCTTTCTTAGCCAAGATGATTCATGCTTCTTTGCCTAGGCCTAACTATGTAAGTTCTAGCTACTTTTGGGTCAAAACGGTATTTTTAATGTTGACATGGGATAAAATGAGGCTAAACATGATTATGCGAATCTATATGAACCTTACCATGCCTCTTGTGTTCATGTTTATGATTTTAGGCCATGTGAGTGACTTAATCATGCCTCTCATGCTATGCATAACCTAGTTTAACTTGCAAGTTTGGATCTTTATGCATGAAATGCTAGCATGAACCTTTGGGAATCACTATACTTGGGAAACATTGGCTAAGACAAGATTTTGGGGCTTATGCATGTTTATGAACCCAAACCCCTTATGCTAACATGCAAGTTTGTGGCCAAATCCTTTATGAGATTATGCATGCTCGTGGCCAATCCCCTCTTTTAAGTCATGCATGTTTATGGCCAAACCCTTTTTGATAATATGCATGTTTGTGGCCAAATTACCTTATGACACTATGCATGTTTAGGGCCAATCCCTTTATGATGTTATGCATATGGAAGCCAAGCCCTTTTTGGCATCATGCATGTTTTGAGACCAATATGTGACATAGTATCCTTACTACGTTGATTCGCTTTGCTTGCGTTGGGAAAACACGATTTTGGGTAGTTAGATAAACATGAACATGTCGCAAAATCTTAACTTGAATATGACATGTGTTTATACTTGAAAATATGACTTGAAAGATAACATGGAAGTTAGCATGTAAGTATGCATAAAACAAGAGCTTGGGAATTTACCTATTAAGTTAGGTCTACCCTTTGGGAATTTACCTATTAAGTTAGGTCTACCCAAATGCTCGGAAACTTGTAACATGTTTTGGAAACATGATGAACTTAGATAATATAAGTATGGCCAACTCGAGGTTGGGTTGAGTTTGCAACGTAAAACTACCCGGAACCGACCGGCCTAACTAGTAGTTGCAAACAATAGGACCCAATGTGAGAAGTTGGTCATGTCGCGCTTAAGACCCGAGGTTAGACTAGGTTGTGGTGTAAATCTACCCGGACCCGCCCGGCTTAACTAGTAACCACAACAAGGTCTAATGTGAGAGGTTGAGGGTGCATTAATTAAATTAATGCCGCATAATAGGGTTAAGTTAATTTGATTAATGAGGCTTAACCAAATATGACATGGACAAATGGGTTAAGTAATTTGATTAGGCTAATGATACTTAACAAAACATGACAGGGTTGGGTAGGTTAAGTAACTTGATTTTCCTAACGACACTTGACCATTTTTATACGACGAGGGTACGGGATTAAGTTAACCAACACTTAACCAATCCAACACGATAACTTGATAAGGTTAAGTAAATTTTCTTAAATGACACTTAACCGTATAATACAGTTAATGGATGAGGTTAAGATTAGACTTAACTAATCTAAACATGGTAATCGGATGGGGTTAAGTTAGCCTAGACTTAATTAATCCAACTTGGTAATTTAATGGGGTTAAGATAAACACTTAACTAATTTAACACGATGATTTGATGAGGTTAAGTGACCTATACTTAACCAATCCAACTCGTTAATTTGGTGAGGTTAAGTTAACCTATACTTGACCAATCTAACGTAAAAACATGATAAGGCTAAGTCACGAATCGTTTCGAATACGCTTGACCGATTTGACTCGGTAATTTGATAGGGGCAAATTAATATATATACTTAACCAATCTAAAGTGATAATTAGACGAGGTTAAGTCATGGATTGCTTGATATACTTAACCAACTTGACACATGGACTGTAGGGTTAAGTCTTGGACTTGGATACTTAGCCAGTTTCGCCATGTTTTGTAGACGGGTTAAGTTGTGAACTTAAGTGACACTTAACCCATTAGATAAACCCTAATTCGGAGGATTAGGTAAATAACCATAGTTAACAAGGATAATGGAAATAAGGCTAAGTGGTAAACCTTAGTTAAGGAAAACTAAGTAATAATTCTTAGTCAAGGAAATTTGGACCACTTCTTAGATAGATGAGTAACCCGATACGGTAGGTCATCGTTTAAGTATACGCGTAGGAGCAGGCTATCTGATTTAGATAAAGGCTCCAATGAACGGGGTAACGAAGCAGCGGCTTCGGGGAACGTGAGGATATTCTTGGGATCCCTCTGTGAGCTGCCAGGTCATTATACTAGGCTCACGAGAGGTTGAGGTCTGCGGTAGAAGAACCAAGAATATGCCTTGGTTGCTATGCGAGCGACCTAAAGACTGGGATGGATAGCAGTGAGTCGACGAATACCCAAGGTGCCCGAGATAGCAAGTTCGTGATCATCTACCATCTTGAGTCAAGCCTGTACGTACGGAAAGGCAGGGAACACCCAACAGACCATGATTGCTATCTAATCATGGGTGAGGTAGGCCGTAGGATGTGGGCTGGCCGGAGTGTAGTTCTCATGCAAGATTTTCTCTTGTGTTGCCTTTCACTAGTTGAGGGAGGGGTCTCGTGGGACCATAGCCACGTGTAGAAAAGCAGACCTTAGTATCTGCATCGGCAGATAAATCTAAAGCTCCCGACCGAGCCCTGTATTTCTTGTTTTGCCCTGGGACAGGACTCGGATGGCACGATGTGATACATGTGCATACAGTTATAGAAAAACGATTCACGATGAATGCGGGGAAAAAGGGCACGGTTGAGGGTTAGCGTAATCCCTAGTGGCCTAGGTGGTTTAACCCAAACCGAAATACGAAAGCGTGCGATAGGTAGGCGTAATCCCTAGTGGTGCTAGGTGGCGTAAGTCCGAGTAGTTCAAACGATGATTCATATGGAAGAGCCCAGCTAGAACGAGGGTGACAGTCCAAACGATTTCAAGGATAATACGACATGAGAAAGCCCGTACGAGGTACGGCAAAGGACTGAACTCATATGCATGGGAAGAAACATATGATTTGAGTAACCTATATATACGATATATTGGGTTGACATGGACCATTACACGACTTTGAGTAAGGGACATTCATGGTTAACACCTAACAAGGCTGGGATACTAGTACGAAGGGTGCAGAGCAAATATACATGTTAGAACTAATATACACAATAGATACCGTGGGATGATAGACGGGGTAGATACCTGGGGATAATGTACTCGATAGAAATCTGACGATGTGATATCTTGACTTATCATAACACCGTAGTTTATCATGATACCTTAGTTTACCTTGCCACAGTAGTTAAACCGGCTAGCCCGGTTTAGTTTCTCTATCTTGTAGTTATCCTTATGTTTACTTTCAGTTTATGCATGTCATGTTACCTTTACCTGTTTTTATACTGGAAGTAGATAGGACTTACTCAGTCTTTTTGACTGACCCGTTTTGTTTCGCCTCTTTTCTTCCGTTTCCCCCCCAGGTTTCAGGGAGGAAACAATGCTGTTAGTTCGGACTTCTTCTGCTTGAAGGTCATCATGGATGGCTTGGACTTCTCTTGGCTATGGCTACTTTACTGTTTTTACTTGGGGAATAATTTATTAAAAAGTCTTTATGCTTCTTTACTATTGCAAGACAGGTTTTGTTGTACTCTGATGTAAAAGGCTTTAGACCTTATTTATTCATGTTATGAAAGTTTGATTTTACTTCCGCTATTTATATATGTGTTCTGTCTTGTGATATTTCTGTGCATGTTTACCAATAATGCCCCTCTAAAGCTAGTGCATTCCTTTGCGAGTGACCCTAGCGGAGGCGGGGTGTTACATTTGGTATCAGAGCAGAAGGTTACCAGACTGGGCAAAAGTTTTTAAAGGCCTTCTGAAAACTATTTGAAAATCGTTTACAAAGAAGCATTTTTCAAGAAAATTTTCTTTTAAAAAGAAAAAGGCTATTCCCCAAAGGCCATTAGCATTATCCTTGTTTCCTTGATTGAATCTCTTTTCCTTTCTTTCCTCCATCTGTAGTCACAGTGGTTTTGACTGCGACTAATCTTTCTAGCTGCGTAAGTGTTTCCCGTACGATGGAGGTGGTTCTCGAGAGACCGTTGCAGAGTTATGCATGAAAGGATAGTAAGAACAAGGATAAAGGATACGCGCTCAGGGATAAGCAACATGTTGGTATGGCTGAGTCCTAAAAGGAGGAAGGAAGATGAACAATGAAACCCATGACGAGAGGGTACCTTTGGCATGGTGAAAGGGGATGGATAGTTGAGTATCATGGAACAGGGACAAGATCATTCGGAGGGCAATAGTATGCTCTCATTTCTAGGGTACCTCGGAAGGAGGGTGACGATCTTGTTAAAGGTTTAGCTTTTCTTCTCTATCATCCCGTTAGAACTTTGTTTTGATCATCGTATCAGTTAAGTCTGCTTCGATAGTTGAGTCTCTGCACCTTAGTACTAGCGTAGCAAAGGATCCCGTTTTTGTCTCAAGTCCTATTGGAAGATCGGTCCATTTACTCATGGCTTGTTTGGATTTGGGAATGTCTATGCCAAGTGTTGAGTTTGGAAATAATGCTTATGTTTTTAAGCTATGGATGGATTCTAGAGATGAAGTGGTTATCCAGTAAGGGGTGCCACTCTCGGTTTTGATAGGAGGGTAGTTAGACTCTTGACTAGCCTTGGTAATACCCTCGAAGTCTCGTGTAACCTTTTGGGTTCGGTCATGGTTAGTTACTTAGAATCCCTTGATGCCTTTATGGGAAATTGGAAGCCCAATCGAGTGGTGTTCGCCGATAAGACGGATGATTCATTTCACTTATGCATGGGTTATAGAAATCACCTTAGTAAGTGCGCTTGATAACCTGGTTGGCATCTGTTTACTTTCAAGAGAAAGTTCTTCTATGTGGAATACCTTGTGGTACGAGGTCCGAGATTCATTAGTGAATTTTGGAAAGCTTGCATGAGATCATGAATACGCAGTCATGTTTGCGTCAAGTATTTTAGGAAAAGGATAAGTGCAAGTGGAACGAGAGGCGACGAAGAAAAGAGTTTCAGCTCATGTTATGGAAACAAGAAATAAGAAGCTACGAAATCGCGAAGTTAAAGGACGGCCAAGGCACAATGGAATTAAGCTCAAGGAAATACGACTTTGATGGTCAAAGACTAGATACGCGCATGATATCTCTTTTGGGAGTATATCCTTGATCCCTGTTTTCTGTAGAGCTTACTTGTAGGCTATCTTTTGTGGACATCCTCTCGGTCCTATTTTCTGTTACAAACCCCATAAGGAGTTTGTCTTGTTTATCTTCTCGACCCTGTTTCAGGGAATCCTAGGTAGAACCCTATGAATGTAAACATGTATTTGAAACATGTTATGGTTGATATGGTTGCAAATGGTTGCAAGTGGTTGCTCGTGGATGCGCGAATTTATATTAAATATTAGCTCGACTCGGTCACATTTCGTATTGCATATGCACGAGTATTTATACTTGTTTATGGATGAAATTGAATGTGTTATCATACGGATGTTGCATATGGTTGAATGTTTGTGCACGCATATAGTGTATATGACTAGGACTATTTGCATACATGATGGATTCATAGCACTAAACATATTTTTGCATTCAAAAGATTTTTCAGGCCTGATCATTAGCATTAACTAAGGAACATGTACACACACGTTTTGCATATATTCACATGGCATTAGAAATCATCTAAGGACAATGGTTGCTTGTGGATGATGTTTTGAGTAGATGGATGATGGATGGTAGGATATGTTCTTCCTAACTTGGAGATTTCGGGGACGAAATCCTGAAAGGTGGGGAGAATGTAACAACCCGAATTTTTACAACACGTTAAATCAAGAATCAAGGCAGAATTTAATTTTAAATTCTGAGTCAAGTAAAACGGGCTATGCCATTGCGTTCGTCTCGGAAAAATACGCGAAATAGAGTCCGAGTTTTCGAGAATCGGAGTCCGTATGACCTGTTTAAGGCCCAAAGAAGATTTCTGGAAATTTGAATTTCGGAAACAGTTTTGGAAATCAGAAATGGGGCCAGGCGGGAATTTTCCCGCCAAAGCCCATGTCGACAGGGGAGTCGACAGGGCTGTCGACACCCCTGGACCCCAAGTCGACAGGGCTGTCGACTTGGGTGTCGACTGGGCCCAAAAACACAACGCCGTGTTTTGGTGGCCTGGTGCACCCGGATGCAGTCTTGGTCTGGTCTGATGGGCCTGTGACGATTTCTGTGGTCTAGATTAACCCTAGATCTAATCCTATGGCCTAAAACTATCTTAATCTCTATAAAAAGACCCTAAACCTAATCTAAATCACTAAAAATAAAACCTAGCAACTAAGTGCTGCCAAAATCAACATTGATCATGGCCTCCATCTCAAATCCCTAGAGCCTATACACTCAAATCAAGTTCAAATCAAAAGGTGCAAGCTTGCTACACCAAATCAAGGCCAAATCGACGTTGCTATGCGAGTTCCATGACGATTCTTCAGCAAAAGGGGGCACCTTTCTTAGCCAAGATGATTCATGCTTCTTTGCCTAGGCCTAACTATGTAAGTTCTAGCTACTTTTGGGTCAAAACGGTATTTTTAATGTTGACATGGGATAAAATGAGGCTAAACATGATTATGCGAATCTATATGAACCTTACCATGCCTCTTGTGTTCATGTTTATGATTTTAGGCCATGTGAGTGACTTAATCATGCCTCTCATGCTATGCATAACCTAGTTTAACTTGCAAGTTTGGATCTTTATGCATGAAATGCTAGCATGAACCTTTGGGAATCACTATACTTGGGAAACATTGGCTAAGACAAGATTTTGGGGCTTATGCATGTTTATGAACCCAAACCCCTTATGCTAACATGCAAGTTTGTGGCCAAATCCTTTATGAGATTATGCATGCTCGTGGCCAATCCCCTCTTTTAAGTCATGCATGTTTATGGCCAAACCCTTTTTGATAATATGCATGTTTGTGGCCAAATTACCTTATGACACTATGCATGTTTAGGGCCAATCCCTTTATGATGTTATGCATATGGAAGCCAAGCCCTTTTTGGCATCATGCATGTTTTGAGACCAATATGTGACATAGTATCCTTACTACGTTGATTCGCTTTGCTTGCGTTGGGAAAACACGATTTTGGGTAGTTAGATAAACATGAACATGTCGCAAAATCTTAACTTGAATATGACATGTGTTTATACTTGAAAATATGACTTGAAAGATAACATGGAAGTTAGCATGTAAGTATGCATAAAACAAGAGCTTGGGAATTTACCTATTAAGTTAGGTCTACCCTTTGGGAATTTACCTATTAAGTTAGGTCTACCCAAATGCTCGGAAACTTGTAACATGTTTTGGAAACATGATGAACTTAGATAATATAAGTATGGCCAACTCGAGGTTGGGTTGAGTTTGCAACGTAAAACTACCCGGAACCGACCGGCCTAACTAGTAGTTGCAAACAATAGGACCCAATGTGAGAAGTTGGTCATGTCGCGCTTAAGACCCGAGGTTAGACTAGGTTGTGGTGTAAATCTACCCGGACCCGCCCGGCTTAACTAGTAACCACAACAAGGTCTAATGTGAGAGGTTGAGGGTGCATTAATTAAATTAATGCCGCATAATAGGGTTAAGTTAATTTGATTAATGAGGCTTAACCAAATATGACATGGAAAAATGGGTTAAGTAATTTGATTAGGCTAATGATACTTAACAAAACATGACAGGGTTGGGTAGGTTAAGTAACTTGATTTGCCTAACGACACTTGACCATTTTTATACGACGAGGGGACGGGATTAAGTTAACCAACACTTAACCAATCCAACACGATAACTTGATAAGGTTAAGTAAATTTTCTTAAATGACACTTAACCGTATAATACAGTTAATGGATGAGGTTAAGATTAGACTTAACTAATCTAAACATGGTAATCGGATGGGGTTAAGTTAGCCTAGACTTAATTAATCCAACTTGGTAATTTAATGGGGTTAAGATAAACACTTAACTAATTTAACACGATGATTTGATGAGGTTAAGTGACCTATACTTAACCAATCCAACTCGTTAATTTGGTGAGGTTAAGTTAACCTATACTTGACCAATCTAACGTAAAAACATGATAAGGCTAAGTCACGAATCGTTTCGAATACGCTTGACCGATTTGACTCGGTAATTTGATAGGGGCAAATTAATATATATACTTAACCAATCTAAAGTGATAATTAGACAAGGTTAAGTCATGGATTGCTTGATATACTTAACCAACTTGACACATGGACTGTAGGGTTAAGTCTTGGACTTGGATACTTAGCCAGTTTCGCCATGTTTTGTAGACGGGTTAAGTTGTGAACTTAAGTGACACTTAACCCATTAGATAAACCCTAATTCGGAGGATTAGGTAAATAACCATAGTTAACAAGGATAATGGAAATAAGGCTAAGTGGTAAACCTTAGTTAAGGAAAACTAAGTAATAATTCTTAGTCAAGGAAATTTGGACCACTTCTTAGATAGATGAGTAACCCGATACGGTAGGTCATCGTTTAAGTATACGTGTAGGAGCAGGCTATCTGATTTAGATAAAGGCTCCAATGAACGGGGTAACGAAGCAGCGGCTTCGGGGAACGTGAGGATATTCTTGGGATCCCTCTGTGAGCTGCCAGGTCATTATACTAGGCTCACGAGAGGTTGAGGTCTGCGGTAGAAGAACCAAGAATATGCCTTGGTTGCTATGCGAGCGACCTAAAGACTGGGATGGATAGCAGTGAGTCGACGAATACCCAAGGTGCCCGAGATAGCAAGTTCGTCGATCATCTACCATCTTGAGTCAAGCGTGTACGTACGGAAAGGCAGGGAACACCCAACAGACCATGATTGCTATCTAATCATGGGTGAGGTAGGCCGTAGGATGTGGGCTGGCCGGAGTGTAGTTCTCATGCAAGATTTTCTCTTGTGTTGCCTTTCACTAGTTGAGGGAGGGGTCTCGTGGGACCATAGCCACGTGTAGAAAAGCAGACCTTAGTATCTGCATCGGCAGATAAATCTAAAGCTCCCGACCGAGCCCTGTATTTCTTGTTTTGCCCTGGGACAGGACTCGGATGGCACGATGTGATACATGTGCATACAGTTATAGAAAAACGATTCACGATGAATGCGGGGAAAAAGGGCACGGTTGAGGGTTAGCGTAATCCCTAGTGGCCTAGGTGGTTTAACCCAAACCGAAATACGAAAGCGTGCGATAGGTAGGCGTAATCCCTAGTGGTGCTAGGTGGCGTAAGTCCGAGTAGTTCAAACGATGATTCATATGGAAGAGCCCAGCTAGAACGAGGGTGACAGTCCAAACGATTTCAAGGATAATACGACATGAGAAAGCCCGTACGAGGTACGGCAAAGGACTGAACTCATATGCATGGGAAGAAACATATGATTTGAGTAACCTATATATACGATATATTGGGTTGACATGGACCATTACACGACTTTGAGTAAGGGACATTCATGGTTAACACCTAACAAGGCTGGGATACTAGTACGAAGGGTGCAGAGCAAATATACATGTTAGAACTAATATACACAATAGATACCGTGGGATGATAGACGGGGTAGATACCTGGGGATAATGTACTCGATAGAAATCTGACGATGTGATATCTTGACTTATCATAACACCGTAGTTTATCATGATACCTTAGTTTACCTTGCCACAGTAGTTAAACCGGCTAGCCCGGTTTAGTTTCTCTATCTTGTAGTTATCCTTATGTTTACTTTCAGTTTATGCATGTCATGTTACCTTTACCTGTTTTTATACTGGAAGTAGATAGGACTTACTCAGTCTTTTTGACTGACCCGTTTTGTTTCGCCTCTTTTCTTCCGTTTCCCCCCCAGGTTTCAGGGAGGAAACAATGCTGTTAGTTCGGACTTCTTCTGCTTGAAGGTCATCATGGATGGCTTGGACTTCTCTTGGCTATGGCTACTTTACTGTTTTTACTTGGGGAATAATTTATTAAAAAGTCTTTATGCTTCTTTACTATTGCAAGACAGGTTTTGTTGTACTCTGATGTAAAAGGCTTTAGACCTTATTTATTCATGTTATGAAAGTTTGATTTTACTTCCGCTATTTATATATGTGTTCTGTCTTGTGATATTTCTGTGCATGTTTACCAATAATGCCCCTCTAAAGCTAGTGCATTCCTTTGCGAGTGACCCTAGCGGAGGCGGGGTGTTACAGTGACTGTGACTATGAGGATTATTTCCTTGACTAAGCCTATTCCTTTGATTAGGAAATATAAACTTTTGCCTATGACATAACAAGGATATCTGTGATTCATGACTAGGAAAGTGTTGCTTAAGTTTTGTGACTATGAAATTGGGTCTAAACCCGATCATCTATTCTGTCTATTCTTGGTTATCTTTGGTTTTAGACCTTGGGAATTTACCTATTAAGTTAGGTCTACCCATGTTCTTGAACCTACGTCTCTATTCTGTCTATTCTTGGTTTTCTTTGGTTTTAGACCTTGGGAATTTACCTATTAAGTTAGGTCTACCCATGTTCTTGAACCGACGTCGTTATTCAACCCTTTTTATGCCAGCTAGTATGTCTATCTTTTGCATAGCATCTTTGGTTCATTCCCTATTTTCTACGAACCTAGCTTTATTTATAATCTAGACTGAAACACGATTATACGAACGGTGGGAATGCGGTTTGGGCAAAATATGAAATTTACTAAAAACGTAGTTTAACTTGGAAATTTGCATAAATTGGGAACATGTATTATGGCATGTTCATAGAAATGCAAATTGGATAAATTTGACATGAATTATAAGATGAGTAATTTGAATCTAGTATTGACGTGTAAATCTAGCATTTACATGAATAGTGAACTAGAGTAATAAGTCTAGAATTAGAATGTTGAATCGGAATTGGATTAGCTAATTTGGCACGGTAAGTATATTGGCATAAATGTGAAATTGGCCATAATTGGGAGTAATTGGCAGGTTTAGCAAAATCATGGTTAGTGACACTTAATTTGGTATAGTCCACATACCAAAAAGCATAAATATGATTTAGAAGGGGAAATGGGCCATAAGAATGAATGTAGACCATTTACATTAAAAGAGTAATTAGGAAATAAGTAAATTAGAAATAATTTACTTATAGAATTTGGCCTGAATGAGGAAATATAAATTTAGGCAAATTAAAGGTTTATTAACAACATCTCTTTTAATGACACACCAGAAAGTTCTAGGGTGACAGAGAGGATAGTGTCTAGGCTTGGGTTTGGAAAATACAAGTTTCCTGCTCTCCCTGGCTATCCCTAACTGATCCGACGAACGGGATGGTTACTTTCCAAACTTGATTTGAAAATAAATTGAAACCCTTTGAACTTAGAAAACCCGAATATGCCTAGCCCGAGGTTAGACTGAGTTGCGATGTAAACCTGCCCGGAACCAACCGACACATCCAGTAGTCGCAACAATACCTGTCTAATGTGAGTGGTAGCGGCTTTAATTTATTTAGTTAAAGCTAGAACAAGAATGGTAGGGTTAAGTTAACTAAGACACTTAACCAGTTCAACATGATAACTAGTCTGATGGGTGGGGTTAGGTTCAGACTGACACGTAACACAGTTAATCCAGAATGGGAGGGTTAAGTCCATAGGAACACTTAACCAACTTAACACAGTTAAGCTAGAATGGGAGGGTTAAGTCCATAGGAACACTTAACACAGTTAAGCTAGAAAGGGAGGGCTAAGTCCATAGAGACACTTAACCAAACTCAAGATAGCAAAACGAGACTTGTAGGGGTTAAGTAAAGTTAATACACTTAGCCAAATTAATATGTTAACTAGACTAGAGGTTGGGGTTAAGTAAAATCTAATACACTTAGCCAATTTTGATATGTTAGCTGGGCTAGACCGTAGGGTTAAGTAAACCTGAACACTTAACCATCAGGTTGTGATAAAGGAATGAGGTTAAGTCTAAAACATGAAGGGATAATACTTAACCATTAATAACATGTTAGTTAAAACAGACGGGTAAGGTTAAGTTAAAAAGGAACACTTAACCAATACAGGATGAAGGGGTAGGGTTAAGTAATAAGAAATATTTAACTAATATAACTTGGTTTGTGGTAGGGTTAAGTCAACGGGAATTGACTAATGACACTTAACCAATCCAAATTGACGGGAAAGAGAACTAAGTAGTAAACCTTAGTTAAAAGGAGCTAAGTAGTAAACCTTAGTTAAGAAAACAACGATTCTGGAAACTAAGTGGTAAACCTTAGTTGACAAAACTAAGTAGTAATTATTAGTATAACACGAGGAGGAGCGAACGTCTGTCTGATTAAAAAGACGGCTCCAACGAATTGGGTTACGAAGCCCGAGGCTTCGAGGGGACGTGAGGGTACTCTTGGTTTCCCTCTGTGAGGCTGCTGATGATCCGCCTGGGCCCACAGAGGTTAAGGTCTGCGTAGAAGAACCAGGGGTATGCCTTGGTTGCAATACATGGCAACCTAAAGACTAGGATGGACCGGCGTGATTCGGCGAGCAAACGGTAGCCCTGTGATAGCGACTCGTCGTCTACCATCCATATTGAGTCAATCGAGATACGTGAAGCGGAAAGGCGGAGAACTCCAAAAGACCATATACTTGCTATCTAGTTATGGGTGAGGATGGCCATAGGATAGTGGGGCACCGGGGGCCGGCGTATAGTTCTCATTTTACAAGGTGTGCCTTTCATTAGTTGAGGGAGGGGTCAAGTGGGACCATAGCCACTGAAATAAAAATAGACCTTAGCATCTGCATCGGCAGATATCTGAAAGCTCCCGACCGAGTTCTGTATTCCTTGATTTGCCCTGACACAGGACTCGGGTCGCACATTATAGGACATGTGCATCTAGACAAGCGATAACGATTCGCGATACATGCGTGGGGAAGTATAGGAACATATACCACTCTAGGTAGTGTGTCTCAGACTTGGGTCATCGTTTGACAGGTAGCATAATTCCTAGTTGAACTAGGTGGCATAAATCCTGAATCCGAGAAGCGTTCAGCAGACAGCGTAAAATCTAGAAGGCACTTGGTAGAAAACCCTAGATTAAATCTAGGTAACAAATAAATAAATGGATGCCTGAAGGCGATGGAAAATACAGGGATTGGGATCACGTTAGCGTTACTAGTTGGGACGTTAGTTAGGTGGTGCAGAGATAATAGAAATCCGTATAACAAGGAAATGGCGAAGCGGCGAAAGTATTAGAGAACATCCGGTTTATCTTATCTTAGCATTTCTTGTGTTGATCTTGTGTAATCTTGCTGACCCTATCATCATGGTGTTATCTTGTATTCAATTAATTCATGTCGTTTGTTTTCCATGTTCACATGCTAGAAGTTACTGAACTTACTCAGGCTTTATGTCTGACTCTGTTTTTCTTTCGTCTTCTTTTCTTCCGTTCCCCCCCAAGGTAGTAAAGGAGGGAATAGTATATCTCAGGTTAAGTTGGACTGTCACTCTTTCCCAGCTTGAAGATTTGTCGAAGTTTTGCTTGGATTCTCTTTTCGGATGCTATGGCTGGCTCTTGCCAAAATTGGGGAATATAAATGTATTTTTATGCTTCTTTATTTTGTAAGACAGATGATACTCTGATATTGTAAAGAAACCATTGTACAAATTATTTTATCAATAAAGCAAAGTTTTATTTTCCGCTGTTTAATTTCTGTCTGTCTTGTAATTTATCTACATCTTTTACCCTAAATGCTCCACAGAACTTAGTGCATTCCCTTTGTGAGTGACACTAACGGACGTGGGGTGTTACATAGATTGTCTCGAATTCGGTAAGGACGATCCTTCGCCTTGGTTCACAGATGGAAATCCAACTTCCAATACGTGATTTTGCGGTTTTGATTGTAGAGCCTAGTATGGCGACATAGTGGGATGGGGCACTTATGCCGTCTATGATTGATACTTATGATTGAAATTGTTTTTGACACTATACACTTATAGTAATAATAAAAGATGAAATTTAGCGTATCAAGCATTCTTTGGCTATTATAAGGTAAAACCCTATCCTCCGGCTTGTGTTGCATTGTGTGATGGGACCTGGGTCTTATAATAGCTTCATTGTTCTGTATTTAGCATTGCGCTATTGTTTTATGCACTGGTATTCTTGGGAGGAAACCCGTTCCGTGTTATATGGCGTGGTCCCTTGATTTACAAAACTTTAAAATAAAGATTAATAACTGTTTTAGTTCTCACACCAGTCACATGACTGAACTGGAGTTTATTGTTTTAACCTAAACTCTGAGTGCCCTTATTTTGACAAGGGCAACTAGTAGTTTTGGTTTTGCAGATTTATATTCACAGGATCCTGATTTACAACTGGGACGATACTCGGAAAGTTCTGTATCCGTGTATTACTTCTAGTTGTGTATTGTATTATTTTTCCACTGCGATGTATTTAAATGTAATTTAAATCTCTGATACTTTCTATGTAATATTTATTCATACTCTATATATTCTTTTATTCTTATGGAATTGTTGTAATATACAAAGTAATGTTCTTCTGTCTGCGTTCTTTTGTGTGTTGTTCTCAAAGTATCCGCTCTTTCCTTCACGGGGAAGTTACGGGTCCTTACATTTATGTCAAAATCAAATTTTCCGAAAAAACAGCGCCATAACCATCATAAAATCATAGAGGTTTATTGAGTTAAATATAAGGGTTTGAGGCAAATAAAACTTAGATTTACATTAGAAATATCCAGACATGAGTTGTAAAATAAATATGAACTCAAGTGGTGTAACTGAATCTGATTTTTGAATCAAAAATCAGATTTTTAATTATTGAATAGAATTGACTAATTTGAAGAATAATTAGTAAATGGAATTTTGAATCGAAATTGGGTGTTGGATAAGTAAATGAGGTTTAAGAATTTATATTCGAAATTGAATATGAAACTCAGGTTGAAAATGGAATTAGATTTTGTTTTAAGTAAATTAAAAACATATCCGGAAGTGATATGTTCAATTAAAAAGATGAAATGGGCAAAAGAGCTGATTAAAGAGTAAATTAACGAATCGAGTTAAAATGACCAGCTTGAGTTGAAATAAATTAGAAATGAACGCATATGTGTTAACAGGTATGGGATAAAGAGAATGAAGTTTATAAATTTAGTGCCCGACAAAAAGGTATACATTTAAATTCCATATGAGATTTTATGCGCCGAATCGGCAAACCACTTGGCTTTTTTATTTTCTTTTTAAATGGAAAGGGCCTAGAGAGGCGAGCTGAGGTTTGAGCTATCGTCCGGTACAAAGGAGGTTATGGCAAAAAAATTCGGAAATTTAACGAGTTAGAATATTTTTAAGATAAATTGATAATTAGAAATCTATATATCAATATATATAGAATCCGGTAAGGAAACAAACTTAAATATAGAATATTATAAACAAAAGGGAAATCAAAAAAATGGTAATAGAAAGAGAAATATATATATATATATATATATACACGTTTAAAAAAATGAATAAGTGGTTTTTATGGTGTTGATGATTTGAGATAAGTGTTCTTGTTTGTTTTGAAGTTAAAGATGTTATTCAGTCAAGGTCTGAGAGGTAATTATACCCCAACTTGATTGATTTCATTATTAACTGATAAACAACAAGATTCTGTCCCAAAGAGAGATGTTTAAAGAGTTTAGTTGAATGTAGTGTTTTGGGTTGTTGTGACAATGTTTTATACAACATTCGTTTTAACCCAAGGAAGTGGAATTATGGAAATATAATAAATAAATATTTCCTGAGTGTAGAAATGAACAGGCGTGAAAGAGATAAGTAATTGGAATGTTTTCCAATTATAAGTAGAAGATATTTTGAGACGACCCGAACTTCCCCGGTAAGGAAAGCACGGATAGAATTGAGGACAAGAAAAAATAGAACGCAAACAGAAGAACATTTCATTGCTATTACAACAATTCCATCAGATACAAGAATATACAGAGTATAATTAAATAAATTACATTCGATAAATATCAGAGATTACAATAAATTACATAGCAGCGGAAAATAATACAAAGCACAACTGAAGGTGATATACGGATACAGAGCTTTCCGGATATCATTCCAGCTGTAAACCAGGATCCTGTGAATATAAATCTGCAAAACCAAAACTACTAGCTGCCCGTGCGGAAAATAGTGGCACCCAGAGTTTAGGTTAAAACAATAAACTCCAGGTCAGTCATGTGACTGGTGTGATAACTAAAACAGTTATTTAAAACTTTACTTTAAAGATAGTAATTCAAGGGACCACGCCGTATAACACGGAACGGGTTTCCTCCCAAGAATACTAGTGCATATAACAAAACAACGCAATGTTTTTTTGGAAAAATGAAGCTATTATAAGACCCAGGTCCCATCACACAATGCAACGCAAGACAGAGGATAGGGTTTTCCCTTATAATAGCCAAATAATGCTTGATACGTTTAAACAAATCATTTGATACTATTATAGGTATATAGTGTCAAAACAATTTCAATCATAAATATCAATCATAGACGGCATGGGTACCATATATCATGTCGCCATATTAGTTCTACAATTAAAACCGCAATATCACGTATTGGAAATTGGATTTCCATCATGAGTCGAGGCAAGGGGCAAGCTCCTCTCCGATTCGAGACACTCTAGCAAATGTCTCAGGACCCCACTATGATCCTTGGATCTTCAGGGACGGTCCTCACCTAATTTTGGAGGATTAGTTATTCCTGAACACATGTTTCCCGGTCCTTACAGACCTATATCTGAGGCGCCTCGTATTCAACAACCACACAGGTGAAAAGTATATAAATGTCAGGGCTGGTAGGTCACTGACACCACCCTAGCTAGAAAGAAACGTCGTGCTCTCCCTGCAGTCACTATCCCGTTTTTGACTCATACCGAGGTGTGAGGCTCGCGAATTCACGCTATACACAAAGCTGCACCACACAGGCCGTGCTTTGATCATCAACCACAAGACTTTGCTTTTCAATAGAAGCCCTGATCAATTGCCACTTACGCGTGCCACACTGGCAATTCACTCCATGCGACTGATGTCCATCGATATACAACCTCTGAGCTCGTACGTCTCAGAGAAGGGCGTTAAGCAAGAGAATAAATTCTCCGCCGCCAAACAGATGTATATTTAATAGAGATCAATCAACACAGAATAAAATCCAATGTCAGACACACAATCCATTTACAAGTTCGTTCTGGGTCCGAACGAAACCGGAGGCACTTTCCTCGCATATCCATCGATCTCCAAGTACGTCTGGACGATTACCAACTGTTTCCCTCATCTTGGGTGTACAGCCCAATCAAGATCATCAGTAATCACCCAAACGATGTGAAGACTTCCGGTCTTCAACCACCGTCTTCCTCTTCGACATCTCGTCGAATCGGTTATTCAGAATGGGTATAACCCGGCCTTTCTGAATAACCCACGTATATAATAAACAAATGTTACACGAACACAACGAACGCCTCATTCCAATTCAGAATATTCTTTTATTCACAAAATCACATTCTTAGGGAAAGGTTCCCATTAATTTTATCCAAGATAAATTCTTCTAAATTTATTCTTTAATCTTCCTTTTGATATCATTTCAAACTAGTCGGGATTAGCGAGCCACACCGAAGTAATTATTTATTTTATTTCCCAATCCCAACCTATATATCCCATGGAGAAAACTGGTAATACTCCATATCTAACACCACGGTGTTATCGGTAAAATTAATTACCATTTCACGTTCAAATCTAATTAAAGATTTAACTATCGCTTTGGAGCAAAACTGGTGGTACTCCATTCTCGATCACCTTTCAGATTTGATAATTTAAATTATCAATTCACATTTCAATCTAATTAAAGATTCATTAAAACTCCACCTAGTTTTAATCTTTTCAAAAATCAACACCCTATCTTTAACTGGGTTAAAGAACCAATGTCATCTAAAATACGATTCACGATAAACCCAAATCACATTTGATATTAAATACAAGGCTCTGAATAGAAAATATACCGGCTTATATTCAATATCAAATTCTGAAACCAACAAATATCGTATTGGAAATAACGATATAAAATATATCTTTCAAATTCCCATAACTATATCTGTATAATCACGAAATCCAACATCGAAATATTCCGAAGATAATTTCGATTCAACTCCAGTCCAATTCACGTATTGGGAATACTGATTATTTTTAAAATCACTTTCAAATTCAATTTATTTATTTCAAAAATAAATTGATTTTAATTCTAGTTCAAAACTAGTTCATTTCGATAAAAATCTGTTTTTATCTTTTCAAATGTGGAATTCTTCAGCCCAATTTTTTCCAGTTCACATATTATGATTTTACACAAATTATAGATATTTTTAATAATTTTATCAAGGCCCGTACAGTCGATTTCCAACAATGGCCATCGAACTGCACTTGCTACGACCTTTTCTGAAATTGATTTGGACATAATTCCAAATCCAACCGTTAGATTTCAAATTTCTAATATTCATTGGAAGGCTCTTTTCGATACGAACCCAACGGTTCCGGTTTTAGGAGAATCCGCCGGTCGGAACTTCCGCAACGTCAATTCGAAGTTAATGGTCGAAATTCACGAACTGTCGCGGCACGGCGCGTTCTATTCAGGCCATTATATATATAATATATATATATATATATTATATATATTTCGTCGATTTCCTTTTTAAAACGAATTTTATAAATAGTTCTAAATTCGTTTCAAAAACAATTTCAACTTCATCTTCAATTTCAATTCAATTCGAATTCATTTCAATTTTATTTAATTCGAATTCAAATTCGTTTCAATTCAATTTCTAATTCGTTTCAATTCAATTCAATTTCTAATTCGTTTCAATTCAATTTCTAATTCGTTTCAATTCAATTCGAATTCATTTCAATTTTATTTAATTCGAATTCAAATTCGTTTCAATTCAATTCAAATTCTAATTCGTTTCAATTCAATTCAATTTCTAATTCGTTTCAATTCAATTCAATTTCTAATTCGTTTCAATTCAATTCAATTTGAATTTACCTTCTATTTACTTCAATTCGAATTCAAATTCACTTTCTATTCAATTCGAATCGAATTCATTTTCTATTCGATTCGAATTCATTTCAAATTGATTCAATAAAATTTCAATATGAATTTTAATCTAATTTAATTTGAATTTCATTTCAAAATATTAAATTTTGAAATCACTTTTCAATATTCATTGTAAAACGAATAAAATCGATATAAATATCGTTCACGTCAAAATAGCGCAACTCTAAACAACACGGCTTTATATATTTCAATAAATTCGTTATTCTATTCAACAAATGAATATTTATCCTATTCAACACATGAATTATATTTCTTTCAACACACGTCTATTTTTGTTATGTAAAATATTTTATAAAATTAGGGTATCTATCGTTTGATTTTCAATTAGACTCCACCGTGAAGTAGTTCTAATTTTAAATATGATAAAGATGTATATTTTATTATTAAAATATTTTACTCAACACATAAATAGTTTCAACACATGAACATCGTCAACACATGACTATTTTTATATTCAACACATGAATTTCCTTTTATTATATTCATTATTTTCCCGATTGGAATGAGGCCCAATCAATCACCATATAATGTTAATTATATGGATTCCATACAACACATGTATATAATAGCAATGATAAACAATCAACCATCATCCAAGGTGCACCACACAACTGCATAAGCATCAAGTATAAATAATTAACGCTTACACAGTCTGTCGACCAATCGATCGACATATAATTAAATAATCGGGATTAGTGTACGCTAAATTTCATCCCAACACCCGTGTGTGGTTTCAAATCAACAAACACATGTTTTTATTCGTGCAGTTGGGCGATGTGTAAAATTTATCATCCCAATCAATATCAGTCAAATCAGTGTATATAAACAAATCGGCCGATTTGTTTATAACTATTTATTTATTCACATTCACGTTAAAAATTATATTTTTAACGATAAAATATTTATTTCAACACATTAATTTATATTATTGATTTCACATCAACAACACAAACAAATTTCACAACACATCAATCAAACAAACAAGCCATCCATGGTCTGTGGACGACGGGTGTCGGGTGCTGCTAAGCACCGTCTGCATCCTAGTATATATATATATATATATAACTAGAAAAGAAATTGAAGAGTGAGAAATTCTCACCAATAGCTAATCCAACTCCACGACTCTTCATTTATTAAAATCTTCGTCGTTCTCGCCTTTTGTCACTTTCGCTGCCCGTAGCCACTACATATGTAAAAATCGAATTTTTACTTTGCTATTCAATATATAAAAATCGAATTTTTTCTTCGCTATTCAATATATAAAAATCGAATTTTTCCTTCGCTATTCAATATATAAAAATCGAATTTTTCCTTCGCTATTCAATATATAAAAATCGAATTTTTTCTTTGTTATTCAATATATAAAAATCGAATTCTTTACTTCGCTATTCAATATATAAAAATCGATTTTTTTCTTCGCTATTCAATATATAAAAATCGAATTTTTTCTTCGCTATTCAATATATAAAAATCGATTTTTATATCGCTACTATATAGATAAAAATTCTATTTTTACATCGATGTTCATATAATAAAGATTAGATTTTTATATCGCCACTTATATAAAAATCACATCTTTGCCCCTTCTACATAATAAAGATCAAATCTTTAATACTTCTATAATGTAAAAATCATATTTTTAATCTTCTACTAATATAAAAATTATATTTTTATGATGCTAAAAATTATATTTTTACATTGCTAAAAATCAAATCTTTACTTCACTGAAAATCCAACTTTCCTTTGCTAATATCACATATAAAAATCCGACCTTTCTTATTTGATTAACTATATAAAAATCATATTTTTATTATTCCTATAATATAAAAATCATATTTTTATTATTCCTATAATATAAAAGATTATATTTTTATTCTCTATATAATATGAAAATTATATTTTCAACCTTTACATGCGATAAAAAATATATTTTTAACCTTTCTATATAATAAAAATTATATTTTTCTCCTATAAAAATCCTATTTTTATTATCGCCATTCTATAAAAATTCCACCTTTTTAATTAAACTACAATATTTTAAAATATATTAAAATGAATAAACTAGAAGGAAAAAGAAAAAAAAACTTACAGCATGTAAATTAAAAGGGGGAGGCGGCGCTCGGGGTCACGGCGGTTTTGTCAGAAGAGGGAGGAGGAGCACGGGGAGGTCGGAAGGGGAGTGCGGTTGGCTGAGGGAGGAAGAAGAAGAGGTCGCGGCGACAGCAATAGGTGGGGGGGGGGGGGGGGGGCGTTGCGATTCTTCGATGGAGGAGAGGGGTGCGGTGTGGCGGCGCGTTGGTTTCTGGGCTAGGTCAGAACGGGGGTGCGGGCGGCGATCGCCAGGGGCGCGGCTGCGGCTGCGCCTTCTTCTTCTTCTTCTTTTTTTTATTTCGAATTCTGATTTAATGGGGTGGGGGGCAGAGTGAATAGATAGGGAGAGGGAATATATTTTAATTTTATATTATTTAATTATTTAATTTCTAAAAAGGTACTTTTATTTCGACCTCGAAATGAGGCCCACCGCCTGTTGTCCATAGCGTATTACCCCCATTCCGAACACAATGGGATATGTATCGTAGGCTGATTCGATCGTTTCGATCAGTTTCCGTTAAAATCGACATATAACTCTATATATTGAATTTGAACACGCATTTCAATTTACCGGGGTCACATACGAACTTTAAAAATTCCAAAAAAATATTTTCTAGCTTCGTATTCACGATACGGTCCTAACAAAACTAGTTTCGTCGAATACCGAGACCGTTGGAAAAATGGCCATTTTCCAGTCGATTAAAATCAACTGAAACTGGTCAAACACGTTTTCCTTTGCCACGCTCACATATTGATTCGAAAAATTATGAAATTTGGAATCTAGCAATAATTTGACATCACGGATCCAACAAAAGTGGTTTCGTCGAAATCCGAGGTCGTTTGCAAAATTCCCATTTTTAAGGGCCTGAATTCCATAGGACTATTCAGAATTTTCAACTGGACATATCTTTTGATCCCCGCTATGAAATCTCGATTTTTCGGATTCGTTGAAAAGATATTATCAAATAGATCCTATTATTTTTGGTTTCACTAAAATCCGGTTTGTTTTGCACCCGGTACATTCAATTGAAGTTTGAAATCGAATTATCGAACTACCGCGCCATTTTCAATTCTATTTATAATTATATATAATTATTTATATTCTAACGACGACGTATATAAAATATACGTTCTATTCTATTCAAAATAAATTTCTCGTTTATATTATTTAAAATAACCCATTTTAAATGTTCGAAATTCGCTAAAATTGCCAAAATAAAAATTTTAAACTGGCCCAGATTTTCGGGTTGTTACATATTTTCTATGTATGGAAAATAAAAGGAGGCGATATATGGAAATGTTTTCCAAATAGCGAAAAGGGCCAAGATGATTGTTGAAAATATTTGGCTAACAAATATTGATAAGGGAATAGAGTACTGATTTAATTAATGAATGAAATATTAATTAAGGGGTCCAGTGATTGTTTGATGTTTTGAATGAATGTTTGTTTTTTCTTCGATAGTTAAATAACCGACTATTGAGGTGTTTGCCAATATCGTTGTCAATATGGAGAGACCAGTTGGATTATTACCCGTGAACCACTCCGTATTGACAGTAACATTACGAATCAGATTATATGAAGATATTTAAAGATGGAGTAAAGTGTAAGGACTTTTTCTATTAATAGAAATGGTGCCTTCGGTTTCGTTCAATCCCAGAACGAACGTAAATGGACAAATGTCTGATAGAGTATTTCCAATGATCGCATATGTTGGACTGTATAAATATATATGGTGGATGAGAATTTATTCTCTTAGCATAATATCCAAAATATATTTGTGCAAATCAATTTGTGATTAACGGATCTGACAATGTGGCATTCAAAGTGATTGTGCTATCAAGGAATGATAAGTAATCGTGCCTCAGGCCTCAACAACTGGAAAATGACAAAAATCGAGCAGGCAGCATGGCTATGTGGGTCGCTCCCATTAGGGTGTATTATCACCTATCTAGAGAAATTCATTTAATTCCTTATTCTATTCGATGTTGTCCCATTCGAGAAACGGTTGCTGATCCCAACTGTTTGTGAAATACATTTGATACACTCAAGCGAAATGAGTGGTCGGTCATGTGTGGGTCGGGTTGCAAGATGTTCTTGTTGAACCCAGTGTATTCCCCTCTAGAGATACACTATCGGAAGGTGGTTCCATCCCTTATCATGTTGGAAATCTAATCTCCAATAAGCGCCATGCGGTTTTTGGTTTTATAATATATATGGAGCGTGAGATGCAAGCTTTCCGCTAGATTCTATTTATTAGATGTAGACATTATTATAATATCATTGGATTTTTGTATCAAAAATATTTTGGGTTATCGTAAGGTAAAAACCATCCGTGTTTATGTGTGGATCGGTCTTACGATTATCATTTCTTTCAAAAGGATTTTTAAAGTTAAACAAATGATTGGAGTTTACTCACACCAGTCCCATGATTGACCCACAGTTTTTTTTGTTTTTTTCCCTAAACTCTTGGGTGCCCAAATTTGTACGGGCAGTCAAGTAGTCTGGATTTTTCAGATTCACTTGGAAGAGCTGGAAGCAGAAGGCTTCACCAGTTAGCTATAGACTATCATATTTCCACTGTGTACTATGTTGTATCTAGAAACAGGTGTTTATAACTATTCCAGGAATAACTGTTGTTCTCTGATAATGGTATGTATATACAGTTACTGATTTGTATTTCAAAAGTTATGTTATTTAATATATTTTATTCGTTCCGCTGTGAGATTTGTGTTCTTCGTTTTTCTTCTATCCTAACTTTTCTTTCTTTCTATTCCTCATCCTATTACTTCTTTCTCCTAATGATTCGTATTTCTGTGTCATTTGGGTTGGACGTGTGGTGTTATTAGTCAACTCAAAGGGTACAGGATTTGCAGGCCATTACAACACTGTTTAATTCAATGGTAGTTGAACCGCTATAGTGATAAAACATATCAAACCAAAGTCAATATAACTCACTCAGATTTTACCCACTTATATTTTATGTAAGTCGGGATTTATTTTGTGTGCTGTGGTTGATAATTGTTTGATGTGTGCTGAATATTATTTATACATTGGATGAATTTATTAATTTAATCATTCGTTTATTTTAAACGAAATCCAAATGTTATATTAATGATTATTTCCAAATGAGTTAACTTACCTTGCTGGTTACATTTATAAAAATATAAACATATTAAATTGAAATATGTCTATTTGGATTATTGTTATTTGTTTATCGTGAATATTACAAATGTTTATTGAATTGAATAATATTATTTGAGGTAACGTATTTGGATGTAGAGAAAAACAGGTTGGAGGGATTCAACTGGATTCCTCAATTTATTTATTTATTTCATATTACCATTATATGAACTATATGATCAACCTAATTAGGTGATTGATTTGTTTATTGATTGTTGAATTGTAATTCAACATTTAAATGATATTAATCAATGGGCAGTATTGGTTGGGTAATTTACATCACATGGCCTATAAATCAATCATTTTATAAATACAGATTTACCGTCAGGTAAATCAATAGAAATGAAGTTATAAAATTTATTTTATAATTGGAGATAGATTTTTAAATCTATAAATTTGAGTAAAAGTTTATTTAAATAAAATAAATATTTATTATTTAAGTATAGAAGTAATTATTACGTATTTATAATGAAAATTCTTTTGTTAATAAGATTTTATAAGCAGGCAAGCGAAAATTAACCGAACGGTTAAGAATTGGATAATTGTTCTAAGAAACAATTAAATGAAGTTATTTAAATTAACTATATTATTAACTAAGTTAAAGGAGGAATTAAATTGGAATTGGTTAAAGAAATAATTGTAATACCCCTAAGTCCCACATCGTGGAAACCTGTGTGAAGTAGGTACTTATATAGTAGAGCTCATCTCTTACTAATGCCGAGGTCTTTTAAGGAAAAAAACCCCACACCTATACGGTGGTTAAGTTGGGGACAATATCTTGCGTGAACGAAGGTGCCGGTTGTTACAATAATCTTGTTTTGAGTTGATCAAGTCGACCGTTTCAAGTGGAATTGATTTTTAAATTAGTTTGTTGTTAATGAACCAAATGGAATAACATAATGAATAGTTGTTAAATTTTAATAAGATTTTAAAAAGGAAATTTATTATTTCTTTAGTTAAAATAAGAATTTAACTACTTATATGGTAGTTAATATTGAAGTAAATTAATATTTTAATTGAGAAGGATTTAAGGGATTATTATTTAAATGAATACATATAAGAAAGTAATCAGGTTCGAAATGAGGTACAATTAAGCTTTGAAAGGAGTTAATGAATGGGTTTATATTAAAACCAAGTTTTTATAACTAAGTTATAAAAGGGATTTTTATATGAATACGATTGCTTAAAATAGATATTTACTTAACATTTAAATTAAGTAAAAAGAAATCGAGATATAAAAGGGGATTATATTAAAACCTGAGATTTTATAAATAAGGTTTATAAAGGAGATATGAATTCGAAGTGTTAATTCGGAATTGGTGATACTTAATGAAATTAACTGATAGAGATGGAATTGAAACAATATTTTCAAGTGAAAAATGGTTGGATGAATTAGAAGTGGAATATAATGGGTCGATAACGAGTTAAGATAAGAATTGGAACCTAACTGGAGATTGGTTGAGTTGAGGGATTTTCTGAGTATTAATCTGATGTTGATTTCGGTCTTCAGGGTTGATACTTAGGAAATCTTCTCTTACCAATTTACGGTAAGGCACTAATGAGTGTTGAAATGATGGAAATAAAAAGATTTGAGAATATATAAGGAGATTTACAAAATAACGGAAACAAAAGGAGATTGCGTGAAAATATAAAGATATTTTTTAGGGAAAAAGGAAATGAGAAGTTGTGTTTGAAATAGGGTTTCTATAAGAATAATGGCCGGGTATTATTTTCAAATAAAAGAATAAAAGAGATTTTGTAATGTTGTTTGATAAATTGAAGTGATTTCCCAAATACAAATAACGAATAATAATGTGGTAAATGTTTTGAAAAGAGTAGTTGAATATGAAGTTGAGATGAGTATGGGATATTTTCCAAAGTATATAAATTAAATTGTTTTGAGGATACTCTTATATTAAAATAAGAAGTGAAGCTATATTCGAATTATTAATTGATTTTGAGGTTTATTAAATGAATATTTTTAATTAAAGAAGCCAAGTGATTCTAAGTACTAAACTAGTAAATCTATTTTTATTTTATGATTGAATGGTTGTTTTATTTGATAGTTAAATAACTGACTATCAAATCTAACCTATACGATTATTGGTACGGAAAGACCAGAATCAAATTTATATTCGAAAACCATTCCAGAGCAGCAAATAAGAAATGATGAAGATATCAGATGCTGATCAAGGCGGAGAAATTGAAGACTGTGGATCTTCATAAAATGATAGAATTACTTAAAATCTCTGGTTTAGCGGCCAAAGATATACTGTATGTAACACCCCACATCCGTTAGTGTCACTCACAAAGGGAATGCACTAAGTTCTGTGGAGCATTTAGGGTAAAAGATGCAGATAAATTACAAGACAGACAAAAATTAAACAGCGGAAAATAAAACTTTGCTTTATTGATAAAATAGTTTGAACAATGGTTTCTTTACAATATCAGAGTATCATCTGTCTTACAAAATAAAGAAGCATAAAAATGACATTTATATTCCCCGATTTTAGCAAGAGCCAGCCATAGCATCTGAAAAGAGAATCCAAGCAATCTTCGACAAATCTTCAAGCTGGGAAAGAGTGGCAGTCCAACTTATCCTGAGCTAAACTATTCCCTCCTTTACTACCTGGGGGGGTGGGGAAACGGAAGACAAGAAGACGAAAGAAAAACAGAGTTAGACATAAAGCCCGAGTAAGTTCTGTAACTTCTAGCATATGAACATGGAAAACAAAATGACATGAATTAACTGAATACAAGATAATACCATGACGATAGGGTCAGCAAGATTAGACAAGATAATCACAAGATATGCTAAGCTAAGAATAACTGGATATGCCCTAATACTTTCGCCGCTTCGTTGTTTCCTTGTTATACCAGTTTCTATATCTCTGCACCGCCTAACTAGTGTCCCAACTAGTAACGATAACGTGATCCCAATCCCTGTATTTTCCATTGCCTTCGGGCATCCATTTATTAGTTATTACCTAGATCTAATCTAGGTTTTTCTATCAAGTGCTTTCTAGATTCAACTAGAGTTTACGCTATCTGCTGAACGCTTCTCGGATTCAGGATTTATGCCACCTAACTAGGGATTATGCTACCTGTCGAACGATGCCCCCAAGTCTAGGACACACTACCTAGAGTGGTATATGTTCCTATACTTCCTCACGCATGTATCTCGAATCGTTATCGCTTGTCTAAATGCACATGTCCCATAATGTGCGACCCGAGTCCTGTGACAGGGCAAATCAAGGAATACAGAACTCGGTCGGGAGCTTTCAGATATATGCCGATGCAGATGCTAAGGTCTGTTTTTATTCCAGTGGCTATGGTCCCACTTGACCCCTCCCTCAACTAATGAAAGGAACACCTTGAAAAATGAGAACTATACGCAGGCCCCTGGTGCCCCACTATCCTATGGCCATCCTCACCCATAACTAGATTGCAAGTATATGGTCTTTTGGAGTTCTCCGCCTTTCCGCTTCACGTATCTCGATTGACTCAAGATGGATGGTAGACGACGAGTTGCTATCACAGGGCTACCGTTTTCTCGCCGAATCACGCCGGTCCATCCTAGTCTTTAGGTTGCCATATATTGCAACCAAGGCATACCCCTGGTTCTTCTACGCAGACCTTAACCTCTGTGAGCCCAGGAGGATCATCTGCAGCCTCACAGAGGGATACCAAGAGTACCCTCACGTCCCCTCGAAGCCTCGGGCTTCATAACCCAATTCGTTGGAGCCTCCTTTTTAATTAGATGGACATTCGCTCCTTCCCATGTTATACTAAGAATTACTACTTAGTTTTACTAACTAAGATTTACCACTTAGTTTCCAGAATCGTTGTTTTCTTAACTAAGGTTTTCTACCTAGTTCTCTTTTCCATCAATTTGGATTGGTTAAGTGTCATTAGTCAATTCAAGCCAACTTAACCCTCTTCAGTCATCCTGTTAAACTGGTTAAGTGTTATCAGTAATTTACGTTGACTTAACCCTACCACAAACCAGGTTTTATTGGTTAAGTATTTCTTATTACTTAACCCTACCCCTTTCACCCTGTATTGGTTAAGTGTTCCTTTTTAACTTAACCCTGCCCATCTGTTTTAGCTAACATGTTATTAATGGTTAAGTATTATCCCTTTTTGTTTTAGACTTAGCCCTATTCCTTTATCACAATCTGATGGACAAGTGTTCAAGTTCACTTAACCTTACGGTCTAGTCCAGCTAACATATCAAATTGGCTAAGTGTATCAAATTTTACTTAACCCCAACCTCTAGTCTAGTTAACATGTTAATTTGGCTAAGTATATTAACTTTACTTAACCCCACCTTCTAGTCTAGTTAACATGTTAATTTGGCTAAGTGTTTTTAGTTACTTAACTCCTAAAAGTCTTGTCTTGTTACCATAAGTTTGGTTAAGTGTCCCTATGGACTTAGCCCTTCCATTCTAGCTTAACTGTGTTAAGTTGGTTAAGTTTTCCTATGGACTTAACCCTCCCATTCTAGCTTAACTGTGTTAAGTTGGTTAAGTTTTCCTATGGACTTAACCCTCCCATTCTAGCTTAACTGTGTTAAGTGTCAGTATGAACCTAACCCCACCCACCAGTCTGGTTATCATGTAAAATTGGTTTGGTGTCTTGGTTAACTTAACCCTACCATTCCTTGTTCTAGCTTTAACTAAATAAATTAAAGCCGTGACCACTCACATTAGACAGATATTGTTGCGAACACTGGATGTGCCGGTTGGTTCCGGGCAGGTTTACATCGCAACTCAGTCTAACCTCAGAATAGGCATATTCGTGTTTTCTAAGTTCAAAGGGTTTTGATTAATTTTCAAATCAGGTTTTGAAAGCAACCATCCTGTCCGTCGGATCAGTTAGGGATAGCCGGGGAGAGCAGGAAACTTGTATTTTCCAAACCCAAGCCTAGACACTATCCTCTCTGTCACCCGAGAACTTTCTGGTGTGTAATTAAAAGAGATGTCGTTAATAAACCTTTAATTTGTCTAAATTTACATTTCTCATTTAGGACAAATTCTATAAGTAAATCATTCCTAGTTTACTTATTTCCTAATTCCTCTTTTAATGTAAGTTGTCAACATTTATTCTTACGGCCCATTTTCCCCTCTATACCATATTTATGCCTTTTGGTATGTGAACTATACCAAATTAAATGCCACTAACCATGATTTTGCTAAACCTGACAAGTACTCCCAATTATGGCCTATTTCAAATTTATGCCAATATACTTATCATGCCAAATTAGCTAATCCAATTCTGATTTACATTCTAATTACGGTTCATGTCAAACTAGACTTATTATTCTAGTTCACAATCCCTGTAAATGCTAGATTTACAAGTCAATACTAGATTCAAATTACACATCCTATAATTCATGCCAAATTTATCCAATTTGCATTCTTATGAACATGCCATAATACGTGTTCCCAATTTATGCCAATTTCCAAGTTTTAAAACTACGTTTCTAGTAAATTTCATATTTTCCCCAAATCGTATTCCCACCGTTCGTAAAATCGTGATTCAATCTAGATTATAGATAAATCTAGATACGTAGAAAATAGGGAATGAACCAAAGATGCTATGAAAAAGGATGGACATAATAACTAGCATAAAAAGGTTTGAATAACGACGTAGGTTCAAGAACATGGGTAGACCTAACTTAATAGGTAAATTCCCAAGGTCTAAAACCAAGAATAGACAGAATAGAGACGTAGGTTCAAGAACATGGGTAGACCTAACTTAATAGGTAAATTCCCAAGGTCTAAAACCAAAGAATAGACAGAGTAGGTTCAAGAACATGGGTAGACCTAACTTAATAGGTAAATTCCCAAGGTCTAAAACCAAAGAAAACCAAGAATAGACAGAATAGATAATCGGGTTTAGACCCAAATTCACAGTCACAAAACTTATGCAACACTTTCCTAGTCATGAATCACAGTTGTTCTTGTTATGTCATAGGAAATAGTTTATGTTTCATAATCAAGGTATAGGCTTGTGTTCATGGTCAAGGAAATAATTCTCATAGTCACAGTCACAGTCATAGGCAATGTTCATACTCATAGGCAATGTTCATAGTCATAGGCAATGTCCATAGTCAAAGAGGCATATGGTTTTAAGGTCCATAGTTTCATAGTCACAGTCTTATCGGTCATCGAATCATAACAGTTCTTAGTTAAGTCCAAAGATATAGGGACAGATTCGAATTGAAAGATTTGGCATATTCTTTTATTCCTTTAATTCATGTCCCGAACAGAGAGAAACGTTCAAATCTAAAAAGTAACTGACTTACAGAGATTTATATTAGAAAAGAAAGATGGTGTTGCTATGATTCGTGCGACGTTAGCCTTTAGTCCTTATCTTGAAGCTTTGATCTTGATTTGAATCCCTTCTAGACAATTTGAGCAGCATAACCTTGTCTTGGATTTTCGTAGTATTTTCTTATTTTTATTTATTTATATATTTTCTCAGAGGCAGCATAAGGATAGAAAAGAATTGTGAATAGAGAAGGAGTCTAGGGCTGTTTATATAGTGTTAGGCGGACGAACCTAGGCAGAAAACGTGACCAAATACATCAGAACGAACCAGGTTCAGAAAGCTGGAAAAAGCATGGGGGTCGACCCCCAAGTCGACTACCCAGTCGACCTGGGTGACTTGGGCGGGAAAATTCCCGCCCAGCCCAAGCTGGGTCCGATTATGAATTTGAATTCGCTTTTCTGACCTGTTTTGAAATTTGAACTTCGCTAAATCTTCCGGAGGCCATATCTTCCTCATACGGACTCCGATTTACGCAAACTCGGACTCGTTTTCATGCAGAATTCCGAGACGAACGCAATGGCGCAGCCCGTTTCCCTTGATTTTGATTTTAACTTTTAATTCTGCCTTGATTTATGAATCTTAGTGTTACAGAATTACTGGGTGTTACATTCTCCCCCACTTAAAAGGATTTCATCCCCGAAATCTTCAAGTTAGGAAGAATGTGTCCTACCATCCAATCACCCATCTACTCAACCACTCAATCACAGGCATTCATTGTCCTTAAAAGATTTCTAATGCTTTCATGTTCATATGCATAGTGTGTGTACATGTCTTTATCTAATGCAAAATCAGGCGGTCTACTGATTCAGTTGACCTCCTTAATGCGAATCATGTCAGTGCCATGCGTCCAATCATGTATGCAAGCATCCCTAGTTATGTAAATACTACATGCGTGCATAGCCATTCATCCATATGTAACATCCATATGATAACATATCAAGTTCAACTTACAAACAAATACATATCTGTAAATGCAATATTAAAGCGTCCGAACTTGATCTAGTGCCTAATACGTATGCATATGCATTCACGAGCAACCATTAGCAACCACTTGCAACCATTAACCATAACATGTTTCAAATACATGTTTACATCCATTGGCTTCTACCTAAGGATCGCAGATACGACCTAGAGGATATACTTTGGAAAGAGAGAAACAATCATGCGTAAAGCTCCTACAAAAAGAAAACAAGGATGCACCCTTAAGGAAAAGGGTATGATGCTAGTATCTAGCCTTCTTGAGCTTTACTCTACAGTATCTTAACTAATTTAACTTCACGATTGTGAAGTTTCTGACCTCCATTTCCAAAATAAACGGATGTTAACTATGATACCAAGTGTATATACCAAGATGGTTTGAGGTCTCTCCTTCCTATCCGCCATGCCATAACTATAAGGGTCGAAAGGTTACTACGTGCTTTTTAGAGTGCCTGCCACAACTATTCATCTCTCACGCAAACCATCCTAGTCGAACTCGACATTCCTCAAGTACAAGCCTCAAAGGCCTAAACCAATATCAGACAAACACCCAAGGAATATCTCCTCTGAATTTAGACGATCTACGTGAGATGATATAAGCAAACTCGATAGCTATACTCAAATCCCTACTAACCAAAAATAAACTGGTCGGACCACTAATTGGATTTGAGACTCTAGTGGGATCTTTCTACTATACAAGTACTATGGTGCAGAGACTCAATTGTGGAAGTGGATATGAACAAATGGGAAGCGCCAAAACCAAAGGGAAGAGTACGAACAGCAAAACTAGACTCTTCCAACAGAATTATACTACCTTTCTCCTAGGTACGCTTGGTGGTGAAAGTAGGTACTTGCCCTTTTGAAAATCTTGTTCCTCGTTCTTTCCCTTGTCCTTATTATATGCCCTATCATACCCCAGTAAAGATACTTCCTCTTGTCTTAGGTTTTATAATTCCTTCCTCCTTTGTGAGCTAAATCTACATCCATGAATTCCTCATCCTTGGGTTGTGCTCCCTAGCCAAACTCCTCATCCTCTTCCGTGCGTAGTCATGTTGACAAATCCCTTGAAAGCTGCTTCCATCATACAGAAAAACCTATAAGCTTGAAAGAAAACTGGCCGTAGGTGAAACTACTACGGTTATAGATGGAAGTCGGGCACTATTTTGCCCATTGATGAGGTTACCTCCCAGAAAGCCAGGAGCCCCAGAGACTCAAGAAAGAAGGAGACAAGAATTCAAACAGAGGAAGAGAAGATAATGCGTATGGCTTTTGGGGAATATGCCTTTAAAACAAATCTTTTCTCTTGAAAATGCTTCTTTTAAAAACCGTTTTGAAAATAATTTTTCAAATCCTTTATCTGATCTGGTAACCTTCAGCTCTGATACCACGTGTAACACCCCAATCCGTTAGTGTCACTCACAAAGGGAATGCACTAAGTTCTGTGGAGCATTTAGGGTAAAAGATGCAGATAAATTACAAGACAGACAGAAATTAAACAGCGGAAAATAAAACTTTGCTTTATTGATAAAATAGTTTGTACAATGGTTTCTTTACAATATCAGATTATCATCTGTCTTACATAATAAAGAAGCATAAAAACGACATTTATATTCCCCGATTTTAGCAAGAGCCAGCCATAGCATCTAAAAAGAGAATCCAAGCAATCTTCGACAAATCTTCAAGCTGGGAAAGAGTGGCAGTCCAACTTAACCTGAGCTAAACTATTCCCTCCTTTACTACCTGGAGGGGGGGGGAACGGAAGACAAGAAGACGAAAGAAAAACAGAGTCAGGCATAAAGCCTGAGTAAGTTTAGTAACTTCTAGCATATGAACATGGAAAACAAAACGACATGAATTAACTGAATACAAGATAATACCATGACGATAGGGTCAGCAAGATTAGACAAGATAATCACAAGATATGCTAAGATAAGAAAAACTTGATATGCCCTAATACTTTCGCCGCTTCGCTGTTTCCTTGTTATACCGGTTTCTATATCTCTGCACCGCCTAACTAGTGTCCCAACTAGTAACGATAACGTGATCCCAATCCCTGTATTTTCCATTGCCTTCGGGCATCCATTTATTAGTTATTACCTAGATCTAATCTAGGTTTTTCTATCAAGTGCTTTCTAGATTCAACTAGAGTTTACGCTATCCGCTGAACGCTTCTCGGATTCAGGATTTATGCCACCTAACTAGGGATTATGCTACCTGTCGAACGATGCCCCCAAGTCTAGGACACACTACCTAGAGTGGTATATGTTCATATACTTCCCCACGCATGTATCGCGAATCGTTATCGCTTGTCTAGATGCACATGTCCCATAATGTGCGACCCGAGTCCTGTGACAGGGCAAATCAAGGAATACAGAACTCGATCGGGAGATTTCAGATATCTGCCGATGCAGATGCTAAGGTCTGTTTTTATTCCAGTGGCTATGGTCCCACTTGACCCCTCCCTCAACTAATGAAAGGCACACCTTGAAAAATGAGAACTATACGCAGGCCCCTGGTGCCTCACTATCCTATGGCCATCCTCACCCATGACTAGATAGCAAGTATATGGTCTTTTGGAGTTCTCCGCCTTTCCGCTTCACGTATCTCGATTGACTCAAGATGGATGGTAGACGACGAGTTGCTATCACAGGGCTACCGTTTTCTCGCTGAATCACGCCGGTCCATCCTAATCTTTAGGTTGCCATATATTGCAACCAAGGCATACCCCTGGTTCTTCTACGCAGACCTTAACCTCTGTGAGCCCAGGAGGATCATCTGCAGCCTCACAGAGGGATACCAAGAGTACCCTCACGTCCCCTCGAAGCCTCGGGCTTCGTAACCCAATTCGTTGGGCCTCCTTTTTACTTAGACGAACATTCGCTCCTTCCCGTGTTATACTAAGAATTACTACTTAGTTTTACTAACTAAGATTTACCACTTAGTTTCGAGAATCGTTGTTTTCTTAACTAAGGTTTTCTACTTAATTCTCTTTCCCGTCAATTTGGATTGGTTAAGTGTCATTAGTCAATTCAAGCCTACTTAACCCTCTTCATTCATCCTGTTAAACTGGTTAAGTGTTATCAGTAATTCATGTTGACTTAACCCTACCACAAACCAGGTTTTATTGGTTAAGTATTTCTTACTACTTAACCCTACCCCTTTCACCCTGTATTGGTTAAGTGTTCCTTTTTAACTTAACCCTGCCCGTCTGTTTTAACTAACATGTTATTAATGGTTAAGTATTATCCCTTCGTGTTTTAGACTTAGCCATATTCCTTTATCACAATCTGATGGTTAAGTGTTCAAGTTCACTTAACCTTACAGTCTAGTCCAGCTAACATATCAAATTGGCTAAGTGTATCAAATTTTACTTAACCCCAACCTCTAGTCTAGTTAACATGTTAATTTGGCTAAGTGTATTAACTTTACTTAACCCCACCTTCTAGTCTAGTTAACATGTTAATTTGGCTAAGTGTTTTCTTAGTTACTTAACCCCTACAAGTCTTGTCTTGTTACCATAAGTTTGGTTAAGTGTCCCTATGGACTTAGCCCTCCCATTCTAGCTTAACTGTGTTAAGTTGGTTAAGTTTTCTTATGGACTTAACCCTCCCATTCTAGCTTAACTGTGTTAAGTTGGTTAAGTTTTCCTATGGACTTAACCCTCCCATTCTAGCTTAACTGTGTTAAGTGTCAGTATGAACCTAACCCCACCCACCAGTCTGGTTATCATGTAAAATTGGTTAGTTGTCTTGGTTAACTTAACCCTACCATTCCTTGTTCTAGCTTTAACTAAATAAATTAAAGCCGCGACCACTCACATTAGACAGATATTGTTGTGAACACTGGATGTGTCGGTTGGTTCCGGGCAAGTTTACATCGCAACTCAGTCTAACCTCGGGTTAGGCATATTCGTGTTTTCTAAGTTCAAAGGGTTTTGATTAATTTTCAAATCAGGTTTTGAAAGCAACCATCCTGTCCGTCGGATCAGTTAGGGATAGCCAGGGAGAGCAGGAAACTTGTATTTTCCAAACCCAAGCCTAGACACTATCCTTTCTGTCACCCGAGAACTTTCTGGTGTGTAATTAAAAGAGATGTCGTTAATAAACCTTTAATTTGTCTAAATTTACATTTCTCATTTAGGACAAATTCTATCAGTAAATCATTCCTAGTTTACTTATTTCCTAATTCCTCTTTTAATATAAATTGTCAACATTTATTCTTACGGCCCATTTTCCCCTCTATACCATATTTATGCCTTTTGGTATGTGAACTATACCAAATTAAATGCCACTAACCATGATTTTGCTAAACCTGACAAGTACTCCCAATTATGGCCTATTTCAAATTTATGCCAATATACTTATCATGCCAAATTAGCTAATCCAATTCTGATTTACATTCTAATTACGGTTCATGTCAAACTAGACTTATTACTCTAGTTCACAATCCCTGTAAATGCTAGATTTACAAGTCAATACTAGATTCAAATTACACATCCTATAATTCATGCCAAATTTATCCAATTTGCATTCTTATGAACATGCCATAATACGTGTTCCCAGTTTATGCCAATTTACAAGTTTTAAAACTACGTTTCTAGTAAATTTCATATTTTCCCCAAATCGTATTCCCATCGTTCGTAAAATCGTGATTCAATCTAGATTATAGATAAATCTAGATTCGTAGAAAATAGGGAATGAACCAAAGATGCTATGAAAAAGGATGGACATAATAACTGGCATAAAAAGGTTTGAATAACGACGTAGGTTCAAGAACATGGGTAGACCTAACTTAATAGGTAAATTCCCAAGGTCTAAAACCAAGAATAGACAAAATAGAGATGTAGGTTCAAGAACATGGGTAGACCTAACTTAATAGGTAAATTCCCAAGGTCTAAAACCAAAGAATGGACAGATTAGGTTCAAGAACATGGGTAGACCTAACTTAATAGGTAAATTCCCAAGGTCTAAAACCAAAGAAAACCAAGAATAGACAGAATAGATAATCGGGTTTAGACCCAATTTCACAGTCACAAAACTTAAGCAACACTTTCCTAGTCATGAATCACAGTTGTTCTTGTTATGTCATAGGCAATAGTTTATGTTTCCTAATCAAGGCATAGGCTTGTGTTCATGGTCAAGGAAATAATTCTCATAGTCACAGTCACAGTCATAGGCAATGTCCATAGTCATAGGCAATGTCCATTGTCAAAGAGGCATATGGTTTTAAGGTCCATAGTTTCATAGTCACAGTCTTATCGGTCATCGAATCATAACAGTTCTTAATTAAGTCCAAAGATATAGGCATAGATTCGAATAGAAAGATTTGGCATATTCTTTTATTCCTTTAATTCATGTCACGAACAGAGAGAAACGTTCAAATCTAAAAAGTAACCGACTTACAGAGATTTAGATTAGAAAAGAAAGATGGCGTTGCTACGATTCGTGCGACGTTAGCCTTTAATCCTTATCTTGAAGCTTTGATCTTGATTTGAATCCCTTCTGGACAATTTGAGCAGCATAACCTTGTCTTGGATTTTAGAAGTATTTTCTTATTTTTATTTATTTATATATTTTCTCAGAGGCAACATAAGGATAGAAAAGAATTGTGAATAGAGAAGGAGTCTAGGGCTGTTTATATAGTGTTATGCGGACGAACCTAGGCAGAAAACGTGACCAAATACATCAGAACGAACCAGGTTCAGAAAGCTGGAAAAAGCAGGTGGGTCGACCCCCAGGTCGACTACCCAGTCGACCTGGGTGCCCCAGGTCGACTACCCAGTCGACCTGGGTGCCTTGGGTGGGAAAATTCCCGCCCAGCCCAAGCTGGGTCCGATTTTGAATTTGAATTCGCTTTTCTGACCTGTTTTGAAATTTGAACTTCGCTGAATCTTCCGGAGGCCATATCTTCCTCATACGGACTCCGATTTACACAAACTCGGACTCGTTTTCATGCAGAATTCCAAGACGAACGCAATGGCTTAGCCCGTTTCCCTTGATTTTGATTTTAACTTTTAATTCTGCCTTGATTTGTGAATCTTAGTGTTACAGAATTACGGGGTGTTACACTGTAGTTCAGTCGGGATTGAAATATACGGTTTTGCAAGGACTACTCGCTACTGATGTATAGGGCGATACCTAGGATGTGGAAAGAGGGTGCCTGCGATTCATCCTGTTCCTGGATGACCTATATGGACGAATGTTTGACAGGTTATTTGTTAAGAATCACATACGTTTATTTTTAAAAACATAATTCTGTTATTGGCGGAGAGGGAACTTCTCTTAGCTTAATGACCAGAGTACTTTTGTGGACGTCAATTAATTATTTGATGGATATGACAATGTGACATTCAAAATGTTGGTGATGTGATGTTCTAAAGGTAGTGTTAAATTTCAAGCCTCTATAATCGGGAAATGGTTTAAAGTCGGGTAGGTCGCATAGCTGAGTGGGTTGCTCCCAAGTAGGATGTATTGTCAGCCGATCTAAAGAAATTCCATTTGCTTCTTTATTCTTTAGATGTTGTTCCTTTCAAGAAATGGTGGGTAGCTCCCATTCGTTGGTGACAATACATTCAGTACTCTCAACCGAAACGAGTGGCCGGTCATGTTTAGACTGGGTTGCAAGATATTCTCGTTAAACCTTGTGTATTCCTCTCTAGAGATACACTGTCGGAAGGTGGTCCCATACCTTGCTAGTTGGAATCCATTCTCCAATAAGTGCCCATAGTTTTGATTGTATACTATATATGTGGAGCGTGAGATGCAAGCGTTCCGCCAGATTGATATTTATTTATGTTTAGAAACTATTATAATATCAGAATAATATATGATTTCCAAAATGTTTTGGGTTATCGTAAGGTAAAAACCGTTTGTGTTTATTTATAGACTGGTCTTACAATTATCCTTTCCTTTCAGAAAAGAGTTGTTAACTTAAAATTAAGTTGGGTGATGAATTCAAACTTAGCGAGTTCTCTCACTCTGGTTCACCAGACTGATCCGGTGTTTGTAATGCTCGGGTTATACCGAGTTTTTCAAGATCAAGTTTTGGACATTATGAATTTCAGAAGACGTGCTAGAGGAGTTCAAACATATGATATCTTGTACTTATTCCATTATTTATTGTATATTAGGAAAGATTATTATAACTATCCATAAGTATTGATGTACTATGATGATTGTAAGTTTTATTTCAAAGCTCTCAATAAATTTTGTTTCTATATTATATTTTGTTCCGCTGCGATGTGAGACTCTGATTATGTTGTGTTGTTGTTGTTCTTCTTCTTATATTCTAATATTTCTTTCTTATCTCACCCTCTATTTTCTTTCATTCCTCAGCTATCAGCCTAGCGAGAGTCAGTCCAGTAATACCCCAACTACTTTTTATGGAATAGATTTTTTAAATTTTAAATTAAAAAATGGAATTCTATTCAAAATTTGTTAATATTAAATATTGGGATGTTGTTATCAAAGGATATGATATGGTAGACAAGAATGATGGTGTTTTAAATTCTCGTTCTACACCTATTTTATATTCTTATATTAATGATGATCAGTATAACCATATCTCCCAAATGTTTAATTACGTAGGAAATATGGAATACTCTCGACATGATGTATGGAAGAATTAACAACAATAGCTCAAAACAACAGAATGTCAACTCAGATTCGGATTTGTGCTTAACATGTATTACCGATGAAACTTTAGATAAATCAGACAATGGAGACTCAACAGACGATGAAACAAAAGATTTCTCATAAGAAGATTTAGCTTATTTTTGTACAGAATTAACCAAATCTGTTAATAGTCTCAAATCAAAAATAAAAAACTTGAAACTTGAAAACTCTTAGTTGCGATGCAAAATTAATGTTTTGGATTTAAAACTTTAAAGCTCTAAAGAATTTTCAAACTTTGATTGCAAAGATTGTTTGAATTTGAAAAATTACTTAACTAGTCTAAATAAAAAAATTCAAAAGCTTGAATAAGGAATTCTGAATTTAAAAGGAAACGAGATTGAGCTAAAAAGTAAAAAAAAAAATTGCAAAAGGAGTTGGAAATTTTTAAGACGACTGAAAATTCCAAACATATAATCTTTGAAAAGGAAAGTTTGCTAAAACAGAAATAATCCTGAATGAGCTTGAAAAAGAAATTTAAAAATTCAAAGAATTTGAAAAACATTTTTTTTAATATGAGATTTCAAAGTCCAAGGCCAAAATTAAATTTCTTGAGAATGAAAATTTTGTTTTGAAAAAACTAATGCTGAAAAGAGGAAGGTCACTATAAATTGTTGTTCAAATTTGATTAAAGAAAATAGTGATCTTAAATCTAAAATTCAATGATTTAAATCAACATTTGTTAAATTTTCTAATGAAGAAAAATCGTTGAATATATTGTTGAAAAACCAAATTTATACTGTAAATAAGAATGGCCTCGACTTTGGGAAAATTAATGATTTTGAATAACTGAATTTTAATGATTTTAAAAATCCTTCAAGTTGCTTTAGAAAAGATCATTTTGGGAATCTGAACTCTAATAATTTCAAAGGATTTTTAAATCACAAACGAGATGAGAACTTGTTTTTTAACAATCCATTTAAACGAATTTGGATCCCAAAAGATAAGAAATTGAATTTGAGTAAGATCAAATGGATTTGGGTTCCTAAGGGTACTCTAGTGGATGCCAATGGGTTATTATACAAATGAGTTTAGGTACCAAAATGAGTAAACGAAGCTATGAGTGGTAAAACAACTTTTATTAGACTACTTGATCCTATAAAAACTTAGGTACAAAGGAGTAGCTGAGGAACGACTTTCTAGAAGAATCAAAGTCTGTTCCATATTTGAATTGAAGTTGTTTGATATATGTTCCCTAGCCAAGATTGATAAGTTGGAGATCCACAACATCTACTGTAAATCAAGTATGATCTATAGACTCACATTTTTGTGTTTATATTCTTCTTTTTATTCCTCCTTGTTTTCTTCTTTTTATTATTTCTTTTATTCCTTCTGTTTATTCAAATTCAATTCGACACTGCCATATTTTTTATTTTGAGCTTCTTTAACTTCAAATTGCAAAATTCTTGATTTTCTGGAAATTAGATTCGTTTGTATAAAACTTCCATGTTTTGATGATTTCCAAATCTTGAATTTAAAGTTGTAAGTATTTCGTAATTCTTCTGAAGTTCAATTGTTTTTTATTCTTGAATTCCTAATAGTGCGAAAACACTCTTATCATATCTTAAACAGTATTATTCATAATTCTAAAAAAATTGGTAATCTAAAAAGCTATCGAATTTTTCACATGTCTTTGATGTCTTTGAGTTTCTTTCAATTTATTTCTGTAATGTCCCGTATTTTTACGATATTATAATTAATTTTTAATTATTTAAATAGTGATTCAGAGAATTAAATGGTCGTTGAATTAAATAATATTGAATATTTAATTTATATAAATAATAGAATAATATATTTAATTCTGAAATAATCGAAAATAGTGAATTGACAATATTGTGTGAATTTGACAATTTAAAATATATAATTCAGTTTAGAGTTGAATTATATTATCGAATATAATATATAAACGACAGTTGAACGTATAGTTATAATATAATTATAATCGAGCTCGAAATGGCATTGCAGTTCGTAATTTGGCGATTCGAACTTCAATCGAATATAAGAATCGGTTTTAAATCAGATTTCTGTGAAACAAGAAACGTTCGGAGCTGGTGAAGTATATTTTTCTAATGGAAGAGAAAAATCGGGATTTCATTGTATAGATTTTGATTTATGTCCAAATCAAATTTTTGAAAAGTCGCTATGGAATTCCTTTATAATTTAATAATGATTTATTTATATTTAAATGGATTTTCAATATAAATTGAATATCGATTTAACTCTGGATTTGAAATACGGAAATATAAATCTAGATATGTTATTTCAGAGCTGTATGATATTTTATTTGGATATATATACGATAATATTAAATTGTTTTTATTTAATTTAATTGTTTTTAAATATATTTAAATGAGTTATTTAGAGCTTTAAAAATTGCCAGTTTTGCAATCGAACTCCGTTTTCGACAAAACTAATTTTGTTGGATCCGTAATATTAAATTATTGTTAGATTTCAAGTTTCGTGATTTTTGGAGTCAGTGTGTAGCCGTACGGATTTTTAATGTGAAAAACAGTAAGTATTTTGATGGTTAAAAATACGCTGTGTGAGCAAACGAAGTCGGAATTCAACGAAACCAGTTTCGTTAGGTCCATAATATCGAACTGTATCGGCGTGTCCATTTTCATTGAATTTGGATATGTTATATGACCTCAGGAATTTTTCTAATGATAAATTGAGAATTAATTAATTAAAATAAAAATAGTAGCTTATCCTTTAAGCTAACATATTTCCTATAAATAACCCTTAAACATTTCTAACACTAGTCTTCTACTTTCTCTGGCCAATTTCTCCTAGCCGCCAATAGAAAATGAAAACATGAAAAATCTCTATCTTTCAAAATTCAAAGGAATTCAAAATAAAATCTATAAATCCCAAGACTAGAGTTTTCGAGTTCCTCGGATCATTCTCCTTATTCTGTGCGAGTTTAAAGGCATTCGAACAACATTGTTGTCGCTGTCATTTTTCACGACATGGTTAGAACAAGCTAGGGCTTGCGTTTCAGTTGGATTCATGGAGTTTGAGGCGAATTAGAGGTTCGTTTTTTTATTAGCAGATGAAATAACACCTGTAGAGAAAAAAATCGTGGATTCCGGTGTGACTTTTAGGCGTGCGAAATATTGGGGCACGGTGAACAACTGCTGGAACGCATTTCTATTGAGAACACCGTGTGGTGGGTTAATTGTATGAAGCTGGAGAGGGAGGTTAGAGAAGTTTAATGGTACTGTTGGTTTGATTGGTAGTGGAGTGTAAAGGAAGAGAGGATGGGAGCCGTTTGCGTTAATGGCAGGAGGAGCAAAGTCTATTCGTTAAAGAGGAAGAAGGAAGGTGCTACAGTAGGCGGGCTTGTTTGTTTTGCTTGGGTGGGCCGATGGAAATGGGGTAAAGTCCATTATTATTAGTTTAAAGTTCAAGTTTAATTTAAATAGGTATTTAAAATTGTAAATTTAATATGTGGGTCGTACAATATCGGAATTGAGCACCGTTGGATCCGTTGGGATCGTATGGACAGCGGCTACGCAATGGAATTTATTGGGAGTGGATTGGAGCTCATTACAATTTATAGTGAAATAAATTATCAGAATCAAATCAAAGATAGCTAATCGTTAATTAACGATAACTGTCCAATGTAATAACCCGGAAAATGTGAACCAATTTAAAATTTTTAAAATTGGTTATTCTCAAAGAAATTGAACAATTGAAATAGCATATTTCAATAAAATAATGAATTGGGAATAGTAAGGCAGTTTGAAAATTTGAATACAAACTTTGTCTGACTGTACCGGGTGGAAAATATAACAGATTTTAGCGAAACTAAAAATATTTAAATCTGTTTATGAATACCTTTCTAACGAATCTGAAAAATTGAAGTTTCATAACAGGAATCAAAAGTTATGGCCAAATGAATTTTCAGAAAGGTCGCTATATAGCATATATAGCCCTTGAAAATAGATATTTTGCATACGACCTCGGAATTCGACGAAACCACTTTTGTTGGGTCCGTGATGTTAAATTATTGCTAGGTTTCAAATTTCATAATTTTTGAAGCTAGTATGTGAGCAGGGCAAAAGGAAATGTGATTGGTGAATTTTTGTTAAAATGGATCGACCTGAAAAGGGACATTTTGCATATGAGCTCAGAATTCGACGAAACTCGTTTTGTTGGGACCGTATCGTCAAAACAAAGCTAGATTTATTTTTCTGGAATTTTTCGATTCAGTTTGTGGCCCTGGAAAATTGAAATGTACGTTCAAATTGAATATAAAATGTTTTATACTTTAATTTGAAAAATAACTAACTGTAACAGTCGAATTGGCCAACGAAACATATCCCATTGTGTCCGGAATGGGGGTATTTAGCTAGGGGCGATAGTCGTTGGGTTGAAATTGGTGTACGTTGGCTTGAAAGGATATTATAGGAATTTAAAAATATAATATATTAGAAAATATATCTCATTTTCTCTCACATCTGAAAAACCCGGTCAACCCCAGAACGAACGACGTAAATCGTTCAAAACCTTTCCCCCTCGATCGCCGCCGCCTTCAGTTGAAAATTCCGACCGCCTTCCTCCCCTCTTCAAATCAAAACAACCCTCGACAGAAATCGTGTAGTATTCGCGTCGTTCTACCTCGAGGAAGTTCGCCCCTTTGGAGCGCCGCCGATCGCCAGAGGAGCCGCCGAGTTCGCCGCCACCACCGTCGATAGGAAGCCAGTTCGAAGCCCTTCGACGCCATATAGTCTGATCGGGACAACGAGGTACGGTTTTGATTTAAATTCAAAACCTAGTTTTGAAGGTTTGCAAACCCTTCTGCTTTGAATTTCTGAATTGAAAATAACACTTTTAAGTGTTGCAAAACTTTGAAAAATCATATCTTTTTAGTTTGTTAACGAAATTCGATGAAACAGGAAACATCGGGACCGCAGGGAGGCTCTCTACCATCTAGCAGGAATCGCGGATTTTTCTGATCTTCCTACGATTTTTATCACTACAAAAACCAATGTGAGGAATCTAAACTAAATTGTGTGAATGGAATCGTGTTGTATAAATTATATAAGCGAAGTGTAAATTATATACGCATTGTATACCTCATGTACATGTGTTGTATAAGTTATATTAGCGATGTATAAATTATACAAGCGTTGTATGAAACATATATGCTTTGAATTGTGATGAAATGCAAGTGAATTATAGAAATAATATATACATATATATATATATATATATATATATACTCCCCTCGTCCACAGACCATGGACGATATTTATTGCTTGTGATTGACGTGATATTATATGGTATGACGAATAATTGTTTGTGGTTGATATTGTGGTTGAAAAATACCTTTGTGGTTGAAAAATACCTTTGTGGTTGGAAAATACCCTCTTGTGGTTGAAACAAATTAGAATAGGATTGTGGAAATGAAAATAAAACATGCCGCCTGCGTGCGAACTAGATGCATGATCTCCATTGTCAAAAACCGCGAGGTTTTAAGGTAGAGCGAGGAGCCGTACTAGCGACGGTCCCGGTTTTAACTACCCTGCCGTTATGCTGCCGAAATTTTCTGAAATATTCATGTGTTGAATATTATTCGAATTTAAACAAATAGATTTAACGATAAAAATCATATTTTTATATATATACGAACTATAGAATATTCAGGTGTTGAATTGAAATTCATTCGTTGAGTTGAAATTCATGTGTTGAATATTATTCGAATTTAAACAAATAGATTTAACAATAAAAATCACATTTATATATATATACAAACTATAGAGAATATTCATGTGTTGAATTGAAATTCATTCGTTGAGTTGAAATTCATGTGTTGAATATTATTAGAATGTAAACAAATAGATTTAACGATAAAAATCACATTTTTATATATATACAAACTGTAGAGAGTATTCATGTGTTGAACTGAAATTCATTCGTTGAATTGAAATTCATGTGTTGAATGTTATCGTATTTTAAAATAAAATGAATAGACAATAAAAACTACATTTTTATTGTGAATGTGAAGTGTTAAAAATATTCACGTGTTGAATAAATATTTTTGATGATAAAAATATTTCTTTTATCATGTATACGCTTTGATAAAAATACACACGTGTTGAAATAAATATTAGTTGCTAGAAATGTTATTATTAGTTTTGTTCTGCATATATATACATGTGTCGAACAGGAAAATGGATTAGCTGTAGAGTAAAGAAATTATTTGCGTGCCCGACAAATAGGTAAGCCTTGATGAGTTGGCTGCGCAATTTTATTTTTATATCAACTCCTGTGAATACCATTGGATGCAGAGTGCTGGTTATTCTGTGTGAAATAATAAACATCGCCATAGGATAGTAACAATTAATTTTGAACTACACTACATGGCATACTCCTTGACGATAGGCATACTTCATCCTATTCCACATAAGCATTTGGAGCTTGTGTGACGAGGTGGAAGATTTACTATACGAGCGAGAGACTTGTATGGCGATGATTTTGTACTACAGGTTGAACTGATGACTGATATGGACTATATAAAATATAACGATAAATTGCCAGATTAATAAAAAACCCACACGGGTCTGGAGTTGACAATAATCACGTCTCTCTAGTCATTAGATACGGCACATGGACTATTTATTTCCACACGGAACGGGGTGACGATAATTTATTCTCTGGAGTTATTATCTATACACGCTCCCCCGTAAACACCAGAATATATCACTATAAATATGTGGATGCTTTATAGGATTTATTGGGTACCTAACACGGCCGAATAAATTTCCAAACCCCTTTCCGTACAAAGGAGGTTATGGCGAAATTTTTCGAAATATTAAGGCGTTAGTGAAATATTTGAAGTGAAAAGATGTTGAAATTAAAGAATGAACTATATTTATATATATATAAATATAAATATAATTAAAAGGAATCGAAGCCGTGCAGTTCGTGTTTTGGAATCGTAATTTGAAACGATTAGTACGAGAAATCCGACCATCGGATTTTCCCGAAACCGCAATCGCTGGGTTCGCCTTGGAAATATCTTTCCAACGGCACCAACCTTGTAAAAATCCAACGGTTGGATTGTCTGGCATGTTTAATTCAAATCTGAAGAAAAACAGCGCCAGAATCATTGATATTTATATATAAATATAAATATAATTAAATTAAATCGAATAACGACGCTGCAGTTCGAATTTTGAAACCGTAACTTCAAACGACTAGTGTGGGAGATCCGACCGTCGGATTTTCACGAAGCTGGAACCGTTGGGTTTGCTTTGGGAATATCTTCCCATTGATATAGACTTTGTAGAAATCCAACGGTTATATCTTCCGATATGTGTAAAACAAATTAGGGGAAAACAGCGCCAGTGCCACGGCACGACCTGAAACGTCGTTTAATTAAATAGGGCCATTTTTAAATAAATAAAAATGGCGAAAAATCGTTATAAAATATTATAAGCAACATAGTTTGGAAATAAACCAATTTGGCTTGATCTGCTTGATATTTGATGGTTGTATGTGTTTGATACGAAAATTATACTAAAGAACCGAAATATGAATATCGAATAATATAACCATAGAAAGAATTGATTTGAATTCTAATTACGTGAATTATTTGATAAGGCCGAGCTAACCCTCATTTTGAATAATTGATCGAACGATTCGAATTGGAAAATACAAAGACGATTCAAGACCGACGATCTTCGTATCGGTTGGATGGGCGCTGCTGAGGTTCCTGACTGGAGTAGCTACCGTGAAGGAACGGAAGTAGTAGCCGTCTGAACGTATGTGTTGATTGGACGGATATACGAGGAATTTGACGCCTCCGGTTTCGTTCAGACCCAGAGCGGACTTGTAAATGGAATGTGTGTCTGACATTGGATTTTGTTCTATACTGATTGATCTCTGTTAAATATATATCTGTTTGGCGGCGGAGAATTTATTCTTTTGCTTAACGCCCTTCTCTGAGACGTACGAGCTCAGAGGCTATATATCGATAGAAATCAGTCGTATGGAGTGGACTGCCTATGTGACATGCCAAGATGCTGTGATCAAGGCTTTTGTTGCAAAGCAAAGTCTTGTGTTTGATGATCAAAGCACGGCCTACGTAGCCTGGCTTCGTGTATAGCGTGGATTCACGAGCCTCACACCTCGGTATGAGTTAAAAACGGGATAAGGACTGCAGGGAGAGCACGACATTTCTTTCTAGCTATGGTGGTGTCAGTGACCTACCAGCCCTGACATTTATATCTACTTTTCACCTATGTGGTTGTTGGAATGCGAGGCGCCTCGATTATAGGTCTGTAAGGACCGGGAAATGTGTGTTCAGGAATTGCCAATCCTCAAACGTAAGAGAGGACCGGCCCTGAAGATCCAAGGGTTACCCAGAGTGTGTAGTCCTGAGGCATTTGCTAGAGTGTCTCGAAGCGGAGAGGAGCTTGCCCCTTGCCTCGACTCATGACGGAAATCCAATTTCCAATACGAGATAACGGATTCGATTGTAACTTATGTATGGCGACATAGTGGCATGGGACGCTCATGTCGCCTATGATTGATATTTGTGATGCTATTCGTTTTTGAAACATATATGCACTAGTAATAATATCAAATGATTTGGCTTTACACGTATCAAGCATGTTTGGCCATTATAAGGTAAAACTCTATCCTCTGGCTTGCGTTGCATTGTATGATGGGACTTGAGTCTTATAATGGCTTCATTCTTTTTAAAAGCATCGCGTTGTTTTAAAAGAACTTACTTTGTTTAGAATACACCAGCTATCACTAGAGTAAACCCGTTTCGCGAAAGTGGCGTGGTCCTATGATTTTCTCATTACTGTTGTTTTAAACTGTTAAGTAGATTTCTCATACCAGTCCCCATGACTGACTCGTTGTTTGTTTCACTTTGCAAACGTGGGTGCCCTTATTTTCACACAGGCAGCCTAGTTCACAGGTGACAGGTTGTTTTTGGCTCAGCACTGTAGTATGGAGTGCGTTTTGGCTCATGGCGAGGCTGACTTCACCGAGATGACTTTGACATTTTCCGCCATTATTGTATCAATATTATGATTCCGCCACTGGCGATGCAGACATTTTACTTCCAGTACTTATTATCGTATGTACATGTACCGCCTTCGGCGATGTAGACTGATACCCTTATTATGTCTCACTGCATGTATATATTTTGCCTCTGGCGATGGTGACTGATCATTTCCCTTTTATTTACTAAGTTATATCCTACGCTGTGCTATTCTGATGTTGTTACATGTTGTGATTCCGCTGTCATATCCATGTAAAATTATTCTATTTATTGTTTTGCTATTATCTGTACTCTGCTATGATGATTGATGTGTTATATTCCAATGATTATCCTTAATACCGTCACACGGATTTTGGGATCGTCACATCCAATGTGAGTAAAACTCACCAACTCTACCAGTTCATATTTGTATAACGTATATTTGGAACTGATAAATGATGATTGATTGCTGTGTATTAACTGTTTGGTTGAACTACTAAGTAATTGGTTGAAATTATAGATCTGGTTATATATATATAAATAAATAAACATATATATATATGAATTGATTCTGTTCAGAAGAATATTTCATAGTGAAATGAAATTGATGTTAATTGTATTGTTTAACATTTGTGGATGCAGGGAAACAGGTCGGACGAATCCAACTGGATTCCTCAACATTTATTTTACTTTTTTCATATATTCAAATATATGATGTGATATATAATCTGTTGTTGATTATGTGTGTTTGATGATATTGATCATTTTTATAGGGTATGTAAATTACCATAAGAAATACTGGAATGTAAAAAGAGATTTTTTAAAGTGTAAATAGAAAGAGAAATATTTGTAAAACATTTACAAATAAAATAGAAAGGGAAATATTTGTAAAACATTTACAAATAAAATAGAAAGGGAAATATTTGTAAAACATTTACAAATACAATTGAAAAGGAAATATTTGTTGAACAAATAGAAGAGAAAAGGAATATATATTGGGAAATAAATAGAATAGGATCAAAGGAATATTTATTTATTAAATAAATAGGATTGAAAAGGAAATATTTATTTGTTAAATAAATAGAACTGAAAAGGAAATATTTATTTGTTAAATAAACAAATAGAAAAAGGAATATTTGTAAAACCAATAGAAAAGTAAATATTTGTATAAACAAATAGAAAAGGAAGTATTTGTAATCAAGTAGTGTTAGTCGAATTAAAGTTAGTCGAATATTGGTTATTCGAAAAGAGTTAGTCAAATAATGGTTATTCGAAAAGAGTTATCGAATATTTGTTATTCAAAAGGGAGTTAATCGAATATAGTTTATTCGAATAGAGAAAATGAGTTAATCGAATATAGTTTATTTGAATAAAGTTAAGGGAGTTAATCGAATATAGTTTATTCGAATCGAGTTAAATGATTTAATCGAATATAATTTATTCGAATAAAGTTAAAAGAGTTAATCGAATATAGTTTATTCGAATAAAGAAAAGGAGTTAATCGAATATAGTTTATTTGAATAGAGAAAAGGAGTAATCAAATATAGTTTATTCGAAAGGAGTTGTCAAATATAGTTTATTCCAAAAGTGTTAATCGAGTAGAGTTAATTCATTAGATTTAATTCATTAGAGTTAATCGATAGAGTTGATCAAATAGAGTAAATCGATTAGAGTTAATCAAATAGAGTTAATCGATTAGAGCTAATTCATTAGAGTTAATTCAGTAGAGTTAATCGATAAAGTTGATCTTATAGAGTAAATCGACTAGAGTTAATCGAATAGAGTTAATTGATTAGAGTTAATCAAATAGAGTTAATTCATTAGAGTTAACCGATAGAGTTAATTCATTAGAGTTAATCGATAGAGTTGATCCAATAGAGTAAATCGATAAGAGTTAATCAAATAGAGTTAATTGATTATAGTTAATCAAATAGAGTTAATCCAAAAGAGTTAATCGATTAGAGTTAATTCATTAGAGTTAACCGATAGAGTTGATCTAGTAGAGTAAATCGATGAGAGTTAATCGAATAGAGGTAGTTGATTAGAGTTAATCGATAGAGTTGATCCAATAGAGTAAATCGATAAGAGTTAATCAAATAGAGTTAGTCGAGTATTGGTTAATCGAAGAAAGGGGTTATCGATTATAGTTTATTCGAAAGGAGTTATCGAATATCGCTTATTCGAAGTAGAGTTAATCGAATAGAGTTATTGAAAATAGAGTTAATCGAATGAAAACCATTCAAAGAGAGTTAATCGAATGAAAACCATTCGCAGAGAGTTAATCGAATGTAAACCATTCGAAGAGAGTTAATCGAATGTAAATCATTCGAAGGAGAGTTATCGAATAGAAGTGATTCGAGAGAGAATTATGCATTAGATTCCGACTTTATCGAATGTAAGAAAGTATTATTTACTTTCTGGTTTTTAAATAAAAATTTATTTATTAAATAAATCGTTTATTTAAATTAAGGTATAAAAGTTTTATTTAAAGTTAGATATTTAGGAAGTTGGGATTATAAATCTATTTTTACAACTAATGATTTTTGTAAAAGAAGTGGGTTCGTAAATTGAATCCGAGAGTTACGTAAGGAGGTTGTTGAAGATTTTAGAGTTGAACTTCGTCTATTTCGAGGTTAAGGATGTTGTTCAGTTAAGGTCTGAGAGGTAATTATACCCCAACTTGGTTGGCTTTGTTTTTAACTAAGGAATGGTTAAGGTTCAATATTGAAGGTTGGTTAAGTGAAATTAGTTAATCAGTGGAATGTTTTGAGTTGGCATAACGATGTTTTATTTAAACATTTGTTTAAATCCAAATGTAGGAGTTTTGGAAATGTTTTCCAAATAAGAATTTCTATATATATACGGAAACAGGAAATGAAGAATGAATAAATTAATGATAAATTAATTGAAGAAATAAATGATGATTGATGATTGATCGATAGAATTTCCATCTGGAAATAATATCATTGTTTGCACACGTGTTTTTCTTTGATAGTTAACTCACCGACTATCAAAGTTTTTGACCATTTTCCGTCGTCAATACGGAGAGACTGGGATCAGATTCATTATCTGAAAACCACTCTGTATGGGCGTTAGCGTTGCGATCAAATATGATGAAGATAATTGAAGGCAGAGTTATGCAAGGGTTGTCGTTTTTACAGAATAGTTCCTTCGGTTTGTCCGGTCCTAGGACAACCTATATGGAAGAATGTCTGACAGGGTATATTTAATGGATTACGTAAGTTGATCTCTTCAAACCTATGTACGTTAGGTGGTGGAGGATTTCATTTCTCTTAGCTGTATACCCGTTTTATTTTTTAGGAAATCAATTTGTGATTTGGCGGGTATGGCTGTGTGACATTCAAAGTGAATAATTGTGTGATTTGTCAGAGATAAGTGTGGTCTCTAGCCTCACAACCGGGAAATGACAAAAATCGGGCAGGCAAGATGGCTAAGTGGTTGGCTGCCAATTGGGGTGTATTATCACCTATCTAGAGATATTCATTCTTTAATCTATTCGATGCTGTCCCATTCGGGAAACGGTTGCTGATCCTAACCGTTTGTGATATACATTAGTTACACTCAAGCGGAATGAGTGGTCGGTCATGTGTGGCCAGGTTGCAAGATGTTCTTGTTGAACCCAGTGTATTCCTCTCTAGAGGTACACTATCGAAAGGTGATTCCATACCTTGTCATAGTTGGTAATCCATTATCCAATAAGTGCTCATGGTTTTGATTGTGTACTATATATGTAGAACGTGAGATGAAAGAGTTTTTGCTAGATGATTATTTAGTTGTAGTTGATAGACATTATTATAATATCAAAAGAGTTTTGATATAAAGTTTATCGTTTCTTTCAAAAGGATTTTGAAAGTTAAATCGTTTGGATTCTCATAAGGGAAAAACCCATTCCGTTATACGGCATGGTCTTATGAGACATCGTTTAATAGCTCAAACTGTTTTAAATTGTTTTACTCACACCAGTCCCATGACTGACCCAGAGTTTATTTTGTTTTGTTTTCCCTAAACTCTTGGGTGCACAATTTTGTACGGGCAGTCAAGTAGTCAGGATTTTACATATATACTTGGAGAGCATGGAGCAGGAGGCTTCAGCAGCATTTATATAGCTATTGTTTATTTCCGCTGTGTTGTAAGTGTTATACTCTGAAAATGTTACTATAAACATATACTGATTTTATTTCAAAATTATGTATCTATTATATGTTGTTCGTTACGCTGTGAGATTCGTATTTACTCTGATGTTGTATGTTCTTCTTCTTCTTCTATTCTAAGTTTCTATCTTATCTATTCTCACCCTCTAATTTCTTTCATGGACTGTCCGGTGTTTCCGATGCTTGGATAGTCGACATCGTGTTTGGTGTCGATTACCAGGATCGCAAAAACCCGAGTCGTTACAATTTCATAAAGACTTGAAAAACAACACTCATTACAGCACACTTCTATTTTTCAATTGTGATAATTTCATTGTCTTTTGGATAGGCATGTTTATTTTGAATTGAAAATCTTTTGGCATACATTATTATGTTGCATCTTAAAACTCATTTTTTAAATCATGATCATTTGGCTTGGATATTTGATTTTTTGAAATCATTTGAAATTATTGATATTTTGAATCTCACACACTTCTTGGATTTGAATTTGATAGTTATGCGTGATCAATTCATTGAATCTTGAAATTTATACATCTCTTCAAGTGATTTCAAATGAACTGCTTTAATCTTAGATCTTGATCTGTATCTTGTACAAATTACAAATAATTATGAAAAAATCTCCTGTGAATTCTGTTTCGAAATTGAAAGTTTGCTTCTTCGATAGATGGGATTGAATTGTTAGATTTGTTGGCTTAGGATTGACTTATTCTGAAAAATTAGTATATAGTTTTTTTTACTTCTATGGGTAATTAGGAGCTCCAAATGGTATCAGTCTTAGAAGCCTTGAAAATTTTCTCATTCAATTGTTTGATTTTTTTTAAAAACTGATTTTCATATTGTTTAGATCTTTCTGGATCCCTTTTGTAATTGTTTTTCCTCAATTTTAAAATCTTTTTGATTATTTGTTCAAAATTGAAATTATTGGCCAAACTGAACTATATATGGAACTCATCAAAATTATATTAGACTTTTGTAATTGTGACGAGTTGTGACTATAGTATATTTCACAACAAGAGGATATTTTATTTAAATCCTCATGATGTTTGAACATATTTTTATAATATCTTTCAATTGGTGCTTATTTCACGAACATCTTCTTTTCCTATCATCTTTCTGTCATCCATCATGGTTTATTTAATGTGGAGAGTTTATTTTTTTAAATCAACTTAAAGAATATACTATTTCTAAAATTATGATGGAAATGTGACTATATTATTTTTCAGAAAAAGAGATAATTGAAAATTTTCAAAAATCCCTGTAGCATATTTCATAATATGATTAATTTATAAATTTATTTCACCAACCATTTCAATTTGTATCATATTTCTATCATCCATTTTGGTTTTATACACTCAGGAGATTTTGAATATAATAAGTGTTTCTCTAACCTCATTTAAAAAACCTAGATATGGTCATGCATGGTAAGAGATTACTAATAATTTAAGTTGCAACTGATCCCATTTAAAGGTTCTAATAAGCTATGTGTGGCTAATGTGCTCTTAAAATAAAAAGAAATGAAAATAAATTGGATATATATGAAATCCTCCTTGTTTTGTAAAACCATCGTATTAATTGTAATGATCTGGTATTTTGCTTGCTCCAAGTCAGTAATTAAACCAACTCGAAACGTTCAAAACAACAGATTGTTATTGGCTTACACGGTCTAAACAGAATCAATACAAAATCACAGTGTATAATATTTGCAGTGGAATAAAAATTCTCATAAATATTAGAGTTTACAATTTGTACAGCGGAATTTAAAAATAAAATATGTGTCTTTACATAAATTTTAGACGAATAAAAAAAATGCACACTTTACGATCGAGCTTAGCACGTGCATGCGTCTCTATGTCTTCACATTCCTCTCCTGTAATAACCTGGAAATCCGAGCCAATTTAAAATTTTTATTTTGGAAATTTTAGTGAATTTTTATTATTTAAAATGAATTATTTTAAATAATAAAGACGAGAAATTTATTTTGAATAGAATTCAAATGTATATATTTATATAGATCGTCGTTAGAATATAAAAATTTATTTTAAATAATAAAAGATGAAATTTAGCGTATCAAGCATTCTTTGGCTATTATAAGGTAAAACCCTATCCTCCGGCTTGTGTTGCATTGTGTGATGGGACCTGGGTCTTATAATAGCTTCATTTTTCTTTATTTAGCATTGCGTTGTTGTTTTATGCACTGGTATTCTTGGGAGGTAACCCGTTCCATGTTATACGGCGTGGTCCCTTGATTTACCTAACTTTGAAATAAAGATTAATTACTGTTTTAGTTCTCACACCAGTCCCATGACTGACCTGGAGTTTATTGTTTTAACCTAAACTCTGGGTGCCCTTATTTTGACACGGGCAGCTAGTAGTCTTGGTTTTGCAGATTTATATTCACAGGAACCTGGTTTACAGCTGGAACGATATCCGGAAAGCTTTGTATCCGTGTATCTTCTTCAGTTTAATTTTGTATTATTTTCCGCTGCTATGTAATGTATTGTAATCTCTGATATTTTCTGTGTAATATTTATTCATTTATGCTTTGTATATTCTTGTATCTGATGGAATTGTTGTAATAAGCAATGAAATGTTCTTCCGTCTGCGTTCTTTTGTGTGTTGTTCTCAAAGTATCCGCTCATTCCTTACCGGGGAAGTTACGGGTTCTTACATCTCCTCTTTGCGAGCCATAAAATTTAAGCTTGGAACACTTAGAGCCTGACCCGAGTGTCCCATGCAAAATAAACAAAACACCTGAGTCAAGATTAAACTTATTTCAAGTTAGCAAACTTCGACAAACACTGAATATAATTAGTTAATCCTATAAACATGTTAATAATTTGAGCATCGTGACCATGGACTACCGTAATATCATGGTAATATTATGGCAAAGATCATGTGAATGTATGTATGCGAATGGGTAAACATGCAACTGTGTACAACTTATATGAAAGGTCGAGAAGTAAAATTTGGTAACCATATGTTGTGCAACAAGTTAAAATGCGAGCAACTCACATTAGTTTAGTATGGTAGACATGGAGATACAAGGTCTGACAATGTGGTGCCATGACTGTCTAAGGACTAATTATTTTTCAGGACAAAAATAAAGGAAGTAGATAAGATACCGCCCCTTTATAGGATGAACAGGCAAATGCGTGAACATGGGATTTTGTAAGTGCAATAAATAAATGTGTCCAAAGGAAATCTAAACATGCAAGCAACAAAGCGAACTCAATTTAACAACAAATGGAACTAGGCAAGGTGTGTCACCTAAAGGGAAATTAGCAGCCTATCACAACTTTATTGGTCTGAATATTCCAACTGAACTCTAGAAAAGGAAAACAGGTTATAATTAGCCCAAAACCGGATTGTTTTCTACTCAATTTACCGTATGCATCATGCATGTAGCGTCCAAAGAAATGAGGAGCTATGGCCTGAAGCCAGTGGGAATAATAGGCTTTGTCATGCATGCATGTATTTGAATGCAGCAAGGTAGATCCTACAGGTTTACCAATATGTAGGGAGGAAAAAATGCCATAAAATTAAGCATATAAGATACAAATTCAGTGGTGACAAATCATGCATACAAGACAGTAGTAAGTTAAAAGGGACTATACATGAACTCATGACCCCTTTTCTACAACAAAGGAATGCGAGATCTTCTCGTTATTAACAAGTATAAAGCAGTTATGACTGCATTCATTTAACTTACTGAATTAAAGTAGTCAATATATTAGCGTCATGTCTCCACATTATTTGTTGCAATAAAATAAATAAATTCTCTACATGTTATTGTTCACTTAGCAAATAAATTTAATATTAAAGAAAATTACATGCAAGGAACTTGTAACGGTGACAGTCCCACGATAAAACAAGGATCCGTATATTTAGTAGATGATGTTTGAAATTGTTGAACAAATTTTTGGTAATCTGTCATTCAAATATGCCGCAAGTATCCTGGGTATTACCCGGTCAAGAGGTTGATCACTCCACTGAGGATTCATAAGGCTTTTGTGTCAACGGAGTATAACCAGTGTGATATAAAGCCAATGTATATGCCCATAATTACTCGACTATGAACTGGTCAACATATTATATGAAGGCGTTGGCGTATGACATATATTTAAAATTCCCTATATCATTACTTATCCGCGTCAGACTTCCGTAATATCAACTTTAACCTATTAATGATCTACTGTTTATGTAAAGAAATTCCAAAACAACAACACAGTCTGAATTCAAACAAGGCAACCAAAGTAGATGTAGTAGCGATCAACAACCCACAAATTGATTACACTTAGTGAAACGAAGTGGGGTAGCTTGAAATATGTTTAACCGTATACTTACAACTAGTCGCGGTAGCAGCATTGCACCGAGTTGATTGAAGGCGGGGTACTGTTGTTTAGCCGCAACAACACTCAGAACAGGGTCGGGAAGGCAAGTTGGCGAGGAAGGTCATTGCCCAGCTGAACGGAGGCCACGATAATGACCTTTGAGGACCTGCAGCGGGTCTCGACCGGATGACATGCGGGAAGCCGTGAGCTGTTGACACGGCAGTAGAGAGTGCTACGGTGCAACGACGGAAGGCAAACCGTGACCGAAGCGGCGATGGAAGAGGAGGTACAGGCCGTGGCTTTGGTGAGAGGGCTGCTCGAAGATGAATGAAAGGAGCGAACGGTACCCGGTTCGATTTCGGAGGACATTGTTTTTAATTTGAGAATGGAAATTCCACTTGGATGAGGAAGAATTAAACTCGGAAGAGATTAAAGTTGTGAACTACAGAGATAAGGGTACCATGTTTTATAATATCAACGGAGGAAACAGGACACAGAAGAGTAACAACATGTGTAATACCAAATAGAGTGGTAAGGCCAAGTGGTGAATAATTTCCACTGCCCAAATTTGAAATGAGATTTCTAGGGGCTGTTGCAAATCCTAGGGAAGATATCATTAGATTTGGTCAGTTATGGGTAGCTTCAAATCAGTGGGTTGAACGGTGAAAAATGGTTTGAACATAGTGTTAGGCTGAAAATAGAAAGCATGGTTGAACGGTTGCTGCTAGTGAACGATACACAACGTTGTTCTCTTATTGTGTCACGTTATAAATTCAACCGCTATTAAGTTAAATTTACTGCTACTACAAAATACGTGAATTTTATTTCACGTCTTATTTCTTTCCTTTATTATGCCAACCTTATTCAACTGTTGCCGTATTGAAATAAATTTACACTTAGCGAAAATAAAATAAATTGACGATTAAATTTTGAAATTCAATCTATACATTCGAAACCACACTTTTACAAATAAATTGATTTCAAGTTCTCTAATTACCAAATTAAATTTAGTTAAATAAATGGTCAGCTTAAAAATAGATATTTCTGTCTAAAGGTCAGTAAATGCAATAGTTTTAAACAAGACAAATCAAATAAATTTTAAGTAAAAATACACTTTCTTAATAAAGCTTAGTTGAAATAATTAGATAAGCGTTAAAATACTATAATCGTTAGGTGCAAGTAATTTAGTCAAAATAAAATTTTATACAAAAGAGCTTAAGCGAACAAAGAATATACCGTACAAAAGTTAAACAAAAAATTTAGTATCATGGTAAGTTCAAATAAGATGCTTAAACATAATTAATTTAGAAAACATAGTTAAGGTAAAGCAATAAAAATAAATTTGAATAAAATAAATACTCGTAGTATGACATCGAAATGTGTTTAATATAAATAAAATAATAATATAAGCTAAAGAAAATTAAAATACCATAATTATTAAACACAAATAATTAAATCATAAGTAGAATATTACAAATACAAAAGAGCTGGAATACAACGAAGAATATAATATATAAAAGTCAAATATAAATAAACCGTAGGCAAATTAACTTAAATCCAAACTTTACATTTTGACAAACATTTATATTAAAATTAAATTTACAAAAGAATATTCCTTGATAAGTTTATGCAAATACATTCGACAAAATTGAAATTCAAGTATAGATATATTCTAGTTTGCTCAAAAATAAGTAAAAATTTAAATTCAACAATAAATCTTAATTTTAATTATATTTAAATGTCGAAAATTTTGGGCTCGTTACAGCCTCCTGCACTTAAAACTTTTTGTCCTCGAAAAGGAGAGTTATAGAATTTATACTTAAGTAAACAAATCTTACTTATAAAATTTATTGAAACCAATTATATAAATAAGATGAACTTATTAAATCAAAGTACTTACAAATTTTAATAAGTTTGAAAATTTATTAAAGGTTCTTAATAGATTAAACACAAAATTTATCATAACTAAATTGGTAAAACTTCTTACATTAAACTATTGTAAGCAAAACCTAATCATTGTATAAAACTAAGTAATGAAATTTGATATATAATGTAAAGGAAGACAATGTCCAAAGTACAAGATAATTTAAGGAAAAGCAATTTACAATAGTAAAGTTATTTTGAAATAAAAGTAGATTTAATAAAAATCCGAAGGGTTATATATAAGATAGCTTTAAAAGCCACAATAAAATGATTAAATGTAAGCAAAAAAATTCTTTTAGAAAACTTGGTAGAAAATAGATAATGTTATAAAATAGTAAAATAATGTAAGTAAAAGAACTTGAAATGGATAAATCAAAGGTACAAGTGCGAATTATAATAGTTTAATGAGATGATAAGTTAAGTAAAATGAATAAGTTAGATTAGTTAAATTAAAATACTATATAAATTGTTATATTTATAAATTTAAAAACATTTGGATGTCTCAAAATGATTTCTCCGAACTTATAATCCCGTTTTCATTTCAAACCATTTGAAATATTACACATTTCTTTTATATAGAATCATACTTCACTTCAGGATTTCAGAACCAAAATTGCTTTCAATATTTCAAACATATATGATAACTCAAAGCCAAACAAGTCCATCGTCGCCCTTTCAAACTTTGGACATGCGTTGATCAGGCATGTGACTAAAATATATAAGTACTAAATATACCTGTTTCAACTTCTCGTCAAAAATTCTGTTCATTTCCTCAAGTTTCCCACGGCAAGGCCTAAGGGCAGCCTATCGTACACAATAATATAGATAAATAAGGTCGCTCCGGACACCTAAAGCGGACCATCATCGAGGGTTCTCAAGGGAAGTGTACATCACGGTTTACGTCCAGACATGGACCCCCGAGAACAAAATCGTGGAGCACATATGTCTCTCAGTTTTCATGCAGACACGGACACCGTATATGCCTAGGTTGCTCTTCCCAAATACCATCATCGAGGGATCTCAAGCGAAGTGTATCTCACGGCTTTCGTCCAGACATGGACCTCCAAGTACAAAATCGCGGAGCACATATATTGTAATAACCCGGAAAATCAGAACCAATTTAATTTTTTTATTTTTGCAATTTTAATGGATTTTGGATATTTAAAATGATCTATTTTAGACAATAACAATGAAAAATTTATTTTCGACGAAGTTAAAACAAATAATTTTATTTTAATTATAAAACGAGCCAGAAATGGCACGGTAGTTTGAAAATTCGATTTCATATTTCAAATGAATATACAAAATTCGTAAGTTGGAATTGGACGAAACCGAAAATATTTGAATCTGATGAACAATATCTTTCTAACGGATGTAAAAAACTGAGATTTCACTTTATAAGTTGAAAGATATATCCAGTTTAAAATTCAGAAAAGTCGATGTGGAATATATATATATATATTTTAATATATATATATATATATGGCCCTTAAAAATAGTTATTTTGCAAATGACCTCCATTTTTGACGAAACCACTTTTGTTGGAACTAGAATGTCAAGTTAATTTTTGAAATCAGTATGTGAGCGTGGAAGAAGAAAACGTGTTTGGTTAATTTCACTCAAATTGGATTGACCAAAAAATAGCCATTTAACAAACGGTCTCTAAATTCGACAAAATTTGTTTTGTTAGAACCATATCGTCAAAACATAGCGAGATTTCAATTTCCATAATTTTTGGAGTCGAAATGTGGCCGTACGGGATAAATTGTGAATTGAGCAGCCATTTCAGCCAGAAGTAGAGCTTTCTGAGCAAACGGACTCAGAATTCGACGAAACCAGTTTTGTTGGGACCGTATCATCAAGAAATAGCAGCATGTCAATTTTCATCTCCAACGGAGTTCGTGTGTGGCCGGGGCATCGATAACTGTCGATTAGAGATAGGTGAACTAAGAAAATATTAAAATAATACACCCCACTACTATATGACACCCCCACCACTTCATAAACACTCATTTATTCCTTCTCCCCCAAATTTGCGGCAGCCCCTCTTGTAAATTTGTAGAAAAGCCCCGAATACAAAAACGTTTGTATCTCTCAATCCACCAACAATTATCACAAATGGTTTCTGGGTTCGAAGATCATCATGGCCTCTACTTACCACAAAAAGTTGGGGACATATCGTTGCACGGATTGGGAGAAATCGATGGTCAAAGCCTGAAAACACATTTCAGTTTTGGGCAAATTGTCGCCAATCCGTGAAGAACTAGGTGATGGCCCAGTTGAGGAAATTGTAGAGGAGAGGGTGCTCTACAATTTTGCCTTCAGAAGGTCAGTCTGAAATTGCTCGTGGCAGCAGTAAATTGGAGTTCAGTGTGGATGCATTTTCTGGTGAAGTGGCGAACGGTTTTTGGCCAACTTGAGGCGAACGGTGGCGATTCTGGCGATGGTACCTGTTGGTCGTCGTAGCGCGGCAGCGTGACGCGTCGAACCCAGGTGGTGCACGATCGTGGTGATCAACGGTGGCAGGGAATTTTCCGGTGAACTCAATTTGGGGAAAAATCATTTTCCAGCGAACCGACGTCGAATTGGTGGCGGTGGCGGGCACTGAAGGGGCGCCGGGAAACGGCGGTGCCAACGGTGGGCCTAGGTCGATCTCTGGTGGCTCCAGGCGGCGGCAATGGATGAGGGTGAAGGGTGAACGGCTGTTGAACAAAATTGGGAGGGTAATTATGGATTAATTAAGTAATTAATTATTTAATTACGTATTTAAGGTTCGTAACATCATATCTTGTACATACGAGGTCGAAATCTGACGATTTCAGATCCGTTGTGATCGTGGGGACGAGAGCTTCACAACAACACTAAGCAAGTCCAATTTGGAGCATGTTGGAATTTGAGGCAAATTCAAAGCCAAACGGAACTGAAATTCAGATGGAAACTGACGAAGTGGATCCCAATGTGAGAAATTCTCACTATTATTTTTGTACAACTATTTAAATTATTTTGTAACTGCATATATGAACAGTTCCCCGTCATCCACATACCATGGAGGACTTGTTTGATTGTATTGTGATGTAGGAATTGATAGTGATTGTCATGTATTGATATTGTTGTATATAGAAATTATTTATATAAAAATATATAAATTATTGTGAAATGAAATAAATATTCATTTACAAACCGGACGATTTGTTTATGTACACTTATTTATCTGATATGGATTGGGATGATAAATTTTACACATCGCCCACCTGTACAAATAATAAATAGTATTTGTTGTTTGAAAACCCCACACGGGTATTGGGATGATATTTGACGTACACTGATCCCAATAATTAGTGGTATGTCAAATGATGCGTTGATAGCCTGTATAAGCGTTATTTATTTATTTTAATGCTTATACAGTTGTAGAATGCACTCTGGATGATGCTTGAATTTTTAATGATTGCTTATCATTATTGTTGTATATATATGATGTTGAAATCCATATAAATAAAATTATATGGTAATTGATTGTGAGACGACCCCAAAACCCCGTACGACGGTGGCAAGGGTAATCTTTTGGAATATAACACATAAACAGATAACAATAGAACAGAAATAAATAAATACACCAGACAATGCACAAATAATACACTGGATAAACATAATCATCAGAATTACACAGTAAACAGGATCATACTTAGTACAAAATACAGTTTAGCTATACACAAATGTCTACAGCGGAAAACAAAACATAATATGTGCAACAGGAGCTGAACAACATAAAAAGAGATAAATGGTAGAATCCATCTTCAGCTCCAGTTATCCAGAAAGAGCCTGCTAAAACCTGAATACAAGGCTGCCCGTATAGAAAAAGGGGCACCTGAGTTTGCAAGTGAAACAAACTACGAGTCAGTCATGGGACTGGTATGAGAAATCTACTTAACATATTTTATAATATGGCCAATCACAGGACCATGCCACTTTCGCGGAACAGGTTTACTCCATTGGATTGCCAGTGCTTTAAAAAAAGTAAACCTTTTAAACATCGCAATGCTTTTTATAAAAATGAAGCCATTATAAGACTCAGTTCCCATCACACAATGCAACACAAACCAGAGGATAGAGTTTTACCTTATAATGGCCAAAATATGCTTGATACGAATAAAACAAATCATTTGATATTATTACTAGTGTTTATACGTTTCAAAAACAGTTTCAATCATAAATATCAATCATAGACGGCATGGGTACCATATATCATGTCGCCAACTATAGGTATACAATCAAAACTGCACGGTGTCATATTTGGAAATTGGATTTCCGTCATAAACCAAGGCAAAAGATAGTCCTTACCGAATTCGAGACTCTCTAGCCCGAGCCTTAGGGCAAGTACTTAGTCAAACCCTTGGATCGTCAGGGCCGGTCCACCGATGTGGATTAAAATGCCTGAACACCGCGTTTCCCCACCATTTAAGGTGTAAATGAGCCAAATGATTCCATCGGCTCCACATAGTCACCGATATATCTGAGGCGCCTCGCAACTGCAACAACCACACAGGTGAAAATAATATAAATGTCAGGGCTGATAGGTCACTGACACCACCCTAGCTAGAAGGAAACGCATGCCCTCCCTGATGTCCTCTCCCATTTCTGGTTCATACCGGGGTGTGAGGCTTGCGAATCAACGTTACACACAAAGTTGTGCCACACAAGCCATGCTTTGATCATCAACCACAATACTTTGCTTTTTCAACAGAAGCCTTGATCATCTGCCACTTAGGCATGCCACATAGGCAATTCACTCTATGCGACTGATTTCTATCGATATATAACCTCTGAGCTCGTACGTCTCAGAGAAGGGCGTTAAGCAAGAGAATAAATTCTCTGCCGCCAAACAGATATATATTTAATAGACATCAATCAGCATAGAACAAAATCCGATGTCAGGCACACAGTCCATTTACAAGTTCGTTCTGGGTCTGAACGAAACCGGAGGCACCATATACCTTGCATATCCATCAATCTCCAAGTACGTCTAGACGATCACCACTTATTATCTATATTTCGGGATACCTCCCAATTAAGACATCAGTAATCACCCAACCGAGGTGAAGATCTCCGCTCTTCAACCACCGTCTTCATCATCGATTCTTACCGCCGATCAATTATTTGAAATGAGATTTAACTCGTCCTTTTCAAACAATTCACGTATATTTAGAATTTAAATCAATTCATTTCAATGGTTAAATTATTCAACATCAATAATTCTGTTCTTAAATGTAATTTTCACGCCAAACACATTCAACCATCAAATACCCAATAAACCGGGTAAATTTGGTTTATTTTCATTCCATATAGTTTATAATATTTTATAATGATTTATCGCTATTTTTATTCATTTAAAAATAGCTAATTCATTCAAATGACGCTTCAGGCCATAACGTGGCCGTGACACTGTTTTTCTTCAGATTTGTTTTGCACATATCTGAAAATCTAACCGTTGGATATTCACAAATTTTATATCATTAGAAAAATCTTTTCAAAACGAATCCAACGGTTTCAGTTTTGGAAAAAATCCGAAGGTCGGATCTCCCGGTACAATCGTTTGATGTTACTATTTCAAAATACGAACTGCAGCATTGTTATTCGATTAATTTAATTATATATATATATATATATATATATGTAAATATAATCGATTCTGGCGCTGTTTTTCTTCAGATTTGAATTAAACATTCCAGACAATCCAACCTTAGGATCTTTACAAAGTGGGAGTCGTTGGAAAGATATTTCCAAAGCGAACCCAACGGTTTCGGTTTTGGGAAAATCCGATGGTCGGATCTCCCGCACTAATCGTTTGAAATCATGGTTTCAAAACACGAACTGCAGCTTCGTTATTCGATTTATTTTATTTATATATATATAAATATAATTCATTCTTCGATTTCAAAACCATATTCACTTCATATATTTGATAAAAATGATATTTTTATCCAACAGATATTTATTTCAACACATCACCATTTTTAACACTTCATATTCACAATAAAAATGTAGATTTTATTGTTCAATCTATATATCTTTAACACATGAATGTTTTCGACTTCACACATACGATAAAAATATGATCTTTATCGTTCTAGTCCTTTATTCAACACATGAATTTTTCTATAGTTCATATATATAATAAAAATGTGATTTTTATTGTAAAACAATTTATTTAAAAACACGATTATTTATATAATTTATACATATCATAAAGATATGATTTTTAATGTAAAACAATTTATTTAAAAACATGATTATTTTATATAGCTTATACATAAGGTAAAAATGTTATTTTTGGTGTTAAAACAATTTAAAACACTAATATTTTATATAGTCTATATATATGATAAAAATGTTATTTTTATTTTTCAAAGAATTTATTCAATACATGAACTTCATTCAACACATGAATTTTATTCAACACATGAATTTCTATTCAACACATGAATTTTATTTCAACATATGAATTTCTATTCAACACATGAATTTTATTTCAACACATGAATTTCTATTCAACACATGAATTTTATTTCAACACATGAATTTAAATCAAACACAGAAATATTTCAGAAAATTTCGGCAGCATAACGGTAGGGTAGTTAAAACCGAGACCATCCCCAGTACGGCTCCTCGCTCTATCTTAAAGCCTCGCAGCTTTTGACAATGGGGATTTTCAATATCTAGTTCGTACGCAGACGAATTTTCCCATATACTAATCCTATTGGGATTTCAATCATAATCAACCATTTCAAATCAACCATTCATGATATTCACCAAATTTTCACATCAACCAATAATCCAAACAATATCACAACCAATATATATCGTCCATGGTCTGTGGACGAGGGGAGTATATATATATACGTATATAACTATATTTCGATTTCATTTCAATATCATTTCAATTTATTTCAACGTATATATCACTTTTACAATGCATATATAACTTATACATCGAACATACAACTTATACAACGCTTATACATGAGGTGTACAATGCTTATATAACTCATACATCGACCATATAATTTATACATCGTTGTTTTCAATATCATTTATAATTTAGAAATCTCACATTGGGTTCCACTCCACCAAAAATTGTAGAAGGCTCAGAAAAATATGCGGTCTCTTCTAGAATGTAGAAGACGTCCTTACGGTCCAGGTGTCACATGTTTCATCGAATTTCGTTAAAGTAGCAAAAATATATGATTTTTAGAAGTAAATCACATTTCAAAGCGCTTGGAAGTGTTATAAATGGTTTTAGAAATAAAAACCGCACCTTTCCAGCTATCATGTCGCCAACTATAGGTATACAATCAAAACCGCACGGTGTCGTATTTGGAAATTGGATTTCCGTCATGAACCAAGGCAAAAGATAGTCTGTAATAACCCGGAAATTCTGAGCCAATGTAAAATTTTTATTTTGGCAATTTTGATGAATTTTGAATATTTAAAATGAATTATTTTAAATAATATCTACGAGAAATTTATTTTGAATAGAATTAGAACGTGTATATTATATAGATCGTCGTTAGAGAATAAATATTTATTTTATATTATAAAAGGAATTGAAAATGGCGCGGTAGCTCGAAAATTCGATTTTAAACTTCAAAAGAACGTACTGGGTGCAAAATAAATCGGATTTTAGCGAAACCGAAAATATTAGAATCTATTTGAGAATATCTTACCAACGAATCCGAAAAATCAAAATTTCATAGCGGGAATCAAAAGATACGTCTAGTTGAAGATTCAGACTAGTCGCTATGGAATTTCTAGCCCTTAAAAATGGGAATTTTGCAAACGACCTCAGAATTCGACGAAACCACTTTTGTTGGATCTGGGATGTCAAATTATTGCTAGATTCCAAAATTCGTAATTTTTCGCAATATGTGAGTGTGGCAAAAGAAAACGCATTTGACCAGTTTTAGTTGATTTTAATCGACTGGAAAATGGCCATTTTCCAAATGGTCTCGAAATTGGACGAAATTAGTTTTGTTAGGACCGTATCGTCAATACGAAGTTCGAAAATATTTTTTGGGAATTTTTCGAGTTAGTATGTGGCCCCGGTAAATTGAAATGCGCGTTCAAATTCAATATATAGAGTTATATGTTGATTTTGACGAAAACTAATCAAATCAGCTTAAGATACAAATCCCATTGTGTTCGGAATGGGGGTAATTAGCTAGGGATGACAGGCGGTGTAACGACTCGGGATGACAGGAATGTGTGGACGTCTTCTACATTCTAGAAGAGACCGCATATTTTTCTGAGCCTTCTGCTATTTTTGGTGGAGTGGAACCCAATGTGAGATTTCTAATTTATAAACGATATGGAAAACGACGATGTATAAATTATATAGTCGATGTATGAGTTATATAAGCGTTGTACACCTCATGTATAAGCGTTGTATAAGTTGTACGTTCGATATATAAGTTATATATGCGTTGTAAAAATTATATATGTGTTGAAATAGAAGTGAAATGTTTATATATAAATATATATATATACGCTCCTCGTCCACAAACCATGGACGATATTTACTGGTTGTGATTGGTGTGAAAATTGGTTGATTACGAATGGTTGATTAGAATTGTTTGTGGTTGAAATTGATTGATTGTGGTTGAAAAATACCCGTTTGTGGTTGAGATATTTGGTTGAAACCACATAGGATTAGTTTGTGGAAATGAAAAAAATATACATGCCGCCTGCGTGCGAACTAGATGCATGATTCCCCATTGTCAAAAGCTGCGAGTCTTTAAGGTAGAGCGAGGAGCCGTACTAGGGACGGCCTCGGTTTTAACCACCCTACCGTTATGCTGCCGAAATTTTGAATAATATTCATGTGTTAGGATTATTTTCATATATTGAATAACCTTCATGTGTTGAATAGAAATTCATTCGTTGAATAGAAATTCATGTGTTGAATGGTATTCGTGTTTTAAATAAATTGTTTTAACAATAAAAATCACATTTTTACTCTATATATACAAACTATAGAAAACATTCATGTGTTGAATCGAAATTAATTCGTTGAATCGAAATTCATGTGTTGAATGGTATACGTGTTTTAAATAAACTGTTTTAACAATATAAAAATCACCTTTTTATTGTATATATACGAAATTTGAATAACATTCATGTGTTGAATAGAAATTCAGTCGTTGAATAGAAATTCATGTATTGAATGGTATTCAGGTTCGAAAGAAATTGTTTCAAAATAAAAATCATATTTTTATCACCTAAATAGACTATATAAAATAGTCGTGTTTAGAAATAAATTGTTTTATAATAAAAATCATATTTTTATCACCTATATGAACTATATAAAATAATCGTATTTTGAAATAAATTGTTTTACAATAAAAATCACATTTTTACTATATACACGAATAGTTGAAAATAGCGAAGTGTTGAAATAATTGTCGGTTGGATAAAAATATCATTTTTATCAAATGTATGAAAATAATATAGTTTTGGAATCGAAGAATCGATATATATATATATATAGAATTGAAATATATCGAATAACAAAGCTGCAGTTCGTGTTTTGAAACCGTGATTTCAAACGATTAGTGCGGGACATCCGACAATCGGATTTTCCCGAAACCGAAACCATTGGGTTCGCTTTGGAAATATCTTTCCAACGACACCAACTTTGTAAAGATCCAACGGTTGGATTGTCTGGAATGTTTAATTCAAATCTGAAGAAAAACAGCGCCAGAATTGATTATATTTATATATAATATATAAATATAATTATATTAAATCGAATAATGACGCTGCAGTTCGTATTTTAAAATCGAAACTTCAAACGATTATACCAGGAGATCCGACCGTCGGATTTTCCCGAAATTGGAACCATTGGATTCGTTTTGAAAAGATCTTTCTAATGATGTAAATTTTGTGAAGATCCAACGGTTAGATTTTCAGATATGTGTAAATCAACTTTGAAGAAAAACAGCGTCACGGCCGCGTTATGGCCCGAAGCGTCATTTGAATAAATTGGCTATTTTAAAATAAATAGAAATAGCGATAAATCGTTATAAAATATTATAAACGATATGGAAGTGAAATTTAGAAATTAACTGAAGGTTAGCTAAGTCGAATGGTTTCCTGGATTTTGATCTGATGTTGGTTTCGGCCTTCGGGGTTAATATTTGGGAAATCGTTCTCTTACTGATTGACGGTTAGTGACTAATGAATTGGAATGATGCGTATGTAGTGTTTGTGTAGCACTTGTTTATTATATATGCGAGTTGCTCAGAAAGACCGGGTTTATCCCATTCTGAATAACTGAATCGATGATAAGAAATCGAAGATGAAGGCGGTGGTTGAAGACCGGAAATCTTCACCTCATTTGGATGGTAACTGATGTCCTGATTGGGAGGCATCCCGAAATATGGATAATGAGTGGTGATCGTCCAGACGTACGTGGAGATCGATGGGTTTGCGAGGTATATAGTGCCTCCGGTTTCGTTCAGACCCAGAACGAGCTTTTAAATGGATTGTTTGTCTGACATTGGAATCTATTCTGTGTGATTGATAGCCATTAGTTGCATGGTGTGAATTGCCTGTGTGGCATGCTAAGATGCAGTGATCAGGGCTTCTGTTGAAAAGAAAAGTCTTGTGGTGATGATCAAAGCACCGCCTGTGTGGCGTAGCTTTGTGTGTAACGTGAATTCGCATGCCTCACACCCCGGGATGAACCAGAAACGAGAGAGGACCTCAGGGGGGGACATGCGTTTCTTTCTAGCTAGAAGTGGCGTTAGTGGTTTTACTTGCCCTGACGAGTTTGACTTATGTGGTTGTTACTGTTGCGAGGCACCTTGGTTAGATCGGACGATCCGGGTCCGATGGAGTCATTCGTTGGCTCATTGATGCCCCAAAGGGCGGGGAAACGCATTGTTCAGGCATTATAATCCACTCCGTGTGGACCGGCCCTGACGATCCAAGGTACGGTTGCGGCTGTGCCCGAGACACGGGCTAGAGCGTCTCAAATTCGGTAAGGACTATCTTTTGCCTTGGTTCATGACGGAAATCCAATTTCCAAATACGTGACTTGCGGTTTTGATTGTATACCTATATATGGCGACATAGTGGTATGGGGCATTAATGCCGTCTATGATTGATAGTTATGATTTGAAATTGTTTTTGAAACATATAAACACTAGTAATAATATCAAATGCTTTTATTTTATTCGTATCAAGCATATTTTGGCCGTTATAAGGTAAAAACTCTATCCTCTGGTTTGCGTTGCATTGTGTGATGGGAACTGAGTCTTATAATGGCTTCATTTTTATAGAAAGCATTACGATGTTTAAAAGAATTATTTGTTTTAAAGCACTGGCAATCCATGGAGTAAACCCGTTCCACGAAAGTGGCGTGGTCCTGTGATTAGCCATATTTCAAATGTGTTGAGTAGATTTCTCATACCAGTCCCATGACTGACTCATAGTTTGTTTCACTTTCAAACTCGGGTGCCCCTTTTTCTACACAGGCAGCCTTGTATTCATGTTTTAGCTGGCTCTTTCTGGATAGATGGAGCTGAAGATGGATTCTATCATTTATCTCTTTTTATGCTGTTCAGCTCCTATTGTACATATTATGTTTGTTTTTCGCTATAGACATTTATGTATAGCTGAAATGTATTTGTACTAAGTATGATCCTGTATACTGTGTAACTCTGATGATTACATTTATCCAGTATATTCTATTGTTCATTATCTGGTGTATTTATTTATTTCTGTTCTGCTATTATCTGTTTATGTGTTATATTCCAAAGATTTCTTGGGTCACCGTCAGTACGGGATTTGGGGTCGTCACAACGTGGTATCAGAGCTTTGGTTAAGCTTAGTTCTGGAATGTAACATATTAATGAACTCGTCAGAAATAGAACCAGTAGTGTTCTAGGAAGAGTAACTTATTACAGATAGGATCAGTAATATCCTAGTATGAGTAGCAGAATGAAATAACACCTCGTTAGATACATTTACATTCAAGTATATGTTTCTATGTTTTAAAATATCTTTTCTATGACCTGACGCTTGATCTGCTATTTGCAGAAGTACTAGAAAATGAGTGTCGGAAGCAGAAGGAATGCAGAACCGGATATTGAGGCCCTATTAATCAAGTATCGAAATATGGGTGGAATACCGTTCTCTGGCGAAGAATCTATTATGAAAACACAACCTTGGATTCGTACTGCTGAGAAAATCTTTGACGGTTTAAAGCTGATAGATAACCAGAAAAGATTACTGGCCTCCTGGGCACTCAAAGACGAAACCTTGTTCTGGTGGGATTCGGTTGTTAAAGATAATCTAGAAGGTGATATCACCTGGGATAGATTCAAAGTGATTTTCCTGGAAAGATTTACTCCTCCAGAAGCGACAGAGCGGTTATGTGATGAATTCTCTTATCTGATACAAGGAGATATGACCATTCCAGAATATCATAAGAAATTCAATGAACTTTCTCACTTTGCTCCTCATTTAATTCAAGATCCCAAGAGGAAGAATCTGAGATTTATTCATGGCCTGCAAAGAAAATATCAAAATAGTGTGATGGGGAATGTGAAGCTTCCTTTTTCTAAAATGATATACATGGCTTACCAGTACGGGGATATCGACAAGAAAGGTATGTTACGCTACGAAGAGGAGGTCAGCTCTAGCAATAAAGTTGAGTCTGGAACTGATCGTCCTGAGGCCAGTACGATGTCTGACATCAGTAACAAGCCTAAAGTCAATCGGAAAAGGGCCAGATCTGGGAAAGAACCAGTAACGACCGCCGTATGCAATAGCTGCAATCAGAAAGGGCATTTGTCGATAAACTGAGGACCCTTAAAGAAACGAATAAAGAGTGGATCTAAATCCAAGAAGAATTTTCAAGAGAAGAAAAGGTGCAATCAATGCCATCGGTTTGGTCATGTAAAGCAAGATTGTCGGCTGTTAAAAACGACCAAAGAAGCTCATGTAAATGAACTGGCAGAAACTTCTGAGCCCTCAGCTAGTCAGGAAAGGCCGGATGTTTTAGAAGGCACGCAACTATCAAAGATATTCCAGTTAGAGTACTGTTTGACACTGGCGCGTCGTGAAGCTTTGTAGCAAAGAATGCGGTTAAGAAACTGGATTTGAATTTGAAGAAGCTCAAAGAACCAATGACGGTCCAAAATCCGGTTGGGGGTTCCCTCAATCTCAGTTGGGTTTGTGGAGTGCCGGTTTCTTTTTCTCGTTATCGGTTCCCTACCATCGCGGTCGTCATGAATTTTACAGAATTTGATCTTATCTTGGGATTAGAATGGCAGACCAAATATGAAGCTGAGGTTAAATGCGCCGACAGAGTCGTTAAGGCGAAGATTAAATCAGGTGATTATATAACCATTCCCTGTGAAGGTCAGAATTCTAATAGAAAAGACTTCTGGGTAGCTTTGGATGTTTCTCCTGCTCAAATAGAAAATATCCCTATAGTTACAGAGAATATTCCCGACCTCGTAAAAGATATTCCTGTCGTCAAGAATTATGCGGATGTGTTTGAAGAAGTTGTTCGCTTACCTCCGCAGAGAGAAATAGATATCAAGATCGCTTTGATTCCGAATGCAAGGCCGGTAGTTCATGCTATTCGAAGAATGTCCTTGAAAGAGAAAGAGGAATTAGACAATCAAACAAGACAGCTTGTATGGAAGGGTCTGATTAGGCCTAGTTTCTCTGATTGGGGAGCAGCAGTGGTGTTTGTCCCAAAATTTGATGGTACTCTGCGACTATGTGTGGATTATCGTGATTTGAATAAGCAGACAATAAAGAATAAATATCCATTACCGCGAATCGATGATTTATTGGATCGTCTGAATGGTGCACAAGTATTTTCAAGGATGGACCTAGCTACAGGCTTCCATCAACTTCGAATTGCCGAAGAGTGTGTTCCTATGACAGCATTCAGAGGTCCAGACTTATTCTACGAGTGGTTAGTAATGCCGTTCAACTTATGTAACGCTCCAGCTTACTTCGGCGATCTGATGAATCGAGTGTTCAAGGGAGTTTTGAATAAGTTTGTTTTGGTTTTTATTGACGATATTCTAATCTTCTCTAAATCAAAGGCTGAACATGAAAAGCATTTGGAATAGGTTCTAGAAATTCTGAGAAAGAATGTATTGAAAGCTAAACTATCCAAATGTATATTCTGGCAAGAAGAAGTAAAGTTTCTGGGCCATGTCGTATCAAAAGAAGGAATTGCTATGGATCCAAGTAAAATCACAGCTATTCAAAATTGGAAACGGCCTAGTACTCCCACAGAAGTCCGCAGTTTTCTTGGATTGGCTAGTTATTACCGGAAGTTCGTTAAAAACTTTTCGATGATATCTGGTCACTTAACGAAGCTTACAAAGAAGCACTCAAAATTCAAGTGGACTCCAGAATGTGAGGAGGCTTTTGAAGAGCTAAAGTTAAGATTAACGACTGCTCCAGTGTTAACCATTATCGACGGCAATCAAGATTTAAAAGTCTGGATAGATGCCTCTAGAGGTGGCCTTGGTGTAGTATTAATGCAAAGAGGTCAGGTTGCTGCTTATGCTAGCCGCCAGCTGAAGCCGCACGAGAAAAACTACGTCACTCATGATCTTGAGTTATTGGCTATATTATTTGCTTTGAAAATCTGGAGACATTATCTTCTGGGTGAGAGATTTGAACTGTTTACAGATCACCAGTCGCTAAAGTATCTGTTCACCAAGAAGGACTTGAATCTGAGGCAGCAACGGTGGCCAGAATTCCTTGCAGCATACGATTTTGAGATTCTATACACTCCAGGGAAAGCCAATGTCGTGGCCGATGCATTAAGCCGAAAGAATGTAATGATCGCCAGCTTTATTATTACGACTTCCTTGATTGACAAAATATCTATTCTTCAGAAGGATGATAACTTTATTAAGGATATGATCAAAAGGATTCAGAAAGGCGAACCCTCGTGTTTTCAAATAGATAACAATGGGACCCTGAGATTGAAAGGAAGGATTTGTGTTCCCGACATCCCAGAGTTAAAAAGGGAAGTGTTAGATGAGTGTCACAAGTCCAAGCTGAGTATCCATCCTAGTGTGGCCAAAATGTATAACGATCTCAAGCGAACATTCTGGTGGAAGGATATGAAAAGAGACGTTTCGATATATGTTAGCCGATGCCCTACTTGCCAGCTAGTCAAAAGCGACCAACAGAAACTTGCTGGATTGTTACAACCGCTAGACGTTCCAGGTTGGAAGTGGGAACGTATTTCCATGGACTTCATAGATGGATTGCCCAGAACCAGAAAAGGGAATGACAGTATTTGGGTGATCGTAGATCGCTTCACGAAGACCGCCCATTTCATACCTGTCAGATCAAACAGAACTGCTCAGAGTCTGGCGCAGATATACTTCAAGGAAATTGTTAGACTACACGGAGTGCCGATTAGTATAGTTAGTGATAGAGATCCAATATTCACTAGCAAATTCTGGGAGGCATTTCAAGTAGAGCTCGGAACGAAGCTGAACTTGAGCACCGCTTATCATCCTCAGACAGATGGTCAGACTGAGAAGGTGAATCGTATACTAGAAGATCTATTGCGGGCTTGTGTTCTAGATTTCGGTGGATCATGGGAAGACCATCTGCATTTGGCTGAGTTCTCATATAACAACAGCTACCAGGCAAGCCTGACAATGTCGCCATTCGAAGCATTGTACGGTAGACCGTGCCGATCCCCTGCTTGTTGGGTCAAACCTGGTAATAAACTTGTGTTGGGGCCTGATATGATCCGAGAGGCTGCCGACAAAGTCGATTTCGTTAAGAAACGATTACTCGCCGCTCAAAGCCGACAAAAGAGCTATGCCGATAAGAGAAGAAGAGATATATCGTTTGCTGTTGGCGACTATGTATATTTGAAAGTATGGCCGATGAGAGGAGTTATCCGGTTCGGTAAAACTGGGAAGTTGGCGCCCAAATTCATTGGTCCGTTTCCTATTCTTGAACGGATTAGAACTCTCGCTTATAGGGTTCAATTGCCAGATTGGTTGCCTGGGGTGCATGATGTATTTCATATATCTCAACTTCGAAAGCACGTTCATGATCCAGACTTGATCGTGGAAGAAGCAGCTCAACTGGATATTGGAATTACTCCAGAATTAGCTGTGAGAAGAGAGCCGCTAAAGATTATTGGCAAAGAAACTAAAGAACTGAGGAACAAGAAGGTTCACTTAGTCAAAGTGCAATGGAGTGGAGATCCACGAGATTGTACTTGGGAAACTGAGGAGAGCATTCAGAAAGCCTATCCTAAGTGTCGAGTAGAAATCTATGATTGACTCCGGTGCAAGGTACATTTAGCCTATTTTGAAATTTCCAGTTAGTTCTCTACTTTGTTGTTAATTTCCTTCTATGGATGTGCACTTGTAATTCTATAGTGTGCTTAATTTAAAAAGAGTATAGTAATTGATTAGGATATTTTTGAAAAGTTAAAAACAATTTGATTGTTGTTTGCATTGCGTGATAGTAAATTGGATTAATTAAATTATTATAACGATAGTTAATTTAATTAATAAGAGAATGAATGGTAGAATTTATTCGATTAAATCACACATTGAACTAATTTAAAAATAGATAGAAATATATACATGTGCATTATATATGTTTGAACAGGTAAATGGATAGCTGTTGAGTAAAGAAATTATTTGCGTGCCCGACAAATAGGTAAACCTTAATGAGTTGGATGCGAAATATTATTATATCAACTCCTGCGAATGCCATTGGATGCGGAGTGCTGGTTATTTTGTGTGTAAGAATAAACATCGCCATAGGATAGTAACAATTAATTTTGAACTACACTACATGGCATACTTCTTGAAGATAGGCATACTTCGTCATATACCACATAAGCATTTGGAGCTTGTGTCACGAGGTGGAAAATTTACCATACGAGCGAGAGGCTTGTATGGCGATGACTATATTTTACAGGTTGAACTGATGACTGATATAGACCATATAAAATTATAACGATAAACTGCCAGAATAATAAAACCCCACACGGGTCTGGAGTTGACAATAATCACGTCTCTCTAGTCATTAGATACGGCACATGGATTACTTCTTTCCCACACGGGACGAGGTGACGAGAATTTATTCTCTGGAGCAATTAAAATACACACTCCCTCAGGCTCTGACAGGGTGATGAGAATTTATTCTCTGGAGTTATTATCTATACACGCTCCCCTGTAAACACCAAAATATATCATTATAAATATGTGTATGCTTTATAGGATTTACTGGGTACCTAATACGGCCCAATAAATTTCCAAACCCCTCCCCGTACAAAGGAGGTTATGGTGAAATTTTTCGAAAATTCTGAGTGTTAGCCAAATTTTTGAAGAAATTGAAAATTCTCAAAAACTGAAAAGTTGGAGAATGGAAGCCAGATTGAACGTAGAGTTGATTAATCAAACCACTTTCGACTTTGTTCCTTTTCGGGGACGAAAAGTTTTAAGTGGGGGAGATTGTAACAACCCAGAAAATCTGAACCAATTTAAAAATTTTAAATTGGCTATTTTAGTGGGTTTTAAATATTTAAAATAAATATTTTATATAATAACGATGAAAAGTAAGTTTGAATTGATATTTGAAAACGAATATAATTAATTCTAATTATAAACAAGGCCTGAAATGGCGCGGTAGTTTCAAATTTTGAATTCAAACTTTCACTGACTGTACCGGGTGCAAAACAAAACGGATTTGAGGAAACCAAAAATATTTAAATCTATTAGTGAATATCTTTCTAACGAATCTGAAAAATCGAAGTTTCATAGCGGGAAACAAAAGTTATGGCTAAATGAATTTTCAGAAAGGTCGCTATGGAATTTATATAGCTCGTGGAAAATGGCCGTTTTGCAAACGACCTCGGAATTCAACGAAACTACTTTTGTTGGATCCGGGACGTGAAGTTATTTCTAGGTATCAAATTTCATAATTTTTGAAGCTAGTATGTGAGCGTGGCAAAGGAAAGCGTGTTTTGGTCAATTATAGTTAAATTGGATCGACCAGAAAAGGGCCATTTTACAAACGATCTCAGAATTCGACGAAACTAGTTTTGTTGGGACCGTATCGTCAAAACATAGCTAGATTTATTTTTTGGGAATTTTTAGAGTCAGTATGTGGCCCTGGAAAATTGAAATGTACGTTCAAATCAAATATTGAATGTTTGATATTTTAATTTGAAGATAAGCTGACTCAAACAGTCGAATGGGCCTACGAAACATATCCCATTGTGTTCGGAATGGGGGTAAAACTCTAGGGACGACAGTCGTTGGGTTCGGATTGGAGTTCGTTAGGTCACAGTGGTATTTTCCAATTTAAATAACCACGGGCCAATCATATTTTTTTCTTTATTATTTTAAAAATTCGGAAAACTGATTTTCTCTCTCCCCGACAGTCGATTAAAGGCAGAACCCTCTTCCTTTCTTCTCTCCTCGATTTATTCTAATCCGCTCAATAAAAACCCCTGCCCCTTTGGAGAATTTTGTAGTGCTCCTCACGATCTTCAAATCCATACCAACCTTGGATTTTTTCATGGCCTGTGGAGCTCGAATCGAGCTCGAGAACATCCGGTCTTTGGACCGTCGCCGCTGTCAACCGGAGCCACCGAACTGGCCCCACCTCCTGGTGCACGTGCGCCTCTCCTAGCTCTACGCTGTGGCGCTGGGCGATCGTTCTGAAGTTGCGCGGATTTCGAGAAAAGTGCAAACCTAGTTTTGAACGAACGTGTGAGGTAATGGCTGAAACTATTTAATAGCAGTTTAAAGCGCTACGGTTTTTGATTTCACTATAAAAATCATATCTTTTCGGTTCTTGACGAAATTCAGTGAAACAAGAGACAGTGGACTCATGTGGATGTCTTCTACATTCTTGAAGAGACCGCATATTTTTCTGAGCCTTCTGCTATTTTTGGTGGAGTGGAACCCCGTGTGAGATTTCTAATTTATAAACGATATGGAAAACGACGATGTATAAATTATATAGTCGATGTATGAGTTATATAAGCGTTGGACACCTGTAACGACCCAGAAAATCTGAACCAATTTAAAAAATTTTAAATTGGCTAAAATAACGAATTTTAAATAAATATTTTAAATAATAGAGATGAACAGTGAGTTTGAATCGACAATTGAAAACGAATATAATTAATTTTAATTATAAACAAGGCCTGAAGAGGCGCTGCAGTTTCAAAAATTGAATTCAAACTTTGTCGGACTGTACCGGGTACAAAACAATCCGGATTTTAGTGAAACTAAAAATAGTTAAATCTGTTAGGGAATACCTTTCTAAAGAATCTGAAAAATCGAATTTTCATAGCGGAAAGCAAAAGTTATGGCCGAATGAATTTTCAGAAGGGTCGCTATGGAATTTATATAGCCCGTGAAATTGGCCATTTTGCATACGACCTCGGAATTCGACGAAACCACTTTTGTTGGATTCGGGATGTGAAGTTATTGCTAGGTTTCAAATTTCATAATTTTTGAAGCTAGTATGTGAGAGTGGTAAAGGAAAATGTGTTTTGGTCAATTACAGTTAAATTGGATCGACCAGAAATGGGCCTTTTTGCAAACGGTCTCAGAATTCGACGAAACTAGTTTTGTTGGGACCGTATCGTCAAAACATAGCTAGATTTATTTTTCTGGAATTTTTCGAATCAATTTGTGGCCCTGGCAAATTAAAATGCACGTTCAAATTAAATATTGAATGTTTTATATTTTACTTTGAAGAATAAATGACTGTAACAATCAAAATGGCTTACGAAACATATCCCATTGTGTCCGGGATGGGGGTAATTAGCTAGGGGCGACAGTCGTTGGGTTTGAAAAGGAGTTCGTTTACGAAAACACTATTTTAAAATTAAATAAACCATCGGCCAATAGAAATTTTTCTTTCATTAATTTAAAAATTAAAAAAAACAAAAAAAAAACCTCTGTTATCCAGGCGCTCTCGAAGGAAACCAAGCCGCCACCTTCTCTCCTCATTTCCCGCCGCCACAGCCACTTCCACGCCGCGCCACCGCCAGATCTCGACAGCCCTCCTCCCCCTCGTCACATCCATACCCGCCTCGACCCCCATCGTCGACCGTACAGCATGAATCGAGCCTCCAAAGGCGCCGCCTTTGGACAGCCGCCACCACCGCTGGAAGCCATCGCAGGGGACCCCACCACAGGCGCCGGAAAGGCCTCGCCTCCTTCTTCGACACCATATAAACCGTTCGTCCTATCGCTTCCCGGATTTGCTGAAAATTGGCGACCTAGTTTTGAATATTCAAACGAGGTATACGGCTTGTTTATTTTCAACTGATTTTCACACTTTAAAGTGTTGCAAACCTTTTAAAAATCGTATCTTTTTCATTCGTTAACGAAATTCGATGAAACAGGAAACATCGTGACCGTGAGGACGTCTTCTACATTTTAGAAGAGACCGCATATTTTTCTGAGCCTTCTGCTATTTTTGGTGGAGTGGAACCCAATGTGAGATTTCTAATTTATAAACAATATGGAAAACGGCGATGTATAAATTATATAGTCGATGTATGAGTTATATAAGCGTTGTACGCCTTATGTATAAGCGTTGTATAAGTTGTATGTTCGATGTATAAGTTATATATGCGTTGTAAAAATTATATATGTGTTGAAATAGAAGTGAATTGCTATATATAAATAAATAAATATATATATATATATATATACGCCCCTTGTCCACAAACCATGGACGATATTTATTGATTGTGATTGGTGTGAAAATGGATTGATAGCGAATGGTTGTTTGGGATTGTTTGTGGTTGATATTGATTGATTGTGGTTGAAAATACCCATTTGTGGTTGAGAAATATTTGGTTGAAACCACATAGGATTAGTTTGTGGAAATGAAATAAACATATACATGCCGCCTGCGTGCGAACTAGATGCATGATCCCCATTGTCAAAAACCACGAGGTTTTAAGGTAGAGCGAGGAGCCATACTAGGGACGGTCCCGGTTTTAACTACCCTGCCGTTATGCTGCCGAAATTTTGAATAACATTCATGTGTTTGAATTATTTTCATTTGCTGAAACTATATTTATTCATTGAATAGAAAACCTTCATGTGTTGATTCGATATTCATTCGTTGATTAGAAATTCATGTGTTGAATGGTATTCGTGTTTTAAATATAAAAATCACATTTTTATCTATATATAGAAACTATAGAAAACCTTCATGTGTTGAATCGATATTCATTCGTTGATTAGAAATTCATGTGTTGAATGGTATTCGTGTTTTAAATATAAAAATCACATTTTTATCTATATATAGAAACTACAGAAAACCTTCATGTGTTGAATCGATATTCATTCGTTGAATTGAAATTCATGTGTTGAATGATATTCATATTCTGAAAGAAATTGTTTTATAATAAAAATCCCAATTTTAACATCAATATGAAATATATAAAATAATCCTATTTTGAAATAAATTGTCTTACAATAAAAATCCTATTTTTATTACTTATATAAACTATATAAAATAATAGTGTTTTGAAATGAATTGTTTTACAATAAAAATCACATTTTTATTATATACATGAATTGTTGAAATGTGAAGTGTTAAAAATAGCCACTCGTTCAAATAAATATATACGAGTTGAAATGTTCATTAATTAGCTAAGGATATGATTTTTGCCTATACATGCAACATTAGAATGAATGGTGTTTTTAAACCAAATGGAATTAAATATGAAGTTGAATAGAAAATGATAAGTGATAAGAACTATATATATGTACATGCATATTTATTGAACAGGTTATAGCAAAGGGGCTAGAGAAGAGGAATAAAATTTTGTGCCCGACAAATAGGTACACATTTACTGTTTTGTTTGGGTGATGATTTTATGAGCCTGTTGGCTAGCCGCTTGGCTTTTTCTTTCTCTTTTTGATATTAGACGCCCATGTGGCTATTTGGGAATTTTCCCAGCCCCTCCCGTACAAAGGAGGTTATGGCGAAATTTTCCAAAATTTAAAGACGTTAGTGAAATATTTGAAGTAAAAACGATATAGGAATTTTTGAATGAACTATATTTATATAAATATATAAATATAAATAAAATTAAAACGAAACGTGGCCGTGCAGTTCGCATTTTTAAACCGTGATTTCAAACGATTGTACCGGGGGATCCGACCATCGGATTTTCCTGAAATCGCAACCGTTGGGTTCGCTTTGGAAAAATCTTTCCAACGGCACCAACTTTGTAAAAATCCAACGGTTGGATGGTATGGAATGTTTAATTCAAATATGAAGAAAAACAGCGCCAAAAACGATTTTTTTTTATATATATAAATATAATTATATTTAATCGAATAACGACGCTGCAGTTCGTATTTTGAAATCAAAACTTCAAACGATTTTACCGGGAGATCCGACCGTCGGATTTACCCGAAACCGGAACCGTTGGATTCATTTTGAAAAGACCTTTCTAATGATGTAAATTTTGTGAAGATCCAACGGTTAGATTTTCAGATATGTGTAAATCAAATCTAAAGAAAAACAGCGCCACGGCCGCGTTATGGCCCGAAGCGTCGTTTTGAATATATGGGCTATTTTAAAATAAATAAAAATAGCGATAAATCGTTATAAAATATTATAAACGATATGGAATGGAAATAAACTGAATTTGCTCGATTTATGTGGCTTTTGATGGTTGAATGTGTTTGGTGTGAAAATTACATTAAAGAACAAAATTGGTGTTGTCGAATAATTTAACCATTGAAATAAATTGATTTGAAATCTAAATATACGTGAATTGTTTGAAAAGGCCGAGTTAATTCTCATTTCAAATAATTGACCGACGATTGAAAGTCGAAGATGAAGACGGTGGCCGAAGACCGGAGATCTTCACCTCGTTTGGATGGTAACCGAGGTCCTGATTGGGAGGCATCCCGAAATATGGATAATGAGTGGTGATCGTCCAGACGTACGTGGTGATCGATGGGTTTGCGAGGTATTTAGTGCCTCCGGTTTCGTTCAGACCCAGAACGGACTTGGAAATGGACTGTGTGTCTGACATTGGATTTTATTCTGTGTTGATTGATCTCTATTAAATATACATCTGTTTGGCGGCGGAGAATTTATTCTTTTGCTTAACGCCCTTCTCTGAAACGCACGAGCTCAGAGGTTGTATATCGATGGACATCAATCGCATGGCATGAATCGCCTATGTGGCATGCTAAGATGCAGTGATCAGGGCTTCTGTTGAAAAGCAAAGTCTTGTGGTGATGATCAAAGCACCGCCTGTGTGGCGTAGCTTTGTGTATAACGTGAATTCGCGAGCCTCACACCCCGGTATGAACCAGAAACGGGAGAGGACATCAGGGAGGGCCTGCGTTTCTTTCTAGCTAGGGTGGTGTCAGTGACCTACCAGCCCTGACATTTATATACTTTTCACCTATGTGGTTGTTGTTGTTGCGAGGCGCCTCGGTTTGATCGGACGATCCGGGTCCGATGGAGTCATTCGTTGGCTCGTTTACGCCCCAAAGGGCGGGGAGACGTAGTGTTCAGGCGTAATAATCCACATCGGTGGACCGGCCCTGACGATCCAAGGGGCAGTTGCGGCTGTTCCTGAGGGGCGGGCTAGAGCGTCTCGAATTCGGTAAGGACTATCTTTTGCCTTGGTTCATGACGGAAATCCAATTTCCAAATACGTGACTGTGCGGTTTTGATTGTATATATATATGGCGACATGATATATGGTACCCATGCCGTCTATGATTGATAGTTATGATTTGAAATTGTTTTCAAAACATATAAACACTAGCAATAATATCAAATGCCTTTGTTTTATTCGTATCAAGCATATTTTGGCCGTTATAAGGTAAAAACTCTATCCTCCGGTTTGCGTTGCATTGTGTGATGGGAACTGAGTCTTATAACGGCTTCATTTTTATAAAAAGCATTGCGATGTTTAAAAGAAAGATTTGTTTTAAAGAACTGGCAATCCAATGGAGTAAACCCGTTCCACGAAAGTGGCGTGGTCCTGTGATTAGCCATATTATATATGTGTTGGATAGATTTCTCATACCAGTCTCATGACTGACTCGTAGTTTGTTTCACTCTCAAACTCGGGTGCCCCTTTTTCTACGCGGCCAGCCTTGTATTCAGGTTTAGCTGGTTCTTTCTGGATAGCTGGAGCTGAAGATGGATTCTATTATTTATCTCTTTTTATGCTGTTCATCTCCTATTGTACATATTTTGTTTGTTTTCCGCTGTAGACATTTATGTATAGCTGAACTGTATTTGTACTAAGTAAGATCCTATATACTGTGTAACTCTGATGATTACTTTTATCCAGTATATTCTATTGTTCATTATCTGGTGTATTTATTTATTTCTGTTCTGCTATTATCTGTAACTGTGTTATATACCACGGATTACCCTTGCCGCCGCCAGTACGGGGTTTGGGGTCGTCTCAACACCTCATGTATAAGCGTTGTATAAGTTGTACGTTCGATATATAAGTTATATATGCGTTGTAAAAATTATATATGTGTTGAAATAGAAGTGAAATGTTTATATATATATATATATACGCCCCTCGTCCACAAACCATGGACGATATTTATTGGTTGTGATTGGTGTGAAAATTGGTTGATTACGAATGGTTGATTAGAATTGTTTGTGGTTGAAATTGATTGATTATGATTGAAAAATACCCGTTTGTGGTTGAGAAATATTTGGTTGAAACCACATAGGATTAGTTTGTGGAAATGAAAAAAATATACATGCCGCCTGCGTGCGAACTAGATGCATGATTCCCCATTGTCAAAAGCTGCGAGTCTTTAAGGTAGAGCGAGGAGCCGTACTAGGGACGACCCCGGTTTTAACTACCCTGCCGTAATGCCTTTTTGAACGGAGCGTCCTGACACTGCAAATTATATACCGTTGTGTCCGTCTCATCAAGCTGATTAGCGCAATATATTCGTTTGTCAGTTTCGGTGCTCGGTTCGTGCTAAAATCGTGGAAATGCTTGTGCAGTTTAGTTTTGAAACAAAGTCATTTGACTTCGAAGTTTCCATATTCGGATCCTGCATAGTTTTCTAAACATTGTGGGTCTGCATAACGTGTCCTTTCATTTCACTAAACCACCCGAATAAATTTTTGTTTCTAAATGGACACATGTAGTCTTCTTTCTTTCATATATTAAGTTCCTTTACGTTCCTACACCATGCATTTCATTTATTCTTCAAAACCAACGTGGATAGTTTTTTTATTTCTCATATTTACCATGCATGCAACTCTCTTCTCCAAAAGCCATGCATTACTTTCATTTGAAAAGCCTCTTCTTATTATGTCCATGCACGTTCTTTCTTGTCTTCATGTGATTGCATGCGTTTAGAAAGTTTCAAAAGCCAAACCGTCATTTTTCCAATATCTGCTCATTTCCAAAGCACTGCGTTTGGTTTCTTTTTTTTTTAACCGGTTCCTTAGCCTGCATTTGAAAAAAAATATCAAACGTTTTGGTGAAAGTTGTGCGGTTTGAAAATGTAAATGTCCGATGCACTTTTTCCGCCGATAACTGTTTGTCCGATCTTTTCTTCCACCGGCTATTTATATTACTTCTCCTTTGTAACTTTTAACTACTCCTTCACTTTCCCATTCAAAAAAAAGAGTTAATTATTTGGTCCCAAAAGTTGTTCTTTACCCCAAACCTAAATAATGGCTGTCACTTTAAACCTCTCACCGTCGCTTTCGGCCCACTCAATTTCGCCCTCCTACTTTGAATCAACCCGAAGCCGCATGCTCTTTGTCGCCGCATCCTTGGCCACCATTCCCCTAAATTGCAACCGCCACCGCTTCATCGTGTCCTCCCTCTCGACTCAGACCACCTACTCAGATCCGTTCTCTGTTTGAAACCCTCAACCGAAGTGGACCCTTGTTTCCTCAATCCTAAGTCGCCGTTCACCGAACCCTGTTTTCCATAACCATCTGCCTTCCACTGCTCTACCGCTGAGAATCAAGGAGCCACCGCAAGCATCGTTAGCCTCTCCGTCCAGGCTCGCACCCGAAATCCTAGCAACTCCCGTCCGGCCTCCTTCCTCTTAACCTAGCTGCAAGACCGTGCTCTGTTATTTTTCGCTGCTCCATTCCCCGACCGTTTATGGTAAGTTTACTTATGATTTAACATTATTTCAAGTAGCCACTTCGTGAACTCGCTTAGTATAATTGTTTTGGGGGTTTATTTACTACTGTCGTCTATTATTTGGTTGTCTGACCTGTTTGGGTATTTTGGTTACAGTTTGCTTTGTTCCATTAAAATGTTGTGTGGCAGTATAATTGGATTCAGTCATACTTGTGTAACCCTTGTTTATGCACAACTGGCTACATATATGTTGCGGTATTGTCCATTCTAAAATTTGCACTAATAATTCCAGCATTGCATGCCATTCTGGAACCAAGTTTTAACTTGGAAATTTGTTTTCCTTCCAACATAACGGTCTACTTGTATGGTATTTTACTTTAATATAAGTTGGCAATATAAATTTAAGTATTAAAATGCTTTACTGAACTTGAACTGACATATCCCATTGTGCCTCGTCAAAACTGCACTTTTGTTTTCCCCTGCATGTACCCTTTAGTATGGAAACTTCTTCCGTGTTTTAGGCTAATCAGTTTGACTTGGACACTACTCTTGTTGGCATGGTTTTACCTTCTTCATTTGGAAATATATAAGTTTGTTTGCCACCCTGGAACATATGCTCCATTCACCACTTATCTTGGGTGCAGCCTAGTTAAATAGAAAATTAATAGCGTATATCCTTGCAACCTGTTATGCGAAGAACATATGTTCGCACTTGAACTTGGTTAAATGTCATTCTGCACTTGTGTAGTTCGCACTATTATTGCATGGATCACTTGTTTCCACTGTGGTTGCACGCCTCATTTCCAGTCTTGTACCACAGATCATAATATCCCACTATTTTGCTATCTTATATGGCTGCAGTAAACTCTTTTGTATGCGTTCTCATTTGGGTTGTCGCCAAATTTATGCCTTACACTGTTACTACCGTACTTGCTCACTATTGTCGTCTTTGTTAACCTATTGTTTGGCATTTCCCATGGGTTATTGTGCTCGTATATTTTTTTAAATAAATTATTGGTATTAAACAATTATATTTACGTGTTTATCGAAGTTTGCTAACTTGAAATAAGTTTAATCCTGACTCGGTGTTTTGTGTATTTTGCATGGGACACTCGGGTCAGGTTCTAAGTGTTCCAGATTGAGTTTTCAGCTTGCAAATTGGAGAGGCTCGTGAAGACGCATACGTGCGCAAGCCCGACTAAAAGTGTAACAGTTTTATTTAAAAATTCATGTATATATTTTATCTTCCGCTATGAAAAATGTTTGCAAAACTCTGATATTTTTGTATATAAATTCCGCTGTGAGATATACTATAGTATTTCTGTGATCTGTGATTTATTCTATTTACCTCAGAAGCTAATAACGATTCGCCATTTTGGGCGTTTCGAATTGGTTTAAATACCGACTTGGAACGATCAAAAATGCAGGTCGTTACATGTGGTATCAGAGCTTTGGTTTACACAAAGTTTAGCTTATGAGGTAAAAGCTCATTAGAGATAGGGTAGTGATACCCAAGAATGAGTGGAATTAGTCGCAGAATCCTTCTTGTGAGAGAGCGTATTTTGAAAATATTAATTATTTTGAAACGTAAAGTATTTTGAAATTTAAATCCTTTTGAAATCCCCACTCTTCGAATCCATCCTCTTCGATCGCTTTCTTTGTTAAGATCTCCTTATATTTGAATCTTGAAACCATTCGAAACCCATCTTCGAATTATCTATCGAGAATGTGAGTATATGTTAAGTGAATTATCAATTTAGTTACGTGAATATGGTATTTTGAAAATATCTATTTCAAGAGAAATGGTTGTGTAAGATGCTTGTTGAAATTTAAGAAATATTAACAAAATATCTATGATGAATGGATGAATAAATCAAAGAATATTAAACCATTGAAATGTAATAAGAAATGTGTATTGCAAATAAAGTTAAGATGTGTAATAAAATGATTTAGATATAACTAAGGAGATCGTTTGACTATACCTTGAGAATTTTGTTTCGGAATACTTTGAAATTGGTTTCTAAATTTTTGGAAAAGTATTAGTAATATATACAAGTATTTTCGAATAAAAAGTTTGAAGTGATTTTATGAAATACTAATTTTTTTGGAAATATATGAATGGAGACCACTTTGGTAGTTTTCCTACATGTTTATTCAATAAAGTTTGATTTGTGAAGCCTGATTTGATATACATATATGTATATTTTGAATGATTGATAGAAAGATCCGAAACAGGTTCTCGAGTTGGTCGAACGATAATCCTATATATTAGGATAGTGTAATTGTATATCTTGAGATATTTTGATAAGAGATGATTGAACTCATGATTTCCAATTATTGAATTGAAATATATTTTCTCAACTATTTGAATGATCCAACCTTTTGTGAGCTAGATTTGGAGTGATATTGAATATTCAAATTTATTATAAAATCAAAACTGAAGTGGTATTGAAATGAAATTCGAGAATCTTTGATATTGAATATTTGATATGAAGTGCCCGAACCTTATATATAAATATATATAAATGGAAGATTTATATGAGAATGCTGATTAATTCGAAAGCTATTGATTTGGAAGTTAACTGATTTAAATGAAATCTTATATAGTGAATTTATATAAGAATGCTATATTTGAAAACATGATGTTGACAAGGAAATCTTATGTAAATTGATATTTATGTAAGTGCGATATGCATGAAACGTGAAATGAAGTACTATATATATAGTATATATGTTTTCGAAATAAAGATATGGGAAATTCCTTTCATCGAAATCGCAATTCCTGAGAGAGGGATTGTGTTGGCGCTCATCGAGAGTGTTCATCGAAAATCGAAAATCGTAGCTATGTTAGTGCTCCGTCGATTGGAGTATCCACGAATATTGGAATCTCACTCGGTGAGATCACGATGATTATTATTATTACTTAACTGTTCTAGCGTAATTTGGGGGCGAGATGCCTACAGTTACAAGCGATTCCACTGGGATAGTGGCGTAACCGCCGCGTAACTGCGATCTAGACGCCATAGCGAAATTCGATGGGGCGCGATACCTACAGTTACAAGCGATTCCACTGGGATAGTGGCATAACCGCCGCGTAACTGCGATCTATGGCAACAACCATGGCGAAATTCGAGGGGTGTGATACCTACGGTTACAAGTGATTCTACTGGGATAGTAGCGCAACTGCCGAGTAACCGCGATCCATGGGGGAAAGTATTTTCCATATCGATTTTAAATGTTTTGAGTATTTTCACTGGGAGTTGAAACAAGGATATTTAGTACTTAGAGATTTTGGTCGTGCGCCTGGCCAGCGTATGCCTAACGTCTGTAAGAACGACAGTAAACTTGTTAAACTTCGAGTTATCAAGTATTTTCAAACGTTAAATAACATACCAATAATCTGCAATTAAATTTATATAACCTCAACAAAATAAACTAAGAAAGAAATTTTAAATGTTTTTAAAACAAATATCTTCGAATATAAAATTTTGTTAATATTTAAATCTTCTTTCGGAAATTTTCCTTTCCATTTGAATCCATCTTCCTTCGTAGATCCTCTTTAATTAGGTTCTTTCGTTCATTCAGCTTTTATTCGAATTCTACAAATTATCCTTATTTACAACAAGGTAAGAAGTAGAGGGAGAGTATAAGTCTTCTAGCAAGTTCATATTTGTTAAAAGTTGATTTGAAATAAGTATTTTGAAAGGTATTATAATATATAATTTCCTTAGTATAATATTGAAATTTTGATATATATTCTGGTTAAATATAGAAAGTTGTTTTGAGTATTTATTTGACGTTAAAGTTGGCATATCAAATGCCTAGTGATTTGGGTATACGTCTGATCAACGTATATGTTAAATCCTATAAGTATTTGATAGATATAGAGTCATACTCTAGTCGCTTGAAATTGATTCTAGTGATCACTGCGCAGCATCATCGATATGTATTTTCGGGTTTCGAAAGTGGGATAGATATATCGCCAATCGAGACGTCGAGTGAATACTTAAAATTATTTTGAAATATTAGAAAATATTTTAACATTGATTTAGATATATATAATTTTCAAAGTATATATAGATATGAGAATAAATTTGAACTATTGTTTTAAATATATTAATTATTTAATTACTATTTCTCTGCCTAGTTCCTTTTCGGGGACGAAAAGGTTTAAGTGGGGGAGAATGTAACAACCCGGAATTTTAAGTGTATTTTTATTTAATTATTTAATTTAAAATTTGATATTTATTTTATTTTATTGGTTTAAAACTCGGTTTGTTGTATTTTATGACTATTTTGATTTTGAATTTAAAACTAAATTTATTTTGGTTTTATATAACGAATGAATTTGATTTGATATGAATATAATTTTCAGTTTCAATCTTATTTTGTATATAAATAAAATCAAGAGTATTTATTTGAATTTTAATTTATTTAGGAAATTAAAACATGAAATTGATTTATAATGAAACGTTTATCTTTAATATTTTGTTATTTTCATTTAGAAGTGATTTAAATAATTATATATTGAAAACGTCAAATTTTAGTCACTTCGTTTGAATCAGTTTTTGACGATTATTTGCGGTAGCGGCAACCGATATATCTCAAATAAAAATGAAAATGTAATATAAAAATAAAAATCCGAAAAAAATATATTTGAGATGCGTCTAACGAGACATAGCGTAGAAATTAATTTCGTCGGAAAATTTGAATGTTTGTCGATCGCGTAATTTTCAGTGCAAAGCTGCGCACATCAGTTCAAATTTTAACGATTTTGAAATCTCTCTGAAACCAGTTCGGACAAACATAAAAGATATTATATTCGTTGTCACGAATCCGACGGGGAAATTTGTTTCATGAAAATCGGACGTTTTGACCTCCATTTGATTGTTTTTCCTTCCAAATTTTACGTTTAAAAGGGGTCCGTAATGCCTTTTTGAACGGAGCGTCCTGACACTGCAAATTATATACCGTTGTGTCTGTCTCATCATGCTGATTAGCGCAATATATTCGTTTGTCAGTTTTGGTGCTCGGTTCGTGCTGAAATCGTGGAAATGCTTGTGCAGTTCAGTTTTGAAACAAAGTCATTTGACTTCGAAGTTTCCATATTCGGATCCTGCATAGTTTTCTAAACATTGTGGGTCTGCAAAACGTGTCCTTTCATTTCACTAAACCACCCGAATAAATTTTTGTTTCTAAATGGACACATGTAGTCTTCTTTCTTTCATATATTAAGTTCCTTTACGTTCCTACACCATGAATTTCCTTTATTCTTCAAAACCAACGTGGATAGTTTTTCTATTTCTCATATTTACCATGCATGCAACTCTCTTCTCCAAAAGCCATACATTACTTTCATATGAAAAGCCTCTTCTTATTATGTCCATGCACATTCTTTCTTGTCTTCATATGATTGCATGCATTTAGAAAGTTTCAAAAAGCCAAACCGTCATTTTTCCAATATCTGCTCATTTCCAAAGCACTGCGTTTGGTTTCTTTCTTTTTTAACCGGTTCCTTAGCCTGCTTTTGAAAAAATAATATCAAACGTTTTGGTGAAAGTTGTGCGGTTTGAAAATGTAAATGTCCGATGCACTTTTTTCGCCGATAACTGTTTGTCCAATCTTTTCTTCCACCGGCTATTTATATTACTTCTCCTTTGTAACTTTTAACTACTCCTTCACTTTCCCAGTCAAAAAAAAAGAGTTAATTATTTGGTCCCAAAAATTGTTTCTTACCCCAAACCTAAATAATGGTTGTCACTTTAAACCTCTCACCGTCGCCTTCGGCCCACTCAATTTCGCCCTCCTACTTTGAATCAACCCGAAGCCGAATGCCCTTTGCCGCCGCATCCTTGGCCACCGTTCCCCTAAATTGCAACCTCCACCACTTCATCGTGTCCTCCCTCTCGCCTCAGACCACCTACTCATATCCGTTCTCTGCTTGAAACCCTCAACCGAAGTGGACCCTTGTTTCCTCAATCCTAAGCCGCCGTTCACCGAACCCTGTTTTCCATAACCATCTGCCTTCCACTGCTCTGCCGCTGAGAATCAAGGAGCCACAGCAAGCATCGTTAGCCTCTCCGTCCAGGCTCGCACCCGAAATCCTAGCAACTCCCGTCCGACCTCCTTCCTCTTAACCTCGCTGCAAGACCGTGCTTTGTTATTTTTCGCTGCTCCGTGTCCCGGCTGTTTATGGTAAGTTTACTTACGATTTAACATTATTTCAAGTAGCCACTCCGTGAACTCGCTTAGTATAATTGTTTTGGGGGTTTACTTACTATTGTCGTCTGTTATTTGGTTGTTTGACCTGTTTGGGTATTTTGGTTACAGTTTGCTTTGTTCCATTAAAATGTTGTATTGCAGTATAACTGGATTCAGTCATACTTGTGTAACCCTTGTTTATGCACAACTGGCTACATATATGTTGCGGTATTGTCCATTCTAAAATTTGCACTAATGATTCCAACATTGCATGCCATTCTGGAACCAAGTTTTAACTTGGAAATTTGTTTTCCTTCCAACATAATAGTCTACTTGTATGGTATTTTACTCTAATATAAGTTGGCAATCCGAATTTAAGTATTAAAATGCTTTACTGAACTTGAACTGACATATCCCATTGTGCCTCGTCAAAACTGCACTTATGTTTTCCCCTGCATGTACCCTTTAGTATGGAAACTTCTTCCGTGTTTTAGGCTAATCAGTTTGACTTGGACACTACTCTTGTTGGCATGGTTTTACCTTCGTCATTTGGAAATATATAAGTTTGTTTGCCACCCTGGAACGTATGCTCCATTCACCACTTATCTTGGGTGCAGCCTAGTTAAATAGAAAATTAATAGCGTATATCATTGCAACCTGTTATGCGAAGAACATATGTTCGCACTTGAACTTGGTTAAATGTCATTCTGCACTTGTGTAGTTCGCACTATTATTGCATGGATCACTTGTTTCCACTGTGGTTGCACGCCTCATTTCCAGTCTTGTACCACAGATCATAATATCCCACTATTTTGCTATCTTATATGGCTGCAGTAAACTCTTTTGTATGCGTTCTCATTTGGGTTATCGCCAGATTTATGCCTTACACTGTTACTACCGTACTTGCTCACTATTGTCGTCTTTGTTAACCTATTGTTTGGCATTTCTCATGGGTTATTGTGCTCATATATTTTTTTAAATAAATTATTAGTATTAAACAATTATATTTACGTGTTCATCGAAGTTTTCTAACTTGAAATAAGTTTAATCCTGTCTTGGGTGTTTTGTGTATTTTGCATGGGACACTCGGGTCAGGTTCTAAGTGTTCCAGATTGAGTTTTTAGCTAGCAAATTGGAGAGGCTCGTGAAGACGCATACGTGCGCAAGCCCGACTAAAAGTGTAACAGTTTTATTTAAAAATTCATGTATATATTTTATCTTCCGCTATGAAAAATGTTTGCAAAACTCTGATATTTTTGTATATAAATTCCGCTGTGAGATATACTATAGTATTTCTGTGATCTATGATTTATTCTATTTACCTCAGAAGCTAATAACGATTCTCCATTTTGAGCGTTTCGAATTGGTTTAAATACCGACTTGGAACGATCAAAAATGCAGGTCCTTACAGTTCACAAACCATGGACGATATTTATTGGTTGTGATTGGTGTGAAAATTGGTTGATTACGAATGGTTGATTAGAATTGTTTGTGGTTGAAATTGATTGATTATGATTGAAAAATACCCGTTTGTGGTTGAGAAATATTTGGTTGAAACCACATAGGATTAGTTTGTGGAAATGAAAAAATATACATGCCGCCTGCGTGCGAACTAGATGCATGATTGCCCATTGTCAAAAGCTGCGAGTCTTTAAGGTAGAGCGAGGAGCCGTACTAGGGACGGCCCCGGTTTTAACTACCCTGCCGTTATGCTGCCGAAATTTTGAATAATATTCATGTGTTAGGATTATTTTCATATATTGAATAACCTTCATGTGTTGAATAGAAATTCATTCGTTGAATGGTATTCGTGTTTTAAATAAATTGTTTTAACAATAAAAATCACATTTTTACTCTATATATACAAACTATAGAAAACATTCATGTGTTGAATCGAAATTCATTCGTTGAATAGAAATTCATGTGTTGAATGGTATTCGTGTTTTAAATAAACTGTTTTAACAATATAAAGATCACCTTTTTATTGTATATATATGAACTTTGAATAACATTCATGTGTTGAATAGAAATTCATTTGTTGAATAGAAATTCATGTGTTGAATGGTATTTGGGTTCGAAAGAAATTATTTTATAATAAAAATCATATTTTTATCACCTATATAGACTATATAAAATAGTCGTGTTTAGAAATAAATTGTTTTATAATAAAAATCATATTTTTATCACCTATATGAACTATATAAAATAATCGTATTTCGAAATAAATTGTTTTACAATAAAAATCACATTTTTACTAGATACACGAATAGTTGAAAATAGCGAAGTGTTGAAATAATTGTCGGTTGGATAAAAATATCATTTTTATCAAATGTATGAAAAGAATATAGTTTTGGAATCGAAGAATCGATATATATATATAAATAGAATTGAAATATATCGAATAACAAAGCTGCAGTTCGTGTTTTGAAACCGTGATTTCAAATGATTAGTGCGGGAGATCCGACCATCGGATTTTCCCGAAACCGAAACCGTTGGGTTCGCTTTGGAAATATCTTTTCAACGACACCAACTTTGTAAAGATCCAACGGTTGGATTGTCTGGAATGTTTAATTCAAATCTGAATAAAAACAACGCCAGAATCGATTATATTTATATATAATATATAAATATAATTATATTAAATTGAATAACGACGCTGCAGTTCGTATTTTGAAATCGAAACTTCAAACGATTATACCGGGAGATCCGACCGTCGGATTTTCCTTAAACTGGAACCGTTGGATTCGTTTTGAAAAGATCTTCTAATGATGTAAATTTTGTGAAGGTCCAACGGTTATATTTTCATATATGTGTAAATCAAATTTGAAGAAAAACAGCGTCACGGCCGCGTTATGGCCCGAAGCGTCTTTTGAATAAATTGGCTATTTTAAAATAAATAAAAATAGCGATGAATCGTTACAAAATATTATAAACGATATGGAAGTGAAATTTAGAAATTAACTGAAGGTTAGCTAAGTCGAATGGTGTCCTGGATTTTGATCTGATGTTGGTTTCGGCCTTCGGGGTTAATATTTGGGAAATCGTTCTCTTACTGATTGACGGTTAGTGACTAATGAATTGGAATGATGCGTATGTAGTGTTTGTGTAGCACTTGTTTATTATATACGCGAGTTGCTCAGAAAGACCGGGTTTATCCCATTTTGAATAACTGAATCGATGATAAGAAATCGAAGATGAAGACGGTGGTTGAAGACCGGAAATCTTCACCTCGTTTGGATGGTAACTGATGTCCTGATTGGGAGGCATCCCGAAATATGGATAATGAGTGGTGATCGTCCAGACGTACGTGGAGATCGATGGGTTTGCGAGGTATATAGTGCCTCCGGTTTCGTTCAGACCCAGAACGGAATTGTAAATGGATTGTGTGTCTGACATTGGAATCTAGTCTGTGCGATTGATAGCCATCAGTTGCATGGTGTGAATTGCCTGTGTGGCATGCTAAGATGCAGTGATCAGGGCTTCTGTTGAAAAGCAAAGTCTTGTGGTGATGATCAAAGCACCGCCTGTGTGGCGTAGCTTTGTGTATAACGTGAATTCGCGAGCCTCACACCCCGGTATGAACTAGAAACGGGAGAGGACCTCAGGGGGGACATGCGTTTCTTTCTAGTTAGAAGTGGCGTCAGTGGTTTTACATGCCCCGATGAGTTTGACTTATGTGGTTGTTACTGTTGCGAGGCGCCTCGTTTAGATCGGACGATCTGGGTCTGATGGAGTCATTCGTTAGCTCATTGACGCCCCATAGGGCGGGGAAATGCATTGTTCAGGCATTATAATCCACTCCGTGTGGACCGGCCCTGACGATCCAAGGTACAGTTGCGGCTGTGCCTGAGACACGGGCTAGAGCGTCTCGAATTCGGTAAGGACTATCTTTTGCCTTGGTTCATGATGGAAATCCAATTTCCAAATACGTGACTTGCAGTTTTGATTGTATACCCATATATGGCGACATAGTGGTATGGGGCATTAATGTCATCTATGATTGATAGTTATGATTTGAAATTGTTTTTGAAACATATAAACACTAGTAATAATATCAAATGCTTATGTTTTATTCGTATCAAGCATATTTCAGCCGTTATAAGGTAAAAACTCTATCCTCCGTTTTGCGTTGCATTGTGTGATGGGAACTGAGTCTTATAATGGCTTCATTTTTTAAAAAGCATTGCGATGTTTAAAAGAATTATTTGTTTTAAAGCATTGGCAATCCATGGAGTAAACCCATTCCACGAAAGTGGCGTGGTCCTATGATTAGCCATATTTCAAATGTGTTGAGTAGATTTCTCATACCAGTCCCATGACTGACTCGTAGTTTGTTTCACTTTCAAACTCGGGTGCCCCTTTTTCTACACGGGCAGCCTTGTATTCAGGTTTTAGCTGGCTCTTTCTGGATAGCTGGAGCTGAAGATGGATTCTATCATTTATCTCTTTTTATACTGTTCAGCTCCTATTGTACACGTTATGTTTGTTTTCCGCTGTAGACATTTATGTATAGCTGAACTGTATTTGTACTAAGTATGGTCCTGTATACTGTGTAACTCTGATGATTACGTTTATCCAGTATATTCTATTGTTCATTATCTGGTGTATTTATTTATTTCTGTTCTGCTATTATCTGTTTATGTGTTATATTCCAAAGATTGCCCGGGTCACCGTCAGTACGGGATTTGGGCTCGTCACAGGCGGTGGGTCTCGTTTCGAGGTCAAAATAAAAAGTTGCTTTTTGAAATTAATTAAATAAAATAATATATATTATTATATAGCCCCCTTCCTTACTCTCTCTCCTCGGTTGAAATCGACCGAAATAAAAAAAAAATATGATCGCGCCCCCCTATACCACCGTCGCGCGCCCTCCTCCGTCGCCACCAGGATCGCCGACCTCCGCCCCCTCCTCCACTGCACCGCCGCCTCCCTTCTCCTCTCTCCTTCGTCGCCCCCTCTAAACCCCCACCTCTCGCACTCGCTCCTCTCTTCCCCATCTCCAATCCCCAATTCGAATCCTCCAGCCCCAAATACGCCCCGCCGCCGCCTCTGATGGCCTACCGCCGCCGTGCCTTGGCCTGAGAGCCATTCCTCCTTCTCGATCGCAGCAAACTACCTCCCTTCTTCTCGGATTCGAGCCGGAAACCCACCGTAAGTCTTTCCTGGTTTTAATTCTTTGAATAATATGATTTTCTTAAATCTGAAGGAAAATATAGATTTTTTATTTAAAGAAAGTATAGATTTTTATATATGATTAGCTTTAAAAATAAAGGGGAAAATCAGTTTTCTTTATATATAGAAAAAAAGGCGAGATCTTTATATAGAAAAAAGGGCGAGATCTTTATATAGAAATTAGCGAGGTAAAAATCCGATTTTTATATGTGTCGACTTGAATTAAAAATATAATTTTTATATAGTGGAGATAATTAAAAATATAATTTTTTATATGGTAAAGAAGATTAAAAATATGATTTTAATATAATAGAGAATATAAAAATATTATCTTTATAGAAGTAGCAATGTAAAAATATGATTTTTATAGTATAGAAAGAATAAAAATATGATTATTATATTATATAGATAGTAAAAATTTGATCTTTATATAGGTAGCAAAATAAAAATCTGATTTTTATAATATATATGTTGAAATAAAAATGTGATTTTTATAGCGTTGATAGAAAAATTCGATCTTTATATTAGAAGTAGATATAAAAATATAATTTTTATATAGAGAATAGCGTGATAAAAATATAATCTTTATTATATGAACATCATTATAAAAATAGAATTTTTATCTATATAGTAGAGGTATAAAAATAGAATTTTTATATACATAGCAACAATATAAAAATGTGATTTTTATATATGTAGTGGCTACGGACAATGAAATTGACAAAAGGTGTTCACGACGAAGATTTCTACACATGAAGAGTCGTGGCGTTTGGTTTAGCTAGTCGGTGAGAACTCACTTTAAATCTTGTTTTCTAGTTAAGATATATACTAGGATGCAGATGGTGCATAGCAGCGCCCGACACCCGTCGTCCACAGACCATGGACGACTTGTATGCTTGTTTGATGTGTTGTGAAGTTTGTTTGTGATGTTGATGTTAAATGGATAAATAGAACATTCATGTGTTGAAATAAATTAATTATCGTTAAAAATATAATTTTTAATGTGAATGTGATTAAATAAAAATTCATTTACAAACCAGACGGTTAGTTTATATACACCTATTGGAAGGATATTGATTGGGACGATAAATTTTACACGTCGCCCAACTGCACAAATAATATTCAGTGTTTGTGGATTGAAACCCCACACGGGTGTTCGGATGATATTTGGCGTACACTAATCCTAATTATTTAGTTGTATGTCGATCGATTGGTCGACGGACTTTGTAAGCGTTAATTATTTATATTTAATGCTTATGCAGTTGTGTGGTGCACTTTGGATGATGGTTGATTATTTATCGTTGCTATTATATACATGTGTTGTATGGAATCCATATAATTAACATTATATGGTAATTGATTGGACCACATTCCAGTTGGGAAAATAAAGAATATTGTAAAATAAAGATTAATGTGTTGAATAGAATAAATAGTCATGTGTTGACAATGCTCATGTGTTGAGAATATTCATGTGTTGAAACTTATCATGTATTGAATGAAATATTTTAACAACAAAGTTTACATCTTTATCATATATAAAATTAGAAACTAACTGGAAAATTGTTATAACCCGTGACTTCCCCGGTGAGGAAAGCACGAATCGCTTTGAGGACAAGACCAATCAGAACACAAACAGAAGAACATTTCATTGTTTATTACAACAATTCCATCAGAATACAAGAATATACAGAGTATGAATAAATATTATACAGCAGGGAATATCAGAGATTTAAATACATTACTACAACGGAAAAATAATACAAAACATAACTGAAAGAAATACACAGATACAAAGCTTTCCGAATATCACTTCAGCTATAAACCAGGATCTTATGAATATAAATCTGCAAAACCAAAACTACTAGCTGCCCATGCGGAAAATAAAGGCACCCAGAGTTTAGGTTAAAACAATAAACTCCAGGTCAGTCATGTGACTGGTGTGAGAACTAAAACAGTTATTAATCTCTATTTTAAAGTTAGGTAAATCGAGGGACCACGCCGTATAACACGGAATGGGTTTCCTCCCCAGAATACCAGTGCATAAAACAAACAGCGCAATGCTAAATAAAGAAAAAATGAAGCTATTATAAGACCCAGGTCCCATCACACAATGCAACGCAAGCCGGAGGATAGGGTTTTTACCTTATAATAGCCAAAGAATGCTTGATACGTGAAATTTCATATTTTATTATTACTATAAGTGAAGAAAATAACTTCAATCATAATGTATAAATCATAGACGGCATAAGCGACCCATACCACTATGTCGCCGTACTAGGCTCTACAAATAAAACCGAAATATCACGTATTGGAAATTGGATTCCATCATGAGTCGAGGCTAGGAGCAAGCTCCTCTCCGATTCGAGACACTCTAGCAAATGTCTCAGGACCACACACAGCGATCCCTTGGAACCTCCAAGGCCGGTCCTCTCTTACTTTTGAGGATTGGCAATTCCTGAACACACGTTTCTCGGTCCTATAGGACCTATATAATGGTCTGTACGTCGGCTCACATAGTGCCAGTTATCGACCATATATTCGAGGCGCCTCGCATTCCAACAACCACAAAGGTGAAAAGTATATATAAATGTCAGCCAGTTTAAGCACTGACACCACCACTAGCTAGAATGAAATGTTGTGCACTCCTTGGGTCCTTATCCCGTTTTTGACTCATACCGAGGTGTGAGGCTCGCGAATTAATGCCATACACAAAGCTGCACCACACGGGCCGTGCTTTGATCATCAACCACAAGACTTTGCTTTTCAACAGAAGCCTTGATCATTTGCCACTTAGGCGTGCCACACAGGCAATTCACTCCATGCGACTGATGTCCATCGACATACAACCTCTGAGCTCGTACGTCTCAGAGAAGGGCGTTAAGCAAGAGAATAAATTTTCCGCCGCCAAACAGATGTATATTTAATAGAGATCAATCAACACAGAATAAAATCCATTGTCAGACACACAGTCCATTTACAAGTTCGTTCCGGGTCTGAACGAAACCGGAGGCACTTTCCTCGCATATCCATCAATCTCCAAGTACGTTTGGACGATCACCAACTGATTCCCTCCTCTTGGGTGTACATCCCAATCAAGATAATTAGTAATCACCCAAATGATGTGAAGACTTCTGGTTTTCAACCACTATCTTCATCTTCGACTTATCGTCGAATCGGTTATCCAGAATGGGTATGAACCCGGCCTTTCCGAATAACCCGCGTATATATTAAACAAATGTTACACAAACACAACATACGCCTCATTCCAATTCAGAATATTCCTTTATTCATATATTCACATTCTTAGGGAAATGTTCCCATTAATTTTATCAAAGATAAATTCTTCTAAATTTATTCTTTAATCTTCCTTTGGATATCATTTCAAACCATATTATGGTTTTCCAAACTAGTCGGGATTAGCGAACCACACCGAAGTAATTATTTATTTTATTTCCCAATCCCAACCTATTCATCCCATGGAGCAAAACTGGTAATACTCCATATCTAACACCACGGTGTTATCGGTAAATATTAATTACCGTTTCACGTTCAAATCGAATTAAAGATTTAACTATCGCTTTGGAGCAAAACTGGTGATACTCCATTCTCGATCACTTTAATCTAATTAAAGATTCATTAAAACTCCACTTAGTTTTAATCTTCCCAAAAATCAACATCCTGTCTTTAACTGCGTTAAAGAACCAATGTCACTTTAAAACACGATTCACGATAAACCCAAAATCACTTTCTATTATTAATCGGGTTAAAGAACAGGTGTTATTCAAAACACTGCTCATGATAAACCCCAAAACCCAGTTCAAATTCAATTACAATTAAATACTAATTAACTGGACAATTTCGATAAATCTTAGTTAAAAGATGTATTCTTTTCTAAACTGGGTTCAAGAATAGTGTTATTTAAGACACCATTCACGACGAACCCAAAATCCCATTTGATATTAAATACAAGGCTCTGAATAGAAAATATACCGGCTTATATTCAATATCAAATTCTGAAACCAACAAATATCGTATTGGAAATAACGATATAAAATATATCTTTCAAATTTCCACAACCATATATGTATAATCACGAAATCCAACATTGAAATATTCCGGAGATAATTTCGATTAAAATCCATTCCAATTCAATTATTTGAAACCCTGGTTACTGTTAAAACCCCTTTCAAATTCAATTTATTTATTTCAAAAATAAATTGATTTTAATTCTAGTTCAAAACTAGTTCATTTCGATAAAAATATATTTTTATCCTTTCAAATGTGGAATTTTTCATCCCAGTTCTTTCCAATTCATATATTATGATTTTAGATAAATTTTTAATATTTTTAATAATTTTATCAAGGCCCGTACAGTTGATTTTCAATAACTGCACTTACAGCGACCTTTTCCAAATTTGGTTTGGACATAATTCCAAATCCAACCATTAGATTCCAAATTTCTAATATTCATTGGAAAGCTCTTTTCGATACGAACCCAACGGTTCAGGTTTTTGGAGAATTCAACGGTCGGATCTCCCGCAACGTCAATTCGAAGTCAATGGTCGAAATTCACGAACTGCCGCGGCGCGGCGCGTTCTATTCAGGCCATTTAATATATAATATATATATATATTTCGATGATTTCGTTTTAAAACGTATTTTATAAATCGTTTTAAATTCGTTTTCGAAATGATTTCAACTTCATATTCAATTTCGAATCAAAATTGAATATTCCACATCATCGATATACAAATGATAATATTTTCAAAACGTTATATTTTGAAATCACTTCTTTTTCCATATTCATTATAAAAATGAATATAATCAACATAAATACCATTCGCATCGAAATGGCGCATCTCTAATCAATACGGCTTTATATATTTCAATAACTTCGTTATTCTACTCAACAAATGAATATTTATTCTATTCAACACATGAATCTATATTTCTTTCAACACATGAATATATATTTTTCTTTCAACACATGAATATATATTTTTCTTTCAACACATGAATATTCTCAACACGTGAGCATCGTCAACACATGACTATTTATTATATTCCACACATGAATCTTTCTTTCTATAATATTCTTTATTTTTCCCAATTGAAATGAGGCCCAATCAATTACCATATATTGTTAATTATATGGTTTCCATACAACACATGTATATAAATAGCAACGATAAATAATCAACCATCATCGAAAGTGCACCACACAACTGCATAAGCATTAAATATAAATAATTAATGCTTACACAGTCTGTCAATCCAACGATCGACATACCACTAAACAATTGGGATTATTGTACGTCAAATATCATCCCAACACCCGTGTGGGGTTTCAATCCACAAACACTTAATATTATTCATGCAGTTGGGCGACGTGTAAAATTTATCGTCCCAATCAATGTCCTTCAAATAGGTGTACATAAACAAACTGTCCGGTTTGTAAATGAATATTTATTTAATCACATTCACATTAAAAATTATATTTTTAATGATAATTAATTAATTTAAACACATGAATATTTATTTTATCTATTTCACATCACATCACAAACAAACTTCATAACACATCAAACAAGCATACAAGTCGTCCATGGTCTGTGGACGATGGGTGTCGGGTGCTGCTAAGCACCTCTGCATCCTAGTATATATTTTTAACTAGAAAACAAGATTTAAAGTGAGAAGTTCTCACAGAGGGTTCCACTCCTCCGTGCTTTGCTTTTGAACTGCTGAACCGTCTAGATCTGCTTGAAATTCCAATGCAGTTCTTTTCACGCTGTTCAAATATAAAAATTATATTTTTAACTTCTACATTATATAAAAATTATATTTTTAATTTCTACATTATATAAAAATTATATTTTTAACTTCTACATTATATAAAAATTATATTTTTAACTTCTACATTATATAAAAATAATATTTTTATATAATTAAAAATCACCTTTTGCTTTGATTAAAAATCTCTTCCTTCTTCTTTAAAAACCCTATCTTTACTTCATATGAAAATTCAAAGCTTTCTACTTTGTAAAAATTCTATAAAAATAATATTTTTATGTAATTAAAAATCACCTTTTGCTTTGATTAAAAATCACTTCCTTCTCCTTTAAAAACCCTATCTTTACTTCATACGAAAATTCAAAGCTTTCTACTTTATAAAAATTCAACCTTTTTATCATTAAAAACCTCGTCTTTTCAACGCATAACATTCGTATAAAAATCACTTCGTTCATAAGGTAAAAATAATATTTTTCATGACATAAAAATCTAATCTTTATCTTAACAAAGATCGTCATTTTCCCTAATGAAGAATCTAATCATTTCTATGTATTTTTATAAATTAAAACTGAATTTAAACAAAGCATTTTATAATTTAAAACCGAATTAAAATAAACTAAAAAGGGAAAGCTTACTGTTTTCGGAGGAGGAGGTGTTGTAGAGGTCGTCGGAGGGGAATATGGCAGCAGGAAGGCGGTCAGACGATGGGGGGATTCACTGGCGGCGGGAGCGTCGATTTCAGGGTAGGTTCGAGGATTGGGGCTCGAGGAAGAAGAAGGGGGTGGAGGGGGCGATTGGCGGAGGGCGCGGAGCAGCTTGGTGGCGCGACAAGGGGGGGCGACGACGGTGGCGGGCGCGACAAGGGTTTCCCACTTTTCAGTGGTTTTTTTTATTCTGAACGGTGGTTATGAGAGAGAGAGAGAGGTGAGTGTATTAATATGTAATTTAATTATTTATTTTAATTTATTTCTCCTTTAGAGTTGACTTTTCACCGAACCCCGATTCGAACCCAACGACTATCATCCCGAGCATATAACCCCCATTCCGAACACAATGGGATATGTATCATAAGATGATTCGATCGTTTCGATCAGTTTCCACCAAAATCAACATATAACTCTATATATTGAATTTGAACGCGCATTTCAATTTATCGGTGCCACGTATGAACTAAAAAAATTCCCGAAAAATATTTTCTAGCTTCGTATTGATGATACGGTCCTAACAAAACTAGTTTCGTCAAATTCTGAGACCGTTTGAAAATTGGCCATTTTCCAGTCGATTAAAATCAACTAAAACCGGTCAAACGCGTTTTCCTTTGCCAAGCTCACATATTGATTCGAAAAAATATGAATTTTGGAATCTAGCAATAACTTGACATCACGGATCCAACAAAAGTGGTTTCGTCAAAAACCGAGGTCGTTTGCAAAATTTTCATTTTTAAGGGTCAGAATTCCATAGCGACTATTCTGAATTTTCAACTGGGCATAACTTTTGATTCCCGCTATGAAATTTCAATTTTTCGGATTCGTTGGAAAGATATTTTCAATTAGATTCAAATATTTTTGGTTTCGCTAGAATCCGGTTTATTTTGAATCCTATACATTCATTTGAACTTTGAAATCGAATTATCGAACTACCGCGCCAATTTCAATTCCTTTTATAATTTAAAATAAATATTATATTCTAACGACGATCTATATAAATATATATGTTCTAATTCTATTCAAAATAATTTTTTCGTCATTTTTATTTAAAATAATTCATTTTAAATATTCATTAAAATTGCCAAAATAAAAATTTTAAATTGGCTCAGAATTTCTGGGTTATTACAATCTCCCCCACTTAAAACTTTTCCTCCCCGAAAAGGAACGAAACCGAAAGTTTTTTAACTAATCAACTCAACTTCCATTATTTTCATTACTGCTAAAGTTTTCTTCAACTTTTCAGTTTCTAAGAACTTTTCAAATTTTTCAAAAATTTGGCTAACACCCTAAATTTTCGAAAAATTTCGCCATAACCTCCCCTGCACCGGGGACTTCGGTATGATTCATATAGCCTCCCATGGCCTTGTTCAATCCAAAAGAAAAAGAAAAAGCCAAGCGGCTAGCCAATCGGCTCATAAAATCATCCAATACCCAAGAAATACAAGAAACATGTACCTATTTGTCGGGAAAACAATTTTATTCCTCTTCTCTAGCTTCCTTGCTATGACTTGTTCACACATATATATGTCCATGCATGCAATTGCATATAATTTACAATACAGTTCAATATTTGGTTCAGTTTGGCCTAAATTCACCGTTCATTCACATAATGGTTTAAATAAATAATCATACAACACAATCATCAATCAATTAGTGAATTAACGTTTCAAATTCATAATTTTGATGTATATACCGAAAATCATCTTTTTGATGCCAAATCACAACAATATATTCTAGCTATATTTTGGGTTCTCACACCAGTCTAATGGAAATATATAGATATCACACCTTCGAAACACGAACATAAATACTGATGATGATGCATCATCAGAATTATCCCCGAGCGACTAGAGTGTGATTCTATATCTATCCAGTATATTAAAACTTCGAATTTACGTTCATGACGTGTATATGCAAAACCTTTATATACTCGATTTTCCAAATCAATATAAATAAAATATCCAAATACGTTGAATCTGGTTAAAATTTTCAAAACAATATTGTTTTCATTTGAAAAATATACTCTTCACACTCGTTCTAGGATACTACTTATCCTATCTCTAACGAGTCATTCTAATTGGATATTACTAATCCAATATCTGATGAATTCTTTCGTTTGGTTCTAATGTGTCTTGTTCTCGAGCTCTGTAAACCAGAGCTCTGATACCACTGTGATTACCCGTGACTTCCCCGGTGAGGAAAGCACGAATCGCTTTGAGGACAAGACCAATCAGAACACAAACAGAAGAACATTTCATTGTTTATTACAACAATTCCATCAAAATACAAGAATATACAGAGTACGAATAAATATTATACAACAGGGAATATCAAAGATTTAAACACATTACTGCTGCGGAAAAATAATACAAAACATAACTGAAAGAAATACATGGATACAAAGCTTTCCGAATATCACTTCAGCTATAAACCAGGATCCTGTGAATATAAATTTGCAAAACCAAATCTACTAGCTACCAGTGCGGAAAATAAGGGCACCCGGAGTTTAGGTTAAAACAATAAACTCCAGGTCAGTCATGTGACTGGTGTGAGAACTAAAACAGTTATTAATCTTTATTTTAAAGTTAGGTAAATCGAGGGACCACGCCATATAACACGGAACGGGTTTCCTCCCAAGAAAACCAGTGCATAGAACAAATAGCGCAATGCTAAATAAAGAAAAAATGAAGCTATTATAAGACCCAGGTCCCATCACACAATGCAACGCAAGCCGGAGGATAGAGTTTTTACCTTATAATAGCCAAAGAATGCTTGATACGTGAAATATCATATTTTATTATTACTATAAGTGAAGAAAACAACTTCAATCATAATGTATAAATCATAGACGGCATAAGTGACCCATACCACTATGTCGCCGTACCAGCTCTACAAATAAAACTGAAATATCACGTATTGGAAATTGGATTCCATCATGAGTCGAGGCCAGGGGCAAGCTCCTCTCCAATTCGAGACACTCTAGAAAATGTCTCAGGACCACACACAGCGATCCCTTGGAACCTCCAAGGCCGGTCCTCTCTTACTTTTGAGGATTGGAAATTCCTGAACACACGTTTCTCGGTCCTATAGGACCTATATAATGGTCTGTACGTCGGCTCACATAGTGCCAGTTATCGACCATTATTCGATGCGCCCCGCATTCCAACAACCACACAGGTGAAAAGTATATATAAATGTCAGCCAGTTTAAGCACCGACACCACCACTAGCTAGAAAGAAACGTCATGCACTCCTTGGGTCCTTATCCCGTTTTTGACTCATACCGAGGTGTGAGGCTCACGAATTAACGCCATACATAAAGCTGCGCCACACAGGCCATGCTTTGATCATCAACCACAAGACTTTGCTTTTCAATAGAAGCCTTGATCATTTGCCACTTTGGCATGCTACACAAGCAATTCACTCCATGCGACTAATGTCCATCGATATACAACCTTTGAGCTCGTACGTCTCAGAGAAGGGCGTTAAGCAAGAGAATAAATTCTCCACCGCCAAATAGATGTATATTTAATAGAGATCAATCAACACAGAATAAAATCCAATGTCAGACACACAGTCCATTTACAAGTTCGTTCTGGGTCTAAACAAAACCGGAGGCACTTTCCTTGCATATCCATCAATCTCCAAGTACATCTGGACGATCACCAACTGATTCCCTCCGCTTGGGTGTACAACCCAATCTAGATCATCAGTAATCACCCAAACGATGTGAAGACTTCCGGTCTTCAACCACCATCTTCATCTTCGACATATCGTCGAATCGATTATTCAGAATAGGTATGAACTCGGCCTTTCCGAATAACCCGCGTATATATTAAACAAATGTTACACAAACACAACATACGCCTCATTCTAATTCAGAATATTCCTTTATTCATATATTCACATTCTTAGGGAAAGGTTCCCATTAATTTTATCAAAGATAAATTCTTCTAAATTTATTCTTTAATCTTCTGATTGACATAGAAATGTGTTTATTTTATGCTCTTATATCTTGTCTTTTGTATATAAATAAATATTACTTGGGTATTGTTTTGTTACTTTTACAGATATTCCAACCCAGCCCGCATGCAACCAGAAATGTAGAGAAATAGAGATGAAATTGCTGTGTATTTGCAGTTTGAAGAATTGTAGATGAAGATCTCACATCTAGTTGCTGTTGGACAAGAAAAGGATTGATAAAAAGGCTTTGAACATCACAAATCAATGAAGAAATGTCAAGGAAGCAAGAGGAAAAAGAGAAAAGGCCCAAATTTGCTTTATTTATCAAAGGCCCATTTATGTTTCTCATTGTAAACTAATTAGTGATGTAATGACCAGGCCCATTTATCATTAGGGTTAGGGTTAGGGTTTGGCTATCTACTCTATATATACCCTTGTAATGGCATTGTAGCCACCATCTCATCTCATCTCTTATTCCATTGTTCTAATAAAAGTTCTTCTTTCTCTTTTATTTTCTGCATTTTTTTTGTTTTCTTAGCAACTAGTGTTGTCTATACGATTAGATTCGGTAGAACACTATTTGTATTTTGCACTTATTTGCATTAGTGATTTACCGTCTGATTAGATTCAGCGGAAATCCTAATTTTAATTCTTGCTGTTATTTCAATTTCTGCAATTTCAATTTCTGCTTTTATTATTTTCTTAGGTCAAATTGGATTTGATTAGATTCAAATCTAATTCATAGTTTTATTTCTTTTCCATTGAAATTGTGATCTGATCGTCGGTTCAGTTAGATCTGTTCTGAATCAAATCACAGTTTTAATTTTGTTTTGTTTTATTTTCAAAATCAACCTCCAAAGTTCGTCTAACACGCCCACGAAACATATAAATAATAAAATTTAACTTTCCTCCCTGTGTTCGACCTGTATGCTACACACCTGTATGCTTGCAGAATTTATTACAAATGTCGCGCTTTTCTAATTCATAGACTAGCGTCGATCATCTTCCTTTGGATATCATTTCAAACCATATTATGGTTTTCCAAACTAGTCGGGATTAGCGAACCACACCAAAGTAATTATTTATTTTATTTCCCAATCCCAACCTATTCATCCCATGGAGAAAAACTGGTAATACTCCATATCTAACACCACAGTGTTATCGGTAAATATTAATTACCATTTCGCATTCAAATCTAATTAAATATTTAGCTATCACTTTGGAGCAATACTAGTGATACTCCATTCTCGATCACTTTAATCTAATTAAAGATTCATTAAAATTTCACTTAGTTTTAATCTTCCCAAAAATCAACATCCTGTCTTTAACTGGGTTAAAGAACCAATGTCACTTCAAAACATGATTCAGGATAAACCCAAAATCACTTTCTATTATTAATCGGGTTAAAGAACAGGTGTTATTCAAAACACTGCTCACGATAAACCCCAAAACCCAATTCAAATTCAATTCCAATTAAATACTAATTAGCTGGGCAATTTCACTAAATCTTAGTTAAAAGATTTATTCTTTTCTAAATTGGGTTCAAGAACAATGTTATTTAAGACACCATTCACGACGAACCCAAATTCCCATTTGATATTAAATACAAGGCTCTGAATAGAAAATATACCGGCTTATATTCAATATCAAATTCTGAAACCAACAAATATCGTATTGGAAATAACAATATAAAATATATCTTTCAAATTTCCACAACCATATATGTATAATCACGAAATCCAACATCGAAATATTCCGAAGATAATTTTTATTCAAATCCATTCCAATTCAATTATTGGAAAACCTGGTTACTGTTAAAACCCCTTTCAAATTCAATTTATTTATTTCAAAAATAAATTGATTTTAATTCTAGTTCAAAACTAGTTCATTTCGATAAAAATATATTTTTATCCTTTCAAATGTGGAATTTTTCATCCCAGTTCTTTCCAATTCATATATTATGATTTTACATAAATTATTAATATTTTTAATAATTTTATCAAGGCCCGTACAGTCGGTTTTCAATAACTGCCACCGAACTGCACATACAGCGACCTTTTCCAAATTTGACTTAGACATAATTCCAAATCCAACCATTAGATTTCAAATTTCTAATATTCATTGGAAAGCTCTTTTCGATACGAACCCAACGATTCCGGTTTTAGGAGAATCCGACGGCCGAATCTCCCGCAACGTCAATTCGAAGTCAATGGTCGAAATTCGCGAACTGCCGCGGCGCGGCGCGTTCTATTCAGGCCATATAATATATATATATATATATTATATATTTCGATGATTTCCTTTTAAAACGTATTTTATAAATCGTTTTAAATTCGTTTTCGAAACGATTTCAGCTTCATATTCAATTTCGAATCAAAGTTGAATATTCCACATCATCGATATACAAATGATAATATTTTCAAAACGTTATATTTTGAAATCACTTCTTTTTCCATATTCATTATAAAAATGAATATAATTGACATAAATATCGTTTGCGTCGAAATGGCGCATCTCTAATCAATAAGGCTTTATATATTTCAATAACTTCGTTATTCTATTCAACAAATGAATATTTATTCTATTCAACACATGAATCTATATTTCTTTCAACACATGAATATATATTTTTATTTCAACACAAGAATATATATTTTTCTTTCAACACATGAATATATATTTTTCTTTCAACACATGAATATATATTTTTCTTTCAACACATGAATAATCTTAACACATGAGCATCGTCAACACATGACTATTTATTCTATTCCACACATGAATCTTTATTTATATAATATTCTTTATTTTTCCCAATTGGAATGAGGCCCAATCAATTACCATATAATGTTATTTATATGGTTTCCATACAACACATGTATATAAATAGCAACGATAAATAATCAACCATCATCCAAAGTGCACCACACAACTTTATAAGCATTAAATATAAATAATTAACGCTTACACAGTCTGTCAATCCAACGATCGACATACCACTAAACAATTGGGATTAGTGTACGTCAAATATCATCCCAACACCCGTGTGGGGTTTCAATCCACAAACACTGAATATTATTCATACAGTCGGGCGACGTGCAAAATTTATCGTCCCAATCAATGTCTTTCAAATAGGTGTTCATAAACAAACCGTCCAGTTTGTAAATGAATATTTATTTAATCACATTCACATTAAAAATTATATTTTTAGTGATAATTAATTTATTTCAACATATGAATATTTATTTTATCTATTTCACATCACATTACAAACAAACTTCACAACACATCAAACAAGCATACAAGTCGTCCATGGTCTGTGGACGACGGGTGTCGGGTGCTGCTAAGCACTGTCTGCATCCTAGTACATACTTTTAACTAGAAAACAAGATTTGAAATGAGAAGTTCTCATAGAGGGTTCCACTCCGCCGTGCTTTGCTTTTGAACTGCTGAACCATCTGGATCTGCTTGAAATTCCAATGCAGTTCTTTTCACGCTGTTCAAATATAAAAATTATATTTTTAACTTCTACATTATATAAAAATTATATTTTTAACTTTTACATTATATAAAAATGCATCCTAGTATATACTTTAAACTAGAAAACAAGATTTGAAGTGAGAAGTTCTCACAGAGGGTTCCACTCCGCCGTGCTTTGCTTTTGAACTGCTGAACCGTCTAGATCTGCTTGAAATTCCAATGCAGTTCTTTTCACGCTGTTCAAATATAAAAATTATATTTTTAACTTCTACATTATATAAAAATTATATTTTTAACTTCTACATTATATAAAAATTATATTTTTAACTTCTACATTATATAATAATTATATTTTTATATAATTAAAAATCACTTTTTGCTTTGATTAAAAATCACTTCCTTCTCCTTTAAAAACCCTATCTTTACTTCATATGAAAATTCAAAGCTTTCTACTTTATAAAAATTCAACCTTTTTATCGTTAAAAACCTCATCTTTTCAATGCATAACATTCGTATAAAAATCACTTCGTTCATAAGGTAAAAATAATATTTTTCATGGCATAAAAATCTAATCTTTATCTTAACAAAGATCATCATTTTCCCTAACGAAGAATCTAATCATTTCTATGTGTTTTTATAAATTAAAACTGAATTTAAACAAAGCATTTTATAATTTAAAACTGAATTAAAATAAACTAAAAAGAGAAAGCTTACTGTTTTCGGAGGAGGAGGTGTTGTAGAGGTCGTCGGAGGGGAATATGGAAGCAGGAAGGCGGTCATACGATGGTGGGGGTTCACTGGCGGCGGGAGCGTCGGTTTCAAGGTGGGTTCGAGGATTGGAGCTCGAGGAAGAAGAAGAGGGCGGAGGAGGTGAAGGGGTCAATTGGAGGAGGGCGCGGAGCAGCTTGGTGGCGCGACAAGGGGGGCGACGATGGTGGCGGGCGCGGCAAGGGTTCCCCTTTTCCAGCGGTTTTTTTTAATTCTGAACGGTGGTTATGAGAGAGAGAGGTTAGTGTATTAATATATAATTTAATTATTTATTTTAATTTATTTCTCCTTTAGAGTTGACTTTTCATCCGAACCCCGATTCGAACCCAACGACTATCGTCCCTAGCGTATTACCCCCATTTCGAACACAATGGGATATGTATCGTAAGCTGATTCAATTGTTTTGATCAGTTTCTGCCAAAATCAACATATAACTCTATATATTGAATTTGAACGCGCATTTCAATTTACCAGGGCCACGTATGAACTCTGAAAATTCCCAAAAAATATTTTCTAGCTTTGTATTGACGATACGGTCCTAAAAAAACTAGTTTCGTCAAATTCTGAGATCATTTGAAAAATGGCCATTTTCCAGTTGATTAAAATCAACTAAAACTGGTCAAACGTGTTTTCCTTTGCCACGCTCACATATTGATTCGAAAAATTATGAATTTTGTAATCTAGCAATAACTTGACATCGTGGATCCAACAAAAGTGGTTTCGTCGAAAACCGAGGTCGTTTGCAAAATTTCCATTTTTAAGGGCCAAAATTCCATAGCGACTATTCTGAATTTTCAACTGGGAATAACTTTTGATTCCCGCTATGAAATTTCAATTTTTCGGATTTGTTGGAAATATATTCTCAGTTAGATTCAAATATTTTTGGTCTCGCTAAAATCCGGTTTATTTTGAATCCTATACATTCATTTGAACTTTGAAATCGAATTATCGAACTACCGCGCCATTTTCAATTCCTTTTATAATTTAAAATAAATATTATATTCTAACGATGATCTATATAAATATATACGTTCTAATTCTATTCAAAATAAATTTCTCGTCGTTTTTATTTAAAACAATTCATTTTAAATATTCATTAAAATCGCCAAAATAAAAAATTTAAATTGGCTCAGAATTTCCGGGTTATTACAAAAATAGATAAGATGAGTGGTCTCCTGGATATTGATCTGATGTTGGTTTCTTCCTTCGGGGTTAATATTTAGGGAATTGCTCTCTTGCTAATTTACAGTTAGAGTTTGATATAAAATTAAACGATAGAAATCAAAATTTTATAAAATATATTACATAACAAGAATAGTCATGTGTTGACAGTACTCATGTGTTGTGATTAGTCATGTGTTGAAAGAAATATAGATTCATATGTTGAATAGAATAAATATTCATTTGTTGAATAGAATAATGAAGTTATTGAAAAATATGAAGCCGTGTTGATTAGAGATGCGCTATTTTGACACGAACGATATTTATAACGATTATATTCGTTTTTATAATGATTATAAAAAAGGAAGTGATTTCAAAATATAACATTTTGACAATATTGTCATTTGTATATCGATGATGTGGAATATTCAATTTTGTTTCGAAATTGAATATGAAGTTGAAATCGTTTCGAAAACGAATTTAAACAATTTATAAAATACGTTTTAAAAGGAAATCGACGAAATATATATAATATATATGTTATATATATAATGGCCTGAATAGAACGCGCCGCACCGCGGTAGTTCGTGAATTTCGACCATTGACTTCGAATGGACATTACGGGAGATCCGACCATCTGATTCTCCTAAAACTGGAACCGTTAGGTTCGTATCGAAAAGAGCTTTCCAATGAATATTAGAAGTTTGAAATCTAATGGTTGATTTGGAATTATGCCCAAATCAAATTTGGAAAAGGTCGCAGTAAGTGCAGTTCGGTGGCCGTTATTGAAAACCGACTGTACGGGCCTTGATAAAATTATTAAAAATATTAATAATTTGTGTAAAATCATAATAAATGATTTGGAAACAACTGGGATGAAAAATCCCATATTTGAAAAGATAGAATGTATTTTTATCAAAATGAACTAGTTTTGAACTAGAATTATAAATTCAGTAGTTTTAAAATAAATAAACTGGATTTGAAATGGTTTTAAAAATACCAGAATTTCCAATATATGAATTGGAATGGATTTGAATCGAAATTATCTTTGGAATATTTCGATGATTAGATTCGGGATTATACGAATATTGTTATGGAAATTTGGAAGATATATTTTATATCGTTATTTCCAATACGATATTTGTTGATTTCAGAATTTGATATTGAATATAAGCCGATATATTTTCTATTCAGAGCTTTATATTTAATATCAAATGAGATTTAGGTTTGTCGTGAATGGTGTCTTCATTAACACTGTCCTTGAACCTAGTTGAGGAAAGTTTAAATCTTTTTATTTAGATTTAATGAAGTATACCAATTAATTAATATATTTGATTGGAATTGAATTAGAATTTGTTTTTGGGTTTATCGTGAGTGGTGTTTTAAATAACACTTGTTCTTTAACCCAATTATAAATGGAATGTGAATTGGGTTTATTGTGAACTATGTTTTTAATGACATCCGTTCTTTAACCCGATTTACCGTAGAATATGATTTGGAATTTATAAATCCTTTTATAAAGATTTAATGGGATTTTCCAAAGTTAAATAATCAGTAATATTGATTTTTGGGAAGATTAAAACTAAGAGGACTTTTAATGAATCTTTAATCTGATTAAAATAGGAATTGATAATTTGAATTATCAAATTTGGAAAATGATCGAGAATGGAGTATCACCAGTTTTGCTCCAAAGCGATAGTTAAATCTTTAATTAGATTTGAACCTGAAATGGTAATTAATATTTACCGATAACACCGTGGTGTTAGATATGGAATATTACCAGTTTTGCTTCATGGGATGAATAGGTTGGGATTAGGAAATAAAACAAATAATTACTTCGGTGTGGTTCGCTAATCCCGGCTAGTTTGGAAAACCATAATTTGGTTTGAAATGACATCCAAAGGAAGATTAAAGAATAAATTTTAAAGAATTTATCTTTGATAAAATTAATGGGAACCTTTCCCTAAGAATATGAAATTCAGAAACTAGCTATAGGTTAGCTAAGATGAATGGTTTTTTGGGTATTGATCTGATGTTGGTTTCGGCCTTCGGGGTTAATATTTGGGGAATTGCTCTCTTACTAATTTACGGTTAGTGACTGATGGATTGGAATAAGGCGTATGTTGTGTTTTCTGGCACTTGTTTATTATATACGCGAGTTGTTCGGAAAGGCTGGGTCTATACCTATTCTGAATAACCGTTTCGACGATAAGTCGAAGATGAAGACGGTGGTCAAAGACCGGAGGTATTCACATCGTTTGGATAATTACTGATGATCTTGATTAGGCTATACACCCAAGAAGATGGAAATAGTTAGTGATTGTCCAGACGTATTTGGAGATCGATGGATAAGCGAGGAAAGTGCCTCCGGTTTCGTTCAGACCCAGAATGAACTTGTAAATGGATTTTGTGACTGACATTGGATTTTATTCTGTGTTGATTGATTTCTATTAAATACATATCTGTTTGGCAGCGGAGAATTTATTCTCTTGCTTAACGCCCTTCTCTGAGACGTACGAGCTTAGAGGTTATATATCGATAGGTATCAGTCGCATGGCATGAATTTCCTATGTGGCACGCTGAGATGCAGTGATCAAGGCTTCTGTTTAAAAGCAGAGTCTTGTAGTTGATGATCAAAGCACGACCTACGTGGCATAGCTTTGTGTATAACGTGAATTCGCGAGCCTCACACCTCGGTATGAGTTAAAAAGGGGATACGGACCACTGGGAGAACATGACGTTTCTTTCTAGTTATGGGTGGTGTCAGTGTTTTACTAGCCCTGACATCGTTGATTATTATACCTATGTGGATGTTGGATTGCGAGGCGCCTCGATTATAGGTCTGTAAGGACCGGGAAACATGTGTTCAGGAATTGCCAATCCTCAAACTTAAGTGAAGACCGACCCAGCCGATTCCAAGGGTTGCCCAGAGAGAGTAGTCCTGAGACATTTGCTAGATTGTCTCGAAGCGGAGAGGAGCTTGCCCCTTGCCTCGACTCATGACGGAAATCCAATTTCCAATACGTGACATTTCGGTTTTATTTGTAGAGCCTAGTATGGCGACATAGTAGCATGGGATACTATGCCGTCTATGATTAATACATTTATATTTGAAGTTGTTTTCATACAATCTACACTATAATAGTATCAAAATGATTTGTTTTGAATGTACCAAGCATGTTTGGCTATTATAAGGGAAAACCCTATCCTCCGGCTTGCGTTGCATTGTGTGATGGGACCTGGGTCTTATAATAGCTTCATTTTTCGAAAAAGCATTGCGATGTTCATTTATATGCACTGGTATTCTTGGGAGGAAACCCGTTCCGTGTTATACGGCGTGGTCCCTTGAATTACTCTCTTTTAAAGTGAAGTTTTAATAACTGTTTTAGTTCTCACACCAGTCACATGACTGACCTAGAGTTTATTGTTTTAACCTAAACTCTGGGTGCCCTATTTTCGACATAGGTAGCTAGTAGTTTTGGTTTTGCAGATTTATATTCGCAGGATCCTGATTTACAGTTGGAACGATGCTTGGAAAGCTCTGTATTTGTGTATTACTTTCAGTTGTGTTTTTTTACTGTTTTTTCGCTGCTATATAATTTATTATAATCTCTAATATTTTTTTGTTGTATAATATTTATTCATACTTTGTATATTCTTGTAATCTGATGGAATTGTTGTAAATAACAATGAAATGTTCTTCTGTATGTGTTCTGATTTATTGTGTTCTCAACTCAATCCGTGCTTTCCTTCACGGGGAAGTTCGGGTCGTTTCAGTTGGTATCAGAGCTCTGGTTTAGAGCTACAGAACAAGACTCATTAGAACCATACGAAAGAATTCATCAGAGATTGGATTAGTAATATCCAATGAGAATTACTCGTTAGAGATGGAATCAGTAGTATCCTAGAACGAGTGTAAAGAGTATTTTTTTCAAATAAAAATTGAAAACAAATCTTGTTTTGAAAATTAAATTCAAGTATACGTATTTGAATATTTTATTTGTATTGAATTTGGATAATCCAATATATAAAGATTTTGCATAAACGCGTCATGAACGTATATTCAAAGTTTTAATATACTGGATAGATATAGAATCACACTCTAGTCGCCCGGACATGATCCTGATGATGAAGTATACCATCACCAGTATTATTTTCGTGTTTCGAAAGTGGGATTTCTATATATTTCCATTAGACTGGTGTGAGAACCAAAACTAGATAGGTTTATTGTTGTGATTTGGCATTAAAGACATGATTTTCTGTATATGTATCAAAATTTATATATATTTGAAATGATAATCAACTAATTGATTGATGGTTGTGTTGTTTGTTTATTTGTTTGATATTTTTAACCATTTAGCCAAATTGAACCAAATAGTGAATTGTATTGAAAATTTATCGCATTTGCAAGCATATACATATACTTACATTGAACAGGTCATAGCAAGGAGGCTAGAGTAGAAGAATAAAATTGTTAGCCTGATAAATAGGTACATATTTATTGTATTTCTTTGGGTTTGGATGATTTTATGAGCCGATTGGCTAGCCGCTTGGCTGTTTCTCTTTCTTTTTGGATTGATAAGGGCCATGGGAGGCTATTTGAAATATCCGGAAGTCCCCGGTGCAGGGGAGGTTATGGCGAAATTTTTCGAAAATTTAGGGTGTTAGTCAAATTTTTGAAAAATTTGGAAAGTTCTTAAAAACTGAAAAGTTGAAGAACTTAAGCCGTACTGAAAATAATGGAAGTTGAGTTGATTAGTTAAACAACTTTCGGCTTCGTTCCTTTTTGGGGACGAAAAGTTTTAAGTGGGGGAGATTGTAATAACCCGAAAATTCTGAGCCAATTTAAATTTTTTATTTTGGCAATTTTGATGAATTTTGAATATTTAAAATGAATTATTTTAAATAATATCGACGAGAAATTTATTTTGAATAGAATTAGAACGTGTATATTATATAGACCATCGTTAGAATATAAATATTTATTTTATATTACAAAAGGAATTGAAAATGGCGCGGTAGTTCGAAAATTCGATTTCAAACTTCAAATGAATGTACCGGGTGCAAAATAAATCGGATTTTAGCAAAACCAAAAATATTAGAATTTATTTGAGAATATCTTTCCAACGAATCCGAAAAATCAAAATTTCATATCGGGAATCAAAAGATACGTCCAGTTGAAGATTCAGAATAGTCGCTATGGAATTTCTGGCCCTTAAAAATGGGAATTTTGCAAACGACCTTAGAATTCGACGAAACCACTTTTGTTGGATCCGGGATGTCAAATTATTGCTAGATTCCAAAATTCGTAATTTTTTGAATCAATATGTGAGCGTGTCAAAAGAAAACACGTTTGACCAGTTTTAGTTGATTTTAATCGACTCGAAAATGGCCATTTTTCAAACGGTCTTGGAATTGGATGAAATTAGTTTTGTTAGGACCGTATCGACAATACGAAGTTAGAAAATATTTTTTGGGAATTTTTCGAGTTAGTATGTGGCCCCGGTAAATTGAAATGCGCGTTCAAATTCAATATATAGAGTTATATGTTGATTTTGACGAAAACTGATCGAAACGACTGAATCAGCTTACGATACATATCCCATTGTGTTCGTAATGGGGGTAATTAGCTAGGGACGATAGGTGGTGGGCCTTGTTTCGAGGTCAAAATAAAAAGTTGCCTTTTGAAATTAATTAAATAAAATAATATATATCATTATATAGCCCCCTTCCTTACTCTCTCTCCTCAGTTGAAATCGACCGAAATAAAAATTTAAAAAAATATACGATCACGCCCCTCTATACCACCGTCACGCGCCCTCCTCCGTCGCCACCAGGATCGCCGACCTCCGCCCCCTCCTCCACTGCACCGCCGCCTCCCTTCTCCTCTCTCCTTCTTCGGCCCCCCTCTAAACCCCCACCTCTCGCACTCGCTCCTCTCTTCCCCATCTCCAATCCCCAATTCGAAGCCTCCAACCCCAAATACGCCCCGCCGCCGCCTCTGATGGCCCACTGCCACCGTGCCTTGGCCTGAACGCCATTCCCCCTCCTCGATCGCAACAAACTCCCTCGCCTCTTCTCCGATTCGAACCGGAATCCCACCGTAAGTCTTTCATGGGTTTAATTCTTTGAATAGTATGATTTTCTTAAATCTGACGGAAAATGTAGATTTTTATTATGATTAGCTTTAAAAATAAAGGGGAAAATCAGTTTTCTTTCTACATAGAAAAAAAGGCGAGATCTTTATATAGAAATTAGCGAGGTAAAAATCCAATTTTTATATGTGTCGACTTGAATTAAAAATATAATTTTTATATAGTAGAGATAATTAAAAATATAATTTTTATATGGTAGAGAAGATTAAAAATATGATTTTTATATAATAGAGAATATAAAAATATTATCTTTATAGAAGTAGCAATGTAAAAATATGATTTTTATAGTATAGAAAGAATAAAAATACGATTTTTATATTATATAGATAGTAAAAATTTGATCTTTATATAGGTAGCGAAATAAAAATCTGATTTTTATTATAAATATGTTGAAATAAAAATGTGATTTTTATAGCGTTGATATAAAAATTCGATCTTTATATTAGAAGTAGATATAAAAATATAATTTTTATATAGAGAATAGCTTGATAAAAATATAATCTTTATTATATGAACATCATTATAAAAATAGAATTTTTATATATATAGTAGTGGTATAAAAATAGAATTTTTATATACATAGCAACAATATAAAAATGTGATTTTTATATATGTAGTGGCTACAGACAATGAAATTGACAAAAGGCGAGCACGACGAAGATTTCTACGTATGAAGAGTCGTATCGTTTGGTTTAGCTAGTCGGTGAGAACTTCTCACTTTAAATCTTGTTTTCTAGTTAAAATATATACTAGGATGCAGACGGTGCTTAGCAGCGCCTGACACCTGTCGTCCACAGACCATGGACGACTTGTATGCTTATTTGATGTGTTATGAAGTTTGTTCGTGATGTTGATGTGAAATGGATAAATAGAACATTCATGTGTTGAAATAAATTAATTATTGTTAAAAATATAATTTTTAACGTGAATGTGATTAAATGAATATTCATTTACAAACCAGACGGTTTGTTTACGTACACCTATTTGGAGGATATTGATTGGGACGATAGATTTTACACGTCGCTCAACTGCACAAATAATATTCAGTGTTTGTGGATTGAAACCCCACACGGGTGTTGGGATGATATTTGGCATACACTAATTCCAATTATTTAGTTGTATGTCGATCGATTGGTCGGCGGACTATGTAAGCGTTAATTATTTATATTTAATGCTTATGCAGTTGTGTGGTGCACTTTGGATGATGGTTGATTATTTATCATTGCTATTATATACATGTGTTGTATGGAATCCATATAATTAACATTATATGGTAATTGATTGGGCCTCATTCCAATTGGGAAAATAAAGAATATAATAAAATAAAGATTCATGTGTTGAATAGAATAAATAGTCATGTGTTGACAATGCTCATGTGTTGAGAATATTCATGTGTTGAAACTTATCATGTATTGAACGAAACATTTTAACAATAAAATTTACATCTTTATCATATATAAAATTAGAAACTAACTGGAAAATAGATAAGATGAGTGGTCTCCTGGATATTGATATGATGTTGGTTTCGGCCTTCGGGGTTAATATTTAGGGAATTGCTCTCTTGCTAATTTACGGTTAGAGTTCGATATAAAATTAAACGATAGAAATTAAAATTTTATAAAATATATTACATAACAAAAATAGTCATGTGTTGACAGTACTCATGTGATGAGAATAGTCATGTGTTGAAAGAAATATAGATTCATATGTTGAATAGAATAAATATTCATTTGTTGAATAGAATAACGAAGTAATTTAAAAATATGAAGCCGTGTTGATTAGAGATGCGCTATTTTGACACGAACGATATTTATATCGATTATATTCGTTTTTATAATGATTATAAAAAAGGAAGTGATTTCAAAATATAAAGTTTTGAAAATATTGTCATTTGTATATCGATGATGTGGAATATTCAATTTTGATTCGAAATTGAATATGAAGTTGAAATCGTTTCGAAAACGAATTTAAAACGATTTATAAAATATGTTTTAAAAGGAAATCGATGAAATATATATAATATATATATGTTATATATATATATACATATATATATAATGGCCTGAATAGAACGCGCCGCGCAGCGGCAGTTCATGAATTTCGACCATTGACTTCGAATGGACATTACGGGAGATCCGACCATCGGATTCTCCTGAAACCGGAACCGTTAGGTTCGTATCGAAAAAAGCTTTCCAATGAATATTAGAAGTTTGAAATCTAACGGTTGGATTTGGAATTATGCCCAAATAAAATTTGGAAAAGGTCGCTGTAAGTGTAGTTCGATGGCCGTTATTGAAAACCGACTGTACGGGCCTTGATAAAATTATTAAAAATATTAATAATTTGTGTAAAATCATAATAAATGATTTGGAAAGAACTGGGATGAAAAAAACCATATTTGAAAAGATAAAATGTATTTTTGTCAAAATGAACTAGTTTTAACTAGAATTATAAATTCAATGTTTTTAAAATAAATGAACTGGATTTGAAATGGTTTTAAAAATAACCAGAATTTCCAATATATGAAATGGAATGGATTTGAATCGAAATTATATTTTGGAATATTTTGATGATTAGATTCGGGATATACGAGTATTGTTATGGAAATTTGGAAGATATATTTTATATCATTATTTCCAGTACGATATTTGTTGATTTCAGAATTTGATATTGAATATAAGCCAATATATTTTCTATTCAGAGCTTTATATTTAATATCAAATGAGATTTGGGTTTGTCGTGAATGGTGTCTTCATTAACACTGTCCTTGAACCCAGTTGAGGAAAGATTAAATCTTTTTAATTAGATTTAATGAAGTATACCAATTAATTAATATATTTCGTTGGAATTGAATTAGAATTTGTTTTTGGGTTTATCATGAGCGGTGTTTTAAATAACACTTGTTCTTTAACCCGTTTATAAATGGAATGTGAATTGGGTTTATTGTGAACTGTGTTTTTAATGACATCCGTTCTTTAACCCGATTTACAATAGAATATGATTTGGAATTTATAAATCTTTTTATAAAGATTTAATGGGATTTTCCAAAGTTAAAAAATCAGTAATATTGATTTTTGGGAAGATTAAAACTAAGAGGAGTTTTAATGAATCTTTAATCGGATTAAAATAGGAATTGATAATCTGAATTATCAAATTTGGAAAATGATCGAGAATGGAGTATCACCAGTTTTGCTCCAAAGCGATAGTTAAATCTTTAATTAGATTTGAACGTGAAATGGTAATTAATATTTACTAATAACCCCGTGGTGTTAGATATTGTATATTACCAGTTTTGCTTCATGGGATGAATAGGTTGGGATTGGGAAATAAAACAAATAATTACTTCGGTGTGGTTCGCTAATCCCGACTAGTTTGGAAAACCATAATTTGGTTTGAAATGACATCCAAAGGAAGATTAAAGAATAAATTTTAAAGAATTTATCTTTGATAAAAATAATGGGAAACTTTCCCTAAGAATATGAAATTTAGAAACTAGTTGTAGGTTAGCTAAGAAGAATGGTTTCCTGCGTATTGATCTAATGTTGGTTTCGGTCTTCGGGGTTAATATTTGGGGAATTGCTCTCTTACTAATTTACGGTTAGTGACTGATGGATTGGAATGAGGCGTATGTTTTGTTTTCTGGCACTTGTATATTATATACGCGAGTTGTTCGGAAAGGTCGGGTCTATACCCATTCTGAATAACTGTTTCGACGATATGTCGAAGATGAAGATGGTGGTCGAAGACCGGAGGTCTTCACATCGTTTGGATAATTACTGGTGATCTTGATCGAGCTGTACACCCAAGAAGATGGAAATAGTTGATGATCGCCCAGACGTATTTGGAGATCGATGGATATGCGAGGAAAGTGCCTCCAGTTTCGTTCAGACCCAGAACGAACTGGTAAATGGATTTTGTGTCTAACATTGGATTTTATTCTGTGTTGATTGATTTCTATTAAATATATATCTATTTGGCGGCGGAGAATTTATTCTCTTGCTTAACGCCCTTCTCTGAGACGTACGAGCTCAGAGGTTATATATCGATAGGTATCAGTCACATGGCTTGAATTGCCTGTGTGGCACGCTGAGATGTAGTGATCAAGGCTTCTATTGAAACGCAGGGTCTTGTGGTTGATGATCAAAGCACGACCTACGTGGCATAGCTCTGTGTATAACGTGAATTCGCGAGCCTCACACCTCGGCATGAGTTAAAAACGGGATACAGACTGTTGGGAGAACACGACGTTTCTTTCTAGTTATGGGTGGTGTCAGTGTTTTACTAGCCCTGACATCGTTGATTATTATACCTATGTGGATGTTGGATTGCGAGGCGCCTCGATTATAGGTCTGTAAGGACCGGGAAACGTGTGTTCAAGAATTGCCAATCCTCAAACGTAAGAGAGGACTGGCCCAGCCGATTCCAGGGGTTGACCAGAGAGAGTAGTCCTGAGACATTTGCTAGAGTGTCTCGAAGCGGAGAGGAGCTTGCCCCTTGCCTCGACTCATGACGGAAATCCAATTTCCAATATGTGACATTTCGGTTTTATTTGTAGAGCCTAGTATGGCGACATAGTAGCATGAGATACTATGCCTTCTATGATTGATACATTTATCTTTGAAGTTGATTTCACACACTCTACACTATAATAGTATCAAAATGATTTGTTTTGAATGTACCAAGCATGTTTGGCTGTTATAAGGGAAAACCCTATCCTCCGACTTGCGTTGCATTGTGTGATGGGACTTGGGTCTTATAATAGCTTCATTTTCCGAAAAAGCATTGCGCTGTTCATTTATATGCATTGGTATTCTTGGGAGGAAACCCGTTCCGTGTTATATGGCATGGTCCCTTGAATTACTCTCTTTTAAAGTAAAGTTTTAATAACTGTTTTAGTTCTAACACCAGTCACATGACTGACCTGGAGTTTATTGTTTTAACGTAAACTCTGGGTGCCCCTATTTTCGACACGGGCAGCTAGTAGTTTTGGTTTTGCAGATTTATATTCATAGGATCCTGATTTACAGCTGGAACGATGCTCGAAAAGCTCTGTATCCGTGTATTACTTTCAGTTGTGTTTTATATTGTTTTTCCGCTGCTATGTAATTTATTGTAATCTCTGATATTTTTCTGTTGTATAATATTTATTCATACTCTGTATATTCTTGTAATCTGATGGAATTGTTGTAAATAAAAATGAAATGTTCTTCTGTATGTGTTCTGGTCGTGTTCTCAACTCAATCCGTGCTTTCCTTCACGGGGAAATTCGGGTCGTTTCATATTCCTTACCGAATTCGAGACTCTCTAGCCCGAGCCTCAGGGCAAGTTCCCATTCAAACCCTTGGATCGTCAGGGTCAGTCCACCGATGTGGATTAAAATACCTGAACACTGCGTTTCCCCACCCTTTGGGGCATAAATGAGCCAAATGACTCCATCGGCTCCACATAGTCACCGATATATCCAAGGCACCTCGCAACTGCAACAACCACAAAGGTGAAAATAATATAAATGTCAGGGCTGGTAGGTCACTGACATCACCCTAGCTAGAAGGAAACGCATGCCCTCCCTGATGTCCTCTCCTGTTTCTAGTTCATACCGAGGCGTGAGGCTCGCGAATCAACGTTATACACAAAGCTATGCCACACAGGCTGTGCTTTGATCATCAACCACAAGACTTTGCTTTTCAACAGAAGCCTTGATCATCTGCCACTTAGGCATGCCACACAAGCAATTCACTCTAAGTGAATGATTTCTATCGATATATAACCTCTGAGCTCGTATGTCTCAGAGAAGGGCGTTAAGCAAGAGAATAAATTCTTCGCCGCCAAACAGATATATATTTAATAGAGATCAATCAGCATAGAACAAAATCCGATGTCAGACACACAGTCCATTTACAAGTTCGTTCTAGCTCTGAAAGAAACCGGAGGCACCATATACCTCGCATATCCATCAATCTCCAAGTACGTCTGGATGATCACCACTTATTATCTATATTTCGGGATGCCTCCCAATCAAGAAATCAGTAATCACCCAACCGAGGTGAAGATCTCCGGTCTTCAACCACCGTCTTCTTCATCGACTTCTTACCACCGATCAATTATTTGAAATGAGATTTAACTCGACCTTTTCAAATAATTCACGTATATTTAGAATTTAAATCAACTCATTTCAATGGTTAAATTATTCAACATCAATAATTCTATTCTTAAAGGTAATTTTCACGCCAAACACACTCAACCATCAAATACCCAATAAACCGGGTAAATTTGGTTTATTTTCATTCCATATCGTTTATAATATTTTATAATGATTTATCGCTATTTTTATTCATTTAAAAATAGCCACATTCAAACGACAATTCAGGCCATAACACGGCCGTGGCGCTGTTTTTCTTCATATTTGATTTACACATATCTGAAAATCTAACCGTTGGATATTCACAAATTTTATATCATTAGAAAAATCTTTTCAAAACGAATCCAATGGTTTTAGTTTTGGGAAAATCCGACAGTCAGATCTCCCGGTACAATCGTTTGAAGTTATGATTTCAAAATACGAACTACAGCGTCATTATTCGATTTAATTTAATTATATATATATATATATATATATATATATATATATACATATATAATCGATTCTGGCGCTGTTTTTTCTTCAGATTTGAATTAAACATTCCAGAGAATCCAACAGTTGGATCTTTACAAAGTGGGTGTCGTTGGAAAGATATTTCCAAAGCGAACCCAACGGTTTCGGTTTCGGGAAAATCCGATGGTCGGATCTCCCGCACTAATCGTTTGAAATCATGGTTTCAAAACACGAACTGCAGCTTCGTTATCCGATTTATTTTATATATATATATAATTCATTCTCCGATTTCAAAACCATATTCACTTCATATATTTGATAAAAATGATATTTTTATCCAACAGATATTTATTTCAACACATCACCATTTTTAACACTTCATATTCATAATAAAAATGTAGATTTTATTGTTCAATCTATATATATTCAACACATGAATGTTTTCGACTTCACACATATGATAAAAATATGATCTTTATCGTTCTAGTCCTTTATTCAACACATGAATTTTTCTATAGTTCATATATATAATAAAAATGTGATTTTTATTGTTAAACAATTTATTTAAAGACACAATTATTTTATTTAATTTATACATATCATAAAGATGCGATTTTTAATGTAAAACAATTTATTTAAAAACACGATTATTTTATATAGTTTATACATAAGGTAAAAATGTTATTTTTGGTGTTAAAACAATTTAAAACACTAATTTTCTATATAGTCTATATATATGATAAAAATGTTATTTTTATTTTTCAAAGAATTTATTCAATACATGAACTTCATTCAACACATGAATTTTATTCAACACATGAATTTCTATTCAACACATGAATTTTATTTCAATACATGAATTTCTATTCAACACATGAATTTTATTTCAATACATGAATTTCTATTCAACACATTCGACAGCATAATGGCAGGGTAGTTAAAACCGGGACCGTCCCTAGTACGGCTCCTCGCTCTACCTTAAAGCCTCGCTGCTTTTGACAATGGGGATTTTCAATATCTAGTTCGTATGCAGACGAATTTTCCCATATACTAATCCTATTGTGATTTCAATCACAATCAATCATTTCAAATCAACCATTCATGATATTCATTAAATTTTCACATCAACCAATAATCCAAACAATATCACAACCAATATATATCGTCCATGTTCTGTGGACGAGGGGAGTGTATATATATATACGTATATAACTATATTTCGATTTCATTTCAATTTATTTCAACGCATATATCACTTGTACAATGCATATATAACTTATACATCGAACATACAACTTATACATGAGGTGTACAACGCTTATATAACTCATACATTGACTATATAATTTATACATCGTTGTTTTCCATATCGTTTATAATTTAGAAATCTCACATTGGGTTCCACTCCACCAAAAATTGTAGAAGGCTCATAAAAATATGCGGTCTCTTCTAGAATGTAGAAGACGTCCTCACGGTCCCGGTGTCTCCTATTTCATCGAATTTCGTTAACGTAGAAAAAAGATATGATTTTTAGAAGTAAATCACATTTCATAGCGCTTGGAAGTGTTATAAATGGTTTTAGAAATAAAAACCGCACCTTTCCAGTTCAGTTCGTAACTAGGTTTCGATTTCCACTCCAATCCGTTGCACGATATGAAGATCAACCTGCACCACTCCGTAGAGCTAGGAGAGGCGCACGTGCGCGTAGCGGTGGGCCCAGTTCGGTGGCCTAAGGAACCCTCGACGGCGTTGGGATGGTCTCGACTTTGGGAGGTCGATCTGGGAGATATACTCAACGAAAAAAATCCCTACTTGCTATGGATTTGAAGCTTGGAGCGAGGTCTACAAAAAAAATCTACTGGCGTCCTTGATTTCATTGTGTGGTTAAAGATAAAACGAGGAGAGAAAGGCCTAACAGTTTTCTGCCATGTGCGATAGAAGGGGGGTCGGGGAGAGAGAGTTGAGTGTCGTGTTGTGATTGGTCAAGGGATTTTTATTTTTATTTATAATTTATTTAAAATCCGAAAATACCCCTTGTCACATATGAACTCCAATCCAAACCCAACGACTGTCGTCCCTAGGTAAATACCCCTATTCCGAACACAATGGGATATGTTTCGTAGGCCCATTCGACTGTTTTAGTTAGTTTTTCTTCAAATTAAAATATAAAACATTCAATATTTGATTTGAACGTACATTTCAATTTGCCGTGGCCACATACTAATCCCAAAGTGGCCCTTTTCTGGTCGAATTCTGAGACCGTTTGAAAAGTGGCCCTTTTCTGGTCGATCCAATTTAACAAAAATCGACCAAACACATTTTCCTTTGCCACGCTCACATACTAACTTCAAAAATTATGAAATTTGAAACCTAGAAATAATTTGACATCCCGGATCCAACAAAAGTGGTTTCGTCGAATTCTTAAGTCATTTGCAAAATGTCTATTTTCAAGGGCTATATATTCTCTATAGCGACCTTTCTGAAAATTCATTTGGCCATAATTTTTGATCCCCGCCATGAAACTTTGATTTTTTAGATTCGTTAGAAAGATATTCACTAACAGATTTAAATATTTTTAGTTTCACTAAAATCCGTTTTAATTTGCACCCGGTACAGTCAGTCAAAGTTTGAATTCAAATTTTGAAACTGCCGCGCCATTTCTGGCCTTGTTTATAATTAAAAATAATTATGTTTATTCTCAAACGTCAATTCAAACATACTTTTCGTCGTTATTATTTAAAATAATTTATTTAAAATATTTAAAATCCATTAAAATAGCCAATTTAAAGTTTTTAAATTGGCTCTAATTCTCCGGGTTATTACAGATTGAGTCCGATTCCAATTTAAAGTTAACGAATATTTTAGAATAATATTCGGTGAATATTGAAATATGAAGCAGTGTTAAGTATTTAAATGCCATTTTAACATGAACGGGAATTTTGTCGATTTTATTCATTTTATAATGAATATCGGAAAGTGATTTCAAAATCTGATATTTTGAAAATATTATCATTTTAATATTGAAATGAATTTAAAACGAATTTATATAAAGAATATTCAATTGATTTGAATTTGAAAGTCGAATTGAATTGAAATGAATTTGAAAATCAAATGAAATGAATGGAATTGAAAATCGAATTGAAATGATTTGAATTTGAAAATCGAATTGAATTGAAATGAATTTGAAAATTGAATTGAATTGAAATGAATTTGAAAATCGAATTGAAATGAAATCGTTTTGAAATGAATTTAAAACAAATTTATAATAGAATATTAAATTTTTATTTGAATTTGAATATAGAATTGAAATCATTTTGAAATGAATTTAAAACGAATTTATAATGGAATATTCAAATTGGATTTGAATTTGAAAATAGAATTGAAATCGTTTTGAAATGAATTTAAAACAAATTTAAAAGGGAATGTTCAGTTTTGATTTCAAATTGAAATGGAAGTGGAAATCATTTTTAAAACGAATTAAAACGATTTATAAAATTCGTTTAAAATGTAAATCAACAATAAATATATAATGTATGTATTATATATATTATAATGGCCTAAATAGAACGCGATGCGCAGCGGCAGTTCATGAATTTCGACCATTAACTTCAAATGGACGTTAAGGGAGATCCGACCGTCAGATTCTCCTAAAACCATAACCGTTGGGTTCTTATCGAAAAGAGCTTTCCAACAAATATTAGAGATTTGAAATCTAATGGTTGGATTTGGAATTATGTCCAAATCAAATTTGGAAAAGGTCGTTGTAAGTGCAATTCGATGGCAGCATATGGAAATCAACTGTACGGGCCTTGATGAAATTATTAAAAATATCAATAATCTGTGTAAAATCATAGTAAATGATGTGGAAAGAATTGGGATGAAAAATTCCATATTTGAAAAGATAAAAATATATATTTTGTCAAAATAAACTAGTTATTGACTAGAATTGAAATCCAATAATTTTTAAATAAAATAAATTGGATTTGAAATGGCTTTAGAAATAACTAGAATTGCCAATATATGAATTAGAACAGATTTGAATCGAAATTATCTTTGGAATATTTCGATATTGGACTCCGTGATTATACGGACATTGTTGAGGAATTTGGAAGATATATATCGTTATTCCAAAACGATATTTGTTGATTTCAGAGTTTGATATTGAATATGAGCTGATATTCTTTCTATTTTGAGCCTTGTATTTAACATCAAATGGGATTTTGGGTTTATCGTGAATGATGTTTTAAATAACACTTGTTCTTTAACCCAATTAACAATGGAATGAGATTTTGGGTTTGTCGTGAATGGTATCTTTAATAATATTGTTCTTAAACCCAATGGAGTTAAGAAAATTAGAAACTAACTGGAGATTAGCTAATTTGACTGATTTCCTAGGTATTGATCTGATGTTGGTTTCGGCATTTGAGTTTAATACTTAGGGAATTGTTCTCTTACTAATTTACGTTTAGAGACTGATGGGATGGGGTCTTCAGTAACACTGTTCTCAAACCCCGTACGAAAAGAACAAATCTTTTAATTAAGAGGTAGAGAAGGATTACCAATTAATTAACATTTAATTGGATTTGAAATGGAATGTGAATTGGGTTTATTGTGAACTGTGTTTTTAACGACATACGTTCTTTAACCCGGTTTACAGTGAAATGAAATTTGGAACTTATAAATCTTTTTATTAAAAGATTTAGTGGAGATTTTCCAAAGTAAATTTTTCCAATTTAATATATTGGAATGGAATGGAATCCGATTTGATTATAATCGAAGTGAATTTCTGCGAAGGAAGGCTGTTAATATATATGGAATTTAAAAGGCTTTGCCGTTATTCCATTTATATTATCGGTTGGATATGGAAGTTCATATGGATTATATATATTGATCCGTATTCCGTGAAGATTCCATTGTTAATGGAATGTGATTTTGGGTTTATCATGAGCTGTGTTTTAAATGACATTAGTTCTTTAACCCAGTTAAAGATAAGATTAGTTTCGTAACTTTGAATAATCATTAAGTAATGATTTTTGGAAATTAAAACCGAATTAGAGTATTAATGAATCTTTAAATAGATTGAAAGGTGAATTTGATAACTAAAATTATCAAATTCAAGAAAAGATCGAGAATGGAGTATCACCAGTTTTGCTCTAAGCGATAGTTAAATCCTTAATTAGATTTGAATGTGAAATGGTAACTAATTTTACCGATAACACCGTGGTGTTAGATATGTAGTATTTACTAGTTTTACTTCATGGGATGAATAGGTTGGGATTGGGAAATTAAACAAATGATTACTTCGGTAAGGTTCGCTAATCCCGACTAGTTTGGATAAACCATAATTTTGTTTGAATTGATATCAAAAGGAAGATTAAAGAATATATTTAAAGAATTTATCTTTGATAAAATTGACGAGAACCTTCCCCAAAGCATAAGAATATTTGAATAAAGAAATATTCTGGATTGGAATGAGGCGTATGTTGTGTTTTTATAGCACTTGTTTATTATATACGCGAGTTATTCGGAAAGACTGGGTTTATCCCATTCTGAATAACTGATTCGACGATATGTCGAGGATGAAGACGGTGGTTGAAGACCGGAGGTCTTCATATCGTCTGGATGATTACTGATGTCTTGATTGGGCTGTACACCCAAGACTAGGTAATAAGTGGTGATCGTCCAGATGTACTTGGAGATCGACCAGATATGCGAGGACCTCTCTCCTGTATTGGACATACAGGACGAGGAATAAGGCGCTTCCGGTTTCGTTCAAACCCAGAACGAACTTGTAAATGGATGTGTGTCTGACATTGGATTTCATTCTGTGGGATTGATAGACATCGATTGCATAGCGTGAATTACCTGTGTGGCATGCTAAGATGCAAATGATCCAGGCATCTGTTGAAAAGCAGAGTCTTGTGGTTGATGAACAAAGCACGGATTTAATATAGTGTAGCTTTGTGTATAGTTAATTCGCAAGCCTCACACCTCGGTGTGAACCAGAAACGGGAGAGGACATCGGGGAGGATATGCGTTCCCTTCTAGCTAGGAGCGGCGTCTGGGTTTTGCATGCCTAGACGTTTTACTTATGTGGATGATGGATAGCGAGGCACCTCGGATATATCGGTCATATGGGCCTATGGATGGTATGGTCTTTATACAGACCAATTTTACGCCCCATAGGGCGGGGAAACACATTGTTCAGGAATTTTAATCCACTAACGTAAGTGTGGACCGGCCCTAACGATCCAAGGGCCCACCTGTGTCTGGGTCCTGAAACATGGGTTAGACTGTCTCGAAGAGATAAGGACGATCCTTTGCCTTAGTTCACATATGGAAATCCAACTTCCAATACGTGACATTTGCGGTTTTGATTGTAGAGCCTAGTATTGGCGGCGTAGTGGGATGGGGCATTATGCCGTCTATGTTTGATACATTTATATTTGAACGTACCAAGCATGTTTGGCTATTATAAGGTAAAACTCTATCCTCCAGCTTGCGTTGCGTTGTGTGATGGGAGCTGAGTCTTATACTAGCTTCATTTTTCTAAAAGCAATGCGCTGTTTGTTTCATGCACTGGTATTCTTGGGAGGAAACCTATTCCGTGTTATACGGCTTGGTCCCTTGATTTAACTTATTTTAAAGGAAAGATATAATAACTGTTTTAGTTCTCACACCAATCACATGACTGACCTAGAGTTTATTGTTTTAGCCTAAACTCTGAGTGCCCCTATTTTCCACACGGACAGCTAGTAGTTTTGGTTTTGCAGATTTATATTCATAGGATCCTGGTTTACAGCTGGAATGATATTCAAAAAGCTCTGTATCCGTTTACCTCTTTTAGTTGTGCTTTGTATTATTTTCCGCTGCATTGTAAATTGTAAATCTCTGATATTTATCAAATGTATATTATTTGTTCATGCTCTGTATATTCTTGTACTCTGATGTAAATTGTTGTTATAAGCAATGAAATGTTCTTCTGTTTGTGTTCTGATTTGTCGTGTTCTCAACCCATTCTAGGCTTTCCTTCACGGGGAAGTTCGGGTTGCTTCAGTTGGTATCAGAGCTTTGGTTTATAGAGCTCGAGAACAAGGCACATTAGAACCGAACGAAAGAATTCGTCAGAGATTAGATTAGTAATATTCAATGGGAATGACTCGTTAGAGATGGAATCAGTAGTATCCTAAAACGAGTGTAAAGAGTGTTGTTTTCTTAAAAATAAAAATGAAAACAAATTTTGTTTTGAAAAATTCAAGTCTTATTATACGTATTTGAATATTTATTTTATACTGAATTTAGATAATCAAGTATATAGAGATTTTAATATATGTCTGATCCACGTGTATTGAAGCCTCAAATATACTAGATAGATATAGAATCACACTCTAGTCGCCCTGGAATGATTCTGATGATGGGTACCCATCATTAGTGTTGTGTTCGAGTTTCGAAAGTGAGATATCTATATTTCCAATTAACTGGTGTGAGAACCAAAACTAGATAGGATTGTTGTTGTAAATTGGCATCAAAAACATGATTTTCTATGTATATGTCAAAATTATGAATTTGAAACGTTAATTCACTAATTGATTGATGGCTGTGTTGTATGATTATTTGTTGTCTAATAAAACCATTATGTGAAAGAACGGTACATATAACCAAATTATTTCAAATATTGAAATGAATTAGAATTGTTTAAAATTGCATGCATGTACATATATAGTGTGAACAGGTCATAGCAAGGAGGCTAGAGAAGAGGAATAAAATTGTATGCCCAACAAATAAGTACACGTTTACTAATTTATTGGGTTTGGATGATTTTATGAGCCGATTGGCAAGCCGCTTGGCTTTTTTTCTTTTTCTTTTTGAGATGAGAGGGCCTGTGTGGCGGTTTGGGGATTTTACCAATGCTCCCCGTACAAAGGAGGTTATCGCGAAATTTTTCGAAAATTTAGGGTGCTAGCCAAATTTTTGAAAAATTAGAAAATTCTTAGAAACTGAAAAGTTAAAGAATTAAAGCCAGAATGAAAGTTGAGTTGATTAGTTAAACAACTTTCAGCTCCGTTCCTTTTCGAGGACGAAAAGATTTTAAGTGGGGGAGATTGCAACAACCCGAAAAGTCAGAACAAATTTAAAATTTTTATTTTGGCAATTTTAATGGATTTTGGATATTTAAAATGATTTATTTTTGATAATAATAGAGAAAAAAAATTATTTTTGATGAAGTTAAAACGAATAATTTTATTTTAATTATAAAACGAGCCTAAAATGGCGCGGTAGTTTGAAAATTTGATTTCAAATTTCAAATGAATATACAGAATTCGTTTTACGTCGGAATTGGACAAAAACGGAAATATTTGAATCTGATGAACAATATCTTTCTAACGGATGTAATGTAACGACCCGTAACTTCCTCGGTAAGGAAGCCCGGATACTTTGAGAACAACACACAAAAGAACGCATACAGAAGAACATTTCATTGTTTATTGCAACAATTCATCAGAATACAAGAATATACAGAGTATGAATAAATATTATACAACACAAAAATATCAGAGATTACAATACATTACGTAGCAGCGGAAAAATAGTACAAAACACAACTGAAAGTAATACATGGATACAGAGCTTTCCGAGTATCGTTTCAGCTGTAAACCAGGATCCTGTGAATATAAATCTGCAAAACCAAAACTACTAGCTGCCCGTGCGGAAAATAGGGGCACACAGAGTTTAGGTTTAAACAATAAACTCCAGGTCAGTCATGTGACTGGTGTGAGAACTAAAACAGTTATTAATCTTTATTTTAAAGTTAGGTAAATCAAGGGACCACGTCGTATAACACGGAACGGGTTTCCTCCCAAGAACACCAGTGCATAAAACAACAGCGCAATGCTAAATAAAGAAAAATGAAGCTATTATAAGACCCAGGTTCCATCGCACAATGCAACACAACCCGGGGGATAGGGTTTTACCTTATAATAGCCAAAGAATGCTTAATACACTAAATTTCATCTTTTATTACTATAAGTGTATAGTGTCAAAACAATTCCAATCATAAATATCAATCATAGACGGCATGGGTACCATATATGATGTCTCCATACTAGTTCTACAATTAAAACCGCAAAGTCACGTATTGGAAGTTGGATTTCCGTCTGCGAACCGAGGCAAAAGATAGTCCTCGCCGATTCGAGACAGTCTAGCCCATGTCTCAGGATCAGAGCTCAAGTGACCCTTGGATCTTCAGGGTCGGTCCACCGATGTGGATTAAAATGCCTGAACACTGCGTTTCCCCGCCGTTTGGGGCGTAAATGAGCCCAATGACTCCATCCGTCCCGGATCGACCGATATATCCGAGGCGCGTCGCAACAGCAACAACCACACAGGTGAAAATAATATAAATGTCAGGGCAGGTAGGTCACTGACACCACCCTAGATAGAAGGAAACGCATGCCCTCCCTGCAGTCCTCTCTCGTTTCTGGTTCACAACCGTGGTGTGAGGCCCGTGAATCAACGTTACACAAATCTATGCCACACAGGCGGTGATTTGATCATCAACCACAAGACTTTGCTTTTCAATAGAAGCCTTGATCATTTGCTACTTAGGCATGCCACACAGGCAATTCACTCCATGTGATTGATATCCACCAATATATAAACCCTGAGCTCGTACGTCTCAGAGAAGGGTGTTAAGGAAGAGAATAAATTCTCCGCCGCCAAACAGATATATATTTAATAGAAATGAATCAAACAGAATAAAATCTAATGTCAGACACACAGTCCATTTACAAGTTCGTTCTGGGTCTGAACGAAACCGAAGGCACCTTGTACCTCACATATCCATCGATCTCCAAGTACGTATGGACGATCACCAACTGATTCCCTCCTCTTGGGTGTACAGCCCAGTCAAGATCATCAGTAATCACCCAAACGACGTGAAGACCTCCGGTCTTCGACCACCGTCTTTATCCTCGACACCACGTCGAATCAGTTATTCAGAATGGGATAAACCCGATCTTTCTGAATAACTTGCGTATATAATAAACAAGTGTTACACAAACACAACGTACGCCTCATTCAAATTCAGAATATTCTTTTGTTCAAATATTCTTATACTTTGGGAAAGGTTCCCATTAATTTTATCAAAGATAAATTCTTTAAATTTTTTCTTTAATCTTCTTTTGAATATCAATTCAAACTAGCTGGGATTAGCGAACCACACCGAAGTAATCATTTATTTTATTTTCCAATCCCAACCTATTCATCCTATGAAGTAAAACTGGTCATACTTCATATCTAACGCCACGGTGTTATCGGTAAATTCAATTACCATTTCACGTTCAAATCTAATTAAAGATTTAACTATCGCCTGGAGCAAAACTAATGATACTCCATTCTCGACCTTTTCAATCTAATTAAAGATTCATTAAAACCCCACTTAGTTTTAATCTTCGCAGAAATCAATATCCCGTCTTTAACTGGGTTAAAGAACCAATGTCATTTAAAACACGGTTCACTATAAACCAAAATCACATTCCATTAATTATCGTGTTAAAAAACAAGTGTTATTTAAAATACCGTTCACGGTAAACCCAAAAATCAATTCAAATTCAATTCCAATTAAATACTATTTAATTGGTACATTTCATTAAATCTAAATAAAAAGATTCAATCTTTTTCTCAACCGGGCTTAAGAACAGGGTTAATGAAGACATCATTCATGACAAACCCAAATCACATTTGATATTAAATACAAGGCTCTGAATAGAAAATATATCGGCTTATATTCAATATCAAATTCTATGACCAACAAATATCGTATTGGAAATAACGATATTAATATATCTTTCAAATTCCCATAACAATATCTGTATCATCACGAAATTCGACATCGAAATATTCCAAAGACGATTTCGATTCAAATCCATTCCAATTCAATTTTTGGAAATTCTGGTTATTTTCAAAATCATTTCAAATCCAATTTATTTATTCTAAAAATAAATGGAATTATAATTCAAGTTCAAAACTAGTTCATTTCGATAAAAATCTATTTTTATCTTTCCAAATATGGAAATTTTCATCCCAATTCTTCACAAATCATTTCTTATGATTTTACACAAATTATTACTATTTTTAATAATTTTATCGAGGCCCGTACAGTCGATTTCCATCAACGGCCATCGAACTGCACTTACAGCGACCTTTTCTAAATTTGATTTGGACATAATTCCAAATCTAACCATTAGATTTCAAATCTCTAATATTCGTTAGAAATCTCTTTTCGGTACGAACCCAAGGTTCTGGTTTTAGGAGAATCTGACGGTCGGATCTCCCGTAACGTCCACTTGAAGTCAATGGCCGAAATTCACGAACTGCCGCAGCGCGACGCGTTCTATTCAGGCCATTATATTATATATATAATATATATAATATATACTTCATCGATTTCCTTTTAAAACGTATTATATAAATCGTTTTAAATTCGTTTTCAAAACGATTTCAACTTCATATTCAATTTCGAATCAAAATTGAATATTCCACATCATCGATATACAAATGATTATATTTTCAAAACGTTATATTTTGAAATCACTTCCTTTTCTATATTCATTTTAAAAACGAATAAAATCGATATAAATATCGTTCACGTCAAAATGGAGTCAATATAATCAACACGGCTTCTATTCAACACATGAAATTATTTTCTATTCAATACATGAATTTATTTTCTATTCAATACATGAATTTATTTTCTATTCAACACATGAATTTATTTTCTATTCAACACATGAATTCATTTTCAATATTGGAATGAGGCCCAATCAATTACCATATAATGTTAATTATATGGATTTTCAATAACACATGTATATAATAGCAACGGTAAATAATCAACCATCATCCAGAGTGCACCACACAACTGCACAAGCATTAAATATAACTAATTAACGCTTACACAGTCTGTCAATCCATCGATCGACATACAACTAAACAGTCGGGATTAGTGTACGTCAAATATCATCCCAATACCCGTGTGGGGTTTCAAATCAACAAACACAGATTTTACTTGTGCAGTTGGGCGATGTGTAAAATTTACCGTCTCAATCAATATCAGTCAAAGCAGTGTATATAAACAAATCATCGATTTGTTTATAAATATTTATTTTATATATCCGTTAAAAATCATATTTTTAACTATAAAATAATTTTATTATAAAATATTTTATTTCACTCCACATCACACAACCAAATTTCACAACACAACAATCAAACAAACAAGTCTCCATGGTCTGTGGACGATGGGTGTCGGGTGCTGCTAAGCACCATCTGCATCCTAGTATATATTTCAAACTAGAAATAAATTAAAGGTGAGGAGTCCTTACGGACTAGCTAAACCAATACACCGCAACTTTTCATATGTAGAAATCTTCGTCGTGCTGGCCTTTTATCAATTTCATTGTTCGTAGCCACTACATATATAAAAATCACATTTTTATTTTGTTGTCATGTATATAAAAATCACATATTTACACCGCTACTATATAGATAAGAATTCCATTTTTATCTTGCTAGTAATATAATAAAAAATAAATTTTTATCACGCTATTCTCTATATAAAAATTATATTTTTAATTTGTCTACTTTTTCCAATAAAGATTATATTTTTATAACGCTCCTTCCTATATAAAAATTATATTTTTAATCTTCGAATACAATAAAAAATGAAATCTTCACGTGATTACAAATCGAATCTTTAGGTTGTTTAATTCACATTAAAGATCACATTTTTTGTAAAGATCCTATATATATATATATATATATTTTAATCGAAACTATTACATACTAAAAATCAGATTTTTATTCAGTTACTAAGCTAATTACACTAATTACATAATGATAAATAAATAAACAAAAGTAGAAACTCACATTTCTTTCGGTTTTCGATCAGAGGAGGGGGTCCCACGTGCTAATTGGGGGTCGGAGGAGTCGCTGGTGGTAGCAAGGGGGCGGCGTCGGTCATTGGCGGTTTCCGATGGGGATTGGGCTGGGTGGTCTCGGGTTCAGCCAGAGAACGGAGGTGTAACACCCCACATCCGTTAGTGTCACTCACAAAGGGAATGCACTAAGTTCTGTGGAGCATTTAGGGTAAAAGATGCAGATAAATTACAAGACAGACAGAAATTAAACAGCGGAAAATAAAACTTTGCTTTATTGATAAAATAGTTTGTACAAAGATTTCTTTACAATATCAGAGTGTCATCTGTCTTACAAAATAAAGAAGCATCAAACAACATTTATATTTCCCCAAATTTTAGCAAGAGCCAGCCATAGCATCTGATAAGAGAATCCAAGCAAACTTCGACAAATCTTCAAGCTGGGAAAGAGTGACAGTCCAACTTGACCTGAGCTATACTACTCCCTCCTCTACTACCTAGGGGGGGGGGGGAACGGAAGGAAAGAAGACGAAAGAAAAACAGAGTCAGACATAAAGCCTGAGTAAGTTCAGTAACTTCTAGCATGTGAACAAGGAAAACAAAACGACATGAATTAACTGAACACAAGATTACACCATGACGATAGGGTCAACAAGATTAAACAAGGTAGTCACAAGATATGCTAAGATAAACTGGATACGCTCTAATACTTTCGCCGCTTAGCTATTTCCTTGTTATACTGGTTTCTATATCTCTGCACCGCCTATCTAGTGTCCCATCTAGTAACGATAACGTGATCCCAATTCCTGTACTTTTTATTGCCTTCCGGCATACATTCATTATTTATTACCTAGATCAAATCTAGGGTTTTCTATCAAGTGCTTTCTAGATTTAACTAGAGTTTACGCTATCTGCTGAACGCTTCTCGGATTCAGGATTTATGCCACCTAGTCCAACTAGGGATTACGCTACCTGTCGAACGATGCCCCCAAGTCTAGGACACACTACCTAGAGTGGTATATGTTCCTATACTTCCCCACGCATGTATCGCGAATCGTTATCGCTTGTCTAGATGCACATGTCCTGTAATGTGCGGTCCGAGTCCTGTGACAGGGCAAATCAAGGAATACAGAACTCGGTCGGGAGCTTTCAGATATCTGCCGATGCACATGCTAAGGTTTGTTTTTATTCCAGTGGCTATGGTCCCACTTGACCCCTCCCTCAACTAATGAAAGGCACCCTTTGTAAAATGAGAAGTATACGCCGGCCCCCGGTGCCCCACTATCCTATGGCCATCCTCACCCATAACTAGATAGCAATTATGGTCTTTTGGAGTTCTCCGCCTTTCCGCTTCACGTATCTCGACTGACTCAAGATGGATGGTAGACGACGAGTTGCTATCACAGGGCTACCGTTTTCTCGCCGAATCGCGCTGGTCCATCCTAGTCTTTAGGTTGCCATATATATATTGCAACCAAGGCATACCCCTGGTTCTTCTACGCAGACCTTAACCTCTGTGGGCCCAGGAGGATCATCTGCATCCTCACGGAGGGATACCAAGAGTACCCTCACGTCCCCTCGAAGCCTCGGGCTTCGTAACCCAATTCGTTGGAGCCTTCTCGGACGGACATTCGCTCCTTCCCGTGTTATACTAAGAATTACTACTTAGTTCTCTTTCCCGTCAATTTGGGATGGTTAAGTGTCATTAGTCAATTCAAGCTAACTTAACCCTCTTCATTTATCCTGATAAACTGGTTAAGTGTTATCCCTTTATGCTTTTTACTTAACCCTATTCATTTATCATATTCTGATGGTTAAGCGTTCAAGTTTACTTAACCCTCTGGTCTAGTCCAGCTAACATATTAGATTGGCTAAGTGTATTACTTAACCCCAACCTCTAGTCTAATTAACATGTTAAATTGGCTAAGTGTATTAACTTTACTTAACCCCACCTTCTAGTCTAGTCAACATGTTAATTTGGCTAAGTATTCCCATGGACTTAACCCTCCCATTCTAGCTTTAACTGTGCTAAGTTGGTTAAGTGTTCCTTAACCTTCCCATTCTAGCTTAACTGTGTTAAGTTGGTTAAGTGTTCCTATGGACTTAACCTTCCCATTCTAGCTTAACTGTGTTAAGTTGGTTAAGTGTTTCTATGGACTTAACCCACCCATTCTTGCTTAACTGTGTTAAATTGGTTAAGTGTTTCTATGGACTTAACTCTCCCATTCTTGTTCTAGCTTTAATTAATAAATTAAAGCCGCAACCTCTCACATTAGACAGATATTGCTGCGGTTACTGGATGTGCCGGTCGGTTCCGGGCAGGTTTACACCGCAACTCAGTCTAACCTCGGGTTAGGCATATTCATGTTTTCTAAGTTCAAAGGGTTTTTGATTAATTTCCAAATCTGGTTTTGAAAACAACCATCCCGTCCTTCGGATCAGTTAGGGATAGCCAGGGAGGGCAGGAAACTTGTATTTTTCCAAACCCAAGCCTAGACACTATCCTCTCTGTCACCCTAGAACTTTCAGGTGTATGTGTTATTCAAAGAGAAAACCTTTCTTTTGTCCATATATAATTTGTCAACAATTTATCTTCAAAGTCCATTTTCCCTTTTTAAATAAACTTGGCCTATACCATTTTCATTTTGTCCTGCCCACTAGTATACTTATATTCTAGGCCCAAGTCCTAACCCAACTTGCAGTTCAGGCCATTTCCTATTTCATTGCCAAAACAAGATTAAATATCCTAGTTTATAATTTATGGCCAAAACTTTACCTACATGCAAGTTACATATTTTGTGGTAAATGAACAATTTATCATTTATGACAAATTCTATAAGTAAATTTACTTATTTCATTATTACACTTTTAATGTACATTGTCACATTTATTATTATGGCCCGTTCCCTCTTATTTATCATATTTATACTTTTTGGTATGTAAATTATATCAAATTAAGTGTCACTAACCATAATTTATTCTAAACATGACAATTTCTCACAATTATGGCTAAATTCAAAATTGTGCTAATATACTTATTCCAAATCTTTAATTAACACAATTTTGATTTAACATTCCTAATTCACAGTTTATGGTAAGACTAGAATTATTATTCTAGTTTACATTTCATGCCTAAAATTTAGCTTACTTGCTAATACTAAATTTAATGTGTCAAACTTATCCAATTTGCATTCCTATGAACATGCCATAATACATATTCCCAATTTATGCCAATTTCCAAGCTTATAACTACATTTATGTTCATTTTCATATTTTCCCCAAATTGCATTCCCACCGTTCGTATAATCGTGATTTAACCTAAATTGTAAATAAATCTAGATTCGTAGAAAATAGGGAATGAACCAAAGATGCTATGAAAAGGGATAATAACTGGCATAAAAGGTTTGGATAACGACGTAGGTTCAAGAATATGGGTAGACCTAACTTAATAGGTAAATTCCCACGGTCTAAAACCAATAGATAGAATAGGTTCAAGAACATGGGTAGACCTAACTGAATAGGTAAATTCCCACAGTCTAAAACCAAAGAAAAACAAGGAACAGATAAAATAGATAATCGGGTTTAGACCCAATTTCATAGCCACAAAACTTAAGCAACAATTTTCCTAATTATGAATCATAGGCAAAGTTCATAGTTATAGGCAATGTTCATAGTCCAAAAGGGAAAATAATTCCCATAGTCATAAGTCATTGTCATAGGCAATGTCATAGTCACATGTTGTATGTCCCAAATCAAGGTTCATGTTCGTAATTCAAAGGCAATAGGTTCATGGTCATAGTTCTCATAATCATGATCATAGGCATAGGCATATCCTCTTTGTTCAATAGTCATAGGCCGTCAATCAAAGTCATAGTATGTTCTGGGCCATAGTCAAGAATTAGATCCAAAAACTTAAATAAACACAGATCCAAGTGAAGAGATTAGGCATTTTTCTTATATCCTTTTAATTTCATGTCACAAATAAAAATAAAACGTTCAAGTCTAGAAATAACCAACTTACAGAAATTAGATCTAGAATAGAAGAACGGCGATGCTAAGATTCGTATGTCGTTGCTCGAGGTTTGTTGATTTAGCCTTTGAATTCTTCACTTTGATTTGAATCTTCTCTTGAACAGATTTGAGCAGCATCTCCATGTCTTGAATTTATATTTTATTTTAATTATTTAAGAAAATTTAGAGGAGGGGAAGAAGCCATGAATCTTAGCAGCATAAGGATAGAAGAGAATTGGTGCAAAGAGAATGAAGACTAGGGCTGTTTATATAGCTGCTCAAGACCTTATCGTACACGCAGCGCTGAGTCAGCATTGAACCCAGTTAAGAAAATAGTCCAGGTACGTAGATGAATCTAGCCAAACCTTATCATACACGCAGTGCTGAGTCAGCATTGGGTCCCACAAGCTATTTTGGCGTAGAAATTTGAATTTCGAATGAATTGTTTTGGCGTAGAAGTTTGATTTTCGAACTTTTGAATTTCTGGAATTTATTTAACTGTTTTATTCACATGAAATATTCTTATATGTATACAATTCCTCTAACGACCATTTTACGCGTATATATATACGCACAACTTTCATTTTATTTTCAAAATTCAAATGATGTTTCCATATTTCATTGACTGTAGCCTTATCTTGAATTTTATCTTTCGTATACATATATTTTTGCATATATATATATATATATTTATATTCTCATATGTATATATATATTCTTTATTTCCTTATATGTATGTTCTTATCCTTTCAAATTTTGAATTTGTATACGTACATATATTTGCATGTTCAGTTGGCCCTCTCTAAAACAAAGACAAAAAATTATGCCGCCGCCGGGGTTTGAACCCCCGACCTCCCTGTTACATATCCAATACCTTAACCAACTGAGCTACAAAGTCTTTTGTTAATAAGTCTTAGAACAATGATAATTATTGTTCTTTCCTTACTTCTCTTTTTCATGTTAGTTAGAATACTTAAATTAAACCAATGCATTATGTTTGCAAATCAGTGCATGCAACATATTTACTTCGCATGCAACCAATCCTTTCTTTCTTTCATATATTAATTAATTTTCATTATACATCACCATATTAATCCTATCTGTGGATATATATATTTTTTTAATTACATTAAAAATACGGGGTGTTACATTCTCCCCCACTTAAAAGGATTTCGTCCCCGAAATCTTCAAGTTAGGAAGAATGTGTCATACCATACAATCACCCATCTACTCAACCATTCAATCACAGGCATTCATTGTCCTTAAAAGATTTCTAATGCTTTCATGTTCATATGCATAGTGTGTGTATATGTCTCTATCTAATGCAAAATCAGGCGGTTTACTGATTCAGTTGACCTCCTTAATGCAAATCATGTTAGTGCCATGCGTCCAATCATGCATGCAAACATCCCTAGTCATGTAAATACTACATGCGTGCACAACCATTCATCCATATGCAACGTCCATATGATATCATATCAAGTTCAACTTATAAACAAATGCATATATGTAAATGCAATATGAGAGCGTCCGAACTTGATCTAGTGCCTAATACGTATGCATATGCATCCACGAGCAACCATTTGCATCCACTTGCAACCATTCAACCATAACATGTTTCAAATACATGTTTACATCCATTGGCTTCTACCTAAGGATCGCAGATACGACCTAGAGGATATACTTTGGAAAGAGAGAAACAACTACGTGTAAAGCTCCTAAACAGGGAAATCAAGGATGCACCCTTAAGGAAAAAGGGCATGTTGCTAGTATCTAGCCTTCTTGAGCTTTACTCCACTGTATCTTAACCAATTTATCTTCACGATTGTGAAGTTCCTAACCTCCATTTCCAAAATAAACAGATGTCAATCACGGTACCAGGTATACGTACTAAGATGATTAGAGGTTTCCCTCTTATCCGCCTTGCCATAACTATAAGAGTCGAAAGGTCACTACGTGCTCTTTGGAGTGCCTGCCACAACTATTCATCTCTCACGCAAACCATCCAAACCGAACTCGACATTCCTCAAGTACAAGCCCCAAAGGCCTAAACCAATATCAGACAAGCACCCAAGGAATTTCTCCTCCGAATTTAGACGATCTACGTGAGATGATATAAGCAAACTCGATAGCTATTCTCAAATCCCTACTAACCAAAAATAAACTGGTCGGACCACCAATTGGATTTGAGACTCTAGTGGGATCTTTCTACTATACAGGTACTATGGTGCAGAGACCCAACTATGGAAGTTGATACGAACAAATGAGAAGCGCTAGAACCTAAGGAAATAGTACGAACAGAAAACTAGACTCTTCCAACCGGACTACCTTTCTCCTAGGTACGCTTGGTGGCGAAAGCATGTATTTGTCCTTCTGAAAATCTCGTCCTCGTTCTTGCCCTTGTCCTTAAGTATATGCCCTATCATATCCTAGTAAAGATACTTGCTCTTGTCTTAGGTTTTATAATTCCTTCCTCCTTTGTGAGCTAAATCTGCATCCATGAATTCCTCATCCTAGGGTTGTGCTCCCTAGCCAAACTCCTCATCCCCTTCCGTGTGTAGTCATGTTGACAAATCTCTCGAAAACTGCCTCCATCGTCCGGAAAACCCTATAAGCTTCGAAAGAAAACTGCTCGTAGATGAAACAACTACGGCTATGGATGGAAGTCGGGCACTACTTTGCCCTTCGATGAGGTTACCTCCCAGAAAGCCAGGAGCCCCAGAGACTCAAGAAAGAAGGAGACAAGAATTTAAACGGAGGAAGAGAAGATAGTGCGTATGGCTTTGGGGAATATGTCTTTAAAACAAATCTTTTCTCTTGAAAATGCTTCTTTAAAAACCGTTTTGAAAAATAATTTTTCAAATCTTTTATCTGATCTGGTAACCTTCAGCTCTGATACCACGTGTAACACCCCACATCCGTTAGTGTCACTCACAAAGGGAATGCACTAAGTTCTGTGGAGCATTTAGGGTAAAATATGCAGATAAATTACAAGACAGACAGAAATTAAATAGCGGAAAATAAAACTTTGCTTTATTGATAAAATAGTTTGTACAAAGATTTCTTTACAATATCAGAGTGTCATCTGTCTTACAAAATAAAGAAGCATCAAACAACATTTATATTTCCCCAAATTTTAGCAAGAGCCAGCCATAGCATCTGATAAGAGAATCCAAGCAAACTTCGACAAATCTTCAAGCTGGGAAAGAGTGACAGTCCAACTTGACCTGAGCTATACTACTCCCTCCTCTACTACCTGGGGGGGGGGGGGGAAACGGAAGGAAAGAAGACGAAAGAAAAACAGAGTCAGACATAAAGCCTGAGTAAGTTCAGTAACTTCTAGCATGTGAACAAAGAAAACAAAACGACATGAATTAACTGAACACAAGATTACACCATGACGATAGGGTCAACAAGATTAAACAAGGTAGTCACAAGATATGCTAAGATAAACTGGATACGCTCTAATACTTTCGCCGCTTCGCTATTTCCTTGTTATACTGGTTTCTATATCTCTGCACCGCCTATCTAGTGTCCCATCTAGTAACGATAACATGATCCCAATTCCTGTATTTTCTATTGCCTTCCGGCATACATTCATTATTTATTACCTAGATCAAATCTAGGGTTTTCTATCAAGTGCTTTCTAGATTTAACTAGAGTTTACGCTACCTGCTGAACGCTTCTCGGATTCAGGATTTATGCCACCTAGTCCAACTAGGGATTACACTACCTGTCGAACGATGCCCCCAAGTCTAGGACACACTACCTAGAGTGGTATATGTTCCTATACTTCCCCACGCATGTATCGCGAATCGTTATCGCTTGTCTAGATGCACATGTCCTGTAATGTGCGGTCCGAGTCCTGTGACAGGGCAAATCAAGGAATACAGAACTCGGTCGGGAGCTTTCAGATATCTGCCGATGCAGATGCTAAGGTCTGTTTTTATTCCAGTGGTTATGGTCCCACTTGACCCCTCCCTCAACTAATGAAAGGCACCCTTTGTAAAATGAGAACTATACGCCGGCCCCCGGTGCCTCTGTATCCTATGGTCATCCTCACCCATAACTAGATAGCAATTATGGTCTTTTGGAGTTCTCCGCCTTTCCGCTTCACGTATCTCGACTGACTCAAGATGGATGGTAGACGACGAGTTGCTATCACAGGGCTACCGTTTTCTCGCCGAATCGCGCCGGTCCATCCTAGTCTTTAGGTTGCCATATATATTGCAACCAAGGCATACCCCTGGTTCTTCTACGCAGACCTTAACCTCAATGGGCCCAGGCGGATCATCTGCATCCTCACGGAGGGATACCAAGAGTACCCTCACGTCCCCTCGAAGCCTCGGGCTTCGTAACCCAATTCATTGGAGCCTTCTCGGACGGACATTCGCTCCTTCCCGTGTTATACTAAGAATTACTACTTAGTTCTCTTTCCCGTCAATTTGGGTTGGTTAAGTGTCATTAGTCAATTCAAGCTAACTTAACCCTCTTCATTTATCCTGATAAACTGGTTAAGTGTTATCCCTTTATGCTTTTTACTTAACCCTATTCATTTATCATATTCTGATGGTTAAGCGTTCAAGTTTACTTAACCCTATGGTCTAGTCCAGCTAACATATTAGATTGGCTAAGTGTATTACTTAACCCCAACCTCTAGTCTAATTAACATGTTAAATTGGCTAAGTGTATTAACTTTACTTAACCCCACCTTCTAGTCTAGTCAACATGTTAATTTGGCTAAGTATTCCCATGGACTTAACCCTCCCATTCTAGCTTTAACTGTGCTAAGTTGGTTAAGTGTTCCTTAACCTTCCCATTCTAGCTTAACTGTGTTAAGTTGGTTAAGTGTTCCTATGGACTTAACCTTCCCATTCTAGCTTAACTGTGTTAAGTTGGTTAAGTGTTTCTATGGACTTAACCCACCCATTCTTGCTTAACTGTGTTAAATTGGTTAAGTGTTTCTATGGACTTAACTCTCCCATTCTTGTTCTAGCTTTAATTAATAAATTAAAGCCGCAACCTCTCACATTAGACAGATATTGTTGCGGTTACTGGATGTGTCGGTCGGTTCCGGGCAGGTTTACACCGCAACTCAGTCTAACCTCGGGTTAGGCATATTCATGTTTTCTAAGTTCAAAGGGTTTTTGATTAATTTCCAAATCTGGTTTTGAAAACAACCATCCCGTCCTTCGGATCAGTTAGGGATAGCCAGGGAGGGCAGGAAACTTTTATTTTTCCAAACCCAAGCCTAGACACTATCCTCTCTGTCACCCTAGAACTTTCAGGTGTATGTGTTATTCAAAGAGAAAACCTTTCTTTTGTCCATATATAATTTGTCAACAATTTATCTTCAAAGTCCATTTTCCCTTTTTAAATAAACTTGGCCTATACCATTTTCATTTTGTCCTGCCCACTAGTATACTTATATTCTAGGCCCAAGTCCTAACCCAACTTGCAGTTCAGGCCATTTCCTATTTCATTGCCAAAACAAGATTAAATATCCTAGTTTATAATTTATGGCCAAAACTTTACCTACATGCAAGTTACATATTTTGTGGTAAATGAACAATTTATCATTTATGACAAATTCTATAAGTAAATTTACTTATTTCATTATTACACTTTTAATGTACATTGTCACATTCATTATTATGGCCCGTTCCCTCTTATTTATCATATTTATACTTTTTGGTATGTAAATTATACCAAATTAAGTGTCACTAACCAAAATTTATTCTAAACATGACAATTTCTCACAATTATGGCTAAATTCAAAATTGTGCTAATATACTTATTCCAAATCTTTAATTAACACAATTTTGATTTAACATTCCTAATTCACAGTTTATGGTAAGACTAGAATTATTATTCTAGTTTACATTTCATGCCTAAAATTTAGCTTACTTGCTAATACTAAATTTAATATGTCAAACTTATCCAATTTGCATTCCTATGAACATGCCATAATACATATTCCCAATTTATGCCAATTTCCAAGCTTATAACTACATTTATGTTCATTTTCATATTTTCCCCAAATTGCATTCCCACCGTTCGTATAATCGTGATTTAACCTAGATTGTAAATAAATCTAGATTCGTAGAAAATAGGGAATGAACCAAAGATGCTATGAAAAGGGATAATAACTGGCATAAAAGGTTTGGATAACGACGTAGGTTCAAGAATATGGGTAGACCTAACTTAATAGGTAAATTCCCACGGTCTAAAACCAATAGATAGAATAGGTTCAAGAACATGGGTAGACCTAACTGAATAGGTAAATTCCCACAGTCTAAAACCAAAGAAAAACAAGGAACAGATAAAATAGATAATCGGGTTTAGACCCAATTTCATAGCCACAAAACTTAAGCAACAATTTTCCTAATTATGAATCATAGGCAAAGTTCATAGTTATAGGCAATGTTCATAGTCCAAAAGGGAAAATAATTCCCATAGTCATAAGTCATTGTCATAGGCAATGTCATAGTCATATGTTGTATGTCCCAAATCAAGGTTCATGTTCGTAATTCAAAGGCAATAGGTTCATGGTCATAGTTCTCATAATCATGATCATAGGCATAGGCATATCCTCTTTGTTCAATAGTCATAGGCCATCAATCAAAGTCATAGTATGTTCTGGGCCATAGTCAAGAATTAGATCCAAAAACTTAAATAAACACAGATCCAAGTGAAGAGATTAGGCATTTTTCTTATATCCTTTTAATTTCATGTCACAAATAAAAATAAAACGTTCAAGTCTAGAAATAACCAACTTACAGAAATTAGATCTAGAATAGAAGAACAGCGATGCTAAGATTTGTATGTCGTTGCTCGAGGTTTGTTGATTTAGCCTTTGAATTCTTCACTTTGATTTGAATCTTCTCTTGAACAGATTTGAGCAGCATCTCCATGTCTTGAATTTATATTTTATTTTAATTATTTAAGAAAATTTAGAGGAGGGGAAGAAGCCATGAATCTTAGCAGCATAAGGATAGAAGAGAATTGATGCAAAGAGAATGAAGACTAGGGCTGTTTATATAGCTGCTCAAGACCTTATCGTACACGCAGCGCTGAGTCAGCATTGAACCCAGTTAAGAAAATAGTCCAGGTACGTAGATGAATCTAGCCAAACCTTATCATACACGCAGTGCTGAGTCAGCATTGGGTCCCACAAGCTATTTTGGCGTAGAAATTTGAATTTCAAATGAATTGTTTTGGCGTAGAAGTTTGATTTTCGAACTTTTGAATTTCTGGAATTTATTTAACTGTTTTATTCACATGAAATATTCTTATATGTATACAATTCCTCTAACGACCATTTTACGCGTATATATATACGCACAACTTTCATTTTATTTTCAAAATTCAAATGATGTTGCCATATTTCATTGACTGTAGCCTTATCTTGAATTTTATCTTTCGTATACATATATTTTTGCATATATATATATATTTATATTCTCATATGTATATATATATTCTTTATTTCCTTATATGTATGTTCTTATCCTTTCAAATTTTGAATTTGTATACGTACATATATTTGCATGTTCAGTTGGCCCTCTCTAAAACAAAGATAAAAAATTATGCCGCCGCCGGGGTTTGAACCCCCGACCTCCCTGTTACATATCCAATACCTTAACCAACTGAGCTACAAAGTCTTTTGTTAATAAGTCTTAGAACAATGATAATTATTGTTCTTTCCTTACTTCTCTTTTTCATGTTAGTTACAATACTTAAATTAAACCAATGCATTATGTTTGCAAATCAGTGCATGCAACATATTAACATCGCATGCAACCAATCCTTTCTTTCTTTCATATATTAATTAATTTTCATTATACATCACCATATTAATCCTATCTGTGGATATTTTTTTTTAATTACATTAAAAATACGGGGTGTTACAGGAGGGGGACGGCGCGGAAGAAGAAGGAGAAGGAAGGGGGATTCCGATCGCCGTTTGCAGCCGAGGGGGGGGGGATCTGCGGCGCGGTGACGAGGCGTGGGGGGAGGGGATCTACGGCGCGGTGGAAGTTTTTTTTCTAATCTCGATTTGAGATTCCATGGGGGGGGGGGATCTGAGAGTATTTGGGAGATGAAGGGTTATTTTTTTATTTAATTAATTAATTAATTTCAGAAAGCAACTATTTATTTTCAACTCGAAATCAAACCCATCGACTATCGTCCACAGCTAATTACCCCCATTCCGAACACAATGGAATATGTATCATGAGCTGATTCGATCGTTTCGATCAGTTTCTATCAAAATTAAAATACAACTCTATATATTGAATTTGAACGCACATTTCAATTTACTGGGGCCACATACTAACTAGAAAAATTCCCTAAAAATTATTTCTAGCTTCGTATTGACGATACAGTCCTAACAAAACTGATTTCGTTAAATTCTGAGACCGTTTGAAAAATGGCCATTTTCCAGTCGATTAAAATCAACTAAAACTGGTCAAACGCATTTTCCTTTGCACGCTCACATATTGATTCGAAAAATTATGAATTTTGAAATCTAACAGTAACTTGACATCACGGATCCAACAAAAGTGGTTTCGTCAAATACCGAGGTCATTTGCAAAATTTCCATTTTTAAGGGCCGGAATTCCATAGCGACTATTCTGAAATTGCAACTGGGCGTAACTTTTTATCCCCACTACGAAATTTCAATTTTTCGGATTCGTTGGAAAGATATTCTCAAATAGATTCTAATATTTTTGGTTTCGCTAAAATCCAGATTATTTTGAATCCTGTACATTCATTTGAACTTTGAAATTGAATTTTCGAACTACCGCGCCATTTTCAATTCCTTTTATATTTAAAATAAATATCTTTATTCTAACGACGATTCAAATAAATATATACGTTTTAATTCTTTTCAAAATAAATTTCTCATCGTTATTATTTAAAATAATTCATTTTAAATAATCAAAATTCACTAAAAGTGCCAAAATAAAAAATTTAAATTGGCTCAGATTTTCGGGTTATTACAATCTCCTCCACTTAAAACTTTTCGTCCTCGAAAAGGAACGAAGCCGAAAGTTGTTTTACAAATCAACTCAACTTCCATTATTTTCTTTACGGCTTAAGTTCTTCAACTTTTTAGTTTCTAAGAACTTTTCAAATCTTTCAAAAATTTGGCTAACACCCTAAATTTTCGAAAAATTTCGCCATAACCTCCCCTGCACCAGGGACTTCGGGATATTTCATATAGCCTCCCATGGCCTTCTTCAATCCAAAAGAAAAAGAAAAAGCCAAGGGACTAGCCAATCGGCTCATAAAATCATCCAAACCCAATAAATTCGTAAACATGTTGTCGAGCAAACAATTTTATTCTTCTGCTCTAGCCTCTTTGCTATGACCTGTTCAATGTAAGTACATGTACATGTATGCAAATGAAATAAATTTTCAATACAATTCACTATTTGATCAATTTGGCTAAAGGTTCAACATTTTAATTAATCAACAATAATCAAACAACACAATCAGCAATCAATTAGTTGATTATCTTTTTAATCACATAACTTTGATACATATCTAAAAAATCAGATTTTTGATGCCAAATCACAACAATAAGCCCTATATCTAGTTTTGGTTTTCACACCAGTCAATTGGAATCATATAGTTATCCCACTTTCATCACTCGAACATGAATACTGATGACGACTAGTCAATCATCAGAATCATCTCTGGTCGACTAGAGCGTGATTCTATATCCACCCAGTATATTAAAACATCAAATACACGCGGATCAGATGTATACGCAAAATCTATATATACTGGATCGTCCAAATTCAATATAAATAAATATTCAAATACGAATAATTGAATTAAATTTTCAAAACAAAACTTGTTTTCATTTTAAAAATATACTCTTCACACTCATTCTAGGATACTACTGATCCTATCTCTAACGAGTCATCCTCATCGGATATTACTAATCCAATCTCTGATGAATTCTTTCATATGGTTGATACCAAGCTGTAACGACCCGTAACTTCCCCGGTAAGGAAAGCCCAGATACTTCGAGAACAACACACAAAAGAACGCAGACAGAAGAACATTTCATTATTTATCACAACAATTCATCAGAATACAAGAATATACAGAGTATGATAAATATTATACAACACAAAAATATCAGTGATTACAATACATTACATAGCAGCGGAAAAATAATACAAAACACAACTGAAAGTAATACACGGATACAGAGCTTTCCGAGTATCGTTCCAGCTGTAAACCAGGATCCTGTGAATATAAGTCTGCAAAACCAAAACTACTAGCTTCCCGTGTGGAAAATAGGGGCACTCAGAGTTTAGGTTAAAACAATAAACTCCAGGTCAGTCATGTGACTGGTGTGAGAACTAAAACAGTTATTAATCTTTATTTTAAAGTTAGGTAAATCAAGGGGCCACGCCGTATAACACAGAACAGGTTTCTCCCAAGAACACCAGTGCATAAAACAACAGCGCAATGCTAAATAAAGAAAAATGAAGCTATTATAAGACCCAGGTCCCATCACACAATGCAACACAAGCCGGAGGATAGGGTTTTACCTTATAATAGCCAAAGAATGCTTAATACGCTAAATTTCATCTTTTATTACTATAAGTGTATAGTGTCAAAACAATTTCAATCATAAATATCAATCATAGATGGCATGGGTACCATATATGATGTCGCCATACTAGTTGGATTTCCGTCTGCGAACCAAGGCAAAAGATAGTCCTCGTCGATTCGAGACAATCTAGCCCATGTCTCAGGATCAGAGCTCGATTGACCCTTGGATCTTCAGGGCCGGTCTACCGATGTGGATTAAAATGCCTGAACACTGCATTTCCACGCCCTTTGGGGAGTAAATGAGCCCAATGACTCCATCGGTCCCGGATCGACCGATATATCCAAGGCGCCTCACAACAGCAACAACCACACAGGTGAAAATAATATAAATGTCAGGGCTGGTAGGTCACTGACACCACCCTAGCTAGAAGGAAACGCATGTCCTCCCTACAGTCCTCTCCCGTTTCTGGTTCATAACCAGGGTGTGAGGCTCGCGAATCAACGTTACAAAAAGCTATGCCACACAGGCGGTGCTTTGATCATCAACGACAAGACTTTGCTTTTCAACAAAAGCCTTGATCATTTGCCACTTAGGCATGCCACACAGGCAATTCACTCCATGCGATTGATATCCACCAATATATAACCCCTGAGCTCGTACGTCTCAGAGAAGGGCGTTAAGCAAGAGAATAAATTCTCTGCCGCCAAACAGATATATATTTAATAGAAATCAATCACACAGAATAAAATCCAATGTCAGACTGGGTCTGAACGAAACCGGAGGCACCTTGTACCTCGCATATCCATCGATCTCCAAGTACATCTGGACGATCACCAACTATTTCCCTCCTCTTGGGTGTACATCCCAATCAAGATCATTAGTAATCACCCAAACGACGTGAAGACCTCCGGTCTTCGACCACCGTCTTTATCCTCGACACCACGTCGAATCAGTTATTCAAAATGGGATAAACCCGGTCTTTCTGAATAACTCGCACATATAATAAACAAGTGTTACACAAACACAATATACACCTCATTCCAATTCAAAATATTCTTTTATTCAAATATTCTTATACTTTGCGAAAGGTTCCCATTAATTTTATCAAAGAAATTCTTTAAATTTATTCTTTATTCTTCTTTTGAATATCAATTCAAACTGGTCGGGATTAGCGAACCACACCGAAGTATTCATTTATTTTATGTCCCAATCCCAACCTATTCATCCCATGAAGAAAAATTGGCCATACTTCATATCTAACACCACGGTGTTATCGGTAAATTCAATTACCATTTCACGTTCAAATCTAATTAAAGATTTAACTATCGCCTGGAGCAAAACTGGTGATACTCCATTCTCGACCATTTCAATTTAATTAAAGATTCATTAAAACCTCACTTAGTTTTAATCTTCGCAGAAATCAATATCCTGTCTTTAACTGGGTTAAAGAACCAATTTCATTTAAAACACGGTTCACTATAAACCCAAAATCACATTCCATTAATTATCGGGTTAAAGAACAAGTGTTATTTAAAACACCGTTCACGGTAAACCCAAAAATCAATTCAAATTCAATTCCAATTGAATACCATTTAATTGGTACACTTCATTAAATCTAAATAAAAAGATTCAATCTTTTTCTCAACTGGGCTTAAGAATATTGTTAATGAAGACAACATTCACGACAAACCCAAATCACATTTGATATTAAATATAAGGCTCTGAATAGAAAATATATCGGCTTATATTCAATATCAAATTCTTCGACCAACAAATATCGTATTGGAAATAACGATATTAATATATCTTTGAAATTCCCATAACAATATCTATATCATCACGAAATTCAACATCAAAATATTCCAAAGACGATTTCAATTCAAATCCATTCCAATTCAATTATTGGAAATTCTAGTTATTTTCAAAATCATTTCAAATCCAATTTATTTATTCTAAAATTAAATGGAATTATAATTCTAGTTCAAAACTAATTCATTTCGATAAAAAATCTATTTTTATCTTTTCAAATATGGAATTTTTCATCCTAATTCTTCACAAATCGTTTCTTATGATTTTACACAAATTATTACTATTTTTAATAATTTTATCAAGGCCCGTACAGTCGATTTCCATCAACGGCCATCGAACTGCACTTACAACGACCTTTTCCAAATTTGATTTGGACATAATTCCAAATCCATCCGTTAGATTTCAAATCTCTAATATTCGTTAGAAAGCTCTTTTCGATACGAACCCAACGATTCCGGTTTTAGGAGAATCCGACGGTCGGATCTCCCGTAACGTCCACTTGAAGTCATTGGTCGAAATTCACGAACTGCCGCAGCGCGTTCTATTCAGACCATTATATTATATATAATATATATACTTCATCGATTTCCTTTTAAAACGTATTATATAAATCGTTTTAAATTTGTTTTCAAAATGATTTCAACTTCATATTCAATTTCGAATCAAAATTGAATATCCCACATCATCGATATACAAATGATTATATTTTCAAACGTTATATTTTGAAATCACTTCATTTTCTATATTCATTTTAAAAACGAATAAAATCAATATAAATATCGTTCACGTCAAAATGGCGTCAATCAAATCAACACGGCTTCTATTCAACACATGAATTTATTTTATTTCAACACATGAATTTATTTTCTATTCAACACATGAATTTATTTTCTATTCAACACATGAATTTATTTTCTATTCAACACATGAATTTATTTTATATTCAACACATGAATTCATTTTCAATATTGGAATGAGGCCCAATCAATTACCATATAATGTTAGTTATATGGATTTTCTACAACACATGTATATAATAGCAACGGTAAATAATCAACCATCATCCAGAGTGCACCACACAACTGCACAAGCATTAAATATAACTAATTAACGCTTACACAGTCTGTTAATCCATCGATTGACATATAACTAAACAATCGTGATTAGTGTACGTCAAATATCATCCCAATACCCGTGTGGGGTTTCAAATCAACAAACACAGATTTTATTTGTGCAGTTGGGCGATGTGTAAAATTTACTGTCCCAATCAATATCAGTCAAATCAGTGTATATAAACAAATCATTGATTTATTTATAAATATTTATTTTATATATCCGTTAAAAATCATATTTTTAACTATAAAATATTTTCCACTATAAATTTTTTTATTTCACTCCACATCACACAACCAAATTTCACAACACTGCAATCAAACAAACAAGTCATCCATGGTCTGTGGACGACGGGTGTCGGGTGCTGCTAAGCACCGTCTCCATCCTAGTATATATTTCAAACTAGAAATAAATTAAAGGTGAGGAGTTCTCACCGACTAGCTTAACCAATACACCGCGACTCTTCATATGTAGAAATCTTCATCGTGCTCGCCTTTTGTCAATTTCATTGTCTGTAGCCACTACATATATAAAAATCACATTTTTATTTTGTTGTCATGTATATAAAAATCACATATTTACACCGCTACTATATAGATAAGAATTCCGTTTTTATCTTGCTAGTAATATAATAAAAATTATATTTTTATCACGCTATTCTCTATATAAAAATTATATTTTTAATCTATCTACTTTTTCCAATAAAGATTATATTTTTATAACGCTCCTTCCTATATAAAAATTATATTTTTAATCTTCATATACAATAAAAAATCAAATCTTCACGTGATTACAAATCAAATCTTTAGGTTGTTTAATTCACATCAAAGATCACATTTTTTGTAAAGATCCGATATATATTCTTTTTTTTTTGAAACTATTACATACTAAAATCAGATTTTTATTCAGTTACTACGCTAATTACACTAATTACATATTGATAAATAAATAAACAAAAGTAGAAACTCACATTTCTTTCGGTTTTGGCTCAGAGGAGGGGGTCCCACGTGCTGACTGGGGGTCGGAGGAGTCGCTGGTAGTAGCAAGGGGGCGGCGCCGGTCATTGGCGGTTTCCGATGGGGATTGGGCTGGGTGGTCTCGGGTTCAGCCAGGGAAAGGAGGGGGATGTTGTGGAAGAATAAGGAGAAGGAGGGGGGATTTCGATCACCATTGGCAGCCGGGGGAGGGGGGGATCTGCGGGGCGGCGGCGAGGCGTGAGGTGGATCCACGGCACGGTGGAAGTTTTTTTTTCTAATCTCGATTTGAGAATCAACCCCGGGGGGGGGGGATTCTGAGAGTATATAGGAGATAAAGGGTTATTATTTATTTAATTTCAGAAAGCAACTTTTTAATTTCAACTCGAAATCAAACCCACCGACTGTCGTCCGTAGCTAATTACCCCCATTCCGAACACAATGATATATGCATCATGAGCTGATTCGATCATTTCGATCAATTTCTATCAAAATTAAAATATAACTCTATACGTTGAATTTGAACGCACATTTCAATTTACCGGGGCCACATACTAACTAGAAAAATTATTTCTAGCTTCGTATTGACGATACGGTCCTAACAAAACTGATTTCGTCAAATTCTGAGACCGTTTGAAAAATGGCCATTTTCCAGTCGATTAAAATCAATGAAACTGGTCAAACGTGTTTTCCTTTGCCACGCTCACATATTGATTTGAAAAATTACGAATTTTGGAACCTAGCAATAACTTGACACTCGGATCCAACAAAAGTGGTTTCGTCGAAAACCGAGGTCGTTTGCAAAATTTCTATTTTTAAGGGACAGAATTCCATAGCGATTATTCTAAAATTTCAACTGGGCATAACTTTTTATCCCCGCTATGAAATTTCAATTTTTCGGATTCGTTGGAAAGATATTCTCAATTAGATTCTAATATTTTTGGTTTCGCTAAAATCCGGTTTATTTTGAATCCTGTACATTCATTTGAACTTTGAAATCGAATTTTCGAACGGCCGTGCCATTTTTAATTCCTTTTATATTTGAAATAAATATTTATATTCTAACGACGATTCAAATAAATATATACATTTTAATTCTTTTCAATATAAATTTCTCGTCGTTATTATTTAAAATAATTCATTTTAAATAATCGAAATTCACTAAAATTGCCAAAATAAAAAATTTAAATTGGCTCAGATTTTCGGGTTATTACATGTAAGAAACTGAGATTTCACTTTATAAGTTGAAAGATATGTCCAGTTTAAAATTCAGAAAAGTCGCTATGGAATTTATATATATTTTAAAATATATATGGCCCTTAAAAATAGCCATTTTGCAAATGACCTTCGTTTTCGATAAAAGCACTTTTGTTGGAACCGGAGTGTCAAGTTAATTTTTGAAATCAATATGTGAGCGTGGCAGAAGAAAATGTGTTTGGTTAATTTCAGTCAAATTGGATTGACCAGAAAATAGCCATTTTTCAAACGGTCTCCAAGTTCGACAAAATTAGCTTTGTTAGAACCGTATCGTCAAAACATAGGGAGATTTCAATTTCCATAATTTTTGGAGTCGAAACGTGGCTGTACAGGATAAATTGTGAATTGAGCAGCCATTTCAGCCAGAAGCAGAGCTTTCTGAGCAAATGGACTCGGAATTCAATGAAACTAGTTTTGTTGGGACCGTATCGTCAAAACATAGCAGCATGTCAATTTTCATCGCCAACGGAGTTCTTGTGTGGCCGGGGCATCGATAACTATCGATTGGAGAAAGCGTGAACTAAGAAAATATTGAAATAATACACTCCACTACTATATGACACCCCCACCACTTCATAAACGCTCGTATATTCCTTCTCCCCCAAATCAGCAACAACCCCTCTTGTAAATTTGCAGAAAAGCCTCGAATACAAAAACATTTGTATCTCTCAATCCAACAACAATGATCATAAACGGTTTCTGGGTTTTGAAGATCATCATGGCCTCTACCTACCACAAAAAGTTGGGGACCTATCGTTGCATGGGTTGAGAGAAATCAATGGTCAAAGCCAGAAAACACATTTCAGTTTTAAGCAAATTATGGCCAATCCGTGAAGAATTAGATGATGGCCCAATTGAGGAAATTATAGAGGAGAGGGTGCTCTACAATTTTGCCTTTAGGAGGTCAGTCTGAAATTGCTCGTGGCAGCGATAAATTGGAGTTCAACGTGGATGCATTTTCTAGTGAAGTGGCGAACGGTTTCTGGCAATGGTACCTGAGGGTGGTCTTAGCGCGGCGACAAGATGCGTCGAACCCGGGGGGTGCGCGATCTTGGCGATCAACGGTGGCAGGGAATTTTCTGGGGAACTCGATTTGGGGCAAAATCGTTTTCCACCGAATTGAGGTCAAATTGGTGGCGGCGGCGGGCACTGGAGGGGCGCCAGGGAACGACGGTGCCAGCGGTGGGCCTAGGTCGATTGTTGAACAAAATTGGGAGGGTAATTATGGATTAATTAAGTAATTAATTATTTAGTTATGTATTTAAGGTTTGTAACATCATATCTTGTACATACAAGGTCGAAATCTGACGAATTCAGATCCACTTGTGATCATGGGGATGAGAGCTTCACAACAAGACTAACCGGGTCCAATTTGGAGCACGTTGGAATTTGAGGCAAATTCAAAGCCAAACGTAACATAAATTCAGATAGAGACTGACGAAGTGGATCCCAATGTGAGAACTTCTCACTATTATTTTTGTACAGTTATTTAAATTATTTTTTAATTGCACATATGAACTGCTCCTCGTCGTCCATAGACCATGGACGACTTGTCTGATTGTATTGTGATGTAGAAATTGATAGTGATTGTCATGTATTGATATTGTTGTATATAGAAATTGTTTATATAAAATATGTAAACTATTGTGAAATGAAATAAATATTCATTTACAAACCGGATGGTTTGTTTATATACACTTACTTATCTGATATGGATTGGGATGATAAATTTTACACATCGCCCAACTGCACAAATAATAAACAGTATTTGTTGTTTGAAAACCCCATACGGGTATTGGGATGATATTTGACGTACACTGATCCCAATAATTAGTGGTATGTCAAATAATGGGTTGATAGCCTGTATAAGTGTTATTTATTTATTTTAATGCTTATACAGCTGTAGAATGCACTCTGGATGATGTTTGAATTTTTAATGATTGCTTATCATTATTGTTGTATATATATGATGTTGAAATCCATATAATTTAAAATTATATGGTAATTGATTGATTCTGATTCCAGTTTAGAATTAACAAATATTTTAAAATAATATTCGGTGAATATTGAAATGTGAAGCTGTGATAAGTAGTTAAACGCCATTTTAACACGAACGAGAATTTTGTCGATTTTATAATGAATATTGGAAAGTGATTTCAAAATCTGATATTTTGAAAATATTATCATTTTAATATTGAAATGAATTTAAAATGAATTTATATAAAGAATATTCAATTGATTTGAATTTGAAAATCGAATTGAATTGAAATGAATTTGAAAATCGAATCGAATTGAAATGGAATTGAAAATCGAATTGAATTGATTTGAATTTGAAAATCGAATTGAATTGAAATGAATTTGAAAATCGAATTGAATTGAAATGAATTTGAAAATCGAATTGAATTGAAATCGTTTTGAAATGAATTTAAAACGAATTTATAATAGAATACTAAATTTTGATTTGAATTTGAAAATAGAATTGAAATCGTTTTGAAATGAATTTAAAACGAATTTATAATGAAATATTCAAATTGGATTTGAATTTGAAAATAAAACTGAAATCGTTTTGAAATGAATTTAAAACGAATTTTAAAGGGAATATTCATTTTTGATTTCAAATTTAAATGGAAGTGGAAATCGTTTTTAAAACGATTTATAAAATTATATTTAAATGGAAATCAACAAAATATATATAATATCTATATTATAATGGCCTGAATAGAACGCGCCGCGCAGCGGCAGTTCGCGAATTTCGACCGTTAACTTTAAATGGATGTTACGGGAGATCCGACCATTAGATTCTACTAAAACTGGAACCTTTTGGTTCGTATCAAAAAGGGCTTTCCAACGAATATTATAGATTTGAAATATAATGGTTGGATTTGGAATTATGTCCAAATCAAATTTGGAAAAGGTCGTTGTAAGTGCAGTTCGATGGCCGCGTGTGGAAATTGACTGTACGGGCCTTGATAAAATTATTAAAAATATCAATAATTTGTGTAAAATCATAATAAATGATTTGGAAAGAATTGGGATGAAAAATTCCATATTTGAAAAGATAAAAATATATTTTTATCAAAATGAACTAGTTATTAACTAGATTTGAAATCCAATAATTTTTAAATAAAATAAATTAGATTTGAAATGGTTTTAGTAACAGCAAGAATTTCCAATATATGAATTGGAATGGATCTGAATCGAAATTATCTTCGGAATAATTCGATATTGGACTCCGTGATTATATGAACTTTTTGGATGAATTTGGAAGATATATATATCGTTATTCCAATACGATATTTGTTGATTTCAGAGTTTGATATTGAATATAAGCCAATATATTTTCTATTCAGATCCTTGTATTTAATATCAAATGGGATTTGGGTTTATCGTGAACGATGTTTTAAATAACACTTGTTCTTTAACCCAATTAACAATGGAATTAGATTTTGGGTTTGTCGTGAATGGTATCATTAATAATACTATTCTTAAACCCAATGGAGCTAAGAAAATTAGAAACTAACTAGAGATTAGCTAATTTGAATGATTTCCTGGGTATTGATCTGATGTTGGTTTCGGCCTTCGGGATTAATACTTAGAGAATCATTTTCTTACTATTTTACGGTTAGAGACTGATGGGATGGGGTCTTCAGTAGCACTGTTCTTAAACCCCATGTGAAAAGAATATATCTTTTAATTAAGAGGTAGAGAAGAATTACGAATTAATTAACATTTAATTGGATTTGAAATGAAATGTGAATTGGGTTTATTGTGAACTGTGTTTTTAACGACATTCGTTCTTTAATCCAACTTATAGAGAAATGAGATTTGGAACTTATAAATCTTATTATTAAAATATTTAGTGGAGAGTTTCCAAAGTAAAATTTTCCAATTTAATATATTGAAATGGAATCTGATTTGATAATAATCGAAGTGAGTTTCTGTAGAGGAAGGCTGTTAATATATATGGAATTTAAAAGGCTTTGCCATTATTCCATTTATATTATCGGTTGGATATGGAAGTTAATATAGATTATATATATTGATCTATATTACGTGAAGATTCCATTGTCAATGGAATGTGATTTTGGGTTTACCGTGAGCTGTGTTTTAAATGACATTAGTTCTTTAACCCAGTAAAAGATAAGATTAATTTCTTAACTTTGAATAATCATTAAGTAATTATTTTTGAAAATTAAAACCGAATTAGAGTTTTAATGAATCTTTAAATAGATTGAAAGGTAAATTTGATAACTAAAATTATCAAATTCAAGAAATGATCGAGAATGGAGTATTACCAGTTTTACTCCAAGCAATAGTTAAATCTTTAATTAGATTTGAACGTGAAATGGTAATTAATTTTACCGATAACACCGTGGTGTTAGATATGAAGTATTACCGGTTTTACTTCAAGGGATGAATAGGTTGGGATTGGGAAATTAAACAAATGATTACTTCGGTAAGGTTCGCTAATCCCGACTAGTTTGGATAAACCATAATTTGGTTTTAATTGATATCCAAAGGAAGATTAAAGAATAAGTTTAAAGAATTTATCTTTGATAAAATTAATGGGAACCTTTCCCAAAGTATAAGAATATTTGAATAAAGGAATATTCTGGATTGGAATGAGGCGTATATTGTGTTTTTATAGCAGTTGTTTATTATATATGCGAGTTATTCGGAAAGATCGGGTTTATCCCATTCTGATTAACTGATTCGATGATATGTCGAGGATGAAGACGGTGGTTGAAGACCGGAGGTCTTCGCCCAAGACAAGGTAATAAGTGCTGATCGTCCTGACGTACTTGGAGATCGACCGGATATGCGAGGACCTCTGTCCTGTATTGGACATTTGGGACGAGGAATAAGGTTCCTCCGGTTTCGTTCAGACCCAGAACGAACTTGTAAATGGATGTGTGTCTGACATTGGACATTCTTTGGGATTGATAGACATTGGTTGCATAGTGTGAATTTCCTGTGTGGCATGCTGAGATGCAAATGATCAAGGATTCTGTTTAGAAGAAGAGTCTTGTGGTTGATGATCAAAGAACGGCTTTAATATAGTGTAGCTTTGTGTATAGCATTAATTCGCGAGCCTTAAACCTGGTGTGAACCAGAAACGGGAGAGGACGTCAGGGAGGACATGCATTTCCTTCTAGCTTGGAGTGGCGTTTGGGTTTTGTATGCACATACGTTTTACTTATGTGGATGATGGATAGCGAGGCGCCTCGGATATATCGGTCATACGGGCCGATGGATGGTATGGTCTTTATGCAGACCAATTTTATGCCCTATAGGGCGGGGAAACGCATTGTTCAAGAATTTTAATCCACTAACGTAAGTATGGACCGACCCTGATGATCCAAGGGCTCACTTGTGCCTGGGTCCTGAGACGTGGGCTAGATTATCTCGAAGCGGTAAGGATGATCCTTTGCCTTGGTTCACATATGAAAATCCAATTTCCAATACGTGACAATTGCGGTTTTGATTGTAGAGCCTAGTATTGGCGACATAGTGGGATGGGGCACTATGCCGTCTATGATTGATACATTTATATTTGAAGTTGTTTTCATACACTTTACACTATAATAGTATCAAAATGATTTTTTTAAACGTACCAAACATGTTTGGCTATTACAAGGTAAAACTCTATCCTCTGGCTTGCGTTGCATTGTGTGATGGGACCTGAGTCTTATAATAGCTTCATTTTTCTAAAAAGCATTGCGTTGTTTATTTTATGCACTGTATTCCTGGGAGTAAACCCGTTCCGTGTTATATGGCGTGGTCCCTTAATTTACCTTGTTTTAAAGTAAAGATTTAGTAACTGTTTTAGTTCTCACACCAGTCACATGACTGACCTGGAGCCTATTGTTTTAACCTAAACTCTAGGTGCTCCTATTTTCCACATGGGCAGCTAATGGTTTTGGTTTTGCAGATTTATATTCATAGGATCCTGGTTTACAACTGGAATGATATTCAGAAAGATCTGTATCCGTTTACCTCTTTTAGTTGTGCTTTGTATTATTTTCCACTGCATTGTAAATTGTAAATCTATGGTATTTATCAAATGTTTCTTATTTGTTCATGCACTGTATATTCTTGTACTCTGATGTAAATTGTTGTAATAAGCAATGAAATGTTCTTCTGTTTGTGTTCTGATTTGTCGTGTTCTCAACCCAATCCGGGCTTTCCTTCATGGGGAAGTTCAGATTGCTTCATATATCTCTCTGTTTTCATCCAGACATGGGCACAACTTATATCAAATCTTTCTTTAGATCAAATTCCATATAAAATTCTCAAGAGTTTTAAATCAATATTTTTAGAAATTATTTACAATTCTTATAACCTTTTCTTTCAACTCCATTCAACTTATACAACTTTACTTTATTCTTTCCCATTTCAAATATCAATTCGTGTTGAAAAGGTTACACTATTCAATTGGTAAATCTCTCGAAATACTTTTTATTCGCAATAAAATCACGCTTTTGCTATGCCACTCTGATCATGCGTATATATATTCAAACTAGCATTGGTAAAATATTCCAAAACATTGATTTCAAAATTTTCAGAACCAAAACCTCATAATTAATATTTTCCAAAAATCCAATTGTCTTGCATAAGTTGGATTCTATATTTCGACACTTTCAATTCTATGGAAAGCTCATTTGTTAATGTTCCGTTACGCAATATCTTGGATAAATCAAAGTTACCTAGTTTGAATTCACTCTTGGTTTTGTTTAGTACATGGCACAAAAGGTATACATACATGGATTATGTCAAATTCCATGTGTTCAAAATAGAAGTTCAACCTCAAACGAGTTTCAAAAAGGTATGATGTCTCAAATCGAAATGCTTGGCCGAATCCATAAGACAGGGGAAGGAAAAACATTACCTAAGAACAATGGTTCGAATTCAAATAATTAGCCTAGCTAGGATGGGAAAATCAAATGCTCACAAGGATACATATATCAGCAGTTCAGTCATGGGATACTCGATTTTTCTTATTAAGTTTCCTCTTGAGTAAATCTGTAACGACCCGGGTTTTCGCGATCTTGGATATTCACATAAACTCAATGTTGACTATCCCAGCATCAGAAACCCCGGATAGTCCATGAAAGAAATTAAAGGGTGAGAATTGTAACAACCCGTATTTTTGAATAACATATTATAACATAAATGGAGGCAGAATTAAACTGTAAAATCTGAATCAAGGGAAACGGGCTGTGCCATTGCGTTCGTCTCGGAAAAATACGCGAAATAGAGTCCGAGTTTTCGAAAATCGGAGTCCGTATGACCAAGATATGGACTCGCGAAGTTTCACGGAAAATTCAAATAAAAGTATACTTAATTAAGTGAAATGGGTTGCGCAGAGAAATATATATATATTGATATATATATATATATAATTGAAAATTAAATAAATAAATATGCAAAAATGTTCAAAACAGCGAATTGGGAGAGGGGAATAACCGAACCGGCCGATTTTTGAGATCGACCCAAGCTCGCTGGGTCGACTAGGGGTTAATCCAGGGTGTTTGGCTGTCAACCCGTGGGCCGATTCGCTCAAATGCAGATTTTGCATTTGAATGGTTCTCATGGTTCAGCTTTAATCTAAAGGCCCTAGATGGTTCCTACACTTGACTTCTTCCCCAAGACATGCTTTGATGTCTTGGATTGAATCTAGGGTTAATCCTATGGCTAATATTACCCTAATCTTCTATAAAAAGGACCTAACACCTAGCCTAAATCATCATTATTCAATCCTACAACTAAACTATGTCAAATTTGTTCCTCTCATGGCCTCCACTCTCATGCTAAAATTCCTAAGTTTATTTCTATGGGAGATTTTGAGTGCATACAAGTATTTTCAAGCTTGTATGAGTATTCTTAGTTTGCATTCAAGTCAAGTTGCAACATTTCTATTTCAAAGCAAGGGTTTTTATTGATTTGGCTCAAGGGTTTTCATTTGGAGACTGCATATTTGGGTTTTTGGTGCTTGCATAAGGGCTTCTTCTCAATCTTTATAATAAATATTTATTTGTGTCTTCATAGCATTGTAAGCCCTTTTCTACTTTCTTTTTATTAACTCTAAAGTTAAATGGATGATGCAAGTTTGGGTTGATCATTATGATATGCAAGTTTGGTTGATCATTATATGCATGTTTGGTTGATCATTATATGCAAGTTTGGTTGATCATTATATGCAAGTTTGGATGATCATTATGCAAGTGGGTTTAATCATTATGTATGACACATGTTGCTATGTTATGCAAGTTTGGGTTGATCATGTTATCATGTTATGCAAGTTAAACTTGAAGTTGTGAGCTTAAAGCTTCAAGCTTTATGTTGAAGTTTGCATTTTGGCAACATGAAAGTTATCATATCCCTTATGATAACTTGCATGTGAGGCTAAATGCGAACTTCTAGCAACTTCTACATGTCATTTATCACCATGTATCACTCATATGCTAAGTTTGGTTTTATGCATGCTTTTGAAGCCTAATAATGCAATATGCAAGTATATGAACATATGTACATTTCATATGCCACCATGATAAACTTGTGGCTTCAACACCTTTTTGTCATGATTATGCCAAGTTCCCTATTTTATCCTTTATGCGTTATTGCGATTATGTAAACGATGAGATTACGTTGGGGTTGGGTAACATTATGACAAAAACATGGTTTTTATAACATAACGTGATATGTTAACTTGTAATTATGTTTTGGAAACATAATGGACATGACAATTAGAAAATATGAGAGTGGCCAACTCGAGGTTGGGTTGAGTTTGTAGCATAAATCTACCCGGACCCGCCCGGCTTAACTAGTAGCTACAAACAATAGGACCCTATGTGAGAAGTTGGTCATGTTGTGCTCGAACCCGAGGTTAGACCTAGTTGTGGTGTAAAGCTACCCGGACCCGCCCGGCTTAACTAGTAACCACAACAAAGTCTAATGTGAGAGGTTAAAGCGCATTAAGTTAATGAATGCCTCCTGATTAGGGTTAAGTCATGGTCCACTTAATACTTAACCAATTTGGGCTTGATGGGTTAATCGCGGTTAAGTCAGGAGCCTTGGGTACTCTTAACCAATTTAACCCACGTTTGGATCGGGTTAACCACATTTAACCTGTTAAGAAACTCTAGTTGCGTGGTCCTTTTCAGCAGTAACCTTCTAGATAGTATCATAAGACCCTAGTACTAGGCTAGGGTGGGGCACGATTACTGGGCTGATTGTAAGAGACCAAAAGAGACGGCTGAATGATGCACCGGTTGTTCAGGCGGACCATGGTCGTGCACATTAAGTTAGGAGTTGAACACGGGGGCCGGTAGGTTTAGACTGTGCATCCTGGAATTGTGTCTGAGGGTTACACCGTAGGGCCTGATACACCCTAGGGGTGGACCCTGCACAGTCAACTACATTACATGATTAAGCCGTATGACACCGACACATGACGAGTTAGGCTTATAGGGAGCCGATCGACTAGACCGAGTAGTTGGACCTTGATTTAGGTCATCTCATGATGTTGGGCCAAGCTTGGGCCAAGGGATCAATTCTTGTTTTTACTTGACATGTTAGAATGCTAGTACACCCGTGGTGCAAAACTTAACCTTGATTATGCGATGACACCTTTATCTATCTTGTTAGTTAATCATCATGCCAGTATGTTGTTATCCTTATGTTCATCTCAGCTTCTCATGCCAGTTAACTTTACTAGTTCATAGAGAGATAGTAGTAGGGCTTACCAGTCTTTTTGACTGACCTGTTTTCTTTCGCCTCTTTTCTTCCGTTTCCCCCCCCCCCCAGGTTCTCAGGGTGGGAACATTGGAGCTTAGCTTGGATCTTTACAGCTTGCTTACTGGATTTGCTCATGTACGGATTTGGAAATTGAGCTAGCTATGGTTTATCACTTCATTTTGGGGATAGTACTTTATGTATTTCAGTTTTTCAGTTTATGCTTTTATCTAGACTTTGTTGTTGGAAAATAATGAACAAGTACTTTGTTGTAACATGACTATGGTTTTGAAATGCTAAGATTTATCCGCTGCTTTACTACTCTGTTTTACTTATATGTTCTGTCTTGTGATATCTGCATGCATGTTTACCTTGTTTAACGCCCCTCCAAAGCCAGTGTCCTTGCAAGAGTGGCCCTGGCGGAGGTGGGGTGTTACATTTGGTATCAGAGCATAAGGTTTACAAGATTTGAGCAAAAGTGTTTTTAAAACTTACCTTTTGAAAAACTATTTTCAAAACCAAATAAGTATTTTCCAAGAAAAGTCTAGTTATTTTAAAAGGCTATTCCCCAAAAGCCATAGCACTATCCTTCGTTTCTTCGTTCTGAATCTATCTTTTTCTTCCTTTTAGTATAGCCGATCGCTTTAACATCCCGGAAGGCGTACAAGTACCCGTCTGGTTCCGGAGGTTTATGGAGGCAAGGGCGAATGAAGCCGGCCCCGCAACCATTCCCCCTCCTTCCCCCGTCGCTAACATCTCTCCTCCTCCCGTAGCTGAGGTTCCTTCTCCCCCTCAGCATACACAAGTGAATTTCGCGGAGCTTTGCAAAGACTTTAAGGCGATGGGTTGCAAGAATTTTGTCGGAATGGAGACTTCTGTGGAGGTAAGAAACTGGTTAAAGGAAACTGAAGACCTCTTTGCTATCTTTGAGGTGGAAGATCGTAGGAAAGTTCTGCTGGCGGTATGGCTATTAAAAGGGGAAGCTGCTTATTGGTGGGTAGTCACCACCACTACTAGACCCATTGAGACTTGGGATGACTTTAGGAGAAGGTTTGGACTAAAGTTTCTATCATCGACAGAAGAGAACATTCAGATGGAGAGGTTCCTATCTCTAAAACAAGGGGACATGACCGTTGGGGAATACGTGGATATGTTTAATCAACTTGCTCAGTTCGGCCAAGAATTGGTAAACACAGCTCAGAAGAAGGCCCTACACTTTGCTCTAGGATTGAATGAGCCATTGCGCGGTTTGGCCATGTCTCATATACCTCTGGGGGCGACCTTCGAGAGTTTGGTGAATATGGCCCTACTCCAAGAGGAAGATAAGAGTGACAAGAAGGAGGTCAAGGCAAATGAGTCCCTAGGCAAGAAGGAAGATTCCGGAAAAGGAGGCAAGAACAACAACAAGACAAGAAAGCGCCACTTCTGTAGGATCACGGGGCACGTAGCCAAAGATTGCAGGAAGAAGAAGAGGAAGTTAGGCAAGTGTTTTCAGTGCGGAGGATCTGGACATTTTAGCAAGGATTGCCCCAAGAAGCAAAGACAAGGGCAAGGACAAACTCAGCAAGTAAGATCCTCTGGAGGGCAATTGCAGGCTCTCCTTGCTCTTCCAGCTTTTGATCGAGGTAGAGTTTTTATTGAAATTCATGTTTACATTTCTGATTTTCCTGTGCGCACCTTATTTGATTCTGGCGCATCGCATAGTTTTATCTCTTCTGATATTGTTGAAAGTTTGCACCTAAGTACTAGCTTAGTTGAGGATTCCGTTTGTGTTTCAAATCCAATTGGGGGTTCCGCCCATCTGTCTATGATTTGTGTGGATTTGAAAATTTCTATCTTGGCCGTAGAATTCACGTTTAGTGCTTATGTTCTCGGATTCACGGGATATGGGTTGATCTTGGGCATCGATTGGTTGTCCAGTTATGGAGCCATCCTCGATTGTGAGCATAGGGTGGTGAGGCTCATGACTCGCCTCGGTAATACCCTAGAAATTTCTTGTAACCCTAGAGGTCCCGTCATGTTATGTTATCTTGAATCTCTCGATTCGTCCATCGATGATCTGCAATCTGTAAGGGTGGTCCGAGACTATCCTGATGTCTTTGAAGAAGTTAGGGGGTTACCCCCTAAACGAGAGATAGATTTCCGCATTTATCTAGTCGATAATGCCAAGCCAGTATCATTGCCCGTTAGGCACATGGCCCCTCGTGAGAGAAGGGAGCTCAGTAAGCAAATCAAGGAGTTGCTTGAGAAAAATTTTATTAGGCGAAGCATTTCTGAATGGGGTGCTCCGGTGGTATTCGCTACTAAGGCGGATGGTTCGCTTCGTCTATGTGTTGATTATCGAGAGTTGAACAAGCTAACAAAGAAGAATAGGCACCCGTTACCGAGGATTGATGATCTCTTTTGGTGCTTCTGTTTTCTCTCAACTCGATCTAGCCACCGGATTCCATCAGCTTAGAGTAGCTGAGGATAGCATTGATAAAACTGCGTTTAGGACTCCAGATGGATTCTTTGAATGGCTTGTCATGCCATTCGGTTTGACTAATGCACCCGCCTACTTCGTAGATTTGATGAGTAGGGTGTTCAGGGAGTTCCTCAACAAGTTTGTTGTTGTCTTCGTGGATGACATTCTAATCTTCTCAAAGGATGAGGAAGAGCATGCAAGGCATCTCAAGGAAGTGATGGATACGCTTAGAGCGCACCAGTTGAAAGCCAAGTTCTCCAAATGTCATTTTTGGAGAAGGGAAGTTCAGTTTCTTGGACATATAGTTTCTAAGCAAGGCATAGCGGTGGATCCCGCGAAAGTGGTTGTGGTTCAAGACTGGAAGACTCCGAGGAATGCAACCGAAGTGCGAAGCTTTCTCGGTCTGGCGGGCTACTATAGGAAGTTCATCAGGGACTTCGCTAAGATTTCGGCCCCTCTTACTAAGTTTACGAAGAAGAACTTAGTCTTTGCATGGGACTTGGAGTGTGAGCTTGCTTTTCAAAGGCTCAAGAGAGCCCTTACCTCAGCTCCAGTTTGGCAACGTGGATTGGCACTATTTTCAAGAGATAGTTTCTGCGTGGGATACCGTATAATATGTAAACGAGATCCAAGATTCACTAACGAATCTTGGAAAGCTTGCACGAAACCATGAGCACGCAGTTATGTTTAAGCCAAGTATTTTAGGCAAAGAATAAGTGGAAGTGGAACGAGAGGCAACGGTGAAATGAGTTCTAACTCATATTTTGGGAACAAGAATTAAGAACTACGGAATTGCGAAGTTAAAAGACGGTCAAGGCACGATGGGATTAAGCACAAGAAAATGCGGCTTAGAAGACTGAAGACTAGATACGCGCATTATATCTCTTTCTAATAGTATATCCTTGATCCCTATTGTTCCGTAGAGCTTACTCGCATGCTATCTTTTAAGTATATCCTCTCGGTCCTATCCTCAATCTTAGTTCTGTTGCAAACCCCATAAGGAGTATGACTCGCCTGTTTGTGAGATATAGTTGGGGTGAAGATGTTCGTCACCAAACTATTTGGGCTTTATGGGATATGGGTAATAATTGATAGACTTACAAAGAAAGCCCATTTTATTCCGGTGAAAAGCAAGAGGACCGTATCATGGCTAGCATCTGTTTACCTTCGAAAGATAGTGCGGTTGCATGGAGTTTCTTCTAGCATAGTTAGCGATCGTGACCCAATTTTCACTAGCCAGTTCTGGAATAGTTTGCAAGAAGCGATGGGTACGCGATTGAATTTGAGTACAGCCTATCACCCCCAGACGGATGGCCAAACCGAAAGGGTGAATAGAGTGCTAGAAGATCTTTTGAGGCTTTGTGTTCTCGACTTTGGTGGTACTTGGGAAGACCACCTTCCCCTTGTAGAGTTCGCCTATAATAATAGCTATCAAGCCAGCATAGGGATGGCACCATTTGAAGCTTTGTATGGGAGGCCGTGTAGGTCACCAACTTGTGGGTGGGAGACAACAGATAGACAGAAATCCTATGCTGACAAGCAAAGGGCAGATTTGGAATTCGAAGTGGGAGACATGGTTTTCGTGAAGGTTTCTCCTTTGCGTAATGTGGTACGTTTTGGAGCAGTTGGGAAGCTGGCACCAAGGTTTGTAGGACCCTTCCCTATCATAGAAAGAATTGGAAAGATGGCCTATAAGGTGGAATTGGCCGAGAAGCTAGCCGGAGTGCATAATGTCTTTCATGTCTCGCATCTCCGAAAGTGCCTACATGAATCCGCTAAGGTGGTTGAACCAAGCATTCTTGAAGACATTGAGGTAGAGAAAGAAGCAACCTTGAGAAAGGCTCCGATTCGTATCTTGGGAACAGAGATCAAGAAGCTAAGGAATCGAGAAGTCAAATTGGTGAAAGTTCAGTGGGGTGAAGCCGACGAAGATGCAACTTGGGAAACCGAGGAGAAGATGCGTGGGCTTTATCCATTTCTTTTTGAGGGTACACTCTCGATCTCTTTTCCTAATTAGCATATCTTTCTTTTTATCCATGTTTATCTTGTTATCTCGTTAAACTTATCATGAGGACCTTAGGTAGAAACCCTTTGGATGAATCAAGTATTTGAAACATGTTATGCTTGATGGTTGCAAGTGGTTGCAAGTGTTTGCACGTGGATACTCGTGGATGCATGATACACATTAGGCACTAAGATCGGCTCACACACTTTCATGTTGCATATGCATGAGTGTTTATGCTTATTCATGGATGAAACTTGTTATGCTATCACGTGGATGTTGCATATGGATGAATGATATGTGCACTCATGTAGAGGTTATAAATTATGTTAGGAATTTGCATACATATGGACTCATTTCACTAACATGCTTTGCATTAAGGAGGTTTACTGTATCAGTAACCGCCTGATTTTCGCATTAGATAAGTACATATACACACACCTTTGCATATGATCATACAGCATTTAGAATCCTTTAAGGACAATGACTGCACGAGGATGATGTTTTGAGTAGATGGATGATGGATGGTAGGATACGTTCTTCCTAACTTGGAGATTTCGGGGACGAAATCCTTTAAGGAGGGGAGAATGTAACAACCCGTATTTTTGAATAACATATTATAACATAAATGGAGGCAGAATTAAACTGTAAAATCTGAATCAAGGGAAACGGGCTGTGCCATTGCGTTCGTCTCGGAAAAATACGCGAAATAGAGTCCGAGTTTTCGAAAATCGGAGTCCGTATGACCAAGATATGGCCTCGCGAAGTTTCACGGAAAATTCAAATTAAAGTATACTTAATTAAGTGAAATGGGTTGCGCAGAGAAATATATATATATTGATATATATATATATAATTGAAAATTAAATAAATAAATATGCAAAAATGTTCAAAACAGCGAATTGGGAGAGGGGAATAACCGAACCGGCCGATTTTTGAGGTCGACCCAAGCTCGCTGGGTCGACTAGGGGTTAATCCAGGGTGTTTGGCTGTCAACCCGTGGGCCGATTCGCTCAAATGCAGATTTTGCATTTGAATGGTTCTCATGGTTCAGCTTTAATCTAAAGGCCCTAGATGGTTCCTACACTTGACTTCTTCCCCAAGACATGCTTTGATGGCTTGGATTGAATCTAGGGTTAATCCTATGGCTAATATTACCCTAATCTTCTATAAAAAGGACCTAACACCTAGCCTAAATCATCATTATTCAATCCTACAACTAAACTATGTCAAATTTGTTCCTCTCATGGCCTCCACTCTCATGCTAAAATTCCTAAGTTTATTTCTATGAGAGATTTTGAGTGCTTACAAGTATTTTCAAGCTTGTATGAGTATTCTTAGTTTGCATTCAAGTCAAGTTGCAACATTTCTATTTCAAAGCAAGGGTTTTTATTGATTTGGCTCAAGGGTTTTCATTTGGAGATTGCATATTTGGGTTTTTGGTGCTTGCATAAGGGCTTCGTCTCAATCTTTATAATAAATATTTATTTGTGTCTTCATAGCATTGTAAGCCCTTTTCTACTTTCTTTTTATTAACTCTAAAGTTAAATGGATGATGCAAGTTTGGGGTTGATCATTATGATATGCAAGTTTGGTTGATCATTATATGCAAGTTTTGTTGATCATTATATGCAAGTTTGGTTGATCATTATATGCAAGTTTGGTTGATCATTATATGCAAGTTTGGTTGATCATTATATGCAAGTTTGGATGATCATTATGCAAGTGGGTTTAATCATTATGTATGACACATGTTGCTATGTTATGCAAGTTTGGGTTGATCATGTTATCATGTTATGCAAGTTAAACTTGAAGTTGTGAGCTTAAAGCTTCAAGCTTTATGTTGAAGTTTGCATTTTGGCAACTTGAAAGTTATCATATCCCTTATGATAACTTGCATGTGAGGCTAAATGCGAACTTCTAGCAACTTCTACATGTCATTTATCACCATGTATCACTCATATGCTAAGTTTGGTTTTATGCATGCTTTTGAAGCTTAATAATGCAATATGCAAGTATATGAACATATGTACATTTCATATGCCACCATGATAAACTTGTGGCTTCAACACCTTTTTGTCATGATTATGCCAAGTTCCCTATTTTATCCTTTATGCGTTGTTGCGATTATGTAAACGATGGGATTACGTTGGGGTTGGGTAACATTATGACAAAAACATGGTTTTTATAACATAACGTGATATGTTAACTTGTAATTATGTTTTGGAAACATAATGGACATGACACTTAGAAAATATGAGAGTGGCCAACTCGAGGTTGGGTTGAGTTTGTAGCATAAATCTACCCGGACCCGCCCGACTTAACTAGTAGCTACAAACAATAGGACCCAATGTGAGAAGTTGGTCATGTTGTGCTCGAACCCGAGGTTAGACCTAGTTGTGGTGTAAAGCTACCCGGACCCGCCCGGCTTAACTAGTAACCACAACAAAGTCTAATGTGAGAGGTTAAAGCGCATTAAGTTAATGAATGCCTCCTGATTAGGGTTAAGTCATGGTCCACTTAATACTTAACCAATTTGGGCTTGATGGGTTAATCGCGGTTAAGTCAGGAGCCTTGGGTACTCTTAACCAATTTAACCCACGTTTGGATCGGGTTAACCACATTTAACCCGTTAAGAAACCCTAGTTGCGTGGTCCTTTTCAGCAGTAACCTTCTAGATAGTATCATAAGACCCTAGGACTAGGCCAGGGTGGGGCACGATTACTGGGCTGATTGTAAGAGACCAAAAGAGACGGCTGAATGACGCACCGGTTGTTCAGGCGGACCATGGTCATGCACATTAAGTCCGGAGTTGAACACGGGGGCCGGTAGGTTTAGACTGTGCATCCTGGAATTGTGTCTGAGGGTTACACCGTAGGGCATGATACACCCTAGGGGTGGACCCTGCACAGTCAACTACATTACGTGATTAAGCCGTATGACACTGACACTTGACGAGTTAGGCTTATAGGGAGCCGATCGACTAGACCGAGTAGTTGGACCTTGATTTAGGTCATCTCACGATGTTGGGCCAAGGGATCAATTCTTGTTTTTACTTGACATGTTAGAATGCTAGTACACCCGTGGTGCAAAACTTAACCTTGATTATGCGATGACACCTTTATCTATCTTGTTAGTTAATCATCATGCCAGTATGTTGTTATCCTTATGTTCATCTCAGCTTCTCATGCCAGTTAACTTTACTAGTTCATAGACAGATAGTAGTAGGGCTTACCAGTCTTTTTGACTGACCTGTTTTCTTTCGCCTCTTTTCTTCCGTTCCCCCCCCCCTCAGGTTCTCAGGGTGGGAGCATTGGAGCTTAGCTTGGATCTTTACAGCTTGCTTACTGGATTTGCTCATGTACGGTTTTGGACATTGAGCTAGCTATGGTTTATCACTTCATTTTGGGGATAGTACTTTATGTATTTCAGTTTTTCAGTTTATGCTTTTATCTAGACTTTGTTGTTGGAAAATAATGAACAAGTACTTTGTTGTAACATGACTATGGTTTTGAAATGCTAAGATTTATCCGCTGCTTTACTACTCTGTTTTACTTATATGTTCTGTCTTGTGATATCTGCATGCATGTTTACCTTGTTTAACGCCCCTCCAAAGCCAGTGTCCTTGCAAGAGTGGCCCTGGCGGAGGTGGGGTGTTACAAGAATAGATAAGATAGAAACTTAGAATAGAAGAAGAAGAACATACAGCATCAGAGTAAACACGAATCTCACAGCGGAACGATCAATATATAATAGATACATATCTTTGAAATAAAAATCAGTATATGTATATAATAACATTATCAGAGTATAACACTTACAACACAACGGAAATAAACAATAGCTATATATTCCTAAAGCCTTCTGCTCCAAGCTCTCCAAGTATATCTGTAAAATCCTGACTACTTGACTGCCCATACAAAATTGGGCACCCAAGGTTTAGGGAAAACAAAACAAAATAAAACTATGGGTCAGTCATGGGACTGGTGTGAGTTTTAAAACAGTTTGAGTAATTAAAGGATATCTCATAAGACCACGCCGTATAACGGAACGAGTTTTTCCCTTATGAGAACCCAAAATAGTCTTTATATGAAAATTCTTTTGATATTATGATAGTGTCTATCAACCACAATATAATAATCATCTAGCAGAAATGCTTTCATCTAACACTCTACATATATAGTATACAATCAAAAACTGCGAGCACTTATTGGATAATGGATTACCAACTATGACAAGTGTAACAACCCTAAATTTTAGGGGTAAATTTTAAAATTTATTTTAAGTAATTTTAATGAGTTTTTGATATTTAAAATAATTTATTTTAAATGATCATGATTAAAAATTTATGTGATTTGTAAGTTTAATTTTCACAAGAATAAACTAAACACAATTGTTGACATTAATTAATTTAATATTATATATTGGAATTTACATTCCAATATAAGTGGCTAAGAACAATAATAGAAACCATATAAAGGACATTTATTAGTGGTTCACAATATTTAGTCTAAGCGTTGCACGTAAGTTAAATTCTTAGTTCTATTATTTAATTTCTTTCCCTATTCAAGTTGTTTTCTAGATCTACAAATTTTTATTATGTAAACATATTCCCTTTTGTACATATCATATATCTATTGGGATTTTAAATCATAGCAACTCGAAATATAGAAAGGTTGTTCTTGTCACCCGTTTGGACTAGCATGTAAATTATTTAGAGTTAAGAAATTTTGTAAATGAATGAATATGAAAATATAAAAAATACGCCAAACAAAATATATATTAATACTATATCCATCCAAAAACGTATGTGTAGATATTTTGAGTAATTTCATTAGACAATTTAGTTTGTCTTGGGAATGGCATAAGCATGATAGGTTGGAATTTAAAGTAATGTGAAAACTAAAATTTGGAATAAAAAGATGATTACTTGATTAGTAAACATATTAAATATATTCCTTGTCATTAAATTAAGCAAATGGGACTTTTATGGCAGACATTAAAAATGACTGTTGTTATATAAAAATGCTTGTACATTGCAATTTACATTTTTAACGAAAAGAACGAAATTATAAAAAAATGTCCATTACTATAGGAAATGTATTTACATTGGATTTTGCATTCTGGATGTTTTATATTAAAATGAACACTGTTATGATAATAATGTTTTACATTAAAGTTTAACATTCTTATGTAAGTGAACCTTTTTAAATTGTCATTGCACTAACAAAAACAAAACAAAAAAAAAGGGTTTTCATAGAACTTTACCTTTTTAATGTAAACATTAAATGACTATTGTTATATTGAAATGCCTTTACCTGTAAAATATATATATTTTGATGTAACCCAACATTAAAAATAGTTATTTGTCATATAGCAATGCATGAACATTGCATTATACATTTATCTTGAAATGGAAAATTGCATTTCTCAATGTGATCATAGCATGAAATCAAAAGTTACGTTTTTATATGTAAATAAAGAATTAAGTTATTAATATAAATCATATTGGGCAGGTTATAAATATAAATTGTAATGAACCCACGTGTATATTTCTATTCTTTTATTCCTATTCATCCAATTAAATACCTTTCCATTCTTTCTCTTTGTCTTATTCTATATTGAAATTTGAATAAGAGAACCACGTGTATATTTCTATTCTTTTATTCCTATCCATCCAATTAAATACCTTTCCATTCTTTCTCTTTGTCTTATTCTATTTTGAAATTTGAATAAGAGAAACGGGCCTTAAGGGTTTAATCAAATAATGTTTTAATATAAATATACCCTTTGGAAAATACCCCAAACCCTAACTTGTTTCTACAGCCGCCGCCTCTCTTAAGTGGATGGCTGAAAATGTCTTGAATTCAACTCTTAATATTTCAATCCACACAATATTATTCGATCAACTCAAAGGCTTCGACGTGGTGGTTTCTGATCGGAGCAAGGATGATCGGTGCGGCGTGCGCAAGGAGATGTTGAAGGGGAGTGATGGGTTCCAAGCAACGTAAGAAGAAGGAGGATGCGGCCAATTTTTTTTATTGTAAGGGTAATTAAAGAATTTAATTAAATTAATTAATTTAAATATGTAATGCAATGTATGAACCATCATATTTTTGTCATACGATGTCAGAATTCGATGATTTCAATTGCGTTGGATTCGCAGCAGCGAACACTACATTTCAGAACTGACTAGAACTGAAAAGGAGCACTTTGGAAATTCAGCCAGAAATGAACATGAACGATTTCTGAAAACCCATCAATGTGAGATTTCTTTTCTTTTTAAATTTAAAATTAATAAAAAATTTAGTTTGTATGTGATGTGAGAATCCTGATGTAAAATTAAATTAAATTTTAATTATTTATTTTTCGCTTTAGAATCACGTCACTTTTGTGTTATATTAGAATTGTTGTGTAAACATATAACTTGTATGCTATATGAGAATTGCCCTATGAACATATCACTTGTATGTGAATTAGAATAGACAAATATAAACATATCACCTTTATATGAAATTTCTGATTTGAATAAACAAAAAAAATTACTTATTATTGTGTTGAATAATTCATACATATTCATTATTGGATTTTAAATGTTTGTTGCTGCTTGTTGTTCTGTTAATTTTGTGAGATATTTTTGTCGTATCTAACTTGACAAAATAAACATGCCATTCATGTTGAATCCACTTAGACAAATTAGAACTGTCATTTTAATCCGTATATGTTGTGTTAAAATAAAATGATTTTTTTGTCAGTATACATTGTATGAAAGCAAATATGCCATTTGTTATTATAGAATTTATGAAAACGTCATTTATGCTGAAGGGAAATTTGTCATTTATGTTGAGATGAATTTGTCATTCATGGTAGAATATTTTATTGTCATTTATTTTAAATGCCATTAGATCGGAATGTCAATAGATTCATATGTCATTAACTTAGAATATAAATATTGTTTATGTTAGAGTTGATAAATTAAAATATAAAGTAGTAGTGACAAAAATCATATTTTTGTCAATATAAAGTAGTAGCGACAAAATTCACATCTTTGTCAAGATAAAAGAGTTAAAACAAAAACTGCAATTTGGTTACAAAGAGAATGATAAAAATGTAAAAGAAAGGAAATGTAATAACGTACATTTTTCAATGTAAAAGAAAGGAAACGAAATAACTTACAATTTTATTAATGTAATTTACGGTGAGTAAAAAAATTACATTTTTTTTATTAATGTAATTTAAAATGAATAAATAATTGTGTTTTCAATGTCAAAAAAAAATGAATTCAACCTTGAAATAGAATTTACAATTTTTATGTAAATATTATAAGAAAAAGGAATTGTGACATTGAATTGAAATTTACATTTTTATGTAACCAACTAAGATATGATTTTTCCATGTAACGAAATTTACATTTTTATTTAATCAATTAAGATATGATTTTGCCATGTAACGAAATTTACATTTTTATGTAATCAATTAAGATATGATTTTGCCATGTAGCGAAATTTACATTTTTATGTAATCAATTAAGATATGATTTTTCCATGTAACGAAATTTACATTTTTATGTAATCAATTACGATATGATTTTTCCATGTAACGAAATTTACATTTTTAAGTAATCAATTAAGATATGATTTTGCCGTGTAACGAAATTTACGTTTTTATGTAATCAAGATTTAAAGAAAGAGAATTGCATTTTTATATAATCAAGATTACAAAGAAAGAGAATCACATTATATGTAATTAAGGAATAAGAATTTACATTAAATAAAATTGCATTTTATATGTAATTAAAGCATAAGTAAAAAGAGAAAATTTGATAATGGAATCAAAATCACCTTTTTATGTAATTTAAAAAGATGGAAATTTTCTCTGTAATGATTAATCACATTTTTGTGTTAGAAATGTAAATATTAGAAAATCACATATTTATGTTAAAAAGGGAATTCATTAAAGCATATAAGGAAGAATGGAATTTTGTTAACGTAAGAATTTATGAGACGACCCCAAACCACGTACTGACGGCGGCAAGGGTAATCCTTGGAATATAACACATAAACAGATAACATCAGAACAGAATTAAGTAAATACACCAGATAATGAACAAATAATACACTGGATAAACATAAACATCATAGTTACACAGTATACAGGATCATACTTAGTACAAATACAGTTCAGCTATACATATATGTCTACAGTGGAAAAACAAACATAATGTACAATAGGAGCTGAACAGCATAAAAAGAGATAAATGATAGAATCCATCTTCAGCTCCAGCTATCCAGAGAAAGCCAGCTAAACCTGAATACAAGGCTGCCAGTGTAGAAAAATGGGCACCCGAGTTTGAAAGTGAAACAAACTACGAGTCAGTCATGGGACTAGTACGAGAAATCTACTCAACACATTTAAAATATGGCTAATCACAGGACCACGCCACTTTCGTGGAACGGGTTTACTCCATTGGATTGCCAGTGCTTTAAAAACAAATCTTTCTTTTAAACATCGCAATGCTTTTTATAAAAATGAAGCCATTATAAGACTCAATTCCCATCACACAATGCAAAGCAAACCGGAGGATAGAGTTTTACCTTATAATGGCCAAAATATGCTTGATACGAATAAAACAAAAGCATTTGATATTATTACTAGTATTTATATGTTTTCAAAAACAATTTCAATCATAACTATCAATCATAGACGGCATGGGTACCATATATCATGTCGCCATATATATATATATATATATATATATATATATATATATATAATCAAAACCGCACAGTCACTGTAACAACCCGTAAAATCTGGGCCAGTTTAAAATTTTTATTTTGGCAATTTTGGCGAATTTTGATTATTTAAAATAGATTATTTTAAATAATATCGACGAGAAATTTATTTTGAATATATTCGAACGTATATATTTATACGCGCCGTAGTTAGAATATATATTATTTATATATAATTATAAAAGGAATTGAAAATGGCGCGGTAGTTCGAAAATTCGATTTCTAATTTCAAATGAATATACAGAATTCAATATAAGTCAGAATTGAACGAAACAAGAAATATTTGAATCTGTATAACTATATCTTTGTAACGAAGTTAACAAACTGAGATTTCATTTTAGAAATGATAAGATATGTCCAGTTTAAAATTAGAAATAGTCGCTGTGGAATTTATATATATTTTTATATATATAAGGCCCTTAAAAATAGCAATTTTGCAAACGACCTCGGATTTCGACGAAATCAGTTTTGTTGGATCCGCAGTGTCAAATTATTGCTAGGTTTCAAATTTCATAATTTTTCGAATCAATATGTGAGCGTGGCGAAGGAAAACGCGTTTGACCAGTTTCAGTTGATTTTAATCGACTGGAAATTGGCCATTTTTCCAACGGTCTCAGAATTTAACGAAACTAGTTTTGTTGGGACCGTATCGTCAATACGAAGCTAGAAAATATTTTTATGGAATTTTTCTAGTTAGTATGTGACCCCGGTAATTTGAAATGTACGTTTAAAATTCAATATAGTGATTTAAATGTTAATTCGAACGAAAACTGATCGAAACAGTCGAGTTGGCTCACCAGACCTGTCCCATTGTGTTCAGAATGGGGGTATTTAGTTGGGGACGGCAGTCGCTAGGTTCTGATTGGAGTTAGCATGAACAAACAAAAGGATTTTCAAATTAAAAGAACTTTAAAAATAAATAAAATAATAAAATATAAAAATCCATTTTTCCCCTTAACCCCCCCCCCCTTTTTTCTTCTCTTTTCAGAAAGTCAAGCCGACAGTTAAATAAAAAAAAAAACAACGGAGACCTAATCACGCCGCCACTACCACGCCATCGGAGGCGATCCAACACCGTCGTGCCCTCCTCCCTAGTCGACATCGCCTCTCCTTCTACCTCCTTTTGCCCTCTTCTCCCTCCCCTCACGAAACCGACGGGAAACATCCCGAGACCGAAGCCATCGCAGTCAAAAGGGGGGTGGCGACGCACTTCGTGTGGAGCGACAGAGGAGGGGTCCGAACCCCTGTACAGGTCAGCGGCGCTGGGAGGGTTTTTCTGGCGAGGTCAGTTCGATGGCTTCAAGAAGAAGACGACTGCCGAATTTGATGATTAAGGTAAATCCTTAATTTAATTACATTAATGAAGTCATTAAATTGCTAATTGTTCAAAATGTGCATTTTAAATATAATTTACATTGCTTAAATTTCGGTTTATATATAAATAACATTAGTTTTTAAAGGTTAAAATAGGATTTGTTTTAGAAAGATATATAATTGTTTTAGAAATAGAAAATATAACCTTTGGCTTGTTTAAAAATATAATTCTTAATGTCGGAAAGAAGTGGTAAAGGTATGATTTTTTATATAGTATGTATGCTATATTAAAAATAGTAGAACTATGAAAATATTTTTATAAAATAAAAATATAATTTTTAGCCTAAGTGTGCTATTCTAAAAATAATTAAGTTATGAAAATATTTTTAGTTCGCTAAAAATATGATTTCTTTGTCAAAGATATAAAAATGTAAGCTTTATAATGAAGTGGCGATGAAATAAAAATTCGATTTTTATATATTGAACTTTGAAATAAAAATTCGATTTTTATATATTGAACTTTGAAATAAAAATTCGATTTTTATATATTGAATAGCGAACTAAAAATTCGATTTTTATATATTGAATAGCGAACTAAAAATTCGATTTTTATATATTGAATAGCGAAGTAAAAATGTGATTTTTACGTATGTAGTGAAAGCAGCAACGAAGATGACGAAGAGGCGATAACGAGGAAGACTTCTGCAGATGAAGAGCCGTGGAGCTAGGATAGCTATATGTGAGAATTTCTCACCTTTCAATTTCTTTTCTAATTATATATATATACTAGGATGCAGACGGTGCTTAGTAGCACCCGACACAATCGTCCACAGACCATGGACTTGTTTGTTTGGTTGCATAGATTAGTTGAATTATTTGTTTGAAATGAATTGAATTGTTTGGTGAGATGAAATTGATTTGATTGATGTGTGAATGGCGTGGGCCTTCACTAGACCGGGGATAAGGCTAGGCCTTGTCCCGTTTCTAGTATCGTGCCATTATGCCGCCGAAATTTTCTAAAATATGTTAGAAAAATAAAAATATCAATTTAGTTAAAGAATGAACTGAGTAGAAATTCAAGTGTTGAAATAAGATATTTTATCGTTAAAAATATAATTTTTAACGTGAAGTGAATAAAATAAAATATTCATTTACAAACCAGACGGTTTGTTTATGTACACTGATTTGACTGATATTGATTGGGTCGATAAATTTTACACATCGCCCAACTGCACAACTAAAATCTGTGTTTGATTGTTTGAAACCCCACACGGGTGTTGGGATGAAATATGAATTTCACTCATCCTGATTGATGAAATATGTCGATCGATTGATTGACAGGCTGTAATAAGCGTTGAATATCTATATTTGATGCTTATACAGTGTAGTGCACTTTGGTTGATGGTTGATTATTTTTCAATGCTATGATATACATGTGTTGTATGAAAATCCATGTAATTAACTTTATATGGTAATTGATTGGGCCTCATTCCAATTTGAAAAATAAAGAATATTATAAAATAAAAGTTCATGTGTTGACAGTACTCATTCATTGAGATTGGTCATGTGTTGAACGAAATATTTTGATAATAACAACTATTTTGAAAAAGAAATATTTGAAATAGAATATTTGAAAATAGAAATTTAGGAAGCCGTGTTGATTAGATTGACGCCATTTTGACGTGAACGATATTTATATCGATTTTATTCATCTTAAAAATGAATATTGAAAAGTGATTTCGAAATCGAATATTTTGAATTGAATTGAAAACGATTTCGAAATGAATTGAATTGAAAACGATTTCGAAATGAATTGAATTGAAAACGATTTCGAAATGAATTGAATTGAAAACGATTTCGAAATGAATTGAATTGAAAACGATTTCGAAATGAATTGAATTGAAAACGATTTCGAAATGAAATGAATTGAAAACGATTTCGAAATGAATTGAATTGAAAACGAATTCAAATTTAATCGAAAGTGAATTGAAATGAATTCAAATTGAATTGAAATTTGAATTGAATAGAAATGAATTTTAAAACGAATTTGTAAAGAAGAATTCAATTTTGATTTGAATTGAAAAGAAAGTTGAAATAGCTTTTGAAACGATTTTAAAACTATTTATATAATTCGTTTTAAATAGAGATCGACGAAATATATATTATATATATTATATATAATATAATGGCCTGAATAGAACGCGCCGCGCCGCGGCAGTTCGCGAATTTCGACCATTTATTTCAAACGGACATTACGGAAGATCCGACCGTCGGATTCTCCTAAAACCGGAACCGTTGGGTTCGTATCGAAAAGAGCTTTCTAATGAATATTAGAAATTTAAAATCTAACGGTTGGATTTGGAGATACGTCCAAATCAAATTCGAAAAAGGTCGCTGTAAGTGCAGTTCGATAGCCATTGATGGAAATCGACTGTACGGGCCTTGATAAAATTATTAAAAATAGTAATAATTTGTGTAAAATCATAAGAAATGATTTGTGAAGATTTGGGATGAAAAACTCCATATTTGAAAAGATAAAAATAGATTTTTATCGAAATGTACTAGTTTTGAACTAGAATTATAATTCTATTTATTTTTAAATAAATAAATTGAATTTGAAAAGGGTTTTAAAGATAACCAAAATTTCCAATGATTGCATTGGAGTGGATTTGAATCGAAATTGTCTTCGGAATATTTCGATGTTGGAATTCGTGATTATACAGATGTTGTTATGGAAATTTGAAAGATATATCTTTATATCGTTATTTCCAATACGACATTTGTTAGTCGTAGAATTTGATATTGAATATAAGCCGATATATTTTCTATTCAGAGCCTCGTATTGAATATCGAATGTGATTTGGGTTTGTCGTGAATGGTGTCTTCACTAACACTGTTCTTGAATCCAGTTGAGAAAAGATTAAATCTTTTTATTTAGATTTAATGAAGTGTACCAATTAAACAATATTTAATTGGAATTGAATTGATATTGATTTTTGGGTTTATCGTGGACAGTGTTTTAAATAACGCTCGTTCTTTAACCCGATAATTAATGAATGTGACTCTGGGTTTATCGTGAACCGTGTTTTAAATGACACGGATTCTTTAACCCGGTTAAAGATTAAAACTAAGTGGAGTTTTAATGAATCTTTAATTAGATTGAATTGATCGAAAATGGAGTATCACCAGTTTTGCTCCAGGCGATAGTTAAATCTTTAATTAGATTTGAACGTGAAATGGTAATTGAATTTACCGATAACACTGTGGTGTTAGATATGAAGTATTACCAGTTTTACTTCATGGGATGAATAGGTTGGGATTGGGGAATTAAAACAAATGATTACTTCGATAAGTTTCGTTAATCCCGACTAGTTGAATCGAAATTCAAAGGATGATAAAAGAATAAATTCAGGAAATTACCTTGGATAAAATTAATGGGAACCTTTCCCTATGAATGTGAAAATTTGAAACTAACTGTCGGTTAGCTAAGCAGAATGGTTTTCTGAATATTGATCTGATGTTGGTTTCGGCCTTCGGGGTTAATGTTTGGGGAATTATTCTCTTGATTAATTTACGGTTAGTGACTGATGAATTGGAATGAGGCGTATGTTGTGTTTGTGTAACACTTATTTAAAATATACGCGAGTTATTCGGAAAGTCCGGGTTTATCCCATTCTGAATAACTGATACGACGATAAGTCGAAGATGAAGACGATGGTCGAAGACCGGAGGTCTTCACGTCGTTTGGGTAATTACTGATGATCTTGATTGGGTTGTACACCCAAGAAGATGGAAACAGTTAGTGATCGTCCAGACGTACTTGGAGATCGATGGATATGCGGGGTACTAGGTGCCTCCGGTTTCGTTCAGACCTGGAACGGACTTGTAAATGGATGGTGTGTCTGACATTGTATTCCTTTATATTGTATTTGTTGATCTCTGCTAAATATATATCTGTTTGGCGGCGGAGAATTTATTCTCTTGCTTAACGCCCTTCTCTGAGACATATGAGCTCAGAGGTTATATATTGGCAGAAATCAGTGGTACGATATGGATTGATAGTGTGGCATACTGAGATGCAGTGATCCAAACTTTTGTTGAAAAGCAAAGTTTGGTGGTTGATGATCAAAGCGCAGCTGATATAGCATGGCTTTGTGTATAGCGTTGATCCGCGAGCCTCACAGCCCGGGATGGTGGTAAACTGATGGTTTGATCAGTATACATTTTTTTTAGTGTAGTGGATTCGGTCGACCGATATTGAGCTTCGTGCTCGGAGGGATAGAGTAAGCGGTGTTTTCTCTTGCTGGGACGTAAGCCGCGGTGATACTTGAGTCCCCAAAAGTGCGGATGTGCATAGCGGTGTTTTCTCTCGCTGAGACGTAAGCCGCGGTGATTTGTACTACGCGAGCGATCTTTCGAATCAGGAGCCACCATGATGGAAATCCAATTTCCGATACGTGTATTTCGGCTTTATTTGTAGAGCCTAGTATGGCGACATAGTGGGATGGGGCACTCATGCCGTCTATGATTTATATTTATGATTGAAGTTGTTTTGACACTATACACTTATTATAGTATCAAATGATTTGTTTTAAACGTATCAAGCATGTTTGGCTGTTATAAGGGAAAACCCTATCCTCGGCTGCGTTGCATTGTGTGATAGGACCTGGGTCTTATAACATCTTCATTTTTCTTTATTTAGCATTGCGCTGTTTGTTTTATGCACTGGTATTCTTGGGAGGAAACCCGTTCCGTGTTATACGGCGTGGTCCCTTGATTTACCTAATGATTTAAAATAAAGATTAACTGTTTTAGTTCTCACACCAGTCACATGACTGACCTGGAGTTTATTGTTTTTAACCTAAACTCTGGGTGCCCCTATTTTGACACGGGCAGCTAGTAGTTTTGGTTTTGCAGATTTATATTCACAGGATCCTGGTTTACAGCTGGAACGATATCCGGAAAGCTTTGTATCCGTATATCTCATTCTAGTTGTGTATTGTATTATTTTCCGCTGCTATGTATTTAAATGTAACTTAAATCTCTGATATTTCTGTGTAATATTCATTTATACTCTGTATATTCTTGTAATCTGATGCACTGTTGTAATATATAGTGAAATGTTCTTCTGTATGCGTTCTGTTGTGGTTTGTTCTCGAACTATCCGACGCTTTCCTTTACGGGGAAGTTGCGGGTCTTTACACGTGGTATCAGAGCTTTGCTTTACAAAGCTCGAGAACAAGACACTTTAGAACCAAACGAAAGAATTCATCAGAGATTGGATTAGTAATATCCAATGAGGATGACTCGTTAGAGATGGGATCAGTAGTGTCCTAGAACGAGTCGAACGAGTGTTGTTTTTGAAAATAAAAGTGAAAACCCACTTTGTTTTGGAAATTCAAATCTTAAGTATTCGTATTTGAATAGTCTATTTAAATTGAATTTGGGCAATCGAGTATATAAAGATTTTGCATACACGCTTAGCGGCTTGTATTCGAAGTTTTAATATATTGGGTAGATATAGAATCACATTCTAGTTGCCCGGGGATGATTCTGATGATGAGGCATCGTCATCTGTGTTGTGTTCGACTGGCGAGAGTGGGTTATCTATATATTTCCATATAGACTGGTGTGAGAACCGAAACTAGATAGGGCCTATTGTTGTGATTTAGCATCAAAAATCTGATTTTTGTCTATGTATCAAAATTATGAATTTGAAACTTTAAATTCACTAATTGATTGATGTTTGTGTTGTTTGTTCATTTGTTTGCTAATTTTGAACCATTATGCCTAATTGAATGAAATATTGAATGATATTGAAAATTGGTTGCATTTGCTTGCATATACATGTGTGTCATTGAACAGGTCATAGCAAGGAGGCTAGAGCTGAGAATAAAATTTGTTTGCCCGACAAATAGGTACATGTTTACTACATAATTTACTGTTTTGTTTGGGTGATGATGATTTTGTGAGCCTATTGGCTAGCCGCTTGGCTTTTTCTTTTTCTTTTTGAGATCTGAAGGACCGGGGAAGCTATTTGAAATTCCCCGATGCTCCCGGTGCAGGGGAGGTTATGGCGAAATTTTTCGAAAATTTAGGGTGTTAGCCAAATTTTTGAAATTTTGAAAATTCTCAGAAACTGAAGAGTTGGAGAATGGAAGCCAGATCGAACGTAGAGTTGAATTATCAAACCACTTTCGACTTTGTTCCTTTTCGGGGACGAAAAGTTTTAAGTGGGGGAGATTGTAACAACCCGTAAAATCTGGGCTAGTTTAAAATTTTTATTTTGGCAATTTTGGCGAATTTTGATTATTTAAAATAGATTATTTTAAATAATATCGACGAGAAATTTATTTTGAATATATTCGAACGTATATATTTATACGCGCCGTAGTTAGAATATATATTATTTATATATAATTATAAAAGGAATTGAAAATGGCGCGGTAGTTCGAAAATTCGATTTCTAATTTCAAATGAATATACAGAATTCAATATAAGTCAGAATTGAACGAAACAAGAAATATTTGAATCTGTATAACTATATCTTTGTAACGAAGTTAACAAACTGAGATTTCATTTTAGAAATGATAAGATATGTCCAGTTTAAAATTAGAAATAGTCGATGTGGAATTTATATATATTTTTATATATATAAGGCCCTTAAAAATAGCAATTTTGCAAACGACCTCGGATTTCGACGAAACCAGTTTTGTTGGATCCGCAGTGTCAAATTATTGCTAGATTTCAAATTTCATAATTTTTCGAATCAATATGTGAGCGTGGCGAAGGAAAACGCGTTTGACCAGTTTCAGTTGATTTTAATCGACTGGAAATTGGCCATTTTTCCAACGGTCTCAGAATTTAACGAAACTAGTTTTGTTGGGACCGTATCGTCAATACGAAGCTAGAAAATATTTTTATGGAATTTTTCTAGTTAGTATGTGACCCCGGTAATTTGAAATGTACGTTTAAAATTCAATATAGTGATTTAAATGTTAATTCGAACGAAAACTGATCGAAACAGTCGAGTTGGCTCACCAGACCTGTCCCATTGTGTTCAGAATGGGGGTATTTAGTTGGGGACGGCAGTCGCTAGGTTCTGATTGGAGTTAGCATGAACAAACAAAAGGATTTTCAAATTAAAAGAACTTTAAAAATAAATAAAATAATAAAATATAAAAATCCATTTTTCCCCTTAACCCCCCCCTTTTTTCTTCTCTTTTCAGAAAGTCAAGCCGACAGTTAAATAAAAAAATAAAAAAACAACGGAGACCTAATCACGCCGCCACTACCACGCCATCGGAGGCGATCCAACACCGTCGTGCCCTCCTCCCTAGTCGACATCGCCTCTCCTTCTACCTCCTTTAGCCCTCTTCTCCCTCCCCTCACGAAACCGACGGGAAACATCCCGAGACCGAAGCCATCGCAGTCAAAAGGGGGGTGGCGACGCACTTCGTGTGGAGCGACAGAGGAGGGGTCCGAACCCCTGTACAGGTCAGCGGCGCTGGGAGGGTTTTTCTGGCGAGGTCAGTTCGATGGCTTCAAGAAGAAGACGACTGCCGAATTTGATGATTAAGGTAAATCCTTAATTTAATTACATTAATGAAGTCATTAAATTGCTAATTGTTCAAAATGTGCATTTTAAATATAATTTACATTGCTTAAATTTCGGTTTATATATAAATAACATTAGTTTTTAAAGGTTAAAATAGGATTTGTTTTAGAAAGATATATAATTGTTTTAGAAATAGAAAATATAACCTTTGGCTTGTTTAAAAATATAATTCTTAATGTCGGAAAGAAGTGGTAAAGGTATGATTTTTTATATAGTATGTATGCTATATTAAAAATAGTAGAACTATGAAAATATTTTTATAAAATAAAAATATAATTTTTAGCCTAAGTGTGCTATTCTAAAAATAATTAAGTTATGAAAATATTTTTAGTTCGCTAAAAATATGATTTCTTTGTCAAAGATATAAAAATGTAAGCTTTATAATGAAGTGGCGATGAAATAAAAATTCGATTTTTATATATTGAACTTTGAAATAAAAATTCGATTTTTATATATTGAACTTTGAAATAAAAATTCGATTTTTATATATTGAATAGCGAACTAAAAATTCGATTTTTATATATTGAATAGCGAACTAAAAATTCGATTTTTATATATTGAATAGCGAAGTAAAAATGTGATTTTTACGTATGTAGTGAAAGCAGCAACGAAGATGACGAAGAGGCGATAACGAGGAAGACTTCTGCAGATGAAGAGCCGTGGAGCTAGGATAGCTATATGTGAGAATTTCTCACCTTTCAATTTCTTTTCTAATTATATATATATACTAGGATGCAGACGGTGCTTAGTAGCACCCGACACAATCGTCCACAGACCATGGACTTGTTTGTTTGGTTGCATAGATTAGTTGAATTATTTGTTTGAAATGAATTGAATTGTTTGGTGAGATGAAATTGATTTGATTGATGTGTGAATGGCGTGGGCCTTCACTAGACCGGGGATAAGGCTAGGCCTTGTCCCGTTTCTAGTATCGTGCCGTTATGCCGCCGAAATTTTCTAAAATATGTTAGAAAAATAAAAATATCAATTTAGTTAAAGAATGAACTGAATAGAAATTCAAGTGTTGAAATAAGATATTTTATCGTTAAAAATATAATTTTTAACGTGAAGTGAATAAAATAAAATATTCATTTACAAACCAGACGGTTTGTTTATGTACACTGATTTGACTGATATTGATTGGGTCGATAAATTTTACACATCGCCCAACTGCACAACTAAAATCTGTGTTTGATTGTTTGAAACCCCACACGGGTGTTGGGATGAAATATGAATTTCACTCATCCTGATTGATGAAATATGTCGATCGATTGATTGACAGGCTGTAATAAGCGTTGAATATCTATATTTGATGCTTATACAGTGTAGTGCACTTTGGTTGATGGTTGATTATTTTTCAATGCTATGATATACATGTGTTGTATGAAAATCCATGTAATTAACTTTATATGGTAATTGATTGGGCCTCATTCCAATTTGAAAAATAAAGAATATTATAAAATAAAAGTTCATGTGTTGACAGTACTCATTCATTGAGATTGGTCATGTGTTGAACGAAATATTTTGATAATAACAACTATTTTGAAAAAGAAATATTTGAAATAGAATATTTGAAAATAGAAATTTAGGAAGCCGTGTTGATTAGATTGACGCCATTTTGACGTGAACGATATTTATATCGATTTTATTCATCTTAAAAATGAATATTGAAAAGTGATTTCGAAATCGAATATTTTGAATTGAATTGAAAACGATTTCGAAATGAATTGAATTGAAAACGATTTCGAAATGAATTGAATTGAAAACGATTTCGAAATGAATTGAATTGAAAACGATTTCGAAATGAATTGAATTGAAAACGATTTCGAAATGAATTGAATTGAAAACGATTTCGAAATGAAATGAATTGAAAACGATTTCGAAATGAATTGAATTGAAAACGAATTCAAATTTAATCGAAAGTGAATTGAAATGAATTCAAATTGAATTGAAATTTGAATTGAATAGAAATGAATTTTAAAACGAATTTGTAAAGAAGAATTCAATTTTGATTTGAATTGAAAAGAAAGTTGAAATAGCTTTTGAAACGATTTTAAAACTATTTATATAATTCGTTTTAAATAGAGATCGACGAAATATATATTATATATATTATATATAATATAATGGCCTGAATAGAACGCGCCGCGCCGCGGCAGTTCGCGAATTTCGACCATTTATTTCAAACGGACATTACGGAAGATCCGACCGTCGGATTCTCCTAAAACCGGAACCGTTGGGTTCGTATCGAAAAGAGCTTTCTAATGAATATTAGAAATTTAAAATCTAACGGTTGGATTTGGAGATACGTCCAAATCAAATTCGAAAAAGGTCGCTGTAAGTGCAGTTCGATAGCCATTGATGGAAATCGACTGTACGGGCCTTGATAAAATTATTAAAAATAGTAATAATTTGTGTAAAATCATAAGAAATGATTTGTGAAGATTTGGGATGAAAAACTCCATATTTGAAAAGATAAAAATAGATTTTTATCGAAATGTACTAGTTTTGAACTAGAATTATAATTCTATTTATTTTTAAATAAATAAATTGAATTTGAAAAGGGTTTTAAAGATAACCAAAATTTCCAATGATTGCATTGGAGTGGATTTGAATCGAAATTGTCTTCGGAATATTTCGATGTTGGAATTCGTGATTATACAGATGTTGTTATGGAAATTTGAAAGATATATCTTTATATCGTTATTTCCAATACGACATTTGTTAGTCGTAGAATTTGATATTGAATATAAGCCGATATATTTTCTATTCAGAGCCTCGTATTGAATATCGAATGTGATTTGGGTTTGTCGTGAATGGTGTCTTCACTAACACTGTTCTTGAATCCAGTTGAGAAAAGATTAAATCTTTTTATTTAGATTTAATGAAGTGTACCAATTAAACAATATTTAATTGGAATTGAATTGATATTGATTTTTGGGTTTATCGTGGACAGTGTTTTAAATAACGCTCGTTCTTTAACCCGATAATTAATGAATGTGACTCTGGGTTTATCGTGAACCGTGTTTTAAATGACACGGATTCTTTAACCCGGTTAAAGATTAAAACTAAGTGGAGTTTTAATGAATCTTTAATTAGATTGAATTGATCGAAAATGGAGTATCACCAGTTTTGCTCCAGGCGATAGTTAAATCTTTAATTAGATTTGAACGTGAAATGGTAATTGAATTTACCGATAACACTGTGGTGTTAGATATGAAGTATTACCAGTTTTACTTCATGGGATGAATAGGTTGGGATTGGGGAATTAAAACAAATGATTACTTCGATAAGTTTCGTTAATCCCGACTAGTTGAATCGAAATTCAAAGGATGATAAAAGAATAAATTCAGGAAATTACCTTGGATAAAATTAATGGGAACCTTTCCCTATGAATGTGAAAATTTGAAACTAACTGTCGGTTAGCTAAGCAGAATGGTTTTCTGAATATTGATCTGATGTTGGTTTCGGCCTTCGGGGTTAATGTTTGGGGAATTATTCTCTTGATTAATTTACGGTTAGTGACTGATGAATTGGAATGAGGCGTATGTTGTGTTTGTGTAACACTTATTTAAAATATACGCGAGTTATTCGGAAAGTCCGGGTTTATCCCATTCTGAATAACTGATACGACGATAAGTCGAAGATGAAGACGATGGTCGAAGACCGGAGGTCTTCACGTCGTTTGGGTAATTACTGATGATCTTGATTGGGTTGTACACCCAAGAAGATGGAAACAGTTAGTGATCGTCCAGACGTACTTGGAGATCGATGGATATGCGGGGTACTAGGTGCCTCCGGTTTCGTTCAGACCTGGAACGGACTTGTAAATGGATGGTGTGTCTGACATTGTATTCCTTTATATTGTATTTGTTGATCTCTGCTAAATATATATCTGTTTGGCGGCGGAGAATTTATTCTCTTGCTTAACGCCCTTCTCTGAGACATATGAGCTCAGAGGTTATATATTGGCAGAAATCAGTGGTACGATATGGATTGATAGTGTGGCATACTGAGATGCAGTGATCCAAACTTTTGTTGAAAAGCAAAGTTTGGTGGTTGATGATCAAAGCGCAGCTGATATAGCATGGCTTTGTGTATAGCGTTGATCCGCGAGCCTCACAGCCCGGGATGGTGGTAAACTGATGGTTTGATCAGTATACATTTTTTTTAGTGTAGTGGATTCGGTCGACCGATATTGAGCTTCGTGCTCGGAGGGATAGAGTAAGCGGTGTTTTCTCTTGCTGGGACGTAAGCCGCGGTGATACTTGAGTCCCCAAAAGTGCGGATGTGCATAGCGGTGTTTTCTCTCGCTGAGACGTAAGCCGCGGTGATTTGTACTACGCGAGCGATCTTTCGAATCAGGAGCCACCATGATGGAAATCCAATTTCCGATACGTGTATTTCGGCTTTATTTGTAGAGCCTAGTATGGCGACATAGTGGGATGGGGCACTCATGCCGTCTATGATTTATATTTATGATTGAAGTTGTTTTGACACTATACACTTATTATAGTATCAAATGATTTGTTTTAAACGTATCAAGCATGTTTGGCTGTTATAAGGGAAAACCCTATCCTCGGCTGCGTTGCATTGTGTGATAGGACCTGGGTCTTATAACAGCTTCATTTTTCTTTATTTAGCATTGCGCTGTTTGTTTTATGCACTGGTATTCTTGGGAGGAAACCCGTTCCGTGTTATACGGCGTGGTCCCTTGATTTACCTAATGATTTAAAATAAAGATTAACTGTTTTAGTTCTCACACCAGTCACATGACTGACCTGGAGTTTATTGTTTTTAACCTAAACTCTGGGTGCCCCTATTTTGACACGGGCAGCTAGTAGTTTTGGTTTTGCAGATTTATATTCACAGGATCCTGGTTTACAGCTGGAACGATATCCGGAAAGCTTTGTATCCGTATATCTCATTCTAGTTGTGTATTGTATTATTTTCCGCTGCTATGTATTTAAATGTAACTTAAATCTCTGATATTTCTGTGTAATATTCATTTATACTCTGTATATTCTTGTAATCTGATGCACTGTTGTAATATATAGTGAAATGTTCTTCTGTATGCGTTCTGTTGTGGTTTGTTCTCGAACTATCCGACGCTTTCCTTTACGGGGAAGTTGCGGGTCTTCACAGTCACGTATTTGGAAATTGGATTTCCGTCATGAACCAAGGCAAATGATAGTCCTTACCGAATTCGAGACGCTCTAGTCCGTGTCTCAGGCAAGCACGCAGGCAAGCCTTGGATCGTCAGGGCTGGTCCACCGATGTGGATTATTGTGCCTGAACAATGCGTTTCCCCGCCCTATGGGGCGTCAATGAGCCAACGAATGACTCTGTCGGTCCCGGATCGACCGATATAACCGAGGCGCCTCGCAACAGCAACAACCACATAGGTGAAAATAATATAAATGTCAGCCAGTTTAAGCACCGACACCACCTCTAACTAGAAAGAAACGCATGTCCTCCCTGAGGTCCTTTCTCCCGTTTCTGGTTCATACCGGGGTGTGAGGCTCGCGATTTCACGTTATACACAAAGCTACGCCACACAGGCGGTGCTTTGATCATCACCACAAGACTTTGCTTTTCAACAGAAGCCTTGATCACTGCATCTTAGCACGCCACACAGGCAATTCACACCGTGCAACTGATGGCTATCAATCGCACAAAATGAATTCCAGTGTCAGACACACAGTCCATTTGCAAGTCCGTTCTGGGTCTGAACGAAACCGGAGGCACTATATACCTCGCAAATCCATCGACCTCCACGTACATCTAGACGATCACCACTCATTATCCATATTTCGGGATGCCTCCCAATCAGGACCTCGGTTACCATCCAAACGAGGTGAAAATCTCCTGTCTTCGACCACCGTCTTCATCTTCGATTTCTTATCGTCGATTCAGTTATTCATAATGGGATAAACCCGGTCTTTCTGAGCAACTCGCGTATATAATGAACAAGTGCTATACAAACACTACTACGCATCATTTCAATTTATTATTCACTAACCGTCAATCGGTAAGAGAACGATTTCCCAAATCTTAACCCCGAAGGCCGAAACCAACATCAGATCAAAATCCAGGAAACCATTCGACTTAGCTAACCTTCAGTTAATTTCCAAATTTCACAACCATATCGTTTATAATATTTTATAACGATTTATCGCTATTTTTATTTATTTTAAGATAGCAAATTTATTCAAAACGACGCTTCGGGCCATGACGCGGCCGTCGCGCTGTTTTTCTTCAAATTTGATTTACACATATTTGAAAATCTAACCGTTGGATCTTCACAAAATTTACATCATTAGAAAGATCTTTTCCAAACGAATCCAATGGTTCCAGTTTCGGGAAAATCCGACGGTCGGATCTCCCGGTACAATAGTTTGATGTTTCGATTTCAAAATACGAACTACAGCGTCGTTATTCGATTAAATATAATTATATTTATATATATATAAAAATATAATCGATTCTGGCGCTGTTTTTCTTCAGATTTGAATTAAACATTCCAGACAATTCAACCGTTGGATTTTTACAAAGTTGGTGTCGTTGGAAAGATATTTCCAAAGCGAACCCAACGGTTGCGATTTCGGGAAAATCCGATGGTCGGATCTCCCGCACTAACCGTTTGAAATCACGATTTCAAAATACGAACTGCAGCTTCGTTATTCGATATATTTCAATTCTATATATATATATATATATATATCGATTCTTCGATTTCAAAACTATATGATTTTCATACTTTTGATAAAAATGATATTTTTATCTAACTGTCTTCTATTTCAACACTTCGCTATTTTTAACAATTCATGTATACAATAAAAATGTGATTTTTATTGTAAAACAATTCATTTCAAAACATGACTATTTTATATAGTTAATATAGGTGATAAAAATAGGATTTTTATTATAAAACAATTTATTTCAAAACAAGATTATTCTATATAGTTCATATTGATGATCAAAGTAGGATTTTTATTATGAAACAATTTCTTTCAAAATATGAATACCATTCAACACATGAATTTCAGTTCAACGAATGAATTTCGATTCAACACATGAAGGTTTTCTATAGTTTATATAAATAGATAAAAAGGTGATTTTTATATTTAAAAACACGAATACCATTCAACACATGAATTCTATTCAACGAATGAATTTCATTCAACACATGAAGGTTTTCTATAGTTTATATAAATAGATAAAAAGGTGATTTTTATATTTAAAAACACGAATACCATTCAACACATGAATTCTATTCAACGAATGAATTTCAATTCAACACATGAAGGTTTTCTATTCAACAGACGAATATAGTTTCAATACAGGAAAATAATTCTAACACATGAATATTATTCAAAATTTCGGCAGCATAACGGCAGGGTAGTTAAAACCGGGACCGTCCCTAGTACGGCTCCTCGCTCTACCTTAAAGCCTCGCTGCTTTTGACAATGGCGAATTATGCATCTAGTTTGCACGCAGGCGGCATGTATATTTTTTTCATTTCCACAAACTAATCCTATGTGGTTTCAACCAAATATTTCTCAACCACAAACGGGTATTTTTCAACCACAATCAATCAATATCAACCACAAACAATTCCAATCAACCATTCGCTATCAATCAATTTTCACACCAATCACAACCAATAAATATGGTCCATGGTTTGTGGACGAGGGGCATATATATATATATATATATATATATATATATATAGCATTTCACTTCTATTTCAACACATATATAATTTTTACAACGCATATACAACTTATACATCGAACGTACAACTTATACAACGCTTATACAAGAGGTGTACAACGCTTATATAACTCATACATCGATTATATAATTAATACATCGTCGTTTTCCATATCGTTTATAAATTAGAAATCTCACATTGGGTTCCACTCCACCAAAAATAGCAAAAGGCTCAGAAAAATATGCGGTCTCTTCTAGAAGGTAGAAGACGTCCACACGAGTCCACTGTCTCTTGTTTCACTGAATTTCGTCAACACATGAGAAAGATACGATTTTTCAAAGTTTGTAACGGTTTAAAGGTGTTAAAACTGTTAAAAATAAATATTTCCGATTACCTCAGCAAATCGTTCGAAACTATGGTTCGACTTATCTTCAAATCCATTACACGTGGAGCCGATCAGCTTTCACCACATCGTCTAGCTCCGAGAGGCGCGCAGATCGATGGCAGGGGGGTCAGGTGCGACGGCGCCACTAGGGTGCGGCGGCGGCTGGAAGTTCCGACCTTCTCGAGCTCGATTCTAGCTCCATAGGCCACGAAAAAATCCAAGGTTGATATGGATTTGGAGATCTTCTCTAGCTCTACAAAATCCTCAACTGGAGGTAGGGCTAATTCTTCTTGGATCGATCAGAAAATGAGGGGGAAAGTTTGAAGGGGTTTCCGCCTTCAGTCGACGTCGGGGAGAGAGAAAGCTCTTTTTTTTTTATTAAATTCTGATTGGCCGGGAGCTATTTATAATTTTTAAAAGAGGGTTTTCTAACACGAGCTCCAATCCAAACCCAACGACTGTCGTCCCTAGCATTTTACCCCCATTTCGAACACAATGGGATATGTTTCGAAGGCCCATTCGAATGTTTCAGTTAGTTTTTCTTCAAATTAAAATATAAAACATTCAATATTCGATTTGAACGTACATTTCGATTTGCCAGGACCACAAACTGATTCGAAAAATTCCAGAAAAATAATTCTAGCTATGTTTTGACGATACGATCCCAACAAAACTAGTTTCGACGAATTCTGAGACCGTTTGAAAAATGGCCCATTTCTGGTCGATCCAATTTAATTGTAATTGACCAAAACACATTTTCCTTTGCCACGCTCACATACTAGCTTCAAAAATTATGAAATTTGAAACCTAGCAATAACTTCACATTTCGGATCCAACAAAAGTGGTCTCGTCGAATTCCGAGGTCGTTTGCAAAATGGCCAATTTCACGGGCTATATAAATTCCATAGCGACCTTTCAGAAAATTCATTTGGCCATAACTTTTGCATCCCGCTATGAAACTTCGATTTTTCAGATTCGTTAGAAAGGTATTCACTAACAGATTTAAATATTTTTGGTTTCACTCAAATCCGTTTTGTTTTGCACCTGGTACAGTCAGACAAAGTTTGAATTCAATATTTGAAACTACAGCGCCATTTCAGGCCTTGTTTATAATTCAAAGTAATTATATTTATTTTCAACTTCGATTCAAACTTACTTTTCATCGTTATTATTTAAAATATTTATTTTAAATACTTCAAATCCATTATTTTAGCCAACTTAAATTTTTTAAATTGGTTCAGATTTTCCGGGTCGTTACAATTTGCATTTTTAATGTAAATGAAATATGAGTCATAAATAAAAAGGGATCCAATTTAAAAGATTCCACCTTTACTGTCAATATGCTAAGATAAGGAGATTAGATTCAGAATTAGACATTTTGAAAGGTTTATTGTTATTAATATAATAATTGAGAAAGTCCCAAGTTTTATTAAGATTTGAACAGGTAAGTTATAGTATTTGAAATCAAGTTATTTTGGAAATATGGAATATTCTAAAATTAAGAGATTTTAAATGAGAAACAGTTTAAAATAATATTTTTTGTAGAACAATTATAAAGATTAATTAAAATTGTACATGGACACGAGGTTAGGTCACATTTGTGGTGGAAGACTGCCCGGACCCCACCGGCATATCCAGCAGGCACAAATGTTGGGCCTAATGTGAGAGGTCCAAGTGTGCAAATACAAATTGGGCCAAGACACGAGGTTAAGCCTAACTTGTGGTGGAAGTCTGCCCGGAACCGACCGGCCTATCCAACATCCACAAGTTGCAGACCTAATGTGAGAGGTCTGGCCCATATTAAAATATAAATAGTTAAATAGAAAATGGACATTATTTACACCGTCATGAGTTAAATTAGAAATTGACGTTATTTTAACACCGTTATGTGTTAATAATGAAATGAACATTTTCACCTCCAAGTTTGTTATAAAAGAAAGTTACATTTTAAATGTAATAAGATAAGGATTAGAAAAGTTTTACATTTCTTTTGTAATTAATTAAAAATAAGATTTGACAAGTAATGTTAATTACATTTTTTATGTAATTAAAAGGTAGAATGTGACATTGTAAATAAAATTTTCATTTTTATTGTAATTCAAAAGGATAGGAATTTTACATTATAATGTTAATTACATCTATAATGTAATTAATAAGGAGATTTTACTGTGTAATTAGAAGAAAAAAAGGGGTAGAATTCAACATTTGAATAGACCTTACATTTCTAATAAAGAATAAAAGAATGAAATTCAACGTTGAGTTATATTTTCACTTTAATGTAAATAAAATGAACATATTACTAGTGAAAACTTTATTTACATTTTCTCATGTAAATAAGAAAAGAACTATTTTCGATGACACTTTCAATTACATTCTCATGTAAATAGGACCTATAGAAGAAAAGGAAAACACTTATTTATATGTAGTGTAAATAAATTAGAAAAAGAGACGTTTTAATGACATTTTCTATGCACTAAAAGAGTAAATTGAAAGTTACATTTTAGTTGTTATTTATTAATAAATAAATGGGGAATGGAATTGAAATGTTCATTGAACACGATACCTTGATATGATACATGAACATGATTGTGCACTGTTTGTTTGGTTGATTCGTTGCCCTTATATGTTACGACTATATCTACTTTTATCAAAATAAAAATAGTGATAAGTAATAAAGTTATGAAATAATTTAAATGATAACTATGCGAAGATTATTTGAAAAGACCGAGTTATACTCATTTCAAATAATCATACGACGTTTTAAATGGAAGAATTCAAGACGGCGATTGAAGACCGACGATCTTCACATCGAATGGGTAACTAGTGTTGAGGCCCTTGATTGATTTGCTCCCAAGACGAGGCTAAAATGGTAGTTATCCGGACGTAGTGCTGATTTGTACGGATTTGGCTTTCGCTCAGACCCAGAGCATAAGTTTATAAATGGAATGTGTGTCTGATGTTGAATTTTGTTCTATGTAAATTGAATTCTATTAATATACAACCGTTGGTGGCGGAGAATTTATTCTCTTGCTCAACACCCTTAGAGGTTGTGTATTAATAGTTATCAATCGCATGGCGTGAATTGTCAACGTGGAACGCTAAGATGAAGATGATTAAGGCTTTGTTGAAAAGCAGGTCTTGTGGTTATAACGTTACTTCGCGAGCCTCACAACCCGGTTGAGTCTAAAACGGGAGAAGGGAACGCTGTGAAAACCCGTAACTTCCCCGTAAAGGAAAGCGGCGGATAGTTCGAGAACAAGCCACAAAATAGAACGCAGACGAAAGAACATTTCATTGTATATTACAACAATGCATCAGATTACAAGAATATACAGAGTATGAATAAATATTACACAGAAATATCAGAGATTTAAATTACATATAAATACATCGCAGCGGAAAATAATACAATACACAACTAGAATGAGATATACGGATACAAAGCTTTCCGGATATCGTTCCAGCTGTAAACCAGGATCCTGTGAATATAAATCTGCAAAACCAAAACTACTAGCTGCCCGTGCCAAAATAAGGGCACCCAGAGTTTAGGTTAAAACAATAAACTCCAGGTCAGTCATGGGACTGGTGTGAGAACTAAAACAGTTAATCTTTATTTTTAAAGTGAGGTGAATCAAGGGACCACGCCGTATAACACGGAACGGGTTTCCTCCCAAGAATACCGGTGCATAAAACAAACAGCGCAATGCTAAATAAAGAGAAATGAAGCTGTTATAAGACCCAGGTCCTATCACACAATGCAACGCAAGCCGGGGGATAGGGTTTTCCCTTATAACAGCCAAAGAATGCTTGATACGTTTAAAACAAATCATTTGATACTACTGTAAGTGCATAGTGTATAAAACAACTTCAAATCATAAGTATCAATCATAGACGGCATGGGTACCATATATCATGTCGCCATACTAGTTCTACAATTAAAACCGCAAATGTCACGTATTTGGAAATTGGATTTCCATCTATGAACCGAGGCAAAAGATAGTCCTCAACCGATTCGAGACTCTCTAGCCCGAGCCTCAGGATCAGAACGCATCAACCCTTTAGATCGTCAGGGCCGGTCCACCGATGTGGATTATTATGCCTGAACACTACGTCTCCCCACCTTATGGGGTGTAAGTCTGGTCCGTCTGCCGACCAGAATGCATCGGCCGAAACCGATATAACCGAGGCGCCTCGCAACAGCAACAACCACATAAGTCAAACTCGTCAGGGCGTGTAAAACCACTGACGCCACTTCTAGCTAGAAAGAAACGCATGCCCTCCCTGAGGTCCTCTCCCGTTTTTGGTTCACAACCGGGGTGTGAAGCTCGCGAAGCAAACGTTACACAAAGCTACGCCACAAGGGCCGTGCTTCGATCATCAACCACAAGACTTTGCTTTTCAACAGAAGCCTCGATCATTCGCCACTTAGGCATGCCACATAGGCAATTCACTCCATGCGTTTGATATCCATAAATATATAACCCCTGAGCTCGTATGTCTCAGAGAAGGGCGTTAAGCAAGAGAATAAATTCTCCGCCGCCAAACAGATATATATTTAATAGAGATCAATCACACGGACTAAAATCCAATGTCAGACACACAGTCCATTTACAAGTCCGTTCTGGGTCTGAACGAAACCGGAGGCACCTAGTACCCCGCATATCCATCAATCTCCAAGTACGTCTGGACGATCACTAACTGTTTCCATCTTCTTGGGTGTACATCCCAATCAAGATCATCAGTAATTATCCAAACGACGTGAAGACTTCCGGTCTTCGACCACCGTCTTCATCTTCGACTTATCGTCGTATCAGTTATTTAGAATGGGATAAACCCAGTCTTTCCGAATAACTCGCGTATATTTTAAATGAGTGTTACACAAACACAACATACGCCTCATTCCAATTCATCAGTCACTAACCGTAAATTAATCAAGAGAATAATTTCCCAAATATTAACCCCGAAGGCCGAAACCAACATCAGATCAATATCCAGAAAACCATTCTGCTTGGCTAACCGACAGTTAGTTTCTAAATTTCACATTCATAGGGAAAGGTTCCCATTAATTTTATCAAAGATAAATCATTAAAATTTATTCTTTAATCTACTTTTGAATATCAATTCAAACTAGTCGAGATTAACGAACCTTACCGAAGTAATCATTCGTTTTAATTTCCCAATCCCAACCTATTCTTCCCATGAAGTAAAACTGGTAATACTTCATATCTAACACCACGGTGTTATCGGTAATTTTAATTACCATTTCACGTTCAAATCTAATTAAAGATTTAACTATCGCCTGGAGTAAAACTGGTGATACTCCATTCTCGATCTTTTCAATCTAATTAAAGATTCATTAAAACTCCACTTAGTTTTAATCGTTAACTGGGTTAAAGAATCAGTGTCATTTAAAACACGGTTCACGATAAACCCAAAGTCACATTCCATTAATTATCGGGTTAAAGAACGAGTGTTATTTAAAACACTGTTCACGATAAACCCAAAAATCAATATCAATTCAATTGCAATTAAATATCATTTAATTGGTACACTTCACTAAATCTAAATAAAAAGATTTAATCTTTTCTCAACTGGGTTCAAGAACAGTGTTAGTGAAGACACCATTCACGACAAACCCAAATCACATTTGATATTAAATACAAGGCTCTGAATAGAAAATATCCCGGCTTATATTCAATATCAAATTCTACGATTAACAAATGTCGTATTGGAAATAACGATATAAATATATATATCTTTCAAATTTCCATAACAACATCTGTATAATCACAAAATCCAACATCAAAATATTCCGAAGACAATTTCGATTCAAATCCACTCCAATGCAATCATTGGAAATTCTGGTTATTTTCAAAACCATTTCAAATTCAATTTATTTCTTTAAAAATAAATAGAATTATAATTCTAGTTCAAAACTAGTTTATTTTGATAAAAATCTATTTTTATCTTTTCAAATATGGAGTTTTTCATCCCAATTCTTTCTAAATCATTTCTTATGATTTTACACAAATTATTATTATTTTTAATAATTTTATCGAGGCCTGTACAGTCGATTTCCATCAACGGCCATCGAACTGCACTTACAACGACCTTTTTCAAATTTGATTTGGACATAATTCCAAATCCAACTGTTAGATTTCTAATTTCTAATAATCGTTAGAAAGCTCTTTTCGATACGAACCCAACGGTTCCGGTTTCAGGAGAATCCGACGGTCGGATCTCCCGTAATATTCGTTCGAAGTTAATGGTCGAAATTCGCGAACTGCCGCGGCCCGGCGCGTTCTATTCAGGCCATTATATTATATATAATATATATTATTTCGTCGATTTCTATTTAAAACGAATTTTATAAATAGCTTTTAAATTCGTTTCAAAATTCATTCCAACTTCCATTTCAATTCAAAGCAAAATTGAATTCTTCTTTATAAATTCGTTTTAAAATTCATTTCAATTCAATTCAAATTTCAATTCAATTTGAATTCATTTCAATTCGCTTTCAATTCAATTTGAATTCATTTCAATTCATTTCATTTCGAAATCGTTTTCAATTCAATTCATTTCGAAATCGTTTTCAATTCAATTCATTTCGAAATCGTTTTCAATTCAATTCATTTCGAAATCGTTTTCAATTCAATTCATTTCGAAATCGTTTTCAATTCAATTCATTTCGAAATCGTTTTCAATTCAATTCATTTCGAAATCGTATTCAATTCAATTCATTTCGAAATCGTTTTTCAATATTCATTTTAAAATGAATAAAATTGATATAAATATCGTTCACGTCAAAATGACGTCAATCTAATCAACACGGCTTCATATATTTCTATTTTCAAATATTCTATTTCAAATATTTCTATTTCAAATATTTCTATTTCAAATATTTCTATTTCAAAATATTTCTTTTTGTCAACACACGACTAATCTCAATGAATGAGTACCTTCCACGTGTGACTACTTTTGTTAAATTATTTCGTTCAACACATGACTAATCTCAACGGATGAGTACAGGCAATACATGAACCTTTATTTTATATTGATAAAGATATAAATTTTATTATAAAAATATTTCGTTCAACACATGACTAATCTCAACGGATGAGTACAGTCAACACATGAACCTTTATTTTATATTGTCCTTTATTTTCTAAATGGGAATGAGGCCCAATCAATCACCATATAATATTAATTATATGGATTTTCATACATCACACGTATACAATAGCATTGAAAAATAATCAACCATCAACCAAAGTGCACTACACTGTATAAGCATCAAATATAGATATCTAACGCTTATAACAGCCTGTCAATCAATCGATCGACACATTTAATCAATCAGGATGAGTGAACTTCAAATTTCATCCCAACACCCGTGTGGGGTTTCAAACAATCAAACACAGATTTTATTTGAGCAGTTGGGCGATGTGTAAAATTTATCGTCCCAATCAATGTTCTTCAAATAGGTGTACATAAACAAACCATCCGGTTTGTAAATGAATATTTTATTTTATTCACTTCACGTTAAAAATTATATTTTTAACGATAAAATATTTTATTCAACCTATGAATGTTCTATTCAGTTCATTTATTCAATAAAATGATATTTTATTTTTCTATCATATTTTAGAAAATTTCGGCGGCATAACGGGACGAGGCCTAGCCTTATCCCCGGTCTAGTGAAGGCCCACGCCATTCACACATCAATTAAAATCACCAAACAACCAAGTTCAAATCAAATCATCTAACTAATTTTTGCAATCAAACAAACAAGTCCATGGTCTGTGGAAAATTGTGTCGGGTGCTACTAAGCACCGTCTGCATCCTAGTATATATATATATATATAACTAGAAAAAGAAATTGAAAGGTGAGAAATTCTCACCGATAGCTATCCTAACTTCACGGCACTTCATTGATAGATATCTTCAACGTTTTCGCCTTTTTGTCATCTTCGTTGCCCGTAGTCACTACATATATAAAAATCACACATTTTTATATTTCGATGTCTTTAAAAATAAAAATCACATTTTTATTTATTCACTTTCAACTTAAAAATCATATTTTTACTTCACTATTCAATATATAAAAATCACATTTTTACTTCGAAGTTATTCTATTAAAAATCACATCTTTGCCTCAATAAAAATATAATCTTTACAATGAACAAAATCTCGTCTTTTACATAATCAAAATACATACTCGATTTAAATAAATAAAATAAAAAATCCCAGCTTTAATTTCATATAATAATTCAGTTTCTAAGACAAGGCTAATTTCGGTTTTTATTAAATAAATAATCTTCAGTTTTAATAAATAAAGAAAGAAGAGGGAAGCGAGAAAACTTACTGCGTTGGATTGAAGGGGGAATGGCGTTGCGCGCTGAAGTGGTGGTTCGAAGGGGGTGGACACGGCGGCGGATCTGGGTCAGAGGGGGTGCGGCGGCTTCCTCGATGGGTTTGGGTCTTGAGTGGCTCGGTTTTTGATGGAGCAGAGGAGTGAGGGGATGCGGTCTGGTGCGCCGTCGCGCTGAAGGGAGGAGGGGAAGAAGTAGGGGCGGCTGCGGAGCGATGGCGGCGATGGTGCGGTGACCGGTGGAGGTTGAACGATGGTCTGTCGTTTTTTTTTTCTTCGAATGATTTTCTGATTTAGGTTTGAAATAGAAGGGGGGGGGGCAGAATGATTAAAGGAAGAGAGAGGGAGGGTTTGACTTTCTCCTTTTATTTTATTATTTAATTTCAAAAAGCCACTTTTTCATATGACCTCTAAACGAGGCCCACTGCTTGTCGTCCATAGCGTTTTACCCCCATTCCGAACACAATGGGATATGTATCGTAAGCTGATTCAATCTTTTATATCAGTTTTCGTCAAAATCTACATATAACTCTATATATTGAATTTGAACGCGCATTTCAATTTACCGGGGTCACATACTAACTCTAAAAATTGCAGAAAAATATTTTCTAGCTTCGTATTGACGATACGGTCCTAACAAAACTAGTTTCGTCGAAATCCGAGGTCGTTTGCAAAATTCTCATTTTTAAGGGCCAGAATTCCATAGCGACTATTCAGAATTTTCAACTGGACATATCTTTTGATTCCCGCTATGAAATTTTGATTTTTCGGATTCGTTGGAAAGATATCATCAATTAGATCCTAGTGTTTTCAGTTTTACTAAAATCCGGATTGTTTTGCACCCGGTACATTCAATTGAAGTTTGAAATCGAATTATCGAACTACCACGCCATTTTCAATTCTATTTATAATTATATATAAATATTTATATTCTAACGACGACGTATATAATATATACGTTCTAAATATATTCAAAATAAATTTTTTTCGTCGATAATATTTAAAATAATCTATTTTAAATGTTCAAAATTCGCTGAAATTGCCAAAATAAAAATTTTAAACTGGTTCAGAATTTCCGGGTTATTACAATCTCCCCCACTTAAAACTTTTCGTCCCCGAAAAGGAACAAAGTCTAAAGTGGTTTGATTAATCAACTCTACGTTCGATCTGGCTCTGGCTTCCATTCTCCAACTTTTCAGTTTCTGAGAATTTTCAAATTCTTCAAAAATTTGGCTAACACCCTAAATTTTCGAAAAATTTCGCCATAACCTCCCCTGCACCGGGAGCCACGGGAAAATCCCGAAATTGCCATATAGGCCTTCTGATCTCAAAAAGAAAAAGAAAAAGCCAAGCGGCTAGCCAATAGGCTCGTAAAATCATCATCACCCAAACAAAACAGTAAATTATAGTAAACATGTACCTATTTGTCGAGCAAACAAATTTTATTCTCTGCTCTAGCCTCCTTGCTATGACCTGTTTAATGTAAGTACTAGTATATGCAAGCAAATGCGACCAAATTTCAATACAATTCAATATTTGACTAAATTAGGCATAATGGTTCAAAATTTATCAAACAAATAAACAAACAACAAAAACATCAGTCAATTAGTGAATTTAACGTTTCAAATTCATAATTTTGATACATATACAGAAATCATGTTTTGATGCCAATTCACAACAATGTATTCTAGCTATATAAGTTTTGGTTCTCACACCAGTCTATGGAAATATATAGAAATCACACCTTCGAAATACGAACATGAATACTGATGATGTAGCTACAATCATCAGAATCATCCCCGGATATCTAGAATGTGATTCTATATCTACCCAGTATATTAAAACTTCGAATATACGTTCATGACGCGTATATACAAAACTTTTATATACTGGATTGCCCATATCAATATAAATAAATATTCAAATACGTATAAAGCAATTTAAATTTTCAAAACAAAATTGTTTTCATTCGAAAAATATACTCTTCACACTCGTTCTAGGATACTACTGATCCTATCTCTAACGAGTCATTCTAATTGGATATTACTAATCCAATATCTGATGAATTCTTTCGTATGGTTCTAATGTGTCTTGTTCTCGAGCTCTATAAACCAAAGCTCTGATACCAACTATGAAAACCCGTAACTTCCCCGTAAAGGAAAGCGGTGGATAGTTCGAGAACAAGCCACAAAATAGAACGCAGACAAAAGAACATTTCATCGTATATTACAACAATGCATCAGATTACAAGAATATACAGAGTATGAATAAATATTACACAGAAATATCAGAGATTTAAATTACATTTAAATACATCGCAGCGGAAAATAATACAATACACAACTAGAATGAGATATACGGATACAAAGCTTTCCGGATATCGTTCCAGCTGTAAACCAGGATCCTGTGAATATAAATCTGCAAAACCAAAACTACTAGCTGCCCGTGACAAAATAAGGGCACCCAGAGTTTAGGTTAAAACAATAAACTCCAGGTCAGTCATGGGACTGGTGTGAGAACTAAAATAGTTAATCTTTATTTTTAAAGTGAGGTGAATCAAGGGACCACGCCGTACAACACGGAACGGGTTTCCTCCCAAGAATACCGGTGCATAAAACAAACAGCGCAATGCTAAATAAAGAGAAATGAAGCTGTTATAAGACCCAGGTCCTATCACACAATGCAACGCAAGCCGGGGGATAGGGTTTTCCCTTATAACAGCCAAAGAATGCTTGATATGTTTAAAACAAATCATTTGATACTACTGTAAGTGCATAGTGTATAAAACAACTTCAAATCATAAGTATCAATCATAGACGGCATGGGTACCATATATCATGTCGCCATACTAGTTCTACAATTAAAACCGCAAATGTCACGTATTTGGAAATTGGATTTCCATCTATGAACCGAGGCAAAAGATAGTCCTCAACCGATTCGAGACTCTCTAGCCCGAGCCTTAGGATCAGAACGCATCAACCCTTTAGATCGTCAGGGCCGGTCCACCGATGTGGATTATTATGCCTGAACACTACGTCTCCCCACCCTATGGGGTGTAAGTCTGGTCCGTCTGCCGACCAGAATGCATCGGACGAAACCGATATAACCGAGGCGCCTCGCAACAGCCACAACCACATAAGTCAAACTCGTCAGGGCGTGTAAAACCACTGACGCCACTTCTAACTATAAAGAAACGCATGCCCTCCCTGAGGTCCTCTCCCGTTTTTGGTTCACAACCGGGGTGTGAAGCTCGCGAAGCAAACGTTACACAAAGCTACGCCACAAGGGCCGTGCTTCGATCATCAACCACAAGACTTTGCTTTTCAACAGAAGCCTCGATCATTTGCCACTTAGGCATGCCACATAGGCAATTCACTCCATGCGTTTGATATCCATAAATATATAACCCCTGAGCTCGTATGTCTCAGAGAAGGGCGTTAAGCAAGAGAATAAATTCTCCGCCGCCAAACAGATATATATTTAATAGAGATCAATCACACGGACTAAAATCCAATGTCAGACACACAGTCCATTTACAAGTCCGTTCTGGGTCTGAACGAAACCGGAGGCACCTAGTACCCCGCATATCCATCAATCTCCAAGTACGTCTGGACGATCACTAACTGTTTCCATCTTCTTGGGTGTACATCCCAATCAAGATCATCAGTAATTATCCAAACGACGTGAAGACTTCCGGTCTTCGACCACCGTCTTCATCTTCGACTTATCGTCGTATCAGTTATTCAGAATGGGATAAACCCAGTCTTTCCGAATAACTCGCGTATATTTTAAATGAGTGTTACACAAACACAACATACGCCTCATTCCAATTCATCAGTCACTAACCGTAAATTAATCAAGAGAATAATTTCCCAAATATTAACCCCGAAGGCCGAAACCAACATCAGATCAATATCCAGAAAACCATTCTGCTTGGCTAACCGACAGTTAGTTTCTAAATTTCACATTCATAGGGAAAGGTTCCCATTAATTTTATCAAAGATAAATCATTAAAATTTATTCTTTAATCTACTTTTGAATATCAATTCAAACTAGTCGAGATTAACGAACCTTACCGAAGTAATCATTGGTTTTAATTTCCCAATCCCAACCTATTCTTCCCATGAAGTAAAACTGGTAATACTTCATATCTAACACCACGGTGTTATCGGTAATTTTAATTACCATTTCACGTTCAAATCTAATTAAAGATTTAACTATCGCCTGGAGTAAAACTGGTGATACTCCATTCTCGATCTTTTCAATCTAATTAAAGATTCATTAAAACTCCACTTAGTTTTAATCGTTAACTGGGTTAAAGAATCAGTGTCATTTAAAACACGGTTCACGATAAACCCAAAGTCACATTCCATTAATTATCGGGTTAAAGAACGAGTGTTATTTAAAACACTGTTCACGATAAACCCAAAAATTAATATCAATTCAATTGCAATTAAATATCATTTAATTGGTACACTTCACTAAATCTAAATAAAAAGATTTAATCTTTTCTCAACTGGGTTCAAGAACAGTGTTAGTGAAGACACCATTCACGACAAACCCAAATCACATTTGATATTAAATACAAGGCTCTGAATAGAAAATATCCCGGCTTATATTCAATATCAAATTCTACGATTAACAAATGTCGTATTGGAAATAACGATATAAATATATATATCTTTCAAATTTCCATAACAACATCTGTATAATCACAAAATCCAACATCAAAATATTCCGAAGACAATTTCGATTCAAATCCACTCCAATGCAATCATTGGAAATTCTGGTTATTTTCAAAACCATTTCAAATTCAATTTATTTCTTTAAAAATAAATAGAATTATAATTCTAGTTCAAAACTAGTTTATTTTGATAAAAATCTATTTTTATCTTTTCAAATATGGAGTTTTTCATCCCAATTCTTTCTAAATCATTTCTTATGATTTTACACAAATTATTATTATTTTTAATAATTTTATCGAGGCCTGTACAGTCGATTTCCATCAACGGCCATCGAACTGCACTTACAGCGACCTTTTTCAAATTTGATTTGGACATAATTCCAAATCCAACTGTTAGATTTCTAATTTCTAATAATCGTTAGAAAGCTCTTTTCGATACGAACCCAACGGTTCCGGTTTCAGGAGAATCCGACGGTCGGATCTCCCGTAGTATTCGTTCGAAGTTAATGGTCGAAATTCGTGAACTGCCGCGGCGCGGCGCGTTCTATTCAGGCCATTATATTATATATATAATATATATTATTTCGTCGATTTCTATTTAAAACGAATTTTATAAATAGCTTTTAAATTCGTTTCAAAATTCATTCCAACTTCCATTTCAATTCAAAGCAAAATTGAATTCTTCTTTATAAATTCGTTTTAAAATTCATTTCAATTCAATTCAAATTTCAATTCAATTTGAATTCATTTCAATTCGCTTTCAATTCAATTTGAATTCATTTCAATTCATTTCATTTCGAAATCGTTTTCAATTCAATTCATTTCGAAATCGTTTTCAATTCAATTCATTTCGAAATCGTTTTCAATTCAATTCATTTCGAAATCATTTTCAATTCAATTCATTTCGAAATCGTATTCAATTCAATTCATTTCGAAATCGTTTTTCAATATTCATTTTAAAATGAATAAAATTGATATAAATATCGTTCACGTCAAAATGACGTCAATCTAATCAACACGGCTTCATATATTTCTATTTTCAAATATTCTATTTCAAATATTTCTATTTCAAATATTTCTATTTCAAATATTTCTATTTCAAATATTTCTATTTCAAAATATTTCTTTTTGTCGACACACGACTAAACTCAATGAATGAGTACCTTCCACGTGTGACTACTTTTGTTAAATTATTTCGTTCAACACATGACTAATCTCAACGGATGAGTACAGGCAATACATGAACCTTTAATTTATATTGATAAAGATATAAATTTTATTATAAAAATATTTCGTTCAACACATGACTAATCTCAACGGATGAGTACAGTCAACACATGAACCTTTATTTTATATTGTCCTTTATTTTCTAAATGGGAATGAGGCCCAATCAATCACCATATAATATTAATTATATGGATTTTCATACATCACACGTATACAATAGCATTGAAAAATAATCAACCATCAACCAAAGTGCACTACACTGTATAAGCATCAAATATAGATATCTAACGCTTATAACAGCCTGTCAATCAATCGATCGACACATTTAATCAATCAGGATGAGTGAACTTCAAATTTCATCCCAACACCCGTGTGGGGTTTCAAACAATCAAACACAGATTTTATTTGAGCAGTTGGGCGATGTGTAAAATTTATCGTCCCAATCAATGTTCTTCAAATAGGTGTACATAAACAAACCATCCGGTTTGTAAATGAATATTTTATTTTATTCACTTCACGTTAAAAATTATATTTTTAACGATAAAATATTTTATTCAACCTATGAATGTTCTATTCAGTTCATTTATTCAATAAAATGATATTTTATTTTTCTATCATATTTTAGAAAATTTCGGCGGCATAACGGCACGATACTAGAAACGGGACGAGGCCTAGCCTTATCCCCGGTCTAGTGAAGGCCCACGCCATTCACACATCAATTAAAATCACCAAACAACCAAGTTCAAATCAAATCATCTAACTAATTTTTGCAATCAAACAAACAAGTCCATGGTCTGTGGACAATTGTGTCGGGTGCTACTAAGCACCGTCTGCATCCTAGTATATATATATATAACTAGAAAAAGAAATTGAAAGGTGAGAAATTCTCACCGATAGCTATACTAACTTCACGGCACTTCATTGATAGATATCTTCAACGTTTTCGCCTTTTTGTCATCTTCGTTGCCCGTAGTCACTACATATATAAAAATCACACATTTTTATATTTCGATGTCTTTAAAAATAAAAATCACATTTTTATTTATTCACTTTCAACTTAAAAATCATATTTTTACTTCGCTATTCAATATATAAAAATCACATTTTTACTTCGAAGTTATTCTATTAAAAATCACATCTTTGCCTCAATAAAAATATAATCTTTACAATGAACAAAATCTCGTCTTTTACATAATCAAAATACATACTCGATTTAAATAAATAAAATAAAAAATCCCAGCTTTAATTTCATATAATAATTCAGTTTCTAAGACAAGGCTAATTTCGGTTTTTATTAAATAAATAATCTTCAGTTTTAATAAATAAAGAAAGAAGAGGGAAGCGAGAAAACTTACTGCGTTGGATTGAAGGGGGGAATGGAGTTGCGCGCTGAAGTGGTGGTTCGAAGGGGGTGGACACGGCGGCGGATCTGGGTCAGAGGGGGTGCGGCGGCTTCCTCGATGGGTTTGGGTCTTGAGTGGCTCGGTTTTTGATGGAGCAGAGGAGCGAGGGGATGCGGTCTGGTGCGCCGTCGCGCTGAAGGGAGGAGGGGAAGAAGTAGGGGCGGCTGCGGAGCGATGGCGGCGATGGTGCGGTGACTGGTGGAGGTTGAACGATGGTCTGTCGTTTTTTTTTCTTCGAATGATTTTCTGATTTAGGTTTGAAATAGAAGGGGGGGCCAGAATGATTAAAGGAAGAGAGAGGGAGGGTTTGACTTTCTCCTTTTATTTTATTATTTAATTTCAAAAAGCCACTTTTTCATATGACCTCTAAACGAGGCCCACTGCTTGTCGTCCATAGCGTTTTACCCCCATTCCGAACACAATGGGATATGTATCGTAAGCTGATTCGATCTTTTGTATCAGTTTTCGTCAAAATCTACATATAACTCTATATATTGAATTTGAACGCGCATTTCAATTTACCGGGGTCACATACTAACTCTAAAAATTGCAGAAAAATATTTTCTAGCTTCGTATTGACGATACGGTCCTAACAAAACTAGTTTCGTCGAAATCCGAGGTCGTTTGCAAAATTCTCATTTTTAAGGGCCAGAATTCCATAGCGACTATTCAGAATTTTCAACTGGACATATCTTTTGATTCCCGCTATGAAATTTTGATTTTTCGGATTCGTTGGAAAGATATCATTAATTAGATCCTACTGTTTTCAGTTTTACTAAAATCCGGATTGTTTTGCACCCGGTACATTCAATTGAAGTTTGAAATCGAATTATCGAACTACCACGCCATTTTCAATTCTATTTATAATTATATATAAATATTTATATTCTAACGACGACGTATATAATATATACGTTCTAAATATATTCAAAATAAATTTTTTTCGTCGATAATATTTAAAATAATCTATTTTAAAAGTTCAAAATTCGCTGAAATTGCCAAAATAAAAATTTTAAATTGGTTCAGAATTTCCGGGTTATTACAATCTCCCCCACTTAAAACTTTTCGTCCCCGAAAAGGAACAAAGTCGAAAGTGGTTTGATTAATCAACTCTACGTTCGATCTGGCTCTGGCTTCCATTCTCCAACTTTTCAGTTTCTGAGAATTTTCAAATTCTTCAAAAATTTGGCTAACACCCTAAATTTTCGAAAAATTTCGCCATAACCTCCCCTGCACCGGGAGCCACGGGAAAATCCCGAAATTGCCATATAGGCCTTCTGATCTCAAAAAGAAAAAGAAAAGGCCAAGCGGCTAGCCAATAGGCTCATAAAATCATCATCACCCAAACAAAACAGTAAATTATAGTAAACATGTGCCTATTTGTCGAGCAAACAAATTTTATTCTCTGCTCTAGCCTCCTTGCTATGACCTGTTCAATGTAAGTACTAGTATATGCAAGCAAATGCGACCAAATTTCAATACAATTCAATATTTGACTAAATTAGGCATAATGGTTCAAAATTTATCAAACAAATAAACAAACAACAAAAACATCAATCAATTAGTGAATTTAACGTTTCAAATTCATAATTTTGATACATATACAGAAATCATGTTTTGATGCCAATTCACAACAATGTATTCTAGCTATATAAGTTTTGGTTCTCACACCAGTCTATGGAAATATATAGAAATCACACCTTCGAAATACGAACATGAATACTGATGATGTAGCTACAATCATCAGAATCATCCCCGGATATCTAGAATGTGATTCTATATCTACCCAGTATATTAAAACTTCGAATATACGTTCATGACGCGTATATACAAAACTTTTATATACTGGATTGCCCATATCAATATAAATAAATATTCAAATACGTATAAAGCAATTTAAATTTTCAAAACAAAATTGTTTTCATTCGAAAAATATACTCTTCACACTCGTTCTAGGATACTACTGATCCTATCTCTAACGAGTCATTCTAATTGGATATTACTAATCCAATATCTGATGAATTCTTTCGTATGGTTCTAATGTGTCTTGTTCTCGAGCTCTATAAACCAAAGCTCTGATACCAACTATGAAAACCCGTAACTTCCCCGTAAAGGAAAGCGGTGGATAGTTCGAGAACAAGCCACAAAATAGAACGCAGACAAAAGAACATTTCATCGTATATTACAACAATGCATCAGATTACAAGAATATACAGAGTATGAATAAATATTACACAGAAATATCAGAGATTTAAATTACATTTAAATACATCGCAGCGGAAAATAATACAATACACAACTAGAATGAGATATACGGATACAAAGCTTTCCGGATATCGTTCCAGCTGTAAACCAGGATCCTGTGAATATAAATCTGCAAAACCAAAACTACTAGCTGCCCGTGACAAAATAAGGGCACCCAGAGTTTAGGTTAAAACAATAAACTCCAGGTCAGTCATGGGACTGGTGTGAGAACTAAAATAGTTAATCTTTATTTTTAAAGTGAGGTGAATCAAGGGACCACGCCGTACAACACGGAACGGGTTTCCTCCCAAGAATACCGGTGCATAAAACAAACAGCGCAATGCTAAATAAAGAGAAATGAAGCTGTTATAAGACCCAGGTCCTATCACACAATGCAACGCAAGCCGGGGGATAGGGTTTTCCCTTATAACAGCCAAAGAATGCTTGATACGTTTAAAACAAATCATTTGATACTACTGTAAGTGCATAGTGTATAAAACAACTTCAAATCATAAGTATCAATCATAGACGGCATGGGTACCATATATCATGTCGCCATACTAGTTCTACAATTAAAACCGCAAATGTCACGTATTTGGAAATTGGATTTCCATCTATGAACCGAGGCAAAAGATAGTCCTCAACCGATTCGAGACTCTCTAGCCCGAGCCTCAGGATCAGAACGCATCAACCCTTTAGATCGTCAGGGCCGGTCCACCGATGTGGATTATTATGCCTGAACACTACGTCTCCCCACCCTATGGGGTGTAAGTCTGGTCCGTCTGCCGACCAGAATGCATCGGCCGAAACCGATATAACCGAGGCGCCTCGCAACAGCAACAACCACATAAGTCAAACTCGTCAGGGCGTGTAAAACCACGGACGCCACTTCTAGCTAGAAAGAAACGCATGCCCTCCCTGAGGTCCTCTCCCGTTTTTGGTTCACAACCGGGGTGTGAAGCTCGCGAAGCAAACGTTACACAAAGCTACGCCACAAGGGCCGTGCTTCGATCATCAACCACAAGACTTTGCTTTTCAACAGAAGCCTCGATCATTCGCCACTTAGGCATGCCACATAGGCAATTCACTCCATGCGTTTGATATCCATAAATATATAACCCCTGAGCTCGTATGTCTCAGAGAAGGGCGTTAAGCAAGAGAATAAATTCTCCGCCGCCAAACAGATATATATTTAATAGAGATCAATCACACGGACTAAAATCCAATGTCAGACACACAGTCCATTTACAAGTCCGTTCTGGGTCTGAACGAAACCGGAGGCACCTAGTACCCCGCATATCCATCAATCTCCAAGTACGTCTGGACGATCACTAACTGTTTCCATCTTCTTGGGTGTACATCCCAATCAAGATCATCAGTAATTATCCAAACGACGTGAAGACTTCCGGTCTTCGACCACCGTCTTCATCTTCGACTTATCGTCGTATCAGTTATTCAGAATGGGATAAACCCGGTCTTTCCGAATAACTCGCGTATATTTTAAATGAGTGTTACACAAACACAACATACGCCTCATTCCAATTCATCAGTCACTAACCGTAAATTAATCAAGAGAATAATTTCCCAAATATTAACCCCGAAGGCCGAAACCAACATCAGATCAATATCCAGAAAACCATTCTGCTTGGCTAACCGACAGTTAGTTTCTAAATTTCACATTCATAGGGAAAGGTTCCCATTAATTTTATCAAAGATAAATCATTAAAATTTATTCTTTAATCTACTTTTGAATATCAATTCAAACTAGTCGAGATTAACGAACCTTACCGAAGTAATCATTCGTTTTAATTTCCCAATCCCAACCTATTCTTCCCATGAAGTAAAACTGGTAATACTTCATATCTAACACCACGGTGTTATCGGTAATTTTAATTACCATTTCACGTTCAAATCTAATTAAAGATTTAACTATCGCCTGGAGTAAAACTGGTGATACTCCATTCTCGATCTTTTCAATCTAATTAAAGATTCATTAAAACTCCACTTAGTTTTAATCGTTAACTGGGTTAAAGAATCAGTGTCATTTAAAACACGGTTCACGATAAACCCAAAGTCACATTCCATTAATTATCGGGTTAAAGAACGAGTGTTATTTAAAACACTGTTCACGATAAACCCAAAAATCAATATCAATTCAATTGCAATTAAATATCATTTAATCGGTACACTTCACTAAATCTAAATAAAAAGATTTAATCTTTTCTCAACTGGGTTCAAGAACAGTGTTAGTGAAGACACCATTCACGACAAACCCAAATCACATTTGATATTAAATACAAGGCTCTGAATAGAAAATATCCCGGCTTATATTCAATATCAAATTCTACGATTAACAAATGTCGTATTGGAAATAACGATATAAATATATATATCTTTCAAATTTCCATAACAACATCTGTATAATCACGAAATCCAACATCGAAATATTCCGAAGACAATTTCGATTCAAATCCACTCCAATGCAATCATTGGAAATTCTGGTTATTTTCAAAACCATTTCAAATTCAATTTATTTCTTTAAAAATAAATAGAATTATAATTCTAGTTCAAAACTAGTTTATTTTGATAAAAATCTATTTTTATCTTTTCAAATATGGAGTTTTTCATCCCAATTCTTTCTAAATCATTTCTTATGATTTTACACAAATTATTATTATTTTTAATAATTTTATCGAGGCCTGTACAGTCGATTTCCATCAACGGCCATCGAACTGCACTTACAGCGACCTTTTTCAAATTTGATTTTGACATAATTCCAAATCCAACCGTTAGATTTCTAATTTCTAGTAATCGTTAGAAAGCTCTTTTCGATACGAACCCAACGGTTCCGGTTTCAGGAGAATCCGACGGTCGGATCTCCCGTAATATTCGTTCGAAGTTAATGGTCGAAATTCGCGAACTGCCGCGGCGCGGCGCGTTCTATTAAGGCCATTATATTATATATATAATATATATTATTTCGTCGATTTCTATTTAAAACGAATTTTATAAATAGCTTTTAAATTCGTTTCAAAATTCATTCCAACTTCCATTTCAATTCAAAGCAAAATTGAATTCTTCTTTATAAATTCGTTTTAAAATTCATTTCTATTCAATTCAAATTTCAATTCAATTTGAATTCATTTCAATTCGCTTTCAATTCAATTTGAATTCGTTTCAATTCATTTCATTTCGAAATCGTTTTCAATTCAATTCATTTCGAAATCGTTTTCAATTCAATTCATTTCGAAATCGTTTTCAATTCAATTCATTTCGAAATCGTTTTTCAATATTCATTTTAAAATGAATAAAATTGATATAAATATCGTTCACGTCAAAATGACGTCAATCTAATCAACACGGCTTCATATATTTCTATTTTCAAATATTCTATTTCAAATATTTCTATTTCAAATATTTCTATTTCAAATATTTCTATTTCAAAATATTTCTTTTTGTCAACACACGACTAATCTCAATGAATGAGTACCGTCCACGTGTGACTACTTTTGTTAAATTATTTCGTTCAACACATGACTAATCTCAACGGATGAGTACAGTCAACACATGAACCTTTATTTTATATTGATAAAGATATAAATTTTATTATAAAAATATTTCGTTCAACACATGACTAATCTCAACGGATGAGTACAGTCAACACATGAACCTTTATTTTATATTATCCTTTATTTTCTAAATGGGAATGAGGCCCAATCAATCACCATATAATATTAATTATATGGATTTTCATACATCACACGTATACAATAGCATTGAAAAATAATCAACCATCAACCAAAGTGCACTACACTGTATAAGCATCAAATATAGATATCTAACGCTTATAACAGCCTGTCAATCAATCGATCGACACATTTAATCAATCAGGATGAGTGAACTTCAAATTTCTTCCCAACACCCGTGTGGGGTTTCAAACAATCAAACACAGATTTTATTTGAGCAGTTGGGCGATGTGTAAAATTTATCGTCCCAATCAATGTTCTTCAAATAGGTGTACATAAACAAACCGTCCGGTTTGTAAATGAATATTTTATTTATTCACTTCACGTTAAAAATTATATTTTTAACGATAAAATATTTTATTCAACCTATGAATGTTCTATTCAGTTCATTTATTCAATAAAATGATATTTTATTTTTCTATCATATTTTAGAAAATTTCGGCGGCATAACGGCACGATACTAGAAACGGGATGAGGCCTAGCCTTATCCCCGGTCTAGTGAAGGCCCACGCCATTCACACATCAATTAAAATCACCAAACAACCAAGTTCAAATCAAATCATCTAACTAATTTTTGCAATCAAACAAACAAGTCCATGGTCTGTGGACAATTGTGTCGGGTGCTACTAAGCACCGTCTGCATCCTAGTATATATATATAACTAGAAAAAGAAATTGAAAGGTGAGAAATTCTCACCGATAGCTATCCTAACTTCACGGCACTTGATTGATAGATATCTTCAACGTTTTCGCCTTTTTGTCATCTTCGTTGCCCGTAGTCACTACATATATAAAAATCACACATTTTTATATTTCGATGTCTTTAAAAATAAAAATCACATTTTTATTTATTCACTTTCAACTTAAAAATCATATTTTTACTTCGCTATTCAATATATAAAAATCACATTTTTACTTCGAAGTTATTCTATTAAAAATCACATCTTTGGCTCAATAAAAATATAATCTTTATAATGAACAAAATCTCGTCTTTTACATAATCAAAATACATACTCGATTTAAATAAATAAAATAAAAAATCCCAGCTTTAATTTCATATAATAATTCAGTTTCTAAGACAAGGCTAATTTCGGTTTTTATTAAATAAATAATCTTCAGTTTTAATAAATAAAGAAAGAAGAGGGAAGCGAGAAAACTTACTGCGTTGGATTGAAGGGGGGAATGGCATTGCGCGCTGAAGTGGTGGTTCGAAGGGGGTGGACACGGCGGCGGATCTGGGTCAGAGGGGGTGCGGCGGCTTCCTCGATGGGTTTGGGTCTTGAGTGGCTCGGTTTTTGATGGAGCAGAGGAGCGAGGGGATGCGGTCTGGTGCGCCGTCACGCTGAAGGGAAGAGGGGAAGAAGTAGGGGCGGCTGCGGAGCGATGGCGGCGATGGTGCGGTGACCAGTGGAGGTTGAACGACGGTCTGTCGTTTTTTTTTTCTTCGAATGATTTTCTGATTTAGGTTTGAAATAGAAGGGGGGGCCAGAATGATTAAAGGAAGAGAGAGGGAGGGTTTGACTTTCTCCTTTTATTTTATTATTTAATTTCAAAAAGCTACTATTTCATGTGACCTCTAAACGAGGCCCACTGCCTGTCGTCCATAGCGTTTTACCCCCATTCCGAACACAATGGGATATGTATCGTAAGCTGATTCGATCTTTTGAATCAGTTTTCGTCAAAATCTACATATAACTCTATATATTGAATTTGAACGCGCATTTCAATTTACCGGGGTCACATACTAACTCTAAAAATTGCAGAAAAATATTTTCTAGCTTCGTATTGACGATACGGTCCTAACAAAACTAGTTTCGTCGAAATCCGAGGTCGTTTGCAAAATTCTCATTTTTATGGGCCTGAATTCCATAGCGACTATTCAGAATTTTCAACTGGACATATCTTTTGATTCCCGCTTTGAAATTTTGATTTTTCGGATTCGTTGGAAAGATATCATCAATTAGATCCTACTGTTTTCAGTTTTACTAAAATCCGGATTGTTTTGCACCCGGTACATTCAATTGAAGTTTGAAATCGAATTATCGAACTACCGCGCCATTTTCAATTCTATTTATAATTATATATAAATATTTATATTCTAACGACGACGTATATAATATATACGTTCTAAATATATTCAAAATAAATTTTTTTCGTCGATAATATTTAAAATAATCTATTTTAAATGTTCAAAATTCGCTGAAATTGCCAAAATAAAAATTTTAAACTGGTTCAGAATTTCCGGGTTATTACAAACGCAGGGAGAGCAACACGTTTCTTTCTAGCTAAAAGTGGTGTCGGTGCTTAAATTGGCTGATATTTACTTATGTGGATGATGGAATGTGGCGCGCCTCGGATGATAGGTCTTATAGGATCGGGAAACGTGTGTTCAGGAATTGCCAATCCATGAAGCTGTATGTGTGGACCGGCCCTGCAGGATCCAAGGGTTAACTGCGGGGAATCCTGAGACATTAGCTAGTGTCTCGAATCGGTAAGGAGCTCCTCCCTAGCCTTGACTCATGATGGAAACCCAATTTCCAATACGACCTCATGCGGTTTTGATTGTATTTCTAGTGTGGAGGCATATTATATGGTAGCTATGCTTCCTAGGATTGATACATTTACTTTGAAATGTTTTTTTGAAACATATACACACTAATAATAATATCAAAATCCGTTTTTATTGTATCAAGCATTTTTGACCATTATAAGGTAAAACCCTATCCTCCGGTTTGTGTTGCATTGTGTGATAGGACTTTGGTCTTATGATGGTTTCATTTTTTCAAAAAGCATTGAGTTGTTTAACGATTTACATTAATTTATGCACGACAATCGATTAGAGTAAACCCGTCCCGCATTAGCGGCGTGGTCCTTGGATTTGTCTTATTGTTATTAGTGAAATTAGTTAAGAATTCTCACACCAGTCCCATGACTGACCCGGTGTTTGTTTCCACCTTTGCAAACTCGGGTGCCCTCTTTTCCACATGGGCAGTCGAGTAGCCTTTTGCAGATATTTATCTCTTGAGCAGGATTCAGGATTGAAGCCTAAAGCTGTGTCCAGAGCATAGAAGTCTTCCGCTGTTTAATGTATTAAAATATTGTAATTTATCTTCCACTGTAATTTTATTCGATGTACTCTGATATTCTGTACTCTGATGTAACATTATTTTGATGTTTATAAAAGTCTGCTGTTGTTGTTCTGATGTGTTGTAACCCAAAGTAAGCGTATCCGGCGATTTCCCGCAAGGGCGATTTTCGGGTCGTTTCATTTTGGTATCAGAGCTTTGGTTAGCTCAAATCTTTGGGATACAACTCATTAGAACTGAACAAAAGACTCATCAGAGATTGGATTAGTAATATCCAATAAGAATACTCATTAGAGATAGGATCAATAGTATCTTAGAATGAGAAAACTCATTAGAGATGGGGTTAGTAATGCCCTAGAATGAGTTGAGAGTGCCCGGTTTATAATTAACGTATTTTTGTTTATATATAATCCGATCTTTGGAAATATGATTTTTGTATATATGAAGTTATATATTTTAAAATTTAATCAACAAATAAAATTGAGTAGGATAATTAAACACTTTTTAGCTTCGTTCCTTTTCAAGGACGAAAAGTTTTTAAATGGGGGAGACTGTAACAACCCTAAATTTTGGGGGTAAATATTAAAATTTATTTTAAGTAATTTTAATGAGTTTTTGATATTTAAAATAATTTATTTTAAATGATCACGATTAAAAATTTATGTGATTTGTAAGTTTAATTTTCACAAAAATAAACTAAACACAATTGTTGACATTAATTAATTTAATATTGTATGTTGGAATTTACATTCCAATATAAGTGGCTAAGAACAATAATAGAAACCGTATAAAGGACATTTATTAGTGGTTCACAATATTTTGTCTAAGCGTTGCACGTAAGGTAAATTCTTAGTTGTATTATTTAATTTCTTTCCCTGTTCAAGTTCTTTTCTAGATCTACAAATTTTTATTATGTAAACATATTCCCTTTTGTACATATCATATATCTATTGGGATTTTAAATCATAGCAACTCAAAATATAGAAAGGTTGTTCTAGTCACCCGTTTGGACTAGCATGTAAATTATTTAGAGTTAAGAAATTTTGTAAATGAATGAATATGAAAATAAAAAAAATACGCCATACAAAATATATATTAATACTATATCCATCCAAAAACATATGTGTAGATATTTTGAGTAATTGCATTAGACAATTTAGTTTGTCTTGGGAATGGCATAAACATGATAGGTTGGAATTTACAGTAATGTGAAAACTAAAATTTGGAATAAAAAGATGATTACTTGATTAGTAAACATATTAAATATGTTCCTTGTCATTAAATTAAGCAAATGGGACTTTTATGGCAGACATTAAAAATGACTGTTGTTATATAAAAATGCTTGTACATTGCAATTGACATTTTTAACGAAAAGAACGAAATTATAAAAAAATGTCCATTACAATAGGAAATGTATTTACATTGGATTTTGCATTCTAGATGTTTTAAATTAAAATGAACACTGTTATGATAATAATGTTTTACATTAAAGTTTTACATTCTTATGTAAGTGAACCTTTTTAAAATGGTCATTGCACTAACAAAAAAAAAAAAAGGGTTTTCATAGAACTTTACATTCTTAATGTAAACATTAAATGACCATTGTTATATTGAAATGTCTTTACCTGTAAAATATATATATTTTGATGTAACCCAACATTAAAAATAGTTATTTGTCATATAGAAATGCATGAACATTGCATTATACATTTATCTTGAAATGGAAAATTGCATTTCTCAATGTGATCATAGCATGAAATCAAAAGTTACATTTTTATATGTAAATAAAGAATTAAGTTATTAATATAAATCATAATGGGCAGGTTATAAATATAAATTGTAATGAACCCACGTGTATATTTCTATTCTTTTATTCCTATTCATCCAATTAAATACCTTTCCATTCTTTCTCTTTGTCTTACTCTATTTTGAAATTTGAATAAGAGAACCACGTGTATATTTCTATTCTTTTATTCCTATTCATCCAATTAAATACCTTTCCATTCTTTCTCTTTGTCTTATTCTATTTTGAAATTTGAATAAGAGAAACGGGCCTTAAGGGTTTAATCAAATAATGTTTTAATATAAATATACCCTTTGGAAAATACCCCAAACCCTAACTTGTTTCTACAGCCGCCGCCTCTCTTAAGTGGATGGCTGAAAATGTCTCGAATTCAACTCTTAATATTTCAATCCACACAATATTATTCGATCAACTCAAAGGCTTCTGCATGGTGGTTTCTGATCGGAGCAATGATGATCGGTGTGGCGTGCGCAAGGAGATGTTGAATGGGAGTGATGGGTTCCAAGAAACGTAAGAAGAAGGAGGGTGCGGCCAATTTTTTTTATTGTAAGGGTAATTAAAGAATTTAATTAAATTAATTAATTTAAATATTTAATGCAATTTATGAACCATCATATTTTTGTCGTACGATGTCAGAATTCAATGATTTCAATTGCGTTGGATTCGCAGCAGCGAACACTACATTTCAGAACTGACTAGAACTGAAAAGGAGCACTTTGGAAATTCAGCCAGAAATGAACATGAACGATTTCTGAAAACCCATCAATGTGAGATTTCTTTTTTTTTTAAAATTAAAATTAATAAAAATTTCAGTTTGTATGTGATGTGAGAATCCTGATGTAAAATTAAATTAAATTTTAATTATTTATTTTTCGCTTTAGAATCACGTCACTTTTGTGTTATATTAGAATTGTTGTGTAAACATATAACTTGTATGCTATATGAGAATTGCCCTATGAACATATCACTTGTATGTGAATTAGAATAGACAAATATAAACGTATCACCTTTATATGAAATTTCTGATTTGAATAAATAAAAAAATACTTATTATTGTGTTGAATAATTCATACATATTCATTATTGGATTTTAAATGTTTGTTGCTGCTTGTTGTTCTGTTAATTTGGTGAGATATTTTTGTCGTATCTAACTTGACAAAATAAACATGCCATTCATGTTGAATTCACCTTGACAAATTAGAACTGTCATTTTAATCAGTATACGTTGTGTTAAAAAAAACAATTATTTTTGTCAGTATACATTGTATGAAAGAAAATATGCTATTTGTTATTATAGAATTTATGAAAACGTCATTTATGCTAAAGGGAAATTTGTCATTCATGTTGAGACGAATTTGTCATTCATGGTAGAATATTTTAATGTCATTTATTTTAAATGCCATTAGATCGGAATGTCAATAGATTTATATGTCATTAACTTAGAATATAAATATTGTTTATGATAGAATTGACAAATTAAAATATAAAGTAGTAGTGACAAAAATCATATTTTTGTCAATATAAAGTAGTAGCGACAAAATTCACATCTTTGTCAAGATAAAAGAGTTAAAACCAAAACTGCAATTTGGTTACAAAGAGAATGATAAAAATGTAAAAGAAAGGAAATGTAATAATGTACATTTTTCAATGTAAAAGAAAGGAAACGAAATAACTTACATTTTTATTAATGTAATTTAATGTGAGTAAAAAAAATTACATTTTTTTATTAATGTAATTTAAAATGAATAAATAATTACGTTTTCAATGTCATAAAAAAAAAATGAATTCAACCTTGAAATAGAATTTACAATTTTTATGTAAATATAATAAGAAAAAGGAATTGTGACATTGAATTGAAATTTACATTTTTATGTATTCAATTAAGATATGATTTTGCCATGTAACGAAATTTACATTTTTATGTAATCAATTAAGATATGATTTTGCCATGTAACGAAATTTACATTTTTATGTAATCAATTAAGATATGATTTTGCCGTGTAACGAAATTTACATTTTTATGTAATCAATTAAGATATGATTTTTCCATGTAACGAAATTTACATTTTTATGTAATCAATTAAGATATGATTTTGCCATGTAACGAAATTTACATTTTTATGTAATCAATTAAGATATGATTTTGCCATGTAACGAAATTTACGTTTTTATGTAATCAAGATTTAAAGAAAGAGAATTGCATTTTTTATGTAATCAAGATTACAAAGAAAGAGAATATCATTATATGTAATTAAAGAATAAGAATTTACATTAAATAAAATTGCATTTTATATGTAATTAAAGCATAAGTAAAAAGAGCAAATTTGACAATGGAATCAAAATCACCTTTTTATGTAATTTAAAAAGATGAAAATTTTCTCTGTAATGATTAATCACATTTTTGTGTTAGAAATGTAAATATTAGAAAATCACATATTTATGTTAAAAAGGGAATTCATTAAAGCATATGAGAAGAATGGAATTTTATTAGCATAAGAATTTGCATTTTTAATGTAAATGAAATATGAGTCATAAAAAAAGGGATCCAATTAAAAAGATTCCATCTTTCTGTCAATATGCTAAGATAAGAAGATTAGATTCAGAATTAGACATTTTGAAAGGTTTATTGTTATTAATATAATAATTGAGAAAGTCCCAAGTTTTATTAAGATTTGAACAGGTAAGTTATAGTATTTGAAATCAAGTTATTTTGAAAATATGGAATATTCTAAAATTAAGAGATTTTGAAATGAGAAACAGTTTAAAATAATATTTTTTGTAGAACAATTATAATGATTAATTAAAATTGTACTTGGACACGAGGTTAGGTCACATTTGTGGTGGAAGTCTGCCCGGACCCGACCGGCATATCCAGCAGCCACAAATGTTGGGCCTAATGTGAGAGGTCCAAGTGCGCAATACAAGTTGGGCCAAAACACGAGGTTAAGCCCAACTTGTGGTGGAAGTCTGCCCGGAACCGACCGGCCTATCCAGCATCCACAAGTTGCAGGCCTAATGTGAGAGGTCTGGCCCATATTAAAATATAAATGGTTAAAATAGAAAATGGACATTATTTACACCGTCATGAGTTAAATTAGAAATTGACGTTATTTTCACACCGTTATGTGTTAATAATGAAATGAATATTTTCACCTCCAAGTTTGTTATAAAAGAAAGTTACATTTTTAATGTAATAAGATAAGGATTAGAAAAGTTTTACATTTTTTTTTTGAAATTAATTAAAAGCAAGATTTGACATGTAATGTTAATTACATTTTTATAATGTAATTAAAAGGTAGAATGTGATATTGTAAATAAAATTTACATTTTTACTGTAAGATAGGAATTTTACATTATAATGTTAATTACATCTATAATGTAATTAAAAGGATATTTTACAGTGTAATTTGAAAAAAAAGGGGTAGAATTCAACATTTGAATAGACTTTACATTTCTAATAAAGAATAAAAGAATGAAATTCAACGTTGAGTTATATTTTCCCTTTAATGTAAATAAAATGAACATATTACTAGTGAAAACTTTATTTACATTTTCTCATGTAAATAAGAAAAGAACTATTTTCGATGACACTTTCATTTACATTCTCATGTAAATAGGACCTGTAGAAGAAAAGGAAAACACTTATTTACATGTAGTGTAGATAAATTAGAAAAAGAGATGTTTTAATGACATTTTCTATGCAGTAAAAGAGTAAATTGAAAGTTACATTTTAGTTGTTATTTATTAATAAATAAATGTGGGAATGGAATTGAAATGTTCATTGAACATGATACCTTGATATGATACATGAACATGATTGTGCGCTGTTTGTTTGGTTGATTCGTTGCCCTTATATGTTATGACTATATGGAATGATTTATATCTACTTTTATCAAAATAAAAATAGTGATAAGTAATAACATTATGAAATAATTTAAATGATAATTATGCGAAGATTATTTGAAAAGACCAAGTTATACTCATTTCAAATAATCATACGACGTTTTAAATAGAAGAATTGAAGACGGCGATTGAAGACCGACAATCTTCACATTGAATGGGTAACTAGTGTTGAGGCCCTTGATTGATTTGCTCCCAAGACAGGGCTAAAATGGTAGTTATCTGGACGTAGTGCTGATTTGTACGGATTTGGCTTTCGCTCAGACCCACGGCATAAGTTTATAAATGGAATGTGTGTCTGACGTTGAATTTTGTTCTATGTACATTGATTTCTATTAATATACAACGGTTGGTGGCGGAGAATTTATTCTCTTGCTCAACACCCTTAGAGGTTGTGTATTAATAGTTATCAATCGCATGGCATGAATTGTCAATGTGGCACGCTAAGTTGAAGATGATCAAGGCTTTGTTGAAAAGCAGGCCTTGTGGTTATAACGTTACTTCGCGAGCCTCACAACCCGGTTGAGTCTAAAACGGGAGAAGGGAACGCAGGGAGAGCGGCATGTTTCTTTCTAGCTAGAAGTGGTGTCGGTGCTTAAACTGGCTGATATTTACTTATGTGGATGATGGAATGTGGCGCGCCTCGGATGATAGGTCCTATAGGATCGGGAAACGTGTGTTCAGGAATTGCCAATCCACGAAGCTATATGTGTGGACCGGCCCTGCAGGATCCAAGGGTTAACTGCGAGGAATCCTGAGACATTAGCTAGAGTGTCTCGAATCGGTAAGGAGCTCCTCCCTAGCCTTGTCTCATGATGGAAACCCAATTTCCAATACGACCTCATGCGGTTTTGATTGTATTCCTAGTATGGAGGCATGGTATATGGTAGCTATGCTTCCTAGGATTGATACATTTACTTTGAAATGATTTTTTGAAACATATACACACTAATAATAATACCAAAATCCGTTTTTATCGTATCAAGCATTTTTGACCATTATAAGGTAAAACCCTATCCTCCGGTTTGTGTTGCATTGTGTGATGGGACTTGGGTCTTATGATGGTTTCATTTTTCCAAAAAGCATTACGTTGTTTAATGATTTACTTTAATTTATGCACGACAATCTATTGGAGTAAACCCGTTCCGCATTAGCGGCGTGATCCTTGGATTTGTCTTATTGTTATTAGTGAAATTAGTTAAGAATTCTCACACCAGTCCCATGACTGACCCGTTGTTTGTCTCCACCTTTGCAAACTCGGGTGCCCTCTTTTCCACACGGGCAGTCGTGTAACTTTTTGCAGATATTTATCTCTTGAGCAGGATTCTGGATCGAAGCCTAAAGCTGTGTCTAGAGCATAGAAGTCTTCCACTGTTTAATGTATTAAAATATTGTAATTTATCTTCCACTGTAATTTTATTCGATGTACTCTGATATTCTGTACTCTGATGTAACATTATATTGAAGGTTATAAAAGTCTGCTGTTGTTGTTCTGATGTGTTGTAACTCAAAGTAAGCATATCCGGCGATTTCCCGCCTGGGCGATTTTCGGGTCATTTCAACAAGGTATAGAACCACCTTCTGATAGTGTACCTCTAGGGAGGGATACACTGGGTTCAACAAGAACATCTTGCAACCCGGCCACATATGACCGACCACTCATTTCGCTTGTGTATCGAATGTATATCACCAACGGTTGGGATCAGCAACCATTTCCCGAATGGGACAGCATCAAATAGATTAAAGAATGAAATGAATATCTCTATAGGTGATAATACACCCTAATGGAAGCAACCCACATAGCCATGCTGCCTGCCCGATTTTTTTCATTTCCCGGCTGCGAGGCTAGAGGCCACGCTTATCGCTGACAAATCACACAATTATTCGCTTTGAATGTCACATCGTCATACCCACCAAATCAGAAATTGATTTCCCCAAAAATACCACAGGTATACAACTATGAGAAACGAATTCCTCCGCCACCAAACATAAATACATTTGAAGAGATCAACTTACGCGATCTATTAAATATACTCCATCAGACATTCTTCCATACAGGTCGTCCTGGGACCGGACAAACCGAAGGCACTATTCTGAAAACAGGACAACCCTTGCAAAACTCTATCTTCGATTATCTTCATCATATTTGATTCGCAATGCTAACGCCCATACAGAGTGGTTTTCAAATAATGAATCTAATCCCGATCTCCCCGTATTGACGACGGAAAAATGGTCAAAAACTTTGATAGTCGGTGAGTTAACTATCAAAGAAAAACATGTGTGCAAACAACGATATTATTTCCAGATGGAAATTCTATCGATCAGTCATCATTTAATGTTTATCTTTTTAGTTCATTTATTTATTCATTTTTCATTTCTTGTTTCTATGTATTCAACATTCCTTATTTTCTAAATTTAAAAAATATACGTTATTAATCATTGGAAAACATTTCCATCTCTTTTCCACGTATCACTATCATTTTAGTATTCTTTATCATCAAACATTTCATTTTCTATGTTTAGAAAATATCTCAGATTATATTTGGAAAATGTTTCCAAAACTCATTCATTGGATTTAACCAGATGTTTAAATAAAACATCGCTATGCCAACTCAAACCATTACCTTCATCAACTAAATTCACTTAACCACCCTTTACTATCGAACCTTAACCATTCCTTAGTTAAAAATGGAGTCAATCAAGTTGGAGTATAACTACCTCTCAGACCCTAACTGAACAACATTTCTAACTTCGAAATAGACAAAGTTCACCTTTTAAATCCTTAACAAACTTCCTTAAGTAACTCTCGGATCCAATTTACGAATCCACTTCTTGATTGAAAACATTGATTATAACTATAGCGTTATAATCCCTGCTTCTGAAATACCTAACTTCAAAATATATTTTTATTCCTTAATTTAACTAAATAACTAAATAGACAATCAGTAACTAAAGAAATAAATCTTGATTAAAAATCAGAAAGTAAATAGTACTTTCTCGAAATCGATGTAATCGAATTTCAACGTATAACTCTCTTTCGAATAAACTATATTCGATTAACTCTTTTCGAATAAACTATATTCGATAACTCCTTTTCGAATAACTCTATTCAATTAACTCCTTTCGAATAAACTATATTCGATAACTCCTTTAACTCTATTCGAATAAACTATATTCGATAACTCCTTTTGAATAAACTATATTCGATGACTCCTTTCGAATAAACTATATTCGATTACTCCTTTCGAATAAACTATATTCGATAACTCCTTTAAATCTATTCGAATAAACTATATTCGATAACTCCTTTTTGAATAAACTATATTTGATAACTCCTTTCGAATAAGCTGTGTTCGATTACTCCTTTCGAATAAACTATATTCGATTACTCCTTTTGAATAAACTGTATTCGATTACTCCTATCGAATAAACTATGTTCGATTACTCCTATCGAATAAACTATATTCGAATAACTCTAATCCAACTAACTCTAATTCGATTAACTCTAATTGATTAACTCTAACTCAATTAACTCTAACTCAATTAACTCTAACTCGATTAACTTTAATCAATTAAATCTAACTCGATTAACTCTATTTGATTAACTCTATTTGATTAAATCTAATCGATTAACTCTATTTGATTAACTCTAATATATAATCCATTAAGTTTGATTTCGTATTTTAAAATAATATTCCATTTACAAATTCTATATATACTTCTATTTATAGAATTATTCATACGAACTCTTGTTTCTATTTCTAACACTTAAACCTCAATTAAAATTACCTTTTATAACTCTATTTATTTCATAAATAAATATTTCCTTTTATAACTCTATTTATTTTCTAAATAAATATCTCATTTTATAATCTATTTGTAAATGTTTTACAAATATTTCCTTTTCAATTCTATTTGTAAATGTTTTACAAATATTTCCTTTTCAACTCTATTTGTAAATGTTTTACAAAATTTCCTTTTCAATTCTATTTATTTTCTAAGTAAATATCTCCTTTTATATAAAATCCTTTTATTGTATATAAATATTTTATTTTCAAAATACACGTTGAAAATTCCCTTTTTAAATTCCAGTATTTACTTATGGTATTTAAAATACCAAACAACAATGATCGATATAATTTAAACATACATAATCAACAATGGATTATATATCACATCATATGTAAAGACCCTAAAATCCCCACCCTTTGGATCGACCATAAACCTCACAGGTCTGAACCAAAATTCAGAAATCTTCGAATACTTTAACTTTGGGAATATAATACATTATAACAGATGACAACAGACTTTTATTACATCATGATAATATAACATCAGAGTACATAATATATCAGAGTACATTGAAAATAATACAGCGGAAGATAAAATTACAAAAGATTTAATACAACGTAGCGGAAATAAATAAACTGATACAGCGGATGTCTGTCAAAACTCTGGGCACGGCTTTAAGCTTCGATCCAGAATCCTGCTCAATATACCTGCAAAACAAGTTACTTGACTGACCGTGTGGAAAAGAGGGCACCCGAGTTTGCAAGTGAAACAAACTACAGGTCAGTCATGGGACTGGTATGAGAAATCTTACTTAACTTATTTAATAATAAGGCTAATCATAGGACCACGCCGCTAACGCGGAACGGGTTTACTCCATTGGATTACCGGTGCATGAATAAAGTAAATCGTTAAACAATGCAATGCTTTTTTAGAAAAATGAAACCATTATAAGACTCAAGTCCCATCACGCAATGCAACGCAAACCGGAGGATAGAGTTTTACCTTATAATGCTCAAAAGATGCTTGATACGATAAAAACGGATTTGATATTATTATTAGTGTATATATGTTTTAAAAACAGTTTCAATCATAATGTATCAATCAAAGACGGCATAGTACCCCATCCTACTATGTCGCCATACTAGTTCTACAATCAAATTTGCATGATGTCGTATTGGAAGTTGGATTTCCATCATGATTCAAGGCTAGGAACGATCTCCTGACTGATTCTAGACACACTAGCAATGTCTTAGGATTCGAACGCTGGCGCACCCTTGGATACAGCATGGCCGGTCCCCCAATAGTGCAATGGGTTGGATTAGTTATGCCTGAACACATGCTTCCCGGTCCTATTGGACCTATAATATGGCCAATGGCGACCGATAAATCCAAGGCCTCGAAAATTCCATTATCTACATAAGTAAAATATCAGGGTTGGTAAGTTGCTGACTCCACTTCTAGCTAGAAAGAAACATGTGCACTCCCTGCGTTCCCTCGCTCCGTTTTAGACTCTTATCGGGGTGTGAGTCTCGCGAGGTAACGTTATACACAAAGCTATGCCGAAATAGGCTATGCTCTGATCATCCCACAAGGCTCTGCTTTTCAACAAAAGCCTTAATCATTTGCATCTTGGCGTGCCATGTTGTTAATTCACACCGTGCGATTTGATAACTATTAACACACAACCTCTAAGGGTGTTAAGCAAGAGAATAAATTCTCCGGCACCAACGGTTGTATATTAATTGAAATCAATTTACATAGAACGAAATTTAACATTAGACACTGTAACAACCCGAAAAATCTGAACCAGTTTGAAAATTTTAATTTTGCTATTTTAGTGAATTTAAAATATTTAGAATAAATATTTTAAATAATAGCGACGAAAAGTAAGTTTGAATCGACGTTTGAAAATAAATATAATTAATTCTAATTATAAACAAGGCCTAAAATGGCGCGGTAGTTTCAAAATTTGAATTCAAACTTTTACTGACTGTACCGGGTGCAAAATAAAATGGATTTTAGTGAAACCAAAAATATATAAATCTGTTAGTGAATATCTTTCTAACAAATCTGAAAAATCGAAGTTTCATAGCGGGAAGCAAAAGTTATGGCTAAATGAATTTTCAGAAAGGTCATTATAGAGTTTATATAGCCCGTGAAAATGGCCATTTTGCAAACGACCTCAGAATTCGACGAAACCACTTTTGTTGGATCTGGGATGTTAAATTATTGCTAGGTTTCAAATTTCATAATTTTTGAAGCTAGTATGTGAGCGTGGCAAAGGGAAATGTGTTTGGTCGATTTCTATTAAATTGGATTGACTAGAAAAAACCATCTTTCAAACTGTCTCCGAATTCGATGAAACTAGTTTTGTTGGGATCACATCGTCAAAACATAGCTTGATTTATTTTTCGGGAATTTTTAGAATCAGTATGTGGCCCCAGCAAATTGAAATGTACATTCAAATTAAATATTGAATGTTGTATATTTTAATTTTAAGAGAAACTGACTCAAACAGTCGAATGGGCCAACGAAACATATCCGATTGTGTTTGAAATGGGGGTATTTAGCTAGGGACGACAGTCGTTGGGTCTGGATTGGGGTTCGTGTGTGAAAGAGGGTATTTTTGGATTTTTTAAAATTTATAAATATAAAAAAACTCTCATTGGTCAATGCAACATCCTCTCCCCGATATCATCTCGACGCACGATGGAAAACGTCCAATTGCTTCCTCCTCCGATTTCTCCTTCCACACTCAATAAAAACCCATGCCCCAGTTGAGGTTTTTGTATATCGTCTCATGAGCTTCACATCCATATAAAGTTTGAAGGTTTTCGTGGAGTATTGAGCTCGAATCGAGCTCGGGAAGGTTGCCACTTTCAACCGCCATCACCTGGAGCCACCGAGCTGGCCTCCCTCCCTGGCGCACGTGCACCTCTCCGAGCTCTCTCACGTGGCGTCGGCCGATCGACGCGAAGCTACACGGATTAGAAGAAAAATCCAAACCTAGTTTTGAAGATTTCAGAGAGGTATACGGCTGATTTTAATTAAACTATATTTTAGCACTTTAAAGCGCTATGGTTTTTGATTTCACTATAAAAATCATATCTTTTTCGTTTGTTGACGAAATTCAGTGAAACAAGAGACAGTGGACTCGTGTGGACGTCTTCTACATTCTAGAAGAGACCGCATATTTTCTGAGCCTTCTGCTATTTTTGGTGGAGTGGAATCCAATGTGAGATTTCTAAATTATAAACGATATGGAAAATGACGATGTATAAATTATATAGTCGATGTATGAGTTATATAAGCGTTGTAAACCTCATGTATAAGCATTGTATAAGTTGTACGTTCGATGCATAAGTTATATATGCGTTGTAGAAATTATATATGTGTTGAATAGAAGTGAAATATACTTATATATATATACGCCGCTCGTCCACAAACCATGGACGATATTTATTGGTTGTGATTGGTGTGAAAATTGGTTGATGGCGAATGGTTGAAATTGATTGTTTGTGGTTGAAATTTATTGATTGTGGTTGAAAAATACCCGTTTGTGGTTGAGAATTATTTGGTTGAAACCACATAGGATTAGTTTGTGGAAAAGAAAGAAAAAAAAATATACATGCCGCCTGCGTGCGAACTAGATGCACGAAATCACCATTGTCAAAAGTTGTGAGGCTTTAAGGTAGGAGTCATATTAGGGACGGCCCTGGTTTTAACTACCCTGCCGTTATGCTGCCGAAGTTTTGAATAATATTCATGTGTTAGAATTATTTTCATGTGTTGAAACCGCATTCTTGTGCTGAATAGAAATTCATTCGTTGAATAGAATTCATGTGTTGAATGGTATTCGTGTTTTAAATAAATTGCTTTAACAATAAAAATAACATTTTTATTATATATACGAACTATAGAAAACCTTCATGTGTTGAATAGAAATTCATTCGTTGAATAGAAATTCATGTGTTGAATGGTATTCGTGTTTTAAATAAATTGTTTTAACAATAAAAATCACATTTTTATTTTATATATACGAACTATAGAAAACGTTCATATGTTGAATAGAAATTCATTCGTTGAATAGAAATTCATGTGTTGAATGGTATTCGTGTTCGAAATAAATTGTCTTATAATAAAAATCATATTTTTATCATCTATATGAACTATATAAAATAGTCATGTTTTGAAATAAATTGTTTTATAATAAAAAACATATTTTTATCATCTATATGAACGATATAAAATAGTCGTGTTTTGAAATAAATTGTTTTATAATAAAAAATCATATTTTTATCATCTATATGAACTATATAAAATAGTCGTGTTTTGAAATAAATTGTTTTGCAATAAAAATCACATTTTTATTATATAAATGAATTGTTAAAAATAGTGAAGTGTCAAAATAAATTTCGGTTGGATAAAAATATCATTTTTATCAAATGTATGAAAAGAAAATAGTTTTGAAATCGAAGAATCAATTATATTTATATATAAAATATAATTGAAATATATCAAATAACAAAGCTGCAGTTCGTGTTTTGAAGCCGTGATTTCAAATGATTAGTGCGGGAGATCCGACCATCGGATTTTCCCGAAACCGAAACCATTGGGTTCGCCTTGGAAATATCTTTCCAACGACACCCACTTTGTGAAGATCCAACGGTTGGATTATCTGGAATGTTTAATTAAAATCTGAAGAAAAACAGCGCCAAAATTGATTATATTTATATGTATATATATATAATTAAATTAAATCGAATAAAGACACTGCAGTTTGTATTTTGAAATCGAAACTTCAAACGATTGTACCGGGAGATCCGACCGTCGGATTTTCCTGAAACTGAAACTGTTGGATTTGTTTCGAAAATATCTTTCTAATGATATAAAATTTGTGAAGATCCAATGGTTAGATTTTCAGAGATGTGTAAATCAAATCTGAAGAAAAACAGTGCCACGGCCGCGTTATGGCCAGAAGGGTCGTTTGATTGAAATGGCTATTTTTAAATAAATAAAAGTAGCGATAAATCGTTATAAAATATTATAAACGATATGGAATGGAAATAAACCGAATTTACCCGGTTTATTGAATATTTGATGGTTGAATGTGAAATTTAGAAACTAACTGAAGGTTAGCTAAGTCGAATGGTTTCCTGGGTTTTGGTCTGATGTTGGTTTCGGCCTTCGAGGTTAATACTTAGGGAATCGTTCTCTTACTAATTTACAGTTGGAGTCTAATTTAGAATTAAACGACAAAACTTACATTTTAAGTGATTTTACTTTACACGTATCAAGCATATCTTGGCCATTATAAGGTAAAAACTCTATCCTCCGGTTTGCGTTGCGTTGTGTGATGGGAACTGAGTCTTATATTGGCTTCATTTTTATAAAAAGCATTGCGATGTTTAAAAGAATTACTTGTTTAAGAAATGGAAATCCAATGGAGTAAAACCGTTCCGCGAAAGTGGCGTGGTCATGTGATTAGCCATATTTTAAAATGTGTTAAGTAGATTTCTCATACCAGTCCCATGACTGACTCGTAGTTTGTTTCACTTGCAAACTCGGGTGCCCCTTTTTCTACACGGACAGCCTTGTATTCAGGTTTTAGCAGGCTCTTTCTGGATAGCTAGAGCTGAAGATGGATTCTACCATTTATCTCTTTTTATGCTGTTCAGCTCCTATTGTACATATTATGTTTGTTTTCCGCTGTAGACATTTATGTATAGCTGAACTGTATTTGTACTAAGTATGATCCTGTATATTGCGTAACTCTGATGACTATGTTTATCCAGTATATTATTTGTGCATTATCTGGTGTATTTATTTATTTTTATTCTGCTATTATCTGTTTATGTGTTATATTCCAAAGATTACCCTTGCCACCGTCAGTACTGGGTTTGGGGTCGTCACAGACACACATCCATTTACAAGTCCGTTCTGGGTCTGAACGGTACCGAAGACACCTGAGAGGTTTTCGCATATCCGGATAATCAACACGTACTGTAACACCCTGTATTTTGGGTTAATGCTAAAATTCACTAATTACAGAATAAATAATCTCAGATGTGGGAATCGGGGAAAACGGGCTGCGTTATTGCGTTCGTCTCGGAAAAATACGCAAAATAGAGTCCGAGTTTTCGAAAATCGGAGTCCGTATGGCCCAGTTATGGCCCGATGAAGTTTGCAGAAAATTCAAATCTAAAAACAGATTTAAAAATTTAAAATTTCAGATTTGAAATGGAACAGGCGGGGCCAGGCGGGAAGATTCCCGCCCTACCCATGTCGACAGGGCTGTCGACAGGCCTGTCGACAGGGGGGTCGACTTGCCTGTCGACAGGGGCGCGGCGTCCAGTGAACCTGGGTGCACCAGGTTGCACCAGGTTGGGTTCTAGGCTGGCTTAGAGGGCTGGTTCTAGAGATTTCCTAAATCTAAGGGTCCTAACCTAATCTAGGGTTAATCTAAGGGCCTAAAACACTCACCTAATCCTATAAATAAGACCCCAACCCTACCCTAATTCATTCATAATTAGGTCTTGTAACTAAACTATGGCAAAATGAAATTTGAGCATGGCCTCCACTAGTTCATGAAGGAAGTTGCAAGCAAATCACTCTCTAATCCATTCTAAGCATCTTAATCTTCTTCATTTGAGTGCAAATTTGCTAGTGGTGAGTTTCTATCACTTTAACATCAATTGTTAAAGTAAGTAGATTGGGTATAATGAGACTTATGGTCTTAAATGCGGATTAGTGAGTTTGAAACATTTGTAATGATATGCTACTTTATGTTTTACTATGATTATGCATAATTAATAAGTGGCTTTATGCATGTTTGATAAGTTGGTTTATGCATGCTTAATAAGTTGGTTTATGCATGTTTAACAAGTGGGTTTATGCATATTTAATGAGTGGAATTATGCATGTTTAACAAAGTGAGTTATGCAAGTTCATATGCAAGTTAAGTATATGTTTAAATGCAAGTTTAACATGATATGCAAGTATGTGAATGCTTATGCAAGTATGTGAATGCTTATGCAAGTATGTTGATGCTTATGCAAGTTATGTGTATGCTTAAATGCATGTTCAACATGTTATGCAAGATATGTGTATGATAATATGCAAGTTTGGGTTAAATGTAGTTGGGTTAATATATGTTCATATATGCAAGTTGACATCCTCTTAACCAATGACAAAGTTATATGCTAAGCCCATGATATTTGTGATGGATCTTCCCCTTTATTATGTCATGAAGTGAGAACGATTTACGTGGGGAACGATGGGGTTGGAAAATATGTTAATAAATGTATGATTGGGTATGATTAAGCATACCATAAAAATAAATTAACATAAGTGGGAATTTACCTATTGAGTTAGGTCTACCCCATGGGAATTTACCTATTGAGTTAGGTCTACCCATGTTATGAAAATTGTGTAATTAATTAGGGATAATTAATTATGGGGGTGATTAATTAGGTGTAATTAATCGACTAAGACACGAGGTTGGACCCTTTTGTAGCATAAGACTGCCCGGAACCGACCGGCAAATCCAGCGGCTACAAATGATTGGCCCAATGTGAGAGGTCTTAGGCATAAATTAAATACGTGACAAGTGTAAAGACACGAGGTTAGACCCTGTTATGGCGTAAGGCTGCACGGAACCGACCGGCAAATCCAGCTGCCATGAAAGACGGTCTAATGTGAGAGGTCTTTACAAGGGTTACGTTCTTAATTAATTAAGAAACACTTAACCAGATAAGCATGTAGTGGGGCATGAGGGGTTAAGTGGGTGCCTTGGGTGGCACGTGGAAATTCAGTGGTTGCCTTGGGTGGCATGTGGAAATCTAGTGGGTTGCCTTGGGTGGCAATAGAAAATACGATTAGAATACTTAACCAAGTGGAAACATGTAATTAAACATGATTAAAGGGTTAAGTGGGATACACTAGATAAATGACAAGCTTAGGTGGGTAGCTTGTGGGGGCCCATTTCAACCAGTAACCCATATGTATCTTATTGGGCTCGACCCATGTCGAGGACGGGACACGCGTACTGGGCTTGACTATAAGAGGCCAAAACGGGGTAGCGGTGGCAACGCAAGTCCAACGGGTTTCATATGCGTGTGTGGATCCGGGCTGGTAGGTAAGACGTTGTTGCATCGTGTAGATATAAGCCGTGCACCGTTGTTGTATCGGGTTGCCACTTTGGGGAGTGATACACCCCACTGTGGGGCCGGCACGGGTATCTACGGTAGGGAGCCGATCGCTTGGGAGTAGTGGGTTCACCTAGTGGAGATAGGGGCAGACGGCACCTATGTAGTCAGCTAGGGGTACAAGAACTACTGGGGAAATTTTCTAAGTCCTGGGAGGGATCAACCTTTAAGTAGGAATGACTGGTGTGGTGCAGTGTAGTAATTACTCTTGGGTGGGTAGATGCGTCTTTACGGTTATCTTAGTTTATCCTAAGTCTACCAAGCTGCTTAGTGTAGCCATTCATCCCCGGACATTACCGTATGTCAAGTTTATGTCTTCTCTGGTTACTTTAATGATTGTGTTGTTAAAGTTATAGGACTCACTCAGACTTATGTCTGACCCCGTTGTTTTTATCTTTTTTTCCCAACCCTCAGGTCCTACGGTGGATCCTAGCAGTAGTGGAGTTTGATCGGATTGCTGTTCCAGTCTTTAGAAGCTTGGGTAGATGTAAAGCTCCACTTATCCAGTTATCTTTTCTTTTGTCATGGCTATTATTGAGAGTGGGATTATGTATAAATTTTATTGATGGATATTGTACTTGACTTATATTGTGGTTTATGATGTAACCAGACATGTTTTACTTCCGCTGTTATGAGATGATGTTTTAAAATTTCAAGTACTATTTATATCTGTCTTGTTGTAATTTTTCTGTTCTATATTCACTAAAATACTCCACCGATGCCATGGCATTCCCTTAGCGAGTGTCCATAGCGGGTGTGGGGTGTCACACGTGGTATCAGAGCAAAGGTTACCGGAACAGATAAAATTTTTAGAAAATTATTTTTCTAAAAAACATTTTTGGAAGAAATATTTTCAAAAACATGTCTTTAAAGAGAAAAGTTTTTGAAAGAAAAGCATAATCCCCAATAGCCATATCTATATCCTTCGAATTCTCCGTTTTGAATCTTTCCTTTTTCGTTTCAGCATGGCTGAGGATCTTAACTTTCCGGAGGGTGTGACGGTACCAGTATGGTATAGGAGATTGATGGAGGCTAGGGCCACCACTGCGGGTCCGGCAAATGTTCCTCCACCAACCGTAGCACCCGATCTTCCTCCTCCCCCTCCTCCTCGCACGGATACTTTTGCTAAGACTTGCAAGGAGTTTAAAGCTATGGGAGGGAAACCTTTTCAAGGATCTGAAACTTTTGTGGAGGCTAGAGATTGGCTTAAGGAGGTGGAAGAGTTGATAGATATCTTTGAGATGGAAGAAGGAAAGAAAGTCAAGTTAGCTGCTTGGTTAATGAAGGGAGAGGCCTCATTCTGGTGGGAGGTCACTAATGGAGAACGCCCCGTTGACTCTTGGGCGGATTTTAGGCAAAGATTTGTGGCAAAGTTTCTCTCAAGGGCGGAGGAAAACTTGTATATGGAAAGATTCTTGACTCTTAAGCAAGGAAATCTCTCGGTGAAGGAATATGTTAACAAGTTTAATCAATTGGCAAGGTTTGGCCTAGACATGGTGAATACACCGGAGAAGAAGGCTTTGAGGTTCGTGAAAGGCTTGAATGAACCGATGCATGGGTTGGCTATGACTCATATCCCTATGGGGGCCACCTTCGAGAAGCTAGTTGACATGGCACTCATGCATGAAGAAGGGAAGGGTCCCAATGCTAGTCAGGCGCCCGAGAAGAAGGGAAATCAAAAGAGACCTCAGCAACAACAGCCAAACAAAGGTGGGAAAGGCAACGGTGGCAAGGACAAAAAGATGAAGTGTTTCAATTGTGGGACACCTGGCCACCTAAGCAAGGATTGTCGCAAGAAGAAGAAGACCGGCTGCTTCCACTGTGGCGAAGCAGGACATCTTGTGAAAGACTGTCCTAAGAAAGGGCAAAGGACGGGGTCTACCTCAGGAGGACAGGTGCAAGCTCTTATGGCACCAGGTCAGGCTAGGGGGCAAGTACAGGCTCTCGCGGTTCCACCGATTCAGGGAAGAGGTAGAACTATTTCCGTTGAAAGTCTGGTTTTTCTATTTGATCATCCTGTCCGTACATTGTTTGATTCAGGCGCATCGCATTCGTTTATCTCATCATCATTAGTTGAGTCACTGCACTTAGACACCAGTCTGGTAGATGATCCCTTGGTTGTTTCAAACCCAATTGGGGGCTCCACTTATTTGTCCATGATATGTTTGGGTTTGAAGATTTCTATACTTAGCATTGAGTTTAGATGTGATGCTTTTGTGTTGGGCTTCACGGGCTATGGGTTGATTTTGGGCATGGACTGGTTATCCAGTAATGGTGCCGTTCTTGATTGCGAAAGGAGAGTTGTTAGGCTCATGACCCGCTTGGGTAACACTCTCGAGATCTCTTGTAATCCCAGGGATTCTGTTATGCTAAGTTATCTTGAATCGCTTGACGCTTCGGTCGAGAGTTTGCAATCTGTTAGAGTGGTCCGGGAATATCCGGATGTGTTTGAGGAGGTGAAGGGCTTACCTCCGAAACGGGAGATTGACTTCCGAATATATTTGGTAGATAATGCTAAACCGGTATCTTTACCAGTGCGCCACATGGCTCCTCGTGAGAGGAGGGAACTCCATAAGCAAGTAGGGGAGTTGCTTGAGAAGGGGTTCATAAGACGAAGTATATCGGAGTGGGGTGCTCCAGTAGTTTTTGCTACGAAGGCGGATGGGTCACTCAGACTTTGTGTAGACTATAGAGAACTCAACAAGCTCACAAAGAAGAATAGACACCCATTGCCGAGGATTGATGATCTTTTCGATCAGTTGGTTGGCGCTTCAGTATTTTCTCAGTTGGACTTAGCCACGGGGTTCCATCAATTGAGGGTGGCTGAGGATAGCATAGACAAGACTGCCTTTAGGACTCCGGATGGTTTCTATGAGTGGCTGGTGATGCCATTTGGGTTGACGAACGCCCCTGCATACTTTGTTGATTTGATGAGTAGGGTGTTCAGGGAGTTCCTTAATAAGTTCGTGGTGGTCTTTGTGGATGATATCTTAGTATTTTCTAAGAGTGAAGAAGAGCATGCCCTACATCTTGGGGAGGTGTTGAAGACTCTTCGAGCACATAGCCTTAAGGCTAAATTCTCTAAATGTCACTTCTGGAGGAAGGAGGTGCGGTTCTTGGGGCACGTGGTCTCCAAAGAGGGGATAGCTGTGGATCCCGCGAAGGTAGTATCAGTCCAAGATTGGAAGGTTCCTAGAAATGCTACCGAAGTAAGAAGTTTCTTGGGTTTGGCGGGTTATTATAGGAAGTTTATTAAAGACTTCGCGAAGATATCAGCCCCACTAACCCGCTTAACGAAGAAGAACCTTGTTTTCGCATGGGACGTAGATTGTGATGATGCGTTCCGACGGTTAAAGAGAGCTTTAACCACTGCTCCAGTTTTAGTGTTGCCAGATGGGAGCAAGCCATTTGTTGTCTATACCGATGCTTGTGGGACGGGACTTGGCGCAGTCTTAATGCAAGAGGGAAGGGTAATAGCCTATGGTGGAAGGCAGTTGAGAGCCCATGAGAAAAACTACCCTACCCATGATTTAGAGTTGGCTGCTATTGTTTTTGCGCTTAAGATCTGGCGCCATTATCTTCTTGGTGAGAGATTCGAGTTGTTCACTGACCATAAATCATTGAAGTACTTATTCTCTCAGAAGGATTTAAACTTAAGACAGCAAAGGTGGATGGAGTTCTTAGCATCCTATGACTTCGAGATAGCGTATACCCCTGGCAAGGGTAACGTGGTGGCGGACGCCTTGAGCAGAAAAAGGTTGTCTTTGAGTCCATTGTTCGTGGAACGACGAAGCTTGGAATTTATCTCGATGTTTGATTTCAGACCTTCCATTGATTATATACCCGGTATGCTAGCATCCTTGGAGGTCCGACCTACTCTTTTGGGGCGGATTGGAGAAGCACAGAGGGACGACCCACAGTTGGTTGAGTTGATAGAGAAGCTCATAAGGGGGGAGTCGTCCAGCCATTTGAGTAGGTACACCCTAGACGATAGGGGGTGCTTGCGTAGAGACGGTAGACTTTGTGTACCGCAAGACGAGGATTTGAGGAAGGTTATTCTTGATGATGCACACCGTTCTAGGATGACCATTCATCCCGGTGGAGACAAGATGTACCAAGATATGAAGAGGGTTTTCTTCTGGGCTGGTATGAAGAAAGATGTGGCCGAATATGTCGCTCGATGTTTGGTATGCCAGCAAGTGAAGGCGGAGCAAAGGAAACCAGGTGGGTTGCTTCACCCATTGGAAGTTCCGCAATGGAAGTGGGATAGTGTCTCGATGGACTTTATTGACGGGTTACCCAGATCGAGGAAGGGTAATACAGGAATTTGGGTGGTGGTAGACAGACTTACTAAGAGCGCCCACTTCATACCTGTGAAGAGCAAGAGGACTGCTCCATGGCTAGCTTCAGTATATCTTCGAGAGATAGTTCGATTACATGGGGTACCCTCTAGCATAGTGAGTGATCGAGATCCTATCTTCACTAGCGAGTTCTGGAGAAGTTTGCAAGAAGCAGTGGGGACTCAATTGTGTCTGAGCACCGCATATCATCCTCAGACGGACGGCCAGACTGAGAGGGTGAATCGTGTTCTAGAAGACCTTTTGAGGCTTTGTATCTTAGATTTTGGAGGTACATGGGAAGAGCATCTTCCATTGGTGGAGTTCGCATATAATAACAGCTTTCAGTCCAGTATTGGTATGGCTCCTTTCGAAGCTCTCTATGGAAGGCCTTGTCGATCACCTACATGTTGGTGGGAATCTACGGATAAGATCTTGCTTGGGCCTGATATGATTAGGGAGACTTCTGAGAAGATTGACTTGATTCGAAGAAGGATGAAAGCAGCGCAGGATAGGCAAAAATCTTATGCGGACAAGAGGAGGACGGACCTTGAGTTTGAAGTTGGGGACATGGTCTTTGTCAAGGTGTCTCCGTTACGAAATGTGGTTCGCTTTGGATCTGTTGGGAAGTTAGCACCAAGGTTCGTAAGGTCGTTTCCTATTAAGGAAAGGATTGGACGAATGGCATATAGAGTGGAGTTGCCCGACAGACTTAGTGGTGTACATGATGTATTCCACGTATCTCATTTGAGGAAGTGCTTACATAAGACCGCAGAGGTGGTAGAGCCGAGCTTGCTTAAATAAGTGGAAGTAGAGCGTGATGCTACTATTCGACGAGCTCCTACCCGCATCCTTGGGTCAGAGACTAGGAAGTTGAGGAATCGAGAGGTTCATCTAGTCAAAGTGCAATGGGGAGAAGATGAGGGCAACGCAACTTGGGAAACGGAAGCGAAGATGCGTTCATTATACCCATTTCTTTTTGAGGGTATGTCTTTTAACTTCTCCTTTATCGTTTGTCTAGTACTTATCTTATCTTGAGTATGTCCTCTCATTAGTACCTTTGACCTTTAGATAGGGTAAACCTATGGTTGAAACATGTGTTTGAGACATGTTATGGTTGATGGATGCAAGTGGACGCAAGTGGTTGCTAGTGGTTGCTCGTGGATGCATATACACACACTCTAGGCACTAGATCGGCTCAATCACTTCATATTGCATATTGCATAAAATTGTGTGTAGAAAGCTATATTTATGGATGTCTAATGATTGTGTTATCATATGGATGATGCATTTTGGTGAATGATTGTGCACTCATGTAGATATTGTATGTGTCGATAGGGTTCTTTCGCATACATAATGGATGCATGGCACTATCATGGTTTGCATATGTTCATACATTAGATAGGGAACATATACACACACTCTTTGCATATGCTCATACATCATTAGAAATTGTTCTAAGGACAATGGATGCCCGTGTTTGATGGACTGAGTAGATGGTTGTTTGGATGGTAGGATATGCATTCTCCTTAGCTTAGAGATTTCGGGGACGAAATCCTTTAAGGAGGGGAGAATGTAACACCCTGTATTTTGGGTTAATGCTAAAATTCACTAATTACAGAATAAATAATCTCAGATGTGGGAATCGGGGAAAACGGGCTGTGTTATTGCGTTCGTCTCGGAAAAATACGCAAAATAGAGTCCGAGTTTTCGAAAATCGGAGTCCGTATGGCCCAGTTATGGCCCGATGAAGTTTGCAGAAAATTCAAATCTAAAAACAGATTTAAAAATTTAAAATTTCAGATTTGAAATGGAACAGGCGGGGCCAGGCGGGAAGATTCCCGCCCTACCCATGTCGACAGGGCTGTCGACAGGCCTGTCGACAGGGGGGTCGACTTGCCTGTCGACAGGGGCGCGGCGTCCAGTGAACCTGGGTGCACCAGGTTGCACCAGGTTGGGTTCTAGGCTGGCTTAGAGGGCTGGTTCTAGAGATTTCCTAAATCTAAGGGTCCTAACCTAATCTAGGGTTAATCTAAGGGCCTAAAACACTCACCTAATCCTATAAATAAGACCCCAACCCTACCCTAATTCATTCATAATTAGGTCTTGTAACTAAACTATGGCAAAATGAAATTTGAGCATGGCCTCCACTAGTTCATGAAGGAAGTTGCAAGCAAATCACTCTCTAATCCATTCTAAGCATCTTAATCTTCTTCATTTGAGTGCAAATTTGCTAGTGGTGAGTTTCTATCACTTTAACATCAATTGTTAAAGTAAGTAGATTGGGTATAATGAGACTTATGGTCTTAAATGCGGATTAGTGAGTTTGAAACATTTGTAATGATATGCTACTTTATGTTTTACTATGATTATGCATAATTAATAAGTGGTTTATGCATGTTTGATAAGTTGGTTTATGCATGCTTAATAAGTTGGTTTATGCATGTTTAACAAGTGGGTTTATGCATATTTAATGAGTGGAATTATGCATGTTTAACAAAGTGAGTTATGCAAGTTCATATGCAAGTTAAGTATATGTTTAAATGCAAGTTTAACATGATATGCAAGTATGTGAATGCTTATGCAAGTATGTGAATGCTTATGCAAGTATGTTGATGCTTATGCAAGTTATGTGTATGCTTAAATGCATGTTCAACATGTTATGCAAGATATGTGTATGATAATATGCAAGTTTGGGTTAAATGTAGTTGGGTTAATATATGTTCATATATGCAAGTTGACATCCTCTTAACCCATGACAAAGTTATATGCTAAGCCCATGATATTTGTGATGGATCTTCCCCTTTATTATGTCATGAAGTGAGAACGATTTACGTGGGGAACGATGGGGTTGGAAAATATGTTAATAAATGTATGATTGGGTATGATTAAGCATACCATAAAAATAAATTAACATAAGTGGGAATTTACCTATTGAGTTAGGTCTACCCCATGGGAATTTACCTATTGAGTTAGGTCTACCCATGTTATGAAAATTGTGTAATTAATTAGGGATAATTAATTATGGGGGTGATTAATTAGGTGTAATTAATCGACTAAGACACGAGGTTGGACCCTTTTGTAGCATAAGACTGCCCGGAACCGACCGGCAAATCCAGCGGCTACAAATGATTGGCCCAATGTGAGAGGTCTTAGGCATAAATTAAATACGTGACAAGTGTAAAGACACGAGGTTAGACCCTGTTATGGCGTAAGGCTGCCCGGAACCGACCGGCAAATCCAGCTGCCATGAAAGACGGTCTAATGTGAGAGGTCTTTACAAGGGTTACGTTCTTAATTAATTAAGAAACACTTAACCAGATAAGCATGTAGTGGGGAATGAGGGGTTAAGTGGGTGCCTTGGGTGGCACGTGGAAATTCAGTGGTTGCCTTGGGTGGCATGTGGAAATCTAGTGGGTTGCCTTGGGTGGCAATAGAAAATACGATTAGAATACTTAACCAAGTGGAAACATGTAATTAAACATGATTAAAGGGTTAAGTGGGATACACTAGATAAATGACAAGCTTAGGTGGGTAGCTTGTGGGGGCCCATTTCAACCAGTAACCCATATGTATCTTATTGGGCTTGACCCATGTCGAGGACGGGACACGCGTACTGGGCTTGACTATAAGAGGCCAAAACGGGGTAGCGGTGGCAACGCAAGTCCAACGGGTTTCATATGTGTGTGTGGACCCGGGCTGGTAGGTAAGACGTTGTTGCATCGTGTAGATATAAGCCGTGCACCGTTGTTGTATCGGGTTGCCACTTTGGGGAGTGATACACCCCACTGTGGGGCCGGCACGGGTATCTACGGTAGGGAGCCGATCGCTTGGGAGTAGTGGGTTCACCTAGTGGAGATAGGGGCAGACGGCACATATGTAGTCAGCTAGGGGTACAAGAACTACTGGGGAAATTTTCTAAGTCCTGGGAGGGATCAACCTTTAAGTAGGAATGACTGGTGTGGTGCAGTGTAGTAATTACTCTTGGGTGGGTAGATGCGTCTTTACGGTTATCTTAGTTTATCCTAAGTCTACCAAGCTGCTTAGTGTAGCCATTCATCCCCGGACATTACCGTATGTCAAGTTTATGTCTTCTCTGGTTACTTTAATGATTGTGTTGTTAAAGTTATAGGACTCACTCAGACTTATGTCTGACCCCGTTGTTTTTATCTTTTTTTCCCAACCCTCAGGTCCTACGGTGGATCCTAGCAGTAGTGGAGTTTGATCGGATTGCTGTTCCAGTCTTTAGAAGCTTGGGTAGATGTAAAGCTCCACTTATCCAGTTATCTTTTCTTTTGTCATGGCTATTATTGAGAGTGGAATTATGTATAAATTTTGTTGATGGATATTGTACTTGACTTATATTGTGGTTTATGATGTAACCAGACATGTTTTACTTCCGCTGTTATGAGATGATGTTTTAAAATTTCAAGTACTATTTATATCTGTCTTGTTGTAATTTTTCTGTTCTATATTCACTAAAATACTCCACCGATGCCATGGCATTCCCTTAGCGAGTGTCCATAGCGGGTGTGGGGTGTCACACGTACGTCCGGATGACTACCACTGAAGCCCCTTCAGGGTAGCTACTCCTATCATGGGCCTCAGTAGCAATACATCCATTCGATGTGAAGATCGCCGGCTTCAATCACCGTCTTCGTCTTCGACTCTTCTTCGTCGTAATAATTATTCGAAATGGGTCAAACCCGGTCTTTTCGAATAACTTGCGTATTTAGTAATCAAAAATCAATTGCTGTAAGAAAAAACACATCCAACATCTCATTCCAACTCAAAATATTCTTTTAATAGAATATTCATATTATTAGGGAAAAGTTACCATCAATTATATCAAAGATAAATTCTTTAAAATTTATTCTTTTTAAACATTCACCAAGACTCCATTTTTATTTTAATATAAAAAAAGAATCATTATTTTATGATTTTCTAACTTTTAAGGAATTAACCTTTCTTTAATTGGATCAAGGAATCAATGTCATTTAAAAACATTGTTCACGATAAACCTAAATCATCTTCCATTAAATATGGAATTTTCACAGAAACCAAGTCAATATATAATCAATATAAATTTCCGTATCAGACCAATAATATAAATGAAATAACGGCGAAGCCCTTTAAATTACATATATAGTATCAGTCTTCTTTTATAGAAGGCATCTCTATTATTAATAAATCGAATTCCCACTCAATTCCAAATTAACATATTAAATTGGAAAACTTTACTTTGGACAATTTCTATTTAAATCTTAATAAAAGATTTATAATTTCCAAATTATATTTCCTCTGTTAATGGGTTAAAGAACAAATGTCGTTTAAAACACAGTTCACGATAAACCCAATTCACGCATCAATTTATCCCAATTACTAAATATAATTGGTATAATGGCCCGTAAATCCATACTATCTGAGTTAACTAATAACATCACACGACCAACCTAAATTGCACAGAAATACGAATGTTTATTAGAAAGAAGTTAGAGGATGAGAAATACTAAGAAAGAAATGTTAGAACAGAAGAAAAACAAAGAAGACAAATCTCACAGCGGAACGAATAAAATATATTATATAACATAACTTTTGAAATACAAAATTTTCACTGTATAACATTCAGTTATCAGAGTATAACACTTACAACACAGCGGAAGTAAATACTATATATCTAACACTGAAGCCTCTTGCTCCAAGCTCCTCCAAGTGAATCTGTAAAATCCGGACTACTTGACTGCTCGTACAAATTTGGGCACCCAAGAGTTTAGGGAAAAACAAACAAAATAAACTCTGGGTCAGTCATGGGACTTGTGTGAGTAAACTCCAACCATTTGTTTAACTTTCAAAATCCTTCCGAAAGAAAGGATAATAGTAAGACCAGCCCACACATAAACATGGACGGTTTTTACCTTACTATAACCCAAAACACTTTGGTACGAAAATCCAGTGATATTATAATAGTGTTTAAATCAAATAAATAGCAATCTAGCGGAACGCTTGCATCTCACGCTCCATATATAATATAAAATCAAAAAAAAACGCAGGGCGCTTATTGGAGATTGGATTCCGACTTTGACAAGGTATGGAACCACCTTCCGATCAATGTACTCTAGAGGAGATACACTGGGGTTCAACAAGAACATCTTGCAACCCGACCCACACATGACTGACCACTCATTTCGCTTGAGTGTATCGAATGTATATCACCAACGGTTGGGATCAGCAACCATTTCCCGAATGGGACATCATCGATAGATTAAAGAAGTAAAAGGAATTTCTCTAGATAGATTATACACCCTAATGGGAGCGACCCACATAGCCATGCTTCCTGCCCGATTTTTGTCATTTCTCGGTTGTTGAGGCCTGAGGCTACGATTACTTATCATTCATTAATAGCACAATCACTTTGAATGCCACATTGTCAGATCCGTTAATCACTAATTGATTTGTACAAATATATTCCGGATATTATGCTAACAGAATAAATTCTCTGCCACCATATATATCTATACAGACCAACATATGTGATCATTGGAAATACTCTGTCAGACACTCGTCCATACACGTTCATTCTGGGACTGAACGAAACCGAAGGCACAATTTCTATTAATAGAAAAAGCCCTTGCACTTTACTCCATCTTCGATTATCTGTATATAATCTGATTTGCAATGCTACTGCCAATACAGAGTGGTTCTCGGATAATAATCCAACCGGTCTCTCCATATTGAGAACGATATTGGCAAATACTTTGATAGTCAGTTATTTAACTATCGAAGAAAAATAAACAAACATTCCAACCATCAAACAAATCACTGGGCCTCTTAATTAATATTTCCTTAATTCAATCACTTGTTCATTTCATTACAAATATTTGTTAACTAAATATTTTCAATAATCACCTTGGTCTCTTGCGCCGTTTGGAAAACATTTCCATATTTCGCCATCTATTATTTTCTATACTTCGAAAATATATTCTATTTGTAATTGAAAAACATTTCAATCACTTACCTCTTTCCCGAATCGGTTATTTTTATACTTAGGAAATATTTATGTTATATTTCCAAAATTCCCCTTACTTGCGTTAAACGAGTGTTGTGTAAAACATCGTTACAAACAACCCAAAATACTGCATTCCACTAAAACATTCCTCTTTGAAACTGGATCTAGCTATTTATCGGTAAAAATGAGATCAATCAAGTTGGGGTAGAATTACCTCTCAGACCTTGACTGAAAAGATCCTTAACTTCAAAACAGACAAGACCACTTATCTCAAATCATCAACACCATAAAAACCCCTTATTCATTTTTAAAACGTATATATATTCTAGATTATCGATTTCATTTTTGTTTATGATATTCTATTTTAACTTCGTTTCCTTACTGGATTCTATGTATATCGATACCGTGATTTCTAACTATCAAAATTTCTTAAAAATATTCTAACTCCTTAAATTTCCGGAAAAATTCGCCATAACCTACTTTGTACTGGGAGCATCGGAAAAATCCTCAAACTACCACGCAGGCCTCTCCATTCAAAAAGAAAATCAAAAAGCCAAGCTGCTTGCCGATACGGCGCATAAAACCTCATATGGAATTTAAACGTGTACCTTTTTGTCAAGCACTTCAATTATAATCTTCATACAGTTCATTCCATACCTGTGTCATGTATGTCCATACATTTCTAATTCATTTCAACTTAATACACTCGTTTTTACTCAACTCATTAATTAACTTGCTAATTTACTCCTTTTCCTGTTTTACTTTTATATGTGAACCTAACATGTTCAAATAAAATTATAACCCACTTATAAACTCTTTGGATTCGATTTTTAATTTAAGTTTCATATTCGATTTTGAATCTGAATCCACAAATCCAATTCACTTTTCAAGGTTCAACTTCAATTCAAAATTTCCCTTAACTAGTTGCTAATTAACCGTTTTGCGTATTTCACCCTTTTTATTTGAATATAACTTGTTCAAATATATGTTAACTTGTTTGTACACTAATCAAACTCCATTCTCAACCTAAGTTTCATATTCGATTTCGAATATAAATCTGCTAACTCATTCTCTTATCCAAAGTTAAGCTCGATTCAAAATCCCATTAATTGATTATTCTTCAATTAGTTAACTCTATTCACAAAATCAAAATATGATTTTTGTCCTAAAATCATTTTATTTACACAGCTTGAGCTCATATTTATTTCACAACTCAAATCTGGGTTTTCAAATGGAAATTCAGATTTTTATTTGCTCAAAAATCCCTATATTTATTTAAATAAACCCTTATGGTTTTTAAACGATTTAGGCGCTGCACTTTTAGAAATTTGATTTTGACATATCTCAAAATCTATTCGACGAATCCAGATTTTTCTCTTCTATTAGAAAACTATTATCTAACTGGTTCTGACGGTTCTTGTTTCAAAGAATTCCGACTTAATTTGACTTCTATATACTCAATTGAAGTTCGAATCGCCAATTTACGAACTGCAGCGCTGCGGCGAGTTTGTTTTAATTATATTTATATATAAAAACTTTTAAACTTCGTTTTAAAATAAATTCAACTCCATCATGATATAATTTTAATATATATCAAATCCATTTTTCCCATTCAACATAATATTTTCGATCTTCTAAAATTGTCGATTTTCCCTGACTCGGAAATAAATTTATTTACTTCGATCTTCTATATTCAAATTCCATTTAAATTCTATTTAAATTTCCTATATTCAATTTCCATTTCAATTCTATTTGAATTCTATATTCAAATTCCCATTTCAACTCTATTTGAATTCTATATTGAAATTCTATTTCAATTCTATTTGAATTCTATATTCAAATTCAATTGTTAAAATTTCTTTATTCAAATTCCATTTCACTTTCTATATTCAAATTCTATATTTGAATTTCCTTTATATTTTCTATATTCGAATTCTATATTTAAATTCCATTTGAATTTCTATATTCAATTTCTATTTGAATTTTCTTTATTCATTCTTAAACAAGTCTCGATTTCAATTTCTTTTGAAATCGATATTTCTACTTTTGGAAAATAGATTTCCCTTTTCAATTTCCCACTTGTATTTTTATTTCTGAATTATCCAATGATAATTCTTTTCACTTCATTTATAAACTTTGTTTACAAAGGAACTACTTGTTTTTATTCTTTTAAAACATGTTAATATTTTTATTCTATTCAAATTTCAAATTCTATTTTAGAAAAATAAAATTTCCCCTTTTAACTCTGGAAATTTCCTTTTTCGATATTTTTAAAATATCAACATTTAAGCCCAGTGATATTTAAACTGATAAAAATAATTTTAAATAAAAGGTGAGTGAGATTTACTCACCAGATTTTTTTCATTGCTGAATATCCTGTTTAATTCGACATTGCCGCGACTATGAATCGTCTCTAATGACTTTATCTAGCACGGTAGCACCTACGATTAATTATTTTAATTTAACGATTAAACGATTTTTAATTAAATTAACTAACTAAAATAAATAATCAAATTATTCCTTGTAAATTAGATTTTAAGGAAACATACACCTTGCTATCTACTGCATTTCACTATGCCCTCCTCCAACATCATCATTGACCAAACTCTGTAATTCGATAAACTTTGCACTGGCCCAAACTTAATAGCATTTACTGTCAGATTATCTCCCCAATATACAGCCTCAAATTTTACATTGCATAGCCCAAAATTTCCACTTTTGCACCCTTTAAATCTCACTACTAATTTCCCAATACAACCACAATTCCTACAGCTGAGACCTGCTTACACACATCTGCGTTGACCTCCTTTGACCATTCATCACTACCACCTCGTTCAATTAACCTCACCATTTAAATCAACAAGTTATACCTCTTCCATCGATCCCTATTATCACCTAAATCCTCGCCTCAGACATCCCAGCTTACCAACAACAGTGCGCTAGTGTTGCTGTAGAAGGGAAGAATTCCAGAACTGTCGCGCACACTTCTATCGCAATCGATGGTCAGCCTCTCATCGTGGATTATGAGTTCCAAAGGATCGGAAATGCACCTCCAATCGCAGCCCTAAAAACCGTGATGCCCCAGCTTTGATATCGTCATCACGTCATTAATAGTACTCAGAATTTGAAATCCTATTCGAATCGAATGATTTCCTCCTTCTTCTTCTTGATTTGCGATAGCTCCAGCGAGATTCAAAGGACTCGCGATCACTGAACGAGGCCGTGAATTGAATCGTGATTTCCATTCTTTTATTTTATTTGAGGAAATTAGAAGCCGAGATGGCACGGTTTGATTTTGCTAAGATTCGAAATGGAATGAATAGAAAAGGCAAGTCAAGATTTCATTTTTAGTTGGCAGAAGGAATTGAAAAGGAAGAGATGGGTGTGCGTGATTTTATAGAGGAGAAATACTTCCTTGTTAAGGAAGTAAAGGTAGGTATTTTACTGGGTAAGGTTTATTAGGGGTAGGATTTAATAGTTACAGAGTTTATTAAGGGAAGGTATTAACTGGTATGGTGTTTATTTAATTCGCGCAATATTCGTAGCCCACCACGAACTCCAATCGAAAAACAACTGACGTTTCTAGGATTTAACCACTATTCTGAACACATTGGAACAGGCTCTGAAGTCTAATTTGATCGTATGGAGAAGATATTTATTTAGATCGATATAAAATTTACTCAAAACAATTAATTCCTTGATAATAAATACTTATTATCATCAATTTATATTCCAATATAATTTCGATAAATCATTTGAATCATTCTGACTCAGTTTTAATTTCGAATTAAATTATTTCAAATTTTTGTATTACAATATATATTCGAAGTAAATCGTATTTTGATTATTAAATCGATAAATCAATATAAATTTATTTACATTATTAATTCGATATTTAAAACAATATTAAATATTTAAAATTAATCGACCAAAATACGGTTCGTTACATTCTTCCCCCTTAAAAGAATTTCATCCCCGAAATTACAATGGTAGAAAATTGCTTCAAGCCCATTAACTTCACAAAAACCACTTATGTTGAAACTCAACATTTCATCTTTTAACAAATTTAGTTCCACTAAACTTTTGGCTTTCGCTCATTCACATCCAATTCATATCCCATTCATATGTATTCATATTCATTCCAGATTCCTTCAAATTGATTTTAATCAATTTTTTCACTTCGATCCATTTAACTTGATTGAGTTAAATTTTAAATTCCAAAATTCAAATCCGGGGTTTTCATTTTAAATCCTTTTGAAATCACATAAATATATACACCTATATTTATAACCATTTTAAATTCAAAACATTTGAATTTTCAAACCAGCTTGTTTTCTTTCAAACAAATTTCTTCAAAAACTTTTCTAAGGTAGTTATCCATCACTTAGAAACCCGAAAATAAACACTGATGAAGCAGCAGTCATCATCAGAATTATTTTCCAGCCACTGAAGTAAGTTCAGTGCTTTAAAACTTTCAGAGTCCATTCAAAATGATTTTTATTCAAAAATCCTTTCAAAACATAGCTATATTCTTCTAATGTACTTTAGAAAATATTTTTCCAAACACCCAGGATCTAAATTTCAAGTTCTAAGTTGAATTTAATTTTAATTCATCTCAATTGTATATCTTATTCATATACAAGTTATATTTGGTTGTCTATACCCATTCCAATTTATAATCCTATTTGATTATAATTTTAACATCCAACACATCCATATATTATAATAATTTAAGAAAAATATTCTTTTTATATCAAAATAGAAATTTGAGTAAACTTATTTCATCTACTCACTTTAAAACAATATCATGTTGAATTTTTCTGTACAAGTGTTTAGAAATTCCTATCGATTTCATGGCGTCCTATGATTCGATCAGAATTCATAAACCACCCAACAAACTAGCCAACATAATATAAAACAAATTTTATATCAACTAACAAATACGCTCTCTCGTATATATACACTCAACTCAATCTAGGGTATTACTCACCCTATCTCTAATGAGCACATCCCACCAAAGCCTAGGTATTCGCTCAACCTAAGCTCTGATACCAACTATAATGGCCCGCAAATCCGTACTATCTGAGATGACTAATAACATCACACGTCCAACCCAAATTTCACAGAAATACGAATCATTATTAGAAAGAAGTTAGAGGATGAGAAATAGTAAGAAAGAAATGCTAGAACAAAAGTAAAACAAAGAAGACAAATATCACAACGGAACGAATAAAATATATTATATAAAATAACTTTTGAAATACAAAATTTTCACTGTATAACATATAGTTATCAGAGTACAACACTTACAACACAGCCGAAATAAAAATACTATATATCTAACACTGAAGCCTCCTGCTCCAAGCTCCTCCAAGTGAATCTGTAAAATCCCGACTACTTGACTGTCTGTACAAATTTGGGCACCCAAGAGGTTAGGGAAAAACAAACAAAATAAACTCTGGGTCAGTCATGGGACTGGTGTGAGTAAACTCCAACCATTTGTTTAACTTTCAAAATCCTTCCAAAAGAAAGGATAATAGTAAGACCAGCCCATACATAAACATGGACGGTTTTTAACTTACTATAACCCAAAACACTTTGATACGAAAATCCAGTGATATTATAATAGTGTTTAGATCAAATAAATAACAATCTAGTGGAACGCTTGCATCTCAAGCCTCATATATAATATAAAATCAAAAAAAACAGCAGGGCACTTATTGGAGATTGGATTCCGACTTTGACAAGGTATGGAACCGCCTTGCGATCAATGTACTCTAGAGGAGATACACTAGGGTTTAATAAGAACATCTTGCAACCCGACCCACGCGTGGCCGACCGCTCATTTCGCTTGAGTGTATCAAATGTATATCACTAACGGTTGGGATCAGCAACCGTTTCCTGAATGGGACATCATCGATAAATTAAAGAAGTAAAAGGAATTTCTCTAGATAGGTGATTATACACCCTAATGGGAGCGACCCACATAGCCATGCTGCCTGCCCGATTTTTGTCATTTCCCGGTTGTTGAGGCCTGAGGCTACGATTACTTATCATTCATTGATAGCACAATCACTTTGAATGCCACATTGTCAGATCCATTAATCACTAATTGATTTTCATAAATATATTCTGGATATTATGCTAAGAGAATAAATTCTCCGCCACCATATATATCTATACAGACCAACATATGCGATCATTGGAAATACTCTGTCAGACACTCGTCCATACACGTTCGTTCTGGGACTGAATGAAACTGAAGGCACAATTTCTACTAATAGAAAAGGCCCTTGCACTTTACTCCGTCTTCGATTATCTTTATATAATCTGATTTGCAATGCTACTACCAATACGGACTGGTTCTCGGATAATAATCCAACCGATCTCTCCATATTGACAACGATATTGGCAAATACTTCGATAGTCGGTTATTTAACTATCGAAGAAAAATAAACAAACATTCCAACCATCAAACAAATCACTGGGTCTCTTGATTAATATTTCATTAATTCAATCACTTCTTCATTTCCTTACAAATATTGGTTTACCAAAAATTTTCAAAAATCATCTTAGTCTCTTACGCCGTTTGGAAAACATTTCCATATTTCGCTATCTTTTATTTTCTATACTTCGAAAATATATTCTATTTGTAATTGAAAAACATTTCAATCACTTACCTCTTTCCCGACTCGGTTATTTTTATACTTAGGAAATATTTATGCTATATTTCCAAAATTCCCTTTACTTGGGTTAAACGACTGTTGTGTAAAACATTGTTACAAATAACCCAAAATACTACATTCCACTAAAACATTTCTCTTCGAGACTGGATCTTGCTATTTATCGGTAAAAAATAAGATCAATCGAGTTGGGGTAGAATTACCTCTCAGACCTTGACTGAAAACATCCTTAACTTCAAAACAGACAAGACCACTTATCTCAAATCATCAACACCATAAAAACCCCTTATTCATTTTTAAAACGTATATATATATGTATTTCTCTTACTATTTCTAGACAATCGATTTCCTTTTTGTTTATAATATTCTATTTTAACTTCGTTTCCTTACCGGATTCTATGTATATCGATACTGTGATTTCTAACTATCAAAATTTCTTAAAAATATTCTAACTCCTTAAATTTACGGAAAAATTCGCCATAACCTCCTTTGTACCAGGAGCATGCCACACAGGCCTCTCCATTCAAAAAGAAAATCAAAAAGCCAAGCGGCTTGCCGATACGACGCATAAAACCTCATATGGAATTTAAACGTGTACCTTTTTGTCGAGCACTTCAATTATAATCTTCATACGGTTCATTCCATACCTGTCTCATGTATGTCCATACATTTCTAATTCATTTCAACTTAATACACTCGTTTTTACTCAACTCGTTAATTAACTTGCTAGTTTACTCCTTTTCCTGTTTTACTTTTATATGTGAACCTAACATGTTCAAATAAAATTATAACCCACTTATAAACTCTTTTGATTCGATTTTTAATTTAAGTTTCATATTCGATTTCGAATATGAATCCACAAATCCAATTCACTTTTCAAGGTTCAACTTCAATTCAAAATTTCCCTTAACTAGTTGCCAATTAACCGTTTTGCCTATTTCAACCATTTTATTTGAATATAACTTGTTCAAATATATGTTAACTTGTTTGTACACTAATCAAATTCCATTCTCAACCTAAGTTTCATATTCGATTTCGAATATAAATTTACTAACTCAATTCTCTTATCCAAAGTCAAGTTCGATTCAAAATCCCATTAGCTGATTATTCTTCAATTAGTTAACTCTATTCACAAATTCAAAATATGATTTTTGTCCTAAAATCATTTTATTTACACAGCTTGAGCTCGTATTTATTTTACAACTCAAATCCGGGTTTTCAAATGGAAATTCGGATTTTTATTTGCTCAAAAATCCCTATATTTATTTAAATAAACTCTTATAGTTTTTAAACGATTCCGGCGCTGCACTTTTAGAAATTTGATTTCGACATATCTCAAAATCTATTCGACAAAATCCAGATTTTTCTCTTCTATTAGAAAATTATTATCTAACTGGTCCTAACGGTTCTTGTTTCAAAGAATTCCGACTTAATTTGACTTCTATATACTCAATTGAAGTTCGAATCGCCAATTTACGAACTACAGCGCTGCGGCGAGTTCGTTTAAATTATATTCATATTCATATATATATATATATATATATATATAAACTTTTAAACTTCATTTTAAAATAAATTCAACTCCATTCTGATATAATTTTAATATATATCAAATCCATTTTTCCCATTCAACATAATATTTTTGATTTTCTAAAATTGTCGATTTTCCCTAACTCGGAAATAAATTTATTTACTTCGATCTTCTATATTCAAATTCCATTTCAATTCTATTTAAATTTCCTATATTCAATTTCCATTTCAATTCTATTTAAATTCTATATTCAAATTCCCATTTCAACTCTATTTGAATTCTATATTGAAATTCTATTTGAATTCTATTTGAATTCTATATTCAAATTCTATTTTTAAAATTTCTTTATTCAAATTCCATTTCACTTTCTATATTCAAATTCTATATTTGAATTTCCTTTATATTTTCTATATTCAAATTCTATATTTAAATTCCATTTGAATTTCTATATTCAATTTCTATTTGAATTTTCTTTATTCATTCTTAAACAAGTCTCGATTTCAATTTCTTTTCAAATCGATATTTCTACTTTTGGAAAATAGATTTCCCTTTTCAATTTCCCACTTGTATTTTTATTTCCGAATTATCCAATGATAATTCTTTTCACTTCATTTATAAACTTTGTTTATAAAGGAACTACTTGTTTTTATTCTTTTAAAACATGTTAATATTTTTATTCTATTCAGATTTCAAATTCTATTTTAGAAAAATAAAATTTCCCCTTTTAACTCTGGAAATTTCCTTTTTCGATATTTTTAAAATATCAACATTTAAGCCCAGTGATATTTAAATAGCACACAACCAATTATTTATTTTAGGTTTTCTAACACATCATATATGACAGTATATATGCAAACAAATAAACAAACAGATAATATATTTTTGAGGAATCCAGTTGGATCCTTCCAACCTGTTTTTCCTGCATCCACAGACGTTAGTCAACAGAAATAATACCCATCCTGCTTCGAGGTAGGATATCGCGGTATAGAATGTCATCCACTATCATAGCATGGGACGTATAGGTTAATCATCCGCTAATGGTACCGCGGGCATCCGCTAATGATACTGCGCGTAATCCAACCACCAATATATATATATATATATATATAATAGCAACCACCAAGCCTAAATAACTAATATATTTAAGATGCAAAAAAATATTGATTGCAACCAAGCAAGCAACAAACAAATATTTTTTACTGATAAAAATAATTTTAAATAAAAGGTGAGTAATATTTACTCACTAGTTTTTTTTCATTGCTGAATATCCCTGTTTAACTCAACATTGCCGCGAGTATGAATCGTCCCTAATGACTTTATCTAGCACGGTAGCACCTACGATTAATTGTTTTAATTTAACGATTAAACGATTTTTAATTAAATTAACTAACTAAAATAGATAATCAAATTATTCCTTGTAAATTAGATTTTAAGGAAACATATACCTTGCTATCTACTGCATTTCACTATGCCCTCCTCCAACATCATCATTGACCAAACTCTGTAATTCGATAAACTCTGCACTGGCCCAAACTTAATAGCATTTACTGTCAGATTATCTCCCCAATTTACAGCCTTAAATTTTACATTGCATAGCCCAAAATTTCCACTTTCGCACCCTTTAAATCTCACTGCTAATTTCCCAATACAACCATAATTCCTACAACTGAGACCTGCTTACACACATCTGCGTTGACCTCCTTTGATCATTCATCACTACCACCTTGCTCAATTAACCTCACCATTCAAATCAACAAGTTACACCTCTTGCATCGATCCCTATTGTCACCAAAATCCTCGCCTCAGACATCCCAGCTTACCAACAGCAGTGCGCTAGTGTAACGACCCATATTTTTCTACCTATTTATTTGGATTATTTTAATTATTTTAATTATTTAAAATATTGGTTTGAATTTAAATAACTGAATTTAACAATTATATTTGGAATTTATTATTTAAATAAATAATAAAATAATATTTTAATTTCAAAAATATTTGGGAAAATATAGAATTTGCCATATATTATGACGGGCAGTTTAAAGTGGTCAAATATTGGTTAAATTGAAAATAGAGCAACGATTTTGTTTATTTAACGACGGTCGAGCGATATGGTTTATAATTTAATTAAATAACGAGCTGCAGCGGCGCGGAAGTTCACGATTTGGCGTTTTGAACTTCAATTGGTCGTATCGGGTTCAAAATAAGTCGGATTTCCTCGAAATAAGAAACGTCGAGACCGGTTTGACGATATCTTACCAATGGCAGAGAAAAATCCAATTTTCATCGTGTAGATTTTATTTTATGTCCAAATCAAATTTTGGAAAAAACGCTATGGAATTCCTTTATATATTATATCGATTATTTATATAGAATAGAGGGTTTTTAAATATTTTAAATATCGATTTGGCTTGGAATTCAACCCGGAATATTTTATTGTGGTAGTATACGATATTCTGGTCGTGTATGGCCAATTTCAATATTTTAATATTATTATGTTGAGGTATTTTAAAATTGGTTTATTTTATTCGAATTGGACAGTTATAAAAGGGCCTTTATTCAACGACCTCTGTTTTCGACGAAACAAATTTTATTGGGATCGCAATAGTAAATTATTGCTAGATTTCAAGTGGCGCGTCAATCGGGGCTAATTTGTGAGCGCAGCAAAATAAAATACAAATAAAAACGACCATTTGAACGTGAACGAGGGCCATTTGAGCAAATGAACTCGGAATTCGACGAAACAAGTTTCATTAGCATAGTATCGTCAAGATATATTATGTCGTCCAGTCGCGTCTCGAATGGGGTTCGTATGTGAGTGCAGTAGCGAATAAACGACGTTCGAAAACGCGATAGACACGAAATAAAAATCGTTAGTCAACATCGTTTGTCAAATCAACATAAATAATATTATTTCCCTTCTATATATACACCCAATTCTCAGCCAAACCATTCTCAACAATTCCATCATTCAGTAATTTTGCAGAAAAGCCATCATTTACAATTTAATTTATTTCTCTCGTTTGGTAAAGAATTTAGGGGGGTTCCAAAGGGGAATTCGTAGATCGGGACCATATCTACTTGCTGAGAAAAATTGGGGAAGTCCGGTCGACTGTGGTGGCAGGAATAGAGGTAAAACCATGAATTTCTAGTTTCAGTTTTGGCCCAAATTACAAGGATTTGGTTGATTTGGGAGGCCGAACCTTAGGGGTTTTGTAGGAGAGAGAAAGGGCTTTAATTTGGCGGTAGCCTTGGGTTCTCTGGTGGTCGGTGGAAGGCGTGGCGAGGGGATGAACGGAGGACAGTTTTTTTGGGTTGTTTTGAAAGATGTGATCGGAAATGGCCAATTTTCGGCGGCTCTGGACAGTGGCAGGTGGGGTACCTGTTGGTTGGTGAAAGGGGGATGGTCGGCGGTCAAAATGGTGGTGGTGCAGCCTGGTACGGTGGAGTGTGGCGGTGGATCCGTGCAGTTGAACGGAAATCGATTGGGGCGAATTTCAGGTGGCGTCGGGGGCTTCTGGAGGTCGTGGTTTCAGGCAAGGGTAGCTGGCGGTGTGGGGACTCGAACGGTGGGTCGGGGAGGCGCTCAAATCGTTGGTGGAGGCGTCGGAAGCTGATGGGCGTAGTAGATGATGGGTTTGTGTGTGTCAACGTGAAGAGGAGTCGGGTTTGTTTTGAGAGGAAGGGGGAAAACGCGTTGTTTGTTTTACTGATGATGACGTGGCGCCAAACGATGAGTAAGGTAATGATTGGTTAATTATTTAATTAATAATTTAGTTAATTATCGTATATATATAAAAACTTAGAACGACCGTAACTTCCACATACATTAACGAAATTTAACGAAACTGGGTCCGTTGGGATCGCAGGGACAAGGCTTAGACGATGGCACTGATTAGGAGTCGATCTAACGCAGTTGAAATTTCAACAAAATTTGAATGCTCGACTCTGATTAAATGCAACAAACGCGTCAACCAGAACAAAATCTAGTGAGTTAATTCTCACACCTTCTGGAATCCTGTGATGTAGTAAATCCATAGAAAAATATAATCTACAATTCACAGTATAAATTGGTTGATTGGATGCGATGGATGCAAATTGGTTGTTATGGTTGGATTGGTTGCAGTTATTTATATTCCGTCATTTATTTAATTCGTATATATCAATTGAGATCTGTGACGCAGAGAAGGACAGGTTGGAGGGATCCGACTGGATTCCTCAAATAAACTATATTTTTGTTTGTTGTGCATATATATGAATTGTTCACCCTGACTGACACCAAAACCTGTCTGTATGTTGATGGCTGAATAAATATTCACCTGTGTTGTGTTTAAAATCAACCGAAAGTGTTGATTTGGAAATTGGCAATGAATGGCCATAAACGTGTTGTTTTAAACGTCGTTCTACCGTTCGGTGAATTGACGCAGTTTTAATGTTATAAACTATTTTATAACTGAATTAAAGCTTTTTAATTCTTTTATATAAATAATTAAATTAGAAATTTACAAAAATATATTTTTTATCAAGTTTATAGAAGAATTATGTAAATGGTTTAAATAGCAAAATCTTATAATCTATATGTTCTGGAAGTAGAAAACATAGAAATTTCCTACGTGTTGGTAAAATGAGATAATTTTTTTTAAAATAATTAAATGGTGTTTTTAAATTAATTAAGTTACTTAATTAATTTAAAACGGGAAATGAAAAATGGAAAATCAGTTAATGGTTAATTGAGATGTACGGTCAACAAAATCAACTGTTTTAATCAAAAGTGATAATTGAATTACTTTTGTTAAAATTGTCTGGATATTTGTTAAACTATGCGAATAGTGTTAAATATTAGTTAATCTTCGATTTACTATAAATTGAAGTAATCATTGAATTATTAAGTGTTAATATAGTTAATCTTTACGTTAATGGTTATTTTAATAAATAAAGTGATGACTTTAATTTGAATTCAATTAAAGGGTAATAAAGGGACGATATAGTTTGACCAAAAGAGCAATATGAGTTTTATAAAGAAATAACCCAAGTTCCAAGACGAGATTTTAAAATGGGACGTGTAGTGAATATAAAGATTTAAGTAACAATTTACTTAATCGCTTGTTTAAGGAAAATGAATTCAACTGAATGAAATTAGAAAAGTGTTAATGGTTTTAATACGAATTATAAGTCAAGTTGCGAAAGAATGATGAGTTGATTAATATAAAGAATCCAAGCTAGATTTTAAAAATGAGGTTAAAACCAAACGAGAACATAAATGTTAAAGAATTTCAATAAGCGATATTAGGTAGTTGAAATAAAGATTTCAAATGCAAAGGGGAATACATGTAGTGGTTTGTGTTAAATATTGGTAATGTATTTTTGAAATAAAAATCCTAATTAACAAGTTTTATTTAAAGAAGATGTTGAGTGGATTTTAATTATAAAATCCAAGATAAAGGTTGAGTATAGGAGTGCTCGTATAAATGGGAATAGATTATTCGGCGAGTGATAAATCAAAGTGTTATAAGCAAAAATGATAATACAAGTTAAAGGGTGTGTTTTGTGGACATTTACTTAATCAAAGGAATTAGGTAAAGAGATTATCGAATGAAGATTTCAAATGGAAGAAACAATTCATAAAAATCAGATTTGAAATAGAGATGGTAAACAAGTTGTTATGAGAGTTTAAGTTACAAACTGGTATTCATTCTGAGATGAGAACGTTGTCAATCAAGGTCTGAGAGGTAACTAAAATACCGCAACTTGATTGGCTTCACTACTATTGAGGAATGGTATTAGTTTGGAGCGAGTAAAGGTGTTGAGAATAGGTTTTATCCCATACGAGGAATATCGAACTCTAATGCAAGGTTTTGGGAAATATATAATATTGAAATATTAGTTTCAAAAGAAATAAGAATATTGATTTCAAATTATATTGAATATTTGAATTGATCAAATATGGTATTTGAAATAGAGTAGTCAAACATACTTATTCAGGAAGAGTTGCCATTGCGTACGACTGCTAACGTAATTCGTAGGGCTGCGGATAGCCTACGGCGGTCAGATGTTTCCTGAGGGAATCAGGCGTAACCATTGTGATCGCTGTGATCTAGAGTCAAGCGAATAGAGTAAGTCGAACATTAATTAGTCCATAGGAGTAATCAAATTAAGTAAGTCCAGTTGAGTTAAATAAGTCGAGTTAGTCAAGTTAGAGTTAAACGATCAAAGTAAATCAGTCAGAGTTAATCAGACGAAATTTGGTTTATATCATTAGTATATTAAATAAGAATTCAATTATCGTATTTTAAAATATTAAAAGGGTGAGAAGTCTTAATTAAGCAGAATTGAATTAATTTGTTTTAAATTTTAAAAAGGGCCAAGTAATGCTGAATATTGAACCAGTAAACTCATTGGGGTGTAATGTTTGAACACTATATATTTTGATAGTTAAATCACCGACTATCAAATCTGTCCAATAAGATTGTTGGTACGGAAAGACCGGGATTGAATTTATATTTGAAAACCATTCCGACCAACAAATACGTGAAGAGATCAGAAGATGATTGAGATGGAGAATTGAAGACCGTAGAATTTCATAAATGGAAGCACCACTAATATTCTCTGCCTTGCAAGCAAAGATAAGCTGGGATTCTGTCGTATTTGGAATCTACGGGTTGCAAGGACTTCTCGCTACTGATCCATGGGGTGATTCCTATATGAGATGCAGTAGGAGAGTACCTTCGGTTCATCCTTTTCCTGGATGACTTGTATGGACGGGTGTCTGACAGAGTATTTCCAAAGGAATTACATGCGTTGATTTCTCCAAACGAACCATAGTTGATGGCGGAGAAATTGTTATTCTCTAGCAAAATAAACTGGAGTATTTTTGTGGATGTCAATCAGTGTGATCTGGCGGATCTGACGATGTGGCATTCAAAGTAAATGGTGGCCAGATGTTTGAAAAGGAATTCTAGCCTCAAGCCTCATCAACCGGGAAATGACAAAAATCGGGCAGGCAACATGGCTATGTGGGTCGCTCCCATTAGGATGTATGATCACCTATCTAGAGAAATTCCATTTGCTTCTTAAATCTATATTTCGATGTTGTCCCTTATTGCGACGCGGTGGCTGATCCCAACCGTCGGTGATATACATTCGATAAACTCAAGAGAAATGAGTGGTCGGTCATGTGAGGGCCGGGTTGCAAGACGTTCTTGTTGAACCCAGTGTATTCGCCTCTAGAGATACACGTTCGGAAGGTGGTCTCATACCTTGTCAAGTTGGAATCCAATATCCAATAAGCACCCGCGGTTTTGGTTTGTATACTATATATGTGGAGCGTGAGATGCAAGCATTCCGCTAGATTCTAAATTACTTGTATTTAGACACTATGATAATATCAGAATAAGTTATGATTTCAAAAACGTTTTGGGTTATAGTAAGGTAAAAACCGTCCGTGTTTATGTATGGACTGGTCTTACTATTATCCTTTGATTTCAGAAAGGATTTTCCAAAGTTAAACAAGTGTGTGTTATGTGAATTTATCACTGATAGTATTCCAGACTGACCCGGTGTATTTTGCTTTGCTTCAAATGTGCTCGGGTCAGACCGAGTATGTTCCAGGTTAGGTTCGCCTGGAGTTTTAGGAGTTAGAAGCAAGAGGCTTCACCGCTATTTATATATAGATATTTTTCCGCTGTGACTGATATATGTTGTGACGGCCCGCCCCGCACCAACCGACATTTACTCCAAAAGTGCGCTGTACACATGTCCAGTTAGCACGGAACGGGTCGTCAGAAGGAAAAGGAAGAAGGAAATGAACATACAAAGAACCTGTAGAATGTCTCACAGCGCATGGAATAAAATATAATAATAACATACTTGACATAAAACAGGAGAGACAGTGCATAAGCTGAAAATCAGAACTAAACATCATAGCAGCGGAAATCCAAAATACAACTTATTACAACTTTTCAAACTGTCTCAAAGCAAAGAAAGATAAAGGAGGTACACTACTAATGCCCAAGTAGCGACCACCAACGACACAGGGAGAATGTGTATATATATATGTCATACGTGGAAGCCTCCTGCCCGCCTCCGAATCAGCTACTCGCACATCACCAGCTAACCTGTCTCTAGTCTGCTCGTGTGAGCACCCAGAGTATTAAGAAGAGACATAAAACTCTGGGTCAGACATAAAGCCTGGTATGAGCGATAAGCATCTAAAGTGAACAATAACAGGTAGACTAAAACATACCTGAACCTGGACCTGCAACCAAAGAGTTAGCACTACATACTGTACAACACTCTAAGGTATCATATCAAACAGTGTAAAGATACGGAGGTGGGGGAGGTGTGCATGTCATAATGATGGCAAACAATCAAGCATAGCATCCATCCTCACATCTCTCACTCAGTGCGTAAAGCATACGATATTCACCACTTCGATCACCCAACATACCTTCATAAATGGATTCTTTGCACTGATAACGTAGCCACAAATCCTTCGCTATGTCCACTTTGCCCCATGGAGTCACAAAAACACCACTGCACTGGCTCATAGCCTTACTAACCCTTACTAAGTCCACTCTGCCCCATGGAGTCGCAATGACCCCACTGCACTGGCTCATAGTCTTACTACGCATCACCTTGCCCCTTGGGTCATAATGACCCTACTGCACTGATAACGTAGTCTTGCTACCATCACCTTGCCCCTCAGGTCATAATGACCCTACTGCACTGATAAGTAGCCCATCCTTCCTTTTCAGTGGTGAATCGAAGTTATGAACGTCGATAACTCCTTAGCACACGTCCCGTAGCAAAGTCCAACCATGAAGTGAACTCATTGCTTCCCAACTGGTTCCGGGATCTTGAGCTCTAACTTCCATTTGGACTACCTTTGCATCTCGGGTTATTGGTCATCACCATCGAATCGGATCGGATCGGCCTTCATCATTCGGGTCGGGTCGCCATCACCCCTGGCGGATCGGGTCGGGGTCTCCTTCTTGCCACAGTTCGGATCGTCATTGCGGTCCTCTTTCTCTTTGCTTCGGATCGTGCTCCTCTCCTCGGTTTGGATCAGATTACCCCATACGGATCGGATCGCGCTCCTCCAGCTCGTGGCTCCCTCCTGGTTCGGATCGTGATATGGAGCACGAGTGGATCGGTTTCCTTCATTCCTGGTCGGTCGCATTCCGCTCCTCCCCTGGTCGGTCTGAAACCTCCTCTGGTCGGTCGCATTTCACCCATCCTGGTCGGTCTGAAGTTCCTATGGGGTCGGTCGGTCAGAAACCCCCCCTGGTCGGTCCAAACTCGGTCGTTCGAAACTCCCTTGGTCGTTCCAGACTTGGTCGGTCGAAACTCCCTTGGTCGTTCCAGGCTTGGTCGGTCGAAACCTGGTCGGTCAAGAACCTGGTCGGTCAGAAGCCTGGTCGGTTTTTCCTGGTCCTAAAACCTGCACCATTCCAGCAAGCTATTTTCGCCTCTCGACGGCGTTTTCGACCAATCTAACACTTCTAATCAACCACAAAGCATATCATACAATCATAGGAACATAGGGAATCAACCACAAACACCAAAACAACAATATGACATATCAAAATGGATCAAACATGACCAAAACCCCATATTTCCCTTTAAGCATGTTTTAAGCAAAACTAATGATATGATTAGCAAAACTTAACCAAATGGAACCAAATTTCTAACAGAGGTCTAAAACATCATTTCGAATTTTATAAACATTTTTCCAGAATTTTATCATGTTTAAATTCGCTAATTAACACTAATCACCCCTAATTAGCCATAATTAGTGTAAAACTATGCAAATCACTCACCTTAGCCACAAAATAAACTAGGATCTGAAATAATTCTCTGATTTGATGTGAATCTCAATGCCAAACAGCAGCTCCTTTGTTGATTTGGTGAAGATCCTCCTTGATTAGGGGTTGCTAAGCCAAATCCTTGACCAAAAGATGATTTGGAGGTGATTTAGAGGTTGGAGGCCATTTTTAGGGATCCTTGGTGATAAGTGGAGGCTAGAAAACTGAAATGGAATGATTCTCCATCTCATTTCAGCCCTCCCATAACCCTAATCCCGAGATGGGTTATGGGCCTACTCACTAATCACCCGATTTGGCCCGGTTAAGCAGTTTTTCACCCTCCAAACCTTGTTTCAGCCATATCTCCCAAACGGTAAGTCCGTTTGGCTATTGTGACCACTCTACGGAAAGATAAACCATCAAACGAATCTAATGGAGGTGGTTTCAGGTCAAAATTCCTTTCCATTCAAAAGTTATGGCCAAAACAGTACCAACTAGGGGCAAAATGGTCATTTAAAAATCGACAAAAATCATGAACATGGGAAATGACTCAAATGGATGTTCCCCAAAGTTACATGACCATACAACTTCATATGAGAAAGAAATAAATATTCTACAATCCTATGGTGTGTAGAATACGGGTCATTATACTCTTCCCCCCTTAAGAAATTTCGCCCCCGAAATTCCCTAATCCAAACATACACAAAGGTCCCGCATGCCTATCAACCATAAAACAACCATCAAACATGCAAAACAAATAAAATAAGTCTATCCTAGCATGCGGAATAACTAAATCGCAAAGTAAATCTTACCAGGCAAAGAGTTCTGGGTGCATCTTCCTAATGGTCTCCTCTGTCTCCCAAGTACAATCATTCTCGTTCTCGCCCCACTGAACCCTGACTAGCTTCACCGCCTTCCTTCGAAGTTGCTTCGTATCGTGCCCCACAATACGAATCGGATTGCGGTTCCCAACCACCTCGGGTTCTACTTCGAAGTCCTCTAACTGATCAGGTGAAATAGTCACATCTGAGTCGTGAACGAACTTCCTTAGTTGGGAAACATGAAATACATTGTGAACTCCCGCCATCTTCTCTGGTAAGCCAACTCTATATGCCAAATTCCCGACTAATTCAAGAACAGGGAATGGGCCAACAAATCTTGGTGCCAACTTGCCTCTCCTGCCAAATCGAATCACGCTCTTTAACGGAGAGATCTTAACGGACACCAAGTCACCAACGGAGAATTTCAAGTCTCTTCTCCTCTTATCAGCATAACTCTTCTGCCTATCTTGAGCAGCTTTCATTCATTGTTGAATGACCTTAATCTTATCTGAAGTTTCCCTCACCACATCTGGTCCAAGCACAAACTTCTCGCCAGTCTCTATCCAACATGATGGTGAGTTGCACGGTCTTCCGTACAAAGCTTCATATGGAGCCATACCGATACTGGATTGGTAGCTATTATTATATGCAAACTCTACTAGATGCAAATGGTCATCCCATGATCCACCAAAATCCAATATACACGCTCTCAAGAGATCTTCCAATATACGATTCACCCTCTCCGTCTGACCGTCGGTCTGAGGATGATATGCGGTACTGAGATGTAATCTTGACCCTGGAGCCTCTTGTAAGCTTTTCCAAAACCCACTAGTAAACAACGGGTCTCGGTCACTCACAATGCTTTTAGGTACTCCATGAAATCTTACTACCCACTTCATATACAATTCTGCCAACTTGGCTGCTATCCTGGTCGATTTGACTGGTATAAATCTTGCGCTCTTAGTCAATCGATCCACAATTACCCAAATGCTATCATATCCCGATCTAGTCCTTGGTAAACCATCGATGAAATCCATCGAGACTTGCTCCCATTTCCATTCGGGAATTTCTAATGGTTGCAACAACCCACTAGGCTTCTTTTGCTCGGCTTTAACTAGCTGGCAATTCATGCATTTGGATATAAACTTCCCAACATCTCTTTTCATCCCTTCCCAGTAGTAAGTCTGTCTCATGTCTCGATACATCTTATTACCACCGGGATGTATAGTTAGTTTTGAGTGATGACATTCTCTAAGCACTTCATCCCTCAAACCACTTACGTTGGGTACAACTAGCCTTCCATTCTTCCGAAGCCATCCATCTCGATCAAGCCCATACACATTCATCTCCTCATCGATACTCATCTCTAACTTGGAGATGATTTCTAATAGATTAGGATCGTCCCTCTGACTAGAACCAATCCGCTCTATCAAAGTGGGTCTGATCGTCAAACTAGCTAGCATGACTGGATCCAATTCGCACCTTGGTCTGAAATCAAACCCCGCGATATACTCCAGTTGCTTCCAATCAAGAATCATTGCACCTAAGCTGGCATGTCTCCTACTCAAGGCATCGGCTACCGCATTACCCTTCCCAGGTGTATATGCGATATCAAAATCATACGAAGCCAAGAACTCTAACCACCTCTGCTGACGGAGATTCAGATCTTTCTAGGAGAAGAGATACTTCAACGATTTATGATCGGTAAACAACTCGAATCTTTCTCCCAAGAGATAATGTCTCCACATCTTCAGCGCAAACACAATCCCTGCTAATTCCAAATCATGGGTAGGATACTTCTTCTCATGCGGCTTTAGCTGTCGACTAGCATAAGCTACAACCCTACCTCCTTGCATCAATACAGCACCTAGTCCGGTACCACAAGCATCTGTGTATACCGTCATCTCTTCATTCCCTTTAGGAATGACTAACACCGGCGCACGCGTCAACCTCTCCTTTAGACTCTTGAAGGCATCCTCACACACTTCGTCCCAGACGAAGGACTGATTCTTCTTAGTCAACTGAGTCAACGGTGCTGTTATCTTGGAGAAGTCCTGGATAAACTTACGATAATATCCAGCTAATCCAAAGAAACTTCTCACAATAGCATTCTTGGGTGTAGGCCAATCCTGTACCGTAGCCACCTTCGCAGGGTCCACGGCAATACCATTATCTGAAACAACATGACCCAGAATCTCACTTCCCTTCTCCAAAAGTGACACTAGGAGAATTTCGCTTTCAATTGGTGTTTTCTCAACACCTCCATCACTATCCTCAAGTGTCCCTTGTGTTCCTCCTCTATCCTTTAGTAAACAAGGATATCATCTACGAACACAAGAACAAACTTATTCAACTGATCTCTGAATACTCGATTCATAAGATCCACAAAATAGGCTGGTGCATTAGTCAACCCAAACGGCATGACCAACCACTCATAAAATCCAGACGGCGTCCTAAAGGCCGTTTTCGGAACACTCTCATCTGCTACTCGAAGCTGATGAAATCCTGTCGCGAGGTCCAACTGGGAGAACACTCTAGCTCCTTCCAGCTGATCAAACAAATCATCTATACGCGGTAGAGGATACTTATTCTTCCTCGTCACCTTATTCAACTCGCGATAGTCCACACACAAACGAAGGGAACCATCTACCTTAGTGGCAAACACAACTGGTGCTCCCCACTCGGAGACACTCCTTCTAATAAATCCCTTTTTCAAAAGATTGCTGACTTGCACCCGAGCTCTCGCTGCTCCCTTGGTGCCATACGACGAAGTGGCATCACTATAGGTCTGGCATCTTTCACTAAATCAATACGGAACTCAATCTCTCGGTGTGGTGGAAGCCCGGTCACCTCCTCGAAGACGTCCGGATACTGGCCAACCACGGGCACATCTGACAACTCATCCTACGGGATGTCGAGGGAATTTACAAAACTAGCCATAACCCCATCACTAGGTAGGCTACCAAACACTACCCTCCGCCCATCATCCGCCCTCACTGTCACCAAAAAGCCCTCACAGTCTACCACCACCCCGTATCTTTGGAGCCAATTGACTCCCAATATAATGCCATACCCAGTAAAGCCCAAAACAAAGCAATCACATACAAACATACATCCATGACTCGATAAGACCAAATTCCTGCAAATCATACTAAGGCTAGTCGAACCACCAATCGGGTTCGTCACAATCAATGGTCTTTCGACTATCTCGGGTTCCAGTCCCAACCTATCTACCAGGTCACTAGATATGAAGGAACGGGAAGCCCCAGTATCAAACAAAACTCGAACTGGTACATCATAAATAGAAAGCATACCTTGAATAACAACATTCTTTCCTTTCTCCGCCGCAGTTGGGGCATTCGACGAAGAAGGAACGGCATCAATAGCATATGCTTTCACAATCTGCTTCTCCTTAAGAGGTTGCAGACACTTATCCTTATGATGTCCCACTTGGCCACAGTTGTAGCACTTCCTTTCCGCTGGCTTGGCCCGACATTCTTTAGCATAATGGCCCTTCTTTCCACAGCTGAAGCACTCAACATCCTTCTTGCTCTTTTTCTGGCCACCTTTAGATTGGTCCTGCTTCCTCTTATTCTGAGAGTTATTCTTGCCTCCACCGCCTGCTTGCGGCTTTGGCCCTTCTGCAGATGCAGCCTCAGTCTTTGACTTAGGGTAAAGGCTCTCTGATCTCAAAGCTTTCCCCACGATCGATTCAAAAGTCTCATCGATGTGGTTGATAAGCCTTTCCCCCAAGTATCCATCCAAACCAGTAATGAACTTCTCGTTCTTCTTCTCAGGAGTATCGATAAGAGATAGTCCATACTTCGACAAAGTGTCGAACTCAGCAATATAATCAGAAACTGCCCTTCCGTTCTGCTTGAGTTCCAAGAACCTCTTGAACAACACTGACTTCTGGGCAGCGGGAATAAACTTCTCGCTAAAGCGAGCCTTGAACTGATCCCAAGTAACCTGATCCTCTGGAGTAGCTGTTCTAATGGCATTCCACCAATTCATCGCTAGCCCTTGCAGCTGACGAGACGCTAGCCTTCTCTTCATCGCATCCTCAAGACCCAAGTCATCAAAGATACGGTCACAGCTATCCATCCAATCTTGAACATCCGTGGCCGACTCCGTTTCGTGGAACGGCTTCCCACCAAGGTTAGTGTAATATTTGCACAACTTGGCGAAATCGACCCTAGGCGCCTGCACTACTGGGCCAACACCAACTCCGGGATTGGGAACTGCCCCTTGCACTTCTCTAAGCATGTATCTCATGAGGTTAGTAAACATAGCCCTCATGTCAGTTGCATTCCCTTGGTTGGTCCCTCTACCAGCACCTCTCGTGTCTCGGCTCATCGTTAATCTGTAAAAAGGGAAACGATTAACGACCCCATAGTGGTGCTAGTGCAGTGCGACTTCATTCTTATACTACTAATAGTATATATACATAGCTTTTAAAAACCAAAGTAATCACAAATACGCGCTCTCGTATACGTACTATCTTTCCCTGGTGTCTTTCCCTAGGTTAACTACGCAACCTAGAGCTCTGATACCAAGTGTGACGGCCCGCCCCGCACCAACCGACATTTACTCCAAAAGTGCGCTGTACACATGTCCAGTTAGCACGGAACGGGTCGTCAGAAGGAAAAGGAAGAAGGAAATGAACATACAAAGAACCTGTAGAATGTCTCACAGTGCATGGAATAAAATATAATAATAACATACTTGACATAAAACAGGAGAGACAGTGCATAAGCTGAAAATCAGAACTAAACATCATAGCAGCGGAAATCCAAAATACAGCTTATTACAACTTTTCAAACTATCTCAAAGCAAAGAAAGATAAAGGAGGTACACTACTAATGCCCAAGTAGCGACCACCAACGACACAGGGAGAATGTGTATATATATATATATCATACGTGGAAGCCTCCTGCCCGCCTCCGAATCAGCTACTCGCACATCACCAGCTAACCTGTCTCTAGTCTGCTCGTGTGAGCACCCAGAGTAATAAGAAGAGACATAAAACTCTGGGTCAGACATAAAGCCAGGTATGAGCGATAAGCATCTAAAGTGAACAATAACAGGTAGACTAAAACATACCTGAACCTGGACCTGCAACCAAAGAGTTAGCACTACATACTGTACAACACTCTAAGGTATTATATCAAACAGTGTAAAGATACGGAGGTCGGGGAGGTGTGCATGTCATAATGATGGCAAACAATCAAGCATAGCATCCATCCTCACATCTCTCACTCAGTGCGTAAAGCATACGATATTCACCACTTCGATCACCCAACATACCTTGCTACGATCACTCTGCCCCATGAAGTCATAAATGGCTTCACTGCACTGATAACGTAGCCACAAATCCTTCGCTATGTCCACTTTGCCCCATGGAGTCACAAAAACACCACTGCACTGGCTCATAGCCTTACTAACCCTTACTATGTCCACTCTGCCCCATGGAGTCGCAATGACCCCACTGCACTGGCTCATAGTCTTACTACGCATCACCTTGCCCCTTGGGTCATAATGACCCTACTGCACTGATAACGTAGTCTTGCTACCATTACCTTGCCCCTCAGGTCATAATGACCCTACTGCACTGATAAGTAGCCCATCATTCCTTTTCAGTGGTGAATCGAAGTTATGAACGTCGACAACTCCTTAGCACACGTCCCGCAGCAAAGTCCAACCATGAAGTGAACTCATTGCTTCCCAACTGGTTCCGGGATCCTGAGCTCTAACTTCCATTTGGACTACCTTTGCATCTCGGGTTATTGGTCATCACCATCGAATCGGATCGGATCGGCCTTCATCATTCGGGTCGGGTCGCCATCACCCCTGGCGGATCGGGTCGGGGTCTCCTGCTTGCCACAGTTCGGATCGTCATTGCGGTCCTCTTTCTCTTTGCTTCGGATCGTGCTCCTCTCCTCGGTTCGGATCGGATTACCCCATACGGATCGGATCGCGCTCCTCCAGCTCGTGGCTCCCTCCTGGTTCGGATCGTGATATGGAGCACGAGTGGATCGGTTTCCTTCATTCCTGGCCGGTCGCATTCCGCTCCTCCCCTGGTCGGTCTGAAACCTCCTCTGGTCGGTCGCATTTCACCCATCCTGGTCGGTCTGAAGTTCCTATGGGGTCGGTCGGTCAGAAACCCCCCCTTGGTCGGTCCAAACTCGGTCGTTCGAAACTCCCTTGGTCGTTCGAGACTTGGTCGGTCGAAACTCCCTTGGTCGTTTCAGGCTTGGTCGGTCAAAACCTGGTCGGTCAAGAACCTGGTCGGTCAGAAGCCTGGTCGGTTTTTCCTAGTCCTAAAACCTGCACCATTCCAGCAAGCTATTTTCGCCTCTCGACGGCGTTTTCGACCAATCTAACACTTCTAATCAACCACAAAGCATATCATACAATCATAGGAACATAGGGAATCAACCACAAACACCAAAACAACAATATGACATATCAAAATGGATCAAACATGACCAAAACCCCATATTTCCCTTTAAGCATGTTTTAAGCAAAACTAATGATATGATTAGCAAAACTTAACCAAATGGAACCAAATTTCTAACAGAGGTCTAAAACATCATTCCGAATTTTATAAACATTTTTCCAGAATTTTATCATGTTTAAATTCGCTAATTAACACTAATCACCCCTAATTAGCCATAATTAGTGTAAAACTATGCAAATCACTCACCTTAGCCACAAAATAAACTAAGATCTGAAATAATTCTCTGATTTGATGTGAATCTCAATGCCAAACAGCAGCTCCTTTGTTGATTTGGTGAAGATCCTCCTTGATTAGGGGTTGCTAAGCCAAATCCTTGACCAAAAGATGATTTGGAGGTGATTTAGAGGTTGGAGGCCATTTTTAGGGATCCTTGGTGATAAGTGGAGGCTATAAAACTGAAATGGAATGATTCTCCATCTCATTTCAGCCCTCCCATAACCCTGATCCCGAGATGGGTTATGGGCCTACTCACTAATCACCCGATTTGGCCCGGTTAAGCAGTTTTTCACCCTCCAAACCTTGTTTCAGCCATATCTCCCAAACGGTAAGTCCGTTTGGCTATTGTGACCACTCTACGGAAAGGTAAACCATCAAACGAATCTAATGGAAGTGGTTTCAGGTCAAAATTCCTTTCCATTCAAAAGTTATGGCCAAAACAGTACCAACTAGGGGCAAAATGGTCATTTAAAAATCGACAAAAATCATGAACATGGGAAATGACTCAAATGGATGTTCCCCAAAGTTACATGACCATACAACTTCATATGAGAAAGAAATAAATATTCTACAATCCTATGGTTTGTAGAATACGGGTCATTACATATGTTGTACTCTGATGGTTGGTATGTATATATAGTTCTTTTATATAAAAAAGATTTGATATTTTATTTTATTCGTTCCGCTGTGAGATTTTCTTCTTCTTTCTTCTATTCTAATATTTATTTTTTCTTATCTCACCCTCTAAATTCTTTCTCAAACAATCCAGTGTTTTCGATGCTAGATTAGTCGACATGGAGATTTTATGTCGATTTTCGGGGTCGAAAATCCTTTGGTCGTTACAGCTAGTGTTGCTGCAGAAGGTAAGAATTCCAAAACTGTCACGCCCACTTCTATCGCAATCGATGGTCAGCCTCTCATCGTGGATTATGAGTTCCAAAGGATTGGAAACGCACCTCCAATCGCAACCCTAAAAATCGTGATGCCCCAGCTTTGATATCGTCATCACGTCACTAACAATACTCAGAATTTGAAATCCTATTCGAATTTGAATCAAATGATTTCCTCCTTCTTCTTCTTGATTTGCGATAGCTCCAACGAGATTCAAAGGACTCGCGATCACTGAACGAGGCCGTCAATTGAATCGTGGTTTCCATTCTTTTTTTTTATTTGAGGAAATTAGAAGCCGAGATGGCACGATTTGATTTTGCTGAGTTTCGAAATGGAAAGAACAAAAAAGGCAAGTCAAGATTTCATTTTTAATTGGCAGAAGGAATTGAAAAGGAAGAGATGGGTGTGCGTGATTTTATAGAGGAGAAATACTTCCTGGTTAAGGAAGTAAAGGTAGGTATTTTACTGGGTAAGGTTTATTAGGGGTAGGTTTTAATATTTACAGAGTTTATTAAGGGAAGGTATTAACTGGTACGATGTTTATTTAATTCTATTTCAGCTACCGCGCAATATTCGTAGCCCACCATGAACTCCAATCGAAAAACAACTGACGTTTCTAGGATTTAACCACTATTTTGAACACATTGGAACAGGCTCAGAAGTCTAATTTGATCGTATGAGAAGATATTTATTTAGATCGATATAAAATTTACTCAAAACAATTAATTCCTTGATAATAAATACTTATTATCATCAATTTATATTCCAATATAATTTCGATAAATCATTTGAATCATTCTGACTCAGTTTTAATTTCGAATTAAATTATTTCAAATTTTTGTATTACAATATATATTCGAAGTAAATCGTATTTCGATTATTAAATCGATAATCAATATAAAATTCATTTATATTATTAATTCGATATTTAAAACAATATTAAATATTTAAAATTAATCGACCAAAATACGGTTCGTTACATTCTTCCCCCCTTAAAAGAATTTCATCCCCGAAATTAATAAGGTAGAAAATTGCTTCAAACCCATTAACTTCACAAAAACCACTTATGTTGAAACTCAACATTTCATCTTTTAACAAATTTAGTTCCACCAAACTTTTGGCTTTCGTTCATTCACATCCAATTCATATCCCATTCATATGCATTCATATTCATTCCAGATTCCTTCAAATTAATTTTAATCAATTTTTTCACTTCGATCCATTTAACTTGATTGAGTTAAATTTTAAATTCCAAAATTCAAATCCAGGGTTTTCATTTCAAATCCTTTTGAAATCACATAAATATATACACCTATATTTATAACCATTTTAAATTCTAAACATTTGAATTTTCAAACCAGCTTGTTTTCTTTCAAACAGATTTCTTCAAAAACTTTTCTAAGGTAGCAATCCATCACTCAGAAACCCAAAAATAAACACTAATGAAGCTGCTGTCATCATCAGAATTATTTTCCAGCCGCTGAAGTGAGTTCAGTGCTTTAACACTTTCAGAGTCCATTCAAAATGATTTTTATTCAAAAATCCTTTCAAAACATAACTATATTCTTCTAATGTACTTTAGAAAATATTTTTCCAAACGCCCAGGATCTAAATTTCAAGTTCTAAGTTGAATTTAATTTTAATTCATCTCAATTGTATATCTTATTCATATACAAGTCATAATTGGTTATCTATACCCATTCCAATTTATAATCCTATTTGATTATAATTTTAACATCCAACACATCCATATATTATAATAATTTAAGAAAATTATTATTTTTCTATCAAAATAGAAATTTGAGTAAACTTATTTCATATACCCACTTTAAAACAATATCATGTCGAATTTTTCTGTTCAAGTGTTTAGAAATTCCTATCGATTTCGTGGCGTCCCATGATTCGATCAGAATTCATAAACCACCCAACAAACTAGCCAACACAACATAAAACAAATTTTATATCAATTAACAAATATGCTCTCTCGTATATATACACTCAACTCATTCTAGGGTACTACTCACCCTATCTCTAATGAGCACATCCCACCAAAGCCTAGGTATTCGCTCAACCTAAGCTCTGATACCAACTATTACGGCCCGCAAATTCGTACTATCTGAGTTGAATAATAACATCACACATCCAACCCAAATTGCACAGAAATACGAATCATTATTAGGAAGAAGTTAGAGGATGAGAAATATTAAGAAAGAAATGTTAAAACAGAAGAAAAACAAAGAAGACAAATCTCACAGTGGAACGAATAAAATATATTATATAACATAACTTTTGAAATACAAAATTTTCACTGTATAACATACAATTATCAGAGTACAACACTTGCAACACAGCGGAAATAAAAATACTATATATCTAACACTGAAGCCTCCTGCTCCTAGCTCCTCCAGGTGAATCTGTAAAATCCCGACTACTTGACTGCCCATACAAATTTGGGCACCCAAGATTTTAGGGAAAAACAAACAAAATAAACTCTGGGTCAGTCATGGGACTGGCGTGTGTAAACTCCAACCATTTGTTTAACTTTCAAAAACCTTCCGAAAGAAAGGATAATAGTAAGACCAGCCCACACATAAACATGGACGGTTTTTACCTTACTATAACCCAAAACACTTTGATACGAAAATCCAGTGATATTATAATAGTGTTTAGATCAAATAAATAACAATCTAGCAGAATGCTTGCATCTGAGACGGCCCACCCTGCACCAGCCTGCATTTCCTCCGAAAGTGCGCTGTACACATGCCCAGCTAGCACAGAACGGTTGTCAGAAGAAAAGAAAGAAGGGAATGAACTAATTACGGGGCCTGTAGAATGTCTCACAGCGCATGGAATAAAATATATTAACAACATACTTGACATAAAACAGGTGAGACAGTGCATAAGCTGATAACTAAAATCAACATCAATCATCAGAACAGCGGAAATCCATATACAGCTTATTACAATTTTCCAAATTTACTGTCTCTAAACAAAAGAAAGCTAAAGTAGAAGATGCACCACCAATGCCCAAGCAGTGATCTTCAACAACACAGGGAGAATATTATATATATATTACGTGGAAGCCTCCTGCTCGTCTCCGGATCATCTACCCGTGCATCACCAGCTAACCTGTCTCTAGTCTGCTCGTGTGAGCACCCAGAGTAATAAGAGGAGACATAAAACTCTGGGTCAGACATAAAGCCTGGTATGAGCGATAAGCATCTAAACAGAATAATAACAGGTATACTAAACCATACCTGAACCTGGACCTGCAACCAAAGAGTTAGTACCACATACCGTACAATACTCCAAGGTGCCATAATAAATAGTCTAAGAATACGGGGGGTGGGGTGTGCATGTCACAATGATAGCAAACAAATCATCCATAGCAACCATCCTCACATCTCTCACTCAGTGCGTAAAGCGTACGGCGTCTACCACTTTGGAACACTAGACAAACTGAGGTAACGACGAATCCCGACTTGTAGAAACCCTGCTATGACCAAGCTAAACATATGGAGTCATGACCAAACATTCCAATGACCCACTTCATTGGTTGTAGCCCTTGGTCCTACCTATGCCATAATGGCCCTGGATCTGCCTTCGTACCTCCTACCATAATGGTCCAAAGCTATAGACGTTGATAACTCCTTGGCACGCGTCCCGCAGCAAAGCCCAACCATGAAGCGAACTCGTTGATTCCCTTCTGAATCTTGAGCTCTAACTTCTCATTTGGACTTCCTTTGCATCTCGGGTTATAGTCTTCACTTCCGGATCGGTCTTCATTCAGTTCGTAGTCATCACCGTCGGATCGTGAGTAACCTCCTCCCCCAGCTCGGATCGTGGCACACTCTCCAGGTCGGGTCGCCATCGTCGGATCATGCTCCACCTCGGATCGGTTCGCGGATCGCATCGCCTTCACCAGGTCGGATCGGGTCGAGACACTCCCACTGGTTCGGGTCGTGCTCCATAGCTCGTGGCGCTTCCCTTCGGTCGTGGAGGCACATCGGTTCGGATCGTGAGCTTCTGAAGTGGATCGGTTCGTGGTCACCATCCATAGACGGATCGGTTCGTGGTTCATCAGTACGTGGCGATCGGAGCTGCGATCGGGTCGGTTCGCATAGCGTAAGGGGCGATCCGATCCGGTGTATTTCCTGCACTTCGTTCCAGCAACTGTTTTTCGCCATTCGACGGCGTTTTTGACCAAACTAACACTTCTAGACAATCACAAAACATATCATACAGTCATAGCAACATATAGTATCGACTACAAACACCCAAAACACAAATCATAGCATGTAAAGTGGATCAAACATGGTCAAAACCCCAAATTTTCCCTTAAGCATTTTTAAGTAAATCTAATCATAGGGTTAACAAATCTTAATCAAATCGAACCAAATTTCTAACAGAGGCATAAAATATTATTTTCGAATTTCTAAACATTTTTCCAGAATTTATTAGTGTATAAATTCTCTAATCTTCACTAATTACCCTTAATTACCGTAATTAGTGCAAAAACTATGCAAATCACTCACCTTGGCCTCAAATAAAATTCTCAGAACTGAAACTTCTCTGATTTGGGGCGAATACTGATGCCCAACAGCAGCTCTAACCTTGCTTTGGTGCTTTTTCTTCTTAATTTGATGTTGCTAAGCCTAATCTTCAATTAGAAAGTGATTTGGGGTGTTTTAGATGTAGGAGGCCATTGTTAGAGTGTCTAAGGATGAAAGTGGCGGCTGGAAAATGTCTAAAGAAATGTTTTCTAACCCTAATCAGCCCCTATATACCCCTAAACCTGAAATTCCCCTTGGGCCTAGCTGTTAATCACCCGGTTAAGCCCAATTAAGCTGTTTTTCACCATCTGAAACTTGTTTCAGCCATATCTCCCAAACGGTAAGTCCGTTTGGCTAATGTGACCACTTACGGAAAGAGAAACCATCATCCGAAGCCAATGGAAGTGGTTACAGGTCAAAATTCCTTCCCAGTCAAAAGTTATGGCCAAAACAGTGCCAACTAGGGGTAAAATGGTCATTTAAAAATCGGGAAAAATCATGAACATGGGAAATGACCCCAATAGTCGTTTCCCAAAGTTACATGACCATACGACTTCGTATGTGAAAGAAATAAATATTCTACGATCCTATGATGCGTAGAATGCGGGTCGTTACAGCATCTCACGCTCCATATATAATATAAAATCAAAAAAAAACCGCAGGGAGCTTATTGGAGATTGGATTCCGACTTTGACAAGGTATGGAACCACCTTTCGATCAATGTACTCTAGAGGAGATACACTGGGGTTCAATAAGAACATCTTGCAACCCTGCCCATACATGACCGACCGCTCATTTCGCTTGAGTGTATCGAATGTATATCACCAACGTTTGGGATCGGCAACTGTTTCCCAAATGGGACAGCATCAATAGATTAAAGAAGTAAAAGGAATTTCTCTATATAGGTGATTATACACCCTAATGGGAGCGACCCACATAGCCATGCTGCCTGCCCGATTTTTGTCATTTCCCGGTTGTTGAGGCCTGAGGCTACGATTACTTATCATTCACTGATAGCACAATCACTTTGAATGCCACATTGCCAGATCCATTAATCACTAATTTATTTGCACAAATATATTCTGGATATTATGCTAAGAAAATAAATTCTCCGCCACCATATATATCTATACAGACCAACATATGCGATCATTAGAAATACTCTGTCAGACACTCGTCCATACACGTTTGTTCTGGGATTGAACGAAACCGAAGGCACAATTTTTATTAATAGAAAAAGCCCTTGCACTTTACTCCGTCTTCGGTTATCTGTATATAATCTGATTTGCAACGCTACTGCCAATACGGAGTGGTTCTCGGATAATAATCCAACCGGTCTCTCCATATTGACAACGATATTGGCAAATACTTTGATAGTCGGTTATTTAACTGTCGAAGAAAAATAAACAAACATTCCAACCATCACACAAATCACTGGGCCTCTTAATTAATATTTCATTAATTCAATCACTTCTTCATTTCCTTACAAATATTTGTTAACCAAATATTTTCAAAAATCATCTTGGTCTCTTACACCGTTTGGAAAACATTTCCATATTTCGCTATCTTTTATTTTCTATACATCGAAAATTTATTCTATTTGTAATTGAAAAACATTTCAATCGATTACTGTAACAACTCAAAAAATACGAGCCAATTTAAAAATTTTAAATTAGATATTTCAAAGGAATTTGAACAATTGAAATAGAATATTTCAATAAAATAGTGAAGTAGAAATAGTGTGGCAGTTTGAAAATTTGAATTCAAACTTTGACTGACTTCACCGGGTGCAAAATATAACGGATTTTGGTGAAACCAAAAATATTTAAATCTGTTTATGAATATATTTCTAACGAATCTGAAAAATCGAAGTTTCATAGCGGGAATCAAGAGTTATGTCCAAATGAATTTTCAGAAAGGTCGCTATTGAGAATATATAGCCCTTGAAAATAGATATTTTGCAAATGACCTTGGAATTCGACGAAACCACTTTTGTTGGATCCAGGATGCCAAACTATTGCTAGGTTTCAAATTTCGTAATTTTTGAAGCTAGTATGTGAGCGTGGCAAAAGAAAATGTGTTTGTTCAATTTATGTTAAATTGGATCGGCCAAAAAAGGGCCATTTTTCAAACGATCTCAGAATTTGACGAAACTAGTTTTGTTGAGACCGTAGCGTCAAAACATAGCAAGTTTTATTTTTCTGTAATTTTTCGAATCGGCTTGTGGCCCTGGCAAATTGAAATGTACGTTCAAATTGAATATTAAATGTTTTATACTTTAATTTGAAAAAAAACTGACTGTAACAGTCGATTTGGCCTACGAAACATATCCCATTGTGTCCGGGATGGGGGTATTTAGCTAGGGACGACAGTCGTTGGGTTTGAATTGGTGTTCGTAGTGGAAATCACTATTTTAAAAATTTAATAAACCATGGGCCAATCAGAATTCTCCTTTCATAATTAAAATAAAAAAATATCTCAAAACCCCCATAACCCTCGACTTCGACGGCGACGCAGCTTCCCCCCTTCCCAGGTGATTTCCGATCGCCACAGGCAGAACCAGCCCCCACTCCAGTTAAGTCTTTTGCTCGCCACGCCCTCCTCTTCAAATCAACCCCGACTACACCACCTATCGTCGCCCCAATCGAGAGATTCGCCTCTCTAAAGCTCCGTTCTTTGGAACGCCGCCCTGCCCTATCCCGACCACCGAGTTCGACGAGGTACACCTGTGCGGAAAGCTCTCTCCAAGGCCGACAGCGTGGTACCCTCCGATCATCTTCAAGTGCAACGGTTGGAGCGAAATTTGTAAACCTAGTTTTGAAGGATCTGAAAGGTATACGGCCTTTATTTTTGAAACTGAAAATAACACTTTTAAGTGTTGCAAACTTTGAAAAATCATATCTTTGTCGTGTGTTGACGAAATTCGATGAAACAGGAAACATCGTGACCGCAAGGAGGCTCTCTACCACATAGAAGAGACGGCGGATTTTTTCTGAACTCGCTAGGATTTTTAGAACCTCGACAACCAATGTGAGATTTTTAACTGAGATGTGAATGAAAATGTCATGTATAAATTATATAAGCGAAATATAAATTATACACGTGTCGTATACCTCATGTACATGCATTGTGTAAGCTATATGAGCGAAGTATGAATTGTACATGCATTGTATAAATGATATGTGTGTTGAAATGCAAGTGAAATATAGAAATAATATATATATATATATACACTCCCCTCGTCCACAAACCAGGGACGATATTTATTGTTTGTGAATTGGTGTGAAAAATTTGGTGAATAATGCAAATGGTTGATATAATTGTTTGTGGTTGATATTGTTTGGTTGTGGTTGAAAAATACCCATTGGTGATTGAAAAAAATTTGAAATAATTGTGGAAATGAAAATAAAACATGCCGCCTGCGTGCGAACTAGATGCATGAAATCCCCATTGTCAAAAACCGCGAGGTTTTAAGGTAGAGCGGGGAGCCGTACTCGGGACGGTGCCGGTTTTAACTACCCAGCCATTATGCTGCCGAAATTTTGAATAATATTCATGTGTTAGAATTATTTTCATATGTTGAAATTATTTTCATGTGTCGAAACTATATCCATGTGTGGAAATGCTCATGTGTTGAGAAGTGCGTGTGTTGAAAAGGTTCATGTGTTGAATAAAAAGCTCGAACAATAAAAATTACATTTTTATTGAAAATATGAAGTGTTAAAAACATTCATGTGTTGAATAAATATTTTAGATGATAAAAATACCATTTTTATCCTGTATATGATTCGCTAAAAATATACGAGTGTTGAAATATTTGTTTGCTATGAATATTATTTTTAACATGTATAGGAACTAAATGAAATAGTCATGTGTTGAAATATATTTTAGTTCACCAAAAATATCATTTTTGAAATGTAAAGTGTTAAAAATAACCACTTGTTCAAATAAATATGCATGAGTTGAAATATTCATTAATTAGCTAATGATATGATTTTTTCTTACGTGTGCAACATTAGAATGAATGGTGACTTTAAACCAAACTGAATCAAATATGAAGTTGAATGGAAAACGATAAGTGATAAGAATTGCACATATGTACATGCATATTTATTGAACAGGTTATAGCAAAGAGGTTAGAGAAGAGGAATAAAATTGTTTGCCCGACAAATAGGCACATGTTTACTGTTTTGCTTGGGTGATGATTTTATGAGCCTATTGGCTAGCCGCTTGGCTTTTTCTTTTTCTTTTTGAGATGAGACGCCCGTGTGGCTACTTGGGAATTTTCCCAGCCCCTCCCGTACAAAGGAGGTTATGGCGAAATTTTCCAAAATTTAAAGGCGTTAGTGAAATATTTGAAGTGAAAACGATACAGAAATCTTCGAATGAACTATATATATATATATATATATATATATATATATAATTAAAACGAATCGTGGCCGTGCAGTTCGTGTTTTGAAACCGTGATTTCAAATGACTAGTGCGGGAAATCCGACCATCGGATTTTCCCGAAACCGCAACTGTTGGGTTCGCCTTGGAAATATCTTTCCAACGACACCAACTTTGTAAAGATCCAACGGTTGGATTCTCTAGAATGTTTAATTCAAATTTGGAGAAAAACAACGCCAGAATCGATTATATTTATATATAAATATAAATATAATTAAATTAAATTGAATAACGAAGCTACTGTTCGTATTTTGAAATCGTAACTTCAAATGACTAGTGTGGGAAATCCGACGGTCGGATTTTCCCAAAACTGAAACCGTTGGATTCGTTTTGAAAAGATCTTTCTAATGAAATAAAATTTGTGAAGATCCAACGGTTAGATTTTCAGATATGTGTAAAACAAATTTAGTGAAAAACAGCGCCAGTGCCTCAGCACGACCTGTAACGTCGTTTAATTAAATGTGGCCGTTTTTAAATTAATAAAAACGGCAATATATCGTTATAAAATATTATAAACGATATAGAGTAGGAATAAACCAATTTTGCTGTGTTTGCTTGGTATGTGATGGTTGAATGTATTTAACATGAAAGTTATACTAAGGAACTGAAATGTGAATGTTGAGTAATTTAACCATGTGAAGAATCGATTTGAAAATCTAAATATACGTGGATTATTTGAAAAGGCCGAGTTAATTCTCATTTTAAATAATCTATCGACGGTGAGAAGTCGAAGAGATGAAGGTGACCGACGATCTTCACATTGGATGGATGGGCGCTACTGATGCTCGTGATTGGAGTAGCTACCTTGAAGGAGCTGAAGTAGTAGTCGTTCGGACGTATTGTTGATTGTGCGGATATGCGAGGAATATGGTGCCTCTGGCTTCGTTCAAACCCAGAACGAACTTGTAAATGGACTATGTGTCTGACATTGGATTTTGTTTTGTGCTGATTGATCTGTGTTAAATATATATTTGTTTGGTGGCGGCGAATTTATTCTCTTGCTTAACGCCCTTCTCTGAGACGTACGAGCTCAGAGGTTATATATCGATAGAAATCAGTCGTGTGGAGTGAATTGCCTGTGTGGCACGCCTAAGTGGCATATGATCAAGGCTTCTGTTGCAAAGCAAAGTCTTGTGGTTGATGATCAAAGCATGGTCTGTGTGACGTAGCTTTGTGTATAACGTGGATTCGCGAGCCTCACACCCCGGTATGAGTCAAAAACGGGAGAAGGACCCAAGGAGTGCACGACGTTTCTTTCTAGCTATGGTGGTGTCAGTGACCTACCAGCCCTGACATTTATATCTACTTTTCACCTGTGTGGTTGTTGGAATGCGAGGCGCCTCGATTATAGGTCTGTAAGGACCGGGAAACGTGTGTTCAGGAATTGCTAATCCTCAAAAGTAAGAGAGGACCGGCCTTGGAGGATCCAGGGATTGCTGTGTGCGGTCCCGGGGCATTTGCTAGAGTGTCTCGAACGGAGACGAGCTTGTCCCTTGCCTCGACTCATGATGGAATCCAATTTCCAATACGAAATTGCGGATGTGATTGTATTACTAGTATGACGACATGATATATGGTACACATGCCGTCTAGGATTGTTATTTATGATTGAAATCACTTTTGAAACATATATGCACTAATAATAATATTTTGGCTTGGCACCGCAGTAGAGGTGCACTTTTGGACTCACGGCGAGACTTGACTACATTGTGATGACTGTGACTTTTCCGCCATTATTGTATATGTATTATGATTCCCCCACAGGCGATGTAGACTGATGTTTAGCATATGTACTTTATATGTATGATTCCGCCACCGGCGATGTAGACTGATTATGTACTGTTAAGCACTAAGTTGTATCCTGCACTGTGCTCTCTGATGTGGTGATGTATATGATTCCGCTGTCATATTTGTGTAAATTATTCTATTTCATGTTTATGCTATTATTTGTACTCTGCTAATGATGATTAATGTGTTATATTCCAATGATTATCCTTTACATCGTGGTACGCGGTTTTGGGATCGTCACAGCTGGTATCAGAGCTTTGGTTAACCTTAGTTCTGGAATTTAGCACATTAAACACTTCGTCAGAATAGAATCAGTAGTATTCTGAGGCGAGTAGCTCATTAGAGATAGGACTAGAAATGTCCTAGAATGAGCTAAGCAGAATAGCAAAAACAATTTGATCAGTACATCGTTGTCTTTCCTTAAGTTCTTCTGCTTTACCATTCAATAAAATTATCATTTCTGTAGGCTAACTCTTTTCTTGCTTATACAAAACTCGAACAATGCCTACCCGAGCAACCGCTGGTAGAGGAGGCCAAGCTGGCCGTGGCAGAGGACGAGGAGAAGTCCCAGCTGAAGAGGGACCCTTAATACAACCCCCGGCCACTCAACAATTCAAGCTCGACCGCGTGGCTAAAAGGTACAAGAACCTAGGAGGCAAAACCTTCTCTGGATCTGGCACTGTGATTGAGGCCCTTGCATGGCTGAAAACATGCGAGAAGACACTAGGAGGTCTGAGGCTAGGTGATCAAGACAAAGCTTTCATGGGCGCTTGGCTTCTACAAGAGGAAGCAGAACTATGGTAGGAAGCTCTTACCGCAACAAACAGAGATGTTGGTAGGTCGTGGGACGAATTCAAAGAATTATTCAAAGAGAAGTATGTCCCAGAGCAAGCCCTTGAGCGCATGCACGACGAATTCGCAAACCTCCAGTTGGGGGATCTCTCGGTGCAAGACTATCTGAACAAGTTTACACAATTATCCCGCTATGCTCCTGAGCTCATCTCCACTGCAAAGTCCAAGAACAAGAGGTTCATTCTCGGGCTGAAGCGACAGTACCAAGACAGGGCAGTGGCCCACATCAAGCTGGCGTTTAATGAGTTAGTGGAGATGGCGTGCAACTATGAGGACCTAGATCAAAGGCACCTGGATCAGGATCGTGCTAAGAGCCAGGACGGGAATAAGCGCAAACCTGCTACAAACCAGCCAGAATCAAGCAAGATGGCGTCCTCGAATCAGCAGACTAGCAGGCCGCCAAAGGGAAGCTGCTACAACTGTGGCACAGTGGGGCACTACTCAAATGTTTGCACAGCCCCAAAAAGGCAGAAGACCGACTCTCAAGGTTCAAGCTAGGGCTCTCAGAACCCTCTCTCATGCTTTAACTGCCGCAGGACTGATCATCTTTTCAAAGACTGTCCCTTGCTTAAGAAGGCCGGGGTTGCTCACGTATATGACGGGACGAACCCGCCGGCTGCTTCCGATGGAGAAGGTAAACCCGATGTTTTGGGAGGTACCCTTACAATTAAAAATATTCATGTTTCTGTATTATTTGACACGGGTGCATCACGCAGTTTTATTGCTAGCAACACAGTTCACAAATTAAAGTTAAAACAAAGAAAGCTCAAAGAATCGGTTAAAGTTCATAATCCAATAGGGGGCTCTATTATTCTCGGCTCATACTGTAGAGTGCCAGTCTCTTATTCTTTCTACAGGTTTCCTTTTAATCTAGTCATTATGGATTTTCCTGAGTTTGATATCATTCTCGGGCTAGATTGGTTAACGAAATACGAAGTTGAAGTATAGTGTGCAGAAAGGATAGTAAAAATTCGAACGAAGCTTGGATATATTACTGTACCATGCCATGGTTCAAATCCAGATAGAAAGGAATTTTGGTCTGCGTTAGAAGTTATCCCCACTTCCTTAGAAAAGATTCCTGTTGTTAGAAACTATGCAGATGTGTTTGAAGAAGTCGAAAACTTACCTCCGCAAAGAGAAATAGAATTCAGAATCGATCTAATTCCCAATGCCAGACCGGTGGTACATCCAATTAGAAGAATGAATCCCAAGGAAAAAGAAGAATTAGGCAATCAAACTCGTCAACTGCTATGGAAGGGTCTGATCAGACCTGGCTTTTCTAGTTGGGGTGCAGCTGTAGTGTTTGTCCCAAAGTCAGACGGAACTCTTCGATTGTGTGTTGATTACCAAGACCTCAACAAACAGACGCTCAAAAACAAATACCCATTACCCCGCATCGATGATCTGCTAGACCAATTAAATGGGGCGAGAGTATTTTCCCGAATGGACCTAGCTACGGGTTTTCATCAATTGAGAATTACCGACCAGTGTGTTCCTTTGACAGCTTTCAGAGGTCCAGACATATTTTATGAATGGTTAGTAATGTCGTTCGGCCTATGCAATGCTCCAACATACTTTGTCGATCTAATGAATAGAGTGTTCAGGGGAGTTTTGAATAAATTTGTCCTCGTATTCATCGACGATATTTTAATCTACTCCAAATCAAAACCCGAGCATGAAAAACACTTAGAACAAGTATTAGAGATTCTGAAAAAGAACGTCTTCAAAGCCAAAGTCTCTAAATGTGTCTTCTGGCAAGAAGAAGTGAAGTTCCTTGGCCATGTCGTGTCAAAGGAAGGGATTTCGGTCGATCCGAGCAAAATTACAGTAATTCAAGACTGGAAACAGCCTACCACACCCATAGAGGTCAGGAGTTTTATGGGGTTGGCTAGTTATTATCGAAAGTTCGTTAAGGATTTCTCGAAGATATCCGGTCCATTAACGAAGCTTACGAAGAAACATGAGAAGTTTAAGTGGACTTCCGACTATGAGGAAGCTTTCCAGGAATTGAAATCGAAATTGACAACTGCTCCAGTGTTAACTATTATCGATGGTAATCAGGATTTGACGGTTTGGACAGATGTTTCTATTAGAGGTCTTGGTGTAGTGTTAATGCAAAGAGGCTAAGTAGTCGCTTATGCAAGCCGCCAACTGAAACCGCATGAGAAGAATTATGTAACTCATGATCTTGAGTTGTTAGCTATCGTTTTTGCTCTGAAAATCTGGAGGCATTACTTATTGGTGAGAAATTCGAACTGTTTACAGACCATCAATCCTTGAAATATTTGTTCACCCAGAAAGATCTGAATTTGAGACAGCAGTGTTGGCTAGAATTTCTTGCAGCGTATGATCTAGATATCATGTATACGCCAGGAAAGGCTAACGTTGTATCGGATGCGCTTAGTAGAAAAACCGCAATCATTGCCAATCTTATAATTACGCCAGGATTGATTGATAAAATATCTGCTCTCCAGAAAAAAGATCACTTCATTCAAAGGATCAGAGGGAGAATATAGAAGGGCGATCCCTCAAGTTTTCAGCTAGATAAAGAAGAAGTTCTGAGACTGAAAGGAAGAATTTGTGTTCCCAACATCCCAGAGCTCAAAAGAGAGGTGCTCGATGAATGCCATAAATCCAAACTTTGCATTCATCCTGGAGCAAGTAAAATGTACAACGATATCAAACGCACTTTTTGGTGGAAGGCAATGAAGAGGGACATTTCTTTATATGTTAGCAGGTGCCCTACTTGTCAATTATTCAAGAGCGACCAACAAAAGCTAGCTGGATTGTTGCAACTGTTGGAAGTTCCAGGTTGGAAATGGGAACAGATTTCCATGGATTTCATAGATGGTTTGCACCGAACCAAGAAAGGTAATGATAGTATTTGGGTAATCGTAGATCGCTTCACGAAGACTTCCCATTTCATGCCTATCTGATCCAATAGAACCGCTCAAAGCCTAGCACAGATATATTTCAAAGAAATTGTTAAGCTGCATGGAATTCCCATCAGCATAGTCAGTGATAGAGACCCAATATTTGCTAGCAAATTCTGGGAGGCATTCCAAACAGAATTGGGAACAAAACTGAACATGAGCACCGCTTATCACCCTCAGACAGATGGCCAAACTGAGTGTGTGAATAGAATTCTAGAAGATTTACTACAGGCTTATATTATTGATTTTGGTGGGTCATGGGAAGATCACTTACATTTGGCAGAATTCTCATATAACAATAGCTATCAAGCAAGTTTGGGAATGTCGCCATTTGAAGCATTTTACGGTAGACCGTGCAGATCTCCAGCATGTTGGGTAGAATCTGGCAACAAACTTGTGTTGGGACCCAATATGATTAGAGAAGCATCTGATAAAGTCGATTTCATCAAGAAGCGATTGAAAACCGCGCAAAGCCGACAGAAAAATTATGCAGATTCTAGAAGAAGAGATCTGACATTTGTTGTTGGTGATCATGTTTATTTGAAAATTTCTCCGATGAGAGGAGTGATCCGATTCGGCAAAACTGGGAAATTAGTACCCAGATTTATTGGTCCCTTTCCTATACTAGAACGAATTGGAACTCTTGCTTATAGGGTTCAATTACCTGATTAGTTGCCTGGAGTGCATGATGTATTTCACGTATCACAACTTAGAAGACATGTGCATGATCCGGATCTTGTTGTAGAAGAAGCAGCGCAACAGGACTTGGAAATTACTCCAGAATTAGGAGTCAGAAGAGAGACATTAAAGATTGTTGGCAAAGAAACTAGGGAGCTAAGGAGCAAAAAGGTTCATTTGGTTAAAGTGCAGTGGAGTAGTGATCCTAGAGACTATACTTGCGAGACTGAGGAGAGAATTAAGCAAGCTTACCCCAAATGCAGAGTGGACATCTCTGACTAACTCCGGTGCAAGGTACCTTCACAATACTTTGCATTTACATTTTGATTCCTACTTTACTGTTGTTTCCTTTTCGGGGACGAAAAGTTTTAAGTGGGGGAGACTGTAACAACCCGGAAAATACGAGCCAATTTAAAAAATTTAAATTGGATATTTCAAAGGAATTTGAACAATTGAAATAGAATATTTCAATAAAATAGTGAAGTAGAAATAGTGTGGCAGTTTGAAAATTTGAAATCAAACTTTGACTAACTGCACCGGGTGCAAAATATAAAGGATTTTGGTGAAACCAAAAATATTTAAATCTGTTTATGAATATCTTTCTAACGAATTTGAAAAATTGAAGTTTCATAGCGGGAATCAAAAGTTATGGCCAAATGAATTTTCAGAAAGGTCGCTATAGAGAATATATAGCCCTTGAAAATAGATTTTTTGCAAACGACCTCGGAATTCGACGAAACCACTTTTGTTGGATCCAGGATGCCAAACTATTGCTAGGTTTCAAATTTCGTAATTTTTGAAGCTAGTATGTGAGCGTGGAAAAAGAAAATGTGTTTGGTCAATTTCTGTTAAATTGGATTGGCAAAAAATGGGCCATTTTTCAAACGATCTCAGAATTTGACGAAACTATTTTTGTTGGGACCGTAGCGTCAAAACATAGCTAGATTTATTTTTCTGGAATTTTTCGAATCAGCTGTGGCCCTGGCAAATTGAAATGTACGTTCAAATTGAATATTAAATGTTTTATACTTTAATTTGAAAAATAACTGACTGTAACAGTTGAGTTAGCCTACGAAACATATCCCATTATGTCCGGGATGGGGGAATTTAGCTAGGGACGACAGTCGTTGGGTTTGAATTGATGTTCGTAGTGGAAAACACTATTTTAAAAATTTAATAAACCACGGGCCAATCAAAATTCTCCTTTCATATTTAAAATAAAAAAATTATCTCAAAACCCCCGTAACCCTCGATTCGATGGCAATGCAACTTCCCCCCTTCTTAGGCGATTTTCGATCGCCACAGGCAGAACCAGCACCCACTCCAGTTAAGTCTTTTGCTCGCCTCGCCCTCCTCATCAAATCAACCCCGACTGCACCACCTATCGTCGCCCCAATCGAGAGAATCGCCTCTCCAAAGCCCCGTTCTTTGAAGCGCCGCCCTGCCCTATCCCGACCACCGAGTTCGACAAGGTGCACCTGCGCAGAAAGCTCTCTCCAAGGCCGACAGCGTGGTACCCTCCGATCGTCTTCAAGTGCAACGGTTGGAGCGAAATTTGTAAACCTAGTTTTGAAGGTTCTGAAAGGTATACGACCTTTATTTTTGAAACTGAAAATAACACTTTTAAGTGTTGCAAACTTTGAAAAATCATATCTTTGTCATGTGTTGACGAAATTCGATGAAACAGGAAATATCGTGACCACAAGGAGGCTCTCTACCACCTAAAAGAGACCGCGGATTTTTTCTGAGCTCGCTAGGATTTTTAGCACCTCGACAACTAATGTGAGATTTCTAACTGAGATGTGAATGAAAATGTCATGTATAAATTATATAAGCGAAATATAAATTATACACGTGTCGTATACCTCATGTACATGCGTTGTGTAAGCTATATGAGTGAAGTATGAATTATACATGCATTGTATAAATGATATGTGTGTTTAAATGCAAGTGAAATATATAAATAATATATATATGTATGTATATATATATAATCCCCTCGTCCACAAACCATGGACGATATTTATTGTTTGTGAATTGGTATGAAAAATTTGGTAAATAATGCGAATGGTTGATAGAATTGTTTGTGGTTGATATTGTTTGGTTGTGGTTGAAAAATACCCATTGGTGATTGAAACAAATTTGAAATAATTGTGGAAATGAAAATAAAACATGCCGCCTGCGTGCGAACTAGATGCATGAAATCCCCATTGTCAAAAACCACGAGGTTTTAAGGTAGAGCGAGGAGCCGTACTCGGGACGGTGCCGGTTTTAACTACCCTGCCGTTATGCTGCCGAAATTTTGAATAATATTCATGTGTTAGAATTATTTTCATATGTTGAAATTATTTTCATGTATTGAAACTATATCCATGTATGGAAATGCTCATGTGTTGAGAAGTGCGTGTGTTGAAAAGGTTCATGTGTTGAATAAAAAGCTCGAACAATAAAAATTACATTTTTATTGAAATTATGAAGTGTTAAAAACATTCATGTGTTGAATAAATATTTTAGATCATAAAAATAACATTTTTATCCTGTATATGATTCGCTAAAAATATACGAGTGTTGAAATAAATATTTGTTTGCTATGAATATTATTTTTAACATGTATAGGAACTAAATGAAATAGTCATGTGTTGAAATATATTTTAGTTCACAGATATTTTTGAAATGTGAAGTGTTAAAAATAACCACTTGTTCAAATAAATATGCATGAGTTGAAATATTCATTAATTTGCTAATGATATGATTTTTGCTTATGTATGAAACATTAGAATGAATGGTGGCTTTAAACCAAATTGAATCAAATATGAAGTTGAATGGAAAATGATAAGTGATAAGAATTGCATATATGTACATGCATATTTATTGAACAGGTTATAGCAAAGAGGCTAGAGAAGAGGAATAAAATTGTTTGCCCGACAAATAGGTATATGTTTACTGTTTTGCTTGGGTGATGATTTTATGAGCCTATTGGCTAGCCGCTTGGCTTTTTCTTTTTCTTTTTGAGATGAGACGCCCGCGTGGCTACTTGGGAATTTTCCCAGCCCCTCCCATACAAAGGAGGTTATGGCGAAATTTTTCAAAATTTAAAGGCGTTAGTGAAATATTTGAAGTGAAAACGATATAGAAATCTTCGAATGAACTATATTTATATATATATATAAATATAAATATAATTAAAACGAATCGTGGCCGTGCAGTTCGTGTTTTGAAACCGTGATTTCAAATGACTAGTGCGGGAAATCCGACCATCAGATTTTCCCGAAACCGCAACCGTCTGGTTCGCCTTGGAAATATCTTTCCAACGACACCAACTTTGTAAAGATCCGACGGTTGGATTCTCTGGAATGTTTAATTCAAATCTAAAGAAAAACAGCGCCAGAATCGATTATATTTATATATAAATATAATTAAATTAAATTAAATCGAATAACGATGCTGCAGTTCGTATTTTGAAATCGTAACTTCAAATGACTAGTGTGGGAAATCCGACGGTCGGATTTTCCCAAAACTGAAACCGTTGGATTAGTTTTGAAAAGATCTTTCTAATGAAATAAAATTTGTGAAGATCCAACAGCTAGATTTTCAGATATGTGTAAAACAAATTTAGTGAAAAACAGCGCCAGTGCCTCGGCACGACCTATAACGTCGTTTAATTAAATGCTGCCGTTTTTAAATAAATAAAAATGGCAATATATCGTTATAAAATATTATAAACGATATAGAGTAGGAATAAACCAATTTTGCTGTGTTTGCTTGGTATGTGATGGTTGAATGTATTTAACATGAAAGTTATACTAAGGAACTGAAATGTGAATGTTGAGTAATTTAACCATGTGAAGAATCTATTTGAAAATCTAAATGTACGTGGATTATTTGAAAAGGCCGAGTTAATTCTCATTTCAAATAATCGATCGACGGTGAGAAGTCGAAGAGATGAAGGTGACTGACGATCTTCACATTGGATGGATGGGCGCTACTGATGCTCGTGATTGGAGTAGCTACCTTGAAGGAGCTGAAGTAGTAGCCGTCCGGACGTATTGTTGATTGTGCGGATATGCGAGGAATATGGTGCCTCCGGCTTCGTTCAAACCCAGAACGAACTTGTAAATGGACTGTGTGTCTGACATTGGATTTTGTTCTGTGCTGATTGATCTGTGTTAAATATATATTTGTTTGGTGGCGGCGAATTTATTCTATTTCTTAACGCCCTTCTCTGAGACGTACGAGCTCAGAGGTTATATATCGATAGAAATCAGTCGTGTGGAGTGAATTGCCTGTGTGGCACGCCTAAGTGGCATATGATCAAGGCTTCTGTTGCAAAGCAAAGTCTTATGGTTGATGATCAAAGCATGGTCTGTGTGACGTAGCTTTGTGTATAACGTGGATTCGCGAGCCTCACACCCCGGTATGAGTCAAAAACGGGAGAAGGACCCAAGGAGTGCAAGACGTTTCTTTCTAGCTATGGTGGTGTCAGTGACCTACCAACCCTAACATTTATATATACTTTTCACCTGTGTGGTTGTTGGAATGCGAGGCGCCTCGATTATAGGTCTGTAAGGACCGGGAAACGTGTGTTCAGGAATTGCTAATCCTCAAAAGTAAGAGAGGACCGGCCTTGGAGGATCCAGGGATTGCTGTGTGCGGTCTCGGGGCATTTTCTAGAGTGTCTCGAACGGAGACGAGCTTGCCCCTTGCCTCGATTCATGATGGAATCCAATTTCCAGTACGAAATTGCGGATGTGATTGTATTACTAGTATGACGACATGATATATGGTACCCATGCCGTCTAGGATTGCTATTTATGATTGAAATCACTTTTGAAACATATATGCACTAATAATAATATAAAACACTTTTGTTTTATACGTATGAAGCATTTTTGGCCATTATAAGATAAAACTCTATCCTCCGGCTTGCGTTGCATTGTGTGATGGGACCTGATTCTTACAATGGCTTCATTTTTATAAAAAGCATTACGATGATTTAATCATTTACTTTATTTCATGCACTAGCACTCATTGGAGTAAACTCGTTCTGCGAAAGTGGCGTGGTCCTTTGATTTGCCTTATTATTGTTATTTAATAAGTTAAGTAGATTTCTCATACCAGTCCCATGACTGACTCGTAGTTTTTTTCACCTTGCAAACTCGGGTGCCCTCATTTTCACATGGGCAGCCTAGTTACAGGTAGCTGACATATTTTGGCTTGGCACCGCAGTAGAGGTGCACTTTTGGACTCATGGTAAGGCTTGACTACAATGTGATGACTGTGACTTTTCCGCCATTATTGTATATGTATTATGATTCTGCCACAGGGGATGTAGACTGATGTTTAGCTTATGTACTCTATATGTATGATTCCACCACCGACGATGAAGACTGATTATGTACTGTTAAGCACTAAGTTGTATCCTGCACTGTGCTCTCTGATGTGGTGATGTATATGATTCCGCTGTCATATTTGTGTAAATTATTCTATTTCATGTTTATGTTATTATCTGTACTCTACTAATGATGATTAATGTGTTATATTCCAATGATTATCCTTAACACCGTGGTACGGGATTTTGGGATCATCACACTTACCTCTTTCTCGACTCGGTTATTTTTATACTTAGGAAATATTTTTGTTATATTTCCAAAAATTCCCCTTACTTAGGTTAAACGACTGTTGTGTAAAACATCGTTACAAACAACCCAAAATACTGAATTCCACTAAAACATTTCTCTTCGAGAGTGGATCTTGCTATTTATCGGTAAAAATGAGATCAATCAAGTTGGGGTAGAATTACCTCTCAGACCTTGACTGAAAACATCCTTAACTTCAAAACAGACAAGACCACTTATCTCAAATCATCAACACCATAAAAACCCTTATTCATTTTTAAAATGTATATATATATATCTTACTATTTCTAGATTATCGATTTCCTTTTTGTTTATAATATTCTATTTTATCTTCGTTTCCTTACCGGATTCTATGTATATCGATACGGTGATTTCTAACTATCAAAATTTCTTAAAAATATTCTAACTCCTTAAATTTCCGGAAAAATTCGCCATAACCTCCTTTGTTCCGGGAGCATCAGAAAAATCCCCAAACTGCCACACAGGCCTCTCCATTCAAAAAGAAAATCAAAAAGCCAAGCGACTTGCCTATATGGCGCATAAAACCTCATATGGAATTTAAACGTGTACCTTTTTGTCGAGCACTTCAATTATAATCTTCATACAGTTCATTCCATACCTGTCTCATGTATGTCCATACATTTCTAATTCATTTCAACTTAATACACTCGTTTTTACTCAACTCATTAATTAACTTGCTAGTTTACTCCTTTTCCTGTTTTACTTTTATATGTGAACCTAACATGTTCAAATAAAATTATAACCCACTTATAAACTCTTTGGATTCGATTTTTAATTTAAGTTTCACATTCGATTTTGAATATGAATCCACAAATCCAATTCACTTTTCAAGGTTCAACTTCAATTCAAAATTTCCCTTAACTAGTTGTTAATTAACCGTTTTGCCTATTTCACCCTTTTTATTTGAATATAACTGGTTCAAATAGATGTTAACTTGTTTGTACACTAATCAAATTCCATTCTCAACCTAAGTTTCATATTCGATTTCGAATATAAATTAACTAACTCAATTCTCTTATCCAAAGTCAAGTTTGATTCAAAATCCCATTAACTGATTATTCTTCAATTAGTTAACTCTATTCACAAATTCAAAATATGATTTTTGTCCTAAATCATATTATTTACACAGCTTGAGCTCGTATTTATTTTACAACTCAAATCTGGGTTTTCAAATGGAAATTCGGATTTTTATTTGCTCAAAAATCCCTATATTTATTTAAATAAACTCTTATGGTTTTTAAACGATTTTGGCGCTGCACTTTTAGAAATTTGATTTTGACATATCTAAAAATCTATTCGACGAAATCCAGATTTTTCTCTTCTATTAGAAAACTATTATCTAATTGGTCCTGACGGTTCTTGTTTCAAAGAATTCCGACTTAATTTGACTTCTATATACTCAATTGAAGTTCGAATCGCCAATTTATGAACTGCAGCGCTGCGGTGAGTTCGTTTTAATTATATTTATATATATATATATAATTTAAAGCTCGTTTTAAAATAAATTCAACTCCATCCTGATATAATTTTAATATATATCAAATCCATTTTTCCCATTCAACATAATATTTTCGATCTTCTAAAATTGTCGATTTTCCCTAACTCGGAAATAAATTTATTTACTTCGATCTTCTATATTCAAATTCCATTTCAATTCTATTTAAATTTCCTATATTCAATTTCCATTTCAATTCTATTTGAATTCTATATTCAAATTCCCATTTCAACTCTATTTGAATTCTATATTGAAATTCTATTTCAATTCTGTTTGAATTCTATATTCAAATTCTATTTTTAAAATTTCTTTATTCAAATTCCATTTCACTTTCTATATTCAAATTCTATATTTGAATTTCCTTTATATTTTCAATATTCAAATTTTATATTTGAATTCCATTTGAATTTCTATATTCAATTTCTATTTGAATTTTCTTTATTCATTCTTAAACAAGTCTCGATTTCAATTTCTTTTGAAATCGATATTTCTACTTTTGGAAAATAGATTTCCCTTTTCAATTTCACACTTGAATTTTTATTTCCGAATTATCCAAGGATAATTCTTTTCACTTCATTTATAAACTTTGTTTATAAAGGAACTACTTGTTTTTATTCTTTTAAAACAAGTTAATATTTTTATTCTATTCAAATTTCAAAATTCTATTTCAGAAAAATAGAATTTCTCCTTTTAACTCTGGAAATTTCCTTTTTCGATATTTTTAAAATATCAACATTTAAGCCCAGTGATATTTAAACAGCACACAAACAATTATTTATTTCAGGTTTTCTAACACATCATATGTGATAGTATATATTCAAACAAATAAACAAACAGATAATATATTTTTGAGGAATCCAGTTGGATCCCTCCAACCTGTTTTTCCTGCATCCACAGACATTAGTCAACAGAAATAATACCCATCCTGCTTCAAGGCAGGATATCGCGGTATAGAAGGTCATCCACTATCATAGCGTGGGACGTATAGGGTAATCATCCGCTAATGGTACCGCGGGCATCCGCTAATGATACTGCGGGAAATCCAACCACCAATATATATATGTATATATATATAATAGCAACCACCAAGCCTAAATAACTAATATATTTAAGATGCACAAAAATATTGAATGCAACCAAGTAAGCAACAAACAATTATTTTTAACTGATAAAAATAATTTTAAATAAAAAGTGTGTGAGATTTACTCACCAGTTTTTTTTCCATTGCTGAATATCCTGTTTAATTCAACATTGCCGCGACTATGAATCGTCTCTAATGACTTTATCTAACACGGTAGCACCTACGATTAATTATTTTAATTTAGCGATTATGCGATTTTTAATTATATTAACTAACTAAAATAAATAATCAAATTATTCCTTGTAAATTAGATTTTAAGGAAACATATACCTTGCTGTCTACTCCATTTCTCTATACCCTCCTCCAACATAACCATTGACCAAACTCTGTAATTCGATAAACTCTGCACGGCCCAAAATTAATAGAATTTACTGTCAGATTATCTCCCCAATTTACAACCTCAAATTTCCACTTTCGCACCCTTTAAATCTCAGTGCTAATTTCCCAATACAACCACAATTCCTACAACTGAGACCTGATTACACACATCTGCGTTGACCTCCTTTGACCATTCATCACTACCACCTCGTTCCATTAACCTCACCATTCAAATTAACAAGTTATACCTCTTCCATTGATCCCTATTGTCACCTAAATCCTCGCCTCAGACATCCCAGCTTACCAACAACAGTGCGCTAGTGTTGCTGCAGAAGGGAAGAATTCCAGAACTGTCGCGCACACTTCTATCGCAATCGATGGTCAGCCTCTCATCGTGGATTATGAGTTCCAAAGGATCGGAAACGCACCTCTAATCGCAGCCCTAAAAGTCGTGATGCCCCAGTTTTGATATCGTCATCACGTCACTAACAGTACTCAGAATTTGAAATCCTATTCAAATCGAATGATTTCCCCCTTCTTCTTCTTGATTTGCGATAGCTCCAGCGAGATTCAAAGGACTCGCGATCACTGAACGAGGCCGTGAATTGAATCGTGATTTCCATTCTTTTTTTTATTTGAGGAGAAGCCGAGATGGCACGGTTTGATTTTGCTGAGATTCGAAATGGAAAGAATAGAAAAGGCAAGTCAAGATTTCATTTTTAGTTGGCAGAAGGAATTGAAAAGGAAGAGATGGGTGTGCGTGATTTTATAGAGGAGAAGTACTTCTTGGTTAAGGAAGTAAAGGTAGGTATTTTACTGGGTAAGGTTTATTAGGGGAATGTTTTAAAAGTTACAAAGTTTATTAAGGGAAGGTATTAACTGGTACGGTGTTTATTTAATTCTATTTCAGCTACCGCTATGTGCCGCTGAACGCGCAATATTCGTAGCCTACCACGAACTCCAATCGAAAAACAACCGACGTTTCTAGGATTTAACCACTATTCTGAACACATTGGAATAGGCTCTGAAGTCTAATTTGATTGTATGGAGAAGATATTTATTTAGACCGATATAAAATTTACTTGTAATAACCCGGAAATCTGAGCCAATTTAAATTTTTTATTTTGGCAATTTTAGCGGATTTTGATTATTTAAAATGAATATCTTAAATAAAAACGACGAGAAATTTATTTTGAATAGAATTAGAACGTATATATTTATATACGTCGTCATTAGAATATAAATATTTATTTATAATTATAAATGGAATTGAAAATGGCGTGGTAGTTCGATAATTCGATTTCAAAGTTCAAATGAATGTACCAGGTGCAAAATAAACCGGATTTTAGTGAAACCAAAAATATTTGAATCCATTTGGCAATATATTTCCAACGAATCCACAAAATCAAAATTTCATAGCGGGAATCAAAAGTTATGTTCAGTTGAAAATTCAGATTAGTCGCTATGGAATTCAGGCCCTTAAAAAGGGAAATTTTGCAAACGACCTCGGTTTTCGACGAAACCACTTTTGTTGGATCCGCGAAGTCTAATTATTGCTAGGTTTCAAATTTCGTAATTTTTCGAATCGATATGTGAGCGTGGCAAAGGAAAACGCGTTTGACCAATTTCAGTTGATTTTAATCGACTGGAAAATGGCCATTTTTCAAACAGTCTCAGAATTTGATGAAACTAGTTTTGTTAGGACCGTATCGTCAATACGAAGTTAGAAAATATTTTTCGGGGATTTTTAAAGGTTGTATGTGGGCCCGGTAAAGTGAAATGTGCGTTCAAATTCAATATATAGAGTTATATGTTGATTTTGATGAAAACCGATCGAAACGGCCGAACTGGCTTACGATACATATCCCATTTTGTTCGGGATGGGGGTAATTAGCTGTAGACGTCAGGCGGAGGGTCTCGTTTCGAGTTCGAAATCAAAAGTTACTTTTGAAAATTAAAGTAATTAAAATAAATATATATTATTATAATCTCCCCCCTATCTCCTTTCCTCTTCAAACCAGCCCCCCCTGTTCTATTTCATTCCAGAAAAAGAAAAAAAGAAAAAAAACCTATCGATCGAGCGCCGACCGCCCCCTCATCGCGATTAGCCTCCGACCTTCCCCCAACGTCGTGCCCCCCCCCCCCCCCTCCTCCTCATCGCTGACCAACCCCCCCCCCCCCCCCTCGTTCTTCTTTAAATCGAGGCCCCTGCTCCGTCGAGGACCAACGCAGTACCCCTCCCACCGCCTCCTAACATCAGCGCGCCTCCCCCATCCCCTTTCCGACGAACCTCCGCCGGCGGAGGAAGACTTCCCACCTCTCTCGATTTTTATTGTAAGTCGTCTTCTTTTTATTTATTATTTTAATTTGTTTTGAATGTTGTGGTTTTCGTAGAAGAAAAGTAAGGTTTTAACTATAATAGATCCGATTTTTATTTAGTTAAAAAGTTCGATTTTTATTTATTTAAAAGATTCGATTATTAATGATGAAAAGAGTTGATTTTTATTTATAAAAAGATAAGGCTTTTATGATAGGAAAGACGAGATTTTTATTATAGAAAAGATGTGATTTTTGTAATGCAAATGAAGTGATAAAGTTATGATTTTTATCTAGGAGAAGAAGCGACAAAAATGTGAATTTTATCTAAGTAGATTTTAAATTAAAATGTAATTTTATTTAAAATAGAAAAAGATTTTATTTTTGAAATTAAAAAGATATGATTTTTATAATATATAGATAATAAAAATTCGATCTTTTTTATAAATAGAAGAAATAAAAATATGATTTTTATATCATAGGAAGTATAAAAATATGATTTTTATTCATGTAGAGTAATAAAAATATAATTTTTATTATATTACTAGCGGTGTAAAAATAGAATTTTTATCTATATAGTAGCGTTATAAAATTAGATTTTTTTTATATACATAGCAACAATACAAAAATGTTATTTTTATATATCTAGTGGCTATGGGCAACGAAAGTGACAAAAGACGAGCACGACGAAGACTTCTACATAAGAAGAGTCGCGGCGTTTGGTTTAGCTTCTCGGTGAGAACTCCTCACTTTTAAATTTATTTCTAGTTAAAATATATGCTAGGATGCAGAATGTGTTTAGTAGCACCCGACACCCGTCGTCCACAGACCATGGACGGCTTGTTTGTTTGATTTTGATGTGCAGTTGATTGTGTGGTGTGATGTGAAATGAAATAAAATATTTATATAGTTAAAAATATTTTATAGTTGAAAATAGAATTTTTAACGTGTATTTAAAATGAAATAAAAATAAATAAATCAGACGATTTGTTTATATACACACATTTGACTGATATTGATTGGGACGACAAATTCTACACATCGCCCAACTGCACAAATAAAATCTGTGTTTGATTGTTCGAAAAACCCACACGGGTATTGGGGTGATATATGACATACACTAATCCCAATAATTAGTTGTATGTCAATCGATTGATTGACAGACTGTTATAAGCGTTGAATATTTATATTTGATGCTTATACAGTGTAGAATGCACTTTGGATGATGGTTGATTATTTATCATTGTTGATATATACATGCGTTGTATGGAAATCCGTAGAAATAAAATCTATGGTAATTGATTGGGCCTCATTCCAGTTTTGAAAAGAAATATTTGAAAAGGAAATATTTGAATAGAATATTTGAAATAGAATATTTGAAAATAGAAATATTTGAAAAAGAAATATTTGAATAGAATATTTGAAATAGAAATATATAAAGTCGTATTGATTAGATATGCGCTATTTTGATGCAAACGATATTTATATCGATTATATTCGTTTTTATAATGAATATTGAAAAGTGATTTCAAAACCGAATATTTTGAAAATGAATTCGAATTGAATTGAAATTGAATGGAAATCAATTTGAAATGAATTCGAATTGAAATTGATTTTAAATGAATTCGAATTGAAATTGATCTGAAATGAATTCGAATTGAAATTGAATTGAAATGAATTCGAATTGAAATTGAATTGAAATGAATTCAAATTGAAATTGAATTGAAAACGAACTGAAATTGAATTAAAAATCAATTTGAATTGAAATCAATTTGAAATGAATTTAAAATGAATTTATAAGGAAAAATTCAATTTTGATTTGAATTTGAAATGAAGTTGAAATCATTTTGAAAATGAATTTAAAACGATTTATACAATACGTTTTAAAACGAAATCGATGAAGTATATATTATATATATTATATATAATATAATGGCCTGAATAGAACGCACCGCGCCGTGGTAGTTCGCGAATTTCGACCATTGACTTCGAATGGATATTGCGGGAGATCCGACGGTCGGATTCTGCCAAAACCGGAACCATTGGGTTCGTATCGAAAAGAGCTTTCTAATGAATGTGAGAAATTAGAAATCTAACAGTTGGATTTGGAATTATGTCCAAATCAAATTTGGAAAAGGTCGTTGTAAGTGCAGTTCGATGGCCGTTGATGGAAATCGACTGTACGGGCCTTGATAAAATTATTAAAAATAGTAATAATTTGAGTAAAATCATAAGAAATGATTTGGGAAGACTTGGGATGAAAACTCCATATTTGAAATGATAAAAATAGATTTTTATCGTAATGAACTAGTTTTGAAGTAGAATTTTAATTCTATTTATTTTTAAATAAATAAATTGAATTTGAAAAGGGTTTTAAAAGTAACCAGAATTTCCAATAATTGAATTGGAATGGATTTGAATCGAAATTGTCTTTGGAATATTTCGATGTTGGATTTCGTGATGATACAGGTATTGTTATGGGAATTTGAAAGATATGTTAATATCGTTATTTCCAATACGATATTTGTTGGTCGTAGAATTTGATATTGAATATAAGCCGATATATTTTCTATTCATAGCCTTGTATTTAATATCAAATGTGATTTGGGTTTGTCGTGAATGGTGTCTTCATTAACACTGTTCTTAAGCCCAGTTGAGAAAAAGATTAAATCTTTTTGTTTAGATTTAATGAAGTGTAACAATTAAATAATATTTAATTGGAATTGAATTTGAAATGATTTTTGTGTTTATCGTGAACGGTGTTTTAAATAACACTGGTTCTTTAACCCGATAATTAATGGAAGGTGATTTTGAGTTTATCATGAGCCGTGTTTTAAATGACATTGGTTCTTTAACCCTGTTAAAGGCATGATATTGATTTCTGTGAAGATTAAAACTAAGTGGGGTTTTAATGAATCTTTAATTAGATTGAAATGGTCGAGAATGGAGTATCACCAGTTTTGCTCTCGGCGATAGTTAAATCTTTAATTAGATTTGAACGTGAAATGGTAATTGAATTTACCGATAACACCGTGGTGTTAGATATGAAGTATGACCAGTTTTACTTCATGGGATGAATAGGTTGGGATTGGGAAATAAAATAAATGATTACTTCGGTGTGGTTCGCTAATCCCGGCTAGTTTGAATTGATATTCAAAAGAAGATTAAAGAATAAATTTAAAGAATTTATCTTTGATAAAATTAATAGGAACCTTTCCCAAAGTGTAAGAATATTTGAATAAAAGAATATTCTGGATTGGAATGAGGCATATGTTGTGTTTGCGTAACACCTATTTATTATATACGCGAGTTATTCAGAAAGACCGGGTTTATCCCATTCTGAATAACTGGTTCGACGTGGTGTCAAGGATGAAGATGGCGGTCAAAGACCGGAGTCTTCACGTCGTTTGGATTATTACTGATGATCTTGATTAGGCTGTACACCCAAGAGGAGGGAATCGGTTGGTGATCGTCCAGACGTATTTGGAGATCGATGGATACCAGTTTCGTTCAGACCCAGAACTAACTTATAAATGGACTGCGTGTCTGACATTGGATTTTAGTCTATGTGATTGATTTCTATTAAATATACATCTGTTTGGCGGCGGAGAATTTATTCTCTTGCTTAACGCCCTTCTCTGAGACGTACGAGCTCAGGGGTTATATATCGATGGATATCAATCGCATGGAGTGAATTGCCTATGTGGCATGCCTAAGTGGCAGATGATCAAGGCTTTTGTTAAAAAGCAGAGTCTTGTGGTTGATGATCAAAGCACGGCCTGTGTGGCATAGCTTTGTGTAGCGTAGATACGTGAGCTTCTTACCCCGGTTGTGAACCAGAAACGGGAGAAGGATCCAGGGAGGGCATGCGTTTCTTTCTAGCTGGTGGTGGTGTCGGTGCTTAAACTGGCTGACATTTATATACTTTTCACCTGTGTGGTTGTTGCTGTTGCGAGGCACCTCGGTTATATCGGTCGATCCGGGACGGATAGAGTCATTGGACTCATTTACGCCCCCAAAGGGCAGGGAAACGCAGTGTTCAGGCATTTTAATCCACATTGGTGGACCGGCCCTGTGGCTCCTAAGGGTCACTCGAGCTCTGATCCTGAGACACGGGCTAGAGCGTCTCGAATCGGTAGGGGACTATCTTTTGCCTCAGTTCAAAGATGGAAACCCAACTTCCAATACGTGACTTTGCGATTTTATTTGTAAAGCCTAGTATGGCGACATAGTGGGATGGGGCACTTATGCCGTCTATGATTGATACTTATGATTTGAAGTTGTTTTATACACTATGCACTTATAATAGTATCAAATAATTTGTTTTAAACGTATCAAGCATTCTTGGCTATTATAAGGTAAAAACCCTCTCCTCCGGCTTGTGTTGCATTGTGTGATGGGACCTGGGTCTTATAATAGCTTCATTCTTCCTTATTTAGCATTGCGCTGTTTGTTTTATGCACTGGTACTCTTGGGAGGAAACCCGTTCCATGTTATACGGCGTGGTCCCTTGATTTACCTAACTTTAAAAATAAAGATTAATAACTGTTTTAGTTCCCACACCAGTCACATGACTGACCTAGATTTTATTGTTTTAACCTGAACTTTGGGTGCCCTTATTTTGACATGGGCAACTAGTAGTTTTGGTTTTGCAGATTTATATTCACAGGATCCTGGTTTACAGCTGGAACGATATTCGGAAAGGTTTGTATCCGTATATCTCCTTCTAATTGTGTATTGTATTATTTTTCCGCTGCGATGTATTTAAATGCAATTTAAACCTTTGATATTTTATGTGTAATAGTTATTCTTACTCTGTATATTCTTGTATTCTGATGGAATTGTTGTAATATACAATGAAATGTTCTTCCGTTTGCGTTCTTTTGTGTGTTGTTCTCGAAGTATCCGCTCTTTCCTTCACGGGGAAGTTACGGATCCTTAAAGTTGGTATCAGAGCTTTCTTTTACAAAGCTCAGAGAACATGACATGTTAGAACCAAATGAAAGAATTCATCAGAAATTGGATTAGTAATATCCAAGGAGAATGACTCGTTAGAGATGGGATCAGTAGTATCCTAGAACAAGTGTGAAGAGTACTGTTTTTAAAATAAAAATTGAAAACATGTTTTGTTTTGAAAATTTAAATCAGTTATTCGTATTTGAATATTTATTTGTATTGATTTGAACAATCCAGTATATAAAGATTTTGCATATACGTCTGATCCACGTGTATTCGAAGTTTTAATATACTGGATAGATATAGAGTCACACTCTAGGCGCCCGGAGATGATTCTGATGATAGTTCGAACATCATCAGAATTGGTATTCGAGTTTCAAAGGTGTGGTATTTATATATTTCCTATTGACTGGTGTGAGAACCAAAATTAGATAGGGCCTATTGTTGTGATTTGGCACAAAAAATGTGATTTTTTACTATATATCAAAGTGATGAATTCGAAACGTTAATCAACTAATTGATTGCTGATTGTGTTGTTTGATTATTGGTTGATTAATTAAATGTTGAACCTATAACCAAATTGAATCAAATAGTGGATTGTATTGAAATTTTTTCGCACTTGCATGCATGTACATGTACTTACATTGAACAGGTCATAGCAAGGAGGCTAGACCAGAAGAATAAAATTGTTTGCCCGACAAATAGGTACATGTTTACCATAATTTACTATTTTTTTTGGGTGATAATGATTTTATGAGCCGCTTGGCTTTTTCTTTTGGATTGAAGAAGGCCATGGGAGGCTATATGAAATATCCCGAAGTCCCCGGTGCAGGGGAGGTTATGGCGAAATTTTTCGAAAATTTAGGGTGTTAGCCAAATTTTTGAAAAATTTGAAAAGTTCTTAGAAACTGAAAAGTTGAAGAACTTAAGCCGTAAAGAAAAGAATGAAAGTTGAGTTGATTTATGAAACAACTTTCGGCTTCGTTCCTTTTCGGGGATTAAAAGTTTTAAGTGGAGGAGATTGTAATAACCCGGAAATCTAAGCCAATTTAAAATTTTTATTTTGGCAATTTTAGCGGATTTTGATTATTTAAATGAATATTTTAAATAAAAACAACGAGAAAATTATTTTGAATAGAATTAGAACGTATATATTTATGTACATCGTCATTAGAATATAAATATTTATTTATAATTATAAAAGGAATTGAAAATGGCGTGGTAGTTCGATAATTCGATTTCAAAGTTCAAATGAATGTACCGGGTGCAAAATAAGCTGGATTTTAGTGAAACCAAAAATATTTGAATCCATTTGGCAGTATCTTTCCAACGAATCCGAAAAATCAAAATTTCATAGCGGGAATCAAAAGTTATGTCCAGTTAAAAATTCAGAATAGTCGTTATGGAATTCAGGCCCTTAAAAAGGGAAATTTTGCAAACGACATCGGTTTTCGACGAAACCACTTTTGTTGGATCCGCGATGTCAAATTATTGCTAGGTTTCAAATTTCGTAATTTTTCGAATCGATATGTGAGTGTGGCAAAGGAAAAACACGTTTGACCAATTTTAGTTGATTTTAATCGACTGGAAAATGACCATTTTTCAAACGGTCTCAGAATTTGACGAAACTAGTTTTGTTAGGACTGTATCGTCAATACGAAGTTAGAAAATATTTTTCAGGAATTTTTAGAGGTTGAATGTGGGCCCGGTAAATTGAAATGTGCATTCAAATTCAATATATAGAGTTATATGTTGATTTTGACGAAAACCGATCGAAACCGGCCGAACTGGCTTACGATACATATCTCATTGTGTTCGGGATGGGGGTAATTAGCTATAGACGTCAGGCGGTGGGTCTCGTTTCGAGCTCAAAATCAAAAGTTACTTTTGAAAATTAAAGTAATTAAAATAAATATATATTATTATATTCTCCCCCTATCTCCTTTCCTCTTCAAACCAGCCCCCCCTTCATATCATTCTAGAAAAAGAAAAAAAACCTATCGATCGAGCACCGACCGCCCCCTCATCGCGATTAGCCTCCAACCTTCCCCCAACGTCGCGCCGCCCCCCCTCTTACTCCTCCTCCCCCCATGTCGCACCCCCTCCTCCTCATCGCTGACCAAATCGCCACCCCTCCGTTCTTCTTTAAATCGAGGCCCATGCTCCGTCGAGGACCAACGCAGCACCCCTTCCACCGCCTCCTGACATCAGCGCGCCTCCCCCATCCCCTTTCCGACGAACCTCCGCCGGCGGAGGAAGACTTCCCCCCCTCTCTCGATTTTTATTGTATGTCTTCTTCTTTTTATTTATTATTTTAATTTGTTTTGAATGTTGTGGTTTTCGTAGAAGAAAAGTATGGTTTTAACTATAAAAGATCCGATTTTTATTTAGTTAAAAAGTTCGATTTTTATTTATTTAAAAGATTCGATTTTTAATGATGAAAAGAATTGATTTTTATTTATAAAAAGATAAGGCTTTTATGATAGGAAAGACGAGATTTTTATTATAGAAAAGATGTGATTTTTGTAATGAAAACGAAGTGATAAAGTTATGATTTTTATCTAGGAGAAGAAGCGATGAAAATGTGAATTATATCTAAGTAGAGTTTAAATTAAAATGTAATTTTATTTAAAATAGAAAAAGATTTTATTTTTGAAATTAAAAAGATATGATTTTTATAATATATAGATAAAAAAAATCGATCTTATAAATAGAAGGAATAAAAATATGATTTTTATATCATAGGAAGTATAAAAATATGATTTTTATTCATGTAGAATAATAAAATTATAATTTTTATTATATTACTAGCGGTGTAAAAATAGAGTTTTTATCTATATAGTAGCGGTATAAAATTAGATTTTTTTTTTATATACATAGCAACAATATAAAAATGTGATTTTTATATATGTAGTGGCTACGGGCAACGAAAGTGACAAAAGACGAGCACGACGAAGACTTCTACATAAGAAGAGTCGCGACGTTTGGTTTAGCTTCTCGGTGAGAACTCCTCACTTTTAAATTTATTTCTAGTTAAAATATATACTAGGATGCAGACGGTGTTTAGTAGCACCCGACACCCGTCGTCCACAGACCATGGACGGCTTGTTTGTTTGATTTTGATGTGTAGTTGATTGTGTGGTGTGATGTGAAATGAAATAAAATATTTATATAGTTAAAAATATTTTATAGTTGAAAATAGAACTTTTAACGTGTATTTAAAATGAAATAAAAATAAAAAAAATCGGACGATTTGTTTATACACATATTTGACTGATATTGATTGGGACGATAAATTCTACACATCGCCCAACTGCACAAATAAAATATGTGTTTGATTGTTCGAAAACCCAACACGGGTATTGGGGTGATATATGACATACACTAATCCCAATAAATAGTTGTATGTCGATCGATTGATTGACAGACTGTTATAAGCGTTGAATATTTATATTTGATGCTTATACAGTGTAGAATGCACATTGGATGATGGTTGATTATTTGTCATTGTTGATATATACATGCGTTGTATGGAAATCCATAGAAATAAAATCTATGGTAATTGATTAGGCCTCATTCCAGTTTTGAAAAGAAATATTTGAAAAAGAAATATTTAAAAAAGAAATATTTGAATAGAATATTTGAAATAGAATATTTAAAAATAGAAATTTTTGAAAAAGAAATATTTGAATATAATATTTGAAATAGAAATATATAAAGTCGTATTGATTAGATATGCGCCATTTTGACGCGAGCGATATTTATATCGATTATATTCGTTTTTATAATAAATAGTAAAAAGTGATTTCAAAACCGAATATTTTGAAAATGAATTCGAATCGAATTGAAATTGAATGGAAATCGATTTGAAATGAATTCGAATTGAAATTGATTTGAAATGAATTCGAATTGAAATTGATTTGAAATGAATTCGAATTGAAATTGAATTGAAATGAATTCGAATTGAAATTGAATTGAAATGAATTCGAATTGAAATTGAACTGAAAACGAACTGAAATTGAATTAAAAATCGATTTGAATTGAAATCAATTTGAAATGAATTTAAAACGAATTTATAAGGAAAAATTCAATTTTGATTTGAATTTGAAATGAAGTTGAAATCGTTTGGAAAACGAATTTAAAACGATTTATACAATATGTTTTAAAAGGAAATCGACGAAGTATATATTATATATAATGGCCTGAATAGAACGCGCCGCGCCGCGGTAGTTCGTGAATTTCGACCATTGACTTCGAATGGATATTGCAGGAGATCCGGCCGTCGGATTCTCCTAAAACTGGAACCATTGGGTTCGTATCAAAAAGAGCTTTCTAACGAATGTGAGAAATTAGAAATCTAACGGTTGGATTTGGAATTATGTCCAAATCAAATTTGGAAAAGGTCGATGTAAGTGCAGTTCGATGGCCGTTGATGGAAATCGACTGTACGGGCCTTGATAAAATTATTAAAAATAGTAATAATTTGTGTAAAATCATAAGAAATGATTTGGGAAGAATTGGGATGAAAAACTCCATATTTGAAAAGATAAAAATAGATTTTTATCGTAATGAACTAGTTTTGAACTAGAATTTTAATTCTATTTATTTTTAAATAAATAAATTGAATTTGAAAAGGGTTTTAAAAGTAACCAGAATTTCCAATAATTGAATTGGAATGGATTTGAATCGAAATCGTCTTTGGAATATTTCGATGTTGGATTTCGTGTTGATACAGGTATTGTTATGGGAATTTGAAAGATATGTTAATATCGTTATTTCCAATACGATATTTGTTGGTCGTAGAATTTGATATTGAATATAAGCCGATACACTTTCTATTAAGAGCCTTGTATTTAATATCAAATGTGATTTGGGTTTGTCGTGAATGGTGTCTTCATTAACACTGTTCTTAAGCCCAGTTGAGAAAAAGATTAAATCTTTTTGTTTAGATTTAATGAAGTGTACTAATTAAATAATATTTAATTGGAAATGAATTTGAATTGATTTTTGGGTTTATCGTGAACGGTGTTTTAAATAACACTGGTTCTTTAACCCGATAATTAATGGAAGGTGATTTTGGGTTTATCGTGAGCCGTGTTTTAAATGACATTGGTTCTTTAACCCAGTTAAAGGCAGGATATTGATTTCTGTGAAGATTAAAACTAAGTGGGGTTTTAATGAATCTTTAATTAGATTGAAATGGTCGAGAATGGAGTATCACCAGTTTTGCTCCAGGCGATAGTTAAATCTTTAATAAGATTTGAACGTGAAATGGTAATTGAATTTACCGATAACACCATGGTGTTAGATATGAAGTATGAGCAGTCTTACTTCAAGGGATGAATAGGTTGGGATTGGGAAATAAAATAAATGATTACTTCGGTGTGGTTAGCTAATCCCGGCTAGTTTGAATTGATATTCAAAAGAAGATTATAGAATAAATTTAAAGAATTTATCTTTGATAAAATTAGTGGGATCCTTTCCCAAAGTGTAAGAATATTTGAATAAAAGAATATTATGAATTGGAATGAGGCATATGTTGTGTTTGTGCAACACCTATTTATTATATACGTGAGTTATTCAGAAAGACCGGGTTTATCCCATTCTGAATAACTGATTCGACGTGGTGTCAAGGATGAAGACAGTGGTCGAAGACCGGAGGTCTTCACATCGTTTGGGTGATTGCTGATGATATTGATTGGGCTGTACACCCAAGAGGAGGGAATCAGTTGGTGATCGTCCAGACGAATTTGGAGATCGATGGATATGCGAGGTACAAGGTGCCTCCGGTTTCGTTCAAACCCAGAACGAACTTGTAAATGGACTGTGTGTCTGACATTGGATTTTAGTCTGTGCGATTGATTTCTATTAAATATACATCTGTTTGGCGGCGGAGAATTTATTCTCTTGCTTACCGCCCTTCTTTGAGACATACGAGCTCAGGGGTTATATATCGATGGATATCAATCGCATGGAGTGAATTGGCTGTGTGGCATGCCTAAGTGACAAATGATCAAGGCTTTTGTTGAAAAGTAGAGTCTTGTGGTTGATGATCAAAGCACAGCCTGTGTGGCATAGCTTTGTGTAGCGTAGATTCGCGAGCCTCACACCCCGGTTGTGAACCAGAAACGGGAGAAGGATCCAGGGAGGGTGTGACGACCCAAACTTCCCCGTAAAGGAAAGCCGGATTGCTTTGAGAACAACACACATCAGAACACAAAACAGAAGAACATTTTATTGCTGTCACAACAATTACATCATAGTACAAGAATTTTCCAGAGTATGAATAATAATATACATTGGAAATACAATAATATCAGGGTTTAAATTACATTTAAATAGCAGAGGAAAAATAATACAAAACACAACTGAAAGAAATACACGGATACAGAGCCTTTCGAATATCGCTCCAGCTGTAGACCAGGATCCTGTGAATATAATATCTGCAAACCAAAACTACTAGCTGCCCGTATGGAAAATATGGGCACCCAGAGTTTAGGTTAAAACAATAAACTCCAGGTCACTCATGGGACTGGTGTGAGAACTCAAAAAAATAGTTATTAAGTTGATTTTAAAGTTAGGTAAATCAAGGGACCACGCCGTATAACACGGAACGGGTTTACCCCTAAGAATACCAGTGCATAAAAATAAACAGTGCAACGCTAAATAAAGGAAAATGAAGCTATTATAAGACTCAGGTCCCATCACACAATGCAACGCAAGCTGGAGGATAGAGTTTTACCTTATAATAGCCAAATATGCTTGGTACGCGAAAATTTATCTTTTAAAATTACTATAAGTGCATAGTGTTGAAATCAATTTCGAAAGTAAATGTATTAATCATAGACGGCATAGTACCCCATCCTACTATGTCGCCATACTAGTTCTACAATCAAAACCGAATGGTTTCGTATTGGAAATTGGTTTTCCGTCATGAAATCGAGGCTAGGTATCGTCCTCTCCGATTCTAGATACTCTAGCAAATGCCTCAGGATCACACCTACGGGCAACCATTGGATCTTCAGGGCCGGTCCCCGCCTATCGGCAGTGGATTGGTTATGCCTGAACACACGCTTCCCGGTCCCTTTGGACCTATAGTATGACCACTAACGGCCTATAAAAATCCGAGGCGCCTCAAAATCCATCATCCACATAAGTAAAATGTCAGCCACTTTGAGCACTGACACTACTCCTAACTAGAAAGAAACGTGTGCACTCCCTGCAGTCCTAATCCCGTTTTTGATTCATACCGGGGTGTGAGGCTTTCGAAGTCATGGTATACACAAAGTTATGCCGTAATAGGCTATACTTTGATCATCCCACAAGGCCCTGCTTTTCAACAAAAGCCTTGATCATATGCATCTTAGCATGCCACATTATCAGACCATACCATATCATTGATTCATCTATCGATATATAACAGGGTGTTAAGCAAGAGAATAAATTCTCCGCCACCAAACAACTATATATTAAATAGAGATCAACGAATACAATATAAAGGAATACAATGTCAGGCCACAATCCATTTATCAGTCCGTTCTGGGTCTGAACGAAACCATATCCGGTAGATCTCCAAATACGTTTGAACGATCACCAATTTTTCCCTCATTTTGGGTGTACGGTCCAATCAAGATATCAATAATCATCCATTCGATATGGAAATTTCCCGGTCTTCAATAACTGTCTTCATCATCGATCTTCAATCGTCGTATGAATTATTCAGAATAGGTTAAACCCCGTCTTTCTGAATAATTTGCATAATTTAAAATCATGTGCTTTAAAACACAACCAATGCCTCATTCCAATCAAGAGTATTCTTTGATTTTAATTTAAACCAAATTAAGGTTTATTCAACAAGTCGGGATTAACGCCTTACCGAAGTAATCATTAATTAATATCCCATTCCCAACCTACACAAACCATGGAGTAAACTGGTGGTACTCCATATCTAACACCCAATGTTCTACGGTAAACTTAATTACCGTTTTATCGATCAAATCTAATTAAAGATTTAACTACCACTTGGAGTAAAACTAGTGGTACTCCATTATCGTTCATTTCTTGAATTAAGTAAATTTAATTACTTTTATCCTCATTCAATCCAACTAAAGATTCATTAAAACTATATTTAGTTTTAATCTTCAAGAATCATTATTTAATGATTATTTAACTTTCAAGAAATAATCTTTCCTTTAACTGGGTTAAAGAACAAATGTTGCTTAAAAACATCGTTCACAATAAACCCAAAATCATATTTCAATTTAATATGTTAAATTGAAACTTCTCTTTAGAATATTTCACTAAATCTTAGTTAAAAGATTTATGAATTACCAATCTAAATTTCACTGTCAATCGGGTTTAAAGAACTAATGTCATTTAAAAACATTGTTCGCAATCAACCCAAAAGTCAGTTTCACTTAATTTCAATTATGTTTAATAATTGGAAATCTTATTTAAATCTTAATTAAATCTTAATTAAAAGATTTATTCTTTCCCAAATGGGTTTAAGAATAGTGTTATTTAAGACACTATTCACGACAAACCCAAATTTTAATCTGACATTAAATATCATGCTTTGAATAGAAATTATATCGATTTATGTTCAATATCAAATTCTGAAAATTAACGTATATCAAATTGGGAATAACGATATTAATATCTTCCAAATTCCCACAATAATATCCCTATAATCACAAAATCCAATACTGAAATAATCTGAAGATTATTTCCATTTAAATCCATTCCAATGTATGTACTGGAAAATCTTGGTTTTATTAAAACCACTTTAATCCTTTTATTTATTTTAATTAATTTATTGAAATAAATAAATCACTCATTCTTTTACATTGAAATGTATATCTACATTAAAATGAATCTTTTTCATTCTTTTGAAACAAATTAACTAAAAAAAAGTATTCTTTCTAATGTAATCAATCTTAAATAAAAATGAAATCATTTTAATGTAATCTTCTTAGTTCAACCTTTATTACATTCAAAAATGTAATATTTTCATTTCAATATTTATTACATTGGAAAATGTAATGTTTTCATTTCAAACTTTATTTTCAATTCAGTCTTTATTACATTGAAAAATGTAATATTTTCATTTCAACTTTATTACATTGAAAAATGTAATATTTTCCTTTCAAACTTTATTCTAAAATGCTTATAAATTCGTTTATAAAACGATTCCAACTTTTATTTCAATTTTAAATCCAAATTGAATATTCTATCTATTATCATATTAAAATAATATTATTTCCAAAATATTTATTTTGGAATTAGCTCTTTAAAACATGCATTATAAAATGTATAAAATAATTCGATAAACACGTTCGGGTTAAAATGGTGTTGCTATTTAAAACAGATTAAATAGCTCAATCCATTATCTTATTCATTTATATTTTACACTGGGCCAGACCTCCCACATTAAGCCTACGACTTGTGGATGCTGGATATGCCGGTTGGTTCCGGGCAGACTTATCCCACAAGTTGGGCTTAACCTCGTGTCATGGCCCAACTCGTATTTGCGCACTTGGACCTCTCACATTAGGCCCAACATTTGTGGCTGCTGGATAAGCCGGGCGATACCGGGCAGACTTCCACCACAAATGTGACCTAACCTCGTGTCCAAGTACAATTATAATTTTATAATTATAATTAACTTTTCTAAAACGTACACTTTGACCTATCTCTCTTCGTGGGGCCCGCAGCGAACAAATAACTGAAATCAGCTTTCTGTCTTTTAAGCTAGATTCCGGCGAATCCGTGCGACGATAGGTCTTAAATATTTCGTGGTAGATAGAGGATAATAAGATGAACAAAACCCAGAAAGGGTTTGGTCTGATTTTATTCTGATTGAGAGATATAAATTATTTTGTTTTCAGGGGCTAATTTCAAATAAGAAGGTGGCTATGTTTTGTCTTAGGGTTCAACTAATGACAGCACTTATGATATTTTATATGGGTTAATAATTAAATTAGGCCCATTACCCTTATTTTAACCTCTTATGTATTTTATCTTCTTCAAATTTTGTCTTTTTCATAGTTTAAAAATCCGTGTTAACACCTGCGAATTCCATTATTTATGAAAATTGAAACATAATTATTTCTTGACATTACGAATCCATAGAAACAAGTTTCGATGAATTCTGAGTCCGTTTGAATAAATAGCAAATTTTTAAAGTCTGAAAATTGACTGTTTTTTAATGTAAAATTTATTACGACCACATACTAGCTTCAAAAATTATGAAATTTGGAATCTAACAATAATTTAATATTCCGAATCCATATAAAGTGGTTTCGTCAAATTCGGAGGTCGTTTGCAAAATTCCCATTTTTAAGGCGTATATATTTAATATTAAAAAATACAAATAAACATGAATAATTTCCGAAACTCGAAATATATAAGTGTTTATACTTTTTCAATGCAGAAACATCATTTTAAACTCAATGGAAGTGGTTTCGAGTCCCAATTCATTCGTATAAAAAGTAGGGTTTTGGGTCCTATATATTATATATATAAATTCCATAGCGTTTTTTTTTTTGAGATTTTGAATTGGACATAACTTTTGATTCCCGCTATGAAATTTCGCGTTGGAAAGATATTTTTAAATAGATTCTAATATTTTTAGTTTCGCTAAAATCCGATTTATTTTGCATCCTGTATAGTCACTCAAAGTTAAAATTCGAAATTTAAAACTATCGCGCTATTTCTAACTCCTTTTATAATTTAAATAATTTTTTTTCGTTTTAACTTTGATTAAAATAAATTTATAGTCGTTATTATATAAAATAAATCATTTCAAATATTAAAAACCCATTAAAATAATTAAAATAATTAAAATAAAATTTTTAAATTCGGCCCTAAAATTCTGGGTCGTTACAAAGGGCATGCGTTTCTTTCTAGCTAGTGGTGGTGTCAGTGCTTAAACTGGCTGACATTTATATACTTTTCACCTGTGTGGTTGTTGCTGTTGCGAGGCGCCTCGGTTATATCGGTCGATCCGGGACCGATAGAGTCATTGGACTCATTAACTCCCCAAAGGGCGGGGAAACGCAGTGTTCAGGCATTTTGATCCACATCGGTGGACCGGCCCTGTGGCTCCTAAGGGTCACTCGAGCTCTGATCCTGAGACACGGGCTAGAGCGTCTCGATTTGGTAGAGGACTATCTTTTGCCTCGGTTCACAGATTGAAACCCAACTTCCAATACGTGACTTTGCGATTTTATTTGTAGAGCCTAGTATGGCGACATAGTGGGATAGGGCACTTATGCCGTCTATGATTGATACTTATGATTTGAAGTTGTTTTATACACTATGCACTTATAATAGTATCAAATAATTTGTTTTAAACGTATCAAGCATTCTTGGCTATTATAAGGTAAAAACCCTCTCCTCCGGCTTGTGTTGCATTGTGTGATGGGACCTGGGTCTTATAATAGCTTTATTCTTCCTTATTTAGCATTGTGTTGTTTGTTTTATGCACTGGTACTCTTGGGAGGAAACCCGTTCCGTGTTATACGGCGTGGTCCCTTGATTTACCTAACTTTAAAAATAAAGATTAATAACTGTTTTAGTTCTCACACCAGTCACATGACTGGCCTGGAGTTTATTGTTTTAACCAAAACTTTGGGTGCCCTTATTTTGACATAGGCAGCTAGTAGTTTGGGTTTTGCAGATTTATATTCACAGGATCCTGGTTTACAGCTGGAACGATATTCGGAAAGCTTTGTATCCGTATATGTAACAACCCAAATTTTTAATAACATGTTCAAATTGTAAATCAAGGTAGAATTAAATTTTAAAATCAGAATCAGGGGAAACAGGTTACGCCATTGTGTTCATCTCGAAATTTTACATGAAATAGAGTCCGAGTTTTCGAAAATCGGAGTCCGTATGAGGGAGATATGACCCTCTGAAGTTTCACAATTTTTCAGAATAAAAAACAGCCCGAAATTCGAATTCGAAATTCGAATTCAAACCCCAGAACATGCTGGGCGGGAAAATTCCCGCCCAGAGACCAGATCGACCTGGGGGTCGACCATAGTGTCGACCTCTTAGGGACCAGGTCGACCGTAGTGTCGACCTGGGGGTCGACCTGCCTCCCTAGCCTACTTCCTGAACCTGATGCATTCTAATGTATTTGACCTCGTTTTCTGTCCAGATTCGTCTGCCTAATCCTATATAAACTCACCCCTAGCCTCATTCTCTCCACACCATTTCATTTTGTCCTTATGCTGCTTCTGAAATAATTAAATTAAAGAGAGAATGGCTACTTCTTCTTCGTCAAGACAACATCTAGGAAATGCAAATTGGGGGTTTTCAACTAGAACAAGACTAAACAAATAGAGATTCAACAACTGCAACAACCGTTTCTAGAATCAAATCTCTGCACTCTAATTTTCGATCCGCGCTCTGTAAGTTCTAGTTACTTTGAGACTGAAACTTGTTAAATTTGATATGGACATGGAATAAAATGAAATTGGACCTAAGCTTGATTATCTATTTGGATCTGTTCTTGTCTCTTCTTGAATCTATGATTTTGGGTTATTTCTTATCGACTGAATCATGCCCATTCATGTTGTTGGACCTAGTTTATTATTCAAACGCTAGATTGTAACATAAATTCTTGGATCTTGACTTGTGGGAATATTTCTATTTGGGGCCTATTCATGTTGTAAATCAAATTCTTTCATGTCTATAAACCTTAATATGCCTATGAGACTGTGGACATAAGGTTTTGCCTATGCATATGACTATGATGATGAACGTAAGACTATGCCTATGCCTATGACCAAGAACATAAGACTATGCCTATGACTATGAACATAAGACTATGCCTATGCCTATGACGGTGAACGTAAGACTGTTGCCTATGACTATGACAAGGACAATTGTGGCTAATCGACTATGACTCTTGACAATGAGAATTATTATCTATGATTATGAACATAAGGCCATTATCTATGACCATGACTTTGAAACTATTACTGTTAATTGCCTATGACTATTGCCTAGAACTATTTTGGATAATTAACCATGAATATTGTAATTAATCGCTTAAGGTTCTTAATTATGAGATTTCTACCTATGATCATGACTATGACTATTGGGGTTAATTACTTGGGACTATTATAGTTGATTGAAACCCATGTTGTATACCGAATTTGCAGTTTGTTGGATCTCATGCCGAGGGTGTGACTTGCTTAGTTTATTCGCTATTATGTACACTGAAACCATTGGATCCATTATCCTTGTATTTGGCTTGCTTTCGCATGCCTATTCTTTTATGTCAGCGTTTACCATGACTATCGCCTTATCTTGCTAGATTTGAAATCCTTTATGCCAGTGATGTTGTAACCAATTATCTCAAGTTATGTCATGCTAGTCTTGTAACCCCTTTTTATCGCTTTATGCTCGTCCCTTTTTCCTATCATAGTTTTGATGTTATTCCCTTTATTCTGAGGTTTGGATTTATTCGTAGTATGGATCGATTCATGTTTACATGCGATGGGAATATGATTTGGGTAGAATAGGCAAAACATGAATTGGTTATGAACATGAATTATGAACCTGATAAAAGGCAAAACTTGAAACATGAACGCTGTTATAACTTGAACCTGGATATGGACACGAACTTGACATCAACTTGACATGAAACTTGCCTTGAAAACCTGACACGAACTTGACATGAAACTTGAACATGGTCATGACACTTAGAACGAACTTGAAAATGGCCAACTCGAGGTTGGTTTGAGTTTTCAGTGTAATTCTGCCCGGAACCGCCCGGCAAATCCAGTTACTGGAAACAATAGGATCCAATGTGGGTAGTTGGTCATATCGCACTTGAAAACCCGAGGTCAGACTGGGTTGTGGTGTAATTCTTCCCAAAACCGCCCGACATATCCAGTGACCACAACAACAGGTCTAATGTGAGAGGTTGGGGTGCATTAATGAATTAATGCCAATGATAGGGTTAAGTCATGAACCGCTTGAATATACTTAACCAATTTGACACGATGATTTGATAGGGTTAAGTCATGAACCACTTGAATATACTTAACCAATTTGACATGATGATTTGATAGGGTTAAGTCATGAACCGCTTGAATATACTTAACCAACTTAACACATGATTCGTAGGGCTAAGTCATGAACTTGAATGACAACACTTAACCAACTTGACATGCTAGACTGATGGGGTTAAGTCTCGAATTTAAATGACAACACTTAACCTACTGGACGAAAACCCTGGTTATGCGGTCCTTTTCAGCAGTAACCCACTAGATGTATCACGGTACCCTGGAACTAGGCAGGGTGGGGCACAATTACTGGGCTGATTGTAAGCGACCAGAACGACGGCTGAGTTGGTGCGCCATTGTAGGTTCAGGCGGACTATGGTCGTGCACGTAGTCCGGAGTTGAAAAAGCAGGCAGTGGGCACCAGTAGGTTTACACTGTGCGTGCTTGATTCGTGTCGGTGGTTGGCACCCTAGGGCTTGATACACCCTATGGTGGACCTAGCACAGGTGACTACATTTCGTGATTGGGACGTATGACACAGACACATGAACGAGCTAGGACTTGTAGGGAGCCGATCGATTAATAGATCGTTACGTGGAAAAAGGGTGTTGTTCGTTAGGTAGCATAATCCCTAGTGGTCCTAGGTGGCATAAACCCTAATCGAATCTAGAAGACGTTCAATAGGTAGCATAATCCCTAGTGGTCCTAGGTGGCATAAATCCTAGTTGAACACGTGATAGTTCATGATAAGGAAACCTAGCCAGAACAAGGGTGGCAGTCCAAACGATTTCAAGAATGGTGGCACTACGTTAAAGTAGTATAGAAATACGTGATGAAACCCGTACGATATACGGCAAGGGACTGTACATATACATAGAAAGGATGATACGGGTTGGGGTACTAGTACAGTTGGTGCAGAGAATGTTAAACATGTGATGCTATACGTAGTTTATCTGGTTTGCATAGCTTATCTTGTTACCATAGTTTATCTTGTTACCATAGTTTATCTTGTTATCTTAGTTTAACTTGCCTATCTTGTCATCATCCTTATGTTTACTTTCAGTTTATACATGTCATGTTACCTTTACTTGTTTCTATGCTGAAAGTCACTAGGACTTACCAGTCTATATGACTGACCCGTTTTGTTTCGCCTCTTTTTTCTTCTGTTCCCGCCCCCCCCCCCCCCCCAGGTTCTCAGGGAAGAAACACTACGATTTAGTTTGGACTTCTTTCTGCTTCAAGATCATCATATATGGCTTGGACCTTTCTTGGCTATGGTTGCTTTACAGTTTTACTTGGGGAATGATTTATTACCATGGTTTTATGCTTCTTTACTATTGCAAGACTGATTTCGATGTAATGGATTTTATGGAATTTTTGATGTAAAAAGGCTCTAGACCTTTCTAGATTTTTAAAGCAATAAAATTTGGTTCTTCTTCCGCTGTTTTATATGTTCTGTCTTGTAATATTTCTGTGTATGTTTACCTAGATAATGCTCCAACAAAGCTAGTGCATTCCCTTTGTGAGTGACCCTAGCGGAGGTGGGGTGTTACATTTGGTATCAATGCAGAAGGTTACCGGACGGGGCAAAAGCTTTTAAAAACCTTCTGAAATTATTTCCAAAATGTTTACAAAGAAGCATTTTTCAAGAAAAATCTTGTTTTATTTAAAGGCTATTCCCCAAAGCCATATGCACTATCTTTTGATTCTCTCCTTGAGTCTCTTCTCCCTTTCTTTTTCACCATAATTTGTAGGCATGCGACACATGTCGGAGGGCAAAGTAGTGTCCAACCTCCACCTGTAGCCGCAGTAGTTTTACTTGCGACTAATCTTATCTCAAGCTTTGTAAGGTTGCCGTGCGATGGAAGTAGCTTTCGAGAAACTTTTCAACAAGCTATACAAGGATAGTAGGAACGATGTGATGACCCCAAACTTCCACTAGGTGAAAGTAAGGAATAATCATATGGAATACAACATAAATATAACAATACATATCACTGATACAATATAGCAGAGGAAAACCATAGCATAATAACATCATAGCAGCGGAAATATAATGTCATAAACCACAGAATCCCAACAGTCACAGAATCCAAATTATTACATCAAGTTTGCAGAAATGAAAATAAGTTCCAACTCCCAAAATAAGCAATACGAAATGAAACAAGTCTAATGACTGAACTTAAAGATAGAAAAATGCAATAGAAGTAAATGATAGCTGTCCTCAAAGCTCCAAGTCATCACCTCTCCGCAAAAGCAAATCCAAGCAAAGATAATGAGCAACTCCAAGAAGACTCCAAGCAAAGAATGAACCTGTTTACTTGGCTGCCCGTGTAGAAAAGAGGGCACCCGAGTTTGCAAAAAGGTGAAATAAACTATGGGTCAGTCGTGGGACTGGTATGAGAATTCATAACTAGTTTAGTAATAATAATATGACAAATCCAAAGACCACGCCGCTAATGCGGAACGGGTTTACTTAATGGATTGTCGTGCATAATTTAAAGTGTCAGAACGTACAACATCGCAATGCTTTTTAGAAAAATGGAATCACCATAAGACTCAAGTCCCATCACACAATGCAACGCACACCAGAGGATAGAGTTTTCCCTTATGGTGATTAAACATGCTAAATACGGCAAATACGAGTTTAATATTATTATTAGTGTATAATAAAAACATTTCAAAATAAATGTATCAATCCTAGGAAACATAGTACCCCATCCTACTATATCTCCATACTAGTAATACAATCAAAACCGTAGAGTCGTATTTGGAATTTGGATTTCCATCTGAGTCAAGGCTAGGGAGGAGATCCTTACCGATTCGGGACACTCTAGCAATGCCCCAGGATTGGTACTCTGTCCAACCTTTGGATCCTGCAGGGCCGGTCCACACTTACTTTTGTGGATTTGTTATGCCTGAACACACGCTTCCCGGTCCTTTTGGACCTACAATACGGCCAGTGGCGATCGCATAAATCCGACGCCTCGAAAAATCCAACAACCACAATGAATAAATGCCAGCGCTGGTAGGTCCCTGGCACCACTCTAGCTAGAAAGAAACGTGTGCACTCCCTGCGTTCCCTTCTCCCGTTTTAGACTCCGTCGGTGTGTGAGGCTCGTGAAGTCACGTCATACACAAAGCTATGCCTAAACAGGCTATGCTTTGATCATCCCACAAGGCCTGCTTTTCAACAAAGCCTTGATCACATGCATCTTGGCATGCCACATCGTCAATCCATACCATATCATTGATTTCCGCCAAAATATAACCTCTGAGCTCGTACGTCTCAGAGAAGGGTAAAAGACACCAAACAGATATATGTTTAGCAGAGATCAATAGGTACAGTGTAAAGGAATACCACGTCAGACATGCAATCCATTTACGCTTATGCTCTGGGTCTGAGCGAAAGCCAAATCCGTTCAATCAACATGTTCGTTCGAACGACGGTCATAACCTCGAATTAGGAGCAAATCAATTCAAAGCCTCAATCGCTGTCTTCCTGAGGGGAAGATTGACGGTCTTCATTAGTCGTCTTCTTCTTCAATTCTCATCGTCGTTTTGATTATTTGGAATGAGATTAACTCGGCCTTTCCAAATAATCTTCGTATATATATATATATATTGGAAACACTTCCTTATCGTTATTTCTAATTTATAACGATTATTTCCTATTCTATTTAATTGAAAATAATTAAATCTTTAATCAGCGACGATTCAGGTCAATGGCGATTCTGGTGCTATTTTCAATCAATTTTGATTTTCACATATCTCAAAATCTAACCGTTGGATTTTGACGTATTATATATCGTTGGAAAGATTTTTCCAAGACGGTCCTAGCGGTTTCAGTCTCAAGAAAATCCGACGGTCGGATCTTCTTGTATTGTCATTTAAAGATATAATTTTAAATCGCGAAATACCGCGCTCGATTCGTTTAATTTTAATTATATATATATATATAAACGTAACCCGTTTAACTCTTTATTCTTAAGTATATTTTCCTTCTTTATCCTTTTATCCCTTCATTTACAGAGAAATGAAAATCATACATGAATGATGAATTCTTCCTTTTTGATTCTTTTAATTTCTTTAATTTACGGTTAAATGTAAATTATATTTCATCGTCCAATTCCTTCTTACATTTAAAATGTAATTTATAATTCATCGTTCTTAAGTACATATAAAAATATAAATTTTATTTATAATGTGAATCCTACTTCTTGTTTACATTATAAAAATGTAATCTTTATTTACAAAGTAAACCCATACATTCATTTCATAGAAAAAATGAAATTTCATTCATGCGGGTTAAATTCATAAATAATTTACATAATAATATGTAATTTATTTCATATGATGAAAATTCATTCATAAATTACATATAAAAATGTAATTTACTTTATGCGGACTAATTTCATTCATAAATTATAAAATAAAATGTAATTTATTTCATGCGATCTTAACTCATTCATAAAATGCATATACAAATGTATTTTATTTCATGCGATGTTAATTCATTCATAAATACATATAAAGATGTAATTTATTTTATGAGGTCTTAATTCATTCATAAAATACATATAAAAATGTATTTTATATTATGAGGTCTTAATTCATTCATAAAATACATATAAAAATGTATTTTATTTCATGTGATGTTAATTCATTCATAAAATACACATAAAATGTATTTTATATTATGCGGGCTTCATTTATTCATAAATTACATAAATAAATGTAATTTATATCATGTGGTCTAATTTCCTTTACAAATTACATAAATAAATGTAATTCATGTCATGCGGTCTAATTTCATTTATAAATTACATAAATAAATGTAATTCATGTTATGCGGTCTAATTTCTTTTATAAATTACATAAATAAATGTACTTCATGTCATGCGGTCTAATTTCATTGATAAATTACATAAATAAATGTAATTCATCCTACAGTCAATTTTCTTTTTATTAACATCATAAATAACGTCAATTCATCCCACTATGCCATTCCTTTATATTAACCTTATAAATAATGTTAATCTCCTACGGTATAAATTTTTTTAATCAACATTGAAAATAATGTTAATTTCATACAGTGAAAATCCCTTTTTATTATTTACCTTATAAAATAATGCAAAGTTCCTACGTTGTAATTACAATTTAATTTACATTAAAAATAATGTAAAAAGTACATACGATGAAATTCATATATATTTACATGTAAATTTCACATACGGTGAAAATTCTATCATATTAATATTAAGAAAATGTAAATTTCACTCTTGTCACATTTCTATTTAATTTGTGTTAAACAAAATGTGAACTTCCATTCTCAAGTTACAATATAAAATCCACTCTTCTTTACAATGTAAATTTTACTCTTTAAATACAATGTAAAGTCCATTCCTTTTATACATTAAAATTAATGTAAATCTTCCTACAGTGAAATTTTCTTGTATTAACATTAAAAATAATGTTAACAAATCCTACGGTTAATATTCACATATATTAATATTAAAAATAATGTTAACAAATCCTACGGTTAAATATTCTCTTTAATTTACATTAATAAATATGTAAATTTTCATACGGTAAAAATTTCCTTTATTTACATAAATAAAAATGTAAACTCCTCCTACGGTGAATGTTCATATATATTAATATTAATAAAAATGTAAACTTTTCATACGGTGAAATTCTAACGTTAATTTACATAATAAAATGTAAAATTTATGTCATCACCAAATTCTAATTTTTAATTTACATAATAAAATGTAAAATTTATGCCATCTCCAAATTCTAATTTTTAATTTACATAATAAGATGTAAATTTATATCAACGCCAAATTCTAACATTTCATTTACATAATAGGATGTAAATTTTATGTCAACGCAAAATTCTAACATTAAATTTACATAATAAGATGTTAATTTATGTCAACGCAAAATTCTAACATTAACAAATATGTTAAATTTGTCATACGATGAAATTTCTTATTTTTAACATTAACAAAAATGTTAAATTTCTCATACGATGTTATTTCTTATTTTTTTTAACATTAACAAAAATGTTAAACTTCTCATACGATGTTATTTCTTATTAATATTAACATTAGAAATGTTAATAACATACTATGGTCAAATTACTTTTTTAATATTAACATTTCTGTTAATATTAACATTTAGAATAATGTTAATTCATCCCATGATAAAATTTCTCATTAATATTAACATAAAAAAATGTTAATTGCATTCTGCGGTTGAATTTTATACTATTAACATTAAAAAAAAATGTTAATTTACATCCTACGGTGAAATACTTTTTGATTAACATTAAAAATGTTAATTTCATCCTACGGTAAAAATACTTTAATATTAACATTAAAAATGTTAATTTCCACATGCGGTAAAATACTTATTATTAACATTACAAATAATGTTAAACTTTCATGCAGTGCAATTTCTTAATATTAACATTAAATAAAATATTAATTAACATATGGTAAAATTACTTAATGTTAACATTAAATAAAATGTTAATTAACATACGGTGAAATTACTTTTTATTACTAACATAAAGATGTTAATTTCATCTTACAGTGGATTCCTATTTTATATTTACAAATAAAAATGTAAATTTTGTCTTGTGGTGTAAATTCCCTATATTAACATCAACATAATAAATGTCAATGAATCATACGATGTAAATTTTCATATCTATAAGTTTGATTAACCCAAATCCTAACACAAGCGATAACATGTGATAGCGATAATCAAATTTCTTTGATGATAAATTAAATCAATCCAATCCTAACACAAGCGATAACATATGAGTAGTGACCATTTTATGTCCTTTTATTTTAAATTGAAAATTAGATCAATTTAATATCAATTCAAAGTGATAACATGTGATAGTGATAACATGACATGGTATAAGCATGAAAATCAAATGGATCTATACTAGCTACTCAATCATAGAACAATCATCATCAAACAAGACCAAACAAACAGATCTGAATCATACAAAGTAATTAAATAATTTAATTTTATTAAGTTTTAAATAAAGGAACTCTCACCTTGTTTGGATTAGAATAATAATAAATCCAAATAATTTTCAGAATGCTCCAATCAATCACAGCAGATCCCACTCGTTGTCACGGATCTAACGGTTCTGAAATTTTCAGAATCGGAGTTCATACGCATTAGTTATCAATGTTTTAAATATACTGACTTTTAACAACTGCTGCAGTCACGCCTAAAAGCGTCGCAAATTCTGAAATAAAAATTACCTTAGAACGTTCAAAACTTTGATTGCGATTTTCTGGAGTTATAGGCGATGGTTTCACGAACCGTTTGTTGGAGGTTGTCCGGCTTGGAGAGGTCTACCTGCGCCGGAGAAGGGGGGAGGTGCGCACGCACCAGGTGGCGGCAGCGGGGGTGTAAAGGCGGCGCCTTTGGGCTCGAAATCCGCGAGCTACAAGGCGAGAGAGGAGGTGATTCTTGTCGGAGATCGTAGGGCTCGAGAATCTCTTCGAAACGAGTATAAGTTTGCTGAATTTCGTTGAGTAACGAGTGAGCAATCGGAGTTCAAAAATTCGAGGTATTATGGGTTCGGCGGCTATGTTTCACGGAGGAAGACGAAGAGGAAAAACCCGATGGTATATATAATATTATTATATTAGGGTTTTTTAATTATTATTTAATTGGCCCGCTTAAGTCCGTTTTGGTCCGAACTCTAATTTAGGCCTGCTTACTGTCGTTCTTAAGGTTTTGAGGACTTCTGAACGCAATGGAACATGTTACAGGACCCAATTCCGAAATTTATTATGAGTTTTGGAATAATTATATTATTTTATTAATATTTTAATGTATACCGTACATGAAAATTCACCGAGGTCACAAATTAACTTCAAAAATTCTCGAAAAATATATTTAGCTATGTTTTGATGCTGTGGACCTATGAAAATTAATTTCGCTAAATTCTGAGTCCATATGAATTTTTAATGAATTTTTAAAGTCAAAAATTTGCCCGTTTACACTGAAAAATCAATTATAATTATATTTTAATTCTAAAAATTACCAAAAAATCATTTTTAGCTTTTTTTTATGATACGAATCCAACAGAATTTATTTCGTTGAATTCTGAGACATTTTGAAAAATGCCTATTTTTCAGTCAATTAATTTTGACCAAAACTGACTAAATACTGTTTCTTTTGCCACGTTCACGTACTAGCTTGGAAAATTCTAAAATTTGAAACCTAGAAATAATTTAATATTACGAATCCAACAAAAGTGGTTTCATCAGAAACGGACACTGTGTGACGACCCGCAACCTCCCCGTAAAGGAAAGCGTCGGATAGTTCGAGAACAAACCACAGCAGAACGCATACAGAAGAACGTTTCATTGTATATTACAACAATGCATCAGATTACAAGAATATACAGAGTATAAATGAATATTACACAGAAATATCAGAGATTTAAATTACATTTAAATACATAGCAGCGGAAAATAATACAATACACAACTAGAATGAGATATACGGATACAAAGCTTTCCGGATATCGTTCCAGCTGTAAACCAGGATCCTGTGAATATAAATCTGCAAAACCAAAACTACTAGCTGCCCGTGTCGAAAATAGGGGCACCCAGAGTTTAGGTTAAAACAATAAACTCCAGGTCAGTCATGTGACTGGTGTGAGAACTAAAACAGTTATTAATCTTTATTTCAAATCATTAGGTAAATCAAGGGACCACGCCGTATAACACGGAACGGGTTTCCTCCCAAGAATACCAGTGCATAAAACCAACAGCGCAATGCTAAATAAAGAAAAATGAAGCTGTTATAAGACCCAGGTCCCATCACACAATGCAACGCAGTCGAGGATAGGGTTTTCCCTTATAACAGCCAAAGAATGCTTGATACGTTTAAAACAAATCATTTGATACTATTATAAGTGCATAGTATATAAAACACTTCAAATCATAAGTATCAATCATAGGCGGCATGAGCGCCCCATCCCACTATGTCGCCATATATAGGATATACAATCAAAACCGCAAAGTCTCGTATTTGGAAATTGGGTTTCCATCTATGAACCGAGGCAAAAGATAGTCCTCAACCGATTCGAGACAATCTAGCCCATGTCTCAGGCAAGCGCGCAGGCAAGCCTTGGATCGTCAGGGCCGGTCCACACGGAGTGGATTATTATGCCTGAACAATACGTCTCCCCACCCTATGGGGTGTAAGTCTGGTCCGTCAGCCGACCAGAATGCATTCGGCCGAAACCGATATAACCGAGGCGCCTCGCAACAGCAACAACCACATAAGTCAAACTCGTCAGGGCGTGTAAAACCACTGACGCCACTTCTAGCTAGAAAGAAACGCATGCCCTCCCTGAGGTCCGTCTCCCGTTTTTGGTTCATACCGGGTGTGAAACACGCGAGGTAAACGTTACACAAAGCTACGCCACAAAGGCCGTGCTTTGATCATCACCACAAGACTTTGCTTTTCAACAGAAGCCTCGATCATTTGCATCTTAGCATGCCACACAGGCAAGCCATCCTATGCAACCGATATCAGTCACACAGAATGAAATCCGATGTCAGACACACAGTCCATTTACAAGTCCGTTCTGGGTCTGAACGAAACCGGAGGCACCTAGTACCCCGCATATCCATCGATCTCCAAGTACGTCTGGACGATCACTAACTGTTTCCATCTTCTTGGGTGTACAGCCCAATCAAGATCATCAGTTATCACCCAAACGACGTGAAGACTTCCGGTCTTCGACCATCGTCTTCATCTTCGACTTATCGTCGTATCAGTTATTCAGAATGGGATAAACCCGGTCTTTCCGAATAACTCGCGTATATATTATAAAAGTGTTACACAAACACAACATACGCCTCATTCCAATTCATTAGTCACTAACCGTAAATTAATCAAGAGAATAATTCCCCAAATATTAACCCCGAAGGCCGAAACCAACATCAGATCAATATCCAGAAAACCATTCTGCTTGGCTAACCGCCAGTTAGTTTCTAAATTTCACATTCAAATCTAATTAAAGATTTAACTATCGCCTGGAGCAAAACTGGTGATACTCCATTCTCGATCTTTTCAATCTAATTAAAGATTCATTAAAACTCCACTTAGTTTTAATCTGTGACTGGGTTAAAGAATCAGTGTCATTTAAAACACGGTTCACGATAAACCCAAAGTCACATCCCATTAATTATCGGGTTAAAGAACAAGTGTTATTTAAAACACTGTTCACGATAAACCCAAAAATCAATATCAATTCAATTCCAATTAAATATCATTTAATTGGTACACTTCATTAAATCTAAATAAAAAGATTTAATCTTTTCTCAACTGGGTTCAAGAACAGTGTTAGTGAAGACACCATTCACGACAAACCCAAATCACATTCGATATTCAATACAAGGCTCTGAATAGAAACTATATCGGCCTATATTCAATATCAAATTCTACGATTAACAAATGTCGTATTGGAAATAACGATATACATATATATCTTTCAAATTTCCATAACAACACCTGTAATATCACGAATTCCAACATCGAAATATTCCGAAGACAATTTCGATTCAAATCCACTCCAATGCAATCATTGGAAATTTTGGTTATTTTCAAAACCATTTCAAATTCAATTTATTTATTTAAAAATAAATAGAATTATAATTCTAGTTCAAAACTAGTTCATTTCGATAAAAATCTATTTTTATCTTTTCAAATATGGAGTTTTTCATCCCAAACTTTCACAAATCATTTCTTATGATTTTACACAAATTATTACTATTTTTAATAATTTTATCAAGGCCCGTACGGTCGATTTCCATTAACGGCCATCGAACTGCACTTACAGCGACCTTTTTCGAATTTGATTTGGACGTATCTCCAAATCCAACCGTTAGATTTCAAATTTCTAACATTCATTAGAAAGCTCTTTTCGATACGAACCCAACGGTTCCGGTTTTAGGAGAATCCGACGGTCGGATCTCCCGTAATGTCCGTTTGAAACAAATGATCGAAATTCGCGAACTGCCGCAGCGCGGCGCGTTCTATTCAGGCCATTATATTATATATATAATATATATAATATATATTTCGTCGATTACTATTTAAAACGAATTATATAAATGGTTTTAAATTCGTTTCAAAAGCAATTTCAACTTCCTTTTCAATTCAAATCAAAATTGAATTCTTCTTTATAAATTCGTTTCAAAATTCATTTCTATTCAATTCAAATTTCAATTCAATTTGAATTCATTTCAATTCGCTTTCAATTCCATTTGAATTCGTTTTCAATTCAATTCATTTCGAAATCGTTTTAAAATTCAATTCATTTCGAAATCGTTTTCAATTCAATTCATTTCGAAATCGTTTTCAATTCAATTCATTTCGAAATCGTTTTCAATTCAATTCATTTCGAAATCGTTTTCAATTCAATTTATTTCGAAATCGCTTTCAATTCAATTTGAATTCGTTTTCAATTCATTTCGAAATCGTTTTCAATTCAATTTATTTCGAAATCGTTTTCAATTCAATTCATTTCGAAATCGTTTTCAATTCAATTCATTTCGAAATCGTTTTCAATTCAATTCATTTCGAAATCGTTTTCAATTCAATTCATTTCAAAATATTCGATTTCGAAATCACGTTTCAATATTCATTTTAAAATGAATAAAATCGATATAAATATCGTTCACGTCAAAATGGCGTCAATCTAATCCTCACGGCTTCACATATTTCTATTTTCAAATATTCTATTTCAAATATTTCTATTTCAAATATTTCTATTTCAAATATTTCTATTTCAAATATTTCTATTTCAAATATTTCTATTTCAAATATTTCTATTTCAAATATTTCTATTTTTCTCGAAACTGGAATGAGGCCCAATCAATTACCATATAATGTTAATTATATGGATTTTCTACAACACATGTATATATCAACAACGATGAATAATCAACCATCAACCAAAGTGCACTACACTGTATAAGCATCAAATATAGACATTTAACGCTTATAGCAGCTTGTCAATCAATCGATCGACATATTTAATAAATCAGGATGAGTGAACTTCAAATTTCATCCTAACACCCGTGTGGGGTTTCAAACAATCAAACACATATTTTATTTGTGCAGTTAGGCGATGTGTAAAATTTATCGACCCAATCAACGTCATTCAAATAGGTGTACATAAACAAACCGTCTGGTTTGTAAATGAATATTTATTTATTCACATTCACGTTAAAAATTATATTTTTAACGATAACACATTTTATTTTAACATATGAATTTATATTCAGTTCATTCGTTAAATAAAATGCTAATTTTATTTTTCTAACTTATTTTAGAAAATTTCGGCGGCATAACGGCACGATACTAGAAACGGGACAAGGCCTAGCCTTATCCCCGGTCTAGTGAAGGCCCACGCCATTCACTCATCAATCAAATCAATTTCATTTTGCAAACCACAAAATTTGGAGTAAGGGTCTAACCTAGCCTTACTCCTTCGCCTTATAACGGCGCACGTCTACTCCTAACCAATTTATCGATTCGATTTTCCACACCACAAACCACATTCAAACCAATATCACAATCAATAACCAAACAGCCAAACAAACAAGTCCATGGTCTGTGGACGGGTGTCGGGTGCTACTAAGCACCGTCTGCATCCTAGTATATATATATAACTAGAAAATAAATTGAAAGGTGAGAAATTCTCACATATAGCTATCCTAGCTCCACGGCTCTTCATTTGCAGAAGTCTTCGTCGTTTCGCCTCTTTGTCACCTTCGTTGCTGCTTTCACTACATACGTAAAAATCGAATTTTTACTATGTTATTCAATATATAAAAATTGAATTTTGACGTCGCTATTCAATATATAAAAATCGAATTTTGACTTCGCTTTCAATATATAAAAATCGAATTTTGACTTCGCTTTCAATATATAAAAATATGATTTTGACTTCGCTTTCAATATATAAAAATATGATTTTGACTTCGCTTTCAATATATAAAAATATGATTTTTACTTTTGCTTTCAACATATAAAAATATGATTTTTCAACATATAAAAATATGATTTTTATTTCGACTTTCAACATATAAAAATATGATTTTTATTTGTGCAAGTTCAAATCTTTTTCTACTAAAAGATTAAACCTTTTTCCTATTTTAAAGTTCAAAATAAAATCAGTTTTTTTCTTTTTTTTCCCTAATAAGAAAACCCAGTTTTAATTTCATATAAAAATCAGTTTTTATTATGCTTTTAAAATCAGTTTATTATTTGCTTATAAAATCAGTTTTCTATTTTTTTATTTCAAAAACAGTTTTATTCTTTTAGAAAATGCAGTTTTATTCTTTTAGAAAATGCAGTTTTATTCTTTTAGAAAATTCAGTTCAGTTTTAAAATACTTTTAAAAATTCAGTTTTAAAGTTCTTTTATAAAAACAGTTTAAAAATCATTTTCAAAATCAGTTCTTAAATGTTTTAAAATCAAAATTTAAAACAAAAATAAACTAAAAAAATAAAATGAAAGAAAACGTACCGAGGGGGGGGGGGTTTCTCGCAGATCGGCGGCGGCAAGGCTTCTCGAGGGCGGCGGCTTCAGCGTCGAACTGGGAGGCGATGCTTCGAGCGATGGAGGCGGCTTGGGTCTTCGATCGGTGGTGCGGTCTTGAGGGGGGCGGCGGCGCTCCAGGGGGGGCTTCGTCGGAGTTCGTGCGCGGGGGGGGGCTGGCGATTTAGGTTTTGTTGTTTTTTTTTTTTTTCTTTTCTCTTGTCTGAATAGAAATAAAAAAAAAGGGGGGGCCAAGCGGGAGATAAGGAGGGAAGGGAAGAGTTTCTTTTCTTTTTTTTTTTTTTTTATTTATTATTTAATTATTATATTTAGCAAAGAGTTGACCTTTTACGTACGACCCCTAAACGAGGCCCACCGCCTGTCGTCCATAGCGTTTAACCCCCATTCCGAACACAATGGGATATGTATCGCAAGCTGGTTTGATCGTTACAATCGGTTTCCTTTTGAATTTTCATTTAAATCACTATATTGAATTTTAAACGTACATTTCAAATTACCGGGGTCACATGCGAACTAGAAAAATTCCGGAAAAATATTTTCTAGCTTCGTATTGACGATACGGTCCTAACAAAACTAGTTTCGTCGAATTCTGAGACCGTTAGAAAAATGGCCAATTTCCAGTCGATTAAAATCAACTGAAACTGGTCAAACGCGTTTTCCTTTGCCACGCTCACATATTGATTCGAAAAATTACGAAATTTGAAACCTAGCAATAACTTGACACTGCGGACCCAACAAAACTGGTTTCGTCGAAATCCGAGGTCGTTTGCAAAATGTCCATTTTTAAGGGCCTGAATTCCATAGCGACTATTCAGAATTTTCAACTGGACATATCTTTTGCTTCCCGATATGAAATCTTGATTTTTCGGATTCGTTGGAAAGATATTCACTATTAGATTCCATTATTTTTTGTTTCACTAAAATCCGGATTGTTTTGCACCCGGTACATTCAATTGAAGTTTGAAATCGAATTATCGAACTACCGCGCCATTTTCAATTCTATTTATAATTATATATAATTATTTATATTCTAACGACGACGTATATAATATATGCGATCGATTTATATTCAAAATAAATTTCTCGTCGTTTTTATTTAAAATAATTCATTTTAAATAATCTAAATTCGCTAAAATTGCCAAAATAAAAATTTTAAACTGGCCCAGATTTTCCGGGTTGTTACACACTGTTTGAAAAATCACTATTTTCTATGGCTATATATTTTATATTAAAAATACATTTTTAAACAAATAATTTTCGAAACTCCAAATATATATGTGTTTATACTTTTTAAATGCAGAAACGTCATTCCGGACTCGATGGAAGTGGTTTCGAGTTCAATTTCCTTTATATGCAAAAAGTAGCATTATTGACCTATGCAAATTACCTAGCGACCTTTCTAAAAATTGAATTATCCATAACTTTTGATTTCCGCTATGAAATTTCGATTTTTCGGATTCGTTGGAAAGATATTTTTAAATAGATTCCAATACTTTTGGTTTCACTAAAATCCGTTAAATTTTGCGTCCTGTACGGTCAGTCAAAGTTCAAGTTTGACTTTTCAAACTACCGCGCTATTTCTAACTCTTTTTATAATTAAAATTAATTTGTTCATTCTAACTTCGATTTGAACCAAATTTTTGATCATTATTATTTAAAATATATTAATTTAAATATCAAAACTCATTTAAAATCACTTAAAATAAATTTTAAATTGGCCCCAAAATTCAGGGTTGTTACAATCTCCCCCACTTAAGAACTTTTCATCCGCGAAAAGGAAAAAGAAAAAGAAGAAAGAGGATAGAAGAGAGAGAAAGCCAAGCAACGACTCATATAATCAAAACTCAAAAGGAAATAAAAGCAATATGGGAGATGTAACTTATTCTAGGCGTACCCATAGAAACATCAGACTTCCCTCCTCCTTCAGTAGAAACTGGCACTGAAGAAGTTGGTCCTTTCGCTCCTTCGTAAACATGTGCCACTTGAGTATCGCCACTTTCTTTAGTCTTCTTCGAATTTATGATCAAGGGAAAAGTCAAAACAACTGTAAAGGTGATTCTAAGAGATAGAAAAGATGACGAAAGTGACTGGCTATTATGTATCACATGAAATGTCCGCCATAGAATATTGTGATTCTATGTAAACGAATTTGTTATAAATATGTTATATTCCAAAGCTAAGTTTAACCTAAGCTTTGATACCAACTGTGATGACCCCAAACTTCCACTAGGTGAAAGTAAGGAATAATCATATGGAATACAACATAAATATAACAATACATATCACTGATACAATATAGCAGAGGAAAACCATAGCATAATAACATCATAGCAGCGGAAATATAATGTCATAAACCACAGAATCCCAACAATCACAGAATCCAAATTATTACATCAAGTTTGCAGAAATGAAAATAAGTTCCAACTCCCAAAATAAGCAATACGAAATGAAACAAGTCTAATGACTGAACTTAAAGATAGAAAAATGCAATAGAAGTAAATGATAGCTGTCCTCAAAGCTCCAAGTCATCACCTCTCCGCAAAAGCAAATCCAAGCAAAGATAATGAGCAACTCCAAGAAGACTCCAAGCAAAGAATGAACATGTTTACTTGGCTGCCCGTGTAGAAAAGAGGGCACCCGAGTTTGCAAAAAGGTGAAACAACTACGGGTCAGTCGTGGGACTGGTATGAGAATTCATAACTAGTTTAGTAATAATAATATGACAAATCCAAAGACCACGCCGCTAATGCGGAACGGGTTTACTCAATGGATTGTCGTGCATAATTTAAAGTGTCAGAACGTACAACATCGCAATGCTTTTTAGAAAAATGGAATCACCATAAGACTCAAGTCCCATCACACAATGCAACGCACACCAGAGGATAGAGTTTTCCCTTATGGTGATTAAACATGCTAAATACGGCAAATACGAGTTTAATATTATTATTAGTGTATAATAAAAACATTTCAAAATAAATGTATCAATCCTAGGAAACATAGTACCCCATCCTACTATATCTCCATACTAGTAATACAATCAAAACCGTAGGGTCGTATTTGGAATTTGGATTTCCATCTGAGTCAAGGCTAGGGAGGAGATCCTTACCGATTCGAGACACTCTAGCAATGCCCCAGGATTGGTACTCTGTCCAACCCTTGGATCCTGTAGGGCCGGTCCACACTTACTTTTGTGGATTAGTTATGCCCGAACACACGCTTCCCGGTCCTTTTGGACCTACAATACGGCCAGTGGCGACTGCATAAATCCGAGGCCTCGGAAAATCCAACAACCACAATGAATAAATGCCAGCGCTGGTAGGTCCCTGGCACCACTCTAGCTAGAAAGAAACGTGTGCACTCCCTGCGTTCCCTTCTCCCGTTTTAGACTCCGCCGGTGTGTGAGGCTCGTGAAGTCACGTCATACACAAAGCTATGCCTAAGCAGGCTATGCTTTGATCATCCCACAAGGCCTGCTTTTCAACAAAGCCTTGATCACATGCATCTTGGCATGCCACATCGTCAATCCATACCATATCATTGATTTCCGCCAACATATAACCTCTGAGCTCGTACATCTCGGAGAAGGGTGAAAGACACCAAACGGATATATGTTTAGCAGAGATCAATAGGTACAGTGTAAAGGAATACCACGTCAGACATGCAATCCATTTACGCTTATGGTATGGGTCTGAGCGAAAGCCAAATCCGTTCAATCTACATGTTCGTTCGAACGACGATCATGACCTCGAATTGGGAGCAAATCAATTCAAAGCCTCAATCGTTGTCTTCCTGAGGGGAAGATTGACGGTCTTCATTAGTCGTCTTCTTCTTCAATTCTCATCGTCGTTTTGATTATTTGGAATGAGATTAACTCAGCCTTTCCAAATAATCTTCGTATATATATATATATATATATATATATATATATATATTGGAAACTCTTCCTTATCGTTATTTCTAATTTATAACGATTATTTCCTATTCTATTTAATTGAAAATAATTAAATCTTTAATCAGCGACGATTCAGGTCAATGGCGATTCTGGTGCTATTTTCAATCAATTTTGATTTTCACATATCTCAAAATCTAACCGTTGGATTTTGACGTATTATATATCGTTGGAAATATTGGGCACTTGGGCGCGTGCGTGACCGTACAGAGGCGAATTGGGCTGAACGCAAACAGTCACATCTTTTGAATTCGAACAGACGCATTTTACTGTGATGACCCCAAACTTCCACTAGGTGAAAGTAAGGAATAATCATATGGAATACAACATAAATATAACAATACATATCACTGATACAATATAGCAGAGGAAAACCATAGCATAATAACATCATAGCAGCGGAAATATAATGTCATAAACCACAGAATCCCAACAGTCACAGAATCCAAATTATTACATCAAGTTTGCAGAAATGAAAATAAGTTCCAACTGCCAAAATAAGCAATACGAAATGAAACAAGTCTAATGACTGAACTTAAAGATAGAAAAATGCAATATAAGTAAATGATAGCTGTCCTCAAAGCTCCAAGTCATCACCTCTCTGCAAAAGCAAATCCAAGCAAAGATAATGAGTAACTCCAAGAAGACTCCAAGCAAAGAATGAACCTGTTTACTTGGTTGCCCGTGTAGAAAAGAGGGCCCCCGAGTTTGCAAAAAGGTGAAACAAACTACGGGTCAGTCGTGGGACTGGTATGAGAATTCATAACTAGTTTAGTAATAATAATATGACAAATCCAAAGACCACGCCGCTAATGCGGAACGGGTTTACTCAATGGATTGTCATGCATAATTTAAAGTGTCAGAACGTACAACATCGCAATGCTTTTTAGAAAAATGGAATCACCATAAGACTCAAGTCCCATCACACAATGCAACGCACACCAGAGGATAGAGTTTTCCCTTATGGTGATTAAACATGCTAAATACGGAAAATATGAGTTTAATATTATTATTAGTGTATAATAAATACATTTCAAAATAAATGTACCAATCCTAGGAAACATAGTACCCCATCCTACTATATCTCCATACTAGTAATACAATCAAAACCGTAGGGTCGTATTTGGAATTTGGATTTCCATCTGAGTCAAGGCTAGGGAGGAGATCCTTACCGATTCGAGACACTCTAGCAATGCCCCAGGATTGGTACTCTGTCCAACCCTTGGATCCTGCAGGGCCGGTCCACACTTACTTTTGTGGATTAGTTATGCCTGAACCCACGCTTCCCGGTCCTTTTGGACCTACAATACGGCCAGTGGCGACCGCATAAATCTGAGGCCTCGAAAAATCCAACAACCACAATGAATAAATGCCAGCGCTGGTAGGTCCCTGGCACCACTCTAGCTAGAAAGAAACGTGTGCACTCCCTGCGTTCCCTTCTCCCGTTTTAGACTCCGCCGGTGTGTGAGGCTCGTGAAGTCACGTCATACACAAAGCTATGCCTAAACAGGCTATGCTTTTATCTTCCCACAAGGCCTGCTTTTCAACAAAGCCTTGATCACATGCATCTTGGCATGCCACATCGTCAATCCATACCATATCATTGATTTCCGCCAACATATAACCTCTGAGCTCGTACGTCTCAGAGAAGGGTGAAAGACACCAAACAGATATATGTTTAGCAGAGATCAATAGGTACAGTGTAAAGGAATACCACGTCAGACATGCAATCCATTTACGCTTATGGTATGGGTCTGAGCGAAAGCAAAATCCGTTCAATCAACATGTTCGTTCGAACGACGATCATGACCTCGAATTGGGAGCAAATCAATTCAAAGCCTCAATCGCTGTCTTCCTGAGGGGAAGATTGACGGTCTTCATTAGTCGTCTTCTTCTTCAATTCTCATCGTCGTTTTGATTATTTGGAATGAGATTAACTCGGCCTTTCCAAATAATCTTCGTATATATATATATATATATATTGGAAACTCTTCCTTATCGTTATTTCTAATTTACAACGATTATTTCCTATTCTATTTAATTGAAAATAATTAAATCTTTAATCAGCGACGATTCAGGTCAATGGCGATTCTGGTGCTATTTTTAATCAATTTTGATTTTCACATATCTCAAAATCTAACCGTTGGATTTTGACGTATTATATATCGTTGGAAAGATTTTTCCAAGACGGTCCTAGCGGTTTCAGTCTCAAGAAAATCCGACGGTCGGATCTTCTTGTATTGTCATTTAAAGATATAATTTTAAATCGCGAAATACCGCGCTCGATTCGTTTAATTTTAATTATATATATATATATATATATATATATATATATATATATATATATAAACGTAACCCGTTTAACTCTTTATTCTTAAGTATATTTTCCTTCTTTATCCTTTTATCCCTTCATTTACAGAGAAATGAAAATCATACTTGAATGATGAATTCTTCCTTTTTGATTCTTTTAATTTCTTTAATTTACGGTAAAATGTAAATTATATTTCATCGTCCAATTCCTTCTTACATGTAAAATGTAATTTATGATTCATCGTTCTTAAGTACATATAAAAATATAAATTTTATTTATAATGTGAATCCTACTTCTTGTTTACATTATAAAAATGTAATCTTTATTTACAAAGTAAACCCATACATTCATTTCATAGAAAAAATGAAATTTCATTCATGCGGGTTAAATTCATTCATAATTTACATAATAATATGTAATTTATTTCATACGATGAAAATTCATTCATAAATTACATATAAAATGTAATTTACTTTATGCGGACTAATTTCATTCATAAATTATAAAATAAAATGTAATTTATTTCATGCGATCTTAACTCATTCATAAAATGCATATACAAATGTATTTTATTTCATGCGATGTTAATTCATTCATAAATACATATAAAGATGTAATTTATTTTATGAGGTCTTAATTCATTCATAAAATACATATAAAAATGTATTTTATATTATGAGGTCTTAATTCATTCATAAAATACATATAAAAATGTATTTTATTTCATGTGATGTTAATTCATTCATAAAATACACATAAAAATGTATTTTATATTATGCGGGCTTCATTTATTCATATATTACAAAAATAAATGTAATTTATATCATGTGGTCTAATTTCCTTTACAAATTACATAAATAAATGTAATTCATGTCATGCGGTCTAATTTCACTTATAAATTACATTAATAAATGTAACTCATGTCATGCGGTATAATTTCTTTTATAAATTACATAAATAAATGTACTTCATGTCATGCGGTCTAATTTCATTGATAAATTACATAAATAAATGTAATTCATCCTACAGTCAATTTTCTTTTTATTAACATCATAAATAACGTCAATTCATCCCACTATGCCATTCCTTTATATTAACCTTATAAATAATGTTAATCTCCTACGGTATAATTTTTTTTAATCAACATTGAAAATAATGTTAATTTCATACAGTGAAAATCCCTTTTTATTATTTACCTTATAAAATAATGCAAAGTTCCTATGTTGTAATTACAATTTAATTTACATTAAAAATAATGTAAAAAGTACATACGATGAAATTCATATATATTTACATGTAAATTTCACATACGGTGAAAATTCTATCATATTAATATTAAGAAAATGTAAATTTCACTCTTGTCACATTTCTATTTAATTTGTGTTAAACAAAATGTAAACTTCCATTCTCAAGTTACAATATAAAATCCACTCTTCTTTACAATGTAAATTTTACTCTTTAAATACAATGTAAAGTCCATTCCTTTTATACATTAAAATTAATGTAAATCTTCCTACGGTGAAATTTTCTTGTATTAACATTAAAAATAATGTTAACAAATCCTACGGTTAATATTCACATATATTAATATTAAAAATAATGTTAACAAATCCTACGGTTAAATATTCTCTTTAATTTACATTAATAAATATGTAAATTTTCATATGGTAAAAATTTCCTTTATTTACATAAATAAAAATGTAAACTCCTCCTACGGTGAATGTTCATATATATTAATATTAATAAAAATGTAAACTTTTCATACGGTGAAATTCTAACGTTAATTTACATAATAAAATGTAAAATTTATGTCATCACCAAATTCTAATTTTTAATTTACATAATAAAATGTAAAATTTATGCCATCTCCAAATTCTAATTTTTAATTTACATAATAAGATGTAAATTTATATCAACGCCAAATTCTAACATTTCATTTACATAATAGGATGTAAATTTTATGTCAACGCAAAATTCTAACATTAAATTTACATAATAAGATGTAAATTTATGTCAACGCAAAATTCTAACATTAACAAATATGTTAAATTTGTCATACGATGAAATTTCTTATTTTTAACATTAACAAAAATGTTATTTCTTATTTTTTTAACATTAACAAAAATGTTAAACTTCTCATACGATGTTATTTCTTATTAATATTAACATTAGAAATGTTAATAACATACTATGGTCAAATTACTTTTTTAATATTAACATTTCTATTAATATTAACATTTAGAATAATGTTAATTCATCCCATGATAAAATTTCTCATTAATATTAACATAAAAAAAATGTTAATTGCATTCTGCGGTTGAATTTTATAATATTAACATTAAAAAAAAACTGTTAATTTACATCCTACGGTGAAATACTTTTTGATTAACATTAAAAATGTTAATTTCATCCTACGGTAAAAATACTTTAATATTAACATTAAAAATGTTAATTTCCACATGCGGTAAAATACTTATTATTAACATTACAAATAATGTTAAACTTTCATGCAGTGCAATTTCTTAATATTAACATTAAATAAAATATTAATTAACATATGGTAAAATTACTTAATGTTAACATTAAATAAAATGTTAATTAACGTACGGTGAAATTACTTTTTATTACTAACATAAAGATGTTAATTTCATCTTACAGTGGATTCCTATTTTATATTTACAAATAAAAATGTAAATTTTGTCTTGCGGTGTAAATTCCCTATATTAACATCAACATAATAAATGTCAATGAATCATACGATGTAAATTTTCATATCTATAAGTTTGATTAACCCAAATCCTAACACAAGCGATAACATGTGATAGCGATAATCAAATTTTTTTGATGATAAATTAAATCAATCCAATCCTAACACAAGCGATAACATATGAGTAGTGACCATTTTATGTCCTTTTATTTTAAATTGAAAATTAGATCAATTTAATATCAATCCAAAGTGATAACATGTGATAGTGATAACATGACATGGTATAAGCATGAAAATCAAATGGATCTATACTAGCTACTCAATCATAGAACAATCATCATCAAACACGACCAAACAAACAGATCTGAATCATACAAAGTAATTAAATAATTTAATTTTATTAAGTTTTAAATAAAGGAACTCTCACCTTGTTTGGATTAGAATAATAATAAATCCAAATAATTTTCAGAATGCTCCAATCAATCACAGCAGATCCCACTCGTTGTCACGGATCTAACGGTTCTGAAATTTTCAGAATCGGAGTTCATACGCATTAGTTATCAATGTTTTAAATATACTGACTTTTAACAACTGCTGCAGTCACGCCTAAAAGCGTCGCAAATTCTGAAATTAAAATTACCTTAGAACGTTCAAAACTTTGATTGCGATTTTCTGGAGTTATAGGCGATGGTTTCACGAACCGTTTGTTGGAGGTTGTCCGACTTGGAGAGGTCTACCTGCGCCGGAGAAGGGGGGAGGTGCGCACGCACCAGGTGGCGGTGGCGGGGGTGTAAAGGCGGCGCCTTTGGGCTCGAAATCCGCGAGCTACAGGGCGAGAGAGGAGGTGATTCTTGTCGGAGATCGTAGGGCTCGAGAATCTCTTCGAAACGAGTATAAGTTTGCTGAATTTCGTTGAGTAACGAGTGAGCAATCGGAGTTCAAAAATTCGAGGTATTATGGGTTCGGCGGCTATGTTTCACGGAGGAAGACGAAGAGGAAAAACCCGATGGTATATATAATATTATTATATTAGGGTTTTTTAATTATTATTTAATTGGCCCGCTTAAGCCCGTTTTGGTCCGAACTCCAATTTAGGCCTGCTTACTGTTGTTCTTAAGGTTTTGAGGCCTTCTGAATGCAATGGGACATGTTACAGGACCCAATTCCGAAATTTATTATGAGTTTTGGAATAATTATATTATTTTATTAATATTTTAATGTATACCGTACATGAAAATTCACCGAGGTCACAAATTAACTTCAAAAATTCTCGAAAAATATATTTAGCTATGTTTTGATGCTGTGGACCTATGAAAATTAATTTCGCTAAATTCTGAGTCCATATGAATTTTTAATGAATTTTTAAAGTCAAAAATTTGCCCGTTTACACTGAAAAATCAATTATAATTATATTTTAATTCTAAAAATTACCAAAAAAATCATTTTTAGCTTTATTTTGATGATACGAATCCAACAGAATTTATTTCGTTGAATTCTGAGACATTTTGAAAAATGGCTATTTTTCAGTCAATTAATTTTGACCAAAACTGACTAAATACTGTTTCTTTTGCCACGCTCACGTACTAGCTTGGAAAATTCTAAAATTTGAAACCTAGCAATAATTTAATATTACGAATCCAACAAAAGTAGTTTCGTCTAAAACGGACACTGTTTGAAAAATCACTATTTTCTATGGCTATATATTTTATATTAAAAATACATTTTTAAACAAATAATTTTCGAAACTCCAAATATATAAATGTTTATACTTTCTAAATGCAGAAACGTCATTCCGGACTCAATGGAAGTGGTTTCGAGTTCAATTTTTTTTATATGCAAAAAGTAGCATTATTGACCTATGCAAATTACCTAGCGACCTTTCTAAAAATTGAATTGGCCATAACTTTTGATTTCCGCTATGAAATTTCGATTTTTCGGATTCGTTGGAAAGATATTTTTAAATAGATTCCAATATTTTTGGTTTCACTAAAATCCGTTAAATTTTGCGTCCTGTACGGTCAGTCAAAGTTCAAGTTTGACTTTTCAAACTACCGCGCTATTTCTAACTCTTTTTATAATTAAAATTAATTTATTCATTCTAACTTCGATTTGAACCAAATTTGTGATCATTATTATTTAAAATAGATTATTTTAAATATCAAAACTCATTTAAAATCACTTAAAATAAATTTTAAATTGGCCCCAAAATTCAGGGTTGTTACAAACGAGAATAAAGAACACTAGTCTATGGATGAGAAACTTGTTGATATGGCTTAATCCACGAAGAGGAAAAAGGTGAAAGGAAAGAGGCCAAGTGAAAGAATAATAAAACCCATGACAAGAAAGAACATCGTTGGTATGATAAAAAGGGACATGTAGTTAAGTATCACAGGACAAGGACAAGCGCAAAGAACAAGATCGTCGAGAGGGCAATTGTATGCTCTCACTACTAGCATACCTAAGAGAGGTGGTAACGTTTCTGTTAAAAGTTTAGCTTTTCTTTTCTATCATACCATGGGAACTCTGTTTTTGGTACATCACATCCTTTTAATTCTGCTTCTATAGTTGAGTCTCTGCACCTTAGTACTAGCATAGTAGAGGATCCCATTTTATCCTCAAATCCTGTTAGGGAATCGGCTCGTTTATTCATGACTTGTTTGGATTTGAGAATGTCTATGCTAAGTGTTGAGTTTAGAAGTAAAGCTTATGTTTTTGGGCTATGGGTTGATTCTAGGGATGGAGTGGTTGTCCAGAAATGGTACCATTCTCGAGTATGAAAAGAGGGTAGTTAGACGCTTGACTTGCCTTGGTAATGCCCTTGAAGTCTAGTGTAACCCTTAGGGTTCTGCCATGTTTAGTTACCTAGAATCTCTTGATACATTTATCGATCCGCTCGAGTAGTGTTCGCCACTAAGGCGGATGGTTCATTTCGCTTATGCATGAGTTATAGAAAATCACCTTAGTAAGTACACTTGGCAACATGGTTGGCATTTGTTTATTTTTAAGAGATAATTCATTTATGTGGAATACCTTCTAGTAAGTGAATGAGATCCAAGATTCACTAGTGAATTTTGGAGAGCTTGCATGAAACCATGAGTACGCAGTTATGTTTAAGCCGAGTATACTAGAAGAAGAAAAAGTAAAAGTGGAACGAGAGGCAACAGTGGAATGAGTTCCAACTCATATTTTGGAAACAAGAATTAAGAAGCTACGAAATCGTGAAGTTAAAGACGGTGAAAGCACAATGGAGTTAAGCTCAAGGAAATGCGACTTAGAAGATTGAAGACTAGATACGCGCATCATATCTCTTTTTAAGAGTATATCCTTGATCCCTCTTTTCCTGTAGAGCTTATTTGCATGCTATCTTTCAAGTATATCCTCTCGGTCCTATTCTCAATCCCATTTCTGTTGCAAACCCCATAGGGAGTATGACTTATCTCTTAGTAATACATGTTGGGGCTTGAGGGTGTCCGTTGGGTGGACTAAACTTTTGGGTTTTATAGGATATGGGCTGGTTCTTAGGGAGTTCTTCTCCTATTCAGTATATATGTGACGTAGATTTCCAGCTTTGACATTGCCTAATGGGCACAAAGTTTTTACTTGCTTCTATCATTCAGCTATATCTTTAGGTAGGAACAATTGGGTGAAACATGTGTTTGAGACATGTTATGTTTGATGGTTGCAAGTGGTTGTAAGTGGTCGCAAGTGGTTGCTCGTGGTTGCATAACACACATTAGGCACTAGATCGGCTCAGACACATTTTCATATTGCATATGCATGAGTGTTTATACTTGTTTATGGATGAAATTGAATGTGTTATCGTGTGAATGTTGCATATGGATAGATGTTTGAGCACACATATAGTGTTTATATGACTAGGACTATTTGCATACTTGTTGGATTCATGACACTAAACATATTCTGCATTTAAGAAGATCAATCAGGCCTGATCATTTGCATTAGATAAGGAACATATACACACACTTTCTGCATATGTTCATACAGCATTAGAAATCTCTTAAGGACAATGGATGCCTATGATTGATGATTGAGTAGATGGATGATAGGATGGTAGGACACATTCTTCTTAACTTGAAGATTTCAGGGACGAAATCCTTTAAGGAGGGGAGAATGTAACAACCCAAATTTTTAATAACATGTTCAAACTGTAAATCAAGGCAGAATTAAATTTTAAAATCATAATCAAGGGAAACGAGTTACGCCATTGCGTTCATCTCGAAATTTTACATGAAATAGAGTCCGAGTTTTCGAAAATCGGAGTCCGTATGAGTGAGATATGACCCTCTGAAGTTTCATGAATTTTCAGAATCAAAAACAGACCAAAATTCGAATTTGAAATTCGAATTCAAACCCCAGAACAGGCTGGGCGGGAAAATTCCCGCCCAGGGACCAGGTCGACCTGGGGGTCGACCATAGTGTCGACCTTCCAGGGACCAGGTCGACCATAGTGTCGACCTGGGGGTCGACCTGCCTCCCGAGCCCACTTCCTGAACCTGATGTATTTGACCTCGTTTTCTATCCAGATTCGTCTGCTAATCCTATATAAACTCACCCCTAGCCTCATTCTCTCCACACCATTTCATTCTGTCCTTATGCTGCTTCTGAAATAATTAAATTAAAGAGAGAATGTCTACTTCTTCTTCGTCAAGACAACATCTAGGAATTGCAAATTGGGGGTTTTCAACTAGAACAAGACTAAACAAATAGAGATTCAACAACTGCAACAACCGTTTCTAGAATCAAATCTCTGCACTCTAATTCTCGATCCGCGCTCTGTATGTTCTAGTTACTTTGAGATTGAAACTTGTTAAATTTGATATGGACATGGAATAAAATGAAATTGGACCTAAGCTTGATTATCTATTTGGATCTGTTCTTGTCTCTTCTTGAATCTATGATTTTGGGTTATTTCTTATCGACTGAATCATGCCCATTTATGTTGTTGGACCTAGTTTATTATTCAAACACTAGATTGTAACATAAATTCTTGGATCTTGACTTGTGGGAATATTTCTATTTGGGGCCTATTCATGTTGTAAATCAAATTCTTTCATTTCTATAAACCTTAATATGCCTATGAGACTGTGGACATAAGGTTTTGCCTATGCCTATGACTATGATAATGAACATAAGGCTATGCCTATGCCTATGACTAAGAACATAAGACTATGCCTATGACTGTGAACATAAGACTATGCCTATGCCTATGACGGTGAACGTAAGACTGTTGCCTATGACTATGACAAGGACAATTGTGGCTAATCAACTATGACTCTTGACTATGAGAATTATTATCTATGATTATGAACATAAGGCCATTATCTATGACCATGACTATGAAACTATTACTGTTAATTGCCTATGACTATTGCCTAGAACTATTTTGGATAATTAACCATGACTATTGTAATTAATCGCTTAAGGTTCTTAATTATGAGATTTCTACCTATGATCATGACTATGACTATAGGGTTAGTTACCTGGGACTATTATAGTTGATTGAAACCCATGTTGTATACCGAATTTGCAGTTTGTTGGATCTAATACCGAGGGTGTGACCTGCTTAGTTTATTCGCTATTATGTACACTGAAACCATTGGATCCATTATCTTTGTAATTGGCTTGCTTTCGCATGCCTATTCTTTTATGTCAGCGTTTACCATGACTATCGCCTTATCTTGCTAGATTTGAAATCCTTTATGCCAGTGTTTTTGTAACCAATTATCTCAAGTTATGTCATGCTAGTCTTGTAACCCCTTTTTGTCGCTTTATGCTCGTCCCTTTTGCCTATCATAGTTTTGATGTTATTCCCTTTATTCTGAGATTTGGATTTATTCGTAGCATGGATCGATTCACATTTACGTGCGATGGGAATACGATTTGGGTAGAATAGGAAAAACATGAATTGGTTATGAACATGAATTATGAACCTGATAAAAGGCAAAACTTGAAACATGAACGCTGTTATAACTTGAACCTGGATATGGACACGAACTTGACATCAACTTGACATGAAACTTACCTTGAAAACCTGACACGAACTTGACATGAAACTTGAACATGGTCATGACACTTAGAATGAACTTGAAAATGGCCAACTCGAGGTTGGGTTGAATTTGCAGTGTAATTCTGCCCGGAACCGCCCAGCAAATCCAATTACTGCAAACAATAGGATCCAACGTGGGTAGTTGGTTATATCGCACTTGAAAACCCGAGGTCAGAATGAGTTGTGGTGTAATTCTGCCCGGAACCGCCCGGCATATCCATTGACCACAACAACAGGTCTGATGTGAGAGGTTGGGTTGCATTAATGAATTAATGCCACATGATAGGGTTAAGTCATGAACCGCTTGAATATACTTAACCAATTTGACACGATGATTTGATAGGGTTAAGTCATGAACCACTTGAATATACTTAACCAATTTGACATGATGATTTGATAGGGTTAAGTCATGAACCGCTTGAATATACTTAACCAACTTAACACATGATTCGTAGGGCTAAGTCATGAACTTGAATGACAACACTTAACCAACATGACAGGCTAGACTGATGGGGTTAAGTCTCGAATTTAAATGACAACACTTAACCTACTAGACGGAAACCCTAGTTACGCGGTCCTTTTAAGCAGTAACCCACTAGTTGTATCACGGTACCCTGGAACTAGGCAGGGTGGGGCACGATTACTGGGCTGATTGTAAGCGACCAGAACGACGGCTGAGTTGGTGCGCCATTGTAGGTTCAGGCGGACTATGGTCGTGCACGTAGTCCGTAGTTGAAAAAGCTGGCAGTGGGCACCAGTAGGTTTACACTGTGCGTGCTTGATTCGTGTCAGTGGTTGGCACCCTAGGGCTTGATACACCTTATGGTGGACCTAGCATAGGTGACTACATTTCGCGATTGGGCCGTATGACATAGACACATGAACGAGCAAGGACTTGTAGGGAGTCGATCGATTAATAGATCGTTACGTGGAAAAAGGGTGTTGTTCGTTAGGTGGCATAATCTCTAGTGGTCCTAGGTGGCATAAACCCTAATCGAATCTAGAAGACTTTCAATAGGTAGCATAATCCCTAGTGGTCCTAGGTTGCGTAAATCCTAGTTGAACACATGATAGTTCATGATAAGGAAACCTAGCCAGAACAAGGGTGGCAGTCCAAACGATTTCAAGAATGGTGGCACTACGTTAAAGTAGTATAGTACGTGATGAAACCCGTACGATATACGGCAAGGGACTGTACATATACATGGAAAGGATGATACGGGTTGGGGTACTAGTACAATTGGTGCAGAGAATGTTAAACATGTGATGCTATACGTAGTTTATCTGGTTTGCATAGTTTATCTTGTTACCATAGTTTATCTTGTTACCATAGTTTATCTTGTTGTCTTAGTTTAACTTGCCTATCTTGTCATCATCCTTATGTTTACTTTCAGTTTATACATGTCATGTTACCTTTACTTGTTTCTATGCTGAAAGTCACTAGGACTTACCAGTCTGTATGACTGACCCGTTTTGTTTCGCCTCTTTTTTCTTCTGTTCCCCCCTAGGTTCTCAAGGAAGAAACACTACGATTTAGTTTGTATTTCTTTCTGCTTCAAGATCATCATATATGGCTTGGACCTTTCTTGGCTATGGCTGCTTTACTGTTTTACTTGGGGAATGATTTATGACCATGGTTTTATGCTTCTTTACTATTGCAAGACAGATTTCGATGTAATGGATTTAATGGCAATTTTGATGTAAAAAGGCTCTAGACCTTTCTAGATTTTTAAAGCAATAAAATTTGGTTCTTCTTCCGCTGTTTTATATGTTCTGTCTTGTAATATTTCTGTGTATGTTTACCTAGATAATGCTCCACCAAAGCTAGTGCATTCCCTTTGTGAGTGATCCTAGCGGAGGTGGGGTGTTACAGTATATCTCCTTCTAGTTGTGTATTGTATTATTTTTCCGCTGTGATGTATTTAAATGTAATTTAAATCTCTGATATTTTCTGTGTAATAGTTATTCTTACTCTGTATATTCTTGTATTCTGATGGAATTGTTGTAATATACAATGAAATGTTCTTCTGTCTGCGTTCTGATTCGTCTTGTCCTCAAATTATCCGCTCTTTCCTTCACGGGGAAGTTCGGGTCACTTACATTACTCAAACAATTAATTCCTTGATAATAAATAATTATTATCATCGATTTATATTCCAATATAATTTCTATAAATCATTTGAATTATTCTGACTCAGTATTAATTTCGAATTAAATTGTTTCAAATTTTTGTATTACTATATATATTCGAAGTAAATCGTATTTTGATTATTAAATCGATAAATAAATATAAAATTAATTTATATTATTAATTCGATATTTAAAACAATATTAAATATTTAAAATTAATCGACCAAAATACGGTTCGTTACAATTGGAAACTCTTATAATATTAATTAAAAGATTTATACTTTAATACGGGGTTTAAGAACAGTTTTGTTTAGGGCACCATCCACGACAACCCAATAATCTAATGCTTTTATTTAATTCCATCTAAATATCAGTGAATTGAAAGACTTCATTAAATCTTAGTTTAAAAGATTTATTCTAGTTAATAACAAGTTTATTTCGGTAAAAATATATTTTTATCTTTTGTGTCCATCTAAAGCAGACATAGAAATCATCAGTTTATTCTTCGTTAAATATTATTTTCATTATTAAAAAGATTCTTAATGTAAAATATTCTCTATAGCACAATATTCTTTATTTTAAAGGATATTCTCTACTTTTAAATTATTCTTTATTTTAAAATATACTTTACTTAAAAGAAATCCTGAATTGGAATGCGACTCAATCAGTTACCATATAATTTTGGTTATATGAATTTCATACATCGTATGTAAATGACAACAAATGATAAATAATCATCAAACCATCCATTCACATCCAGAGTGAAGTTCACAATTGTGTCAGCGTTAAAATGAAATAATAACGCTCATCGCAGCCTGTCAGTCTATCAATCGACATGCAACTAAATATTGGGACTAGTGTATGTCAATTTTCATCCCAATACCCGTGTGGGGTTTTCAGCCAACAACGGTTCATATAAAGAAATAATTGGTTAATGAATTTAACCAATTTTTAATTCTGCCAACATGTTGACGATAATGAACAAACATGTTATAATATTCCTAATGCCAAATAATAATGTATTTTACTCGCATAATTTCCCTACATATTTTCTAATGCCTAATAAATGTAATTTATTTACATGACATTATTGCTGATGACAAATGAAAATATTATTTTCATTTTACTTTATTTGTATGCAAATATTCTCAACTTTAACACAAAAAGAAATAATCTTATTTGTAACACCCCACGACCATTAATGTCACTCACAAAGGGAATGCATTAACTTCCATGGAGGTTTTAAGTGAATATAGAACAGAAAAATTACAACAAGACAGATAATTAAGTAGTACTTGGAAACCTAAAACTTCATTTTATTGCAGCGGAATTGAAACATGTTTGTTACATCATAAAACCATAAATCAGAGTCAAGTACATTATCCATCTTGATAAAACAAAATACATAATCCCATTACATAAATAGCCATGAAAAAGATAACAAGCTGGACTTTACTTCAACGGTCCAAGCTTTCCAAGAGAGATAAAGCAATCCAATCAAACTCCACTAGAGCTAGGCCCAACCTGAGGACCTGGAGGGGGGAAAAGGATAGAAATAGAGGGGGTCAGACATAAAAGTCTGGCGAGTATGATAATTCTAACAATACTATTATCAAAATAACTAGACTAAGGCATAAGCTGGAAGACAAGTAAATGTCTATGAACTATTAGGTAGATAAAGATAGCGTTTAAGATAACGTTAAAGATAACGGTAAAGGCCCACCTAAATTACTAACGAATGATTACTACACTGCACCGCACATTACTACACTGCACCGCACCAGTCACCCTAAAGGTTGATCCCACTTGCTTCACACAGAAACAATATAAATAGCCTTACGTACCCCTAGCTGACTACATAGGTGCCGTCTGCCCCTATCTCCACTAGGTGTACCCCACTACCCACTTGCGATTGGCTCCCTACTCGTAGATACCCGTGCTGGCCCCACCGTGGGGTGTATCACTCCCCTAAAGTGGCAACCCGATACAAATTGAGAATGCACGGCTTATACCTACACGATGCAACAACGTCTTACCTACCAGCCCGGGTCCACACACGCATATGAAACCCGTTGGACTTGCGTTGCCACCGCTCCCCGTTTTGGCCTCTTATAGTCAAACCAAGTATGCGTGTCCCGTCCTCGACTTGGGTCGAGCCCACAAAGATACGTTTGGGATACTGGTTGAAATGGGCCCCCACAAGCTACCCACCTAAGCTTGTCACCACTAGTATATCCCACTTAACCCTCTTAGTCATGTTCATTTACATGTGTGTTTGGTTAAGTCTTACTAATCGTATTTCACATGCCACTAAGGGCACCCACTATATTCCTCATGCCACCCAAGGCACCTACTTAACCCCCATGTCTCACCTTTCATGTTTATCTGGTTAAGTATTTCTTAATTCATTCAGGCCATAACCTCATAAAGACCTCTCACATTAGACTGGCATTTATGGCAGCTGGATTTGCCGGGCGGGTCCGGGCAGTCTTACACCATAAAAGAGTCTAACCTCGTGTCTTTACAACTGTTATGCTTTAGTGTTAGGCCTAGGAGCTCTCACATTGGGCTGACATTTGTGACCACTGGATTTGCCGGGCGGGCCCAGGCAGGTTTACGTCACAAACGAGTCCAACCTCGTGTCCTAAGCATTGATTATCACTTATAATCTTTTAACCCAGTTTTAATAATTCCCTATTCAAATTATTAATTACTTCCAATTTTAATGATGTCCATAATTGACTCAATTATGGTCATCCACTCATGACATGCAAAATCATATCAATTGCATCCCAACTTCTTATTATTAAATCCTTAATATTACCCCTACCCCACGTTTATACGTTCGCTTATTCAACGCAGAATATACGTTAGACTCGAATAGTATAACTCATAGCACAAAGATAAATTATCACACCATATGAACAAATAAAATAATCCAATCATAATAGGGGTGAAACTTGCATAAACTACCCGTGTTAAGGATGTAAAGGTGTCAACTTGTTAAATGTCACAATTTACATGATATGATCATACTAAAATTTATGTACAAACTTGCATAAGGGGGTTTTAGGAAACATAATGATGGTGTGAACTAGCATAGCATTTCACATATGTCATATCATAATTCTAGATGTCATAATTCTAGATCAAAATAGAGGTCATGGCATATGTTCATAATCTCATCCTAAACTTTCATATGTGACTTGTCATATAGATTAACATAACGCAAATAATATCAACATCATGATTTCATTAACATGAACTAGTTAGCATAGATAGTAACATCATGGCTTTTTAACATGTATGATTCATCACAACTTAGCATAGAAACTATCAACATACATAACATCATCATAGCATGATTTACAACATGTAGGATATCATCACCACATAGCATAGGATTTATAACATACATGATAGTATAAGGTTTACAACAACATATATGACAATTCACATCATCTACTCATAATCCATTCATAACTTAACCTAATTAATTTAATAATAATCTTGTTAAGACTATCATACTCACAATTTAGAGAAGAAAAGAGTCTTGCTTTGCTTTAGAATTGAGTAGAATTAGTATTTGATTAGCTTCTCTTCCTTCTTAGTTGGCGGTGGCTCCACTGAGTTCCATGGCGGTGGTATGACAATAGCTATTCTATTTTTCATATGAATTAGGGTGAGAGACTACCTAGGTATTTATAGAGTTAGGATTTATTTTAGACCGTCAGATCAACTCAGGACTAATCTCAGCCAACCAGATTAGGTCAAAACCCTAATGGGTCATCACTCAGTCAAAAACAGGCTCAGTCAAAAACCCTAGCCGCCAGACCCAGGTCGACACTATAGTCGACCTGGTTGGGGGCAGGTCGACACTAGTGTCGACCCCCCAGTCGACCTGCCTGGGCGGGAATTTTTCCCGCCCAGCCCGCTTCTGCACTTTCTGTTTGAATTTTAAATTTCCTGCGAGCTGTTCTGAATTTTCTGAAACTTCCGATGGCCATAACTTCTTCAGACAAAGTCCAATTCACGCAAACTCGGACTCTATTTCAACCAGAATTCCGAGATGAACACAATGGCGCAACCCGTTTCCCACAATTCTCACGTCTAAGATTAGTTATTCTTTAATTTGTGAATATTAATATTAACAGAATTACGGGGTGTTACATTCTCCCCTCCTTAAAGGATTTCGACCCCGAAATCTTCAAGTTAAGAAGAATGTATATCCTAACATCCAATCATCCATCTACTCAACCATCAAACATAGGCATCCATTGTCCTTATAGACTTCTAATGCTTTCATGTTTAAATGCACAGTGTGTGTATATGTCCCTATCTAATGCAAAATCAGGCGGTCCACTGATTCAGTTGACCTCCTTAATGCAAATCATGATAGTGCCATGCGTCCATTATGTATGCAAAAGTTCCCTAATGCTACATATCATCTCTATATGCGTGCACAATCATTATCCGAATGCAGCATCCATATGATAAAACAATCATCGTACATCCATTTTACTAAATATAGCCATTTATATGCAATATGAAATATGAAGTGACTGAGCCGATCTAGTGCCTAATAGTGTGTGTATATGCGTCCACGAGCAACCACTAGCAAACACTTGCATCCACTTTGCATCCATCATACATAACATGTCTCAAACACATGTTTCAACCATAGGATTATCTTAACTAAAGGTCAAGAATACTAGCGAGAGGATACTCTAAAGATAAGTACAAGATAAGCGATAAAGGAGAAATTAAAGGACATACCCTCAAATAGAAAAGGGTACAACGAACGCATCTTCTCTTCCGTCTCCCAAGTAGCGTTGCTCTCATCATCTCCCCATTGTACTTTGACTAGTCTGACCTCTCGATTCCTCAGCTTCTTGATCTCTGACCCAAGAATGCGCGTAGGAGCTCATCGAATCATCGCATCACGCTCGATCTCTACCTCTCTAAGCAAGTTCGGCTCTACCACTTCCGCGGTCTCGTGCAAGCACTTCCTCAAATGTGACACATGGAATACGTCGTGTACACCACTAAGTCTCTCAGGCAACTCCACTCTATATGCCATCTGTCCAATCTTTTCCTTAATAGGAAACGGTCCTACGAATCTTGGTGCTAACTTCCCAACGGACCCGAAGCGAACAACGTTCCGTAATGGAGACACTTTGATAAAGACCATGTCCCCAACTTCAAACTCAAGACCTGTCCTCCTCTTGTCCACATAAGATTTCTTCCTATCTTGCGCTGCTTTCATCCTCCTTCGAATCAAGTTGATCTTCTCCGAAGTCTCCCTAATCATATCGGGCCCAAGTAAGATCTTATCCGTAGATTCCAACCAACATGTAGGTGAACGACAAGGTCGTCCATAAAGAGCTTCGAAAGGTGCCATGCCAATGTTGGACTGAAAGCTATTATCATATGCGAACTCAACCAATGGAAGATGCTCTTCCCATGTACCCCCAAAGTCTAGGATACATAGCCTCAATAGGTCCTCTAGAATGCGATTCACCCTCTCGGTTTGGCCATCCGTCTGAGGATGATATGCGGTGCTCAAACATAACTGAGTCCCTAGGGCCTCTTGTAAGCTTCTCCAAAATTCGCTAGTGAAAATAGGATCGCGGTCGCTCACTATGCTAGAAGGAACACCGTGCAAACGAACTATCTTTTGGACATATACAGAAGCTAACCATGGAGCAGTCCTCTTACTCTTCACGGGAATGAAATGAGCGCTCTTAGTAAGTCTATCTACTATAACCCAAATTCCCGTATTACCCTTCCTTGATCGTAGTAATCCATCCACAAAATCCATCGAGACACTCTCCCACTTCCATAGTGGAACCTCCAATGGGTGAAGCAACCCACCGGGTTTCTTTTGCTCCGCTTTTACTTGTTGGCACACCAAGCATCTAGCGACATACTCGGCCACATCTTTCTTCATACCGGCCCAAAAGTAAACTCGCTTCATATCTTTGTACATCTTGTCCCCATCGGGATGAATGGTCATCTTCGAACGATGTGCTTCGTCAAGAATAGTCTTCCTTAGGTCATCGTCTTTTGGTACACAAAGTCTACCGTCCCTACGTAACCAACCCCTATCATCTAGGGTATACCTACGGAGATGGCTTGATGACTCCCCTCCTTTGAGCTTTTCTACTAACTCAACCAACTGCGAGTCCTCTCATTGTGCCTTGCCAGTCCGTCCCAAAAGTGTAGGTCTGACCTCCAAGGATGCTAGCAAACCGGATACAAAGTCAACAGAAGGCTTAAAGTCAAACATCGAAATGAATTCTAAGCTTCGCCGCTCAACAAACAAAGGACTTAAGGATAATCTTTTTCTACTTAAGGCATCGGCCACTACGTTACCCTTGCCAAGGTATATGCTATCTCGAAATCGTAGGACGCTAAGAACTCCATCCACCTTTGCTGCCTTAAGTTCAAGTCCTTCTGAGAGAATAAGTATTTTAGCGATTTGTGGTCAGTGAATAATTCGAATCTCTCGCCAAGAAGATAATGACGCTAAGACTTAAGCGCGAAAACAATAGCGTCCAACTCTAGGACATGTGTAGGGTAATTTTTCTCATGCGCTCTCAACTGCCTTCCACCATAGGCTATTACCCTTCCCTCTTGCAATAAGACTGCGCCTAGTCCTGTCCCACAAGCGTCAGTATAAACAGTAAACGGCTTACTCCTGTCTGGCAATACTAAGACTGGGGTTGAAGTCAAAGCTCTCTTCAAACGTTGGAACGCATCATCACAATCTACGTCCCACTCGAAGACTAGGTTCTTCTTCGTCAAGCGTGTCAATGGAGCTGATATCTTTGCGAAGTCTTTGATAAACTTCCTATAGTAGCCAGCCAACCCCCAAGAAACTTCTCACTTTGGTAGCATTTTTAGGGACCTTCCAATCTTGGATGGCCACCACCTTCGCGGGATCCACAGCTATCCCTTCCTTGGAAACCACGTGCCCTAAGAATCGTACTTCCTTCCTCCAGAAGTGACACTTGGAAAATTTAGCTTTAAGGTTATGTGCTCGTAGGGTCTCCAACACTTCCCTAAGATGTAGGGCATGCTCTTCTTCATCCTTAGAAAAAAATCAAGATGTCGTCTACAAAGACTACCACAAATTTGTTAAGGTACTCCCTAAACACCCTACTCATCAGATCAACAAAGTATGCGGGGGCGTTTGTCAAACCGAAGGGCATCACTAGCCATTCATAGAAACCGTCCGGAGTCCTAAAGGTAGTCTTGTCTATGCTATCCTCAGCCACTCTCAACTGATGGAAACCAGTGGCTAAGTCCAACTGCGAAAACACTGAGGCGCCAACTAACTGATCGAAGAGAGCGTCAATCCTCGGCAGTGGGTGTTTGTTCTTCTTAGTAAGTTTATTAAGTTCTCTATAGTCCACACAAAGTCTAAGGGACCCATCCGCCTTCGTGGCAAATACTACTGGAGCACCCTACTCCGATATACTACGTCTTATGAACCCCTTCTCAAGCAACTCCTTCACTTGCTTATCGAGTTCCCTCCTTTCATGTGGAGCCATGTGGCGTACTGGCAAAGATACTGGTTTCGCATTATCCACAAGATATATTCGAAAATCTATCTCCCGCTTCAGAGGCAAGCCCTTCACCTCCTCAAACACATCCGAATATTCTCGGACCACTCTAACAGATTGTAGATTTTCCTCAGACGCGTCAAGCGATTCTAAATAACTTAGCATAACGGAAATTATGGGATTACAAAAGATTTCGAGAGCGTTACCAAGGCGAGTCATGAGCCTAACTACTCTCCTTTCACAATCAAGAACGACCCCATTTCTGGACAACCAATCCATTCCTAAAATTAGCCCATAGCCCGTGAAGCCCACCACATAAGCATCACATCTAAACTCAACGCTAAGTATAGAAATTTTCAAATCCAAACATATCATGGACAAATAAGCTGAGCCCCCAATTGTATTCGAAACAACTAAGGGATCCTCTACTAAACTGGTGTTTAAGTGCAGTGATTCAACTAATGACGTAGAGATAAACGAATGCGATGCGCCCGAATCAAATAAGGTACGGATAGGATGATCAAACAGAAAAACTAAGCTTTCAACAGAAATGGTTCTACCTCGTTCTTGCAGTGGTGGGACCGCGAGAGCCTGAACTTGTCCCCTTGCCTGCCCTGGTGCCATAAGAGCCTGCACCTGTCCTCCTGAGGTAGCTCCTACCCTCTGTCCCTTCTTTGGGCAGTCCTTCACTAGATGTCCCGCTTCGCCACAGTGGAAACAGCCAGTCTTCTTTTTCTTTCAGCAATCCTTGCTGAGATGGCCTGGTGTCCCACAGTTAAAGCATTTCTTCTTTCCCTTGCCATTATTGTCTTTACCACCCTTCTTGTTTTGCTGTTGTGGTTTCTTCTGATCCCCTTTCTTCTCGGGTGCCTTATCAACTTTAGCGCTTTTCTCCTCGTGCATGAGTGCCATGTCTACAAGCTTCTCAAAGGTGGCCCCCATAGCGATATGGGTCATAGCCAACCCTTGCAACGGTTCATTCAATCCATTAACGAACCTCAGTGCCTTCTTCTCCGGCGTGTTCACTAAGTCCAAGCCAAACCTTGCTAATTGATTAAATTTGTTGACATATTCTTTTACCGATGAGCTTCCTTGCTTTAATGTCAAGAACTTTTCCATATATAGATTCTCTTCTGCCCTTGAGAGAAACTTCGCCTCAAACCTACGTCTGAAATCCGCCCAAGAATCAACAGGACGCTCCCCATTAGTGACCTCCCACTAGAACGAGGCCTCTCCCTTCATCAACCAAGCTGCAAATTTAACTCTCCTCCCTTCTTCCACTTCAAAGATTTCTAGCAATTCTTCCACCTCCCAAAGCCAATCTCTAGCTTCCACAAACGTTTCTGACCCTTGGAAGGGTCTTCCACCCATAGCCTTAAATTCCTTGCACGTCTTTGCAAAAGTATCTACGCGAGGAGGAGGAACGGGTGCAACTGGTGGTGGAGGAACATTGGCCGGACCTGCGGCGGCCCTAGCCTCTAATAACCTCCTATACCATCCTGGTATCGTTACACCGTCAGGTAGGTTAAGATCTTCAGCCATGCTGAAACGAAAAAGGAAAGATTCAAAATGGAGAATTCGAAAGATAAAGATATAGCTATTGGGGATTATGTTTTTCTTAAAAACTTTCCTCTTTAAATCACTCATTAAAACATGTTTTTGAAAACACTTCTTCCAAAAATACTTTAGAAAAATAGTTTTTCTAAAACAATTATCTGTTCTGCTAACCTTAAGCTCTGATACCACGTGTAACACCCCACGTCCATTAATGTCACTCACAAAGGGAATGCATTAACTTCCATGGAGGTTTTAAGTGAATATAGAACAGAAAAATTACAACAAGACAGATAATTAAGTAGTACTTGGAAATCTAAAACTTCATTTTATTGCTGCGGAATTGAAACATGTTTGTTACATCATAAAACCATAAATCAGAGTCAAGTACATTATCCATCTTGATAAAACAAAATACATAATCCCATTCATAAATAGCCATGAAAAAGATAACAAGCTGGACTTTACTTCAACGGTCTAAGCTTTCCAAGAGAGATAAAGCAATCCAATCAAACTCCACTAGAGCTGGGCCCAACTTGAGGACCTGGAGGGGGAAAAAAGGATAGAAATGGAGGGGGTCAGACATAAAGTCTGGCGAGTATGATAATTCTAACAATACTATTATCAAAATAACTAGACTAAGGCATAAGCTGGAAGACAAGTAAATGTCTATGAACTATTAGGTAGATAAAGATAACGTTTAAGATAACGTTAAAGATAACGGTAAAGGCCCACCTAAGTTACTAACGAATGATTACTACACTGCACCGCACATTACTACACTGCACCGCACCAATCACCCTAAAGGTTGATCACACTTGCTTCACATAGAAACAATATAAATAGCCTTACGTACCCCTAGCTGACTACATAGGTGCCGTCTGCCCCTATCTCCACTAGGTGTACCACACTACCCACTTGCGATCGGCTCCCTACTCGTAGATACCCGTGCTGGCCCCACCGTGGGGTGTATCACTCCCCTAAAGTGGCAACCCGATACAACTTGAGAATGCACGGCTTATACCTACACGATGCAACAACCTCTTACCTACCAGCCTGGGTCCACACACGCATATGAAACTTGTTGGACTTGCGTTGCCACCGCTCCCCGTTTTGGCCTCTTATAGTCAAACCAAGTATGCGTGTCCCGTCCTCGACTTGGGTCGAGCCCACAAAGATACGTTTGGGATACTGGTTGAAATGGGCCCCCACAAGCTACCCACCTAAGCTTGTCACCACTAGTATATCCCACTTAACCCTCTTAATCATGTTCATTTACATGTGTGTTTGGTTAAGTCTTACTAATCGTATTTCACATACCACTAAGGGCACCCACTATATTCCTCATGCCACCCAAGGCACCTACTTAACCCCCATGTCCCACCTTACATGTTTATCTGGTTAAGTATTTCTTATTTCATTCAGGCCATAACCTCATAAAGACATCTCACATTAGACTGGCATTCATGGCAGCTGGATTTGTCGGGCGGGACCGGGCAGTCTTACACCATAAAAGAGTCTAACCTCGTGTCTTTACAACTGTTATGCTTTAGTTTTAGGCCTAGGACCTCTCACATTGGGCTGACATTTGTGACCACTGGATTTGCCGGGAGGGTCTGGGCAGGTTTACGTCACAAACGAGTCCAACCTCGTGTCCTAAGCATTGATTATCACTTATAATCTTTTACCCCAGTTTTAATAATTCCCTATTCAAATTATTAATTACTTCCAATTTTAATGATGTCCATAATTGACTCAATTATGGTCATCCACTCATGGCATGCAAAATCATATCAATTGCACCCCAACTTCTTATTATTAAATCCTTAATATTACCCCTACCCCACGTTTATACGTTCGCTTATTCAACGCAGAATATACGTTAGACTCGAATAGTCTAACTCATAGCACAAAGATAAATTATCACACCATATGAACAAATAAAACAATCCAATCATAATAGGGGTGAAACTTGCATAAACTACCCATGTTAAGGATGTAAAGGTGTCAACTTGTTAAATGTCACAATTTACATGATATGATCATACTCAAATTTATGTACAAACTTGCATAAGGGGTTTTTAGGAAACATAATGATGGTGTGAACTAGCATAGCATTTCACATATGTCATATCATAATTCTAGATGTCATAATTCTAGATCAAAATAGAGGTCATGGCATATGTTCATAATCTCAACCTAAACTTTCATATGTGACTTGTCATATAGATTAACATAACCCAAATAATATCAACATCATGATTTGATTAACATGAACTAGTTAGCATAGATAGTAACATCATGGCTTTTTAACATGTATGATTCATCACAACTTAGCATAGAAACTATCAACATACATAACATCATCATAGCATGATTTACAACATATAGGATATCATCACCACATAGCATAGGATTTATAACATACATGATAATATAAGGTTTACAACAACATATATGACAATTCACATCATCTACTCATAATCCATTCATAACTTAACCTAATTAATTTAATAATAATCTTGTTAAGACTATCATATTCACAATTTAGAGAAGAAAAGAGTCTTGCTTTGCTTTAGAATTGAGTAGAATTAATATTTGATTAGCTTCTCTTCCTTCTTAGTTGGCGGCGGCTCCACTGAGTTCCATGGCGGCGGTATGACAGTAGTTATTCTATTTTTCATATGAATTAGGGTGAGAGACTACCTAGGTATTTATAGAGTTAGGATTTATTTTAGACCGTCAGATCAACTCAGGACTAATCTCAGCCAACCAGATTAGGTCAAAACCCTAATGGGTCATCACTCAGTCAAAAAACAGGCTCAGTCAAAAACCCTAGCCGCCAGACCCAGGTCGACACTATAGTCGACCAGGGGGGCCAGGTCGACACTAGTGTCGACCCCCCATTCGACCTGCCTGGGCGGGAATTTTTCCCGCCCAGCCCGCTTCTGCACTTTCTGTTTGAATTTTAAATTTCCTGCGAGCTGTTTTGAATTTTCTGAAACTTCCGATGGCCATAACTTCTTCATACGAAGTCCAATTCATGCAAACTCGGACTCTATTTCAACCAGAATTCCAAGACGAACACAATGGCGCAACCCGTTTCCCACAATTCTCACGTCTGAGATTAGTTATTCTTTAATTTGTGAATATTAATATTAACAGAATTACGGGGTGTTACATTATTTGTATATGTTTTCAATGTATAACCTAACACATAAAAATGTTTATTTTAAATTGCATACAAATCCTAATGTATGCATTAACATGTAAAAATGTCACTTTAACTTACTTATACATTATAGTGTATGTTTTGATCAATAATATGATTCTTATAATTGAATATAAATTCTAATGTAAGTTTGCAAATAAAATGATTTTTATATTTGCTTATAAATTCTATTACATGTTATGCAAATAAAAATGATTATTATATTTGCATGTAAATTCTATTTCAACAAAAATGTATAAGAAGTGATACATCCATTTTGTTGACAATTTTATTTTATCAAAATGAATGTTTCTGTCGTAACACAAACCTATTTGAAAAAAATGCTATTTGTGTTTACTTCTTTTGTTTAACCAAAATGTAATTTTGTTTCGTTCCAAATCTAATTAACAAAAATGTAATTTTTGTATTCAACTATTATGTTTGAATAAACAAAACATATAATGATTATTTTTCTACTAATAGGTAAGTGAAAATGTTTTGATTAAACAAAACATATAATGATTCTTTTTTACATTCCATAATGAAAATGAATTCCTTTATTCTTTTTACATTCCATAAAGAAAACGAAATCCTTTATTCTTTTTACATTCCAAAAATAAATGTAATCTTTTCTATATTACAAAAAAATGTAATCATTTTATATTACATAGAAAATGTAACCTTTTCTATGTTACAAAGAAAATGTATTCTTTTTATATACTAAACAAAATTGTAATTCTTTTTATTGCAAAATGAATGTCGACAAAAATATGAACTTTATATTCTATCTTTTATTTCAACAAAATGACATTAAAAATATAACCTTTAATAACTATACTTTTTATTGTAACAAAATGACAGTAAAAATCTAATATTGTATTACAATTCTTTTTATTGAAAACAATATGACAATAAAAATCAAATCTTTTGTTTCAATTCTTTTTATTGCATGAAAAATGTAATCTTTTTGCATTGTATAAAAATGTAATTCTTTTTATCTTGCGTAAAGTGACATTAAAAATGTACTCGTAATTCTACTCTTTTATCATCTCGAAAGTGGCAATAAAAATGTACATTAGATTCTATTCTTGTTATTATCTCTAAAATGACAATAAAAATATTACTTTTAATCCTATCATTTTTATTACAGCTAAAATGTAAATAAAAATGTAACTTTTTATTTTATTATTTTGTTTGCATCTAAATTTGCAAATAAAAATGAAACTTTGATTCTAATGTTTTGCTTGCATCTAAAATTGCAAACAAAAAAAATGAAACTTTACAAATCCTGTTTTTAATTCATATCTAAATTAAAAATAAAATATAACCTTTTTTTTCATCGTTTATTTGCATCAAAGAATGCAAATAAAAGAATAACTTTTTAATTCAAAGTTTATTTGCATCAAAGAATGCAAAGAAAAGAATAACTTTTTAATTCATTGTTTATTTGCATCAAAGAATGCAAATAAAAGAATAACTTTTTAATTCAAAGTTTATTTGCATCAAAGAATGCAAATAAAAGAATAACTTTTTATCTCCATTCAACGGTATAGACAATAATGATATATTTTCAATTATATTGACGATTCTATTTCAATACAATAAAAATGATAAAATAATGTTTTATGTTGAATTGATAATTCTATTTCAATGCTCAAAAATGATAAAAAGATATTTTTAATATTGAATTGGCAATCTAATTCAATTCAACAAATATGATCAATATAATAATTTTATATTGAATTGACAATTTAATTCAATTCAACAAATATGATCAAAATAATAATTTTATATTGAATTGACAATTTAATTCAATTCAACAAATATGATCAAAATAATAATTTTATATTGAATTGACAATTGAATTCAATTCAACAAATATGATCAAAATAATAATTTTATATTGAATTGACAATTGAATTCAATTCAACAAGTATGATCAAAATAATAATTTTATATTGAATTGACGATTTAATTCAATTCAATAAATATGATCAAAATAATAATTTTATGTTGACTTTGAAATCTAATGCAATTCAACAACAATCAGAAAAATAGTGTTTCAAATGTTGAATTGACAATTCTATTTCAATTCAACACTATAACAAAATGATTTATTTTTATTGAAATGGAAATTCTAATCCAAATCAATAATAAAGCAATACAATTTATTTTTATTTAACACATACAAATCTGTGTTTATACATCACCAACAAACAGATAAATCATTCACAATATCATCACATAGAAGATCTCAGTCATACACATACAATCATTCTATAGCAATTAAATTAAATAAATAAATTATATATAAAAAAAGAGAAATCTCACAGTGAATTTTTTCTGAAATTTCAACATGCTCGGTATCAGCTCTAGCCAGCTTCATGGCGTAGATCTCTTCATCACGGTTCTATCGTTTTCAGTTTCACTGAATTCCGTTTTGATTTGCGAAAGTTACAAAGGTTTGAACGTTAATTACATTATTTAAATAACTTAACTAATTTAATAATTAAATAATTAATTATACCTTAAACCAATCTCTTCTTCCTTTTTGGCCGTCACTTTCTGGAACCCCAAACCCAATACGTTGAGTTCACCAATCCACCCTAGAAGCCCCCAGACCTACATCAAAAACCGCCACGTCGACCGCCGTTCACTCCTCCACAGGCGCCTGCACCACCACCGAGCTCGGTGGTCTCCCCTCTCCCAAAAACGGCTGTAAACACCGGTGGTCTTGGCACAAAATCTGAGAAGCATAGCACAACAATCTCGATCTTAACCGTTGGATATATAGACCTTGATCTTCTCTTCGATTTAGTCTTTAGGAGTTAGGAATTTTATTGTATTGATCATGCAAAATTTGGGGGAGGGTGCCGGAGTTTTCTGGCCCTTCATGAAAGGGTGGCGGCTGGGCATTTAAATTAGGGTTTTGGTTTGTGAATTTTCTATTATTTATAATATTTTAATGTAAATTTCACAAATAAACCCATAAGTCTTAAACAATTCCAATTTCAGTCCAACAGGAGTTGACCCCACCTAATAGCCCCCGTTCCGGATCCAATGGGCTAGGTCTCGTCAGCCCAAACGACTGTCTGTGGCCTATTTCATTTAAATTAATATTTAAATCATTTATTTAATTAATTCTAGCTTACATTTAAATTCACCGAGGCCGCATACGAACTCAGAAAAATCCAGGAAAATTATTTTTGGCTTTGTTTCGACGATACAGTCCTAACAAAATTAATTTTGTCAAATTTCGAGACCGTTGGAAAAATGGCTATTTTCAAGTTGATTAAATTTGACTAAAATTGACAAAACACGTTTTCGTTTGCCTCGCTCACATATTAATTGGAAAAATTATAAAAATTGAAACCTAGCAATAATTTGACATTCCAGTTCCAACAAAAGTGGTTTCGTCGAAAATGGAGGTTGTTTGTAAAATGGCTATTTTCAAGTGCCATATATTATATTAAAAAATATATAAATTCTATAGCAACTTTTCTAAATTTTAAACTGGCCATAACTATTTATTTTTAAACTGAAATTTCAGTTTCTTACATTCGTTAGAAATATATGGTTAAATAGATTTAAATATTTCTTGTTTCGCTCAATTCTGATTTAAAATGAATCCCGTATAGTCAATTGAAATTAGAAATCGAATTTTCGAACTACCTTGCCATATCTAACTCCTTTTATATTTAAATAAAATTTATTCGTTTTTACTTCGATTAAAATAAACTTTTAGTCATTATTATTCAAAATAAACAATTTTAAATATTAAATTTTCATTAAATTTTCTAAAATAAAAAATTTAAATTGGTTCAGAATTTGCGGGTTGTTACAATCTCCCGCACTTAAAATCTTTTCGTCCTCGAAAAGGAACGAAGCTAAAGGTTGTTTAATTAACCAACTCAATTTTCATTTCTTATCAATTTTAGTTCAATATTAAATTCGATTTATTTCAATATTAAATTCAATTTAGCTAGATTTATCATTCTTTCCCATATTGGTTAAATTAATTATCATACAAACATTTTAATTAGTTAAACTAATTATCAAACGTCACAACCAGCAATCAATTAGGTGATAAACTTTTTAAATATATAACTTTTATATATAGTCAAAAATCATATTTTTAGTGTAAATCACAGCAATAAATTCTAATTAAGATTTGGTTCTCATACCAGTCGATTTGAAATATATAGATATCCCACTCTTAAACTCGAACATAGACACCGATGATGATGCATCATCATCAGAATCATCTCCGGGCGACTAATGTGTGACTCTATATCTATCTTGTATATTTGAGACTTCGTATACACGTGGATCATACGTATATTAAAATCTCTATAAACTCGATTGTCCAAATTAAAATATAATAATATCTCAATTACGTATTTTATGATAAAATTTTCAAAACTAAATTTGTTTTTATTTTATTTTTAAAATAATACTCTTTGGTCTCATTCTAGGATACTATTGATCCCTTCTCTAACGAGTCATTCTTTTTATAGGATATTACTAATCCTAACTCTGATGAGTCTTTTGTTCAGTTCTAACAAGTTGTACCCCAAGGATTTGAGCTAACTAGAGCTCTGATACCAAATGTAAAGACCCGAAAATCCCCACCCTTTGGATCGACCATAAACCTCACAGGTCTGAACCAAAAGTCGGAAATCTTCGAATACTTTAACTTTGGGAATACAATACATTAGAACAGATAACAGCAGACTTTTGTAACATCATGATATTATAACATCAGAGTACAGAATATATCAGAGTACATTGAAAATAATACAGCCGAAGATAAAATTACAAAAGATTTAATACAATGCAGCGGAAATAAATAAACTGATACAGTGGAAGTCTGTCAAAACTCTGGACACAGCTTTAAGCTTCGATCCAGAATCCTGCTCAATATACCTGCAAAACAAGTTACTCGACTACCCGTGTGGAAAAGAGGGCACCCGAGTTTGCAAGTGAAACAAACTACAAGTCATTCATGGGACTGGTATGAGAAATCTTAACTTATTTAATAATAAGGCTAATCACAGGACCACGCCACTAACGCAGAACGGGTTTACTCCATTGGATTACCAGTGCATGAATAAAGTAAATCATTAAACAACACAATGTTTTTTTAGAAAAACGAAACCATTATAAGACTCAAGTCCCATCACACAATGCAACACAAACCGGAGGATAGAGTTTTACCTTATAATGCTCAAAAGATGCTTGATACGATAAAAACGGATTTGATATTATTATTAGTGTATATATGTTTTAAAAACAATTTCAATCATAATGTATCAATTATAGACGCATAGTACCCCATCCTACTATGTCGCCATACTAGTTCTACAATCAAAACCGCATGATGTCATATTGGAAGTTGGATTTCCATCATGAGTCAAGGCTAGGAACGATCTTCTGACCGATTCGAGACACTCTAGCAATGTCTCAGAATTCGGACGCTGGCGAACCCTTGGATACAGCAGGGCCGGTCCCCCAATAGTGCAATGGGTTGGATTAGTTATGCCTGAACACACGCTTCTCGGTCCTATTGGACCTATAATACGGCCATTGGCGACCGATAATCCGAGGCCTCGAAAATTCCATCATCCACATAAGTAAAATATCAGGGCTGGTAAGTCGCTGACACCACTTCTAGCTAGAAAGAAACATGTGAACTCCCTGCGTTCCCACTCTCCATTTTAGACTCTTACCGGGGTGTGAGGCTCGCGAGGTAACCTTATATACAAAGCTATACCGAAATAGGCTATGCTCTTATCATCCCACAAGGCTCTGCTTTTCAACAAAAGCCTTGATCATTCGCAGCTTGGCGTGCCACGTTGTCAATTCATGCCATGCGATTTGATAACTATCAACACACAACCTCTAAGGGTGTTAAGCAAGAGAATAAATTCTCCGCCACCAATGGTTGTATATTAATAGAAACCAATTTACATAGAATGAAATTCAACGTCAGACACACATCCATTTACAAGTCCGTTCTGGGTCTGAACGGAACAGGAGACACCTAAGAGGTTCTCGCATATCTGGACAATCAACACGTACGTCCAGACGACTACCACTGAAGCCCCTTCAAGGTAGCAGCTCCTATCATGTCCCTCATTAGCAATACATCCATTCGATGTGAAGATCCCCGGTCTTCAATCACCTTCTTCGTCTTTGACTCTTTATCGTCGTAACAATTATTCGAAATGGGTCAAAACTGGTCTTTCCGAATAACTTGCGTATTTAGTAATCAAAAATCAAGTGCTATAAAAAAACACATCCAACATCTCATTCCAACTCAGAATATTCTTTTAATAGAATATTCATATTATTAGGGAAAAGTTCCCATCAATTATATCAAAGATAAATTCTTTTAAATTTATTCTTTTTAAACATTCACCAAAACTGCAATTTGATTTTAATATAAAAAAATCATTATTTTATGATTTTCCAACTTTTAAGGAATTAACCTTGTCTTTAATTGGATTAGGGAATCAATGTCATTTAAAAACATTGTTCACGATAAACCTAAAATCATCTTCCATTAAATATGGAATTTTCACAGAAACTAAGTCAATATATAATCGATATAAATTTCTGTATCAGACCAATAATATAAATGGAATAACGACAAAGCCCTTTAAACTCCATATATAGTATCAGTCTTCTTTTACAGAAGCCTATCTCGATTATTATTAAATCGAATTCCTTCTCAATTCCAAATTAACATATTAAATTGGAAAACTTTACTTTGGAAATTTTCTATTTAAATCTTAATAAAAGATTTATAATTTCCAAATTATATTTCCTCTGTTAATTGGGTTAAAGAACAAATGTCGTTTAAAACACAGTTCACGATAAACCCAATTCACACATCAATTTATCCCAATTACTAAACATAATTGGAAACTCTTATAATCTTAATTAAAAGATTTATACTTTAATACGGGGTTTAAGAACAGTGTTGTTTAGGACACCATCCACGACAATCCAAAAATCTAATTCTTTTATTTAATTCCATCTAAATATCAGTGAATTGGAAGACTTCATTAAATCTTAGTTTAAAAGATTCATTCTAGTTAATAACATGTTTGTTTCTATAAAAATATATTTTTATCTTTTTTGTCCATCTAAAGCGGACATAGAAATCATCAGTTTATTCTTCGTTGAATATTATTTTCATTATTAAAAAGATTCTTTATGTAAAATATTCTTTATAGTACAACATTCTTTATTTTAAAGGATATTCTCTACTTTTAAATTATTCTTTATTTTAAAATATACTTTACTTAAAAGAAATCCTGAATTGGAATGCGATTCAATCAGTTACCATAAAACTTTGGTTATATGGATTTCATACATCGTATGTAAATGACAACAAATGATAAATAATCATCAAACCATCCATTCACATCCAGAGTGAAGTTCATAACTGTGTGAGCATTAAAATGAAATAATAACGCTCATCGTAGCCTGTCAATCTATCGATCGACATACAACTAAATATTGGGACTAGTGTATGTCAATTTTCATCCCAATACCCGTGTGGGGTTTTCAGCCAACAACAGTTCAAATAAAGAAATAATTGGTTAATGAATTCAACCAATTTTTAATTCTGCTAACATGTTGACGATAATGAACAAACATGTTATAATATTCCTAATGCCAAATAATAATGTATTTTACTCGCATAATTTCCCTACATATTTTCTAATGCCTAAGAAATGTAATTTATTTACATGACATTATTGCTGATGACAAATGAAAATATATTTTTCATTTTACTTTATTTGTATGCAAATATTCTCAACTTTAACACAAAAAGAAATAATCTTATTTGTATATGTTTTCAATATATAACCTAACACATAAAAATGTTTATTTTAAATTGCATACAAATCCTAATGTATGCATTAACATGTAAAGATGTCACTTTAACTTACCTACACATTCTAGTGTATGTTTTGACCAACAATATGATTCTTATAAAATTGAATATAAATTCTAATGTAAGTTTGCAAATAAAAATGATTTTTAAATTTGTTTATAAATTCTATTACATGTTATGCAAATAAAAATGATTATTATATTTGCATATAAATTCTATTCAACAAAAATGTATAAGAAGTGATACATCCATTTTGTTGACAATTTTATTTTATCAAAATGAACGTTTCTATCATAACACAAACCTATTTGACAAAAATGCTATTTGTGTTTACTTCTTTATTTAACCAAAATGTAATTTTGTTTCGTTTCAAATCTAATTAACAAAAATATAATTTTTGTTTTCAACTATTATGTTTGAATAAACAAAACATATAATGATTATTTTTCTACTACATGTAAATAGTAATGTTTTGAATAGACAAAACATATAATGACAAATGATTATTTTTCTACTAATAGGTAAGTGAAAATGTTTTGATTAAACAAAACATATTATGATTCTTTTTACATTCCATAAAGAAAATGAAATCCTTTATTCGTTTTACATTCCATAAAGAAAATGAAATCCTTTATTCTTTTTACATTCCAAAAAGAATTGTAATCTTTTCTATATTACACAAAAGTGTAATCATTTTATATTACATAGAAAATGTAACCTTTTCTATATTACAAAGAAAATGTATTCTTTTTATATATTAAATAAAATTGTAATTCTTTTTATTGCAAAACAAATGTCAACAAAAATGTGAACTTTATATTCTATCTTTTATTTTAACAAAATGACAATAAAAATATAACTTTTAATAACTATACTTTTTATTGTAACAAAATGACAGTAAAAATCTAATCTTGTATTTCAATTCTTTTTATTGAAAACAATATGACAATAAAAATCAAATTTTTATTTCAATTCTTTTTATTGCATGGAAAATGTAATCTTTTTGCATTGTATAAAAATGTAATTCTTTTTATCTTGCATAAAGTGACATTAAAAATGTACCCGTAATTCTACTCTTTTATCGTCTCAAAAGTGGCAATAAAAATGTACATTAGATTCTATTCTTGTTATTGTCTCTAAAATGACAATAAAAATATTACTTTTAATCCAATCATTTTTATTACAGCTGAAATGTAAATAAAAATGTAACTTTTTATTTTATTGTTTTGTTTGCATCTAAATTTGCAAACCAAAGTGTAACTTTAATTCTAATTTTTGTTTGCATCTAAAATTGCAAACAAAAAAATGTAACATTACAAATCATGTTTTTAATTTGTATCTGAATTACAAATAAAATATAACCTTTTTTTCATCGTTTATTTGCATCAAAGAATGCAAATAAAAGAATAACTTTTTAATTCAAAGTTTATTTGCATCAAAGAATGCAAATAAAAGAATAACTTTTTAATTCATTATTATTTGCATCAAAGAATGAAAATAAAAGAATAACTTTTTAATTCAAAGTTTATTTGCGTCAAAGAATACAAATAAAAGGATAACTTTTTGTCTCCATCCACTGGTATAGAAAACAATGATATATTTTCAATTGTATCGACAGTTATATTTCAATACAATAAAAATGATAAAATGATGTTTTATGTTGAATGGATAATTCTATTTCAATGCTTAAAAATGATAAAAATATATTTTTAATATTGAATTGACAATCTAATTCAATTCAACAAATATGATAAAAATAATAATTTTATACTGAATTGGCAATTTAATTCAATTTAACAAATATGATCAAAATATTAATTTTATATTGAATTGACAATTTAATTCAATTCAACAAATATGATCAAAATAATAATTTTATATTGAATTGACAATTTAATTCAATTCAACAAATATGATCAAAATAATAATTTTATATTGAATTGACTATTTAATTCAATTCAACAAATATGATCAAAATAATAATTTTATATTGAATTGACAATTTAATTCAATTCAACAAATATGATCAAAATAATAATTTTACGTTGACTTGGAAATCTAATGCAATTCAACAACAATCATAAAAATAATGTTTCAAATGTTGAATTGACAATTCTATTTCAATTCAACACTATAACAAAATGATTTATTTTTATTGAAATGGAAATTCTAATCCAAATCAATAATAAAGCAATATGATTTATTTTTATTTAACACATACAAATCTGTGTTTATACATCACCAACAAACAAATAAATCATTCACAATATCATCACATAGCAGATCTCAGTCATACACATACAATCATTCTATAGCAATTGAATTAAATAAATAAATAAATTATACAAAAAAAGAGAAATCTCACAGTGAATTTTGTCTGAAATTTCAACATGATCGGTATCAGCTCTAGTCAGCTGTTACGACCTGAAATCCCCCTTACGGGAAATCACGGATTGTACTGAGGACAAGACGAATCAGAACGCAAACAGAAGAAAATTTCATTGCTTATTACAACAATTTCATCAAATTACAAGAATATACAGAGTAAGAATAAATAAAATACATTCGATAGATATCAGAGATTACAATACATTACTGCAGCGGAAAAATAATACAAAACACAACTGAAAAGAATATACGGATACAGAGCTTTCCGGATATCATTCCAGCTGTAAACTAGGATTCTGTGAATATAAATCTGCGAAACCAAAACTATTAGCTGCCCGTGTCGAAAATAGGGGCACCTAAATGTGACGATCAGGAATTTCATTCAATCTGAATCGATCGCTAAACCGACCAAGACCGTTCGAAACCCCTGATTGTTTTGAGAACCCGACAAATTAGAACGCAAACAGAAGAACATTTCATTGTTAATTACAACAATTCCATCAGAATACAAGAATATACAGAGTGTTAACAAATAATATACATTATAAAATATCAGAGATTACAATACATTACATAGCAGCGGAAAATAATACAATACACAACTAGAAGAAATACACGGATACAGAGCTTTCCGAGTATCGTTCCAGCTGTAAATCAGGATCCTATGAATATAAATCTGCAAAACCAAAACTACTAGCTGCCCGTGTCAAAATAAGGGCACCCAGAGTTTAGGTGAAAAAAATAAACTCCAGGTCAGTCATGGGACTGGATTGAGAACTAAAACAGTTATAATCTTTATTTTAAAGTTCGGTAAATCAAGGGACCACGCCGTATAACATGGAATGAGTTTCCTCTCAAGAATACCAGTGCATAAAAAAACAACGCAATGCTAAATAAAGAACAATGAAGCTATTATAAGACCCAGGTCCCATCACACAATGCTACGCAAGCCGGAGGATAGGGTTTTTACCTTATAATAGCCAAAATGCTTGATACGTTTAAAACAAATCATTTTATACTGTTATAAGTGCATAGCGTATAAAACAACTTCAAATCATAAGTATAAATCATAGACGACATAAGTGCCCCATACCACTATGTCCCCATACTAGGCTCTACAATCAAAGCCACAAAGTCACATATTGGAAGTTGGATTTTCGTCTGTGAGCCGAGGCAAAAGATAGTCCTCTACCGATTCGAGATGCTCTAGCCCGTGTCTCAGGACCCAGACTCAGGTGGGCCCTTGGATCGTCAGGGCCGGTCCACCGATGTGGATTAAAATTCCTGAACACTGCGTTTCCCCGCCCTTTGGGTCGTCAATGAGCCAAATGACTCCATCGGCTCTACACAGTCACCGATATATCCGAGGCGCCTCGCAACAGCAACAACACACAGGTGAAAATAATATATATGTCAGGGCTGGTAGGTCACTGACACCACCCTAGCTAGAAGGAAATGCATGCCCTCCCTGATGGCCTCTCCCGTTTCTGGTTCACAACTGGGGTGTGAGGCTCGCGAATCAACGTTACACAAAGCTATGCCATACAGTCGGTGCTTTGATCATCAACCATAAGACTTTTCTTTTCAAAAGAAACCTTGATCAATTGCCACTCAGGCATGCCACACAGGCAATTCACTCCATGCAATTGATATCCATCAATTTATAACCCCTGAGCTCGTACGTCTCAGAGAAGGGCGTTAAGCAAGAGAATAAATTCTCCGCCGCCAAACAGATATATATTTAATAGAAATCAATCAAACAGAATAAAATCCAATGTCAGACACACAATCCATTTACAATCCCGTTCTGGGTCTGAACGAAACCGGAGGCACCTTGTACCTCGCATATCCATCGATCTCCAAGTTCGTCTGGACGATCACCAACTGATTCCCTCCTCTTGGGTGTACAGCCCAATCAAGATCATCAGTAATCACCCAAATGATGTGAAGACCTCTGGTCTTTAACTACCGTCATCATCCTCGACACCACGTCGAATCAGCTATTCAGAATGGGATAAACCCGGTCTTTCTGAATAACTCACGTATATAATAAACAAGTGTTACACAAACACAACATGGGCCTCATTCCAATTTGGAAAATAGAAAATAAACATTCATGTGTTGAATAGAAAATAAATATCCATGTGTTGAATAGAAAATAAATATTCATGTGTTGAATAAAGAATAAATATTCATGTGTTGAATAGAATAAACATTCATGTGTTGAATAAAAACCGTGTTGACTAGATTGACGCCATTTTGACGTGAACGTTATTTATATCGATTTTATTCATTTTTAAATTGAATATAGAAAAGGAAGTGATTTCAAAGTATAACGTCTTATTTTTACATGGGCAGTTAGTAGTTTTGGTTTTGCAGATTTATATTTACAGGATCCTGATTTACAGCTGGAACGATACTCGAAAAGCTCTGTATTCGTGTATTTCTTCTAGTTGTGTATTGTATTATTTTCCGCTGCTATGTAATGTATTGTAATATCTGATATTTTATAATGTACATTATTTTTTAACACTCTGTATATTCTTGTATTCTGATGGAATTGTTGTAATTAACAATGAAATGTTCTTCTGTTTGCGTTCTAATTTGTCGTGTTCTCAAAACAATCAGGGGTTTCGAATGGTCTTGGTCGTTTTAGCGATCGATTCAGATCGAATGAAATTCCCGATCGTCCCGTCAGCTTCATGGGTAGATCTCTTCATCACGGTTCTATCGCTTTCAGTTTCACTGAATTCCGTTTTGATTCGCGAAAGTTACAAAGGTTTGAACGTTAATTACATTATTTAAATAATTTAACTAATTTATTAATTAAATAATTAATTAGACCATAAACCAATCTCTTCTACCTTTCTGGCCGTCACTTTCTGGAACCCCAAACCCAATACGTCGAGTTCACCAATCCACCGTCGCACCACCCTAGAAGCCCCCAGACCCACATCATAAACTGCCACGTCGACCGCCGTTCACTCCTCCCCAGGTGCCTACACACCACCGAGCTTGGTGGTCTCCCTTCTCCCAAAAACGGCTGCAAACACCGGTGGTCTTGGCACGAAATCCAAGAAGCATAGCACAACAATCTCGATCTTAACCTTTGGATATATAGACCTTGATCTTCTCTTTGATTTAGTCTTTACAAGTTTGGAATTTTATTGTGTAGATCATGCGAAATTTGGAGGAGGGCGTCGGAGCTTTCTGGCCCTTCATGAAAGGGTGGAGGCTGGGCATATAAATTAGGGTTTTGGTTTGTGAATTTTCTATTATTTATAATATTTTAATGTAAATTTTACAAATAAACCCATAAGTCTTAAACAATTCCAATTTCAGTCCAACGGGAGTTGACCCCACCCAATAGCCCCGGTTCCGGATCCAATGGGCTAGGTCTTGTCATCCCAAACAATTGTCTGTGGCCTATTTTATTTAAATTAATATTTAAATCAATTATTTAATTAATTCCAGCTTACATTTAAATTCACCGGGGCCACATACGAACTCAGAAAAGTCCAGAAAAATTATTCCTGGCTTTGTTTTGATGATACGGTCCTAACAAAATTAATTTCGTCGAATTCCGAGACCGTTGGAAAAACGGCAGTTTTCAAGTCGATTAAATTCGACTGGAATTGACAAAACACATTTTCGTTTGCCATGCTCACATATTAATTGGAAAAATTATAAAAATTGAAACCTAGCAATAATTTGACATTCCGGTTCCAACAAAAGTGGTTTTGTCGAAAACGGAGGTTGTTTGTAAAAAGGATATTTTCAAGTGCCATATATTATATTAAAAAATATATAAATTCTATAGCGACTTTTCTAAATTTTAAACTGGCCATAACTAATTATTTTTAATGTGAAATTTCAGTTTCTTACATTCGTTAGAAAGATATGGTTAAACTGATTTAAAGATTTCTTGTTTCGCTCAATTCTGATTTAAAATGAATCTTTTATAGTCAATTGAAATTAGAAATTAGAAATCGAATTTTCGAACTGTCGTGCCATATCTAACTCCTTTTATATTTAAATAAAATTTATTTGTTTTAAATTCAATTAAAATAAACTTTTAGTCATTATTATTTAAAATTAACAATTTTAAATATTAAATTTTCATTAAATTTCCAAAAATAAAAATTTTAGATTGGTTCAGAATTTATGAGTTGTTATATCAAATAATATATGAAACAAAACAGTATTTTAAATATTGAGGAATCTAGTTGGATCCCACCAACCTGTTTCCCTACATCCACAAATGTTAAACAATATAATTACATCGATTTCATTTCCATATGAAATATTCTAATAAAAAAATCAACATTTGATTAACGATATATATATATATAACTATATTGATATTTTAAACAAATCAATTAGCAGTTCAACCAAACAGTCAACACACAGCAATCAATCATTTCTAAAAATACGTTATAATATGAACTGGTAGAGTTGGTGAGTTTTACTCACATTGGCGGTTTATCATTAAATATCGATAACTGTTGTCGATTCAGATCGGACAATTTATTTTGCTATAAATTGTAACAAACTCCAATTCAGTCCCAGTCAGTTCCATTGTGTAGTCGCCGTCCATACGATCCTAACGGATCTTGTTTCATCAATTTCGGATCATGTATGGATAACATATAAATTGTACAAGTTAATAAACTATTTAAATTTAAAATAACTAAGTTTATCCTCAATTGGGCTTTAACCTTTTGGAGCCGGCCCATCTTCTAACCTAAGTACCCAGACCCGCTACCGCTACTACGGTACTCATCTTCCACATTTTGAAAACCACGGCTTCTCCTGTATCTTGCCAACGCCATTGCCGATTTTTCACCAATGCCATACTCCTTCACTGTATTACTAAAAATCAAACCAAAATCACTGATGAACTTCTCATCAAATCCTCTACAACTTCCTCCCAATATCACATTATTCGAACTCCTCATCAAATTTCCATTCGTACAGCACTCCATCACGAGCCAGTGAAGGTATCGAAAAAAAATCTCACTGAATTTTCCCAAAAATATTACACAACCTCTAATCGATCTCCTTAATCCAAATACGAACTCGCCATGATCCAAAACTTCTTACATCTCATCCAGGATCGAACCCTAACTCGCGCTGTAAAAACCCCAATGTACAGAACGAACATCTAACCCATTCAAATGGATATAGAACTGAAGACAATCTCACCACTATTTAAAATATATAATTTTCATGATTTATGGTATTTGATTTTGATTGTTTGGATTTTCTAAAGAAAAACTTCTTCATGTTTTCCTGAAGAATAATGCGGCGGAAAAATTTAGACCAAGGAAAATGAAAGACTTAGGGTTACGGTAAGGTATGGTATTTATAGGAGGATTCTAGCTTGCATAAGAAGCTTCACTCATTTTTTTTAATTTATATCGTCATACTCGTCTTCAAAAGTTTCTATGATCACACATGATATCCAAAAATCATAAAAATGGACATACACCTTCTATTCGACATTACGGACCCAACAAAACTGGTTTTGTTGAATTCCGACTCTGTTTGGTCACACATCATATTTTTAAAGGTCAAATTATTGATTGTTTTCACATTAAAAATCAATATGGCCACACACTGACTTCAAAAATCACGGAAATTGAAATCTAACAATAATTTAATATTGCGGATCCAACAAAATTAGTTTCATCGAAAACGGAGGTCGTTTGCAATACTGGCTATTTTTAAAACTCTAAATAAACCCTTTTAAATATTAATATATTTAAAAATAGTTAAATTAAATATTTATAAATAAATATTATCATATATATTCACACTAGAAAATCGTACAACTCCATACCTGGATTCATTACTTGATATTCCAAAGTTCTCAGTTATATCGATATTCGATTTATATTTAAATCCTTTTTGAAATATAAATAAATCATTATAAATTATAAAGGAATTCTATAGCGACTATTTTGAAATTTTATTTGGACATAATTCAAAATCTACACGACGAAATCCCGATTTTTCTCTTTGATTAGAAAAATATCATTCAACAGATTCGAGCGTTTCTTGTTTCACAGAAGTCCAATTTAAAACGGATTCTGTATATTCAATTGAAGTTCGAATCGCGAAATTACGAACTGCCGTGCCATTTGGAGCTCGATTATAATTATAATATAAATTATACATTCAACTGTCGTTCAAATAATATATCCGTTATTCTAATTCAAATTCTAAGCTGAATTAAATATTTTAAATTGTCTAGTTCACATTATATTGTCAATTCACTATTTCCGATTTTTTTTGGAATTAAGTGCATTATTATATTATTTAAATTAATTAAATATTCAATATTATTTAATTAAACATCCCTTTAATTCTCTAAATCATTAATTAAGTAATTAAATAAATTAATTATTATACCGTAAAAATACGGGACATTACATTCTTTCCCCCTTAAAATAATTTCGTCCTCGAAATTGCTAAGGTAGATAACAAACCCTATTAACTGGTTAAAAATTATTTGTTCACTTCTTAATTTCTGTTTCAACTGAACCGATTTAATTTCAATTAAGTATTTATTCATTCCTACTAACGAAAATTTTCAAAAATCCTAAAAAATTTCTAACACCTTAACTTTTCGGAAAATTTCACCAGCACCTCCTTTGTACTAGTCAATAGCTCAAACTCCAACTCGCCTCTCTAGGCCTTCTTCAACCCAAAAGAAAATCAAATAGCCAAGCGGCTTGCCAATTCGGCTCATCAAAATCTCAAACCCATATGTAATATAAACTGGTACCTTTTTGTCGAGCATATCAATATATCCTTTCAGTGTGTTACCAATTCTGCATATACCAATGTCATCCCAATCATTCGGTTATACCCAAGCCAAATTATGTTCTTAGCTCATATTTCATTTTAAATTTCAACTCAAAACTTACCAGTCCAATTCCATTTCGGATTATCTTTAATCCAATCTAATTTGATATTTTCTATCTCAATTCATTATCCACCTAACTGGTTTCAATTCAATTTCTATTTCTATTTGTTTTTACAAATTCTAGTATAATTTGTTTTAATTTAAATAATCTGTTTCTGGGAATTTTTAAATAGCTTAGCCTTTTCCAAAAATCAAAATATTCATTTGGAATATCAAAACAACTTGTTTTCTCAAAATAATTCAAAAATAAAAACTTTGGTAGTAATCCGTCACTTACAACTCGAAAATGAACACCGATGATGTCGTGATCATCATCAAAATCTATTTTCCAACTATCGAAGTGTATTCAATACTATATCACTTTCAAAATAATTTCTAAACACTTTCATTTTGAAATCCATTTCAAAATATCCTTTTTAATTCTTGTAACAAATTTAAAATTTCCCAGGATTTTAAAATTCACATATATTTATCCCAGATTCATTTACAAACACTTTTTCAAATTTCCATAGTTTTAATTCCAACTCTGGTTTTAAATTCAGATTTAATTCATCTGATTTCACGTATTTTACTTATATGAATTATGATTGGCTATTTACATAACCATTTAAATTTATAATCTCATTCGATTATAATAACAACCAACACATCCTATATATTATAATAATTCCAATATATATATTCCTTTATATCAAAATATACTTTGGGTAAAATTATTTCATTTACCGTCAATCAAAACATACTGTGTCGGTTCATCGTATTCAAGTGTTTAGAAACTCCTACTAATACAGTGGATCAAACTGATCGACCAGGACTTATAAACAACTCAACCAATAAATCTCCATAATACAAAATAGTTTTTATAAAATCTACAAATACGTTTGCTCGTATATATACACTCAACTCAATCTAGGTTATTGCTAGCCCTATCTCTACCGAGTCATGCCACAGAGCCAAGGTAATTACTTAACCTTATGCTCTGATACCACTGTAATGACCCGGGTTATCGCGATCCTGGATATTCGACATAAACTCAATGTCGACTACCCAAGCATCGGAAACATCGGATAGTACATGTAAGAAATTAGAGGGTGAGAATAGATAAGATAGAAACTTAGAATAAAAGGAGAAGAAGAACATACAAAGTCAGAGTAAACACGAATCTCATAACGGAACGAACAATATATAATAAAAACATATCTTTGAAATAAAATCAGTATATGTATACAATAACATTATCAGAGTATAACACTTAAAACACAGCAGAAATAAACAATAGCTATATATTCCTAAAGCCTCCTGCTCCAAGTTCTCCAAGTATATCTGTAAAATCCTGACTACTTGACTGCCCATACAAAATTGGGCACCCAAGAGTTTAGGGAAAACATAACAAAATAAAATTCTGGGTCAGTCATGGGACTGGTGTGAGTAAAATAGTTTAAAATAGTTTGAGCAATTAAACGATATCCCATAAGACCACGCCGTATAACAGAACGAGTTTTTCCCTTATGAGAATCCAAAATAGTCTTTATATCAAAATTCTTTTGATATTATGATAGTGTCTATCGACCACAATATAATAATCATCTAGCAGAAACGCGTTCATCTCACGTTCTACATATATAGTGTACAATCAAAACCGAGAGAACTTATTGGATAATGGATTACCATCTATGACAAGGTATGGAACCAGCTTTCGATAGTGTAACTCTAGAGAGGAATACACTGGGTTCAACAAGAACATCTTGCAACCCAGCCACACATGACCGACCACTCATTTCTCTTGAGTGTATCGAATGTATATCACCAACGGTTGGGATCAACAACTATTTCCCGAATGTGACAGCATCGAATAAATTAAAGAATGAAATGAATATCTCAAGATAGGTGATAATACACCCTAATGGAAGCAACCCACATAGCCATGCTACCTGCTCGATTTTTGTCATTTCCCGATTGTAAGGCTAGAGGCCATGCTTATCTCTGACAGATCACATAATTATTCGCTTTGAATGTCACATCGTCATACCCATCAAATCAAGAATTGATTTCCCCAAAAATACCATGGGTACACAACTAAGAGAAACGAATTCCTCCGCTACCAAACGTAAATACGTTTGAAGAGGTCAACTTACGCGATATATTAAATATGTTGGATCTAGATTAACCCTAGAGGGGGTGAATAGGGTTTATTGCTGATTATCGCTGAGTATATAGTATTAAAAATATCACAGCACAAAAAATGATCAGAGTAAATAAATGCAGTAAATAAATAACACACAGATATACCCAGCTTCGGCAACCCTGCCTACTGCTGCATTCCCCAAGGTTTTTATTATAGAATTATACAGACTCCCGCATACACAAACTTACAGAATCGCGACCCTCGCTAACCGCCTATACAGTTTTGTACACTCGCAATACCTGCTGCAGTACTAACCCTATACTAAAAACCCTGACTGATCTTTGTCCCCAAGATCAGATTTCCCCTGGCTACAACCCCGTAGTCAGTAACCCCTAATTTGACAGACTAGTAAACTGTTCAGATTGGTTTACAAAAGAAATTACAACAAAACACAAAGAAATAAAAAAGGAGAAACCCAAGATTAAATAAATGATTCAAAACAACCCCCTTTGTATTAAAACATGGCCTAGCCAATGGTTAAAAGTGTTGGCCATTTTATTTGAGTTCACCCGATCTCTTGTCTTCTGAGTATTGAAAATGGCGGCGGTCTCAATCTAGGGTTTCTCTGTTCTTCCCCAAATCCGAATTGATACTTGATGAAAAAATTGAATCTCTGATGGCTTAAACACTTGCGGCTTTCTTCTCTATGATTTGGGAACTTGCTCGATCGAAAATCTTGTAAGTTTCTCTGGAAATAATTTTTCGGATTTTTGCTCTCAAGTTGTTGTTAATTTTCGATGTCGATGCCTGTGATGAGTCTGGTGATTATATAGGGATTTTAAATCCGATAATTTCTCTGATTTCCTCGATATAGGCTTGACTGATTTGTGCGAATTTCCCCTTTTGAATTATCTCGGCTTTAATTGAATTTGTTGCCTTGATTCATTCTGCATCCTCTTTTGAAATGGCTCAATTTAAAACCGTGAATGATTTTAGCAAATCTGGAAAAAATAAGTTGCCACCTGGATACAGATATTGACATGCAGGAATTGATCTTTCCATATATGATTGAACTAAATTATTCACTGCTTTTGTTTGTTTCCTGTGTGTATTGCTTGATTGAATTAAAGCTGGAAACATATGATTTGCATATTTGAACCCTTTGCCGATTTTATTACATGCTGATTTGTAAATTGTTTTTCAATTCTGGAAAAACAAAATCTGCCCAAAATTAGTGCTTTTCATGTCTTTAAACTTTTTCCATATTTCACACTCATGCTAAAAAAAATCATATTTGTTATGCACACTTGTTTCTTGTGATTTCCTGATATGTTGCATGGAGATGTTATTGCCAAAAACATTGTCTTTGCTAGAAAAAGTATTTGCCTATCATTTCAAAAGTGTATTCATCTAATGCAGATCCATCTTGTGTATATTTGAAACTGAATTTTCATTTACTGTCCGAAACAGTCTTGACCTTGGTTGTGAAACTGATCTTGCTTTTGTGAATCTGCTATCATTGATCACTTGTAATGCGGCACATGACCACTTGAACTGATTTGAAACTTGTTAAACATTGCATCCATGCTGAACTACACCAATGTATTGGACTGTATGACTTTGTTGTAGTACACTTCGACAATGTCTAGGATGCTTGGTGCCATCTTCATAATGCTACTGCCACTTATGTACCATTCTTGCCTTGTTCACATGCTCCATACTGAAATGATTATATATACATGATTTTAGTCCAATAAGAACAAACATGTATATGCAGATTTCCCGAATCAAACTGCATGTATTTGATATGTGTATTGAATGGTGCTTCCATCATGTATTATGTTAATCTGCATGATGCTGAGATGCACATGCTCCATTGTTTAAGATGCTTTATTCGCTACAGCACTTTGCTGAGATGTTTGATTTGCGTGCACTTAATTGTGCTGGTTACATTGTACATGTATGCTTGTTCCAAAGAGAAACTTGTGCTTAAAAAAAATTCCTGCTTGAATGCTGACATGTGCACACGTTAAAAGCTGCCTTGTACTCGACCACACTTGCATCATTTCATGCTGTGAATATCTAGTTGCATTGCACCATATCTTGCACAATTCTGTGCACAGTAATTTTGAACCACTATGCTATCACTTGCAACATTATAAAGTTGCATACTCATCGCTGTTTTGTATCTCCACTATGTACATGTTGTTTCCCATTTGAACCATACATGCTATATTTGCCCCCTGCTCCACTTATGTTGTTCAACCTGTGTTCACCATTCTGAACTGCCATATACATCTGTACTTTCATTGATTTTCTTGTATATGCATTGATACTATTTTCCTTCTTAATCAGTACCACATTTCTTGGCTTCCTTGTTGAGACTGCTTGTATGTGCTCTTGTCATTGTGCTGAACTGAACCATGCACTTGAACTTGGCAATCTTGATCATGTTAACTTGATTGCTATGTACTTGTTTGTTGTGTCCATATTGAACTTTCTTGATGATGCACTTTTGAACTTGACATGATCGAGCCCCTTATGTCCATGCTGCTATGAACATTGTACTTGCAATCTTTGTATCATCTTTGCTGCTACTTAACTGATCTGCCATAATATTGATCCATGTATACACTAAGCTTTGAACTTAGAAACTACCTGAATTATTGTTGAACATTGCTGTTTGATCATGCTGCATTGAGTCGAGATGGTCCACGTGACTACTCAGTTGCACGCTGATTGGCGAGGCAGTGCACACGTGTATATCTATACGTGTGTATATGCAGCCTATCAGCCAAGATTTCCTGTCCCTGTACTATGCAAACTGTCTAGACACAGTCGGATTAACAAATCAGATCAAGTCAGAAAAATGATGAGAAACACACCGAAATTCTGAGGCAAATAATTTTTTTTAAATATATTCGCCAGAATTAAAATATTATTTCTGTTCCAGATACTGTGTGCGTGTTTCTGTATATGACAGGTTAGAAGATGAGACTGGACTGAAGTGGCTGCACTGAAAGCTGTGAAGACAAAGGACAAGAAGACAGAAGGCAGAAGGGACAGTGTTGGTGAAAGTATAGAAGTCTGTGTGAATGTGTCAATAAAAAAATCTGTATACTGAAATGAAAACTGAGTGAATGTATGAGTGTTGTAGTGAGGAGCTGTATATATATATATATGAATTGTAGTGATATTTGTAATAAACAAGTTTGATTGAAATAAAATATTATTTTATTGTTGTCAAACAAACTTGTCTATTTTATTCTGTTTATCTATAAGTACAATATTCTGTGAAATGAATAAATAGAGGAGTTATAAGAAATTGTACTATTTGAATGTTTGAAATATAATATATATATATATATTTAAATAAAATACTGTGTGAATAAATGAAATTCTATATAGTTGTATTCTATTTAAATATATATATATATATATTATATTCATGTTTATGATGTTGAATAACAGTACAGTAGCAAACACATTAGAAATAATATTTATTTGATTGTTATCATCAAACGAAAAATCATATAATTGTGTATACAACGCCGTTATATACAACAATCTCCCCCTTTTGATGATGACAAACAAATATTAAGATTTTGAATACAATAAATGTGTTTGACAGTGAATTTTGAACTCCCCCTATTTATTAGCTCCCCCTACAATAGAGAACTCCACTTATAACTATGCATGAGTGAAATGAATTTTCAAAATTAAAAATATTTATAAAATATTCACTTATAACTCAAAATCTCAATCCATTCTCCCGCTTTTGTTATCATCAAAAGGATACAGAATTTTAAAATTTAGATGAAAAATGACTAAAAATATAATTTCAGCATAAGAGGAAGACCAATCATCATAAATCTCAATCAGTCAAACAAAAATCATAATAAACTGAGAACTAGTGGCATGTTTCATATTGTAGAGAATGACGGATTTACAATGAATTATATGATAATGAGGAGAGTTATAAAAAAATATGAATATTTCCCAATTATTTTCAAAAAAAATTTATAAATTGAAGCACAAAAACAATGATGGATTTGGACTAATATTATAATTTCAACTCAACTGACAATATTGTATAATCTCAAATCCCAATGCCTATCAATCAACAAATCATAATACATCATAAGATTTCAAAACATTTCACAGATTAGAAAGATGGATTGATAGGCTGATTTTTATACACCGAGGAGAATTTCAGAATAATTTCAATTTATAGCACAATATTTCCTTTTTCTTTTTATTTTATTTAAGAGCACACTGACCACGCATAACTAGAGCTTGGATTTTTAAATGAGGCCAGTCGCAGCTTAAATTATAAGTTATCTCTTAACCATGCATGACCAAAGCTTGGATTTTTAAATAAGGTTAGAGACACACTTATATATTAATTATATATTTATCATTTTCAGTTTCAAAATGAAAAACTCCTCAGAATATAAAACCAAAAAATGGATGATAGAAATGCGGTAGGTATAGAAATGGTCTGTGAATTAAATTTCTAAATTAATTATATTATGAAATATGCTCGACTGTACTAGGATTATTGAAAATTTTCAATTATCACTAATTTTGAATAATAATAACATAGCCACAATTCCATCACAAATATTTTCACTGTTTATTCAAGATTATCTTTTAAAAAATATCAAACTCTCCACATTAATATAGAACTATCATGGATGGCAGAAAGATGATAGATAAAGGAGATGATCGTGAAATAATGACCAATTCAAAGATATTATAATAAATGTTCAACCACAATGAAAATCTAAATAAAATCTCCTCTTGTTGTGAAATATACTGCAGTCACAATTCATCACAATTTCAAAATCTATTAATAATTTTGATGAATTATAAATACAGTTCAATTTGGATATAGTTTTCAATTTCTGAATGAATAATCAATAAATAATTTTAAAATTGAAAATCAATTACAAGAGGGATATGGAGATTAATACAGAACAAGAGGGAAAAATTTGTACAAAGCAAAAAGAGTGTGTGGATCTATACAAGGTGAAGATTAGAATCTAAGTACGGATGAGTGAGACAAATATAAAGCACTTCTGATACCACTTGGTGTCTCTATTAATGAAAAAAGGTAACAAGATACTAGAGATAAACCATGATATCGCAGAGAACAGAAATTTAAAGCCCAAGCAGACAAATTTAGCATACAGCAGTAGACAGATCAAAAATAAGCAGTTATCTAAGAACAGGATCAGAGCAGTACAAAGACAATTTCCAAGCAGACAAGACAAGATGATGGTCACATAAAAAAATATTTCATGATCCCAGATTAAAAAATATACTTTATTTTAAATCATTTGAAGAAATGTGAAAGTATTAGGATTTAACGAATCAATCACACCAGGTTATATTCCGGATTCAAAATTATGTGTGAGATTCAATAAATCAATAATTTCAAATGATTTTAAACAAACATATATTCAAATCAAATAATCATGAAATAAAAGTGATATTTATGACCATATTTTCAAAAGAATTTTCACAAATATTTTTGACAAGTATAAAGAATATTAAGATCATTTACATCTAATTTGAAGGATATTCATGATCCAGAAAAATTTATTTGAAATCACTTGAATCAATGTCGAGTTTTGAGATATAATGAATCCATCACACAAGATTGATATTTTTAAATTTAAGAGGTGTGTGAGATTCATAATATCAAGAATTTCAGATGATTTCAAGCAAACAAATTTCGACCATAATAATCATGAATAAAGGTGAGATTCAAGATGTATCACTGTGATTCAAGCCAATCCGAAAATCAATGAAATTATCACGAATGATAAGAAGAAGTGTACTGTAATGAGTATAATATTTTAAGCGTTTCCAAAATGAATTGGAAGAAACTCAAAACAAAATAAGTGTGTGAAATTTCATTGATTATTCAGATCTTCAAAATTTTAGAATTCGAAATGATAGTGTTCAAGATATGATATTAATGCATCAACACTGTTATGAATTCAAAAAATAGAAAAAGAACTTCAAAAACAATTGCAGATGTCTACAAGATTAAAATCAAGATCTGGAAAAGATTATAACATCAGAGTTTGATTCAAATGAAACGTATATCCAGAAAATCAAGAGCTCTGCAACAAGAAGTTAATGAAGCCCAAAAAAAAATATGGCAATGATAAATCAAAACAGAAGAAAGAGATAGAAGGGGGTAGAGGAAGAAATAAACAAAGAATTTTTTTTAACAAGGATGAGTCTAGAGATCATACCAGATTTCAATGTAAGCAAACGAATCTATAACCCAATAGACTTGGTTAAGGAACTGTGAAAGAATACAAATATATCGAGCAGCTAGAATTCAGTTTCTTTCTAGCAAAGCAGTTCCTCAGCCTCCTCTGGTACCTAACAGTTGAGGGATTCGAGTGGTCTAACAAAATTTGTAAAACCACTCACAGTTGTATTCATTCGTTTTGGTACCCAGACTTGTTTATATAACAATCCATCTGAATTTACCTTTGTACCCTTTGGAACCCAAAACTGTTTGAATTTACCGAAGTTTGTTTTTGGGATCCAGGATTGTTTAGATGGATTATTATAAAAAGATTTTTCATTTTGATTTTGATTCAAAAATCCTTTGCGATTATCAGAGTTTAAATTTTCAAATTGATTCTTTTCAAAGCTGGTTGAAGGATTTTTCAAATCAATTGGATTTCGATTTTCAAAAGCGTTGTTTTTCCCAAAACCGAGTCCACGTTTATTTCCGACAGAAAATTGGTTTTTCAACAACATATTCAAAGTTTTTTCTCCATCAGAAAATTTACTCAAAGTTATTTCAAGTTGTTGAATTTTAGTTTTCAGATCACCGTTTTCTTTCATCAAATTTGAACAATAATTATTAGTGATCTTACATCTTTCAGACTCTGATTTCAAAACCAAATTTTCATCATTAAGTAATTTAATTTTGGTTTGGGATTCAGCCATTTCAAAATCAAAATGTTTTCGACTCTCAGATTCAAATTTCTTTAAATTCTCAATTTGGATTTCAAGCTCTTTCAAAAATGATTCAGTTTTCAAAGAACTTTCCTTTCAAATATTTCAAATTTGGAATTTTCATATGTCTTGAAGTTTTCTAATTCCTTTTGCAAAGAATTGTTTTTATGAGTTAGCTCATCCTCACAACTTTTCAAAATCAAAATTTGGTTTTCAAGCTTTTGAATATTTTCCTTGAAATGAGCTAAATTGTTTTTCGAGTTAAAACAATCCTTGCAATCAGAGTTTGAAACTTTCAAGATATTTTCCAGTTTTAATTCCAAAATATTATTCTTAGTGATCAACTCAAGTTTTTCAGATTTTAGAGTTTTATTTTTCTATTTGAAACTATCAATAGCTTTTGTTAATTCAATACAAAAATGAACTAGATCTTCATATGAATAACTTCCCGTTTCATCATCTGTTGAGTCTCTATCGTTAGATTCATCCTTGGTAAATCCAGTTAGACAGAATTCTGAACTTGAGTTGGAATTGTGAGGTTTTGAGCAATTGTTGTCCTTTCGTCCATACTTTGCTTTGAGAGTTCTCCATATTTCCTGTGCAGTTAAACAATGGGAGACACATTTAAATTGATCAATACAAAGGCAAGAATAAATAATGTCCATAGCACGAGTATTGATAACTTTACTCATTTTATCTGACAGATCTTCCCCATTGATAATAATAATCCAATATTTAATATGAACAGATTTTAAATAAATTTTCATTCTTAATTTCCAATTTAAAAATTCTGTTCCATTGAAATAGATGGAATATTACTGGACTGACTCTCGCTAGATTGACAACTAGGGTTACCCATGACTCTAGAGTTAATGAAAATACCTGCTCTGATACCAAGTGTAGTCTCCTTCTCGAGGATTTTAATCACACCCCGGTGGCCTACAATGGCACCTCAGAGACTGATTTCATGTCCTGCCTCTTGACATGGACAACCACCCACGGACATGTAGGGATAAGAGTCACTACTTCGCCACTAGATCATAGAGCGAGAACTCCCTATCATGTTGTAAACTTATACCAGCTCTAATACCACTTGTTGGATCTAGATTAACCCTAGAGGGGGGGGGGGGGGAGGGGGTGAATAGGGTTTATTGCAGATTATCGCTGAGTATATAATATTAAAAATATCACAACACAAATAATGATCAGAGTAAATAAATGCTGTAAATAAATAACACACAGATATACCCAGCTTCGGCAACCGTGCCTACTGCTGCATTCCCCAAGGTTTTTATTATAGAATTATACAGACTCCCACATACACAAACTTACAGACTCGTTAACCGCCTATACAGTTTTGTACACTCGCAATACCTGCTGCTGTACTAACCCTATACTAAAAACCCTGACTGGTCTTTGTCCCCAAGATCAGATTTCCCCTGGCTACAACCCCGTAGTCAGTAACCCCTAGTTTGATAGACCAGTAAACTGTTCAAATTGGATTACAAAAGAAATTACAACAAAACACAAAGAAATAAAAAAGGAGAAACCCTAGATTAAATAAATGATTCAAAACAACCCCCTTGTATTAAAACATGGCCTAGCCAATGGTTAAAAGTGTCGGCCCATTTTATTTGAGTTCACCCGATCTCTTGTCTTCTGAGTATTGAAAATGGCGGCAGTCTCAATATAGGGTATCTCTGTTCTTCCCCAAATCTGAATTGATACTTGATGAAAAATTGAATCTCTGATGGATTAAACACTTGCAGCTTTCTTCTCCATGATTTGGGAACTTGCTCGATCGAAAATCTTGTAAGTTTCTCTGGAAATAATTTTTCTGATTTTTGCTCTCGAGTTGTTGTTGATTTTCAATGTCGATGCCTGTGATGAGTCTGGTGATTATATAGGGATTTTAAATCCGATAATTTCTCTGATTTCCTCGATATAGGCTTGACTGATTTGTGCGGATTTCCCCTTTTGAATTATCTCGGCTTTAATTGAATTTGTTGCCTTGATTCATTATGCATCCTCTTTTGAAATGGCTCGATTTAAAACTGTGAATGATTTTAGCAAATCTGGAAAAAATAAGTTGCCACTTGGATACAAATATTGACATGCACGAATTGATCTTTCCATATATGAATGAACTAAATTATTCACTGCTTTTGTTTGTTTCCTGTGTGTATTGCTTGATTGAATTAAAGCTGGAAACATATGATTTGCATATTTGAACCCTTTGCCGATTTTATTACATGCTGATTTGTAAATTGTTTTTCAATTCTGGAAAAACAAAATCTGCCCAAAATTAGTGCTTTGCATGTCTTTAAACTTTTGCTATATTTCAGACTCATGCTAAAAAAATCATATTTGTTATGCACACTTGTTTCTTGTGATTTCCTGATATGTTGCATGGAGATGTTATTGCCAAAAACATTGTCTTTGCCAGAAAAAGTATTTGTCCGTCATTTCAAAAGTGTAATCATCTAATGCAGATCCATCTTGTGTATATTTGAAACTGAATTTTCATTTATGGTCCGAACCAGTCTTGACCTTGGTTGTGAAACTGATCTTGCTTTTGTTAATCTGCTATCATTGATCACTTGCAATGATACACATGACCACTTGAACTGATTTGAAACTTGTTAAACATTTCATCCATGCTCAACTACACCAATGTATTGGACTGTGTGACTTTGTTGTAGTACACTTCGACCATGTCTAGGATGCTTGGTGCCATCTTCATAATGCTACTGCCACTTATGTACCATTCTTGCCTTTTTCACATGCTCCATACTAAAATGATTATATATACATGATTTTAGTCCAATAAGAACAAACTTGTATATGCAGATTTCCTGAATCAAACTGCATGTATTTGATATGTGTATTGAATGGTGCTTCCATCATGTATTATGTTACTCTGCATGATGCTGAGACGCACATGTTCCACTGTTTAAGATGCTTTATTCGCTATAGCACTTTGCTGAGTTGTTTCATTTACGTGTACTTAATTGTGCTGGTTACATTGTACATGTATGCTTGTTCCAAATAGAAACTTGTGCTTAAAAAAAAATTCCTGCTTGAATGCTGACATGTGCACACATTAAAAGCTGCCTTGTACTCGACCACACTTGCACCATTTCATGCTGTGAATATCCAGTTGCATTGCACCATATTTTGCACAATTCTGTGCACAGAAATTTTGAACCACCATGCTATCATTTGCAACGTTATAAAGTTGCATGCTCATCGCTGTTTTGTATCTCCACTATGTACATGTTGTTTCCCATTTGAACCATACATGTTATATTTGCCCCCTGCTCCACTTATGTTATTCAACCTGTGTTCACCATTCTGAATTGCCATATACATCTGCACTTTCATTGATATTCTTGTATACGCATTGATACTATTTTCCTGCTTAATCAGTACCACATTTCTTGGCTTCCTTGTTGAGACTGCTTGTATGTGCTCTTGTCATTGTGCTGAACTGAACCATGCACTTGAACTTGGCAATCTTGATCATGTTAACTTGAGTGCTATGTACTTGTTTGCTGTGTCCATATTGAACTGTCTTGATGATGCACTTTTGAACTTGACATGCTCGAGCCCCTTATGTCCATGCTGCTATGAACATTGTACTTGCATTCTTTGTATCATCTTTGTTGCTACTTAACTGATCTTCCATAATATTGATCCATGTATACACTGAGCTTTGAACTTAGAAACTGCCTGAATTATTGCTGAACATTGTTGTTTGATCATGCTGCACTGATTCGAGATGGTCCACGTGGCTACTCCTCAGTTGCATGCTGATTGGCGAGGCAGTGCACACGTGTATATCTATACACGTGTGTATATGCAGCCTATCAGCCAAGATTTCCTGTCCCTGTACTATACAAACTGTCTAGACACAGTCGGATTAACAAGTCAGATCAAGTCAGAAAAATGATGAGAAACACACCGAATTTCTGAGGCAAATATTTTTTATAAATATATTCACCATAATTAAAATATTATTTCTGTTCCAGATACTGTGTGCGTGTTTCTGTATATGACAGGTTAGAAGATGAGACTGGACTGAAGTGACTGCACTGAAAGCTGTGAAGACAAAGGACAAGAAGACAGAAGGCAGAAGGGACAGTGTTGGTGAAAGTATAGAAGTCTGTTTGAATGTGTCAATAAAAAAACTCTGTATACTGAAATGAAAACTGAGTGAATGTATGAGTGTTGCAGTGAGGAGCTGTATATATACATGAATTGTAGTGATGTTTGTAATAAACAAGTTTGATTGAAATAAAATATTATTTTATTATTGTCAAACAAACTTGTTTGTTTTATTCTGTTTATCTATAAGTACAATATTCTGTGAAATGAATTAATAGAGGAGTTATAAGAAATTGTACTGTTTGAATGTTTGAAATATAATATATATATATATTTAAATAAAATACTGTGTGAATATATGAAATTCTGTACAGTCATATTCTATTTAAATATATATATATATATATATATTGTATTCCTGTCTATGATGTTGAATAACAGTACAGTAACAAACACATTAGAAATAATATTTATTTGGTTGTTATCATCAAACAAAAAATCATATAATTGTGTATAAAACGCCGTTATATACAACAAAATATACTCCGTCAGACATTCTTCCATACAGGCCGTCCTGGGACAGGACAAACCAAAGGCACTATTCTGAAAATAGGACAGCCCTTGCATAACTCCATCTTCAATTATCTTCGTCATATTTGATTCGCAACGCTAATGCACATGTAGAGTGGTTTTCAGATAATGAATCTGATCCCGGTCTCTCTATATTAACGACGGAAAAATGGTCAAAAACTTCGATAGTCGGTGAGTTAACTATCAAAGAAAAACATGTGTGCAAACAACGATATTATTTCCAGATGGAAATTCTATCTATCAATCATCATTTAACGTTTATCTCTTTAGTTCATTTCTTTATTCATTTTTCATTTCCTGTTTCCATATATTCAACATTCCTTATTTTCTAAATTTAGAAAATATACGTTATTAATCATTGGAAAACATTTCCATCTCTTTTCCACGTATCACTGTCATTCTAGTATTCTTTATCATCAAACATTTCATTTTCTATGATTAGAAAATATCTCTGATTATATTTGGAAAATGTTTCCAAAACTCATTCAATGGATTTAACCAAATGTTTAAATAAAACATCGCTATGCCAACTCAAACCATTACCTTCATCAACTATATTCACTTAACCACCTTTTACTATCGAACCTTAACCATTCCTTAGTTGAAAATGGAGTCAATCAAATTGGGGTATAACTACCTCTTAGATCTTAACTGAACAACATTTCTAACTTCGAAATAGACAAAGTTCACCTTCTAAATTCTTTAACAAACTTCCTTAAGTAACTCTCGGATCCAATTTATGAATCCACTTCTTTATTAAAAACATTGATCATAATTATAGCATTATAATCCCTACTTCTGAAATATCTAACTTGAAAATATATTTTTATTCCTTAATTTAACTAATTAACTAAATAGACAATTTGTAACTAAATAAATAAATCTTGATTAAAAATCAGAAAATAAATAGTACTTTCTCGAAATCGATATAATCGAATTTCAATGTATAACTCTCTTTCGAATAAACTATATTCGATTAACTCTTTTCGAATAAACTATATTCAATAACTCCTTTTCGAATAACTCTATTCGATTAACTCCTTTCGAATAAACTGTATTCGATAACTCCTTTAACTCTATTTGAATAAACTATATTCGAAAACTCCTTCTGAATAAACTATATTCGATAACTCCTTTCGAATAACTATATTCGATTATTCCTTTCAAATAAACTATATTTGATTACTCTTTTAACTCTATTCGAATAAACTATATTCGATGACTCCTTTTGAATAAACTATATTCGATAACTCCTTTCGAATAAACTATTTTCGATTACTCCTTTCGAATAAACTATATTCGATTACTCCTTTCGAATAAACTATATTTGATTACTCCTATCGAATAAACTATGTTCGATTACTCCTATCGAATAAACTAAATTCCAATAACTCTAATTCGACTAACTCTAATTCGATTAACTCTAATTCGTTAACTCTAACTCGATTAACTTTAATCAATTAACTCTAATTCGATTAACTTTAACTTGATTAACTTTAATCAATTAACTCTAACTCGATTAACTTTAATCGATTAACTCTATTTGATTAACTCTATTTGATTAACTCTAATTGATTAACTTTATTTGATTAACTCTAATATATAATCCATTAAGTTTGATTTCGTATTTTAAAATAATATTCCATTTCCAAATTCTATATATACTTCTATTTATAGAATTATTCATACGAAATCTCCTTTCTATTTCTAACACTTAAACCTCGTTTAAAATTCCCTTTTATAACTCTATTTATTTCATAAATAAATATTTCCTTTTATAACTCTATTTATTTTCTAAATAAATATCTCCTTTTATAATCTATTTGTAAATGTCTTACAAATATTTCCTTTTCAATTCTATTTGTAAATGTTATACAAATATTTCCTTTTCAATATTATTTGTAAATGTTTTACAAATATTTCCTTTTCAACTCTATTTGTAAATGTTTTACAAATATTTCCTTTTCAATTCTATATATTTTCTAAATAAATGTCTCCTTTCGTATAAAATCCTTTTATTGTATATAAATATTTTATTTTCAAAATACACGTTGAAAATTCCCTTTTTAAATTCCAGTATTTACTTATGGTATTTAAAATACCAAACAACAATGATCGATATAATTCAAATACACATAATCAACAATGGATTATATATCACATCATATATCACAATATATGAAACAAAACAATATTTTAAATATTGAGGAATCTAGTTGGATCCTTCCAACCTGTTTCCCTTCATCCACAAATGTTAAACAATATAATTACATCGATTTCATTTCGATATGAAATATTCTGAGAAACAAGATCAACATTTGATTAACGATATATATATATATAACTATATCGATATTTTCAACCAATCAATTAGCAGTTCAACGAAATAGTCAACACACAATAATCAATCATCATTTATCAGTTTTAAAAATATGTCATAAAAATATGAACTGGTAGAGTTGGTGAGTTTTACTCACATTGGTGGTTTATCATTAAATATCGATAACTGTTGTCAATTCAGATCGGACAATTTATTTTGCTATAAATTGTAACGGACTCCAATTCAGTCCTAGTCAGTTCCATTGTGTAGTCACCGTCCATATGATCCCAACGGATCTTGTTTCATCATTTTTTGATCACGTATGGATAAGATATAAATTTTACAAGTTAATAAACTGTTTAAATTTAAAATAACTAAATTTATCCTCAATTGGGCTTTAACCTTTTGGAGCCGGCCCATCTTTTAACCTAATGTAATAACCCGGAAATCCGAGCTAATTCAAAAATTTTATTTTGCCAATTTTAGTGCATTTTGATTATTTAAAATGAATATTTTAAATAATAATGACGAGAAATTTAATTTGAATAGAAATAGAACACATATATTTATATAGATCGTCGTTAGAATATAAATATTTATTTCAAATTATAAAAGGAATTGAAAATTGCGTGGAAGTTTGAAAATTCGATTTCAAATTTCAAATGAATGTATAGGATTCAAAATAAGCCGGATTTTAGCGAAATCAAAAATATTTGGATCTATTTGAAAATATCTTTCAAACGAATCCAAAAAATCAAAATTTCATATCGGGAATCAAAAGATTTGTCCAGTTGAAAATTCAGAATAGTCGCTATGGAATTTCAGCCCTTAAAAATGGGAATTTTGCAAACGACCTCGGTTTTCGATGAAACCACTTTTGTTGGATCCGGGATGTCAAGTTATTGCTAGGTTCCAAAATTCGTAATTTTCTGAATCAATATGTGAGCGTGGCGAAGTAAAACGTGTTTTGGCAGTTTCAGTTGATTTTAATCGACTGGAAAATGGTCATTTTTCAAACGGTCGTAGAATTTGACAAAATTAGTTTTGTTAGGACCGTATCTTCAATACGAAGCTGAAAAATATTTTTCAGGAATTTTTAGAGGCCATATGTGGCCCCGGCAAATTGAAATGCGCGTTCAAATTCAATATATAGAGTTATATGTTGATTTTGACAAAAACTGATCGAAACGACCGAATCAACTTATGATATATATCTCATTGTGTTCGGAATGGGGGTTATTAGCTATGAACGACAGTCGGTGGGTCTCATTTTGAGTTCGTTGTAAAAAGTTACTTTATGAGGATTTTAAAATTAAATTAAATTAAAATATCTCCCCTCCCCCCTAAGTCAACGGTCAAACAGTTAAACCCCACCACCCCCTCTTCTTTCAGATCAAACGAGATCAAAAAAAGAAATCGTGCGCACCTGCCCCCAAATCGACGTCACCCCCGCCCCAGGGGCGCGCACCACCACCGCGCCGCCGTCCAGGCAACCCTCCCCCATCAAACCTCCCTCTCCTCCTCCTCCCTTCGATTGAAGCCTCCAACCTTTAAAATCGCGCAACCCAAATCCCTCAGCCCCGAAGCCTGCGCCCTGATTCCCTAGCCATCGCGCCCGAACCCTGTGCCACCACCGCACCCCACCTCTAACCGCTAGCGACGAACTCCGACGCCCCAAAGGCCACCGACCCAACCGCGAGCTCTTCTTCCCTCTTCTTCGGTAATCAACGTGAGTTTTTTATTATAATTTTATTTATTTATAGAAATAAAAAAATATGGCTTGCATGAAGGTTAAAAATATAATTTTTATATTATAGGAAGGTTAAAAATATAATTTTTATATTGCATGAAGATTAAAAATATGATTTTTATCAGATGTGAAGGTTAAAGATATGGTTTTTATATTATAAAAGTATTAAAAATTCAATTTTTATTATGTAGAAGAGATAAAGATATAATTTTTATATGATGTAGAGTATAAAAATATAATTTTTATAGATGTAGCGAAATAAAAATCTGATTTTTATTATATATATATTGAAATGAAAATGGGATTTTTATAGCGATGATATAAAAATTCAATCTTTATATTAGAAGTAGATATAAAAATATAATTTTTATATAGGAAGGAGCGTTATAAAAATATATTCTTTATTGGAAGAAGAGCGATATAAAAATATAATTTTTATATAGAGAATAGCGTGATAAAAATATAATCTTTATTATATGAACACCGGTGTAAAAATAGAATTTTTATCTATATAAGTAGCGGTATAAAAATAGAATTTTTATCTATATAGTAGTAGTGTAAAAATATGATTTTTATATAAAATAGATAATAAAAATGTGAGTTTTATATATGTAGTGGCTACGGACAATGAAATTGACAAAAGGCGAGCACGCCGAAGATATCTACATATGAAGAGTCGTGGCGTTTGGTTTAGCTAGTCGCTGAGAACTCCTCACTTTCATTTTTATTTCTAGTTGAAATATACACTAGGATGCAGACGGTGCTTAGCAGCACCCGACACCCATCGTCCACAGACCATGGATGACTTGTTTGTTTGATTGCTGTGTTGTGAAATTTTATTGTGTGATGTGGAATGAAATAAAATATTTTATAGTGGAAAATATTTTATAGTTAAAAATATGATTTTAAAGTGTATATGAAATAAATATTTATAAACAAATCGGAGATTTGTTTATAACCATTGATTTGATTGATATTGATTGGGACGATAAATTTTACATATCGCCCAATTGCACAAATAGAACCTGTGTTTGTTGTTTGAAAACCCTACACGGGTATTGGGATGAAATATGACATACACTAATCCCAATAATTATTTGTATGTCGATCGATTGATTGACAGGTTGTGTAAGCATTGAATATTTATATTCAATGCTTATACAGTGTAGAATGCACTCTGGATGATGGATTGCTGTTTTCATTATTGTTATACACATTTGTTGTGTGAAATCCATATAATCACATTGTATGGTAATTGACTGTGTCTGATTCCAGTTCAGAATTATAGAATATTTTAAAATAATATTCAGTGAATATTGAAATGTGAAGCCGTGTTAAGTAGTTAAACGCCATTTTAACACGAACGGGAATTTTGTCGATTTTATTCATTTTACAATGAATATCGAAAGTGATTTCAAAATCTGATATTTTTAAATGAATTGAAATTCAAATTAAATTGAATTGAATTGAAATTCGAATTAAATTGAATTGAATTGAAATTCCAATTAAATTGAAATAAATTGAAATTCGAATTAAATTGAAATGAATTGAAATTCGAATTAAATTGAAAAGAATTGAAATTCGAATTAAATTGAAATAGAATTGAAATCGTTTTGAATTGAATTCAAAACGTATTGAAATTGAACGGAAATCGATTTGAATTGAAAACGATTTGGATTGAAATCGATTTGAATTGTAATGGATTTAAATTGAAATGGATTCGAATTGAAATCGAGTTGAAATGAACTTAAAACGAATTTATATTGGAAAGATTCAATTTTGATTTGAATTTGAGATGGAAGTTGAATTCGTTTTGAAAACGAATTTAAAACGATTTATTAAATACGTTTTGAAAGGAAATCGACGAATTATATATAATATGTATATTGTATATATATAATGGCTTGAATAGAACGCGCGACGTTGCGGCAGTTCGCGAATTTCGACCATTGACTTTGAATGGATATTACGGGAGATCCGACCGTCGGATTCTCGTAAAACCGGAACCGTTGGGTTCATATCGAAAAGAACTTTCTAACGAATATTAGAGATTTGAAATCTAACGGTTGGATTTGGAATTATGTCCAAATCAAATTTGGAAAAGGTTGCTATAAGTGCAGTTCAATGGCCATTGATGGAAATCGACTGTACGGGCCTTGATAAAATTATTAAAAATAGTAATAATTTGTGTAAAATCATAAGAAATGATTTATAAAGAATTGGGATGAAAATTTCCATATTTGAAAAGATAAAAGTAGATTTTTATCGAAATGAATTAGTTTTGAACTAGAATAATAATTTATTTATTTTTAAAATAAACAAATTGGATTTGAAATGGTTTTGAAAATAACCAGAATTTCCAATAATTTAATTAGGATGGATTTGAATCGAAATTGTCTTTGGAATATTTCGATGTTGGATTTCTTGATGAAATAGATATTGTTATGGGAATTTGAAAGATATATTTATATCGTTATTTCCAATACGATATTTATTGGTCGTAGAATTTGATATTGAATATAAGCCGATATATTTTCTATTCAGAGCCTTGTATTTAATATCAAATGTGATTTGGGTTTGTCGTGAATGGTGTCTTCATTAACACTGTTCTTGAGCCCAGTTGAGAAAAAGATTAAATCTTTTTCTTTAGATTTAATGAAGTGTACCAATTAAATGGAATTTAATTGGAATTGAATTTGAATTGATTTTTGGGTTTATCGTGGAACGTGTTTTAAATAACACTTGTTCTTTAACCCAATAATTAATGGGATGTGATTTTGGGTTTATAGTGAATCGTGTTTTAAATGACATTGGTTCTTTAACCCAGTTAAAGACAGGATATTCATTTTTGTGAAGATTAAAACCAAGTGGAGTTTTAATGAATCTTAGATTGAAAAGGTCGAGAATGGAGTACCACCAGTTTTGCTCCAAGCGATAGTTAAATCTTTAATTAGATTTGAACCTGAAATGGTAATTGAATTTACCGATAACACCGTGGTGTTAGATATGAAGTATGACCAGTTTTACTTCATGGGATGAATAGATTGTGATTGGGAAATAAAATAAATGATTACTTCGGTGTGGTTCGCTAGTCCCGACTAGTTTGAATTGATATTCGAAGAAGATTAAAGAATAAATTAAAAGAATTTATCTTTGATAAAATTAATGGGAACCTTTCCCAAAGTGTAAGAATATTTGAATAAAAGAATACTCTGAATTGGAATGAGGCGTATGTTGTGTTTGTGTAACAATTGTTTATTATATATGCGAGTTATTCAGAAGGACTGGGTTTATCCCATTCTGAATAACTGATTCGACGTGGTTTCGAGGATGAAGACGGTGGTCGAAGACCGGAAGTCTTCACGTCGTTTGGGTGATTACTGATGATCTTGATTGGGTCGTACACCCAAGAGGAGGGAATCGGTTAGTGATCGTCCAGACGTACTTAGAGATCAATGGATATGCGAGGTACAAGGTGCCTCCGGTTTCGTTCAGACCCAGAACGAACTTCTAAATGGACTGTGTGTCTGACATTGGATTTTAGTCTGTGTGATTGATTTCTATTATATATACATCTGTTTGGCGGCGGAGAATTTATTCTCTTGCTTAACGCCCTTCTCTGAGACGTACGAGCTCAGGGGTTATATATCGATGGATATCAATCGCATGGAGTGAATTGCCTGTGCGGCATGCCTAAGTGGAAAATGATCAAGGCTTCTGTTGAAAAGAAAAGTCTTCTGGTTGATGATCAAAGCACGACCTGTGTGGCATAGCCTTGTGTAGCGTTGATTCGCGAGCCTCACACCCCGGTTGTGAACCAGAAACGGGAGAGGACTTCAGGAAAGGCATGCGTTTCCTTCTAGCTAGAAGTGGCATCAGTGGTTTTACACACCCTGACGAGTTTGACTTATGTGGTTGTTGTTGTTGCGTGGCGCCTCGGATATATATCGGTGACTGTGTGGAGCCGATGGAGTCATTTGGCTTATTGACACCCCCATAGGGTGGGGAAACGCAGTGTTCAGGCATTTTAATCCACATCGGTGGACCGGCGCCGACGATCCAAGGGGCAGTTGCGGCTGTTCCTGAGAGGCGGGCTAGAGCGTCTCGAATTCGGTGGATAACGATCCCTTGCCTCGGTTCATAGATGGAAATCCAACTTCCAATACGTGACTTTGCGGTTTTGATTGTAGAGCCTAGTATGGCGACATAGTGAGATGGGGCACTTATGTCGTCTATAATTGATACTTATGATTGAAATTGTTTTGCCATTATACACTTATAGTAATAATAAAAGATGAAATTTAGCGTATCAAGCATTCTTTGGCTATTATAATGTAAAACCCTATCCCCCGGCTTGCGTTGCATTGTGTGATGGGACCTGGGTCTTATAATAGCTTCATTGTTCTTTATTTAGCACTGCGCTGTTGTTTTATGCACTGGTATTCTTGGAAGAAAACTCGTTCCGTGTTATACGGCGTGGTCCCTTGATTTACCTAACTTTAAAATAAAGATTAATATCTGTTTTAGTTCTCACACCAGTCACATGACTGACTTGGAGTTTATTGTTTTAACCTAAACTCTGGGTGCCCTTATTTTGTCACGGGCAACTAGTGGTTTTGGTTTTGCAGATTTATATTCACAGGATCCTGATTTACAGCTGGAACGATACTCGGAGAGCTCTGTATCCGGGTATTACTTCTAGTTGTGTATTGTATTATTTTTCCGCTGCGATGTATTTAAATGTAATTTAAATCTATGATATTTTCTATGTAATATTGATTCATACTCTGTATATTCTTGTATTCTGATGGAATTGTTGTAATATACAATGAAATGTTCTTCTGTGTGCGTTCCGATGTGTCTTGTCCTCACTTCAATCCGGGCTTTCCTTACCCGGGAAGTTCGGGTTGTCTCAGCTTGGTATCAGAGCTTTGGTTTACAAAGCTCAGAGAACATGACACGTTAGAACCATACGAGGGAATTCATCAGAGATTGGATTAGTAATATCCAATGAGAATGACTTGTTAGAGATGAGATCAGTAGTATCCCAGAACAAGTGTGAAGAGTATATTTTTGAAAATGAAAACAAATTTTGTTTTGAAATTTAAATCAACTATTCGTATTTGATTATTTATTTTATATTGAACTTGGACAATGCAGTATATAAAGATTTTGCATTTACGTCTGTTCTGCGTGTATTCGATGTTTTAATATACTGGATAGATATAGAATCATACTCTAGTCGCCCGGAGATGATTCTGATGATGAGGCCTCATCATTAGTGTTTGTGTTCGAGTTTAGAAGGTGTGATATCTATATATTTCCAATTGACTGGTGTGAGAACCAAAATTAGATAGGGCTTATTGTTGTGATTTGGCATCAAAAAAATCTGATTTTTGGACTATGTATCAAAATTATGAATTTGAAATGATAATCAACTAATTGATTGATGGTTGTGTTGTTTGATTATTGTTTGATTAATTAAAGGTTGAACCTTTAGCCGAATTGAACCAAATATTGAATTGAATTGAAAATTTGTCACATTTGCATACATATACATGTACTTACACTGAACAGGTCATAGCAAGGAGGCTAGAGAAGAGGAATAAAATTGGTTGCCCGACAAATAGGTACATGTTTATTGTATTTCTTTGGGATTGGATGATTTTATGAGCCGATTGGCTAGCCGCTTGGCTTTTTCTTTTTCTTTTGGATTGAAGAAGGCTATGGGAGGCTATATGAAATATCCCGAAGTCCCCGGTGCAGGGGAGGTTATGGCGAAATTTTTCGAAAATTTAGGGTGTTAGCCAAATTTTTGGAAAATTTGAAAAGTTCATAGAAACTGAAAAGTTGAAGAACTTAAGCCGTAATGGAAATGGTGAAAGTTGAGTTGATTAGTTAAACAACTTTTGGCTTCGTTCCTTTTCAGGGACGAAAAGTTTTAAGTGGGGGAGATTGTAATAACCCAGAAATCCGAGCCAATTTAAAATTTTTATTTTGGAAATTTTAGTGCATTTTGATTACTTAAAATGAATATTTTAAATAATAACGACGAGAAATTTAATTTGAATAGAAATAGAACGTATATATTTATATAGGTCGTCGTTGGAATATAAATTTTTATTTTAAATTATAAAAGGAATTGAAAATGGCGCGGTAGTTCGAAAATTTAATTTCAAATGAATGTACAGGATTCAAAATAAACCGGATTTTAGCGAAATGAAAAATATTAGGATCTATTTGAAAATATCTTTCCAACGAATCCGAAAAATCAAAATTTCATAGCGGGAATCAAAAGATATGTCCAGATGAAAATTCAGAATAGTCGCTATGGAATTTCGACCCTTAAAAATGGGAATTTTGCAAACGACCTCGGCTTTCGACGAAACCACTTTTGTTGGATCTGAGATGTCAAGTAATTGCTAGGTTCCAAAATTCATAATTTTCTGAATCAATATGTGAGCGTGGCGAAGTAAAACGTGTTTTTGCAGTTTCAGTTGATTTTAATCGACTAGAAAATGGTCATTTTTTAAACTGTCGCAGAATTTGACGAAATTAGTTTTGTTAGGACCGTATCGTCAATAAGAAGCTGGAAAATATTTTTTGGGAATTTTTAGAGGCCGTATGTGGCCCCGGCAAATTGAAATGTGCATTCAAATTCAATATATAGAGTTATATGTTGATTTCGATGAAAACTGATCGAAACGATCGAATCAGCTTACGATACATATACCATTGTGTTCGGAATGGGGGTTATTAGCTATGGACGATAGTCGATGGGTCTCGTTTTGAGTTCGTTGTAAAAAGTTACTTTATGAGGATTTTGAAATAAAATAAAATTAAAATATCTCCCCCCCAAGTCAACAGTCAAACAGTTAAACCCCACCACCCCCTCTTCTTTCAGTTCAAACGAGATAAAAAAAAGAAATCGTGCGCGCCTCCCCCCAAATCGACGTCACCGCCGCCCCAGGAGCGCGCGCCACCACCGCGCCGCCGTCCAGGCACCCCACCCCCATCGCACCTCCCTCTCCTCCTCCTCCCTTCGATTGTAGCCTCCAACCTTTAAAATCACGCAACCCAAATCCCTCAGCCCGAAGCCCACGTCCTGATGCCCTAGCCGCCGCGCCCGAACCCTGTGCCACCACCGCACCCCACCTCCAGCCGCCAGCGACGAACTCCGACGCCCCAAAGGCCACCGACCCAACCGTGAGCTCTTCTTCCGACTTCTTCGGTAATCAACGTGAGTTTTTGATTTAAATTTTATTTATTTATAGAAATAAAAAATTTTGGTTTGCATGAAGGTTAAAAATATAATTTTTATATTATAGGAAGGTTAACAATATAATTTTTATACTGCATGAAGATTAAAAATATGATTTTTATCAGATGTGAAGGTTAAAGATATGGTTTTTATATTATAGAAGTATTAAAAATTCGATTTTTATTATGTAGAAGAGATAAAAATATAATTTTTATATGATGTAGAGTATAAAAATACAATTTTTATAGATGTTGCGAAATAAAAATCTGATTTTTATTATATATATATTGAAATAAAAATGGGATTTTTGTAGCGATGATATAAAAATTCGATCTTTATATTAGAAGTAGATATAAAAATATATATTTTTTATAGGAAGGAGCGTTATAAAAATATATTCTTTATTGGAAGAAGAGCGATATAAAAATATAATTTTTATAGAGAATAGCGTGATAAAAATATAATCTTTATTATATGAACACCGGTGTAAAAATAGAATTTTTATCTATATAGTAGCAGTGTAAAAATATGATTTTTATATAAAATAGATAAAAAAAATGTGATTTTTATATATGTAGTGGCTACGGACAATGAAATTGACAAAAGGCGAGCACGACGAAGATATCTACATATGAAGATTCGTGGCGTTTAGTTTAGCTAGTCGGTGAGAACTCCTCACTTTCATTTTTATTTCTAGTTGAAATATACACTAGGATGCAGACGGTGCTTAGCAGCACCCGACACCCGTCGCCCACAGACCATGGATGACTTGTTTGTTTGATTGTTGTGTTGTGAAATTTTATTGTGTGATGTGGAATGAATTAAAATATTTTATAGTGGAAAATATTTTATAGTTAAAAATCTGATTTTTAACGTGTATATGAAATAAATATTTATAAATAAATCAGAGATTTGTTTATATACACTGATTTGATTGATATTGATTGGGACGATAAATTTTACATATCGCCCAAATGCACAAATAGAACTGTGTTTGTTGTTTGAAAACCCCACATGGGTATTGGGATGAAATATGACATACACTAATCCCAATAATTAGTTGTATGTCGATCGATTGATTGATAGGCTGTGTAAGCGTTGAATATTTATATTCAATGCTTATACAGTGTAGAATGCACTCTGGATGATGGATTGCTGTTTTCATTATTGCTATACACATTTGTTGTGTGAAATCCAGATAATCACATTATATGGTAATTGACTGTGTCTGATTCCAGTTCAGAATTATCGAATATTTTAAAATAATATTCAGTGAATATTGAAATGTGAAGCTGTGTTAAGTAGTTAAATTCTATTTTAACACGAACGGGAATTTTGTCGATTTTATTCATTTTACAATGAATATCGAAAGTGATTTCAAAATCTAATATTTTGAAATGAATTGAAATTCGAATTAAATTGAATTGAATTGAAATTCGAATTAAATTGAATTGAATTGAAATTCGAATTAAATTGAAATAAATTGAAATTCGAATCAAATTGAAATGAATTGAAATTCGAATTAAATTGAAAAGAATTGAAATTCAAATTAGATTGAAATAGAATTGAAATCGTTTTGAATTGAATTCAAAACGTATTGAAATTGAACGGAAATCGATTTGAATTGAAATCGATTTGGATTGAAATTGATTTGAATTGAAATGGATTGGAATTGAAATGGATTTGAGTTGAAATCGAGTTGAAATGAATTTAAAACGAATTTATATAGGAAAGATTCAATTTTGATTTGAATTTGAGATGGAAGTTGAATTCGTTTTGAAAAAAGAATTTAAAACGATTTATTAAATACGTTTTAAAAGTAAATCGATGAAATATATATAATATATATATTGTATATATATAATGGCTTTTAATAGAACGCACCGCGCTGCGACAGCTCGCGAATTTCGACCATTGACTTCAAATGGATATTACGGGAGATCCGACCGTCGGATTCTCCTAAAACTGGAACCGTTGGGTTCGTATCAAAAAGAACTTTCTAAAGAATATTAGAGATTTGAAATCTAACGGTTGGATTTGAAATTATGTCCAAATCAAATTTGGAAAAGGTCGCTGTAAGTGCAGTTCGATGGCCGTTGATGGAAATCGACTGTACGGGCCTTGATAAAATTATTAAAAATAGTAATAATTTGTGTAAAATCATAAGAAATGATTTGTGAAGAATTGGGATGAAAATTTCCATATTTGAAAAGATAAAAGTAGATTTTTATCGAAATGAAATAGTTTTGAACTAGAATAATAATTTATTTAAAAATAAATAAATTGGATTTGAAATGGTTTTGAAAATAACCATAATTTCCAATAATTGAATTGGGATGGATTTGAATCGAAATTGTCTTTGGAATATTTCGATGTTGTATTTCGTGATGAAATAGATATTGTTATGGGAATTTGAAAGATATATTTATATCGTTATTTCTAATAGGATATTTGTTGGTCGTAGAATTTGATATTGAATATAAGCCGATATATTTTCTTTTCAGAGCCTTGTATTTAATATCAAATGTGATTTGGGTTTCTCTTGAATGGTGTCTTCATTAACACTGTTCTTGAGCCCAGTTGAGAAAAAGATTAAATCTTTTTCTTTAGATTTAATGAAGTGTACCAATTAAATGGAATTTGATTGGAATTGAATTTGAATTGATTTTTGGGTTTATCGTGAACGGTGTTTTAAATAACACTTGTTCTTTAACCCGATAATTAATGGGATGTGATTTTGGGTTTATAGTGAATCGTGTTTTAAATGACATTGGTTCTTTAACCCAGTTAAAGACAGGATATTGATTCCTATCAAGATTAAAACCAAGTGGAGTTTTAATGAATCTTTAATTAGATTGAAAAGGTAGAGAATGGAGTATCACCAGTTTTGCTCCAAGCGATAGTTAAATCATTAATTAGATTTGAACCTGAAATGGTAATTGAATTTACCGATAACACCATGGTGTTAGATATGAAGTATGACCAGTTTTATTTCATGGGATGAATGGGTTGGGATTGGGAAATAAAATAAATGATTACTTCGGTGTGGTTCGCTAATCCCGCCTAGTTTGAATTGATATTCAAAGAAGATTAAAGATTAAATTTAAATAATTTATCTTTGATAAAATTAATGGGAACCTTTCCCAAAGTGCAAAAATATTTGAATAAAAGAATATTCTGAATTGGAATGAGGCGTATGTTGTGTATGTGTAACACTTGTTTATTATATACGCGAGTTATTCAGAAGGACCGGGTTTATCCTGTAACAACCCGCCTTCTACGCATCGGAGGATCGTAGAATATTTATTTATTTCTTATATAAAGACGTATAGTCATGTAACTTTGGGAAACGACTATTGGGGTCATTTCCCATATTCATGATTTTTACCGATTTTTAAATGACCGTTTTGCCCCTAGCTGATCTTGTTTCGGCCATAACTTTTGATTGGAAAGGAATTCTGACCTGAAACCACTTCCATTAGATTTGTTTGATGGTTTACCTTTCCGTAGAGTGGTCATATTAGCCAAACGGACTTACCGTTTAGGAGATATGACTGAAATAAGGTTTGGAAGGTGAAAAACTGCTTAACCGGGCTAAATAGGGTGATTAGTGAATGGACCCATAACCCATTTCGGGAATAGGGTTATGGGGAGGCTGAAAAGAGTTAGGGTTTCATTCTATTTCAGTTTTCTAGCCTCCATTTACCTCTTAGAAACCCTAAAAATGGCCTCCAACCTCTAAATCACCTCCAAATCACTTTCTAATCAAGGGTTAAGCTTAGCAACATCAAAGCAAGGGAGATCTTCACTAAATCAAGATTAGAGCTGCTTTTTGGTGACAGTTAGGGCACTGTCTCACCTGTTTTATGTCAAGTATGTTGTTATTATATTTTGTTCCATGCGCTATGAGACATTCTACAGGTTCTTTATTGATTCTTCGTCTTCTTCCTTTCCCTCTGACGACCGTCCCATGCTAACTGGACATGTGTACAACACACTTTTGGAGTAAATGTCGGTTGGTGCGGGGCGGGTTGTCACATTTGGTATCAGAGTTTTAAGTTGTGTAGTTATCCTAGGGAAAGACACTAGGGAGAGATAGTACGTATATGAGAGAGCATATTTGTGATTACTTTGGATTTCAAAAGCTATATATATATACACACACACACTATTGGTATAGCTAAGGATGAAGTCGCACTGCACATGCACCACTATGAAGATGGCTAATCGTTTCCTCTTTACAAATTGAACGATGAGCCGATACGCAAGAGGTACTGGTAGAGGAGCCAATAATGGGAATGCTGCTGACATGAGTGCGATGTTTACTGACCTCATGAGAGACATGCTTAGGGATGTGCAAGGGGCAGCTCCCAATGCCGGTAATGGTGGTGGTCCAATAGTGCAGGCGCCTAGGGTCGACTTCGCCAAGCTATGCAAGAATTACACTAACCTTGGTGGGAAGCCGTTCCACGGAACGGAGTCGGCCACGGATGTTCAGGATTGGTTGGATAGCTGTGATCGTATCTTCGACGACTTGGGTATCGAGGATGCGATGAAAAGAAGGCTAGTGTCTCGTCAGCTGCAAGGGCGAGTGATGAATTGGTGGAATGCTATTAAGACAGCCATTCCAGAGGATCAGGTTACTTGGGATCAGTTTAAGACTCGCTTTAGCGATAAGTTTATCCCAACTGCTCAGAAGTCGGAATTGTTTAGGAAGTTCTTGGAGCTTAAGCAGAATGGTAGGGCAGTCTCGGACTATATTGCTGAGTTCGACACTTTGTCGAAGTACGGATTATCCCTTATCGATACTCCTGAGAAGAAGAATGAGAAGTTCATTACTAGGTTGGATGGATACTTGGGGGAAAGGCTTATCAACCACATCGATGAGACTTTTGAATCGATTGTGGGGAAAGCTTTGAGATCAGAGAGTCTTTACCCTAAGTCAAAGACTGAGGTTGCATCTGCAGAAGGGCTGAAGCCGCAAGCAGGCGGTGGAGGCAAGAATAACACTCAAAACAAGAGGAAGCAGAACCAAACTTAGGATGGCCAGAAAAAGAGCAAGAAAGATGTTGAGTGCTTCAGCTGTGGTAAGAAGGGCCATTATGCCAAAGAGTGTCGGGCCAAGCCAGCGGATAAGAAGTGCTACAATTGTGGCCAAGTAGGGCTTCATAAGGATAAATGTCCACAACCTCTTAAGGAGAAGCAGATTGTGAAAGCATATGCTATCGGTGCCATTCCTTCTTCGTCGAATTCCCCAACTGCGGCGGAGAAAGGAAAGAATGTCGTCATCTAAGGTATGCTTTCCATTCATGATGTACCTGTTCGAGTTCTGTTTGATACTGGGGCTTCCCGTTCCTTCATATCTAGTGACCTGGTAGATAGGTTGGGATTGGAACCCGAGATAGTCGATAGACCGTTGGTTGTGACGAACCCAATTGGTGGTTCGACTAACCTTAGTACGATTTGCCGAAATTTGGTCTTATCGAGTCATGGATGTATGTTTGTTTGTGATTGCTTTGTTTTGGGCTTTACTGGGTATGGCATTATATTGGGAGTCGATTGGCTCCAAAGATACGGGGTGGTGGTAGACTGTGAGGGCTTTTTGGTGACAGTTAGGGCGGATGATGGGCGGAGGGTAGTGTTTGGTAGTCTACCTAGTCATGGGGTAATGGCTAATTTTATAAATTCCCTCGACATCCCGCATGATGAGATGTCAGATGTGCCTGCGGTTGGCGAGTATTCGGATGTCTTCGAGGAGGTGACCGGGCTTCCACCACATCGAGAGATTGAGTTCTGTATAGATTTAGTGAAAGATGCCAGACCTATAATGATGCCACTTCGTCGTATGGTACCAAGGGAGTAGCGAGAGCTCGGGGTGCAAGTAAGTGATCTTTTGAATAAGGGGTTTATTAGAAGAAGTGTCTCCGAGTAGGGAGCACCAGTTGTGTTTGCCACTAAGGCAGATGGTTCCCTTCATTTGTGTGTGGACTATCGCGAGTTGAATAAGGTGACGAGGAAGAATAAGTATCCTCTACCGCGGATAGATGATTTGTTTGATCAACTGGAAGGAGAAAGAGTATTCTCCCAGTTGGACCTCGCGACAGGATTTCATCAGCTCCGAGTAGCGGCTGAGAGTGTTCTGAAAACGGCATTTAGGATGCCGTCTGGATTCTATGAATGGTTGGTCATGCCATTTGGATTGACCAATGCACCAGCATATTTCGTGGATCTTATGAATCGGGTGTTCAGAGATCAGTTGAATAAGTTTGTTCTTGTGTTCGTAGATGACTTCCTTGTTTACTCGAGGACAGAGGAAGAACACAAGGGGCATTTGAGGATAGTGATGGAGGTGTTGAGAAAACACCAATTGAAAGCGAAATATTCTAAGTGTCACTTCTGGAGGAGGGAAGTGAGATTCTTGGGCCATGTTGTTTCAGAAAATGGTATTGCCGTGGACCCTGCGAAGGTGGCTACGGTACAGGATTGGCCTACGCCCAAGAATGCAACAGACATAAGAAGCTTCTTGGGGTTAGCTAGATATTATCGTAAGTTTATCCAGGACTTCTCCAAGATAGCAACACCGTTGACTCGGTTGACTAAGAAGAATCAAGCCTTCGTCTGGGACGGAGTGTGTGAAAATGCATTCAAGAGTCTAAAAGAAAAGTTGACGCGTGCGCCAGTATTAGTCATTCTAAAGGGAATGAAGAGATGACGGTATACACGGATGCTTGTGGTACCGACTAGGTGTTGTATTGATGCAAGGAGGTAGGGTTGTAGCCTATGCCAGTCGGCAACTAAAGCCGCATGAGAAAAAGTATCCTACCCATGATTTGGAACTGGCGGCGATCGTGTTCGCGTTGAAGATGTGGAGGCATGAAGCAGACTAACTACTGGGAAGGGATGGTTAGAGCTCTTGGCTTAGTGGCATCATTAGTGGCAAACACAACTGGTGCTCCCCACTCGGAGTCGGGGTTTATTAGAAGAAGTGTCTTGAAGATGTATCGAGACATGAAGCAGACTAACTACTGGGAAGGGATGAAAAGAGACGTTGGGAAGTTTATATCCAAGTGCATGAATTGCCAGCTAGTTAAAGCCGAGCAAAAGAAGCCTAGTGGTTTGTTGCAACCATTAGAAATTCCCGAATGGAAATGGGAGCAAGTCTCGATGGATTTCGTTAATGGTTTACCAAGGACCAAATAGAGACATGATAGCATTTGGGTAATTGTGGATCGATTGACTAAGAGTGCAAGATTTATACCAGTCAAATCGACCAGAACGGCAGCTAAGTTAGCAGAATTTTATATGAAGTGGGTAGTGAGATTTCATGGAGTACCTAAAAGCATTGTGAGTGGCTGAGACCCATTGTTTACTAGCGGGTTTTGGAAGAGCTTACAAGAGGCTCTAGGGTCGGAATTATATCTCAGTACCGCGTATCATCCTCAAACCGATGGTCAGACAGAGAGGGGAATCGTGTATTGGAAGATCTCTTGAGAGCTTGTATATTGGATTTTGGTGGATCATGGGATGAACATTTGCATCTAGTGGAGTTTGCAAACAATAATAGCTACCAATCTAGTATCGGTATGGCTCCATATGAAGCTTTGTACGGGAGACCGTGCAATTCACCATCGTGTTGGATAGAGACTGGTGAGAAGTTTGTGCTTGGACTGGATGTGGTAAGGGAAAACCTCATATAAGATTAAGATCATTCAACGACGGATGAAGGCTGCCCAGGATAGGCAGAAGAGTTATGCTGACAAGAGGAGAAGAGACTTAAAATTCTCCGTTGGTGACTTGGTGTTTGTCAAAGTTTCTCCGTTGAAGAACGTGATACGATTTGACAGGAGAGGCAAGTTGGCACCAAGATTTGTTGGCCCATTCCCAGTTCTCGAACAAGTTGGGAATCCGGCATATAGAATAGAATTACCAGAGAAGATGAAGGGAGTTCACGACGTATTTCTGTTTCCCAGCTAAGGAAGTTCGTGCACGACCCAGATTTGACTATTCCACCTGATCAGTTAGAGGACTTCGAAGTGGAACCCGAGGAGATTGGGAACCGCAAGCCGATTCGTATTGTCGAGCAAGATACGAAGCAACTTCGAAGGAAGGCGGTGAAGCTAGTCAAGGTTCAGTGGGGCGACAACGAGAATGACTGTACTTGGGAGACAGAGGAGAGCATTAGGAAGGCGTATCCAGAACTCTTTGCCTGGTAAGATTTACTTTGCAATTTAGTTATTCTGCAAGCTAGGATAGGCTTGTTTTGTTTGTTTTGCATGTTTGACTGTTGTTTTATAGTTGATAGGCATGCGGGACCCTTTGTGTGTTTCGGTTAGGGAATTTCGGGGGCGAAATTTCTTAAAGGGGGGGGGGAGAATGTAACAACCTACATTCTATGCATCGGAGGATCATAGAATATTTATTTCTTTCTTATATGAAGACGTATGGTCATGTAACTTTAGGAAACGACTATTGGGGTCATTTCACATGTTCATGATTTTTACCGATTTTTAAATGACCGTTTTGCCCCTAGCTGATCTTATTTCGGCCAAAACTTTTGATTGGAAAGGAATTTTGACCTGAAACCACTTCCATGAGATTCGTTTGATGGTTTACCTTTCCATAGAGTGGTTATGATAGCCAAACGGACTTACCGTTTGGGAGATATGACTGAAATAAGGTTTGGAAGGTGAAAAACTGCTTAACCGGGCTAAATAGGGTGATTAGTGAATGGGCCCATAACCCATTTCGGGAATAGGGTTATGGGGAGGCTGAAAAGAGTTAGGGTTTCATTCTATTTCAGTTTTCTAGCCTCCATTGACCTCTTAGAAACCTTAAAAATGGCCTCCAACCTCTAAATCACCACCAAATCACTTTCTAATCAAGGATTAAGCTTAGCAACATCAAAGCAAGGGAGATATTCACCAAATCAAGATTTGAGCTGCTGATTTACATTGTTATTCGCGCCCAAACAGAGATTTATTTCAGATCTAAGGTTTATTTGTGCCTAAGGTGAGTGATTTGCATAGTTCCTTGCTAATTATGGTTAATTAAGGGTAATTAGTGTTAATTAGCGAATTTAAACATGATAAAAATTCTGGAAAAATATTCATAAATTCTTAAATGATGTTTTAGACCTTTGATATGAACTTGGGTTAATTTGGTTAAGTTTTGCTAATCCTATCATTAATTATGCTTGAACATGTTTAAGGGAAAATATGAGGTTTTGGCTATGTTCGATTCATTTTAACCTATCATATCGATGTTTTGGTGTTTGAGGTCCTTCTATTTGTTGCTATGATTTTGTGGTATGCTTTGTGATTGATTAGAATAGATAGAATGGTCGAAAACACCGTCGAATGGCGTAAAACACTCGCTGGAAAAAAAGTTGTAGAAAATGGTGCAGGCTTTCGGATCGGATCGGAGGGATGGGCTCGGATCGGATAGTGGACTGGGCAAGGGATCACCGAACCGAACCGAGGCTTGGCACAAGGGAAAGTATGGCAAAAAGGAAGGCCACAATGGTTGAATTGGGATCGGATCGAGCTAAAGAAGGGGGAATCGGATCGACTGAAGGGAAGAGAAGGGGATCAGAACGGAAGAGGAAGGGAAAGTGGATCGGATCAGAGACTAGGAACCCGATCCGAACCGATGGAGCAAGGGTACACCGACCCGACCCGCCAGAGAGCATCCGAATCGAATCAATGTACTACAAAGGGACTTGAAGGCCACGACCCGACGTGGAGCACTTGGAAGGAGGCCGATCCGAACTGACAGAGAAGAAGGACTCGGGATCCGAACCGATCCAGTGATGACCAATAACCCAAGACGCAAAGGTGGTCCAAATGCAAGTTAGAGCTCAGGATCCAGTTGGGAACCAAGGAGTTCACTTCATGGTTGGGCTTTGCTACTGGACATGTGCTAAGGAGTAGTCGACAATCATAACTTCGATTCACCACTGAAAAGGAATGATGGGCTACGTATCAGCGCAGTATGGTCATCGTGACTCGAGGGGCAAAGTGATCGCAGCAAGACTATGAGCCAGTGCAGTGGAGCCGTTATGACTCCATGGGTGCAAAGTGGACATAGCGAAGGATAAGTGGCTATGGATTAGTGCAGTGAAGTCGTTGTGACTTCATGGGGCAGAGTGATCATAGCAAAGTATTAGGTGATCGAAGTGGTGGATATCGTATGCTTTACGCACTGAGTGAGAGATGTGAGGATGGTTGCTATACTTGATTGTTTGCCATCACTATGACATGCACACTCTACCCCGTTATCTTTACACAATTTATTCAGTGGCACCTTAGAGTGTTGTACAGTATGTAGTGCTAACTCTTTGGTTGCAGGTCCAGGTTCAGGTATGGTTTAGTATACCTGTTATTGTTCTGTTTAGCTGCTTATCGCTCATACCAGACTTTTTGTCTAACCCAGAGTTTTATGTCTCTTCTTATTACTCTAGGTGCTCTCACGAGCAAACTAGAGACAGGTTAGGGGGTGATGTTCGAGTAACAGATTCAGAGGCGAGCAGGAGGCTTCCACGTATGATATATATAGATATTCTCCCTGTGTCATTGCTAGTCACTACTTTGGGCATTAGTAGTGTACCTTTCTTGTTAGCTTTTTGAGACAGTTTTTAAAATTTGTAATAACGTTGGCTTTGGATCATAAGCTGTACTTTGGATTTTCCGCTGCTATGATAGTTTGTTTCAGCTTATGCACTGTCTCACCTGTTTTATGTCAAGTATGTTGTTATTATATTTTGTTCCATGCGCTGTGAGACATTCTACAGGTTCTTTGTTGATTCTTCATCTTCTTCCTTTCCCTCTGACGACCGTCCCATGCTAACCGGACATGTGTACAGCGCCCTTTTGGAGTAAATGTCGGTTGGTGAAGGGCGGGTTGTCACATATCCCATTCTGAATAACTGATTCGACGCGGTGTCGAGGTTGAAGACGGTGGTCGAAGACCGGAGGTCTTCACGTCGTTTGGGTGATTACTGATGATCTTGATTGGGCCGTACACCCAAGAGGAGGGAATCAGTTAGTGATCGTCCAGACGTACTTAGAGATTGATGGATATGCGAGGTACACGGTGCCTCCGGTTTCGTTCAGACCCAGAACGAACTTGTAAATGGATTGTGTATCTGACATTGGATTTTAGTCTATGTGATTGATTTCTATTAAATATACATCTGTTTGGCGGCGGAGAATTTATTCTCTTGCTTAACGCCTTCTCTGAGACGTACGAGCTCAGGGGTTATATATTGATGGATATCAATCGCATGGAGTGAATTGCCTGTGTGGCATGCCTAAGTGGCAAATGATCAAGGCTTTTGTTGAAAAGCAAAGTCTTGTGGTTGATGATCAAAGCACGGCCTGTGTGGCATAGCTTTGTGTAGCGTTGATTCGCGAGCCTCACACCCCGGTTGTGAACCAGAAACGGGAGAGGACTTCAGGGAGGGCATGTGTTTCCTTCTAGCTAGAAGTGGCATCAGTGGTTTTACACGCCCTGACGAGTTTGACTTATGTGGTTGTTGCTATTGCGAGGCGCCTCAGATATATATCGGTGACTGTGTGGAGCCGATGGAGTCATTTGGCTCACTGACACCCCATAGGGTGGGGAAACGCAGTGTTCAGGCATTTTAATCCACATCGGTGGACCAGCCCTGACGATTCAAGGGGCAGTTGCGGCTGTTCCTGAGGGGCGGGCTAGAGCATCTCGAATTCGGTGGAGGACGATCCCTTGCCTCGGTTCACAGATGGAAATCCATCTTCCAATATGTGACTTTTCGGTTTTGATTGTAGAGCCTAGTATGGCGACATAGTGGGATGGGGCACTTATGCCGTCTATGATTGATACTTATGATTGAAATTGTTTCGCCACTATACACTTATAGTAATAATAAAAGATGAAATTTAGCGTATCAAGCATTCTTTGGCTATTATAATAAGGTAAAACCCTATCCTCCGGCTTGTGTTGCATTGTGTGATGGGACCTGGGTCTTATAATAGCTTCATTGTTCTTTGTTTAGCATTGCGCTGTTGTTTTATGCACTGGTATTCTTGGGAGAAAACCCATTCCATGTTATATGGCGTGGTCCTTTGATTTACCTAACTTTAAAATAAAGATTAATAACTGTTTTAGTTCTCACACCAGTCACATGACTGACTTGGAGTTTATTGTTTTAACCTAAACTCTGGTGCCCTTATTTTGACACGGGCAGCTAGTAGTTTTAGTTTTGCAGATTTATATTCACAGGATCCTGATTTACAGCTGGAACGATATTCGGAATGCTCTGTATCCTTGTATTACTTCTAGTTGTGTATTGTATTATTTTTCCGCTGCGATGTATTTAAATGTAATTTTAATCTCTGGTATTTTCTATGCAATATTGATTCATACTCTGTATATTCTTGTATTCTGATGGAATTGTTCTAATATACAATGAAATGTTCTTCTGTGTGCGTTCCGATGTGTCTTGTCCTCACTTCAATCCGGGCTTTCGTTATCGGGGAAGTTCGGGTCGTTCACCTAAGTACCCAGACCCGCTACCGCTACTACATTACTCGTCTTCCACATTTTGAAAACCACGGCTTCTCCTATATCTTGCCAACGCCATTGCCGATCTTTTACCAACGCCATACTCCTTCATTGTATTACTAAAAATCAAACCAAAATCATTGATGAACTTCTCATCAATTCCTCTACAACTTCCTCTCATTATCACAGTATTCGAACTCCTCATCAAATTTCCGTTCGTACAGCACTCACTCGCGAACAAGTGAAGGTATCGAAAAAAAATCTCATCGAATTTTCCCAAAAATATTATACAACCTCTAATCGATCTCCTTAATCCAAACACGAACTCGCCATGATCCAAAACTTCTTACATCTCACCAAGGATCGAACCCTAACTCACGCTATAAAAACCCCAATGTATAGAACGAACATCGAACCCATTCAAATGGATATAAAACTGAAGACAATCTCACCACTATTTAAAATATATAATTTTCATGATTTATGGTATTTGATTTTGATTGTTTGAATTTTCTAAAGAAAAACTTCTTCACGTTTTCCTGAAGAATAATGTGGCGGAAAAATTTTGACCAAGGAAAATGAAAGACTTAGGGTTACGGTAATGTATGGTATTTATAGGAGGATTCAGGCTTGCATCAGAAGCTTCACTCTTTTTTTTTAATTTATATCGTCTTATTCGTCTTTAAAAATTCCTGTGATCACACATGATATCCAAAAATCACGAAAATGGACATACACTGTAACGAAAAGGAATTTCGCTCGATCCGAATCGATCGCAAAACCGACCAAAACCGTTCGAAACCCCTGATTGTTTTGAGAACACAAAAATTGAAATGCAAACATAAGAACATTTCATTGTTTATTACAACAATTTCCATCAGGATACAAGATTATACAGAGTATGAATAAATATTACACATTCGATAAATATCAGAGTTTTACAAATTAAAATGCAGCGGAAAAATAATACAAAACACAACTGAAAGAGATATACAGATACAGAGCTTTCCGGATATCATTCCAGCTGTAAACTGGGATCCTGTGAATATAAATCCGCAAAACCAAAACTACTAGCTGCCCTTGTCAAAATAAGGGCACCCAGAGTTTAGGTTAAAACAATAAACTCCAGGTCAGTCATGTGACTGGTGTGAGAACTAAAACAATTATTAATCTTTATTTTAAAGTTAGGTAAATCAAGGTCCTCCCAAGAATACGAAACGAGTTTCCTCCCTAGAATACCAGTACATAAAACTAACAGCGCAATGCTAAATAAAGAAAAATGAAGCTATTATATGACCCAGGTCCCATCACACAATGCAACGCAAGCCGGAGGATAGGGTTTTTACCTTATAATAGCCAAGAATGCTTGGTATGTGAAATTTCATGTTTTATTATTACTAAAAGTGTATAGTGTCAAAACAATTTCAATCATAATTATCAATCATAGACGGCATAAGTGCCCCATACCACTATGTCGCCAAACTAGGCTCCACAAATAAAACCGCAAAGTCACGTATTGGAAGTTGGATTTCCATCTGTGCACCGAGGAAAAAGATAGTCCTCTACCGATTCAAGACTCTCTAGCCCGAGCCTCAGGATCAGAGCTTGAGTGACCCTTGGATTGTCAGGGCCGGTCCGCCGATGTGGATTAAAATGCCTGAACACTGCGTTTCCCCACCCTTTGGGGCGTAAATGAGCCAAATGACTCCATCGGCTCCACACAGTCACCGATATATCCGAGGCGCCTCGAAATACCAACAACCACACAGGTGAAAATAATATAAATGTCAGGGCTGGTAGGTCACTTACACCACCCTAGCTAGAAGGAAACGGATGCCCTCCTTGATGTCTTCTCCCGTTTCTGGTTCACAATCGGGGTGTGAGGCTCGCGAATCAATGTTACACAAAGCTATGCCACACAGGCGGTGCTTTGATCATCAACCACAAGACTTTGATTTTCAATAGAAGCCTTGATCAATTGCCACTTAGGCATGCCACACCGACTGTGACGGCAAGGAATTTCGCTCGATCCGAATCAGTCGTTAAACCGATCTAGATCGTTTGAAACCCCTGATCGTTTTGAGAACAACACATAAAAGAACGCTGACGGAAGAACATTTCATTGTATATTACAACAATGCACCAGAATACAAGAATATACAGAGTATAAATGAATAAATTACATTCGATAAATATCAGAGATTACAATAAATTACATAGCAGCGGAAAATAATACAAAGCACAACTGAAAGTAATACACGGATACAGAGCTTTCCGAGCATCGTTCCAGCTGTAAATCAGGATCCTGTGAATATAAATCTGCAAAACCAAAACTACTAGCTGCCCGTGTCAAAAATAAGGGCACCCAGAGTTTAGGTTAAAACAATAAACTCCAGGTCAGTCATGTGACTGGTGTGAGAACTAAAACAGTTATTTATTTGACTTTAAAAGAGTGTAATTCAAGGGACCACGCCGTATAATACGGAGCGGGTTTCCTCCCAAGAACACCAGTGCATAAAATAAACAGCGCAATGCTTTTTCGAAAAATGAAGCTATTATAAGACCCAGGTCCCATCACACAATGCAACGCAAGCCGGAGGATATGGTTTTCCCTTATAATAGCCAAACATGCTTGGTACGTTTAAAACAAATCATTTGATACTATAATAAGTGTATAGTGTCAAAACAATTTCAATCATAAATATAAATCGTAGACAGCATAGCATCCCATGCTACTATGTCGCCATAGTAGGTTCTACAAATAAAACCGAAATGCACGTATTGGAAATTGGATTTCCGTCATGAGTCGAGGCAAGGGGCAAGCTCCTCTCCGCTTTCGATACACTCTAGCAAATGTCCCAGGGCTACGCACTCTGGGCAACCCTTGGATCTTCAGGGCCGGTCCTCTCTTACGTTTGAGGATTAATTATTCCTGAACACACGTTTCTCGGTCCTTACAGACCTAAAATCGAGGTGCCTCATCCAACAACCACATAGGTGAAAAGTATATAAATGTCAGGGCTGGTAAGTCACTGACACCACCAAAGCTAGAAAGAAATGTCGTGCTCTCCCTGCAGTCCTTATCCCGTTTTTGACTCATACCGAGGTGTGAGGCTCGCGAATTCACGTTATACACAAAGCTACGCCACAAAGGCCGTGCTTTGATCATCAACCACAAGACCTTTCTTTTCAACAGGAGCCTTGATCCATGCAACTCAGCGTGCCACACAGGCAATTCATGCCATGCGATCGATATCTATCGATATATAACCTCTAAGCTCGTACGTCTCAGAGAAGGGCGTTAAGCAAGAGAATAAATTCTCCGCCGCCAAACAGATATATATTTAACAGAAATCAATCAACACAGAATAAAATCCAATGTCAGACACACAATCCATTTACAAGTTCGTTCTGGGTCTGAACGAAACCGGAGCCACTTTCCTCGCATATCCATCGATCTCCAAGTACGTTTGGACGACCACCAACTATTTCCATCCTCTTGGGTGTACAGCCCAATCAGGATCGTCAGTAATTATCCAAACGATGTGAAGACTTCCGGTCTTCGACCACCGTCATCATCTTCGACTTATCGTCGAATCGGTTATTCAGAATGGGTGTAAACCCGGCCTTTCCGAACAACCCGCGTATATAGTAAACAAATGTTTCACAAACACAACTTACGCCTCATTCCAATTCAGTAGCTACTAACCGTAAATCAACAAGAGAACAATTTCCCAAATATTAACCCCGAAGGCCGAAACCAACATCAGATCAATACCAGGAAACCATTCTTCTTAGCTAACCTACAGCTAGTTTCTAAATTTCAAATTCTTAGGGAAAAGTTCCCATTAATTTTATCCAAGATAAATTCCTTGAATTTATTCTTTAATCCTCCTTTGGATGTCATTTCAAACCAAATTATGGTTTTCCAAACTAGTCGGGATTAGCGAACCACACCGAAGTAATTATTTATTTTATTTCCCAATCCCAACCTATTCATCCCATGAAGCAAAACTGGTAATACTCCATATCTAACACCACGGTGTTATCGGTAAAATTAATTACCATTTCACGTTCAAATCTAATTAAAGATTTGACTATCGTTTTGGAGCAAAACTGGTAATACTCCATTCTCGCTCACTTGCCAAATTTGATAATTTAAATTATCAATTCACATTTCAATCTAATTGCAGATTCATCAAAACTCCCTTTTCTGGGTTAAAGAACTAATGTCATTTAAAACACAGTTCACGATAAACCCAAATCACATTCTATTTCTTATCGGGTTAAAGAACCAGTGTTATTTAAAACATCATTTACGATAAACCCACAAATCAATTCTATTTAAAACCCATTTCAAATCCAATTTATTCATTTAAAAATAAACGGGTTTAATTTTAATTCAAAACTAGTTCATTTCGATAAAAATCTATTTTTATCTTTTCAAATATGGAGTTTTTCATCCCAATTTTTCCCAAATCATTTCTTATGATTTTACACAAATTATTACAATTTTTAATAATTTTATCAAGGCCTGTACAGTCGATTTCCATCAACGGCCATCGAACTGCATTTACAGCGACCTTTTCCAAATTTGATTTGGATGTATCTCCAAATCCAACCGTTAGATTTCAAATTTCTAATATACGTTAGAAAGCTCTTTTCGATACGAACCCAACGGTTCCGGTTTTATGAAAATCCGACGGTCGGATCTCCCGTAATGTCCGTTCGAAGTTAATGGTCAAAATTTACGAACTGCCGCAGCGCGGCGCGTTCTTTTCAGGCCATTATATAGATAATATATATATATATTATATATTTCGTCGATTTCTATTTAAAACGAAGTTTATAAATAGTTTTAAATTCGTTTCATAAACATTTAAGCTTCCATTTCCAATTCAAATCCAAATTGAATTTTTCCTTATAAGTTCGTTTTAAAATTCATTTCAATTCAATTCAAATTCGTTTTCTATTCAATTCAATTCGAATTCGTTTTCTATTCAATTCAATTCGAATTCGTTTTCTATTCAATTCAATTCGAATTCGTTTTCTATTCAATTCAATTCGAATTCGTTTTCTATTCAATTCAATTCGAATTCGTTTTCTATTCAATTCAATTCGAATTCGTTTTCTATTCAATTCAATTCAAATTCGTTTTCTATTCAATTCGAATTCGTTTTCTATTCAATTCAATTCAAATTCGTTTTCTATTCAATTCAATTCGAATTCGTTTTCTATTCAATTCAATTCGTTTTCTATTCAATTCAATTCGAATTCGTTTTCTATTCAATTCAATTCGAATTCGTTTTCTATTCAATTCAATTCAAAAAACGAATATAATCGATATAAAAATCGTTCGCGTCAAAATAGCGCATCTCTAATCAACACGGCTTTATATATTTCAATAATTCCGTTATTCTATTCAACAAATGAATATTTATTCTATTCAATACGTGAATCTATATTTTATTCATTACGTGAATCTATATTTTTGTCAATACATGACTAATCTCAACGAATGAGTATTGTCCACGTGTGACTATTTTTGTTATTTAATATATTTTATAAAAATTATGGTATCTATCGTTTGATTTCAAATCAGACTCCAACCGTAAATTAGTAAGAGAACGATTCCCTGAATATTAACCCCGAGGGCCGAAACCAACATCAGATTAATATCCAGGAGACCACTCATCTTATCTATTTTCCAATTAGTTTCTAATTTCATATATGATAAAGATGTAAATTTTATTGTTAAAATATTTCGTTCAATTCAATTCAAATTCGTTTTCTATTCAATTCGAATTCGTTTTCTATTCAATTCAATTCAAATTCGTTTTCTATTCAATTCAATTCGAATTCGTTTTCTATTCAATTCAATTCGTTTTCTATTCAATTCAATTCGAATTCGTTTTCTATTCAATTCAATTCGAATTCGTTTTCTATTCAATTCAATTCAAAAAACGAATATAATCGATATAAAAATCGTTCGCGTCAAAATAGCGCATCTCTAATCAACACGGCTTTATATATTTCAATAATTCCGTTATTCTATTCAACAAATGAATATTTATTCTATTCAATACGTGAATCTATATTTTATTCAATACGTGAATCTATATTTTTGTCAACACATGACTAATCTCAACGAATGAGTACTGTCCACGTGTGACTATTTTTGTTATTTAATATATTTTATAAAAATTATGGTATCTATCGTTTGATTTCTAATCAGACTCCAACCGTAAATTAGTAAGAGAACGATTCCCTGAATATTAACCCCGAGGGCCGAAACCAACATCAGATTAATATCCAGGAGACCACTCATCTTATCTATTTTCCAATTAGTTTCTAATTTCATATATGATAAGATGTAAATTTTATTGTTAAAATATTTCGTTCAACACATGACTAATCTCAACGGATGAGTACGGTCAACACATGAACCTTTATTTTATAATGATAAAGATGTAAATTTTATTGTTAAAATATTTCGTTCAACACATGACTAATCTCAACGGATGAGTACGGTCAACACATGAACCTTTATTTTATATTATTCTTTATCTTCCCGATTGGAATGAGGCCCGATTAATTACCATATAAAGTTAATTATATGGATTCCATACAACACATGTATATAATAGCAACGATAAATAATCAACCATCTTCCAAAGTGCACTACACTGTATAAGCATCAAATATAGATATCTAACGCTTACAACAGCCTGTCAATCAATCGATCGACATATAACTAATTACTGGGATTAGTGTATGTTGTATTTCATCCCAATACCCGTGTGGGGTTTTCAAATCAAAAAACACAGATTTTATTTGTGCAGTTGGGCGATGTGTAAAATTTATCATTCCAATCAATATCAGTCAAATCAGTGTATATAAACAAATCGGCCGATTTGTTTATAAATATTTATTTATTCACATTCACGTTACAAATTATATTTTTAACGATAAAATTATTTTATTCAACCTATGAATATATTTTATTATCTATTTCACATCAACATCACAAACAATTTTCACAACACATCAATCAAACAAACAAGCCATCCATGGTCTGTGGATGACGGGTGTCGTGTGCTACTAAGCACCGTCTGCATCCTAGTATAAATATATATAACTAGAAAAAGAAATTGAAAGGTGAGAAATTCTCACCGATAGCTAATCCAAACGCCTCGACTCTTCATATGTAGAAATCTTTGTCGTTCTCGCCTTTTGTCACTTTCGTTGCCCGTATTCTCTACATATGTCAAAATCGAATTTTTACTTCGCTATTCAATATATAAAAATCGAAATTTTACTTTGCTATTCAATATATAAAAATTGAATTTTTACTTCGCTATTCAATATATAAAAATTGAATTTTTACTTTGCTATTCAATATATAAAAATTGAATTTTTACTTTGCTATTCAATATATAAAAATTGAATTTTTACTTTGTTGCTATGTATATAAAAATCCTATTTTTATAATCACGCTATATGGATAAAATTTCTATTTTTACATCGCTACTATATAGATAAAAATTCTATTTTTACATTTCTGCTTCTTATATAAAGATCGAATTTTTATTTCCTCGCTATAAAAATCACATTTTTATTTCAACATATATATAATAAAAATCAGATTTTTATTTCGCTACATATATAAAGATAATATTTTTATAGTCTCAATTATATAAAAACCATATTTTTAATTTGCTACTACTATAAAGATCACATCTTTATTATTGAGACAATATAAAAATTACACCTTTGTTGTTTCTACCATATAAAAATTATATTTTTAACCTTTCTATATTATAAAAAATATATTTTTATCCTTCACATCCAATAAAAATCGTATTTTTAATATTCTATTATAATAAAAATTATATTCTTCAAAAACAATGCATTTTTATATTTCAAAGACAATGCTTAAATTTATTTTCAAAAACATTTGTAAAACAAAGTTATTTCATTTTTCCCCTTTTTCTCTTTTCATGTTGTATATATATAATTTCAGATTTTTAAAACAATAATTTTCATGTAAAAAGATCTATACTTTTTCATGTTAATGCATAACTAAAATCCAAACTTTTTAACATAGAAAATCTATTTTACATAGCATAGAAAACACATTTCATAACATAGCGAATAAATAAAGAACTAAAATTAAAAGCAAGCTCACTCATTTTCTTCCAAAGGGGTGGCAGAGGGTGAAGCTCACGCAGGAGGAGGGCGGCGCACCGGAGTTCGCGCGGTGGATTGGGACTGGCGAAGGCTGGTTTGGGTTGGGGGCGGTTTTAGGGTTTGAATCGAACAAAGAGGGGGTTTGCTGGTAGTACGGAGGCAGGGGAAGAGGTGGAAGAAGGGGGAAGCGGATCGAGGAGGGCCTGGCGCTAGTAGCGGCGGCGCGGTGGTGAGGAGGGAGGCTGGACGAGGATCGACATCGGGTTTTCATTTTTTTTCCTTTTTCTCTGCTGAATCGATTTTGAAGAAAGGGGGGGGGGCAGAAGTTAAAAAGAAGAGAGGCTTTAATTAAATTTTTTTTTTATTTTAATTTCAAAAAGTTGACTTTTACATACGACCTCTAAACGAGGCCCACCGCCTGTCGTCCATAGCTAATTACCCACATTCTGAACACAATGGGATATGTATCGTAAGCTGATTCGACCGTTTCGATCAGATTTCGTCAAAATCAACATATTACTCTATATATTGATTTTGAACGCGCATTTCAATTTACCGGGGTCACATACTAACTAGAAAAATTCCAGAAAAATATTTTCTAGCTTCGTATTGACGATATGGTCCTAACAAAACTAGTTTCGTCGAATTCTGAGACCGTTTGAAAAATGGCCAATTTCCAGTCGATTAAAATCAACTAAAACTGGTCAAACGCGTTTTCCTTCGCCACGCTCACATATTGAATCGAAAAATTATGAAATTTGGAATCTAGCAATAACTTGACATCACAGATCCAACAAAAGTGGTTTCGTCGAAATCCGAGGTCGTTTGCAAAATTCCCATTTTTAAGGGCCTGAATTCCATAGCGACTATTCAGAATTTTCAACTGGACATATCTTTTGGTTCCCGCTATGAAATTTCGATTTTTCGGATTCGTTGGAAAGATATCCCCAAATAGATCCTATTATTTTTGGTTTCCCTAAAATCCGGATTGTTTTGCACCCGGTACATTCAATTGAAGTTTGAAATCGAATTATCGAACTACCGCGCCGTTTTCAATTCCTTTTTTAATTATAAATAATTATTTATATTCTAACGACGATGTATATAGATATATACGTTCGAATTATATTCAAAATAAATTTCTCGTCGTTATTATTTAAAATAATTCATTTTAAATATTCAAAATTCGCTAAAATTGCCAAAATAAAAATTTTAAACTGGTTCAGAATTGCCGAGTTATTACAATCTCCCCCACTTAAAACTTTTCGTCCCCGAAAAGGAACGAAGCCGAAAGTTGGTTTACTAATCAACTCTACGTTCGATCTGGCTTCCATTCTCCAACTTTTCAGTTTCTGAGAATTTTCAAATTCTTCAAAAATTTGGCTAACACCCGGAATTTTCGAAAATTTTCGCCATAACCTCCTTTGCACCCGGAGCCACGGGAAAATCCCGAAATTGCCATATAGGCCTTCTGATCTCAAAAAGAAAAAGAAAAAGCCATGCGGCTAGCCAATAGGCTCATAAAATCATCATCACCCAAACAAAACAGTAAATTATAGTAAACATGTATCTATTTGTCGGGCAAGCAAATTTTATTCTCAGCTCTAGCCTCCTTGCTATGACCTGTTCAATGAAAGTACATGTATATGCAAGCAAATGCGGCCAATTTTCAATACAATTCAATATTTGATTCAATTAGGAAAAATGGTTCAAAATTAGCAAACAAATAAACAAACAACACAAACATCAATCAATTAGTGGATTAACGTTTCAAATTCATAATTTTGATACATATACAGAAAATCATGTTTTTGATGCCAAAACACAACAATGTATTCTAACTATGGTTTTGGTTCTCACACCAGTCTAATGGAAATATATAGATATCACACCTTCGAAACACGAACATAAATGCTGATGATGTTTCGAACCACCATCAGAACATCTCCGGGCTACTAGAGTGCGGTTCTATATATATCCAGTATATTAAAACTTCGAATATACGTTCATGACGCATATATGCAAAATCTTTATATATCGAATTGTCCAAATCAATATAAATAAATGTAGTGACCCGAACTTCCTCGGTCTCCGAAGAGATGAGAAAGAACGAATTACTGTGAGGACAAGATAAATCAGAATGCAGACGGAAGAACATTTCATTTGAAAAATATACTCTTCACACTCGTTCTAGGATACTACTGATCCTATCTTTAACGAGTTATTCTAATTGGATATTACTAATCCAATATCTGATGAATCCTTTCGTATGGTTCTAATGTGTCTTGTTCTCGAGCTCTGCAAACCAAAGCTCTGATACCAAATGTAGACGGCAAGGAATTTCGCTCGATCCGAATCAGTCGTTAAACCAATCTAGATCGTTCGAAACCCCTGATCGTTTTGAGAACAACACATAAAAGAACGCTGACGGAAGAACATTTCATTGTATATTACAACAATGCACCAAAATACAAGAATATACAGAGTATAAATGAATAAATTACATTCGATAAATATCAGAGATTACAATAAATTACATAGCAGCGGAAAATAATAAAAAGCACAACTGAAAGTAATACACGGCTACAGAGCTTTCCGAGCATCGTTCCAACTGTAAATCAGGATCCTGTGAATATAAATCTGCAAAACCAAAACTACTAGCTGCCCGTGTCAAAAATAAGGGCACCCAGAGTTTAGGTTAAAACAATAAACTCCAGGTCAGTCATGTGACTAGTGTGAGAACTAAAACAGTTATTTATTTGACTTTAAAAGAGTGTAATTCAAGGGACCACGCCGTATAACACGGAGCGGGTTTCCTCCCAAGAACACCAGTGCATAGAATAAACAGTGCAATGCTTTTTCGAAAAATGAAGCTATTATAAGACCCAGGTCCCATCACACAATGCAACGCAAGCCGGAGGATAGGGTTTTCCCTTATAATAGCCAAACATGCTTGGTACGTTTAAAACAAATCATTTGATACTATAATAAGTGTATAGTGTCAATACAATTTTCAATCATAAATATAAATCGTAGACGGCATAGCATCCCATGCTACTATGTCGCCATACTAGGTTCTACAAGTAAAACCGAAATGCACGTATTGGAAATTGGATTTCCGTCATGAGTCGAGGCAAGGGGCAAGCTCCTCTCCGCTTTCGAGACACTCTAGCAAATGTCCTAGGGCTACGCACTCTGGGCAACCCTTGGATCTTCAGGGTCGGTCCTCTCTTATGTTTGAGGATTAATTATTCCTGAACACACGTTTCCCGGTCCTTACAGACCTAAAATCGAGGCGCCTCATCCAACAACCACATAGGTGAAAAGTATATAAATGTCAGGGCTGGTAAGTAACTGACACCACCAAAGCTAGAAAGAAACGTCGTGCTCTCCCTGCAGTCCTTATCCCGTTTTTGACTCATACCGAGGTGTGAGGCTCGCGAATTCACGTTATACACAAAGATACGCCACAAAGGCCGTGCTTTGATCATCAATCACAAGACCTGGCTTTTTAACAGGAGTCTTGATCCATGCAACTCAGCGTGCCACACAGGCAATTCATGCCATGCGATTGATATCTATCGATATATAACCTCTAAGCTCATACGTCTTAGAGAAGGGCGTTAAGCAAGAGAATAAATTCTCCGCCGCCAAACAGATATATATTTAACAGAAATCAATCAACACAGAATAAAATCCAATGTCAGACACACAATCCATTTACAAGTTCGTTCTGGGTCTGAACGAAACCAGAGGCACTTTCCTCGCATATCCATTGATCTCCAAGTACGTCTGGACGACCACCAACTATTTCCATCCTCTTGGGTGTACAGCCCAATCAGGATCGTCAGTAATTATCCAAACGATGTGAAGACTTCCGGTTTTCAACCACCGTCATCATCTTCGACTTATCGTCGAATCGGTTATTCAGAATGGGTGTAAACCCGGCCTTTCCGAACAACCCGCGTATATAGTAAACAAATGTTACACAAACACAACATACGCCTCATTCCAATTCAGTAGCTACTAACCGTAAATCAACAAGAGAACAATTTCCCAAATATTAACCCCGAAGGCCGAAACCAACATCAGATCAATACCAGGAAACCATTCTTCTTAGCTAACCTACAGCTAGTTTCTAAATTTCATATTCTTAGGGAAAAGTTCCCATTAATTTTATCCAAGATAAATTCCTTGAATTTATTCTTTAATCTTCCTTTGGATGTCATTTCAAACCAAATTATGGTTTTCCAAACTAGTCGGGATTAGCGAACCACACCGAAGTAATTATTTATTTTATTTCCCAATCCCAACCTATTCATCCCATGAAGCAAAACTGGTAATACACCATATCTAACACCACGGTGTTATCGGTAAAATTAATTACCATTTCACGTTCAAATCTAATTAACGATTTGACTATCGTTTTGGAGCAAAATTGGTAATACTCCATTCTCGCTCACTTGCCAAATTTGATAATTTAAATTATCAATTCACATTTCAATCTAATTGCAGATTCATCAAAACTCCCTTTTCTGGGTTAAAGAACTAATATCATTTAAAACACAGTTCACGATAAACCCAAATCACATTCTATTTCTTATCGGGTTAAAGAACCAGTGTTATTTAAAACACCGTCCACGACAAACCCACAAATCAATTCTATTTAAAACCCATTTCAAATCCAATTTATTCATTTAAAAATAAACGGGTTTAATTTTAATTCAGAACTAGTTCATTTCGATAAAAATCTATTTTTATCTTTTCAAATATGGAGTTTTTCATCCTAATTTTTCCCAAATCATTTCTTATGATTTTACACAAATTATTACTATTTTTAATAATTTTATCAAGGCCCGTACAGTCGATTTCCATCAACGGCCATCGAACTGCATTTACAGCGACCTTTTCCAAATTTTATTTGGACGTATCTCCAAATCCAACCGTTAGATTTCAAATTTCTAATATTCGTTAGAAAGCTCTTTTCGATACGAACCCAACGGTTCCTGTTTTAGGAAAATCCGACGGTCGGATCTCCCGTAATGTCCGTTCGAAGTTAATGGTTGAAATTTACGAACTGCCGCGGCGCGGCGCGTTCTATTCAGGCCATTATATATATGATATATATATATTATATATATTTCGTCGATTTCTATTTAAAACGAAGTTTATAAATAGTTTTAAATTCGTTTCAAAAACATTTCAACTTCCATTTCCAATTCAAATCAAAATTGAATTTTTCCTTATAAGTTCGTTTTAAAATTCATTTCATTTCAATTCAAATTCGTTTTCTATTCAATTCAATTCGAATTCGTTTTCTATTCAATTCAATTCGAATTCGTTTTCTATTCAGTTCAATTCGAATTCGTTTTCTATTCAGTTCAATTCGAATTCGTTTTCTATTCAATTCAATTCGAATTCGTTTTCTATTTAATTCAATTCGAATTCGTTTTCTATTCAATTCAATTCGAATTCGTTTTCTATTCAATTCAATTCGAATTCGTTTTCTATTCAATTCAATTCGAATTCGTTTTCTATTCAATTCAACTCAAAAAACGAATATAATCGATATAAAAATCATTCGCGTCAAAATAGCGCATCTCTAATCAACACGGCTTTATATATTTCAATAATTCCATTATTCTATTCAACAAATGAATATTTATTCTATTCAATACGTGAATCTATATTTTATTCAATACGTGAATCTATATTTTTGTCAACACATGACTAATCTCAACGAATGAGTACTGTCCACGTGTGACTATTTTTGTTATTTAATGTATTTTATAAAAATTATGGTATCTATCGTTTGATTTCAAATCAGACTCCAACCGTAAATTAGTAAGAGAACGATTCCCTGAATATTAACCCCGAGGGCCGAAACCAACATCAGATTAATATCCAGGAGACCACTCATCTTATCTATTTTCCAATTAGTTTCTAATTTCATATATGATAAAGATGTAAATTTTATTGTTAAAATATTTCGTTCAACACATGACTAATCTCAACGGATGAGTACGGTCAACACATGAACCTTTATTTTATAATGATAAAGATGTAAATTTTATTGTTAAAATATTTCGTTCAACACATGACTAATCTCAACGAATGAGTACGGTCAACACATGAACCTTTATTTTATATTATTCTTTATCTTCCCGATTGGAATGAGGCCCGATCAATTACCATATAAAGTTAATTATATGGATTCCATACAACACATGTATATAATAGCAACGATAAATAATCAACCATCATCCAAAGTGCACTACACTGTATAAGCATCAAATATAGATATCTAACGCTTACAACAGCCTGTCAATCAATCGATCGACATATAACTAATTACTGGGATTAGTGTATGTCGTATTTCATCCCAATACCCGTGTGGGGTTTTCAAATCAACAAACACAGATTTTATTTGTGCAGTTGGGCGATGTGTAAATTTTATCATCCCAATCAATATCAGTCAAATCAGTGTATATAAACAAATCGGCCGATTTGTTTATAAATATTTATTTATTCACATTCACGTTACAAATTATATTTTTAACGATAAAATTATTTTATTCAACCTATGAATATATTTTATTATCTATTTCACATCAACATCACAAACAATTTTCACAACACATCAATCAAACAAACAAGCCATCCATGGTCTGTGGATGACGGGTGTCGGGTGCTACTAAGCACCGTCTGCATCCTAGTATAAATATATATAACTAGAAAAAGAAATTGAAATGTGAGAAATTCTCACCGATAGCTAATCCAAACGCCTCGACTCTTCATATGTAGAAATCTTCGTCGTTCTCGCCTTTTGTCACTTTTGTTGCCCGTATTCTCTACATATGTCAAAATCGAATTTTTACTTCGCTATTCAATATATAAAAATCGAATTTTTACTTTGCTATTCAATATATAAAAATTGAATTTTTACTTCGCTATTTAATATATAAAAAATTGAATTTTTACTTTGCTATTCAATATATAAAAATTTGAGTTTTTACTTTGCTATTCAAAATATAAAAATTGAATTTTTTACTTTGCTATTCAATATATAAAAATTGAATTTTTACTTTGTTGCTATGTATATAAAAATCCTATTTTTATAATCACGCTATATGGATAAAAATTCTATTTTTACATCGCTACTATATAGATAAAAATTCTATTTTTACATTTCTGCTTCTTATATAAAGATCGAATTTTTATTTCCTCGCTATAAAAATCACATTTTTATTTCAACATATATATAATAAAAATCAGATTTTTATTTCGCTACATATATAAAGATAATATTTTTATAGTCTCTATTATATAAAAACCATATTTTTAATTTGCTACTACTATAAAGATCACATCTTTATTATTGAGACAATATAAAAATTACACCTTTGTTGTTTCTACCATGTAAAAATTATATTTTTAACCTTTCTATATTATAAAAATTATATTTTTATCCTTCACATCCAATAAAAATCGTATTTTTAATATTCTATTATAATAAAAATTATATTCTTCAAAAACAATGCATTTTTATATTTCAAAGATAATGCTTAAATTTATTTTCAAAAACATTTATAAAATAAAGTTATTTCATTTTCCCCCTTTTTCTCTTTTCATGTTGTATATATATAATTTCAGATTTTTAAAACAATAATTTTCATGTAAAAAGATCTATACTTTTTCATGTTAATGCATAACTAAAATCCAAACTTTTTAACATAGAAAATCTATTTTACATAGCATAGAAAACACATTTCATAACATAGCGAATAAATAAACAACTAAAATTAAAAGCAAGCTCACTCATTTTCTTCCAAAGGGGTGGCAGAGGGAGAAGCTCACGCAGGAGGAGGGCGGCGCACCAGAGTTCGCGCGGTGGATTGGGACTGGCGAAGGCTGCTTTGGGTTGGGGGAGGTTTTAGGGTTTGAATCGAACAAGGAGGGGGTTTGCTGGTCGTACGGAGGCAGGGGAAGAGGTGGAAGAAGGGTAAGCGGATCGAGGAGGGCCTGGCGCCAGTAGCGGCGACGCGGTGGTGAGGAGGGAGGCTGGACGAGGATCGACATCGGGTTTTCTTTTTTTTCCTTTTTCTCTGCTGAATCGATTTTGAAGAAAGGGGGGGGGGGGGGCAGAAGTTAAAAGGAAGAGAGGCTTTAATTAATTTTTTTTATTTTAATTTCAAAAAGTTGACTTTTACATACGACCTCTAAACGAGGCCCACCGCCTGTCGTCCATAGCTAATTACCCCCATTCCGAACACAATGGGATATGTATCGTAAGCTGATTCGACCGTTTCGATCAGTTTTCGTCAAAATCAACATATTACTCTATATATTGATTTTGAACGCGCATTTCAATTTACCGGGGTCACATACTAACTAAAAAAAATTCCAGAAAAATATTTTCTAGCTTCGTATTGACGATACCGTCCTAACAAAACTAGTTTCGTCGAATTCTGAGACCGTTTGAAAAATGGCCAATTTCCAGTCGATTAAAATCAACTGAAACTGGTCAAACGCGTTTTCCTTCGCCACGCTCACATATTGAATCGAAAAATTATGAAATTTGGAATCTAGGAATAACTTGACATCACGGATCCAACAAAAGTGGTTTCGTCGAAATCCGAGGTCGTTTGCAAAATTCCCATTTTTAAGGGCCTGAATTCCATAGCGACTATTCAGAATTTTCAACTGGACATATCTTTTGGTTCCCGCTATGAAATTTCGATTTTTCAGATTCGTTGGAAGGATATCCCCAAATAGATCCTATTATTTTTGGTTTCCCTAAAATCCGGATTGTTTTGCACCCGGTACATTCAATTGAAGTTTGAAATTGAATTATCGAACCACCGCGCCGTTTTCAATTCCTTTTTTAATTATAAATAATTATTTATATTCTAACGACGATGTATATAGATATATACATTCGAATTATATTCAAAATAAATTTCTCGTCGTTATTATTTGAAATAATTCATTTTAAATATTCAAAATTCGCTAAAATTGCCAAAATAAAAATTTTAAACTGGTTCAAAATTTCTGGGTTATTACACCGACAATTCACTCCATGCGATTGATATCCATCAATATATAACCCCTGAGCTCGTAAGTCTCAGAGAAGGGCATTAAGCAAGAGAATAAATTCTCCGCCGCCAAACAGATATATATTTAATAGAAATCAATCAAACAGAATAAAATCCAATGTCAGACACACAGTCCATTTACAAGTTCGTTCTGGGTCTGAACGAAATCGGAGGCACCTTGTACCTCGCATATCAATCGATCTCCAAGTACGTCTGGACGATCACCAACTGATTCCCTCCTCTTGGGTGTACAGCCCAATCAAGATCATCAGTAATCATCCAAACGATGTGAATACCTCTGGTCTTCGACCACCGTCTTCATCCTCGACACATCATCGAATCAGTTATTCAGAATGGGATAAACCCGGTCTTTCTGAATAACTCGCGTATATAATAAACAAGTGTTACACAAACACAACATACGCCTCATTCCAATTCAGAATATTCTTTTATTCAAATATTCTTACACTTTGGGAAAGGTTCCCATTAATTTTATCAAAGATTAATTCTTTAAATTTATTCTTTAATCTTCCTTTGAATATCAATTCAAACCAAATTATGGTTTATCCAAACTAGTCGGGATTAACGAACCTTATCGAAGTAATCACTTGTTAATTTTCCCAACCCCAACCTATTCATCCCACGAAGTATAACTGGTAATACTTCATATCTAACACCGCAGTGTTATCGGTAAATTCAATTACCATCTCACATTCAAATCGAATTAAAGATTTAACTATCGCCTGGGGTAAAACTGGTGATACTCCATTCTCGTTCATTTCAATCTAATTAAAGATTCATTAAAACTCCACTTAGTTTTAATCTTCCCAAAAATCAATATCAATGATTGTTTAAGTTGGGAAATTGTAACACCCCACATCCGTTAGTGTCACTCACAAAGGGAATGCACTAAGTTCTCTGGAGCATTTTAAGGTAAGAGATGCAGATAAATTACAAGACAGACAGAAATTAAACAGCGGAAAATAAAACTTTGCTTTATTGATAAAATGATTTGTACAATGGTTTCTTTACAATATCAGAGTATCATCTGTCTTACAAAATAAAGAAGCATAAAAACAACATTTATATTCCCCAAATTTTTGCAATAGCCAACCAAAGCATCTGAAAAGAGAATCCAAGCAAACTTCGACAAATCTTCAAGCTAGGAAGAGTGGCAGTCCAACTTAACCTGAGCTAAACTACTCCCTCCTTTACTACCTGAGGGGGGGAACGGAAGAAAAGAAGACGAAAGAAAAACAGAGTCAGACATAAGGCCTGAGTAAGTTCAGTAACTTCTAGCATGTGAACATGGAAAAACAAACGACATGAATTAACTGAATACAAAATTACGCCATGACGATAGGGTCAACAAGATTAGACAAGGTAATCACAAGATATGCTAAGATAAGATAACTGGATACGCTTTAATGCTTTCGCCGCTTCGCTCTAATACTTTGCTGCTTCGCTATTTCCTTGTTATACTGATTTCTATATCTCTGCACCCCTAATTAGTGTCCCAACGTTAACGTGATCCCAATCCCTGTATTTTCCATTGCCTTCCGGCATACATTCATTACTTATTACCTAGATCGAATCTAGGGTTTTCTATCAAGTGCTTTCTATATTTAACTAGAGTTTACGCTATCTGCTGAACGCTTCTCGGATTCAGGATTTATGCCACCTAGTCCAACTAGGGATTATGCTACCTGTCGAACGATGCCCCCCAAGTCTAGGACACACTACCTAGAGTGGTATATGTTCCTATACTTCCCCACGCCTGTATCGCGAATCGTTATCGCTTGTCTAGATGCACATGTCCTGTAATGTGCGACCCGAGTCCTGTGTTAGGGAAAATCAAGGAATACAGAACTCGGTCGGGAGATTTCAGATATCTGCCGATGCAGATGCTAAGGTCTGTTTTTATTCCAGTGGCTATGGTCCCACTTGAGCCCTCCCTCAACTAATGAAAGGCACACCTTGTAAAATGAGAACTATACGCCGGCCCCCGGTGCCCCACTATCCTATGGCCATCCGCAACCATAACTAGATAGCAAGTATATGGTCTTTTGGAGTTCTCCGCCTTTCCGCTTCACGTATCTCGATTGACTCAAGATGGATGGTAGACGACGAGTTGCTATCACAAGGCTACCATCTTCTCGCCGAATCACGCTGGTCCATCCTGGTCTTTAGGTTGCCATATATATTGCAACCAAGGCATACCCCTGGTTCTTCTACACAGACCTTAACCTCTGTGAGCCCAGGAGGATCGTCTACAGCCTCACAGAGGGATACCAAGAGTACCCTCACGTCCCCTCGAAGCCTCGGGCTTCGTAACCCAATTCGTTGGAGCCTTCTCAGACGGACATTCACTCTTTCCCATGTTATACTAAGAATTACTACTTAGTTCTCTTTCCCGTCAATTTGGGTTGGTTAAGTGTCATTAGTCAATTCAAGCTAACTTAACCCTCTTCATTTATCCTGATAAACTGGTTAAGTGTTATAAATAATTCATGTTGACTTAACCTTACCACAAACCAAGTTATATTGGTTAAGTATTTATTACTTAACCCTACCCCTTCACCCTGTATTGGTTAAGTATTCCCTTTTAACTTAACCTTGCCCGTCTGTTTTAACTAACATGCTATTAATGGTTAAGTATTATCCCTTCATGTTTTAGACTTAACCCCATTCCTTTATCACAACCTGATGGTTAAGTGTTCAAGTTTACTTAACCCCTACGGTCTAGCCCAGCTAACATATTAAATTGGCTAAGTGTATTAGATTTTACTTAACCCCGACCTCTGGTCTAGTTAACATGTTAATTTGGCTAAGTGTATTAACTTTACTTAACCCCAACCTCTAGTCTAGTTAACATGTTAATTTGGCTAAGTGTATTAACTTTACTTAACCCCTACAAATCTTGTCTTGTTACCATGAGTCTGGTTAAGTGTCTCTATGGACTTAGCTCTCCCATTCTAGCTTAACTGTGTTAAGTTGGTTAAGTGTTCCTATGGACTTAACCCTCCCATTCTAGCTTAAATGTGTTAAGTGTTTGTATGAACCTAACCCCGCCCATCGGTTTGGTTATCTTGTTGAATTGGTTAAGTGTCTTAGTTAATTTAACCCTACCATTCTTGTTCTAGCTTTAATTAAATAGATTAAAGCCGCGATCACTCACATTAGACAGATATTGTTGCGAATACTGGATGTGCCGGTTGGTTCCGGGCAGGTTTACATCGCAACTCAGTCTAACCTCGGGTTAGGCATATTCGTGTTTTCTAAGTTCAAAGGGTTTTGATTAGTTTTCAAATCAGGTTTTGAAAGTGACCATCTCGTCCGTCGGATCAGTTAGGGATAGCCAAGGAGAGCAGGAAACTTGTATTTTCCAAACCCAAGCCTAGACACTATCCTCTCTGTCACCCTAGAACTTTCTGGTGTGTTATTAAAAGAGATGTCGTTTAACAAACCTTTAATTTGTCTAAGTTCACATTTTCTTATTTAGGACAAATTCTATAAGTAAATTATTCCTAATTTACTTATTTCCCAATTGCTCTTTTAATGTAAATTGTCTACATTCATTTCTATGGCCCATTTTTTCCTCTAAACCATGTTTATGCTTTTTGGTATGTAAACTATACCAAATCAAGTGTCATTAACCATGATTTTGCTAAACCTGCCAATTACTCCCTATTATGGCCAATTTCAAATTTATGCTAATATACTTACCGTGCCAAATTAGCTAATCCAATTCCGATTCAACAATTCTAATTCAAGTCAAACTAGACTTATTACTCTAGTTTACTATTCATGAAAATGCTAGGTTTACACGACGATACTAGATTCAGGTTACACAATCTATAGTTCATGTCAAATTTATCCAGTTTGCATTCTTATGAACATGCCATAATGTGTGTTCCCAATTTATGCCAATTTCCAAGTTAAACTACGTTTTTAGTAAATTTCATATTTTGCCCAAACCGCATTCCCACCGTTCGTATAATCGTGATTCAGTCTAGATTATAAATAAAGCTAGGTTCGTAGAAAATAGGGAATGAACCAAAGATGCTATGCAAAAGATAGACATACTAACTGGCATAAAAAGGGTTGAATAACGACGTCGGTTCAAGAACATGGGTAGACCTAACTTAATAGGTAAATTCCCAAGGTCTAAAACCAAAGAAAACCAAGAATAGACAGAATAGAGACGTAGGTTCAAGAACATGGGTAGACCTAACTTAATAGGTAAATTCCCAAGGTCTAAAACCAAAGATAACCAAGAATAGACAGAATAGATGATCGGGTTTAGACCCAATTTCATAGTCACAAAACTTAAGCAACACTTTCCTAGTCATGAATCACAGGTGTTTAATCACAGATGTCCTTGTTATGTCATAGGCAATAGTTTATATTTCCTAATCAAAGGCATAGGCTTAGTCAAGGAAATAATCCTCATAGTCACAGTCATAGTCATAGGCAATGTTCATAGTCATAGGCAAATGTTCATAGTCATAGGCATATGGTTTTAAGGTCCATAGATTCATAGCCACGGTCTTATTTGTCCTCGAATCATAACAGTTCTTGATTAGGTCCAAGAATATAGGCACTGATTCGAATAGAGAGAGAGAGAGAGATTTGGCATATTCTTTTATTCCTTTAATTTCATGTCACGAACAAAGAAAAACGTTCAAATCTAAAAATAATTGACTTACAGAGATTAGATTAGAATAGAAAGATGGCGTTGCTATGATTCGTAGAAAAACAGTCGTTGAAGTCGTTTGAATCTTCACTTGCAATCCTAGCTTGATTTGAACCCCTTTTTGAAAGTCTTGAGCAACACCTCCTCGTCTTGATTTATCTTTACATATTATTTTATTTATTATTTAATTAAGAGGAGGAGAAGAAGCCATGTTTGCCAAGAATCTTTGCAGCATAAGGGTAGAAAAGAATTGTGAATAGAGAAGAAGATCAGGGCTGTTTATATAGTGTTAGGCGGACGAACCTGGTCAGAAAACGTGACCAAATACAGCAGAACGAACCAGGTGTAGAAAGCTGGAAAAAGCGGGCAGGTCGACACCCATGTCGACTGGGCAGTCGACATGGGGGGGTGGTGTCGACTGTGCAGTCGACACCCCTGTCGACTTGACCTGGGCGGGAATTTTCCCGCCCTGCCCCCTGCGCGTTTGAATTTCGAATTTGGCTCTAGTTTTTAAACTGTTTTGAACTTGGAATTTTCTGAAAACTTTGACGGGCCATATCTTGGTCATACGGACTCCGATTTTCGAAAATTCGGACTCTATTTCGCGTATTTTTCCGAGACGAATGCAATGGCTTAGGCCGTTTCCCTTGATTTTGATTTTAACTCTTAATTCTGCCTTGATTCGTGAATCTTAGTGTTACAGAATTACGGGGTGTTACAGAAATCATATCCTGTCTTTAACTGGGTTAAAGAACCAATGTCATTTAAAACACGGTTCAAGATAAACCCAAAATCACATTCCATTAATTATCGTGTTAAAGAGCAAGTGTTATTTAAAACATAGTTCACGATAAACCCAAAAATCAATTCAAATTCAATTCCAATTAAATACCATTTAATTGATACACTTCATTAAATCTAAATAAAAAGATTTAATCTTTTTCTCTACTGGGTTTAAGAATAGTGTTAATGAAGACACCATTCACGACAAACTCAAATCCTATTTGATATTAAATTCTAGACCAACAATGTAACGACCCGGATTTTTGAATAGTTTATTTTAAATATTTAATATGGTTTTAAATATTTAGTTGATAATATAAATTAACTTTTATAGTGAATCATCGATCAAATAATTGAAATACGAGAACAAAATGTAATTGAAATCGAAGTTAAAAACAGAATCAAAACAATTCAAATAATCAGTGTCAGTTCTGTTTGAACATGAACGATAAAAAAATAATAATAATTTATTTTCGGTGAATTTAATGGTTTGAGATCGATTTATATTTTAAATCGAATTTAATTTAAATTGTTAATTTAATTTGTTATCTATTTTATTCAGTCGAGTTAAATTTTAGAATTTATTCCATTGAGTTTAGAATAACGTTATAACAGATAAATGTCGATCGTTACGTAAAATAGTGGTTCTGGATGTGTGAGTTAAGAACCACAAAATATTTTTGAATTATTATATATAAGAAAATCAAATACATCAGCTGACCTCTTCCTACTTTCACGAGCGCCACCCTAAAATTCTAAATCAAGCAGACCTAAGTTTTCTCGAGCAGAAAAAAAATGGCCTCCCAACTTTGATATCAGGGAGACAGAAGAATTAATGATGCGTACTCCCTGTTTTCCCTTTGCAACTATATAAATGAGCCAAGCCTACGTTCTCTAACCAGAAAATCCTCGAGCCCTCTTCATTTATTTTTCTTTCAATCGGAAATCTGAATTCCTCAATAAATCGAGCTCCTCACTTCGGATTCCAATTTCTGAAAATCAAGCTCAAGCCCTCATATCCATTTCCTTTCTTCTGGGCAGGGATCCGAATCCTTCGATCAATTGGAAATCGCGATTCTATCGTGAGACTCCTGGAGGACATCGTCAAGTGGAAACTCGCGAAGTAAGGTGCGAGTAATAAGAAAAAGATAGCCGCTGCTTCAGGAAGGAGTAAGGAGGAGCACGAGTTGGCAAAACATAGGGAAGCTCGGTTATTGATTTGGGATTCAGAGAGCTCGACAGTTTTTACTCGAACGAGAGTCTCGAGTTCGGGATAGCTAGAAGAAAGGGGTCGGAGCTCAGTTCGTGGTCATTTCCTTGGTAACAGTCGGATGGTGAGTATAAGGTATTCGATGTTATGCCATAAAGGATTAAGCATGGTGATAAGGTATTTTTGAATTTAAAATTTAAATGTTTATTTTAAAACTAGTTATAAGATGGGAATTTATTAAATTAAATAAGTAGTTAAGGATTAAATTGGAATTTAATTTACATATGAGTAATTAATTTAAATTAAATTAGTGAAGTCAAAAACTGAAATATATTTATATTGTTTACATTGAAACAGAGGTACAAAGGAATCGTGAAATCTATACGATAAGCTTAAATGGGGTACTCGACGAATTACATGACCGGTGAGTAAATCTCACTCACCTTTAGAATTATTTTTATTTCATTAAAAATAATTGTCTGTTGCTTGTGTGAATGCTTTATGGTTGATTTATATATATTAGTTATTTAGGCTATTATATATATATATTGGGTTGATTGATTGGTTGGATTCCCGCAGTCTCATTAGCGGATGCCCGCGGTTTCATAGCGGATGATTACCCTATACGCCCCACGCTATGATTAGTGGATGACCTTCTATACCGCGATATTCTGCCACGAAGCAGAATTGGTATTATTTATGTGCTAACATCTGTGGATGCAGGAAAACAGGTTGGAGGAATCCAACAGGATTCCTCAAAAATATATTATCTGTTTGTTTATTTGTTTGCATATATATTGTTATATATGATGTGTTAGAAAAATAAATAATTGGTTGCTTTGTGTGTTTTATCACTGGGCTTAAGTAATGATATTTAAAAATATCGTGAAAGGATATTTGAGATTTAAAAAGGAAAAATTCTATTTTTAAATAGAATTTGAATTTTAAATGGAAATAAAAATATAAACTTGTTTTTGAAAAATAAAACAAGTAGTTCTTTATAAACGAAGTTTATAAATAGTTCTTTTATAACGAAGTTATAAATGGAGTGAAAAGAATTATCGTTTGATAATTCAAAAATAGAAATACAAGTGTTTTGGAAATATGATTAAAAAGGGAATTTAAATATAGAATTTGAATAATAGAAAAGAAAATGGAAATTTGAATTCAAATAGAAAAGGAAATGGAAATTTGAATTTAGAATTCAAATAGGAAATCCAAAGTGGATTTGTATATAGAACTTTCAAATGGTGTTTGAATATAGAGAATTTGAAATAGAATTTCCAAATAGAATTTGAAATAGAATTTCAAAACAGAATTTTCAAAAGAGAATTTGAAATAGACTTTGAAAATAGAATTTCAAAAATAGTATTGCAATGAAATTTGAATTCAAATATAATTGAAAGAGAATTTGACTATAGAAATTCAAAAGGGATTCAAATATAGAACTTGAATTTAAAGGAATTTAAATATGGGATTTGAATTCAAGAGAATTGAAATAGGATTTGAATTCAAAGGAATTCAAATGGGATTGGGATAAAGGAAATTCAAAAATGGAATTTCAAATAAAAGAAATGTAATTTGAAATATTGAGAATTTCAAAGAAGAGAAAGTGGAATTTGAAACATTAGAATTCCAAATAGAATTTAAATGGAGTTTGAATATTTGAATTTCAAATAAAATTCAAATATGGGATCTGAATATAGCAATTCAAATAGAATTTGAATAAATGAATTTGAATATAGAATTGCAAGGTAGAATTGTAATGAAATTTGAAATATCGAATTCAAGAGAATTGAATATGGATTTGAATTTAGAATGCAAAGAAGAATTGAATATAAACTTCAAATATAATCGAAATAGAATTTGAATATATAACTCAAATAGAATTGAATATGAAGTTCGAATAAAGATTTGAAATAGAAATTCAAGTACGGAATTTGAATATCAAAGAAATTGGGATTTGAAAATAGAATTCAAAGAGATTGGAATTTGAATCAAGAAATTCAAATAAAGGAAATTGGAGTTTGAATATTAGGAATTCAAATAGAGCTAAATGGAATTGAATTCATTTTAAGAAGTTTAAAGTTTATATATATAAATATAATTAAAACGAACTCGCCGCAGCGCTGCAGTTCGTAAAATAGCGATTCGAACTTCAATTGAGTATACAGAGCGCAATTGAAGTCGGAATTCTTTGAAACAAGAAACGACATGACCAGTTTGATAATAGTTTTCTAATGAAAGAGAAAAATATGAATTTCGTCGTATAGATTTTGAGTTATGTCAAAATCAAATTTTCAGAAAAACAGCGCCAGAACCATTATAAAACCATAACGGTTTATTTCATGTTATAAAGGGATTTTAAGCAAATAAAAATCGAAATTTCTATTTAGAAAAATCCAGATTTGAGTTTTAAAACATATGTGAACTCCAGTGGAGTAATGAGTTGATTTCTGAAACAGAAATCAGATTTTTGATTTATTAAATAGAGTTAACTAATTCGAATAGTAATTAGTTAATGAGATTTCGAATTAATATTGGGCTTTGAATAAGCGAATTCGATTTGAAAATGTATATTCGAAATAGGAAAGAGAACTAGAATTGAAATTTAAATTCAATTTGGTTAGGGCAAGTTAAATATTTTATTTGAACATGTTATGTGCAACAAAGAAGCGAAATAGGCAAAATAGCTAATTAAAGAATAAATGAGCGAAAACTGAATTCAAACGATTGAATTGAGTTGAATTGAATTGAAACAGGTGAACATGTGTTAGACAGGTATGGGATAAAGTGATGAAGGTATATAATTAGTGTGCTCGACAAAAAGGTACATGTTTAATTCATATATGGGTTTTATGCGCCGTATCGGCTAGCCGCTTGGCTTTTTTTCTTTTTCTTTTTGAGATTAGAAGATACCGGGATGCTATTTGAAATTTCCCGATGCTCCCGATACAGGGGAGGTTATGGCGAATTTTTCCGGGAATTTAAGGAGTTAGAATATTTTTAAGAAATTTGACAATTAGAAATCTATATATCGATATATATAGAATTCGATAAGGAAACGAAATCAAAAATAGCGAAAAGAGCCAATATGGTTATTGAAATATTGGGATAACAAATATTGATAAGGAAATGGAGAGTGATTTAATTAATGAATATTAATTAAAGAGCCCAGTGATTTGTTTGATATGTTTGGATGAACACTTGTTTTTATTCGATAGTTAAATCACAGACTATCGAAGTTTTGACCATCGTTGTCAATATGGAGAGACCGGTTGGATTATTATCCGAAGAACCACTCCGTATCGGCATAAGCGTTGCGAACCAAGTATGCTGAATATATTGAAGACGGAGTAAAGTGCAAGGGCTTTTCTATTAAATAGAAATAGTGCCTTCGGTTTCGTTCAATCCCAGAACGAACGTAAATGGACGAATGTCTGACAGAGTATTTCCAATAATCAAATGGGTTGGTCTGTATGAATGTATATGGTTGCAACGGATTTATCCCTTAGCATAATATCCAGAATATTTGTGCAAACTCAACTAGTGATTAACGGATCTGACAATGTGGCATTCAAAGTGATGGTGTTATCAATGAATGGAAAGTATGCGTAGCCTCAGGCCTCAACAACCCGGAGAGGACAAAAATCGGGCAGGCAGCATGGCTATGTGGGTCGCACCCATTAGGGTGTATAATCACCTATCTAGAGAAATTCCTTTTGTTTCTAAATCTATCGATTCTGCCCATTCGGGAACGGTGGTTTGAGTCCAACCGTTGGTGATATACATTCGATACACTCAAGCGAAATGAGTGGTCGGTCATGTGTGGGCCGGGTTGCAAGACGTTCTTGTTGAACCCAGGTGTATTTGCCTCTAGAGATACATCATCGGAAGGTGGTCCCATACCTTGTCATGTTGGAAATCCAATCTCCAATAAGCGCCATGCGGTTTTTGATTATATACTATATATGTGGAGCGTGAGATGCAAGCGTTCTACTATTTGGTTATTTACTTGATGTAGACATTATTATAATATCACTGGATTTGATATCAAAGTGTTTTGGGTTATAGTAAGGTAAAAACCGTCCATGTTTATGTGTGGGCTGGTCTTACTATTATCTTTTCTTTTGAAAGGATTTTTGAAAGTTAAACAAGTGGTTGGAGTTTACTCACACCAGTCCCATGACTGACCCAGAGTTTATTTTGTTTTGTTTTCCCTAAACTCTTGGGTGCCCAAATTTGTACGGGCAGTCAAGTGTTTCAGGCTTTTACAGATACACTTGGAGGAGCTTGAAGCTGGAGGCTTCAACGTTAGTTATTTAGAGTTACTTCCGCTGAATCAAATGTTATGTGTACTCTGATGATGGTATGTACATATGTACAAAACAGATTGTATTTCAAGAGTTATATTATATAATATATTTTATTCGTTCCGCTGTGAGTTGTGATCTTTGTTTTCTTCTATTCTAATATTTCTTTCTTTCTATTTCTCATCTTCTAACTTCTTTCTATTAATGGTTCGTATTTCTGTGTTATTTGGGTTGGACGTGTGGTGTATTTAGTCAACTCAGATAGCTCGGATTTGCGGGTCGTTACAGTGGTATCAGAGCTTAGGTTGAGCGAATACCTAGGCTTTGTGGAGTTGTGCTCATTAGAGATAGGGTCAGCAGTACCCTAGAATGTGCTGAGTATATATACGAGAGAGCGTATTTGTAAATTGATATAAAAGCTGTTTTATATTGTGTTGGCTAGTCTGTTGAGTGGTTTATGAATTCTGGTCGGATAGTGGGACGCCACAAAGTCGATAGGAATTTCTAAACATTTGAACAGAGGAATTCGACACAGTATTGTTTTAAAGAAGGTAAATGAAATAATTTTACCCAAAATTTCTATTTTGATATAGAAAAAATAATTTTCTAGGATAATTATTATATGGATGTGTTGATTGTTAAGATTATAATCAAACGAGATTATAATATGGAAATGGTTATTTATAACCAAAATAGCATTTGTATAGGAATTAAATATACAAATGAGATGAATTAGAATTAAATTCAAACCAGAATTTGGAATTTTAAAATCCTGGGAAGTTGAAGAATATTTTTCAAAGTATATTAAAATAATATAGATTTGTTTTAAAGGATTTGAAAGAAAATCATGGATTTTGAAATAATAAAGCACAGAACTCACTTCAGTGGCTGGGAAATAATTCTGATGATGATTGCAACATCATCAGTGTTCATTTCCGAGTTTCTAAGTGATGAATTGCTACCTTAGAAAAAGTTTTGATGGAAATTTGTTTGAAAGAAAACAAAATGGTTTGAAAATTCAAATGTTTTGAATTTGAAATGAAAATAAATATATGTATATATTTATGGGATTTCAAAAGAATTTGAAAAGAAAAGCCCAGGGATTTGAATTCTGGAATTTAAATTTAACTTAAACAAGTTAAATGGGTCGAAGTGAATGAATTGATTAGAATCAATTTGAATAGGGTTATTGGAATATAGATTGGATATAAATGGATTGATCGTAGATCATTCGAATCAAATGTGTGAAGACCAAAAGTTTTGGTGGAATTAAATTTGTTAAAATATGAGGAGTTGAGTTTCAACATAAGTGGACTGTTGAAAGGTAATGGATTTGTATCATTTTTCCTACCTTAGCAATTTCGAGGACGAAATTATTTTAAGGGGGGAAGAATGTAACGACCCGGATTTTTGAATAGTTTATTTTAAATATTTAATATGGTTTTAAATATTTAGTTGATAATATAAATTAACTTTTATAGTGAATCATCGATCAAATAATTGAAATACGAGAACAAAATGTAATTGAAATCGAAGTTAAAAACAGAATCAAAACAATTCAAATAATCAGTGTCAGTTCTGTTTGAACATGAACGATAAAAAAATAATAATAATTTATTTTCGGTGAATTTAATGGTTTGAGATCGATTTATATTTTAAATCGAATTTAATTTAAATTGTTAATTTAATTTGTTATCTATTTTATTCAGTCGAGTTAAATTTTAGAATTTATTCCATTGAGTTTAGAATAACGTTATAACAGATAAATGTCGATCGTTACGTAAAATAGTGGTTCTGGATGTGTGAGTTAAGAACCACAAAATATTTTTGAATTATTATATATAAGAAAATCAAATACATCAGCTGACCTCTTCCTACTTTCACGAGCGCCACCCTAAAATTCTAAATCAAGCAGACCTAAGTTTTCTCGAGCAGAAAAAAAATGGCCTCCCAACTTTGATATCAGGGAGACAGAAGAATTAATGATGCGTACTCCCTGTTTTCCCTTTGCAACTATATAAATGAGCCAAGCCTACGTTCTCTAACCAGAAAATCCTCGAGCCCTCTTCATTTATTTTTCTTTCAATCGGAAATCTGAATTCCTCAATAAATCGAGCTCCTCACTTCGGATTCCAATTTCTGAAAATCAAGCTCAAGCCCTCATATCCATTTCCTTTCTTCTGGGCAGGGATCCGAATCCTTCGATCAATTGGAAATCGCGATTCTATCGTGAGACTCCTGGAGGACATCGTCAAGTGGAAACTCGCGAAGTAAGGTGCGAGTAATAAGAAAAAGATAGTCGCTGCTTCAGGAAGGAGTAAGGAGGAGCACGAGTTGGCAAAACATAGGGAAGCTCGGTTATTGATTTGGGATTCAGAGAGCTCGACAGTTTTTACTCGAACGAGAGTCTCGAGTTCGGGATAGCTAGAAGAAAGGGGTCGGAGCTCAGTTCGTGGTCATTTCCTTGGTAACAGTCGGATGGTGAGTATAAGGTATTCGATGTTATGCCATAAAGGATTAAGCATGGTGATAAGGTATTTTTGAATTTAAAATTTAAATGTTTATTTTAAAACTAGTTATAAGATGGGAATTTATTAAATTAAATAAGTAGTTAAGGATTAAATTGGAATTTAATTTACATATGAGTAATTAATTTAAATTAAATTAGTGAAGTCAAAAACTGAAATATATTTATATTGTTTACATTGAAACAGAGGTACAAAGGAATCGTGAAATCTATACGATAAGCTTAAATGGGGTACTCGACGAATTACATGACCGGTGAGTAAATCTCACTCACCTTTAGAATTATTTTTATTTCATTAAAAATAATTGTCTGTTGCTTGTGTGAATGCTTTATGGTTGATTTATATATATTAGTTATTTAGGCTATTATATATATATATATTGGGTTGATTGATTGGTTGGATTCCCGCAGTCTCATTAGCGGATGCCCGCGGTTTCATAGCGGATGATTACCCTATACGCCCCACGCTATGATTAGTGGATGACCTTCTATACCGCGATATTCTGCCACGAAGCAGAATTGGTATTATTTATGTGCTAACATCTGTGGATGCAGGAAAACAGGTTGGAGGAATCCAACAGGATTCCTCAAAAATATATTATCTGTTTGTTTATTTGTTTGCATATATATTGTTATATATGATGTGTTAGAAAAATAAATAATTGGTTGCTTTGTGTGTTTTATCACTGGGCTTAAGTAATGATATTTAAAAATATCGTGAAAGGATATTTGAGATTTAAAAAGGAAAAATTCTATTTTTAAATAGAATTTGAATTTTAAATGGAAATAAAAATATAAACTTGTTTTTGAAAAATAAAACAAGTAGTTCTTTATAAACGAAGTTTATAAATAGTTCTTTTATAACGAAGTTATAAATGGAGTGAAAAGAATTATCGTTTGATAATTCAAAAATAGAAATACAAGTGTTTTGGAAATATGATTAAAAAGGGAATTTAAATATAGAATTTGAATAATAGAAAAGAAAATGGAAATTTGAATTCAAATAGAAAAGGAAATGGAAATTTGAATTTAGAATTCAAATAGGAAATCCAAAGTGGATTTGTATATAGAACTTTCAAATGGTGTTTGAATATAGAGAATTTGAAATAGAATTTCCAAATAGAATTTGAAATAGGATTTCAAAACAGAATTTTCAAAAGAGAATTTGAAATAGACTTTGAAAATAGAATTTCAAAAATAGTATTGCAATGAAATTTGAATTCAAATATAATTGAAAGAGAATTTGACTATAGAAATTCAAAAGGGATTCAAATATAGAACTTGAATTTAAAGGAATTTAAATATGGGATTTGAATTCAAGAGAATTGAAATAGGATTTGAATTCAAAGGAATTCAAATGGGATTGGGATAAAGGAAATTCAAAAATGGAATTTCAAATAAAAGAAATGTAATTTGAAATATTGAGAATTTCAAAGAAGAGAAAGTGGAATTTGAAACATTAGAATTCCAAATAGAATTTAAATGGAGTTTGAATATTTGAATTTCAAATAAAATTCAAATATGGGATCTGAATATAGCAATTCAAATAGAATTTGAATAAATGAATTTGAATATAGAATTGCAAGGTAGAATTGTAATGAAATTTGAAATATCGAATTCAAGAGAATTGAATATGGATTTGAATTTAGAATGCAAAGAAGAATTGAATATAAACTTCAAATATAATCGAAATAGAATTTGAATATATAACTCAAATAGAATTGAATATGAAGTTCGAATAAAGATTTGAAATAGAAATTCAAGTACGGAATTTGAATATCAAAGAAATTGGGATTTGAAAATAGAATTCAAAGAGATTGGAATTTGAATCAAGAAATTCAAATAAAGGAAATTGGAGTTTGAATATTAGGAATTCAAATAGAGCTAAATGGAATTGAATTCATTTTAAGAAGTTTAAAGTTTATATATATAAATATAATTAAAACGAACTCGCCGCAGCGCTGCAGTTCGTAAAATAGCGATTCGAACTTCAATTGAGTATACAGAGCGCAATTGAAGTCGGAATTCTTTGAAACAAGAAACGACATGACCAGTTTGATAATAGTTTTCTAATGAAAGAGAAAAATATGAATTTCGTCGTATAGATTTTGAGTTATGTCAAAATCAAATTTTCAGAAAAACAGCGCCAGAACCATTATAAAACCATAACGGTTTATTTCATGTTATAAAGGGATTTTAAGCAAATAAAAATCGAAATTTCTATTTAGAAAAATCCAGATTTGAGTTTTAAAACATATGTGAACTCCAGTGGAGTAATGAGTTGATTTCTGAAACAGAAATCAGATTTTTGATTTATTAAATAGAGTTAACTAATTCGAATAGTAATTAGTTAATGAGATTTCGAATTAATATTGGGCTTTGAATAAGCGAATTCGATTTGAAAATGTATATTCGAAATAGGAAAGAGAACTAGAATTGAAATTTAAATTCAATTTGGTTAGGGCAAGTTAAATATTTTATTTGAACATGTTATGTGCAACAAAGAAGCGAAATAGGCAAAATAGCTAATTAAAGAATAAATGAGCGAAAACTGAATTCAAACGATTGAATTGAGTTGAATTGAATTGAAACAGGTGAACATGTGTTAGACAGGTATGGGATAAAGTGATGAAGGTATATAATTAGTGTGCTCGACAAAAAGGTACATGTTTAATTCATATATGGGTTTTATGCGCCGTATCGGCTAGCCGCTTGGCTTTTTTTCTTTTTCTTTTTGAGATTAGAAGATACCGGGATGCTATTTGAAATTTCCCGATGCTCCCGATACAGGGGAGGTTATGGCGAATTTTTCCGGGAATTTAAGGAGTTAGAATATTTTTAAGAAATTTGACAATTAGAAATCTATATATCGATATATATAGAATTCGATAAGGAAACGAAATCAAAAATAGCGAAAAGAGCCAATATGGTTATTGAAATATTGGGATAACAAATATTGAAAATGGAGAGTGATTTAATTAATGAATATTAATTAAAGAGCCCAGTGATTTGTTTGATATGTTTGGATGAACACTTGTTTTTATTCGATAGTTAAATCACAGACTATCGAAGTTTTGACCATCGTTGTCAATATGGAGAGACCGGTTGGATTATTATCCGAAGAACCACTCCGTATCGGCATAAGCGTTGCGAACCAAGTATGCTGAATATATTGAAGACGGAGTAAAGTGCAAGGGCTTTTCTATTAAATAGAAATAGTGCCTTCGGTTTCGTTCAATCCCAGAACGAACGTAAATGGACGAATGTCTGACAGAGTATTTCCAATAATCAAATGGGTTGGTCTGTATGAATGTATATGGTTGCAACGGATTTATCCCTTAGCATAATATCCAGAATATTTGTGCAAACTCAACTAGTGATTAACGGATCTGACAATGTGGCATTCAAAGTGATGGTGTTATCAATGAATGGAAAGTATGCGTAGCCTCAGGCCTCAACAACCCGAAGAGGACAAAAATCGGGCAGGCAGCATGGCTATGTGGGTCGCACCCATTAGGGTGTATAATCACCTATCTAGAGAAATTCCTTTTGTTTCTAAATCTATCGATTCTGCCCATTCGGGAACGGTGGTTTGAGTCCAACCGTTGGTGATATACATTCGATACACTCAAGCGAAATGAGTGGTCGGTCATGTGTGGGCCGGGTTGCAAGACGTTCTTGTTGAACCCAGGTGTATTTGCCTCTAGAGATACATCATCGGAAGGTGGTCCCATACCTTGTCATGTTGGAAATCCAATCTCCAATAAGCGCCATGCGGTTTTTGATTATATACTATATATGTGGAGCGTGAGATGCAAGCGTTCTACTATTTGGTTATTTACTTGATGTAGACATTATTATAATATCACTGGATTTGATATCAAAGTGTTTTGGGTTATAGTAAGGTAAAAACCGTCCATGTTTATGTGTGGGCTGGTCTTACTATTATCTTTTCTTTTGAAAGGATTTTTGAAAGTTAAACAAGTGGTTGGAGTTTACTCACACCAGTCCCATGACTGACCCAGAGTTTATTTTGTTTTGTTTTCCCTAAACTCTTGGGTGCCCAAATTTGTACGGGCAGTCAAGTGTTTCAGGCTTTTACAGATACACTTGGAGGAGCTTGAAGCTGGAGGCTTCAACGTTAGTTATTTAGAGTTACTTCCGCTGAATCAAATGTTATGTGTACTCTGATGATGGTATGTACATATGTACAAAACAGATTGTATTTCAAGAGTTATATTATATAATATATTTTATTCGTTCCGCTGTGAGTTGTGATCTTTGTTTTCTTCTATTCTAATATTTCTTTCTTTCTATTTCTCATCTTCTAACTTCTTTCTATTAATGATTCGTATTTCTGTGTTATTTGGGTTGGACGTGTGGTGTATTTAGTCAACTCAGATAGCTCGGATTTGCGGGTCGTTACAAACAAATATCGTATTGGAAATAACGATATAAATCTTTCAAATTTCCATAACAATATCTGTATAATCGCGAAATCCAACATTGAAATATTCCAAAGACAATTTCAATTCAAATCCATTCCAATTCAATTATTTGAAATTCTGGTTACTTTCAAAACCATTTCAAATCCACTTTATTTATTTCAAAAATAAATGGGATTATAATTCTAGTTCAAAACTAGTTCATTTCGATAAAAATCTGTTTTTATCTTTTCAAACATGGAATTTTTCATCTGAATTCTTTAAAAATCATTTCTTATGATTTTACACAAATTATTACTATTTTTAATAATTTTATCAAGGCTCGTACAGTTGATTTCCATCAATGGCCATCGAACTGCACTTACAGCGACCTTTTCCAAATTTGATTTGGACATTATTCCAAATCCAACCGTTAGATTTCACATCACTAACATTCGTTAGAAAGCTCTTTTGGATACGAACCCAACGGTTCTGGTTCTAGGAGAATCCGACGGTCGAATCTCCCGCAATATCCATTCGAAGTCAATGGTCGAAATTCGCGAACTGCCGCAGCGCGGCGCGTTCTATTCAGGCCATTATATATATATTATATATATATATATTATATATTTCGTCGATTTCCTTTTAAAACGTATTTTATAAATCGTTTTAAATTCGTTTTCGAAACGATTTCAACTTCATATTCAATTTCGAATCAAAATTGAATATTCCACGTCATCGATATACAAATGATAATATTTTCGAAACGTTATATTTTGAAATCACTTCCTTTTCTATATTCATTATAAAAATGAAAAAAATCGATATAAATATCGTTTGCGTTAAAATGGCGCATATCTAACCAACACGGCTTTATATATTTCAATAACTTGGTTATTCTATTCAACAAATGAATATTTTCTTCAACACATGAATATATATTTTTATTCAACACATGAATTTATATTTTTATTCAACACATGAATATTTATTTTATTCAACACATGAATTTTCTTTCTATTCAACATATGAATTTTCTTTCTATTCAACACATGAATTTATTTTCTATTCAACACATGAATTTTCTTTCTATTCAACACATGAATTTATATTTTATTCTATTCAACACATGAATTTTCTTTCTATAATATTCCTTATTTTTCAAATTGGAATGAGACCCAATCAATTACCATATAATGTTAATTATATGGATTCCATACAACACATGTATATAATAGCAACGATAAATAATCAACCATCATCCAGAGTGCATTCTACACTGTATAAGCATCAAATATAAATATTCAACGCTTATAACAGCTTGTCAATCAATCGATCGACATATAGCTAATTATTGGGATTAGTGTATGTCCAATCTCATCCCAACACCCATGTGGGGTTTCACACAATCAAACAGATATTTTATTTGTGCAGTTGGGCGATGTGTAAAATTTATCGTCCCAATCAATATCAGTCAAATCGGTATACATAAACAAATCATTCGATTTTTAAATGAATATTTCAACACATGAATGTATATTTTATTTCAACACATAAATATATATTTTATTTCAACACATCACACTATCAAATTTCACTACACAGAAATCAAACAAACAAGTCATCCTTGGTCCGTGGACGATGGGTGTCAGGTGCTGCTAAGCACCGTCTGCATCCTAGTTTATATTTTAACTAGAAAACAAGTTTAAAAGTGAGAAGTTCTCACCTAGAGCTGAACCAAACGTCGTGACTCTTCGTATGTAGGAAATCTTCGTCGTCCTCGCCTTTTGTCACTTTCGTTGTCCGTATCCACTACATATATAAAAATCGCATCTTTATATTATTGCTATGTATATAAAAATCACATTTTTATAACTACGCTATATGGCTAAAAATTCTATTTTTATACCGCTACTATATAGATAAAAATTCTATTTTTATCTCGCTAGTAATATAATAAAAATTATATTTTTATTACTCTACATAAACAAAAATCATATATTTATTTCGATTCTAAAGATTATATTTTTACTTGGCTATCTATATGATAAAAATCACATTTTTAATCTTCACATATAATAAAAATCATATTTTTATTATTTGCTATCTTTCAATATAAAAATCCAATATTTTTCGTTTTAAAAAAATCAGAACTTTAACATTGTAAAAATCAAAACTTTGACATGTTAAAAAAATCCAATCTTTCATGAATTAAAAATATATTCTTTTAAATGATAAAAATCATAACCTTTTTGTAAATAAAAATATAACCTTTTATATTATAAAAACTATATTTTTCTACCTACGTGCAAACCATATTTTTATTTCTATAAATAAGTAAAAATTAAAATTAAAAACTCACGTTGATTATTGAAGAAGAAGGAAGAAGAAGGAGAAGGCCAGTGGAAGAGAGAAGGGGGCGGCGGGTTGCTCTGGTGGTGGAGGGGTGCTTCGGCGTGGTGGCCGTCGATCTGGGCGGCGCGGTTCTAGGGTTAGGGGCGGCGGATTTTATCATGGGGGGTTCTCGATTGGGAAAGAAGGAGGAGCGGTTGATGGAGGAGGAGAGGACGGGAGAGGTGGCGGCGGTCCCTTGGGGTGGCGCGCCCCATTGTGGTGTGGGGGGGGGGGGAAGATGGTAGCGGCGGCGGAAATTTAACAAGGGGGTTAGCGGGTTTTTTTATTTTATTTCTCAATTTAGGTTAGAAAATATAAAGGGGGGCTGAGAGAATATATAATTATTTATTTTGTTTTTATTTTTATTTCAAAAAGAAACTTTTTATTTCGACCTCGAAATCGAACCCACCGACTGTGGCCCATAGCTAATTACCCCCATTCTGAACACAATGGGATATGTATCGTAGGCTGATTCGACCGTTTTGATCAGTTTTCATCAAAATCAAAATATAAATCTATATATTGAATTTTAACATGCATTTCAATTTACCGGGGACATATACGGACTCTAAAAATTCCCGAAAAATATTTTCTAACTTCGTGTTGACTATACGGTCTTAACAAAACTAATTTCATCGAATTCTGAGACCATTTGAAAAATGGCCATTTTCCAGTCGCTATGAATTTTGTAATCTAGAAACTACTTGACATCCCGGATCCAACAAAAGTGGTTTCGTCGAAAACAGAGGTCGTTTGCAAAATTTCCATTTTTAAGGGCCAGAATTCCATAGCGACTATTCTGAATTTTCAAGTGGACGTAACTTTTGTTTCCCGCTGTGAAATTTTGATTTCTCGGATTCGTTGGAAATATATTCTCAATTAGATTCTCATATTTTTGGTTTTGCCAAAATCTGGTTTATTTTGAATCCTATACATTCATTTGAAATTCAAAATCGAAATTTCAAACTACCGCGCCATTTTCAATTCCAATTTTATTTAAAATAAAATATTTATATTCTAACGACGCTCTATATAACTATATACGTTCTAATTCTATTCAAAATAAATTTCTCCTCGTCATTATTTAAAATAATTCATTTTAAATATTCAAAATTCGCTAAAATTGCCAAAATAAAAAATTTAAATTGGCTCAGATTTCCATGTTATTACAATCTCCCCCACTTAAAACTTTTTGTCCCCGAAAAGGAACGAAGCCGAATGTTGTTTAACTAATCAACTCAACTTTCATTATTTTCTTTATGGCTTAAGTTCTTCAACTTTTCAATTTCTATGAACTTTTCAAAATTTTCAAAAATTTGGCTAACACCCTAAATTTTCAAAAAATTTCGCCATAACTTCCCCTGCACCGGGAGCTTCGAGATATTTCTAATAGCCTCCTATGGCCCTCATCAGTCCAAAAGAAAAAGCCAATCGGCTCATAAAATCATCCAAAACCCAAGAAATACAATAAACATGTACCTATTTGTCGGACAAACAATTTTATTCTTCTGCTCTAGCCTCTTTGCAATGAACTCTTCACACATATATATGTACATGTTTGCATTTGCAAATAATTTTCAATACAGTTCAATTTGGCCTAAATTCACCGTTCATTCACATAATGGTTTAAATGAATAATCACACAACACAATCATCAATCAATTAGTGAATTAACGTTTCAAATTCATAATTTTGATACATAGTCCAAAAATCAGATTTTTGATGCCAAATCACAACAATATATTCTAACTATATATTGGTTCTCACACCAGTCAATTGGAAATATATAGAAATCCCACTCTCGTCACTCGAAAATAAATACTGGTGATGGTATACTTCATCATTAGGACCATGTCCGGGCGACTAGAGTGTGACTCCATATCTATCCAGTATATCAAAACCTCCAATACCCGTGGATCAGACGGATATGCAAAATCTTTATATATTGGATTGTCCAAATTCAATACAAATAAATATTCAAATACGAATAATAAAGTTTAAATTTTCAAAACAAAACTTGTTTTCAATTTAATTTTTCAAAACAACACTCTTTACACTCATTCTAGGATACTACTGATCCTATCTCTAACCAGTCATTCTCATTGGATATTACTAATCCAATATCTGATGAATTATTTTGTTCGGTTCTAATGTGTCTTGTTCTCGAGTTTTGTAAACCAAGGATCTGATACCAACTGTAACGAAAAGGAATTTCGCTCGATCCGAATCGATCGCTAAACCGACCAAGACCGTTCGAAACCCCTGATTGTTTTAAGAACACGACAAATTGGAACGCAAACAGAAGAACATTTCATTATTTATTACAACAATTTCCATCAGAATACAAGATTATACAGAGTATGAATAAATATTACACATTCGATAAATATCAGAGATTTACAAATTACAATGCGGCGGAAAAATAATACAAAACACAACTAAAAGAGATATACGGATACAGAGCTTTCTGGATATCATTCCAGCTGTAAACCAGGATCCTGTGAATATAAGTCTGCAAAACCAAAACTACTAGCTGCCCGTGTCAAAATAAGGGCACCCAGAGTTTAGGTTAAAACAATAAACTCTAGGTCAGTCATGTGACTAGTGTGAGAACTAAAACAGTTATTAACTTTATTTTAAAGTTAGCTAAATCAAGGGACCACGACGTACAACATGGAACGAGTTTCCTCCTAAGAATACCAGTGCATTAAACAAACAGCGCAATGCTAAATAAAGAAAAATGAAGCTATTATAAGACCCAGGTCCCATCACACAATGCAACGCAAGCCGGAGGAAAGGGTTTTTACCTTATAATAGACAAGAATGCTTGGTACGTGAAATTTCATGTTTTATTATTACTATAAGTGTATAGTGTCAAAATAATTTCAATCATAAATATCAATCATAGACGTCGTAAGTGCCCCATAACACTATGTCGCCATACTAGGCTCTACAAATGAAACCGCAAAGCCACGTATTGGAAGTTGGATTTCCATCTGTGAACCGAGGCAAAAGATAGTCCTCTACCGATTTGAGACTGTCTAGCCCGAGCCTCAGGATCTGAGCTCGAGTGACCCTTGGATCGTCAGGGCCGGTTCACCGATGTGGATTAAAATGCCTGAACACTGAATTTCCCCACCCTTTGGGGTGTAAATTAGCCAAATGACTCCATCGGCTCCACACAGTCACCTATATATCCGAGGCGCCTCGCAACAGCAACAACCACACAGGTGAAAATAATATAAATGCTAGGGCTGGTAGGTCACTGACACCACCCGAGCTAGAAGGAAACGCATGCCCTCCCTGATGTCCTTTCCCGTTTCTGGTTTACAACCGGGGTGCAATGTAACACCCCGTGTATTTTATAACAGTGAAATTCACGAATTAAAGTATAATAAATTTCAAATCAAAGTATTAAGGGAAACGGGATATGCCATTGCGTTCGTCTCGGAAAAATACGCGAAATAGAGTCCGAGTTTTCGATAAACGGAGCCCGTATGACCAAATTATGGCCCGATGAAGTTTCAGAAAATTCAAATTTCGAAAACAGATTTGAATTTCAGCCCAATCAGAGTAGGCGGGAAAATTCCCGCCCAAACCCACCAGGTCGACCTGGGGGTCGACCCTAGGGTCGACCTGCCAGGGTCGACCTAGGTGTAGACCTGCCCCAGGCAGGTCGACTCTAGAGTCGACCAGGGGGTCGACTGGGGAGTCGACCTGGCCCCTGAGCCAGGTCGAACCCAGCCCACCCTGGCTGGCCTGGTCTGTGTTTGGTCGATTTTCTGAGCCTTGCCTTGTCACTAGGGCTAGGTGTCAGCTCCTGATTGGCCTCTCTTTTGAACGAACGGCTATTATTAAACCAAGCTCCATCGACGGTCTAAATCAACTCACAAACTCTATAAAAAGGACCTAAGACTAACCCTAATTTACACAAACTAAAATGGAGTTGAGACCGTCATGCTGCTGAGGAGAGACTGAGGATAGCCGTCAGAAACAGAGAGACAATTAGGAGATAATTCAAAGCTTAAAGCAACGTTAATCAAATCAAAGCAACGCCTACAACAAAGGATAGCATCTCCAAATTCAGAATTCAGATTCCTGAATTGAAGATTCGTCATACGTTGTAAGTAGAGTGCTATTTCGATATGAATTAAACAATTGTGTTGATTTGTGTAAAGTAAGAAATGGAATTGTGGGGATAATAATCTATATTTGTACGTTGCTTTGATGCTAAACGATTTGGGAATATTATGGTATACGATTGGATATTTGCAAGTATGCGATTTGCGTTGGAAGTTAACAACGAAATGGAATTGTGGCAATAATAACCTATATTTGTATGTTATTTTGATTCTAAACGATTTGGCAATGCTATGGTGTACGATTGGATTCATACAAGTATATGGTTTATGTTGACAACCACATGTTGTGGAATTTTAATTGGGATTCATGCAAGCATATGATTCATATTGAAAACTACATGTTTGTGGTAGTTATTTACAACACCCATTTGATAATTGCAAGTATATGATTCATGTTGAAAATAACAACTATATGTTGTAATAGTTTGTTTGAAATTCATGCAAGTCTATGACTTATTGTTATGCCAACATGATGTATAATTCAATGGTCATCTTTAGTGTAAATTGATCCACTTAAGTATTATGATTCATATGAAGGTTATGTTGGAATTGGCATAATAGTTCAAGTATAAAAATCATGATTTTGTGATAGTGACAAAAGCAAGCGTCTTTGTAAGCTTGTATTAATTTTATGAACATGACTAAACTATGTTTGTTATTATGCCTAGTTGAAAACATGTTTTTAGGCTTATGTTATTATCATAATCATATGATAATATATTTGACACATAAGTTACATTAGAATTACACTAGAATTACTTACTAGTTACATAGATAGGATAAAAACCATGATTATTTGAATAGTAGGATTCATGTTCAATTATGTTTATGCCATGACTATATGAATAGAAGGACTCATGTTCAATTATGATTATGCCATAATTATATGATTAGAATGGTTCATGTTTAAGTACTATTTATGCCATGACTACATGAATAGAATGATTCATGTCTTGTTTATACCATGATTATGTGAGTAGAATGATTTATGTTTAAGTATTGCTTATATTATATGTTGTTACAACTGCAAGTTCACATGTGCCTGCCTTATGTTAATTGAATCGTTATGTTGCAAGTTCATGTGTTCACACTCCCCTTTTTATGTTACCTTATAAACACCATGTTATAAGCCTCCCCTTTTCATATGGCTAAATTGGGTTTAAGTGTTAAACCCAACACACCTTACATTGGAACGAACGTATAAAACGGGGGTAATGACGTTTGGGCTAAAATATAGAACATATGTGTTGGCATGTTTAACGCATGCCAACAACCTTGAAAAACAATTAAGTGGCATAAATAAATCTTAATCAATAAAGATGAATTTGAATAATGGGCCGCAAATATTTACATATAAAAAGAAAAGAGACAAAGTATGTAAATGTAGAAAATACGATGTGTTTAACCCGAGGTTGGATTGAGTTGTGATGTAAACCTGCCCGGAACCTCCCGGCTGTCGAGTAGTCACAACAATACCTATCCAATGTGGGTGGTTAAACACAGAGCCCAATAAGGACCTGAGGTTAGATTGAGTTGTGGCGTAAGACTGCCCGGACCCAACCGGCAACAGGCAGCCACAACAATACCTGTCTAATGTGAGAGGTCAAGGCTTTAATAAGACAATTAAGGCTGAGTCAGGATTGATAGGATTAAGTGAATTAAGACTTAATCAAAATGGAACATGCTAAACTAAACAGACTAATTGGGGGTTAGGTTTATAAAACACTTAACCAACTTAGCATGTTGGCTAGAAATAGAAAAACCTAGTAGCGGGGGACCCTTTTCAGCAGTAACCCTACAAGGTATCATGATACCCTGAAACTAGGCAGGGTGGGGCATGATTACTGGGCTGACTGTAAGTGGTCAAATCGACGGCGGTGGTGCAGCTGTGTAGGTTCTAACGGGGTGCGGGTGTGCACACACTCCGGCGCAGAAAAATAAGGCACTGGGCACCAGTAGCATACCTGTGTATTCTAGGATTGTGTCGGGCCGCCACCATGGGACTTGATACACCCCATGGTGGGACCAGCATAGGTAACTACAACAATGGGGGTCGTAAGACACATGTAACTATACGAGTAGGAGCCGATCATCAGAAATGGATCACTTCACCCTGATTATGGGGTGCCTGTTGGGAACTAGTTTATATGGGTACAGAGATTAATATGGGGTACGATAGTATTCGACCCTAGACCACTTAACTTAGTTTATAATGCTTTCCCATTTCCAGTTTATACTTATCATACCCAGTTCTTTATTCATAGATTGAATAGCCCTAGACTTACTCAGGCTTTATGTCTGACTCTACTTTTCTCTCGTCTTCTTTTCTTCCGTTCCCCCCCAGGCCCATAGGGAGGGAATACCGCAGCTTAACTAGCCTTTATATCCAGCTTGAAGAGAAAGAATGTATTGCTTGGATCTTTTCGTTTTGGACTATGGCTTTGGACAGCAATTATGGGACTTTTGCAGTTTATATATGTTTTCCTTATGCTTCTTTAAATAATGTAATCAAGACAGTTATGAAGATGTTATGTTTTTTTTAAGTATTGTAAGACAATTATGGTATGGTTGATGTAACACGTATTTTAGTGAAATAAAAGTTGTTGTTTTCCGCTGTTCAAAAATATGTGTTATTATATATGTCTTGTATATCTGTGACTTATACTTATAAACCTCCACCAAAATTAGGGCATTCCCTTTGAGAGTGACCCTAACGGAAGTGGGGTGTTTCACTTGGTATCAGAGCATAGGTTTACCAGATAAGATAAAAAGTTTTGAAAATTTATTTTCAAAAAGGAAATTTAAAGAAGCATTTTTAAAGGATAAAATATTATTTTATTTTAAAAAGGCAAAGTCCCCCCCCAAAAGCCATAGGTACTATCTTTTATTCTTCGTTTTGAATCTATCCTTTTTGTTTCAGCATGTCCGAAGAACTTAACTTGCCCGAGGGTGTACCGATACCTGGTTGGTTTAGACGGTTCTTAGAAGCAAGGGCCACTCATCCAGGTCCTACCGTTCCTCCTCCCCCAGCTGCAGGAAATCATCCAGCTGCAGCAGCACCTCTTCCTCCACCTCCGCGGGGAAACACTTTTGCTAAGATATGTAAAGATTTTAAAGCTATGGGAGGAAAGGACTTTCATGGAACTGAGTCCTTCGTGGCAGCTAGAAATTGGCTGAAAGAAACCGAGGACTTACTCATCATCTTTGAGGTAGAGGATAGACAGAAAGTACAACTGCCAGTATGGCTACTTAAAGGCGAGGCTTCCTACTGGTGGGAAGTCACTAATGCAGAAAGACCAGTGGAAACATGGGAGGACTTTAGGGCAAGGTTTGAGGCTAAATTTCTCTCAGACGCGGAAAGGTGTTTGCAGTTGGAAAATTTCTTATTTCTTAAGCAAGGGAACAAGACAGTTAAAGAGTATGTTAATCAGTTCGATGAGCTGGCAAGATTCGGACTGGACCTAGTCAACACCCCGCACAAGAAGGCTCTCCGTTTTGTCAAAGGGTTGAATGAGCCGTTACACAGTTTGGCCATGACCCATATACCCATGGGAGCTAGGTATGAAAGGTTGGTACAGATGGCGTTGCTGAACGAAGAGGATAAGGGAAAGAAGGAGACAAAGGCAGAAAACTCTCAAGGGAAGAAAGAAGGTTTGCAGCCTAAGAAGACAGACTTTAAGAAGGGCGGGAAAGGAAACAAAGAGAAGAGGAAGTGTAATTTCTGTGGCAAAGTGGGGCACTTAGTAAAAGATTGCCGGAAAAAGAAGGCCAAGATGAATGGTGGGTGCTTTTCTTGCGGTGAGACAGGCCACATGGCTAAGGACTGCCCAAAGAAACGAGGACAGGGGAAGAGGGCTGGATCCACCTCAGGGGCACAAGTTCATGTGCTAGAGGCGCCACCTCTGCAACAGCGAGGTATAAATACTTCTGTAGAAAGTGTAGTTTACCTTTATGATCACCCCGTTCGCACTTTATTTGGTTCTGGCGCATCACACTCCTTTATCTCGTCTGCTTTAGTAGAATCTCTGCACCTAAAAACTAGTATGGTAGAGGACCCCTTAATTGTTTCAAACCCAATTGGGGGCCCAGCTCATCTGTCTATGATCTGTTTGGGATTGAAAATTTCTATTCTAAGCGTAGAATTTAAATGTAGTGCCTTTGTTTTGGGCTTTTCAGGATATGGTTTGATTTTGGGCATGGATTGGCTATCCAGTAATGGGGCCATCCTTGATTATGAAAAAAGGGTTGTTAGGCTCCTGACCCAGCTCGGTAACACTTTGGAAATTACTTGTAATCCCTCGTATGCGGTTATGCTTAGTTATCTTGAATCGCTAGATGCCGCCGTTGAAAATTTGCAATCGGTTAGAGTGGTCCGGGAATATCCGGATGTCTTCGAAGAGGTGAAGGGCTTGCCTCCGAAGCGGGAGATAGACTTCCGCATATATCTTGTAGATAATGCAAAGCCCGTTGCGTTTCCCATTAGACACATGACTCCACGGGAAAGGAAAGAGCTCAGTAAACAGATTAAAGAGCTTCTAGAAAAGGGGTTCATTAGGAGGAGCATTTCAGAATGGGGCGCTCCAGTGGTGTTCGCTACAAAGGAGGATGGCTCACTCCGTCTATGTGTTGACTATAGGGAGCTCAACAAGCTAACGAAAAAGAATAGGCACCCTCTCCCCAGAATTGACGATTTGTTTGATCAGCTTGTAGGAGCGTCTGTTTTCTCCCAACTCGATTTAGCGACCGGTTTTCATCAGCTAAGGGTGGCTGAAGATAGTATCGATAAAACGGCATTCAGAACCACAGACGGCTTCTTTGAATGGCTTGTCATGCCTTTCGGCTTGACAAATGCACCTGCTTACTTCGTGGACCTGATGAGTAGGGTATTCAGAGATTTCCTCAATAAGTTCGTAGTGGTCTTCGTAGACGATGTCCTTATCTTCTCAAAGAGTGAAGAGGAACATGCTCAGCACTTAAGGGCAATCATGGAAACTCTGCGAGCCCATCAGCTAAAAGCCAAATTCTCCAAATGCCACTTTTGGAGAGAAGAAGTGAGGTTCCTTGGGCACATAGTATCCAAACAAGGGTTAGCAGTGGACCCTGCTAAGGTAGTGGCGGTACAGGATTGGAAGACACCAAGGAATGCAACTGAGGTCCGAAGTTTTCTAGGACTAGCAGGTTTCTATCGAAAGTTCATAAGGGATTTTGCGAAAATCTCAGCTCTGCTCACAAAGTTGACCAAGAAGAATCTAGTGTTCAATTGGGACTTGGATTGCGAGTTTGCTTTCCAGCGACTGAAAAGGGCTCTTACAACAGCCCCAGTTTTGACGTTGCCAGATGGAAGCAAGATGTTCACCGTTTATACAGATGCATGTGGGACTGGGTTAGGCGCCGTCTTAATGCAAGAAGGAAGGGTAGTAGCTTATGGCGGGAGACAATTGAAAGTGCACGAAAAGAACTACCCGACCCACGATCTTGAGTTAGCTGCCATCGTCTTTGCACTCAAGTCTTGGCGACACTATCTCCTAGGTGAGAAGTTTGAACTTTACACTGACCATAAATCGTTGAAATACCTTTTCTCGCAGAAGGACCTTAACTTGAGGCAACAGAGGTAGATGGAGTTTCTTGCCTCGTATGATTTCGAGATCTCCTATACTCCGGGCAAAGGCAACGTAGTGGCAGATGCATTGAGCCGAAAGAAACTGACCCTAAGCCCGCTGTTTGTTGAAAGACAAAGCCTAGAGTTTATAGCCAGCTTCGACTTTAGGCCTTCCTCTGATTTTGTACCAGGCTTGCTAGCATCTCTCGAAGTACGCCCGACTTTAGTGGACTCGATAGGGACAACACAACGCGAGGATCCTCATCTTGTGGAGACGATTGATAGGCTAATTAGGGGTGAGACTTCAAGTCACCTCAACAGATACTCCATCGACGATAAGGGTTGGCTAAGGCGAGACGAAAGACTATGCGTCCCACAGACAAGGGATTTAGTAAAGAAGGTTCTCGAGGAAGCACATCACTCCAAGATGACGATACACCCGGGCGGCGATAAAATGTACAAGGACATAAAAAGAACTTTCTTTTGGAACGACATGAAGAAGGACGTGGTAGAATTCGTCTCTAAGTGTATGGTTTGCCAACAGGTTAAGGCGGAACAGAAAAAGCCTGGCGGTCTGCTACATCCTCTAGAGGTCCCACAGTGGAAGTGGGATAGCATCTCAATGGACTTCATCGATGGGCTGCCTAGGTCTAGGAGAGGCAACACTAGCATTTGGGTAATAGTGGATTGGCTTACTAAAAGCGCCCACTTTTTACCTGTCAAAAGTAAAAGAACTGCCTCATCCCTAGCATCTCTTTACCTCAAGGAAATCGTTCGACTCCATGGAATACCATCCAGCATTGTTAGTGACCGAGACCCTATCTTCACAAGTGAGTTTTGGCGGAGTCTGCAAGAAGCGGTAGGCACACAGTTATGCTTGAGCACAGCCTATCATCCCCAAACCGACGGCCAAACAGAAAGAGTGAACAGTGTTTTGGAGGACCTTCTAAGACTGTGCGTCCTTGACTTCGGAGGGACATGGGAAGACCATCTTCCTTTGGTGGAATTTGCCTACAACAACAGCTATCAAGCAACCATCGGAATGGCGCCCTTCGAAGCTTTATATGGAAGACTGTGTCGATCACCCACTTGTTGGTGGGAGTCTACTGATAAGCTCATACTTGGACCAGATATGATCCGAGAGACTTCAGAGAAAGTAGACTTAATACGAAGAAGGATGAAGACGGCCCAAGACAAACAAAAGTCCTACGCCGACAAGAGGAGGACCGACCTTGAATTTGAGGTTGGAGACAGAGTTTTTATTAAGGTATCTCCGCTAAGGAACGTTGTTCATTTTGGAACCACAGGAAAGCTAGCACCAAGGTTCGTAGGGCCATTCCCTATCATCGAGAAAATTGGGAAAATGGCCTATAGATTAGAGCTACCCGAAAAATTGGCCGGAGTTCACAACGTCTTTCACGTTTCACATCTCCGAAAATGTCTACATGAGTCTGCTGAAGTGGTTGAGCCAAATATCCTAGAAGAAGCTGAAGTGGAGCGCGAAGCAACCATAAGGAAAGTTCCAACCCGCATATTAGGAACGGAAGTGAAGAAGCTACGCAACCGCGAAGTCAAGCTCGTCAAAGTTCAGTGGAGCGACGCCGAAGGAGATGCAACTTGGGAAACTGAAGCTAAAATACGCGCAGCCTACCCTTTTCTTTTCGAGGGTACATCTTTGATCTTTCCTTTTTCCTTAAGTTGCACTTTTATCTATCTTTTTAGGTATATCTCCTCGACCCTATCTTTTAGGTAGAAACCCTTTGGATGAAAAAATGTAATTGAAACATGTTATGGATGATGATTGCAAGTGGTTGCAAGTGATTGCTAGTGGTTGCTCGTGGTTGCATATACACACACAATCTAGGTTTTAGATCGGCTCAATCACTTCATATTGCATATGCATATATGTTTGCATTCGTATATGGTTGAACTTTAATATGTTGTCATATGGATGTTGCATTTGTATGAATGATTGTGCACTCATGTAGAATCATGAATAGGAGGATTTGCATACATAATGGATTCATAGCACTTACATAATTCGCATTAAGGAGGTCAACTGAATCAGTAGACCGCCTGATTTTGCATTAGATAAGTACATGTACACACACACTTCGCATATTATCATGAAGCATTAGAAGTCTTTTAAGGACAATGGATGCTCGTGCTTGATGGATGAGTAGATGGATGTTTGGTTGTTAGGATGTACATTCTTCCTGAACTTGATGATTTCGGGACGAAATCCTTTTAAGTGGGGGAGAATGTAACACCCCGTGTATTTAATAACAGTGAAATTCACGAATTAAAGTGTAATAAATTTCAAATCAAAGTGTTAAGGGAAACGCGATATGCCATTGCGTTCGTCTCAGAAAAATACGCGAAATAGAGTCCGAGTTTTCGAAAAACGGAGCCCGTATGACCAAATTATGGCCCGATAAAGTTTCAGAAAATTCAAATTTCGAAAACAGATTTGAATTTTAGCCCAATCAGAGTAGGCGGGAAAATTCCCGCCCAAACCCACCAGGTCGACCTGGGGGTCGACCCTAGGGTCGACCTGCCAGGCCAGGTCGACCGGGGAGTCGACCTAGGTGTCGACCTGCCCCAGGCAGGTCGACTCTAGAGTCGACCTGGGGGTCGATTGGGGAGTCGACCTGGCCCCTGAGCCAGGTCGAACCCAGCCCACCCTGGCTGGCCTGGTCTGTGTTTGGTCGATTTTATGAGCCTTGCCTTGTCACTAGGGCTAGGTGTCAGCTCCTGATTGGCCTCTCTTTCGAACGAACGGCTATTATTAAACCAAGCTCCATCGACGGTCTAAATCAACTCACAAACTCTATAAAAAGGACCTAAGACTAACCCTAATTTGCACAAACTAAAATGTAGATGAGACCGTCATGCTGCTGAGGAGAGACTGAGGATAGCCGTCAGAAATAGAGAGACAATTAGGAGATAATTCAAAGCTTAAAGCAACGTTAATCAAATCAAAGCAACGCCTACAACAAAGGATAGCATCTCCAAATTCAGAATTCAGATTCCTGAATTGAAGATTCGTCATACGTTGTAAGTAGAGTGCTATTTCGATATGAATTAAATAATTGTGTTGATTTGTGTAAAGTAAGAAATGGAATTGTGGCGATAATAATCTATATTTGTACATTGCTTTGATGCTAAACGATTTGGGAATATTATGGTATACGATTGGATATTTGCAAGTATGCGATTTGCGTTGGAAGTTAACAACGAAATGGAATTGTGGCAATAATAACCTATATTTGTATGTTATTTTGATTCTAAACGATTTGGCAATGCTATGGTGTACGATTGGATTCATACAAATATATGGTTTATGTTGACAACCACATGTTGTGGAATTTTAATTGGGATTCATGCAAGCATATGATTCATATTGAAAACTACATGTTTGTGGTAGTTATTTACAACACCCATTTGATAATTGCAAGTATATGATTCATGTTGAAAATAACAACTATATGTTGTAATAGTTTGTTTGAAATTCATGCAAGTCTATGACTTATTGTTATGCCAACATGATGTATAATTCAATGGTCATCTTTAGTGTAAATTGATCCACTTAAGTATTATGATTCATATGAAGGTTATGTTGGAATTGGCATCATAGTTCAAGTATAAAAATCATGATTTTGTGATAGTGACAAAAGCAAGCGTCTTTGTAAGCTTGTATTAATTTTATGAACATGACTAAACTATGTTTGTTATTATGCCTAGTTGAAAACATGTTTTTAGGCTTATGTTGTTGTCATAATCATATGATAATATATTTGACACATAAGTTACATTAGAATTACACTAGAATTACTTACTAGTTACATAGATAGGATAAAAACCATGATTATATGAATAGTAGGATTCATGTTCAGTTATGTTTATGCCATGACTATATGAATAGAAGGACTCATGTTCAATTATGATTATGCCATAATTATATGATTAGAATGGTTCATGTTTAAGTACTATTTATGCCATGACTACATGAATAGAATGATTCATGTTTTGTTTATATCATGATTATGTGAGTAGAATGATTTATGTTTAAGTATTGCTTATATTATATGTTGTTACAATTGCAAGTTCACATGTGCCTACCTTATGTTAATTGAATCGTTTTGTTGCAAGTTCATGCGTTCACACTCCCCTTTTTATGTTACCTTATAAACACCATGTTATAAGCCTCCCCTTTTCATATGGCTAAATTGGGTTTAAGTGTTAAACCCAACACACCTTACATTGGAACGAACGTATAAAACGGGGGTAATGACGTTTGGGCTAAAATATAGAACATATGTGTTGGCATGTTTGACGCATGCCAACAACCTTGAAAAACAATTAAGTGGCATAAATAAATCTTAATCAATAAAGATGAATTTGAATAATGGGCCGCAAATATTTACATATAAAAAGAAAAGAGACAAAGTATGTAAATGTAGAAAATACGATGTGTTTAACCCGAGGTTGGATTGAGTTGTGATGTAAACCTGCCCGGAACCGCCCGGCTGTCCAGTAGTCACAACAATACCTATCCAATGTGGGTGGTTAAACACAGAGCCCAATAAGGACTCGAGGTTAGACTGAGTTGTAGCGTAAGTCTGCCCGGACCCAACCGGCAACAGGCAGCCACAACAATACCTATCTAATGTAAGAGGTCAAGGCTTTAATAAGACAATTAAGGCTGAGTCAGGATTGATAGGATTAAGTGAATTAAGACTTAATCAAAATGGAACATGCTAAACTAAACAGACTAATTGGGGGTTAGGTTTATAAAACACTTAACCAACTTAGCATGTTGGCTAGAAATAGAAAAACCTAGTAGCGGGGGACCCTTTTCAGCAGTAACCCTTCAAGGTATCATGATACCCTGAAACTAGGCAGGGTGGGGCACGATTACTGGGCTGACTGTAAGAGGTCAAATCGACGGCGGTGGTGCAGCAGTGTTGGTTCTAACGGGGTGCGGGCGTGCACACACTCCGGCGTAGAAAAATAAGGCACTGGGCACCAGTAGCATACCTGTGTATTCTAGGATTGTGTCGGGCCGCCACCATGGGACTTGATGCACCCCATGGTGGGACCAGCATAGGTAACTACAACAACGGGGGCCGTAAGACACATGTAACTATACGAGTAGGAGCCGATCATCAGAAATGGATCACTTCACCCTGATTATGGGGTGCCTGTTGGGAACTAGTTTATATGGGTACAGAGATTAATATGGGGTACGATAGTATTCGACCCTAGACCACTTAACTTAGTTTATAATGCTTTCCCATTTCCAGTTTATACTTATCATACCCAGTTCTTTATTCATAGATTGAATAGTCCTAGACTTACTCAGGCTTTATGTCTGACTCTACTTTTCTCTCGTCTTCTTTTCTTCCGTCCCCCCCCCCCCAGGCCCATAGGGAGGGAATACCGCAACTTAACCAGCCTTCATATCCAGCTTGAAGAGAAAGAATGTATTGCTTGGATCTTTTCGTTTTGGACTATGGCTTTGGACAGCAATTATGGGACTTTTGCAGTTTATATATGTTTTCTTTATGCTTCTTTAAATAATGTAATCAAGACAGTTATGAAGATGTTATGTTTTTTTTAAGTATTGTAAGACAATTATGGTATGGTTGATGCAACACGTATTTTAGTGAAATAAAAGTTGTTGTTTTCCGCTGTTCAAAAATATGTGTTATTATATATGTCTTGTATATCTGTGACTTATACTTATAAACCTCCACCAAAATTAGGGCATTCCCTTTGAGAGTGACCCTAACGGAAGTGGGGTGTTTCATGTGAGGCATGCGAATCAATGTTACACAAAGCTATGCCACACAGGCGGTGCTTTGATCATCAACCACAAGACTTTGCTTTTCAACCGAAGCATTGATCAATTTCCACTTAGGCATGCCACATAGGCAATTCACTCCATGCGATTGATATCCATCAATATATAACCCCTGAGCTCGTACGTCTCAGAGAAGGGCGTTTAGCAAGAGAATAAATTCTCCATCTCCAAACAAATATATATTTAATAGAAATCAATTACACAGAATAAAATCCAATGTCAGACACACAGTCCATTTACAAGTTCGTTCTGGGTCTGAATGAAACCGAAGGCACCTTGTACCACGCATATCCATCGATCTCCAAGTACGTCTGGACGATCACCAACTGATTCCCTCCTCTTGGGTGTACAGCCCAATCAAGATCATCAGTAATCACCTGAACGATGTGAAGTCCTCCGGTCTTCGACCACCATCTTCATCCTCGACACATCGTCAAATCAGTTATTCAGAATGGGATAAACCCGGCCTTTCTGAATAACTCGCTTATGTAATAAACAAGTGTTACACAAACACAACATACACCTCATTCCAATTCAGAATATTCTTTTATTGAAATATTCTTGCACTTTGGGAAAGGTTTCCATTAATTTTATCAAAGATAAATTCTTTAAATTTATTCTTTAATCTTCCTTTGAATATCAATTCAAACCAAATTATGGTTTATCCAAACTAGTCGAGATTAACGAACCTTACCGAAGTAATCACTTGTTAAATTTCCCAACCCCAACCTATTCATCCCATGAAGTAAAACTGGTAATACTTCATATCTAACACCACGGTGTTATCGGTAAATTCAATTACCATTTCACGTTCAAATCTAATTAAAGATTTAAGTATCACCTGGAGCACATCTGGTGATACTCCATTCTCGATCATTTCAATCTAGTTAAAAATTCATTAAAACTCCACTTAGTTTTAATCTTCCCAAAAATCAGTATCAATGATTGTTTAACTTGGGAAATCATATCATGTCTTTAACTGGGTTAAAGAACCAATGTTATTTAAAACACTATTCACGATAAACCCAAAATCACATTCCATTAATTATCGGGTTAAAGAGCAAGTGTTATTTAAAACACCATTCACGATAAACCCAAAAATCAATTCAAATATAATTCCAATTAAATACCATTTAATTGGTACACTTCATTAAATCTAATTAAAAAGATTTAATCCTTTTCTCAACTGGGTTTAAGAACAGTGTTAATGAAGACATCATTCACGACAAACTCAAATCCTATTTGATATTAAATACAAGGCTCTGAATAGAAAATATATCAGCTTATATTCAATATCAAATTCTACGACCAACAAATATCGTATTGGAAATAACGATATAAATATATCTTTCAAATTTCCATAACAATATCTGTATAATCACGAAATCCAACATCGAAATATTCCAAAGACAATTTCGATTCAAATCCATTCAAATTCAATTATTGGAAATTCTGGTTACTTTCAAAACTATTTCAAATCCATTTCAAATCCATTTCAAATCCACTTTATTTATTTCAAAATTAAATAGCATTATAATTCTAGTTCAAAACTAGTTCATTTCGATAAAAATCTATTTTTATCTTTTCAAATATGAAAATTTTCATCTCAATTCTTCACAAATCATTTCCTATGATTTTACACAAATTATTACTATTTTTAATAATTTTATCAAGGCTCGTACAGTCGATTTCCATCAATGGCCATCGAACTGCACTTACAACGACCTTTTCCAAATTTGATTTGGACATAATTCCAAATCCAACCGTTAGATTTCACATCACTAACATTCATTAGAAAGCTCTTTTCAATACAAACCCAACGGTTCTGGTTTTAGGAGAATCTGACGGTCGGATCTCCCGCAATATCCATTCGAAGTCAATGGTCGAAATTCGCAAACTGCCGCGGCGCGGCGCGTTCTATTCAGGCCATTATATATATATATATATATATTCCGTCGATTTCCTTTTAAAATGTATTTTATAAATCGTTTTAAATTCGTTTTCGAAACGATTTCAACTTCATATTCAATTTCGGATCAAAATTGAATATTCCACATCATCGATATACAAATGATAATATTTTCAAAACGTTATATTTTGAAATCACTTCCTTTTCTATATTCATTATAAAATGAATAAAATCGATATAAATATCGTTCGCGTCAAAATGGCGCATATCTAACCAACACGACTTTATATATTTCAATAACTTCGTTATTCTATTCAACAAATGAATATTTTCTTCAACATATGAATATATATTTTTATTCAACATATGAATATATATTTTTATTCAACACATGAATTTATATTTTTATTCAACACAAGAATATTTATTCTACTCAACACATGAATTTTCTTTCTATTCAACACACGAATTTTCTTTCTATTCTACACATGAACATTCTTTCTATTCAACACATGAATTTATATTCTATTCAACACATGAATTTTCTTTCTATTCAACACATTAATTTATATTTTATTCTATTCAACACATGAATTTTATTTCTATAATATTCCTTATTTTTCAAATTGGAATGAGGCCCAATCAATTACCATATAATGTTAATTATATGGATTCCATAGAACACATGTATATAATAGCAACGACACCTAATCAACCATCATCCAGAGTGCATTCTACACTGTATAAGCATCAAATATAAATATTCAATGCTTATAACAACCTGTCAATCAATCGATCGACATATAGCTAATTATTGGGATTAGTGTATGTCCAATCTCATCCCGACACCCGTGTGGGGTTTTAAACAATCAAACACAGATTTTATTTATGCAGTTGGGCGACGTGTAAAATTTATCGTCCCAATCAATATCAGTCAAATCGGTGTACATAAACAAATCGTTCGATTTTTAAATGAATATTTCAACAAATGAATATATATTTTATTTCAACACATGAATATATATTTTATTTCAACACATCACACTATCAAATTTCACTACATAGAAATCGAACAAACAAGTCATCCATGGTCTATGGATGACGGGTGTCAGGTGCTGCTAAACAGTGTCTGCATCCTATTATATATTTTAACTATAAAACAAGTTTAAAAGTGAGATGTTCTCATCTATAGCTAAACCAAACGTCGTAAATCTTCGTATGTAGGAAATCTTCGTCGTCCTCGCCTTTTGTCACTTTCGTTTCCGTATCCAATACATATATAAAAATCGCATCTTTATATTTTTGCTATGTATATAAAAATCACATTTTTATAACTAGACTATATGGATAAAAATTCTATTTTTATACCACTACTATATGGATAAAAATTTTATTTTTATCTCGCTAGTAATATAATAAAAATTATATTTTTATTACTCTAAATAAACAAAAATCATATTTTTATTTCGATTCTAAAGATTATATTTTTACTTCGCTATATATATGATAAAAATCACATTTTTAATCTTCACATATAATAAAAATCATATTTTTATTATTCGCTATCTTTCAATATAAAAATCAAATCTTTTTCGTTTTAAAAAACCAGATCTTTAACATTGTAAAAACCAAAACTTTGACATGTTAAAAAATCCAATCTTTCATGAATTAAAAATATATTCTTTTATATGATAAAAATCATAACCTTTTTGTAAATAAAAATATAACCTTTTATATTATAAAAACTATATTTTTCTACCTACATGCTGTAACAACCAGCATTCTACGCATCGGAGGATCGTAGAATATTTATTTCTTTCTTATATGAAGGTGTATGGTCATGTAACTTTAGGGAAACGACTATTGGGGTCATTTCCCATGATCATGATTTTTGCCGATGTTTAAATGACCATTTTGCCCCTAGCAAGTACTGTTTTGGCCATAACTTTTGATTGGAAAGGAATTTTGACCTGAAACAACTTCCATTAGATTTGTTTGATGGTTTATCTTTCCGTAGAGTGGTAATAACAGCCAAATGGATTTACCGTTTGGGAGATATGGCTGAAATAAGGTTTGAAGGTGAAAAACTGCTTGACCGGGCCAAATAGAGTGATTAGTTAATGGGCCCATAACCCATTTCGGGATTAGAGTTATGGGGAGGCTGAAAAGAGTTAGAGATTCATTCCATTTCTGTTTTCTAGCCTCCACTTACCTCTTAGAAACCCTAAAAATGGCCTCCAACCTCTAAATCACCCTAAATCATTTTCCAATCAAGGATTAGGCTTAGCAACATCAAATCAAGGAAGACCTTCACCAAATCAAGATTAGAGCTGCTGATTTGCATTGTTATTCGCGCCCAAACAGAGATTTACTTCAGACCTAAGGTTTATTTATGGCTAAGGTGAGTGATTTGCATAATTCCTCACTAATGATGGTTAATTAAGGGTAATTAGTGTTAATTAACGAATTTAAACATGATAAAATTCTGGAAAAATATTTGTAAATTCTTAAATGATGTTTTAGACCTCTGATATGAACTTGGGTTAATTTGGTTAAGTTTTTCTAATCCTATCATTAATTATGCATGAACATGTTTAAGGGAAAATATGGGGTTTTGGCTATGTTTGATCCATTTTAACCTATCATATTGTTGTTTTGGTGTTTGTGATTGATTATACATGTTGCTATGACTGTATGGTATGCTTTGTGATTGATTAGAATAGTTGGAATGGTCGAAAACGCCGTCGAGTGGCGTAAACTGCTTACCGGAAAAAGTGCAGGAAATTGGCCGATCCGGATCGGGACGGAGAAAAAGACCCGATCCGAACCACCTCCCACGCGAGTTCAGAAGCTCCGATCCTCTCCGTTTACATTGTATGGCAACACGACTTGGAGACTCCGATCCGACCCGGTGTGCACTAAAGGAGGCTGATCCGATCCATCATCCTAAGAAGACCTCTGATCCGACGTTGGAAGAAAAGGAAGAAGCCTGTGCTCCAACCCGAACCGATGGTACCCTCCGATCTGATCCGAAGAAGCTTTCCAGGGAGTGTAGACCTTGATCCGATCTGGAGCAAAGAGGAAGGTTTGTGCTGGAGATTCTGAACCGATCCGATTACTTAGGGAGGAGCATTCCGATCCGAATCGAACTGATGATTAGGAGGAGGTCCGAACCGACCGGTGATGACCAATTACCCGAGATGCAAATGTAGTCCAAATGGAAGTTAGAGCTCAGGATCCAGTTGGGAACCAATGAGTTCACTTCATGGTTGGGCTTTGCTGCGGGACGTGTGCTAAGGAGTTGTCGACATTCATAACTTCGATTCACCGCTGAAAAGGAATGATGGGCAACGTATCAGTGCAGTAGAGTCATTGTGACTCGAGGGGCAAAGTGATCGTAGCAAGACTATGAACCAGTGCAGTGGAGCCATTGTGACTCCATGGGGCAAAGTGGACATAGTAAAGGATTAGTAAGGCTATGAGCCAATGCAGTGGAGCCGTTACGACTCCATGGGGCAAAGTGGACGTAGCGAAGGATTAGTGGCTATGGATCAGTGCAGTGGGGTCGTTATGACTCCATGGGGTAGAGTGATCATAGCAAAATATTGGGTGATCGAAGTGGTGGATATCGTATGCTTTGCGCACTGAGTGAGAGATGCGAGGATGGTGCTATGCTTGATTGTTTTCCATCATTATGACATGCACACCCCCACCCCCGTTATCTTTACACCATATGTTAGTGGCACCTTAGAGTGTCATACAGTATGTAGTGCTAACTCTTTGGTTGCAGGTCCAGGTTCAGGTATGATTTAGTATACCTGTTATTGTTCTGTTTAGCTGCTTATCGCTCATACCAGACTTTTTGTCTAACCCAGAGTTTTATGTCTCTTCTTATTACTCTCACGAGCAGACTAGAGACAAGTTAGCTGGTGATGCGCGAGTAGCAGATTCGGAGGCGAGCAGGAGGCTTCCACGTATGATATATATAGATATTCTCCCTGTGTCGTTGCTGGTCATTACTTTAGGCATTAGTAGTGTACCTTTCTTGTTAGCTTTTTGAGACAGTTTTTAAAAGTTGTAATAATGTTGACTTTGGATCATAAGCTGTACTTTGGATTTTCCACTGCTATGATAGTTTATTTCAGCTTATGCACTGTCTCACCTGTTTTATGTCAAGTATGTTGTTATTATATTTTGTCCTATGCGCTATGGGACATTCTACAGGTTCTTTGTTGATTCTTCATCTTCTTTCTTTCCTTTTCTGACGACCTTCCCGTGCTAACTGGACATATGTACAGCGCAATTGTGGGGTAAATGTCGGTTGGTGCGGGGCGGGTTGTCACATTTGGTATCAGAGCTCTAGGTTGTGTAGTTAACCTAGGGAAAGACACTAGGGAGAGATAGTACATATATGAGAGTGCGTATTTGTGATTACTTTGGTTTTCAAAAGCTATATATATATATACTATTAGTATAGCTAAGGATGAAGTCGCACTGCACTAGCACCACTATGAAGATGGTTAATCGTTTTCTCTTTACAGATTGAACGATGAGCCGATACGCAAGAGGTGATGGTAGAGGAGCCAATAATGGGAATGCTACAGACATGAGGGTGATGTTTACTGACCTCATGAGAGACATGCTTAGGGATGTGCAAGGGGCAGCTCCCAATGCCGGTAATGGTGGTGGTCCAATAGTGCAGGCGCCTAGGGTCGATTTCGCCAAGCTAGGCAAGAATTACACTAGCCTTGGTGGGAAGCCGTTCCATGGAATGGAGTCGGCCACGGATGTTCAGGATTGGTTGGATAGCTGTGATCGTATCTTCGACGACTTGGGTATCGAGGATGCGATGAAGAGAAGGCTAGCGTCTCGTCTGCTGCAAGGGCAAGCGATGAATTGGTGGAATGCTATTAAGATAGCCACTCCAGAGGATCAGGTTACTTGGGATCAGTTCAAGGCTCGCTTTAGCGACAAGTTTATCCCGGCTTCTCAGAAGTCAGAATTGTTTAGGAAGTTCTTGGAGCTTAAGAAGAATGGTAGGGCTGTCTCTGACTATATTGCTGAGTTCGACACTTTGTCGAAGTATGGACTATCTCTTATCGATACTCCTGAGAAGAAAAATGAGAAGTTCATTACTGGTTTGGATGGATACTTAGGGGAAAGGCTTATCAACCACATCGATGGGACTTTTGAATCGATTGTGGGTAAAGCTTTGAGATCATAGAGTCTTTACCCTAATTCAAAGAATGAGGTTTCATCTGCAGAAGGGCTGAAGCCGCAAGCAGGCGGTGGAGGCAAGAATAACACTCAGAACAAGAGGAAACATAACCAAGCTAAGGATGGCCAGAAAAAGAGCAAGAAAGATGTTGAGTGCTTCAGCTTGGTAAGAAGGGCCATTATGCTAAAGAGTGTCGGGCCAAGCCAGCGGATAGGAAGTGCTACAACTGTGGCCATGTAGGACATCATAAGGATAAACGTCCACAACCTCTTAAAGAGAAGCAGATTGTGAAAGCATATGCTGTTAATGTTGTTCCTTCTTCGTCGAATGCCCCAACTGCGGCGGAGAATGGAAAGAATGTCGTCATTCAAGGTATGCTTTCTATTCATGATGTACCTGTTCGAGTTTTGTTTGATACTGGGGCTTCCCGTTCCTTCATATCTAGTGACCTGGTAGATAGGTTGGGACTGGAACCCGAGATAGTCGATAGACCATTGGTTGCGACGAACCCGATTGGTGGTTCAACTAACCTCAGTATGATTTGCCGAATTTGGTCTTATCGAGTCATGGATGTATGTTTGTTTATGATTGCTTTGTTTTGGGATTTACTGGGTATGGCATTATACTGGGAGTCGATTGGCTCCAAAGATACGGGGTGGTGGTAGACTGTGAGGGCTTTTTGGTGACAGTTAGGGCGGATGATGGGCGGAGGGTATTGTTTGGTAGTCTACCTAGTGATGGGGTAATGGCTAGTTTTATAAATTCCCTCGACATCCCGCATGATGAGCTGTCAGATGTGCCCGTGGTTGGCCAGTATCTGGACGTCTTCGAGGATGTGACCGGGCTTCCACCACACCGAGAGATTGAGTTTCGTATTGATTTAGTGAAAGATGCCAGACCTATAGTGATGCCACTTCGTCCTATGGCACCAAGGAAGCAGCGAGAGCTCGGAGTGCAAGTAAGCGATCTTTTGAAGAAGGGGTTTATTAGAAGAAGTGTCTCCGAGTGGGGAGCACCAGTTGTGTTTGCCACTAAGGCAGATGGTTCCCTTCGTTTGTGTGTGGACTATCGCGAGTTGAATAAGGTGATGAGGAAGAATAAGTATCCTCTACTGCGAATAGATGATTTGTTTGATCAACTGGAAGCAGCAAGAGTGTTCTCCCAGTTGGACCTCGCGACAGGATTTCATCAGCTTCGAGTAGCGGCTGAGAGTGTTCCGAAAACAGCATTTTGGCCGCCGTCTGGATTCTATGAGTGGTTGGTTATGCCATTTGGGTTGACCAATGCATCAGCATATTTCGCGGATCTTATGAATCGAATATTCAGAGATCAGTTGAATAAGTTTGTTCTAGTGTTCATAGATGACATCCTTGTTTATTCGAGGACAGAGGAAGAACACAAGGGGCATTTGAGGATAGTGATGGAGGTGTTGAGAAAACACCAATTGAAAGCGAAATTCTCTATGTGTCACTTCTGGAGCAGGGAAGTGAGATTCTTGGGCCATGTTGTTTCAGAGAATGGTATTGCCGTGGACCCTGCGAAGGTGACTACAGTACAGGATTGGCCTACGCCCAAGAATGCAACAGATGTGAGAAGCTTCTTGGGGTTAGCTGGATATTATCATAAGTTTATCCAGGACTTCTCCAAGATAGCAGCACCGTTGAGTCAATTGACAAAGAAAAATCAAGCCTTCGTCTAGGACGGATAGTGTGAGAATGCATTCAAGAGTCTAAAAGAAAAGTTGACGCGTGCGCCAGTGTTAGTCATTCCTAAAGGGAATGAAGAAATGACGGTATACACGGATGCTTGTGGTACCGGACTGGGTGCTGTATTGATGCAAGGAGGTAGGGTTGTAGCTTATGCTAGTCGGCAATTAAAGCCGCATGAGAAAAAGTATCCTACCCATGATTTGGAACTGGCAGCGATTGTGTTCGCATTGAAGATGTGGAGACATTATCTCTTGCGAGAAAGATTTGAGTTGTTTATCGATCATAAATCGTTAAAGTATCTCTTCTCCCAGAGGGATCTAAATCTCCGATAGTAGAGATGATTAGAGTTCTTGGCTTCGTATGATTTTGATATCGCATATACACCTGGGAAAGGCAATGCGGTAGACGATGCCTTGAGTAGGAGACATGCCAGTTTAGGGGCTATGTTTCTTGAATGGAAGCAACTGGAGTATATCGCAGGGTATGATTTCAGACCAAAGTGCGAATTGGATCCAGAGATATTAGCTAGTTTGACGATCAGACCCACCTTGATTGAGCTGATTGGTTCCAGTCAGAGGGATGATCCTAATCTATTGGAAATCATCTCCAAGTTAGAGATGAACATCGACAATGAGGAGATGAATTTGTATGGGCTTGATCGAGAAGGATGGCTTCGAAAGAATGGAAGACTAGTTGTACCCAACGTGAATGATTTGAGAGATGAAGTGCTTAGGGAATGTCATCACTCAAAACTGACTATACACCCCGGTGGTGATAAGATGTATCGAGACAAGAAACAGACTTACTACTGGGAAGGGATGAAAAGAGACGTTGGGAAGTTTATATCCAAGTGCATGAATTGCCAACTAGTTAAAGCCGAGCAAAAGAAGCCTAGTGCTTTGTTGCAACCATTAGAGATTCCCGAATGGAAATGGGAGAAAGTCTCAATGGATTTCATTGATGGTTTACCAAAAACTAGATCGGGATATGATAGCATTTGGGTAATTGTGGATCGATTGACGAAGAGTGCAAGATTTATACCAGTCAAATCGACCAAAACGGCAGCTAAGTTAGCAGAATTGTATATGAAGTGGGTAGTGAGATTTCATGGAGTACCTAAAAGCATTGTGAGTGACCGAGACCCGTTGTTTACTAGTGGATTTTGGAAGGGCTTACAAGAGGCTCTAGGGTTGGAATTATTTCTCAGTACCGCGTATCATCCTCAAACTGATGGTCAGACAGAGAGGATGAATCGTATATTGGAAGATCTCTTGGAAGCCTGTATATTGGATTTTGGTGGATCATGGGATGACCATTTGCATCTAGTAGAGTTTGCATATAATAATAGCTACCAATCCAGTATCGGTATGGCTCCATATGAAGTTTTGTACGGAAGACCGTGCAACTCACCATCATGTTGGATAGAGACTGGCGAGAAGTTTATGCTTGGACCAGATGTGGTGAGGGAAACTTCAGATAAGATTAAGATCATTCAACAACGGATGAAGGCTGCCCAAGATAGGCAGAAGAGTTATGCTGACAAGAGGAGAAAAGACTTAAAATTCTCCATTGGTGACTTGGTGTTTGTCAAGGTTTCTCCAATGAAAAGCGTGATACGATTTGGAAGGAGAGGCAAGTTGACACCAAGATTTGTTGGCCCATTCCCAGTTCTCGAGCAAGTTGGGAATTTGGCATATAGAATTGAATTACCAGAGAAGATGGCGGGAGTTCACAACGTATTTCATGTTTCCCATCTTAGGAAGTTTGTGCACGACCCATATATGACTATTTCACCTGATCAGTTAGAGGACTTCGAAGTGGAACCCGAGGCGGTTGGGAACCGCAAGCCAATTCGTATTGTCGAGCACGATATGAAGCGACTTCGAAGGAAGGCAGTGAAGCTAGTCAAGGTTCAGTAGGGGCGAGAACGAGAATGACTGTACTTGGGAGACAGGGGAGAGCATTAGGAAAACGTATCCAGAACTCTTTGCCTGGTAAGATTTACTTTGTAATTTAGTTATTTCGCATGCTAGGATAGGCTTGTTTTACTTATTTTGCATGTTTGACTGTTGTTTTATGGTAGATAGGCATGCGGGACCCTTTGTGTGTTTTGGTTAGGGAATTTCGGGGGCGAAATTTCTTAAGGGGGGAAGAATGTAACAACCCGCATTCTACGCATCGGAGGATCGTAGAATATTTATTTCTTTCTTATATGAAGGCGTATGGTCATGTAACTTTAGGGAAATGACTATTGGGGTCATTTCCCATGATCCTGATTTTTGCCGATTTTTAAATGACCATTTTGACCGTAGCTGGTACTGTTTTGGCCATAACTTTTGACTGGAAAGGAATTTTGACCTGAAACCACTTCCATTAGATTCGTTTGATGGTTTACCTTTCCGTAGAGTGGTTATAATAGCCAAACGGACTTACCGTTTGGGAGATATGGCTGAAATAAGGTTTGGAAGGTGAAAAACTACTTAACCGGGCCAAATAGGGTGATTAGTGAATGGGCCCATAACCCATTTCGGGATTAGGATTATGGGGAGGCTGAAAAGAGTTAGAGATTCATTCCATTTCAGTTATCTAGCCTCCACTTACCTCTTAGAAACACTAAAAATGGCCTCCAGCCTCTAAATCACCCTAAATCACTTTCCAATCAAGGATTAGGCTTAGCAACATCAAATCAAGGGACATCTTCACCAAATCAAGATTAGAGCTGCTGATTTGCATTGTTATTCGTGCCCAAACAGAGATTTACTTCAGATCTAAGGTTTATTTGTGGCTAAGGTGAGTGATTTGCATAGTTCCTCACTAATGATGGTTAATTAAGGGTAATTAGTGTTAATTAGCGAATTTAAACATGATAAAATTCTGGAAAAATATTTGTAAATTCTTAAATGATGTTTTAGACCTCTGATATGATCTTGGGTTAATTTGGTTAAGTTTTGCTAATCCTATCATTAATTATGCTTGAACGTGTTTAAGAGAAAATATGGGGTTATGGCTATGTTTGATCCATTTTAACCTATCATATTGTTGTTTTGGTGTTTGTGGTTGATTATACATGTTGTTATGACTGTATGGTATGTTTTGTGATTGATTAGAATAGTTGGAATGGTCGAAAATGCCGTCGAGTGGCGTAAACCGCTTGCTGGAAAAAGTGCAGGAAATTGGCCGATCCGGATCGGAAAGGAGAAAAGGACCCGATCCGAACCACCTCCCACGCGAGTTCAGAAGCTCCGATCGTCTCCGTTAACATTGTATGGCAACGCGACTTGGAGACTCCGATCCGATCCGGTGTGCGCTGAAGGAGGCTGATCCGATCCATCATCCTAAGAAGACCTCTGATCCGACGTTGGAAGAAAAGGAAGAAGCCTGTGCTCCGACCCGAACCAATGGTACCCTCCGATCCGATCCGAAGAAGCTTGCCAGGGAGTGTAGACCTCGATCTGATCCGTAGCAAAGAGGAAGGTTTGTGCTGGAGATTCCGAACCAATCTGATTACTTAGGGAGGAGCATTCCGATCCGAACCGAACTGATGATTAGGAGGAGATCCGAACCGACCCGGTGATGACCAATAACCCGAGATGCAAAGGTAGTCCAAATGGAAGTTAGAGCTTATGATCCAGTTGGGAACCAACGAGTTCACTTCATGGTTGGGCTTTGCTGCGGGGCGTGTGCTAAGGAGTTGTCGACATTCATAATTTCGATTCACCGATAAAAAGGAATGATGGGCTAGGTATCAGTGCAGTAGAGTCATTGTGACTCGAGGGGCAAAGTGATCGTAGTAAGACTATGAGCCAGTGCAGTGGAGCCATTGTGACTGCATGGGGGAAAAGTTGACATAGTAAAGGATTAGTAAGGCTATGAGCCAGTGCAGTGGAGCCGTTACGACTCGATGGGGGCAAACTGGACATAGCGATGGATTAGCGCTATGGATCAGTGCAGTGGGGTCGTTATGACTCCATGGGGCAGAGTGATCATATCAAAGTATTGGGTGATCGAAGTGGTGGATATCGTATGCTTTACGCACTGAGTGAGAGATGCGAGGATGGTTGCTATGCTTGATTGTTTGCCATCATTATGACATGTACACCCCCACCCCCATTATCTTTACACCATATGTTAGTGGTGGTACCTCAGACTGTCGTACAGTATGTAGTGCTAACTCTTTGATTGCAGGTCCAGGTTCAGGTATGGTTTAGTATACCTGTTATTATTCTGTTTAGCTGCTTATCGCTCATACCAGACTTTTTGTATGACCCAGAGTTTTATGTCTCTTCTTATTACTCTGGGTGCTCACACGAGCAGTCTAGAGACAGGTTAGCTGGTGATGCGCGAGTAGCAGATTCAGAGGCGAGCAGGAGGCTTCCACGTATGATATATATAGATATTCTCCTTGTGTCGTTGCTGGTCACTACTTTGGGCATTAGTAGTGTACCTTTCTTGTTAGCTTTTTGAGACAGTTTTTAAAAGTTGTAATAATGTTGACTTTGGATCGTAAGCTGTACTTTGGATTTTCCGCTGCTACGATAGTTTATTTCAGCTTATACACTGTCTCACCTGTTTTATGTCAAGTATGTTGTTATTATATTTTGTCCTATGCGCTGTGGGACATTCTACAGGTTCTTTGTTGATTCTTCGTCTTCTTTCTTTCCTTTTCTAACGACCTTCCCGTGCTAACTGGACATGTGTACAGCGCAATTGTGGGGTAAATGTCGGTTGGTGCGGGGTGGGTTGTCTCACATGCAAACCATATTTTTATTTCTATAAATAAATAAAAATAAAAATAAAAAACTCACGTTGATTATCGAAGAAGAGGGAAGAAGAAGGAGGAGGCCAGTGGAAGAGAGAAGGGGGCGTCGGGTTGTTCTGGTGGTGGAGGGGTGCTCCGGCGCGGTGGCCGTCGATCTGGGCGGCGCGGTTCTAGGGTTAGGGCCAGTGGATTTTATCAGGGGGCGTTCTCGATTGGGAAAGAAGGAGGAGCGGCTGATGGGGGAGGGGAGGAGGGGAGAGGTGGCGGCAGTCCCCTGGGGTGGCGCGTGCCACTATGGTGTGGGGGGGGGGGGGAAGATGGTAGCGGCAGCGGAAATTTAACAGGGGGTAGCGGTTTTTTTTGTTTTTCAATTTAGGTTAGAAAATATAAAGGGGGGGGGGGTTGAGAGAATATATAATTATTTATTTTATTTTTATTTCAAAAAGCAACTTTTTATTTCGACCTCGAAATCGAACCCACCAATTGTCGCCCATAGCTAATTACCCCCATTCCGAACACAATGGGATAAGTATACAATGGGATAAGTATTGTAGACTGATTCGACCGTTTCGATCGGTTTTCGTCAAAATCAAAATATAAATCTATATATTGAATTTGAACACGCATTTCAATTTACCGTGGACACATACAGACTCTAAAAATTCCCGAAAAATATTTTCTAGCTTCGTATTGACGATGCAGTCCTATCAAAACTAATTTCATCGAATTCTGAGACCGTTTGAAAAATTGCCATTTTTCCAGTCGATTAAAATCAACTGTAACTGGTCAAACGCATTTTCCTTTGCCACACTCACATATTGATCCCAAAAATTATGAATTTTTAAACCTAGCAATTACATGACATCCCGGATCCAACAAAAGTGGTTTCGTCAAAAACAAAGGTCATTTGCAAAAATTCCATTTTTAAGGGCCAGAATTCCATAGCGATTATTCTGAATTTTCAACTGGACGTAACTTTTGATTCCCGCTAAGAAATTTTGATTTCTCGGATTCGTTGGAAAGATATTCTCAATTAGATTCTAATATTTTTGGTTTTGCCAAAATCCGGTTTATTTTGAATCCTATACATTCATTTGAAATTCGAAATCGAAATTTCAAACTACCGCGCCTTTTTCAATTCCTATTTTATTTAAAATAAAATATTTATATTCTAACGACGCTCTATATAGCTATATACGTTCTAATTCTATTCAAAATAAATTTCTCCTCGACATTATTTAAAATAATTCGTTTTAAATATTCAAAATTTGCTAAAATTGCCAAAATAAAATTTTTAAATTGGCTTAGATTTTCGGGTTATTACATACACCTTCAGTTCGAGATTACATACCCAATGAAACTGGTTTTGTTGAATTCCGACTCCGTTTGCTCACACAAAGTATTTTTATAGTCAAATTATCGACTGTTTTTCACATTAAAAATCCGTACGGCCACACACTGACTTCAAAAATCACGGAAATTGAAATCTAACAATAATTTAATATTGCGGATCCAACAAAATTAATTTCATCGAAAACGGAGGTAGTTTGCAAAACTAGCTATTTTTAAAGCTCTAAATAAACCATATTAAATATTAATATATTTAAAAATAATTAAATTAATTATTTATAAATAAATATTATCGTATATGTTCACACTAGAAAATCATACAACTCCATATCGAGATTCATAACTCGATATTCCAAAATTCTCAGTTATATCGATATTCGATTTATATTTATATCCTTTTTAAAATATAAATAAATCATTATAAATTATAAAGGAATTCCACAGCGACTATTTAGAAATTTGATTTGGATATAACTCAAAATCTACACGACGAGATCCAATTTTTCTCTTTCATTAGAAAATTATCATTCAACAGATTCGAGCGTTTCTTATTTCACAGAAATCTGATTTAAAACGGATTCTGTATATTCAATTGAAGTTCGAATCGCCAAATTACGAACTGCCGCGCCATTTCGAGCTTGATTATAATTATAATATGAATTATATGTTCGACTATCGTTCAAATAATATATCCGTTATTCTAATTGAAATTCTAAGCTGAATTAAATATTTTAAATTATCCATTTCACATTATATTGTCAATTCACTATTTCCGACTATTTCGGAATTAAATATATTATTATATTGTTTAAATTAATCAAATAATCAATATTATTTAATTAAACAACCCTTTAATTCTCTAAATCAAAAATTAAATAATTAAATAAATTAATTATTATACTGTAAAAATACGGGACATTACAAAATCTTTGTTCAAAAATTCCATTTTCCTTTGCAAAGCAAGATTACTTATCAAGTAACTTCTATTCGATTAATTCTTATAGTTTCAACGGTATTCTCCCCCACTTAGACATTTATTATATTATCACTTAATTAAACACTACTATCAGAATCTGAAATGTGGGGTGATATTCTTAACACATCATAAATATGTTTTTTTTCCAACCTTTCAACTTTTATTTTGATTTGGATTTATACGCCGCACGTATCGTTCTTCACTTGGATCTTCATATTCAATTATTCAGACCAAAATTTCTTAAATAATCTGCATACTGCTCTAAAATAGTTTGAGTAACATAGTACGATAAAAATAGCGTAATTTGGAATATAAAATTGAGTAAAATATAAGGCAAAAGCTTCACAAATTCTAAACCGAACAAATAGTTAGGTATAAAATAATTTAGGTAAAATATTTAAGTAAATAGTAAAACAGTAAAATGGTAAAATCATTTTCACATATTCGCAAATTATAAATTGAATAAAATAGTCGAGTACGAGGTAATTTAGGAAAAATATTTTAAGTAAAACCATAAAATTAATTTGAACAGAACCCAGTAGTTTGCAAGGAAATAAATTTGTATAAATAATACATTAAATAAGATAGAATACTATAAATATAAGTAATTTAGTCAAAATTAGATTATTATGGTAATTACAAAGGAGTTAGAAAACAAAGAATATAATATATGAAAGCCAAATACAAATAATTTTCTTGTAAAAGAGTCAAGTAAAAGGTTCTAAATGCCAAATTTAAAATAAAATGGTTAAATACAAATAGTAATAACAAAATAGAACTAATTATTAAAATAGTTAAGGAAAAGGTTGAAATACTATGAAAATATGAATAATTTAGACAAAAATAGAAAACTATGTATAAAATTGAATAAATTGGGGAAGTAATTTGGGTAGAAATTGGTAAAACAAGATTTCTTGAAATAAAGTTTTAAAAAAATAAAGATATTAATTAATACCAAATTTCAATCCGATCCGAGTCAATTTCAGTTCCGATTCAGCTCATATTCCTGTTGTTGTTCCTCGAACCGCGTATCGTCAAATTTCACTTTGTCAAATTTCAACTTCTTACCAAGTTATTAAATATACTTTTCGAAACCCGTACTTAGTATTTTCCTGATTTTTAACCAAAAGAAATCTCTTGGAAAACCAGTTCGTTATTCATTTTTATTTTCTTTGAAAATTCTAGACACTTGATGATTGATTTCGAAAATTTTTACCGCAAAGTCGCAAGACACTTTTATTTTTTGAAAATATCTTCTTTAATTTTTTTCCTTACTTCAAAATATCTATTAAAAATAATTTATTTTTCGAATTTTGCTGATGCTAGCATCAATTCTACTCATTCTAAGGTATTTCTACCTCATCTCTAATGATTCTTTAAACCGAATAGGCCAAGCTTTGTATAAACCAGAGCCTGGCTCTGATACTAGATGTAACGACCTGGCATTTTGCCCATCCCAAGCTAGTAATTAAACCAACTCGAAACGTTCAAAATGATAGATTGTCATTGGCTTACACGGTTTAAACAGAATCAATACAAAATCACAATGTACAATATTTGCAGCGGAATAAAAATTCTCATAAATATCAGAGTTTACAATTTGTACAGCGGAAGTTAAAAATAAAATATGTGTCTTTACATAAATTTTAGATGAATAAAAAAATGTTCATTTTACGGTCGAGCTTAGCACGCGCATGCGTCTCCACGTCTTCACGTTCCTCTCCTCTTTGCGAGTTGTAAACTTTAAGCGTGGAACACTTAGGGCCTGACCCTAGTGTCCCATGCAAAATACACAAAACACCCGAGTCAGGATTAGACTTATTTCAAGGTAGAAAACTTCGACAAGCACTGAATATAATTAGTTAATCCTATAAATTAGTTAATAATTTGAGCATCATGACCATGGACTACCAAAATATCATGGGTATATCATGGCAAAGATCATGTGAATGTCTGTATGCGAATGGGTAAACATGCAACTGTGTACAACTTATATGAAAGGTCAAGAAGTAAAATTTGGTAACCATATGTTGCGCAACAAGTAAAAATGCGGGCAACTCACATAAGTTTAGTATCGTAGACATGGAGATACAAGGTCTGACAATATGGTGCCATGACTATCTAAGGACTAATTATTTTTCATGACAAAAATAAAGGAAGTAGATAAGGCACCGCCCCTTTATAGAATGAACAGGCAAAAGCGTGAACATGGGATTTTGTAAGTGTAGTAAATAAATGTGTCTAAAGGAAATCTAAACATGCAAGAAACAAAGCGAACTCAATTTAACAACAAATGGAACTAGGCAAGGTGTGTCACCCAAAGGGAAATTAGCAGCCTATCACAACTTCATTGGTCTAAATATTCCAACAGAACACTATAAAAGGAAAACAGGTTATAATTGGCCCAAAACCGGATAGATTTCTACTCAAGTTTACCGTATGCATCATGCATGAAGCGTCCACGAAAATGAGGAGTTGTGGCCTGAAGCCAGTGGGAATAACAGGCCTTGTCACACATGCATGTATTTGAACGCAGCAAGGTAGATGCGACAGGTTTATCCATACGTGGGGATAAAAAAATGCCATACAACTATGCATATAAGATACAAATTCAGTGGAGACAAATCATGCATAGAAGACAGTAATAAGTTAAAAGGGACTATACATGAACTCATGACCCCCTTTCTACAACAAAGGATATGCGAGATCTTCTCGTTAATAACAAGTATAAAGCAGCCTATGACTGCATTCATTTAACTTACTGAATTAAAGTAGTCAATTTATTAGCATCACGTCTCCACATTATTTGCTGCAATAAAACAAAATTTCTCTACCCGATTATTATTCACTTAGCAAACAAAATTTAATATTCAAGAAAATTACATGTAAGGAAGACAGTTCCACAATAAAACAAGGATCCGTATATTTAGTGGATGATGTTTGAAATTGTTGAACAAATTTTTGGTAATCTGTCATTCAAATATGCCGCAAGTATCCTGGGTATTACTCGATCAAGAGGTTGAACACTCTACAGAGGATTCATAAGGTTTTTGTGTCAATGGAGTATAACCAGTGTGATATAAAGTCAATGTATATGCCCATAATTACTCGAGTATGAACTGGTCAACATATTATATGAAGGTGTTAGCTTCTGACATATACTTAAAATTCCCTATATCATTAATTATCTGCTTCGGACTTTCGTAATATCAACTTTAACGCACTAATGATCTCCTTTTTATATAAACAAATTCCAAAACAACAACACAATCTGAATTCAGACAAGGCAACCAAAGTAGATGTAGTAGCGATAAACAACCCACAAACTAATTACACTTAGTGAAACGAAGTGGGTTAGCTTGAAATAAGTTTAACCATAAGGTGTACTTACAATTAGTCGCGGTTGCAGTGTTGCGTCGAGTTGAATGAAGGAGGAGTACTATTGTTTAGCTGCAACAACACTCAGAACAGGGTCGGAAAGGCAAGCGGACGAGGAAGATCATTGCCTAGCTGAACGGAGGCCACGGCGGTGACGTGTGAGGACCTGCAGTGGGCCTCGACCAGATGACATTGGGGAAGCCACGAGCTGTTGAAACGGCGGCAGATAGTGCTACGGTGCAATGACGGAAGGAAAACTGTGATCGAAGCAGCGACGGCAGAGGAGGTACAGGCTGTGGCTTTGGTGAGAGGGCTGCTCAAAGATGAAAGGAAGAAGCGAACGAGACCTGGTTCGATTTCAGAGGCCATTGTTTTTAATTTGGGAATGGAAATTCCATTTGGATGAGGAAGAATTAAACTAGGAAGAGAGTAAAGTTGTGAACCAGAGAGATAAGGGTACCGTGTTTTATAATATCAATGGAGGAAACAGGGTACAAAAGAGTAACAACACGTGTAATACCAAATAGTGCTGCAAGGCCAAGTGGTGAATAATTTCCACCACCCAAATTTGAAATGAGATTTCTAGGGGCTGCTGCAAATCGTAGGGAAAATATTATCAGATTTGGTCAGATATGGGTAGCTTCAAATCAGTGGGCTGAACGGTGAAAAATGGTTTGAACACAGTGTTAGGCTGAAAATAGAAAGCATGGTTGAACGGTTGCTGCTAGTGAACGGTACACAACGTTGTTCTCTTATTGTATCACATTATAAATTCAACTGCTACTAAGTTAAATTTTACTGTTACTGCAAAATACGTGAATTTTATTTCACGTCTTATTTCTTTCCTTTATTATGCCAACCTTACTCAATGGTTGCCGTATTGAAATAAATTTACACTTAGCGAAAATAAAATAAATTGACGATTAAATTTGAAATTTAATCTATACATTCGAAATAACGCTTTTACAAATAAATTTATTTTAAGTTCTCTAATTACCAAATTAAATTTAATTAAATAAATGGTCAACTTAAAAATAGATATTTCTATCGTAAAGGTGAATAAATGTGATAGTTTTAAACAAGACAAATCAAATAAATTTGAGGCAAAATACACTTTCTTAATAAAGCTTATTTGAAATAATTAGATAAGCGTTAAAATAATATAATCGTTAGGTGGAAGTAATTTAGTCAAAATAGATTTTATACAAAAGAGCTTAAGTGAACAAAGAATATACCATATAAAAGTTAAACACAAAATTTAGTATCATGGTAAGTTCAAATAAGATTCTTAAATATAATTAATTAAGAAAACATAGTTAATGTAAAGCAATAAAAATAAATTTGAATAAAATAAATACTCCCAGTATGACATCGAAATGTGTTTAATATAAATAAATAAGAATATAAACTAAAGAAAATTAAAATATTGTAATTATTAAACACGAATAATTAAATCATAAGTAGAATATTACAAATACAAAAGAGCTAGAATACAATGGAGAATATAATATATAAAAGCCAAATACAAATAAATCGTAGGCAAATTAACTTAAATCCAAACTTTACATATCGACAAACATTTATATTAAAATTAAATTTACAAAAGAATATTCCTTGATAAGTTTATTCAAATACATTCGTAAAAATTGAAATTCAAATGCATATATATTATAGTTTGCTCAAAAATAAGTAAAAATTTAAATTCAACAATAAATGTTAATTTAAATTATATTTAAATGTCGAAAATTTTTGGTTCGTTACATTAATCCATATTATAATTTGTGAAAGATGTTACTATTTTATGATATATTATGAATTTTTTGGTTGATAGTTTTTTGGATTTGCGATATTTGATTTTTTTTCTTTATTTGAAATTGTATTTATAGTCCAAATTCATTGCTATTTTGTGCTAAATTATTTTTAAAATTATTTGAAAATAATTGGAATTCATATGTTTTATAACACTCCCCATTTTATAAAATCCATCGTAAATTCATCATTCTACAATATGAATTTTGCCGCTAGTTTAAAGAATAATATGATTTTTGTTTTATTGAATGAGATTTATGATAAGCATTCTCTCTCTTGGTCTAATTTTATATTTCTAGTCTATATTTCATCACTATTTCGATTTTTATATCTTTTTGATGATAACAAAAGGAAAGAATGATTAAGATTTTGATTGATGAGTAAGTACTTCATGAATCTTTTAATATCAGAAATTAAATTTATTTAGGTTTTCTTCAATCATATGCACATAACTTGTGGGAGTTCAGTTGTAGGGGAAGCATACATATAAAGGGGTTCTCATACTTCACTGAAACACATTTATTGTATTCAAAATCTTAACATATATTTGTCATCATCAAAAGGGGGAGATTGTTTTATATAACAATATGATTTATTTTGATGATAACAAACATATATAGTATTATATAACTGTGTTTGTAATTGTACTATTCTAAACTACATCACATACAAAAATAAAATTTTAATTTGAATAGAATACTATTGCACATGAATTTAATTATTCAAACAGTTTTTTATTCAAATATAATATTTTATTTCAACATTTGAATAGTACAAACTTCTAACTCAACTATTGTACATTTCTGTGATTTATTACATTCATTCTTCACTAATACACTCAGGTTTCACTCAATTCACATATATAGATTGATATACTCAGTCACTCATATCCATTTTCATATACAGACTCTGTTACACACTTTGACACACGCTGACTTACTTGTCTTCAGAATGCTTCATAGTCAGTTCAGTCACATGCATACCTGTCATAGAAACACACACTGTAAACTGGATATGATATTATCTATTTTGTATAATGATGTATTATGATGATGATGTACTATGATGTATCCAACCCTGTTATGTAATATATTATGTATTTTGTGAAATTCCACTGTGAGATTCTGATGTTCTTGTTAGTTCTTCTTATTCTTCTATTCTATTAGTTCTATCTTTTCTATCTCATCATCTAACTTCTTTCTACTAACAGTCAGGGTTTGATACTTGGGTTTTTGACACGTAATACAGGATTTCGTGTTACTGTTGAAAATTCGAGCGTCGAATTTTTTCCGGTCATTACAGCATGTATCAGAGTTATTAGTGGAGTAGTAACCTTGGCTCTATGGCGTAACTCAGTAGAGATAGGGTTAGTAACACCCAAGATTGAGTTAGGGTTAGCATTGAGAGAGCGTATTTTTATAATAAAAAATTATAGTATAGGTCAACCCTGGTTATCAACTTAGTTCATCCTTAAGAATATCCTCCTATTGAGTTATTAATTATCAAACCGTATACTCAGAAAGTTGGAAATGAGTTCTCGTGGAAGAAGAGGCCAAGGAGCAAGTGTGACAAACACCACAACCAATGGAAGGAGTTAAAATGGATCAGGATCGTCCTCAGGATAATATAAATGGAGTTTAATTGAGGTAGAAGAGTATTGGGCAAAATTCAGATAGGAAGTAAAGTTGAATTAAATTTAGAAAAATATCCCGTGAATAAAATTGGTATTTCCCGACAGTAAAGACAAGACTTGAGTTATTTGTTGGATATAGACCCATGTGAGTTTTGTAGCTGATTTTGAAAATAAAATCAGAATTTTTGGATTTTAGAAATAATTTAAATTCCAAATAAATAAGGAGTCTGTTCAGAAGGTGTGGGCATGTACGAATTTGAGTTTAACTGAAATCTACTCAAATCTGTTTAATTTCGGGGACGAAATTCATTTAAGGGGGATAGATTTTAATGTCCTGATTTTTAACGACTTTGCTTAATAATAAATATTGATTTATAAATGAGTTAATTGAAATAAAGTAGAATTAAATTAATATTAATAAACAAATGTAAGTAACTTTAATCTAAATTCTATATATATACATGTGTAAAAATGTACATATGAATATTATAGGAAGTGATATTACTTATGGCATATATATTACAGGAAAAATAATAGTTAGTAGTAGTTTGAATTTAATTTACTTAAGAAATTAAGATAAATTTTTTTTAGATTTAAAACTTTATATATGTTGTTGAGAGCAAGTATATGTATAGAACTTGTGACATACATATAGTCAGTAGCTAAGCCTTGTTAAATTTTGGAAATGAGTTCTCTTCAAAAATCCAAATTGTCACCATACAACAAAATTGTCGTACTACATGTATATAACACACATATATATAGTAAAAACTTTTTTCTTCTCAAATTACCACTACATATTGGCTGTTGCTGCATATTTGAAACAAATTATTTAACTCTTGAAAGGACAACAAATATATAAATACAAGGAACTAAATATAAAGGGCGTAGCAAGTACCATGATGAAATGCTAGTGAATAACCTAGTCTAACCTAAAGAAGATTTGAATATTGTAGCTTAAATTGTAAGCAACTTATTTAAATTTAAAAACAATGAAAGACAAATCAGGTCATCCTTAAACTTTTCGGCAGCATTAATGAGGTATGGGTGAAATAATTCTAGAAGCTAGACATAGATAAGAAATCAAGTAAAAATCTTGTATTAAACATAAATATTAGCTATAATATGGTTGGAGAAATGAGAAGTCTAAAACTACCTTATACATTATCTTTAAAATAGGAAGCCTAATGATAGCATGATGTAACTTCAAGCCTACACCTTAAAATAAATAGAAAGTGAGTGGTTTAATATAAAATCTTGTCTATAAAAAGCAGTATAAACTCACACTTTCCTCAGACATGAACACTTGAACCTGAGGGATGAAATTAGGCAGACTTCTTAGAAGAGCAGAGGAAAGCAGCAGGTGAGTAAACTCCGCTTTCCACTTCTGAATCTTTGCTTGATTTAATGATCACAAGTTATTTATTTGCGAACATGTTTATATATATGGTAAACACTGGTCTGTTAATTGATGTTGTCATAAACACCCTGTGAATATGAAAACAGTCTGTAATCATATGTATATACAGAACCACAGTTACCCTCCTTATTTTGTAAAATCCATAACTTAAGATTCAAGCAAGTTTAGCACTAGATTTCCGCACTAATGTAGTTCACACCTACCTCTAGCTTGTAGCAAAAATAGTTCCAGGTTATAGAATTGTGTATATCGTTCGATATAATCGTTTTCCTGTAACCAAACTGAAAACGAGAAATTCTAATCAACTTAAAATCGAAATTCAGGCATATGAATATAATCATAGCAAGAAATCATGAATTTTAGTATCTTTATCATGATTTTTAAGCATGTGGATGTCGAGGAAATAAGAGATGGACGGAAAACGTTCATGGGGCAATTTCCATCGACCTACGCCACCGAATTCAACAACGTTGAGCATGGAGGAGCGCATCCAGTCGGAGAGTATAGGAAAAATGGTACATAAATTTTTTAACGTATAAATGATGAGGACAAGGTGAAATTAGGGATTTTGGGTTATTGTTTTGGTGTCGGAATGAGGACGAACTGCACCGTGCAAAAAGCATCGAGTGCGACTTTACTTGGGGTAGAGGTGCACTAGGGTTGGGAGGAACCATCAGCGGTGGTGGCAGTCCATCAAATGATCAGAGTTGGCTGGAGTGAGTAGATTTATGGAGGGCTTGGGAAGAATACGGTTCGAAGTATTATCAGAAGGAGGGTGAATCGGAGAAGGAGGTGGAATTGGGTCATGGTGTTTGGTCCACGGTGATAAGGGGTGACAGTGGAGTTCGTAGGGACGGTTGCAATGAACTCATGGTGGTCGGTGTCAGTGTGCATGTGCACACAACACTTGTGTAGGAGGGAGGAACAGCTGGTAAGGGAAAGTTGCACTTTGCAACATGGAATGGTACTTGGCAAGTGGTGTTATGCAAAGGAGAAGGTGGTACCTGCCAAATTTAGATTGGCACATTGGGTACTTAGCAAAAGGGATTTGGTATTTGGTAGTTGGCAATTGGTAAATGGAGTTGGTACTTGGTACTTGGGGAGGTAGTACCAGGCACTTGCAAAAAAGAAAGGGTGTGGCATTCGGCAAACAAGAAAAGTGGTACTTAGGGTATTTGGCTAGGCAAGGAATCACGTGGATCAAAGGTGCGACATTAGGATCTAGGAAATCTGGTACTGGTACTGGTACTTGGCAAACGAGGAAGGAAGGAATTGTAACGACCCGCATTCTACGCATCATAGGATCGTAGAGTATTTTTTTCTTGTTTTTTCTTTCGTGTGAGGTCGTATAGTCGTGTAACTTTGGGAGACGACTATTGGGGTCATTTCCCATGTTCACAATTTTTGCCGATTTTTAAATGACCGTTTTGCCCCTAGCTGATCTTGTTTTGGCAATAACTTTTGATTGGTTAGGAATTTGGACCTGAAACCACTTCCATTAGCTCCAGATGATGGTTTCTCTTTCCGTAGAGTGGTCATAATAGTCAAACGGACTTACCGTTTGGGAGATATGGCTGAATTAAGGTTTAAAGGGTTATTTTCAGCTAATTGGGCTTAACCGTGTAGTTAGTAATTAGGCCAATTGGGGGATTTCGGGATTAGTGGTATTTAAGGGCTGCTAGGGTTAGGATTTCGGTTTTTACTTCATTTTTCCAGCCGCCACTTATTTTCTTCAACCCTAGTCATGGCCTCCAACATCTAGAATCATTCCAAATCACCTCTAATCACTTTCTAATCAAAGATTAAGCAAAACTACATCAAATCAAGGCGAATTAGCATATGATTTGGAATAGAGCTGCTGGTACACATAGAGATTGGATCTATATCAGAGGAGTTTCAGTTCTGAAAGTTAAATTGTGGCAAAGGTGAGTGATTTGCATAATTTTTGCACTAATTACGGTAATTAAGGGTAATTAGTGAAGATTAGCGAATTTATACACTAATAAATTCTGGAAAAATGTTTGGAAATTCGAAAATAATATTTTATGCCTCTGGTAGAAATTTGGTTTAATTTGATTGAGTTTTGTTAACCCTATGATTAGATTTACTTAAACATGCTTAAGGGAAAATTTGGGGTTTTGACCATGTTTGATCCACTTTACATGCTATGATTTGTGTTATGGTGTTCGTGGTCGATACTATACGTTGCTATGACTGTATGAGATGTTTTGTGATTGTTTAGAAGTGTTAGTTTGGTCAAAAACGCCATCGAATGGCGAAAGACTGTCGCTGGAACGAAGTGCAGGAATTTACCCGGATCGGATCGCCCCCTCTATGAGCACGATCCGATTGGAGCTCGCGCCACGACACGACCCGATCCGCCTATGGATGTTGACCACGAACCGATCCCTCGCGTTTGGAGTTCACGATCCGATCCGATGGAAACTGGAGACCACGATCCAAATAGAAGGCACGAACTGAACTGGCTTTCTGACCCGATCCACTTCAGAAGCACGATCCGAACCGGAGTTATGCACTTGAGAGGACGCCACGAGCTGAAGGGCACGACCTGGAGAGGTGCGACCTGATCCGACAAAGGGAGAACGAACCGATCCGATTGGGGAGGCGCGCCACGAACCGAACCATCCAAGGGAGCACGATCCGAGGAGAAGACTGAATGAAGACCGATCCGAATGATGACGACCGATCGGGATAAAGACGATGACCAAAACCCGAGATGCAAAGGTAGTCCAAATGGAAGTTAGAGCTTAGGATCCAGTTGGGAACCGACGAGTTCACTTCATGAGTTGGGCTTTGCTGCGGGACGTGTGCCAAGGGGCAGTCGATGTCTGTGACTTTGGATCGCTATGTATGGGAGGTACGTGAACGGATTCAGGGCCAAAGTGGCCTAGGTACGACTAAAGGGCTATAAACCAATGAAGTGGGGTCATTTGTAAAGATTTGGTCATGACTCCATGTGGTAAGCTTGGTAGTAGCAGTAGTTGTACAAGTTGAACTCCGTCACTACTTCGATGGGTCTAGTGATTGACAGTGGTGGACATCGTATGCTTTACGCACTGAGTGAGAGATGTGAGGATGGTTGCCATGGATGATTTGTTTGCTATCATTATGACATGCACACCCCACCCCCGTATTCTTACACTATTTATTATGGCACCTTAGAGCATTGTACGGTATGTGGTACTAACTCTTTGGTTGCAGGTCCAGGTTCAGGTATGGTTTAGTATACCTGTTATTGTTCTGTTTAGTTGCTTATCGCTCATACCAGACTTTTGTCTGGCCCAGAGTTTTATGTCTCTTCTTATTACTCTGGGTGCTCACACGAGCAGACTAGAGACAGGTTAGGTGGTATGCACGAGTAGCTGATCCGGAGACGAGCAGGAGGCTTATACGTATGATATATAGATATTCTCCCTGTGTCGCAGCTGGTCACTACTTTGGGCATTAGTAGTGTACCTTTCCTTTTTGCTTTAGAGACAGTATTTTTAAGTTGTAATAAGCTGTATTTTGGATTTCCGCTGCTATAATGGTTCTGATTCAGTTTTCAGCTTATGCACTGTCTCGCATGTTTATGTCAAGTATATTATTATTATATTTTATTCCATGCGCTGTGAGATATGTTACAGGTTTCTGTGCTAATTCAATTCTTCAAATCCCTTTCCTTTTCCTTTCTTTTGGCGACCGTTCCGTGCTGGTTGGACATCAGTACAGCGCATCTCAGTGAAATGTCGACTGGTGCGGGGCAGGCCGTCACACTTGGTATCAGAGCTCTAGGTTGCGTAGTTCACCTAGGGAAAGACACTAGGGAGAGATAGTACACGTATATGAGAGCGCGTATTTGTGATTATTTTGGTTTTCAGAAAGCTATATATATACTACTAGTATAGATAAAGATAGGGTTGCACTGCACTGACACCACAAAGAAGAGGGTTAATCGTTTTCTCTGTACAGAATGGACGATGAGCCGATATACGAGGGGTACTAGTAGAGGAGCTAATAATGGGGATGCTGCTGAGATGAGGACGATGTTTACTAACCTCATGAGAGAGATGCTTAGGGAAGTGCAAGGAGCAGTCCCTAATGCTGTTAATGGTGGTGGTGCAGCGGTGCAGGCGCCTAGGGCCGATTTCGCCAAGCTTAACAAGGATTATACTAGTCTTGGTGGGAAGCCGTTCCACGGAACGGAGTCGGCTACAGAAGTTCAAGATTGGCTTGATAGTTGTGAGCGCATCTTTGAAGATTTGGGAATCGAGGATGAGATGAAGAGAATGCTAGCATCCCATCAATTGCAAGGACGAGCTATGAATTGGTGGAACGCTATTAAGGCAGCTACTCTAGGGAATCAAGTTACTTGGAATCAGTTTATGACTCGTTTCAACGAAAAATTCATTCCAGTTGCCCATAGATCAGAATTGTTCAGGAGGTTCTTAGAGCTTAAGCAGAATGGCAGGGCAGTCTCGGAGTATATTGCTGAGTTCAACACTTTATCGAAATATGGATTGTCCCTTATCGATACAGTCGAGAAGAAGAACAAGAAGTTTATAATTGGCTTGGATGGGTACTTGGGGGAAAGACTTGTAAACCATATCGACGAGACGTTTGAGTCTATTGTAAGAAAAGCATTAAGGTCTGAGAGCCTTTTCCCTAAGTCGAAGACTGAGGTTGCTATTGCATCTACAAAAGAGCCAAAGCCGCAAGCAAGCGGTGAAGGCAAGAAGAATTCTCAGAGCAAGAGGAAACAAGACCAGGTTAAGGATGGTCAGAAAAAGAAAAATAAGAAAGATGGCGAGTGCTTTAGTTGTGGCAAGAAGGGCCATTACGCCAGAGATTGTCAAGAAAAACCTGTGGAAAGGAAGTGCTTTAACTGTGGACAAGTCGGACATCAAAGGGATAAGTGTCCACAACCTTTGAAAGAGAAGAAGATCGTGAAAGCATATACTATCAGTGTTGTTCCTTCTTCGTTGAATGCCCCAACTGCGGCGGAGGAGGGAAAGAATGTTGTTATCCAAGGTATGCTTTCTGTTTATGATGTTCCTGTTAGAGTTTTGTTTGATACCGGAGCTTCCAGTTCTTTCATATCTAGTGACCTGGTAGATAGGTTGGGATTGGAGCCCGAGATTGTCGATAGACCTTTAGTAGTGACGAACCTGATTGGTGGTTCGACTAGCCTTAGCATGATTTGTCGTAATGTGGTCTTATCGAGTCATGGATGCATGTTTGTTTGTGATTGCTTTATTTTGGGCTTTACTGGGTTTGGCATTATTTTGGGAGTAGATTGGCTCCGAAGGTACGGGGTGGTGGTAGACTGTGAGGGCTTTTTAGTGACAGCTAGAGCGGATGATGGGCGGAGGATAGTGTTTGGTGGTCTACCCAGTAAGGGGGTATTGGCTAGTTTTCTAAACTCCCTCGACATTCCGCATAGTGAGTTGTCAGGTTTGCCAGTGGTTGGCCAGTATCCGGATGTTTTCGAAGAAGTGACCGGACTTCCACCACACCGAGAGAGTGAGTTCCGTATTGATTTAGTTAAAGATGCCAGACCTATAGTGATGCCACTTCGTCGTATGGCACTAAGGGAGCAGTGAGAGCTCGGGGTGCAAGTCAGCAATCTTTTTGAGAAGGGATTTATCAGAAGGAATGTTTCTGAGTGGGGAGCACCAGTTGTGTTCGCTACCAAGGCGGATGGTTCCCTTCGATTGTGTGTAGACTACCGCGAGTGGAATAAGGTGACGAGGAAGAATAAGTATCCTCTGTCGCGGATAGATGATTTGTTTGATCAGTTGAGTGGAGAGAGAGTGTTTTCTCAATTGGATCTCGCAACAGGTTTTCATCAGCTTAGAGTGGAAGCTGGGAGTATAGCTAAAACGGCACTTCGGACGCCGTCTGGATTCTATGAATGGTTGGTTATGCCATTTGGGCTGACCAATGCCCCGACATATTTTGTGGATCCTATGAATGGAGTATTCAGAGACCAGTTGAATAAGTTTGTTCTTGTGTTCGTGGACGACATCTTGGTTTACTAGAGGACAGAGGAAGAACACAAGTAACATTTAGGGATAGCCATGGAGGTGTTGAGAAAACACCAATTGGAAGCGAAGTGAGATTCTTGGGCCATGTCGTTTCAGAGAATGGTATTGCCGTTGATCCTTCAAAAGTGGCTACGGCGAAAGATTAGTTTACGCCCAAGAATGTAACAGACGTAAGAAGTTTCTTGGGATTAGCTGGACATTATCGTAAGTTCATCCAAGATTTTTCCAAGATAGCAGCACCGTTGACTCAGTTGACAAAGAAGAATCAAGCTTTTGTTTGGTTGTTTTGCTAGTATCATATCACGTAGATTTTCTGAATTCGGAGGAGATATTCCTTGGGTGCTTGTCTGATATTGGTTTAGGCCTTTGGGGCTTGTGCTTTGGGAATGTCGAGTCCGACAAGGATGGTTTACGTGAGAGATAAATAGTTGTGGCGATTTTTCATCGAGTGCATTGAGTTGGAGACATGTCAGTCTAAGGGTTATGTTTCTAGGTTGGAAGCAACTAGAGTATATCACGGAATATGATTTTAGACCTAAGAGCGAAGTGGATTCAGAAACGCTAGTAAGCTTGACGATTAGATCAATTTTGATTGAGTGGGTTGGTTCCAGTCAGAGGAACGATCCTAACCTATTGGAAATCATCTCTAGGAGGGAGGTGGGTATCGACGGTCAAACAGATAGGGTGAATCGAGTATTAGAAGACCACTCAAGATAGGTAGAGGAGTTATACTGATAAGAGACGAAGAGATTTAAGTTCTCCGTGGGTGACATGGTACTCGTCAAGATTTCTCCGTTGAAGACTGTGATTCGTTTTGGTAAAAGAGGAAAGTTGGCACTAAGATTTGTTGGTCCATTCCCGGTTATTGAGCAAGTTGGAAATTTGGCATATAAGGTAGAGTTACCAGACAAGATGGCAGGAGTTCACAATGTATTTCATGTCTCCTCGTTAAGGAAGTTTGTGCACGACCCCGATATGACTATTTCACTTGGTCAGTTGGACGATGCCGAAGTAGGACCTGAGGAGGTAGGGAACCGCAAGCCGATGCGTATTGTCGAGTACGATACGAAGCTACTTCGAAGGAAAGCGGTGAAACTAGTAAAGCTCCAGTGGGGAGAGAATGAGAGTGACTGTACTTGGGAAACAGAGGAGAGTACTAGGAAGACGTATCCTGAACTCTTTGCTTGGTAAGGTTTTGGTTTCGATTTAGTTATTCCGCATGCTAGGATAGGCTTGCTTTGTTTGTTTTGTATGCTTTATTGTTTGTAAATGATTGATAGGCATGCGGGATCCTTTGTATGTTTTGGGCTAAGGAATTTCGGGGACGAAATTTCCTAAGGGGGGGAGAATGTAACGACCCGCATTCTACGCATCATAGGATCGTAGAGTATTTATTTCTTTTTTTTCTTTCGTGTGAGGTCGTATAGTCGTGTAACTTTGGGAGACGACTATTGGGGTCATTTCCCATGTTCACAATTTTTGCCGATTTTTAAATGACCGTTTTGCCCCTAGCTGATCTGGTTTTGGCAATAACTTTTGATTGGTTAGGAATTTTGACCTGAAACCACTTCCATTAGCTCCAGATGATGGTTTCTCTTTCCGTAGAGTGGTCATAATAGTCAAACGGACTTACCGTTTGGGAGATATGGCTGAATTAAGCTTTAAAGGGTTATTTTCAGTTAATTGGGCTTAACCGGGTAGTTAGTAATTAGGCCCATTGGGGGATTTCGGGATTAGTGGTATTTAAGGGCTGCTAGGGTTAGGATTTCGGTTTTTACTTCATTTTCCAGCCGCCACTTATTTTCTTCAACCCTAGTCATGGCCTCCAACATCTAGAATCATTCCAAATCACCTCTAATCACTTTCTAATCAAAGATTAAGCAAAACTACATCAAATCAAGGCGAATTAGCATAGGATTTGGAATAGAGCTGCTGGAACACATAGAGATTGGATCTATATCAGAGGAGTTTCAGTTCTGAAAGTTAAATTGTGGCAAAGGTGAGTGATTTGCATAATTTTTGCACTAATTACGGTAATTAAGGGTAATTAGTGAAGATTAGCGAATTTATACACTAATAAATTCTGGAAAAATGTTTGGAAATTCGAAAATAATATTCATGCCTCTGGTAGAAATTTGGTTTAATTTGATTGAGTTTTGTTAACCCTATGATTAGATTTACTTAAACATGCTTAAGGGAAAATTTGGGGTTTTGACCATGTTTGATCCACTTTACATGCTATGATTTGTGTTATGGTGTTCGTGGTCGATACTATACGTTGCTATGACTGTATGAGATGTTTTGTGATTGTTTAGAAGTGTTAGTTTGGTCAAAAACGCCGTCGAATGGCTAAAGACTGTCGCTGGAACGAAGTGCAGGAATTTACCCGGATCGGATCGCCCCCTCTATGAGCACGATCCGATTGGAGCTCGCGCCACGACACGACCCGATCCGCCTATGGATGGTGACCACGAATCGATCCCTCGCGTTTGGTGTTCACGATCCGATCCGATGGAAACTGGAGACCACGATCCAAATAGAAGGCACGAACTGAACTGGCTTTCTGACCCGATCCACTTCAGAAGCACGATCCGAACCGGAGTTATGCACTTGAGAGGACGCCACGAGCTGAAGGGCACGACCTGGAGAGGTGCGACCTGATCCGACAAAGGGAGAACGAACCGATCCGATTGGGGAGGCGCGCCACGAACCGAACCATCCAAGGGAGCACGATCCGAGGAGAAGACTGAATGAAGACCGATCCGAATGATGACGACCGATCGGGATAAAGACGATGACCAAAACCCGAGATGCAAAGGTAGTCCAAATGGAAGTTAGAGCTCAGGATCCAGTTGGGAACCGACGAGTTCACTTCATGAGTTGGGCTTTGCTGCGGGACGTGTGCCAAGGTGCAGTCGATGTCTGTGACTTTGGATCGCTATGTATGGGAGGTATGTGAACGGATTCAGGGCCAAAGTGGCCTAGGTACGACTAAAGGGCTATAAACCAATGAAGTGGGATCATTTGTAAAGATTTGGTCATGACTCCATGTGGTAAGCTTGGTAGTAGCAGTAGTTGTACAAGTTGAACTCCGTCACTACTTCGATGGGTCTAGTGATTGACAGTGGTGGACATCGTATGCTTTACGCACTGAGTGAGAGATGTGAGGATGGTTGCCATGGATGATTTGTTTGCTATCATTATGACATGCACACCCCACCCCCGTATTCTTACACTATTTATTATGGCACCTTAGAGCATTGTACGGTATGTGGTACTAACTCTTTGGTTGCAGGTCCAGGTTCAGGTATGGTTTAGTATACCTGTTATTGTTCTGTTTAGTTGCTTATCGCTCATACCAGACTTTTGTCTGACCCAGAGTTTTATGTCTCTTCTTATTACTCTGGGTGCTCACACGAGCAGACTAGAGACAGGTTAGGTGGTATGCACGAGTAGCTGATCCGGAGACGAGCAGGAGGCTTCTACGTATGATATATAGATATTCTCCCTGTGTCGCAGCTGGTCACTACTTTGGGCATTAGTAGTGTACCTTTCCTTTTTGCTTTAGAGACAGTATTTTTAAGTTGTAACAAGCTGTATTTTGGATTTCCACTGCTATAATGGTTCTGATTCAGTTTTCAGCTTATGCACTGTCTCGCATGTTTATGTCAAGTATATTATTATTATATTTTATTCCATGCGCTGTGAGATATGTTACAGTTTTTGTGCTAATTCAATTCTTCAAATCCCTTTCCTTTTCCTTTCTTTTGGCGACCGTTCCGTGCTGGTTGGACATCAGTACAGCGCATCTCAGTGAAATGTCGACTGGTGCGGGGCGGGCCGTCACAGGAATATTGGCTTTAGTGTTTTGGGCTGAGCTCTTTCAATTAAGAACAACTTTTAAATGGAAATGGAAATATAAAATAAAAGATAAAAATAAAAATATAAGTAAATAAAAAGAGATGGGCCAAACATCTTGGGTTTTTCGAAGGAAAATAGGAGAAGGACGATGGGTTGTAATAGCTAAGCTTTTAAAGGATTTGACAAGTTTAAAAGCCAATCAAAAAGAAATATAAATTATAAAAATTGAGAATTTATATAATTATTAATGTTAGTTAGAAATAAAAAGATAATTTACAAAGTTGACAAAAGGTATAAAATGTCGTATAAACCAGCTGACATTTTAGAGTAGAATACTGTGTGCGACGCGCATGCTTAATTTGTTTATTTATAAAAGATAGTCGAAATGTCTGGATTTAAACAATGCAGACATATAACCTTCTGTTTAGTTGTAGCTCATAACATAAAGGTACATGAAATAAATTATACTTGATCCAGTTTATTTTAAACTGATAACTATTTCCTTTGAATGTTGAGATCAAGTAAATATTGAAATAGTTCTTAAATATCGATTGATCGTAAAAGACATTACGTTGATCGCTTCGAAGAGTCCGAAAATTAATATTCCACTTGGATTTGATTTATACGTCATGTGTCAGAAGTATTGAAGATAACTGAAGGCAGAGATATGCAAGGGCTATTTTCATTTTTTAGAATAGTGCCTTCGGTTTGTCTAGCCCCGGGACAACTTGTATGGACGAGTGTCTGACAGAGTATTCCTAATAAGATCACATTAGGCGATCTTTTCAACGTATTTTGTCTGGTGGTAGAGAAATTCATTTCTTTTAGCTTTTATACTCGTAATATTTTTGGGAAGATCAACTAGTGATTGACGGGTTTGACGATGTGGCATTAAAAGTGAATGGTGACCAGATGATCTGGAAGATAAACGTAACCTCAAAGCCTCATCAACCAGGAAGACAAAAATTGGGCAGGCAGCATGGCTAGGTGGGTCATCCCCAAGTAGGGTGTATTGTCACCAATCTAGAGGAAATCCTTATTTGTTCTTCTTTCGATTCTGTATCTCGCGGGAATTATGGTGGTCGCGACAAAAGCCATAAGGGTGAAAATATATTCGATACACTCAAGTTAAATGAGTGGTCGGTCATGTGTGGTCGAGTTGCAAGACGTTCTTGTTGAACCCCAGTGTATACCCTCTAGTGTACAATAATCGGGAGGTGGACCCATACCTTGTCTGTTGGAATCCAATCTCCAATAAGAGCCCGTGATTTTCAATTTTATATTAAATATGGAGCGTGAAATGCAAGCATTCCGCTAGATGGTTATTTATTTGATATGAACTATTATAATATCAGATGTTTTGATATCAAAGATATTTTAGGTTATAGTAAGGTAAAAACCGTCCATGTTTATGTGTGGGCTGGTCTTACTATTATTATTTCTTTCAAAACTTTTTCGAAAAGTTAAATCAATTATTCTTTATCTCATTAGGGAAAAACCCATTCAGTTTTTACGGCGCGGTCTTATGAGATATATTGTACTAATCAAGCTGTGTTTTTTTAAAATCGCTTAATCATAACAGTCCGCTGACCAACCCAGAGTATATTTTCTGTGTTCTCCTAAACTCTTGGGTACTCTTAACACTTGTTATGGGTAGACAAGTGATCCGGGTGACTAATGGAATCCTTTGAAGTATTGTGGAGTACAAGATCAAGAACCCGTCTAGTAGTTATAGCTATCTCTAAGTATCTAGTTTGAGTATTTGTATTAAACTAGTAATCATGTATGATGATGTATTATGATGATGATGTACTATGATGTATCTAAAACTGTTATGCAATATATTATGTATTTTGTGAAATTCTGCTGTGAGATTCTGATGTTCTTGTTAGTTCTTCTTATTCTTCTATTCCATTAGTTCTATCTTTTCTATCTGATCCTCTAACTTCTTTCTATTAACAGTCAAGGTTCGATACTTGGGTTTTTGACAAGTAATACGGGATTTCGTGTTACTGTTGAAAATTCGAGCATCGAATTTTTCCCGGCCATTACAGTTGGTATCAGAGCAATTGGTGGAGTAGTAACCTTGGCTCTGTGGCATAACTCAGTAGAGATAAGGTTAGTAACACCCAATATTGAGTTAGGGTAAGTATTGAGAGAGCGTATTTTTATAAAAAACTATTATAGTATAGGTCAACCCTAGTTATCAACTTAGGTCATCCTTAAGATTATCCTCCAATTGAGTTATTAATTATCAAACCATATACTCAGAAAGTTGGAAATCAGTTCTCGTGGAAGAAGAGGCCAAGGAGCAAGTGTGACAACCACCACAACCAATGGAAGGAGTTAAAATGGATCAGGATCGTCCTCAGGATAAGTTAAATAGAGTTTAATTGAGGTAGAAAAGTATTGGGTAAAATTCAGATAGGAAGTAAAGTTGAATTAAATTTAGAAAAATATCCCGTGAATAAATTGGTATTTCCCTGCAGTAGAGACCAGACTTGAGTTATTTGTTGGGTATAGACCCATGTGAGTTAAGTAGATGATTTTGAAAATAAAATCAGGATTTTTGGATTTTAGAAATAAGTTAAATTCCAAATAAATAAGGAGTCTGTTCAGAAGGTCTGGGTGATTACGAATTTGAGTTTAACTGAAATCTACTCAAATCTGTTTAATTTCGGGGATGAAATTCATTTAAGGGGGATAGATTTTAATGTCCTGATTTTTAACGACTTTGCTTAATAATAAATATTGATTTATAAATGAGTTAATTGAAATAAAGTAGAATTAAATTAATATTAATAAACAAATGTAAGTAACTTTAATCTAAATTCTATATATATATATATATATACATGTGTAAAAATGTACATATGAATATTACAGGAAGTGATATTACTTTTGGCATATATATTATAGGAAAAATAATAGTTAGTTGTAGTTTGAATTTAATTTACTTAAGAAATTAAGATAACTTTTTTTTAGATTTAAAACCTAATATATGGTGTTGAGAGTAAGTTTATGTATGGAACTTGTGACATACATGTAGTCAGTAGTTAAGCCTTGTTAAATTTTGGAAATGTTCTTTTCAAAAATCCAAATTGTCTCCATACAACAAAATTTTTGTACAACATGTATATAACACACATATATATAGTAAAAATATTTTTCTTCTCAAATTACCACTACATATTGGCTGTTACTGCATATTTGTAACAAACAAAAAGAGAATTGAAAACATTATTTAACTCTTGAAAGGACAACAAACATATAAATACAAGGAACTAAATATAAAGGGCGTAGCAAGTACCATGATGAAACGCTAGTGAATAACCTAGTCTAACCTAAAGAAGATTTGAATATTGTAGCTTAAATTGTAAGCAACTTATTTAAATTTAAAAACAATGAAAGACAAATCAGGTCATCCTTAAACTATTCAGCAACATTAATGAGGCATAGGTGAAATAATTCTAGAAACTAGATGTAGACAACAAATCAAGTAAAAATCTGGTATTAAATATACATATTAGCTATAATATGGTTGGAGAAATTAGAAGTCTAAAACTAGCTTATACAGTATCTTTAAAATAGGAAGCCTAATGATAGCATGATGTAACTTCAAGCCTACACCTTAAAATAAACAGAAAGTGAGTTGTTTAATGTAAAATCTTGTCTATAAAAAGCAGTATAAACTCACACTTTCCTCAGACATGAACACTTGAACCTGAGGGATGAAATTAGGCAGACTTCTTAGAAGAGCAGAGGAAAGCAGCAGGTAAGTAAACTCCACTTTCCACTTCTAAATCTTTTCTAGATTGAATGATCACAAGTTATTTAGTTGCGGACATGTTAGTATATATGGTAAACATTGGTCTGTTAATTTATGTTGGTATAAACACCTGTGAATATGAAAACAGTCTGTAATCATATGTATATACAGAACCACAGTTACCCTCCTTATTTTGTAAAATCCATAACTTAAGATTTAAGCAAGTTTAACATTAGATTTTTGCACTAATATAGTTCACACCTACCTCTAGTTGTAGCAAAAATAGTTCCAGGTTATAGAATTGTGTATATCCTTTGATATAATCGTTTTCCTGTAACCAAACTAAAAACGAGAAATTTTGATCAACTTAAAATCGAAATTCAGGCATACGAATGGAATCATAGCAAGAAATCATGAATATTAGTACCTTTATCATGATTTTTAAGCATGTGGATGTCGAGGAAATAAGAGATGGACGGAAAACGTTCATGGGGCAATTTCTGTCGACCTGCGCCATCGAATTCAACAACGTTGAGCATGGAGGAGCGCATCGAGTAGGAGAGTACGGGAAAAATGGTAAATAATTTTTCTAATGTATAAATGATGAGGACAAGGTGAAATTAGGGATTTTGGGTTATTGTTTTGGTGTCAGAATGAGGACGAACTTCATCGTGCAAAAAGCACCGAGTGCGACTTTACTTGGGGTGGAGGTGCACTAGGGTTGTGAGGAACCATCGGCGGTGGTGGCAGTCCATCAGATGATCAGAGTTGGCCGGAATGAGTAGATTTATGGCGGGCCTGGGAAGAAAACGGTTTGAAGTATCATCAGGAGGAGGGTGAATCAGAGAACATGGTGCTGGGTCCACGGTGATGCGGGGTGACAGTGGAGTTCGTGGGGACGGGTGCAATGAACTCATGGTGGTCGGTGTCAGTGCAACACTTGTGAAGGAGGGAGGAACAACTGGTAAGGGAAAGTGGCACTTTGCAACATGGAATGGTACTTGGAAAGTGGAGTTTTGAAATGGAGAAGGTGGTACTTTCCAAATTCAGGTTGGCACGTTGGGTACTTGGCAAAAGGCATTTGGCAGTTGGAAATTGGTAAATGGAGTTGGTACTTGGTACTTGGGAAGGTGGTACCCGGCAATTGCGAAAAAGAACGGGTGTGGCATTTGGAAAACAAGAAAAGTGGTACTTAGGGTATTTGGCTGGGCAAGGAATCACGTGGATCAGAGGTGCGACGCTAGGATCTAGGAAATCTGGTACTGGTACTTGGCAAACGAGAAAGGAAGGAAAATAGGCTTTAGTGTTTTAGGCTGGGCTCTTTTAATTAAGAACAAGTTTTAAATGGAAATGGAAATATAAAATAAAAAAATAAAAAAAATAAAAGTAAATAAAAAGAGATGGGCCAGGCATCTTGGGTTTTCAAAGGAATATAGGAGAAGGAAGATTGGTTGTAATAACTAAGCTTTTAAAGGATTCGACGAGTTTAAAAGCAAATCAAAAAGAAATATAAATTATAAAAATAGAGAATTTATATAAGTAATAATGTTAGTTAGAAATAAAAAGATAATTTACAAAGTTGACGAAAGATACAAAATGTCGTATAAACAAGCCGACATTATAGAGTAGAATACCTTGTGCGACGCACACGCTTAAGTTGTTCATTTATAAAAGATAGTCGAAATGTCTGGATTTAAACAATGCAGACATATAATCTTCTGTTTAATTGTAGCTCGTAACATAAAGGGCATATGAAATATATTATACTTGATCCAGTTCATTTTAAACTGATAACTGTTTCCTTTGAACGAGAAATGTTGAGATAAAGTAAATATTGAAATAGTTCTTAAATATCGACTGATCGTAAAGACATTATGTTGATCGCTTCAAAGAGTCCGGAAATACATATTCCACTTCGATTTTATTTATACGTCGGGTGTCAGAAGTATTGAAGATAATTGAAGACAGAGATATGCAAGGGCTATTTTTGTTTTACAGAATAATGCCTTTGGTTTGTCCAGCCCTAGGACAACTTGTATGGACGAGTGTCTGACTATGACGGCCCGCCCTGCACTAGCCGTCATTTCCCAGAAATGCGATGTACATATGTCCAACCAGCACAGGACGGTCTCCAAAGAAAGGAAAAGAAAGGAATTTGAGCTAGAAAGGAACCTGTAGAATGTATCACAACGCATGGGATAAAATATAACAATAACATAACTTTGACATAAAACAGGCAAGGAAATACACAAGCTGAAAACTAAACCATCATAGCAGCGGAAATTCAAATACAGCTTATGTTCCACATCATCATTATTACAACTTTGAAATACTCTCTCTAAAGCAAGAGAAAGAGGTACACTACTAATGCCCAAAGTAGTGACCAACAACAACACAGGAAAATTGTGTGTGTGTGTATATATATCATACGTGGAAGCCAATTGCTCATCTCCGGTACAGCTACTCATGCATAATCACCTGACCTGTCTCTAGTCTACCCGTTTAAGAGCACCTAGAGTAATAAGAAGAGACATAAAACTCTAGGTCAGACAAAAGTCCGGTATGACCGATAAGCAGCAAAACAATACAATAACAGGTATACTAAACCATACCTGAACCTGGACCTGAAATCAAAGAGTTAGCACAACAGGACGTACAATACTCTAAGGTGACACTAACATATGGTGTAATGATACGGGGAAGGGGTGTGCATGTCATAGTGATATCAGACAATCAAGCATAGCAACCATCCTCACATCTCTCACTCAGTGCGTAAAGCATACAATATCCACTGCTTTGATTACCCAAATCCTTGCTATGATCACTCTGCCCCATGGAGTCATAGCGACTCCATTGCACTGATCCATAGCCATAGTCCTTTCTATTCCCACTCTGCCCCATGAAGTCATGATGACTTCGCTGCACTGGTTCATAGCCATGCTACGATCACTCTGCCCCATGGAGTAATAACTACCCCACTGCACTGATCTGTAGCCTAACATTCGTCTTGGTGGGAGATCAAAGTTATGGATGTCGATAACCCTTTAGCACACGTCCCGCAGCAAAGCCCAACTCATGAGGATAACTCGTTGGTTCCCAACTGGATCCTGAGTTCTACCTCCTATTTGGACTACCTTTGCATCTCGGGTTTTGGTCTTCTCTTGATCGGTTCGAATAACAGTCCCATTTGACTTGGCTCGGTCCTCCTGAAGTACCTTGGTTCGTGATCATCCACATCAGTTCGGCTCGTGGTACCCCGTCATATGGGTTCGGGTCGTGCCATCCTCACCACGTCGGGTCGAGCTTCTCCATCCGGGTTGGTTTGTGATCCAGTCCACTGTGGTTCAGTTCAAGTTCCTCAACTCATGGGTGTTCTACTCGTGGTGCCTTCTCGGAGTATCGGGTCGGTTTGTGCCTCCAGGCTTCGTGGTTCCACCAATGGTTCATGGGGCGGGGGTGCTTCACGAGCGGGCCAGTTCGGAAGGGTGCGATCCCATGTGGTTTCCTACACAGTTTTCTGCACTTTGTCCAGCGAGCTGTTTACGCCATACGACGGCGTTTTCTACCATTCTAACTTTTCTAAATAATCACAAATCATTTCAACCAGTCATAACAACATGTATAATTGTCCATAAACGCCAAAACAACAATTCAATATGTAAAAATGGATCAAACATACCCAAAACTCATACTTTCCTCTTAATCATGTTTAACAATAACTAATGATAGGATTAGCAAAACTTATCCAAATTAACCCAAATTTCTAATAGGGGATTAAAATAATATTTTAGAATCTCTAAACATTTTTCCATAATTTAATAATGTATAATTTCGTTAATTAGCACTAATCACCCCCAATTAGCCGTAATTAGTGAAAAACAATGCAAATCACTCACCTTACCAAAATATAAACTTAGATCTGAAATGATTCTTTAAATGACACTAATTCCAATGCACAAGGCAGCCTTTGCCCCTAATTTGATGTTGATTTGCCTTGGTTTGATGCTACTTGCTTAGTCCTTGATTAGAGAGCGATTTAACATGAAATTAGAAGGTGGAGGCCATTGTTAGGGTTTCCAAGAGGTAAATGGCGGCTAGAAAACTGAAATAGAATGAATACCTAACTCATTTCAGCCTCCCCATAACCCTAATCCCGAAATGGGTTATGGGCCCATTTGCTAACTACGCTAATCAGCCCACTTAAGCAGTTTTTCACCTTCTAAACCTTGTTTCAGCCATATCTCCCAAACGGCGAGTCCGTTTGGCTAATGTGACCACTCTACGAAAAGGTATATTATCATCCGGATCTAATGAAAGTAGTTTCAGGTCAAAACTCCTTACCAATCAAAAGTTATAGCCGAAACAATATCAGCTAGGTGTAAAACAGTCATTTAGAAATCGACAAAAATCGTGAACGTGGGAAATGACCCCAATAGTCGTCTCCTAAAGTTACACTACCATACGACTTCATATGATAATGAAATAAATATCTTGTGAACCTCTGATGCATAGAATATGGGTCGTTAGACTCTCCCCCTTAAGAAATTTCGCCCTCGAAATTCCTCAACTAAGAAACAAACAATGGGTCTCGCATGCCTACCAGCCATATCTCGCAATCAAACATACAAAACAAACAAAACAAACCTATCCTAGATGCGAAAAGACTAAAAACCTTACCAGGCAAAGAGTTCTGGATACGTCTCCTTGATGCTCTCCTCTGTCTCCCAAGTACAGTCATTCTCATCCCCGCCCCACTGAACCTTGACTAGATTCACCGCTTTCCTTCAAAGTTTCTTCGTATCGTGCTCGACAATACGAAATAGAATCAGCTTGCGGTTCCCAACCGCCTCTGGTTCTACTTCGATATCATCCAACTGATTAGGTGAAATAGCCACATCAGGTTCGTGCACAAATTTCCTTAACTGGGAAATATGAAATATGTTATGAACTCCCGTCATCTTGTCGGGCAACTCAACTTTATATGCCAAATTCCTAACTTTCTCGAGAACTGGGAATGGACAAACAAATCTTGGTGTTCTTTTGCCTCTCGTACCAAATCGTATCACACTTTGTAACGGAGAAATCTTGACAAACACCAAGTCGCCAATGGAGAATTTTAAATACCTTCTCCTCTTATCAGCATAACTCTTCTGCCTATCTTGGGCAGCCTTCATTCGTTGTTGGATAACGTTGATCTTATCTGAGGTTTCTCTTATCACATCTGGCACAAGCACAAATTTCTCACCGGTTTCTAACCTACATGATGGTGAGTTGCACGATCTTCCGTACAAAGCTTCATATGGAGCCATACCAATACTGGACTGATAACTATTATTTCATGCGAACTCCACTAGATGCAAATGGTCATCCCATGAATCACCAAAATCTAATATGCAAGCTCTTAAGAGGTCTTCTAATACTCGATTCACCCTCTTTGTCTAACCGTCGGTTTGAGGATGGTACACGATACTGAGATGTAATTCTGATCCTAACGCCTCTTGTAAGCTCTTCCAAAATCCACTAGTAAACAACAGATCTCTTTCGCTCGCAATGCCTTTGGGTATTCCATGAAATCTAACTACCCACTTCATATACAGTTCTGCTAACTTAGTTGCTGTTCTATTTGACTTGACGGGTATAAACCTTGCACTCTTGGTCAATCGGTCCACAATCACCCAAATGCTATCATGGCCCGATCCGGTCCTTGATAACCCATCAATGAAATCCATTGAGACTTGTTCCCATTTCCATTTTGTAATTTCTAAGGGTTGCAACAAACCACTAGGTTTCTTTTTCTCAGCTTTAACTAGCTGGCAGTTCATGCATATGGATATAAACTTCCCAACGTCTCTTTTCATCCCTTCCCAGTAGTAGTTCTGCTTCATGTCTCGATACATTTTATTACCACCGGGATGTATAGTTAGTTTTGAGTGATGACATTCTTTAAGGACTTCATCTCTCAATCCATTGACAATGGGTATAGCTAGTCTCCCATTCTTTCTAAGCCATCCATCTCGATCAAGCCCATACTTGTTCATCTCCTCGTCGATACCCATCTCTAACTTGGAGATGATTTCCAATAAGTTAGGATCGTCCTTCTGACGGGAACCAATCTTCTCAATCAAAGTGGGTATGATCATCAAACTTGCTAACATTTCTAGATCCAATTCGCACTTTGGTCTGAAATCGTATCCTGCGATATACTCTAGTTGCTTCCATTCAAGAAACATAGCCCCTAAACTAGCATGTCTCCTACTCAATGCATCAGCTACAACATTGCCCTTTCCTGGTGTATATGTGATATCGAAATCGTAGGAAGCCAAGAATTCTAACCATCTTTGCTGTCGGAGATTTAGATCCTTCTGAGAGAAAAGATACTTTAACAATTTATGATCGGTAAACAACTCGAATCTTTCTCCTAAGAGATAATGTCTCCACATCTTCAACGCGAACACGATCGCTGCTAATTCCAAATCGTGGGTAGGGTATCTTTTCTCATGCGGTGTCAGTTGCCGACTTGCGTAAGCTATAACCCTCCTTGCATCAATACAACACCTAGTCCGGTACCACATGCATCTGTGTATACTGTCATCTCTTCATTCTTTTTAGGAATGACTAACACTGTTGCACACATCAAATTTTCCTTTAGGCTCTTAAATGCATTTTCACACCTTTCATCCCAAACGAAAGCTTGATTCTTCTTGGTCAACTGAGTTAACGGTGCCGCTATCTTGGAAAAGTCTTGGATAAACTTACGATAATATCTAGCTAGTCCCAAGAAACTTCTTACGTCTGTTGCATTCTTGGGCGTGGACCAATCTTGTACCATAGCCACCTTCGCAGGATCCACGGAAACGCCATTCTCTGAAACAACATGGCCCAAGAATCTCACTTCCCTCCTCCAGAAGTGACACTTAGAAAGCTTTGCTTTCAATTGGTGTTTTCTCAACACCTCCACCACTAATCTCAAATGTTGCTTGTGTTCTTCCTTTGTCCTCGAATAAACCAAGATATCGTCCACGAACACAAGAACAAACTTATTCAATTGATCCCTGAATACCCTATTCATAAGATCCACAAAATATGTTGGTGCATTGGTTAACCCGAATGGCATGACCAACCACTCATAGAATCCATACGGCGTCCGAAATGCCGTCTTAGCTATACTCTTAGCTTCCACCCTAAGCTGATGAAAACCTGTCGTGAGATCCAACTGGGAGAACACTCTTGCGCCACTCAACTAATCAAACAAATCATCTATCCACGGTAGAGGATACTTATTCTTCCTCGTCACCCTATTCAACTCATGATAGTCCACACACAATCAAAGGGAACCATCTGCCTTGGTATCAAACACAACTGGTGCTCCGCACTCAGAAACACTTCTTCCGATAAATCCCTTCTTCAAAAGATCGCTCGCTTGCACCCCGAGCCCTCGCTGCTCCCTTAGCGCCATACGACGAAGAGGCATCACTATAGGTCTGGCATCTTTCACTACATCAATACGAAACTCAATCTCTCAGGTATGGTGGAAGTCCGGTCACTTCCTCGAAGGCGTCCGGATACTGGCCAGCTGCAGGCACATCTGACAACTCATCATGTGGGATGTTGAGGGAATTTATAAAACTAGCCATTACCCCATCACTAGGTAGACCACCAAATACTACCCTCTGCCCATCATCCGCTCTAACGGTCACCAAAAAGCCCTCATAGTCTACCACCACATCGTACCTTCGGAGCCAATCAACTTCTAAAATAATGCCAAACCCAGTAAAGCCCAAAACAAAGCAATCACGAACAAACATACATCCATGACTCGATAAGACCACATTATGACAAATCATACAAAGGCTAGTCGAACCACCAATCGGGTTCATCACCGCTAAAGGTCTATCGACTATCTCGGGTTCCAATCCCAACCTATCTACCAGGTCACTAGATATGAAGGAACAGGAAGCCCCTGTATTAAACAATACTCGAACAGGAACATCATAAATGGAAAGCATACCTTGAATGACAACATTCTTTCCTTTCTCCGCCGCAGTTGGGGCATTCGACGAAGAAGGAACAACATTGATAGCATATGCTTTCACAATATGCTTCTCTTTAGGGGGTTGCAGACATTTATCCTTGTGATGTCCCACTTGGCCGCAATTGAAGCACTTCCTGTCTGCTGGCTTTGCTTGACATTCTTTAGCATAATGGCCCTTTTTGCCACAGCTAAAGCACTCAACATATTTCTTACTCTTTTTCTGACTATCCTTAACTTGGTTCTGCTTCCTCTTATTCTGAGAATTATTCTTGCCTCCACCGCTTGCCTGTGGCTTTGGCCCCTCTGCAAATGCAACAACAACTTTAGTCTTGGGCTTACGATAAAGGCTCTCTGATCTCAATGCTTTCTCGACAATCGATTCAAAAGTCTCATCAATATGATTTATAAGCCTTTCTCCCAAGTACTGATCTAAACCAGTTATGAACTTCTCATTCTTCTTCTCGGGAGTGTCAATAAGGGATAATCCATACTTCGATAAAGTAATGAACTTAGTAATATACTTCAAGACTGCCCTACCATTCTGATTATGCTCCAAGAACTTCCTAAACAATTCTGATTTCTGAGCAACTGGGATAAACTTATCATTGAATCAGTCCTTGAACCGATCCCAATTAACTTGATCCTCAGAAGTAGTTACCTTAATAGCATTACACCAATTCTTTGCTCATCCTTGCAGCTGACGGGGTGCTAGCTTTCTCTTCATCGCGCCATCGATCCCTAAGTCCTCGAAGATGCGCTCACAACTATCGAGCCAATCCTGAACTTCCGTAGCCAATTCGGTTCCGTGGAACGGCTTCGCACCAAGACTAGTGTAGTCTTTACAGAGCTTGGCGAAATCGACCCTAGGCGCCTGCACCGCTGCACTATCACCATTTACAGCATTAAGAACTGCCCTCTAAACATCCCTAAGCATCTCTCTCATGAAGTCAGTGAACATCATCCTCATATCAGGAGCATTCCCATTATTAGCTCCTCTGCCAGTACCCCTCGTATGTCGACTCATCGTTCAATCTGTAAGGAAAAGACGATTAACCATCTCTTCAGTGGTGCCAATGCAGTGCGACTTCATCCTTAGATACTAGTGTGTGTATATATATAGCTTTTGAAAACCAAAATATCACAAATACACGCTCTCATATACGTACTATCTCTCCCTGGTGTCTTTCTCTAGGTTAACTACGCAATCTAGAGCTCTGATACCAAGTGTGACGGCCCACCCTCCACCAGCCGATATTTCCCTGAAATGTGCTGTACAGATCTCCAACCAGCATGGGACGGTCGCCAAAGAAAGGAAAAGAAAGGAATTTGAACTAGCAAGGAATCTGTAGAATGTCCCACAACGCATGGAATAAAACATAATAATAACATAGCTTTGACATAAAACAGGAGAGACGGTACATAAGATGAAAACTAAACAATCATAGCAACGGAAATTCAAATACAGCTTATGTTCCACATCATTGTTGTTACAACTTTGGAATACTGCCTCTAAAGCAAAAGAAAGAGGTACACTACTAATGCCCAAAGTAGTGACCAAAAACAACATAAGGATATTTTGTGTGTATATATATATATATACCATACGTGGAAGCCTCCTGCTCGTCTCCTGTACAGCTACTCATGCGTAATCACCTGACCTGTCTCTAGTCTGCCCGTTTAAGAGAACCCAGTGTGATAAGAAGAGACACAAAACTCTGGGTCAGACAAAAGACTGGTATGAGCGATAAGCAGCAAAACAGAACAATAACAGGTATACTAAACCATACCTGAACCTGGACCTGCAACCAAAGAGTTAGCACAACAGGATATAAAATACTCTAAGGTGACACTAACATATGGTGTAAAGATACGGGGAAGGGGTGTGCTTGCCATAGTGATATCAAACAATCAAGCATTACAACCATCCTCACATCTCTCACTCAGTGCGTAAAGCATACGATATCCACTACTTTGATCACCCAAATCCTTACTATGATCACTCTGCCCCCATGGAGTCATAGCTACTCCACTGCACTGATCCATAGCCACTAGCCCTTGATATGTCCACTCTGCCCCCATGAAGTCATGATGACTTCACTACACTGGCTCATAGCCATGCTACGATCACTCTGCCCCCATGGAGTAATAACTATCCCACTACACTGATCTATAGCCTAACATTCGTCTTGGTGGTAAATCAAAGTTATGGACGTCGATAACCTCTTAGCACACGTCCCAAAGCAAAGCCCAACTCATGAGGTTAACTCGTTGGTCCCAACTGGATCCTGAGCCTCCTATTTGGACTACCTTTGCATCTCGGGTTTTGGTCTTCTCCGGATTGGTTCAGATAACAGTTCCATTTGACTTGGTTCGGTCCTCCTAAAGTAGCCTGGTTCGTGATCATCCACGTCGATTCGTCTTGTGGTACCCCGTCATATGGGTTCGGGTCGTGCCATCCTCACAAGGTCTGGTCGAGCTTCTCCATCCGGGTCGGTTCGTAATCCACTCCGCTGCAGTTCGGTTCAAGTTCCTCAGCTCATGGTATTCTACTCGTGGTGCCTTCTCGAAGCGTCGGGTCAGTTCGTGCCTCCAGGTTTTGAGGTTCCACCAGCAATTCATGGGAAGGGGGTGCTTCACGAGCGGGTTGGTTCGGAGGGGTGCGCTCTGATCCGGTTTCCTGCACAGTTTTCTACACTTTGTCCAGCGAGATGTTTACGTCATACGACGGCATTTTCGACCATTCTAACTTTTCTAAACAATCACAAATCATTTTAAACAGTCACAGCAACATGTATAATTTTCCATAAACGCGAAAATAACAATTCAATATGTAAAAATGGATCAAACATAACGAAAACTCATACTTTCCCCTTAGTCATGTTTAACAATAACTAAAGATAAGATTAGCAAAACTTATCCAAATTAACCCAAATTTCTAACAGAGGCTTAAAATAATATTTTAGAATTTCTAAATGTTTTTCCAGAATTTAATAATGTATAATTTCGTTAATTAGCACTAATCGCCCCTAATTAGCCGTAATTAGTGAAAAACAATGCAAATCATTCACCTTAGCCAAAATATAAACTCATATCTGAAATGATTCTTTAAATGGCAATAATTCCAATGTACACACTAGCCTTTGCCTCTAATTCGATATTGATTTGCCTTGATTTAATGCTAATTAGCTTAATCCTTGATTAGAGAGCAATTTGGGATGAAACTAGAAGGTGAAGGCTATTGTTAGGGTTTCTAAGAGGTAAATGGCGGCTAGGAAACTGAAATAGAATGAAAACCTAACTCATTTCTGCCTCCCCATAATTCTAATCTCGAAATGGGTTATGGGCCCATTTGCTAATTACCTTAATCAGCCCACTTAAGCAGTTTTTCACCTTCTAAACCTTATTTCAGCCATATCTCCCAAACGGTGAGTCCGTTTGGCTAATGTGACCATCTATGGAAGGGTAAACTATCATCCGGATATAATTGAAGTGGTGTCAGGTCAAAACTCCTTACCAATCAAAAGTTATGGCCGAAACAATATCAGCTAGGGGTAAAACAGTCATTTAAAAATCGATAAAAATCGTGAATATGGGAAATGACCCCCAATAGCCGTTCCCCAAAGTTACACGACCATACGACTTCATATGATAACGAAATAAATAACCTATGATCCTCCGATGCATAGAATGCGGGTCGTTACACTGACAGAGTATTCCTAATAAGACCACATAAGATGATCTTTTCAAGGTATTTCGTCTGGTGGCAGAGAAATTCGTTTCTCTTAGCTTTTATACCCGTAATATTTTTTGGAAGATCAACTAGTGATTGACGGGTTTGACGATGTGGCATTCAAAGTGAATGGTGACTAGATGATCTGGAAGATAAATGTAGCCTCAAAGCCTCATCAACCAGGTAACACAGAAATCAGCCAGGCAGCATGGCTAGGTGGGTCATTCCCAAGCAGGGTGTTTTGTCACCAATCTAGAGAAAATCCTTACTTGTTCTTCTTTCGATTCTGTATGTCCCGGGAATTATGGTGGTCACGACGAAAGCCATAAGGGTGACAATACATTCGATACACTCAAGTTAAATAAGTGGACGGTCATGTGTGGATGATTTGCAAGACGTTCTTGTTGAACCCTAGTGTATACCATCTAGAGTACACTGATCGGTAGGTGGTCCCATACCTTGTCTGTTGGAAATTAATCTCCAATAAGAGCACGTGGTTTTCGATTTTATATTATATATGGAGCATTAGATGCAAGTGTTCCGCTAGATGGTTATTCGGTTGATACGAACTATTATAATATCAAATGATTTGATATCAAAGATATTTTGGGTTATAGTAAGGAAAAAAACCGTCCATGTTTTTGTATGGGCTAGTCTTACTATTATCGTTTCTTTCAAAATGTTTTTGAAAAGTTAAATGAATTGTTCTGTATCTCATGAGGGAAAAACCCGTTCTGTTTTTATGGCATGGTCTTATGAGATATACTGTACTAATCAAGCTATGTTTTTTAAAAATCGTTTACTCATACCAGTCCACCGACTGACCCAGAGTTTATTTTCTGTGTTTTCCTAAACTCTTGGGTACATATAACACTGATATGTGTAGACAAGTGATCAAGGTGACTAATGGAATCCTTTGAAATATTGTGGAGTACAAGACCAAGAACCTGTCTAGTAGTTATAACTATCTCTAAGTATCTAGTTTGAGTATATGTATTAAACTAGTAATCATGTACGATGTTTTATTATGATGATGATGTACTATGATGTATCAAACCCTGTTATGTAATATGTTATGTATTTTGTGAAATTCCACTGTGAGATTCTAATGTTCTTATTAGTTCTTCTTATTCTTCTATTATATTAGTTCTATCTTTTCTATCTCATCCTCTAACTTCTTTCTATTAACAGTCAGGGTTTGATACTTGGGTTTTTGACAAGTAATGCGGGATTTCGTGTTACTGTTGAAAATTCGAGGGTTGAATTTTTCTCGACCGTTATGTGGACATTCTCGATCCTGGCTATCGACACAAATACATATCCTGTATCACACATTGACTAATCAAGCATCAAAAATTAATAGATTGTTAATAGAAAGAAGATAGAGGGTGAGAAATAGAAATAAAGAAGTTAGAATAAAAGAAAAAGAAGGACTGAACATAACATAATCTGAGTAAACACGAATATTACAGCGGAACTGAATATAATATATTATACAACAACTTTTGGAATAGAAACCGTATCTGTACTTGCATACATCATCAGAGTACAACATATATACAACACAACAGAAATAAACCCTATATATCTAACGTTGAAGCCTCCTGCTCCTAGCTCCTTCAAGTGAATCTATAGAATCCTGAAACCACTTGACTGCCTATACAAATTTGGGCACCCAAGAGTTTAGGTTAAACACTAAAAAATAAACTCTTAGTCAGTCATGGGATTGGTGTGAGAAAACGATTTTAAAACAACTTTATTTAACATTTAAAATTCCTTTTTAAAGAAATGATAATCGTAAGACCGATCCGCACATAAATACAGATGGTTTTTTTCCTTATAATAACCCAAAAAAATTCTTGATATTAAAAACTATTTTGATATTATAATAGTGTCCAAATCAAGTAAATAACAATCTATCGGAACGCTTGCATCTCACGCTCCACATACAAAGTATACAAACGAAACTACGGGTGCTTATTGGGTAATGCATTCTGACTATGACAAGGTATGGAACCACCTTCCAATAATGTATCTCTAAAGGGGAATACATTGGGTTTAACAAGATTATCTTACAACCCGGCCACACATGACCGACCACTTATTCGCTTGAGTGTATCGAATGTATATCACCAACGATTGGGATCAGCAATCGTTTCCCGAAAGGGATAGTATTGAAAGAGTAAAGAAGGAAATGAACTTTATCTAGATAGGTAATAATACACCCTAATTGAGAGCGACCCACTTAGCCATGCTACCTGCCCGTTTTTTTCCATTTCTCGATTGATGAGGCTTGAGGTTAGAATTTATCTTTAGAACATCTGGCCACCATTTACTTTGAATGCCATGTTGTCAGATCTGTCAAATCACTAATTGATGTCCACAAATATACTCTGGGTGTAAAGAAGTGTCCTTCTTTGCCACCAACTCGGTATATTTGTAAAAATCAACATACATGGTTTTTAGGAAATAATCTGTCAGACATCCAGGAACAGGATGAACCAAAGGTACTCTTCTACCTCGTGCAATATAGGAATCACCCCATGGATCAGTAGAGAGTAGTCCTTATGAATCCAAAGATTTAAATCACGACAGAATCACTATCAAAATATCTCTAGGAGCTACCCAGAGAAATCCATCAAGTACTTATTCCACTCATGAAGATCTACTGTCTTCATTCTTTAAATTACAACCATCCTTGCAAGTTAGTTTACATAATTAAAGTTGGTTTGAAGTAGTTTTGGGTCCAGTTCCCATCGTGGTCTCCTCGAACAAACACCTAAGAAATATTTATTTGATAGTTGGCGTTTTAACTATCAAATTTAAACATTGTTGCAAAGTTAAATATTTATAAAAATTATTTAATATTTGATATAATTTCCATGACATGTCTATTTAGATTAATTTAACTTGTATAATCTCATTTCTAATTCCAAAATAGTAATTAGGTGTAACAACCTGGAAAATCAAAACCAATTTAAAATTTTTATTTTGGCAATTTTAATAAATTTTGAATATTTAAAATGATTTATTTTAAATAATAACGACGAGAAATTTATTTTGAATTGAATTAGAACTTATATATTTATTTGAATCGACGTTAGAATATAATTATTTTAATTATAAAAGGAATTGGAAATGGCGCGGTAGTTTGAAAATTTGATTTCAAATTTCAAATCAATGCACAGTATTCAAAATAAATCGGATCTTAGCGAAACCAAAAGTATTTGAATCTATTTGAAAATATCTTTCCAACGAATCCAAAAAATCAAAATTTCATAGTGGGATTAAAAAGTTATGTCCAATTGAAAATTCGGAATAGTCGCTATGGAAATATAGCCCTTAAAAATGGAAATTCTGCAAATGAGCTCCATTTTTTGATGAAACCACTTTTGTTGGATTTGGGATATTAAATTATTGCTAGATTTTCATAATTTTGGGGATTAATATGTGAGCGTGGCAAAAGAAAACGTGTTTTGACAGTTTCATTCAATTTGGATCGACTAGAAAATGGCCATTTTTCAAACGGTCTTCAAATTCGACAAAATTAGTTTTGTTAGGACCATATCGTCAATACGAAGCTAGAAATAACTTTTCGGGAATTTTTAGAGTTAGTATGTGGCCCGAGTAAATTAAAATGTGCGTTCAAATTCAATATATAAATTTATATTTTGATTTTGACAGAAACTGATCGAAATAGTCGAACTGGCTTACCAGACATATCCCATTGTGTTCTAAATGGGGGTAATTAGCTAGGGGCGATAGTGGTTGGGTTCGAATTGGAGATCAGATGAGAAAGCAACTTTTTGGAGAATAAATTAATTTAATTAATAAATTATATATATATATATATTAAAATCCATCCCTCACATTCCCTCTTCGACCCCTTTCCTTTTTTTCAGTTCGATCAAAAAAATGAAAAAGAAAAAGGGGCGGAGCCCCGCCACCATCAGTCGCATGCCAGAGACCGCGCCTCCTTTTGCCTTCCTCCCCTCCACTGGACGTCGCCCCTCAGGCGTTCCCCATCTCCCCCTTTTTCCTCCCAGTCGCGACCGCTCCCCCATGCCTTAATCCCCAAGTCATTGGGGACCGCCTCCCCTTAGCCTCGCAAACCACCTGTGCCGCCTCTCCCAGTCGAACCCGCCAACCACCAGAAAACCCGCGCCCCTCTCCTTCAATCAAAACCGCCACTTTGCCCCCCTTTTCTTCGATTCAACCAGTGAAGCCCTAGTCGAGCGAGGATCAGAAAATGGTGGAGGCGATCTAAGGGTTTTCTCCGAGAATCAAAAATACGTAAGTGTTTATTTTAAAAAATTAATTTAATTTAATTTAATTAAAGGGCATTATTAAAAACACTTTTTATGTAGATAAAATATAGTTTTTATAAATATATGAAGTTATGATTTTTGAAGATAAAAAATTGATTTTTAATGTGTACATAGAATAAAATTTTGATTTTTATATATGAATAACAAGCGAAAAGTTTTGATTTTTACATATGAATTACTAGAATAAAGTTTTGATTTTTATAGAAATGATTTTAGAATAAAAATATAATCTTTGTTTGTTCAAAAATATAACCTTTGTTTGTTTAAAAATATAATCTTTATTTGTTCAAAAATATAATCTTTGTTTGTTTAAAAATATAATATTTGTTTGTTCAAAAATATAATTTTGTTTGTTCAAAAATATAATCTTTGTTTGTTTAAAAATATAATCTTTATATAAAGAGTAGCGATTTAAAAATATAATTTTTATATGAAGTAGCGAAATAAAAATACGATTTTTATGCATAGAGATTTGAAATAAAAATATGATTTTTATCGTATGTTTGAAATATTTTTATGAAGATAAAAATATGATTTTTATAATATAAACAACCTTATCAAAATATGATTTTTATATATATACAGTAGCGTTATAAAAATGTTATTTTTATAAATGTAGCGGCATTATTAAAAATGTGTTTTTTTACTATGAACAGAGTGAAGAACATCGTGTTGGAATTTTGAACAGAATCCAAACCATCGTCCGTTAAAGAATGGAGGAGTGGATCCCAAAGATGAGAACTTCTCACTTTTATTTTATTCTCTGGTTAGAAATATATACTAGGATGCAGACGGTGCTTAGCAGCACCCGATACCCGTCGTCCACAGACCATGGATGACTTGTTTGATTTGATTGTGTTGTGAAAATTGTTGTGTGTGAATCTAATTTGTGATGTGGAATGGAAAACAAAAATATTCATTTGTTGAATAAAATAAAATATTAATGTGTTGAATAAAATATATAATCATTAAAAATATCATTTTTAATGTGTAATGGAAACATAAAATATTCATGAGTTGAAATATAATTTTCAACATGTATATGAATAAAATAAATATTCATAAACAAATCGGCGATTTGTTTATGTACACACATTTGACAGATATTGATTGGGACGATAAATTTTACACATCGCCCAACTGTACAAATAAAATTCATTATTTGTTGATTGAAACCCTATACGAGTATTGGGATGATATTGGACGTACACTAATCCCAATATTTAGTTGTATGTCAATCGATGGTTTGGCAGACTGTTGTAAGCGTTAAATATTTATATTTAATGCTTATGTAGTGTAGAATGCACTCTGGATGATGGTTGACTGTGTTTGATTATTGTTGTATACCTATGTGTATGAAATCCATATAAATCAAATTATATGGTAATTGACAGTGTCTGATTCCAATTTAGAAAAAAATGAATATTTTAAAATAACGATTATTTTAAAATAATGAATATTTTAAAATAATATTCAGTAAAAGATCAAAAATATGATTTTGATGTCCGATTTGGGATGGACACGAATATATTTAAATATATAAAGCCGTGTTGATTAGATTAATGCCATTTTGACAAGAACGATAATTATATCGATTTTATTCACTTCTATAACGAATATCGAAAAGGAAATAATTTCAATGTTTTGAAAATACTATCATTTATATATCGATGATATGGAATATTCAATTTTGATTTGAAATTGAATATGAAGTTGAAATCATTTTGAAAACGAATTTAAAACGATTTATGAAATACGTTCTAAATGGAAATCGACGATATATATATATATATATATATATATATATATATATATATATATATATAATGGCCTGAATAGAATGCGCCGCCCCGTGGCAGTTCGCGAATTTCGACCATTTACTTTGAATGGATATTACGGGAGATCCGACCGTCGGATCCTCCTAAAACCAGAACCGTTGGGTTCATATCGAAAAGAGATTTGCAAAGAATATAACAGATTTGAAATCTAATGGTTGGATTTCGAATCATGTCCAAATCAAATTTGGAAAAGGTCGATGTAAGTGCAGTTCGTTGACCGTTTATGGAAATCGATTGTATGGGCCTTGATAAAATTATTAAAAATATCAATAATTTGTGTAAAATCATAATAAATGATTTGGAAAGAATTGGGCTAAAAAATTCCATATTTGAAAAGATAAAAATATATTTTTATCGAAATGAACTAGTTATGAACTAGAATTATAAATATTTTTTTTTTAAATAAATAAATTGGATTTGGAATGGTATTAAAAATAATCAGAATCTCCAATATATGAATTGGAATGGATTTGAATCGAAATTATCATTGGATTATTTCGATGTTGGATTTGGGATTATACAGATATTGTTATGGAAATTTGGAAGATATATTTTGTATCGTTATTTCCAAAACTGTATTTGTTGGTTTCAGAATTTGATATTGAATATAAGTCGATATATTTTCTACTCTGAGCCTTATATTTGATATCAAATTGGATTTGCGTTTGTCGTGAATGGTGTCTTAAATAACACTGTTCTTGAACCCCGTGTGAAAATGATAAATCTTTTAATTAAGATTATTATAGTTTCCAATTAATTAACATTTAATTGGAACTGAGAATGGAATGTGAATTAGGTTTATTGTGAACTTTGTTTTGAACGAAATTAGGTTTATTGTGAACTGTGTTTTTAACGACATTCGTTCTTTAACCCGATTTACAGTGAAATGTGATTTGGAATTTATAAATCTTTTTATTAATATTTAACGGGAATTTTCCAAAGTAACGTCTTCCAATTTAATATATTAAATTGGAATTGAATGGAATTCGATTTGATAATAATCGAAGTGAACTTCTATGGAGGAAGACTGTTAATACATATGGAATTCAAAAGGCTTTGTCGTTATTCCATTTATATTATTAGTCGGATGCAGAAATTGATATCGATTATATATTGATTTGTTTTTGCGTGAAGATTCCATAATTAATGGAATGTGATTTAGGTTTATCGTGAACCATGTTTTAAATGAGATTAGTTCTTTAACCCAGTTAAAGACAGGATTACATGTCTGTAATTGTATTTCGAACTGTATGGTTGATCTCTGCTAAATGTATATCTGTTTGGTGGTGGAGAATTTATTCTCTTGCTTAACACCCTTCGCTAAGAGGTTCGAGCTTGGAGGTTATATATCGGCAATAGTATGGTGTAGATTGTTGATGTGACATGTTTGTGTTTCCAAAGTTAAATAATCATTAATATTCACTTTTGGGATTATTAAAACTAAGTGGAAATTTAACGAATCTTTAATTAGATTGAAATGTGAATTGATAATTTAAATTATCAAATTTGGGAAATGATCGAGAGTGGAGTATCACCAGTTTTTCTCCTAGCAATAGTAAATCTTTAATTAGATTTGAACGGGAAATGGTAATTAATATTTACCGATAATACCGTTATGTTAGATATGGTGTATTACCAGTTTTGCTCTATGGGATGAATAGGTTAGGATTGGGAAATTAAATAAATGGTTACTTTGGTAAGGTGCGTTAATATCGACTAGTTTGGAAAAACCTTGATACGGTTTGAATGATATCCAAATGAAGATTAAAAAATAAATTTTAAAGAATTTATCTTTGATAAAATTAATGGGAACAAATCCCTAAAGATGTGAATATTTAAGTAAAAATATATTCAGAATTGGAATGAGGCGTATGTTATGTTTTTATAGCACTTGTTTATTATATACGTGAGTTATTCGGAAAGGTCGGGTTATACCCATTCCGAATAACTGATTCGACGATATGTTGACAAAGAAGGCAGTGGTTGAAGACCGAAGGTCTTCACATCGTTTGGACGATTACTGATGTCTTGATTGGGCTGTACACCCAAGACGAGGTAATAAGTGGTGATCATCCATATGTACTTGGAGATTGACGGATATGCGAGGACCACTCTCCTGTATTGGACATATGGGACGAGGAATAAGGTGCCTCCGGTTTCGTTCAGTCCCAGAACAAACTTGTAAATGGATGTGTATCTGACATTGGAATTTATTCTGTGTTGATTGATTTCTATTAAATATATACCTGTTTGGTGGCAAAGAATTTATTCTCTTACTTAAGGCCCTTCTCTGAGACGTACGAGCTCAGAGGTTATATATCGATAGACATAAGTTGCATGGCGTGAATTGCCTATGTGGCATGCTGGGATGTAGTGGTCAAGGCTTTTGTTGAAAAGAAGAGTCTTGTGGTTGATGATCAAAGCACGACTTTAATACAATGTAGCTTTGTGTATAGAGTTAATTCGCAAGCCTTACACCTCGGTATGAGTCAAAAATGGGATCGTGACTGCAGGGAGTGCACGACGTTTCTTTCTAGCTATGGGTGGTGTCAACTTTTTACAAGCCCTGGCATTGTTATATTTTTTACCTATGTGGTTGTTGGAATGCGAGGCGCCTCAGATATATCGGTCCCTACGGGGCCGATGGATAGGTCCGATAAGACCGGGAAACGTATGTTCAGAAATAACCAATCCTCAAATGTAAGGGAGGACCGGCCCAAAAGATCCAAGGGTGCACTGTGGAGGATCCTGAGACATGGGCTGGAGTGCCTCGAATCGATGAGGTGCCATCCCTGGCCTTGACTCATGACGGAAATCCAATTTTTGATACGTGACATTTTGGGTTTTAGTTGTAATCCTATATATGGCGACGTAGCGGGATGGGGCGCTCATGCTGCCAATGATTGATACATTTATATTTAAAGTTGATTTCTTCACTTATAGTAATAATAAAAGACTTAATTTCGCGTATCAAGCATTATTTGGCTATTATAAGGTAAAACCCTATCCTCCGGCTTACGTTGCATTGTGTGATGGGACCTGGGCCTTATAATAGCTTCATTGTTACTTATTTAGCATTGCGATGTTTGTTTTATGCACTGGTATTCTTAGGAGGAAACCCGTTCCATGTTATATGGCATAGTCCTTTGATTTACCTACCTTTTAAAAAATAAATAAATATTTAATAATTGTTTTAGTTCTCACACTAGTCACATGACTGACCTGGAGTTTATTGTTTTAACCTAAACTCTGGGTGCCCCTATTTTCCACACGGGCAGCTAGTAGATTTTGTTTTGCAGATTTATATTCACAGGATCCTGGTTTACAGTTGGAATGATATTCGGAAAGCTCTGTATCCTTTATCTCTTTCAGTTGTGGATTGGATTATTTTTCCGCTGCTATATAATGTATTGTAATCTCTGATATTTATCAAATGTATATTATTTATTCATGCTCTGTATATTCTTGTACTCTGATGTAAATTGTTGTGATAAAAAATGAAATGTTCTTCTGTTTGTGTTCTGATTTGTTGGGTTTTCAAAGAAATCCGTGCTTTCCTTCACGGGGAAGTTCGGGTCGTTACATTTGGTATCAGAGCTTTGGTTTACAGAGCTCGAGAACAAGACACATTAGAACCATACGAAAGAATTCATCAGAGATTGGATTAGTAATATCCAATGAGAATGACTCGTTAGAGATGAGATCAGTAGTACCTAGAACGAGTGTGAAGAGTATATTTTTAAAGTGAAAACAAAATTTGTTTTGAAAAAATTAAACCAGTTATACGTAGTTGAATATTTACCTTGTATTGAATTTGGACAATCCAATATATAAAGATTTTGCATATATGCCTAGAAAACGTGTATTCGAAGTTTTAATATACAGGATATATATAGAATCACACCCTAGTCGCCTGGAGATGATTCTGATGACTGTAGCTACATCATCAGAATTTGTGTTCATGTTTCGAAAGTGGGATATCTATATATTTCCAATTTACTAGTGTGAGAACCAAAACTAGATAGGGCTTATTATTGTGATTTGGCACCAAAAATGTGATTTTCGACTATATATCAAAGTTATGAATTTGAAAAGCTAATCAACTAATTGATTGATGATTAGGTTGTATGATTATTCATTTAAATCAATATATAGATGTATGGTTAATTTGGGCCAAATTGAACCAATATTGAACTGTATTGATAACTGTTTGGAAATGCATGCATGTGTGTATATATATATATATATATGTGTGTGTGTGTATGTGTGTGTGTGTGAACAGGTCATAGCAAGGAGGCTAGAGAAGAGGAATAAAATTGTATGCCCGACAAATAGGTACATGTTTACTAATTTATTGGGTTTGGATGATTTTATGAGCCGATTAGCTAGCCGCTTGGCCTTTTCTTTTTCTTTTTGAGATGAGAAGGCCTATGTGGCGGTTTGGGGATTTTCCCGGTTCACCCGTACAAAGGAGGTTATGGCGAAATTTTTCGAAAATATAGGGTGTTAGCTAAATTTTTTAAGAATTTGAAAATTCTTAGAAACTAAAAAGTTAAAGAATGAAAGCCAAACTGAAAGTAGAGTTGATTAGTAAAATAACATTCAGCTCCGTTACTTTTCGAGGACGAAAAGATTTTAAGTGGGGGAGATTATAACAACCCAGAAAATCAGAACAAATTTAAAATTGTTATTTTGGCAATTTTAATGAATTTTGAATATTAAAAATGATTTATTTTAAATAATAACGACGAGAAATTTATTTTAAATAGAATTAGAATGTATATATTTATTTGAATCGACGTTAGAATATAAATATTTATTTTAATTATAAAAGGAATTGGAAATGGAGCGGTACTTTGAAAATTCGATTTCAAATTTCAAATGAATGTACATGATTCAAAATAAACTGGATCTTAGCGAAACCAAAACTAATTAAATGTATTTGAAAATATCTTTCCAACGAATCCGAAAAAACAAAATTTCATAGCGGGAACAAAAATTTATGTCCAATTGAAAATTCAGAATAGTCGCTACGGAAATATAGCCCTTAAAAATGGAAATTTTGCAAACGACCTCCGTTTTTTGTGAAAGCACTTTTGTTCGATCTAGGATGTTAAATTATTGCTAGATTCCAAAATTCATAATTTTTGGGATTAATATGTGAGCGTGGCAAAAGAAAACGTGTTTTGATAGTTTCAGTTAATTTGGATCGACCAGAAAATGGCCATTTTTCAAAAGGACTTCAGATTCAACGAAATTAGTTTCTTAGGACCGTATCATCAATACGAAGCTAGAAATATTTTTTCGGGAATTTTTAGAGTTAGTATGTGGCCTCGGTAAATTAAAGTGTGCGTTCAGATTCAATATATAGATTTATATTTTGATTTTGATGGAAACTGATCGAAACTGAAACGACCCAAACTTCCCCGTAAAGAAAAGCCGGATTGCTTTGAGAACAACACACATCAGAACAAAAAACAGAAGAACATTTTATTGCTGTTTCAACAATTACATCAGAGTACAAGAATTTTCCAGAGTATGAATAATAATATACATTGGAAATACAATAATATCAGAGTTTAAATTACATTTAAATAGCAGCGGAAAAATAATACAAAACACAACTGAAAGAAATACACGGATACAGAGCCTTCCAAATATCGCTCCAGCTGTAGACCAGGATCCTGTGAATATAATATCTGCAAACCAAAACTACTAGCTGCCCGTGTGGAAAATATGGGCACCCAGAGTTTAGGTTAAAACAATAAACTCCAGGTCAGTCATGGGACTGGTATGAGAACTCAAAACAGTTATTAACTTTAATTTTTAAAGTTAGGTAAATCAAGGGACCACGCCACTTTCGCGGAACGGGTTTCCCCCAAGAATACCAGTGCATAAAACAACGAAATGCTTTTTAGAAAAATGAAACCGTTATAAGACTCAATCCCTTGCATGTACGCCGAAGGATAGAGTTTTTCCTTATAATGGTCAAAAATGCTTAATACGCGAAATTCATCTTTTATACTATGAGTGCACAGTGTAGAAAACAATTTCGAATATAAAAATATCAAAATTAGGTGGCATAATATGTTATGTAAGCGGCATAATATGTTATGTCACCATATAAGTAAACAACTAAAAACCGTAAGATCGTATTGGAAAATTGGATTCCATCATGATGGCTACTGATTCGAAAGATCAATCGCGAATGTATCTCCACGGCTTACGTCTCGGCAAGAGAAAATACCGAAATACATATACTACGCACTTTGGATGAGCAGTAATCTGATCTATCCTCATGAGATTCGGCTGAAATGACCTATCCCACTTCTAGGGTGGAGCGACCACCCTAGCCCATCGGCCGACCCCAAATCCGTATAAAGTATGTTGGTCAAACCGAACATTATCAAACAAATCGTTCACTATCATACCGTGGTGTGTGAGGCCTGCGAAGTCACGTTGTATCCAAAGCGGCGCTATATAAAAGCTATGCTTTGGTCTTCATCCACAAGGCTCTGCTTTTCAATAAAAGCCTTGATCATATGCATCTTAGCATGCCACATTATCAGACCATACCATATCATTGATTCATCTATCGATATATAACAGGGTGTTAAGCAAGAGAATAAATTCTCCGCCACCAAACAGCTATATATTAAATAGAGATCAACGAATACAATATAAAGGAATACAATGTCATACACACAATCCATTTATGAGTCCGTTCTGGGTCTGAACGAAACCATATCCGGTAGATCTCCAAATACGTCTGTATGATCACCAATTTTTCCCTCATTTTGGGTGTACGGTCCAATCAAGATATCAATAATCATCCATTCGATATGGAAATTTCCCGGTCTTCAATAACCGTCTTCATCATCGATCTTCAATCGTCGTATGAATTATTCAGAATGGGTTAAACCCGGTCTTTCTGAATAATTTGCGTAATTTAAAATCATGTGCTTTAAAACACAACCAACGCCTCATTCCAATCAAGAGTATTCTTTGATTTTAATTTAAACCAAATTAAGGTTTATTCAATTAGTCGGGATTAACGCCTTACCGAAGTAATCATTAATTAATATCCTATTCCCAACCTACACAACCCATGGAGTAAACTGGTAGTACTCCATATCTAACACCCAATGTGTTACGGTAAACTTAATTACCGTTTTATCGATCAAATCTAATTAAAGATTTAACTACCGCTTGGAGTAAAACTAGTGGTACTCCATTATCGTTCATTTCTTGAATTAAGTAAAATTAATTACTTTTATCCTCATTCAATCCAATTAAAGATTTATTAAAACTATATTTAGTTTTAATCTTCAAGAATCATTATTTAATGATTATTTAACTTTCAAGAAACAATCTTGCCTTTAACTGGATTAAAGAACAAATGTTGCCTAAAACATCGTTCACAATAAACCCAAAATCGTATTTCAATTTAATATGTTAAATTGAAACTTCTCTTTAGAATATTTCACTAAATCTTAGTTAAAATATTTATGAATTACCAATCTAAATTTCACTGTCAATCGGGTTTAAAGAACTAATGTCATTTAAAAACATTGTTCGCAATTAACATAAAAGTCAGTTTCACTTAATTTCAATTATGTTTAATAATTGGAAATCTTATTTAAATCTTAATTAAAAGATTTATTCGTTCCCAAATGGGTTTAAGAACAGTGTTATCTAAGACACTATTCACGACAAACCCAAATTTTAATCTGATATTAAATATCATGCTTTGAATAGAAATTATATCGATTTATGTTCAATATCAAATTCTGAAAATTAGCATATATCAAATTGGGAATAACGATATTAATATCTTCCAAATTCCCACAATAATGTCTGTATAATCACAAAATCCAATACTGAAATAATCCGAAGATTATTTCCATTCAAATCCATTCCAATATATGTACTGGAAAATATTGGTTTTATTAAAACCACTTTAATCCTTTTATTTATTTTAATTAATTTATTAAAATAAACAAATCACTCATTCTTTTACATTGAAACGTATATTTACATTAAAATGAATCTTTTTCATTCTTTTGAAACAAATTAACAAAAAAAAAGAAAAAGTATTCTTTCTAATGTAATCAATCTTAAATAAAAATGAAATCTTTTTAGTTCAACCTTTATTACATTGAAAAATGTAATATTTTCATTTCAATCTTTATTACATTGGAAAATGTAATGTTTTCATTTCAACTTTATTACATTGAAAAATGTAATACTTTCATTTCATCTTTATTTTCAATTCGGTCTTTATTACATTGAAAAATGTAATATTTTCATTTCAACTTTATTACATTGAAAAATATAATATTTTCCTTTCAAACTTTATTCTAAAATGTTTATAAATTCGTTTATAAAACGATTCCAACTTTTATTTCAATTTTAAATCCAAATTGAATATTCTATCTATTATCATATTAAAATAATATTATTTCCAAAATATTTATTTTGGAATTAGCTCTTTAAAACATGCATTATAAAATGTATAAAATAAATCGATAAACACGTTTGGGTTAAAACGGTGTTGCTATTTAAAACAGATTAAATAGCTCAATCCATTATCTTATTCATTTATATTTTACACTGGGCCAGACCTCCCACATTAAGCCTACGACTTGTGGATGCTGGATATGCCGGTTGGTTCCGGGCAGACTTATCCCACAAGTTGGGCTTAACCTCGTGTCATGGCCCAATTCGTATTTGCGCACTTGGACCTCTCACATTAGGCCCAACATTTTTGGCTGCTGGATAAGCCGGTTGGTTCCGGGCAGACTTCCACCACAAATGTGACCTAACCTCGTGCCCAAGTACAATTATAATTTTATAATAATAATTAACTTTTCTAAAATGCACTCTTTGAAAATATCCTTTCCATTAAAGAATCTAAAATTTAAATATTCTTTAATTCTAAAATGACGTGATTTCAAATGTCTTAACTTACCTTTCAAATCTTTATAAATGTCTGAACTTTCCATATTATTATAACAATTAATAATAATCTTCCCAAAATGTCTTATTTTGAAATCAAATCTATTTATTGCCACATAATGACAAATAAATGTAATCTTTCCAAAACGTTCAAATTTCGAAATCAAACTTTCTTATCTTAACATGTGGACAGTAAATATGTAATCTTTATAATTAAATCTCCTTTATTATAACTTTTAAGCAATAAAGATATAATCTATTTAAATCAACGCCAATTAATTCCATTAATTGAGTATAAATTAAAATATTCATTAATTCAAAATTGATAACAATAATATTAATCTTTTCAAAATGTTCAGTTTTGCATCAAATCTTCTTAATTTACCATGTTGACAATTAAAAAGGGTATCTTTTTAATTCTAATCTCTTATTGTTAATTTTTTACTAATAAAAATGTTATCTTTCCAATTCACTCTTTTTATTGTAACTTTGACAATGCGTACCTTCCCATTTGAAAACATGGAAACCATCCTTTGGTTCTTTTAATTGAATACTGGATTATAATATTCTTTAACTCAAAATTGGAATGAGACTCACACAATTTCCATGTAATTTAATTACACGGATTTCAAACATTGCACTTATTCTATAATAATGTCAACCATTCACATAACAGCCAAAGTGCAAATTACACTAAACACAAGGGTGATGTGTAGTCAAATATCAACCCAAGACCCGTGTGGGGTTTCAGCCAACACATAATTTTGTGCAATTGGGTGAGTAAAATAATCGTCCCAATCAACATCAACAAGTCAAGTAATTTGTCAACGGCAGTGTAACATCATTTTAAATTATCATAAATAATAAATCATTAGTTTAACCTGTTGAATATTTTCAATTTCAAACATAACATGACATGACATCCAAATCCACAATCCGTTCAACAAACAATTACTTCCATCACCAATAATTTATTTACATTTAATTATAAAAATAAATAACTATTTGAAAATTGAGTGAGCAAAAGAGTTCTCACCTTTGCCGGCTTTAAATGACGGTTCGGACCCAATTTTAGCCCAAAATTCAACATGCTCCAAATTTGATGAAATTAGTGTCTACGCCTAGCTCTCGACTCACTGATCGCAGCAAATCCTGTTTCGTGCGATTTCGAGTTCGTATCAAAAAGATATGAATTTTCGAAGTTTGTAATAATTAAATAATTAATTTAAATTATAAAAATTACCCAAATTTTCAACTTGCTCTAAATTGTACAAAATTACTGCTCGCTCGAAGCTCTTGACATAAAGATCTCAACGGATTCAGTTTCATGCAATTTCGATAACGTGACAAAAAGTTATGCACTTGCGAAGTTAACAAATCGATTAAAAAAAATTTAAATTTGTAAAAATTACCCAAAATTTCAATTTTCTCCAAATTGGACAAATTTGGTGTCCACGCGAAGCTCTCATCGCCACGATCACAGCAGACCTTAAATCGTCAAATTTCGATCTCGTATGTAAAAGATATTGCATTACGAACATAGAACATAAATGTTTCGCGTTTAAGCCCCTAACCTTTTTTTTTCAAACAGCACCCTAAACTTAAAATGCTCGCCACGGCCAAACCGTAAGTCGGAATTGCACGAAACCAGCGCCATTCTCTCCGGCTTCTCCCCCTCTTTCCACGGCTGGTGGTCCCCCCTCCAATTCGCCACGTGGGGCCCACAATATGGAGATGAACGGAAAAGTACAGTTTTCGTTCATCTTGGTGCTGCAGCCGCCTCGGTGCTCTAAATGCCCCCAAATTTTTACAGTAGCTTGGGCTCGACCTCCCGAACAACTTCTCTGTTTGTCACTTCGCCTGAAAATGCACGGATTGGCGGGAAATTGCTCATCTTTGCGACTGTCCTGTTTTCAGCACCCCTCCAATAAAATTGACATTCCGGCCAACTCCGACCACCTGAGACCATGCCACCACCGCCAAAAGAACCGTATGGTTCCCCTCTACCTCTGCCTGAAGTCGCTCGACCTAACTCTCTTCGTGGGGCCCGCAATAGCCAAAAAACGAAAATATGGCTGCTGCCTTTGGATTGAGATTCCGGCGAATCCGTGTGACGATAGGTCTTGAATTTTTCGTGGTAGATAGAGGATAAGAAGATGAACAAAACCCAGAAAGGGTTTGGTCTGATTTGGTTTGGATTGAGAGTTATAAATTATTTTGTTTTCAGGGGCTTATTTGCAAAGAATTATTTAGAGTGGAGGCCATGAAAATGAAGAAGGAGAAGGTGGCTGGTAGGTTTAGGGTTATGATTCAGCTAATGGCTGAGGAAAAGATATTTTATATGGGGTTAAGAATGTTATTAGGCCCAATTACCCTTTTATGTATTTATTTATACAATTTGCACCCATTTTCATATTCTAAAAATTCGTGTTAACACCTACGAATTCCAATTTTTATGAAAATTGAAACATAAATATTTCTTGACATACAGATTCAAAGAAACTGGTTTCGTTAAATTCCGAGTCCGTATGAATAAATTATGAATTTTTAAAGTCTGAAAATTGATCGTTTTTCACTGTAAAATTAATAACGACCACATACTGACTCCAAAAATTATGAATTTTGGAATCTAGTAATAATTTAATATTCCGGATCCAACAAAAGTTGTTTCGTCAAAAACGGAGGTCGTTTGCAAAATTTTCATTTTTAAGGCGTATATATTTAATATTAAAAATACATTTTTAAATCAATAATTTCCGAAACTCGAAATATATAAGTGTTTATACTTTTTCAATGCAGAAACATCATTTTGAACTCAATGGAAGTGGTTTCAAGTCTAAATTCATTCGTATGTAAAAATTAGCGTTTTGGGCCATATATATTATATATAAATTCATAGCGTTTTCCTGAAAATTTAATTTTGTCATAACTTACAAATTATAAACTGGAATCTTGATTTCTAAAATTCATTAGAAAGATATTGTCAATACGGTCCTAGCATTTCTTCTTTCGTCCAATTTCGATTTATAATTAATTTTATATAATTTCTTAAAGTTTAAAATCGAATTCTGAAATTACCGCGCCATTTCAGGCTCGAAATATAATTAATATAATTTTTAACTTTAATAAAATAAAATTTTAATCATTATTATTTAAAATAAATTATTTTATATATCCAAAATCCATTAAATTAACCAAAAATAATATTTTATTTCTGTTCCAAAATTCCGGGTTGTTACAATCTCCCCCACTTAAAATCTTTTCGTCCTCGAAAAGGAATTGAGAAAAATGTTGTTCAACTAATCAACTCAACTTTCAATCTTAATAAATTTTCAATTCAGTTCAATATTAAATTCCGATTTAACTAAGTTTACCATTCTTTAATATATTGGTCTTATTAATTATCATTCCAATAGTTTTATTAGCTAAACTAATTACCAAACATCACAACCAACAATCAATTAGGTGAATAACTTTTCAAATAAATATAGGTTTTATATATAGTCAAAAATCATATTTCAGTGCAATTTACAGCAATAAACCCTAACTAAATTTTTGGTTCTCACACCAGTCAATTGGAAATATATAGATACCCCACTTTCGAAAACTCGAACATAAACACTGATGACGCTAGCAATCATCAGAATCATCTCCGGGCGACTAGAGTGTGATTCTATATCCATCCAGTATATCTGAGACTTCAAATACACGTTGATCAGACGTATATTAAAATCTCTATATGCCGGATAGTCCAAATCAAAATAATATAGTATACAAATACGTATAATAAGGTTTAAATTTTTCAAAACAAAGTTTATTTTCATTTTTAAAATTAATACTCTTCACACTCGTTCTAGGATACTACTGATCCCATCTCTAACGAGTCATTCTTATTGGATATTAGTAATCCAATCTCTGATGAATTCTTTTGTTCGGTTCTGATGTGTTTTGTTCTCGAGCTCTGTAAACCAAAGCTTTGATACCAAATGAAACGACCCAAACTTCCCCGTAAAGAAAAGCCGGATTGCTTTGAGAACAACACACATCAGAACACAAAACAGAAAAACATTTTATTGCTGTTACAACAATTACATCAGAGTACAAGAATTTTCCAGAGTATGAATAATAATATACATTGGAAATACAATAATATCAGAGTTTAAATTACATTTAAATAGCAGCGGAAAAATAATACAAAACACAACTGAAAGAAATACACGGATACAGAGCCTTCTGAATATCGCTCCAGCTGTAGACCAGGATCCTGTGAATATAATATCTGCAAACCAAAACTACTAGCTGCCCGTGTGGAAAATATGGGCACCCAGAGTTTAGGTTAAAACAATAAACTCCAGGTCAGTCATAGGACTGGTATGAGAACTCAAAACAGTTATTAACTTTAATTTTTAAAGTTAGGTAAATCAAGGGACCACGCCACTTTCGCAGAACGGGTTTCCCCCAAGAATACCAGTTCATAAAACAACGAAATGCTTTTTAGAAAAATGAAACTGTTATAAGACTCAATCCCTTGCATGTACACCGAAGGATAGAGTTTTTCCTTATAATGGTCAAAAATGCTTAATACGCGAAATTCATCTTTTATACTATGAGTGCACAGTGTAGAAAACAATTTCGAATATAAAAGTATCAAAATTAGGTGGCATAATATGTTATGTAAGCGGCATAATATGTTATGTCACCATATAAGTATACAACTAAAAACCGTAAGATCGTATTGGAAAATTGGATTCCATCATGATGGCTATTGATTCGAAAGATCAATCGCGAATGTATCTCCACGGCTTACGTCTCGGCAAGAGAAAACACCGAAATACATATACTACGCACTTTGGATGAGCAGTAATCTGATCTATCCTCATGAGATTCGGCTGAAATGACCTATCCCACTTCTAGGGTGGAGCGACCACCCTAGCCCATCGGCCGACCCCAAATCCGTATAAAGTATATTGGTCAAACCGAACATTATCAAACAAATCGTTCACTATCATACCGTGGTGTGTGAGGCCTGCGAAGTCACGTTGTATCCAAAGCGGCGCTATATAAAAGCTATGCTTTGGTCTTCATCCACAAGGCTCTGCTTTTCAATAAAAGCCTTGATCATATGCATCTTAGCATGCCACATTATCAGACCATACCATATCATTGATTCATCTATCGATATATAACAGGGTGTTAAGCAAGAGAATAAATTCTCCGCCACCAAACAGCTATATATTAAATAGAGATCAATGAATACAATATAAAGGAATACAATGTCAGACACACAATCCATTTATCAGTCCGTTCTGGGTCTGAACGAAACCATATCCGGTAGATCTCCAAATACGTCTGAATGATCACCAATTTTTCCCTCATTTTGGGTGTACGGTCCAATCAAGATATCAATAATCATCCATTCGATATGGAAATTTCCCGGTCTTCAATAACCGTCTTCATCATCGATCTTCAATCGTCGTATGAATTATTCAGAATGGGTTGAACCCGGTCTTTCTGAATAATTTGTGTAATTTAAAATCATGTGCTTTAAAACACAACCAACGCCTCATTCCAATCAAGAGTATTCTTTGATTTTAATTTAAACCAAATCAAGGTTTATTCAATTAGTCGGGATTAACGCCTTACCGAAGTAATCATTAATTAATATCCTATTCCCAACCTACACAACCCATGGAGTAAACTGGTAGTACTCCATATCTAACACCCAATGTGTTACGGTAAACTTAATTACCGTTTTATCGATCAAATCTAATTAAAGATTTAACTACCGCTTGGAGTAAAACTAGTGGTACTCCATTATCGTTCATTTCTTGAATTAAGTAAATTTAATTACTTTTATCCTCATTCAATCCAATTAAAGATTTATTAAAACTATATTTAGTTTTAATCTTCAAGAATCATTATTTAATGATTATTTAACTTTCAAGAAACAATCTTGCCTTTAACTGGGTTAAAGAACAAATGTTGCCTAAAACATCGTTCACAATAAACCCAAAATCGTATTTCAATTTAATATGTTAAATTGAAACTTCTCTTTAGAATATTTCACTAAATCTTAGTTAAAATATTTATGAATTACCAATCTAAATTTCACTGTCAATCGGGTTTAAAGAACTAATGTCATTTAAAAACATTGTTCGCAATTAACCCAAAAGTCAGTTTCACTTAATTTCAATTATGTTTAATAATTGGAAATCTTATTTAAATCTTAATTAAAAGATTTATTCGTTCCCAAATGGGTTTAAGAACATTGTTATCTAAGACACTATTCACGACAAACCCAAATTTTAATCTGATATTAAATATCATGCTTTGAATAGAAATTATATCGATTTATGTTCAATATTAAAATGCTGAAAATTAGCGTATATCAAATTGGGAATAACGATATTAATATCTTCCAAATTCCCACAATAATATCTGTATAATCACAAAATCCAATACTGAAATAATCCGAAGATTATTTCCATTCAAATCCATTCCAATATATGTACTGGAAAATATTGGTTTTATTAAAACCACTTTAATCCTTTTATTTATTTTAATTAATTTATTAAAATAAACAAATCACTCATTCTTTTACATTGAAACGTATATTTACATTAAAATGAATCTTTTTCATTCTTTTGAAACAAATTAACAAAAAAAAGTATTCTTTCTAATGTAATCAATCTTAAATAAAAATGAAATATTTTTAGTTCAACCTTTATTACATTGAAAAATGTAATATTTTCATTTCAATCTTTATTACATTGGAAAATGTAATTTTTTCATTTCAACTTTATTACATTGAAAAATGTAATACTTTCATTTCATCTTTATTTTCAATTCAGCCTTTATTACATTGAAAAATGTAATATTTTCATTTCAACTTTATTACATTGAAAAATGTAATATTTTCCTTTCAAACTTTATTCTAAAATGTTTATAAATTCGTTTATAAAGCGATTCCAACTTTTATTTCAATTATGAATCCAAATTGAATATTCTATCTATTATCATATTAAAATAATATTATTTCCAAAATATTTATTTTGGAATTAGCTCTTTAAAACATGCATTATAAAATGTATAAAATAAATCGATAAACACGTTCGGGTTAAAATGGTGTTGCTATTTAAAACAGATTAAATTGCTCAAACCATTATCTTATTCATTTATATTTTACACTGGGCCAGACCTCCCACATTAAGCCTACGACTTGTGGATGCTGGATATGCCGGTTGGTTCCGGGCAGGCTTATCCCACAAGTTGGGCTTAACCTCGTGTCATGGCCCAATTCGTATTTGCGCACTTGGACCTCTCACATTAGGCCCAACATTTGTGGCTGCTGGATAAGCCGGTTGGTTCCGGGCAGACTTCCACCACAAATGTGACCTAACCTCGTGCCCAAGTACAATTATAATTTTATAATAATAATTAACTTTTCTAAAACGCACTCTTTGAAAATATCCTTTCTATTAAAGAATCTAAAATTTAAATATTCTTTAATTCTAAAATGACGTGATTTCAAATGTCTTAACTTACCTTTCAAATCTTTATAAATGTCTGAACTTTCCATATTATTATAACAATTAATAATAATCTTCCCAAAATGTCTTATTTTGAAATCAAATCTATTTATTGCCACATAATGACGAATAAATGTAATCTTTCCAAAACGTTCAAATTTCGAAATCAAACTTTCTTATCTTAACATGTGGACAATAAATATGTAATCTTTATAATTAAATCTCCTTTATTATAACTTTTAAACAATAAAGATATAATCTATTTAAATCAACGCCAATTAATTCCATTAATTGAGTATAAATTAAAATATTCATTAATTCAAAATTGATAACAATAATATTAATCTTTTGAAAATGTTCAGTTTTGCATCAAATCTTTTTAATTTAACATGTTGACAATTAAAAAGGGTATCTTTTTAATTCTAATCTCTTAATGTAAAATTTTTACTAATAAAAATGTTATCTTTCCAATTCACTCTTTTTATTGTAACTTTGACAATACGTACCTTCCCATTTGAAAACATGGAAACCATCCTTTGGTTCTTTTAATTGAATACTGGATTATAATATTCTTTAACTCAAAATTGGAATGAGACTCACACAATTTCCATGTAATTTAATTACACGGATTTCAAACAATGCACTTATTCTATAATAATGTCAACCATTCACATAATAGCCAAAGTGCAATTTACACTAAACACAAGGGTGATGTGTAGTCAAATATCAACCCAAGACCCGTGTGGGGTTTCAGCCAACACATAATTTTGTGCACTTGGGTGAGGTGTAAAATAATCGTCTCAATCAACATCAACAAGTCAAGTAATTTGTCAATGGCAGTGTAACATCATTTTAAATTATCATAAATAATAAATCATTAGTTTAACCTGTTGAATATTTTCAATTTCAAACATAACATGACATGACATCCAAATCCACAATCCGTTCAACAAACAATTACTTCCATCACCAATAATTTATTTACATTTAATTATAAAAATAAATAACTATTCGAAAATTGAGTGAGCAAAAGAGTTCTCACCTTTGCCGGCTTTAAATGACGGTTCGGGCCCAATTTTAGCCCAAAATTCAACATGATCCAAATTTGATGAAATTAGTGTCTACTTGTAGCTCTCGACTCACTGATCGCAGCAAATCCTGTTTCGTGCGATTTCGAGTTCGTATCAAAAAGATATGAATTTTCGAAGTTTGTAATAATTAAATAATTAATTTAAATTATAAAAATTACCCAAATTTTCAACTTGCTCTAAATTGGACAAAATTACTGCTCCTCGAAGCCCTTGACATAAAGATCTCAACGGATTCAGTTTCATGCAATTTCGATAACGTGACAAAAAGTTATGCACTTGCGAAGTTAACAAATCGATTAAAATAATATTTAAATTTGTAAAAATTACCCAAAATTTCAATTTTCTCCAAATTGGACAAATTTGGTGTCCACGCGAAGCTCTCATCGCCACGATCACAGCAGACCTTAAATCGTCAAATTTCGATCTCGTATGTAAAAGATATTGCATTACGAACATAGAACATAAATGTTTCGCGTTTAAGCCCCTAACCTTTTTTTTTCAAACAACACCCTGAACTTAAAATGCTCGCCACGGCCAAACCGTAAGTCGGAATTGCACGAAACCAGCGCCATTCTCTCCGGCTTCTCCCCCTCATTCCACGGCTGGTGGTCCCCCCTCCAATTCGCCACGTGGGGCCCACGATATGCAATGAACGGAAAAGTACAGTTTTCGTTCATCATGGTGCTGCGGCCGCCTCGGTACTATAAATGCCCCCAAATTTTTACAGTAGCTTGGCCTCGACCTCCCGAACAACTTCCCTGTTTGTTACTTCGCCTGAAAATGCACGGATTGGCGGGAAATTGCTCATCTTTGCGACTGTCCTGTTTTCAGCACCCCTCCAATAAAATTGACATTCCGGTCAACTCCGACCACCTCAGACCATACCACCACTGCCAAAAGAACCGTAAGGTTCCCCTCTACCTCTTCCTGAAGTCGTTCGACCTAACTCTCTTCGTGGGGCCCGCAATAGCCAAAAAACGAAAATATGGCTGCTGCCTTTGGATTGAGATTCCGGCGAATCCGTGCGACGATAGGTCTTGAATTTTTCGTGGTAGATAGAGGATAAGAAGATTAACAAACCCAGAAAGGGTTTGGTCTGATTTGGTTTGGATTGAGAGTTATAAATTGTTTTGTTTTCAGGGGCTTATTTGCAAAGAATTATTTAGAGTGGAGGCCATGAAAATGAAGAAGGAGTAGGTGGCTGGTAGGTTTAGGGTTATGATTCAGCTAATGGCTGAGGAAAAGATATTTTATATGGGGTTAAGAATGTTATTAGGCCCAGTTACCCTTTTATGTATTTATTTATACAATTTGCACCCATTTTCATATTCTAAAAATTCGTGTTAACACCTACGAATTCCAATTTTTATGAAAATTGAAACATAAATATTTCTTGACATTACGGATTCAAAGAAACCGGTTTCGTTAAATTCCGAGTCCGTATGAATAAATTATGAATTTTTAAAGTCTGAAAATTGATCGTTTTTCACTGTAAAATTAATAACGACCACATACTGACTCCAAAAATTATGAATTTTGGAATCTAGTAATAATTTAATATTCCGGATCCAACAAAAGTGGTTTCGTAAAAAACGGAGGTCGTTTGCAAAATTTTCATTTTTAAGGCGTATATATTTAATATTAAAAATACATTTTTAAATCAATAATTTCCGAAACTCGAAATATATAAGTGTTTATACTTTTTCAATGCAGAAACATCATTTTGAACTCAATGGAAGTGGTTTCAAGTCTAAATTCATTCGTATGTAAAAATTAGCGTTTTGGGGCATATATATTATATATAAATCCATAGCGTTTTCCTGAAAATTTAATTTTGTCATAACTTACAAATTATAAACTGGAATCTTGATTTCTAAAATTCATTAGAAAGATATTGTCAATACGGTCCTAGCATTTCTTCTTTCGTCCAATTTCGATTTATAATTAATTTTATATAATTTCTCAAAGTTTAAAATCGAATTCTGAAATTACCGCGCCATTTCAGGCTCGAAATATAATTAATATAATTTTTAACTTTAATAAAATAAATTTTTAATCATTATTATTTAAAATAAATATTTTTAAATATCCAAAATCCATTAAATTAACCAAAAATAATATTTTATTTCTGTTCCAAAATTCCGGGTTGTTACAGAAACAGTCGAATCGACTTACCGACATATCCCATTGTGTTCGAAATGGGGGTAATTAGCTAGGGGCGACAGTCATTGGGTTCGAATTGGAGATCAAACGAAAAAGCAACTTTTTGGAGAATAAATAAATTTAACTAAATATATATATATATATATATATTAAAATCCCTCCCTTACATTCTCTCTCCCACCCCCGTTCCTTTCTCTCAGTTCAATTAAAAATAAAAAAATAAAAAGAAAGAGAGGTGGAGCCCCACCACCGTCAGTCGTGCGCCAGAGGCCGCGCCTCCCACCTTCCTCCCCTCCACTCGACATCGCCCCTCAGGCGATCCCCATCTCCCCCTTTTTCCTCCTTGTCGCAAGCGCTCCCCCATGCCCTAATCCCCAAGTCAAAGGGTACCGCCACCCCCTAGCCTCGCAAGCCACCTGCGACGCCTCCCCTAGTCGAACCCGCCAACCACCAGAAAACACGCGCCCCTCTCCTTCAATCAAAACTGCCACTTTGACCCCATTTTCTTCGATTTATCCAGTGAATTCCTGGTCGAGCGAGGATCAGAAAATGGTGGAGGCGATCTAAGTGTTTTCTCCGAGAATCGAAAATGCGTAATTGTTTATTTTAAAAAGTTAATTTAATTTAATTAAAGGGCATTATTAAAATTAGTTTTTATGTAGATAAAAATATAGTTTTTATAAATATATGAAGTCATGATTTTTGAAGATAAAAAATTGATTTTTAATGTGTACATAGAATAAAAATTTGATTTTTATATATGAATAACTAGAGAAAAGTTTTGATTTTTACATATGAATTACTAGAATAAGGTTTTGATTTTTATAGAAATGATTTCAGAATAAAAATATAATCTTTGTTTGTTAAAAAATATAACCTTTGTTTGTTTAGAAATATAATCTTTGTTTGTTCAAAAATTATAATGACCCGCATTATTCAGCGGTATAATAATTAATTTATTTAATTATTTAAGATAGAGATTTAGAGGATTTAATGGTTGTTGAATTAAATAAGAATTAATATCTAATTTAAATAATAATATATTTAATTCTGAAATAATCAGAATTGGCTGAAATGATGATATGGTGTGAATTGGGCAATTCAAAATATATAATTCAGTTTAGAGTTGAATTATAATAACGAATATATTTAATTAACGATGGTTGAGCGTATAAATTATAATATAATTATGATCGAGCTCGAAATGGCGCTGCAGTTCGTAAATTGGCGATTCGAACTTCAAACGAATATATAGAAGCCGTTTTAAATCGGATTTCTGTGAAACAAGAAACGTTAGAAGCTGGTGAAGTATATTTTTCTAGTGGAAGAGAAAAATTAGGATTTCGTCGTGTAGATTTTGATTTATATCCAAATCAAATTTTAGAAAAGTCGCTATGGAATTCCTTTATATTTATAAAGGAATTATTTATATTTTAAAAAAGGGTTTTAATATAAATCGAATATCGATATAACTCTGATGATGAAATATCGAGCTAGAAATTCATATAGGAATATTCTAGAGCTGTATGGTGTTCCACTGTGAATATTGACGATAATATTTATTTTTAAATATTAACTTTAATTATATTTAAATATATTTATATATTTAAATGGGTTATTTAGGGCTTTAAAAATAGCCACTTTTGCAAACGAAGTCGAAATTCGACGAAACTAATTTTATGGCAGTTTCGTGATTTTTAGAGTCACTATATGGCCATACGGATTTTTAGAGTGAAAAACAGTCCGTATTTTGATGATTAAAAATACGCTGTGTGAGCATACGGAGTCAGAATTCGATGAAACCAGTTTCGTTGGGACCATAATGTCGAACTCTTGCTGCATGTAAATTTTTATGATTTTTGGGTATCATGGGTGATCATAGGAATTTTTAAAAGACGACCGGAGTAAATGGGTGGTTATAAATCAATGAAATCATCAATGTGAAAAATATCTAAACCCCTTATAAATACCGGCACCCTTCTCTAAACCTAAATCCATTGTCTCGGTGGTCTAAAGAAAATCCGCCGTCACATGTTCTTCCACAAAACCAAACCGACCCATTCAACAATTTAAAAGAAAATCTATAAAATCGGAAACAATCATTTATGGAATCGTGGTGAGTTTCTCTTTGTTCTGGTATCTACTTGAAGGGGTGCGATCAGTGCTAGGTGCTCTCGATTTTTCTAGCGTGAGCCTGATGGTGCTAGGGTTGGAAATACCGGGCAATTGAAGGAGTAATAATCAAATTGGAGGTTGCGATGGAATTTACGGCATGAAGTAGTATCGGTTTTGATTTTTTTTGGATTTTAAAAAAATAAAAATCATCGGTGACTTTCCCTGTAGCCGAGCTGAGTTGCTCGATGTCGCACTTCCCAGGGTGGACGCGAGTTGAACGAAAGGTGTATGTGGAGAAAGTGGGTTCGAAGAGAAGTATGTTGGTGAGTTTGGTTTGGATTTCGATGGAAGGGTGAAGGTGTTTGGATCGGTGAAGGAAGTGGTAATGGGAGGACTCATGCGTGATTTTTCCTGGAGCAAACGATGGAGCAGGTACCAGTTGGGGAAGACGGGTTGATGGACTAGGGATTTAATAGAAAGGTTAAGGCCCAATTTCTTAAAATAGAATTCAAGTTTTGTTTTATTTAATTATGTAAACTTTATTAATGTTATAACTTTACCATACTATATCAGAATTTCGAACGGTTGGATCCGTTAGGAGCATATGGACGAGAGCTCCATAATGGAACTGACTACGAGTGAATTGGAGCTCATTTGAATTTATGGCGAAATAAATTATTTAATTCAAATCAAACAAACAGTTTATTGTTCTTTAACAATTAACTTCCAAAGTGAGTAAATCTTACTAACTCTGAACAGTTTATATTTTCATGTTGTATTTTTAGAACTGTTAAAAATTGTCTGATTGACTGTGTGTTGACTGTTTGATTGAACTGCTAGTCAGTTAGTTTAATTTCGACATTGATTCTGTTTAACAGAATATATCATATGGAACTGAAAGTGATGTTGATTTTATTGTGTAACATCTGTGGATGTAGGAAAACAGGTTGGAGGAATCCGACTGGATTCCTCAACAGCTATTTTATTATTTTCATATATTGTGATATATGATGTGGTTTATAATATGTTGTTGATTATATGTGTATGGACGATATTTGACATCATGACTTGATATGTTTAACATCATAACATACCGGGATGTGAAAAAGGGGAATTTTCAAATGGTATTTGAAAATAAAACATTTATAAAATCAAAAGGGTTTTATAAATGAAATGTTTATAAATGAAATATTTATAAATAGAAATCTTTATAGGTGAAATTATATAGAAAAGGGAAATCTTTATAAATGAAATATTTATAAAGAAAAGGGAATATTTATAAAATCATAAGATTTTATAAATGAGATATTTATTGGTTAAATAAATAGGAGATGTTAAACGAGATACTTATTTGTTAAGTAAATAAGCTATAAAAGAGATACTGACTTAGGAAACAGAATAAGTTATTAAAAGGATTATTTATTTGTTAAATAAATGAATAAGAAAACGAGATATTTATTTGTTAAATAAATAAGATAAGATATAAGGTATATTTATTGTAATGGCCCGCAAATCCGAACTATCTGAGTTGACTAATAACACCACATGTCCAACCCAAATTGCAAAGAAATATGAATCATTATTAGAAAGAAGTTAAAGGAGAGAAATAGAAAGAAAGAAATGTTAGAATAGAAGAAAACAAAGAAAACAGATCTCACAGCGGAATGAATAAAATATGTTATATAACATAACTTTTGAAATACAAATCAGTAACTTTATATACATACCATCATCAGAGCACAACAGGTATTCCTGGAACAGTTATAAACACTTGTTTCCAGATACAACACAGTACACAGCAGAAATATGATAGTCTATAGCTAAATGGTGAAGCCTCCTGCTTCCAGCTCTTCCAAGTGAATCTGAAAAATCCCGACTACTTGACTGCTCGTACAAATTTGGGCACCCAAGAGTTTAGGGAAAACAAACAAAATAAACTCTGGGTCAGTCATGGGACTGGTGTGAGTAAACTCCAATCATTTGTTTAACTTTCAAAATTCTTTCGAAAGGAAAGATAATAGTAAGACCAGCCCATACATAAACATGGACGGTTTTCAGCTTACTGTAACCCAAAACACTTTGATACCAAAATCCAATGATATTATAATAGTGTCTAAATCAAATAAATAGAATCTAGCAGAACGCTTGCATCTCACGCTCCATATATAATATAAAATCAAAAACCGCAGGGCGCTTATTGGAGATTGGATTTCCAACATGACAAGGTATGAAACCACCTTCCGATAGTGTATCTCTAGAGAGGAATACACTGGGGTCAACAAGAACATCTTGCAACCCGGCCCACACATGACCGACCACTCATTTCGCTTGAGTGTATCGAATGTATATCACCAACGGTTGGGATCAGCAACCGTTTCCCGAATGGGACAGCATCGAATAGAATAAGGAATTAAATGAATCTCTAGATAGGTGATTATACACCCTAATGGGAGCGACCCACATAGCCATGCTGCCTGCCCGATTTTTTTTATTTCCCGGTTGTTGAGGCCTGAGGCTATGATTACTTTCTATTCTTTGATAGCACAATCACTTTGAATGCCACATTGTCAGATCCGTTAATCACTAATTGATTTGCAAAAATATTCTGGATGTTATGCTAAGGGAATAAATCCGTTGCCACCATATATATTTGTACAGATCAACATATTCGATCATTGGAAATACTTTCTCATACATTCGTCCATATACGTTCGTTCTGGGATTGAACGAAACCGAAGGCACAATTTCTATTAATAGAAAAAGCCCTTGCACTTCACTCCGTCTTCGATTATCTTCATATAATCTGATTCGCAACGCTACTGCCAATACAGAGTGGTTCTCGGATAATAATCCAACCGGTCTCTCCATATTGACAATGATATTGGCAAATACTTCGATAGTCGGTTATTTAACTATCGAAGGAAAACAAACACCCATTTCAAACAATCAAACAATCACTGGGCCCCTTGATTACTATTCATTAATTAAATCACCCTTTCCATTTCCTTATCAATATTTGTTAAACAAATATTGATAATTATCATCTCGGTCTCTTACATTCTTTGGAAAACATTTCTATATCTCGCCTTCTTTTATTTATTTTTTTACACTTAGAAAATATATTCTATTTGAAATTGAAACAATTTCAATCACTTATCCCTTTCCCGACTACTTTAATTACACTGAGGAAATATTTAACTTTTATATTTCCCAAATTCCATCACTTGGGTTAAAACGAATGCTGTGTAAACATCGTTACAACAACCCAAATTATTTTATTCAACTAACTATTATTCAACACTTCTCTTCGAGGCTGGGTCCTGCTACTTATTAATTAAAAATGAAATCAATCAAGTTGGGGTAAAATTACCTCTCAGACCTTGACTGAAAACATCATTAACTTCAAAACAGACAAAACCACTTACCTCGAATAATCAACACTATAAAAACCAATTATTCATTTTTAAAACATGTATATGGTTCGCTTTCTATTTCTAATTTATAGATTTCCCTTTTTGTTTACAATATTCTATTTTTAATTTTGTTTCCTTATCGAATTCTATATATATCGATACTTTGATTTCTAGCTATAAATTTCTTTAAAAATATTCTAACTCCTTAAATTTCCGGAAAATTTCGCCATAACCTCCCTTGTACCGGGAGGATCGGGATATTTCAAACAGCCTCCCATGGCCCTCAGCAATCCAAAAAGAAAAGCCAAGCGGCTAGCCGATACAGCGCATAAAACCTCATATGGAATTTAAACGTGTACTTTTTGTCGGGCACATAAATTAAAATCTTCATATACTTTATCACATACTTGTCTAACACATGTTCACCTGTTTTCAATTCAATTCAACTCAACTCAATCGTTTGAATTCAGTTTCGCTCATTTATTCTTTAATTAGCTATTTTGCCTATTTCACTTCTTTGATTGAACATAACATGTTCAAACAAAATATTTAACTTGCTCATAACCAAATTGAATCTCAATTTCAATTCTAGTTTACTTTTCGATTTCGAATATAAATTTTCAAATCGAATTCACTTATTCAAAGCCCAATATCAATTAAAAATCTCATTAACTAATTACTATTCAAATTAGTTAATTCTATTCAAAAATCAAAAATCTGATTTCTGTTTCAAAAATCAGTTCATTATTCCACTGGAGTTCACATAAAATTTACAACTCAAATCTGAAATTTTCTAAATAGAAATTCGGATTTTATTCACTTAAAAATCCTTTTATAAAATTAAATAAACCGTCATGGTTTTTAAATGGTTATGGCGTTGTTTTTCTGAAAATTTGATTTTCATATAAATCAAAATTTATTCGACGAAATCCAGATTTTTTTCTTTCATTAGAAAACTATTATTCAACTGGTCCCGACGATTCTTGTTTCAAAGAATTCCGACTTCAATTGAGTTTTGTATACCCAATTGAAGTTCAAATCGCCAATTTATGAACTACCGCGCTGCGGCGAGTTCGTTTTAATTATATTTTTATATATTAACTTTTTAAACTTTGTTTATATAAATTCAACTCCATTCTGATATATATGTTAATATATATCAAATCCATTTTCCCAATTCAACTCAAAAATTCTGATCATCTAAAATCGTTGATTTTTCCTCACTCGGTTATAATTCATTTATACTTCGATCTTCTACATTCAAATTTCATTTCAAATTCTATTTGAATTCTATATTCAAATTTCCTTTTCAATTCTATTTGAATTCAATATTCAAATCTATTTTCAAACTCCATTTGAATTTCTATATTCAAATTCCATTTCAATTCAAATTGAATTTCCTATATTCAATTTCCATTTCAACTCTTTTTGAATCCTATATTCAAAGTCTATTTCAAATTCTATTTGAATTCTATATTCAATTTCTATTTCAAACTTTCTTTATTCATTCTGTAAACAAGTCTCGATTTCAATTCCTTTTGAAATCGATATTTCTACTTTTGGAAAAGAGATTTCCCTTTTCTATTTCACACTTGTATTTTTATTTCTGAATTATCCAATGATAATTCTTTTCACTTCATTTATAAACTTCATTTATAAAAGAACTATTTATAAATTTCGTTTATAAAGGAACTACTTGTTTTATTTTTCAAAACAAGTTCATATTTCTATTCTCTTCGAAATTTCAAATTCTATTCTATTCGAAATTTCAAATTCTATTCTAGCAAAATAGAATCTCACTTTTAAATCTGAAAAATTCCTTTTTATGATATTTTTAAATATCAACATTTAGGCCTAGTGATATTTAAACACCAAACAACCAATTATTTATTTTTCTAACTCATCATATATGACAGTATATATGCAAACAAATAAAAAAACAGATAATATTTTGTTTTTAAGGAATCCAGTTGGATTCCTCCAACTTGTTTACCTACATTCACAGACATTCATCAACATAAATAATACCCATCCTGCTTCGAGGCAGGATATCGTGGTATGAAGGTCATCCACTAATATATATTTGTGGGGCGCATAGGGAAATCATCCGCTATGAAACTGCGGGCATCCGCTAATGAGACTGTGGGAATCAATCCAATCATCAACCCAATATATATAATAGTCAACCCTAAAAAACTGATATATTTAAATCAATCAGAAAGCATTAAAACAAGCAACAACAATTATTTTTAACAACATTAAAATAATTCTAAATAAAAGGTGAGTGAGATTTACTCACCAGAATTTTATTTGCCGAATATCCTGTTTAAATTCTAATTCGTAGCATCAACGAATCTGCTCGCCTCGTCTCAATTTAATCTATCAAGCACCTATGGATATTTATTTAATTTATTCATCGATTAATTTATTATTAATTAAATTTCACTACTAACATACATAATTAAACCTAAGTATTTTAAAAACTTTTGGACAAATGCATACCTCGCTGACTCGACCTATTACGAAACACACCCTCTAAGATACTGCTCCAAAATGTCCAGACTACACCTTCAAGTGACATACCATTCTAGTTTATCCATAATTAAATCACTGCATTGATCGTCACGATCCAACCCACTCTCTCGCCAATGACTCCAGCATCAATTTCCCTTAAATCAATCCCGCTCATCGTCCATGAACGAGAACTCCACTTGAGTTGCTCCCCGCCTTGCTCACTGCCACTGTTTTCATCATCACCCCATTTAAAAAAATCCCATCGTGACCTCCCTACTACCCATTATCGCACCCAGTCTTCCACCAGTAAAGCGGACTCCAGTTCGCAACTAATACTGACGTCGGCCTCCATTGAATTCACAGTCCTCACCTCCACCTCGTCGACATCATTACATTTCCACCAAGCCTTGAACTCGAGCACCTCGTACCCTTCGCGTTGCTCCAGGTCAGAACCCCAAATCCATCGCGCCCATCCTTCTTGCCATCAACGTCCAAATCACGGCATCACATCCTTTAGACATCACCCCATAACCATATCGCAACTTCCATCTCTGCGAATCACAATTGGTTCGAACCCTAGTTCGCTGTTCGAGATCGAACGCCCCCAGGCTCCATCACGATAGGACATAACACACACACATTGAAAATCCTCTCGAACCAATACAAATCCACGCCTTAGCTACTGTCAAAAATTGATCTGCCTTGTTCTTCGATTTACTGAATCAATTTCTCCCTTTTTTATTTTATTATACTGCAGTGGTTCGAATGGATGAAGGAGGTCTTCGGTTTTATTTTGTTGCCTAATGAAAATGAAAAGGGAAGAGAATGAAGGGTATTTGTTTGTTTTGAAATGAAGAAAATAAGGTACCAGACATTTTTGTCTAAAGTTTCGATTTCTATTTCAAAAGAGAAAGGCAAAGAAGGAGGGGTTTCGTTTATATAGAGAGGAATACTTCACCCTTAAGTAATTTTTGATTTGACTATACATTAATATGATTTGATTTCTATTTAATGTGATTTGAAATAAAGAGATAATTATTTCTTTTTAAACAGATATCGATTTGATTTTCTATTCGATTTCGATCTTATCCATTATAAATATCTCGGGGTTCATAATTAAAAATCCTGAACCGCTATTTTAGCGTACCGATCGTCGTTCCAATGTAATTACACTATTCTGAACTCAACAGAATAGACTATATAATTTAATTCGAACATATTTAAAAATAACATATTAAATTGATATAATATAATTTAAATTCAAAATAAATAAATTCCTTGAAAATAAGTTACTATTATTACCGTTTAAATTCAAATAAAAATTTATATTAACCATTTAAATCATTTTGACTCCTTTTTAAATTCAAATTTGAATTACTTAAGATCCTCGTATTATGATAATTATATCGATAATTCAATTTAAAAATTCGATTTATATTATCACCTCAATATTTAAAATAATATTAAATATTCAAAATAAATCGACCAGAAAATCTGGGTCGTTACATTCTTCCCCCTTGAAATAATTTCGTCTTCGAAATTGCTAAGTAGGAAAAATGGTACAAATCCATTACTTTTCAAAATCCCACTTATGTTGAGACTCACCTCTCATATTTCAACAAATTTAATTCCACCAAAACTTTTGGTCTTCCTTCATTTAATTCAAATGATCTACGATCAATCCATTTAACTAGCTTAAGTTAAATTCCGATTCCAGAATCCAAATCCCAGGGTTTTCAGTTCAAATCCTTTTGAAATCACTTAAACATGTACATATGTTTATAATCTTTTCAAATACAAAATATTTGAATTTTCCAACTAAACTTGTTTTCTTTCAAACAATTTCCACCAAAACTTTTCTAAGGTAGCAATTTATCACTCAGAAACTCGAAAATGAGCACTGATGATGTCGCGACCATCATCAGAATTATTTCCCAGCCACTGAAGTGAGTTTAGTGCTTTATCGCTTTCAAAATCCATTCAAAATGATTTTTATTCACTTAAAAATCCTTTTATAAAATTAAATAAACCGTTATGGTTTTTAAATGGTTACGGCACTGTTTTTCTAAAAATTTGATTTTCATATAACTCAAAATTTATTCGACGAAATCCAGATTTTTTTCTTTCATTAGAAAACTATTATTCAACCGGTCCCGACGATTCTTGTTTCAAAGAATTCCGACTTCAATTGAGTTCTGTATACTCAATTGAAGTTCGAATTGCCAATTTACGAACTACCGCGCTGCGGCGAGTTCGTTTTAATTATATTTATATATATAAACTTCTTAAACTTTGTTTATATAAATTCAACTCAATTCTGATATATATGTTAATATATATCAAATCCATTTTCCCAATTCAACTCAAAAATTCTGATTATCTAAAATCGTTGATTTTTCCTTACTCAGTTATAATTTATTTAACTTTGATCTTCTACATTCAAATTTCATTTCAAATTCTATTTGAATTCTATATTCAAATTTCCTTTTCAATTCTATTTGAATTCAATATTCAAATCTATTTTCATACTCCATTTGAATTTCTATATTCAAATTCCATTTCAATTCAAATTGAATTACCTATATTCAATTTCCATTTCAACTCTTTTTGTATCCTATATTCAAAGTCTATTTCAGATTCTATTCGTATTCTATATTCAATTTCTATTTCAAACTTTCTTTATTCATTCTTTAAACAAGTCTCGATTTCAATTCCTTTTGAAATCGATATTTCTACTTTTGGAAAATAGATTTCCCTTTTCAATTTCACACTTGAATTTTTATTTCTGAATTATCCAATGATAATTCTTTTCACTTCATTTATAAACTTCGTTTATAAAAGAACTATTTATAAATTTCGTTTATAAAGGAACTACTTGTTTTATTTTTCAAAACAAGTTCATATTTCTATTCTATTCGAAATTTCAAATTCTATTCTATTCGAAATTTCAAATTCTATTCTAGCAAAATATAATTTCACTTTTAAATCTGAAAAATTCCTTTTTATGATATTTTTAAATATCAACATTTAGGCCCAGTGATATTTAAACACCAAACAGCCAATTACATATTTTTCGAACTCATCATATATGACAGTATATACGCAAACAAATAAAAAAATAGATAATATTTTGTTTTTGAGGAATCCAGTTGGATTCCTCCAACCTGTTTACCTGCATTCACAGACATTCGTCAACATAAATAAAACCCATCCTGCTTCGAGGCAGGATATCGCGGTATGAAGGTCATCCACTAATGTATATTTGTGGGGCGCATAGGGAAATCATCCGCTATGAAACTGCGGGCATCCGCTAATGAGACTGTGGGAATCAATCCAATCATCAACCCATATATATATATAATAGTCAACCCTAAAAAACTAATATATTTAAATCAACCAGAATGCATTCAAACAAGCAACAACAATTATTTTTAACAACATAAAAATAATTCTAAATAAAAGGTGAGTGAGATTTACTCACCAGGATTTTATTTGCCAAATATCCTGTTTAAATTCTAAATTGTAGCATCAACAAATCTGCTCGCCTCGTCTCAATTTAATCTATCAAGCACCTATGAATATTTATTTTATTTATTCATCGATTAATTTATTATTAATTAAATTTCACTACTAACATACATAATTAAACCTAAGTATTTTAAAAACTTTTGGACAAATGCATACCTCGTTGACTCGACCTATTACGAAGCACACCCTCTAAACTCACTGCTCCAAAATGTCCAGACTACACCTTTAAGTGACATACCATTCTAGTTTAACCATAATCAAATCACTACATTGATCATCACGATCCAACCCACTCTCTCGCCGATGACTCCAGCATTAATTTCCCTTAAATCAATCCCCCTCATCATCCATGAACGAGAACTCCACTTGAGTTGCTCCCCGCCTTCCTCACTGCTACTGTTTTCATCATCACCCCCATTTAAAAAAAATCCCATCGTGACCTCCATTGTAATAACCCGAAAATCTGGGCCAGTTGAAATTTTTTATTTTGGCTATTTTAGCGAATTTTGAATATTTAAAATGAATTATTTTAAATAATATCGACGAGAAATTTATTTTGAATAGAATTTGATCATATATATTATGTATGCGTCGTCGTTAGAATATAAATAATTATATATAGAATTGAAAATGGCGCGGTAGTTCGATAATTCGATTTCAAACTTCAATTGAATGTACCGGGTGCAAAACAATCCGGATTTTAGTGAAACCAAAAACATTAGGATCTACTTGAGAATATCTTTCCAACGAATCCGAAAAATTGAAATTTCATAGCGGGAATCAAAAGATATGTCCAGTTGAAAATTCTGAGTAGTCGCTATGGAATTCAGGCCCTTAAAAATGGACATTTTGCAAACGACCTCGAATTTCGACGAAACCAATTTTGTTGGGTCCGTGATGTCAAATTATTGCTAGGTTTCAAATTTCATAATTTTTTGAATCAATATGTGAGCGTGGCAAAGGAAAACACGTTTGACCTGTTTTAGTTGATTTTAATCGACTGGAAAATGGCCATTTTTCCAATGGTCTCGGAATTCGACGAAACTAGTTTTGTTAGGAACGTATCGTCAATACGAAGCTAGAAAATATTTTTCTGGGATTTATAGAGTTCGTATGTGACCCTGGTAAATTGAAATGCGCGTTTAAATTCAATATATAGAGTTATATGTTGATTTTAACGGAAACTGATCAAAACGGTCGAATCAGCCTACGATACATATCCCATTGTGTTCGGAATGGGGGTGAAACGCTATGGACGACAGGCGGTGGGCCTCGTTTCGAGGTCGTATGTAAAAGTCAACTTTTTCATAAATAAATAATTAATTAAAAACCCTTTTCTTTTTCCTCTCCCCTTAAACTCCTCCAAGCCCCCCCCGATTCATTTCGAAATCAAAATAAAAAATAAAAAAAGAAAGAAGAAGAAAAAGGCGGAGCTGCCGCCCAGGGTCGTGCGCCACCGCCGCGCCGCCGTCCAGGATGGCCGCCCCCCCATCGCAGCTCTCTACTTCTTCCTCCTCCTCCCCTGCTCCTTCCTGATGCGAAGACCCACCCCCAATCCGAGCCCAGACCCCGCCGCACCCCCCCTAAGGCCACCGCACCTCCCTTTGACCCGCCGCCCCTCTCTCCTCCCTCCCCCTTCCCTTTCCTCTTCTGCGATAGTCAACCCCCCCTCCGACAGTGAACGCTGCTCTTCTCCCTTCTATTTCTATGTAAGTTTTTATTTTATTTTTCTATTTTCAGTTATCATTTTATTTGATTTTAAAACTGAATTTATTCAATAGGAAAATTAGAGATAGAATTTTTATTCGATCGGAGAGTTAAAGATATGATTTTTATATGATAAGGAAGTTAAAAACATAATTTTTATCGTATGTAAAGGTTGAAAATATAATTTTCATATTATATAAATAATAAAAATATAATCTTTTATATTGTAGAAGTATAAAATTATAATTTTTATATGGGTAAGATAGTAAAAATATCAACTTTATATATGTAGTGAATAAAAATTCAATCTTTATATTAGGAGTAGAAGTTAAAGGCGAAATCTTTAAATTTGAAAAGGCGAAATCTTTAAATTTGAAAAGGCGAAATCTTTATATGAAGAATAGCGTGATAAAAATAGAAATTTTATCCATATAGCGAAGTAAAAATTCGATTTTTATATATTGAATAGCGAAGTAAAAATTCAATTTTTATATATTGAATAGCAAAGTAAAAATTCGATTTTTACATATGTAGAGAATACGGGCAACGAAGGTGACAAAAAGGCGAGAACGACGAAGATTTCTATAAATGAAGTGTCGTGGAATTGGAATAGCTATCGGTGAGAATCTCTCACTCTTCAATTTCTTTTCTAGTTATATATATATACGAGGATGCAGACGGTGTTTAGTAGCACCCGACACCCGCCATCCACAAACCATGGATGGCTTGTTTGTTTAATTGTTGTGTTGTGAATTTGTTTGCGTTGTTGTTGTGGAATCAATAATAAAAAGTAGATGTGTTGAAATAAATATTTTATCGTTAAAAATATAATTTTTAACGTGAATGTGAATAAATAAATAATTATAAACAAATCGGCCGATTTGTTTATATACACTGATTTGACTGATATAGATTGGGTCGATAAATTTTACACATCGCCCAACTGCATAAATAAAATCTGTGTTTGATTGTTTGAAACCCCACACGGGTATTGGGATAAAATACGGCATACACTAATCCCAATAATTAGTTATATGTCGATCGATTGATTGACAGGCTGTTATAAGCGTTAGATATCTATATTTGATGCTTATACAGTGTAGTGCACTTTGGATGATGGTTGATTGTTTATCGTTGCTATTATATACATGTGTTGTACGGAATCCATATAGTTAACGCTATATGGTGATTGATTGGGCCTCATTCCAATTTAGAAGATAAAGAATATTATAAAATAAAGGTTCATGTGTTGACAGTACTCATCCGTTGAGATTAGTCATGTGTTGAACGAAATATTTTAACAATAAAATTTACATCTTTATCATATATAAAATATATTAAATAACAAAAAGAGTCACACGTGGATAGTACTCATTCGTTGAGATTAGTCGTGTGTTGACAAAAATATAGATTCACGTATTGAATAGGATAAATATTCATTTATTGAATAGAATAACGGAATTATTGAAATATATAAAGCCGTGTTGATTAGAGTGCGCTATTTTGACGCGAACGATATTTATATCGATTATAATCGAATTTAATTTGAATAGAATAGAAAATGACTTTGATTTGAATAGAAAACGAATTGAATTTGATTTGAATAGAAAAAGAATTTGATTTGAAATGAATATATAACGAATTTGAATTGAATCGAATAGAAAACCAATTTGAATTGAATCGAATAGAAAACCAATTTGAATTGAATCGAATATAAAACGAATTCGAATTGAATTGAAAACGAATTGAAGTGAATTCAAATTGAATTGAAATTTGAATTGAATAGAAATGAATTTTAAAACGAATTTATAAGGAAAAATTCAATTTTGATTTGAATTGGAAACGGAAGTTGAAAATGTTTTTGAAACGAATTCAAAACTATTTATAAAATTCATTTTAAATAGGAATCGATGAAATATATATTATATATATTATATATATAATATAATGGCCTGAATAGAACGCGCCGCGCCGCGGTAGTTCGTGAATTTCGACCATTTATTTCAAACGGACATTACGGGAGATCTGACCGTCGGATTCTCCTAAAACCGGAACCATTGGGTTCGTATCGAAAAGAGCTTTCTAACGAATATTAGGAATTTGAAATCTAACGGTTGGATTTGGAGATACGTCCAAATCAAATTTGGAAAAGGTCTGGGGTGGGGTGGGGTGTTATTGATGAATAGGCCTTTATACCTGCTGTGGGAACCTCGGGTGGCATTTTTACTGGCTGGAATAGTAATTCTTGGTTGATTAAGCAAGAAATCAAACAAACTTACTGTCTGCATTTGGCCCTGGAATGTAAATCTACAAATGTACTTTACTTCTTTTCTAATGTTTATGGACCCAATACAAGACGAGAAAGAATGACTTTATGGGCCGAGGGTTTGGACTTTTATAAACTCATGTATGGTCCCTGGGTAATTGGCAGCGACTTTAATGTTACAAGATTTATGTCTGAACGTAATGTAGTGAAAAACGCTGGCTTGGGCGACATGAACGATTTTAGTGACTTTGTTGGTAACTGTGGCCTTATTGACCTGCCCATGACTAATAGAAAATATACGTGGACTGACGGTAGGACCCTTCCTACTTTAGTTCGCCTCGATCGTTTCTTCATTAATTCTGCTTTTGATGACTTGCACCCCCTGACTCTGCAAAGAGGTCTTACTTCCCTTATTTCTGATCACTGCCCTGTTGTTCTAAACACTAACGTCGATCATAGAAGGAAATCTTTTTTTAAGTTCGAAAATATGTGGTGCATTGAGCCAAATTTTGATGTGATGTTGCGCCAGAAGTGGGTAGAATTTCGTAGCTTTGGGGATGCAGCTAGCAATTTTTGTAGGAAAATGAGACTATTGCGTAAATTTTTAGCCAAATGGAATCGAGAAGTCTTTGGAAACATCAGAGTTAAGAAGCAGAGACTTGAATCTGAGATTATGGAGCTTAATGTGCTTGAGGAAGGGCGTAATCTAAGTGAGGCTGAGCGAGCCTTGTTAAAAACTAAAGAAAAGGAGCTTCTAACGGTGATTGACCAAGAAGAGATTTTTTGGAAACAGAGGTCGAGAACTCAGTGGCTTAAGCTTGGTGATAGTAACACAAGTTACTTCCACAAAGTTGCAAACGGTAGACGGCGCACTAACACAATATGTAGCATTTGGAAAGACGGAGTTGAAATTTGTGATCATCAAAGGATAGAAGAGGTTTTTACTGAATTTTATAAGGGAATCTTTGGTGAACGCATTGCGAATCGTGTGAATGTTGATTGGAAGATGCTGTATCCTTCGTCTGTTGATCTTAGTGGCATTGATACTGAGTTCTCGGAAGAGGAAATCGTCGCGGCTTTAAACGAAATGCCTGGTGATAAAGCCCCTGGCCCTGATGGTTTTCCAAATTTTTTTATAAGAAATATTGGGATGTGATTAAACATGATGTTATTAACATATTCAAAGAATTTCATTCTGGTTCCTTGAGACTGGACATGTTGGGGTACGCTAATGTAGTCTTGATCCCTAAGAAAGGAGGAAATGTCTCGGCTGCGGATTTTCGACCTATTAGTCTTTTGAATAGTAGCTTCAAATTGATCACTAAGGTTCTCGCAAACAGACTGAAAGCGAAGATGGATGACCTGATTGATGTTTCGCAGACAGCATTTATTAGGGGAAGATTCATTCTTGATGGAGCGGTACTTGTCCAGGAAGTTATCTCCCATAGTGATAGACATAATGTGCCTTGCGCAATCCTGAAGCTGGACTTCGCTAAGGCCTTTGACACAGTTGACTGGAGGTTTATCATGGATCTTCTTAGCGCAAGAGGCTTTCCGTGTAAATGGCTAAACTGGATTCATTGCATTTTAACATCAAGCAGATCCAATATTTGTGTAAATGGAGTGGCTAGCAAAACTATTGTATCCAAGCGAGGGCTGCGCCAGGGTGACCCACTTTCCCCACTCCTCTTTGACTTTGCTGCCGATGTCTTTTGTCGGATCCTTCAGGTGGCAAGTGCTAATGAGATTATTCAAAGCTTTGGGCGTGATCACATCATTGGGGGTATTAATTCACTACAATATGCTGATGATACTATTATTTTTTGCAACCCTGATTGCAAGAATATTGCCTCTTTAAAATTTTTGCTTTATGCTTTTGAAAGTTTATCTGGCTTAAAGATTAATTTTCATAAGAGCAGTGTTTACACTTTGGGCTGTAGCGTTGATGTGAACAGGAAATGTGCTGAAATGCTCAACTGCATGGCGGATTCTTTCCCCCTCAAATACCTTGGAGCTTACATCCGTCCAAAAAGATTGATGAAGAGTGATTGGCAATATGTGATTGATAAAGTTGATAGGCGATTAGCGAGGTGGAAAGGAAATTGTCTATCAAGGGCTGGACGTCTGGTGCTGGTGAACTCTGTTCTGGCGGCTATCCCTTTGTACTGGCTCTCTTTTTATTCGTGTCCGGGTTGGGTTGTTCAGAAAATTGATGCTGTTCGTCGAAATTTTTTCTGGACCGGTACGAAGGACACGCGTAAAGCCTGCTGTCTAGTGTCGTGGGACCAGGTGTGCAAGTCCAAAGATCAAGGAGGTTTGGGAGTCATCAACTTGAAAAACATGATCTCTGCATTACTTTGTAAATGGCTGTGGATTATGCTTAGCGAAAAGAAAGTTCTCTGGAAGGAGTGGATCTTAAACACTTGCTACGATGGTAGATTCGACTGGAATGCAGACGTTTCTCATTGCTCAATATTCTGGCGTGGTGTTATGGCAAATGTTCACTGGATGAAGATTGGGACTGAGATTGTAGTTAAAAACGGCCGCAGCGTCTCTTTCTGGTATGACGGTTGGTTGCTCCCTATCCCTTTGCGTGATGAATTTGCCGATCTGTTTGCTATTGCATGCAACAAAAGTGCTTCAGTCTGTGCAATGTTTAATGCGAATTCTGCCAATTTTAAATGGAACCTGTCCTTCTGTCGCATTGTGGCTGGTAATGCTTTGCTTCAGCTATGTGGCTTGATTCGTTTGTTAGAAGATGTACACCTTCATAGCAATGAGGAGGATGAATTTGTGTGGAAGATTGGTGGTGACTTTTGCGTGAGTGCACTTTATAAGTTGATGAACTTCGCAGGAAGGAAGTATGATGGATTCATGAGAATGTGGAGTTTTAAGGCTGTACCTGCTAAGGTCAAGATACATATGTGGATGATCATGCACAACAAGCTCAATACAGTGGAAAGATTACGGCAAAAAGGTGTTCATGTTACTGGGGGATGTGTTTTTTGCACTGACGACGACGAGGATTATCAGCATCTTTTTGTTGATTGCGATTTCGCCTTTTACGTGTGGACGAAGTGTTTAGTTAGCCTTAATATGCTTAGACTGGTCTCACTTCATCACTGACCAATTTCTTTTCTGGAATAGCACTATTATTACATTACCTGACACTAACATGCGCCATATGTTTGCTCTTTTGAACTTTGCTTATGTTTGGACCCTCTGGCATGAACGCAACTCACGAAAGTTTAAATGCAAAATGAAACGGCCCAACTCAGTTATTGTTCGCATCCTTAATTTTGTTTCTCTTTGGTCAGGCAAGGAAGAAATCAAGTTTGTTGACACAATTGGAGCTCGAGTGATGGACAGGGCTCGTGGTAGCAGAGCTTGATGATGCCATGCTTCATTTTACTGGGTCTGCATGCTGTTTTGTAGTCGTTTCACATATTTTTTTGGGCTCTATGTAAACATGCCTGCGTGCATGTATTTTGATTGTACATATTTATGTAAATATTTGTAACTAGTAGCTAGCCCTATGCATGCTGATCACGTTGTACTTGTTTTATGTTTAATGAATGAATAAAGGCGTGAATCTAGCGATTCACTACCTTTTTGCATCAAAATTTTTTTGGAAAAGTTCGCTGTAAGTGCAGTTCGATGGCCATTGATGGAAATCGACTGTACGGGCCTTGATAAAATTATTAAAAATAGTAATAATTTGTGAAAAATCATATGAAATGATTTGGGAAAAATTGGGATGAAAAACTCCATATTTGAAGGGATAAAAATAGATTTTTATCGAAATGAACTAGTTTTGAACTAAAATTAAAATCCATTTATTTTTAAATAAATAAATTGGATTTGAAATGGGTTTTAAATAGAATTGATTTGTGGGTTTATCGTGAACAGTGTTTTAAATAACACTAGTTCTTTAACCCGATAATAATTAGAATGTGATTTGGGTTTGTCGTGAACTGTGTTTTAAATGACACTAGTTCTTTAACCCAGTAAAGCGAGTTTTAATGAATCTGCAATTAGATTGAAATGTGAATTGATAATCTAAATTATCAAATTTGGCAAATGAGCGTGGATGGAATATCACCAGTTTTGCTCCAGAGCGATAGTTAAATCTTTAATTAGATTTGAACGTGAAATGGTAATAAATTTTACCGATAACACCGTGGTATTAGATATGGAGTATTACCAGTTTTGCTTCATGGGATGAATAGGTTGGGATTGGGAAATAAAATAAATAATTACTTCGGTGTGGTTCGCTAATCTCGACTAGTTTGGGAAAACCATAATTTGGTTTGAAATGACATCCAAAGGAAGATTAAAGGATAAATTTTAAAGAATTTATCTTGGATAAAATTAATGGGAACCTTTCCCTAAGAATATGAAATTTGCGGTTAGTGGCTGCTGAATTGGAATGAGGCGTATGTTGTGTTTGTGTAACATTTGTTTTTAATATACGCGGGTTGTTTGGAAAGGCCGGGTTTATACCCATTCTGAATAACCGATTCGACGATATGTCGAAGATGAAGACGGTGGTTGAAGACCGGAAGTCTTCACATCGTTTGGGTGATTACTGATGATCTTGATTGGGCTGTACACCCAAGATGAGGGAATCAGTTGGTGATCGTCCAGACGTACTTAGAGATCGATGGATATGCGAGGAAAGTGCCTCCGGTTTCGTTCAGACCCAGAACGGACTTGTAAATGGATTGTGTCTCTGACATTGGATTTTATTCTGTGTTGATTGATTTCTGTTAAATATATATCTGTTTGGCGGCGGAGAATCTATTCTCTTGCTTAACGCCCTTCTCTGAGACGTACGAGCTTAGAGGTTATATATCAATAGATATCAATCGCATGGCATGAATTGCCTGTGTGGCACGCTGAGTTGCATGGATCAAGGCTTCTGTTGAAAAGCAAAGTCTTGTGGTTGATGATCAAAGCACGGCCTTCGTGGCGTAGCTTTGTGTATAACGTGAATTCGCGAGCCTCACACCTCGGTATGAGTTAAAAACGGGATAAGGACTGCAGGGAGAGCACGACATTTCTTTCTAGCTTTGGTGGTGTCAGTGACTTACCAGCCCTGACATTTATATACTTTTCACCTATGTGGTTGTTGGATGAGGCGCCTCGATTATAGTTCTGTAAGGACCGGGAAACGTGTGTTCAGGAATAAATAATCCTCTAACGTAAGTGAGGACCGGCCCTGAAGCATCCAGGGTTACCCAGAGTGTGTAGTCCTGAGGCATTTGCTAGAGTGTCTCGAAGCGGAGAGGAGCTTGCCCATTGCCTCGACTCATGATGGAAATCCAATTTCCAATACGTGTATTTCGGTTTTATTTGTAGAGCCTAGTATGGCGACATGATAGATGGTACCCATGCCGCCTAGGACTGATATTTATGATTGAAAATGTTTTGACACTATACACTTATTATAGTATCAAATGATTTGTTTTAAATGTACCAAGCATGTTTGGCTATTATAAGGGAAAACCCTATCCTCCGGCTTGCGTTGCATTGTGTGATGGGAGCTGGGTCTTATAATAGCTTCATTTTTCGAAAAAGCATTGCGTTGTTTATTCTATGCACTGGTGTTCTTGGGAGGAAACCCGTTCCGTGTTATACGGCGTGGTCCCTTGAATTACTCTCTTTTAAAGTAAAGCTTTAAATAACTGTTTTAGTTCTCACACTAGTCACATGACTGACCTGGAGTTTATTGTTTTAACCTAAACTCTGGGTGCCCCTATTTTCGACACGGGCAGCTAGTAGTTTTGGTTTTGCAGATTTATATTCACAGGATCCTGGTTTACACCTGGAATGATATCCGGAAAGCTCTGTATCCGTATATCACCTTCAGTTGTGCTTTGTATTATTTTCCGCTGCTATGTAATTTATTGTAATCTCTGATATTTATCGAATGTAATTTATTCATTCATACTCTGTATATTCTTGTATCTGATGGAATTGTTGTAATACCAATGAAATGTTCTTCCGTCTACGTTCATTTGTGTGTTGTTCTCAAAGTATCCGCTCTTTCCTTCACGGGGAAGTTACGGGTTCTCTCATCCCTACTACCCATTATCGCACCCAGTCTTCCACCAGTAAAGCGGACTCCAGTTTGCAACTAATACTGACGTCGGCCTCCACTGAATTCACAGTCCTCACTTCCAACTTGTCGACTTCATTACATTGCCACCAAGCCTTGAACTCGAGCCACTCGTACTCTTCGCGTTGATCCAGGTCAGAACCCCAAATCCATCGCGCCCATCCTTCTTGCCATCAACGTCCAAATCACGGCATCACATCCTTTAGACATCACCCCATAACCATGTCGCAACTTTCATCTCCGCGAATCATAATTGGTTTGAACCCTAGTTCGCTGTTCGAGATCGAACACCCCAAGTTCCACCGCGATAGGACATAACACACACGCATTGAAAATCCTCTCGAACTAATACAAATCCACGCCTTAGCTACTGTCGAAAATCGATCTGCCTTGTTCTTCGATTTACTGAATAAATTTCTCCCTTTTTTATTTTATTATACTGCAGTGGTTCAAATGGATGAAGGAGGTCTTCGATTTTATTTTGTTGCCTAATGAAAATGAAAAGGGAAGAAAATGAAGGGTATTTGTTTGTTTTGAAATGAAGAAAATAAGGTACCAGACATTTTTGTCTAAAGTTTCGATTTCTATTTCAGTAGAGAAAGGAAAAGAAGGAGGGGTTTCATTAATATAGAGAGGAATACTTCACCCTTAAGTAATTTTTGATTTGACTATACATTAATACGATTTGATTTCTAATTAATGTGATGTAAAATAAAGAGATATTTATTTCTTTTTAAACAGATATCGATTTGATTTTCGATTCGATTTCGATCTTATCCATTATAAATATCTCGGGGTTCACAATTAAAAATCCTGAACCGCTATTTTAGCATACCGATCGTCGTTCCAATGTAATTACACTATTCTGAACTCAACAGAATAGACTATAAAATTTAATTCGAACATATTTAAAAATAACATATTAAATTGATAAAATATAATTTAAATTCAAAACAAATAATTCCTTGAAAATAAGTGTAACGTCCCGCATTTTTGTCGGTTTGAATTTGAATATTTAAATCAGTTTAAATATTGAATTCAGTAAATCGCTACGAAATCGTATATCGACCGTAACGGTTATTTGAATATAACTTGATATCTGGTGCAAATCGGGACAAGGTTCTTTTGAGGCGCAGCGATAATTTAATTTTTAGAATTTTACTGTAATTTTTAATTAATTAAATATACAACTTTTTATTTGGAGTATTGTGCACCCTGTATCGATATTTCGGGGTTTCAAAATATAAGTCAACCTACCGGTATTATTATATTTTTTGGATCGTGACACCTCGCTGGACACAACTGTATTTTTATTTCTGTACGTACGCGTCAGACATGAACGGAATTTTATGCAATGGGGTACCACTAATAAATATCTAAGTTGCCTTAGCAATGAAGAAAACCATGCTCAGGCTAAAACGTGAGGGAGAAAAGCCTACTCCTATAGCTTCATGGTTAAGCATACTTTTTCGTTTTCTTTTCTACCCTAGTCTACAACTAACCTTAACAGCTAACCCCTAACGCTCATATTTATATGAAAATATCTGGCGTACTTTCTTGCCTATGACCTATTGCTTCAAAATTAAGCAAACAAGCCATGCTCCTATACCATACCCTATTACTTAAGAACTAAGTATTTTCCCTCTATATATATGTTTTCTCGCGCAGCTTCCCATCTCAGTCTTCTTCTCAACTCAAAGAAAATTGCTGTAAGCATAAGAAAATAGATCTAAATAAAAATAAATAACGGAAAACCCATTGCTGAAGCTCCACGACAACAACAAATAAAGTGACGGAGTGGTGAAGTCCATTGTAGTTTGATGAAGAAGCAGAAAAGCTTCGTGGGTTTCTTACTGGGCGGTTTCGAGATGGGGTGTTAACTTGACGAGGAGGAATTATGGATGTCGAGAACCACGGCATGGGAAGTATATGAGGTTTGAAGTTGCTGTGTCTAAATGGTGGAGCTTGCGGTTGGTCTATGCACAGTAGGGAGTGGCGTATACATCAAGTGGAGGTGGCGAACATGCTTTGAATGGGAGGATACAAACGGATGAGCTTTTTGTGGTGTTAAGTACCCCCGTGTGTGCATGGAGAAGTATATATGGGTTTGTTGATTTGAAGGAGAGGGTTTGTGTTGCATGGTTCAGTACATGCGCATGCATGTTTCCTGGAAGTGAGTTGAACCAGTAACAGTGGCATATGATTTTCTGGTCATGGTTGCCGAAGAGGTTGTACAGGAGCGTTGTAAACTTGTAGAGGAGCGGGCTCTTTTTGTTAGAGAAGCAGTTTGGCGAGGTGAGAACGTTTAAACGTTGGTGGGCATTTTTGCATGGGAAGTGATGAAGTGGAGTTTGGAGGATGTACAAAAGGTCAGGGCGGAAGGCGCTAGAAACAACATGCTGGAATATATGTGAGAGCGGGTAACGGTGTGATTCAGTTTCGGAAGGAAGCGTAAGCGGGCTTGAACATGCGAACTGGACTGACGCAAATCGTTGATAACGGTTAACGCACACTGTGAGTAAAATCACTCACTCTGATCTATTTTAAAATATTTCAATTATATTTTAATGTTGTTTGAATGCTGTGTGATGGTTGATTAGGTTGATTACAATTAATTTGGTTAAATATTATATACCGTTATATATATGTATACATCATCAGTTGGACATTGATTCCACCGATTTGAATATCCCCTAGTATAGAGTTAGTGTAAATTGTGTTGACTGACATCTGCGGATGCGGAAACCGGTTGGAAGAATCCGACCGGATTCCTCAATATTTGTATGTACTGTTTGTTATATAGTATTTATATATACGACCTGAACCTAAATAACATTATTAGGAATTATAATCTGATAGGCTAGTTAATATTTAGTTTTAAACTAACAAATTATAATAGGATATGTAATCAGTATTTAGTTATAAACTTGATATTGATTTAATAAGAACCTGACTTAGAAGCAGAGTTTATCAAATGAAATGTGAATATGGCAGCGTATTGCAGTAGTTATAAAAGAGAATATAGTAGCGTATTGCAGTAGCTATAAAAGAGAATATAGTAGCGTATTGCAGTAGTTATAAAAGAGAATACAACAGCGTATTGCAGTAGTTATAAAAGAGAATATAGCAGCGTATTGCATTAGTTATAAAGGAAAAGATAGCAGCATTAGTTAAAATATAACGGTTTTAAAGTAAGTCGATAAGTTATAATAATTTTAAAAAAGATATACTGAGCATGATAAGGAAGGTGATATAGTTTTAAAGAAATTAGAACCCATTGTACGTTGGTTGAGTTGAGTAACTTTCGAGGCGTCAATCTGATGTTGGTTTCGGCCTTCGGGGTTGATACTTAGAAATTTATTCACTTACCGATTTATAACGAGGAACTAATAGAGTAGAAATGAAGGGAAGTAAGGAAGAGTTTATAGAAATATGGGAAACTAGAAAGTTAGTATTTAATAAAAGGGCCAGTGTTTGTGAATGGATGTTTGTTTTAACTCCGATAGTTAAATAACCGACTATCGAAGTGTTTTGACCATCGTTGTCAATACGGAGAGACCGGTTGGGTTATTACCTGAAAACCACTCCGTATAGGCATAATCGTTGCGAATGAGATATGCTGAAGATAATTGAAGACGGAGTTAAATGCAAGGATCGTCCAGTTATAGAACGGTGTGTTTTTGTTTGTCCAGTCCCAGGACAACTTGTATGGACGAGTGTCTGACAGAGTATTTCCAACGGTCACGCCGTTGATTTTATGAATATACCAAGTTGGTGGGGAGAAGGTGACTTCTCTTTATTTTACACCCAGTGTGCATTTGTGTAATCAATGTGTGATTACGGATTTGACGATGTGACATTCAAAGTGAATGGTGATCAGATGTTCTGAAGATAGACGTAGCCTCTAGCCTCACAACCAGGAAGTGACAGAAGTTGGGCTAGGCAGCATGGCTAGTTGGGTCATCCCCAAGCAGGGTGTATTGTCACCGATCTAGAGAAAATTCATATTTATACTTCTTTTCGATTCTGTATCTTCGGATTGACGGTTGGATGGCCTGCAACCGTGGTGGCAATATATTCGCGACACTCAAGCTAAATGAGTGAGCGGTCATGTGTGGCCGGGTTGCAAGACGTTCTTGTTGAACCCTGAGTGTATCCCCTCTAGAGTACACTATTCAGAAGGTGCTCCCATACCCTGTTTGTTGAAATTCAATCTCCAATAAGTGCCCTGCGGTTTATGATTTTATACTATATATATGTGGAGCGTGAGATGCAAGCGTTCTGCTACTTGATGATTTAATTGAGTAGACATTATTATAATATCACTGAAGTTTGATATAAAAATATGTTGGGTTATAGTAAGGTAAAAACCGTCCATGTTTATGTGTGGGCTGGTCTTACTATTACCTTCTTGTTTTGAAAAGGATTTTCAAGGTTAAACAGTATGGTTGGAATTTACTCACACCAGTCCCATGACTGACCCAGAGTTTATTTTGTTTGTTTTCCCTAAACTCTTGGGTGCCCAAATTTGTACGGGCAGTCAAGTGTTTCAGGCTTTGCAGATTCACTTGGAGGAGCTCAAAAGGAGGAAGCTTCACCATTAGTTATGTAGAGTTATTTCCGCTGTGATATGATGTATTGTACTTTGATAATGGTATGTATATACAATACAGTTTTGTATTCAAAGTTATGTTATATAATACATCTTATTTTGTTCCGCTGCGAGTTTCGTGTTACTCTGATTCTGTTCAGTTGTGATCTTCTTCTTCTTCTATTCTATTAGTTCTATCTTTTCTTTCTCACCCTCTAAATTCTTCTATTAATGTCCTGGTGTTTTCGATGCTTGAATAGTCAACAGTGTGTTTTTATGTTGATTTTCTGGGTCGAAAATCCGGCCGTTACAGATGGTATCAGAGCATAAGGTTAAGTGATTACCTTGGCTCTGTGGCGTAACTCAATAGAGATGGAGTTAGTTGTACTCTAGATTGAGTTTGGGTGTATATAGATGAGCGCGTATTTGTGAATTAATATAAAAACTGTTTTATATTGTGTTGACTGGTCAGTCGAGTGGTTTATGAATTCTGGTCGAAACAGTAATGCAAACTGGATTGATAGGTGTTTCTAAACTCTTGAATAGAGTAATTCGACATGATATGTTTTGAAAAGAGGGTAAATGAAACAATTTTACCCAAAGTATATTTTGATATAAAAAGAAGTGTATATCTTGATATTAATATAATATATTGGATATGTGATCATTATTATGATCGAACAGGATTATAATTGAGTTGGTTATATAAACTACCAATCGAAATATTATATAAGTATGATATGCAAAATCAGATGAGCTGAATCTGAATTAAAAACCAGAATTGAAATAAAACTCTAGAAACTTGGAAAAGAATTGAAATTGAATTTGAATTAAATATAAGGGAATTTTAAAATCCTGGGAGATTTGAAAATTTGATTTCCAAGTGCTATGAAAGATATTTTGAAGTAATTTCAAAAATAGAGTGATTATTAATGAGTTTTTAAAGCAATATAGTATTGAACTCACTTCGATGGTTGGAAAATAAATTCCGATGATGATCGCGACATTGTCGGTGTTCATTTTCGAGCTGGTAAGTGACGGATTACTACCAAGGATTTTGTTTTGTATTGTTTGAGAAACAAGTTGTCAGAAATTCAAATGTTTTGAATTATATATGATTTCAAACTGATTTGAAATAAATCCCAGGAATTTGAATTCTGAAATAAAAATTTAACTTATGGAGTTAAAATGGTAAAAATGGAATTTAAACAAAGATAACAAAACTGGACTGAATTTGGAAAGATCCAAAATGAAAATTATAAAAGAAAAATATTGGAGATTCGAGTTATTAAAAATGAATTGATTCTTGGAAAATAAGAATCGAATTTTGAATTAGAGATGGAGATAACTGATTTGAGAAATAAATCAGTAAATGGAATGTCGTAATAAAACTTAACAAGGTTAAGAACTGAGAGTGGAATCGTAGTTGAAATTGAAATTTGGCTTAGTAAAAGCGGAAGACTGGTTTGAGAACTGATTGATGGGAGATCAACCAAGAATGCTTGGATATGCTGGTTTGATAGCAGATGGCGGAGATAGAGTTGAATGCCCAACAGAGAAGGTACACGTTTATATACGAGTATGAGATTTTTTATGAGTCAGTTTGGGCAAACCGTTTGGCTGTTTGATTTTCTTTTGGATTGAAGAAGGCCCGGAGTGGCAAGTTGTTGTAGTACCAAGTGAGATGTGTAAAGGAGATGCTGGCGAGATTCTCTGAAAATTCAAGCTGTTAGGAAATTTTCAGAATTTTCGAAAATATTCGGTAATAAGAAGAAATTAATATTTTAATTGGAATTAATCAGTTCAGTTGAAAATAAAATTATGAAGTAAACCAAAAAGATTTTTAACCTGTTTATAACAGAGATTGTAGCATTTTCCCTATCTTAGCAATTTCGAGGACGAAATTATTTTAAGGGGGAAGGACTGTAACGTCCCGCATTTTTGTCGGTTTGAATTTGAATATTTAAATCAGTTTAAATATTGAATTCAGAAAATCGCTACGAAATCGTATATCGACCGTAACGGTTATTTGAATATAACTTGATATCTGGTGCAAATCGGGACAAGGTTCTTTTGAGGCGCAGCGATAATTTAATTTTTAGAATTTTACTGTAATTTTTAATTAATTAAATATACAACTTTTTATTTGGAGTATTGTGCACCCTGTATCGATATTTCGGGGTTTCAAAATATAAGTCAACCTACCGGTATTATTATATTTTTTGGATCGTGACACCTCGCTGGACACAACTGTATTTTTATTTCTGTACGTACGCGTCAGACATGAACGGAATTTTATGCAATGGGGTACCACTAATAAATATCTAAGTTGCCTTAGCAATGAAGAAAACCATGCTCAGGCTAAAACGTGAGGGAGAAAAGCCTACTCCTATAGCTTCATGGTTAAGCATACTTTTTCGTTTTCTTTTCTACCCTAGTCTACAACTACCCTTAATAGCTAACCCCTAACGCTCATATTTATATGAAAATATCTGGCGTACTTTCTTGCCTATGACCTATTGCTTCAAAATTAAGCAAACAAGCCATGCTCCTATACCATACCCTATTACTTAAGAACTAAGTATTTTCCCTCTATATATATGTTTTCTCGCGCAGCTTCCCATCTCAGTCTTCTTCTCAACTCAAAGAAAATTGCTGTAAGCATAAGAAAATAAATCTAAATAAAAATAAATAACGGAAAACCCATTGCTGAAGCTCCACGACAACAACAAATAAAGTGACGGAGTGGTGAAGTCCATTGTAGTTTGATGAAGAAGCAGAAAAGCTTCGTGGGTTTCTTACTGGGCGGTTTCGAGATGGGGTGTTAACTTGACGAGGAGGAATTATGGATGTCGAGAACCACGGCATGGGAAGTATATGAGGTTTGAAGTTGCTGTGTCTAAATGGTGGAGCTTGCGGTTGGTCTATGCACAGTAGGGAGTGGCGTATACATCAAGTGGAGGTGGCGAACAGGCTTTGAATGGGAGGATACAAACGGATGAGCTTTTTGTGGTGTTAAGTACCCCCGTGTGTGCATGGAGAAGTATATATGGGTTTGTTGATTTGAAGGAGAGGGTTTGTGTTGCATGGTTCAGTACATGCGCATGCATGTTTCCTGGAAGTGAGTTGAACCAGTAACAGTGGCATATGATTTTCTGGTCATGGTTGCCGAAGAGGTTGTATAGGAGCGTTGTAAACTTGTAGAGGAGCGGGCTCTTTTTGTTAGAGAAGCAGTTTGGCGAGGTGAGAACGTTTAAACGTTGGTGGGCATTTTTGCATGGGAAGTGATGAAGTGGAGTTTGGAGGATGTACAAAAGGTCAGGGCGGAAGGCGCTAGAAACAACATGCTGGAATATATGTGAGAGCGGGTAACGGTGTGATTCAGTTTCGGAAGGAAGCGTAAGCGGGCTTGAACATGCGAACTGGACTGACGCAAATCGTTGATAACGGTTAACGCACACTGTGAGTAAAATCACTCACTCTGATCTATTTTAAAATATTTCAATTATATTTTAATGTTGTTTGAATGCTGTGTGATGGTTGATTAGGTTGATTACAATTAATTTGGTTAAATATTATATACCGTTATATATATGTATACATCATCAGTTGGACATTGATTCCACCGATTTGAATATCCCCTAGTATAGAGTTAGTGTAAATTGTGTTGACTGACATCTGCGGATGCGGAAACCGGTTGGAAGAATCCGACCGGATTCCTCAATATTTGTATGTACTGTTTGTTATATAGTATTTATATATACGACCTGAACCTAAATAACATTATTAGGAATTATAATCTGATAGGCTAGTTAATATTTAGTTTTAAACTAACAAATTATAATAGGATATGTAATCAGTATTTAGTTATAAACTTGATATTGATTTAATAAGAACCTGACTTAGAAGCAGAGTTTATCAAATGAAATGTGAATATGGCAGCGTATTGCAGTAGTTATAAAAGAGAATATAGTAGCGTATTGCAGTAGCTATAAAAGAGAATATAGTAGCGTATTGCAGTAGTTATAAAAGAGAATACAACAGCGTATTGCAGTAGTTATAAAAGAGAATATAGCAGCGTATTGCATTAGTTATAAAGGAAAAGATAGCAGCATTAGTTAAAATATAACGGTTTTAAAGTAAGTCGATAAGTTATAATAATTTTAAAAAAGATATACTGAGCATGATAAGGAAGGTGATATAGTTTTAAAGAAATTAGAACCCATTGTACGTTGGTTGAGTTGAGTAACTTTCGAGGCGTCAATCTGATGTTGGTTTCGGCCTTCGGGGTTGATACTTAGAAATTTATTCACTTACCGATTTATAACGAGGAACTAATAGAGTAGAAATGAAGGGAAGTAAGGAAGAGTTTATAGAAATATGGGAAACTAGAAAGTTAGTATTTAATAAAAGGGCCAGTGTTTGTGAATGGATGTTTGTTTTAACTCCGATAGTTAAATAACCGACTATCGAAGTGTTTTGACCATCGTTGTCAATACGGAGAGACCGGTTGGGTTATTACCTGAAAACCACTCCGTATAGGCATAATCGTTGCGAATGAGATATGCTGAAGATAATTGAAGACGGAGTTAAATGCAAGGATCGTCCAGTTATAGAACGGTGTGTTTTTGTTTGTCCAGTCCCAGGACAACTTGTATGGACGAGTGTCTGACAGAGTATTTCCAACGGTCACGCCGTTGATTTTATGAATATACCAAGTTGGTGGGGAGAAGGTGACTTCTCTTTATTTTACACCCAGTGTGCATTTGTGTAATCAATGTGTGATTACGGATTTGACGATGTGACATTCAAAGTGAATGGTGATCAGATGTTCTGAAGATAGACGTAGCCTCTAGCCTCACAACCAGGAAGTGACAGAAGTTGGGCTAGGCAGCATGGCTAGTTGGGTCATCCCCAAGCAGGGTGTATTGTCACCGATCTAGAGAAAATTCATATTTATACTTCTTTTCGATTCTGTATCTTCGGATTGACGGTTGGATGGCCTGCAACCGTGGTGGCAATATATTCGCGACACTCAAGCTAAATGAGTGAGCGGTCATGTGTGGCCGGGTTGCAAGACGTTCTTGTTGAACCCTGAGTGTATCCCCTCTAGAGTACACTATTCAGAAGGTGCTCCCATACCCTGTTTGTTGAAATTCAATCTCCAATAAGTGCCCTGCGGTTTATGATTTTATACTATATATATGTGGAGCGTGAGATGCAAGCGTTCTGCTACTTGATGATTTAATTGAGTAGACATTATTATAATATCACTGAAGTTTGATATAAAAATATGTTGGGTTATAGTAAGGTAAAAACCGTCCATGTTTATGTGTGGGCTGGTCTTACTATTACCTTCTTGTTTTGAAAAGGATTTTCAAGGTTAAACAGTATGGTTGGAATTTACTCACACCAGTCCCATGACTGACCCAGAGTTTATTTTGTTTGTTTTCCCTAAACTCTTGGGTGCCCAAATTTGTACGGGCAGTCAAGTGTTTCAGGCTTTGCAGATTCACTTGGAGGAGCTCAAAAGGAGGAAGCTTCACCATTAGTTATGTAGAGTTATTTCCGCTGTGATATGATGTATTGTACTTTGATAATGGTATGTATATACAATACAGTTTTGTATTCAAAGTTATGTTATATAATACATCTTATTTTGTTCCGCTGCGAGTTTCGTGTTACTCTGATTCTGTTCAGTTGTGATCTTCTTCTTCTTCTATTCTATTAGTTCTATCTTTTCTTTCTCACCCTCTAAATTCTTCTATTAATGTCCTGGTGTTTTCGATGCTTGAATAGTCAACAGTGTGTTTTTATGTTGATTTTCTGGGTCGAAAATCCGGCCGTTACAATAAGTTACTATTATTATCGTTTAAATTCAAATAAAAATTCATATTAACCATTTAAATCATTTTGACTCCATTTTAAATTCAAATTTGAATTACTTAAGATCCTCGTATTACGATAATTATATCGATAATTCAATATAAAAATTCGATTTATATTATCAGCTCAATATTTAAAATAATATTAAATATTCAAAATAAATCGACCAGAAAATCTGGGTCGTTACATTATTCCCCCCTTGAAATAATTTCGTCCTCGAAATTGCTAAGTAGGAAAAATGGTACAAATCCATTACTTTTCAAAATCCCACTTATGTTGAAACTCACCTCTCATATTTCAACAAATTTAATTCCACCAAAACTTTTGGTCTTCCTTCGTTTAATTCAAATGATCTATGATCAATCCATTTAACTAGCTTAAGTTAAATTCCGATTCCAGAATCCAAATCCCAGGGTTTTCATTTCAAATCCTTTTGAAATCACTTAAACATGTACATATGTTTATAATCTTTTCAAATTCAAAATATTTGAATTTTCCAACTAAACTTGTTTTCTTTCAAACAATTTCCACCAAAACTTTTCTAAGGTAGCAATTCATCACTCAGAAACTTGAAAATGAGCACTGATGATGTCGCGACCATCACCAGAATTATTTCCCAGCCATTGAAGTGAGTTCAGTGCTTTATCGCTTTCAAAATCCATTCAAAATGATTTTTATTCAAACGGTCTTTTAAAAACAAAGTTGTATTCCTTTAATATACTTTGAAAATATTTTCAAATTTCCCAGGATTTAAATTCCAATTTATGGTTTGAATCCAGTTTTAATTCGTCTCAATTGTATGTTTCATTCACATACAAATTTTATTTGGTTATAGATAACCATTCAAATTTTTTTTCTTCATAATCTAATTTGATTATAATACCAACATCCAACACATCCATATAATATAATAATTTTAGAAAATTATTCCTTTTCTATCAAAATAGAATTTTGGGTAAAATTATTTCATTTACCCACTTTAAAACAATATTGTGTCGAATTTCTCTGTTAAGTATTTAGAAACTCCTATCGACTTCGTGGTGTCCCACGATTCGATCAGAATTCATGAACCACTCAACAGACTAGCCAACACAATATAAAACAATTTTTTTATATCAATTAACAAATACGCTCTCTCGTATATATACACACTCAACTCATTTTAGGGTACTACTGACCCAATTTCTAATGAGCACATCCCACCAAAGCCCAGGTATTCGCTCAACCTATGCTCTGATACCAATTGTAATGGCCCGCAAATCCGTACTATCTGAGTTGACTAATAACACCACACGTCCAACCCAAATTGCATAGAAATACGAATCATTATTAGAAAGAAGTTAGAGGATGAGAAATAGAAAGAAAGAAATGTTAGAATAGAAGAAAACAAAGAAAACAGATCTCACAGCGGAACGAATAAAATATGCTATATAACATAACTTTTGAAATACAAATCAGTAACTTTATATACATATTATCATCAGAGCACAACAGTTATTCCTGAAACAGTTATAAATACCTGTTTCCTGATAGAAGACAGTACATAGCGGAAATATGATAGTCTATAGCAGAATGGTGAAGCCTCCTGCTTCCACCTCTTCCAAGTGAATCTGAAAAATCCCGACTACTTGACTGCCCGTACAAATTTGGGCACCCAAGAGTTTAGGGAAAACAATCAAAATAAACTCTGGGTCAGTCATGGGACTGGTATGAGTAAACTCCAATCATTTGTTTAACTTTCAAAATTCTTTCGAAAGGAAAGATAATAGTAAGACCAGCCTATACATAAACATGGACGGTTTTCAGCTGACTATAACCCAAAACACTTTGATACCAAAATCCAATGATATTATAATAGTGTCTAAATCAAATAAATAGAATCTAGCGGAACGCTTGCATCTCACGCTCCATATATAATATAAAATCAAAAACCACAGGGCGATTATTGGAGATTGGATTTCCAACATGACAAGGTATGGAACCACCTTCCGATAGTGTATCACTAGAGAGGAATACACTGGGTTCAACAAGAACATTTTGCAACCCGGCCCACATATGACTGACCACTCATTTCGCTTGAGTGTATCGAATGTATATCACCAATGGTTGGGATTAGCAACCGTTTCCCGAATGGGACAACATCGAATAGAATAAGGAATTAAACGAATCTCTAGATAGGTGATTATACACCCTAATGGGAGCGACCCACATAGCCATGCTGCCTGCTCAATTTTTGTCATTTCCCGGTTGTTGAGGCCTGAGGCTACGATTACTTTCTATTCATTGATAGCACAATCACTTTGAATGCCACATTGTCAGATCCGTTAATCACTAATTGATTTGCACAAATATTCTGGATGTTAGGCTAAGGGAATAAATCCGTTGCCACCATATATATTTGTACAGATCAACATATTCGATCATTGGAAATACTTTGTCAGACATTCGTCCATATATGTTCGTTCTGGGATTGAACGAAACCGAAGGCACAATTTCTGTTAATAGAAAAAGCCCTTGCACTTCACTCCGTCTTCGATTATCTTCATACAATCTGATTCACAACATTACTGCCAATACAGAGTGGTTCTCGGATAATAATCCAACCGGTCTCTCCATATTGACAACGATATTGGCAAATACTTCGATAGTCGGTTATTTAACTATCGAAGGAAAACAAACACCCATTCAAAACAATCAAACAATCACTAGGCCCCTTGATTACAATTCATTAATTAAATCGCCCTTTCCATTTCCTTATCAATATTTGTTAAACAAATATTTTCAATTATCATCTCGGTCTCTTACATTCTTTGGAAAACATTTCTATATCTCGCCTTCTTTTAATTTTTTTTTACACTTAGAAAATATATACTATTTGAAATTGAAACAATTTCAATCACTTATCTCTTTCCCGACTACTTTAATTATACTCAAGAAATATTTAACTTTTATATTTCCAAAATTCCATCACTTGGGTTAAAACGAATGCTGTGTAAACATCGTTACAACAACCCAAATTATTTTATTCAACTAACCATTATTCAACACTTCTCTTCGAGGCTGGATCCTGCTATTTATCAATTAAAAATGAAATCAATCAAGTTGGGGTAAAATTACCTCTCAGACCTTGACTTAAAACATCATTAACTTCAAAACAGACAAAACCACTTACCTCGAATAATCAACACTATAAAAACCAATTATTCATTTTTCAAATATGTGTATGGTTCGCTTTCTATTTCTAATTTATAGATTTCCCTTTTTGTTTACAATATTATATTTTTAATTTCGTTTCCTTATCGAATTTTATATATATCGATACTTTGATTTCTGACTATCAAATTTCCTTAAAAATATTCTAACTCCTTAAATTTCCGGAAAATTTCGCCATAACCTCCCTTGTACCGGGAGCATCGGGATATTTCAAATAGCCACCCATGGCCCTCACCAATTCAAAAAGAAAAAGAAAAGCCAAGAGGCTAGCCGATACGGCGCATAAAACCTCATATGGAATTTAAACGTGTACCTTTTTGTCGGGCACATAAATTAAAATCTTCATATACTTCATCGCGTACCTGTCTAACACTTGTTCACCTGTTTTCAATTCAACTCAATCCAATCGTTTGAATTCAGTTTCGCTCATTTATTCTTTAATTAGCTATTTGCCTATTTCACTTCTTTGTTTGAACATAACATGTTCAAACAAAATATTTAACTTGCTCATAACCAAATTGAATTTCAATTTCAATTCTAGTTTCCTTTTCGATTTTGAATATAAATTTTCAAATCGAATTCACTTATTCAAAGCCCAATATCAATTTAAAATCTGGTTAACTAATTACTATTCAAATTAATTAATTTTATTCAAAAATCAAAAATCTGATTTTTGTTTCAAAAATCAATTCATTATTCCACTTGAGTTCACATAAAATTTACAACTCAAATCTGAAATTTTCTAAATAGAAATTCAGATTTTATTCACTTAAAAATCCTTTTATAAAATTAAATAAACCGTTATGGTTTTTAAATGGTTATGGCGCTGTTTTTCTGAAAATTTGATTTTGATATAACTCAAAATTTATTTGACGAAATCCATATTTTTCTCTTTCATTAGAAAACTATTATTCAACCAGTCCCGATGATTCTTGTTTCAAAGAATTCCGACTTCAATTGAGTTCTGTATACTCAATTTAAGTTCGAATCGCCAATTTACGAACTTCCACGCTGCGGTGAGTTCGTTTAAATTATATTTAAATATATAAACTTTTTAAACTTTGTTTATATAAATTCAACTCCATTCTGATATATATTTTTAATATATATCAAATCCATTTTCCCAATTCAATTCAAAAATTCTGATTATCTAAAATCATCGATTTATCCTTACTCAGTTACAATTTATTTATACTTTGATCTTCGACATTCAAATTTCATTTCAAATTCTATTTGAATTCTATATTCAAATTTCCTTTTCAATTCTATTTGAATTCAGTATTCAAATCTATTTTCAAAATCCATTTGAATTTCTATATTCAAATTCCATTTCAATTCAAATTGAATTTCCTATATTCAATTTCCATTTCAACTCTTTTTGAATCCTATATTCAAAGTATATTTCAAATTCTATTTGAATTCTATATTCAATTTCTATTTCAAACTTTCTTTATTCATTCTTTAAACAAGTCTCGATTTCAATTCCTTTTGAAATCGATGTTTCTACTTTTGGAAAATAGATTTCCCTTTTCAATTTCACACTTGTATTTTTATTATTTAATTATCCAATGATAATTCTTTTCACTTCATTTATAAACTTCGTTTATAAAAGAACTATTTATAAATTTCGTTTATAAAGGAACTACTTGTTTTATTTTTCAAAACAAGTTCATATTTCTATTCTATTCGAAATTTCAAATTCTATTCTATTCGAAATTTCAAATTCTATTCTAGCAAAATAAAATCTCACTTTTAAATCTGAAAAATTCCTTTTTATGATATTTTTAAATATCAACATTTAGGCCCAGTGATATTTAAACACCAGACAACCAATTATTTATTTTTCTAACTCATCATATATGATAGTATATATGCAAACAAATAAACAAACAGATATTTTTTTTTTGAGGAATCCAGTTGGATTCCTCCAACCTGTTTCCCTGCATTCGCAGACGTTTGTCAACATGAATAATACCCATCTTGCTTCGAGGCAGGATATCGCGGTTTGAAAGTCATCCACTAATATATATTTGTGGGGCGCATAGGGGAATCATCCGCTATGAAACTGCCGGCATCCCCTAATGAGACTGCGGGAATCAATCCAATCATCAACCCAATATATATATACATAATAGTCAACCCTAAATAGCTAATATATTTAAATCAACCAAAAAGCATTCAAACAAGCAACAACAATTATTTTTAACAACATAAAAATAATTCTAAATAAAAGGTGAGTGAGATTTACTCACCAGGATTTTATTTGCTGAATATCCTGTTTAAATTCCAAATCGTAGCATCAACGAATCTGCTTGCCTCGTCTCAATTTAATCTATCAAGCACCTATATATATTTATTTAATTTATTCATCGATTAATTTATTATTAATTAAATTTCACTACTAACATACATAATTAAACCTAAGTATTTTAAAAACTTTTGGACAAATGCATACCTCGCTGACTCGACCTATTACGAAGCACACCCTCTAAGATACTACTCCAAAATGTCCGGACTACACCTTCAAGTGACATACCATTCTAGTTTATCCATAATTAAATCACTGCATTGATCGTCACGATCCAACCCACTCTCTCGCCAATGACTCCAGCATCAATTTCCCTTAAATCAATCCCGCTCATCATCCATGAACGAGAACTCCACTTGAGTTGCTCCCCGCCTTGCTCACTGCCACTGTTTTCATCATCACCCCATTTAAAAAAAATCCCATCGTGACCTCCCTACTACCCATTATCGCACCCAGTCTTCCACCAGTAAAGCGGACTCCAGTTCGCAACTAATACTGACTTCGGCCTCCACTGAATTCACAGTCCTCACCTCCACCTCGTCGACTTCATTACATTGCCACCAAGCCTTGAACTCGAGCACCTCGTACCCTTCGCGTTGCTCCAGGTCAGAACCCCAAATCCATCGCGCCCATCCTTCTTGCCATCAACGTCCAAATCACGACATCACATCCTTCAGACATCACCCCATAACCATATCGCAACTTCCATCTTCGCGAATCACAATTGGTTTGAACCCTAGTTCGCTGTTCGAGATCGAACGCCCCTAGGATCCATTGCGATAGGACATAACACACACACACATTGAAAATCCTTTCGAACCAATACAAATCCACGCCTTAGCTACTGTCAAAAATCGATCTGCCTTGTTCTTCGATTTACTGAATCAATTTCTCCCTTTTTATTTTATTATACTGCAGTGGTTCGAATGGATGAAGGAAGTCTTCGATTTTATTTTGTTTCCTAATGAAAATGAAAAGGGAAGAGAACGAAGGGTATTTGTTTGTTTTGAAATGAAGAAAATAAGGTACCGGACATTTTTGTCTAAAGTTTCGATTTCTATTTCAAAAGAGAAAGGCAAAGAAGGAGGGGTTTCGTTTATATAGTGAGGAATACTTCACCCTTAAGTAATTTTTGATTTGACTATACATTAATACGATTTGATTTCTATTTAACGTGATTTGAAATAAAGAGATCTTTATTTCTTTTTAAACAGATATCGATTTGATTTTCGATTCGATTTCGATCTTATCCATTATAAATATCTCAGAGTTCACAATTAAAAATCCTGAACTGCTATTTTAGCGTACCGACCGTCGTTCCAATGTAATTACACTATTCTGAACTCAACAGAATAGACTATATAATTTAATTCGAACATATTTAAAAATAACATATTAAATTGATATAATATGATTTAAATTCAAAACAAATAAATTCCTTGAAAATAAATTACTATTATTATCGTTTAAATTCAAATAAAAATTCATATTAACCATTTAAATCATTTTGACTCCATTTTAAATTCAAATTTGAATTACTTAAGATCCTCGTATTACGATAATTATATCGATGATTCAATATAAAAATTCGATTTATATTATCAGCTCAATATTTAAAATAATATTAAATATTCAAAATAAATCGACCAAAAAATCTAGGTCATTACATTTATTTAGAAAATAAATAAGATATTAATAAAGGAAATACTTAGGATAAATAAATAAGGTTAATAAAGGGAATACTTCGAAATAGAACCCTAAAAGGGAATATTTGCAAACCATTTGCAAATATAATTTGAAAAGGAAATATTTGTAAACCATTTACAAATAGGATTAAAAAGGAAATATTGGTAAAGGCATTAAGAAATAAATAGATTATAAAGGAAATATATATCTTTGGATAAATAAATAAATAAATATTTATATATATATAAGTCAGGATTTATATATGGAGAAAACAGATAAATGGAGTAGATTAATTTATAAATGATATTTATAAATTAAGTAATTATTTATCAGTGGATAAATGGGATATATAAATCAGGACTTACAATATGAAGTAAAAATCGATTTCAACATCGATGTTTGAAACTGAATAAGGAAAAAGACTTAATCAGTTAGGGTTAACCAGTTAGAGTAAAACCATTAGGGTTAACCAGCTAGGTTAAACCGTAGAGTTAAACCAACTAGAGTTAATCAGTTAGAGTTAAACCAGTTAGTGTTAAACAGTTAGAGTTAATCAGTTAGAGTTAATTGATAGAGTTAAATCGAACTAGAGTTATTGAATAGAGTTAAATCGAACTAGAGTTATTCAAATGGAGTTAATCGAATTTAGTTTATTCAAATAGAGTTGAAATGAGATAATCGAATTTAGTTATTCGAAGAAGTGAATCGAATCAGAAATATTCGAAGTGAGATAATCAAATCAGAAATATTCGAAGTGAGATAATCGAATCAGAGATATTTGAAGTGAGATAATCGAATCAGAAATATTTGAAGTGAGTTGATCGAATCTAGTTATTCGAAAGGAGTTAAATCGAATAAAATTTATTCAAAGAAAGAGATTATCGAATATAAGTATTCGAAAGTAAGCAAATCGAATATAAGTTATTCGAATAAGTTATTTGAATAAGAGTTAATCCAGTAAGAGTTATTAGGTTGGAGTTATTCAAATAAGAGTTGTAGATTAGAGTTAATCGAATAGGAGTAAATAAATTAGTTGTCATTATATTTCAGATGTAGGAGATAATATATATCGTGTGCAAACAACGATATGTTTAAATCAACATCGTGACGACAGCTCAAACCACTATACTTATTTACTAAAATCACTTAACCACTTTCACTCTCGAACCTTAACCATTTCTAAATTGAAAATGAAGTCAATCAAGTTAGGGTATAACTACCTCTCAGACCTTAACTGAACAACATTTCAAATCTCGAAATAGGGTAAGTTCATCTTTTAACCCTTTGACACTTCCTTACGAACCCTCAGATTCTATTTACGAACCCCTTCTTTTACAAGTTTACGTGATTATAACAATGGTGTTATAATCTCCTACATCCGAAATATATTATCATAATATAATTTGATTATAATACCAACATCCAACACATCCATATGATATAATAATTTTAGAAAATTATTCCTTTTCTATCAAAATAGAATTTTGGGTAAAATTATTTCATTTACCCACTTTAAAACAATATTGTGTCGAATTTCTCTGTTAAGTATTTAGAAACTCCTATCGACTTCGTGGCGTCCCACGATTCGATCAGAATTCATGAACCACTCAACAGACTAGCCAACACAATATAAAACAATTTTTTTATATCAATTAACAAATACGCTCTCTCGTATATATACACACTCAACTCATTTTAGGGTACTACTGACCCAATCTCTAATGAGCACATCCCACCAAAGCCCAGGTATTCGCTCAACCTAAGCTCTGATACCAATTGTAATGGCCCGCAAATCCGTACTATCTGAGTTGACTAATAACACCACACGTCCAACCCAAATTGCATAGAAATACGAATCATTATTAGAAAGAAGTTAGAGGATGAGAAATAGAAAGAAAAAAATGTTAGAATAGAAGAAAACAAAGAAAACAGATCTCACAGCGGAACGAATAAAATATGCTATATAACATAACTTTTGAAATACAAATCAGTAACTTTATATACATACCATCATCAGAGCACAACAGTTATTCCTGGAACAGTTATAAATACCTGTTTCCTGATAGAAGACAGTACATAGCGGAAATATGATAGTCTATAGCTGAATGGTGAAGCCTCCTGCTTCCAGCTCTTCCAAGTGAATCTGAAAAATCCCGACTACTTGACTGCCCGTACAAATTTGGGCACCCAAGAGTTTAGGGAAAACAATCAAAATAAACTCTGGGTCAGTCATGGGACTGGTATGAGTAAACTCCAATCATTTGTTTAACTTTCAAAATTCTTTCGAAAGGAAAGATAATAGTAAGACCAGCCTATACATAAACATGGACGGTTTTCAGCTTACTATAACCCAAAACACTTTGATACCAAAATCCAATGATATTATAATAGTGTCTAAATCAAATAAATAGAATCTAGCGGAACGCTTGCATCTCACGCTCCATATAAAATATAAAATCAAAAACCACAGGGCGCTTATTGGAGATTGGATTTCCAACATGACAAGGTATGGAACCACCTTCCGATAGTGTATCACTAGAGAGGAATACACTGGGTTCAACAAGAACATTTTGCAACCCGGCCCACACATGACTGACCACTCATTTCGCTTGAGTGTATCGAATGTATATCACCAACGGTTGGGATTAGCAACCGTTTCCCGAATGGGACAACATCGAATAGAATAAGGAATTAAATGAATCTCTAGATAGGTGATTATACACCCTAATGGGAGCGACCCACATAGCCATGCTGCCTGCTCAATTTTTGTCATTTCCCGGTTGTTGAGGCCTGAGGCTACGATTACTTTCTATTCATTGATAGCACAATCAATTTGAATGCCACATTGTCTGATCCGTTAATCACTAATTGATTTGCACAAATATTCTGGATGTTAGGCTAAGGGAATAAATCCGTTGCCACCATATATATTTGTACAGATCAACATATTCGATCATTGGAAATACTTTGTCAGACATTCGTCCATATACGTTCGTTCTGGGATTGAACGAAACCGAAGGCACAATTTCTATTAATAGAAAAAGCCCTTGCACTTCACTCCGTCTTCGATTATCTTCATACAATCTGATTCACAACATTACTGCCAATACAGAGTGGTTCTCGGATAATAATCCAACCGGTCTCTCCATATTGACAACGATATTGGCAAATACTTCGATAGTCGGTTATTTAACTATCGAAGGAAAACAAACACCTATTCAAAACAATCAAACAATCACTAGGCCCCTTGATTACAATTCATTAATTAAATCACCCTTTCCATTTCCTTATCAATATTTGTTAAACAAATATTTTCAATTATCATCTCGGTCTCTTACATTCTTTGGAAAACATTTCTATATCTCGCCTTCTTTTAATTTTTTTTTACACTTAGAAAATATATACTATTTGAAATTGAAACAATTTCAATCACTTATCTCTTTCCCGACTACTTTAATTATACTCAAGAAATATTTAACTTTTATATTTCCAAAATTCCATCACTTGGGTTAAAACGAATGCCGTGTAAACATCGTTACAACAACCCAAATTATTTTATTCAACTAACCATTATTCAACACTTCTCTTCGAGGCTGGATCCTGCTATTTATCAATTAAAAATGAAATCAATCAAGTTGGGGTAAAATTACCTCTCAGACCTTGACTTAAAACATCATTAACTTCAAAACAGACAAAACCACTTACCTCGAATAATCAACACTATAAAAACCAATTATTCATTTTTAAAATATGTGTATGGTTCGCTTTCTATTTCTAATTTATAGATTTCCCTTTTTTTTTTACAATATTCTATTTTTAATTTCGTTTCCTTATCGAATTTTATATATATCGATACTTTGATTTCTGACTATCAAATTTCCTTAAAAATATTCTAACTCCTTAAATTTCCGGAAAATTTCGCCATAACCTCCCTTGTACCGGGAGCATCGGGATATTTCAAATATCCTCCCATGGCCCTCACCAATTCAAAAAGAAAAAGAAAAGCCAAGAGGCTAGCCGATACGGCACATAAAACCTCATATGGAATTTAAACGTGTACCTTTTTGTCGGGCACATAAATTAAAATCTTCATATACTTCATCGCGTACCTGTCTAACACTTGTTCACCTGTTTTCAATTCAATTCAACTCAATCCAATCGTTTGAATTCAATTTCTCTCATTTATTCTTTAATTAGCTATTGGCCTATTTCACTTCTTTGTTTGAACATAACATGTTCAAACAAAATATTTAACTTGCTCATAACCAAATTGAATTTCAATTTCAATTCTAGTTTCCTTTTCGATTTCGAATATAAATTTTCAAATCGAATTCACTTATTCAAAGCCCAATATCAATTTAAAATCTCATTAACTAATTACTATTCAAATTAGTAAATTTTATTCAAAAATCAAAAATCTGATTTTTGTTTCAAAAATCAATTCATTATTCCACTTGAGTTCACATAAAATTTACAACTCAAATCTGAAATTTTCTAAATAGAAATTCGGATTTTATTCACTTAAAAATCCTTTTATAAAATTAAATAAACCGTTATGGTTTTTAAATGGTTATGGCGCTGTTTTTCTGAAAATTTGATTTTGATATAACTCAAAATTTATTTGACGAAATCCATATTTTTCTCTTTCATTAGAAAACTATTATTCAACCAGTCCCGACGATTCTTGTTTCAAAGAATTCCGACTTCAATTGAGTTCTGTATACTCAATTGAAGTTCGAATCGCCAATTTACGAACTTCCACGCTGCGGCGAGTTCGTTTAAATTATATTTAAATTTATAAACTTTTTAAACTTTGTTTATATAAATTCAACTCCATTCTGATATATATTTTTAATATATATCAAATCCATTTTCCCAATTCAATTCAAAAATTCTGATTATCTAAAATCATCGATTTATCCTTACTCAGTTACAATTTATTTATACTTTGATCTTCTACATTCAAATTTCATTTCAAATTCTATTTGAATTCTATATTCAAATTTCCTTTTCAATTCTATTTGAATTCAGTATTCAAATCTATTTTCAAACTCCATTTGAATTTCTATATTCAAATTCCATTTCAATTCAAATTGAATTTCCTATATTCAATTTCCATTTCAACTCTTTTTGAATCCTATATTCAAAGTATATTTCAAATTCTATTTGAATTCTATATTCAATTTCTATTTCAAACTTTCTTTATTCATTCTTTAAACAAGTCTCGATTTCAATTCCTTTTGAAATCGATATTTCTACTTTTGGAAAATAGATTTCCCTTTTCAATTTCGCACTTGTATTTTTATTATTTAATTATCCAATGATAATTCTTTTCACTTCATTTATAAACTTCGTTTATAAAAGAACTATTTATAAATTTCGTTTATAAAGGAACTACTTGTTTTATTTTTCAAAACAAGTTCATATTTCTATTCTATTCGAAATTTCAAATTCTATTCTATTCGAAATTTCAAATTCTATTCTAGCAAAATAAAATCTCACTTTTAAATCTGAAAAATTCCTTTTTATGATATTTTTAAATATCAACATTTAGGCCCAGTGATATTTAAACACCAGACAACCAATTATTTATTTTTCTAACTCATCATATATGATAGTATATATGCAAACAAATAAACAAATAAATATTTTTTTTTTGAGGAATCCAGTTGGATTCCTCCAACCTGTTTCCCTGCATTCGCAGACGTTTGTCAACATGAATAATACCCATCTTGCTTCGAGGCAGGATATCGCGGTATGAAAGTCATCCACTAATATATATTTGTGGGGCACATAGGGGAATCATCCGCTATGAAACTGCGGGCATCCCCTAATGAGACTGCGGGAATCAATCCAATCATCAACCCAATATATATACATAATAGTCAACCCTAAATAGCTAATATATTTAAATCAACCAAAAAGCATTCAAACAAGCAACAACAATTATTTTTAACAACATAAAAATAATTCTAAATAAAAGGTGAGTGAGATTTACTCACCGGGATTTTATTTGCTGAATATCCTGTTTAAATTCCAAATCGTAGCATCAACGAATCTGCTTGCCTTATCTCAATTTAATCTATCAAGCACCTATGAATATTTATTTAATTTATTCATCGATTAATTTATTATTAATTAAATTTCACTACTAACATACGTAATTAAACCTAAGTATTTTAAAAACTTTTGGACAAATGCTACCTCGCTGACTCGACCTATTACGAAGCACACCCTCTAAGATACTACTCCAAAATGTCCGGACTACACCTTCAAGTGACATACCATTCTAGTTTATCCATAATTAAATCACTGCATTGATCGTCACGATCCAACCCACTCTCTCGCCAATGACTCCAGCATCAATTTCCCTTAAATCAATCCCGCTCATCATCCATGAACGAGAACTCCACTTGAGTTGCTCCCCGCCTTGCTCACTGCCACTGTTTTCATCATCACCCCATTTAAAAAAAATCCCATCGTGACCTCCCTACTACCCATTATCGCACCCAGTCTTCCACCAGTAAAGCGGACTCCAGTTCGCAACTAATACTGACTTCGGCCTCCACTGAATTCACAGTCCTCACCTCCACCTCGTCGACTTCATTACATTGCCACCAAGCCTTGAACTCGAGCACCTCGTACCCTTCGCGTTGCTCCAGGTCAGAACCCCAAATCCATCGCGCCCATCCTTCTTGCCATCAACGTCCAAATCACGGCATCACATCCTTCAGACATCACCCCATAACCATATCGCAACTTCCATCTCCGCGAATCACAATTGGTTTGAACCCTAGTTCGCTGTTCGAGATCGAACGCCCCTAGGCTCCATCGCGATAGGACATAACACACACACATTGAAAATCCTTTCGAACCAATACAAATCCCCGCCTTAGCTACTGTCAAAAATCGATCTGCCTTGTTCTTCGATTTACTGAATCAATTTCTCCCTTTTTTATTTTATTATACTGCAGTGGTTCGAATGGATGAAGGAGGTCTTCGATTTTATTATGTTTCCTAATGAAAATGAAAAGGGAAGAGAACGAAGGGTATTTGTTTGTTTTGAAATGAAGAAAATAAGGTACCGGACATTTTTGTCTAAAGTTTCGATTTCTATTTCAAAAGAGAAAGGCAAAGAAGGAGGGGTTTCGTTTATATAGAGAGGAATACTTCACCCTTAAGTAATTTTTGATTTGACTATACATTAATACGATTTGATTTCTATTTAACGTGATTTGAAATAAAGAGATCTTTATTTCTTTTTAAACAGATATCGATTTGATTTTCGATTCGATTTCGATCTTATCCATTATAAATATCTCAGAGTTCACAATTAAAAATCCTGAACTGCTATTTTAGCGTACCGACCGTCGTTCCAATGTAATTACACTATTCTGAACTCAACAGAATAGACTATATAATTTAATTCGAACATATTTAAAAATAACATATTAAATTGATATAATATGATTTAAATTCAAAACAAATAAATTCCTTGAAAATAAATTACTATTATTATCGTTTAAATTCAAATAAAAATTCATATTAACCATTTAAATCATTTTGACTCCATTTTAAATTCAAATTTGAATTACTTAAGATCCTCGTATTACGATAATTATATCGATGATTCAATATAAAAATTCGATTTATATTATCAGCTCAATATTTAAAATAATATTAAATATTCAAAATAAATCGACCAAAAAATCTAGGTCATTACATTTATTTAGAAAATAAATAAGATATTAATAAAGGAAATACTTATGATAAATAAATAAGGTTAATAAAGGGAATACTTCGAAATAGAACCCTAAAAGGGAATATTTGCAAACCATTTGCAAATATAATTTGAAAAGGAAATATTTGTAAACCATTTACAAATAGGATTAAAAAGGAAATATTGGTAAAGGCATTAAGAAATAAATAGATTATCAAGGAAATATTTATCTTTGGATAAATAAATAAATATTTATATATATATATATAAGTCAGGATTTATATATGGAGAAAACAGATAAATGGAGTAGATTAATTTATAAATGATATTTATAAATTAAGTAATTATTTATCAGTGGATAAATGGGATATATAAATCAGGACTTATAATATGAAGTAAAAATCGATTTCAACATCGATGTTTGAAACTAAATAAGGAAAAAGACTTAATCAGTTAGGGTTAACCAGTTAGAGTAAAACCATTAGGGTTAACCAGCTAGGTTAAACCGTAGAGTTAAACCAACTAGAATTAATCAGTTAGAGTTAAACCAGTTAGTGTTAAACAGTTAGAGTTAATCAGTTAGAGTTAATTGATAGAGTTAAATCGAACTAGAGTTATTGAATAGAGTTAAATCGAACTAGAGTTATTCAAATGGAGTTAATCGAATTTAGTTTATTCAAATAGAGTTGAAATGAGATAATCGAATTTAGTTATTCGAAGAAGTGAATCGAATCAGAAATATTCGAAGTGAGATAATCAAATCAGAAATATTCGAAGTGAGATAATCGAATCAGAGATATTTGAAGTGAGATAATCGAATCAGAAATATTTGAAGTGAGTTGATCGAATCTAGTTATTCGAAAGGAGTTAAATCGAATAAAATTTATTCAAAGAAAGATATTATCGAATATAAGTATTCGAAAGTAAGCAAATCGAATATAAGTTATTCGAATAAGTTATTTGAATAAGAGTTAATCCAGTAAGAGTTATTAGGTTGGAGTTATTCAAATAAGAGTTGTAGATTAGAGTTAACCGAATAGGAGTAAATAAATTAGTTGTCATTATATTATTCGAGCTAGGAAATCAAAAGTCATATTAAAGATAATATATTTCGGATGTAGGAGATTATAACACCATTGTTATAATCACGTAAACTTGTAAAAGAAGGGGTTCGTAAATAGAATCTGAGGGTTCGTAAGGAAGTGTCAAAGGGTTAAAAGACGAACTTACCCTATTTCGAGATTTGAAATGTTTTTCAGTTAAGGTCTGAGAGGTAGTTATACCCTAACTTGATTGACTTCATTTTCAATTTAGAAATGGTTAAGGTTCGAGAGTGAAAGTGGTTAAGTGATTTTCGTAAATAAGTATAGTGGTTTGAGCTTTCGTCACGATGTTGATTTAAACATATCTGTTTAAATACGTGTGCAAACAACGATATTATTTCCAAATAAAATCAAAAACGTAATCAAATATTGAAATTTGAAATATGAATTAGAAAAGGAAGTGTTCATGTATAAGGAGTTAAGAAATGGAGTTATGCTAAATCAGAATTTGACTAGAGACTTGTTAAGTTGAATGGTTTCCTAAGTGTCTATCTGATGTTGGTTTCGACCTTCGGGATTGGTACTTAGGGAATTATTCTTATACTAGTTTACAATCAGAGACTAATAGTTGTAGAAGAATAGTGATACGTAAATAAGTTATGGAAATGTTTTCCAGCGTTAACGTATATTTTCTAAACATAGAAAATAAGGAACATATGAATATATATATGATTGATGGTTGATTTGATAGAATTTCCATCTGGAAATAATATCGTTGTTTGCACACGTATTTTTCTTTAATAGTTAGCTCACCGACTATCGAAGTTTTTGACCATTTTAACATTGTTAATATGGAGGGACCGGTTGGATTACTGTCCAAAGAACCACTCTGTATTGGCATAATCGTTGCGAATCATATATGCCAAAGATAATTGAAGACGGAGTAAAGTGCAAGGGCTATTGTATAAGTCTTAGATAGCAGTACCTAAGATGGATGCACTGAATAGTGCCTTCGGTTCATCCTGTTCCTGGATGACTTGTATGGATGAATGTCTAACAGAGTATTTCCAGAAAGGTCACATACATTGATTTCTCCAACCGTACCAAGAGTGGAAACGGAGAAGGAAACTTCTTTAGCTAACACGTAATGTACTATTGTAGACGCCAATTAGTAATTTTCGGTGGAACTGACAATGTGGCATTCGAAGTGAATCTGATGTGATGATAAAGCGTAACCTCAAGCCTCATCCACCGGGAAATGACAAAAATCGGGCAGGCAGCATGGCTATGTAGGTCGCACCTATTAAGCTGTATAATCACCTAATATAGAGTTTCATTTTCTTCTAAAAATCTATTGTTGATGCTGTACCATTCGGGAAACGGTTGCTGATCCCAACCGTTGGTGATATACATTCGATACACTCAAGCGAAATGAGTGGTCGGTCATGTTTGGCCGGGTTGCAAGATGTTCTTGTTGAACCTAGTGTATTCCTCTCTACAGGTACACTAGCGAGAGCTGGTTCCATACCTTGTCATAGTTGGAAATCCATTACCCAATACGTGCTTGCGGTTTTGATTGTATACTATATATGTAGAACGTGAGATGAAAGCATTTCTGCTAGATGGTTATTATATTGTGGTTGATAGACATTATTATAATATCAAAAGGTTTTTGATATAAAGATATTTTGGATTCTCATAAGGGAAAAACCTGTTCCGTTATACGACGTGGTCTTATGAGATATCGTTTACTTGTTCGAACTGTTTTAAACTGTTTTACTCACACTAGTCCCATGACTGACCCGGAGTTTATTTTGTTTTGTTTTCCCTAAACTCTTGGGTGCCCAATTTTGTATGGGCAGTCAAGTAGTCAGGATTTACAGATACTTGAAGAGCTGGAGCAGGAGGCTTCAGGATTATATAGCTATTATTATTCCGCTGTGTTGTAAGTGTTGTACTTTGACAATGATATATATTCAAGTACAGATGTATATTTCAAAGTTATGTTATATATTATATGTTATTCATTCCACTGTGAGGTTCGTGTTACTCTGATGTTGTGTTCTTCTTCTTCTATTCTAAGTTTCTATCTTATCTTTCCTAACCCTCTAATTTCTTTCATTAACCATCTGGTATTTTTGACTCTTGATGTTCGATAAGTGTTGTATATCAGATAATCAAGATCGCAAATTTTCGGGTCGTTACAAAAATATAATCTTTGTTTGTTTAAAAATATAATCTTTTTTTGTTCAAAAATATAATCTTTGTTTGTTCAAAAATATAATCTTTGTTTGTTCAAAAATATAATCTTTGTTTGTTTAAAAATATAATCTTTGTATAAAGAGTAGCGATTTAAAAATATAAAGTTTATATGAAGTAGCGAAATAAAAATACAATTTTTATGCATAGAGGTTTGAAATACAAATATGATTTTTATCATATGTTTGAAATATTTATATGAAGATAAAAATATGAATTTTATAATATAAACATCGTTATCAAAATATGATATATAAATATATATAGTAGCATTATAAAATTGTTATTTTAATAACCATAGCAGCGTTATTAAAAATGTAATTTTTTACTATGAACAGAGTGAAGAAGATCGCGTTGGAATTTTGAACAGAATCCAAACCATCGTCTGTTAAAGAATGGAGGAGTGGATCCCAAAGATGAGAACTTCTCACTTATATTTTATTTTCTAGTTAGAAATATATACTAGGATGTAGACGGTGCTTAGCAGCACCCGACACTCGTCGTCCACTGACCATGGACGAATTGTTTGACTTGATTGTGTTGTGAAAATTGTTGTGTGTGAATCTAGTTTGTGATGTGAATGGAAAACAAAAATATTCATATCTTGAATAAAATGAAATATTCATGTATTGAATAAAATATATAATCATTAAAAATATCAATTTTAATGTGTAATGGAAACATAAAATATTCATGAGTTGACATATAATTTTTAACATGTATATGAATAAAATAAATGTTCATAAACAAATTGGACGATTTGTTTATGTACACACATTTGATTGATATTAATTGGGACGATAAGTTTTGCACATCGCCCAACTGCACAAATAAATTTCATTATTTGTTGATTGAAACCCCACACGGGTATTGGGACGATATTGGACATACACTAATCCCAATATTTAGTTGTATGTCAATCGATGGGTTGATAAGCTGTTGTAAGCATTAAATATTTATATCTAATGCTTATGCAGTTTAGAATGCACTTTGGATGATGGTTGACTGTGTTTGATTATTGTTGTATACCTGTGTGTATGAAATCCATATAAATCAAATTATATGGTAATTGACTGTGTCTGATTCCAGTTCAGAAAAAAGTGAATATTTTAGAATAACGATTATTTTAAAATAATGAATATTTTAAAATAATATTCAATAAAAGATCAAAAATATGATTTTGATATCCGATTTGGGATGGACACGAATATATTTAAATATATAAAGCCGTGTTGATTAGACTAACGCCATTTTGACGTGAACGATGTTTATATCGATTTTATTCATTTCTATAATGAATATCGAAAAGGAAATGATTTCAATGTTTTGAAAATACTATCATTTATATATCGATGATATGGAATATTCAATTTTGATTTGAAATTGAATACGAAGTTGAAATCGTTTTGAAAACGAATTTAAAATGATTTATGAAATACATTCTAAATCGGAATCGACGAAATATATATAATATATACTATATATATAATGGCCTGAATAGAACGCGCCTCGCTGCGGCAGTTCACGAATTTCGACCATTGACTTCGAATGGACATTACGGGAGATTTGACTGTCGGATCCTCCTAAAACTGGCACCATTGGGTTCGTATCGAAAAGAGCTTTGCAACGAATACAAGAGATTTGAAATCTAACAGTTGGATTTGGAATCATGTCCAAATAAAATTTGGAAAAGGACGCTGTAAGTGCAGTTCGATGAACGTTTATGGAAATCGACTGTATGGGCATTGATAAAATTATTAAAAATATCAATAATTTGTGTAAAATCATAAGATTTGGAAAGAATTGGGCTAAAAAATTCCATATTTGAAAAGATAAAAATATATTTTTATCGAAAGGAACTAGTTATGAACTAGAATTATAAATCCAATATTTTTAAAATAAATAAATTGGATTTGGAATGGTTTTAAAAATAACCAGAATTTCCAATATATTAATTGGAATGGATTTGAATCAAAATTATCATCGAAATATTTCGCTGTTGGATTCAGGATTATATGGATATTGTTATGGAAATTTGGAAGATATATTTTATATCATTGTTTCCAAAACTATATTTGTTGGTTTCGGAATTTGATATTGAATATAAACCGATATATTTTCTATTTGGGCCTTATATTTTATATCAAGTTGGATTTGGGTTTGTCGTGAATGGTGTCTTAAATAACACTTTTCTCGAACCCTGTGTGAAAAGGATAAATCTTTTAATTAAGATTATTAGAGTTTCCAATTAATTAACATTTAGTTGGAACTGAGAATGGAATGTGAATTGGGTTTATTGTGAACTGTGTTTTTAACGATATTCGTTGTTTAACCCGATTTACAATGAAATGTGATTTGGAATTTATAAATCTTTTTTTAAGATTTAACGGGAATTTTCCAAAGTAACGTTTTCCAATTTAATATATTGAATTGGAATTGAATGGAATTCGATTTGATAATAATCGAAGTGAACTTCTGTGGAGGAAGACTGTTAATACATATGGAATTTAAAAGGCTTTGCCATTATTCCATTCATATTATTAGTCAGATATGGAAATTGATATCGATTATATATTGATTTGTTTTTCCGTGAAGATTCCATAATTAATGGAATGTTATTTGGGTTTATCGTGAACTTTGTTTTAAATGACATTAGTTCTTTAACCCAGTTAAAGACAGGATTACATGTCTATCATTATATTTCGAACTGTATGGTTGATCTCTGCTAAATATATATATGTTTGGTGGTGGAGAATTTATTCTCTTGCTTAACACCCTTCTCTAAGACGTACGAGCTTAGAGGTTATATATCGGCAGAAATCAATAGTACGGTGTAGATTGTTGATGCGACATGTTTGTGTTTCCAAAGTTAAATAATCATTAATATTCAATTTTGGAAATATTAAAACTAAGTGGAGTTTTAATCTGTTAATACATATGGAATTTTCGAGAGTGGAGTATCACCAGTTTTGCTCCTAACGATAGTAATCTTTAATTAGATTTGAATGGGAAATGGGAATTAATATTTATCGATAACACTGTGGTGTTAGATACGGAGTATTACCAGTTTTGCTTCATGGGATGAATAGGTTGGGGTTGGGAAATTAAATAAATGGTTACTTCGGTAAGTTGCGTTAATCCCTACTAGTTTGGGAAAACCTTGATATGGTTTGAATGATATCCAAAGGAAGATTAAAGAATAAATTTTAAATAATTTATCTTTTATAAAATTAATGGGAACAAATCCCTAAAGATGTGAATATTTAAATAAAAGAATATTCAGAATTGGAATGAGGCATATGTTGTATTTTTATAGCACTTGTTTATTATATAAGCGAGTTATTCGGAAAGGCCGGGTTTATCCCCATTCTGAATAACTGATTCGATGATATGTCGACGAAGAAGACGGTGGTTGAAGACCGGAGGTCTTCACATCGTTTGGATGATTACTGATGTCTTGATTGGTCTATACACCCAAGACGAGAAAATAAGTGGTGATCGTCTAGACGTACTTGGAGATCAACGGATATGCAAGGACCTCTCTTTTATATTGGACATATGGGACGAGGAATAAGGTGCCTCCGGTTTCGTTCAGACCCGGAACAAACTTGTAAATGGATGTGTGTCTGACATTGGATTTTATTCTGTGTTGATTGATTTCTATTAAATATATATATCTGTTTGGCAGCAGAAATTTTATTCTCTTGCTTAATGCCCTTCTCCAAGACGTACGAGCTCAGAGGTTATATATCGATAGGCATCAGTTGCATGGCGTGAATTGCATGTGTGGCATGCTGAGATGCAGTGATCTTTTGTTGAAAAGCAGAGTTTTGTGGTGATGATCAAAGCACGACTTTAATACAGTGTAGCTTTGTGTATAGCGTTAATTCGCGAGCCTCACACCTCGATATGAGTCAAAAACAGGATCGTGACTGCAGGGAGTGCACGATGTTTCTTTCTAGCTATGGGTGGTGTCAGTGTCTTACAAGCCCTGACATTGTTATATTTTTTTATCTATGTGGTTGTTGGAATACGAGGCGCCTCAGATATATCGGTCTCTACGGAGCCGATGGATAGGTCCGATAGGACCGGGAAACGTGTGTTCAGGAATAACCAATCCTCAATCGTAAGGGAGGACCGGCCCTAAAGATCCAAGGGTTCACTACGGGGGATCCTGAGACATGGGATAGAGTGTCTCGAATCGGTGAGGAGCCATCCCTGGCCTCGACTCATGAAGGAAATCCAATTTCCAATACGTGACATTTCGGGTTTTAGTTGTAATCCTATATATGGCGATATAGTGGGATGGGGCGCTCACGCCGCCTATGATTGATACATTTATATTTGAAGTTGATTTGTTTACTTATAGTGGTAATAAAAGACTAAATTTCGCGTATAAAGCATTATTTGGCTATTATAAGGTAAAACCCTATCCTCCGGATTGCGTTGCATTGTGTGATGGGACCTCGGTCTTATAATAGCTTAATTGTTCTTTATTTAGCATTGCGCTATTTGTTTTATGCACCAGTGTTCTTGGGAGGAAACCCATTCCGTGTTATACGGCGTGGTCCCTTGATTTACCTAACTTAAAAAAAAAATTAATAATTGTTTTAGTTCTCACACAAGTTACATGACTGACCTGGAGTTTATTGTTATATCCTAAACTCTGGGTGCCCCTATTTTCCACACGGGCAGCTAGTAGTTTTTGTTTTGCAGATTTATATTCATAGGATCCTGATTTACAGCTGGAATGATATTCGGAAAGCTCTGTATCCGTTTATCTCTTTCAGTTGTGGATTGTATTATTTTTCCGCTGCTATATATTGTATTGTAATCTATGATATTTATCAAACGTATATTATTTATTCATGCTCTGTATATTCTTGTACTTTGATGTAAATTGTTGTGATAAGCAATGAAATGTTCTTCTGTTTGTGTTCTGATTTGTCATGTTCTCAAAGCAATCCGTGCTTTCCTTCATGGGGAAGTTTGGGTTGTTACATTAGCATAAGATGATTAAAATATAATAAAACATGTCAACATTTTATTTTAACTAATTCAGAGTCAATTTACCACTTCATAGCATAACATATAATTAACTACAATCATTCACCATATTAACAATAATCAACAATTGATTCGACGTTAATTTCAAACTAATGATAGTTTTGAAACATTGAACCTTGGATAACGACCTATCTCATATAATATTCAGTCCAAATTCCTTTGAAATAAATTCACTGATTTTATTTAACTTCCTTCTATTTCCAATATAACTAGTGGAGATTTGAACTTAAGTTTAGACGATGACATATATTCTATAACTACGAGTAACTTCCCGATCCTTTCATTTATTTGTATATATCATTTACTTATGTAAAAATCAATTTTATATTAAAATCGATTAAATTAAATAACATAAATTCCTAGACCCAACATGTAACGACCTAAATTTTTTGTTAATTTATTTTAAATATTTAATATTTGTTTCGAAAATTGAATTGATAATATAAATGAATTTTTATATTGAGCTATCGATTTAATAATCGAATTAGATTTAATTATATCATATTGTCGTAATTCAAAAATGGGAATAACTGAATTCAAAGTTAAAACTAAATCGAGATGATTCATATGATCAATATAAAATCTATTTGAATATAAATTGATAATAATAATTTATGATCGAGGAGCTGATTGTTTGAATTTTTATTATATTACATTGATTAATATTGTTATATTAAATATACATTTGAATTTAATTCCTGAATCTATTCTGTTGAGTTCAGAATAGTGTTATAACAATGAACCGTCAGTTGTTACGTCAAAATAGGGGTTCATGCTTTCAGGTTATGAACCCCGAAATATTTTTAATGGATAAGCATTAAATCACCTCAAATACCGAATTTAAATTAGATGTACCTTAAGCTAACCTACGTATATCGTACTCAGCTATTCCTTAATGCCCAAGGGTTCATCTTCATAAATACGCAAACAAATACCCCTCTTTTCCTTTCCAATTTTTGTTCCTTAGAAATTCAATGCCAAATCCTTCCATCCTCTTCAAAAATCATACCGGTCTTCTCAAATTTATTCCCTTCTTCTAAAATAAGAACCGTGCTAGTTCTTTGTATTTCCTCTCATCTATTTACAAGCTTCAGTTAGAAATAAAAAAGGACGTTGTTTTTTCTTCAAATCCCATATTCTCCTACTTGCGAGAGCACCGCTCTCATACCATTGATATAGAGTTCAGTCGGATCATTCGAAGCTCAATTTTGGAGCATAGACTTAGGGTTACGATTTGGGGACGGAGATATTGAAATGAGAGTTGAGGCTAGTATGGTGTGTCGATCGGTAAGTGGAGGCGCACAAATTTGAGGGGTTTCAAACTTGGTAAGGTTATCAAGAGATGGGAATACTAGGTGCTATTTTATAGCGCAATGATGTTAGTAGCGATGAGATGCTCATATTGATGAAGGTTGGTGAAGTTCGACTCTGAAAAGAGTCACACCATTTACTTTGTACTGAAGCAGAGGCATAACCGAAGGAAGACTTGAGTGTGATAAGGTGTGGAATTGAAGCTGGTTCTAGTCGGGTGATCGCCTGTCAACAGTAGGGAAGTAAAGGAGATGAATCTTAAGCTCGATCCTAAAGACCAACGTGGAAGAGGAATTCTATATTGGATGGGTATTGCTTCATGATCGGCAGGAAGGGGTTGTTGGTTCCAACCCTGAGGTAGCAAGGTATATATGTTGTTTTAAAATTTAAATAGTATAAAATAAATTGCCCATTTATGTTAGTAATTAATTTAAATTAATAACGGCTAATCAAAAATAAAATAATTATAGGTAAAAAAATTAGTTTCATTCGAGTAAATTCATAGCCATGACATTACGAGATTTCGGCAAGGGAAAATCCGGTGAGTAAACTCACTCTCTGGTTCATTTATAATTTATTATAAACGAAATTTTATATGTTGTTTGGATGCATTTAAATATTTTTTTGGCTATTATAAACACAATAGTTATTTAGGCTTGGTGGTTATGGCTATTATATATATATATTGGTGGTTGGACATTTCCCGCAATACCATTAGTGGATGCCCGCAGTATCGTTAGCGGATGACCTTATACGCCCCCAATATGATAGTGGATGACCTTTTATACCGCGATATCCTTCCTTGAAGAAAGATTGGTATTATTTATGTTAGCTAACATCTGTGGATGCAGGAAAACAGGTTGGAGGGATCCAATAGGATTCCTCAAAATTTATTATTGTTTGTTTTCATATATATTATCATATATGATGTGTTAGAAAACCTATGATTGATAATTGGGTGTTTTGGATGTTTAAATATCACTGGCCCTAAATGTTGATTTATAAAAATATCGTTGTTACTAAAAAATTAACAGTGAAACGAGCTGGCGGTGAAGGGGTACCAGACAACTGAAGGCTCACCAAAAGTTCAACAGAAAGCGGGACCCAATATTAGGAAAGGCCAAGAAAAGGAAAGAGTAACCCCGAAAAGCTGCACCAATCGGAACCTTCCTGGGAAAAAGGGTCGTGAAAGCTACAGGGTGTAGCTGGCGGGACTGATCCGCCACGGTCAATCCGACAAGAACTCTCCAAGCAGCTTCAGCCCACAAAGGAATTATATGGCAAAGAATCATTCTGACCCGAAACGAAGTAAGTCAGAAGCAATCAATACGACAAACGAATCTTCGATGATGACCTATCCAAATACCGATACATCTGAAAACAAGAGCGTCGAAGGTACTAAACCAAGAGAACGCAAAGATCCTCTAGAACCAACTTCTGGAGCACCTATTGCATAAATACCGAAAGGACGAATTCACAAATAATAGGAAGGAAATCAGAAGCCATCCTCTGGGAATCCAGGCTACCACAAAAGCCCCACCAAAAGGCTAACCGAGACCCAAGCGGATATACAGGCTACACGCACTAATTCATTTATCGATATACCTGGTGGCTTCAAACCGATAGTTATCAACATACATCATGAGGGCGAGCCTCTATAAGTATTCACAATAAAGTCGGTGGACTACATCCAAGAGCTTACGTCTAGGAGCCTACATTCGAAAACGTTACCACAGACTCAAATCTCATTCGAAGACCATGACTGACACTTCAAAGACGGCCAAAAGGCAAGCAACCGAAACTTAGGAAAAAGCAACTAGTGAAGACCGCCATAGGCCCAATAGCCCATCAGCGAAAGGAGCCCTAAACCACTATAAATACGACCCCAAGAGTCACACATGAAGGGGTATGAATGGTCTACATTTTGTACCAAAAAGAAAGATAAACTAAATGCTGAATTAAAGGAATTCACTCTTTTATATCTATGTACTCTCAATAAAAGTTCAATGGAAAAATATCTTCTCATATGAAAACCGCTTTGTAAGTGTGTGTTATTATTTCTCTAATCATAGTAGTTGTAGTCTATTAATCATTCTCTAGATAAGCATGGATTCCCGTCTCAACATATCCCCGAATAGGAAAATGAATTTCATCCCTTGAAATTAGGTCCGCCTTTAGGATTCCCCAAGTGATTCCATCTTTCCAGACTTCAATGTTCGGGGAAGTAATCCGATTTCACCCAAAAATAGCTAAATCGCTCATCTCCTCCTTTAGGTCCTTCCTAGTCAACCCATCTCCGGTGTTGATGAAAAATATTGTTAACAATTTGGCGCTAGAAGGAGGGAATGAACCTCCGACCTTGTGGTTAACAGCAAAATATCTACCTAGGCTGTTCTGCCTCGGATCGGACTAGCTTTGAAGAAGCGATGTTATGAGCAAGAAACCTAAACCAAGGATTTCCGGAACTCGAATGGATAAGTCAAGAACCGCCAACCCCAGGGTAAAGGAGGAGCAAAAGTTGAGAGCAAAAGCCATGCGAGTAATAAAGTGGAAGAGAGAAATGGAACAACATGCTTACGATATTGAGGATGACAGATTTTCCCATGTAGGATGAACCTTAGTGTTCCCACCTAGTGGATCTACATCAGGGGATACTAGTGTTTTCTCTCATCTAATGGATATTATCTATGGACAAGTTAAAGGAATTACACACAAGTGAGAGATAATGGAAGATTTCAACCACTTCGTCGACAAATGGTTTAAGGTGATGTCGCCTCAACTTCAGTGCGTTTTGGAAATGAGAAACGAAAGTATGAGCACTGCAGCCAGGCCAAGCCACAGAAGGATTAAGCCCCAGCAACGAAGAGGAAAATATACACCAGGGATACCCGAGGATTACTATCTCACCACTTCGACTGTGCGACATCCACGAAGAAGAAGCATAAATACGAAAGAAGGACAGGAAGGCCTTACTTCTATTACCACTTGATGAAAGGACATGAGACTAATTACTGTAGAACTTTCGGGGAAACCATCATTATATTCGTCAACCAAGGCCAATTACAAGAGTTTATTAAAAAATCAAGATGAATTTGGAAAATCCTTAGGAAAAAGATTAATAAATATGTGCCAAGGTACGGAAAGCCCATCTCTCAGAATTTAAAAGGAAAACCCAAAAGGGGTCTAATTACGAATGGATTAAATCCCTCGTCATTGCCAAACTGGCTAGGGCGAGGCATCCCCCAAAGGGGATGGTGTGTTAGTCTTTCTCCATGCCCAAAACCAAAGGGGACAGGGTTAAAGCATCAAAATCATAAGCCGCCGTTTCACACTAGAAATGGTCGTGGCGGTGCATCTAAAATTAGCACGCCCTACCTCTGCTTGTAGAAGAGTATGCCCTGCCTCTGCTAGAACTAAGCATGTCCTACCTCTGGTTATGTTCCGTGTTACCCGCAGAAGGGAACATAAACCCCTATAATCGTCTACGATGGTCAGGACAGGGCACCCCTTGGAGGGGAGTAGCATATAAGCCTCTATCAGAACCTACAATGGTCCGTATAGAGCATCAAAAGAGTAAACCTTAGTTTTGTGTCTACGATGGCTCCATCTAAGTTTCTAAGGCCTTATCATCGCCTACGATGGTCATGATAAGGTGCCTCATGAAGGGAGGTCGAGTAAGTCCTTTGTCTCTGCTTGTGGATAACCCAACCAAGTGCTACGGACGCACAGGCCTAGAGAGTGGACAACATAGCACGTACATCCTCTCCTTTGACATCAAAAGCCCAAGGGGAGGCTCAAGAAGCACGTACAACCTCTACTTCCCAAATCAAATCTGAAGGGGTTACTTAATTCATTAATACCAGAAGGGTTACTAGTCTTCAGTCCTTAAATACCAAAATCTGGGCCGATTCAGCTCTTTACTAATACCAGAGGGGGTTCCGGTCTTCTATGCAAATACCCGAATCGGGGTCGATTCGGCTCTTCACTAATATCGGAGGGGGTTCTGGTCTTCTATGCAAATACCCGAATCTGGGAAGATTCGGATCTTCACTAATACTGGAGGGGGTTCTGGTCTTCCTTGCAAATACCCAAATCTATGATGATTATGTTCTTCACTAATACCGGAGGGGGTTTCGATCTTCTATGCAAATACCCGAATCTAGGTCGATTCGGCTCTTCACCAATATCGGAGGGGGTTCCGGTCTTCGATGCAAATACCTGAATCTGGGTTGATTCGGCTCTTCACTAATACTGAATGGGGTTCTGGTCTCTATGCTGATACTCGAATCTGGGTAGATTCAACTCTTTACTAATACCGAAGGGGGTTCCGGTCTTCTATGATAATACCCAAATCTGGGTCGATTCGGCTCTCCACAAATATCGAAGGAGATTCTGGTCTTCTATACATATTCGAATCAGGGTCAACCCAGTACTTTACAAATGTTGGGAAAAGAAATCCAACTCCCTCTCGACATCGAACCACGATGCAAATCACAATCGGATACAGAACCCCGGTCTTAATACAAGCCTTCCGGACCTGGATCAATTCAAATTCTTGGAGCTCGTCAGGGAGAAACTAGTCAACCCTTGTCCCGATTTAGATCCGTCTTGAGAGCGCATTTCCACCATTATTAAGCACACACCGGTAGCCTTTCTCATTTCTCCTTTTTGCTCAAAAGAGTATCTTCGATTTACACGAGCATACCAAATGTTCGCGCTAACACAAAAAACACGAGCGAGCATTTTGAATCCGTTATGATTGAACGTACTATGGTATTATTAATCCCAAAAAGAGTACGGGACACTGTTTAAAGGACCACGAGACGGACTCCCAGCATAGCATTCTACACCTTGTCACGATATAGAGATGGCTAAAGGGAAAGCGTTTTGATAAAAACACACAATTGCATGCCAAGTCAAATCATTATGGGTCCTACCCTTATCTATGTGTGCTGTTTATGTAAAATGCTACACTCCATTGGCAAAACTCAAGGTGCTTCGTGCATTACATAGTTTCTTATAAGAAAGCTTGAGAAATGAAAACACTTCCCTTTAAAAAAAGGGGAGAAAACACGCCCTGACACAACAACTCCCGTATGAGCAATAGACCGACCCCCGATAGGATGCACTCTATTCATGGAACCAGGAAGAAGTGGTAGAACGATGAATCGTGACACACAAAAGCTCATCGACCTTTTGCACCTTTTTCATGACCACGCCAGGGTCACCCGAAGGTTTAGATTGCCACTTTAAAGCTTGATTGAAAGCCTTTCCCATCACGCGCGGGGTTTTGGTCTCCTTCCTCAGGTCGAAAGCATTTCCGTGCAAGAATTGTTTCCCCTTTTGTAATTGCTTAAGCTTGGAGGTATAAAAGTCGACACAATGAGAGCTTCCCTCAATCTCCTTCCTATCATAAAGACTTTTCACGCTTGCCTTAACCCGTCTATGCCAGCTAGAAGAAAAGGAATGATCTATTCCAGGGGGAGGGTCCCCAATCTCAAATTCTGAAGAAATGGATTCCGTCGAGGCCCACGACACATTAGGGGCAAAAATCCCAAGAGCGCATCCAAATACAGTCTCTCATTCTTTGCATTTTACTAGTATGCCATTTGAACTTGTTGATGTATTCTTTCACTGATAGATTCCCTTACTTCAACGCCAAAAATCTTTCCATATACAAATTCTCTTCAGCCTATGAGAGAAACTTTGCCTCAAACCTACGCCTGAAATCCAGCCATGTATCAACTGGACGCTCTCCATTAGTGACCTCCCACCAAAATGAAGCTTCGTCCTTCATCAACCAAGCAGCCAATTGGACCTTCTTACAATCGTCCAAATCGAAAATGCCAAACAGATCCTCTACTTCTTTCAACCAATTTCTAGCTTCAATGAATGTTTTAGACCCACTAAAAGATTTTCCACCCATCGAACGAAAGTCTTTACACATCTTGGAGAAAGTATCTCCACGCGGAGGCATGACAGGAGCTAGGGGAGGAGGAGGAACATTGGCCGGACCCGCAGCAGCGGCCCTAGCCTCGAGATATTGACGAAACCAACCGGGTACATGAACACCCTCTGGTATCTCAGATGCTCCAGACATGCGAAAAAGAAAAATAAAGAGTTTCAAAATAAGGGAAGCGGAAGAGAGATGTATGGATTGCGGGGATTATGCCCTTTAAATTAAACTTTCCTTGAAAATAGCTTCTTTAAAACAAGTTTTTGAAAATACTTTCTAGGAAAATAATACTTTTGAAAACACTTTCCAAAACTTTTTATCTGTTCTTGTAACCATAGATCTAATACCACGTGTAACACCCCATGTCCATTAATGTCACTCACAAAGGGAATGCATCAATGTCCATGAAGCGTTACTGTTGTATAGAACAGATAAATTACAAGAATAAATAAATAAAACAACACAGCGGAAGTTAAAACTTATTTCATAGCATCATAACTCAAAACAAGTTTACCTAAGTAGTCTCCAAAACCATTACAACAGGATCAGTAGTCTTTTCCAAAAACTTCAAAGTACATAAAGAAGCAAATACTTAAATAACATAAATGCATAAATCCCCACCGAGCATAAGCAAAGCCATAAAGATGAGAGAGTCCCAAGCGATACATCTACTCTCTTCAAGCAACTGAAAGAAATCGGCATTAAGTTGTAGTATTCCGTCCTTGCAAACCTGGTGAAGGGGGGAAGGAAGAAAAGAGGTGGAAAGAAAAGGGGTCAGACATAAAGTTTGGCGAGTGCGATAACTTTAACAATATAATTATCAAAATAACTAGGATAAGGCATAAGCTGGAAAATAAGGAAATGACTGTGAACAATTGGGTATGACAGAACAAACAAGGAAATAAGACGAACAAAGATAACGTTAAAGGCGCCCCTAATCACTACAAGATAATTACTATACTGCACCACTACTAGTCACCCTAAAGGTTGATCCCGCCTACAGAACTCAATAACGCTAATGGTAGTTTCGTGTACCCCTAGCTACCTCCATAGGTGTCGTCTGCCCCTATCTCCACTAGGTGGACCCACTACCCCCATTTGATCGGATCCCTAACACGTAGATACGCGTGCTGGCCCCCATAGTGGGGTGTATCACTCCCCAAAGTGGCAACTCGATACTACCAAAAATGCACGGCTTATATCTACACAATGCAACACCGTCTTACCTACCAGCCCGGACCCACACACGCATATGAACCCATTGGACTTGCGTTGCCACCGCTGACCTGTTTTGACCTCTTACAATCAAATCCAGTACGCGTGTTCCGTCCTCGACTTGGGTCGAGCCCACAAAGATACTTAATCGGTTACTGGTTTGAAAAGGGCCCCCATGCATGACACAAGCTTTCCACCTATGCTTGGTCCCCTCTAAGGTTTTTCCCACTTAACCACATTCTTATTCATGTCTTCTTACATGTTTCAATCTTGGTTAAGTGCATCTAATCGTATTTCAAATGCCACCCAAGGCACCCACTTAACCCCCTCATGTCCCACCACACGTTTTATCTGGTTAAGTGTTTCTTAATTCATTAACACCATAACCTTGTAAAGACCTCCCACATTAGACTGGCATTTGTAGCAGCAGGATTTGCCGGGCGGGTCCGGGTAGTCTTACACCACAAACGAGCCTAACCTCGTGTCTTTACAATTGTTACGCATTTAATTCATGCCCTTGACCTCTTACATTAGACTGGCATTTGTGGCTGCTGGATTTTCCAGGCGGGTCCGGGCAGTCTTACACCACAAACGAGTCTAACCTCGTGTCTTAGGCGATTAATTACACATAATTAATTATCCCCAATTTGAATTAATTTCCCTATTCAAATTGTCAATCAATTACAAATTTAACTATGTCCATAATTAACACCTTAATTTTGTCCATCTATTTATGGTATATAAAATTATACCAATTAACATCACATTTAAGGCATTTATGCCAATTATCAATATTAAATCTTTTAATATTATCCCATTGTCGCACGTTGTACGTTCGTTCGTTTAACGTGAAATATACGTTAGACTCAAATAGTTTAACTTATGGAAAAAAGAGAAAACATCACAACATGCATAGAATAAAAACTAAATATAAACATAAGGGGTGAACTTGCATGTGTGAATAACGTTTTTCATCTAAAACTTGCATAGGCCAAAGTCACAAACTTGCATAAACTATGGATGTCATAGATCTACTCATAAGGTGTAAATTTGCATAGGCAATAGTCACAAACTTACATTACATGATTCATACTCAAATATATATATACTTGCATATGTGATTTATGCAACATAAATTATGGTGTAAACTTGCATCTAAACATGTAAATTAAGATCTACATGTAAACTAGCATATAAAATTTTGTATACTAGCACATAACTCACACATGTCTTAGCCTAAACTTTAGATCCAAGCTTACACATAAAATAGATGTCATGAGACATGTAAGGTGGTATATGATTCTCATTAACTTGCATATGATTTATATCTAAATTAACATCCAAACTTGCATATAGAATTATCAAGTTAAACTTACATATGATTTAACATATGAATTAGTTCCAACAACATAACCAAACTAGCATATGAAGCATCATTATGAATAGATTGTACATAAGCCAACAATTAACATAGATTTACAACATAGATAATAACATCACAGCTTTACAACATAGATAATAACATCATAGATTTACAACATAGATAATAACATAAGGTCAATGATTCACAACATAACTATGTAACCCAAATCATAACTCAACCTAATTAAATTGTTAATTATCTTATTAAAGAAATCGAACTCACAACTCAAAGAAGGTCTTGAGTTCTGAAATCTGAGTTCTGAAATTGATTTAGCTCTCCTTTGAAGAAGACAAATTCATTGCTTAGATTTGAGTTGATTAGCTTTTCTTTCCCCTAAAGGGTGGCGACTACTCTAGGTTGCAAGGTGACAACATGGCGGCCATGGTTCTAATTTTTTTTTTTTGATTTTAGGGTTTGATTCTACATGTGTTTATATAGAGTTTAGAATTAATTTAGGCCATCCGATCAACCTAGAATGAACCACAACCATTCAGTCAAGATAGGGTGACAAGTCAACCCTAATGACTCAGCCAAGAGTCAGAAAATCATCATTTCTCAAATCTGGCTGGGGGGGAGGGGCATGTCGATCCCTAGGTCGACCTATATGGGTAGGTCGACCCTCTGGTCGACCTGGCCCCTGGCGGGAATTTTCCCGCCTAGCCCAATCTGACTCTGAATTTGAATTTTTGAAATCTGTTTGAATTTTTCTGAAACTTCCGATCTCCATAACTTCATCATACGAAGTCCAGTTCACGCAAACTCGGACTCTATCTCAACCAGAATTCCGAGATGAACACAATGGCGTAAGCCGTTTCCCTTAATTCTAACATTTAAAATTGAATATTCTTTAATTCGTTACTTTAGTGTTAATAGAAATACGGGGTGTTACATTCTCCCCTACTTAAAGGATTTCTTCCTCGAAATCTCTAAGTCAAGAAGAACGTATCCTACCATCCAATCATCCATCTACTCAACCATCAACCACTAGCAACCATGGTCCTTACAAGATTTCTAATGCTTTTCATGTACATATGCATAGTGTGTGTATATGTTCGTATACTAATGCAAAATCAGGTGGTCCACTGATTCAGTCGACCTCCTTAATGCAAATAATGATAGTGTCATGTATCCATTATGTATGCAAAGAATCCTATACATATCATTACTACATGTGTGCACAACCATTCATTTAAATGCAACATCCATATGATACACACATTCAATGTACATTCATTTTACTAAATACATCCATTTATATGCAATATGTAATATGAAAGTGACTGAGCCGATCTAGTGCCTAAAGTGTGTGTATATGCATCCACGAGCAACCACTAGCAAACACTTGCATCCACATGCATCCACCATGCATAACATGTCTCAAACACATGTTTCAACCATAGGACCACCCTATCTAAAGGTCAAAGATACTAGCGAGAGGACATACTAAAGATAGAATAAGTACAAGCTAAGCGATAAAGGAGAAATTAAAGGACATACCCTCGAAAAGAAAAGGGTACAATGAACGCATCTCCTCTTCCGTCTCCCAAGTAGCGTCGCTCTCATCATCTCCCCGTTGCACTTTGACTAGCTTGACCTCTCGATTCCTCAACTTCTTAATCTCCGACCCAAGAATGCATGTAGGAGCTCATCGAATCTTCGCATCACGCTTTAGCTCCACCTCTCTAAGCAAGCTCGGCTCTACCGCTTCCGCGGTCTCATGCAAGCATTTCCTCAAATGTGATACATGGAATACGTCGTGTACACCACTAAGTCTCTCGGGCAACTCCACTCTATACGCCATTTGTCCAATCCTCTCCTTAATAGGAAACGGCCCTACGAACCTTGGTGCTAACTTCCCAACGGACCCAAGGCGAACAACATTCTGTAATGGAGACACCTTGATAAAGACCATGTCCCCAATATCAAATTCAAGATCTGTCCTCCTCTTGTCCACATACGATTTCTGCCTATCTTGCGCCGTCTTCATCCTCCTTCGAATCAAATTGATCTTTTCCAAAGTCTCTCTAATCATATCGGGCCCAACTAAGATCTTATCCGTAGATTCCCACCAACATGTAGCTGAACGACAAGGCCTCCCATAAAGAGCCTTGAAAGGGGCCATGCCAATGCTAGACTGAAAGCTATTATTATATGCGAACTCCACCAAAGGAAGATGCTCCTCCCATGTACCTCCGAAGTCTAAAACACATAGCCTCAAAAGGTCCTCTAGAATACGCTTCAACCTCTCGGTCTAGCCATCCGTATGAGGATGATATGCGGTGCTCAAACATAATTGAGCCCCTACCGCCTCTTGCAATCTCTTCCAAAATTCGCTAGTAAAGATAGGATCACGATCGCTCACTATGCTAGAAGGAACACCGTGCAAACGAACTATCTCTCGAATGTATACGGAGGCTAACCATGGAGCAGTCCTCTTACTCTTCAAAGGAATGAAATGGGCGCTCTTAGTAAGTCTGTCTACCACGACCCAAATCCCCGTATTACCCTTCCTCGATCTCGGTAATCCATCAACAAAGTCCATCGAGACACTCTCCCACTTCCGTTGCGGGACCTCCAATGGGTGAAGCAACCCGCCGGGCTTCTTTTGCTCTGCTTTTACTTGCTGGCACACCAAGCATCTAGCGACATACTCGGCCACATCCCTCTTCATAGCGGACCAAAAGTAAACTCGTCTCATGTCCATGTACATCTTGTCTCCTCCGGGATGAAAGGTCATCTTCGAACGATGTGCATCATCAAGAATGGTCTTCCTCAAGTTCTCGTCTCGTGGTACACAAAGTCTACCGTCCCTACGTAACCAACCTTATCATCTAGGGTATACCTACTGAGATGGCTCAATGACTCCCCGTTATGAGCTTTTCTATTAACTCAACCAACTGTGGGCCATCTCGTTGTGCCTTACCAATCCGTACCAAAAGCATAGGTCTAACTTATAAGGATGCTAGCAAACGGGGTACAAAGTCAACGGAAGGTCTAAAGTCAAATGTAGAGATGAACTCTAAGCTTTGCCTCTCAACAAACAACAGACTCAAGGAAAACCTTTTCCTACTTAAGGCGTCTGCCACCACATTACCCTTGCCAAGGGTATATGCGATCTCGAAATCGTAGGACGCTAAGAATTCCATCCACCTTTGTTGCCTTAAGTTCAAGTCCTTCTGAGAGAACAAGTATTTTAGCGATTTGTGGTCTGTGAACAATTCGAATTTCTCGCCAAGAAGTTAATGGCGCCAAGACTTAAGCGCGAAAACAATAGAGGCCAACTCTAGGTCATGTGTAGGGTAATTTCTCTCATGCACTCTCAACTGGCTTCTCATAGGCTATTACCCTCCCCTCTTGCATTAAGACTGCGCCTAGTCCTGTCCCACAAGCATCGGTATAAATGGTAAATGGCTTACTCCCATCTGGCAACACTAAGACTGATGCTGTTGTGAAAGCTCTCATTAAACGTTGGAACGCATCATCACAATCTGCCTCCCACGTGAAAACTAGGTTCTTCTTCGTCAAACGTGTCAATGGGGCTGATATCTTTGCGAAGTCCTTGATAAACTTCCTATAGTAGCCTGCCAACCCCAAGAAACTCCTCACCTCGGTAGCATTTTTAGGGACCTTCCAATCTTGGATGGCCACCACCCTCGCGGGATCCACAGCTATCCCTTCTTTGGAAACCACGTGCCCTAAGAATCGCACTTCCTTCCTCCAAAAATGACATTGAGAAAATTTAGCTTTAAGGTTATGCGCTCGAAGGGTCTCCAACACTTCCCTAAGATGTAGGGTGTGCTCTTCCTCGCTCTTAGAAAAGATCAAGATGTCATCCACAAAGACCACCATGAATTTATTAAGGTACTCCCTAAACACACTACTCATCAAGTCAACAAAGTATGCGGGGACGTTTGTCAAATCGAAGGGCATTACAAGCCACTCATAAAAACCGTCCGGAGTTCTGAAGGCAGTCTTGTCTATGCTATCCTCTGCCACTCTCAACTGATGGAAACCAGTGGCTAAGTCCAACTGCGAAAACACTGAGACACCAACTAACTGATCAAAGAGATCGTCAATCCTTGGCAGTGGGTGCCTATTCTTCTTACTAAGTTTATTAAGTTCTCTATAGTCCACACAAAGTCTAAGGGACCCATCCGCCTTCGTGGAAAATACTACTGGAGTACCCCACTCCGATATACTACGTCTTATGAACCCTTTCTCAAGAAACTCCCCTACTTGCTTATTGAGCTCCCTCCTCTCATGAGGAGCCATGTGGCGTACTGGCAGAGATACTGGTTTTGCATTGTCTACGTGATAAATACGAAAGTCTATCTCATGTTTCGGGGGTAGAGCCCTCACCTCATCGAAGACATCAACATATTCACGGACTATATGAACAGAATGTAAATCATTATTGGATGTGTCAAGTCACTCAAGATAACTAAGCATCACCGATCCTCTAGGGTCACAAGAAATATCAAGGGTCTTTCCACTATGAGTCAACAATTTTACTACCCTTTGTTCACAATCTACGATGGCTCCATATCTGGTTAGCCAATCCATCCCAAGTATCAACCCATAGCCTATGAAACCAAGCACAAAAGCGTTACATTTAAAACCAACGCCTAAGATAGACAATCTCAAATCCCTACAAACCATGGATAAATGAGCCGAACCACCAATAGGATTTGAGACTACAATGGGATCCACAACAAGACTAGTATTTAAGTGCAGTGTTTCAACTAATGATGTAGAGATAAACGAATGTGATGAGCCAGAATCGAATAAAGTACGGACAGGATGATCAAACAGAAAAACTAAACTCTCAACGGAAATGTTTCTACCTCGTTCTTGCAGCGGTGGGACCGCGAGAGCCTGGACCTGCTCCCTTGACTTCCCCGGTGCTATTAGAGCCTGAAGCTGTCGTCCAGAAGTTCTTTGCCCTTGTCCCTGTTTCCTTGGGCAGTCCTTAACTAGATGACTTGCCTCTCCACAGTGGAAACAACCAGTCTTCTTCTTTTTCCTACAATCTTTACTCAGATGGCCTGGTGTCCCACAATTAAAGCACTTCTTCTTTCCCTTGCCATAATTGTTCTTCCCGCCCTTCTTCTTTTGTTGTTGTGGTTTCTTTTGATCTCCTTTCTTCTCATGTGCCTTATTAGCATTGGCGCCCTTCTCCTCTTCATGCATAAGTGCCACGTCAACTAGTTACTCAAAGGTAGCCCCCATAGGGATGTGGGTCATAGCTAGCCCATGTAGCGGCTCGTTCAAACCTTTAACAAATCTCAGGGTCTTCTTTTCGAGTGTATTCACCAAGTCCAAGCCAAATCTCGCCAACTGATTGAACTTGTTGACGTATTCTTTCACTGATAGATTCCCTTGCTTCAACGCCAAAAATCTTTCCATATATAAATTCTCTTCAGCTCGTGAGAGAAACTTTGCCTCAAACCTACGCCTGAAATCCGGCCATGTATCAACTGGACGCTCTCCATTAGTGACCTCCCACCAAAACGAAGCTTTGTCCTTCATCAACCAAGCAGCAAATTGGACCTTCTTATAATCATCCAAATCGAAAATGCCAAACAGATCCTCCACTTCTTTCAACCAATTTCTGGCTTCAACGAATGTTTCAGACCCACTAAAAGATTTTCCACCCATCAAACGAAAGTCTTTACATATCTTGGAGAAAGCATCTCCATGCGGAGGAATGACTGGACCTGGGGAGGAGGAGGATGAACGTTGGCCGGACCCACGGCAGCAGCCCTAGCCTCGAGATATTGACGAAACCAACCGGGTACATGAACACCCTCTGGTATCTCAGATGCTCCAGACATGCGGAAAAGAAATATAAAGAGTTTCAAAACAAGGGAAGCGAAAGAGAGATGTATGGCTTGTAGGGATTATGCCCTTTAAAGTAAACTTTCCGTGAAAATAGCTTCTTTAAAACAAGTTTTTGAAAATACTTTCTAGGAAAATAATACTTTTGAGAACACTTTTCAAAAAAAATTATATGTTCTTGTAACCATAGCTCTAATACCACGTGTAACACCCCATGTCCATTAATGTCACTCACAAAGGGAATGCATCAATGTCCATGAAGCATTATTGTTGTATAGAATAGATACATTACAAGAATAAATAAATAAAACAACACAGCGGAAGTTAAAACTTATTTCATAGCATCATAACTCAAAACGATTTTACATAAGTAGTCTCCAAAACCATTACAACAGGATCAATAGTCTTTTCCAAAAACTTCAAAGTACATAAAGAAGCAAATACTTAAATAACATAAATGCATAAATCCCCACTGAGCATAAGCAAAGCCATAAAGATGAGAGAGTCCCAAGCGATACATCTACTCTCTTCAAGCAACTGAAAGAAATCGACACTAAGGTGTAGTATTCCCTCCTTGCAAACCTGAGGGGGAGGGGAGGAAGAAAAGAGGTGGAAAGAAAAGGGGGTCAGACATAAAGTCTGGCGAGTGCGATAACTTTAACAATATAATTATCAAAATAACTAGGATAAGGCATAAGCTGGAATACAAGGAAATGACTGTGAACAATTGGGTATGACAGAACAAACAAGGAAATAAGACGAACAAAGATAACGTTAAAGGCGCCCCTAATCACTACAAGATAATTACTATACTGCACCACTACTAGTCACCCTAAAGGTTGATCCCGCCTACAGAACTTAATACTGCTAATGGTAGTTTTGTGTACCCCTAGCTAGCTCCATAGGTGCCATCTGCCCCTATCTCCACTAGGTGTACCCACTACACCCATTTGATCGGCTCCCTAACTCGTAGATACCCGTGCTGGCCCCACAGTGGGGTGTATCACTCCCCATAGTGGCAACCCGGTACTACCAAAAATGCACGACTTATATCTACACGATGTAACAACGTCTTACCTACCAGCCCGGGCCCACACACGCATATGAACCCGTTGGACTTGCGTTGCCATCGCTGACCCATTTTGACCTCTTACAATCAAATCCAGTATGCGTGTCCCGTCCTCGACTTGGGTCGAGCCCACAAAGATACTTAATGGGTTACTGGTTTGAAAAGGGCCCTTATGCATGACACAAGCTTTCCACCTATTCTTGGTCCCCTCTAAGGTTTTTCCCACTTAACCCCATTCTTATTCATGTCTTCTTACATGTTTCAATCTTGGTTATGTGCATCTAATCGTATTTCAAATGCCACCCAAGGCACCTACTTAACCCCCTCATGTCCCACCACATGTTTTATCTGGTCAAGTATTTATTAATTCATTAACACCACAACCTTGTAAAGACCTCCCACATTAGACTGGCATTTGTAGCAGCTGAATTTGCCGGGCGGGCCCGGGCAGTCTTACACCGCAAATGAGCCTAACCACATGTCCTTACAATTGTTACGCATTTAATTCATGCCCTTGACCTCTCACATTAGACTGGCATTTGTGGCTGATGGATTTGCCGAGCGGGTCCGGGCAGTCTTACACCACAAACGAGTCTAACCTCGTGTCTTAGGCGGTTAATTACACATAATTAATTATCCCCAATTTGAATTAATTTCCCTATTCAAATTGTCAATCAATTACAAATTTAACTATGTCCATAATTAACACCTTAATTATGTCAATCTATTTATGGTATATAAAATTATACCAACTAACATCAAATTTAAGGCATTTATGCCAATTCTCAATATTAAATCTTTTAATATTATCCCATTGCCCCCACGTTGTACTTTCGTTCATTTAATGTGAAATATACGTTAGACTCGAATAGTCTAACTTATGGAGTAAAGAGAAAACATTACAATATGCATAGAATAAAAACGAGATATAAACATAAGGGGTGAACTTGCATGTGTGAATAAGGTTTTTCATCTAAAACTTGCATAGGCCAAAGTCACAAACTTGCATAAACTATGTATGTCATAGATCTACTCATAAGGTGTAAACTTGCATATGCAATAGTAAAAAACTTACATTACATGATTTATACTCAAATATATATATATATACTTGCATATGTGATTTATGCAACATAAACTATGGTGTAAACTTGCATCTAAACATGTAAATTAAGATCTACATGTAAACTAGCATATAGAATTTTGTATACTAGCATTAACTCACACATGTCTTAACCTAAACTTTAGATCCAAGCTTACACATAAAATAGATGTCATGAAACATGTAAGGTGGTATATGATTCTCATTAACTTGCATATGATTCATATCTAAATTAACATCCAAACTTGCATATAGAATTATCAAGTTAAACTTACATATGAATTAGTTCCAACAACATAACCAAACTAGCATATGAAGCATTATTATGAATTGATTGTACATAAGCCAATAATTAACATAGATTTACAACATAGATAATAACATCACAGCTTTACAACATAGATAATAACATCATAGATTTACAACATAGACAATAACATAATGGTCAATGATTCACAACATAACCATATAACCCAAATCATAACTCAACCTAATTAAATTGTTAATTATCTTATTAAAGAAATCGAACTCACAACTCAAAGAAGGTCTTGAGTTCTGAAATCTGGGTTCTGAAATTGATTTAGCTCTCCTTTGAAGAAGACAAATTTGTTGCTTATATTAGAGTTGAATAGAATTGAGTTGATTAGCTTTTCTTTCCCCTAAATGGCGGCGACTACTGTAGGTTGCAAGGTGACACCATGGCGGCCATAGTTCTAGTTTTTATTTGATTTTAGGGTTTGAGTCTACATGTGTTTATATAGAGTTTAGAATTAATTTAGGCCATCCGATCAACCTAAAATGAACCACAGCCCTTCGGTCAAGATAGGGTGAAAAGTCAGCCCTAATGACTCAGCCAAGAGTCAGAAAATCGTCATTTCTCAAATCTGCCCGAGGGTGGGGCAGGTCGACCCCCAGGTCGACCTGTATGGGTAGGTCGACCCCCAGGTCAACCCCCTGGTCGACCTGGCCCCTGGCGGGAATTTCCCCGCCTAGCCCAATCTGAGTGTGAATTTGAATTTTTGAAATCAGTTTGAATTTTTCTGAAACTTCCGATCGCCATAACTTCCTCATACGAAGTCCAATTCACGCAAACTCGGACTCTATCTCAACCAGAATTCTGAGACAAACACAATGGCATAACCCGTTTCCCTTAATTCTCACATTTAAAATTAAATATTCTTTATTTCGTTACTTTAGTGTTAATAGAAATACGGGGTGTTACAGGAGGGGTGAGCAACAAGGATATAATTACAACCGCCACAAGAACAAATCATCAAGGGTCAACTGGTACAAGTAAAGAAATAACTCAGAACCTGGGACTTATACCTAGAGAATAGGGGTTGCTGCGTGCACCACTTGCTCTCTCTTGTCAAGCTCCAAAGGATTTACCCCCTCCGCAAATCCATCATCTCCACGTGAGTCGCTAACATTACCACCTTCTTTATGCAAGATCAGATTTTCATTGCCCCGGATGATTGGCAGTCAAACATATTTTTGACAAACAAAAGATCCTCAACCTTCGCTTTCTTTTCTTCAGAATCTCTAGTAGCCTGATCTAATGCAATAGCACCTCTCAAGATCTTGTTCCGAAGGGACGAAGGAAGGGAAGGTCCATGTTAGGGAACTTGCCACAGTTATCGCGATAAACTAGGAGGAGAACCTTTTCATAATAGTTAAACATCATGTCTAGAAAATGCACTTTCAGGAACAAAGAAATCCAATCTCGAGTTTCATAAATTATCCGCCTGGCATCAAAAAGAGTTTCTTCCCTTGTTTTTAGTCTCCCCGCGTGCTTCATCAGCGTATGCCACCGCTCGCGAATGAGGTCCGAAACTTCGGCAGTTAAGGAACTGTTGGTAGCCCTTTCCCTCTCAAGGGACTCCTTCATCTGATTACAAACCTCTTCGTTGCTACTTTTCGCAAAGGTTTGATCATGAAACTTAGAATCTAACACGACTTTCTCTCTCTAAAGTTCTTCCTTATCCCAGAATAGGGAGGCAGCTGTAAACCTAGCAACATACCAATTCTTGGATATCTAAAAAAAGAGAAAAGGAGAAAAAGAAAAAGGGGAAGAGGGAGGCAAGAGCAATACGATTTTAGTCCTTACATCAATAAGGCAGATAAAGAGCCACAGGGGAATAAAAATACGAACCAAAAGTTGTCTTTTAACGAAGTTGAGGTAAAACTTAAACCATCCTTCAGAAGCAGGGTCAGAAACATCAGAGACATCGATAGAGGGTAAAACAAATTGTATCAAAGTGTGAGGCCTGAAAAGAGGGACCCGCGGGGGTCACACAGCCGATGAGGGGGGAAAGGAAGGTTCACGCTCTCTTAAATCCGTATCTCCCTGAGAATCATATATTAGGAAACCAGTAACAAAATCACTTCTAACGGTCTCCGCAGAGGAAGGGAAGACATTATGAAAACTTCCAGGAGAAAATACGAGAGGTCTATGCAGTAGCCGACGACTAGGCGACCCAACAATTTCACCTCCAGAAGAACAGGAAACGAAATTTTCCCTTTTATGATCCCAAAAGCGATTTATGTCAAAAACTGAAGCAGATCTCTTCTTAGGCAAAAATTCAGGAGGAGAAGAAACCACGGAGGGTCGGAATTAACCATGTCCAAGAAACGCAAAACAAGGGAGAGAAGTTTGTTCTAGAAGATCTTGTCCCAAAAATGAAGGGACATGCCCGTAAGGAAAGTTCGAGAATAATAGTTTGGAATGCTGATTCAAGATACCTAGGAATTCACTTATAACATTTCCCACTTGGGATTCCTTCACTCCAAGCTCCTCCTCTGTCAAACAAAATCCGGACTTACTCGGAATGGAATCGCCAATTCGTATGAACTTGTACATAGTCCTTCCAGTGATACCATGATATATGCATGTAGTTTAATCTAATTTCAATTTGATGGTTATACACAAACACTACATAGGGATACAAGCGATTTGGAATTTCATTATCCTATAAGACAATAATCCTAGCTAGGAAAAAATGATGTCAACACGTTAAGTTATCCACTACCACGCATTTTTCGTTTATACAGGCTTTACTTCCCAAAGCCACGGTAATGAAAGGGATAGGTATGACTTCTTATAGGGTCGCCATTAATTGTCAATTCAGACGATTAATGAGAGTTCAATCTACATTAGAATTATCAACCCCTGACTCAAAACATGATCCAAATCGATAATTAGAATTCGAGCAGAAAAACTTATTATCAGATAGAGCTGAAATCCTGGGAAAGTAATGCGACAAATTTCGATGAACAGTAATCTTGCTTTAGTGAAATGCTATGCAGGGAAAGGAGAAGAGAGAAAGAGAAAATGATCTACCTTGTCTCTCAGCTACCCGACTAGATCAACGAACAAGATTCATACAAGGAAAGTGGAGATACTATCCGGGGTTAAAAGTAAAAGAAAATAGAATTTGTATTTCGAATCCAGAGACAATCTAGACCACTCAAAAGCAGATCAATCAACGCGCCCGATCGAAGGAAGGCAGGAGACACAGGAGCAACACTCCGAAGAAAAGACATAAGTTTGACTTGTAAAGACGAAAATACCCCTTCACTAGGGGGGAATGTTACTACCAAAATTAACAATGAAGCGAGCTGGCGGTGAAGGGGTATCATACAACTGAAGGCTCACCAAAAGCCCAACAGAAAGTGAGACCTAGTATTAGGAAGGGCCAAGAGCAGGAAAGAATAACCCGAAAAGCTGACTAATTGGAACCCTTCTGGGACAAAGGATCATGAAAGCTATAGGGTGTAGCTAGTGGGACAGATCCGCCAGGGTTAATCCGACAAGAACTCTCCAAGCAGCATCAGCCCGACAAAGGACTTCTATGGCAAAGAATCATCTAACCCGAAACCAAGTAAGTTAGAAGCAATAAATCTGACAGACGAATCTTCGAAGATGACCTATCCAAATACTGTTACATCTGAAAACAAGAGCGTCGATGGTACTAAACCAAGAGAAAGCAAAGACCCTACAGAACCAACTTCCGGAGCACTTACTTCATGAATACCGAAAGGAAGAATTCACAAATAACAGGAAAGACATTAGAAGCCATCCTCTGGGATTCCAGGCTACCACAAAAGCCCAACCGAAAGGCTAGCGGAGACCCAAGCGGATATACAGGCTACTCGCACTAATTCATTTAGTACCGAAACCCATGGCAGCTTCGAACCGGCAGTTATCAACATACATCATAAGGGCAGGCCTCTCTAAGTATTCACGATAAAGTCGGAGGCCTACATCCGAGACCTTATGTCCAAGCGCCTACATTTGGAACTATTACCAAAGACTCAAATCTCATTCGAAGACTATCACCGACACTCCAATGATGGCCGAAAGGCAAGCGCTCGAAACTTAGGAAAAAGCATCAAGCGAAGACCTCCACAAGTCCAATAGCCCATTAGCGAAAGGAGCCATAAACCACTATAAATACGACCTCAGGAGTCACACCTAAGGGGGGATGATTGGTCTACATTTTGTACCAAAAAGAAAGATAAACTAAACATTGAATTAAAGGAATTCACTCTTTTATATCTATGTACTCTCAAAAAAAGTTCAATGGAAAAAGATCTTCTCATATGAAAACCGCTTTATAAGTGTGTGTTATTATTTTTCTAATCATAGTAGTTGCAGTCTATTATTCATTCTCCAGATAAGCATGGATTCCCGTCTCAACATATCCCTCAATAGGAAGATGAATTTCAACCCCTAAAATTAGGTCCGCCTTTAGGAATCCCCAAGTGATCCCATCTTTCCAGACTTCAATATTTGGAGAAGTAATCCGATTTCACCCAAAATTAGCCAAATCGGTCATCTCCTCCTTTAGGTCCGTCTTAGTCGACCCATCTCCGGTGTTGACGAAAAATATCATTAACAATCGCAAAAAGGGATTTTGGGATTTAAAAGGAGAAATCTATTTTTTTAAATAGATTTTGAATTTCGAATGGGCTATAAAAAGATTAACTTATTCTGAACAATAAAAACAAGTATGGAATTTATAAACGGTGTTTACAATTAAATGGAATAACTTTCATTGGATAATGCAGGGAATTGAAATAATTTATAAACGGTTTTTATAATGGATATAAAATATTTTTTATTGGGTAATATGTGGAAGGTAAATTCAAATGTGAATTTAAAAAGGGGAATTAAAATTAGTTTCAAAATGAAGTGATGAAATCTATTTTGATGTTCAGAATGTAGGTTTAATTAAAATAAATCCGTGTAGATTTATGATTTGAATTCGATTAGATCAAATTTATTTAAATAGCATATTTTCAGAAAAGATTATAGGATTGTATGAAATACAAGTTCAAATTTAAATATGAAGATAGATTCATTGTATATATATACATATGTTATAATCAATAAAATATTCCAAAAATAGAATTGGGTTTCAAATGGTTTAGAAATGGAAACTTTTTTAAATTATAAAACAAGGAAGTTAAATTTATAAACAACGTTTATAAATTAAGTGAGGTAAATTTTCATTAGATAATTTAGAGGTTAAAATTCAAGTATGAATTTAAAAGTGAATTGGAAACCGTTTCGCAGAAGGAACGACCGGTTTATTCCAAAATTCGGAATATAAACTAAAATGAAATAAATCCAAAAGATTTATAATTAGAATTCGATTTTTATTAATTTTATTAAATAATTCATCTCCAAAGGATTTGGAATATAATATATATGATTGATTTGTAAATAAATTTGTAACTAAGTTGTGAAATAAATCAACGATGTAGGATAATCAGGAAATTTAAGTTAAATTTGGAAAACTGAAAATTTAAGTTAGATTTGGAAAATGGGTTTAATATATTTTTAATAAATGGAGTGGATTTTATTTATAAACGAAGTTTAAACATTTATATTTAAATAAAATTAAAACGAACTCACCGCAGCGCGGTAGTTTGTAAATTAACGTTTCGAACTTCAATTAAGTATATAAAACTCAATTTAAGTCGGAATTCTTTGAAACAAGAATCGTTAAGACGGGTTGAATAATAGTTTTCTAATGGAAGAAAAAAATCTAGATTTCTTCTTATAGATATTGAGTTATGTCAAAATCAAATTTCCAGCAAAACGACGCCATAACCATTATTAAAGCATAACGGTTTATTTAAATAAATAAAAGGGTTTTAAGCAAACAAAACTTGAATTTCCATTAGAAAAATCCCGATTTGAGTTATAAAATAAATATGAACCCAAGTGGAGTAAATAAATTGATTTTTGAAACAAAAATCAGATTTTTAATTGTTGAATAGAATTAACTAATTTGAAGAATAATTAGTTAATGGAATTTTGAACCGAAATTGGACCTTGGATAAGTAAAAGGGGTTTGTAAATTTATATTCGAAATCGAATATGAAAATTGAATTAAAAACGGAATTCTATTGGTTTGTAAGAAAATTAAAATTGTATATGAACGTGATATGTTCAATTAAAAAGTGGAATAGGCAAAAAGGATAATTAAAAAATAAATTAGCGAATTGAGTGAAAATGTCTGGATTGAGTTGGAATAAATTAGAATTGTATGAGCACGTGTAAAATAGGTCTGGAATGAAGAGAATGAAGTTTATATTTTGAGTACCCGACAAAAAGTTACACGTTTAAATTCCATATGAGTTTTTATGTGCCGAATCGGCAAGCCGCTTGGCTTTTTGATTTTCTTTTTGACTGGAAAGGGCCTAAAGCAGCTAGTTAGGATTTGATCTATTGAGTCGTACAAAGGACGTGCTGGCGAAATTTTCTAGAAATTTAAGGAGTTAGAATACTTTAAAGAAATTTTGATAACTAGAAATCGATATATCAGTATAAATATATAACATTCGATAAGGAAACGAACTTAAAATAGAATATTATAAACAAAAAGGTAATCTATAAATTTAAATTTGGTAAAAATAGAAAGAGAAACGTATACACATTTTAAAAATGCATAATTGGTTTTTATGGTGGAGATTATTCGAGGTAAGTGGTCTTTTGTGTTTTGAGATTAAGGATGTTTTCTGTCAAGTTCTGAGAGGTAGTTATACCCCAACTTGATTGATTTCATTATTAACTGATAAATAGCAAGATTCAGCCTCGAAGATCAATGTTTAAATAAGTTTTAGTTGAATGCAATATTTTGGGTTGTTGTAACGAAGTTTTACACAACATCTGTTTTAACCCAAGTAAATGGAATTTCAGAAATATAATAATAAATATTTCCTAATTATAGAAATAAATGAGTTCGGAAAAGAGATAAGTAACTGGAATGTTTTCTAATTATAAACTGAAGACATTTTCTAAGAATAGAAAATAAAAGAAAGTGATACATGAGAATGTTTTCCAAATAATGAAAGAGGCCAAGATGATTGTTGAAATTATTGGGCTAACAAATATTGATGAGGAAATAGAGAAGTGATATAATTAATGGAATATTAATTAAGTTGCCCAGTGATTGTTTGATTCTTTGGATGAATGTTTTTTTTCTTCGCTAGTTAAATAACCGAGTATCGAAGTATTGACCAATATCGTTGTCAGTATGGAGAGTTCGGTTGGATTATTATCCGAGAACCACTTCGTATTGGCAGTAGCATTGTGAATCAGATTATATGAAGACAATCGAAGATGTAGTAAAGTGCAAGGGCTTTTTTTGTTAATCCTATATAGAAATTTCCTGAGGTGGATTAATGGAAATTGTGCCATCGGTTTCGTTCAGTTTCAAAATGGACGTGTATGGACGAATATCTGACAGAGTATTTCCAATGATCGCATATGTTAGTCTGTATAAATATACATCTGGTGGCGGAGAATTTATTTTCTTAGCATAATATCAAAAATATCTTTATGCAAATCAATTAGTGATTAAAAGATATGACAATGTGGCATTCAAAGTGATTGTGCTATTAATTACAGGTAAGCAATCGTAACCTCAAGGCACACAACCGAAAAATTGTGTAAAACCATGTAGGTCGCATAGCTAAGTGGGTCGCACTCAAGTAGGGTGTATTGTCACCTGATCTAGAGAAATTCCATTTGCTTCTTTAATCTTTCGATGCTTTCCCTTTTGGGAAATGGTTGTTGGTCCCAACCGTTGGTGACAATACATTCGTACTTTCAAGCGAAGTGAGGGACTGGTCATGTTTAGCCTGGGTTGCAAGATATTCTTGTTGAACCTGGTGTATTCCTCTCTAGAGATAGACTGTCGGAAGGTGGTCCCATACCTTTCCATTTGGAATCCATTATCCAATAAGAGCCCGCGGTTTTGATTGTATACTATGTATGTAGAGCGTGAGATGCAAGCATTTTGGTAGATTGTTATTTACTTGATTTAGACACTATTATAATATCAGAAAACTATTGATTTGAAAGAATGTTTTGGGCTATCATAAGCTAAAAACCATCTGTGTTTATGTGTGGATCAGTCTAACAATTATCTTTTCATTCGAAAAGGATTCTTAAAAGTTAAACCAATGATTGGAGTTTACTCACACCAGTCCTATGACTGACCCAAAGTTTATTTTGTTTTGTTTTACCCTAAACTCTTCGGTGCCCAAATTTGTATGGACAGTCAAGTAGTTCAGGTGTTTACAGATATACTTGGAGGAGATTGGAGCAAGAGGCTTCAGCGTTAGATATGTATTGTTATTTCCGTTGTATTGTAAGTGTTGTTGTGACGGTCTGCCCCGCACCAACCGACATTTCTCTTGAAATGCGATGTGCCAATGTCCAAATAGCACGGGACGGTTGTCAAAAGAAAGGGATTTGAAACTATGAATCATTAAGAACATGCAGTATATCTCACAGCGCATGGAATAAAATATAATAATAACATAACTTGATATAAAAAAGGCAAGATAGTGCATAAGCTGAAAACTAAACCATATCCATCAGAGTAGCGGAATCCAAAATGCAGCCTATGATCCAAACCATTTATTACAACTTCAAAATACTATATTTAAAGAAAAATAGAAAAGGTACGCTACTAATGCCCTAAGCAGTGACCAACAACAACACAAGGAGAATATATGTATATAGTACGTGGAAGCCTCCTGCTCATCTCCGGATAGCTAATCGTGCATAACGACCTAACTTGTCTCTAGTCTGCTCGTTTAAGAGCACCCAGAGTAATAATAATAGACATAAAACTCTGGGCCAGCCAAAAGTATGGTACGAGCGATAGCAGCAAAATAAAGCAATAATAGGCATAGATATTCATACCTGAACCTGGACCTGCAACCAAAGACTTAGCACAATGGGATGTACAATACTCTAAGGTAAACATTAACATACAGTGTAAAATGGGAGTGTGTGTGTCATGGTGATATCAAACATCAAAGATCACAATTATCCTCACATCTCGCACTTAGTGCGTAAAGCATACGATATCCATCGCTTTGATCACTAGAACCATTGGGGCCATGACGGAGTCCAACTCCGTACAACTGTCACTATGACTACTTTGCCCTTTGGGGCCCTGATGGAGTCCAACTCCATATAACCTCTGACCCTACTGAACTAGTCCATAGTCAATGCCCCCTCTCTCAATAGTGAAAAAAAGCTATAGATATCGATACCCTTTTGCACACGTCTAGCAGCAAAGTCAACCACTTGAAGCTAACTCGTTGGTTCCCATCTGAAACCTGAGTAATAAATTCCCATTTGGACTTCCTTTGCATCTCGGGTTTTGGGAGAATTGGAGTTGGTCTTCATAGGAGTCATCGCGTGTAAGTAGAAGTCCAAATCCGGTTCGGTTCGACCGTACAGTTCAGTTCGGTATACAGTGTCTAAGTCCCTTCCTTTGGTTCGGTTCAGTCCTCCGCATCACTTCGGTTCGATTACTCCACTATCTTGGTTCGGCTCGATCTTCCCCCTTCGGTTCCGTTCGGTGCTCCACGATCTTGGTTCGGCTCGGGCTTCCTCCTTCGGTTCGGTTCGGTGCTCTTACACCTTGGTCCTGTTTGGTGCTACTCCCTTTCGTTCCAGTTCAGTGCTCCATTCCAATTCCAACCCATAAAGTTGGCTTTCTTTTTTCCATGCTACTCATTTGTCAAGCTCCTGTTCGGCCCATCCCCTCTGGTTCAGTTCGTCTGCCGATCCGATCCGCCCTGGTCGAACCAAAAACTTGCACCTTTTCCTGCGAGCTTATATCGTCCATTCTGGCAATACGACGGCATTTTCAATCAATCAAACTTTAATAAAACAATCATAAAACATACCAAGTAGCAGTAGCAACATATAGGTTCAATCAAAGGGATCAAAACATCAAGCATATAGGTTATTTTAGATCAAGCACACCCAAAATCCATGATTTTCCCCTTAATCCCCTTAACCATGCTTAACTATAGGATTAAAAAACTTAATCCAAATTAACCCAAATTTATACGAGTGACATAAAATAATATTTCAGGATTTATGCATATTTTTCCATATTTGTTTGAGTCATAATTTCGCTATTTATCACTTACTACCCATAATTAGCCATAATTGGTGAATAAACATGCTAATCACTCACCTTAGCCACAAATAAATTATAGATATGAAAACTCCATTGATTTGGCATGGATTCCTATGTATAGCAGTAGCTCTATCTCTAATTTGATGCTAATTTGACTTGATTTGATATTGGTTTGCTTAATATGTGATTAGAGAGAGATTTGGAAGATGGAGGCCATTAATAGGGATTGAGAAATGTTCGTGGCGGTTGGAAAAATGGAAGGAGATGATTCTCTAACTTCTTTCAGCCCTCCCATAACCCTAATCCCGAAATGGGTTATGGGCCTAGTTGCTAATCACCCTGTTAAGCGCGATTTAGTTGTTTTTCCATCTTCAAATCTTATTTTAGCCATATCTCCCAAATGGTAAGTCTGTTTGATTAATGTGTCCACTCTACGGAATGGGAAACCATCATCCGAATCCAATGGAAGTGGTTTCAGGTCAAAATTCCTTACCAATCAAAAGTAATAGGAGAAACAAGATTCACCAAGGGCAAAACAGTCATCTAAAATTCGGCAAAAATCTTGAATGTGGGAAATGACTCCAGTAGTCGTTTCCCAAAGTTACATGACCATATGACTTCGTCTATAAATAAAATAATTATTTTATGATCCTCCGATACGTAGAATGCGGGTCGTTACACTCTCCACCCTTAAGAAATTTCGCCCCTGAAATTCCTTAACCAAGAAAACATACAATGGTGCTCCGCATGCCTATCAGCCATTTGCAAATAATCAAACATACATAACAACACAACAAGCCTATCCTAGCATGCGGTTTACTAACAAGGGAATAATTATACCGCGATTAAAATCTTACCAGGTAAAGAGTTCTGGACATAACTTTCTTATGCTCTCCTCAGTTTCCCAAGTACAGTCATTCTCATTATCACCCCACTGGACCTTGACCAGTTTCACTGTCTTCCTCCGAAGTTGCTTCGTATCATGTTTGACAATGCGAATCGGTCTGCGGTTTCCAACTGACTCGGGTTCTACCTCAATATCATCCAACTGATCTGGTGAAATAGTCATATCAGAATCATGCACAAACTTCTTTAACTGAGAAACAAGAAATACGCTGAGCACTCCCGCCATCTCGTCAGGTAATCCAACTTTATACGCTAAATTCCCAACTTGTTCGAGAACTGAAAATAGGCCAACTAACCTTGGTGCAAAATTACCTCTCCTACCAAATCAAACCACACTCTTCAACGGAGAAATCTTGACAAATATCAAGTCGCCAATGAAGAATTTCAAATCTCTTGGCCTTTTATCAGCATAACTCTTCTGCCTATCTTGGGTGGCCTTCATTCGCTTTTTAATAACCTTGATCTTGTCTGAAGTTTCTCTTATTACATCTGGCCCAAGCACAAATTTCTCATTGGTTTCCAACCAACATGATGGTGAGTTACACGGACTTCCGTACAAAGCTTCAAATGGAGCCATACCAATACTGGACTGATAACTGTTATTATATGCAAACTTAACCAGATGCAAATGGTCATCCCATGACCCTCCAAAATCCAGTATACAAGATCTCAAGAGATCCTCTAATACACGATTCACCCTTTCTGTTTGACCATCAGTTTGGGGATGGTACGCAGTACTGAGATGTAACTCTGACTCTAAAGCCTCTTGTAACCTCTTCCAAAACCCACCAGTAAATAATGGATCTCGGTTAGTTACAATACCTTTAGGTACTCAATGAAATCTCACTACGCACTTCATATACAGTTCCGCTAACTTAGCTGTCGTTCTATTCGACTTAACCTGTATAAACCTTGCACTCTTGGTCAATCGATCCACAATCACCTAGATACTATCATGATCTGATCTAGTCCTTGGTAAACCATCGATGAAATCCATTGATACTTGTTCCCATTTCCATTCGGGGATTTCCAATGGTTGCAACAAACCACTAGGATTTTTTGCTCGACTTTAACTAAATAGCAATTCATGCACTTGGATATAAACTTCCCAACGTCTCTTTTCATCCCTTCCTAGTGGTAGGTCTGCTTTATGTCCCGATACATTTTGTTACCACCAGGATGTATAGTCAGTTTCGAGTGATGACATTCTTTAAGCACTTCATCTCTCAATTCATTAACATTGGGTACAACCAGTTTCCCATTCTTTCGAAGGCATCCTTCTCGATCAAGTCCATACTTGTTCATTTCCTCGACATCGGTACTTATCTCTAACTTGGAGATGATTTCCAATAGGTTAGGATTGTCCCTCTAACTGGAACCGATCTGCTCAATCAAAGTTGGTTTGATCGCCAAACTTGCTAACGTCTCTGGATCCAATTCACACTTAGGTCTGAAATCATATCCCTCGATATACTCCAGTTGCTTCCATTCAAGAAACATAGCCCCCAAACTAGAATGTCTCCTGCTCAATACATCAGCAACCGCATTCCTATTCCCGGGTGTGTATGCAATATTGAAATCATATGAAGCCAAGAACTCCAGCCATCTCTGCTGACAAAGGTTTAAATCCTTCTAAGAGAAAATATACTTTAATGACTTATGATCGATAAACAACTCGAATCTTTCTCCCAAGAGATAATCTCTCCACATGTTCAACACGAACACGATCGCTGCCAATTCCAAATTATGGGTAGAATATCTTCTCTCATGCGGTTTTAGCTGTCGACTAGCATAAGCTAAAACCCAACCTCCTTGCATCAGTACAACACCCAATCTGATACCACAAGCATTTGTGTATACCGTCATCTCTTCGTTCCCCTTAGGAATAACTAACACTGGTGCGAACGTCAACTTTTCCTTTAGACTCTTAATTGCATACTCGCACCTTTCGTCCCCGATGAAAACTTGATTCTTCTTGGTCAACTGAGTTAACGGTGCCGCTATCTTGGAGAAGTCTTGAATTAACTTACGATAATATCCAGCTAATCCAAAGAAACTTCTCGTGTCCGTTGCATTCTTGGGCGTAGACCAATCTTGCACCGTTGCCACCTTCGCAGGATCCACGACAATACCATTCTTTGAAACAACATGGCCCAAGAATCTCACTTCCCTCCTCCAGAAGTGACACTTAGAAAATTTTGCTTTTAATCGGTGTTTCCTCAACACCTCCATCACTGTCCTCAGATGTTCCTTTTGTTCTTCCTCTATCCTCGAGTAAACCAAGATGTCGTCTACGAACATAAGAACATACTTATTTAACTAATCCCTGAAAACGCCATTCATAAGATCCACAAAATATGCGGGTGCATTGGTCAACCCGAATGGCATGACCAACCACTCATACAATTCAGAAGGCGTCCGAAATGTCGTTTTAGGTATACTCTCATATGCTACTCGGAACTGATGAAATCCTGTCGCGAGATCTAACTGGGAGAACACTCTTGCTCCATATAATTGATCAAATAAATCATCTATCCTTGGAAGAGGATACTTTTTCTTCCTAGTCACCTTGTTCAACTCGCATTAGTCCACACATAAGCGAAGGGAACCATCAGCCTTAGTAGCAAATACAACAGGTGCTCCCCACTTGGAAACACTTCTTTGGAAAAATCGCTTCTTCAAAAGATCGCCTACTAGCACGTCTAGCTCTCGCTGCTCCCTCGGTGCCATATAACGAAATGGCATCACTATATGTCTGACATCTTTCATTAAATCATTCTGAAACTCGATTTCTCAGTGTGGTGGAAGTCAAGTCACTTCCCCGAAGATGTCCAGATACTCGCAAGCAATAGGCACATCTGACAACTCATCATACGGGATGTCGAGGGAATTTAGAAAACTATCCATCGCCCCATCACTAGGTAGGCAACCCAATACTACCATCCTCCCATCATTCGCTCTAATGGTCATCGAAGACCACTCACGGTCCACCACCACCCCATACCTTTGGAGTCGGTCGACTCCCAAAATAATGCTAAACCCAGTAAAGCCCAAATAAAGCAATCAGAAGAAAACATACATCCATGAATCGATATGACCAAACTACGACAGATCATACTAAGGCTAGTCGAACCATCGATCGGGTTCGGCACAACTAAAGGTCTATTGACAATCTCGGGTTCCAATTCCAACCTATCTACCAGTTCACTAGATACGAAGGAATGTGAAGCCCCTCACTCGAACAGGAACATCATAAATAGAAAGCATACCTTAGATAATGACACCTTTTCCCTTTTACGTTACTATTGGGGAATTCGACGAAGAAGGAAAAGCGTTGATAGCATATGCTTTCACGATCTGCTTGTCCTTAGGAGGTTGTGGGCATTTATCCTTGTGATGTCCTGCTTGGCCGCAATTGAAGCACTTCCTGTCCACTGGCTATGATCGACACTCTCTGTCATAGCGGTCCTTCTTGCCACAGCTATAACACTCGATATCTTTGTTATCCATCTTTTTCTAACCATCATTGGTTTGGTTCTATTTCCTTTTATTCTGGGAATTCTTCTTGCCTTTACCGCTTGCCGCGGTTTTGGCTCTCCTGCAGATGTAATAGCAAACTCGGCCTTCGTCTTAGGGTAAAGACTCTTTGATCTCAATGCCTTTCCCACAATGGATTTGAAAGTCTCATCAGTGTGGTTTATAAGTCTTTCCCCCAAGTACCCATCTAGGCCAGTTATGAAATTCTCATTCTTCTTCTCGGCAATAACGATAAGAGATAATCCATATTTTGATAAAGTATCCAACTCAGCAATATACTCTGGGACCGCCCTACCATTCTTCTTAAGCACCAAAAATTTTCTAAATAATTCTGATATCTGAGCAGTGGGAATAAACTTTTCACTGAAGCGAGTCCTAAACTGATCCCAAGTAACTTGATCTGCTTTAATAGCATTCCACCAATTCATTGTCCGACCATGAAGTTGACTCAATGCTAGCATTCTCTTCATTGCATCATCAATCCCCAAATCCTCGAAGATGCGCTCACAGCTATCCAGCCAATCCTGAACCTCTGTTGCCGAATCTGTTCCATGGAACGGCTTCCCACCAAGACTGGTATAATCCTTGTTAAGCTTAGAGAAATTGGCTCTAGGCGCCTACACTACTGCACCACCACTATTGGTAGCATTAGGAATTGCACCTTGAGCATCTCGAAGCATCTCTCTCATGAATGTAGTAAACATTGTCGTTATATCAGGTACATTCCCATTGTTGGCTCATGAGCCTGTGCTTCTCGTATTTCGGCTCATCATTCAATTTGTAAAGAGAAAACGATTAACCATCTCTTTAGTGGTGCCAGTGTAGTGCAACTTCATCCTTAAATATACTAATATTATATTTATATAGTTTTTGAAAACCAAAATATCACAAATGCGCGCTCTCATGTACATATACTATCTCTTCCTAATGTCTTCCCCTAGGTTAACCACGCAACCTAGGCTCTGATACTAAGTGTGACGGCTTGCCCCGCACCAGCTGACATTTCCCTTGAAATGCGCTATGCTAATGTCCAACTAGCACGGGACAGTCGTCAAACGAAAGGGATTTGAAACTAGGAATCATCAAGAACCTGTAGTATATCTCACAGTGCATGGAATAAAATATAATAATAACACAACTTGATATAAAACATGATAGACAGTGCGTAAGCTGAAAACTAAACCATATCATCAAAGTAGCGGAATCCAAAATAAAACATATGATCCAAACCATTTATTACAACTTCAAAATATTGTCTCTAAAGCAAAATAGAAAAGGTACACTACTAATGCCCAAAGTAGTGACCAGCAACAATACAGGGAGAATATATGTATATAGTACGTGTAAGCCTCCTGCTCGTCTCCAGACAGCTACTCGTGCAAAACCACCTAACCTATCTCTACTCTGCTCGTTTAGGAGCACCTAGAGTAATAAGAAGAGACGTAAAACTCTAGGTCAGACAAAAGTCTGGTATGAGCGATAGCAGCAAAATAAAGCAATAACAGGAAAAGATAATCATACCTGAACCTGGACCTGCAACCAAAGACTTAACACAACAGGATGTACAATACTCTAAGGCAAACACTAACATAGAGCATAAAATGGGAGTGTGTGTGTCATGGTGATAGCAAACATCAAACATAGCAATCATCCTCACATCTCTCACTCAGTGCGTAAAGCATAAGATATCCACCGCTTTGATCCCCAGAACCATTGGGGCGATGACGAAGTCCAACTCCGTACAACTATCACTATGAACACGTTGCCCTTTGGGGCCCTGATGGAGTCCAACTCCATACAACCTCTGACCCCACTGCACTGGTCCATAGTCAATGCCCCTACTCTCAATAGTGAACCAAAGCTATAGATATCGATAACCCCTTTAGACACGTCCTACATCAAAGTCCAACTCTTGAAGTTAAATTGTTGGTTCACATCCGGATCCTGAGTAATAACTTACCATTTGGACTTCCTTTGCATTTCAAGTTTTGGTCAAATTGGAAATGGTCTTCAGAAGAGTCATCGCATATAAGTAGGAGTCCAAATCCGGTTCGGTTCGGCCATCCGGTTCGGTTCGGTATACGGTGTCTAAGTCCCTCCCTTTGGTTTAGTTCATTCCTCCACATCACTTCGGTTTGGTTACTCCACTGTCTTGGTTCATCTCGGGCATCCTCCTTCAGTTCGGAGCTGCACTATCTTGGTTCAACTCAGGCTTCTTCCTTCGGTTCGGTTCGGTAGTCTTACACTTCGGTCCGGTTTGGTGATACTCCATTTCGTTCCAGTTCAGTGTTGTATTCCAATTCCAACCCCATACAAGTGGCTTCCTTTTTTCCATGCTTCTCCTGTATCAACCTCTGGTTCGACCCATTCCCTCTAGTTTGGTTCGGCTACCGATCCGATCCGCCCTGGTCGAACCAAAAACCTACACCTTTTCCAATGAGCTTATATCATCCATTCTCGCCATGCGATGGCGTTTTCAATCAACCTAACTTTACTAAAACTATCATAAAACATACCAAACAGTATTAGCAACATATAGGTTCAATCTAAGGGATCAATACATCAAGCATATAGGTTATTTTGGATCAAATATACCCAAAATCAATGATTTTTTCCTTAATCCCCTTAACCATGTTTAACTATAGGATTAGTGAAATTAATCCAAATTTATACCAATGACATAAAATAATATTTCAGGATTTAAGCATATGTTTTCATATTTTTCTGAGTCATAATTTCGCTAATTATCATTAATCACCCCTAATTAGTGAATAAACATGCTAATCACCCACCTTAGCCACAAATAAATTATAGATCTGAAAAATCCACTGATTTGGCATGGTTTCCTATGTATAAAAGCAGCTTTATCTCTGAGTTGATGCTAATTTGACTTGATTTGATGTTGGTTTGCTTAATATGTGATTAAAAAGTGATTAGAGAGAGATTTGGAATATAAAGGCCATTACTAGGGTTTGAGAAATGTTTGTGATGGCTTGAAAAATGAAAGGAGATGATTCTCTAATGCCTTTCAGCCCTCCCATAACCCTAATCCTAAAATGGTTTATGGGCCTAGCTTCTAATCACCCTATTAAGCCCGATTAGGCTGTTTTTTCATCTTCAAATCTTATTTCAACCATATCTCCCAAGCGGTAAGTCCGTTTGATTAATGTGACCACTCTACGAAATGGTAAACCATACATCTAAATCCAGTGAAGTGCTTTTAGGTCAAAACTCCTTACCAATCAAAAGTTATAGGCGAAACAAGATTCACTAAGGGCAAAACAGTCATTTAAAATTTAGAAAAAATCGTGAATGTGGGAAATGACCGCAATAGTCGTTTCCCAAAGTCACACGACCATATGACTTCATATGCAAATAAAATAAATATTCTACGATCCTCAGATACGTAGAGTGCAGGTCATTATAGTTGTACTCTGATAATGATATACGTATGTAAGTTTAATTTTTGTATTTCAAAAGCTGTCTGTGTTGTTGTTCGGTTCTGTTTCCTATCTATGTTCTTCTATTCTAATTTTCTTTCTTTCTGTTTCTCATCCTCTAACTTCTTTCTATTAATGATCCGGTAATTTCTGGTGTTTGGTTAGTTGATATGGTATTTATAACGATAATCTGGATTGGGAAAATGTCGGTTTGTTATAATTGTATCAGTGCTTAGGTCGAGCAAACACCTATGCTTTGGTGGGGGTTTCCTCATTATAGATAGGGTCAGTAGTACCCTAGAATGAGTTTGAGTGTATATATATATATATATATACGAGAGCACGTGATATAAAAATTGTTTTATATTGTGTTGGCTTGTTTGCTAAGTGGCATATTAATTCTGATCGAATCGTGAGACACCACGAAGTCGATAGGAATTTCTAAACAGTTGGACATAAAAATTTGACACGATATTGTTTTAAAGTGGGTAAATGAAATAATTTTACCCAAAACCCTATTTTGATATAAAAAGAAATAATTTTCCAAAATTATTATAATATATGGATATGTTGATTTATAATATTATAATCAAATGAGATATAAGAAATGAAATGGTTATATATACCCAAACAAAATTTGTATGTGAAATATATACAAATGAGATGAATTAAAATTAAATTCAAACCAGTATTTGGAATTTAAATCCTCGGAAATTGGAAAATATTTTCTGAAGTATATTAAAATATTATGGCTTTGTTTTGGGAGGATTTTTGAATAAAAATCATTTTGGTGGATTTTGAAATTATTAAGCACTAAACCCACTTCAGTGGCTGGAAAATAATTCTAATGTTGACTGCCGCATCATTAGTGTTCATTTTCGAGTTCCTAATTAATGGATTGCTACCTTAGAAAATTTTTGATGGAAATTTGTTTGAAATAAAACAAGTTGGTATGAAAATCAAATGTTTTAAATTTGGGATGGAAATAAATAGATGTGTATATTTATATATGATTTCAAAAGGATTTTAAATGAAAACCTGGGAATTTGAATTCTGAAATTAAATTTAACTTAAGCAAGTTAAATAGACTAAAGTGAATAAATTGATTAGAATCAATTTGAATGAAATTAAAAGCATATGAATATGAATTAGATTTGAATATATTGGTGGTAAATCATTAAGATTAAATGAGTGTAAGCATGTATAGTGTGCAATATGAATGAAAACCAAAAGTTTTGTGGGAACTAAAATTTGTTGAAATGTTGAGCTTCAACATAAGTAGGTTTTTGAAAATTTAACGGGTTTGTAGCATTTTTCCTACCTTAGTAATTTCGTGGACGAAATTCTTTTAAGGGGGAAAGAAATTTACGACCCAGATTTTTAGTCAATTAATTTTAAGTATTTAATATTTGTTTTAAATATTGAGTTGATAATATAAATGAATTTTTATATTGAGATATAGATTTAATAATCGTATACGATTTAATTAAATCAAATTATCATAATTCGAAAATGGGAATAATTGAATTCAAAGTTAAAACTGAATCGAGATGATTCAGATGATCAATATAAATTATATTTGAGTATAAATCGATAATAATATCTAATATTTGAGGAGCTAATTATTTGAATTTTTATTATATTATATTGATTAATATGGTTATATTGTATATACATTTGAATTTAATTCCTTAATCTATTCTATTGAGTTTAGAATAGTGTTATACTAATGAATCGTCAGTCATTATGTTAAAATCGCGGTTCATGGTTTCAGGTTACAAACCCCGAAATATTTTTAATGGATAAGTATTAAATCACCTCAAATATCGAATCAAATTAAATTAGATGTACCTTAAGTTGCCCTACCTATAACGTAATCACCTATTCCTTAATGTCTAAGGGTTCGACATCATAAATACGCCACCAAACAACCCTCTTTTCCTTTCCAATTTTTGTTCCTCAGAAATTCAATGTCGACTCCTTCCATCCTCTTCAAAAATCAAACCGGCTTTCTCAAATTTATTACCTTCTTCTAAAATAAAAATCATGCTAGTTCTTTATATTTCCTCTCATCTATTTACAAGCTTCAGTTAGAAATAAAAATGGTCATTGTTTTTTTTTCTTCAAATCCTGTATTCTCCTATTCGCAGGAGCACCACTCTCACACCATCAATATAGGGTTCAACTGGATCATCTGAAGCTCAATTTTGGGTCATCGACTTAGGGTTACGATTTGGGACTGAGATATTGGAATGAGAGTTTAGGCTAGTAAGTGGAGGCGGACAAATTTGAGGGGTTTCGAACTAGGAAAGTTTATCGATAGATGGGAGTACTGGGAGTTATTTTATAGCGCAGTGATGTTAATAGTGAAGAGACACTCATATTGATGAAGACTAGTGAAGTTCAACTCTGAAAAGAGTCGCACCATTTACTGGTAATGACATGGAGGCATGAATAGAGGAAGACCTGGGTGCGATAAGGTGTGGAGTTGATGCTAGTTCTGGTTGGGTGATCGTCAGTCAACAGTGGGGAAGTAAAGGAGATGAAGCTTAAGCTCGATCCTGAAGTATAACGTGGAAGTTGAATTCAAACTGGGTTAGGTATTGCATCATGATTGGCAACAAGGGGTTGCTGGTTTCAACAATGAGTCTACAAGGTATGTACGTTGTTTTAAAATTTAAACAACATAGGATAAATTGCCCATTTATGATAGTAACTAATTTAAATTAATAATAGCTAATCAAAAATTAAATTAAATAATTATATGTAACAAATGAGTTTCATTCAACTAAATTCTTTGCCATGACGTTACGATATTTATCGAGATATTCGACAAGGAAAAATCACAGTGAGTAAACTCACTCTTTGGTCAATTTATAATTTATTATAAACAAATTTTTATTTTAAATAATTTTTATATGTTGTTTGTTGGTTGTTTGGATGCACTTAAATATTTTTGTGGCTATTATAAATATATTAGTTTAGGCTTGGTGTTTGTAGCTATTATATATATATATATATCTGTGTGTGTGTATATATATATATATATATATATATATATATATATTAGCGATTGAATATTTCCCGCAGTACCATTAGCCGATGCGTGCAGTATCATTAGTGGATAACCTTTGCACCCCACAATAAGATAGTGGATGACCTTCTATACCGCGATAACCTGCCTTGAAACATGATGGGTATTATTAATGTTGGCTAACATCTGTAAACAAAGGAAAAGAGGTTGGAGGGATCGAACTGGATTCTGCAAAATTTATTATTGTTTTTTTTCATATATATTATCATATATGATGTGTTAGAAAACACGTGATTGATAATTGGGTGTTTTCAATGTTTAAATATCACTAGCCCTAAATGTTGATTTATAAAAATATCGCAAAAAGAGATTTTGAGATTTAAAAGGGGAAATCTATATTTTTTTTAAATAGAATTTGAATTTCGAATGGGAAATAAAATATTAACTTATTTTGAATAATAAAAACAAGTGGAGAATTTATAAACGTTGTTTATAAATTAAATGGAATAATTTCATTGGATAATGCGGGAAATTAAAGTAAATTTATAAACCGTATTTATAAATGAAATAAAATAATTTTCATTGGGTAATGCGGGGAAGGTAAATTCAACTGTGAATTTAAAAAGGGGAATTGACATTTGTTTCAAAAAGAAATCATGAAATCTATTCTGATGTTCAAAATGTAGATTGAATTAAAATAAATCTGTATGGATTTGTGATTTGAATTCAACTAGAACGAATTTATTTAAATAACATATTTTCAAAAAAGATATTAGGATTGTATTGAATAAAAGTTTAAATTTAAATATGAAGATAGATTCACTATTATATATATATATATGTTATAATCAATTGGTTTTCAAATGGATTTGAAATGGAAACTTATTTTAAATTACAAAACAAGGAAGTTAAATTTATAAGCAAAGTGAGATAAATTATCATTAGATAATTTATAGGTTTAAATTCAAGTAGGAATTTAAAAGTGAATTGGAAACCGTTTCAAAGAAGGAACAATGGGTTTATTCCCGAATTCGGAATATAAACTAAACTGAAATAAATCTAAAGGATTTATAATTAGAATTCTATTTTTATTAATTTCATAAAATAATTTATCTCCAAAGGTTTTGGTATATATTATATAAGATTGAATTGTAAATAAATTTGTAACTGAGTTATGAAATAAAATCGGCAATTTAGGACAATCGGGAAATTTAAGTTAAATTTGGAAAACTGGAAATTTAAGTTAGATTTGGAAAACGTGTTTAATTTATATTGAATAAACGGAGTGGGATTTATTTATAAACGAAGTTTAAACATTTATATTTAATTGAAATCAAAACAAACTCATCGCAGCATGATAATTCATAAATTGATGTTTTGGACATCGATTAAGACTATGTAACTCAATTTAAGTCGGAATTCTTTGAAACAAGAATCGTCAGCACCGATTGAATAATAGTTTTCTAATGGAAGAGAAAAATCTGGATTTCGTCTTATAGATTTTGACTTATGTCAAAAATCGAATTTTCAGAAAAACATCGCCATAACCATTATTGAACCATAACGGTTTATTTAAATAAATAAAGGGTTTTAAGAAAATAAAACTTGATTTTCCATTAGAAAAATCTAGATTTGAGTTATAAAATAAATATGAACTCAAGTGGAGTAAATGAACTGATTTTTGAAACAAAAATCAGATTTTTAATTGTTGAATAGAATTAACTAATTTGAAGAATAATTAGTTAATGGAATTTTGAATTGAAATTGGACCTTGGATAAGTAAAAGGGGCTTGTAAATTTATATTTGAAATCGATTATGAAACTTGAATTAAAAATGGAATTCAATTGGTTTATAAGAAAATTAAAATTTTATATGAACGTGATATGTTCAATTAATAAGTGGAATAGGCAAAAGAGCTAATTAAAGAATAAATTAGCGAATTGAGTTAAAATGAATGGATTGAGTTGGAATGAATTAGAATTGGATGAGTACGTATAAAACAGTTATGGAATTAAGAGAATGAAGTTTATATTTTGAGAGCCCAACAAAAAGGTACATGTTTAAATTCCATATGAGTTTTTATGTCTCGAATCAGCAGGCCACTTGGCTTTTTTATTTTCTTTTTGAATGGAAAGGGCCTAGAGAGGCAGATTAGGGTTTGAGCTATTGAGCCGGACAAAGGAGGTGCCGGAGAAATTTTCCATAAATTTAAGGAACTAGAATACTTTTAAGAAATATTGATAACTAGAAATCAATATATCAATAAATATAGAATTCGATAAGGAAACAAACTTAAAATAGAATATTATAAACAAAAAGGTAATCTATAAATTTAAATTTGTTAAAAAAAGAAAGAGAAACGTATACACGTTTTAAAAATGCACAATTGGTTTTTATGGTGTTGATTATTCGAGGCAAGTGATCTTGTCTATTTCAAAGTTAAGGATGTTTTCAGTCAAGGGCTAAGAGGTAGTTATGCCCTAACTTGATTGATTTCATTATTAACCGATAAATAGCAAGATTCAGCCTCGAAGATCAATGTTTAAATAATTTTTAGTTGAATGCAATATTTTGGATTGTTGTAACAATGTTTTACACAACATCCGTTTTAACTCAAGTAAGTGGAATTTTAAAAATATAATAATAAATATTTTCGAAGTATAGAAATAAATGAGTTCGGAAAAGAGATAAGTAATTGGAATGTTTTCCAATTATAAATAGAAGACACTTTCTAAGAATAGAAAATAAAATAAGGTGATATATGAGAATGTTTTCCAAATAATGAAAGAGGCCAAGATGATTGTTGAAATTATTAGGTCAACAAATATTGATAAGGAAATGGAGAAGTGATATAATTAATGAAATATTAATTAAGGGGCCCATTGATTGTTTGATGCTTTGGATGAATGTTTGTTTTCTTCGATAGTGTAATAACCGACTATCGAAGTATTGGCCAATATAATTGTCAATATGGAGTGACCGGTTGGATTATTATCAGAGAACCACTCCGTATTGGCAGTAGCATTGCGAATCAGATCATATGAAGACAATCGTAGATAGAGTAAAGTGCAAGGTTTCTTTTGTTAACCTTAGGTAGAAATTGCCTAAGATGGATTAGTGGAAATTGTGCCTTTGGTTTCGTTCAGTCCTATAACGGACATAAATGGACGAACGTCTGATAGATTATTTCCAATGATCGCATATGTTGGTCTGTACAATTATACATCAGATGACAAAAAATTTATTCTCTTAGCATAATATCCAGAATATCTTTATGCAAATTGTTAGACCAAAAAGTGGTTCTAACACCCAATTGGGCAATAATTCTAGAGGATAACAATTCAAAACATATAAAAAAGAAAATAAACACACAAGATTTATAGTGGTTCAACGTTAATAAGCTATGTCCACTTTATACTTCTTTAATTAAGGAATTGATCACAAGTACAACATAAAAGCCACTCAACCTCTCTAATGCAATCAAGTATCTCTCAACAATTTGAGGAATTATACTCAGCAACTTGTAGCACAATTTGAATAAACAAGATAAAATGTGATAATGGTGGAGTTAGAGTAGTTAAAGTGCCAAAAGATCCCTCAAATAGTGTGTTATGGTGTATTTATATGCTAGGAGTGCAGGCGGGTCGGACGCCATGTGGGTTCCATCCCACAAATCTTGGAAACAGATGCGTTACGATGAAGACAACGCACATACATCATGGTTAAGTGGGCTACATTTGTCCCGCGTTTATAAAGACATGGTGTGGTGCTGTTTCTAGATATTAATCATCGGATCAGATCGGTAAAAGGAGACACCGAACCGACCCGGCGTTCATCAGCTGGATTCTGACTTTCGTTGGTTAGTGAAATGAAACCAATCCAACCAATCCGATCCTACCTGACTTCCAGATGTTTGATGAAAATGAAGATAATAGCTCTTTCAATCCAATAAGTCATCTCACCCATGATCCCAGTGGTCCCTCTTATCGATTGACTATGTCTATCGCTCATGGATTCATCCACTGGTCGATTTCTAAACTTTGTTTGGACTAGTCATAAACAGGCTAACATTTTCCCCCCTCGAAGTACGTTTTATTGGAGATAAGACGTGCTTCAAAACTGCCAATACACCGATTCATTAATTGGTGGGGTTTAATGGCAGCGTCTACTGGTAACGTCAGGATGCTTCATGAAGTTGTGTCTCCTGTCATTTGCAGTGAATATAAATACATCGTGGGATTTGGAATTACACTTGTCACTTCCAACAAATTAAAGATTTTAATTTGGTTCTAAGCAATCTTCTTGATGTGCATGTGTGAGCTTTAACATTTAACTTCATTTGTTCCCTTTTCATTCAGTGTCGGAGTCACAAAACTGAATCAGGCATTATACTTCAGGTCGGGTCGGTTTAGCACGATCCGTTTTTGACTTGATCCGTCATGATATTTAGGTTAGCAGGCTTTTGACCATTTCGTTTGCCTTTTTGGCGGACTAGGTCGGGCTTTCAAGTCCATCGGACTATCCATATATATATATATAAGTCATATCCTCACTTACTTCTCCTTATTTTTACTACCGAAAGTTTACCCTTAGTCCACTAAAACCCTAATTTTCATTTTCACCACTTCCTTCTCGATTTTCAGATTCGAACGTAGGTGGGTTTTGATTTCTTGTCCAATCTCTTTAATCCTCTATTTTGAATAAATAATATTTGAATCTTCATGTTATTTTGTGTGGTTCTAACCCAAATCGAGGGCAACGTCAGTATCGGGATCATCCGAACCGCCGCCGTTGATGGCGATGTCTTCATCGTCTCAAAGTGGTGGCGCAGATGAACCGTGCCTTGTGTTGAGGAGTTTGGTCGGTTTGCTTCTTCTTTTGGTTAGAAGGAGGCTTTGGTGATTTGGTTCATAGTGTAATGAAATGTAGAGGAAGATAGTGAATAAGAAGATAGAGCAACTGGTTGGATCAGGGTAAACAGATCTAAGGCAAAATCAGAAATGTTTTAGCAGATGGAGTGGGATACAATGAATTGGATCCATTTGGGCTCGGTTTCTTCGATCCGTTGTATGATTATGCAATCAACGCAGCCCAATCTGATGTGACTTTCCATTATGTTTCGGTCCGAGGTCCCAGCATCATTCCGATCCGATTCAGCGTAGTTGTAAAGGCCCGCAAATACATATTATCTGAGTTGACTGAATACAACACACGTCCAACCCAAATTGCACAGAAATACGAAACATTATGAAATAAAGAAGAAAAAGATAGAAGAAGAACAAACACAAAAACACATATTCTCACAATCGTAGTAGAATAAAATATAATATATAAATAATGACTATTAAAATACAACTGTATTTGAACTTACATACATCATCAGAGTATATCACAAATACAACATAGTAGAATGGACTTTAAATATCTAACACTGAATACTCTTGCTCCAACCTCCTTTAGATAAAACTGTAAAATCTTGAACTACTTGACTGTCCGTACAAATTTGGGCATCCAAGTGTTTAGGGAAAACATAGAAAATAAACTCTGGGTCAGCCATGAGACTGGTATGAGTAAACAATTTAAAACAGTTTGAGAAAATAAATGATATCTCATAAGACCACGCCGTATAGAACGGAATGGTTTTTTCCCTTGTGAGAATCCAAAACACTTGATTTAACTTTCAAAAATCCTTTTGAAACAAAAAGATAATCTTTATACCAAAATTGTTTTGATATTATAATAGTGTCTATCATCCATAACTACATAATCATTTAGCAGAACGCTTGCATCTTACGCTCTACATACATAGTATAAAATCAAAACCGCGAGCACTTATTGGATAATGGATTTCCAACTTTGACAAGATATGGAACTACCTTCCGCTAGTGTATCTCTAGAGAGGAATACACTAGGTTCAACAAGAACATCTTACAACCCGGCCACACATGACCGACCACTCATTTCGCTTGAGTGTATCAAATGTATATCACCAACGGTTGGGTTCAGCAACCGTTTTCCCGAAAGGGACACCGTCAAATAAAATAAAGAATGAAATGAATTTCTCTAGATAGGTGATAATACACCCTAATTGGGAGCTACCCACTTAGCCATGTTGCATGCCCGATTTTTTTCATTTTCTTGTTGTTGAGGCCTGAGGCTACGATTACTTACCCTTCATTGATAGCAAAATCATTTTGAATGCCACATCGTCTGTAACACCCCACCTCCGCCAGTGCCACTCTTGCAAGGACACTAGCTTTGGAGGGGCGTTAAACAAGGTAAACATGCATGCAGATATCACAAGACAGAACATATAAGTAAAACAGAGTAGTAAAGCAGCGGAATAAACTAGCATTTCAAAACCATAGTTAAGTTACATCAAAGTACTTGTTCATTATTTTCCCATAAAACAAAGTCTAGAACATAAACTGGAAACTGAAAAAGAAACATAAAGTAACTATCCCCAAAGTAGCATAAGGCCATAGCATGCTCAAACCATACGTGAGCTATCCAGAAAAGCAGCAAAAGATCCAGCTAAGTAACAATGTTCCCACCCTGCAAACCTGGGGGGGGGGGGAACGGAAGAAAAGAGGCGAAAGAAAACGGGTCAGTTAAAAAGACTGGTAAGTCCTATCTACTATTAGTATAAAAACTAATAAAGTTAACTGAACATGTAAAACAAAGATGAGATGTAGGGTGATAATTGGTATGGTGAAAGGTTAACAAGATGGATCAAGTGTGGCATCGCATATACAAGGTTAAGTTGCACCAAGTGTGTACTAGTATCCTAATCCATGTCAAGTATAAACAAGAAATGATCCCTTGGCCCAAAGCTGGCCCAAACCCATGAGATGACCTAAATCAAGGTCCAACTACTCGGTCTAGTCGATCGGCTCCCTATCAGCCTAACTCGTCGTGTATCGGTGTCATACGGTCCAAACATGAAATGTAGTCGACTGTGCTAGGTCCACCCTAGGGTGTATCCGGCCCTAGGGTGTCAACCACTGACACGAAACAAGCATGCACAGTCAAAACCTACTGGTGCCCAAGTCTGTCTTTCATCCCCGGACAATGTGCACGACCATGGTCCGTCGGAATCTACTATGGCGCACCTACTTTTGCCGTCTTTTTGGTCGCTTACACTCCAGCCCAGTAATCGTGCCCCACCCTAGCCTAGTCCCTAGGGTATCCGATACTCCCTAGTGGGTTACTGCTGAGAAGGACCACGCAACTAGGGTTTTCTTGTGGGTTAAGTGTGGTTAACCCCATCCAATCAAGTATCAAGTTGGTTAAGTGTACCCAAGGTTCATGACTTAACCGCGTCAACCCATCATGTCTAATTGGTTAAGTATTCAAGTGGTCCATGACTTAACCCTACCATGTGGCATTAATTATTTTAATGCAACCAACCTCTCACATTAGACCTTATTGTGGTTACTAGTTAAGCCGGGCGGGTCCGGGTAGCTTTACACCACAACTTGGTCTAACCTCGGGTTTCTAGTGCAACATGACCAACTACTCACATTGGGTCCTATTGCTTGTAGCCACTAGTTAAGCCGGTCGGTTCCGGGTAGATTTATGCTACAAGCTCAACCCAAACCTCGAGTTGGCCACACTCATATTTTCTAAGTGTCATGTCCATCATTATGTTTACAAACATAATCACAAGTCAATGTTCATGTCATATTTTAAAATCATGTTTTCATGTCATTAATATTACCCAAACCCAACGCATTCCCATCGCATGTACGTTTCGCATATCATAACATAGATCAAAAGAGGGAACTTGGCAAACGCATGACAAAAGGGCATAAGGTAATAAGGTTGACCACAAGTTAAACATGGTGGCATATGAGGCATAAATAGGTTCATAAGCTTGCATATTACTTCATAGGCCTCAAAGCATGCATAATATCAACTTAAGTAAATAGGTGAAACAAGATTATGAATGACATAGGATGATGGCTAGAAGCTCGCATATAACATTATATGCAAGTTATCATGAAGGTTATAAGAGTTCTCATGTTGTATAATGCAACATTTCAACATAAAGCTTATAGCTTTTAGCCCACAAGGTCAAGGTGATAGGTTTTCAAACATGCATAGAATATATTCATGCATAACATGATAAGATCAAAGCATATATCATACTTAGGCCCAAACTCAACTTGCAACATGTCATATTAACTTCATAGTTAGAATCTAAGAGTAGTATAGCGCTTACAATGAGCGGTTATGCGATTTAGATTAATATATATATATATAGATTGAGACGAAGCCACAAGCAAAATCCGCAAAGAAAATAATAAGCTCCACTTAAACGCCTTGAAACAAGAAGTAATAACTCCAACGACAAAGAAAGGAGGCTCTTTTACTTAAGAAAGATGGTTCTTTTATGACATAGATTGATTTGAGACACTCATGCTTTCATGAAGAAGGTGGAGGCCATGATTGAGAAACATTTTGACATAGTTTAGTTGTAGGAATGATTAATGAGGGTTTAGGCTAGGTCTAGGGGTCTTTTTATAGGTGATTAGGTTAATTTAGACCATAGGATTAACCCTAAAACACATCAGGTCCATCAAATCCCGTCAGAAACTTCTAGAGCAAGACTCACTTGTCACAAATGGTGCACCAGAAAAACTGGTCCGACCGGGGGGGTCGACCCCTGGGTCGACATGGGTGTCGACCCATGGGTTGACATGGGTGTCGACCCATTGGGGAGGGGTCGACAGGGGTGTCGACCCCTGTGTCGACCCTGCCTGGGGCGGGAGAATTCCCGCCTATCCTGCCTTGGGTGCAATTCGAATTTGAATTCGAATTTGAATTCGAATTTGAACTGTTTTCGGGCTTGGAATTTTCTGAAAACTTCAATGGGCCATAACTTGGTCATACGGACTCCGATTTTCGAAAACTCGAACTCTATTTCGCGTATTTTTCCGAGACGAACGCAATGGCATAGCCCGTTTCCCTTGATTCAGATTTTACAATTTAATTCTGCCTTGATTTATGTTATAACATGTTATTAAAAATACGGGTTGTTACATCGTCAGATCCGTTAATCACTAATTAATTTGCATAAATATAATCTGGGTATTATGCTAAGAGAATAAATTCTCCGCCACCATATATATTTATACAGACTAACATATGCAATCATTGGAAATACTCTATCAAACATTCGTCCATATGCGTTCGTTTTGGGGTTAAACAAAACCGAAGGCACGCTTTCCATTAATTCATCTTAGGAAACTTCTACCTAGGATAAATAGTAAAAGCCCTTTCACTTTACTCCATCCTCGATTATCTTCATATAATCTGATTCGCAATGCTATTGCCTATACCGAGTGGTTCTCGGATAATGATCCAACCGGTCCCCCCTTATTGACAACGATATTGGCCAGTACTTCGATAGTCTGTTATTTTACTATCGCAAAAAATAAACATTCATTTAAAGCATTAAACAATTGCTGGGGCCAATTAAATCACTTCTACATTTTCTTATCAATATTTGTGAACCGAATATTTTCAAAAATCCTCTTGGCCTCTTACGCTATTGGAAAAAACATTTCCATATATCACCTTCTTTTATTTTCTATATTCAGAAAATATCTTCTATTTATAATTGGAAAATTTTCCAATTAATTCTCTTTCCCGAACTCATTTACCTATCTACTTAGAAATATTCGTTTATACTTCCAAAATTCCACTTACTTGGGTTAAAACGAATTTGGTGTAAAACAACGTTACAACAACCCAAAATACTGCATTCAACTAAATCTTATTCAGACATTTAACTTCGAGACTGAATCTTGTTATTTATTGGTTAATTATGAAATTAATCAAGTTGGGGTATGTAACGACCTGTATTCTACGCATCATAGGATCGTAGAATATTTATTACTTTCACATACGAAGTCGTATGGTCATGTAACTTTGGGAGACAACTATTGGGGTCATTTCCCATGTTCATGATTTTTGTCGATTTTTAAATGACCATTTTACCCCTAGTTGGTACTGTTTTGGCCATAACTTTTGACTGGAAAGGAATTTTGACTTGAAACCACATTCATTGGCTCCGGATGATGGTTTACAATTCCGTAGAGTGGTCACATTAGCCAAACGGACTCACCATTTGGGAGATATGGCTGAAACAAGTTTCAGATAGTGAAAAACAGCTTAAATGGGCTTAACCGGGTAATTAGCAGCTTGGCCCAAAGGGGATTTCGGGATTAGGGTGAGGAAGAGGCTGAAATCAGTTAGAGAACGATATTATCCTCATTTCTCAGCCGCCACTTTCATTCTTGAACCCTAACAATGGCCGCCAACATCTAGAAACATCCCCAAATCACTTTCTAATCAAGTTTTGGTTTAATCTACATCAAATTAAGGAGAGAAAACACAAAGCAAGGCCAGAGCTGCTGTTAGACATCAGTATTCACCCAAATCAGCGAGGTTTCAATTCTGAGAAATTTATTTGTGGCCAAGGTGAGTGATTAGCATTGTTTTGACACTAATTACAGTTAATTAAGGGTAATTAGTGAAGATTAGCGAATTTATACACTAATAAATTCTGGAAAAATATCCATAAATTCGAAAATAGCATTTTATGCCTCTGGTAGAAGTTTGGTTTAATTTAATTAAGTTTTGTTAACCCTATGATTAGTTTTGCTTAAACATGCTTAAGGGAAATTATGGAGTTTTGGGTATATTTGATCCATTTTGACATATAAATTCATTGTTTTGGTGTTTGTGGTTAGTTTACTATGTTGCTATGACTATTTGGAATGATTTGTGGTTGACTAGTATAGTTAGATTGGTCGAAAATGTCGTCGAACGGCGTAAACAAGTTGCTGGAAAAAGTTGCAGAAAGTTGTGCAGGGTTTCGGATCGGATCGGGTATGGGCTCGGATCGGATAGGAGAGCTGGACAAGGAATCCGACCCGAACTGGAACCTGGCACAAAAGAAATTTTGCAAGAAGGAAGGCCACTGCTTAAAGTTGGAGTTGGACGGAGGATCGGATCGGAGCTATGAAGCAGGATCGGATCGGAGTAGGCTAGGGAGCGGATCGGATCGGAGTAGGCTAGGGAGCGAATCGGATAGGAGTAGGCTAGGGAGCGGATCGGATCGGAGCAAGCAAGCGAGCGGGATCGGATCGGGCAAATGGAGAAGAACAAGATCGGATTAGGGAACTTAGAAGGGAGCAACCACCGAACCGAGCAGAGGATGGGCACTATACTTCCGAACCGAACCGAGAAGGGATGGAGCACTGATCCAGGCATGGACTAGGACCACCGAACCGAACCGAGTAGGAAGGTTACACCGAACCGAACCGAGCTAGACGAGGAGCACCGAACCGAACCGTACGTGGGCTATTACTACTACGCGATGACTTTTCTGAAGACCAACTCCAATTCAATCAAAACCCGAGATGCAAAGGAAGTCCAAATGAGGAGCTTTGACTCAGGATCCAGCTGGGAACCAATGAGTAGGCTTTATGATTGGGCTTTGCTGCGGGACGTGTGCCAAGGGGCTATCGATGTCTATGACTTTGGATCACTATGTATGGGAAGTACGTGAATGGATCCAGGGCCACAGTGGCCTAGGTACGACTAAAGGGCTATAAACCAATGAAGTGAGGTCATTTGTAAAGATTTGGTCATGACTCCATGTGGTAAGCTTGGTAGTAGCAGTAGTTGTACAAGTTGAACACCGTCACTACTTCGATGGGTCTAGTGATTGACAATGGTGGACATCGTATGCTTTACGCACTGAGTGAGAGATGTGAGGATGGTTGCTATGGATGATTTGTTTGCTATCATTATGACATGCACACCCCACCCCCGTATTCTTTACACTATTCATTATGGCACCTTAGAGTACTGTACGGTATGTGGTACTAACTCTTTGGTTGCAGGTCCAGGTTCAGGTATGGTTTAGTATACCTGTTATTGTTCTGTTTAGATGCTTATCACTCATACCAGGCTTTATGTCTGACCCAGAGTTTTATGTCTCTTCTTATTACTCTGGGTGCTCACACGAGCAGACTAGAGACAGGTTAGCTGGTGATGCACGAGTAGATGATCCGGAGACGAGCAGGAGGCTTCCACGTAATATATATATATAGTATTCTCCCTGTGTTGTTGAAGATCACTACTTGGGCATTGGTGGTGCATCTTCTACTTTAGCTTTCTTTTGTTTAGAGACAGTAAATTTAAAAAGTTGTAATAAGCTGTATTTAGATTTCCGCTGCTCTGATGTTGATGTTGGTTTTTAGTTATCAGCTTATGCACTGTCTCACCTGTTTTATGTCAATTATGTTATTATTATATCTTATCTCATGCGCTGTGAGACATTCTACAGGTTCCTCATTAGTTAATTCCCTTCTTTCCTTTCTTCTGACGACCGTCCCGTGCTAGTTGGGCATGTGTACAGCGCACTTTCGGAGGAAATGCAGACTGGTGCGGGGCGGGCCGTCACACTTGGTATCAGAGCTCTAGGTTGCGTAGTTAACCTAGGGAAGTTATCAGGGAGAGATAATATACGTATACAAGAGAGCGTATTTGTGATTACTTTGGTTTTTAAAAGCTATATATGAATATACTATTAGTAGTATAAGGGTGAAGTCATACTGCACTAGCACCACTATGGGGTCGTTAATCGTTTCCTTTTACAGATTGACGATGAGCCAATATACTAGAGGTGCTGGTAGGGGAGCCAATAATGGGAATGTTGCTGACATGAGGACGATGTTTACTGACCTCATGAGAGAGATGCTTAGAGATGTGCAGAGGGCAGCTCCCAATGGTGGAAATGGCGGTGGTCCAATAGTGCAGGCGCCTAGAGTCGACTTCGCCAAGCTGAATAAGGATTATACTAGTCTTGGTGGGAAGCCGTTCCACAGAACGGATTCGGCTACGGATGTTCAGGATTGGTTGGATAGTTGTGAACATATCTTCGAGGATTTGGGTATCGAGGATGCGATGAAGAGAAAGCTAGCGTCCCGTCAGCTGTAAGGACGGGCAATGAATTGGTGGAATGCTATAAAGGCAGCTACTCCTGAAGATCAGATTACTTGGGAATAGTTTAAGATTCGCTTTAGTGAGAAGTTCATTCCAACTGCACAGAAGTCAGTGTTGTTTAAGAAATTCTTGGAGCTCAAGCAGAATGGCAGAGCTGTCTCGGAGTATATCGCTGAATTTGACACTTTGTCGAAGTATGGGTTATCTCTTATTGATACTGCCGAGAAGAAGAATGAGAAATTCATAACTGGTTTGGATCAGTACTTGGGGGAAAGGCTTATTAACCACATCGATGAGACGTTTGAATCGATTGTAGGGAAAGCATTGAGATCAGAAAGTCTCTACCCTAAGCCGAAGGCTGAGGTTGCATCTGCAGAGGAGCCAAAACCATAAGAAACTGGTGGAGGTAAGGGTGGTTCCCAGAATAAGAGAAAGCAGAGTCAGACTAAGGATGGTCAGAAGAAAAAGAATAAGCAAGATGTTGAGTGCTTCAGCTGTCGTAAGAAGGGCCATTATGCTAGTAATTGTCGGGCCAAGCCAGCGGATAGGAAGTGCTTCAACTGTGGCCAAATGGGACATCACAAGGACAAGTGTCCATAGCCCCCTAAAGAAAAGCAAATGGTGAAAGCCTATTCCCTTAATGTTATTCCTTCTTCGTTGAATGCCCCAACTACGGCGGAGAAAGAAAAGAATGTCGTCATTCAAGGTATGCTTTCTGTTTATGATGTTCCTGTTAAAGTTTTGTTTGATACCGGAGCTTCCAGTTCTTTCATATCTAGTGACCTGGTAGATAGGTTGGGATTGGAGCCCGAGATTGTCGATAGACCTTTAGTAGTGACGAACCCGATTGGTGGTTCGACCAGCCTTAGCATGATTTGTCGTAATGTGGTCTTATCGAGTCATGGATGCATGTTTGTTTGTGATTGCTTTGTTTTGGGCTTTACTGGGTTTAGCATTATTTTGGGAGTAGATTGGCTCCAAATATATGGGGTGGTGGTAGACTGTGAGGGCTTTTTGGTGACAACTAGAGCGGATGATGGGTGGAGGATAGTGTTTGGTGGTCTACCCAGTGAGGGGGTATTGGCTAGTTTTCTAAACTCCCTCGACATTCCGCATAGTGAGTTGTCAGGTTTGCCCGTGGTTGGCCAGTATCCGGATGTTTTCGAAGAAGTGACCGGGCTTCCACCACATCGAGAGATTGAGTTTCGTATTGATTTGGTGAAAGATGCCAGACCTATAGTGATGCCACTTCGTCGTATGGCACCATGGGAGCAGCGAGAGCTCGAGGTGCAAGTCAGCGATCTTTTGAAGAAGGGATTTATCAGAAGGAGTGTTTCTGAATGGGGAGCACCAGTTGTGTTTGCTACCAAGGCTGATGGTTCCCTTCGTTTGTGTGTAGACTACCGCGAGTTGAATAAAGTGACGAGGAAGAACAAGTATCCTCTACCGCGGATAGATGATTTGTTTGATCAGTTGGGTGGCACGAGAGTATTTTCTTAGTTGGATCTCGCAACAGATTTTCATCATCTTAGAGTGGAAGCTGAGAGTATAGCTAAAACGGAATTTCGGACGCCGTCTGGGTTTTATGAGTGGTTGGTCATGCCATTTGGGATGACCAATGCCCCAACATATTTTGTGGATCTTATGAATAGGGTATTCAGAGATCAGTTGAATAGGTTTGTCCTTGTGTTCGTTGATGATATTTTGGTCTACTCGAGGACAGAGGAAGAACACAAGGAACATTTAAGAATAGTGATGGAGGGGTTGAGAAAACACCAATTGAAAGCAAAGTTTTCTAAGTGTCACTTCTGGAGAAGGGAAGTGAGGTTCTTGGGCCATGTTGTTTCCGAGAATGGTATTGCCGTGGACCCTACGAAGGTGGCTATGGTACAGAATTGGCCTACGCCCAAGAATGCAACAGATGAAAGAAGTTTCTTGGGGTTAGCTGGATATTATCGTAAGTTTATCCAAGGTTTCTCCAAGATAGAAGCACCATTAACCCAGTTGACCAAGAAGAATCAAGCTTTTGTCTGGGATGAAAGGTGCGAGAATGCATTAAAGAGTCTAAAGGACAAGTTGACATGCGCACCAGTGTTAGTCATTCCTAAGGGGAATGAAGAGATGACGGTATACACGGATGCCTGTGGTACCGGACTGGGTGCTGTATTGATGCAAGGCGGTAGGGTTGTAGCTTATGCAAGTCGGCAATTGAAACCGCACGAGAGAAGATACCCTACCCATGATTTGGAATTGGCAGCGATTGTGTTCGCGTTAAAGATGTGGAGACACTATCTCTTGGGAGAAAGATTTGAGCTGTTTACCGATCATAAGTCGTTGAAGTATCTCTTCTCCCAGAAAGATCTAAATCTCCGGCAATAAAGGTGGTTAGAATTCTTGGCTTCCTATGATTTTGACATCGCATATACACCAGGAAAGGGCAATGCGGTAGCCGATGCCTTGAGTAGGAGACATGCCAGTTTAGGGGCTATGTTTCTTGAATGGAAGCGGCTAGAGTACATCGCTGGGTATGATTTCAGACCAAAGTGCGAATTCGATCCAGAAATGTTAGTAAGTTTGACGATCAGACCCACTTGGATTGAGCGGATCGGCTCTAGTCAGAGGGACGATCCTAACCTACTGGAAATCATCTCCAAGTTAGAGATGGGTATCGATGAGAAGATGAACAAGTATGGGCTTGATCGAGATGGATGGCTTAGAAAGAATGGAAAGCTTGTTGTACCCAATGTCAATGGATTGAGAGATGAAGTGCTTAGAGAATGTCATCACTCAAAACTGACTATACACCCCGGTGGTAACAAGATGTATCGAGATATGAAGCAGACCTACTACTGGGAAGGGATGAAAAGAGACATTGGGAGGTTTATATCCAAATGCATGAATTGCCAGCTAGTTAAAGCCGAGCAAAAGAAGCCTAGTGGGTTGTTGCAACCATTAGAAATTCCCGAATGGAAATGGGAGCAAGTCTCGATGGATTTCATTGATGGTTTACCAAGGACTGGATCGGGACATGATAGCATTTGGGTAATCGTGGATCGATTGACTAAGAGTGCAAGATTCATACCAGTCAAATCGACCAGAACGGCAGCTAAATTAGCAGAATTGTATATGAAGTGGGTAGTGAGATTTCATGGAGTACCTAAAAGCATTGTGAGTGACCGAGACCCATTGTTCACTAGTGGGTTTTGGAAGAGCTTACAAGAGGCTCTAGGGTCAGAGTTACATCTCAGTACCGCGTATCATCCTCAGACCGACGATCAGACGGAGAGGGTGAATCGCATATTGGAAGACCTCCTGAGAGCTTGTGTACTGGATTTTGGTGGATCATGGGATGACCATTTGCATCTAGTAGAGTTTGCATATAATAATAGCTACCAATCCAGTATCGGGATGGCTCCGTTTGAAGCTTCGTACGGAAGACCGTGCAACTCACCATCATGTTGGATAGAGACTGGCGAGAAGTTTATGCTTGGACCAGATGTGGTGAGGGAAACTTCAGATAAGATCGAGATCATTCAACAACGAATGAAAGCTGCCCAAGATAGGCAGAAGAGTTATGCTGATAAGAGGAGAAGAGACTTAAAATTCTCCGTTGGTGACTTGGTGTTTGTCAAGATTTCTCCGTTGAAGAGCGTGATACGATTTGGTAGGAGAGGCAAGTTAGCACCAAGATTTGTTGGCCCATTCCCTGTTCTTGAACCAGTCGAGAATTTGGCATATAGGGTTGGCTTACCAGAGAAGATGGCAGGAGTTCACAATGTATTTCATGTTTCCCAACTAAGGAAGTTCGTTCACGACCCAGATATGACTATTTCACCACCCAGATATGACTATTTCACCTGATCAATTAGAGGACTTCGAAGTAGAACCCGAGGCGGTTGGGAACCGCAAGCCGGTCCGTATTGTCGGGCACGACATGAAGCAACTTCGAAGGAAGGCGGTGAAGCTAGTCAAGTTTCAGTAGAGCGAGGACGAGAATGATTGCACTTGGGAGACAGAGGAGAGCATTAGGAAGACATATCCAGAACTCTTTGCCTGGTAAGATTTTAATTTTGATTTAGTTCTCCGCATGCTAGGGTAGGCTTGTTTGCTTGTTTTGCATGTTTTGCATGTTTGATTATTGTATGTGGCTGTTAGGCGTGCGGGATCTTTTGTATGTTTTGGGTTAAGGAATTTCGGGGACGAAATTTCTTAAGGGGGGGAGAGTGTAACGACCCGTATTCTACGCATCATAGGATCGTAGAATATTTATTTCTTTCACATACCAAGTCGTATGGTCATGTAACTTTGGGAGACGACTATTGGGGTCATTTCCCATGTTCATGATTTTTGTCGATTTTTAAATGACCATTTTACCCCTAGTTGGTACTGTTTTGGCCATAACTTTTGACTAGAAAGGAATTTTGACCTGAAACCACTTCCATTGGCTCCGGATGATGGTTTACAATTCCGTAGAGTGGTCAATTAGCCAAACAGACTCACCGTTTGGGAGATATGGCTGAAACAAGTTTCAGATAGTGAAAAACAGCTTAAATGGGCTTAACCGGGTAATTAGCAGCTTGGCACAAAGGGGATTTCGGGATTAGGGTAAGGAAGAGGCTGAAATCAGTTAGAGAACGATCTTATCCTCATTTCTCAGCCGCCACTTTTATTCTTGAACCCTAACAATGGCGCCAACATCTAGAAACATCCCCAAATCACTTTCTAATCAAGTTTTGGCTTAATCTACATCAAATTAAGGAGAGAAAACACAAAAGCAAGGCTAGAGCTGCTGTTAGACATCAGTATTCACCCAAATCAGCGAGGTTTCAATTCTGAGAAATTTATTTGTGGCCAAGGTGAGTGATTAGCATTGTTTTGACACTAATTACAGTTAATTAAGGGTAATTAGTGAAGATTAGCGAATTTATACACTAATAAATTCTGGAAAAATATCCATAAATTCGAAAATAGCATTTTATGCCTCTGGTAGAAGTTTGGTTTAGTTTAATTAAGTTTTGTTAACCCTATGATTATTTTTGCTTAAACATGCTTAAGGGAAATTATGGAGTTTTGGGTATATTTGATCCATTTTGACATATAAATTCATTGTTTTGGTGTTTGTGGTTAGTTTACTATGTTGCTATGACTGTTTGGAATGATTTGTGGTTGACTAGTATAGCTAGATTGGTCGAAAACGTCATCGAATGGTGTAATCAAGTTGCTGGAAAAAGTTGCAGAAAGTTGTGCAGGCTTTCGGATCGGATCGGGTATGGGCTCGGATGAAATAGGAGAGCTGGGAAAGGAATCCGACCCGAACTGGAACCTGGCACAAAAGAAATTTAGCAAGAAGGAAGGTCACTGCTTAAAGTTGGAGTTGGACGGAGGATCGGATCGGAGCTATGGAGCAGGATCGGATCGGAGTAGGCTAGGGAGCGGATCGGATCGGAGTAGGCTAGGGAGCGGATCGGATCGGAGTAGGCTAGGGATCGGATCGTATCGGAGCAAGCAAGCGAGCGTGATCGGATCGGGCAAATGGAGAAGAACATGATCGGATCGGGGAACTTAGAAGGCAGCAACCACCGAACCGAGCAGAGGATGGGCACTATACTTCCGAACCGAACCGAGAAGGGATGGTGCACTGATCCAGGCATGGACTAGGACCACCGAACCGAACCGAGTAGGAAGGTTACACCAAACCGAACCGAGCTAGACGAGGAGCACCGAACCGAACCGTACGTGGGCTATTACTACTACGCGATGACTTTTCTGAAGACCAACTCCAATTCAATCAAAACCCGAGATGCAAAGGAAGTCCAAATGAGGAGCTTTGACTCAGGATCCAGCTGGGAACCAATGAGTGGGCTTTATGATTGGGCTTTGCTGCGGGACGTGTGCCAAGGGGCTATCGATGTCTATGACTTTGGATCACTATGTATGGGAAGTATGTGAACGAATTCAGGGCCACAGTGGCCTAGGTACGACTAAAGGGCTATAAACCAATGAAGTGGGGTCATTTGTAGAGATTTGGTCATGACTCCATGTGGTAAGCTTGGTAGTAGCAGTAGTTGTACAAGTTGAACACCGTCACTACTTCGATGGGTCTAGTGATTGACAGTGGTGGACATCGTATGCTTTACGCACTGAGTGAGAGATGTGAGGATGGTTGCTATGGATGATTTGTTTGCTATCATTATGACATGCACACCCCACTCCCGTATTCTTTACACTATTCATTATGGCACCTTAGAGTATTGTACGGTATGTGGTACTAACTCTTTGGTTGCAGGTCCAGGTTCAGGTATGGTTTAGTATACCTGTTATTGTTCTGTTTAGATGCTTATCGCTCATACCAGGCTTTATGTCTGACCCAGAGTTTTATGTCTCTTCTTATTACTCTGGGTGCTCACACGAGCAGACTAGAGACAGGTTAGCTGGTGATGCACGGGTAGATGATCCGGAGACGAGCAGGAGGCTTCCACGTAATATATATATAGTATTCTCCCTGTGTTGTTGAAGATCACTGCTTGGGCATTGGTGGTGCATCTTCTACTTTAGCTTTCTTTTGTTTAGAGACAGTAAATTTAAAAAGTTGTAATAAGCTGTATTTGGATTTCCGCTGCTCTGATGTTGATGTTGGTTTTTAGTTATCAGCTTATGCACTGTCTCACCTGTTTTATGTCAAGTATGTTATTATTATATTTTATCCCACGCGCTGTGAGACATTCTACAGGTTCCTCATTATTTAATTCCCTTCTTTCCTTTCTTCTGACGACCGTCCCGTGCTAGTTGGGCATGTGTACAACGCACTTTCGGAGGAAATGCAGACTGGTGCGGGGCGGGCCGTCACAGGGTATAATTACCTCTCAGACCTTGACTGAATAACATCTTTAATCTCAAAACAGACAAGACCGCTTATCTAGAATAATCAACATCATATAAAACCAATTATCCCATTTTTAAATATCGTGTATACGTTCTACTTCTATTCTTTCCAGATTTTAATTTATAGATTTTCTTTTTGTTTATAATATTATATTTCATGTTTGTTTCCTTATCGAATTCTATATATATATGTATATTGATTTCTAATTATCAATTTTCTAAAAAATATTTTAACTCCTTTAATTTTTGGAAAATTTCGCCAACACCTTTTTTGTACCGATCAATAGAACAAACTCCAACTCGCTCTCTAGTCCCTTTCATTCAAAAAGAAAATCAAAAAGCCAATTGGCTTGCCGATTCGTCGCATAAAATCTCATATGGAATTTAAACGTGTACCATTTTGTCAGGCACTCGAATTAAAAATCTTCATTCTCTTCATTCCATACCTATTTAACTTATATACATCTATTTCCAATTTATTCAACTCAATCCAATTATTTTTAACTCGATTCGCTAATTTGTTCTTTAATTAGAACTTTTGCATATTTCACTTTTTATTTGAACATATCACATTCAGGTATATTTTTTTATTTGATTTCGAGTATGAATTTCACAAACCCCATTCACTTATCCAACGTCAAATTTGATCCTAAAACCCATTAATTAATTATTAAACTAAATAGTTAATTCTGTTTAATAATTAACATTCTGATTTTGTTCTAAACATCACTTAATCTATTTCACTTTAGTTCATATTTATTTTATAAATCAAATATGGATTTTTATAATAAAAGTATGGATTTTATTTATTTAAAATCCTTATTTTAATTTAAATAAACCATTATGGTTTAATAATGGTTATGGCGCTGTTTTTTTAAGAAATTTGTTTTTGATATAACTCAAAATCTATAAGGCGAAATCCAGATTTTTCTCTTCGATTAGAAAACTATTATTCAATTGGTCTTGACGATTCTTGTTTCAAAGAATTTCGACTTAAATTAGGTTCCATATACTCAATTGAAGTTCGAAATGCCAATTTACAAACTACCGCGATGCGACAATCTCGTTTGAATTATATTTAAATATAAACGTTAAACTTCATTTAATTTAAATTTCAATCCCATTCTAATATATATTTTAATATATATTAAATCCTGTTTTCAAATCCAACTTAATATTCCATTTATCTCTAATTGTCGATTTTTTATTACTCGGTTATAAACTTATTTATAACTCAATTTGCTATATTAAATTCCAATTCCCTTTATAAATAAATTATTTATAAAATTTGATATAATTGAATTCTAATTATAAATTCTTAGATTTATCTCAATTTTGTTTATATTCTGAATTCTGGAATAATATTAGTCATCCCCTTTTTGAAACGATTTCCAATTTATTTTTAAATTCGTACTTGAATTTAAACTTCTAAATTATTTAATGATAATTTATCTCACTTAATTTATAACGTTGTTTATAAATTTAACTTCCTTGTTTTATAATTTAAAACAAGTTTCCAATTCAAATCCATTTGAACCCTAATTCCTATTTTGGAATATTTTTTTGATTTTAACTTATATATATATATAATGAATCTATATTCATATTTTGAAATTCAAACTTCTACTTTATATAATCCTAATATTTTTTTGAAAATATTTATTTAAATAAATTTGATCTAGTCGAAATCAAATCGTAAATCCCTACGAATTTATTTTAATCCATTTTACATTCTGAATATCAGAATAGATTTATCATTTCTCTTTAAAACTAATTAAAATTTCCCTTTTTAAATTCACATCAGAATATAGACTTCTCAAATTATCCAAAAGATAATTTTTCTGTAACGACCATGAGGTTTTTGACCTCAAAAATCAACATAAATACCATGTTGACTATTCAAGTATCGGAAATACCGGGTCATTAATAGAAAGAAGTTAGAGGGTGAGAATTAGAAAGATAGAAATTTAGAATAGAAAGAAGAAGAAGAACACAACAGAACCAGAGTAAACACGAATCTCACATCGGAACGAATAAAATATATTATATAACATAACTTTGAAATACAAATCTGAATTTGTATAACATACTATATCAGAGTATAACTCATATACATTACAGATGAAATAATCTCTAAATAACCAATGGTGAAGCCTCCGGCTTTGAGCTCCTCCAAGCGTATCTATAAAATCATGAAACACTTGACTGCACGTATAAATTTGGGTACCCAAGAGATTAGGGAAAACACAAACAAATAAACTCTGGGTCAGTCATGGGACTGGTGTGAGTAAACTCCAACCATATTGTTTAAATTTGAAAATCCTTTTGAAAGAAAAGGATAATAATAAGACCAGCCCACACTAAACATGGACGGTTTTTATCTTACTATAACCCAAAACATTTTGATATCAAATTTAGTGATATTATAATAATGTGTAATCACATAAATAACCAAATAGTAGAATGCTTGTGTTGATCTTGAAATTGGATTCAACACCAAGGGTGTGTCAAAGCACTTCACCAAATTGGTAAGGAAAGACAAAGTGAGACCGTGATTAAAAACATACAAAAAGCATAAAAGTAATAACACGAAGTTTTTATAGTGGTTCGATCCAATGAGGATCTACGTCCAATTTCATAAGAGATTCCATTATCAATAGGTTGATTATAAGGTTTACATCTCTTTTACAACAAATTAATCACTCTTTCTCACATAGATCATATTCGGATTCACCAAGGATCTTCACTTGATTTTGGATAATAAGGATTTAGAATTGCTTAGGATAGATGTAGGAAAGTTTCTGCAGCACATCATGACCCAAAAGCTCCTCTCTCCCTAGTAAAGGAATATAGGGGGTATTTATAGGTGGAGTTCAGACTAGGTGGCAATTATGTAAATACTGTGATCTTGCTTTAGGTTATAGGCAGGCTAAAATGGTCGTTACACGGTCCAAAGCAAGGCAGGATGTGCTAAATAAGGAGGAGCGACCGAACTTGTTCTAGCTGAAGGAAGCACGAGCTAAAGGATGCGGCGTGGGCTAGATTGTGACATTATGGGCTTGGACAGAGAGGAGCGACCCAAGCATGTTCAAAACGGGCTAAACCAGAATGAAGCAGTTTGGGCTTTGATGAAACGGGCTAAAACCTTTAGTGAGCTGGCGATTCTAAAACCCTGCGAGTTAGCCTCTAAGTGGACCAAGATTGCCCCCAACGACTTAAGATGTTCAAACGGGCCAAAGCCTCATGAACACCATTAATATTTGAACGATCTAAGATGCTGTAATGACCAACGACACTCATGTGAGTTAGGGAGCTCGTCGAGCTAGAGAGGTCACGATGACCCAAAGGGCCTAATGACCTAAAATCCTAAATCAACCAAAACATGCTCATTATTTTCTGGAACATAATTTGTGGGTTAACATTTGCCCCTCGAAGTTCGTATTTATAAAAAATATACGGGCTTTGAATTAGGTTATATTAGCATGCAATTTAAGATTTTACGTCGTATGGGTCGTCAGACTGCTTGAGCCCTTAGAGTATTTCATTCCTAGGTCGTCCAACTGCTTAGGTCGTGATATGGTTTCAAGTCATCCCGGTTCCTGGGTCGCGTATTAATAAGTGTCCATTGGTATTCTCCTTGAGATTAGGCCGCTGTGGCGCCCTGTGGACTTGGTTTATATTCTTAACCCCCCTTTATCTCCTCTTCAAGTCCTCATTCTCTTAAAACCTTCACTTAAGCTAAAAACCCTCATCAATGTCAGCTAATATCAACTAAATCCACCGATTCACACCATCATCAAAGCAATTGAAGTCCAAATAATCTCTTAGCCTTATAACGAAGTTCTAAGTCCCTCATTACTAAGAACCAGTTGCGATTCAAGGCTTTTACTTACTGTATACATGTACATTTTAAGTCAAACTTGATATTCTTAGACTTTGTGAGATTATTGTTTAGTACAATTTCAATCGTGCATTTGATGAAAATGTTGATGGGTTTAGTGACTTTGAGCGTGCCTGTTTGTGATGATTCTTAGCTTAACTTTCATGTACAAATTCACATAACTTGGTCGTGGCTTTAACCGATAAGCACTACGCACACTAAGATAATAACCTTGCTCAACTATGTAGTTTTTTGATGTCCTTAATTTGCAATATCATGCCTCGCCGCTCTTTTCAAAGTTGAAGCGCCTCTGTTGGTTTTACATCTCAGGTCGTTGTTTTGTAATGGCTCGCGTTGAATTAGGTCGTTGCAACCACTTTCAGGTTTTAGACCACAACCCCACTCTAGATCATTGTGATACTTCAAGGCCTTAGGTCGTCATTTCAGTCCTAAACTTTGAGTCACTAAACCCTTGCAGTCTAATGTTGTTCAAGACCTAAAAAACTTCATGAGGAACCGGATTGTTGTAGCGTCCTAAAGCTTCTTGGTTGTGTAGAACGACCTAGAGTCTGATACCATACAAGACGACCTAAAATTGTAAGGCTGGTAGGAACAATCTGAGCACCATCAATATGTTGTTTTCCGATTTTTTATTCACTTCTTGACATTGCTATTTGCATAGGATATTCAAAAGAACTGAAGGGACCTCAAGTGAGGACATAACTCGCAAGCACCGTAGGTTGGAAAAAATTCCGATGTTAGAAATTGAAACTGCCCCTATCGCCCCTAGTTTGGCCGAGATAAAAGCCATCATTGACAAGCCTAGTTATGTCTCCAAAACACACACCTCTGAGCTTGCTGATCGTTTTGAAGGCTGGTGTCTTCAAGGAGTGAACTTTGACCAGTTTAGCTTGGATATATATATCTGTCTTACAATCGAACAGTCTCCGAAGATTTGGACATTGTAAATAATCATTTTCTGATGCAACTCGACGCTATTAGGACTTGGACAGAAAAGCACCTTGATGAAATTAGTCAATATTACGCATGCAAATTAGGAGCCTGGAACACCTTTGCTTTTGAGCTTCAAAGACTGAATAGGGAGAACATTGAGCTCATCACCACCTTAGAGAAGGATAAGGCCACGCTTATTCAGGCTCTTAGGTCTCAAGATGAGATCATTACTGAACTGTCAAGTCCTAGAGGCAAGGTAGAGATGACCGGTACTCTTCCCCCGCTCAAGGTGGGGAATGATCTATTGATGAAAGGAAGCAGTTCTCTTGTTTGTCTTTTGCTATTTATCTTTTATGTGCTCATGCTGTAGTCCGGTTGTATATGCGAGTGTCGATCCTCGCTTAACACACTTATGATATTTTGCGTCCACTATCTCTATATTGGGCTTGTGATTTTGTGGCGAAACTGTATTTTTCCTGATGCCCTTCAAGCCTTTATGATAAAATCAAAAACTATTCGCTATGGCTATCTTTTATTTTGGGATTTTTTCATCTCTTGCTTCCTGTTCTGCATTTAAGACAAAGCTTTACATGATTTCAGACTTATACTCGTTATCAACTGTCCATATTGACAACGGATTAGTTAGAGAAGAACTATAATGAACTTTGACTTGCGTTGAATTAAATGCTAGCTTAGGACCATCTTATCTGATGGTCCAAAACCCATTAAGTATTGTTCGCATAATCATAGTATTCTAATTCAAATTCGTGTTAACACTTAAAGTTGACCTGTCAACTCAAGTTGACCATAGGTCTTGGACGTTATCACTCTAATGACTCATATGAGCTTGTTCGACACTTTTCGCATCTGAGATTTCAGATGCTACGCAAGTGGATTTTTTTATTCTTCACATCTGACATTACAGATGCTACGCGAATAGTTCGACACTTTTCACATCTGAGATTCCAGATGCTACGCAAGTGGATTTTTTCATTCTTCACATCTGACATTTCAGATGCTATGCGAGTAGTTCGACACTTTTCACATCTGAGATTCCAGATGCTACGCAAGTGAACTTTTTTATTCTTCACATCTGACACTTCAGATGCTACGTTAATAGTTTGACACTTTTCACATCTGAGATTCCAAATGCTACGCAAGTGGATTTTTTGGATGTTTTATCGCTTCGCGGGGTGGCTATTAGTCCCTTTACCATATGCTTGACTTAGCAAGTTATTCTGGTGTAGAAGCTGAAGCTTTGGGCCCCTTACTTAGGGAGATGCCCCTCTGATAAAAGTTTCAACTTTTTTTATCTATCTGTTATGGCGCTTGCTCACTGTTTAAATCTCTGCAACTTTTCCGTTTACTTTTCAAGGTAGTGTTTTCCTTCTTTTTTTTTTGCATTCGCACATGTTGGGAATTCACAGCATTCAGCCCTTGAACTAGCATTGTCGGAGTCACTATGATACAGGAGCAAGCACTCGACAGCTGACTTGCAATATGAAATCTACTTCTTACTAATGTTTCAATTTGACATATGAATTCACAAGCGAGAAACTCATTCAAACATATATGCCTTTAATTGCAGAGCTTATGTTCAGTGTATCACCTTCAGATTATTACAGACTATTCTACAATAAGTCTTGAATATAACAGGAAGTAAAATGAGAAGCAAAGCATGAACTAAGGCAAGAAGTAGAGCATAAATGAAGGGTATAGAAATGTTGATTTCCTATTCCAAGCCACCCAAGTTGAAGCACCCTTACCAACTAATAGTTGATAATCAGTCTTGGATGGACTTGAACAGAAGCTATGTTGCTTGGACCAGACTGATCATTCGATTCCCCTGGTCCCTGAGAAATTGCAGAAGGATTCAAAGCCCACATATTCTTTACATATTTCTACAACCTGTTTTTCCTAATCAACTCCTCAATGAGGTTCTTCAAGTGTCGGCACTCGTTAGTGTTGTGACCAGGTTGGTTGTGAAATCTGCAGAACTTTCCCGTGTTTGCTGCTTTGTTACTTATCCTCATTGGATTTGGCTCCGCATACTCCTCAGAAATTTTAGTCGCCAAATAGATGTTTTTAGGAGTGTCGTTCAAAGGAGTTAGCTCTGACGAATTGAAAAGGCGAGACTTCTCAGTAGCCTTGTTGTCGTTTTCGCCACTGATCCGCTTTTTCCCTTGAATACTTTTGATTGGATTGCATGGTTGCACTTGTGGGAGCCTCAAGAAGTGGATTACCGTCAATGATCTGAAGGGGCACATGATTGTTGTCTATCCTCATGTACTCCTCTGCTTTTTTATAGAATTTATAGAGCTTAGTCGGTTCTTTCATCTTTATCACCTTCTGAATTCGCTCGTTTTTTCTATAGCATCGAGTAGAGTCATGAGGACTATGCGCGGCTCTGGATTCCTTACTTTAGATAAGGCAATGTTGAATCGACTAAGGAAGGCTTTGACAGTTTCTCCTGACTTCTGTTTCATGGCTGAGAGTGTTATAACGTCCTTGGCTTTGGTAGCATATAAGCGGAACTGCTCTTTGAACTTTTTGGTCAGATTAGAGAACCGATTGATAGATTTAGGAGGTAGTTTTGTGAACCAGAGTGATGTGGCTCCTTCTAGGTAGAGAGGAAAATACGTGCATCTCATCTCATCCGTTGCCTTAACCGCACTCATATGCCACTCATATTTGAATAAAAAGTAGTTCGGGTCAACGAGGCCGTTATACGGAGGCAGAGTTGGTGGGTTGAACTTCTTCGGACATTCTGCTTCGAGGATTCTCTCGGTGAATGGAGTCCTATCGGGAGAGAAGTCCCATTCCCTTTAATCATCTTTGCTAGATTGATTCTTTTTCATAGCTCGTTCTATCGTATTCGAGATGTATTCTTTGGTGTTATGATGCTCTGCGAAGGTGAGCTCCTTACAAAACGTTCATCCAGGAACGAATTTGTGATTAAAGATCTTAGGTGCTTTGCCTTCTCGCCGGGAGGGTGCCCCTGCGACGGGGTTAATGATCTTTCGAGTATTCATTTCTTAATGACTCTTGGCTTTTGATCTCGATTCTTCGATATTAGCTTCATATCTGTTACTTGCCTCCTCATAACCATCTTCCATATTGTTGTTGCGGTTATGATCGGAAGCGGGCAAATTGTCATTCCCATCGAGATCTACATGCACTTTCGAAGAAACCAGGTTTGATCAAGCATTAAGGATCGCGTCAAGTTTTTCCATCACCATTTTGGTAGAGGCATCCATCTGGTTGTTGACATTGGCAATAGTGACTTTTAATTCGCTTTTGGTCACACCGGCTCAGCTTTCTGAATTTTCGCCAACTTCAAAGCGGTTTGTGAGTGGTGTTTTTTCATTAGCAACATCATCGGCTTCTACCATGGTTTTTCTAGTGGTCTTCTTAGATTTGTCCATAATGTTGAAGAAGGATGCGAATTAGAACCTTAACGGCAAGGCGTGAGTAGAGGTAGGAGATGTAAACGCGGACCCATGGTGGGCACCAAATGCTGATCTTGAAACTGGATTCAACACCAAGGGTGTGTCAAAGCACTTCACCAAATTGGTAAAGAAAGACCAAGTGCGACCGTGATAAAAATCATACAAAAAGCACAAAGGTAATAACACGAAGTTGTTTTTATAGTGGTTTGATCTAGTGAGGATCTACGTCCAATTTCATAAGAGATTCCATTATCAATATGTTGATTACAAGGTTTACTTCTCTCTTACAACAAATTAATCACTCTTTCTCACATAGATCATATTTGGATTCACCAAGGATCTTCACTTGATTTTGGAGAATAAGGGTTTAGGATTGCTTTGGATAGACGTAGGAAAGTTTCGGCAGCACTTCGTGACCCAAAAGCTCTTATCTCCCTAGTGAAGGAATGTGGGGGGGTATTTATAGGTGGAGTTCAGACCAGGTGGCAATTATGTAAATACTGTGCTCTTGCTTTAGGTCATAGGCTAGAATGGTCGTTACATTGTCCAAAGCAAGGCAGGACATGCTAAATAAGGTGGAGTGACCTAACTCGTTCTAGCTGAAGGTAGCGCGAGCTAAAGGACGCGGTGCGGACTAGATTGTGACACTGCGGGCTTGGACAGAGCGGAGCGACCCAAGCATGTTCGGATCGGGCTAAACCAGAATGAAGCACCTTGGGCTTTGATGAAACGGCCTAAAACCTTTAGTGAGCTGGCGATCCTAAAGCCCTGCGAGTTAGCCATTGAGTGGACCAAGATGCCCCAATGACTTAAGATGTTCAAACGAGCCAAAGCCTCATGAACACCACATATTATTTGAACAATCTAAGATGCTGTAACGACCTAGGGCACTCATGTGAGTTAGGGAGCTCGTCGAACTTGAGAGGACACGATGACCCAAAGGGCCTAATGACCTAAAATCCTAAATTAACCAAAACATGCTCATTATTTTTTAGAACATATTTTATAGGTTAACAGCTTGCATCTTACGCTCTACATATATAGGATAAAATCAAAAACTGTAGGGCGCTTATTGAAGATTGGATTTCAACAGACATGGTATGGGATCACCTTCCGATCAGTGTAGTCTAGAGGGGATACACTGGGGTTCAACAAGAACGTCTTGCAACCCAGCCTCACATGACCACCCACTCATTTAGCTTGAGTGTAGAGAATATATTGTCACCCACGGTTGTCGCCGTCCAACCGTAACTTGTAAGATATAGAATTGAAAGAAGAACAAATATGAGTTTTCTCTAGATCGGTGACAATACACCCTGCTTTAGTATGACCCAACTAGCCATGTTGCCTGCCCGATTATTGTCATTTCCTGGTTGTGAGGCTAGAGGCTACGTCTATCTTTTCAGAACATCTGGCGACTATTCACTTTGAATGCCACGTCGTCAAACCCATCAATCACTAGTGGATCTTCTCAAAATATCACGGGTATAAAACCTAAGAGAAACGAATTCCTCCGCCACCAGACGTAATACCCTGAGGAGATCATCTTATGTGATATGTTAGGAATACTCTGTCAGACATTCATCCATACAAGTTGTCCTAAGACTGGACAAACCAAAGCAGTTATTTTGGAACAGAACGACTCTTGCATTTTACTCTGCCTTCAATTATCTCCAGCATAATCTAATTCGCAATTCCTATGCCCATACGGAGTGGTTTTTGGATAATAAATCCAACTGGTCTCGCCGTATTGGCAATGATGGTCAAAAATCTTTGATAGCTGGTGATTTAACTATCAAAGGAAAACAAATATCTATTAAAGTTTATAATCAAGCATCAAACAATCACTGGCCCTTTCTAATTAATTTTCCAATCTTAAAAATCATTCTTGAATTTATATTTCTAAATAATAATAATTTCAGTTTATAAATCCAGCTACCGGTTTTCATAAAACAAGTTATTTTATCTAACCCATCCGGAATTTAATTCCCATTAAAAAATTGTTTTTCCTTTTTAAATTTCAAATTCTTTTCTAATATGTTTCACAGTAATTAAATACCAATTATTTCATGTCGGTGTAATTCCATATAACAAACATGCAATAATTAATTACAGATTATTCATCATATAACGTAATATGTGAAAAACAACAAGATAATAGTTGAGGAATCCAGTTGGATTCCTCCAACCTATTTCCCTACATCCACATATGTTAGTCAACATAAATAATAATAATTTCATATCAACATGAGATATCCTAATATATAAGATCAATATTTAACCAACGTTTTACATAAATAACTATAGGCATAACTTCAACCAATTTATACGCAATTCGATCAAACAATCATCACACAACATTCAGTCATCATTTACAAATATAATATTTTAAAACTGAATAGAGTTAGTGAGTTTACTCACCTTGGTCATTAACCGTTAAATAACGATCAGCGTCGGTTGATTAAATCAGATGTTTAACTTTGCTCTGAATTGGAACGGTCTCCAAATCACTCTAGACTGGTGTCGTTGCATAGCCCCAGCCCATACGAGTTCACGTAACTAATGGCATTTACTTCTGTCTATGAATGAAATAGTTATTCAAGTTACAATATTTATTCGAATTTGACGTTATCATTTGTTAGTTAAACATTCAAATAAATCCCTTTTCTTACCTTTACGTATTCCTTACCTAGCAGGCAAAATGTCGTTCCTAGTTAAAATCTACCCATCAGAACTTGCCAATGCATGAGCCGATTCATTTCACTTATACTCATCATGTTCAAATTTTTCTTGTTTCTTTTAAACTTGGGCTTAAGATCTATCCCATCGGCCCAACTAAAATCCACCAGCTCCAAAGTTTTAAACCCAAAGCACCAACGATTCAATCATTTTTCCCATCTCTACTATTTCTATACTTCACGCCATTCTACTCTACCCATACCGTAAATACCACCTTCGAACTACTCCCACAGTTGCGACGTCCGGACCCGTGAGCTCTACTTTCAAAAACGTGTTACAGTACCTTACTCCAGTACCATGGCCTCCTGCCGTCCCACTCTACAGATAACTCATGGGCTGTAGCTACACCTCCGCCTCGCCCAAGCACGCCAGTTGAGTTTTTCCATTCTCAGCACCTTCACGGCACTGCCGATCTCTCCATCCCTGAACATGCAGCATGCTCTAGTTAAACCGCAAGCTCACCTTTCTTTTCCAAACAAAAGCATTACTACTTTCCCAAACTTCATGTGTGCACTCTCACTGATGGACATTCCTCCTCTACACTTCTTTTCCAAACTAAACGCATGGCTCTTGTTCGCTGTCTCAGTTTCGAAAACTCCTCTCGCATTATGTACACTACATTCCCTATTATCAATAACACCCGACTTCACTGCAACTTTCACGTGACACTCATGTTTACTCCATCCCTTCTCTTCCTTTCTATGTTTTTTCTTTCCAGTTCCTTGTTTATACCCCCCCACTGTCCTTACACATGCATGCACATACTCCGCCCTACGATCCATAACATGTTTGCCACCATCTTCATGTCGAAAGTAGAACAAATATGCCTAGTATTTTTCACAAAAAAACTGTTAGAAAGAATGAAGCGTCTGTCGGAAAGAAAATCCAAAGAGAAGCATGTCTATTTAGTTTAATTTCATATCTATTGAAGTTAAAGAGTTGTGCCCATTTGTCAAGATTTGTGCCTGTTTTTTTAAGAGTCATATCTATTAACGTTGCGTCTATTTGAAGTGTCATATAGACCATTATATATATGGGTGGTGTAACAACCCATATTTTGAATAATAAGTTATAACATAAATCAAGGCAGAATTCAATGATAAAATATGAATCAAGGGAAACGGGCTGTGCCATTGCGTTCGTCTCGGAAAAATACGCGAAATAGAGTCCGTGTTTTCAAAAATCGGAGTCCGTATGACCCAGTTAAGGCCCATGGAAGTTTTTAGAAAATTTAAATTTAAAAACAGATTTCAAATTCAGCTGGGCAGGTAGGCGGGAAAAGATCCCGTCACTCCCCAAGTCGACAGGGGTGTCGACTTGGGAGTCGACACACCCAAGGCTGTGTCGACTGCCCAGTCGACACCCCTGTCGACTTGGGTGGTCGGCCAGTCTGGCCTGGGTGCACCTGACTTGTTTCTCAAGACATGTTTGGAGGCTAGTGACGTGAATTGATGGCCCAGATCTGAATTAGGGTTAATCCTATGGTCTAAACTAACCTAATCCTCTATAAAAGGACCTTAATACCTAGCCTAAATCATCATAAATCAATCCTACAACTAAACTATGCCAAAATGTTTAATCATGGCCTCCACCCTCTTGTCATAGCCCCCATCTTCATTCATATGAGAGTTCCTAAGCTTGTTTGAGAGTTCCAAAGCTTGATTCAAGGCCAAAGTTCAATCTTTCTTCATTAAAACAAGGATCTTTCTTCATATAATCAAAGGAGCTTCTTGGAGCTTGTATTCATATGGGGTTTTTAGAGTTGCTAGTGGCTTCGTCTCAATCTTATTTATATTTTATAAGTCTTCATAACATTGTAAGCCCTATACTACTCTTAGATTCTAACTATGAAGTTAATATGACATGTTGCAAGTTTGAGTTTAGGCCTAAGTATGATATGTGCTTTGATTCTAACATGTTATGCATAGATTTATTCTATGCATGTTTGTAAAGCTATCACCTTGACCTTGTGGGTTAAAAGCTATAAGCTTTATGTTGAAATGTTGCATTATGCAACATGAGAACTCTCATAACCTTCATGATAACTTGCATATAATGTTATATGCGAACTTCTAGTCATCATTCTATGTCATCTAGGACCATGTATCACCTATTCTCTAAGTTTGAATGTTATGCATGTTTTGAGGCTTATGATGTAACATGCAAGTTTAAATGAACATATTTATGCCTCATATGCCACCATGTCTAACTTGTGGCCAACCTTATTACCTTATGCCCTTTTTGTCATGCTTTTGCCAAGTTCCCTCTTTTGATCTATGTTATGTTATGCGAAACGTACATGCGATGGGAATGCGTTGGGTTTGGGTAATATTAATGACATGAAAACATGGTTTTAAAATATGACATGAACATTGACTTGTGATTATGTTTGTAAACATAAGGATGGACATGACACTTAGAAAATATGAGTGTGGCCAACTCGAGGTTGGGTTGAGTTTGTAGCATAAATCTACCCGGAACCGACCGTCTTAACTAGTGGCTACAAACAATAGGACCCAATGTGAGTAGTTGGTCATGTTGTGCTTAAACCCGAGGTTAAACTAGGTTGTGGTGTAAAGCTACCCGGACCCGCCCGGCTTGACTAGTAACCACAACAAGGTCTAATGTGAGAGGTTAAGGTGCATTAAATTAATTAATGCCACATGATAGGGTTAAGTCATGGACCACGTAACACTTAACCAACATGAACACGATGGGTTGATAGGGTTAAGTCATGAACCTTGGGTACACTTAACCAACTTGATGCTTGATTGGATCGGGTTAACCACATTTAACCCGTTAGGAAACCCTAGTTACGAGGTCCTTTTCACCAGTAACCCTCTTGATTTTATCTTGATACCCTAGGGACTAGGCTAGGGTGGGGCACGATTACTGGGCTGATATGTAAGCGACCAAAACGACGACTGAGTAGGTGCGCCGGTGTAGGTTCAGGCGGACTATGGTCGTGCACATGGTCCGGAGTTGAAAAAGCAGACACGGGCACCCGTAGGTTTAGGCTGTGCATTCTTGATTTGTAACACCCCGAATTTTAGTTAATGCTAAAATTCACTAATTACAGAATAAATAATCTCAGACGTGGGAATTGGGGAAAACGGGCTGCGTCATTGCGTTCGTCTCGGAAAAATACGCAAAATAGAGTCCGAGTTTTCGAAAATCGGAGTCCGTATGGCCCGGTTATGGCCCAAAGAAGTTTTCAGAAAATTCAAAGATAAAAACAGATTTAAAAATTCAAATTCAGATTTCAATATAAAAGCAGCGGGGCCAAGCGGGAAAAATTCCCGCCCTACCCATGTCGACAGGGCTGTCGACAGGCCTGTCGACAGGGGTGTCGACTTGCCTGTCGACAGGGGTGCGACGCCCAGTAAAACTGGGTGCACCAGTTTGGGTTCTTGGGCTGGCTTAGAGGGCTGGTTCTAGAGATTTCCTAAATCTAACGGACCTAATCTAACCTAGGGTTAATCTAAGGGCCTAAAACACTCACCTAATCCTATAAATAAGACCCCAACCCTACCCTAATTCATTCATAATTAGGTCTTGTAACTAAACTATGGCAAAATGAAATTTGAGCATGGCCTCCACAAATCAATGAAGAGAGTTGCAAGCTAATCCACCTCCAATCAACATCTTCTTCTCACGAAAGCCACTAATTCCACTTCATAAGTTTGCTAATCTTGGTTTTGGTGAGTTCCTATAGCTTTAATAATCAATTGTTAAATTGATTATGGTAGGATGTGATAAGACATGGCTATGTTTGTGGATAAATGAGTTTATGCAAGTTTGTATGATATGTGAATTGCAAGTTTTATGCTATATGCAAGTTTATTGCCATGTTTTATGATGCAAAACATTATGTTGAACATTTATGCATATGTAACATGTTATGCAAACTATATGTGAGAGTATATGCAAGTTATATGTAACATGATATGCAAGTTATGCATGTGATTTTATGCATGCTAAGTATTTGGTGTTATGCATGCTATGTATTTGATTTTGTGCATGCTAAGTATTTGATTGTATGCATGTTAAGTATTGGGTTTTATGCATGCTAAGTGTTTGGGTTTATGCAAGTTAAGTGGTGTGTTTATGCATAATAAGTAATTGATTCTATGCATGCTAAGTAGGTGGTTTTATGCATGCTAAGTGTTTGGTATTATGCATAAATCATGACATGCAAGTTTACCCTTTTAAATGTGATGCATACATATGCAAGATGACACCTTTATATGCTATGCATGTTTACCCTCCTTTAAGATGCAAGTCATATATGCAAGTTCAACATGTTAAGCAAGTTATGTGTATGCTTATATGCAAGATCAACATGTTATGCAAGTTATGTGTATGATGTTATGTAAGTTATGTGCATGATGTTATGCAAGTTATGTGTATGTTGATATGCAAGTTATGTTTATGATATCATGCAAGTTATGTGTATGATGTTATGCAAGTTAACATGTAACATGTTGTGCAAGTTCACACCTTTAAGACACATGCAAGTTCATCTTTGTATAACCTATGAATACTTATGCAAGTCGCCTTTGTATATACGACATATGTATGTTCATGCAAGTTGGGTTATTTAGTAATGCTAGTTGGGTTAATATCATGATGTAAGTGGACACCTTTTAACCCATGTTAATGCTAATGTATGCTAAGTGAAACCCATGTTAAGTGTGAAAGAATCTTCTCTTGGAAATATGTCGTGTTAGCATAAGTGCGTGGGGAAACGATGGGGTTAATAGACATGTTAATGAATGGTGTGAAATGGTTATGATTAAGCATACCATAAAATGAATAAGCATAAGTGGGAATTTACCTATTGAGTTAGGTCTACCCCATGGGAATTTACCTATTGAGTTAGGTCTACCCATGATATGAAAAACTAGATATTAATTAGGGATAATTAATATGTGGGTGATTAATTAGGTGTAATTAATCAACTAAGACACGAGGTTGGACCCTTTTGTAGCGGAAGTCTGCCCGGAACCGACCGGCCATCCAGCGGCTACAAATGATTGGCCCAATGTGAGAGGTCTTAGTCATAAAGTAAATACATGATTAAAGTAAAGACACGAGGTTAGACCCTTTTGATGACAGAAGTCTGCCCGGAACCAACCGGCAAATCCAGCAGTCATAAAAGACGGTCTAATGTGAGAGGTCTTTATGAGGTCATGATCTTAATTAATGAATTAAGAAACACTTAACCATATTAGCATGTAGAGGGGCATGAGGGGTTAAGTGGGTCCTTGGCCGGCATGTAGTAACTAGTGGGGGTGCCTTGGGTGGCATGAGGAAACTAGTGGGTTGCCTTGAGTGGCAATAGAAAATACGATTAGAATACTTAACCAAAGTGGAACATGTAATTAAACATGATTAAAGGGTTAAGTAAGTGCCTTGGGTGGCATGTGGGAATCAAGTAAGTGCCTTGGGTGGCATGCGGAAATCTAGTGGGTGCCTTAAGTGGCAATTGAAATATAATTAGATGACTTAACCAAACCTTAACATGTAAGGGGGCATGATTATAAAAAAAAGGGGTTAAGTGGGATGCACTAGATAAAATGACAAGCTTAAGTAGTAGCTTGTGGGGGCCCATTTCAACCAATATCCCAAACGTATCTTTGTGGGCTCGACCCATGTCGAGTGACGGGACACGCATATTGGGCTTGACTATAAGAGGCCAAAACGGGTTAGCGGTGGCAACGCAAGTCCATCGGGTTTCATATGCGTGTGTGGGCCCGGGCTGGTAGATAAGCCGTTGTTACATCGTGTAGATATAAAGCCGTGCACCGTTGATATTATATGGTGGCCACTTTGGGGAGTGATACACCCCATTGAGGGACCAACACGGGTATCTACGGTAGGGAGCCGATCGCTTGGGGAGTAGTGGGTACACCTAGTGGAGATAGGGGCAGACGGCACCTATGTAGTCAGCTAGGGGTACACGAAACTACTGGGTAAAATTACTAAGTACACTTAGTGGGATCAACCTTTAAGTAGGAATTACCCTTGGGTGGGTAGAACTGGTGTGGTGCAGTGTAGGAATTACCCTTGGGTGGGTAGATCTGAGGTGGTGCAATCTAGTAATTATCATTGGGTGGATAAATGCGTCTTTTCGGTTATCTTAGTATATCCTGTGTTTAGTTGGCTACTTAGTGTAGTCATTATCCCCAGAGGTACCGTACCTTGTTTATGTCATACCCTAATTACTTTAATGGTTGTATTGTTAGGGTTATAGGACTCACTCAGACTTATGTCTGACCCCGTTGTTTTTTTTTTCCAACCCTCAGGTTATCAGAGTGGGCCCGGTACGAGTGGGCTACATCAGGCTGCTTTATTTTCTTTTGGAGCTTGGACCATAGATGTAGAGCTCAGCTTACCCTTTCTTTCATGGCTATCAGTGCATGTATTGGGATTATGTACTTTTATTTATCAGGATGGATATTTTGTACTTGACTCTTATTATGGTTTTGTGATGTAACCAAACATGTTTTACTTTCCGATGCAATGAAATGATGTTTTAAGAATTTCAAGTATTACTTATATCTGTCTTGTTGAAATTTTTCTGTTCTATATTCACTTAAAATACTCCACCGATGTTATGGCATTCCCTTAGCGAGTGACCATAGCGGTTGTGGGGTGTTACACGTGGTATCAGAGCAAAGGTTACCAGAACGGATAAAAATTTTTAGAAAAATATTTTTGAAAGGAGTATTTTCAAAAACATGTCTTTTAAGAGAAAGGTTTTTGAAAGAAAAGCATAATCCCCGATAGCCATATCTTTATCTTTCGAATTCTCCGTTTGAATCTCTTCCTCTCTCGTTTTGAGTTTCCCCTCCGTATATAGGTGATCTTTCTATGATAGATAAGAATGGAAAACCACTTCAAGGGACTTAGACGTTAGTCGGATTAGAAGTTGGTTCAAGAAGGAGGAGGACTGGTAGGTATCTATTGGATAGACGAGGGGAGGAAGGCTCAAACAGTTGTTTGGTTAATGAAGGATGAAACCTCATTGGTGGAAGGTTACGAGTGGAGAATGAGAAGAAGAAGGCAAGTAGTTATCCTTTTGTGAAGGAATGGGACATCTTATTAGGATTGTCCAAAGGGGCATAGGCAAGCTATGGAATCTCCTGGAGGGTAGTTGTATTCCCTCGCGACTAGGGTACCTGATGGGGATAGGACCGTCTAGGTTGGAATTTGGATTTCTTTATTATCCGATTCGAACTTTATTTGATACTGACGCATCGAGTTCGTTTATCTCATCATTGTTAGTTGAGTCACTCACTTAGACACCAGTTTGGTAGATGATCCCTTAGTTGTTTCAAACCCAATTGGGGCTCCATGATGTGTTTGGGTTTGAAAGTTGCTATACTTAGCATTGAATTTAGATGTGATGTTTTTTTGGGCTTCACGGGCTATGGGATAGTGTTGGGCATGGACTGGTTATCCAGTAGGGGTGCCGTTCTTGATTGAGGAAGGAGAGTTGTTAGGCTTATGACCCGCTAGGGTAACACTCTCGAGATCTCTTGTAATCCCATGGAATCTGTTATGCTAAGTTATCTAGAATCGCTTGACACGTCGGTCAAGAGTTTGCGATCAGTTAGAGTGGTCCGGGAATACTCGGATGTGTGTGAGGAGGTGAAGGGCTTACCTCCGGAGCGGGAGATTGACTTCCGAATATATCTGGTAGACGATGCCAAACCAGTATCTTGGCCAGTGTGCCACAAGGCTCCTCGTGAGAGGAGGGAACTCCATAAGCGAGTAGGCGATTTACTTGAGAAGGGGTTCATAAGACGAAGTATATCGGAGTGGGGTGCTCCGGTAGTTTTTGCCACGAAGGCGGATGGGTCCCTCAGACTTTGTGTAGGTTAAAGAGAACTAAATAAACTCACAAAGAAGAATAGACACCCTTTGTCGAGGATTGATGATCTCTTTGATCAGTTAGTGGGCGCCTCAGTATTTTCGCAGTTGGACTTAGCCACGAGGTTTCGTCAGTTGAGAGTGACTGAGGATGGTATGGAGAAGACTACCTTTAGGACTCCGGATGGTTTTTATGAGTGGCTGGTGATGCCATTTGGTTTGACGAACGCCCCCACATATGATGAGAAGGGTGTTCAGGGAGTACCTGAATAAGTTTGTGATGGTATTTATAAATGACATCTTGGTCTTTTCTAGGAGCGAAATAAGTTTTCGTATGTGCTCAATAGGATGAGCAAAGCCAGTTAAGGGAAAACGGTGGTTTTGGGAGCGAGACTGGCGATGACATCCAGAGTTGGGCAAGGGCTTAATTATTTAGCCGTTTTTACTAGTATCATCTCACGTAGGTCGTCTGAATTCGAAGGAGGTATCCCTTGGGTGTTTGTCTGATATTGGTTTAGGCCTTTGGGGCTTGCATTTGGGGGATGTCGAGTTCGACTAAGGTGGTCTGCGTGAGAGATGGATAGTTGAGATGATTTTACATGGGAGAATATCCTGATTTTCTCTAGGAGTGGAGAAGAACCTGCCCTACATCTTAGGGAAGTATTGGAGACTCTCCAGGCGCATAGTCTTAAGACAACAAAAGTGAATAGGATTCTTAGCGTCCTATGAGGTTGAGATAGCGTGCACCCACGGCAAGGGTAACATGGTAGCGGATGCCTTAAGTAGAAAAAGGTTGTCCTCGAGTTTGTGGTTCGTTGAACGATGGAGCTTAGAGTTTATTTCTATGATTGACTTTAGACCTTCCATTGATTATATACCCGGTTTGCTAGCATCCTTGGAGGTTAGACCTACCCTTCTGGGGCGGATTGGGGAAGCCCAGAGGGACGACCCACAGTTGGTCGAGTTGATAGAGAAGCTCATAAGGGGGGAGTCGTCCAGCCATTTGAGTAGGTACACCCTAGACGATAGGGGGTGCTTGCGTAGAGACGGTAGACTTTGTGTACCGCAAGACGAGGGTTTGAGGAAGGTTATTCTTGAGGATGCACACCATTCGAGGATGACCATACATCCCTGTGGGGATAAGAAGTACCAAAACACGAAGCAAGTTTTCTTTTGGGCCGGTATGAAGAAAGACATGGCCGAGTACGTCGCTAGATGCTTGGTGAAAGCGGAGTAAAAGAAACCAAGTGGGTTGCTTCACCCATTGGAAGTTCCGCTAAGGAAGTGGGATAGTGTCTCAAAGGATTACCAAAATCAAGGAAGGGTAATACGGGAATTTGGGTTGTGGTAGATAGACTTACTAAGTGTGCCCATTTCGTACCTGTGAAGAGCAAGAGGACTATTCCATGTCTAGCTTCAGTTTATATTCGAAAGATTATTAGATTGCATGGTGTACCCTCCAGTATGGTGAGCGATCGAGATCCTATCTTCACTAGAGAGTTTTGGAAGAGTTTCCAAGAGGCGGTAGGGACTCAGTTGTGTTTGAGTACCACATATCACCCTCAGACGGACGGCCAGACCGAGAGGGTGAGTCATATTTTAGAAGACCTTTTGAGGCTATGTATCTTGGATTTTGGAGGTACATGGGGGGAGCATCTTCCATTGGTGGAGTTGCCCGACAGACTTAGTGGTGTACATGATGTATTCCATAGGAGGAAGTGCCTACATGAGACCGCAGAGGTGGTAGAGCCGAGCTTGCTTAAAGAAGTGGAAGTAGAGCGTGATGCGACTATTCGACGAGCTCCTACCCGCATCCTTGGGTCAGAGACTAGGAAATTGAGGAATCGAGAGGTTCATCTAGTCAAAGTGCAATGGGGAGAAGACGAGGGCAACGCAACTTGGGAAACGGAAGTAAAGATGCGTTCATTGTACCCGTTCCTTTTTTAGGGTAAGTCTTTTAGCTTCTCCTTTATCGTTTGTCTAGTATTTATCTTATCTTTAGTATGTCCTCTCATTAGTACCTTTGACCTTTAGATAGGGTAAACCTATGGTTGAAACATGTGTTTGAGACATGTTATGTTTGGTGGATGCATGTGGATGCAAGTGGTTGCTAGTGGTTGCTCGTGGATGCATATACACACACTCTAGGCACTAGATCGGCTCAATCACTTCATATTGCATATTGCATATTTATGTGTGTAGGTAGCTATATTAATGGATGTATAATGATTGTGTTATCATATGGATGATGCATTTTGGTGAATGATTGTGCACTCATGTAGATATTGTATGTGTCGATAGGGTTCTCTCGCATACATAATGGATGCATGGCACTATCATGGTTTGCATATGTTCATACATTAGATAGGGAACATATACACACACTTTTTGCATATGCTCATACATCATTAGAAATTGTTTTAAGGACAATGGATGCCCGTGTTTGATGGATTGAGTAGATGGTTGTTTGGATGGTAGGATATGCATTCTCCTTAGCTTAGAGATTTCGGGGACGAAATCCTTTAAGGAGGGGAGAATGTAACACCCCGAATTTTAGTTAATGCTAAAATTCACTAATTACAGAATAAATAATCTCAGACGTGGGAATTGGGGAAAACGGGCTGCGTCCTTGCGTTCGTCTCGGAAAAATACGCAAAATAGAGTCCGAGTTTTCGAAAATCGGAGTCCGTATGGCCCGGTTATGGCCCAAAGAAGTTTTCAGAAAATTCAAAGATAAAAACAGATTTAAAAATTCAAATTCAGATTTCAATATAAAAGCAGCGGGGCCAAGCGGGAAAAATTCCCGCCCTACCCATGTCGACAGGGCTGTCGACAGGCCTGTCGACAGGGGTGTCGACTTGCCTGTCGACTTGCCTGTCGACAGGGGTGCGACGCCCAGTAAAACTGGGTGCACCAGTTTGGGTTCTTGGGCTGGCTTAGAGGGCTGGTTCTAGAGATTTCCTAAATCTAACGGACCTAATCTAACCTAGGGTTAATCTAAGGGCCTAAAACACTCACCTAATCCTATAAATAAGACCCCAACCCTACCCTAATTCATTCATAATTAGGTCTTGTAACTAAACTATGGCAAAATGAAATTTGAGCATGGCCTCCACAAATCAATGAAGAGAGTTGCAAGCTAATCCACCTCCAATCAACATCTTCTTCTCACGAAAGCCACTAATTCCACTTCATAAGTTTGCTAATCTTGGTTTTGGTGAGTTCCTATAGCTTTAATAATCAATTGTTAAATTGATTATGGTAGGATGTGATAAGACATGGCTATGTTTGTGGATAAATGAGTTTATGCAAGTTTGTATGATATGTGAATTGCAAGTTTTATGCTATATGCAAGTTTATTGCCATGTTTTATGATGCAAAACATTATATTGAACATTTATGCATATGTAACATGTTATGCAAACTATATGTGAGAGTATATGCAAGTTATATGTAACATGATATGCAAGTTATGCATGTGATTTTATGCATGCTAAGTATTTGGTGTTATGCATGCTATGTATTTGATTTTGTGCATGCTAAGTATTTGATTGTATGCATGTTAAGTATTGGGTTTTATGCATGCTAAGTGTTTGGGTTTATGCAAGTTAAGTGGTGTGTTTATGCATAATAAGTAATTGATTCTATGTATGCTAAGTAGGTGGTTTTATGCATGCTAAGTGTTTGGTATTATGCATAAATCATGACATGCAAGTTTACCCTTTTAAATGTGATGCATACATATGCAAGATGACACCTTTATATGCTATGCATGTTTACCCTCCTTTAAGATGCAAGTCATATATGCAAGTTCAACATGTTAAGCAAGTTATGTGTATGCTTATATGCAAGATCAACATGTTATGCAAGTTATGTGTATGATGTTATGTAAGTTATGTGCATGATGTTATGCAAGTTATGTGTATGTTGATATGCAAGTTATGTTTATGATATCATGCAAGTTATGTGTATGATGTTATGCAAGTTAACATGTAACATGTTGTGCAAGTTCACACCTTTAAGACACATGCAAGTTCATCTTTGTATAACCTATGAATACTTATGCAAGTCGCCTTTGTATATACGACATATGTATGTTCATGCAAGTTGGGTTATTTAGTAATGCTAGTTGGGTTAATATCATGATGTAAGTGGACACCTTTTAACCCATGTTAATGCTAATGTATGCTAAGTGAAACCCATGTTAAGTGTGAAAGAATCTTCTCTTGGAAATATGTCGTGTTAGCATAAGTGCGTGGGGAAACGATGGGGTTAATAGACATGTTAATGAATGGTGTGAAATGGTTATGATTAAGCATACCATAAAATGAATAAGCATAAGTGGGAATTTACCTATTGAGTTAGGTCTACCCCATGGGAATTTACCTATTGAGTTAGGTCTACCCATGTTATGAAAAACTTGATATTAATTAGGGATAATTAATATGGGGGTGATTAATTAGGTGTAATTAATCAACTAAGACACGAGGTTGGACCCTTTTGTAGCGGAAGTCTGCCCGGAACCGACCGACCATCCAGCGGCTACAAATGATTGGCCCAATGTGAGAGGTCTTAGTCATAAAGTAAATACATGATTAAAGTAAAGACACGAGGTTAGACCCTTTTGATGACAGAAGTCTGCCCGGAACCAACCGGCAAATCCAGCAGTCGTAAAAGACGGTCTAATGTGAGAGGTCTTTATGAGGTCATGATCTTAATTAATGAATTAAGAAACACTTAACCATATTAGCATGTAGAGGGGCATGAGGGGTTAAGTGGGTGCCTTGGCCGGCATGTAGTAACTAGTGGGGGTGCCTTGGGTGGCATGAGGAAACTAGTGGGTTGCCTTGAGTGGCAATAGAAAATACGATTAGAATACTTAACCAAAGTGGAACATGTAATTAAACATGATTAAAGGGTTAAGTAAGTGCCTTGGGTGGCATGTGGGAATCAAGTAAGTGCCTTGGGTGGCATGCGGAAATCTAGTGGGTGCCTTAAGTGGCAATTGAAATATAATTAGATGACTTAACCAAACCTTAACATGTAAGGGGGCATGATTAAAAAAAAAGGGGTTAAGTGGGATGCACTAGATAAAATGACAAGCTTAAGTAGTAGCTTGTGGGGGCCCATTTCAACCAATATCCCAAACGTATCTTTGTGGGCTCGACCCTTGTCGAGTGACGGGACACGCATATTGGGCTTGACTATAAGAGGCCAAAACGGGTTAGCGGTGGCAACGCAAGTCCATCGGGTTTCATATGCGTGTGTGGGCCCGGGCTGGTAGATAAGCCGTTGTTACATCGTGTAGATATAAAGCCGTGCACCGTTGATATTATATGGTGGCCACTTTGGGGAGTGATACACCCCATTGAGGGACCAGCACAGGTATCTACGGTAGGGAGCCGATCGCTTGGGGAGTAGTGGGTACACCTAGTGGAGATAGGGGCAGACGGCACCTATGTAGTCAGCTAGGGGTACACGAAACTACTGGGTAAAATTACTAAGTTCACTTAGTGGGATCAACCTTTAAGTAGGAATTACCCTTGGGTGGGTAGAACTGGTGTGGTGCAGTGTAGGAATTACCCTTGGGTGGGTAGATCTGAGGTGGTGCAATCTAGTAATTATCCTTGGGTGGATAAATGCGTCTTTTCGGTTATCTTAGTATATCCTGTGTTTAGTTGGCTACTTAGTGTAGTCATTATCCCCAGAGGTACCGTACCTTGTTTATGTCATACCCTAATTACTTTAATGGTTGTATTGTTAGGGTTATAGGACTCACTCAGACTTATGTCTGACCCCGTTGTTTTTATTTTTTTTCCCAACCCTCAGGTTATCAGAGTGGGCCCGGTACGAGTGGGCTACATCAGGCTGCTTTATTTTCTTTTGGAGCTTGGACCATAGATGTAGAGCTCAGCTTACCCTTTCTTTCATGGCTATCAGTGCATGTATTGGGATTATGTACTTTTATTTATCAGGATGGATATTTTGTACTTGACTCTTATTATGGTTTTGTGATGTAACCAAACATGTTTTACTTTCCGATGCAATGAAATGATGTTTTAAGAATTTCAAGTATTACTTATATCCGTCTTGTTGAAATTTTTCTGTTCTATATTCACTTAAAATACTCCACCGATGTTATGGCATTCCCTTAGCGAGTGACCATAGCGGTTGTGGGGTGTTACATGATTTGTGTCCGGGGTTGGCACCCTAGGGCTTGATACACCCTAGGGTGGACCTAACACAGTTTGACTACACTTCGTGATTCGGTCGTATGACACTGACACTTGACGAGTTAGGCTTTTAGGGAGCCGATCGATTAGACCGTGTTGTTGGACCTTGATCTAGGTCATCTCGGGATATTGGGCCAAGATTGGGCCAAGGGATCATTTCTTGTTTATACTTGACATGGATTACTAGTACACACTTGGTGCAACTTAACCTTGTATATGCGATGCCACACTTGATTTATCTTGTTAACTTTTCTCCATGCCAGTTGTCACCCTACATCTCATCTCTGTTTTACATGTTCAGTTAACTTTATTAGTTTTTATACTAATAGTAGATAGGACTTACCAGTCTTTTTGACTGACCCGTTTTCTTTCGCCTCTTTTCTTCCGTTTCCCCCCCTCAGGTTTACAGGGTGGGAACACCAGTACCTAGCTTGGATCTTTAGCTGCTTTTCTGGATAGCTCATGTACGGTTTGGACTTGAGCATGCTATGGCTTTATTCTACCTTGGGGATAGTTACTTTATGTTTTTTTTCAGTTTTCAGTTTATGTTCTAGACTTTGTTTTGTGGGAAAATAATGACCAAGTACTTTGATGTAACTTGACTATGGTTTTGAAATGTTAGTTTTATCCGCTTCTTTACTACTCTGTTTTACTTATATGTTCTGTCTTGTGATATCTGCATGCATGTTTACCTCGTTTAACGCCCCTCCAATGCTAGTGCGCTTGCTAGAGTGGCACTGGCGGAGGTGGGGTGTTACATTTGGTATCAGAGCATAAGGTTTACAAGATTTGAGCAAAAGGTTTTTAAAACTTACCTTTTGAAAAACTATTTTCAAAACCAATTGAGTATTTTTCAAGAAAAGTCTAGTTATTTTAAAAGGCTATTCCCCAAAAGCCATTAGCACTATCCTTCGTTTCCTCGTTCTAAATCTATCTTTTCCTTTTTCTGTATGCCCGATCTTAACCTTCCCGAGGGAGTGACCATTCCCGGATGGTTCCGGAGGTACTTGGAAGCTAGGGCCAACGATGCGGGCCCAGCAAATACCCCACCGTAACTGAGGTTCCTCCTCCTCCTCAGCATCCACAAGCAGATTTCGCAAAGGTTTGCAAGGACTTTAAGGCGATGGGTGGCAAGAATTTCATTGGGACGGAGACTTTTGTGGAGGCACGAAATTGGTTGAAAGAAACTGAAGATCTTTTCGCTATCTTTGATGTGGAAGACCATAGAAAGGTTTTATTGGCAGCATGGCTATTAAAAGAAGAAGCTGCTTATTGGTGGGAGGTCACCAATGCTACTAGGCCTATAGAGACTTGGGCCGACTTTAGGACGAGGTTTGGGATTAAGTTTCTATCATCAGCTGAGGCGAATCTGCAATTGGAGAAGTTTATATCTTTGAAGCAAGGGGACATGACAGTGAGGGAGTATGTGAATAAGTTTAACCAGCTTGCTCGATTCGGTTTGGACATGGTTAATACTCCCCAGAAGAAGGCTTTACGCTTTGCACGAGGGTTGAATGAGCCATTACAAGGTTTAGCCCTATCTCATATACCCATAGAGGCCACTTTTGAAGGCCTAGTAGACATGGCATTGCTTCAAGGAGACGATAAGAATGGCAAGAAAGAAGTCAAGCCTAATGAGACTCAAACCAAGAAGACGGACTGCAAGTGGGGAGGAAATCAGAGCAATCAGAACAACAAGAACAACAAGGGCAATAAGGCCAACAACAACAAGGCGAAGGACCCAAGAAAATGCAACTTCTGTGGGATTGTTGGGCACATAGCCAAAAATTGCAGGAAGAAGAAGAGGAAGTTGGGCGAATGCTTTCACTGTGGAGAGCCTGGACACCTTAGCAAGGATTGCCCTAAGAAGCAAGGACAAGGGCAAGGACAGACTCAGCGTGCAGGACCTTCTGGAGGGAAAGTGCATGCCCTCAACACTGCTCCAGTTCAGGACCGAGGTAGTATTTCTGTAGAAAGTCTTGTTTATATTTCTGATTATCCTGTTCGCACCTTATTTGATTCTGGCGCATCGCATAGTTTTATTTCTTCTGATCTTGTTGAAAGTTTGCACCTAAGTAAAAGTCTAGTTGAGGATCCCGTTAGTGTTTCAAATCCAATTGGGGGTTCCGCCCATCTATCTATGATTTGTGTGTATTTGAAGATTTCTATCTTGACCGTAGAATTCACGTGTAATGCTTATGTTCTCGGATTCACGGGATACGGGTTGATCTTGGGCATGGATTGGTTGTCCAGTTATGGAGCCATTCTCGATTGTGAGCATAGGGTAGTGAGGCTCATGACTCGCCTCGGTAATACCCTAGAGATTTCTTGTAACCCAAGAGATCCCGTTATGTTATGTTATCTTGAATCTCTTGACTCGTCCATTGATGATCTGCAATCTGTAAGGGTGGTCCGAGACTATCCTGATGTCTTTGAAGAAGTTAAGGGGTCACCCCCTAAACGAGAGATAGATTTCCGCATTTATCTAGTCGATAATGCCAAGCTAGTATCATTGCTCGTTAGGCACATGGCCCCACGAGAAAGAAGAGAGCTCGGTAAGTAAATCAAGGAGTTGCTTGAGAAGAATTTTATTAGGCGAAGCATTTCTGAATGGGGTGCTCCTGTGGTATTCGCTACTAAGGCGGATGGTTCGCTTCGTCTATGTGTTGATTATCGAGAGTTGAACAAGCTGACAAAGAAGAATAGGCACTCATTACCAAGGATCGATGATCTCTTTGACCAGCTTGTTGGTGCTACTGTTTTCTCTCAACTCGATCTAGCCACCGGATTCCATCAGCTTAGAGTGGCCGAGGATAGTATTGATAAGACTGCGTTTAGGACTCCAAATGGATTCTTTGAATGGCTTGTCATGCCATTCGGTTTGACTAATGCACCCGCCTACTTCGTAGATTTGATGAGTAGGGTGTTCAGGGAGTTCCTTAACAAGTTCGTGGTTGTCTTCGTGGATGATATTCTGATCTTCTCAAAGGATGAGGAAGAACATGCCAGACATCTCAAGGGAGTGATGGATACGCTTAGAGCTCATCAGTTGAAAGCCAAGTTCTCCAAATGCCATTTTTGGAGAAGGGAAGTTCGATTTCTTGGACATATAGTCTCTAAGCAAGGCATAGCTGTGGATCCCGCGAAAGTGGTTGCAGTTCAAGACTGGAAGACTCCTAGGAATGCAACCGAAGTAAGAAGCTTTCTCGGTCTGGCGGGCTACTATAGGAAGTTCATTAGGGACTTCGCTAAGATTTCGGCCCCTCTTACTATGTTGACGAAGAAGAACTTAGTTTTTGCATGCGCCTTAGAGTGTGAGCTTGCTTTTCAAAGGCTCAAGAGGGCCCTTACTACAGCTCCAGTTTTGGCATTACCCGATAGTGGTAAGATGTTTACCGTGTACACAGATGCATGTGGCACGGGGTTAGGTGCTGTCCTGATGCAAGAGGGAAGAGTGATATGTTATGGGGGTAGGAAACTTAAGGTTCATGAGAAGAACTATCCCACTCATGATTTGGAGTTGGCAGCGATTATCTTTGCACTCAAATCCTGGCGCCACTATCTCCTAGGCGAAAGGTTTGAGTTGTATACTGATCACAAATCGCTCAAATACCTCTTCTCGCAGAAGGATCTGAATCTAAGGCAACAAAGGTGGATGGAATTCTTGGCATCTTATGACTTCGAGATAGCTTATACCCCTGGCAAGGGTAATGTTGTGGCAGATGCGTTAAGCAGAAGCAGGTTGACTTTGAGTCCCTTGTTTGTTGAGATGAAGAGCCTAGAGTTCTTGGCAACCTTTGATTTCGCACCAGCTGTTGAGTCGATGACGGGTTCGTTAGCATCCCTTGAGCTTAGACCTATACTTCTTGATCAAGTTGGGGCTTCGCAGAAAGGAGACCCGCAGATTGTCGAGGTCATGGACAAGTTGATTCGTGGTGAGACGTCTAGTCACCTTGCTAGATATACTATTGATGACAAGGGTTGGCTAAGGCGTGATGGAAGGCTATGCGTTCCACAAGTAGGAGACTTGGTGCATAAAATTCTCGAAGAAGCACATCACTCGAAGATGACTATACATCCTGGAGGAGATAAGATGTATAGGGACATGAAGCGCATTTTCTTTTGGGCCGGAATGAAGAAAGATGTGGCAGAGTATGTTTCAAAGTGCATGGTGTGCCAACAAGTGAAAGCCGAGTCGAAGAAACCCGGAGGGCTATTACATCCATTGGAGGTCCCGCAATGGAAGTGGGAAAGTATTTCTATGGATTTTGTGGATGGATTGCCTAGGTCAAGAAAAGGGAATATGAGCATATGGGTCATAGTTGACAGACTTACGAAGAGAGCTCATTTCGTTCCAGTGAAGAGCAAGAGGACCGCATCATGGCTAGCATCTATTTATCTTCGAGAGATAGTGCGGTTGCATGGAGTTCCCTCTAGCATAGTTAGCGATCGTGACGCAATCTTCACTAGCCAGTTCTGGAATAGTTTGCAAGAGGCGATGGGTACGCGATTGAATCTAAGTACAGCCTATCACCCTCAGACGGATGGCCAAACCGAAAGGGTGAATAGAGTGCTAGAAGATCTCTTGAGGCTTTGTGTTCTTGACTTTGGTGGTACTTGGGTAGACCACCTCCCTCTTGTAGAGTTTGCTTATAATAATAGCTATCAAGCTAGCATAGGGATGGCACCGTTTGAAGCTTTGTATGGGAGGCCGTGTAGGTCACCATCTTTTTGGTGGGAGACAACGGATAGACTTATACTTGGGCCCGATATGATACGGGACACATCCGAGAAAGTTGAATTGGTGAGAAGACGGATGAAAGCGGCCCAAGACTGACAGAAATCCTATGCTGACAAGCGAAGGACAGATTTAGAATTCGAAGTTGGGGATATGGTTTTCGTGAAGGTTTCTCCTTTGCGTAATGTGGTACGTTTTGGAGCAGTTGGGAAAGCTAGCACCAAGGTTCGTAGGACCCTTCCCTATCATAGAAAGAGTTGGAAAGATGGCCTATAAGGTGGAATTGCCCGAGAAGCTAGCCAGAGTGCATAATGTCTTTCATGTCTCGCATCTCCGAAAGTGCCTACATGAGTCCGCTGAGGTGGTTGAACCAAGCATTCTTGAAGACGTGGAGGTAGAGAAAGAGGCAACCTTGAGGAGAGCTCCGATTCGTATCTTGGGAACAGAGATCAAGAAGCTAAGAAATGGTGAAAGTTCAGTGGAGTGAAGCCGAAGAGGATGCAACTTGGGAAACCGAGGAGAAGATGCGTGGGCTTTATCCATTTCTTTTTGAGGATACATTCTCGATCTCTTTTCCTTTTTAACATATCTTCCTTTTTGCTATCCATGTTTATCCTGTTTATCTTGTTATCTTGTTAGCCTTGTCATGAGAACCTTAGGTAGAAACCCTTTGGATGAAACATGTATTTGAAACATGTTATGCTTGATGTTTGCAAGTGGTTGCAAGTGTTTGCAAGTGGATACTCGTGGATGCATGATACACATTAGGCACTAAGATCGGCTCACACATTTTCATATTGCATATGCATGAGTGCTTATACTTATTCATGGATGAAACTTGTTATGCTATCACGTGGATGTTGCATATGGATGAATGTTATGTGCACTCATGTAGAGATTATAAATTATGTTAGGATTTTGCATACATATGGACTCATTTCACTAACATACTTTGCATTAAGGGGGTTTACTGAATCAGTAACGGCCTGATTTTCGCATTAGATAAGTACATATACACACACCTTTGCATATAATCATACAACATTTAGAATTTGTTAAGGATATTGACTACACGTGGATGATGTTTTGAGTAGATGGATGATGGATGGTAGGATACGTTCTTCCTAACTTAGAGATTTCGGGGACGAAATCCTTTAAGGTGGGGAGGATGTAACAACCCATATTTTGAATAACAATTTACAACAAAAATCAAGGCAGAATTCAATGATAAAATCTGAATCAAGGGAAACAGGCTGTGCCATTGCGTTCGTCTCGAAAAAATACGCGAAATAGAGTCCGAGTTTTCGAAAATCGGAGTCCGTATGACCCAGTTAAGGCCCATGGAAGTTTTCAAAAAATTTAAATTTAAAAACAAATTTCAAATTCAGCTGGGCAGGTAGGCGGGAAAAGATCCCGCCACTCCCCAAGTCGATAGGGGTGTCGACTTGGGAGTCGACACACCCAAGGCTGTGTCGACTGGCCAGTCGACACCCCTGTCGACTTGGGTGGTCGGCCAGTCTGGCCTGGGTGCACCTGACTTGTTTCTCAAGACATGTTTGGAGGCTAGTGACGTGAATTGATGGCCCAGATCTGAATTAGGGTTAATATTATGGTCTAAACTAACCGAATCCTCTATAAAAGGACCCTAATACCTAGCCTAAATCATCATAAATCAATCCTACAACTAAACTATGCCAAAATGTTTAATCATGGCCTCCACCCTCTTGTCATAGCTCCCATCTTCATTCATATGAGAGTTCCTAAGCTTGTTTGAGAGTTCCAAAGCTTGATTCAAGGCCAAAGTTCAATCTTTCTCCATTAAAACAAGGATCTTTCTTCATATAATCAAAGGAGCTTCTTGGAGCTTGTATTCATTTGGGGTTTTTAGAGTTGCTAGTGGCTTCGTCTCAATCTTATTTATATTTTATAAGTCTTCCTAACATTGTAAGCCCTATACTACTCTTAGATTCTAACTATGAAGTTAATATGACATGTTGCAAGTTTGAGTTTGGGCCTAAGTATGATATGTGCTTTGATTCTAACATGTTATGCATAGATTTATTCTATGCATGTTTGTAAAGCTATCACCTTGACCTTGTGGGTTAAAAGCTATAAGCTTTATGTTGAAATGTTGCATTATGCAACATGAGAACTCTCATAACCTTTATGATAACTTGCATATAATGTTATATGCGAACTTCTAGTCATCATTCTATGTCATCTAGGACCATGTATCACCTATTCGCTAAGTTTGAATGTTATGCATGTTTTGAGGCTTATGATGTAACATGCAAGTTTAAATGAACATATTTATGCCTCATATGCCACCATGTCTAACTTGTGGCCAACCTTATTACCTTATGCCCTTTTTGTCATGCTTTTGCCAAGTTCCCTCTTTTGATCTATGTTATGTTATGCGAAACGTATATGCGATGGGAATGCGTTGGGTTTGGGTAATATTAATGACATGAAAACATGGTTTTAAAATATGACATGAACATTGACTTGTGATTATGTTTGTAAACATAAGGATGGACATGACACTTAGAAAATATGAGTGTGGCCAACTCGAGGTTGGGTTGAGTTTGTAGCATAAATCTACCCGGAACTGACCGGCTTAACTAGTGGCTACAAACAATAGGACCCAATGTGAGTAGTTGGTCATGTTGTGCTTAAACCCGAGGTTAGACTAGGTTGTGGTGTAAAGCTACCCGGACCTGCCCGGCTTGACTAGTAACCACAACAAGGTCTAATGTGAGAGGTTAAGGTGCATTAAATTAATTAATGCCACATGATAGGGTTAAGTCATGGACCACGTAACACTTAACCAACATGAACACGATGGGTTGATAGGGTTAAGTCATGAACCTTGGGTACACTTAACCAACTTGATGCTTGATTGGATCGGGTTAACCACATTTAACCCGTTAGGAAACCCTAGTTACAAGGTCCTTTTCACCAGTAACCCTCTTGATTTTATCTTGATACCCTAGGGACTAGGCTAGGGTGGGGCACGATTACTGGGCTGATATGTAAGTGACCAAAACGACGGCTGAGTAGGTGCGCCGGTGTAGGTTCAGGCGGACTATGGTCGTGCACATGGTCCGAAGTTGAAAAAGCAGACACGGGCACCCGCAGGTTTAGGCTGTGCATGCTTGATTTGTGTCCGGGGTTGGCACCCTAGGGCTTGATACACCCTAGGGTGGACCTAGCACAGTTTGACTACACTTCGTGATTCGGTCGTATGACACCGACACTTGACGAGTTAGGCTATTAGGGAGCCGATCGATTAGACCGTGTTGTTGGACCTTGATCTAGGTCATCTCGGGATATTGGGCCAAGATTGGGCCAAGGGATCATTTCTTGTTTATACTTGACATGGATTACTAGTACACACTTGGTGCAACTTAACCTTGTATATGCGATGCCACACTTGATCTATCTAGTTAACTTTTCTCCATGCCAGTTATCACCCTACATCTCATCTCTGTTTTACATGTTTTGTTAACTTTATTAATTTTTATACTAATAGTAGATAGGACTTACCAGTCTTTTTGACTGACCCGTTTTCTTTCGCCTCTTTTCTTCCGTTTCCCCCCCTTAGGTTTACAGGGTGGGAACACCAGTACCTAGCTTGGATCTTTAGCTGCTTTTCTGGATAGCTCATGTACGGTTTGGACTTGAGCATGCTATGGCTTTATTCTACCTTGGGGATAGTTACTTTATGTTTTTTTTCAGTTTATGTTCTAGACTTTGTTTTGTGGGAAAATAATGACCAAGTACTTTGATGTAACTTGACTATGGTTTTGAAATGTTAGTTTTATCCGCTGCTTTACTACTCTGTTTTACTTATATGGTCTGTCTTGTGATATCTGCATGCATGTTTACCTCGTTTAACGCCCCTCCAATGCTAGTGCGCTTGCTAGAGTGGCACTGGCGGAGGTGGGGTGTTACAGGTGGTCATTTTGAGAAGCAATGTAACGTCCCATATTTTTATGGTATAATAATAAATTTATTTAATTATTTAAATAGTGTTTAGAGATTTAAATGGTTATTTAATTAAATAAAAATGAATATTTAATTAATATTTATAATATAATAATATATTATAATTCCGAAATAGTCAAAAGTAGCTGAATTCAAGATACGGTGTGAATTGGATCATATATAAGGTATAATATAGTTTAGAATTGAATTAGAATAACGAATATATTATATAAACGACCTTAGAATGTATAAATTATGATTTAATTATAATCGAGCCCGTAACATCGCGGCAGCTCGTTATTTGGCGATTTGAACTTCAACTGAATATACAAGATTCATTTTAAGTCGGATTTCTGTGAAACAAGAAATGTTCGGAGCTGGTGAAGTATATTTTTCTAATGGAAGAGAAAAATCGGGATTTCATTGTATAGATTATGAGTTATATCCAAATCAAATTTTCAAAAAGTCGCTATGGAATCCCTTTATAATTTATAACGATTTATTTATACAAAAAAGGATTTTCAATATAAACTGAATCTCGATACAATCCGAGATTTTGAAATATCGATGTATAAATCCAAATGTGTATATTTTGGAGTCGTATGATATTATATGCGAATATATACGATAATATTAATTTATGAATATTTAATTTGATTATTTTTAAATATATTTATATTTAAGTGGGTTTATTTAGAGCTTTAAAAATAGCCAGTTTTACAAAACAAACTCCGTTTTCGACGAAACTAATTTTGTTGGAATTGGAATATTAAATTTTTGTTAGATTTCAATTTTCGTGATTTTTAGAGTCTGTATGTGGTCGTACGGGATTTTAATGTGAAATACAATCGATAATTTGACTTTAAAAATACGCTGTGTGAGCAAACGAAGTCGGAATTTGACGAAACAAGTTTCGTTAGTTCCGTAATGTCAAACAATAGCTACATGTCAATTTTCACTGAAAATGGGATCGTATGTGATTTTATGAATTTTTAAACGATAAATTGAACTAATGCTACAATAGAAATCAATATAAAAATGGAAAATAAAATTAATATATTATCCTTTAAATAACCCACTGACTCCACTAACCCTAAATCTATTTTCTATGGTCAATGGAATGCGCCGCAACCTCTAACAAAAATAAACAGTAGAAATCCTGACTTCTAAATTCAAAATGAAATCCAATAAAAATCGTAAAAATAAAAGAGTAGGTTCATTGGATTTCTGGCAAGTAGTATTACATGATATGTGGAGACTGAAAGCTCCGATCACCATTTTAGTCCGCTGGTTTCGATATAGCGTCGGTTAGGGTTCAAACAAATTGGAGATTGAAGCTTTTATTCTCGATTTGGTGGTTAGATTTGTTTTTAGGAGGTGACTTAGCACCTTGGTGCAAAGTTCTGTTGAATTCGAACAATAAAAATGTCAATGGCTCTTCATTTGAGTGTGCGCTCACCTGAAAACATAAGGATGAGAGAATGGTGTAGGTTAATGATGAGTGTATGAATTCGAAGAGATTTTGCAGGAAAAGATCATAGTGAAATTTGTTTTTGAAATCAGTTGGTAGAGAAGGTACGGTGGAAGGTTGAAATTGGGGCAATGTCATCCTGGAACTAGAGCACGACATTTTACAGTAATGGGGAAGAAGGTATCGTGGGTCATTATGGAGAAGTTGGGCCAAGGCCTAGTGGGTGAGCCCAGTTGATAAATAATTGAAATTAGATAATATAAATATTCGGTTTAACTTGTAAATGTTATAAATTTCCATGTGGCACCAGAATTCAGTGAAATAAGATCCGTTGGGATCGTATGGACGGCGGCTACACAATGGAACTGACTAGGAGTGAATTGGAGCTTGTTACAATTTATAGCAAAATAAATTATCTGTCTGAACCAACCGACAATTATCGTTATTAACGATGATTGTCCAAGGTGAGTGAATCTCACTAACTCTACTCAGTTTATATTTTCATAATGTATTTTTAGAAATGATAAATATTGGTTGATGGTTGTGTGTTGATTGGTTGGTTGAACTGCTAATTGATTAGTTGAAAATATCGATAAAGTTATATCGTTAATTAAATGATGATTCTGTTGATCAGAATATTTCATGTGGTAATGAAATTGATGTTAATTATATTGTTTAACATCTATGGATATAGGGAAACAGGTTGGAGGGATCCAACTGGACTGGTCAATATTTATAATATTTTTTTCGTATATTGTGATATATGATGTGGTATATAATCTATTATTGATTATGTGTTATTGATGATGATTGATCCTTTTGATTTGGTAATTTAATACCATAAGTAATACAGAAATATAGAAAGGGAATTTTCAAAGAGTATATTGAAAATAAAATATTTATAAAATCAAAGGATTTTATAAAAGGAATATTTATTTGGAAAATAAATAGAATTGGAAAAAGGAATATTTATTTGGAAAATAAATAGAATTGGGAGAAGGAATATTTATTTGGAAAATAAATAGAATTATAAAAGAAATATTTATTTGGAAAATAAGTAGAATTATACAAAGGAATTTCATTGTGGATATTGAATTTAAGGATTTTATAAAATCAATGTATTTTATAAACAGAAATATTTATAGAAATATAAATAGAATCGGAAAAGGAAATATTTATAAAATGAATAGGATAATTATAAAAGGAAATATTTATAGGAAATAAATAGGAACTATATATGGAAGTATTTGTAAAATGAATAAAATTTTATAAAAGAAAATAAGTGGAAAATAAATACTAAATGGAAATATGTTTTTAACAGATAATTGGAAAAGATTTATTTAAAGTAGAATTAAATAGAAATCTATTTTAATAGATAAAATTGAGAAGAATAATTTATAAACGATGTTTGTAAATTAAGAAAAATATTTTTCATTGGATAAATAAAAGTAAAAATATGAATTTATATAGAGAAGTAGATAATAAAAGTAAAAGTCTTCGTAAATAGAATACGAGAATTACGTAAGGAAGTTGTTGAAGATTTAAAATGTGAACTTTGTCTATTTTGAGGTTAGAAATGCTGTTCGGTTAAGGTCTAAGAGATAATTATACCCTAACTTGATTGACTTCATTTTTAACTAAGGAATGGTTAAGGTTCGCTGGGGAAGCTTAGTTATTTGAATTTAGTTAATAAGTGTTAATGGTTCGAGTTGGCATAGCGATATTTTATTTAAACATTCGTTTAATCCAATGAAGGAGTTTTGGAAATGTTTTCCAAATAAGAAATCAGAAATGTTTCTACTATAGAAAATAAGAAATAGGCGTAAATATGAAAATGTTTTCCAATGATTAATAACGCATATTTAGAAAATAAGAATATATGAATATATAGGATCGGAAATAGAGAAATGAATAATTGAATGACAAATTAAATTAAAAGGAATTAGTGTTGATTGATGATTTGCTCGATAAGATTTCTATTTGGAGATACGACCATTGTTTGTACACGTGTTTTCCTTTGATAGTTAAATCACCGTCTATCAAATTTTTTGACAATTTTTCCGTTGTCAATATGGAGAGACCGGGATCAGATTTATTTTCTGAAAACCACTCCGTATGGGCATTAGCGTTTCAAATCAAATATGATGAAGATAATTGAAGACGGATTTGTGCAAGGGCTGTTCTGGCAATCCTAGGTAGAAATTGCCTAAGATGGATTTACAGAATAGTGCCTTCAGTTTGTCCAGACCCAGGACAACGTGTATGGACGAATGTCTGACAAAGTATATCTAATGGATCACATACGTTGATCGCTTCAAATGTATCCACTCTTGGTGGCGGAGGAATTCGTTTCTTTTAGCTTTATACCCATGGTATTTTTGTGGAAATCAATTTGTGATTTGGCGGGTATGACGATGTGGCATTCAAAGTAAATGGAGGTGTGATCTGTCAAAAGATACGTTATGACCTCAAACCTCATCAACCGGGAAATAACAAAAATCAGGCAGGTAGCATGCACATTGGGGTGTACTATCACCATTTAGAGAAAATTCATATTTGTAACTTCTTTTTGCTTCTGTATCTCCTAGGAATGGTTATGGTGCTAGCAACCGTAGGTGACAATATATTCGATACACTCAAGAGAAATGAGTGGTCGGTCATGTGTGGGCCGGGTAGCAAGACGTTCTTGTTGAACCCAGTGTATTCCTCTCTAGAGATACACTATCGGAAGGTGGTTCCGTACCTTGTCATAGTCGGAATCCAATCTCCAATAAGCGCCTGTGGTTTTAATTGTATACTACATATATGTGGAGCGTGAGATGCAAGCATTCTGCTAGATTGTTAATTATTTGTGATTAGACATTATTGTAATATCAGAAAAGTATTGATTTTGAAAAAGGTTTGGGTCATCGTAAGGTAAAAACCATCCGTGTTTATGTGTGGATCGGTCTTATGATTATCATTTCTTTCAAAAATGATTTTTTTTTGAAAAGTTAAACCGAATGGTTGAAGTTTACTCACACTAGTCCCATGACTGACCCAGAGTTTATTTTGTTTTCTTTTCCCTAAACTCTTGGGTGCCTAAATTTGTACGAGCAGCCAAGTAGTCGGGATTTACAGTTACACTAGATGGAGCTTGGAGCAGGAGGCTTAAGCAGCAATTTATAGCTATTATTTATTTCTGTTGTGATGTAACTGTTGTACTCTAATATACACAGATTTATGTTTCAATGTTATTTTGTATACTATATTTTATTCGTTCCACTGTGAGATTCATGTTACTCTGATGTTGTTGTGTTCTTCTTCTTCTTTTATTCTAATAGTTCTACCATATCTATTCTCACCCTCTAACTTCTTTCTATTAACTATCTAGTATTTCCGATGTCTGAATAGTCGACACTGGTATTTATGTCGATTTTCAGAGTCGTAAATCCCCGGGTCGTTACAAGCAAGATAATAAAAATGAAAAGTAATCTAATTCTCTTCCTCCAACAAAGTGGTATCAGAGCCATAATACTCATAAGAGTTTTCTGATTTGGGGTGTTATCTACCGGCGGCGGTAGCCACCATAAAATGGTTGTCATTCGCTGCATCGCAAAAAAAAGGAGTTGAAGTGATTTGTTGAATGGTTGGCAAGAGCTCATGGGAATGTTGTTGGCCTTCCAAACGAAGATGAAAAGGGTAATAGTGAAGTCGGTCACAACGCATTAGGTGCAGGGCGTATCTTTGCTCAAGGTGCAAAGTTAGTGGATCTTGCTCTTGCTTCTGGAAAGATGTATGATGGAGAAGGCATGAAAAAAAATCTGTCAGGAAGAGATAACAATGAGTGGGGAAGTGAAAAAAGTAGAGAAAAAAAGGAGAAGAAAAACCAAGAGCAGAGGAGACAACAGCAGAAAAAGTAGAGGAGCCGAAAAAGGAGAAGAGAAAAGCTCCGAGAATGCTCCTGCGGCAGAGGAGGCTGCTCCGCCACCACCACCTCCAGAGGAGATCGAGATGAGAGTCTTCATGCATTGTGAAGGTTGCGCTCGCAAAGTCAAGCGTTGCCTCAAGAGATTCGATGGCGTGGAGGATGTGACAACTAATTGCAAAACATACAAAGTGGTGGTGAAGAGGAAGAAGGCAGCAGAAGGTCCCATGAAAGTAGTAGATCGGATTAAAAGGAAGACTGGTAGAAAAGTTGAACCCTGGAATCCTTTGCTGCCTTCCAAAGTTGAAAAAAAAAGAGCCAAAAGGCGAAAGAAAAGGAAGAAAAGAAAGGAACTAATACCAACAAGGCCATACAAACGCATGCTGAAGCAAATTGAGCACACAATGTCAAAATGAGGTTGTTGAACTAAAAACTTGCAGTAAATTACTCCTGTGAAAATGATGTGAATATAAAGATGAAGATGACGAAGTGATGAATGTTGCTTTTGTGGTTGGATATTTTTGAATGCTTGAGAGAACTATTTGAAGAAATGTCTATTAGAAAATAGGTGCTTGCCTACAAGTGAAGTAGGTGTGAGTGAAGCATACTTGGTTTTATCCAACAAGCAAAAGAAAAAGAGCCGCAGCACCAGCTTGTTCGGAGAATGACATATAAAAAAGTATCCAGAGACGACCCGAGTGGAGAGGACGATGAAGAAACCAAGTGTATTTGTTGATGGTTAGAAGAACTAATCAACTGAAACAGTTGAGCATGCCCAACCAGATACAGATGAAAGTAGTAAGCAAATACGGAAGACGATGAAAAAAACAGTAGTTCGATTCTTTATAAACTTGATGTTAGCACATCAAGTTTAAGGGAGGGTGTTAGAAAGAATGAAGCATCCGTCGGAAAGCAAATCCAAAGAGAAGCATGTCTATTCAGTTAAATGTCATATCTATTGAAGTTAAAGAGTTGTGTCCATTTGTCAAGAGTTGTGTCTGTTTATTTATGAGTTATATCTATTAATGTTGTGTCTATTTGAAGTGTCATATAGACCACTATATATATGGGTGGTCATTTTGAGAAGCAAGATAATAAAAATTATATGTAATCTAATTCTCTTCCTCCAACAAAAACAACAGAAGCCATTTGAAACTTTGTTCCATCTTTCAAAACAAATTTACATGGATTCTGTTGACAGGAAAAATTGTCGCATGCGACCACCCAATGTGTTTGTGTGTGAACAATTATCCAAATAAGCAGTAAAGTATGTAAATGCGGAGAGACATAACTTTTATAGTGGTTCGGCACTAACACCTATGTCCACTTTATAATCCTTATTCATTATATCTTTGGTTGATTATAAGGTTGTACAAGTTCGGACAATAGCTAAGTTCGAAATGGTACAATGGAATAGCAGAATATATGCTTGTCCTACACTTTTACTAAATTGCCCTTCTTCTTCTTCGTTGGAGAGCATTGACTTGGTCAACAATACCCAAGTTTGGTGTTCCTGTCCATGAAGGTCAAAAGTAGCATAACAATCCTTGTTAACATTTTCCATGTTTTAATTATCCATGTCATCTTCCATGGCCATGGTGGAGGTGCTGGAAGCCATTAATGAGTTTTTGGAGCTCTCAAAGTCCAAAAATTCCAAGGGTTGGGGTATTTATAGGAGGGAGTTTAGGTGGGAGTAGGTGAGAAATGGGACCCATAAGAAGCAATTTTCGCACCCAAAATAAGGCCACATGTAGAAATTTTAAACCCGGCTTTAGGCGCGAAATTTCGCACCTATTGGGTGTAGAAATTTCATACCTGCTAGGTGCGGAAATTTCGTGCCCGCTGGGTGCGGATTTTCTCGTGCCTGCTGGGTGTGGATTTTCTTGTGCCCGTTGGGTGCGGAAATTTCATACCTGCTGGGTGCGGGTTTTCTCGCGCCCAATGGGTGCGGAAATTTCGCGCCCACTGGGTGCGGATTTTCTCGTGCTCGCTTGGTGCGGATTTTCTCGCGCCCGCTGGGTGCGGAAAATTTGCACCCGCTGGGTGCGGATTTTCTCGCGCCCACTGGGTGCGAAAATTTCGCACCTGCTAGGTGTGGAAATTTCGCACCTGCTGGGTGTGGATTTTCTTGCACCCGTTAGGTGCCCGATAAAATCGACTCGCGATTCGAGGTTTTGGGGGGTGTGGGTAAGTGGAGTTTTTGATTTTTGATAAATTTTTGATTTTTTTAATGAAAGAATAAACTTTAAAAATAGAACCGGCCGTTACAATAAGCATAACAATAATCATACAGATACAATAGCCATAACAGATACAACAAGTAGGTTTTCGCATAACAATAAGCGTACAGATACAACCGGCCGTTACAGATACAACTACGAATAATAGTACTTGCCTACTAAAACATCAAAGCAAACATCAAAGCAAAACGTTCAGCCTTAAGGGAGTCCCGTTGCGTTCATTTACAACTCTTGAACTTGATTTTCGAGACGCCTTATCTCTCGTTCGAATTCGTTTGCATATACTATTCCCCTTGGGCATAACAGCTCGTCAATCCATTCCGTGTAGCTGCATCCATTTGGATAGAATGGACATGCCTGCATGCGCTGACCAATATTGTCTCCTTCTGCTCGAACCAGACTTGGACCGCATGACCACAGTAGCAAAGTACACGATAAGATCCACCTTCACGTTCTTACGGTGGTACTCGATAGAACTCTACTTCTTGTTGGGGTGGAGCGAGAGCCTGTTGGTTCGATAGTTGAACATGTGGTACTTGAACTTCTTGTGGAAGATTTACATGCTGTTGTTCATGCGATGGTTGAACATGTGGTACTTGAACTTCTTGAGGCCTAATTTGCATTAGAAAATCGAATTCGTCTTCGACTTGCTGAAGTCTCATATGTTCCCACGCCTGTTCATCAGAGTCAGTATATGATGGCCAAGAAGGCATTTTGAGCGAGTGATAAAAGGAGGAGGAAGTACTAGAATGAGAATGAAGTTGTTTGAGTGAGATATTATGTGCGTAGATTGAGTAACATATATAGCCGTGGGGAGTAGAACAGTAAAATAAATAATTATGTCACTGCTCACTGTTTCGCCTGACTTAATACTGTGGGGAATCTGCTTTTCTTATTGTCATGATGTGAACGGACACTGGTTCTACTCTGCTTTACATGATGCGGTTTCCAAAACAATAGGCAGCTTAAGTGAAAGAGAACGACCCTAATTTTTAACTCCTTTGTGTGTTGAAATGTGTAATTTAAACGGGGACTGGTTCTACTTTTCTTTTCTTACTGTCATGATGTGAACAGACACTAGTTCTACTTTGCTTTTCTTACTGTCATGATATGAACGGACACTGGTTCTACTTTGCTTTACACGATGCGGTTTCCAAAGCAATAGGCAGCTTAACTTGACAGAAATAGGTTTTGAAGAGGTCCATAAATGTGGATGAGCACGATACAACATACAAACTACGATACAGAAACTACATTCAATATAGAAAAATACAAAGATACATGCATGTTGTAACACACCGTATTTTCTGAGAATATTAAAATAACAAATTAAAGAATAATTAATTTGAAAAAGAGGAATGAGAAAAGAATGATAACATTGTTCTAAGTTTTGTAAGCAAAAGATTTAGTAGCTCATTTGGTTAGAACATGTGACTTGCATACAAGAGGTACAGAGTTCGATCCCCGCCAGCGCCATATTTTTGTTTTAGGGGAATGGCTAAAAAGTGGCTTAGTGTGAACGCAGTTCAAAGAGTGGTTTAGTGTGAAAATGGTTAATTATGAAGAAGTTATTAAGCCTTGAAGTTTGTATGCATATGAGAGAAATATATATAGATATATATAAAAATTAAATAAATAAATATGCAAAAAAGTTCAAAACAACATATTGGGAGGGGGGAAAAACCGAACCGGCCCGTTTTTGAGGTCGACCCGAGCTCTGCTGGGTCGACTAGGGGTTAATCTAGGGTGTTTGGCTGTCAACCCGTGGGCCGATTCGCTCAAATGTAGATTTTGCATCTGGTTGGTTCTCATGGTTCAGGGTTAATCTAATGGTCCTAAATAACTTCCTACACCTATATATACATCCCTAACCTAAACCTAAATCTCATATACAATTCTCTAGCCTCCATTGCTCTATTCCTCTCTAAAAAAATAAATCAATGGCGTCTCTACTCCGCTGAAACCTAAGCTAGGACTTGTGCTTCTTCTTCCTCCAATTCTGATTAGGATTAAAAGAGAACAGCTACAACACCTTTTTCTTTTAGAATCCAACCAAGGCAAGTGCAGTTATTTTCTGATATAAACTTTAATTATGATTGTGACATGATTGTAAATCTGAATTTGAGGTTGTGTATGTTCTGTTCTGATCTATTTTATTCTGTATCTCTTTCTTCTTTATGTTCTATAACCAGGCTACCACGAGCCTGCGCTAGATCTAATAAGAGATTAACGCACAAACGCTAAACTTTGGGACAAATAATGAATGATGGCATAATTGGAAATAACTGATCTGTGACTGATTTTAAGAAAAGGACATATGTTGTAAACTAGATCTAGATCTATGCATATTCTGTGAGTTGGAAGAAGAGGAACCATTGTATGTTAACATGTGACTTGAGACATTGGGCATAGCGCATGTTTAATAGTTAAGATCTGATTTTGAGAGGATATAATTTAAAGATCTAGATTGTTGGGCATATTTTTCCTGACTTGAGATAAAAAGAGAATATGACTTAGGAGTAAATATCTATATTAAGATTTGATAACTGTTAAATGTGAATAACACCTAAGTGGGAGATCTTTGAATATATGACATGCATGGCTATATTTGGTATATAATCATAATTATGAATCATGACAATTATTTAGGCATGCAAACTTAGGCCAAATTTATAATTAGGCAAGATATGTCAATGAAACTTTAAGGAATAATTAAATCTGTTATATTGCCTAATCTGCTAGATCTGTTATATTGCCTAATCTGCTAGATCTGTTATACTGCCTGATCTGCTAGATCTGTTATATTGCCTAATCTGTTAGATCTGTTATATTGCATAATCTGCTAGATCTGTTATATTGCCTAATCTGCTAGTTCTGTTATATTGCCTAAACTGCTAATTAGATTGATTTGCCTAATCTGCTAATTATGTTAAATTTGCCTCATTTGCTAAATCTGCTAAATCGCCTAATCTGCAAGATCTGTTATCCGTTTAATCTGTTGAATGCCGTAATCTGTTGGAACTGAAATGCTGAAATTTGAAGTATGTAATCCTGTAGGCTCAATTTAAAATTGAGCAAAACTTGTTAATAGAACCTCGAATAATCTGTTGTAACTTGTAAAGAAGTTAATTTGTTAAAATTTGTGAATGAACACATTTGTTAAACATAAAACATGGCTAACTCGAGGTTAGAATGAGTTTGCGGCGTAATTCTGCCCGGAACCGCCCGACGCATTCCATTGGCCGCAAACAATAGGTTCTAATGTGAGTAGTTAGTCATAACGTGCTTGAAACCCGAGGTTAGACTCAGTTTGCGGCAGAAACCTGCCCGGACCCAACCGGCCAAACCAGTGGCCGCAAACTGTCAGTCTAATGTGAGAGGTCTGAGCATTATTGAAAATCTGAGATAAATATGATGTCTAAAACGTGTTGGGTGGATAGGATTATACTAACTGGACTGATAAATCTAACAAACCCGTTTCGTGAATCTGTAGGCCCAATTACAAAATCAGACAATCTGTAAGTCTGTTAAAACAATACATCTGATCCGTTAGTCCGAAAACTTGTTAACTTGATTGTCTGATCTGTGAACTAGTAAATCTGAACTCTGTATGTCTGAAACATGTAACAAGTTAATATGAAATCCGTTAATCTGGGGACAAAAGGTTAGGAGGGGAAATACTTGTGTCATCTGTTGTTGGGGACCCATATTAGTCAGTAACCCTTTCTGGTATCAAAACTTTGACCCAACAGTAGGTAGGGTCCGGGCATGCTTACTGAACTAATTATAAGCGGTTCATTCTGATAATAGCAAGGGGTGTTGATGGTGCGTTCCAACCGGGTCATGTGCGTGCATGGATCCCGGTCTGCCTCTGAGGATGTAAGACGTCGTGACATCTGTAAATAGGTATGTGTCATTCAAAGGTTGCCACTTTAGGGAATGATACACCCTTCGGTGGGGCTGGCACAGGGTATTTATGTATTAGGGAGCCGATCGCGTGGGGTAGAACTTAGGGTACACTTAGCTCTGTCTGTTTCTGTGGGGTACCGTCTGTTTCTGTTGGGTGGTAACACCTATCTGTTCCCGCGTGGTACCGTCTGTTGGGGGTGGTAAAGGCCTATTTATTAGTGTATACCTAATTCTACATTCTATTTCCATAGGGATTAATCTATTTCTGTACCTTCTGTTCAGGTGGTAAAAGCCCATTACTAGCATTCTGTTTTGTGGAAATCATTCTGTTTCCTTTCTGTTTCAGTTAAGACATTAGGGTAACACCTAATCCCGTTATATTAGTACTATTGCAGAGAAATGAAAAGAGATATCATTCTGTTTCTTCTATTTAACCTAAGTATATTTGTTGTTCCTGTTACTATTATCTCTTATCCAGCTTATTTTCATGTCATAATTATTATTATCTGTTCATATGCTGAAAGTCACTGGACTTGCCAGACTTTATGTCTGACCTTGTTTGTTTTCGCCCCTTTTCTTCCGTTCCCCCCCAAGGTTTTCAAGGAGGGAATACTTTAGTTTGATCCGGATCTCTTCTGCTTAAAGTGATTGAAGTGCTTAAAGTATTGCTTGACTTCTTATGGCATCTTCTGTGGGGATTATGATTTTAAAGTTTTGTACTCTGATGACTTTCTGAACAAGACTGATATTTATGTACTTGAGAATTTGTTAAAGATGTAACCATACTGATTTCTGTTTTCCGCTGTAATAAAGTTATAATTTTTCAAGTACTGTTTATCTGTATTGTAGTATTCTGTTCTGTTTACTAAAATGCTCCACCAAAGTTAAGGCATTCCCTTTGTGAGTGACCTTAACAGAGGTGGGGTATTACACTTGGTATCAGAGCTGAAGGTTACCAGATTTGATAAAAAGTTTTGAAAACTATTTTCAAAAAGGATTTAAAAAGGAAGTATTTTCAAAAGTAAAGCTTATTTTTGAAAAACATAATCCCCAAAAGCCATATATCTACCTTTTGATCCTCTGTTTGAATCTTTGTTTCCTTCTTTCTCCGAGGCTCCCAGCTTTCTGGGAGGTAACCTCATCGCGGCATGGTTCTGTAGGCTTGATAAGACTACGACACTGGTCAAAGGGCAAATAAGCGCTCGAGTTCCATCTGTAGCCGCAGTAGTCTCACCTACGGCTAATTTTCTTTCGAGCTTTGTAGGATTTTTCGTGCGATGGAGGCCGCTTTCGAGGGACTTGTCAACGTGTTACACACGGATAGTAAAGATGAGAATGAGGGAGTTTGGCTAAGGAGCACAACCCAAGGATGAGAAACTCATGGATATGGACTTGGTTCACAAAGTAGGCAAAAAGGAAACACAAAAGAAGGAAGAAAAGTCTGATGATAAAGGAGGAGAAATGTGCTTTACTTATGGAAGCTTGACTCATCTGAAGAAGGATTGCCAAAAGAGGAAGGACACTCACTTCAACTGTGGTGAGATGGGACACTTCACTAGGGACTGCCCAAAGAAACGGGGGCAAGGACAGAGGACATGACCTACTTCGGGAAGGCAGGCGAATGCTCTCATAGTTGGTGGATAGGATATAAGTAGGAAAATTTCCGTAGAGAGTTTAGTTTCCTTATCTGATTATTGAGTTAGAACTCTTTCCGATTATGGCATTCTGATTCTGTAGTCGAGTCTCTGCACTTTAATACTAGTCTTGTTTCTGATCTGGTTATATTCTCAAACCCCATAAGGGTTACGACTCATCTGCTGGTGATAGGTTGGGGTTTGAGAGATATCTGTGTTAGGCGTCAAGTAGGATGCATACATTCTGGGTTTTATCATGCTTAGTTTTCTAAGAATCATTTGGTAATCTGATCTATACTAGTAGTCTGTAAATATATGAATATCTCTGATAAGGTTAAGATTTCCAGTTTTGACATTGTCTAAAGAGGGTAATCCTCTGAGCGTCAATCTGATATTGATCTCGGTCTTTGGGGTTGATACTTAGGGGAATTATTTTCTCAACCAATGTCTAATGGGAACCAAGTTTTTGTTTTATCTGTACTCGCTTCCATCGTTTGACTATATCCTATCGATCGAATCTTCGAACTTTAGGTAGAAACTAATGGGTGTAAACATGTGTTTGAGACATGTTATGTTTGATGGTTGCAAGTGGATGCAAGTGGTTGCTAGTGGTTGCTCGTGGATGCATATACACACACTAGGAACTAGATCGGCTCAAAAACACTCTCATACTGCATATGGATGTGTGTGCATTTTTCAATTTTTGTGGATGCAGAATGATTGACTCCTCATATGGATGTTGCATTTGGATGAATGGTTATGCACTCATATAGAAATGATGTGTATCAAATAGGATTTCTTGCATACATATTTGGCCTCATGGCACTAACATTATTCGCATTAAGGAGGTCAACTGGATCAGTAGACCGCCTGATTTGGCATTAGATAAGAAACATATACACACACATTGCATATGTTCATACGGCATTAGAAACCTTTTAAGGACAATGGATGCCTGTGATTGAATTGTTGAGTAGATGGATGTTTGACGTTAGGGTACATTCTTCTTAACTTGAAGATTTCGGGGACGAAATCCTTTAAGGAGGGGAGAATGTAACACCCCGTATTTTCTGAGAATATTAAAATAACAAATTAAAGAATAATTAATTTGAAAAGGAGGAATGAGAAAAGAATGATAGCATTGTTCTAAGTTTTGTAAGCAAAAGATTTAGTAGCTCATTTGGTTAGAACATGTGACTTGCATACAAGAGGTACAGAGTTCGATCCCCGCCATCGCCATATTTTTGTTTTAGGGGAATGGCTAAAAAGTGGCTTAGTGTGAACGCAGTTCAAAGAGTGGTTTAGTGTGGAAATGGTTAATTATGAAGAAGTTATTAAGCCTTGAAGTTTGTATGCATATGAGAGAAATATATATAGATATATATAAAAATTAAATAAATAAATATGCAAAAAAGTTCAAAACAGCGAATTGGGAGGGGGGAAAAACCGAACCGGCCCATTTTTGAGGTCGACCCAAGCTTTGCTGGCTCGACTAGGGGTTAATCCAGGGTGTTTGGCTGTCAGCCCGTGGGCCGATTCGCTCAAATGCAGATTTTGCATCTGGTTGGTTCTCATGGTTCAGGGTTAATCTAATGGTCCTAAATAACTTCCTACACCTATATATACATCCCTAACCTAAACCTAAATCTCATATACAATTCTCTAGCCTCCATTGCTCTATTCCTCTCTAAAAAAATAAATCAATGGCGTCTCTACTCTGCTGAAACCTAAGCTAGGACTTGTGCTTCTTCTTCCTCCAATTCTGATTAGGATTAAAAGAGAACAGCTACAACACCTTTTTCTTTTAGAATCCAACCAAGGCAAGTGCAGTTATTTTCCGATATAAACTTTAATTATGATTATGACATGATTGTAAATATGAATTTGAGGTTGTGTATGTTCTGTTCTGATCTATTTTATTCTGTATCTCTTTCTTCTTTCTATTCTATAGCCAGGCTATCACGAGCCTGCGCCAGATCTCATAAGAGATTAACGCACAAACGCTAAACTTTGGGACAAATTATGAATGATGGCATAATTGGAAATAACTGATCTGTGACTGATTTTAAGAAAAAGGACATATGTTGTAAACTAGATCTAGATCTATGCATATTCTGTGAGTTGGAAGAAGAGGAACCATTGTATGTTAACATGTGACTTGAGACATTGGGCATAACGCATGTTTAATAGTTAAGATCTGATTTTGAGAGGATATAATTTAAAGATCTAGATTGTTGGGCGTATTTTTCCTGACTTGAGATAAAAAGAGAATATGACATAGGTGTAAAGATCTATATTAAGATTTGATAACTGTTAAATGTGAATAAAACCTAAGTGGGAGATCTTTGAATATATGACATGCATGGCTATATTTGGTATATAATCATAATTATGAATCATGACAATTATTTAGGCATGCAAACTTAGGCCAAATTTATAATTAGGCAAAATATGTCAATGAAACTTTAAGGAATAATTAAATCTGTTATATTGCCTAATCTGCTAGATCTGTTATATTGCCTAATCTGCTAGATCTGTTATACTGCCTAATCTGCTAGATCTGTTATATTGCCTAATCTGCTAGATCTATTATATTGCCTAATCTGCTAGTTCTGTTATATTGCCTAAACTGCTAATTAGATTGATTTGCCTAATCTGCTAATTATGTTAAATTTGCCTCATCTGCTAAATCTGCTAAATCGCCTAATCTGCAAGATCTGTTATCTGTTTAATCTGTTGAATGGCGTAATCTGTTGGAACTGAAATGCTGAAATTTGAAGTATGTAATCCTGTAGGCTCGATTTAAAATTGAGCAAAACTTGTTAATAGAACCTCGAATAATCTGCTGTAACTTGTAAAGAAGTTAATTTGTTAAAATCAGTGAATGAACACATTTGTTAAACATAAAACATGGCTAACTCGAGGTTAGAATGAGTTTGCGGCGTAATTCTGCTCGGAACCGCCCGGCACATTCCAGCGACCGCAAACAATAGGTTCTAATGTGAGAAGTTAGTCATAACGTGCTTGAAACCCGAGGTTAGACTCAGTTTGCGGCAGAAACCTTCCCGGAACCAACCGGCCTAACCAATGGCCGCAAACTGTCAGTCTAATGTGACAGGTCTGAGCACTAATGAAAATCTGAGATAAATATGATGTCTAAAACGTGTTGGATGGATAGGGTGATACCAACTGGACTGATAAATCTAACAAACCCGTTTCGTGAATCTGTAGGCCCAATTACAAAATTAGACAATTTGTAAGTCTGTTAAAACAGTACATTTGATCCGTTAGTCCGAAAACTTGTTAACTTGAATGTCTGATCTGTGAACTAGTAAATCTGAACTCTGTATGTCTGAAACCTGTAACAAGTTAATCTGAAATCCGTTAATCTGGGGACACAAGGTTAGGAGGGGAAATACTTGTGTCATCTGTTGTTTGGGACCCATATTAGTCAGTAACCCTTTCTGGTATCAAAACTTTGACCCAACAGTAGGTAGGGTCCGGGCACGCTTACTGAACTAATTATAAGCGGTTCATTCTGATAATGGCGAGGGGTGTTGATGGTGCGTTCCAACCGGGTCATGTGCGTGCATGGATCCCGGTCTGCCTCTGAGGATGTAAGACACCGTGACATCTGTAAATAGGTCTGTGTCATTCAAAGGTTGCCACTTTAGGGAATGATACGCCCTTCGGTGGGGCTGGCATAGGGCATTTATGTATTAGGGAGCCGATCGCGTGGGGTAGAACTTAGGGTACACTTAGCTATGTCTGTTTCTGTGGGGTACCGTCTGTTTCTGTTGGGTGGTAACACATGTCTGTTCCCACGTGGTACCGTCTGTTGGGGTGGTAAAGGCCTATTTATTAGTGTATACCTAATTCTACATTCTGTTTCCATAGGGATTAATCTGTTTCTGTTTCTGTACCTTCTGTTCGGGTGGTAAAAGCCCATTACTAGCATTCTGTTCTGTGGAAATCATTCTGTTTCCTTTCTGTTTCAGTTAAGACATTAGGGTAACACCTAATCCCGTTATATTAGTACTAGTGCAGAGAAATGAAAAGAATATCATTCTGTTTAACCTAAGTATATCTGTTGTTCCTGTTACTGTTATCTCTTATCCAGCTTATTTTCATGTCATAATTATTATTATCTATTCATATGCTGAAAGTCACTGGACTTGCCAGACTTTATGTCTGACCTTGTTTGTTTTCGCCCCTTTTCTTCCGTTTCCCCACCAGGTTTTCAAGGAGGGAATACTTTAGTTTGATCCGGATCTCTTCTGCTTAAAGTGATTGAAGTGCTTAAAGTATTACTTGACTTCTTATGGCATCTTCTATGGGGATTATGATTTTAAAGTTTTGTACTCTGATGACTTTCTGAACAAGACTGATATTTATGTACTTGAGAATTTGTTAAAGATGTAACCATACTGATTTCTGTTTTCCGCTGTAATAAAGTTATGATTTTTCAAGTACTGTTTATCTGTCTTGTAATATTCTGTTTACTAAAATGCTCCACCAAAGTTAAGGCATTCCCTGTGTGAGTGACCTTAACGGAGGTGGGGTGTTACACATGTAGTGCTTATCCGACACAACATACAACTACGATATAGTGCCACATAACATTAAACATGTTACAGGGAAATTAGACGTAGTACGATATAGCAAGACCTTAGTTTTTGGATGCACGGGGGAACCCATACAATATTTCAGCCTTTGTTGCAACATTCACCCTTTCAAGGCGACCCACCTATGCTTGCATCTCTAGAGCGTACGCGACACCCCTCTCTGTCAGTGGTGGATCGATCCATGAGGAAAAATTACAATGTTCCACTCCGTGTCGATTAAGTGCAGTAACGTACGATTTGCAACCATAAAAGCACTGACCTGCGTTGCTTTGACTTTTAGAAACAACCACATTACATTCTACTCTGCAGTAGCAGAGTACTGAACGACCCGTCATGCTAGAGCTTGACCTATCTGGGTTCTCCCGATCAATTACTTCCTTTAACCGAGCATTATGGGTTTTCTGAAGAGGTCCAATACGTTGGATGGCAACATTCGGTTGTGTGGCACTGAAGAGCTCGGTCTCCACTTCTCCAGCTTGCACTTGATCATCCAATTGCGTTTCGGGAACAAACTTGAATGGTTGCTTATTTCTTTCGTACTGCTCGTGCATTTGGACCATGGTTTCATCATCGTATTCCCATGCAGACATGTTGAACTACTAGAAAAGTGGTAGGGAGATAAAATAAATAATATGATAGCCTTAGTCTTCCAGAGTGCTGGATTTAAATGAGGAGGGCTAAGTGGTCATAAATGTTGATAAGTTCCCGTATTTTGTGTTTTGCTTTCTTAAAGCAGTTCACATGTCAGGTTTTTAAAGGTTGCATCGTTTAGTAACATCAACGGTTGTACGGCCGAGTCAAAGCAACTCAACTATTGAGGTCATGGTATAGTCATGTCATATGTCTCGATGCTACAACTCGAGTAATGATGATAGAGCTTTATCAATAATCACCTCCACTTGTTAAATAGTTCAATCGCCGTCTCCCAACCATGACCATTATTTGTGCTTTCTACATCAACCAAGACATTAAGGTGAGAAACCACTAATTTTTTTTTCTATGGGTTCCAGTAATTCTTTATATCGGAGTACACGTTTTTTTGTTTCCGTGTAGCTTTAATGGACGATGGGGAAGTCAGTGATGAACTTATGAATAAAATGTTTGATGAGTTCGAACGGAACAAGCAGGAGGAGAAAGTGGGTGGATTCGTTCCAAATACACAAGTAGCTGAAGTTAATAAATCCGAAACACATACATGAAAACACACAGCTAGGCAAAGGGTTAACCGTACTCGTCACAATCCAAGTAATGCTAGCCCCAGTGCTGCTACAACCGAATTCTCTCCTACGGACTTACTTATACTCGTGAAATCCTATATCAAAGGTGATAAAAGAGATTTGCTACTGAAGCAAAGTGGAGGAGGACTTACCCATGAAGAATTTTGGTCCATGATAACAAGATTACATAACAACAACCGTTCATGCACTACTACCCGAACGTCTTCTGAAATTCATCTGGCTCATCGGCGGCTCATTAAAGCTTGTGAACGATACCAGATGATTATACAGAAATTTGAAGATGAAAAGATATTTAAAACGAATATGACAACTTTTGATTCTCGTTACCTTGTAGAGTACGGAACTGATTTTGTTGGCCATGAGGCGTTTGAACTACGTTTTAGTTTACTAACCCGATGATCTTTCGTTTACTTCTTGTTGTATCTTTCGTTTATTAGATAATCCTTTGATAAAAAGTCTGAAGTTCTTGTAATTTTTTATGCAATAACAAAATATATAAAGCACACATTTCATTATTAAGAAAGCGGTTGCTACAGTAGGAAATAAAATGTCACTAGAACAATATAATACGAGCAACTACTAATACGAGCATCTACTAATACGAGCAACTACTAATACGTTACTATATCAACTGCGGAAACCTTGACGTTATAATACGACGTTTCATCCCCGTCCAAAATTCCTTTTCCAAATCAAACATTACAACCAGATCTTTGTCGATGATAGCGTTCTCTTCTTGTTCTTTCTTATACGCATCTTGCTCTTTCTTATACGCATCGTGCTCTTTCTTATACGCTAAGTCCTCCGAAAGAATTTGAAGTTTCTTCTCTTCAAGATCAGCAATCCTTTTCAAAACTTCTGTTCTTTCCCTAGCTTCTACAAGTCTTTTTTCTGCTCTACGACTGTGTTCTTCGTGTCGTGCGTTCACTTTTGATTCAAGCTCAACCGTCGTTTTGCCCCTTCTTTTCGCCGCTTTGGCTCCCTCAGGTCTAAAATCTTCGTCAATCGTGGCATTGAACTCATCAAGTAGGTTTTCCCCTACACATTGAGAAATATTGGCAGCTGACCCATTTGGACTAGAAGAATACCTAGATTTTGAACTTTTTTCTTGCCCTTGCTAGCACTTTGAACATCGCGGAGGCTCTTGGCAAGTTCTGAGTTGCACTTCAGTTGACTAGTAAGCAGATCATAAAAATGCATAAACTGGTAATAGTGTGGCCTTTTCGTCCTATTTTCTCTAGGAAAAAGCTTCTTGAACTCCTCGTTTGCTAGTCGTTTCTACGTACCAAAAGAAAATGTATCAATTAACATGCTAACAACCACAAATAAAGTACGTACAAATACAAACATACCAGATTATCTTCACCTCCCATGCCGCTTGGATTCGCTATCTTTAGTTTGTACACTTGTGACTTGTAATATTGGGTTTGACGGCTTATTTTCCCAAAATGGCCTTGAATCGCCGATAACGTCCTTTGGCATTCTGGATGCTTCTGAACCAAGGCTTTCTCCACTTTTTTTCAAAACGTAATGGCTGTTTGGTCGTTCCCCGTTGTGGAATCTTGTGTGAAATGACAATATATGTTGCATAGACTAATGTCTTCTTCGTCAGTCCACAGACTTGTTCCTTGCCTGCTCAATGGAGATTCAAATATATTGCTCGTGTTGCCTTGCGGGAACTGGCTTCCATCAATCGTTGGATGTGAAAAATCTCGGAATGGGGAAGTCATTATATAGCAAGAGTTTGTATAGAGTAAAGAGATGTAGAAAGAAGTTATGAATATGTTGTGATGTACAAAGGTGGAGTGGAATGCTTTTATAACTGAAAATATAGCCGTTAGAAAAGTTTTAACCATTTAGTGGCCGTTGGGAATCAAAAAAGAGGCGGATATAGGCATTGGGATGAGTTAGCCATTGGGGATTTGGGGGGGAGTTGGGCGAGCTGATTTTATCGGCTCGCCGGACCAATTCAGAATTCTGAATTGGTCCCGTAACATTCCGCTGAATGTTACTCCCCGTAACATTTGTTGGGTTGGTTTTTGACCTTGATTCAAGATTAAGAACATGAATCAAGGTGCTGTTGTAGATGCTCTAAGAGTTCATTGGGCCCGATAGGACACCTGATAGCGGTTTCAAGTCTCCTTGCGTTTGCGACATGACTTTGACCCAACTGCTTTGTGTTTTTTGATGCTTGAGCACATTGCTCACCAAATACTTGAAGTGTGACAGCTTCAACAAAAAAACGTGTCAACATTTTCCCCCCAAAACATATCTTGCTTGGTCCAAGGGAGGTGTGTTTTGCGAGGAGAAGAGAAAATCTAAAGATCAAAGCTGGGATAATTCTGGAGCGAGCTACTATATTCATGAGACGGAAGAGTTACGACCACGTTGGATCGCATTATCTAGAAAACCAAAGTCGATAAGCCGGAAATCCGTGATCTCTTAGGATTATGTTAAGGGAATATCAAGGTCGCTTCGGATAATATTAAGGAGAGAAATCTGATGATTGCCTGGGATCGTATTAACAGAAAGCTGGAACAGTCAAAGCATCCGCGAGACTGGAGGAGCCCAGTAACCTGCATAGAAAAGGCGTACTTATAGCCATATGTGAGTGGTCTTGCAGTGCTGCCGACAAGGCTACCATAGGTCATCGTATTGATTTGATAAACTGCATTCAAGTCAGTCTCACATTGGTGAGACGACCAAGGCATGCTGGAGCATTCAAGGAAACCTCACGTTGGTGAGCTGGCCTTGGCGAGTAGCATTCAAGGAGTTCTCACACTAGTGAGATCACCTTGGCATGTCGCAATCAAGGGGATCTGACACTGGTGAGATCACCTTGGCATGTCGCTATCAAGGAGATCTCACACTAGTGAGATCACCTTGGCATGTCGAAATCAAGGCGATCTCACACTGGTGAGATCACCTTGGCATGCCGCAATCAAGGGGATCTCACACTGGTGAGATCACCTTGGCATGTCGCAATCAATGAGGCCTCACACTGGTGAGATCATCTTGGTATGTCGCAGTCAAGGGGACCTCACACTGGTGGGATCGGTGAGATCACCTTGGCATGTCGCAATCAAGGGGATCTCACATTGGGGAGATCACCTTGGCATGTCGCAATCAAGGGGATCTCACACTGGTGAGATCACCGACCTCACACTGGTGAGATCGGTGAGATCACCTTGGCATGTCGCAATCATGGAGACCTCACACTGGTGAGATCATCTTGGCATGTCGCAATCAATGAGGCCTCACACTGGTGAGATCATCTTGGTATGTCGCAGTCAAGGGGACCTCACACTGGTGAGATCGGTGAGATCACCTTGGCATGTCGCAATCAAGGGGATCTCACATTAGAGAGATCACCTTGGCATGTCGCAATCAAGGGGATCTCACACTGGTGAGATCACCTTGGCATGTCGTAATCAAGGGGATCTCTCACTGGTGAGATCACCTTGGCATGTCGCAATCAAGGAGACCACACACTGGTGAGATCACTTTGGCATGTTGCAATCAAGGAGATCTCACACTGGTAAGATCACCTTGGCATTTCGCAATCAAGGAGATCTCATACTGGTGAGATCAGCTTGGCATGTCGCAATCAAAGGATCTCACACTAGTGAGATCACCTTGGCATGTCGCAATCAAGGAGACATCACACTGGTGAGATCACCTTGGCAAGTCGCAATCAAGGAGATCTCACACTGGTGAGATCACCTTGGCATGTCGTAATCAAAGGGATCTCACACTAGTGAGACCACTTTGGCATGTCGCAATCAAGGAGATCTCACACTGGTGAGATCATCTTGGAATGTAGTGCGAGTCACACAATCCATGTCCATAGAAGAAGCGCCGCCTCGAGTGAACCGACGGAGGACATCCATAATCTCAGACCCGTTTCCAAAAGAGAGCAACTGATTTAAATTATCCAAAGCAGCATTGGTGCCCCCAATGTTCGAGCCCAAGTTGGGAATCGGTCGGTTGAGGATAAAGTTTGGTTGGATTCCTACTTGAGGGGCGACATTGGGCGCAATCCTGACTCCCGGAACCGTAGGAGCGCTACCATCCAAAGCTGCACGCACTGGGGCTTGAGCAATGTTGCCAACGGCGGAGCCCGTGACTAGTCCGACCAAAGGGTCATTGGCTGGAGCAGTGTCGGGGTTTGGGGTGCCCCCGAGTGTAGCCGGGCCAGTACCGTTTGGAGGAGCGATGTCGGCTCGCTGGTTGTGGATTTTCTTGCGCCCACTAGGTGCGGAAATTTCGCACCCGCTGGGTGCTGATTTTCTCGCGCCCACTGGGTGCGGATTTTTGCGCCTGTCGGGTGCGAAGTTCGTCTGATTGGAGGTGCGAGGGTGACGGTGTGACTAAGAGTTCATTGGGCCCGGCAGGGGCCACCTGATAGAGGTTTCGAGTTTCCTTGCATTTGCGACACGACTTCGACCCAACTGCTTTGTGCTTTTTGACGCTTGAGCGCATTTCTTACCAAATACTTGAAGGGTGACAGCTTTGACAAAAAATCGTGTCAACAGCTTCCTGCAGTATTTATCCTCCCTTGTCGATTTCTTGAACCCCAACAAACCCTCCAATATTTCCAAGCAAGTTTGGTTCTCCCCTTTCTCCAATATATGCATGCATTGGTTTGCTTCCATCCCACTTCCTGCTAAATTCACGTCCCTTAAGTGATCAACATCAACTCCCGTACTCTCTCTTTCCTCAAACCCCACCAATTTTCCTTCCGATCCTTCAGTCATTGCTCCAGGCTTCATTTTTTTTGTGGACAGAAGGAAATCAGCGAACCCAGCTCCCTCAACAGAACCTACCTAGATCGTTCTCATCGACGGCAACACTTCGCTCTTACCGCTGCTGATCAACTTCGAACTTCATGGAGAAACTCGCGCTCACGTGGATCTGCACCATTTGCAGCTGCCAGCCACTTTTCAAAAAGTTGTGATTTTGGATATTTAAAGAAACTGATTTTAGCGTGGAGTAAGAAACAGGAATGGGAATAAATAATTTGTGGATTACGGTGAGATTGTTATGTATTTAGAAGTGGTTTTATTTTTATTTTTATATCGCCATTTGAAAATTTGGTTTGCTTTCGTTTCTGCAATAGAAATGAAGAAGGGTTGCATTATTTATGAGCGTAACTTAGCTTGCCACCCACGCATATAATGAATAGGGTAGGTTTATTTTTCAACATAGGCTTGTGGATTCATTTAAGTTGATAAAGACTTTGAGCCTGCGTGATTTGTATTTGTGAATACATAGGGTATGGCTTAAGGTATGGTCTGTTTCCTTTATTAAGAAGCAATAGGTAAGAAGTAATACATCGGTTATATATATATATATAGTGTTTTGTTTTACATGCAAATATTCAAGCGAGAAAAAGAATAATATGCTGGGGTGTAGTTTTTGTCTTAAGAATTCCGGTCTTGCTAGTTGCTTTACAAATAACGATTTTCGAGGCTGAGTAAAACTTGATGGGCATATATTGCTTTCCAACGTAAAAGAGGGTCAGTGAATTAAAGAACTGCTCTAGTGAATTAAAGAACTACTCTAGTGTTTTTATACGAGCAACTACAGACAGAAATGAATACAGTCATGTCCAACGAGGTGCCATGATCCTAAAAATATAACAATATAGACTAGTTAGTTTATTCAGTGAAATCCCAAAATGTTGATATAGGGTGTAAAATACTCCAAGTAAAAAAGTTGCTTATTCCCCAAATTAAAATTTTCAGTAAAATTCTAAAAATTAAATTATAACTACGTATCATAGGTCTTGCCCAAATTCAAAACCAGTATTTAAATATATTTAAATAATCGTTATGGCTTGTAACGGCTCTATAGCAACTTTCTGAGAAATTGATTTGGATATATCACACAATCTATAAGACGAAATCTCGATTTTCCACTTCCATTAGAAAGATATAGTTCAATGGATTTTAGCGTTTCTAGTTTCAAGGAAATCTGGCTTATAACGGATTCAATACAATCAGGTGAAGTTCAAAACATTAATTTATGAACTACCTTGACGTTACAAGCTCGATTTATAATTATATTATAGTTAGTATATTCAACTATTGTTTTAAAAATAAATTCGTTATTACTCTCGAATATAAATTCGATTAAACATTTTATATTATCCAGTTTACAGAATATTGTCAATTCAACCATTTTCAACTATTTCGGAAATTAAATTCACTATTTCACTGATATATTAAAATATTAAATTAATTAATTATTAAATCGCTAAAATTTCGGGACGTTACATTTTGTCATTTCAGTTATAAACACCATTTATAAATTCACTTAAATTCCCTGCATTATTTAATTTATAAACATCGTTTATAAATTTAATACTTGTTTTATATATTTAAAACAAGTTAATATTTCTATAGTCCATTCAAAATTCAAATTCTATTAAAAAAATAGATATCCTTTTAAATTACAAAATTTCTTTTCACGATATTTTTATAAATTAACATTTACACCCAGTGATATTTTAAACCTCCAAAACACTCAATTATTAATCATAGGTTTCCTAACACATCATATATGATAATATATATAAGAAAACAAACAATAATAAATTTTTGAGGAATCCAGTTGGATCCCTCCAACCGGTTTTTCTTGCATCCACATATGTTTGCCGACATAAATAATACACATCCTGCTTCGAGGCAGGATATCGCGGTATGGAAGGTCATCCACTATCATATTGTGGGGGCGCATAGGGTCATCCGCTAATGATACTTCGGGCATCCGCTAATGGTACTACAGAAAATATCCAACCACCAATATATATATATAATAGCCACAAACACCAATCCTATATAACTAATAAGTATATAGAATAGCCACATAAATATTTAAATGCATCCAAACAACGAACAATTATTTTTAACGAAAAAATAATACTAAATAATAAATTCTGAGTTAGAATTACTCATCGTGATTTTTAATTTGTAGAACATCCCAATTTAAATTAAATTGGATAATATTCAATTTAAATTAAATCCCAATCAACTCTGATTAACTCCAATATCTTCACGATTTTTGAACCTTGTATAAATTAAATAAATTGCATGATAAATTTATAATTACATAAAATTTAAATGAATTGAATTAATTAATTTCTAAAGTTAATTACCCTAATTTAAAATCACTCGGGTTCTAACAGCACAAGAGGTCGACGTTTTTTGCAATGATTTTGGAATTCCAACTCCATACATACTGTAGTAACAATCCAATAACCTAGTGCTTACTGTCAGGAAACTCACCATGATCCATCTACTATGAACTCCAATAGTCCATCATTTCCCTTCCATCCATGACTTTTCAGAGTATTTTCTTCCTCCCTTTTTGTATTGTGTGAAACACCCTAGGTTGGTTGCCACAACTACAAGCATCGACGTCTCCCTTTTCCATCAACCCAGCTTCAACTACAGTCTCCTTCAACTACTTACAAATGCTACCACTACAACTCGCAGCCTACAACTTTACAAAAAATCGCACATACCTAGTCCATGAGATTCGAAATCGGCTTTCCCAGTAACTCAGTATGAACCTTACTCAGTCGCGATTTCCTCCTCTGAAATCGCGACATCCCATCCTCCAAATCATTGACAGAGCCTGCCGCGACTGCAAACCCTAGCCATGGCACCACTTCCGATCCCTCTTCGAACAATTTCTAAGATCTAGGATATGTTGCTGCTTTTGATTTGAATCTCGTTGCTTTTATTTTGATTTTGAAAAAAATAAGTATTGGCCATTTATTTTTCTTGAGGCTTGTAACACCCCAAGTCCATTAATGTCACTCACAAAGGGAATGCATTAACTTCCATGGAGCGTTATTAGTGTATAGAATAGAATATAATAAGACAGATACATATATTAGTACTTGAAAAATTTAAAACAACATTTATTGTAGCGGAGAAATAGTTTCGTTACATCAACTTCACAAACCAACAGTCAAACCAAGTACACTTAATATCCATCTTGACAAATTTCTTTCTGAATACATAAAGTAAAAAGCATAACCCAAACACATGTAGCCATAAAAGAGATGAGCTGAACTTTACTTTCAGCAGTCAAAGCGTTTCCAAAAGAGAGAGAAAGAGATCCAAGATCAAGCTCCACTAGTACTAGTCCCACCTTGAGAACTTGGAGGGGGAGGGGAAGGAAGAAAAGAGGCGAAAACAAGGGGGTCATACATAAAGTCTGGCGAGTATAATAACTTTAACAATATAATTATTAAAGTAACTAGGATAAGGCATAAACTGGTAGAACAAGGTATAACGGTGAAACAAGTAGGCATAACAAAGCAAACAGGAGTAATATTCTGTCGTTAATCTCGTTCCTAATAACTATAGGATAATTACTACACTGCGCCAATGCTAATTACACCGCACCATTAATAGTCACCCTAAAAGTAAATCCCACATGCGGAACATAACAATGTTATTGGTAGTTTCGTGCACCTCTAGTTACCTTCATAGGTGCCGCCTGCCCCTATCTCAACAAGTTGTAACCACTACCCCCATGTGATTGACTCCCTAACTCATAGATACACATGCTGGTCCCACAGTGGGGTGTATCACTTCCCAAAGTGGAAACCCGATACAACTAAAGATACACGGCTTATATCTACATGATGCAACAACGTCTTACCTACCAACCCTGGCCCACACACGCACATGACCCCGTTGGACTTGCGTTGCCACCGCTAACCCGTTTTGACCTCTTACAATTAAACCCAGTAAGCGTGTCCTGTCCTCGACTTGGGTCGAGCTCACAAAGATACTTAATGGGTTACTGGTTTGAAAAAGGGTCCCCATGCCTGACACAAACTTTCCACCTATGCTTGGTCCCCAGTAAGGTTTCCCAATTATCCCCATTCTTATTCATGTCTTCTTACATGTTTCAACTTGGATAAGTGTTTCTAATCATATTTCACAAGCCACCCAAGGCCCCCACTTAACCCCCATGTTCCACCACATGTTTATTTGGTTAAGTGTTACTTAATTCATTATAACTGTAACCTTGTAAAGACCTCCCACATTAGACTGACATTTGCGGTTGCTAGATTTGCCAGGCGGGTTCAGGAAGTCTTATACCTCAAACGAGCCTAACCTCGTGTCTTTACAACTGTTACACATTTAATTCATGCCTTTGACCTCTCACATTAGACTACCGTTTGTGTTTGTTGGATTTGTCTGGCGGGTCCGGGCAGTCTTACACCACAAACGAGTCTAACCTCGTGTCTTAGGCGGTTAATTATTACACATCTTTATTTAACCCCAAATTGGATTAATATCCCTATTCTAATTTGTCAATAAATACCAAATTCATTTATGTCCATAATTGTCACCTAAATTATGTCTATAAATTACGGTATACAAATTATACCTATTAATGTCTCAAGTTAATAATATGCCCTTTTAAGGCCATTCTATGCCAATTCACAATTATGCATTTTTAATATTTTCCCATCGTCCCCAAGCTATTCATATGTTTTAATATGACATATTTTAGACTCGCAATAGTCTAACTTATAAAAGGAAAAACAACGTCACAACTTGCATAGCACATAAGATAGATCTAAGAATCATGACATAAGTTTACATAGCCAATAACTAGCATGTATGTGTATGGTTTTCCTATAACTTGCATATGAACAAACTAGCATATGATTCTCATACAAAACTAGCATAGGAAATTTACATAACTGTGTACTGCCATGGATCTAAATATAGATCTAAACATAAAGGTCTGAACTTGCATATGGATCTAAACATAAATATGTGAACTTGCATATGGATCTAAACATAAAGGTGTGAACTGGCATATGGATCTAAACATAAAGATTAATGTCACATGTTTTCATACAAACTAGCATATGTATCTATAATATTCACATATGTCTTAATATCCCAAACTTGCATAAGATTCATATATGTTTTAACATCCCAAACTTGCATAAGATTCATATAAGAACATATGATCCAATATCACAATCTTGCATAAGATTCATATAAGAACATATGGTTCCAATATCACAAACTTGCATAAGATTCATATAAGAACTATCATATGATTCAACTTGCATAAGATTCACATAAGAACTAGCATATAATTCAACATCTCATGATTCAAACTTATATTCTCATAATTCCAATTATAACTTATCATAGTTAAATTAATTAATTATTTTGTGAAAGCTATTAAACTCACAAACAAAAGAGTAGTCTTGTATTTCTGGGATCTGTATTCTGAAACTGAATTGCTCGCCTTTGATGTAGACTAATCGTTATTTCGATTTAGATTTGATTTTGATTCTTCCTTTAATCTTGTTCTTGAGTTGAAAGAGACGACGACTACTCTAGGTTCTCCATTGACGGCATGGCGGCTCTTGGTATGAATTTGTGTGATTAGGGTTGAGGGTTTGGGAGTGTTTTTATAGAAGTTTAACTAATTAAGAGCCGTCAGATTAACCTAGAATTAATCAAGACCATTCAGTCTAGATAGAATGACACCTCAGTCTTAATGACTCAGCAACAGGTCAAAACAGCGTCATCTTTCAGATCTTCCCGTGCCGTGGGGGGGGGGGCAGGTCGACCCCCTGATCAACCTGTATGTGTAGGTCGACCCCCTGGTCGACCTGGCCTTTGGGTAGGAATTTTCCCGCCTAGCCTGCTCCCCTGTTTGAATTTGAATTTCTGAAATGTTTATTTAAATTCTGAAACTTCGGAAGGCCATAACTTCTTCATACGAAGTCCAATTCACACAAACTCGGACTCTGACTCTAGCATAATTCCGAGAAGAACGCAATGGCGCAACCCGTTTCCCTTAATTCTCACATTTGAGTTTAAGTATTCTTTAATTTTAATATTTAAAATCACGGGGTGTTACAAGGCTTTCGATTTTATTTTGTTATGAGCCCTTTTCGATTTGCAAAAATGTAAAGAGGAGCAACATTTCTAATCAATGAAGAAGGAATCAACATTTTGTTTCCTGGAGGAACGAAAATGAAAGAGAGATACAAGAGGTAAGGTCGCGTATTTATTGATGACGAACACTTCAGCACTAAGGAATAGGTGAGCACGTTATAAGTAGGGTAGCTTAAGGTACATATAAATTAATTTCGATTTGATTATACATTAATACGATTTGATATAAAGTTATGTTTATTTAAAAGGATATCGATTTGATTTCAAGCTTATCCACTACAAATATCTCAGTGTTCGCAACTTGAAATTGTGAACTGCTATTTTCACGTATCGATCGACATTTCAATATTATAACTCTACTCTATACTCAACAGAATAGATCCTAAAATTTAATTTGAACATATAATAACCATATTAAATTAATATAATATAATGTAAATTCAAAAATAATAAATTCCTTGATAATAATTTATTATTAAAATCATATATATATATATATTCATATAGAATTTATATTTACCATCTGAATTGTTTTTTTAACTCCATTTAAATTTCGAGTTGAATTATTTCAGATTCTTATATTACAATAATTATATATATTAAAAATAGATCGTATTTTGATTATTAAATAGATAACTCAATATAAAAATTGATTTATATTATCAACTCAATATTTAAAACCACATTAAATATTTAAAATAAATCGATAAAAAATCTGGGCCGTTACAGTAGCTACCCAAAAGCTTCCGATCCGAACCTACATACTTATCCGAGAATTTTCGACCTGATCCGATGCCTTTTCCTGGCATTTCCGATCTGATCCCATGTTTCCAATATGGAAAATATGCACAATTTAACATTACTATACTTGGTTGAATTTTTAGTACTCTAGTGATGCTGACCCGTAAAATAACCTTGCATATGATTCAACTAGACTTGGACATAACTTATAGATTCGCGGATAGTTAGGATACAACCTTCTAAATTGGACTTTCTGGATTTAACGAACACTTAAATGCTCGACTACTTAACGCATACTGAATAACTTCTCACTTTCCTACTTACTTTATATTTTCTAATTTCAGCATTGCACATACTGGCACACACAAGTACACACACATAGAAGGAACGGGTAACCACACTCTACGTTTTACTATGTCTTGGATACTATAGCAATCATGTCTGGAAGACGCTCCACAAGATTGACAGAGAAGACTGAAGCTCTAATACCATATGATAACCCTGATCTTGAGGATATATCATCTACTTCAGACCAGGAGTGGGATAGTGCGGGTTCGGACTTTGAGATATAAATCCGTGAGAGTGCAGAGTCGTCTGGAGATGAGGTTTCCATGGATGAAGAGGAGGAAGGAGTAGTGGGAGACAATCATGCTCCTGATGAATTCAAGGATGCAACTATCTTAGAAACACCTGATAACTCTGTTCGGTCGATAATCGGTGATCCCATGCTTTGACGCATATGTTTAAGACATGAGATTCTTTGGGATAAGATAAAGGTAGAAAATAAAGCAGATCAGACTCATAACCCACCAGAAGGGTACATGGCGATTAGTCGATTGATTTACATTGTAGGAGCCATCCCTCCATTTCCACCATTCATCGTCGATTTTCTAAGGCGAATGCGGATATCCCCAATGCAACTACATCCCAATGCTTATGCCTACCTGTATACATTGTACATCGCTTGCAGGGAAATTATGGGGTAGAGTTTACTTTCGAAGATGTAAATTTCTTCTACCACTTCAGACATCTGACAAAGGAAACTTTGTCATGTGTATATTTCGAGTCTGTGCCAAAAAGGAAAATTATCAATGAATCAATCAGCAACAAAGTAGAAGACGTGAAGCCTAAATGGTTTTATATCAAGCATTAGACGAGATGTGCTAGGTGATGGCTCCAGTCAAGTAAGCTTCAAACTTTGATCTTCTGACTTTGGTCATCGCTATGGACATACTAATCTATCTTATACTTTTGTAGTAACAAACCTGAGGAAAGAGGAGCACCAAGTATTTTAGGATTGTTCGAACCGTTTGCTAAACAGAGACCTAGATATATTAATCATCAAAAAATGATAGGTGGACGACTACCTTCATCGTGTTCTTGCTATGACTCGGAGCATATGCCACGGGGGCGGTGCTTATGTTTATGTGCCTCCAGTTGAGGGACAGGCTATAACCTTGGCTGAGGGGGGTGAGAGTTAAAAAGGTCAAGAACTCGTAGGCTCCATCCAGGAAGTGCAGTTAGGAGAAAAAGGGTCAACATGAGAGAAAAATCAAATTGTACTCCCAAAAATTCCTTCTCCATTGCCGATTCAAGAAGACGAAGCTTTGAACATACCCGGCAAAGATAAACAACAAGATGATAATTCAAAATATACCTCTATTGTTGAAAGGCAGCCGTCTCCAACGGCTCCCTGTCCTACTAGGTCTCCTATCGTTGGATCTTCTCCCATAGACCCCGTATTTGGGGGTTTATCAAAACTTCCTCTGCCTGACAAAATCTTTAATTTTAAGGATACTGGCATTGGACCATTCATTCCTACATCCGAAGAGGAAGTGACTCCTGAAAAAGCCGGGGAGATTGCACAGACAAGCCTAACTCCGGGCTCTGGTCTGGTGGCGGGATCACTTAGGATGTATATTATTCTTGCACTGCACTTCACAGCGCCTGTGTACTGCAATAATCATGGTTTCTAATGTTTACTTATGTCATTTTGTAGGAGAGATACCGCGTCGTCACTATTCCCTCATAGATGTTCATTCAAGTATGTTCAATTCAGACATAGAGTATGATCGAGGCGATAGTAGTAGGAGAGATATTAGGAAACATTATGATTCAAATCGTACTTATTCTTCATGTTCTCGTTCCCCGTGTACGTCAGATTCCGATAAGCATAAGAGCCATCAAGCCCGTTGTGAAGTGTCAGACCACCACCTATGTCCCCAACTCTTCAAAAGGAATCACACCCTCAAGAAAGACCGCCACCGAAATGCTCTGACCCATAAGATAAGACTAAGGATTTGAAAAAAGAACAAGCAAAAGGCAAAAAGGATCTAGTGCCCACTGGTTGATGAAAATTTGAAATATCTACAACGAAACCAGTTGGACTCGACTCCGAGAATGAAGCTAAGCTAAAAATTATGAAGAAGAAATTTCCAGATCATCATTTCGGGAATATTTTTTTCGTTCCAACTCTCGAGCCAGTGCCTCCAAAGTAGGCAAACAAAGTGAAGGCTAAAATAGATTTGGTGGATAAGCAATACAAAAAAATGTGCAAATACTCGTGAAATCATTAAAAAATCATTCGAAACTTTGTAGACGATGTGAATAATATGAAGGAGATGGACGAATATGGTGAGAAATCCATAAAGAACACAGACAAAGAACTAGAGCATGCCCAAGTGCAACTCGCCTTAGTGCAACGCGACATCGATAACCATAAGAAATAATATGAAGAACTACAGAAGCGCTACTTTATTAAGCTTGATTCTCATAGTCAAGAGCGTGCTGCCTTGAAAAACCAAGTGGAAGATGCGAAGTCGGAGAGCACCGATACAAAGTTATCTTGTTCTCGCTTTGAACAGGAAAAAGCAGAATTGGCGAGGAAGAATGCTGAATTAGAAGCCAAACTAGTAGAGGTTAAAGAAAGGGCAGTCTTAGCCGAGGGGAACGCAAATATTGCTCTTTAGTGCGTTGCTGATGCTAATGTACACTTTTCCGAAGCCCAAAAAAAGTTGTATGAATACAATGAGCTCATGATATAGTTCTTTCCTAAAGTGATTCGATACCAAGATATTTCCTGGATCAAGGACTACCAGATGACCTTGGTCGATGTACGGGACCAAGTTATTGATTGGGAAAAGCGGAAGCTTAAGCTAAATACTATTGATGAGGAAGAACTCATGAGAAAATATTTAAAAGGTGATGAGCCAGAATGTCTAGATGAAGGGCGTAAGCTAATTCAAGTAGCCATGGAGGAGGAGAGACGCCGGATCAAGGGAAAAGAAACTATCGAGGCTGGTTCTGGTTCCCTATGTGTCGCTTCCAGGCCTACCGAGGCAGAGGGGTATGATCTTGATCGTCTTAAGATTCCAAAGGCAGCTCTCCTTTCCCCAATTACTGAGTCAGCCCCTGAAACCTCTCCTACTCCTGCTGACAAGTCTTCCAAAGGTATCTCCAGTTTTTCGCCGCAATTTTCTAGAGCTATTATAGTATGTCGCTGTATTATAGAGAAAACAATAGAAAAGCCCATGTTCTCTCCTCAGCTAATAGCTATTACTTCTCATTCTTTAGGTGTCAAGTCTGCTAAGGAGACCAAGGAGAAGCAAGAGGAAGTTGCCGACAAAGCCATTGTGTTGTCCAGTACTGAAGTTCTCAAGGACGGAGATATGATAGATGCTTTAAAGGCTGGTGACGACCATGAAGGCAAAGGAGATTAAGACGTCGTCGTAATCAGGGATTCGGGTGAAACTGAGGGAATGAATTTGGCAAAAATAGAAGCAAAGAAAGATGAGCTTTTGAGAGCCAAAGTTGAGGAAAAATCCGAAGAACCCCTTAACATCGATCCCCTCTAGGAAATTGCTCCCAAGTCAGGGTTGATTGTCAAGCTTTCTACTCGATCGATTAATGGAGAGTTAGCTCAGAAATCCTCTACCGATCCAAGTCTAATTCCTTCAGGCAAGAAAAATAAGAAACGACTCCTCATTGATGTTGAGTGAGAAGAGAATGACAATCTTTAGGCTGTTAAAAAGTCTAAGCCCTCCCCAAAGCTTAAGAGAAATGTAGTTAAGTAATTTCATTTTGTTTTTCACTGCCCTGTTGTTGTTATGAGTGCGAACCTCTGGCTTTTGGTTAGTTTCTTCATGTAAATATGCACTTTTGTAAATAAAGTAGTTTTCTTTCCTGCAATGTCAAATATTTGCAAGCTTTTCATTTATTTCAATCAAATGAAATTGAAATCAAAACACTACTAATATAAGCAACAAATAATAAATCACATCACAAAGACATCCATCCAATATCCTTGCAAACAATAGTTTATGCCGCATAGGATCATAAATAAAAAATAATAGGAGGGTATGTGATTTGTATGACAATGCGTGTACATGCTTAGTATAGTACACACGGATCGTGTAATATGATGTATAACACTCAAGTAGAAATAATAGCTAATCGCAGAAATGTAAAAAACAGTAAAAGCAATAAGTGAAGTTAGTATGATAGAAATCGATGATTGGAATAATGAGTATTTATCTATGGCCCTGCGCAAATATGATCCAGACGCATATATGATATATCATATATGTCATATATGTGTGGACATATGTCATATATGATATATCATATAACACTCAAGTAGAAATAATAGCTAATCGCAGAAATGTATTGTTGGTGAAGAGAAAGAGAAGCAACGATTGATGAAAAGGAAGTGCCTATACGAAAGGTTGCTTTCTAGAAGAAAACAGTCGACAGGTTAAAAAGGACCAGTAGACAGAAATTTGAATATATATATACGTTATATTTATGTGTACATGTTTATTTGTGCAAACTGGGCAGAAACGGTCGACTGGTAGAAAACCAGGCGATCGACCGGTTTCACCCAGTGTGCACAATTAATGTGTACATATATATATATATATATATATATATATATATATATATTTGTATATATATTGACAATTTTGAGGTATGTGATTATTTGAGATAGATTTTAAATAGGTGACACTACTAAAACACCAAATAATTAACCTCTAATGTAAAATATCATATGTAGCTCTTTGTGTCTCTTCAAACCAATGATTATCTTCTTTTTCTCGATCATGGCTTATCTATTTGTCAGAGATCAAAACTCTATGAAATCCTTGACTCAACATTCTCCCCCTTTTTGATTGATGACAATATAGCTCTGAATCTCCCCCTTTATATGATCTCCCCCTGAAATTATGCCTGTATATAAACTATATTTTCCTGCGTATATATTGTTAGTACTATTTTCTCCCCCTTTGTCATCTACAAAAAGGAGTTGCTAAACAGATAAATAAGTGAGGATATAAATGATACTATCATAGTTATAAGCAACATAAACTTATACCATAAGTCGTGCCAAAAGTTACACATATAAGCCTGAAATGAATAAAACAAGGAATTATTTAGATACAATTGCCGGATCAATTCTGAACACAAAATAAAGTCATAAGTTTATAGTAAGAGATAAACTAAGAAGTAAACTAAGAAGATTCTAATTCTATCTCATCATCTTCTTCTTCTTCTTCAATAATTTGATTTTTTTCCCCGACTACGTCCACGGCTAGTTTCTGAGCTTGTACCCTCCTTCGAAGATGTCCAAGCAAATGTAGGAGGGGCTGGACGTTCGCTAGGGTCTTGAGCTTGCATAGAAGACGATGCACCACACGACATTGCTTCCCATAGAGTTGCGAAGAAAGAATTAATTTTATTAAAGCATTTTTTGTTCTTTATATCCATTCGTTTAAGTCTTGCTTCGAGGAGAAATTGATTCTGAGCAATGGTGTTAAGCGATTCCTTTGTAGAAGAAGATGATCGTAGAAGTTTAACTTCTTCTAGTTTATAGGTGGGATGATCGTGATGAAGTTCCTTGATGTCCTTGTTCTTTCCAATGTTCAAAAGGCATAATGTTGAAGTATGGATCAGGAAGCTTCATCCGTTTAATTGATGCTTTGTTGATGCATTTGGGTCTTGAAACAGACGACTCAGGAGGTGTGATGCCACAATCCAGTAATAGACGCATGATATATTCATCATAGAACAAATGTGGCCTAATACAATCGTTCACTTGCAAAATATCATCAAAAATCATTTCAATCCAATTGATACGAATATTCCCATAGATTGCATATAATTCCTTGAAATTTTCTTTATAGACGACATCAAAATTTCCTATCCTCGGTAATAGAGAGTGCATAAGGGTATGATGACGAACTCTCATAATAGGTCATAAACCAATGTATTTTGTGCTATCCTTGTCATCTTCAATGAATTGATGACTAATTTGATTTTAGACATGGACATTGCAAAAATTACTTAAGAGTTTTTCACCCAAAAATGAAGAACCAAGAACAATTGCCATTCTTTCACATGAGATAAATACTTGTTTGCCACATAAAACATACCAAAGGCATTGTTCAAGATTTTATGGCTTGTATTTATCTAAATTCAAGTTAGAGTAGAACAATTTGATCATAAGATGGTTAATTTCCACATTATTTCGATCAAAATCAATTATGGTTTCAATATCAGAACTCTTCGCTAAGTTAAGAACATGATAACTAGAGAAATTGGAGAATTTAACAAATGAACCCGGATGAGTTTTGAAATCTTTCATCTAATTCCACCTTTTGACTGCAATTGGATCAGCTAGCTATTTCTTTACTGAGATATCAGTAGGTTATAGTTCAATAGTTGAAGCTTTCTTCGATTTCTTTTGAGGAGGTACCATTTGAATGATATTAGATGAAGAATTTCGATTTCTAGGGTTTTTGGGGTTTTGAAAAAGGAACCGGTTGAAGGATGAAATGAATAGATTGGTTGAAGAAGTGACTGTATGTATATACAAAAATAGTTTTTGATGTGACCGGTCGGCCATTCATTTTTAACCGGTCGACTGTTATTGACCAGAGATCAAAATGGTTGATTGATTAAAAATGGCCTGTCGACTGGTTTTAGTCTAGGTTGTTTTTTCTTGGTTTTCATACCCTTTCTGATATTAATTGGTCCAAAAGAAATTGAATTTACTTATATATAGGATGTATACAATAATACATGAGTAATACAAGATAATATAACCACGATATATGATTAATGTGAAGTAGACGAATTGTGATCGGTAGACACTTCTTTGATATCAGATATACGTGGTGTCCATGGTGACCAATTTTCTCTTGCTCCTTCGTTCCTATTATAATTTTGATCCCACGAATTCAGATTTGTAGAGGATAAAGGCATGTTTGGCATAGGCTCATGTACATTATGTTTGTTAGAACCACAAAAGAACATTGCCATTTTCTCTAAAAGAGATAGTCGATCCGAGATTAGTCTTTGCTCGTAATGTACCTGTCTTTGAAGATCAATTTGATGTTTGGTAATGATGAATCTCATCGATCTTTTCTCTGGTACGTGGTGAACAAAACAATGCTTTCTTTGCCCGTTTTGAAGTTGGCATATTGTCGGGGGTACGATTGCATTGGTGATGCTTTGATTTGTGTTTTGGAGTTTTGGGAGAGTAGTATTCTTCCGGTTCAGAACTTGTGACAGAAATATGGGATTTTTGAGCACATTCATCACATATATGTGCCATGATCAGCTTGGGAGATTAAAATGGAGAGAATACCTAGTTTATATATATTTTTCTCTATATATAAACTTAATGCTAAGAATTATCAGGAAGACTTGGCCTAGAAGAATTAAAAGCTCATATTCAATTTTCCCAATATAACAATAGCCAAAAATAGCTAATGTTTTGAGTAAATATAAACCGAAGGTGAAAAGAACTAAAAAATATAACATTAGTGATAAAATTATTTGTCAAGTTCTTTTCTGGAGATAAGACCAAGCTCTCTACGTAATTAATGAAACTAGACTCAAGTAGAGGCTTAGTAAAAATGTCCGCTAGTTGATTTTCAATTTGGACATATTCGAGATATATATTTCCCTTTTCGATATTGTCTCTTAGAAAATGATGAAGGATATCAATGTGTTTGGTTCGAGAGCGGTTCATAGGATTTTTCGATAAGTTTATAGCACTTGTGTTATCACAGTATATAATAGAATTTGATAAATGAATATCAAAATCTTGAAGTGTTTTTTCATGTATATTACTTGAGTACAAGCAAGAGCTGCTGATATATATTCAGCTTCACATGTTGATAGTGAAAAACAATTCTGTTTCTTACTGAATCAAGAGACAAGTGATTTTCCAATAAAATTGCACATACCACTTGTACTCTTTCTATTCGTTGAGAGCCTCCGAAATTAGCATCACTATATGATACTAATTCGAATGGACATTCTTCTGGGTAGAAAAGACCGAAATCTTTGGTATTATTAAGATAATGAATTATACGTTTCACTGCTCATAGATGTGATTCCTCTGGATTTGCTTGAAACCGTATACATAGACAAACACTCATCAATATATCTGGACGACTGGCTGTAAGATAAAGAAGAGAACCAATCATTCTTCGATATAGTTTCTGGTAAACATTCTTACCATTTTCATCTTTTTCAAGATGTGTAGTTGTACTCGTGGGAGTAGGTTTACCAGATGTGTTTTCTAATCTGTAGCATTTAATAAGATTTCCACTGTATTTTTCTTGATGAATAAAAATACCGTTCGTAAGTTGTTTGATTTGAAGTCCAAGAAAATATGATAGTTCTCCCATATTATACATTTCAAACTCTCTGGTCATAATATTTGCAAACTCTTTGCATAGATTATCGTTTGTTGAACCAAAGATAATGTCGTCTACATATAGCTGGATAACTAAAATATCTTTTCTAGAATGTTTGATAAACAAAGTTTAATCGACTTTTTCTATTTGAAATCCCGAGTTAATAAGATAGATACGTAATCGTTCATACCAAGCACGAGGTGCTTGTTTTAGACCGTAAAGAGCTTTCTTAAGTTTGTACACATAGTCAGGATATTTTTCATGTATGAACAAAGGAGGTTGTTCGACATATACATTCTCTTTGATAAATCCATTGGGAAAAGCACTCTTGACATCCATCTGATAAAGATTGAAATTGTGGTGACAAGAAAAAGATAATAAGATTTTAATAGCTTCTAGTCGAGCAACTGCTGCAAATGTTTCTTCATAATTGATACCTTCTTCCTGATTATAACCTTGTGCTACTAATCTTGCTTTATTTCTGGTGATATTTCCTTGTTTATCAGCCTTATTTTTGTAGACCCATTTAGTACCAATAACTGAATGATTAGTTGGTCTTGGAATAAGTTCCCACACATCATTGTGCTCGAACTGATTTAGTTCTTCCTACATGGAAATGATCCAGTAGTCATCTGTAGTAGCCTCTTTTGGATTCTTACGTTCGATATTTGAAAGAAACGCAACATGACCCATTTGATGGAGTTGACTCCTTGTTCTGATATGTGATGTTACTTCCCCAAGTATATTTTGATTCTGATGATCTCTTAATATTCTTGGAGGAGATCGTATTCTTGGTGGAGATTGTAACACACATGTTTGTGGAATATCCTCAATAGTTATTTCTGAGTCAGAATCAACATTTGTGATGATTGGATTATCTGTGACTACAGTTTCATCATCATCAGATATAGTATGAGGGTGGTGATAGAGTTCATTGAATGAGACATGAAGTGATTCTTCAATAGTTTTGGTTCATTTATTAAATATACTATATGCCTTGCTCCATTCCGAATAACCGACAAATATTACTTTATCAGCCTTTGGATCGAATTCGCCGAGCTGGTCTTTCGTATTTAAAATAAAGCACTTGGAACCAAAGACTTTGAAGTATGAGATATTGGGCTTTCTTTGGTTAAATAATTCATAAGACGTATTCTTGGTGAGAGGTCGAATGGATACACGATTCAAAACAGAACAAGTAGTTGCGACAGCTTCTGCCCAGAAATGTTTTGGTAAAGTGGTTCCATTTAATAACGTTCTTGCACATTCTTGTAAGGTCCAATTTTTCCGTTCTACAACTTCATTTTGTTGTGGAGTCCTAGGGAACGAAAAATTATGATATATACCTTTCTTTGTACAAAAATGTTCAAATTCATTATTTTTGAACTCTCCACCATGATCACTTCTTATATTTTTTACTTTAAGCCCTTTTGATTTCTGAATTCTTTTGACGAAACATTTGAATTGTTCAAAAGTGTCACTTTTGTTTTTCAAGAAAATTGTCCAGGTGTAACGAGAGTAATCATCAACAATTACAAACACATAACGACTGTGATTTATTGCCTGAACCTTAGTTGGTCCAAATAAATCCATATGCAGTAACTCAAGTGTTTGTAATGTTGATATGACTTTCTTGGATTTAAAAGATGATTTGGTTAATTTCCCTAATTGACATGCATCACAAATGTTGTCAACCTTAAAGCTCATGTTGGGTAGTCCTCTAACTAGATAGTTTTTGTCTAGCTTGTCGATAGTTCTGAAGTTTATTTGACAGAAGCGTTTGTGCCATAGCCATGGATCATTATCATTAGCCACAAGACACATATATGAATTATGATTAATATTCATATTCAGAATATATATATATTTCTGTCTCTATGTATGTAATATTTGTCAATAAGCTCTTATCTCTAGTCATGTGCTTCGAGCAACCACTGTCTAATATCCACTTTCCTTTTTTCTTAAGTGGGACCTACAAAAATAAGATTAAGTCCATGGTACCCACCTTTTAATAGGGTCCTAAGAGTTAGGTCATAGGAGTCCAAACCCATATGGGTCTGGTATCCCCTTTATATAAATAATTTGAATAAAGATCCACAGTATTCATGAAATGTCGAATATATTTGTTCCTAATCAAATTGTTATTTGATTTAGGAACCCATATCTTGATAGTCTTGACATTTCTCTTTTGAAATTTCACAACTGCTTTTGGCTTGGATTATAATAAACTAAGATTTTTTCTTAACTTCATCTTTCTTCTTCTTGAGATGTTTCTTGGTTTCTTGTTTTTTATATCCCAAACCTTGTTTGTTTAAAGCAGGTTGTGAACTTTCAATGATTTTTGTCAAGTTTTCTCGACCTTTGTTAAAGTTAGAAACATTTTGAGTAATATCATCTAACTTAGTTTGTAAACTAGCCTTTTCTAGGTCCAGAATTTTGACTTTTGCCTTAAGCTCATGATTTTCAGTAGTAAGAGCATCATTTTTCTCTTTTTGATTTTCAATTTCTTGACTCAAAAGAGATAATTAAGAGTCAATATAGATGATGATTCTTGAAGTTTTTCAAGTTCTTCTTCTAATATTTTCTTCTCGTCTTTTAACATATCTCGTTCAAACTATGCTCTACTCAAATCTGCTTTGGCTTCTTTGAATTTTCGTTTCATGTCTTTATATTTAACTATCAATTCGGCATTAATATCAAGTACTTTATCAAATGTAGGAATTTGTACCTCATCTTCTTCTGCCATGAAACAAATGTTTTCTTGTTCATTTTCTGTATCACTTTCGCTTTCTGATGAAGACGAGTCTGAATCATCCCATGTAACTGAGAATGCTCATTTCTTTGATTTGTCCTTCTTGTATTTGAATTTGTCATTTTTTGACTTTTTCTTTTGCTCCGGACAATCCTTGTGCATGTACCCCTTTTTGTGGCAGTTGAAACATTCAATAGCAAATGAAGATGGTTTATTTCATCCAGTTTTCTTCTTGTTATATCGACTTGCTTTTCATTGTTTGAGGAATTTTTTGAAACCTTTTCCAATGAATGCTAGGTCTTCATCTTCAAAATATGATTCATCTTCATCTTTTTTAGCATGAAATGCTACATTTTTCTTTTCTTCTTTCTGTTCCTTTCTAGCCTGCAAATTTGCTTCATAGGACATTAGATTTCCTATTAATTCATCTGGCTTCATGACGGAAAGGTCATTAGCTTCTTCAATTGCTAATACTTTTCCTTCCCATTCACTAATCAAAGAATGTAGAACTGTCAAAACAACATCAAAATCCAAATATTTCTGTCCTAAACCAATAAGTGCATGATGAATAGTTTGAAACTGTGAATACATATCATTGATTGTCTCATTCGGTTTCATTTTGAAATTTTGAAACTGAATTTTCAGCATGACTATTTTGGCTTGTATAACCTTATTAGTACCTTTAAGAGTGGTTTTCAGTGTTTGCCAAATTTGATATGTAGTGGTGCAAATACTGACACGGTTATATTCATTTTGGTCTAATGCACAAAACAACATGTTTATTGCTTTTGCATTTACGGCTACTGCCGTTTTCTCAGCCGGTGTCCATTATGAATAATCATTGTGGGATTCAATGTTTTGTTTTGGGTAGCATTCCAGGCATCATAGCTATTTGACTGCATGAAGGATGACATACGTGTTTCCCAATAGCAGAGACCACCGAAGAATGGAGGTCTTTGTGTTGATTGACCTTCCGTGTAAGTGGTGTTTTGAATGTTAGTACTTGCATTATTTGTCATATTACAAGAATATATCAAATAACAGTGTTACGATTATATGATAACCAAGCTCTGATACCAAATGATAATGCGTGTACGTGCTTAGTATAGTACACACGGATCATGTAATATGATGTACGACACTCAAGTAGAAATAATAGCTAATCACAGAAATGTAAAAAATAGTAAAAGCAATAAGTCAAGTTAGTATGATAGAAATCGATGGTTGGAATGATGATCTCATGGTGTTTATATAAGGAATAAATAGTTGTAACCCTTTGTGAAGAGTTACAAACAATGTCCGTGATAGTTGGTGAAGAGAAAGAGAAGCAACCATTGATGAAAAGGAAGTGTCTATACGAAAGGTTGCTTTCTGGAAGAAAACGGTTGACAGGTTAAAAAGGACCAGTAGACAGAATTTGAATATATATACATTATATTTATGTGTACATGTTTATGGTGCAAACAGGGCAGAAACGGTCGATTGGTAGAAAACCAGGCGGTCGACCGGTTTCACCCAGTGTGCACAATTAATGTGTACACATATTTATATTTGTATATATATTGACAATTTTGAGTATGTGATTATTTGAGGATAGAGTTTAACATAGGCAGCACTACTAAAACACCAAATAATCAACCTCTAATGTAAAATACCATATGTATCTCTTTGTGTCTCTTCAAACTAATGATTATCTTCTATTTGTCGATCACGGCTTATCTCTTTTGTCAGAGATCAAAACTCTATGAAATCCTTGACTCAACATTGTATGCCTCCAAAATAAAGTGCCTGGCCAGAGGTTGTTCAGGATTGATTAGGATCGACATTAAATTCTTCTAGGGAGTGTGGGCTCAGCCTTCATTCATGCCCTCGTTCCTTCAGTGGGATAGGAACCTATTCTCATCGGTAATTGTTCTTAGTACCTTTATACTCTCTTGATGTATACCCAGGTTATAATGTGACCAGGGCAGTCTTTAATCATGGTGCACCTTCGCGCCCTATGGACGTCGTCTTCTCGTCCTTTATACTATCTCTTGGATCATGAGAGTCAGAGTTAATCATACGAACTATCACTCCGTCTGTTCCGGCATCCCTTATGCACCCTACTTCGAAAGGTGTGATCTCGCTGGTTCGAGAGCCGTTATTGCTCTCGATTTTGACTTAAGTTCTATGTTTCAAAGAAAGATCAAAATAATTGAAGGACATAAAGAAATGGATGAAGGAAAATCACACAATATTTTTATAGTGGTTCGGAAAAATCATAGCTTGTATCCACTTTATAATTTTTCGTTTATATCAGCTTGACTGTTCTAGGAATGTCGTGCCTTTTTACATAGTCTATAAAACAAAAGAATCAGTACAATCTTAAGTCAAATAGTGTCGTATGTGCTGGGCATTCTACATTCTGGGGATTTCATCGCCATCTACGGTCGTCAGCTTGAAAGCCCCTTTGTCAAGTTTCTGTTGGATGGCATACGGTCCTTTATATTTCGGACCTAAGGAAAACGAGGTTTGAGAAGACGCATTTCAAGACATAGTCTCTAGGTTCAAAGGTCCGGGGATGAACCTTCCTGTTGTAGTATCGTGCAACTTGGTGTCTATGCCTCGAAGTACATAAGTTTGCTTCATCTCTCTTTTCCTCGAACATGTCTAGGGACTTAAGAAGAAGCACTCTGTTCATCATCAGATCATAATACATTGTCCTATGAGAGGGGATTTCCAGTTCCACTTGAATGACTACTTCTAATCCAAATGAAAGTGAGAAGGAGGTATGACCAAACACTGATTTGTAAGTCGTTCGGTAAGCCCATGCTAAGGGAAATTCATCAAACCACATGCCTTTTTCCTACTTCAATCGCTTCTTTAAAATGAACTCAATGATTTTGTTTACTGCCTCGACTTGTACATTTGATTGTGGGTGAGGTACTACGGTATATCTCTTTTTAATCTTGTATTTCTAACAGATATCTTTGAACTTGTTTCTTTCGAAATGGGTTCCACTGTCAGTTATGATGGCTTTGGGAATCCCAAATCAGCAAATTATGTTTCTAACAACAAAATTAATCACCTGCTTTGTCGTGATCGTAGTTAATGGCTCGGATTCTTCCCATTTGGTGAAGTAATCTACGGCCACAATCGCATATTTTGCAACCCTCTAGCGATTGTTAGGCTTCCAATGATGTCTATCCATCGCACAACGAACGACCACGGGCTTACCATTAACTTAAGTTGACTGGGAGGTGCTCTGGGATTTTTTCCAAATTTATGGCACCTATCATAGCGTCATGAATAATCGGATGCCTCGCGATTTATGGTAGACCAGAAGTAGCCATATCGAAATATTTACTTTGCCAATGTCTGGCCTCTGGTGTGTTCCCCACATTCTCCCTCGTGCTCCTCTATCAATACACGTTTGACGTCGTCATGGGCTATACACCGGAGAAGGGGTACCAAAAATCCCTGTCGGTAAAGGACTTCGCCCTGCATAACATATCTTGATGCTTTACGAACTACGACCCGTCTCTCACTCATTTTCATCAAGACTGTTCCATTTTGCTGGAAGTTCTTTATCGGTGTCATCCACAGCTCTTTCTCTGGTTCGGTTCCCAACACTAGATCAACTTCCATCTGGCCGGTGCATGGTGCTCTTAGTGTTTCGATCGGAACCATTTTTGTTTCTTGAGGGTTGTCGGAGCTAGCCAGCTTGGCCAAACTATCCGTCATTTGATTTTCCACTCACAGAATATGGATACGCTGTAATATTCCATACCATCCAATAGTTCCTCCGCTTTTTCCAAGTAATCTATAAGTCGCGGTCCTTTTGTTTGAAATTATTTTCGAACCTGGAAAAAACAATTTTAGAGTTACTGAAAATGTTCAATATTGTTACTCCCAATTCCTTCGTGAGTTTTAACCCAGCGATCAGGGCCTCGTATTCAAAATCATTGTTAGTAGCGGAAAATTCTAACCGTAGAGCATAGTAAATTGACCATCCTTTAGGAGTTGCCAAGACAACTCCGGCGCCAAATCGTCGATCATTCTTAGCACCATCGGTGTATAGTTTTGAGGGGCTAAGTTCTAACTTCTGTTCTTAGGGACCACCATCTTCATCTAACATATCCTCCTCGGGGATCATGAAATCAGCTAATGCTTGCCCCCTTATTGATTTTTTGGGTTGGAAGTTTAGGTCGAACTGGCTCAATTCGATATTCCACTTGAGAAGACTCCGGATGCTTCAGGCCACTGCAGGACTTATCAGAGCGGTTGATCGGTGTAGACAACAATTGGATGGGCTTGGAAATAACGGCGTAGCTTTCTAGAGGCAATCAATAGGCTATAAGCAAGCTTTTCTATCTTTGGGTAGTTGTGGTCTGCTACTGCCAAATTTTTGCTCACATAGTACACCGATCTTTGAATTTTATCTTCCTCACATACCAGGGACGAGCTAATTGCATTCGATGATACTGCCGAATATACAAACAAGTCTTCATGGTCCACCGGTTTAGGCAATATCAGAGGTTTTTCTAAGAGATCCGGTAGGCTGTGGAAGACTTCCACACAATCTGGGGTACACTCAAAGTTACGTTCCCACTTTTTTTAGATCAAAGAAATGGACGAACTTGTCCGTAGCCTTGGAGATAAATCTGCTTAATGTTGCAACCTTTCCCACTAAACTCTGGACGTCCTTGATCTTTCACGGCTCTTTAATATTCATGATTTTTGAAGTCTGATCAGGATTAATCTCGATTCCACGGGAACTGACTATGAAGCCTAGAAATTTTCCTGATGCAACCCCGAATGAGCATTTCATAGGATTAAGCTTCATTCCATATCGTCGGAGGATACCAAACATCTCTGCTAAGTCTGATGTATGGTCAGACGATCGTTTTGACATCGCAAGCATATCATCCACATAAACATCCATTGTCTTCCTTGTTTGATTGTAGAATATTTGGTTCACTAAGCACTTATATGTTGCTCCGGCATTCTTCAATCCGAAGGGCATCACCATATAACAATATAATCCCAAGTCTATGATAAAACTAGTATGTTCTTGATCTGGAACATGCATGGGAATCTGGTTGTAGCCCGAATACGCATCCATAAAGGAGAGAAGCTCAAGTCCTGCCGCTGAGTCCACAAATTTGTCAATTCTAGGGAGTGGGAAACAGTCTTTTAGGCAGACTTTGTTTAGATCTGAAAAATCAATACATGTACGCCACTTTCCATTGAATTTCTTAACCATGATAGGATTTGATATCCAATCAGGATATGTCGAATCTCTGATGAATCTGTTATCCCTTAACTTTTCCACTTCTTCTTTCAAGGCTGCCGACCTTTCTGGGCTGAGCATACGCCTTTTCTGTTACACAAGAGGATGCTTTGGGTTTATGCTTGGTGAATGGCTCATGATTGAAGGGGATATCCCACACCTATCAATGTGGGTCCAAGCGAATACACCAGGTTCGCTTTCAAAAAGACTTTTAATTCCCTTGTCCGGAGAGAGTCCAAGTGAGATCCGATCTTCAAGACCTTTTTCGGGTCGTCATTGTCAATCGGAATATCTATAGTTGCCTCATTAGGTGTCGCCTTCCTACATGCCGATTCTTTGTCCTCTCTAGGATCAATGTTTTCGGGCAGGACGTTAGGCGACTCCTTCGGCGATATTCTCTTTACTTGCAACGCCGAGCCCTCCTCGGTAGGGGGAAGCACTCTTGGGCCCTGCGTCTTTTCCGTTGCACAACATTTTCAATTCTGCCATATAACAAGCTCTTCTGGTGACCTGGTCGCCACAAACCATTCCCACTCCAACTTTGGTTGGGAACTTCATCAATAGGCACCAGGGTGCAATATTGAGTCTGAACTCTGCAAGGGTCGATCGGCCTAAAAAGCGTTATAGGGCGAATCAATGTCCATAATTACGAATGGGAGGATCCTTACTCTTCGGCGACCTCCCTCCCCTTACTCTACAGATAAATCCACTATACCAATTGGAGCCGTTGGTGATCTGTTAAAGCTACGTATCCAGCCTCCACATGGCTCTAAATCCTTTATTTCTAACTTCATTTGGTCAAATGCTTTCTTGAACAAGATATTAATGGAACTACCGCAGTCCACGAGGACTTTCCGTACTAATGAGGATCCGATGGTAGTAGTTATCATCAACGGGTGATGCTAGGTGCTTCAATTCCTACACACTCTCTGTCTCGAAAGATAACATCATCCGCTAGTGTCTTCTGCTGCTTCACGGGAGCAGTGTCTTCAAGATTGTTGCACTTCCCCACTTCCGGGTGTTTAGTCACATTAACATAATGCCACATGGTCTTATTGCTAAATCCAGCTGGATGTGGTCCTCCAATAATAGTATTAATGACTATACCTGTGACAATCGACCATAGCCCCCGCACTAAACAAGAAGAATATTGCACTAAAAGACATGCCAAGTAGCTATGGACAATCATCATGGTATGATAACACAATCCGAACCTGTCGTAACTCATGATGCAAGGATAAAATATAATAGAACATATACAACAGGTAGTAATAGTGAAGCAGAAAACACTAGACTTTATTCACAACTATAAAGTAATATCCATACACTTGGTAATAGTGTTTATACAAATTGTCTCACTACATCACTCAGAGAATAACAAACAGTGGAAATCCAAATACTATATAGTAAAAAGATAGTACGCCAGCCTCATGCTCGCTCCGAACAGCTACATAGTACACATTAAGTAATCACCTGTCACCTGCCACCTAGTCTACCCATCCAAAAACGGATGAACAACCCAAGGAAATAAGAGGGAAACATAAAACCTTGAGTCAGAAAACATTCTTAGTGAGAGATAAAACAGCTAACAAACTTCATCAATAAAGTATATGTGAATAGGTAGATTAACAAACCAATCTACCAAACACCAGAGAAGAACTCAACTCCCGTCTTCCCTACATCGGACAATGAAAACCTTTACATTAAACAATTCAACCATACACCTATGGAAACCAGAACACCCATTCAATCTTGATAAAGCACTCATCTCATCTAGATCATATATCTCATGTAAACCATCCTAATCGAATTCAACATCCCTCAAGCACAAGCCCTAGAGGCCTAAACCAATATCAGACAAGCACCTAAGGAACATCTCCTTTGATGTTGGACAATCAACATGAGATGGTATAAACAGAGCAACCAAACAATCAAACATCCATGACCAACTCTGGCTATCACTGCTAATCCTGCTTAGAAACCATCATTAATCATATGACGGCCCATCATGACTTCCATATGTTAAGGGCTAATGGTAACCCTAGTTCTAGGACAACTTCATATGCCTTCATGACTCGTATGTTTGTCTTCTCAAATCTCTATAACTAGGCCCTTCACGACTGCCCAAGGTGTGAGACCCTTCATGATTGCCAAAAGTACCCATGCTTTGAGTCTGCCAGAACTTACGATAACGATAATCTCTCGTCCTTCGAATCTCTAGCCATCAACTCCGACGACCCTTCATTAACTCAATCCCCCTTTAGTATCCATTATCCACGAACTCAATACACCCTTGGGTCGTCTTATCATTCGTTGCTTTACACCGATCAATGAACATATTCAACCCTTCAAATATTCCCACTTGAATTTACATCGAAGTCACCACATCACTGAGCCGAATTACACCACTGCGCTACGGCTAGGGTTCGGGGGTTGCCCCCGAAAAATATATTTTCAGACCTTTTTGTTAACGTTTGAGTCGTACCAGAAAAATAAAATTTCAGATTTGACTCTGTGCGACCGACCCTAGCGGGACCCACTATAACAACCGGAAAATCAGAACCAATTTAAATTTTTTAGTTTGGCAATTTTAATGAATTTTGAAAATTTAAAATGAATTATTTTAAATAATAACGATGATAAACTTATTTTGAATATAATTAGAATGTATAAATTTATTTAAATCAAAATTATAATATAAATATTTATTTTAATAATAAAAGGAATTGGAAATGATGCGGTGGTTTGAAAATTCGATTTCAAATTTCAAATGAATGTACAGGATTCAAAATAAACTGGATTTTAGTGAAACCAGAAATATTTGAATATGTTTGAAAATATCTTTCCAAGGAATTTGAAAAATCCAAATTTCATAGCGGGAATAAAAATCCAGTTGAAGATTCAGAATAGCCAATATGGAAAAATAACCCTTAAAAATAGTGATTTTGCAAACGACCTCCGTTTTCGACGAGACCACTTTTCTTGGATCCGGAACATCAAATTATTGCAGGATTCCAATTTTCTTAATTTTTGGAATCAATATGTGAGCGTGGTGAATTTAAACGTGTTTGGTCAATTCTGTTTGAATTTAATCGACTGAAAATGACCATTCTTCAAACGGTCTCCAAATTCTATGAAATTAGTTTTGTTAGGACCGTATCGTCAAAAATAGCTAGATTTATTTTTCTGGAATTTTTGGAGTCCATATGTGACCCTGGTAAATTAAAATGTATGTTCAAATTAAAAATATAAAGATTTATATTTTGATTTAAATGAAAACTGTTCGAAACAATAGAATGGGCTTATGATACATATCCCATTGTGTTCGGGATAGGGGTAAATAGCTAGGGACGACAATTGTTGGGTTTGATTTGGGGTTTAATTGAAAAAGTAACTTTTTGGGAGAAAAATAAAATAAATAAATATACCCTCCCCAAACCCAACCCATCGTTCGAACCCTCCCTTCCCCTTTTCTTCAAAACCACACAGCAGATCCTAGAGACCGTTGCGCCCTCTGCACGTGGCCTGCCACCGCTCTGGCCCTCCCCCACTTCGCCGCCGGTCGTCTCCTCTGCTCTGTTCTCTCTCCCTCTCTCTAAATTGAAACCCACACCCAAATCCGCCTACCCCCGCCACTTCCGACCACCCACAAACCAGCGCGACCTCTGTAACACCCTGTATTTTTTTTAATATAATTAAAAACAAAATAAAATATATAAAAATATGCTTATGATAGGTAAATAATGGTGATGCATAAGGAGAATTAATTAATACATGGAAGAGAAGAAAAATTAGTTCATTAACGGCGTATGTAACGGAAAAGATATTAAAATAAGGATAACTAATTCAAGAATCAGGAATTAGGTAAAATGGACATCACCATTGCATTCCTCTCGGAAAAATACGTGAAATAGAGTCCGAGTTTTCGAAAATCGGAGTCCGTATGACCAAGATATGGCCAAAACAAGATTTCAGCAGACTTTCTAGCAGACTGACCCAGGTCGAACATAGTGTCAAAACTATAGTCGACCTGCCCCCCCAGGTCGACTATAGTGTCGACCCCCCCTCTGTACAGGTCGATCTGGTTGGCCTGGGGTGGTCCAGAATCCATTTTTGAGGCCCGGGACGAGTTTTGATGGTCCGGATGGGTTTTAGGGTTAATCCGATGGCTGAAATGAAGTGCTACACCTATAAAATAACACCTAGACCTAGCCTAACTCACACAAATTCATATGACACCTAAATGCTGCTGGAATCTCTCTTGAGCCATCGCCACCGTCTCCAAATTAAAGCTTAAGCGTTCAAACCCAAATCAAATCAAAGATCAATGCTTCTACAACAAATTCAAGAGGATAGATCAATGACACTGCAACTTTCTACGACAAATTCACTCCCTAATTCATTAGCCGTTCTCTGTAAGTTCTAGTTATTTTCAGATTTAAATATTTAATTATAATATGGCGATGAAATAAAGTGAAATTGATGTAAGTTTAGCTATATTTGCGGAATGTGAATTAAGATTAAAATCATGTTTTGCGGTCAAATGAAAATAGTACGATGCTTATTATTTTTGGTTATGTTGTATAATATTATGCCAGTGATTTGATTCTATTATCATGTTGGATTGGGAATTATTGAGTACAATGTTTGTCATGTTGTATAATATCCCAGTGATTTGATTCTATTATCATGTTTAATTGGGAATTATTGATAAGTTTATTATGCAAGTTTATGTTGTAGATTCATGCGACAAATGGTCAAATCTACATGTTTATGTATAAGAAAAACCTATGCCACACTTATCATATATTTGTGATTGGCTTGTGAGTATGTTAATTTAATCTATGTTGCCAAGTAACGCATGTGTATGTTGATTTGCATATGTTGCAAATTAACATATGTATATTGATTAGTTCATATTGCTAATTCTCATGTATGTATGTTAATATGGCCTATGTTAAAAATACACATATATGTTGAATTAGCTTATAATTGCGAGTTCACACTTATGACACTATAATGTTCATAATGGTTATTTTGCAAGTTCACCCCTGTAATGTTCATGATGTCATTTTGCAAGTTCACCCCTGCAATGTTCATGATGTCATTTTGCAAGTTCACCCCATTATGTTCACATTAATTATGCCATCAATGTCAAAATTATACCTTTGTTATGTTTATGATTGTGTATTTGTGTACATTAAATTAGACTAAGCTTTTAGCCTAAACTTCATACTCAAAAATCATACGAACGTAAATTAGGCTAAGATAATTAGCCTAATAGTAGATGGGGTAACAGTGGGTTAAAATGATTAATTATAGGAAAACTTGCCATAAATTGGTCATTTATCACATAAGTGATTTATGACATAAAATGGTATTAATTATATACCTAATTTAATGAGATTGATTGGAAACAGATTGGGCATTAAATCTGAATTTGAACAATTTACATAATTAAAATGTAAATTAGAATTATGGCATAAAATGGTATTAATTATATACCTAATTTAATGAGATTGATTGGAAACAAATTGGGCAGTAATATGAATTTGAATAATTTACATAATTAATGTAAATTGGAAAATACGAATATGCTTAGCACGAGGTTGGATTGAGTTGTGATGTAAACCTGCCCGGACCCGCCCGGCTGTACAGTAATCACAGCAATACCTATCCAATGTGGGAGGCTAAGCATTAGGCCCAATAAAGACCCGAGGTTAGACTGAGTTATGGCGTAAGACTGCCCAGACCCGACCGGCACACCGGCAGCCGCAACAATATATGTCTAATGTGAGAGGTTGGTGCCCTAATAAGACAACTAGAGCTGAGCTGGGGTTGGTAGGGTTAAGTTAACTAGAACACTTAACCAATTTCAACATGTTAACTAAATTGGCGGGTAGGGTTAGGATAATCTGGACACTTAACCAATTTAATATGTTGACTACGGGAGTAGGTAAGGTTAAGCAAATGTTTAACTATTATAACATGATTAAACTGGACTAGAGAGTGAGGTTAAGTTAATGAGAACACTTAACTAATACAATAGGTTAATTAGACAAGTGGTTGCGGTTAAGTAGTAACACTTAACCAACATAACAGGACAAGCGGGTGGGCTAAGTTAACTTGAATAAGTTGATAACACTTAACCATTATAATATGACTAGTGGATGGGGTTAAGTTAACATGCACTTAACCAATCTGATGTGATGCGTGGTAGGGTTAAGTAACACACGGGGTTAAGTTAACAAGAAAATCCTTAACCAATGTAACCAGATAGACGAACGGGGTTAAGTTAATAAACCACACTTAACCAATCAAACATAATAAGCGAGAAAGGTTAAGTTAACTAAGGTAAACACTTAACCATGGTAACATAAAGAGTAGGAGGGTTAAGTACATATCGGGTTGGTGGGTAATATTAATAAATATAGGCCCACATACATTTAACCATTAAATACACATGCTTGAATCGGTAGCGGGGTTAAGTACACATCAGGGTTGGTGGGTAATATCAGAGAATATAGGCCCACAGACTTAACCATTAGAAAAACCTAGTAACGGGGACCCATTTCTGCAGTAACCCACATTAGGTATCAACGGAACCCTGAGCTAGGCAGGGTGGGGCACGATTACTGGGCTGATTATAAGAGGTCAAATTAGCGGCGGTTGGTGCAACAGTGCAGGTTCTAACGGAGTGCGGGCGTGCACACACTTCGGCACAGAAAATTTAGCCACTGGGCATCAGTAGGTATAAAGCTGTGCATCTTGATTGTGTCAGGGTTGCCACCATGGGACTTGATACACCCCATGGTGGGACCAGCACAGGTATCTACAAGTAGGGGGCCGCGTGACACAAACGAGAACTAGGTCAAGTAGGGAGCCGATCGATAAGGTAGTAAGGGTGCATCGAATATATACATGGCCATTGGGGTGATCGAGGTGGAATCCTCATAATCGATGTACACATGAAGGCTACCATAATTGCGGGGATTGGGATCACGTTGTAATTATTATATAACACGGGCTACTAGTTGGGACACTAGTAGGGGGTACGGATCCTTGTTACACAGGACACTAGTTGGGACACTAGTAGGAATACAGATCATTCAATGTAAGACACTTATGAGGATGCTAGTTAGGTGGTGCAGAGCAAATAGATATCGTTTTAATGGTAAAGCTTAGAAACCTTGCGATGTTATTCTTGATAGAAACCATGCGGTGGGATACTTGATAGGAATTATGGGATGTTATACTTGTTTCATCGTGCCCGAAGTTTATCTTGTTACCTTAGTTTATCTTGTTATCATAGTTTATCTTGATATCTTAGTTTATCTTGCCTACCTTGTTATCATGCTTATGTTTACTTTCAGTTTATTCATGCCATGTTATCTTTACCTATTTTTATGCTGAAAGTCACTAGGACTTACTCAGTCTTTATGACTGACCCGTTTTGTTTCGCCTCTTTTTCTTCCGTCCCCCCCCTCCCCCCAGGTTCACACGGTGGGAATACAGCTTAGTTCGGATATTACCAAGCTCCAAGGCTCTTTCATGTATGGCTTGGATTTCTCTTGGCTATGGCTTGCTTTGCTTTATTGGGGAATACTGCAGTTTGTTTTTATGCTTCTTTGTTTTTGAGCAAGACAGATATTTTAACTATGAAATTGGGTATTGGAAGTTGATGGGCTTTTCTTGTAAACATTTATATTTAATAAATGATTTGAAGTACTTCCACTTTATTTTCCGCTGTTTTATATATGTCTGTCTTGTAATATTTCTGTTCTAGTACCCATAATACTCCATTGAAGTTAAGGCATTTCCTTTGTGAGTGACCTTAACAGATGTGGGGTGTTACATTTGGTATCAGAGCAGAAGGTTACCAGACTGGGCAAAAGTTTTCAAAAACCTTCTGAAATTATCTTTAAAACATTTACAAAGAAGCAAATTTTCAAGAAAATTTTGTTTTGATTAAAAGGCATATTCCCCAAAGCCATATGCACTATCTTTTGATTCTCTCTTGAAATCTCTTCTCTATCTTTTCACCATAGTTTCGTAGGCATCCGACACAGGTCGGAGGGCAAAGGAGTGCCCAACCTCCATCTGTAGCCGCAGTAGTTCCATCTGCGTCTAATCTTATTTCAAGTTGGGTAGAGTTGCCGTGCGTTGGAGGTAGCTTCGAGAGACTTGTCAACAAACTATACAAGGACGGTAAGAACAAGGAACTAGTTGTTATAGCTTAATCCACGAAGGAGGAAAAGGTGAAAGGAAAGAGGCCTAAGTGAAAGAATAGAAAAACCCATGACAAGAGAGAGTATCTTTAGTGAGAAGGGACATGCAGTTAAGCATTATAGGACAAGGGCAAGGGACAAGATCCTCGAGAGGGCAATTGAGTGCTCTCACTACTAGCATACCTAAGAGAGTGGTAATGTTTCTGTTAAAAGTTTAGCTTTTCCTTTCTATCATCCCACTAGAACTTTGTTTTTTTACATCGCATCCTTTTAATTCTGCTTCGAAAGTTGAGTCTCTGCACCATAGTACTAGCATAATAGAGGATCCCATTTTTGTCTCAAGTCCTGTTGGGGAAATCGGCTCATTTATTCATGACTTGTTTGGATTTGAGAATGTCTATGCTAAGTGTTGAGTCTAGAAGTAATGTTTATGTTTTGGGCTATGGGTTGATTCTAGCGATGGAGTGGTTATCCAGTAAGGGTGACCTTCTTGGTTTTGAAAAATGGGGTAGTTAGGCTCTTGACTTGCCTCAGTAATACCCTCGAAGTCGCATGTAACCTTTAGGGTTCTATCATGATTTGTTTCCTATAATCTCTTGACACATTTATTGGTAATTTGTAATCCGATCGAGTAGTGTTCGCCACTAAGGCGGATGGGTCATTTCGCTTATGCATGAGTTGTAGAGAATCACCTTAGTAAGTACATTTGGCAACATGGTTGGCATTTATTTCCAAGAGATAGTTCTTCTATGTGGAATACCTGATAGTAAGTGGACGAGATCCAAGATTCACTAGTGAATTTTGGAGAGCTTGCATGAAACCATGAGTACGCAGTTATGTTTGAGCCGAGTATACTAGGAGGAGAATAAGTGAAAGTGGAACGAGAGGCAAAAGTGAAATGGATTCCAACCCATATTTTGGAAACAAGAATTAAGAAGCTACGGAATTGTGAAGTTAAAGGCGGTCAAAGCACAATGGAGTTAAGCTCAAAGAAATGCGACTTAGAAGATTGAAGACTAGATTCGCGCATCATATCTCTTTTTAAGAGTATATCCATGATCTCTCTTTTCCTATAGAGCTTACTCACATGCTATCTTTTGTGTATATCCTCTCGGTCCTATTCTCAATCCTATTTCTATTGCGAACCTCATAGGGAGTATGACTCGTCTGTTAGTAATATATGTTGGGGCTTGAGGATGTCCGTCGGGTGGACTAAACTTTTTGGGTTTTATAGGATACGGGTTGGTCTTAGGAAGGGATTCCCTTGTGACCTAAAAGGAGTCCATCTTGCTTAGTTTCCTAGAATCATATATAGTGGTTGGGTTGAGTAATTCTTTGGGTGTCAGTCTGATGTGGATTTCGTTCTTCGGGGCTGATGCTTAGAGAGTTCTTCTCCTAATCAATATATATGTGGCATAGATTTCCAGTTTTGACATTGCCTAATGGGCACAAAGTTTTTACTTGCTTCTATCATTCGACTATACCTTTAATAGGAACAATTGGGTGTAAACATGTGTTTGAGACATGTTATGATTGATGGTTGCAAGTGGCTGCAAGTGGTTGCTAGTGGTTGCTCGTGGATGCATTTACACACATTAGGCACTAGATCGGCTCAATCACCTTTCATATTGCATATGCACGAGTGTTTACACTTGTTTGTGGATGAACTTGAATGTGTTATCATGTGGATGTTGCATATGGATGGATGTTTGTGCACACATATAGTCTTTATGTGACTAGGACTATTTGCATACATGTTGGACTCATGGCACTAAACATATTTTGCATTTAGAAGATCAATCAGGCCTGATCATTTGCATTAGACAAGGAACATATACACACACACTTCTTGCATATGTTCATACAGCATTAGAAATCTCTTAAGGATAATGAATGCCTGTGATTGATGATTGAGTAGATGGATGATGGATGGTATGACACATTCTTCTTAACTTGAAGATTTCGGGGACGAAATCCTTTAAGGAGGGGAGAATGTAACACCCCGTATTATTTTTAATATAATTAAAAATAAAATAAAATATATAAAAATATGCTTATGATAGGTAAATAATGGTGATGCATAAGGAGAATTAATTAATACATGGAAGAGAAGAAAAATTAGTTCGTTAACGGCGTATGTAACGGAAAAGATAGTAAAATAAGGATAACTAATTCAAGAATCAGGAATTAGGTAAAATGGACATCACCATTGCGTTCCTCTCGGAAAAATACGTGAAATAGAGTCCGAGTTTTCAAAAATCGGAGCCCGTATGACCAAGATATGGCCAAAACAAGATTTCAGCAGACTTTCTGGCAGACTGACCCAGGTCGACCATAGTGTCGACGCTATAGTCGACCTGCCCACCCCCCTAGGTCGACTATAGTGTCGCCCCCCCCCCTCTGTACAGGTCGACCTGGTCGGCCTGGGGTGGTCCAGAACCCATTTTTGAGGCCCAGGACGAGTTTTGATGGTCTGGATGGGTTTTAGGGTTAATCTGATGGCTGAAATGAAGTGCTACACCTATAAAATAACACCTAGACCTAGCCTAACTCACACAAATTCATATGACACCTAAATGCTGCTGGAATCTCTCTTGAGCCATGGCCGCCGTCTCCAAATTAAAGCTTAAGCGTTCAAACCCAAATCAAATCAAAGGTCAATGCTTCTACAACAAATTCAAGAGGATAGATCAATGACACTGCAACTTTCTACAACAAATTCACTCCCTAATTCATTAGCCGTTCTCTGTAAGTTCTAGTTATTTTCAGATTTAAATATTTAATTATAATATGGCGATGAAATAAAGTGAAATTGATGTAAGTTTAGCTATATTTGCGGAATGTGAATTAAGATTAAAATCATGTTTTGCGGTCAAATGAAAATAGTACGATGCTTATTATGTTTGGTTATGTTGTATAATATTATGCCAGTGATTTGATTCTATTATCATGTTGGATTGGGAATTATTGAGTACAATGTTTGTTATGTTGTATAATATGACAGTGATTTGATTCTATTATCATGTTTAATTGGGAATTATTGATAAGTTTATTATGCAAGTTTATGTTGTAGATTCATGCGACAAATGGTCAAATCTACATGTTTATTGTGACGGCCGGGAATTTCGCTCGATCCGAGTCAGTCGTTAAACCGATCTAGACCGTCCGAAACCCCTGAACGTTTTGAGAACAGGACAAATCAGAACACAAACAGAAGAACAATTCATTGCTATTACAACAATTCCATCAGATACAAGAATATACAGAGTATAAATGAATAAATTACATTCGACAAATATCAGAGATTTAAATACAGTATTGCAGCGGAAAAATAATACAAAACGCAACTGAAAGTGATACACGGATACAGAGATTTCCGGATATCATTCCAGCTGTAAACCAGGATCCTGTGAATATAAATCTGCAAAACCAAAACTACTAGCTGCCCGTGCGGAAAATAGGGGCAGCCAGAGTTTAGGTTAAAACAATAAACTCCAGGTCAGTCATGTGACTGGTGTGAGAACTAAAACAGTTATTTAAAACTTTATTTTAAAAGAGAGTAATTCAAGGGACCACGCCGTATAACACGGAACGAGTTTCCCCCCAAGAATACCAGTGCATATAGATAAACAGCGCAATGCTTTTTTTCGAAAAATGAAGCTATTATAAGACCCAGGTCCCATCACACAATGCAACGCAAGCCGGAGGATAGGGTTTTCCCTTATAATAGCCAAACATGCTTGGTACGTTTAAAACAAATCATTTGATACTATTATAAGTGTATAGTGTCAAAATATTTCAATCATAAATATCAATCCTAGGCGGCATGGGTACCATCTATCATGTCGCCATACTAGGCTCTACAAATAAAGCCACAATACACGTATTGGAAATTGGATTTCCGTCATGAGTCGAGGCAAGGGACAAGCTCCTCCCCGCTTTCGAGACACTCTAGCAAATGTCTCAGGACTACACACTCTGGGCAATCCTGGATGCTTCAGGGCTGGTCCTCACTTACGTTAGAGGTTTGGCAATTCCTGAACACACGTTTCCCGGTCCTTACAGACCTAAAATCGAGGCGCCTCATCCAACAACCACATAGGTGAAAAGTATATAAATGTCAGGGCTGGTAAGTCACTAACACCACCAAAGCTAGAAAGAAACGTCGTGCTCTCCCTGCAGTCCGTATCCCGTTTTTGACTCATACCGAGGTGTGAGGCTCACGAATTCACGTTATACACAAAGCTGCCACGTAGGCCGTGTTTTGATCATCAACCATAAGACTTTGCTTTTCAACAGAAGCCTTGATCCATGCAACTCAGCGTGCCACACAGGCAATTCATGCCATGCGATTGATATCTATCGATATATAACCTCTAAGCTCGTACGTCTCAGAGAAGGGCGTTAAGCAAGAGAATAAATTCTCCGCCGCCAAACAGATATATATTTAACAGAAATCAATCAACACAGAATAAAATCCAATGTCAGACACACAATCCATTTACAAGTCCGTTATGGGTCTAAACGAAACCGGAGGCACTTTCCTCGCATATCCATCCATCTCCAAGTACGTCTGGACGACCACCAACTGATTCCCTCATCTTGGGTGTACAGCCCAATCAAGATCATCAGTAATCACCCAAACGATGTGAAGACTTCTGGTCTTCATCCACCGTCTTCATCTTCGACTTATCGTCGAATCGGTTATTCAGAATGGGTATAAACCCTGCCTTTCCGAACAACCCGCGTATATTAATAACAAATGTTACACAAACACAACATACGCCGCATTCCAATTCAGCAGCCACTAACCGTAAATCAACAAGAGAACAATTTCCCAAATATTAACCCCGAAGGACGAAACCAACATCAGATCAATACTCAGGAAACCATTCTTCTTAGCTAACCTACAGCTAGTTTCTAAATTTCATATTCTTTGGGAAAGGTTCCCATTAATTTTATCCAAGATAAATTCTTTAAAATTTATCCTTTAATCTTCCTTTGGATATCGTTTCAAACCAAATTATGGTTTTTCAAAACTAGTCAAGATTAGCGAACCACACCGAAGTAATTATTTATTTTATTTCCCAATCCCAACCTATTCATCCCACGAAGCAAAACTGGTAATACTCCATATCTAATACCACGGTGTTATCGGTAAAATTAATTACCATTTCACGTTCAAATCTAATTAAAGATTTGACTATCGTTTTGGAGCAAAAATGGTGATACTCTATTCTCGCTCAATTTCTAAATTTGATAATTTAGATTATCAATTCACATTTCAATCTAATTACAGATTCATTAAAACTCCTTTTACTGGGTTAAAGAACTGATGTTATTTAAAACACAGTTCACGACAAACCCAAATCACATTCTATTTATTATCGGGTTAAAGAACAAATGTTATTTAAAACACCGTTCACGATAAACCCACAAATCAATTCTGTTTATAACCCATTTCAAATTCAGTTTATTTATTTAAAAATAAACGGGTTTAATTTTAGTTCAAAACTAGTTCATTTCGATAAAAATCTATTTTTATCTTTTCAAATATGGAGTTTTTCATCCCAATTTTTCCCAAATCATTTCTTATGATTTTACACCAATTATTACTATTTTTAATAATTTTATCAAGGCCCGTACAGTCGATTTCCATCAACGGCCATTGAACTGCACTTACAGCGACCTTTTTCAAATTTGATTTGGACGTATCTCCAAATCCAACCGTTAGATTTCCAATTTCAAATATTCGTTAGAAAGATCTTTTCGATACGAACCCAACGGTTCCGGTTTTAGGAGAATCCGACGGTCGGATCTCCCGTAATGTCCGTTCGAAGTAAATGGTCGAAATTCACGAACTACCGCGGCGCGGCGCGTTCTATTCAGGCCATTATATTATATATATATATATAATATATATAATATATATTTTTCGTTGATTACTATTTAAACCGAATTATATAAATAATTTTTAAATTCGTTTCAAAAACAATTTCAACTTCCATTTCAATTCAAATCAAAATTAAAATTTTCCTTATAAATTCGTTTTAAAATTCCTTTCTATTCAATTCAAATTTCAATTCAATTTGAATTCATTTCAATTCGGTTTCAATTCAATTCGAATTCGTTTTCAATTCAATTCAATTCAAATTGGTCTTCTATTCAATTCAATTCAAATTGGTTTTCTATTCAATTCAATTCAAATTCGTTTTCTATTCAATTCAAATTCAAATTGGTTTTCTACTCGATTCAATTCAAATTGGTTTTCTATTCGATTCAATTCAAATTGTTATATATTCAATTGAAATCAAATTCCTTATATATTCAATTGAAATCAAATTCGTTATATATTCAATTGAAATAAAATTCGTTTTCTAATCAATTTAATTCAAATTTCATTTCAAAATATTAGATTTCGAAATCACTTTTCAATATTCATTTTAAAATGAATAAAATCGATATAAATATCGTTCACGTCAAAATGGCGTCAATCTAATCAACACGACTTCATATATTTCTATTTTCAAATATTCTATTTCAAATATTTCTTTTTCAAATATTTCCTATTCAAATATTTCTCTTTTAAAAATATTTCGTTCAACACATGACTAATCTCAACGGATGAGTACTGTCAACACATGAACCTTTATTTTATATTGATAAAGATGTAAATTTTATTATTAAAATATTTCGTTCAACACATGACTAATCTCAACGGATGAGTACGGTCAACACATGAACCTTTATTTTATATTGATAAAGATGTAAATTTTATTATTAAAATATTTCGTTCAACACATGACTAATCTCAACGGATGAGTACGGTCAACACCTGAACCTTTATTCTATATTGATAAAGATGTAAATTTTATTTTCTAAATTGGAATGAGGCCCAATCAATCACCATATAGCGTTAACTATATGGATTCCATACAACACATGTATATAATAGCAACGATAAATAATCAACCATCATCCAAAGTGCACTACACTGTATAAGCATCAAATATAGATATCTAGCGCTTATAACAGGCTGTCAATCAATCGATCGACAAACAACTAATTATTGGGATTAGTGTATGTCGTATTTTATCCCAATACCCGTGTGGGGTTTCAAACAATCAAACACATATTTTATTTGTGCAGTTGGGCGATGTGTGAAATTTATCGACCCAATCGATATCAGTCAAATCAGTGTATATAAACAAATCGGTCGATTTGTTTATAAATATTTATTTATTCACATTCATGCTAAAAATTATATTTTTAACGATAAAATATTTTATTTTAACACATGGATTTTTATTCAGTTCATTTACAAAATAAAAAAGATATTTTTATTTTTCTAACTTATTTTAGAAAATTTCGACGGCATAACGGCACGATACTAGAAACGGGACAAGGCCTAGCCTTATCCCCGGTCTAGTGAAGGCCCACGCCATTAACACATCAATCATATCCGTTCCATTTCACCAAACAATTCAATTCAAACCAAATAAACTAACCAACTACACAACCAAACAATTTAACAAACAAGCCATCCATGGTCTGTGGATGACGGGTGTCGGGTGCTACTAAACACCGTCTGCATCCTAGTATATATATATAACTAGAAAAAAAGAAATTGAAGAGTGAGAAGTTCTCACAGATAGCTAATCCAATCATCTCGACTCTTCATTGATAAAAACTTCATCGTTCTCGCCTTTTTGTCATCTTCGTTGCCCGTATTCTCTACATATGTAAAAATCGAATTTTTACTTCGCTATTCAATATATAAAAATCGAATTTTTACTTTGCTATTCAATATATAAAAATCGAATTTTTACTTTGCTATTCAATATATAAAAATCGAATTTTTACTTTGCTATTCAATATATAAAAATCGAATTTTTTCTTTGCTATTCAATATATAAAAATCGAATTTTTACTTTGCTATTCAACATATAAAAATCGAATTTTTACTTTGCTATTCAATATATAAAAATCGAATTTTTACTTTGCTATTCAATATTTAAAAATCGAATTTTTACTTTGCTATTCAATATATAAAAATTGAATTTTTATAATCACGCTATATGGATAAAAAATCTATTTTTACATTGCTACTACATAGATAAAAATTATATTTTTACTTCTCTACTATATAGATAAAAATTATATTTTTACATCGCTACTATATAGATAAAAATTATATTTTTACATCGCTACTATATAGATAAAAATTATATTTTTACATCGCTACTATATAGATAAAAATTATATTTTTATCGACGCTACTATATAGAAAAGATTATATTTTTACATCGCTACTATATAGATACAAATTATATTTTTTTATTTAAACAAAAATCATTTCTTTCTTATTTAAAAAAAAAATCAAAACTTTATAATGTTATAAATCAAATCTTTATAATTAAAAATCTATTCTTTATAAAGTAAAAATCACATCTTTTTAAACTGAAAACTCCTATGCTTATAAATTGAAAATCAAAAGAGAAAGAAAATAAAAGACTCACATTTACTATGGAAGGAGGAGATTTCGCTGTGGATCGAGGAAAGGGGCGTGTGTGCTGCGATTTGGTGGCGGAGTGGGGCAATGGGGATGCTGACGTGGGTGGTCAGATCGGTGGAGGCGGCGGAGGGTTAGGGGGGCCTGAGGTGCGGTTCTGGGCTGAATAGAGGGGGACAGATAATAGAAGCGGCGGAGCTTGGAGGGAGAGGAAGGGGTCGCAGGTCGGTGAGGGGGTGTGCGCGCCAGGCGATGGCGGAGGTGGGCCCCCGGCGCGGTGATCTCGAGGAGCGGCGGCTCCGTTTAGCTAGGGTTTCCTTTTTTTATTACAGGCGTCGGGGAGAGAGAATGAAGAGAGAGGGGGGGGTCTGTGGTTAAGGAGAAAAGGGAGGGCCCCTTTTATTTATATTTTATTATATTTAAATTTCAAAAAAAACAACTTTTTTATATCGAACTAGAAACAACGCCCAACGACTGTCGTCTCGAGCGTAATACCCCCATTCCGAACACAATGGGATATGTACCATAAGCTGATTCGACTGTTTCGATCAGTTTTCGTCAAAATCAACATATAACTCTATATATTGAATTTGAACGCGCATTTCAATTTACCGGGGTCACATACAAACTCGAAAAATTCCAGAAAAATATTTTCTAGCTTCGTATTGACGATACGGTCTTAACAAAACTAATTTCGTTGAATTCTGAGACCGTTGGAAAAATGGCCATTTTCCAGTCGATTAAAATCAACTGAAACTGGTCAAACGCGTTTTCCTTTGCCACGCTGACATATTGATTCGAAAAATTATGAAATTTGGAATCTAGCAATAATTTGACATCACGGACCCAACAAAAGTGGTTTCGTCGAAATCCAAGGTCGTTTGCAAAATTCCCATTTTTAAGGGCCTGAATTCCATAGCGACTATTCAGAATTTTCAACTGGACATATCTTTTGATTTCCGCTATGAAATTTTGATTTTTCTGATTCGTTGGAAAGATATTCTCTATTAGATCCTATTATTTTTGGTTTCGTTAAAATCCGATTTATTTTTCACCAGGTATGTTCAATTGAAGTTTGAAATCGAATTATCGAACTACCGCGCCATTTTCAATTCTATTTATAATTATATATAATTATATATATTCTAACGACGACGTATATAATATATACATTCTAATTCTATTCAAAATAAATTTTCCGTCAATATTATTTAAAATAATCATTTTAAATATTCAAAATTCGCTAAAATTGCCAAAATAAAAATTTTAAACTGGCCCAGATTTTCGGGTTGTTACAATCTCCCCCACTTAAAACTTTTCGTCCACGAAAAGGAACAAAGTCAAAAGTGGTTTGATCAATCAACTCAACGTTCGATCTGGCTTCCATTCTCCAACTTTTCGGTTTCTGAGAATTTTCAAATTCTTCAAAAATTTGGCTAACACCCTAAATTTTCGAAAAATTTCGCCATAACCTCCCCTGCACCGGGAGCCACGGGAAAATCCCGAAATTGCCATATAGGCCTTCTGATCTCAAAAAGAAAAAGAAAAAGCCAAGCGGCTATCCAATTGGCTTATAAAATCATCATCACCCAAACAAAACAGTAAATTATAGTAAACATGTACCTGTTTGTCGGGCAAACAAATTTTATTCTCTGCTCTAGCCTCCTTGCTATGACCTGTTCAATGTAAGTATATGTATATGCAAGCAAATGCGACCAAATTTCAATACAATTCAATATTTGATTCAATTAGGCTTAATGGTTCAAAATTATCAAACAAATAAACAAACAACACAAACATCAATCAATTAGTGAATTAGAGTTTCAAATTCATAACTTTGATATATATACTGAAAATCTTGTTTTTGATGCCAATTCACAACAAATAAATCTATCTATATTAGTTTTGGTTCTCACACCAGTCTAATGGAAATATATAGAAATCACACCTTCGAAACACGAAAATAAATACTGGTGATGGCGCGCCATCATCAGAATCATGTCCGGGCGACTATAATGTGATTCTATATCTATCTAATATATTAAAACTTCGAATATACGTTCATGACGCGTATATGCAAAATCTTTATATATTGGATTGTCCAAATTCAAAATAAATAAATAATCAAATATGTAGAATTGATTTAAATTTCAAAACAAAATTGTTTTCATTTGAAAAATATACCCTTCACACTCGTTCTAGGATAATACTGATCCTATTTCTAACGAGTCATTCTAATTGGATATTACTAATCCAATATCTGATGAATTCTTTCGTATGGTTCTAATGTGCCTTGTTCTCGAGCTCTGTAAACCAAAGCTCTGATACCAAATGTGACGGCCGGGAATTTCGCTCGATCCGAATCAGTCGTTAAACCGATCTAGACCGTTCGAAACCCCTGAACGTTTGAGAACAGGACAAATCAGAACACAAACAGAAGAACATTTCATTGCTATTACAATAATTCCATCAGATACAAGAATATACAAAGTATAAATGAATAAATTACAGTCGACAAATATCAGAGATTTAAATACAGTATTGCAGCGGAAAAATAATACAAAACGCTACTGAAAGTGATACACGGATACAGAGCTTTCCGGATATCATTCCAGCTGTAAACCAGGATCCTGTGAATATAAATCTGCAAAACCAAAACTACTAGCTGCCCGTGCGGAAAATAGGGGCACCCAGAGTTTAGGTTAAAACAATAAACTCCAGGTCAGTCATGTGACTGGTGTGAGAACTAAAACAGTTATTTAAAACTTTATTTTAAAAGAGAGTAATTCAAGGGACCCCGCCTTATAACACGGAAGGGGTTTCCTCCCAAGAATACCAGTGCATATAGATAAACAACGCAATGCTTTTTTTCGAAAAATGAAGCTATTATAAGACCCAGGTCCCATCACACAATGCAACGCAAACCGGAGGATAGGGTTTTCCCTTATAATAGCCAAACATGCTAGGTACGTTTAAAACAAATCATTTGATACTATTATAAGTGTATAGTGTCAAAACATTTCAATCATAAATATCAATCCTAGGCGGCATGGGTACCATCTATCATGTCGCCATACTAGGCTCTACAACTAAAACCGCAATACACGTATTGGAAATTGGATTTCCGTCATGATTCGAGGCAAGGGGCAAGCTCCTCTCCGCTTTCGAGACACTCTAGCAAATGTCTCAGGACTACACACTCTGGGCAATCCTGGAGGCTTCAGGGCCGGTCCTCACTTACGTTAGAGGATTGGCAATTCCTGAACACACGTTTCCCGGTCCTTACAGACCTAAAATCGAGGCGCCTCATCCAACAACCACATAGGTGAAAAGTATATAAATGTCAGGGCTGGTAAGTCACTGACACCACCAAAGCTAGAAAGAAACGTCGTGCTCTCCCTGCAGTCCGTATCCCGTTTTTGACTCATACCGAGGTGTGAGGCTCGCGAATTCACGTTATACACAAAGCTGCCACGTAGGCCGTGTTTTGATCATCAACCACAAGACTTTGCTTTTCAACAGAAGCCTTGATCCATGCAACTCAGCGTGCCACACAGGATATTCATGCCATGCGATTGATATCTATCGATATATAACCTCTAAGCTCGTACGTCCCAGAGAAGGGCATTAAGCAAGAGAATAAATTCTCTGCCGCCAAACAGATATACATTTAACAGAAATCAATCAACACAGAATAAAATCCAATGTCAGACACATAATCCATTTACAAGTCCGTTCTGGGTCTGAACGAAACCGGAGGCACTTTCCTCGCATATCCATCCATCTCCAAGTACGTCTGGACGACCACCAACTGATTCCCTCATCTTGGGTGTACAGCCCAATCAAGATCATCAGTAATCACCCAAACGATGTGAAGACTTCCGGTCTTCATCCACCGTCTTCATCTTCGACTTATCGTCGAATCGGTTATTCAGAATGGGTATAAACCCGGCCTTTCCGAACAACCTGCGTATATTAAAAACAAATGTTATACAAACACAACATATGCCTCATTCCAATTCAGCAGCCACTAACCGTAAATCAACAAGAGAAAAATTTCCCAAATATTAACCCCGAAGGACGAAACCAACATCAGATCAATACCCAGGAAACCATTCTTCTTAGCTAACCTACAGCTAGTTTCTAAATTTCATATTCTTTGGGAAAGGTTACAATTAATTTTATCCAAGATAAATTCTTTAAAATTTATCCTTTAATCTTCCTTTGGATGTCGTTTCAAACCAAATTATGGTTTTTCAAAACTAGTCGAGATTAGCGAACCACACCGAAGTAATTATTTATTTTATTTCCCAATCCCAACCTATTCATCCCATGATGCAAAACTGGTAATACTCCATATCTAATACCACGGTGTTATCGGTAAAATTAATTACCATTTCACGTTCAAATCTAATTAAAGATTTGACTATCGTTTTGGAGCAAAACTGGTGATACTCCATTCTCGCTCAATTTCTAAATTTGATAATTTAGATTATCAATTCACATTTCAATCTAATTACAGATTCATTAAAACTCCTTTTACTGGGTTAAAGAACTGATGTTATTTTAAACACAGTTCACGACAAACCCAAATCACATTCTATTTATTTTCGGGTTAAAGAACAAATGTTATTTAAAACACCGTTCACGATAAACCTACAAATCAATTCTGTTTATAACCCATTTCAAATCCAGTTTATTTATTTAAAAATAAACGGGTTTAATTTTAGTTCAAAACTAGTTCATTTCGATAAAAATCTATTTTTATCTTTTCAAATATGGAGTTTTTCATCCCAATTTTTCCCAAATCATTTCTTATGATTTTACACCAATTATTACTATTTTTAATAATTTTATCAAGGCCCGTACAGTCGATTTCCATCAACGGCCATTGAACTGCACTTACAACGACCTTTTTCAAATTTGATTTGGACGTATCTCCAAATCCAACCGTTAGATTTACAATTTCAAATATTCGTTAGAAAGCTCTTTTCGATACGAACCCAACGGTTCCGGTTTTACGAGAATCCGACGGTCGGATCTCCCGTAATGTCTGTTCGAAGTAAATGGTCGAAATTCACGAACTACCGCGGCGCGGCGCGTTCTATTCAGGCCATTATATTATATATATAATATATATTTTTCGTCGATTACTATTTAAACCAAATTATATAAATAGTTTTTAAATTCGTTTCAAAAACAATTTCAACTTCCATTTCAATTCAAATCAAAATTAAATTTTTCCTTATAAATTCGTTTTAAAATTCCTTTCTATTCAATTCAAATTTCAATTCAATTTGAATTCATTTCAATTCGGTTTCAATTCAATTCGAATTCGTTTTTAATTCAATTCAATTCAAATTGGTCTTCTATTCAATTCAATTCAAATTGGTTTTCTATTCAATTCAATTCAAATTCGTTTTCTATTCAATTCAAATTCAAATTGGTTTTCTACTCAATTCAATTCAAATTGGTTTATTATTCGATTCAATTCAAATTGTTATATATTCAATTGAAATCAAATTCGTTATATATTCAATTGAAATCAAATTCGTTTTCTAATCAATTTAATTCAAATTTCATTTCAAAATATTCGATTTCGAAATCACTTTTCAATATTCATTTTAAAATGAATAAAATCGATATAAATATCGTTCACGTCAAAATGGCGTCAATCTAATCAACACGGCTTCATATATTTCTATTTTCAAATATTCTATTTCAAATATTTCTTTTTCAAATATTTCCTATTCAAATATTTCTCTTTTTAAAATATTTCGTTCAACACATGACTAATCTCAACGGATGAGTACTGTCAGCACATGAACCTTTATTTTACATTGATAAAGATGTAAATTTTATTATTAAAATATTTCGTTCAACACATGACTAATCTCAACGGATGAGTACGGTCAACACATGAACCTTTATTTTATATTGATAAAGATGTAAATTTTATTATTAAAATATTTCGTTCAACACATGACTAATCTCAACGGATGAGTACGGTCAACACCTGAACCTTTATTTTATATTGATAAAGATGTAAATTTTATTTTCTAAATTGGAATGAGGCCCAATCAATCACCATATAGCGTTAACTATATGGATTCCATACAACACATGTATATAATAGCAACGATAAATAATCAACCATCATCCAAAGTGCACTACACTGTATAAGCATCAAATATAGATATCTAGCGCTTATAACAGCCTGTCAATCAATCGATCGAAAAACAACTAATTATTGGGATTAGTGTATGTCGTATTTTATCCCAATACCCGTGTGGGGTTTCAAACAATCAAACACAGATTTTATTTGTGCAGTTGGACGATGTGTGACATTTATCGACCCATATCAGTCAAATCAGTGTGTATAAACAAATCGGTTGATTTGTTTATAAATATTTATTTATTCACATTCACGCTAAAAATTATATTTTTAACGATAAAATATTTTATTTTAACACATGGATTTTTATTCAGTTCATTTACAAAATAAAAATGATATTTTTATTTTTCTAACTTATTTTAGAAAATTTCGGCGGCATAACGGCACGATACTAGAAACGGGACAAGGCCTAGCCTTATCCCCGGTCTAGTGAAGGCCCACGCCATTCACACATCAATCAAATCCATTCCATTTCACCAAACAATTCAATTCAAACCAAATAAACTAACCAACTACACAACCAAACAATTTAACAAACAAGCCATCCATGGTCTGTGGATGACGGGTGTCGGGTGCTACTAAACACCGTCTGCATCCTAGTATATATATATAACTAGAAAAAAAGAAATTCAAGAGTGAGAAGTTCTCACAGATAGCTAATCCAATCATCTCGACTCTTCATTGATAGAAATCTTCATCGTTCTCGCCTTTTTGTCATCTTCGTTGCCCGCATTCTCTACATATGTAAAAATCAAATTTTTACTTCGCTATTCAATATATAAAAATCGAATTTTTACTTTGCTATTCAATATATAAAAATCGAATTTTTACTTTGGTATTCAATATATAAAAATCGAATTTTTACTTTGCTATTCAATATATAAAAATCGAATTTTTACTTTGCTATTCAATATATAAAAATCGAATTTTTATAATCACGCTATATGGATAAAAATTCTATTTTTACATTGCTACTATATAGATAAAAATTATATTTTTACATCGCTACTATATAGATAAAAATTATATTTTTACATCGCTACTATATAGATAAAAATTATATTTTTACATCGCTACTATATAGATAAAAATTATATTTTTATCGATGCTACTATATAGAAAAGATTATATTTTTACATCGCTACTATATAGATAAAAATTATATTTTTCTATTTAAACAAAAATCATTTCTTTCTTATATAAAAAAAATCAAAACTTTATAATGTTATAAATCAAATCTTTATAATTAAAAATCTATTCTTTGTAAAGTAAAAATCACATCTTTTTAAACTGAAAACTCCTATGCTTATAAATTGAAAATCAAAAGAGAAAGAAAATAAAAGACTCACATTTACTATGGAAGGAGGAGATTTCGCTGTGGATCGAGGAAAGGGGCGTGTGTGCTGCAATTTGGTGGCGGAGTGGGGCAATGGGGGTGCTGACGTGGGTGGTCAGATCGGTGGAGGCGGCGGAGGGTTGGGGGGGCCTGAGGTGCGGTTCTGGGCTGAATAGAGGGGAGAGATAATAGAAGCGGCGGAGCTTGGAGGGAGAGGAGGGGGTCGCAGGTCGGCGAGGGGGTGTGCGCGCCAGGCGATGGCGGAGGTGGGCCCCCGGCGCGGTGATCTCGAGGAGAGGCGGCTCCGTTTAGCTAGGGTTTCCTTTTTTTTATTACAGGCGTCGGGGAGAGAGAATGAAGAGAGGGGGGGTCTGTGGTTAAGGAGAAAAGGGAGGGCCCTTTTTTTTATATTTTTTTATATTTAAATTTCAAAAAAACAACTTTTTTATATCGAACTCGAAACAACGCCCAACGACTGTCGTCCCTAGCGTAATACCCCCATTCCGAACACAATGGGATATGTACCATAAGCTGATTCGACTGTTTCGATCAGTTTTCGTCAAAATCAACATATAACTCAATATATTGAATTTGAACGCGCATTTCAATTTACCGGGGTCACATACTAACTCGAAAAATTCCAGAAAAATATTTTCTAGCTTCGTATTGACGATACGGTCCTAACAAAACTAATTTCGTCGAATTCTGAGACCGTTGGAAAAATGGCCATTTTCCAGTCGATTAAAATCAACTGAAACTGGTCAAACGCGTTTTCCTTTGCCACGCTCACATATTGATTCGAAAAATTATGAAATTTGGAATCTAGCAATAATTTGACATCACGGACCCAACAAAAGTGGTTTCGTCGAAATCCGAGGTCGTTTGCAAAATTCCCATATTTAAGGGCCTGAATTCCATAGCGACTATTCAGAATTTTCAACTGGACATATCTTTTGATTCCCGCTATGAAATTTTGATTTTTCTGATTCGTTGGAAATGGTTTTGTTAAAATCCGGTTTATTTTGCACCCGGTATGTTCAATTGAAGTTTGAAATCGAATTATCGAACTACCGCGCCATTTTCAATTCTATTTATAATTATATATAATTATATATATTCTAACGACGACGTATATAATATATACGTTCTAATTCTATTCAAAATAAATTTTCCGTCAATATTATTTAAAATAATCATTTTAAATATTCAAAATTCGCTAAAATTGCCAAAATAAAAATTTTAAATTGGCCCAGATTTTCGGGTTGTTACATTTATGTATAAGAAAAACCTATGCCACACTTATCATATATTTGTGATTGGCTTGTGAGTATGTTAATTTAATCTATGTTGCCAAGTAACGCATGTGTATGTTGATTTGCATATGTTGCAAATTAACATATGTATATTGATTAGTTCATATTGCTAATTCTCATGTATGTATGTTAATATGGCCTATGTTAAAAATACACATATATGTTGAATTAGCTTATAATTGCGAGTTCACACTTATGACACTATAATGTTCATAATGGTTATTTTTGCAAGTTCACCCCTGTAATGTTCATGATGTCATTTTGCAAGTTCACCCCTGTAATGTTCATGATGTCATTTTGCAAGTTCACCCCCATTATGTTCACATTAATTATGCCATCAATGTCAAAATTATACCTTTGTCATGTTTATGATTGTGTATTTGTGTACATTAAATTAGGCTAAGTTTTTAGCCTAAACTTTATACTCAAAAATCATACGAACGTAAATTAGGCTAAGATAATTAGCCTAATATTAGACGGGGTAACGGTGGGTTAAAATGATTAATTATAGGAAAACTTGCCATAAATTGGTCATTTATCACATAAGTGATTTATGGCATAAAATGGTATTAATTATATACCTAATTTAATGAGATTGATTGGAAACAAATTGGGCATTAAATCTGAATTTGAACAATTTACATAATTAAAATGTAAATTAGAATTATGGCATAAAATGGTATTAATTATATACCTAATTTAATGAGATTTATTGGAAACAAATTGGGCAGTAATATGAATTTGAATAATTTACATAATTAATGTAAATTGGAAAATACGAATATGCTTAGCACGAGGTTGGATTGAGTTGGATGTAAACCTGCCCGGACCCGCCCGGCTGTCCAGTAATCACAGCAATACCTATCCAATGTGGGAGGCTAAGCATTAGGCCTAATAAAGACCCGAGGTTCGACCGAGTTGTGTCGTAAGACTGCCCAGACCCGACCGGCACATCGGCAGCCACAACAATATCTGTCTAATGTGAGAGGTTGGTGCCATAATAAGACATCTAGAGCTGAGCTAGGGCTGGTAGGGTTAAGTTAACTAGAACACTTAACCAATTTCAACATGCTAACTAAATTGGCGGGTAGTGTTAGGATAATCTGGACACTTAACCAATTTAATATGTTGACTACGGGAGTAGGTAAGGTTAAGCAAATGTTTAACTATTATAACATGATTAAACTGGACTAGAGAGTGAGGTTAAGTTAAGGAGAACACTTAACTAATACAATGGGTTAATTAGACAAGTGGTTGCGGTTAAGTAGTAACACTTAACCAACATAACAGGACAAGCGGGTGGGCTAAGTTAACTTGAATAAGTTGATAACACTTAACCATTATAATATGACTAGTGGATGGGGTTAAGTTAACATGCACTTAACCAATCTGATGTGATGCGTGGTAGGTTTAAGTAACACATGGGGTTAAGTTAACAAGAAAATCCTTAACCAATGTAACCAGATAGACGAACGGGGTTAAGTTAATAAACCACACTTAACCAATCAAACATAATAAGCGAGAAAGTTAAGTTAACTAAGGTAAACACTTAACCATGGTAACATAAAGAGTAGGAGGGTTAAGTACATATCGGGTTGGTGGGTAATATTAATAAATATAGGCCCACATACACTTAACCATTAAATACACATGCTTGAATCAGTAGCGGAGTTAAGTACACATCAGGGTTGGTGGGTAATATCAGAGAATATAGGCCCACAGACTTAACCATTAGAAAAACCTAGTAACGGGGACCCATTTCATCAGTAACCCACATTAGGTATCAACGGAACCCTGAGCTAGGCAGGGTGGGGCACGATTACTGGGCTGATTATAAGAGGTCAAATTAGCGGCGGTTGGTGCAGCAGTGCAGGTTCTAATGGGGTGTGAGCGTGCACACACTTCGGCGCAGAAAATTTAGCCATTGGGCATCAGTAGGTATAAAGCTGTGCATCTAGATTGTGTCAGGGTTGCCACCATGGGACTTGATACACCCCATGGTGGGACCAGCACAGGTATCTACAAGTAGGGGGCCGCGTGACACAAACGAGAACTAGGTCAAGTAGGGAGCCGATCGATAAGGTAGTAAGGGTGCATCGAATATATACATGGCCATTGGGGTGATCGAGGTGGAATCCTCATAATCGATGTACACCTGAAAGCTACCATAATTGCGGGGATTGGGATCACGTTGTAATTATTATATAACACGGGCTACTAGTTGGGACACTAGTAGGGTGTACGGATCCTTGTTACACAGGACACTAGTTGGGACACTAGTAGGAATACGGATCATTCAATGTAAGACACTTATGAGGATGCTAGTTAGGTGGTGCAGAGCAAATAGATATCGTTTTAATGGTAAAGCTTAGAAACCTTGCGATGTTATTCTTGATAGAAACCATGCGGTGGGATACTTGATAGGAATTATGGGATGTTATACTTGTTTCATCGTGCCCGAAGTTTATCTTGTTACCTTAGTTTATCTTGTTATCATAGTTTATCTTGATATCTTAGTTTATCTTGCCTACCTTGTTATCATGCTTATGTTTACTTTCAGTTTATTCATGCCATGTTATCTTTACCTATTTTTATGCTGAAAGTCACTAGGACTTACTCAGTCTTTATGACTGACCCGTTTTGTTTCGCCTCTTTTCTTCCGTTCCCCCCCCCCCCAGGTTCACACGGTGGGAATACAGCTTAGTTCGGATCTTACCAAGCTCCAAGGCTCTTTCATGTATGGCTTGGATTTCTCCTGGCTATGGCTTGCTTTGCTTTATTGGGGAATACCGCAGTTTGTTTTTATGCTTCTTTGTTTTTGAGCAAGACATATATTTTAACTATGAAATTGGGTATTGGAAGTTGATGGGCTTTTCTTGTAAACATTTATATTTAATAAATGATTTGAAGTACTTCCACTTTATTTTCTGCTGTTTTATATATGTCTGTCTTGTAATATTTCTGTTCCAGTACCCATAATACTCCATTGAAGTTAAGGCATTCCCTTTGTGAGTGACCTTAACAGATGTGGGGTGTTACAACCTCCCTGCCACCTCAGCAACCACCTGCGCCACCACCCACCACCCCATCTCAGACCCCAAATCCCCCTCTTTAATAAAAATATAATTTTTAAATTTCCTACGTGTGAAAGCCCACTGAAACTCTCCGCCACCACCACCACCACCATCTCGCTGCTGCTGACCGACTGAGCATCCCCCGAGCCTCCATTGACCACTTCATCCGTCGGTGTGTTTTTAGTTTCATTTTTATTGAATTATGTAATTAAAAATGCGATTTTTAAATAGTGCACGATATGAAAATATTGGTAAGAAGATAAAAACATGCTTTTTTATCGTCTGTATATTGTTTAGACAATAGAAAAGCTATGAAAATATTTTCAGCAAAATAAAATTGTGACTTTTATTTATATAGAAGCGGTATAAAAATATGATTTTTATTATCTAGATAGCGGTATAAAAATGTGATTTTTACATATAAAGATTTGATTTTTATTTATACATATAACATAAAAAGAAGTGATTATATATATATAACGATATAAAATTATGATTTTTATTTATATAGTAGCATTATAAAAATATGATTTTTATAATAAAGCAGCATATTAAAAATGTGATTTTACTATGAACTGTGTGAAAAGATTGCGTTTGAATTTCGGGCAAAATCCAAACTGTTCAGAAATTCAGAAAAGCACGATGGAGTGGATCCCAATGTGAGAACTTCTCACTTTAATTTATTTTCTAGTTAGAAATATATACTAGGATGTAGACGGTGCTTAGCAGCACCCGACACCCGTCGTCCACAGACCATGGACGACTTGTTTGATTTTATTGTGTTGTGGAAATTGATTGTAATGTGGAATGAAAAAATAAAATAATATTCATGTATTGAATAAAATATTTTATCGTCAAAAATATAATTTTTAACGTGTATATGAATAAAATAAATATTCATAAACAAATCAGATGATTTGTTTATGTACACCCGTTTACCTAATACTAATTGGGACGATATATTTTACACATCGCCCAACTGCACAAATAATAATCAGTGTTTGTTGTTTGAAAACCCTATATGGGTATTAGGATGATATTGGACATACACTAATCCCAATATTTAGTTTATGTCAATCGATGGGTTGACAGACTGCTGTGAGCATTAATTATTTATATTTAATTCTTATGCAGTTGTGTAATGCACTTTGGATGATGGTTGATTGTTTATCATTGTTATTATATACATGTGTTGTATGGAATCCATATAATTAACATTATATTGTAATTGATTGAGTCTCATTCCAATTTGGAAAATAAAGAATATTTTAAAATAATATATTCATGTGTTGAATAGAATAAATAACGAATATTTTAAAATAATATTCATGTGTTGAATAAAATAATATATTCATGTGTTGAATAAAAGCTGTGTGGATTAGATTAATGCCATTTTGACGTGGACGATATTTATATCAATTTTATAATGAATATCGAATAGGAAGTGGTTTTAAAATCTAATGTTTTGAAAATATTATCATTTATGTATTATTGATATGGAATATTCAATTTTGATTTGAAATTGAGTATGAAGTTGAAATCATTTTGAAAATGAATTTAAAGTAATTTATAAAATACGTTATAAATGGAAATCGACGACATGTACAATATATATATTTATGGGCCTGAATAGAATGCGCCACGACGTGGCAGTTCACGAATTTAGACCACTGACTTCAAATGGACATTACGGAAGATCCGACCGTCGGATTCTCCTAAAACCGGAACCGTTGGGTTCATACCGAAAAGAGATTTCCGATGAATATAAGGGATTTGAAATCTAATGGTTGGATTTGGAATTATGTACAACTAAAATTTGGAAAAGGTCGTTGCAAGTGCAGTTCGATGACTGTTTATGGAAATCGACTGTAAGGCCTTGATAAAATTATTAAAAATATCAATAATTTGTGTAAAATCACTGTACAGGCCTTGATAAAATTATTAAATTGACTGTACAGGCCTTGAGAAAATTATTAAAAATTTCAATAATTTGTGTAAAATCACTGTATAGGCCTTGATAAATATATTAAAAATATCAATAATTTGTGTAAAATCATAATAACTGATTTGGAAAAAATTGGGATGAAAAATTCCATATTTGAAAAGATAAAAATGTATTTTTATCAAAATGAACTAGTTGTGAACTAGAATTATAGTCTAATATTTTTTAAATAAATAAATTGGATTAAAATATAGGTCTTGATAAAATTATTAAAAATATCAATAATTTGTGTAAAATTACTGTACAAGCCTTGATAAAATTATTAAAAATATCAATAATTTGTGTAAAATCATAATAAATGATTTGGAAAAAATTGGGATGAAAAATTCCATATTTAAAAAGATAAAAATGTATTTTTATCAAAATGAACAAGTTGTGAACTAGAATTATAGACCAATATTTTTAAATAAATAAATTGGATTGAAATGGTTTTAAAATAACCAGAATTTTCCAATATATGAATTGGAATGGATTTGAATGGAAATCATCTTCGGAATATTTCGATATTGGTTTCCTTGATTATACGGATATGGTTATGGGAATTTGGACGATAAATTTTATATCGTTATTTCCAATACGATATTTGTTGGTTTTAGAGTTTGATATTGAATATAAGCCGATATAATTTTTATTTAGAGCCTTGTGTTTAATATTGAATTGGATTTTGGGTTTGTCATGAATGGTATTTTTATTAATATCGTTCTTATACCCAGTGTAAGAAGAATAAATCTTTTAATTAAGATTTAAAGAAGAATTACCCATTGATTAACATTTAATTGGAATTGAAAATGGGATGTGAATTGCGTTTATTGTGAACTGTGTTTTTAAAGACATTCGTTCTTTTACCTGGTTTACAGTGAAATGGGATTTGGAATTTATAAATCTTTTATTTAGATTCAATGGAAATTTATCAAATTAAAGTTTTCCAATTTAATATATTTAATTTGAACGGAATGGAATTCGATTTGGTAATAAACGAAATGAGCTTCTGTGGTGGAAGACTGTTCACATATATGGAATTTAAAAAGGTTATTCCATTTATATTATTAGTCAGATACAGAAATTGATATCGATTATATATTGATCTGCTTTCCGTGAAGATTCTATTTTTATGGAAGAGGATTTGGGTTTATCATGAACTGTGTTTTAAACGACATTAGTTCTTTAACCCAGTTAAAGACAGGATTACATGTCTACCATTGTATTTTGAACTGCAGGGTTGATCTATGCTAAAAATATATATCTGTTTGGTGGCGGAGAATTTATTCTCTTGCTTAACACCCTTCTATGAGATGTACGAGCTCAAATGTTATATATAGGCAGAAATCAATAGTACGGTGCAGATTGTCGATGCGACACGTTTTTGTTTCCAAACTGTGACGAGAGGGAATTTCGCTCGTTCCGAACCGGTCGCTAAACCGACCCAGACCGTTCGAAATGCCCTATCGTTTGAGAACACGACAAAATAGAACGCAGACGGAAGAACATTTCATTGTATATTACAACAATGCATCAGAATACAAGAATATACAGAGTATAAATGAATATTACACAGAAATATCAGAGATTTAAATTACATTTAAATACATAGCAGCGGAAAATAATACAATACACAACTGAAGGAGATATACGGATACAAAGCTTTCCGGATATCGTTCCAGCTGTAAACCAGGATCCTGTGAATATAAATCTGCAAAACCAAAACTACTAGCTGCCCGCGTCAAAATAAGGGCACCCAGAGTTTAGGTTAAAACAATAAACTCCAGGTCAGTCATGTGACTGGTGTGAGAACTAAAATAGTTATTCTTTGTTTTTAAACTTAGGTAAATCAAGGGACCACGCCGTATAACACGCAACGGGTTTCCTCCCAAGAATACCAGTGCATAAAACAAACAGCGCAATGCTAAATAAAGAAAAATGAAGCTGTTATAAGACCCACGTCCTATCACACAATGCAACGCAAGCCGAGGGATAGGGTTTTCCCATATAACAGCCAAAGAATGCTTGATACGTTTTAAAACAAATCATTTGACACTATTATAAGTGCATAGTGTATAAAACAACTTCAAATCATAAATATCAATCATAGGCGACATGAGCGTCCCATGCCACTATGTCGCCATATATAGATTTACAAATAAAACCGCAAAGTCACATATTTGGAAATTGGGTTTCCATCTATGAACCGAGGCAAAAGATATTCCTCAACCGATTCGAGACGCTCTAGCCCGCCCCTCAGGCAAGTACTCAGTCAAGCCTTTGGATCGTCAGGGCCGGTCCACCGATGTGGATTAAAATGCCTGAACATGCGTTTCCCCGCCCTTTGGGGCGTAGATGAGCCAACGAATGACTCCATCGGACCTGGATCGTCCGATCAAACCGAGGCGCCTCGCAACAGCAACAACCATACAGGTGAAAAGTATATAAATGTTAGGGCTGGTAGGTCACTGACACCACCATAGATAGAAGGAAACGCATGCCCTCCCTGAGGTCCTCTCCCGTTTTTGGTTCACAACCGGGGTGCGAGGCTCGCGAATTCACGTTACACAAAGCTATGCCACACAGGCTGTGCTTTGATCATCACCACAAGACTTTTCTTTTCAACAGAAGCCTCGATCAATTGCCACTTAGGCATGCCACACAGGCAATTCACTCCATGCGTTTGATATCCATCAATATATAACCCCTGAGCTCGTACGTCTCAGAGAAGGCGTTAAGCAAGAGAATAAATTCTCCGCCGCCAAACAGATATATATTTAATAGAGATCAATCACACGGACTAAAATCCAATGTCAGACACACAGTCCATTTACAAGTACGTTCTGGGTCTGAACGAAATCGGAGGCACCTAGTACCCCGCATATCCATCAATCTCCAAGTACGTCTGGACGATCACTAACTGTTTCCATCTTCTTGGGTGTACATCCCAATCAAGATCATCAGTAATTATCCAAACGACGTGAAGACTTCCGATCTTCGACCACCGTCTTCATCTTCGACTTATCGTCGTATCAGTTATTCAGAATGGGATAAACCCGGTCTTTCCGAATAACTCGCGTATATTTTAAATAAGTGTTACACAAACACAACATACGCCTCATTCCAATTCATCAGTCACTAACCGTAAATTAATCAAGAGAATAATTCCCCAAATATTAACCCCGAAGGCCGAAACCAACATCAGATCAATATCCAGAAAACCATTCTGCTTAGCTAACCGACAGTTAGTTTCTAAATTTCACATTCATAGGGAAAGGTTCCCATTAATTTTATCCAAGATAAATTTCTTGAATTTATTCTTTAATCTATTTTTGAATATCAATTCAAACTGGTCGGGATTAGCGAACCTTACCGAAGTAATCATTTGTTTTAATTTCCCAATCCCAACCTATTCATCCCATGAAGTAAAACTGGTTATACTTCATATCTAACACCACGGTGTTATCGGTAAATTCAATTACCATTTCACGTTCAAATCTAATTAAAGATTTAACTATCGCCTAGAGCAAAACTGGTGGTACTCCATTTTCGATCTTTTCAATCTAATTAAAGATTCATTAAAACTCCACTTAGTTTTAATCTTTAACTGGGTTAAAGAATCAGTGTCATTTAAAACACAGTTCACGATAAACCCAAAATCACATTCATTAACTATCGGGTTAAAGAACGAGTGTTATTTAAAACACTGTCCACGATAAACCCAAAAATCAATATCAATTCAATTCCAATTAAATATTATTTAATTGGTACACTTCATTAAATCTAAATAAAAAGATTTAATCTTTTCTCAACTGGGTTCAAAAACAGTGTTAGTGAAGACACCATTCACGACAAACCCAAATCACATTTGATATTCAATACAAGGCTCTGAATAGAAAATATATCGGCTTATATTCAATATCAAATTCTACGACTAACAAATGTCGTATTGGAAATAACGATATAAATATATATCTTTCAAATTTCCATAACAACATCTGTATAATCACGAATTCCAACATCGAAATATTCCGAAGACAATTTCGATCAAATCCACTCCAATGCAATCATTGGAAATCCTGGTTATTTTTAAAACCCTTTTCAAATTCAATTTATTTATTTAAAAATAAATAGAATTATAATTCTAGTTCAAAACTAGTTCATTTCGATAAAAATCTATTTTTATCTTTTCAAATATGGAGTTTTTCAACCCAATCTTCACAAATCATTTCTTATGATTTTTACACAAATTATTACTATTTTTAATAATTTTATCAAGGACAGTACAGTCGATTTCCATCAACGGCCATCGAACTGCACTTACAGCGACCTTTTTCAAATTTGATTTGGACATAATTCCAAATCCGACCGTTAGATTTCTAATTTCTAATATTCGTTAGAAAGCTCTTTTCGATACGAACCCAACGGTTCCGGTTTTAGGAGAATCCGACGGTCGGATCTCCCCTAATATCCGTTCGAAGTCAATGGTCGAAATTCGCGAACTGCCGCGGCGCGGCGCGTTCTATTCAGGCCACTATATTATATATATATAATATATATAATATATACTTCGTCGATTTCCTTTTAAACGTGCTTTATAAATCGTTTTCAATTCATTTTCAAAACGGTTTCAACTTCATATTCATTTCAAATCAAAATTGAATATTCCAATATAAATTCGTTTTAAATTCATTTCAAATTGATTTCAATTCAAATTGATTTCTAATTCAATTTCAGTTCGTTTTCGATTCAATTCAATTTCAGTTCGTTTTCGATTCAATTCAATTTCAATTCGAATTCATTTCTATTCAATTTCAATACGTTTTAAATTCAATTCAAAACGATTTCAATCTAATTCGAATTTCAATTCTATTCAGTTTAATTCGAATTTCATTTCATTTCAATTTAATTCGAATTTAAATTTAATTCGAATTTCAATTCCTTTCAAAATGTCAAATTTTGAAATCACTTTCGATATTCATTTTAAAATGAATAAAATCGATATAAATATCGTTCACGTTAAAATGGCGTCAATCTAATCAATACAGCTTCATATATTCCTATTTTCAAATATTCTATTTCAAATATTTCTTTTTCAAATATTCTATTTCAAATATTTCTATTTTAAAACTGGAATGAGGCCCAATCAATTACCATATAATGTTAATTATATGGATTTTCTACAACACATGTATATATCAACAACAATGAATAATCAACCATCATCCAAAGTGCATTCTACACTGTATAAGCATCAAATATAAATATTCAACGCTTATAACAGCCTGTCAGTCAATCGATCGACATACAGCTAAACAATCGGGATTAGTGTACGTCAAATATCATCCCAATACCCGTGTGGGGTTCCAAGCAATCAAACACAGATTTTTATTTGTGCAGTTGGGCGATGTGTAAAATTTATCGTCCCAATCAATGTCCTTCAAATAGGTGTACATAAACAAACCGTCCGGTTTGTAAATGAATATTTATTTATTCACATTCACGTTAAAAATTATATTTTTAACGATAAAACATTTTATTTTAACATATGAATTTATATTCAGTTCATTCTTTAAATAAAATGATATTTTTTATTTTTCTAACTTATTTTTAGAAAATTTCGGCGGCATAACGGCACGATACTAGAAACGGGACGAGGCCTAGCCTTATCCCCGGTCTAGTGAAGGCCCACGCCATTCACACATCAATCAAATCAATTTCATTTCACCAAACAATTCAAACCAAATAATCTAACTAATTTTTGCAATCAAACAAACAAGTCCATGGTCTGTGGACGATTGTGTCGGGTGCTACTAAGCACCGTCTGCATCCTAGTATATATATATATAACTAGAAAAAGAAATTGAAAGGTGAGAAATTCTCACCGATAGCTATCCAATCATCTTGACTCTTCTTTGATAGAAATCTTCATCGTTGTCGCATTTTTATCATCTTCGTTGCCGTAGCCACTACATATGTAAAAACCACATTTTCACTTTGCTATTCAATATATAAAAATCGAATTTTTACTTTGCTATTCAATATATAAAAATCGAATTTTTACTTTGCTATTCAATATATAAAAATCGAATTTTTACTACGCTATCATAGCTTTTCCCCAAAAAAAAAATATGATCTTTTCAGTGTTAGAAATACGATCTTTTCAATGTTAAAAATACGACCTTTTCAATGTTTAAAAATACGACCTTTTCAATGTTTAAAAATACGACCTTTTCAATGTTTAAAAATACGACCTTTTCAATGTTTAAAAATACGACCTTTTCAATGTTTAAAAATACGACCTTTTCAATGTTTAAAAATACGACCTTTTCAATGTTTAAAAATATGACCTTTTCAATGTTTAAAAATACGACCTTTTCAATGTTTACCCATTTAAAAATTATATTTTTAAACAAATGTGAATCCGCATTTACAAACAAAAAGTTATAGCCTTTCAAACTTTTAAATTACATAAATAAAACATTTACAAGAAATTAAACTAATCAATTACCTATTCAACACACTAATTACGTCATTAAGGCCTCTAAGCCGTCGTCTTCAATTCCTGGACCGAAATCCCTGAGCTCCTCTCGATCCCTTCACTGCTTTTCGGATTTGGAGATTGGAGGCGTCGGAGCTCGGAGGGGTAGGCGATGGTGTGGGGGGGGTGTCGGGTCTGGGCGGCGGCACGATTAAAAGGAGGGGGGTCTGGGTGCTTGCGTCGATCGAAGGAGGGGAGGGGGGGTTTTAGGGTTCGAGGCGAGCAGAGGAGGGGGGTGGAGATCGACGAGGGCGGAGAAGGGGGCCGCGAGATCGGAGGGCGGTGGCGCTCCGCCTGGAGGAGCGGTGGCGGTCTCGAACGACGGGTTTCGTTCGTTTTTTTTTTATTATTTGAAAATGAACGAAAGCAGGGGGGCCAGAGAGAAGTTAAGGGAGGAAAGAGAATTTTTTTTCTTTTATTATTTTTTTATTATTTTAATTTCAAAATCTTGACTTTTACATACGACCTCGAAACGAGGCCCACCGCCTGTCATCCATAGCTAATTACCCCCATTCCGGACTCAATGGGGTATGTATCGCAGGCTGATTCGATCGTTTGAATCAGTTTCCGTTAAATTTACATTTAAATCACTATATTGAATTTTAAATGTACATTTCAAATTACCGGGGTCACATACTAACTAGAAAAATTCCAGAAAAATATTTTCTAGCTTCGTATTGACGATACGGTCCTAACAAAACTAGTTTCGTCGAATTCTTAGACCGTTTGCAAAATGTCCATTTTTAAGGGCCTGAATTCCATAGCGCTATTCAGAATTTTCAACTGGACATATCTTTTGATTCCCGCTATGAAATTTTGATTTTTCGGATTCGTTGGAAAGATATTATCAATTAGATCCTATTGTTTTTGGTTTCACTAAAATCCGGATTGTTTTGCACCCGGTACGTTCAATCGAAGTTTGAAATCGAATTATCGAACTACCGCGCCATTTTCAATTCTATTCATAATTATATATAATTATTTATATTCTAACGACGACGTATATAATATATACGTTCGAATTCTATTCAACATAAACTTCACGTCGTTATTATTTAAAATAGTACATTTTAAATAATCAAAATTTGCTAAAATTGCCAAAATAAAAATTTTAAACTGGCCCAGATTTTCGGGTTGTTACAATCTCCCCCACTTAAAACTTTTCGTCCCCGAAAAGGAACAAAGTCGAAAGTGGTTTGATTAACCATCTCTACGTTCGATCTGGCTTCCATTCTCCAACTTTTCAGTTTCTGAGAATTTTCAAATTCTTCAAAAATTTGGCTAACACCCTAAATTTTCGAAAAATTTCGCCATAACCTCCCCTGCACCGGGAGCCACGGGAAAATCCCGAAATTTCCATATAGGCCTTCTGATCTCAAAAAGAAAAAGAAAAAGCCAAGCGGCTAGCCAATAGGCTCATAAAATCATCATCACCCAAACAAAACAGTAAATAATGTAGTAAACATGTACCTATTTGTCGGGCAAACAAATTTTGTTCTCTGCTCTAGCCTCCTTGCTATGACCTGTTCAAGGTAAGTATATGCATATGCAAGCAAATGCGACAAATTTTCAATATAATTCAATATTGCACAATGGTTCAAAATTATCAAACAATTAAACAAACAACACAAACATCAATCAATTAGTGAATTATCATTTGAAAATCATAACTTTGATACATAGTCAAAAATCAGATTTTTGATATCAAATCACAACAATAAACCCTATCTAGTTTCGGTTCTCACACCAGTCAATAGGAAATTTATAGAAATCCCACTTTCGTTACTCGAAAATAAATACTGGCGACAGTGCCCCATCACCAGAATTATCCCCGGGCAACTAGAGTATGATTCTATAACTATCCATTATATTAAAACTTCGAATACACGTTTGCAAGACATATATGCAAAATCTTTATATATTGGATTGTCCCGATCAATATAGAATAAATAATCAAATACGAATAGTTGATTTAAATTTTCAAAACAAAATTTGTTTTCATCTTTAAAAATATACTCTTCACACTCATTGTATGATACTACTGATCCCATCTCTAACGAGTCACTCTCATTGGATATTGCTAATCCAATATCTGATGAATTCTTTCATATGGTTCTAATGTGCCTTGTTCTCTGCTTTGTAAACCAAAGCTCTGATACCAACTGTGACGAGAGGGATTTTCGCTCGGTCCGAACCGGTCACTAAACCAACCCAGACCGTTCGAAACGCCCTATCGTTTGAGAACACGACAAAATAGAACGCAGATGGAAGAACATTTCATTGTATATTACAACAATGCATCAGAATACAAGAATATACAGAGTATAAATGAATATTACACAGAAATATCAGAGATTTAAATTACATTTAAATACATAGCAGCGGAAAATAATACAATACACAACTAAAGGAGATATACGGATACAAAGCTTTCCGGATATCGTTCCAGCTGTAAACCAGGATCCTGTGAATATAAATCTGCAAAACCAAAACTACTAGCTGCCCGCGTCAAAATAAGGGCACCCAGAGTTTAGGTTAAAACAATAAACTCCAGGTTAGTCATGTGACTGGTGTGAGAACTAAAACAGTTAATCTTTGTTTTTAAACTTAGGTAAATCAAGGGACCACGCCGTATAACACGGAACGGGTTTCCTCCCAAGAATACCAGTGCATAAAACAAACAGCGCAATGCTAAATAAAGAAAAATGAAGCTGTTATAAGACCCAGGTCCTATCACACAATGCAACGCAAGCCGGGGGATAGGGTTTTCCCTTATAACAGCCAAAGAATGCTTGATACGTTTTAAAACAAATCATTTGACACTATTATAAGTGCATAGTGTATAAAACAACTTCAAATCATAAATATCAATCATAGGCGACATGAGCGTCCCATGCCACTATGTCGCCATATATAGGTTTACAAATAAAACCGCAAAGTCATGTATTTGGAAATTGGGTTTCCATCTATGAACCGAGGTAAAAGATAGTCCTCAACCGATTCGAGACGCTCTAGCCCGCCCCTCAGGCAAGTACTCAGTCAAGCCTTTGGATCGTCAGGGCCGGTCCACCGATGTGGATTAAAATGCCTGAACATGCGTTTCCCCGCCCTTTGGGGCGTAGATGAACCAACGAATGACTCCATCGGACCCGGATCGTCCGATCAAACCGAGGCGCCTCGCAACAGCAACAACCACACAGGTGAAAAGTATATAAATGTCAGGGCTGGTAGGTCACTGACACTACCCTAGCTAGAAGGAAACGCATGCCCTCCCTGAGGTCCTCTCCCGTTTTTGGTTCACAACCGGGGTGTGAGGCTCGCGAATTCACGTTACACAAAGTTGTGCCACACAGGCTGTGCTTTGATCATCACCACAAGACTTTGCTTTTCAACAGAAGCCTCGATCAATTGCCACTTAGGCATGCCACACAGGCAATTCACTCCATGCGTTTGATATCCATCAATATATAACCCCTGAGCTCGTACGTCTCAGAGAAGGGCGTTAAGCAAGAGAATAAATTCTCCGCCGCCAAACAGATATATATTTAATAGAGATCAATCACACGGACTAAAATCCAATGTCAGACACACAGTCCATTTACAAGTCCGTTCTGGGTCTGAACGAAACCGGAGGCACCTAGTACCCCGCATATCCATCAATCTCCAAGTACGTCTGGACGATCACTAACTGTTTCCATCTTCTTGGGTGTACATCCCAATCAAGATCATCAGTAATTATCCAAACGACGTGAAGACTTCCGGTCTTCGACCACCGTCTTCATCTTCGACTTATCGTCGTATCAGTTATTCAGAATGGGATAAACCCGGTCTTTCCGAATAACTCGCGTATATTTTAAATAAGTGTTACACAAACACAACATACGCCTCATTCCAATTCATCAGTCACTAACCGTAAATTAATCAAGAGAATAATTCCCCAAATATTAACCCCGAAGGCCGAAACCAACATCAGATCAATATCCAGAAAACCATTCTGCTTAGCTAACCGACAGTTAGTTTCTAAATTTCACATTCATAGGGAAAGGTTCCCATTAATTTTATCCAAGATAAATTTCTTGAATTTATTCTTTAATCTATTTTTGAATATCAATTCAAACTGGTCGGGATTAGCGAACCTTACCGAAGTAATCATTTGTTTTAATTTCCCAATCCCAACCTATTCATCCCATGAAGTAAAACTGGTTATACTTCATATCTAACACCACGGTGTTATCGGTAAATTCAATTACCATTTCACGTTCAAATCTAATTAAAGATTTAACTATCGCCTAGAGCAAAACTGGTGGTACTCCATTTTCGATCTTTTCAATCTAATTAAAGATTCATTAAAACTCCACTTAGTTTTAATCTTTAACTGGGTTAAAGAATCAGTGTCATTTAAAACACAGTTCACGATAAACCCAAAATCACATTCATTAACTATCGGGTTAAAGAACGAGTGTTATTTAAAACACTGTCCACGATAAACCCAAAAATCAATATCAATTCAATTCCAATTAAATATTATTTAATTGGTACACTTCATTAAATCTAAATAAAAAGATTTAATCTTTTCTCAACTGGGTTCAAAAACAGTGTTAGTGAAGACACCATTCACGACAAACCCAAATCACATTTGATATTCAATACAAGGCTCTGAATAGAAAATATATCGGCTTATATTCAATATCAAATTCTACGACTAACAAATGTCGTATTGGAAATAACGATATAAATATATATCTTTCAAATTTCCATAACAACATCTGTATAATCACGAATTCCAACATCGAAATATTCCGAAGACAATTTCGATTCAAATCCACTCCAATGCAATCATTGGAAATCCTGGTTATTTTTAAAACCCTTTTCAAATTTAATTTATTTATTTAAAAATAAATAGAATTATAATTCTAGTTCAAAACTAGTTCATTTCGATAAAAATCTATTTTTATCTTTTCAAATATGGAGTTTTTCATCCCAATCTTCACAAATCATTTCTTATGATTTTTACACAAATTATTACTATTTTTAATAATTTTATCAAGGACAGTACAGTCGATTTCCATCAACGGCCATCGAACTGCACTTACAGCGACCTTTTTCAAATTTGATTTGGACATAATTCCAAATCCAACCGTTAGATTTCTAATTTCTAATATTCGTTAGAAATCTCTTTTCGATACGAACCCAACGGTTCCGGTTTTAGGAGAATCCGACGGTCGGATCTCCCCTAATATCCGTTCGAAGTCAATGGTCGAAATTCGCGAACTGCCGCGGCGCAGCGCGTTCTATTCAGGCCACTATATTATATATATATATATAATATATAATATATACTTCGTCGATTTCCTTTTAAAACGTGCTTTATAAATCGTTTTCAATTCATTTTCAAAACGGTTTCAACTTCATATTCAATTTCAAATCAAAATTGAATATTCCAATATAAATTCGTTTTAAATTCATTTCAAATTGATTTCAATTCAAATTGATTTCTAATTCAATTTCAGTTCGTTTTCGATTCAATTCAATTTCAATTCGAATTCATTTCTATTCAATTTCAATACATTTTAAATTCAATTCAAAACGATTTCAATCTAATTCGAATTTCAATTCTGTTCAGTTTAATTTGAATTTCATTTCATTTCAATTTAATTCGAATTTAAATTTAATTCGAATTTCAATTCCTTTCAAAATGTCAAATTTTGAAATCACTTTCGATATTCATTTTAAAATGAATAAAATGAATATCGTTCACGTCAAAATGGCGTCAATCTAATCAATACGGCTTCATATATTCCTATTTTCAAATATTCTATTTCAAATATTTCTTTTTCAAATATTCTATTTCAAATATTTCTATTTTAAAACTGGAATGAGGCCCAATCAATTACCATATAATGTTAATTATATGGATTTTCTACAACACATGTATATATCAACAACAATGAATAATCAACCATCATCCAAAGTGCATTCTACACTGTATAAGCATCAAATATAAATATTCAACGCTTATAACAGCCTGTCAGTCAATCGATCGACATACAGCTAAACAATCGGGATTAGTGTACGTCAAATATCATCCCAATACCCGTGTGGGGTTTCAAGCAATCAAACACAAATTTTTATTTGTGAAGTTGGGCGATGTGTAAAATTTATCGTCCCAATCAATGTCCTTCAAATAGGTGTACATAAACAAACCGTCCGGTTTGTAAATGAATATTTATTTATTCACATTCACGTTAAAAATTATATTTTTAACGATAAAACATTTTATTTTAACATATGAATTTCTATTCAGTTCATTCTTTAAATAAAATGATATTTTTTTATTTTTCTAACTTATTTTTAGAAAATTTCGGCGGCATAACGGCACGATACTAGAAACGGGACGAGGCCTAGCCTTATCCCCGGTCTAGTGAAGGCCCACGCCATTCACACATCAATCAAATCAATTTCATTTCACCAAACAATTCAAACCAAATAATCTAACTAATTTTTGCAATCAAACAAACAAGTCCATGGTCTGTGGACGATTGTGTCGGGTGCTACTAAGCACCGTTTGCATCCTAGTATATATATATAACTAGAAAAAGAAATTGAAAGGTGAGAAATTCTCACCGATAGCTATCCAATCATCTTGACTCTTCTTTGATAGAAATCTTCATCGTTGTCGCATTTTTATCATCTTCGTTGCCGTAGCCACTACATATGTAAAAACCACATTTTCACTTTGCTATTCAATATATAAAAATCGAATTTTTACTTTGCTATTCAATATATAAAAATCGAATTTTTACTTTGCTATTCAATATATAAAAATCGAATTTTTACTACGCTATCATAGCTTTTCCCCAAAAAAAAATACGATCTTTTCAGTGTTAGAAATACGATCTTTTCAATGTTAAAAATACGACCTATTCAATGTTTAAAAATACGACCTTTTCAATGTTTAAAAATACGACCTTTTCAATGTTTAAAAATACGACCTTTTCAATGTTTACCCATTTAAAAATTATATTTTTAAACAAATGTGAATCCGCATTTACAAACAAAAAGTTATAGCCTTTCAAACTTTTAAATTACATAAATAAAACATTTACAAGAAATTAAAATAATTAATTACCTATTCAACACACTAATTACGTCATTAAGGCCTCTAAGCCGTCGTCTTCAATTCCTGGACCGAAATCCCTGAGCTCCTCTCGATCCCTTCACTGCTTTTCGGATTTGGAGGTTGGAGGCGTCGGAGCTCGGAGGGGTAGGCGATGGAGTGGGGGGGTGTCGGGTCTGGGCGGCGGCACGATTAAAAGGAGGGGGGTCTGGGTGCTTGCGTCGATCGAAGGAGGGGAGGGGGGGTTTTAGGGTTCGAGGCGAGCAGAGGAGGGGGGTGGAGATCGACGAGGGCGGAGAAGGGGGCCGCGAGATCGGAGGGCGGTGGCGCTCCGCCTGGAGGAGCGGTGGCGGTCTCGAACGACGGGTTTCGTTCGTTTTTTTTTATTTGAAAATGAACGAAAGCAGGGGGGCCAGAGAGAAGTTAAGGGAGGAAAGAGAATTTTTTTCTTTTATTATTTTTTTATTATTTTAATTTCAAAATCTTGACTTTTACATACGACCTCTAAACGAGGCCCATCGCCTGTCATCCATAGCTAATTACCCCCATTCCGGACTCAATGGGGTATGTATCGCAGGCTATTCGATCGTTTGAATCAGTTTCCGTTAAATTTACATTTAAATCACTATATTGAATTTTAAATGTACATTTCAAATTACCGGGGTCACATACTAACTAGAAAAATTCCAGAAAAATATTTTCTAGCTTCGTATTGACGATATGGTCCTAACAAAACTAGTTTCATCGAATTTTGAGACCGTTTGCAAAATGTCCATTTTTAAGGGCCTGAATTCCATAGCGACTATTTAGAATTTTCAACTGGACATATCTTTTGATTCCCGCTATGAAATTTTGATTTTTCAGATTCGTTGGAAAGATATTATCAATTAGATCCTATTGTTTTTGGTTTCACTAAAATCCGGATTGTTTTGCACCCGGTACGTTCAATCGAAGTTTGAAATCGAATTATCGAACTACCGCGCCATTTTCAATTCTATTTATAATTATATATAATTATTTATATTCTAACGACGACGTATATAATATATACGTTCGAATTCTATTCAACATAAACTTCACGTCGTTATTATTTAAAATAATACATTTTAAATAATCAAAATTCGCTAAAATTGCCAAAATAAAAAATTTAAACTGGCCCAGATTTTCGGGTTGTTACACAAAGTTAAATAATCATTAATATTGATTTTTGGGAAGACAAAAACTAAGTGGAGTTTTAATGAATCTTTAATTAGATTGAAATGGGAGTTGATAATTTAAATGATCAAATTTGGGAAATGATCAAGAATGGAGTATCACCAGTTTTGCTCCTAGTGATATTTAAATCTTAAATTAGATTTGAACGTGAAAAGCTAATTAAATTGTAATAACCTGGAAATCCAGGCCAATTTAAAAATTTTATTTTGGCAAATTTGGTGAATTTTGAATATTTAAAATAAATTATTTTAAATAATAACGACGAGAAATTTATTTTTAATGGAATTCGAACATATATATATTTATTCGAATCGTCGTTAGAATATAAATATTTATTTATATATACAAAAGGAATTGAAAATGGCGCGGTAGTTCGATAATTCGATTTCAAATTTCAAATGAATATACAGGATTCAAAATAAACCGGTATTTAGTGAAACCAAAAATATTATAATCTAATTGAGAATATCTTTCCAACAAATCCGAAAAATTGACATTTCATAGCGGGAATCAAAAGTTACGCCCAGTTGAAAATTCAGAATAGTCGCTATGGAATTCTGGCCCTTAAAAATTGAAATTTTGCAAACGATCTTGGTTTTCGACGAAACCACTTTTGTTGGATCTGGGATGTCAAATTATTGCTAGATTTCAAATTTCATAATTTTTCGAATCAATATGTGAGCGTGACAAAGGAAAACGCATTTGGCCAGTTTCAATTGATTTTAATCGACTGGAAAATGGCCATTTTTCAAACCGTCTCAGAATTTGACGAAATTTGTTTTGTTAGGACCGTATCGTCAATACGAAGCTAGAAAATATTTTTCGGGAATTTATAGAGTTCATGTGTGACCCCGATAATTTGAAATGTGCGTTTAAATTGAATATATAAAGATTTGTATTTTAAATTCAACAGAAACTGATCGTAACAGCCGAATAGGGTTACGAAACATATCCCATTGTGTTCGGAATTGGGTTAATTAGCTAGGGACGACAGTCGGTGGGCCTCGTTCCGAGTTCGAATAAGAAAGTTGCTTTTTGAAATTTAAATAATAATAAAATATAAAATTCTCTTCCCTTAACCACCCCCTTCCCTCTTCAGAAAAGTCAAACTCCCCTTTTATCGTGGAAAGCACGATTAGAAAAAAAACCTCCATCTTGCGATCGACGAAGGCGCCGCCGACGCCTTTGCCTCCACCACCCCGTTAGTCGCCAGCCCACCGTCCTCCGCCACCCCCTCCTCTTCTCTCTCCCCTCGCCTAAACCGAACCCAAGCCCCCCTTTCGATCGACATAAATCAAATCCATGGCCCCACCTTCACAGTGATGAACCCCCCCTTTCCGCGCCTCCACTTCCCCTTCAGGCCCTTCGACGCCCTCCGACAGCGCCCCCATTTCCTCTCTCCCCTTTTGAATCTTCAATCGCTATAAGCTTTAATTTCCATACGCATTTCTTTATTTTATTTCTATTTCAGTTTTGATTACATTAGTGAGTTAAGCAAGATTATATTTTTCTATTAAGCAAAACTATATTTTTGTGTCAAGAAAGTTTAGATTTTTCTATGTAATCACATCGATTAAAAATGTGTTTTTTTTATATAAAGTTAGAAAAGTAAAAATATAATTTTTATACAATGTAGATAATAAAAATATGATTTTTATCATATGTGAAATATAAAAATATGATTTTTATAAAGTAGAAGTATTAAAAATACGATTTTATATTATATTGATAGTAAAAATTTGATCTTTATATGTGTAGCGAAGTAAAAACATGATTTTTATTATATATATGTTGAAATAAAAATGGGGTTCTTATAGCAATAATATAAAAAATTCGATCTTTATATTAGAAGTAGATATAAAAATATAATTTTTATATAGGAAGGAGCGTTATAAAAATATTTCTTTATTGGAAGAAGAGCGATATGAAAATATAATTTTTATATAGAGAATAGCGTGATAAAAATATAATCTTTATTATATGAATACCGTTGTAAAAATAGAATTTTTATCTATTTAGTAGCAATATGAAAATGTAATTTTTATATGCATAGCAACAATATAAAAATGCGATTTTTATATACGTAGTGGCTACGGGCAACGAAATTGACAAAGGGCGAGCACGGCGAAGATTTCTACATAAGAAGAGTCGTGGCGTTTGGATTAGCTAGTAGGTGAGAACTTCTCACTTTTAATTTAATTTTCTAGTTAAATTATATACTAGGATGCAGACGGTGTTTAGTAGTACCCGACACCCGTCGTCCACAGACCATGGACGGCTTGTTTGTTTGTTTGTTTGATTTTGATGTGTAGTTGATTGTGTGAAGTGGATTGAAATAAAAATATTTTATTTTTTTGAAAACAAAAATGTGTGATCTTCTGAAGAGAAGAGAGCACACATATATATAATAAAAATAAAAGATACATAGTCTGACTATAGTACATAAAAAAATACAACCTAACATAGCTCTATGGATGTAAAGGTTCGTGGATAGATGAGTTCCGGATAAACCACCACCCATCTACTCCAATATCGAATTCCGGCAAGGCCACCACCCGATATTGAAGTATATCCACTACAATACAATAACCCATACTCTCTATGTAAAAACCAGAAAAATAAAGTGTAACGACAACAAACTCTCAACAATAAGCCCTAAAGACTACAACTGAAATGCAAATCTTCAATCCAAACAGCAATCTTCTAAGCTCCGCTACCAATCCAAACAGCTATACATTAGATCTACCTCTTTATCAACAACCTGATTCTGCAATAAACTCAACAAACTATTAGTATTTTAATACACATATATATGGGGAAATATATATGTATAAATATATATATATATATATATATAACTTGTAAAGCATATATATATATACATATCTATATATATACCATACATAAATGTAAAGAGAAAGACGCAAGGAAAAACTAAGACAAGAGATTAATAACTAATACGAAATCTATTACAAAAAAAAAACTGTTGATTGTAATGAAAAGGCTCAAATTTAATCTAACCTTGGTCAGAAAATTCTTAAAGCAATATTTACCGAATAACTTGTAATTTGGATTAGATATCCAATCTAAACAAAAATAAACTATCTTAATAACTAAATTGTCTATAGAAACAGTAATAGAATTAAAAAATCTTTGATTTCTCTCCAACCAGATGAACCAACATATGATAATGACCAAAGAATCTAAAACATATCTCTTACAAGCATTATAAACATATCTAAAAGATTCCCAATATTCAAAGCATCCACTGTGTGAATTAGGATGGTCAAAAACAAATAACCTTAGCACCATATTAAAAATATAATTAGTGATATTACAAGAAAAGAATAAGTGATCTACATCTTCATTCAATAGATTACAAAAACAACACTTTGCATCAAAATTAAAGTTTTTCTTCTTTAGATGCTCAACAGTATTGAGCTTCTTATGAGCAATTAACCACATTAAAAATTTAGCTTTAGGTGGAGAGTTAGATTTCCAAATAAACTTATAAGATCTACTTGATATACCAGAGAAATTTAAAAAGTTATACATGGACTTAACAGTGTACACTTGACTTTTATCCATTCCCCAACTAATAGTATCTCTATACTCATCGATGTGATATAATGATAACTTAGCTTTAAGTAAAGCAAATTGTCTTATCATTTCCCCGTCTAATAAATTATCAAAAGAAAATTCCCATGGGGGATCCAAATCACTTCTGTAAAAATCTTTAATTAATGCATTTTTAAAACTACAGTTATTAAAGAGCTCACTAAATTCTACTTTAAGTGGTAAACGAGAAATCCACCTATCATGCCAAAAATAAGTAATATTCCCGGAATGAACAATCACCTTATATCCTACATTAAAAAACTCAAAGCACTTTAATATTGATTTCCAAAAATAAGATAGTCTATTATACCAACTACCGCTAGATTCAACAATAAACTCACCTTCTGAATAATAAAATTTTGACACAATAACCTTGCATGTTGACGACACTTCAGGACACCTATACCTCCATAACCACTTGGCTAATAGGGATGAGTTAAAATTATATAAGTTAATGATCCCCAACCCCCCATCTTTCTTAGGCTTACAACACACTTCCCAATTCACTAAACATTTAAAACCTCTACATATGGGATCTCTTCCCCCACTCCATAGATAATTACGTCTTATTCTGTCTATTCTTTCAATAACCCATTGAGGAAATCTATGTACCGACATCCAATAAACAGGAATAGCTGATAACACCGAATTAACTAGAACTAATCTACCTGCTCTAGACAAAAATTTATTATTCCAACTAGATAATCTATTATTAATCTTATCTATGATGACTAGCCAATCCTCCTTCTTAAGTTTTGAGGGCCTAATTTTAAAACCTAAATAATCAAAAGGAAATTTCATAACTGAGCAGTTTAAGGTACTTGCAACCATAGTTTCCACATTATCAAAATCATTAATAACCATAATTGAACTCTTGTCAAAGTTAATTCTAAGACCAGATAACATCTCAAAAAAGTAAAGGATAAATTTAAGAGCGATAATGTGTTTTGGTAAATGAGAAGAAAATAGTAAAGTGTCATCCGCAAATTGAAGTATAGATACTTCATTGTTAAAATCCTCATTACCAACATTACCTAAAACACCTAATCTCCCCGCTCTCTTAATTATTCTAGAAAAGACATCAGCCGCTAAATTGAATAGTAACGGTGACAGGGGATCTCCCTGTCTAAGACCCCTCTTAGATTGTATCTTCTTTCCAATTACCCCATTTACAATAATGTTAGAACTACCTGACCTAAGTAAAAGCATAATCCAGTTTATCCATCTAGTACTAAATCCTCTGGCAAGACTTAATTCACAGATGAAATCCCAGTCAATGGAATCAAACGCCTTTTCAAAATCTACTTTCAAAATGGCACATGTAAAATTATTTTTAACACATAAATTTATGTACTCTTGAACAGCTACTACTCCCTCCCCTATTTGTCTACCTTTAATAAAAGCTGTTTGTGAATTGTCTATGAGTACATTCGTCTTCCTACTAAGCCTATTTGCTAAAACTTTAGAAATAATCTTAACCGAAACATTAATTAAAGAGATTGGCCTAAAATCTTTTAAAAATTTAGCATCCTCTCTCTTCTTGATAAGAATGACATTAGCAAAATTAAAGTTACCTAGACACAAATCACCATTGTAAAAATCATTAAATAATTTAATAACACCAAATTTCAAAACTTCCCAAAACTGTTTATAAAAAAGAACAGAAAAACCATCAGGCCCCGGAACTTTGTCACTAGGCATATCACAAATAGCCTTCCAAATCTCCTGCTCTGGAAAAGGCTTATCTAAATCTAAAACTTCATCCTTAACATCATTAGGGTATATGTCCTTCCAATTAACATTGATTCTTCTTTTAATCCTATTCCCAAAATTTTGTTTATAATAACTAGTGAAAGCTTCGTTTAAATCTCGCTGAATTGTCAGTTCCATGTTATTAATAAACATAGAGTGAATCAAATTATCTCGTCTTCTCTTATTTGCCACACTATGGAAAAATTTCGTATTATTGTCACCCTCCTTGATCCATTGAACTCTGGATCATTGCCTCCACATAGTTTCTTCCTTTTCTAGTAACAAATTAAAATCATTTCTAAGATTTAAAAGTCTATCTCTCTCTACTAAATTTAGTGATCTTGACTCATTCAACTTATCTAAGTCTAACATCTCACATAAAATCTTATCTTTCTTAACTCTAACACTACCAAAACCAAATTTATTCCACCTCTTAAGAAAAAATCTTAATTTGCCGAGTTTTGAAACGAAAATCTTTGCAGAATTGCCATTGTACAAATTATTAAAATAGAATAACGAATTCCACTTAACAGTAACAAGTTTAATAAAACTGGTATCTAATAGCCACATCTTTTCAAATTTAAAACTATTACCAATTAAAATATTCGAATCACAAGTGAGGATTAAAGGGCAATGATCCGAATATAAAAAAGGTAATCCCTTTACTTTACACATTGGGAATCTCTCATCGACCTCCGTACTTATGAAAAATCTATCAAACAATGCATAAGACGGACTGTCCCTAATATTAGACCAAGTACATGATCTGTTGTTAAGCGGAATCTCAATCAAATTATTATTAAGAATGAAATCACTGAATTCCTCCATATCAGAGAAGTCTCCTTCGCAAGGAGATATCTCGCCTAGAAACCTAGTAACGTTGAAATCTCCCCCCATAATCCAAAGATTTGGGGCAAGGTTTCTAAAGTCCGAACATTCGTCCCACAATCGTCTCCTCTCAATCCTAGTGTGTGGGCCATATACATTAGTAATGCCCAACAAAGAGTCATCATTAATTGAAGCTAATATAACATGTAATGAATGTGACTTAGCAAATTCCTGCACAAGTCTATATTGATTATCTTTCCACCCTATCATAAGACCCCCTGCACTAGCAATTGCCGGTAGGCAGGCCCAGTTGCGAAAAAGGGATCCCCCTATTCTCGCATAAAAACTAAAATTAGGGTTTTCAATTTTAGTCTCTTGTAGCAATACAATGTCAATATGTTGATCCACAAAAAAAGTCCTAACCTTAGCACATTTTTTAGGTTTATTTAAACCCCTAATATTCCAACTAACGATCCTCATCTACTCAAAGCGAAAACTCTCTCTAATTCCCTACTCCTAATGTACTCCGCATCAATCTCAATATCAGAAAAAATAAAGGCAGTATCACTGGTAAGCTGAGATAACTGACTAATCGACAAGCTACTCAATGCATACGGGGAATAATCACCACCATACACAGAGATCATACCTGAGCCCGAGTCCGATGTACTACAACTAGCAACCGAACTCTGGGACCTACCTCGAAAAGAAGAGGAGCTAGATCTGATCCTCGCACTACAACGGATAAATCTAGAACTGGGAATAACTCTATTGCGCCTCCCTCTCCTGGCCGAAGAAGAAGGAGCATCTCTACTCTGGACAAGAACCTCACTAGGCCCCATCAAACTCGAGACACTAGTGTCAATCTCAGAAGTAAGCATCAAGCGTGCATATTCATCCTCCCACCCAAATATGTCAAGGCATGGTCTCAAATACATATAATGTAGTTTCACAACCTTCTCGCACACAACAACTGAACAAAAGTCTATCCCCCATGAAAAAATAAAACCACACTCCCGACAGTCCAGCACAGACTCTAAGCTTACTAGACCATTAGCCACATCAACTAAAACATCACACATAACCATATCCACTACTTTCCGTCCAACCCCCTTATCCACCATCACCTTTTCCCTATGCACATTACCAGACATGCACACCACATGAGTATTGGGATGATATAAACAAATATTTTAATAGTTAAAAATAGAATTTTTTAACGGGTAGGTGAAATGAAATAAATTAATATAAACAAATCGAACGTTTTATTTATATACACACATTTGACTGATATTGATTGGGACGATAAATTTTACACATCGCCCAACTGCACAAATAAAATCTATGCTTGATTGATTGAAACCCCACACGGGTATTGGGATGATATATGACATACACTAATCCCAATAATTAGTTGTATGTCGGTCGATTGATTGACAGACTGTTATCAGCGTTAAATATTTGTATTTGATGCTTATACAGTGTAGAATGCACTTTGGATGATGGTTGATTATTTGTCATTGTTGATATATACATGCGTTGTATGGAAATCCATATAAATAAAATATATGGTAATTAATTGGGCCTCATTCCAGTTTTGAAATAGAATATTTGAAACGAAATACTTGAATAGAATATTTGAAGACAAATATTTGAATAAAATATTTGAGAAGAAATATTGAAACGAAATATTTGAATAGAATATTTGAAATAGAAATATAAAAAGCCATGTTGATTAGATTGACGCCATTTTGAAGTGAACGATATTTATATCGATTATATTCGTTTTTATAATGAATATTGAAAAGTGATTTCAAAATCGAATATTTTGAAATGAAATTTGAATTAAATTGAATTGAAACGAATTAGAATTCGAATTGAATTGAAACGAATTCGAATTGAAGTGAAACGAACTAGAATTCGAATTGGATTGAAAATAAAACGAAATCGAATTGGATTGAAAATAAAATGAATTCGAATTGAAATTGAATAGAATTGAATTCGAATTGAAATTGAATAGAAATGAATTCGAATTGAAATTGAATTGAACTGAAAACGAACTGAAATTGAATTAAAAATCAATTTGAATTGAAATCCATTTGAAATGAATTTAAAACGAATTTATATGGAAAAATTCAATTTTGATTTGAATTTGAAATGAAGTTGAAATCGTTTTGAAAACGAATTTAAAACGATTTATATAATATGTTTTAAAAGGAAATCGACGAAGTATATATTATATATATATTATATATACAATATAATGGCCTGAATAGAATGCGCCGCGCTGCGGTAGTTCGTGAATTTCGACCATTGACTTCGAATGGATATTACGGAAGATCCGACCGTCGGATTCTCCTAAAACCAGAACCTTTGCGTTCGTATCAAAAAGAGCTTTCTAACGGATATTAGAAATTAGAAATCTAACGGTTGGATTGGGAATTATGTCCAAATCAAATTTGGAAAAGGTCGGCGTAAGTGCTGTTCGATGGCCGTTGATGGAAATCGACTATACGGGCCTTGATAAAATTATTAAAATTAGTAATAATTTGTGTAAAATCATAAGAAATGATTTGTGAAGAACTAGGATGGAAAACTCCATATTTAAAAAGATAAAAATAGATTTTTATCGAAATGAACTAGTTTTGAACTAGAATTACAATTCTATTTATTTTTAAATAAATAAATTGGATTTGAAATGGTTTTGATAATAACCAAAATTTCCAGTAATTGAATTGGAACGGATTTGAATCGAAATTATCTTTGGAATATTTTGATGTTGGATTTCTTGATTATACAGATATTGTTTTGGAAATTTGAAAGATATATTTATATCGTTATTTCCAATACAATATTTGTTGGTCGTACAATTTGGTATTGAATATAAGCCGGTATATTTTCTATTCAGAGCCTTGTATTTAATATCAAATGTGATTTGGGTTTGTCGTGAATGGTGTCTTCATTAACACTGTTTTTAATCCCAGTTGAGAAAAAGATAAAATCTTTTTATTTAGATTTAATGAAGTGTACCAATTAAATAATATTTAATTGGAATTGAATTGGTATTGATTTTTGGGTTTATCATGAACAGTGTTTTAAAATGTTCTTTAACCCGACAATTAATGGAATGTGATTTTGGGTTTATCGTGAACCGTGTTTTAAGTGACATTGATTCTTTAACCTAGTTAAAGATTAAAACTAAGTGGAGTTTTAATGAATCTTTAATTAGATTGAAAAGATCGAGAATGGAGTATCACCAGTTTTGCTCCAGGCGATAGTTAAATATTTAATTAGATTTGAACGTGAAATGGTAATTGAATTTACCGATAACACCGTGGAGTTAGATATGAAGTATTACCAGTTTTACTTCATGGGATGAATAGGTTGGGGTTGGGAAATTAAAACAAATGATTACTTCGGTAAGGTTCGTTAATCCCGACTAGTTTGAAGTGATATTCAAAGGAAGATTAAAGAATAAATTTAAAAGAATTTATCTTTGATAAAATTAATGGGAACCTTTCCCTTAGAATGTGAAATTTAGAAACTAACTATCGGTTGGCTAAGATGAATGGTTTCCTGGGTATTGATCTGATGTTGGTTTCAGCCTTCGGGATTAATATTTGGGGAATTGTTCTCTTACTAATCTAGGGTTAGTGACTGATGAATTGGAATGAGGCGTATGTTGTGTTTGTGTAACACTTGTTTATTATATACGCGAGTTATTCAGAAAGACCGGGTTTATCCCATTCTGAATAACTGATTCGACGATTAGTCGAAGATGAAGACGGTGGTTGAAGACCGGAGGTCTTCACGTCGTTTGGATAATTACTGATGATCTTGATTGGGCCGTACACCCAAGAGGAGGGAATCAGCTGGTGATCGTCCAGACGTGCTTGGAGATCGATGGATATGCGGGGTACTAGGTGCCTCCGGTTTCGTTCAGACCTAGGACGGACTTGTAAATGGACTGTGTGTCTGACATTGGATATCATTCTGTGTGATTGATGGATACCGGTTGCATGGAGTGGTTTGCCTGTGTGGCATGCTAAGATGAAAATGATCAAGGCTTCTGTTGAAAATCAAAGTCTTGTGGTTGATGATCAAAGCACGACCTGTGTGGCATAGCTTTGTGTAACGTGAATTCGCGAGCCTCACACCCTGGTTGTGAACTAAAAACGGGAGAAGGACCTCAGGGAGGACATGCGTTTCTTTCTAGCTAGAAGTGGCATCAGTGGTTTTACAAGCCCTGACGAGTTTGACTTATGTGGTTTTTGCTGTTGCAAGGCGCCTCGGTTTGATCGGGTCCGATGGAGCTCATTTGCGCCCCAAAGGGCGGGGAAACATAGTGTTCAGGCATTTTAATCCACATCAGTGGACCGGCCCTGACGATTCAAGGGTCACTCGAGCTCTGATCCTGAGACATGGTAGGCTAGATTGTCTCGAATCTGTAGAGGACAATCTTTTGCCTCGGTTCACAGATGGAAATCTAATTTCCAAATACGTGACTTTGCAGTTTTATTTGTAGAGCCTAGTATGGCGACATAGTGGTATGGGGCGCTTATGCCATCTATGATTGATACTTATGATTTGAAGTTGTTTTATACACTATGCACTTATAATAGTATCAAATGATTTGTTTTAAATGTATCAAGCATTCTTGGCTATTATAAGGTAAAAACCCTATCCTCCGGCTTGCGTTGCATTTTGTGGTTGGACCTGGGTCTTATAATAGCTTCATTTTTCTTTATTTAGCATTGCGCTTTTTGTTTTATGCAATGGCATTCTTGGGAGGAAACCCGTTCCGTGTTATACGGCGTGGTCCCTTGATTAACCTAACTTTAAAATAAAGATTAATAACTGTTTTAGTTCTCACACCAGTCCCATGACTGACCTGGAGTTTATTGTTTTAACCTAAACTCTAGGTGCCCTTATTTTGACGTGGGCAGCTAGTAGTTTTGGTTTTGCAGATTTATATTCACAGGATCCTGGTTTACAGCTGGAATGATATCCGGAAAGCTTTGTATCCATGTATTACTTCTAGTTGTGTATTGCATTATTTTCCGCTGCTATGTAATGTATTGTAATCTCTGATATTTTTAATGTGTAATATTGGTTTGTACTCTGTATATTCTCGTATTCTGATGAATTATTGTAATTAACAATGAAATGTTCTTCTGTCTGCATTCTAATTTGTCGTGTTCTCAAAACAATCAGGCGTTTCGAACGGTCTTGATTGGTTTAGCGACTGATTCGGATCGAGCGCAATTCTCGGTCGTTACATTTTGGTATCGGAGCTTTGGTTTACAGAGCTCAGAGAACAAGACACATTAGAACCAAATGAAAGAATCCATCAAATATTGGATTAGTAATATCCAATTAGAATGATTCGTTAGAGATGGGATCAGTAGTATCCTAAAACGAGTGTGAAGAGTATATTTTTAAAATGAAAACAAATTGATGTGAAATTTAAATCGTTGTATACGTATTTTAATATTTATAATAAATTAATTTGGACAATCCAATATATAAAGATTTTGCATATACGCCTTGCAAACGTGTATTCGAAGTTTTAATATACTGGATAGATATAGAATCACACTCTAGTCACCTGGGGATAATCCTGATGATGGTGCATCATCATCAGCATTTATATTCGAGTGTCGAAGGTGGGATTTCTATATATTTCCAATTGGCTGGTGTGAGAACCAAAATTAGATAGGGCCTATTGTTGTGATTTGACATCAAAAATCTGATTTTTGGACTATATATCAAAGTTATGAATTTGAAAAGCTAATCAACTAATTGATTGATGGTTGTGTTGTTTGATTAATTAAATGTTGAACCTATAGCCAATTTGAACCAATTAGTAAATTGTATTGAAATTGTCGCATTTGCTTGCATATACATGTACTTACATTGAACAGGTCATTGCAAGGAGGCTAGAGCAGAGAATAAAATTTGTTTGCCCGACAAATAGGTACATGTTTACCATAATTTACTGTTTTGTTTGGGTGATGATGATTTTATGAGCCGCTTGGCTTTTTCTTTTTCTTTTGTATTGAAGAAGGCCATGGGAGGCTATATGAAATATCCCCAAGTCCCCGGTGCAGGGGAGGTTATGGCAAAAAAATTCGAAAATTTAGGGTGTTAGCCAAATTTTTGAAAAATTTGAAAAGTTCTTAGAAATTAAAAAGTTGAAGAACTTATGTAACACCAAGTAATTCTATTAATATTAATATTCACAAATTAAAGAATAACTAATCTCAGACGTGAGAATTGTGGGAAACAGGTTGCGCCATTGTGTTCGTCTCGGAATTCTGGTTGAAATAGAGTCCGAGTTTGCGTGAATTGGACTTCGTATGAAGAAGTTATGGCCATCGGAAGTTTCAGAAAATTCAAAACAGATTTAGAAAATTTAAAATTCGAAGTCAAACAGGCTAGGCGGGAAAATTCCCGCCCAGCACCCCAGGTCGACTGGGGAGTTGACTGGGCAGTCGACACCCCCCTAGGTCGACTGGGCAGTCGACCTGGGGGTCGACCTGTCCAGGCGGCTAGGGTTTGACTGAGCCCAATCTTGAGCTGCTGATGTGTCTTTAGGGCTGAGTTGACAAATTTAACGGTTCAGTTTAATTCTGAGTTGATCTGACGGTCTAAACAAATCCTAAACTCTATAAATACCTAGGTAGTCTCTCACTCTAATTCACATGAAAAATAGAATAGCCACCGTCATACCGCCGCCATGGAACTCAGTCTAGCCGCCGCCAACTAAGAAGGAAGAAAGCTAATCAAAACCCTAATTCTACTCAACTCTAAAGCAAATCAAGACTCTCTTTCTCTTCTAATTGCGAGTATGATGATCTTAACAAGATTATTATTAAACTAATTAGATTAAGTTATGAATGGATTATAAGTGAATGATGTGGATTGTCATATATGTTGTTGTAAACCTTATGCTATCATGTATGTTGTAAATCCTATATTATGTGATGATGATATCCTATATGTTGTAAATCATGCTATGATGATATTGTATAGGTTGTAATTTTCTATGCTAAATTGTGATAAATCATACATGTTACAAAGTCATGATGTTATTATCTATGCTAATTAGTTCATGTTAATCAAGTCATAATGTTGATATTATTTGGGCTATGTTGATGACAAATCATGTATGCAAGTTTAGGTTGATTAATAAAGATTATGAACATATGCCATGACATCTATTTAGATCTAGAATTATGACATCTAGAATTATGCTATGACATATGTGAATTCTATGTATTAGATGCTAGTTCACACCATCATTATGTTGCATAGGACCCCATATGCAGGTTTATACATGAATTTGGGTTATGATCATATCATTTAAGTTGTGACATTTTACCAAACAAGTTGACACCTTTAGATCCTTAACATGTGTAGTTTTATGCAAGTTTCACCCCTATTATGATTAGATTTATTTTATTTGTCTATATGTTGTGATAATTTATCTTTGTGCTATGAGTTAGACTATTCGAGTCTAACGTATATTTTGCGTTGAATAAGCGAACGTATAACGTGGGGTAGGGGTAATATTAAGGATTTAATATTAAGAAATTGGGGTGCAATTGATATGATTTTTCATACCATAAGTGGATGCCCATAATTGAGTCAATTATGGACATCGTTGAAAATTGGAAGTAATTAATAATTTGAATAGGGATATATTCAAAACTGGGGTAAAAGATTATAAGTGATAATCAATGCTTAGGACACGAGGTTGGACTCGTTTGTGACGTAAACCTGCCCGGACCCGCCCGGCAAATCCAGTGGTCACAAATGTCAGCCCAATGTCAGAGGTCCTAGGCCCAAATTAAAGCATAACAGTTGTAAAGACACGAGGTTAGACTCTTTTATGGTGTAAGACTGCCCGGACCCGCCCGGCAAATACAGCTGCCACAATTGCCAGTCTAATGTGAGAGGTCTTTACGAGGTTATGGCCTGAATGAATTAAGAAATACTTAACCAGATAAACATGTAAGGTGGGGCATGGGGGTTAAGTAGGTGCCTTGGGTGGCATGAGGAATCTAGTGGGTGCCCTTAGTGGCATTTGAAATACGATTAGTAAGACTTAACCAAACACACATGTAAATGAACATGACTAAGAGGGTTAAGTGGGATATACTAGTGGGGACAAGCTTAGGTGGATAGCTTGTGGGGGCCCATTTCAACCAGTAACCCAAACGTATCTTTGTGGGCTCGACCCAAGTCGAGGACGGGACACGCATACTGGGCTTGACTATGAGAGGCCAAACGGGGTAGCGGTGGCAACGCAAGTCCAACGGGTTTCATATGCGTGTGTGGACCCGGGCTGGTAGGTAAGACGTTGTTGCATCGTGTAGGTATAAGCCGTGCACTCTCAAGTTGTATCGGGTTGCCACTTTAGGGGAGTGATACACCCCACTGTGGGGCCAGCACGGGTATCTACGAGTAGAGAGCCGATCGCAAGTGGGTAGTGGGGTACACCTAGCGGAGATAGGGGCAGACGACACCTATGTAGTCAGCTAGGGGTACGCAAGGCTATTTATAAAATTTCTAAGTGAAGCAAGTGGGATCAACTTTGAGGGTGACTGGTGTGGTGCAGTGTAGTAATTATTCGTTGGTAATTAGGTGTGCCTTTAACGTTATCTATATCTGCTCTTCCATACCCAATAGTTCATAGACATTTCCTTGTTTTCCAGCATATGCCTTAGTCTAGTTATTTTGATAATAGTATTGTTAGAATTATCATACTCGCCAGACTTTATGTCTGACCCCCTCTATTTCCATCCTTTTTCTCCCTCCAGGTCCTCAGGGTGGGCCCGACTCTAGCGGAGTTTGATTGGATTGCTTTATCTCTCTTTTGGAAAGCTTGGACCGTTGAAGTAAAGTCCAGCTTGTTATCTTCTTTAATGGCTATTTATGTAATGGGATTATGTATTTTGTTTTATCAAGATGGATATTGTACTTGACTTTGATTTATGGTTTCATGATGTAACAGACATGTTTAATTTCCGCTGCAATAAAATAAAGTTTTAGATTTCCAAGTACTACTTATTATCTGTCTTGTTGTAATTTTTCTGTTCTATATTCACTTAAAACCTCCATGGAAGTTAATGCATTCCCCTTGTGAGTGACATTAATGGACATGGGGTGTTACACGTGGTATTAGAGCTTAAGGTTACCAGAACAGATATTTTTTTTAGAAAAACTATTTTTCTAAAGTATTTTTGGAAGAAGTGTTTTCAAAAACATGTCTTGATGAGTAATTTAAAGAGGAAAGTTTTTATGAAAAACATAATCCCCAATAGCCATATATCTTTATCTTTTGAATTCTCCATTTTGAATCTTTCCTTTTTCGTTTCAGCATGGCTGAAGATCTTAACCTTTCGGATGGTGTAACGATACCAGGATGGTATAGGAGGTTATTAGAGGCTAGGGCCGCTGCAGGTCCAACCAATGTTCCTCCACCACCAGTTGCACCCGCTCCTCCTCCTCCTCGTGCTGATACTTTTGCAAAGACGTGCAAGGAATTTAAGGCTATGGGTGGGAAACCTTTTCAAGGGTCAGAAACGTTTGTGGAAGATAGAGATTGGCTTAAGGAGGTGGAAGAATTGCTAGAAATCTTTGAAGTGGAAGAAGGGAGGAAAGACAAATTAGCAGCTTGGTTAATGAAGGGAGAGGCCTCGTTTTGGTGGGAGGTCACTAATGGGGAGCGTCCTGTTGATTCTTGGGCGGATTTCAGACGTACGTTTGAGGCAAAGTTTCTCTCAAGGGCAGAAGAGAATCTATATATGGAAAGGTTCTTAACATTAAAGCAAGGAAGCTCATCAGTGAAAGAATATGTCAACAAATTTAATCAGTTAGCAAGGTTTGGCTTGGACTTAGTGAACACGCCGGAGAAGAAGGCTCTGAGGTTCGTTAATGGATTGAATGAACCGTTGCAAGGGTTGGCTATGACCCACATCCCTATGGGGGCCACCTTTGAGAAGCTAGTAGACATGGCACTCATGCACGAGGAGAAAGGCTCTAATGCTAATAAGGCACCCGAGAAGAAAGGGGATCAGAAGAAATCACAACAGCAAAACAAGAAGGGTGGTAAAGACAATAATGGCAAGGGAAAGAAGAAATTCTTTAACTATGGAACACCAGGCCATCTCAGCAAGGATTGCCGGAAGAAAAAGAAGACTGGTTGTTTTCACTGTGGCGAAGCGGGACATCTAGTGAAGGACTGCCCAAAGAAGGGGCAGAGGGCAGGGTCTACCTCGGGACGACAGGTGTAGGCTCTTATGGCACTAGGGCAGGCAAGGGGACAAGTACAGGCTCTCGCGGTCCCACCGCTACAAGAACAAGGTAGAACCATTTCTGTTGAAAGCTTAGTTTTTTCCGTTTGATCATCCTGTCTGTACCTTATTCGATTCAGGCGCATCGCATTCATTTATCTCTACATCATTAGTTGAATCACTGCACTTAAACACCAGTTTAGTAGAGGATCCCTTAGTTGTTTCGAATCCAATTGGGGGCTCAGCTTATTTGTCCATGATGTGTTTGGATTTGAAAATTTCTATACTTAGCGTTGAGTTTAGATGTGATGCTTATGTTTTGGGCTTCACGGGCTATGGGCTAATTTTAGGAATGGATTGGTTATCCAGAAATGGGGCCGTTCTTGATTGTGAAAGGAGAGTAGTTAGGCTCATGACTCGCCTTGGTAACGCTCTCGAAATCTTTTGTAATCCCATAAATTCCGTTATGCTAAGTTATTTAGAATCGCTTGACGCGTCTGTGGAGAATCTACGATCTGTTAGAGTGGTCCGAGAATACTCGGATGTGTTTGAGGAGGTGAAGGGCTTACCTCCAAAGCGGGAGATAGATTTTCGAATATATCTTGTGGATAATGCAAAACCAGTATCTTTGCCAGTACGCCACATGGCTCCTCGTGAAAGGAGGGAACTCGATAAGCAAGTGAAGGAGTTGCTTGAGAAGGGGTTCATAAGACGAAGTATATCGGAGTGGGGTCCTCCAGTAGTATTTTCCACGAAGGAGGATGGGTCCCTTAGACTTTGTGTGGACTATAGAGAACTTAATAAGCTTACCAAGAAAAACAGACACCCACTGCCGAGGATTGACGATCTCTTCGATCAGTTAGTTGGCGCCTCAGTGTTTTCGCAGTTGGACTTAGCCACTGGTTTCCATCAGTTGAGAGTGGCTGAGGATAGCATTGACAAGACTGCCTTTAGGACTCCGGACGGTTTCTATGAATGGCTAGTGATGCTCTTCGGTTTGACAAACGCCCCCGCATACTTTGTTGATTTGATGAGTAGGGTGTTTAGGGAGTACCTAAATAAATTCGTGGTAGTCTTTGTAGACGACATCTTGATCTTTTCTAAGGATGAAGAAGAGCATGCCCTACATCTTAGGGAAGTGTTGGAGACCCTACGAGCGCATAATCTTAAAGCTAAATTTTCTAAGTGTCACTTCTGGAGGAAGGAAGTACGATTCTTAGGGCACGTGGTTTCCAAGGAAGGGATAGCTGTGGATCCCGCGAAGGTGGTGGCCATCCAAGATTGGAAGGTCCCTAAAAATGCTACCGAAGTGAGAAGTTTCTTGGGGTTGGCTGGCTACTATAGGAAGTTTATCAAAGACTTCGCAAAGATATCAGCTCCATTGACACGCCTGACGAAGAAGAACCTAGTCTTCGCGTGGGACGTAGATTGTGATGATGTGTTCCAACGTTTAAAAAGAGCTTTGACTTCAGCCCCAGTCTTAGTGCTGCCAGACGGGAGTAAGCCATTTACTGTTTATACCGATGCTTGTGGGACAGGTCTAGGCGCAGTCCTAATGCAAGAGGGAAGGGTAATAGCCTATGGGGGAAGACAGTTGAAAGCGCATGAGAAAAATTACCCTACACATGACCTAGAGTTGGCCGCTATTGTTTTCGTGCTTAAGTCTTTGCGTCATTATCTTCTTGGCGAGAAATTCGAATTATTCACTGACCACAAATCTTTAAAATACTTATTCTCTCAGAAGGACTTGAACTTAAGGCAGCAAAGGTGGATGGAGTTCTTAGCATCCTACGACTTCGAGATAGCATATACCCCTGGCAAGGGTAACGTAGTGGAAGATGCCATAAGTAGAAAAAGGTTGTCCTTGAGTCCGTTGTTTGTTGAGAGGCGAAACTTAGAATTCATCTCTATGTTTGATTTTAGACCTTCCGTTGACTTTGTACCCGGTTTGCTAGCATCCTTGGAGGTCAGACCTACGCTTTTGGGACGGATTGGTGAGGCACAGCGAGACGACCCACAGTTGGTTGAGTTAGTAGAAAAGCTCAAAAGAGGGGAGTCATCAAGCCATCTCCGTAGGTATACCCTAGATGATAAGGGTTGGTTACGTAGGGACGGTAGACTTTGTATACAAAAATACGATGACCTAAGGAAGACCATTCTTGATGATGCACATCGTTCGAAGATGACCATTCATCCCGGCGGGGACAAGATGTACAAAGACATGAAGCGAGTTTTCTTTTAGGCCGGTATAAAGAGGGATGTGGCTGAGTATGTCGCTAGATGCTTGGTGTGCCAACAAGTAAAAGCGGAGCAAAAGAAACCCGGTGGCTTGCTTCACCCATTGGAGGTTCCACTATGGAAGTGGGAGAGTGTCTCGATGGACTTTGTGGATGGATTACCAAGATCAAGGAAGGGTAATACGGGGATTTGGGTTATAGTAGATAGACTTACTAAAAGCACCCATTTCATTCCCGTGAAGAGTAAGAGGACTGCTCCATGGTTAGCCTCCGTATACGTTCGAGAAATAGTTTGTTTGCATGGTGTTCCTTCTAGCATAGTGAGCGACCGCGATCCTATTTCCACTAGCGAATTTTGGAGAAGCTTACAAGAAGCGATAGGGACTCAGTTATGTTTGAGCACCGCGTATCATCCTCAGACGGACGGCCAAACCGAGAGGGTGAATCGTATTCTAGAGGACCTTTTGAGGCTATGTATCCTAGACTTTGGGGGTACATAGGAAGAGCATCTTCCATTGGTGGAGTTCGCATATAATAACAACTTTCAGTCTAGCATTGGCATGGCACCTTTCGAAGCTCTTTATGGACGACCTTGTCGTTCACCTACATGTTGGTGGGAATCTACGGATAAGATCTTACTTAGGCCCGATATGATTAGAGAGACTTCGAAAAAGATCGACTTGATTCGAAGGAGGATTAAGACGGCGCAAGATAGGCAGAAATCTTATGCGGATAAGAGGAGGACAGATCTTGAGTTTGAGGTTGGGGACATGGTCTTTGTCAAAGTGTCTCCATTACGAAACGTTGTTCGCTTTGGGTCCGTTGGGAAATTAGCACCAAGGTTTGTAGGGTTGTTTCCTATTAAGGAGAAGATTGGACAGATGGCGTATAGAGTGGAGTTGCCTGAGAGACTTAGTGGTGTACACGACGTATTCCATGTGTCACATTTGAGGAAGTTCTTGCATGAGACCGCGGAAGTGGTAGAGCCGAGCTTGCTTAGAGAGGTGGAGATCGAGTGTGATGCGACGATTCGACGAGCTCCTACGCGCATTCTTGGGTCGGAGATCAAGAAGCTGAGGAATCGAGAGGTCAGACTAGTCAAAGTACAATGGGGAGATGATGAGAGCAACGCTACTTGGGAGACAGAAGCGAAGATGCGTTCATTGTACCCTTTTCTTTTTGAGGGTATGTCCTTTAATTTCTCCTTTATCGCTTATCTTGTACTTATCTTACCTTTAGAGTATCCTCTCGCTAGTATTTTTGACCTTTAGTTAGGATAATCCTATGGTTGAAACATGTGTTTGAGACATGTTATGTATGATGGATGCAAAGTGGATGCAAGTGTTTGCTAGTGGTTGCTCGTGGACGCATATACACACACTATTAGGCATTAGATCGGCTCAATCACTTCATACTGCATATTGCATATAAATGGATGAATTTAGTAAAATAGATGTATGAGGATTTTTTTTTCATATGGATGCTGCATTCGGATGATGGTTGTGCATGCATATAGAGATAATATGTAGCATTAAGGAACTTTTGCATACATAATGGACGCATGGCACTATCCTGATTTGCATTAAGGAGGTGAACTGAATCAGTGGACCGCCTGATTTTGCATTAGATATGGACATATACACACACTGTGCATTTAAACATGAAAGCATTAGAAGTCTATAAGGACAATGGACGCCTGTGTTTGATGGTTGAGTAGATGGACGATTGGATGTTAGGATATACATTCTTCTTAACTTGAAGATTTCGGGGTCGAAATCCTTTAAGGAGGGGAGAATGTAACACCTCATAATTCTATTAATATTCACAAATTAAAGAATAACTAATCTCAGACGTGAGAATTGTGGGAAACGGGTTGCGCCATTGTGTTCGTCTCGGAACTCTGGTTGAAATAGAGTCCGAGTTTGCGTGAATTGGACTTCGTATGAAGAAGTTATGGCCATAGGAAGTTTCAGAAAATTCAAAACAGATTTCAGAAAATTTAAAATTTAAAATTCGAAGTCAAACAGGCTAGGCGGGAAAATTCCCGCCCAGCACCCCAGGTCGACTGGGCAGTCAACACCCCCTCCAGGTTGACTGGGCAGTCGACCTGGGTGTCGACCTGTCCAGGCGGCTAGGGTTTGACTGAGCCCAATCTTGAGCTGCAGATGTGTCTTTAGGGCTGAGTTGGCAAATTTAACGGTTCAGTTTAATTCTGAGTTGATTTGACGGTCTAAACAAATCCTAAACTCTATAAATACCTAGGTAGTCTCTCACTCTAATTCACATGAAACATAGAATAGCCACCGTCATACCGCCGCCATGGAACTCAGTCTAGCCGTCGCCAACTAAGAAGGAAGAAAGCTAATCAAAACCCTAATTCTACTCAACTCTAAAGCAAATCAAGACTCTCTTTCTCTTATAATTGTGAGTATGATGATCTTAACAAGATTATTATTAAACTAATTAGATCAAGTTATGAATGGATTATAAGTGAATGATGTGGATAGTCATATATGTTGTTGTAAACCTTATGCTATCATGTATGTTGTAAATCCTATGTTATGTGATGATGATATCCTATATGTTGTAAATCATGCTATGATGATATTGTATAGGTTGTAATTTTCTATGCTAAATTGTGATAAATCATACATGTTATAAAGTCATGATGTTATTATCTATGCTAATTAGTTCATGTTAATCAAGTCATAATGTTGATATTATTTGGGCTATGTTGATGACAAATCATGTATGCAAGTTTAGGTTGATTAGTAAAGATTATGAACATATGCCATGACATCTATTTAGATCTAGAATTATGACATCTAGAATTATGCTATGACATATGTGAATTCTATGTTTTAGATGCTAGTTCACACCATCATTATGTTGCATAGGACCCCATATGCAAGTTTATACATGAATTTGGGTTATGATCATATCATTTAAGTTGTGACATTTTACCAAACAAGTTGACACCTTTAGATCCTTAACATGTGTAGTTTTATGCAAGTTTCACCCCTATTATGATTAGATTTATTTTATTTGTCTATATGTTGTGATAATTTATCTTTGTGCTATGAGTTAGACTATTCGAGTCTAAGGTATATTTTGCGTTGATTAAGCGAACGTATAACGTGGGGTAGGGGTAATATTAAGGATTTAATATTAAGAAATTGGGGTGCAATTGATATGATTTTGCATACCATAAGTGGATGCCCATAATTGAGTCAATTATGGACATCGTTAAAAATTGTAAGTAATTAATAATTTGAATAGGGATATATTCAAAACTGGGGTAAAAGATTATAAGTGATAATCAATGCTTAGGACACGAGGTTGGACTTGTTTGTGACGTAAACCTGCCCGGACCCGCCCGACAAATCCAGTGGTCACAAATGTCAGCCCAATGTGAGAGGTCCTAGGCCCAAATTAAAGCATAACAGTTGTAAAGACACGAGGTTAGACTCTTTTATGGTGTAAGACTGCCCGGACCCGCCCGGCAAATCCAGCTGCCATAAATGCCAGTCTAATGTGAGAGGTCTTTACGAGGTTATGGCCTGAATGAATTAAGAAATACTTAACCAGATAAACATGTAAGGTGGGGCATGGGGGTTAAGTAGGTGCCTTAGGTGGCATGAGGAATCTAGTGGGTGCCCTTAGTGGCATTTGAAATACGATTAGTAAGACTTAACCAAACACACATGTAAATGAACATGACTAAGAGGGTTAAGTGGGATATACTAGTGGGGACAAGCTTAGGTGGATAACTTGTGGGGGCCCATTTCAACCAGTAACCCAAACGTATCTTTGTGGGCTCGACCCAAATCGAGGACGGGACATGCATACTGGGCTTGACTATAAGAGGCCAAACGGGGTAGCGGTGGCAACGCAAGTCCAACGGGTTTCATATGCGTGTGTGGACCCGGGCTGGTAGGTAAGACGTTGTTGCATCGTGTAGGTATAAGTCGTGCATTCTCAAGTTGTATCAGGTTGCCACTTTAGGGGAGTGATACACCCCACTGTGGGGCCAGCACGGGTATTTACGAGTAGAGAGCCGATCGAAAGTGGGTAGTGGGGTACACCTAGCGGAGATAGGGGCAGACGGCACCTATGTAGTCAGCTAGGGGTACGCAAGGCTATTTATAAAATTTCTAAGTGAAGCAAGTGGGATCAACTTTGAGGGTGACTGGTGTGGTGCAGTGTAGTAATTATTCGTTGGTAATTAGGTGTGCCTTTAACGTTATCTTTATCTGCTCTTCCATACCCAATAGTTCATAGACATTTCCTTGTTTTCCAGCTTATGCCTTAGTCTAGTTATTTTGATAATAGTATTGTTAGAATTATCATACTCCCCAGACTTTATGTCTGACCCCCTCTATTTCCATCCTTTTTCTCCCTCCAGGTCCTCAGGGTGGGCCCGGCTCTAGCGGAGTTTGATTGGATTGCTTTATCTCTCTTTTGGAAAGATTGGACCGTTGAAGTAAAGTCCAGCTTGTTATCTTCTTTAATGGTTATTAATGTAATGGGATTATGTATTTTGTTTTATCAAGATGGATATTGTACTTGACTTTGATTTATGGTTTCATGATGTAACAAACATGTTTAATTTCCGCTGCAATAAAATAAAGTTTTAGATTTCCAAGTACTACTTATTATCTGTCTTGTTCTAATTTTTCTGTTCTATATTCACTTAAAACCTACATGGAAGTTAATGCATTCCCCTTGTGAGCGACATTAATGGACGTGGGGTGTTACAACTTAAGCCGTAAAGAAAATAATGAAAGTTGAGTTGATTAGTTAAACAACTTTTGGCTTCATTCCTTTTCGGGGACGAAAAGTTTTAAGTGTGGGAGATTGTAATAAACCGGAAATCCGAGCCAATTTAAAATTTTTATTTTGGCAAATTTGGTGAATTTTGAATATTTAAAATGAATTATTTTAAATAATAACGACGAGAAATTTATTTTGAATGGAATTCGAACGTATATATTTATTCGAATCGTCGTTAGAATATAAATATTTATTTATATATAAAAAAGGAATTGAAAATGGCGCGGTAGTTCGATAATTCGATTTCAAATTTCAAATGAATATACATGATTCAAAATAATTCGGATTTTAGTAAAACAAAAAATATTAGAATCTAATTGAGAATATCTTTCCAACGAATTCGAAAAAATTGACATTTCATAGCGGGAATCAAAAGTTACGCCGAGTTGAAAATTCAGAATAGCCGCTATGGAATTCTGGCCCTTAAAAATGGAAATTTTGCAAACGACCTCGGTTTTCGACGAAACCACTTTTGTTGGATCCGGGATGTCAAATTATTGCTAGGTTTCAAATTTCATAATTTTTCGAATCAATATGTGAGCGTGGCAAAAGAAAACGCGTTTGACCAGTTTCAGTTGATTTTAATCGACTGGAAAATGTCCATTTTTCAAACCGTCTCAGAATTTGACGAAATTTGTTTTGTTAGGACCGTATCGTCAATACGAAGCCAGAAAATATTTTTCGGGAATTTATAGAGTTCATATGTGACCCCGGTAATTTGAAATGTGCGTTTAAATTGAATATATAAAGATTTATATTTTAAATTAAAAGGAAACTGATCGTAACAGCCGAATAGGGTTACGAAACATATCCTATTGTGTTCGGAATGGGGGTACTTAGCTAGGGACGACAGTCGGTGGGCCTCTTTCCGAGTTCGAATAAGAAAGTTGCTTTTTGAAATTTAAATAATAATAAAATATAAAATTCTCTTCCCTTAACCACCCCTTTCCCTCTTCAGAAAAGTCAAACCCCCCTTTTATCATGGAAAGCACGAATAGAAAAAAGAAAAAAAACCTCCATCTCGCGATCGACGGAGGCGCCACCGACGCCTTTGCCTCCACCGCCCCGTCAGCCGCCCACCCACCGTCCTCCGCCACCCCCTCCTCTTCTCTCTCCCCTCGCCTAAACCGAACCCCAGCCCCCCCCTTTCGATTGACGTAAATACAATCCATGGCCCCTCCTTTGCAGCGACGAACCCCCCTTTCCGCGCCTCCACTTCCCCTTCAGGCCCTCCGACGCCCTCCGACAGCGCCCCCATTTCCTCTCTCCCCTTTTGAATCTTCAATCGCTGTAAGCTTTAATTTCTATACACATTTCTTTATTTTATTTCTATTTCAGTTTTGATTATATTAGCGAGTTAAGCAAGATTATATTTTTCTATTAAGCAAAATTATATTTTTGTGTCAAGAAAGTTTAGATTTTTCTATGTAATCACATCGATTAAAAATGTGTTTTTTTTATATAAAGTTAGAAAAGTAAAAATATAATTTTTATATAATGTAGATAATAAAAATATGATTTTTATCATATGTGAATATAAAAATATGATTTTTATAAAGTAGAAGTATTAAAAATACGATTTTTATATTATATAGATAGTAAAATTTTGATCTTTATATGTGTAGCGAAGTAAAAACCTGATTTTTATTATATATATGTTGAAATAAAAATGGGGTTCTTATAGCAATGATATAAAAATTCGATCTTTATATTAGAATTAGATATAAAAATATAATTTTTATATAGGAAGGAGCGTTATAAAAATATATTCTTTATTAGAAGAAGAGCGATATAAAAATATAATTTTTATATAGAGAATAGTGTGATAAAAATATAATCTTTATTAAATGAACACCGTTGTAAAAATAGAATTTTTATCTATATAGTAGCAATATGAAAATGTAATTTTTAAATGCATAACAACAATATAAAAATGCGATTTTTATATATGTAGTGACTACGGGCAACGAAATTGACAAAGGGTGAGCACGGCGAAGATTTCTACATAAGAAGAGTCGCGGCGTTTGGATTAGCTAGTCTGTGAGAACTTCTCACTTTTAATTTAATTTTCTAGTTAAATTATATACTAGGATGCAGATGGTGTTTAGTATCTCCCGACACCCGTTGTCCACAGACGATGGACGACTTGTTTGTTTTATTGTTTGATTTTGATGTGTAGTTGATTGTGTGAAGTGGATTGAAATAAAAATATTTTAATAGTTAAAAATAGAATTTTTTAACGGGTATATGAAATGAAATAAATTAATATAAACAAATCGAACGATTTGTTTATAAACACACATTTGACTGATATTATTGGGACGATAAATTTTACACATCACCCAACTGCACAAATAAAATCTGTGTTTGATTGATTGAAACCCCACACAGGTATTGGGATGATATATGACATACACTAATCCCAATAATTAGTTGTATGTCGGTCGATTGATTGACAGACTGTTATGAGTGTTAAATATTTGTATTTGATGCTTATACAGTGTAGAATGCACTTTGGATGATGGTTGATTATTTGTCATTGTTGATATATACATGCGTTGTATGGAAATCCATAGAAATAAAATCTATGGTAATTAATTGGGCCTCATTCCAGTTTTGAAATAGAATATTTGAAACGAAATATTTGAATAGAATATTTGAAGAGAAATATTTGAATAAAATATTTGAGAAGAAATATTTGAAACGAAATATTTGAATATAATATTTGAGATATAAATATAAAAAGCCGTGTTGATTAGATTGACGCCATTTTGACGTGAACGATATTTATATCGATTATATTCGTTTTTATAATGAATATTGAAAAGTGATTTCAAAATCGAATATTTTGAAATGAAATTCAAATTAAATTGAATTGAAACGAATTAAAATTCGAATTGAATTGAAACGAATTAGAATTTGAATTGAAGTGAAACGAATTAGAATTCGAATTGGATTGAAAATAAAACGAATTCGAATTGGATTGAAAATAGAATGAATTCAAATTGAAATTGAATAGAATTGAATTTGAATTGAAATTGAATAGAAATGAATTCGATTTGAAATTGAATTGAATTGAAAACGAACTGAAATTGAATTAAAAATCGATTTGAATTGAAATCAATATGAAATGAATTTAAAACGAATTTATAAGGAAAAATTCAATTTTAATTTGAATTTGAAATGAAGTTGAAATCGTTTTGAAAATGAATTTAAAACGATTTATATAATACGTTTTAAAAGGAAATCGACGAAGTATATATTATATATACAATATAATGGCCTGAATAGAATGCGCTGCGCTGCGGTAGTTCATGAATTTCGAACATTGACTTCGAATGGATATTGCGGGAGATCCGACCGTCGGATTCTCCTAAAACCGGAACCTTGGGTTCATATCGAAAAGAGCTTTCTAACGGATATTAGAAATTAGAAATCTAACGAATGGATTTGGAATTATGTCCAAATCAAATTTGGAAAAGGTCGTTGTAAGTGCAGTTCGATGGCCGTTGATGGAAATCGACTGTACGGGCCTTGATAAAATTATTAAAAATAGTAATAATTTGTGTAAAATCATAAGAAATGATTAGTGAAGAACTAGGATGGAAAACTCCATATTTGAAAAGATAAAAATAGTTTTTTATCAAAATGAACTAGTTTTGAACTAGAATTACAATTCCTTTTATTTTTAAATAAATAAATTGGATTTGAAATGGTTTTGATAATAACCAGAATTTCCAGTAATTGAATTGGAATGGATTTGAATCGAAATTATCTTTGGAATATTTCGATGTTGGATTTCGTGATTATACAGATATTGTTATGGAAATTTGAAAGATATATTTATATCGTTATTTCCAATACAATATTTGTTAGTCGTAGAATTTGATATTGAATGTAAGCTGGTATATTTTCTATTCAGAGCCTTGTATTTAATATCAAATGTGATTTGGGTTTGTCGTGAATGGTGTCTTCATTAACACTGTTTTAAAGCCCAGTTGAGAAAAAGATAAAATCTTTTTATTTAGATTTAATGAAGTGTACCAATTAAATAATATTTAATTGGAATTGAATTGGTATTGATTTTTGGGTTTATCGTGAACAGTGTTTTAAATAACACTTGTTCTTTAACCCGACAATTAATGGAATGTGATTTTGGGTTTATTGTGAACCGTGTTTTAACTGACATTGATTCTTTAACCTAGTTAAAGATTAAAACTAAGTGGAGTTTTAATGAATCTTTAATTAGATTGAAAAGATCGAGAATGGAGTATCACCAGTTTTGCTCCAGGCGATAGTTAAATCTTTAATTAGATTTGAATGTGAAATGGTAATTGAATTTACCGATAACGCCGTGGTGTTAGATATGAAGTATTACTAGTTTTACTTCATGGGATGAATAGGTCGGGGTTGGGAAACTAAAACAAATGATTACTTCGGTAAGGTTCGTTAATCCCGACTAGTTTGAAGTGATATTCAAAGGAAGATTAAAGAATAAATTTAAAAGAATTTGTCTTTGATAAAATTAATGGGAAACTTTCCCTTAGGATGTGAAATTTAGAAACTAACTATCTGTTGGCTAAGATGAATGGTTTCCTGGGTATTGATCTGATGTTGGTTTCGGCCTTCGGGATTAATATTTGGGGAATTGTTCTCTTACTAATCTACGGTTAATGACTGATGAATTGGAGTGAGGCGTATGTTATGTTTGTGTAACATTTGTTTATTATATACATGAGTTATTCAGAAAGACCTGGTTTATCCCATTCTGAATAACTGATTCAACGATTAGTCGAAGATGAAGACGGTGGTTGAAGACCGGAGATCTTCACGTCGTTTGGATAATTACTAATGATCTTGATTGGGCCGTACACCCAAGAGGAGGGAATCAATTGGTGATCGTCCAGACGTGCTTGGAGATCGATGGATATGCGGGGTACTAGGTGCCTCCGGTTTCGTTCAGACCCAGGATGGACTTGTAAATGGACTGTGTGTCTGACATTGGATATCATTCTGTGTGATTGATGGATATAGGTTGCATGGAGTGGTTTGCCTGTGTGGCATGCTAAGATGCAAATGATCAAGGCTTCTATTGAAAATCAAAGTCTTGTGGTTGATGATCAAAGCACGGCCTATGTGGCATAGCTTTGTGTAACGTGAATTCGCGAGCCTCACACCCCGGTTGTGAACTAAAAATGGGAGAAGGACCTCAGGGAGGACATGCGTTTCTTTCTAGCTAGAAGTGGCGTTAGTCGTTTTACACGCTCTAACGAGTTTGACTTATGTGGTTGTTGCTGTTGCGAGGCGCCTCGGTTTGATCGGACAATCCGGGTCGGATGGAGTCATTTGTTGGCTTATTTGCACCCTAAAGGGCGGGGAAACATAGTGTTCAGGCATTTTAATCCACATCTGTGGACTGGCCCTGGCGATCCAAGGGTCACTCGAGCTCTAATCCTAAGACATGGTAGACTAGATTGTCTCGAACCAGTAGAGGACTATCTTTTGCCTCGGTTCACAGACGGAAATCCAATTTCCAAATACATGACTTTGCGGTTTTATTTGTAGAGCCTAGTATGGCGACATAGTGGTATGGGGCGCTTATGCCGTCTATGATTGATACTTATGATTTGAAGTTGTTTTATACACTACACACTTATAATAGTATCAAATGATTTGTTTTAAACGTATCAAGCATTCTTGGCTATTATAAGGTAAAAACCGTATCCTCCGGCTTGCGTTGCATTGTGTGATGGGACCTGGGTCTTATAATAGCTTCATTTTTCTTTATTTAGCATTGCGCTGTTTGTTTTATGCACTGGCATTCTTGGAAGGAAACCCGTTCCGTGTTATACGGCGTGTTCCCTTGATTTACCTAATTTCTGGAATTTGTTGTTTTAACCTAAACTCTAGGTGCCCTTATTTTGATGCGGGCAGCTAGTAGTTTTGGTTTTGCAGATTTATATTCACAGGATCCTGGTTTACAGCTGGAATGATATCCGGAAAGCTTTGTATCTGTGTATTACTTCTAGTTGTGTATTGTATTATTTTCCGCTGCTATGTAAGGTATTGTAATCTCTGATATTTTTTAATGTGTAATATTGGTTTATACTCTGTATATTCTTGTATTCTGTTGAATTGTTGTAATTAACAATGAAATGTTCTTCTGTCTGCGTTAATTTGTCGTGTTCTCAAAACAATCAGGCTTTTCGAACGATCTTGATCAGTTTAGCGACTGATTCGGATCGAGCGCAATTCTCGGTCGTTACATAAATTTACCGTTAACACTGTGGTGTTAGATATGGATCATGACCAGTTTTTCTCTATGGGATGAATAGTGGGATTGGAAAATAAAATAAATGATTACTTCGGTAAGGTGCGTTAATCCCGACTACTTTGGAAAACCTTAATATGGTTTGAATTGATATCCAAAGAAGGATTGAAGAAAAAATTTAAAAGAATTTTATCTTTGATAAAATTAATGGGAACCCATCCCAAAGGATATGTAGGTTTAAATAAAAGAATATTCAGAATTAGAATGGGACATATGCTGTGTTTTTATAGCACTTGTTTATTATATATGCGAGTTATTTAGAAAGGCCGACTTTATACGCATTCTGAATAACTGATTCGACGATAAATCGATGATGAAGACGGTGGTTGATGACCAGAGGTATTTTCATCCTTTGGATGATTACTGATGTCTTGATTGGGCTGTAAACCCATGACGAGGTAATAAGTGGTGATCGTCCAAACGTACTTGGAGATCAACCGGATATGCGAGGACCTCTCTCCTGTATTGGATATATGAGAAAAGAAATAAGATGCCTCCAGTTTCGTTCAGATCCATAACGAACTTGTAAATGGACTGTGTGTCTGACATTGGATTTTATTCTGTGTTGATTGATCTCTATTAAATATATATCTGTTTGGCGGCAGAGAATTTATTCTCTTGCATAACGCCCTTCTCTGAGACGTACGAGCTCAGAGGTTATATATCGATAGACATCAGTCGCATGGCGTGAATTGCCTGTGTGGCATGCCTGTGTGGCAAATGATAAAGGCTTCTGTTGAAAAGCAGAATCTTGTGGTTGATGACCAAAGCACGGCGTTAAATGGCATATCTTTGTGTATAGCGTTAATTCGCAAGCCTCACACCTCGGTATGAGTTAAAAACGGGATAAGGGACCCAAGTAGGACATGACGTTTCTTTCTAGCTATGGGCGGTGTCAGGGTTTTACAAACCCTGACATTTTTATATTTTTACCTATGTGGTTGTTGGAATGCGAGGCGCCTCAGATATATCAGTCTCTACGGAGCTGATGGATATTGAGTCATCTGACTCACAGACGCCCTATAGGGTGGGGAAACGTGTGTTCAGGTATTGCCAATCCGCTATGTGTGGACCGACCTCGAAGGATCCAAGGGATCGTTGTATGTGACCCTAAGGCATTTGCTAGAGTGTCTTGAAGCCGGTAAGGAGTACATCCCTTACCTCGATGCATGACAGAAATCCAATTTCCAATACTTGACATTTCGGTTTTATTTGTAGAGCCTTGTATGGCGACATAGCGGGATGGGGCACTATGCCGTCTATGATTGATACATTTATATTTGAAGTTGTTTTCATACACTTTACCCTATATTAGTATCAAAATGATTTGTTTCAAACGTACCAAGCATGTTTGGCAATTATAAGATAAACCTCTATCTTCCGTCTTGCGTTGCATTGTGTGATGGGACCTGAGTCTTATAATGGCTTCATTTTTCCAAAAAGCATTGTGCTATTTGTTATATGCACTAGTATTCTTGGGAGGAAACCCGTTCCGTGTTATACGGCATGGTCAACGATTTACTTTATTTTTAAGGTAAAGATTTAATAACTGTTTTAGTTCTCATACCAGTCACATGACTGACCTGGAGTTTACTGCTTTAACCTAAACTCTAGATGCCCCTATTTTCCACATGGGCAGCTAGTAGTTTTGGTTTTGCCGATTTATATTCAATAGGATCCTGGTTTACAGCTGGAATGATATTCGAAAAGCATCTGTGTATCTCTTTCAATTGTGTCTTCCGTTATTTTCCGCTGCATTGTAATTTGTAGACCTCTGATATTTATCAAATGTATAATATTTGCTCACACTCTATATGTTCTTGTACTCTAATGTAAATTGTTGTAATAAGCAATGAAATTTTCTTCTATTTGTGTTCTGATTTGTCATGTTCTCAACTCAATCCGGGCTTACCTTAAATGGGAAGTTTGGGTCGTTTCAGTTGGTATCAGAGCTTTGGTTTACAGTGCTCGAGAACAAGGCATATTAGAACCAAACGAAAGAATTCATCAGAGATTGGATTAGTAATATCCAGTGAAAATGACTTGTTAGAGATGGGATCAGTAGTATCCTAGAACGAGTGTGAAGAGTATTATTTTCAAAATGAAAATGAAAACAAATTTTGTTTTAAAAATTTAAATCATATTATACGTATTTGAGTATTTTATTTTAAATTGATTTGGACAATCGAGTATATGAAGATTTTGAATATACGCCTAGCTAGCGGGTATTCGAAGCCTCAAATATACGGATAGATATAGAATCACACTCTAGTCATCCGGAGATGACACTGGTGATTGACATGTCATCATCAATATTTATGTTCGAGTTACGAAGGTAGGATATCCATATGTGGTGTGATAAACAAAATATAGTTAAAATATATTGTTGTGATTTGACATCAAAAATATGCTTTTTGACTATATATATTAAAAATATATGCTTGAAAAGCTAATTCATAAATCGCTTGCTAGTTGTGTTATTCGACTATTAGTGTAGCTAATAAAAATATTGGAAGGATAATTAATTAAACCAATATGATAATGTAAGTTGGATTTATTCAAATTGAATCAAATATGAACCGAGTTAGAAATTGTTTAGAAATGCACACATGTATATATACACATTGTTGAACAGGTTATGGATAAACTGCTAAGAAGAGAAATAAAATTTTATGCCCGATAAATATGTACGTGGTTACTACTTTTCATTTTCTTTTAAATGAGTTTATGAGACTAAGGCTGGCCGCTTGGCAATTTCCTTTTTCTTTTGAAAGAGTTTATGAGCGTAAGGCTGGCCGCTTGGCAATTTTCTTTTTTTCTTTTAAAAGGTTTATGAGCCTAAGGTTAGCCGCTTGGCAATTTTCTTTTTCTTTTAGAAGGTTTATGAGCCTAAGGCTGGCCGCTTGGCATTCTTTTTTTTTTGGATTGGTGAGGGCCCTGCGTGGCGAGTTGCGGTTTTAAATGTCTCTCCGTACAAAGGAGGTTATGGAGAAATTTTTCGAAAATTTAGGGTGCTAGCCAAATTTTTGGAGAATCGGAAAATTCTTAGAAACTGAAAAGTTGAAGAATGAAAGCCAAACTAAAAGTTGAGTTGATTAGTAAAACAACTTTCAGCTCCGTTCCTTTTCGAGGACGAAAAGATTTTAAGTGGGGGAGATTGTAACAACCGGAAAATCAGAACCAATTTAAAAAAATTTATTTTGGCAATTTTAATCAATTTTTAATATTTAAAATGAATTATTTTAAACAACAACGACGATAAATTTATTTTTAATAGAATTAGAACGTATAGATTTAATTAAATCAAAATTAGAATATAAATTTTTATTTCAATAATAAAAGGAATTGGAAATGACACAGTGGTTTAAAAATTCGATTTCAAATTTCAAATGAATGTACAGTATTCAAAATAAACCAGATTTTACTAAAACTGGAAATATTTGTATCTGTTTGAAAATATCTTTCCAACGAATCTGAAAAATCCAAATTTCATAACGCGAATAAAAAGTTATGTCCAGTTGAAGATTCAGAATAGTCGCTATGGAAATATAGCCCTTAAAAATAGCGCTTTTGCAAACGACCTCCTTTTTCGATGAGACCACTTTTGTTGGATCCAGAATGTCAAATTATTGCTAGATTCCAATTTTCATAATTTTTGGAATCAATATGTGAGCGTGGTGAATTCAAAACGTGTTTGGTCAATTCAGTTTTGAATTTAATCAACTGAAAAATGACCGTTTTTCAAATGGTCTCCAAATTTGATGAAATTAGTTTTGTTAGGACCGTATCGTCAAAACATAGCTAGATATATTTTTCTGTAATTTTTGGAGTCCATATGTGACCCCGGTAAATTAAAATGTATGTTTAAATTGAAAATATAAAGATTTATATTTTGATTTAAACGAAAACTGTTCGAAACGATAGAATGGGCTTATGATACATATCCCATTGTGTTCAGGATAGGGGTAAATAGCTAGGGACGACAGTTTTTGGATTCGATTTGGTGTTTAATTGAAAAGTAACTTTTTGGGAGAAAAATAAAATAAAATATATAAATATACCCTTTCCAAACCCAACCCATCGTTAAAACCCTCCTATCCCCTTTTCTTCAAAACCGCACCTGGAGACCGTCGCCGTCCAGGCGTCGCCCCCCTCGCGCATGGGCTGCCACCGCTCCGGCCCTCCCCCACTTCGTCGTCGGTCCCCTACTCTGCTCCGTTCTCTCTCCCTCTCTCTAAATCGAAACCAACACCCAAATCCGCCCACCCCCGCCACTTCCGACCACCCACGACCCGGTGCGACCTCCCTGCCAGCTCAGCAACCACCTGCGCCACCACCCGCCACCCCATCTCCGACCCCGAGGCCTCCTATTCAATAAAAATATATTTTTTATATTTCCTATGCGTGAAATCCTACTGAAACTCTCCGCCGCCACAACGATTTTCCTGCCGCTGACCAACTGAGCATCCCGTGAGCCTTCATCGACCACCTCATCCGTCGGTGAGCTTTTAACTTCATTTTTATTGAATTATGTAATTAAAAATGCGATTTTTAACTAGTGCACGATATGAAAATATTGGTAGAAGATAAAAATATGTTTTTTTATCGTCCGTATACTATTTAGAAAATAGAAAAGCTATGAAAATATTTACAGCAAAAGAAAATTGTGATTTTTATTTATATAGAAGCAATATAAAAACATGATTTTTATTATCTAGATAGCAGTATAAAAATGTGATTTTTACATATAAAAATTTGATTTTTATTTATATGTATAACATAAAAAGAAGTGATTATATACATATATATATATATATAACGATATAAAATTATGATTTTTATTTATATAGTAGCGTTATAAAAATATGATTTTTATAATGAAGTAGCATATTAAAAATGTGATTTTACTGTGAACAGTGTGAAAAAGAATGCATTTTAATTTCGGGGTAAAATCCAAACTGTTCAGAAATTCAGAAAAGCACGGCGGAGTGGATCCCAATGTGAGAACTTCTCACTTTAATTTATTTTCTAGTTAGAAATATATACTAGGATGCAAACGGTGCCTAGTAGCATCCGACACCCGTCGTCCACAAACTATGGACGACTTGTTTGATTTTTTGTGTTGTGGAAATTGATTGTGATGTGGAGTGGAAAAATAAAATAATATTCATGTATTGAATAAAATATTTTATCATTAAAAATACAATTTTTAACATGTATATGAATAAAATAAATATTCATAAACAAATCAGACGATTTGTTTATGTACACCCATTTACCTGATACTGATTGGGACGATATATTTTGTACATCGCCCAACCGCACAAATAATAATTGGTGTTTGTTGTTTGAAAACCCCACACGGGTATTGGGATGATATTGGACATACACTATTCCCAATATTTAGTTGTATGTCAATTGATGGGTTGAAGACTATTGTAAGCGTTAATTATTTATATTTAATGCTTATGCAATTGTGTAATGCACTTTGGATGATGGTTAATTGTTTATCATTGTTATTATATACATGTGTTATATGGAATCCATATAATTAACATTATATGGTAATTTGTTGAGTCTCATTTCAGTTTGGAAAATAAAGAATATTTTAAAATAATATATTCATGTGTTGAATAGAAAAAATAACGAATATTTTAAAATAAAGTTCATGTGTTGAATAAAATATATTCACTTGTTGAATAAAATAACATATTCATGTGTTGAATAAAAGCCGTGTTGATTAGATTAACGTCATTTTGACGTGGACAATATTTATATCGATTTTATTCATTTTTATAATGAATATCGAATAGGAAGTGATTTTAAAATCTAATGTTTTGAAAATATTATCATATATGTATAGTGATATAAAATATACAATTTTGGTTTGAAATTGAGTATGAAGTTGAAATCATTTTGAAAACGAATTTAAAACGTTTATAAAATACGTTTTAAATGGAAATCGATGAAATATAATATAATATAATATATATATATATATATATATATTTAAGGGCCTGAATAGAACGCGCCACGTCACGGTAGTTCGCGAATTTAGACCATTGACTTCAAATGGACATTACGGGAGATCCGACCATCGGATTCTCCTAAAACCGAAATTGTTGGGTTTATATCGAAAAGATATTTCCGATGAATGTAAGGGATTTGAAATCTAACGGTTGGATTTGGAATTATGTCAAAATCAAATTCGGAAAAGGTCGCTGTAAGTGCAGTTCGATAACTATTTTTGGAAATCGACTGTACAGGCCTTGATAAAATTATTAAAAATATCAATAATTTGTACAAAATCATAATAAATGATTTGGAAAGAATTGGGATGAAAAATTCCATATTTGAAAAGATAAAAATGTATTTTTATCAAAATGAACTAGTTGTGAACTAGAATTATAATCCAACATTTTTAAATAAATAAATTGGATTGAAATGATTTTAAAATAACCAGAATTTTCCAATATATGAATTGGAATGGATTTAAATGGAAACCATCCTTGGAATATTTCGATATTGGATTCCGTGATTATACGGATGTGGTTATGGAAATTTGGAAGATATATTTTATATCGTTATTTCCAATACGATATTTGTTGGTTTCATTATTTGATATTGAATATAAGCCGATATAATTTCTATTCAGGGCCTTGTATTTAATATTGAATTGGGTTTGTCGTGAATGGTGTCTTTATTAACACCGTTTTTAAACCCAGTGTAAGAAGAATAAATCTTTTAATTAAGATTTACAGGAGAATTACCAATTAATTAACATTTAATTGGAATTTAAAATGGGATGTGAACTGTGTTTTTAATGACATTCGTTCTTTTACCCGATTTGCAGTGAAATGTGATTTGGAATTTATAAATCATTTATTTAGATTTAATGGAAATTTTCTAAAGTAAAGTTTTCCAATTTAATATTTTTAATTGGAATGGAATGGAATTCGATTTGGTAATAATCGAAATGAGCTTCTGTGGAGGAAGACTGTTAATATATATGGAATTTAAAAGGCTTTGTCGTTATTCCATTTATATTATTAGTCGGATACGGAAATTGATATCGATTATATATTGATCTGTTTTCCGTGAAGATTCCCTTTTTATGGAAGAGGATATGGGATTATCGTGAACTGCGTTTTAAATGACATTAGTTCTTTAACCTAGTTAAAGATAGGATTACATGTCTGACATTGTATTTCGAACTGTAGGGCTGATCTCTGCTAAAAATATATATTTGTTTGGTGGCAAAGATTTTATTCTACTTAATACCCTTCTTTGAGACGTACGAGCTCGGAGGTTATATGTAGGCAGAAATCAATAGTACGGTGTAGATTGTCGATGCGACATGTTTGTGTTCCCAAAGATAAATAATCATTAATATTGATTTTTGGGAAGTTTAGAACTAAGTGGAGTTTTAATGAATCTTTAATTAGATTGAAACGAGAATTGATAATTTAAATTATCAAATTTGGGAAATGGTCAGGAATGGAGTATCACCAGTTTTGCTGCTAGCAATAGTTAAATCTTTAATTAGATTTGAACGTGAAAAGATAATTAAAATTGCCATTAACACCATGGTGTTAGATATGGAGCACGACCAGTTTTGCTTCATGGGATGAATAGTGGGATTGGGAAATAAAATAAATGATTTCTTCGGTAAGGTGCGTTAATCCCGACTAGTTTGGAAAACCTTAATACGGTTTGAATTGATATCCAAAGGAGGACTGAAGAATAAATTTAAAAGAATTTATCTTTGATAAAATTAATGGGAAACCTTCCCAAAGGATATGAATATTTAAATAAAAGAATATTCAGGATTGGAATGAGGCGTATGTTGTGTTTTTATAGCACTTGTTTATTATATACGCGAGTTATTCGGAAATTCCGGGTTTATACCCGTTCTGAATAACTGATTTGACGATAAGTCGACGATGAAGATAGTGGTTGAAGACCAGAGGTCTTCACGTCGTTTGGATGATTACTTATATCTTGAGTTGAGACGGCCCCAAACCCCGTACTGACGGTGGCAAGGGTAATCCTTGGAATATAACATATAAACAGATAACAGCAGAACAGAATTAAATAAATACACCAGAAAATGAACAATAGAATATACTAGATAAACGTAATCATCAGAGTTACATAGTATACAGGTTCATACTTAGTACAAATACAGTTTAGCTGTACATAGATGTCTACAGTGGAAATAAACATAATATGTACAACAGGAGCTGAATAGCATAAAAAGAGATAAATGATAGAATCCATCTTCAGCTCCAGCTATCCGGATAAAGCCTGCTAAATCTGAATACAAGGCTGCTCGTGTAAAAAAGGGGCACCCGAGTTTGAAAGTGAAACAAACTACGAGTCAGTCATGGGACTGGTATGAGAAATCTACTCAACACATTTATAATATGGCTAATCACAGGACCACGCCACTTTCGTGGAACGGGTTTACTCCATTGGATTGCCAGTGCTTTAAAAACAAAATGTAACAACCCGAATTTTTAACAACGTGTTAAGACAAGAATCAAGGAAGAATTAAATTATAAAATCTAAATCAGGATAAACGGGTTGCGCCATTGCGTTCGTCTCCGAAAAATACGCGGAATAGAGTCCGAAATTTCGTAAATCGGAGTCCGTATGACCCAGTTAAGGCCCAAAGAAGTTTCACGAAAATTCAAATCCGAAAACAGATTTGAAATTCAGCCCAGAAAGAGAAGGCGGGAAAATTCACGCCAGACCCACAGGGTGTCGACCCCTGGGTCGACCCCCCCTCCAGGGGGTCGACATGGGTGTCGACCCCAGGGTCGACCCCTCCCCAGGGGGTCGACATGGGTGTCGGCCCCTGGGTCGACACCCCCTGGTCGAACCAGTGACCTGGTGCACCTGCTTCTGGTTTTGGCTCTTGGGTCTTGTTTTGGAGGCTTGTGACGATTTTTGAGGGTCCAGATCTATCCTAGGGTTTATCCTACGGCCTAAACTACTCCTAATCTCTATAAAAAGACCCCTAAGCCTACCCTAAACCCTCACAAATCACTCATGCCACGAAGTGCTGCCCAAATACCAAGTGATCATGGCCTCCATCTCCAACTCCAAGAGACTATGCATGCAAATCGGATCCGAATCAAAAGGTGCAAGCTTGCTACACCAAACCGAGGCTCGATCAACGTTGCTACGGCGATTTCATGACGGTTCTTCGACAAAGGAGCCACCTTTCTTCGTCAAGATGATGCATGATCCTCTTCCTAAGCCTCGCTATGTAAGTTCTAGCTACTTCGAGATGTTAACGGTAGTTTAATCATGGCATGGAATAAAATGTGGTTAAACATGAATGCTATAACCAATGCGAGCCTAGTTTGCTCCTTTAACATGAACATAGGACTTTAGGTTGTGTTTTAGCGATTAAACCATGCTATTCATGTTGCATTGGACCTAGTTTGCCATGCAAGATTGGACCTTTACTTGTGGTATGTTAGCATGCACACTTGAAACCACTTTGACTCATGAAACATGTGCATGAATGTGACTTTGAGGCAATGCAAGTATATGAACCCGAAGTCCCTTATGATAATATGCAAGTTTACCCTTCTTATGACATAAGTAACATGTGCATGTTTATCCCTTCATGATAGGTTTATGACATGAACACTTATGCAAGTTACCCTCTTTATGACATTGTGCATGCTTGTGGCCAACCCCTATATGATAGTATGCATGTATAAGGCCAATCCCTTGATGATACCATGCATGTTTGAAGCCAACCCCATCGTGGCATCGTGCATGTTTTGGGGTCAATGTGTACCATAGTATTTATACTATGTTGACTCGCTTTCACTCAAGTGAAAACACGATTTTGGGGTAGTTAGACAAACGTGAACGTGACGCGAAAACTTGACTTGAATGTGGCACGAAAACTTGACATGGGGTTGCATGAAAATGTGACACTCTTGAAACACTTAAACATTAACATGACACGTATGAAAACATGGAACTTGGGGCTAGACACGTATGGGTTGTAGGTGTAATATAACACTAGACCAAACATGAAAGTGGCCAACTCGAGGTTGGGTTGAGTTTGTAGCATAAATCTACCCGGACCCGCCCGGCTTAACTAGTGGCTACAAACAATAGGATCCAATGTGAGAAGTTGGTCATGTCGCGCTTAAGACCCGAGGTTAGACTAGGTTGTGGTGTAAAACTACCCAGACCCGCCCGGCTTAACTAGTCACCACAACAAGGTCTAATGTGAGAGGTTGAGAGTGCATTAATTAAATTAATGCCACATGATAAGGTTAAGTAAATTTGACTAATGACACTTAACCGATATGACACGAATGGGTAGGTTAAGTGGGACCGGGCTTGATTTCTTAATGACACTTAACCATACAAGACAATTAGGGGATGGGGTTAAGTAATTCACGCTTAACTAATCCGACTTGGTAATTAGATGGGGTTAAGTAATTTAGAATTAACTAATCTAAACACGGTAACTAGATGGGGTTAAGTAACCTACACTTAACTAATCTAAACACGGTACTTCGATGGGGTTAAATTAAACACTTAACCAATTTAACAAGATAATTTAATGGGGTTAAGTAACCTATACTTAACCAATTATACATGATGATTTGATGAGGTTAAGTAACCTATACTTAACCAATCTAATATGCGGACCTGATAGGGTTAAGTCATAAGACCTTTTAAATATACTTAACCATTATAATACGATTAACGGATGGGGTTAAGTTAACCTATGCTTAACCAATCCGACTCGATAATCCGATGAGGTTAAGATAATCTGTGCTTAACCAATCTAACACGATAACCTGATAGGGTTAAGATAAACAAGTACTTAACCAAATTGACTTGATGATTGAATAGGGTTAAGTCATGAGCTTCTTGGTATACTTAACCAACTTGTAGGGCTAGGTCTTGGACTTGAATACTTAGCCGATCTTGACATGATTCATAGGCGGGCTAAGCCATGAACTTGAATAACAACACTTAACCCAATAGCCAAAACCCTAGTAGAGGAACTAGGTAAAACATCGTAGTTAATCAAGGGTAACGGGGAATTGAAGCTAAGTGGTAAACCTTAGTTAAGTATAACTAAGTAATAATTCTTAGCCAAGGACATGGGACTAGTTCATGAATAGATGAGTAACCCGGTACGGTAGGTCGTCGCTTAAAACACGAGGGGGAGCAAATTATCTGACTTAGATAAGGGCTCCAACGAACTGGGTGACGAAGCGGTAGCTTCGGGGGACGTGAGGGTACTCTTGGTATCCCTCTGTGAGGTGGCAGATGGTCCATGAAACCCGGCCTCACAGGGTTTAAGGTCTGCGGTAGAAGAGCCAAGAGTATGCCTTGGTTGCTATGCGAGCGACCTAAAGACTGGATGGATTAGCGTGGAGTCGACGATACTTGATTTTGCCATGGATAGCACGTCGCCGACTACCTACCATCTTTAGTCAATCGTGCACGAACGGAAAGGCAGAGAACCCCCAACAGACCATGTTCTTGCTATCAAGTCATGGGTGAGGTTGGCCCATAGGAAAGTGGGGTTGTAGAGGGGCCGGGATGTGGTTCTCATACATGATTTTTCTTGGATTGCCTTTCAGTAGTTGAGGGAGGGGTCACGTGGGACCATAGCCACGGGTACAAAAACAGACCTTGATATCTGCATCAGCAGACGACTTAAAGCTCCCGACCGAGTTCCGTATTTCTTGATTTGCCCTGGCACGGAACTCGGATGGCACATTGAGGAACATGTGCGTCTAGAAATGGAAAACGATTCACGATACATACGCGGGATAAAGGGCGCGGTTGACGGGTGGCATAATCCCTATTGGTCCTAGGTGGCCTGAACCCAAACCGAGACACGGAAACGATCATTAGGTAGCATAATCCCTAGTGGTCCTAGGTGGCATAAATCCTAAGTGAACACGCGATAGTTCATGGTAAGAAAACATAACTAGATCAAGGGTAGCAGTCCAAAATAACCTCAAGGATAAAACGTTTACATGGGAAAGCCCGTACGGCCTACGGAAAAGGACTGAACTTATACATGGAAAGAAACATACGAGTTGGGAAAACCTACATATGCTATATATTAGGTTGACATGGACCATTACATGACATTGGGCAAGGGACATTCATAGTTAACACATGAAGCAGGTTGGGATACTAGTACGAGAGGTGCAGAGCAAATATACATGTTAGAACCATGAGAAATATACATGATAGATACCGTGGGATGTTATACAGGGTAGATACCTTGGGATAGTATACATGATAGAAACCTAACGATGTGATACCTTGATTTATCTTGACACCGTAGTTTATCATGATATCTTAGTTTACCTTGCTACAGTAATTCAGCCTGTTACCCTGGTTTAGTTTATCTATCTTGTCGTCATCCTTATGTTTACTTTCAGTTTATGCATGTCATGTTACCTTTACCTGTTTTTATACTGGAAGTAGATAGGACTTACCAGTCTTTATGACTGACCCCGTTTTCTTTCGCCTCTTTGTCTTCCATTCCCCCCCTAGGTTTCAGGGAGGAAATGCTGTTGTTAGTTCGGACTCCTTCTGGTTGAAGGTCATCATGTATGGCTTGGATTTTTCTTGGCTATGGCTACTTTACTGTTTTACTTGGCGAATAATTTATGAAAAGGTTTTATGCTTCTTTACTATTGCAAGACAGGTTTTGATGTATTCAGATGTAAAAGGCTTTAGACCTTATTTTATAAGGTAATGAAATTTGTTTTACTTCCGCTGTTTTATATATATGTTCTGTCTTGTAATATTTCTGTACATGTTTACCAATAATACCCCTCTAAAGCTAGTGCATTCCTTTGCGAGTGACCCTAGCGGAGGTGGGGTGTTACATTTGGTATCAGAGCAGAAGGTTACCAGACTGGGCAAAAGTTTTTAAAACCTTCTGAAAACTATTTGAAAAACCGTTTACAAAGAAGCATTTTTCAAGAAAAGTTTTTAAAGGCTATTCCCCAAAAGCCATTAGCACTGTCCTTTGTTTCCTTGATCGAATCTCTTTTCCTTTCTTTCCTCCATCTGTAGTCACAGTAGTTCTAACTGTGACTAATCTTTGTCTAGCCACGTAGGTGTTTTCCGTACGATGGAGGTGGTTCTCGAGAGACATGTTGCCGTGGTACAAGGAAGGATAATAAGAGTAAGGATAAAGAACGCGAGCTTAAGGATAAGCAACTTGTTGGTATGGCTTGGTCCATCAAGGAGGACAAGGACAAGATCATCGGAGAGGGCAATTGTACGCTCCCATTTCTAGGGTACCTAAAAGAGATGGTACCGTTTCTGGTAAAGGTTTAGTCGTTCTTTTCTATCATCCCGTCCAGAATTTGTCTTGATCATCGTATCATTTAAGTCTGCTTGGATAGCTGAGTCTTTGCACCTTAGTACTAGCATGGTAGAGGATCCCAGTTTTTGTCCCAAAAATCTGGTTGGAGAGTTGGTCCACTTCTTCATGACTTGTTTGGATTCGAGAATGACATGTCTCGGCTACGGATGGATTCTAGGGATAAAGGGGTCACCCAATAAGGGGTGCCATTCTCGGTTTTGAAAGGAGGGTAGTTAGACTCTTGACTTGCTTTGGTAATACCCTCGAAGTCTCGTGTAACCTTCTAGGTTCTGTCATGGCTAGTTACCCAGAATCTCATGATGCAGTTGTTGGTAATCCGTTCGAATAGAATTCGCCGCTAAGGCGGATGCTTCGTTTCGCTTATGCATGAGTTATGGGAATCACCCTAGTAAGTACTCTTGGCAACATGGATTGGCATCGGTAAACAAGATCCAGAATTCCCTAGTGAATTTCGGAGAGCTTGCGTGAGTAAGTGGATACGTTTGAGCCAAGTATACTAGGGAAAGGATAAGTGAAAGTGGAATAAGAGGCGACAATGAAATGAGTTCTAACTCGTATCTTGGAAATAGGAATCAAGGAGCTACGAAATCACGGAGTTACAAAGATGGTCAAGGCACCGAGGAATTAAGCTCAAGGAAACGCGACTTAGAAGATGTAAGGCTAGACACGCGCATTGTACCTCTTCTTAAAGAGTGTATCCTTGATCCCTGGTTTTCCTGTAGAGCTTGCTCGCATGTTATCTTTTGGTGAATATCCTCTCGGTCTTGTTTCGGTTGCAAACCCCGTAGGAAGTTTACCTTGTTTATCTCCTCGATCCTATCGTGAGAACCTTAGGTAGAACTCTATGGATGTAAACATGTATTTGAAACATGTGATGATTGATATGGTTGCAAATGGTTTCAAGTGGTTGCTCGTGGATGCGCGAATACACATTAGATACTAGATTGACGCGGTCACGTTTCATGTTGCATATGCACGAGTATTTATACTTGTTTATGGATGAAATCGAATGTGTTGTCATGTGGATGTTGCATGTGGATGAATGTTTGTGCACGCATATAGTATTTATATGACTGGGGCTATTTGCATATAGGTTGGATTCATGGCACTAAACATATTTTGCATTAGAAAGATCATTCAGGCCTGATCATTAGCATTAGCTAAGGAGCATATACACACACGATTTGCATATGTTCATATGGCATTAGAAATCGTTTAAGGACAATGTTTGCCTGTGGATGATGTTTTGAGTAGATGGATGATGGATGGTAGGATACGTTCTTCCTAACTTGGAGATTTCGGGGACGAAATCCTTAAAGGAGGGGAGAATGTAACAACCCGAATTTTAAACAACGTGTTAAGACAAGAATCAAGGCAGAATTAAATTATAAAATCTGAATCAGGATAAACGGGTTGCACCATTGCGTTCGTCTCCGAAAAATACGCGGAATAGAGTCCGAAATTTCGTAAATCGGAGTTCGTATGATCCAGTTAAGGCCCAACGAAGTTTCACAAAAATTCAAATCCGAAAACAGATTTGAAATTCAGCCCAGAAAGAGAAGGCGGGAAAATTCCCGCCAGACCCACAGGGTGTCGACCCCTGGGTCGACCCCCCCTCTAGGGGGTCGACATGGGTGTCGACCCCAGGGTCGACCCCTCCCCAGGGGGTCGACATGGGTGTCGACCCCTGGGTCGACCCCCCCCCCTGGTCGAACCAGCGACCTGGTGCACCTGCTTCTGGTTTTGGCTCTTGGGTCTTGTTTTGGAGGCTTGTGACGATTTTTGAGGGTCCAGATCTATCCTAGGGTTTATCCTACGGCCTAAACTACTCCTAATCTCTATAAAAAGACCCCTAAGCCTACCCTAAACCCTCACAAATCACTCATGCCACGAAGTGCTGCCCAAATACCAAGTGATCATGGCCTCCATCTCCAACTCCAAGAGACTATGCATGCAAATCGGATCCGAATCAAAAGGTGCAAGCTTGCTACACCAAATCGAGGCTCGATCAACGTTGCTACGGCGATTTCACGACGGTTCTTCGACAAAGGAGCCACATTTCTTCGTCAAGATGATGCATGATCCTCTTCCTAAGCCTCACTATGTAAGTTCTAGCTACTTCGAGATGTTAACGGTAGTTTAATCATGGCATGGAATAAAATGTGGTTAAACATGAATGCTATAACCTATGCGAGCCTAGTTTGCTCCATTAACATGAACATAGGACTTTAGGTTGTGTTTTAGCGATTAAACCATGCTATTCATGTTGCATTGGACCTAGTTTGCCATGCAAAATTGGACCTTTACTTGTGGTATGTTAGCATGCACACTTGAAACCACTTTGACTCATGAAACATGTGCATGAATGCGACTTTGAGGCTATGCAAGTATATGAACCCGAAGTCCCTTATGATAATATGCAAGTTTACCCTTTTTATGACATAAGTAACATGTGCATGTTTATCCCTTCATGATAGGTTTATGACATGAACACTTATGCAAGTTACCCTCTTTATGACATTGTGCATGCTTGTGGCCAACCCCTATATGATAGTATGCATGTACAAGGCCAATCCCTTGATGATACCATGCATGTTTGAAGCCAACCCCGTTGTGGCATCGTGCATGTTTTGGGGTCAATGTGTACCATAGTATTTATACTATGTTGACTCGCTTTCACTCAAGTGAAAACACGATTTTGGGGTAGTTAGACAAACGTGAACGTGACGCGAAAACTTGACTTGAATGTGGCATGAAAACTTGACATTGGGTTGCATGAAAATGTGACACTCTTGAAACACTTAAACATGAACATGACACGTATGAAAACATGGAACTTGGGGCTAGACACGTATGGGTTGTAGGTGTAATATAACACTAGACCAAACATGAAAGTGGCCAACTCGAGGTTGGGTTGAGTTTGTAGCATAAATCTACCCGGACCCGCCCGGCCTAACTAGTGGCTACAAACAATAGGATCCAATGTGAGAAGTTGGTCATGTCGCGCTTAAGACCCGAGGTTAGACTAGGTTGTGGTGTAAAACTACCCGGACCCGCCCGGCTTAACTAGTAACCACAACAAGGTCTAATGTGAGAGGTTGAGAGTGCATTAATTAAATTAATGCCACATGATAAGGTTAAGTAAATTTGACTAATGACACTTAACCGATATGACACGAATGGGTAGGTTAAGTGGGACCGGGCTTGATTTCTTAATGACACTTAACCATACAAGACAATTAGGGGATGGGGTTAAGTAATTCACGCTTAACTAATCCGACTTGGTAATTAGATGGGGTTAAGTAATTTAGACTTAACTAATCTAAACACGGTAATTAGATGGGGTTAAGTAACCTAAACTTAACTAATCTAAACACGGTACTTCGACGGGGTTAAATTAAACACTTAACCAACTTAACAAGATAATTTAATGGGGTTAAGTAACCTATACTTAACCAATTATACATGATGATTTGATGAGGTTAAGTAACCTATACTTAACCAATCTAATATGCGGACCTGATAGGGTTAAGTCATAAGACCTTTTAAATATACTTAACCATTATAATACGATTAGTGGATGGGGTTAAGTTAACCTATGCTTAACCAATCCGACTCGATAATCCGATGAGGTTAAGATAATATGTGCTTAACCAATTTAACACGATAACCTGATAGGGTTAAGATAAACAAGTACTTAACCAAATTGACTTGATGATTGAATAGGGTTAAGTCATGAGCTTCTTGGTATACTTAACCAACTTGTAGGGCTAGGTCTTGGACTTGAATACTTAGCCGATCTTGACATGATTCATAGGCGGGCTAAGCCATGAACTTGAATAACAACACTTAACCCAATAGGCAAAACCCTAGTAGAGGAACTAGGTAAAAAATCGTAGTTAATCAAGGGTAACGGGGAATTGAAGCTAAGTGGTAAACCTTAGTTAAGTATAACTAAGTAATAATTCTTAGCCAAGGACATGGGACTAGTTCATGAATAGATGAGTAACCCGGTACGGTAGGTCGTCGCTTAAAACACGAGGGGGAGCAAATTATCTGACTTAGATAAGGGCTCAAACGAACTGGGTGACGAAGCGGTAGCTTCGGGGGACATGAGGATACTCTTGGTATCCCTCTATGAGGTGGCAGATGGTCCATGAAACCCGGCCTCACAGCGGTTAAGGTCTGCGGTAGAAGAGCCAAGAGTATGCCTTGGTTGCTATGCGAGCGACCTAAAGACTGGATGGATTAGCGTGGAGTCGACGATACTTGATTTTGCCCTGGATAGCATGTCGCCGACTACCTACCATCTTTAGTCAATCATGCACGAACGGAAAGGCAGAGAACCCCCAACAGACCATGTTCTTGCTATCGAGTCATGGGTGAGGTTGGCCCATAGGAAAGTGGGGACATAGAGGGGCCGGGATGTGGTTCTCATACATGATTTTTCTTGGATTGCCTTTCAGTAGTTGAGGGAGGGGTCACGTGGGACCATAGCCACGGGTACAAAAACAGACCTTGATATCTGCATCAGCAGACGACTTAAAGCTCCCGACCGAGTTCCGTATTTCTTGATTTGCCCTGGCACGGAACTCGGATGGCACATTGAGGAACATGTGCGTCTAGACATGGAAAACGATTCACGATACATACGCGGGATAAAGGGCGCGGTTGACGGGTGGCATAATCCCTAGTAGTCCTAGGTGGCCTGAACCCAAACCGAGACACGGAAACGATCATTAGGTAGCATAATCCCTAGTGGTCCTAGGTGGCATAAATCCTAAGTGAACACGCGATAGTTCATGGTAAGAAAACATAACTAGATCAAGGGTAGCAGTCCAAAATAACCTCAAGGATAAAACGTTTACATGGGAAAGCCCGTACGGCCTACGGCAAAGGACTGAACTTATACATGGAAAGAAACATACGAGTTGGGAAAACCTACATATGCTATATATTAGGTTGACATGGACCATTACATGACATTGGGCAAGGGACATTCATAGTTAACACATGAAGCAGGTTGGGATACTAGTACGAGAGTTGCAGAGCAAATATACATGTTAGAACCATGAGAAATATACATGATAGATACCGTGGGATGTTATACAGGATAGATACCTTGGGATAGTATACTTGATAGACTAAAGATGGTAGGTAGTCCAAACGTACTTGGAGATCAACCGGATATGCGAGGACCTCTCTCCTGTATTGGATATATGAGAAAAGAAATAAGATGCCTCCAGTTTCGTTCAGATCCATAACGAACTTGTAAATGGACTGTGTGTCTGACATTGGATTTTATTCTGTGTTGATTGATCTCTATTAAATATATATCTGTTTGGCGGCAGAGAATTTATTCTCTTGCTTAACGCCCTTCTCTGAGACGTACGAGCTCAGAGGTTATATATCGATAGACATCAGTCGCATGGCGTGAATTGCCTGTGTGGCATGCCTGTGTGGCAAATGATAAAGGCTTCTGTTGAAAAGCAGAATCTTGAGGTTGATGACCAAAGCACGGCGTTAAATGGCATATCTTTGTGTATAGCGTTAATTCGCAAGCCTTACACCTCGGTATGAGTTAAAAACGGGATAAGGGACCCAAGTAGGACATGACGTTTCTTTCTAGCTATGGGCGGTGTCAGGGTTTTACAAACCCTGACATTTTTATATTTTTACCTATGTGGTTGTTGGAATGCGAGGCGCCTCAGATATATCAGTCTCTACGGAGCTGATGGATATTGAGTCATCTGACTCACAGACGCCCTATAGGGTGGGGAAACGTGTGTTCAGGTATTGCCAATCCGCTATGTGTGGACCGACCTCGAAGGATCCAAGGGATCGTTGTATGTGACCCTAAGGCATTTGCTAGAGTGTCTTGAAGCCGGTAAGGAGTACATCCCTTACCTCGATGCATGACAGAAATCCAATTTCCAATACTTGACATTTCGGTTTTATTTGTAGAGCCTTGTATGGCGACATAGCGGGATGGGGCACTATGCCGTCTATGATTGATACATTTATATTTGAAGTTGTTTTCATACACTTTACCCTATATTAGTATCAAAATGATTTGTTTCAAACGTACCAAGCATGTTTGGCAATTATAAGATAAACCTCTATCTTCCGTCTTGCGTTGCATTGTGTGATGGGACCTGAGTCTTATAATGGCTTCATTTTTCCAAAAAGCATTGTGCTATTTGTTATATGCACTAGTATTCTTGGGAGGAAACCCGTTCCGTGTTATACGGCATGGTCAACGATTTACTTTATTTTTAAGGTAAAGATTTAATAACTGTTTTAGTTCTCATACCAGTCACATGACTGACCTGAATTTTATTGCTTTAACCTAAACTCTAGATGCCCCTATTTCCCACATGGGCAGCTAGTAGTTTTGGTTTTGCCGATTTATATTCAATAGGATCCTGGTTTATAGCTGGAATGATATTCGAAAAGCATCTGTGTATCTCTTTCAATTGTGTCTTCCGTTATTTTCCGCTGCATTGTAATTTGTAGACCTCTGATATTTATCAAATGTATAATATTTGCTCACACTCTATATGTTCTTGTACTCTAATGTAAATTGTTGTAATAAGCAATGAAATTTTCTTCTATTTGTGTTCTGATTTGTCATGTTATCAACTCAATCCGGGCTTACCTTAAATGGGAAGTTTGGGTCGTTTCAGTTGGTATCAGAGCTTTGGTTTACAGTGCTCGAGAACAAGGCATATTAGAACCAAACGAAAGAATTCATCAGAGATTGGATTAGTAATATCCAGTGAAAATGACTTGTTAGAGATGGGATCAGTAGTATCCTAGAACGAGTGTGAAGAGTATTATTTTCAAAATGAAAATGAAAACAAATTTTGTTTTAAAAATTTAAATCATATTATACGTATTTGAGTATTTTATTTTAAATTGATTTGGACAATCGAGTATATGAAGATTTTGAATATACGCCTAGCTAGCGGGTATTCGAAGCCTCAAATATACGGATAGATATAGAATCACACTCTAGTCATCCGGAGATGACACTGGTGATTGACATGTCATCATCAATATTTATGTTCGAGTTACGAAGGTAGGATATCCATATGTGGTGTGAGAAACAAAATATAGTTAAAATATATTGTTGTGATTTGACATCAAAAATATGCTTTTTGACTATATATATTAAAAATATATGCTAGAAAAGCTAATTCATAAATCGCTTGCTAGTTGTGTTATTCGACTATTAGTGTAGCTAATAAAAATATTGGAAGGATAATTAATTAAACCAATATGATAATGTAAGTTGGATTTATTCAAATTGAATCAAATATGAACCGAGTTAGAAATTGTTTAGAAATGCACACATGTATATATACACATTGTTGAACAGGTTATGGATAAACTGCTAAGAAGAGAAATAAAATTTTATGCCCGATAAATATGTACGTGGTTACTACTTTTCATTTTCTTTTAAATGAGTTTATGAGACTAAGGCTGGCCGCTTGGCAATTTCCTTTTTCTTTTGAAAGAGTTTATGAGCGTAAGGCTGGCCGCTTGGCAATTTTCTTTTTTTCTTTTAAAAGGTTTATGAGCCTAAGGTTAGCCGCTTGGCAATTTTCTTTTTCTTTTAGAAGGTTTATGAGCCTAAGGCTGGCCGCTTGGCATTCTTTTTTTTTTTGGATTGGTGAGGGCCCTGCGTGGCGAGTTGCGGTTTTAAATGTCTCTCCGTACAAAGGAGGTTATGGAGAAATTTTTCGAAAATTTAGGGTGCTAGCCAAATTTTTGGAGAATCGGAAAATTCTTAGAAACTGAAAAGTTGAAGAATGAAAGCCAAACTAAAAGTTGAGTTGATTAGTAAAACAACTTTCAGCTCCGTTCCTTTTCGAGGACGAAAAGATTTTAAGTGGGGGAGATTGTAACAACCGGAAAATCAGAACCAATTTAAAAAATTTTATTTTGGCAATTTTAATCAATTTTTAATATTTAAAATGAATTATTTTAAACAACAACGACGATAAATTTATTTTTAATAGAATTAGAACGTATAGATTTAATTAAATCAAAATTAGAATATAAATTTTTATTTCAATAATAAAAGGAATTGGAAATGACACAGTGGTTTAAAAATTCGATTTCAAATTTCAAATGAATGTACAGTATTCAAAATAAACCAGATTTTACTAAAACTGGAAATATTTGTATCTGTTTGAAAATATCTTTCCAACGAATCTGAAAAATCCAAATTTCATAACGCGAATAAAAAGTTATGTCCAGTTGAAGATTCAGAATAGTCGCTATGGAAATATAGCCCTTAAAAATAGCGCTTTTGCAAACGACCTCCTTTTTCGATGAGACCACTTTTGTTGGATCCAGAATGTCAAATTATTGCTAGATTCCAATTTTCATAATTTTTGGAATCAATATGTGAGCGTGGTGAATTCAAAACGTGTTTGGTCAATTCAGTTTTGAATTTAATCAACTGAAAAATGACCGTTTTTCAAATGGTCTCCAAATTTGATGAAATTAGTTTTATTAGGACCGTATCGTCAAAACATAGCTAGATATATTTTTCTGTAATTTTTGGAGTCCATATGTGACCCCGGTAAATTAAAATGTATGTTTAAATTGAAAATATAAAGATTTATATTTTGATTTAAACGAAAACTGTTCGAAACGATAGAATGGGCTTATGATACATATCCCATTGTGTTCAGGATAGGGGTAAATAGCTAGGGACGACAGTTTTTGGATTCGATTTGGTGTTTAATTGAAAAGTAACTTTTTGGGAGAAAAATAAAATAAAATAAAATATATAAATATACCCTTTCCAAACCCAACCCATCGTTGAAACCCTCCTATCCCCTTTTCTTCAAAACCGCACCTGGAGACCGTCGCTGTCCAGGCGTCGCCCCCCTCGCGCATGGGCTGCCACCGCTCTGGCCCTCCCCCACTTCGTCGTCGGTCCCCTACTCTGCTCCGTTCTCTCTCCCTCTCTCTAAATCGAAACCAACACCCAAATCCGCCCACCCCCGCCACTTCCGACCACCCACGACCCGGTGCGACCTCCCTGCCAGCTCAGCAACCACCTGCGCCACCACCCGCCACCCCATCTCCGACCTCGAGGCCTCCTATTCAATAAAAATATATTTTTTATATTTCCTATGCGTGAAATCCTACTGAAACTCTCCGCCGCCACAACGATTTTCCTGCCGCTGACCAACTGAGCATCCCGCGAGCCTTCATCGACCACCTCATCCGTCGGTGAGCTTTTAACTTCATTTTTATTGAATTATGTAATTAAAAATGCGATTTTTAACTAGTGCACGATATGAAAATATTGGTAGAAGATAAAAATATGTTTTTTTATCGTCCGTATACTATTTAGAAAATAGAAAAGCTATGAAAATATTTACAGCAAAAGAAAATTGTGATTTTTATTTATATAGAAGCAATATAAAAACATGATTTTTATTATCTAGATAGCAGTATAAAAATGTGATTTTTACATATAAAAATTTGATTTTTATTTATATGTATAACATAAAAAGAAGTGATTATATACATATATATATAACGATATAAAATTATGATTTTTATTTATATAGTAGCGTTATAAAAATATGATTTTTATAATGAAGTAGCATATTAAAAATGTGATTTTACTGTGAACAGTGTGAAAAAGAATGCATTTTAATTTCGGGGTAAAATCCAAACTGTTCAGAAATTCAGAAAAGCACGGCGGAGTGGATCCCAATGTGAGAACTTCTCACTTTAATTTATTTTCTAGTTAGAAATATATACTAGGATGCAAACGGTGCCTAGTAGCATCCGACACCCGTCGTCCACAAACTATGGACGACTTGTTTGATTTTTTGTGTTGTGGAAATTGATTGTGATGTGGAGTGGAAAAATAAAATAATATTCATGTATTGAATAAAATATTTTATCATTAAAAATACAATTTTTAACATGTATATGAATAAAATAAATATTCATAAACAAATCAGACGATTTGTTTATGTACACCCATTTACCTAATACTGATTGGGACGATATATTTTGTACATCGCCCAACCGCACAAATAATAATCGGTGTTTGTTGTTTGAAAACCCCACACGGGTATTGGGATGATATTGGACATACACTATTCCCAATATTTAGTTGTATGTCAATTGATGGGTTGAAGACTATTGTAAGCGTTAATTATTTATATTTAATGCTTATGCAATTGTGTAATGCACTTTGGATGATGGTTAATTGTTTATCATTGTTATTATATACATGTGTTATATGGAATCCATATAATTAACATTATATGGTAATTGGTTGAGTCTCATTTCAGTTTGGAAAATAAAGAATATTTTAAAATAATATATTCATGTGTTGAATAGAAAAAATAACGAATATTTTAAAATAAAGTTCATGTGTTGAATAAAATATATTCACGTGTTGAATAAAATAACATATTCATGTGTTGAATAAAAGCCGTGTTGATTAGATTAACGTCATTTTGACGTGGACAATATTTATATCGATTTTATTCATTTTTATAATGAATATCGAATAGGAAGTGATTTTAAAATCTAATGTTTTGAAAATATTATCATATATGTATAATGATATAAAATATACAATTTTGGTTTGAAATTGAGTATGAAGTTGAAATCATTTTGAAAACGAATTTAAAACGTTTATAAAATACGTTTTAAATGGAAATCGATGAAATATAATATAATATATATATATATATATATTTAAGGGCCTGAATAGAACGCGCCACGTCACGGTAGTTCGCGAATTTAGACCATTGACTTCAAATGGACATTACGGGAGATCCGACCATCGGATTCTCCTAAAACCGGAATTGTTGGGTTTATATCGAAAAGATATTTCCGATGAATGTAAGGGATTTGAAATCTAACGGTTGGATTTGGAATTATGTCAAAATCAAATTCGGAAAAGGTCGCTGTAAGTGCAGTTCGATAACTATTTTTGGAAATCGACTGTACAGGCCTTGATAAAATTATTAAAAATATCAATAATTTGTACAAAATCATAATAAATGATTTGGAAAGAATTGGGATGAAAAATTCCATATTTAAAAAGATAAAAATGTATTTTTATCAAAATGAACTAGTTGTGAACTAGAATTATAATCCAACATTTTTAAATAAATAAATTGGATTGAAATGATTTTAAAATAACCAGAATTTTCCAATATATGAATTGGAATGGATTTGAATGGAAACCATCCTTGGAATATTTCGATATTGGATTCCGTGATTATACGGATGTGGTTATGGAAATTTGGAAGATATATTTTATATCGTTATTTCCAATACGATATTTGTTGGTTTCATTATTTGATATTGAATATAAGCCGATATAATTTCTATTCAGGGCCTTGTATTTAATATTGAATTGGGTTTTGGGTTTGTCGTGAATGGTGTCTTTATTAACACCGTTCTTAAACCCAGTGTAAGAAGAATAAATCTTTTAATTAAGATTTACAGGAGAATTACCAATTAATTAACATTTAATTGGAATTTAAAATGGGATGTGAACTGTGTTTTTAATGACATTCGTTCTTTTACCCGATTTGCAGTGAAATGTGATTTGGAATTTATAAATCATTTATTTAGATTTAATGGAAATTTTCTAAAGTAAAGTTTTCCAATTTAATATTTTTAATTGGAATGGAATGGAATTCGATTTGGTAATAATCGAAATGAGCTTCTGTGGAGGAAGACTGTTAATATATATGGAATTTAAAAGGCTTTGTCGTTATTCCATTTATATTATTAGTCGGATACGGAAATTGATATCGATTATATATTGATCTGTTTTCCGTGAAGATTCCCTTTTTATGGAAGAGGATATGGGATTATCGTGAACTGCGTTTTAAATGACATTAGTTCTTTAACCTAGTTAAAGATAGGATTACATGTCTGACATTGTATTTCGAACTGTAAGGCTGATCTCTGCTAAAAATATATATTTGTTTGGTGGCAAAGATTTTATTCTACTTAATACCCTTCTTTGAGACGTACGAGCTCGGAGGTTATATGTAGGCAGAAATCAATAGTACGGTGTAGATTGTCGATGCGACATGTTTGTGTTCCCAAAGATAAATAATCATTAATATTGATTTTTGGGAAGTTTAGAACTAAGTGGAGTTTTAATGAATCTTTAATTAGATTGAAACGAGAATTGATAATTTAAATTATCAAATTTGGGAAATGGTCAGGAATGGAGTATCACCAGTTTTGCTGCTAGCAATAGTTAAATCTTTAATTAGATTTGAACGTGAAAAGCTAATTAAAATTGCCATTAACACCATGGTGTTAGATATGGAGCACGACCAGTTTTGCTTCATGGGATGAATAGTGGGATTGGGAAATAAAATAAATGATTTCTTCAGTAAGGTGCGTTAATCCCGACTAGTTTGGAAAACCTTAATACGGTTTGAATTGATATCCAAAGGAGGACTGAAGAATAAATTTAAAAGAATTTATCTTTGATAAAATTAATGGGAAACCTTCCCAAAGGATATGAATATTTAAATAAAAGAATATTCAGGATTGGAATGAGGCGTATGTTGTGTTTTTATAGCACTTGTTTATTATATACGCGAGTTATTCGGAAATTCCGGGTTTATACCCGTTCTGAATAACTGATTTGACGATAAGTCGACGATGAAGATAGTGGTTGAAGACCAGAGGTCTTCACGTCGTTTGGATGATTACTTATATCTTGAGTTGAGACGGCCCCAAACCCCGTACTGACGGTGGCAAGGGTAATCCTTGGAATATAACATATAAACAGATAACAGCAGAACAGAATTAAATAAATACACCAGAAAATGAACAATAGAATATACTAGATAAACGTAATCATCAGAGTTACACAGTATACAGGTTCATACTTAGTACAAATACAGTTTAGCTATACATAGATGTCTACAGTGGAAATAAACATAATATGTACAACAGGAGCTGAATAGCATAAAAAGAGATAAATGATAGAATCCATCTTCAGCTCCAGCTATCCGGATAAAGCCTGCTAAATCTGAATACAAGGCTGCTCGTGTAAAAAAGGGGCACCCGAGTTTGAAAGTGAAACAAACTACGAGTCAGTCATGGGACTGGTATGAGAAATCTACTCAACACATTTATAATATGGCTAATCACAGGACCACGCCACTTTCGTGGAACGGGTTTACTCCATTGGATTGCCAGTGCTTTAAAAACAAAATGTAACAACCCGAATTTTTAACAACGTGTTAAGACAAGAATCAAGGAAGAATTAAATTATAAAATCTAAATCAGGATAAACGGGTTGCGCCATTGCGTTCGTCTCCGAAAAATACGCGGAATAGAGTCCGAAATTTCGTAAATCGGAGTCCGTATGACCCAGTTAAGGCCCAAAGAAGTTTCACGAAAATTCAAATCCGAAAACAGATTTGAAATTCAGCCCAGAAAGAGAAGGCGGGAAAATTCACGCCAGACCCACAGGGTGTCGACCCTTGGGTCGACCCCCCCTCCAGGGGGTCGACATGGGTGTCGACCCCAGGGTCGACCCCTCCCCAGGGGGTCGACATGGGTGTCGGCGCCTGGGTCGACACCCCCTGGTCGAACCAGTGACCTGGTGCACCTGCTTCTGGTTTTGGCTCTTGGGTCTTGTTTTGGAGGCTTGTGACGATTTTTGAGGGTCCAGATCTATCCTAGGGTTTATCCTACGGCCTAAACTACTCCTAATCTCTATAAAAAGACCCCTAAGCCTACACTAAACCCTCACAAATCACTCATGCCACGAAGTGCTGCCCAAATACCAAGTGATCATGGCCTCCATCTCCAACTCCAAAAGACTATGCATGCAAATCGGATCCGAATCAAAAGGTGCAAGCTTGCTACACCAAATCGAGGCTCGATCAACGTTGCTACGGCGATTTCATGACGGTTCTTCGACAAATGAGCCACCTTTCTTCGTCAAGATGATGCATGATCCTCTTCCTAAGCCTCGCTATGTAAGTTCTAGCTACTTCGAGATGTTAACGGTAGTTTAATCATGGCATGGAATAAAATGTGGTTAAACATGAATGCTATAACCAATGCGAGCCTAGTTTGCTCCTTTAACATGAACATAGGACTTTAGGTTGTGTTTTAGCGATTAAACCATGCTATTCATGTTGCATTGGACCTAGTTTGCCATGCAAGATTGGACCTTTACTTGTGGTATGTTAGCATGCACACTTGAAACCACTTTGACTCATGAAACATGTGCATGAATGTGACTTTGAGGCAATGCAAGTATATGAACCCGAAGTCCCTTATGATAATATGCAAGTTTACCCTTCTTATGACATAAGTAACATGTGCATGTTTATCCCTTCATGATAGGTTTATGACATGAACACTTATGCAAGTTACCCTCTTTATGACATTGTGCATGCTTGTGGCCAACCCCTATATGATAGTATGCATGTATAAGGCCAATCCCTTGATGATACCATGCATGTTTGAAGCCAACCCCATCGTGGCATCGTGCATGTTTTGGGGTCAATGTGTACCATAGTATTTATACTATGTTGACTCGCTTTCACTCAAGTGAAAACACGATTTTGGGGTAGTTAGACAAACGTGAACGTGACGCGAAAACTTGACTTGAATGTGGCACGAAAACTTGACATGGGGTTGCATGAAAATGTGACACTCTTGAAACACTTAAACATTAACATGACACGTATGAAAACATGGAACTTGGGGCTAGACACGTATGGGTTGTAGGTGTACTATAACACTAGACCAAACATGAAAGTGGCCAACTCGAGGTTGGGTTGAGTTTGTAGCATAAATCTACCCGGACCCGCCCGGCTTAACTAGTGGCTACAAACAATAGGATCCAATGTGAGAATATGGTCATGTCGCGCTTAAGACCCGAGGTTAGACTAGGTTGTGGTGTAAAACTACCCAGACCCGCCCGGCTTAACTAGTCACCACAACAAGGTCTAATGTGAGAGGTTGAGAGTGCATTAATTAAATTAATGCCACATGATAAGGTTAAGTAAATTTGACTAATGACACTTAACCGATATGACACGAATGGGTAGGTTAAGTGGGACCGGGCTTGATTTCTTAATGACACTTAACCATACAAGACAATTAGGGGATGGGGTTAAGTAATTCACGCTTAACTAATCCGACTTGGTAATTAGATGGGGTTAAGTAATTTAGACTTAACTAATCTAAACACGGTAATTAGATGGGGTTAAGTAACCTACACTTAACTAATCTAAACACGGTACTTCGATGGGGTTAAATTAAACACTTAACCAATTTAACAAGATAATTTAATGGGGTTAAGTAACCTATACTTAACCAATTATACATGATGATTTGATGAGGTTAAGTAACCTATACTTAACCAATCTAATATGCGGACCTGATAGGGTTAAGTCATAAGACCTTTTAAATATACTTAACCATTATAATACGATTAGCGGATGGGGTTAAGTTAACCTATGCTTAACCAATCCGACTCGATAATCCGATGAGGTTAAGATAATCTGTGCTTAACCAATCTAACACGATAACCTGATAGGGTTAAGATAAACAAGTACTTAACCAAATTGACTTGATGATTGAATAGGGTTAAGTCATGAGCTTCTTGGTATACTTAACCAACTTGTAGGGCTAGGTCTTGGACTTGAATACTTAGCCGATCTTGACATGATTCATAGGCGGGCTAAGCCATGAACTTGAATAACAACACTTAACCCAATAGCCAAAACCCTAGTAGAGGAACTAGGTAAAAAATCGTAGTTAATCAAGGGTAACGGGGAATTGAAGCTAAGTGGTAAACCTTAGTTAAGTATAACTAAGTAATAATTCTTAGCCAAGGACATGGGACTAGTTCATGAATAGATGAGTAACCCGGTACGGTAGGTCGTCGCTTAAAACACGAGGGGGAGCAAATTATCTGACTTAGATAAGGGCTCCAACGAACTGGGTGACGAAGCGGTAGCTTCGGGGGACGTGAGGGTACTCTTGGTATCCCTCTGTGAGGTGGCAGATGGTCCATGAAACCCGGCCTCACAGGGTTTAAGGTCTGCGGTAGAAGAGCCAAGAGTATGCCTTGGTTGCTATGCGAGCGACCTAAAGACTGGATGGATTAGCGTGGAGTCGACGATACTTGATTTTGCCCTGGATAGCACGTCGCCGACTACCTACCATCCTTAGTCAATCGTGCACGAACGGAAAGGTAGAAAACCCCCAACAGACCATGTTCTTGCTATCAAGTCATGGGTGAGGTTGGCCCACAGGAAAGTGGGGTTGTAGAGGGGCCGGGATGTGGTTCTCATACATGATTTTTCTTGGATTGCCTTTCAGTAGTTGAGGGAGGGGTCACGTGGGACCATAGCCACGGGTACAAAAACAGACCTTGATATTTGCATCAGCAGACGACTTAAAGCTCCCGACCGAGTTCCGTATTTCTTGATTTGCCCTGGCACGGAACTCGGATGGCACATTGAGGAACATGTGCGTCTAGACATGGAAAACGATTCACGATACATACGCGGGATAAAGGGCACGGTTGACGGGTGGCATAATCCCTATTGGTCCTAGGTGGCCTGAACCCAAACCGAGACACGGAAACGATCATTAGGTAGCATAATCCCTAGTGGTCCTAGGTGGCATAAATCCTAAGTGAACACGCGATAGTTCATGGTAAGAAAACATAACTAGATCAAGGGTAGCAGTCCAAAATAACCTCAAGGATAAAACGTTTACATGGGAAAGCCCGTACGGCCTACGGCAAAGGACTGAACTTATACATGGAAAGAAACATACGAGTTGGGAAAACCTACATATGCTATATATTAGGTTGACATGGACCATTACATGACATTGGGCAAGGGACATTCATAGTTAACACATGACGCAGGTTGGGATACTAGTACGAGAGGTGCAGAGCAAATATACATGTTAGAACCATGAGAAATATACATGATAGATACCGTAGGATGTTATACAGGATAGATACCTTGGGATAGTATACTTGATAGAAACCTAACGATGTGATACCTTGATTTATCTTGACACCGTAGTTGATCATGATATCTTAGTTTACCTTGCTACAGTAGTTCAGCCTGTTACCCTGGTTTAGTTTATCTATCTTGTCGTCATCCTTATGTTTACTTTCAGTTTATGCATGTCATGTTACCTTTACCTGTTTTTATACTGGAAGTAGATAGGACTTACCAGTCTTTATGACTGACTCCTTTTTCTTTCGCCTCTTTGTCTTCCATTCCCCCCTAGGTTTCAGGGAGGAAATGCTGTTGTTAGTTCGGACTCCTTCTGGTTGAAGGTCATCATGTATGGCTTGGATTTTTCTTGGCTATGGCTACTTTACTGTTTTACTTGGCGAATAATTTATGAAAAGGTTTTATGCTTCTTTACTATTGCAAGACAGGTTTTGATGTATTCTGATGTAAAAGGCTTTAGACCTTATTTTATAAGGTAATGAAATTTGTTTTACTTCCGCTGTTTTATATATATGTTCTGTCTTGTAATATTTCTGTACATGTTTACCAATAATACCCCTCTAAAGCTAGTGCATTCCTTTGCGAGTGACCCTAGCGGAGGTGGGGTGTTACATTTGGTATCAGAGCAGAAGGTTACCAGACTGGGCAAAAGTTTTTAAAACCTTCTGAAAACTATTTGAAAAACCGTTTACAAAGAAGCATTTTTCAAGAAAAGTTTTTAAAGGCTATTCCCCAAAAGCCATTAGCACTGTCCTTTGTTTCCTTGATCGAATCTCTTTTCCTTTCTTTCCTCCATCTGTAGTCACAGTAGTTCTAACTGTGACTAATCTTTGTCTAGCCACGTAGGTGTTTTCCGTACGATGGAGGTGGTTCTCGAGAGACCTGTTGCCGTGGTACAAGGAAGGATAATAAGAGTAAGGATAAAGAACGCGAGCTTAAGGATAAGCAACTTGTTGGTACGGCTTGGTCCATCAAGGAGGACAAGGACAAGATCATCGGAGAGGGCAATTGTACGCTCCCATTTCTAGGGTACCTAAAAGAGATGGTACCGTTTCTGGTAAAGGTTTAGTCGTTCTTTTCTATCATCCCGTCCAGACTTTGTCTTGATCATCGTATCATTTAAGTCTGCTTGGATAGCTGAGTCTCTGCACCTTAGTACTAGCATGGTAGAGGATCCCAGTTTTTGTCCCAAAAATCTGGTTGGAGAGTTGGTCCACTTCTTCATGACTTGTTTGGATTCGAGAATGACATGTCTCGGCTACGGATGGATTCTAGGGATAAAGGGGTCACCCAATAAGGGGTGCCATTCTCGGTTTTGAAAGGAGGGTAGTTAGACTCTTGACTTGCTTTGGTAATACCCTCGAAGTCTCGTGTAACCTTCTAGGTTCTGTCATGGCTAGTTACCCAGAATCTCATGATGCAGTTGTTGGTAATCTGTTCGAATAGAATTCGCCGCTAAGGCGGATGGTTCGTTTCGCTTATGCATGAGTTATGGGAATCACCCTAGTAAGTACTCTTGGCAACATGGATTGGCATCGGCAAACAAGATCCAGAATTCCCTAGTGAATTTCGGAGAGCTTGCGTGAGTAAGTGGATACGTTTGAGCCAAGTATACTAGGGAAAGGATAAGTGAAAGTGGAATAAGATGCGACAATGAAATGAGTTCTAACTCATACCTTGGAAATAGGAATCAAGGAGCTACGAAATCACGGAGTTACAAAGATGGTCAAGGCACCGAGGAATTAAGCTCAAGGAAACGCGACTTAGAAGATGTAAGGCTAGACACGCGCATTGTACCTCTTCTTAAAGAGTGTATCCTTGATCCCTGGTTTTCCTGTAGAGCTTGCTCGCATGTTATCTTTTGGTGAATATCCTCTCGGTCTTGTTTCGGTTGCAAACCCCGTAGGAAGTTTACCTTGTTTATCTCCTCGATCCTATCGTGAGAACCTTAGGTAGAACTCTATGGATGTAAACATGTATTTGAAACATGTGATGATTGATATGGTTGCAAATGGTTTCAAGTGGTTGCTCGTGGATGCGCGAATACACATTAGATACTAGATTGACGCGGTCACGTTTCATGTTGCATATGCACGAGTATTTATACTTGTTTATGGATGAAATCGAATGTGTTGTCATGTGGATGAATGTTTGTGCACGCATATAGTATTTATATGACTGGGGCTATTTGCATATAGGTTGGATTCATGGCACTAAACATATTTTGCATTAGAAAGATCATTCAGGCCTGATCATTAGCATTAGCTAAGGAGCATATACACACACGATTTGCATATGTTCATATGGCATTAGAAATCGTTTAAGGACAATGTTTGCCTGTGGATGATGTTTTGAGTAGATGGATGATGGATGGTAGGATACGTTCTTCCTAACTTGGAGATTTCGGGGACGAAATCCTTAAAGGAGGGGAGAATGTAACAACCCGAATTTTAAACAACATGTTAAGACAAGAATCAAGGCAGAATTAAATTATAAAATCTGAATCAGGATAATCGGGTTGCACCATTGCGTTCGTCTCCGAAAAATACGCGGAATAGAGTCCGAAATTTCGTAAATCGGAGTTCGTATGATCCAGTTAAGGCCCAACGAAGTTTCACAAAAATTCAAATCCGAAAACAGATTTGAAATTCAGCCCAGAAAGAGAAGGCGGGAAAATTCCCGCCAGACCCACAGGGTGTCGACCCCTGGGTCGACCCCCCCTCTAGGGGGTCGACATGGGTGTCGACCACAGGGTCGACCCCTCCCCAGGGGGTCGACATGGGTGTCGACCCCTGGGTCGACCCCCCCCCCTGGTCGAACCAGCGACCTGGTGCACCTGCTTCTGGTTTTGGCTCTTGGGTCTTGTTTTGGAGGCTTGTGACGATTTTTGAGGGTCCAGATCTATCCTAGGGTTTATCCTACGGCCTAAACTACTCCTAATCTCTATAAAAAGACCCCTAAGCCTACCCTAAACCCTCACAAATCACTCATGCCACGAAGTGCTGCCCAAATACCAAGTGATCATGGCCTCCATCTCCAACTCCAAGAGACTATGCATGCAAATCGGATCCGAATCAAAAGGTGCAAGCTTGCTACACCAAATCGAGGCTCGATCAACGTTGCTACGGTGATTTCACGACGGTTCTTCGACATAGGAGCCACATTTCTTCGTCAAGATGATGCATGATCCTCTTCCTAAGCCTCACTATGTAAGTTCTAGCTACTTCGAGATGTTAACGGTAGTTTAATCATGGCATGGAATAAAATGTGGTTAAACATGAATGCTATAACCTATGCGAGCCTAGTTTGCTCCATTAACATGAACATAGGACTTTAGGTTGTGTTTTAGCGATTAAACCATGCTATTCATGTTGCATTGGACCTAGTTTGCCATGCAAAATTGGACCTTTACTTGTGGTATGTTAGCATGCACACTTGAAACCACTTTGACTCATGAAACATGTGCATGAATGCGACTTTGAGGCTATGCAAGTATATGAACCCGAAGTCCCTTATGATAATATGCAAGTTTACCCTTTTTATGACATAAGTAACATGTGCATGTTTATCCCTTCATGATAGGTTTATGACATGAACACTTATGCAAGTTACCCTCTTTATGACATTGTGCATGCTTGTGGCCAACCCCTATATGATAGTATGCATGTACAAGGCCAATCCCTTGATGATACCATGCATGTTTGAAGCCAACCCCGTTGTGGCATCGTGCATGTTTTGGGGTCAATGTGTACCATAGTATTTATACTATGTTGACTCGCTTTCACTCAAGTGAAAACACGATTTTGGGGTAGTTAGACAAACGTGAACGTGACGCGAAAACTTGACTTGAATGTGGCATGAAAACTTGACATTGGGTTGCATGAAAATGTGACACTCTTGAAACACTTAAACATGAACATGACACGTATGAAAACATGGAACTTGGGGCTAGACACGTATGGGTTGTAGGTGTAATATAACACTAGACCAAACATGAAAGTGGCCAACTCGAGGTTGGGTTGAGTTTGTAGCATAAATCTACCCGGACCCGCCCGGCCTAACTAGTGGCTACAAACAATAGGATCCAATGTGAGAAGTTGGTCATGTCGCGCTTAAGACCCGAGGTTAGACTAGGTTGTGGTGTAAAACTACCCGGACCGGCCCGGCTTAACTAGTAACCACAACAAGGTCTAATGTGAGAGGTTGAGAGTGCATTAATTAAATTAATGCCACATGATAAGGTTAAGTAAATTTGACTAATGACACTTAACCGATATGACACGAATGGGTAGGTTAAGTGGGACCGGGCTTGATTTCTTAATGACACTTAACCATACAAGACAATTAGGGGATGGGGTTAAGTAATTCACGCTTAACTAATCCGACTTGGTAATTAGATGGGGTTAAGTAATTTAGACTTAACTAATCTAAACACGGTAATTAGATGGGGTTAAGTAACCTAAACTTAACTAATCTAAACACGGTACTTCGATGGGGTTAAATTAAACACTTAACCAACTTAACAAGATAATTTAATGGGGTTAAGTAACCTATACTTAACCAATTATACATGATGATTTGATGAGGTTAAGTAAACTATACTTAACCAATCTAATATGCGGACCTGATAGGGTTAAGTCATAAGACCTTTTAAATATACTTAACCATTATAATACGATTAGTGGATGGGGTTAAGTTAACCTATGCTTAACCAATCCGACTTGATAATCCGATGAGGTTAAGATAATCTGTGCTTAACCAATCTAACACGATAACCTGATAGGGTTAAGATAAACAAGTACTTAACCAAATTGACTTGATGATTGAATAGGGTTAAGTCATGAGCTTCTTGGTATACTTAACCAACTTGTAGGGCTAGGTCTTGGACTTGAATACTTAGCCGATCTTGACATGATTCATAGGCGGGCTAAGCCATGAACTTGAATAACAACACTTAACCCAATAGGCAAAACCCTAGTATAGGAACTAGGTAGAAAATCGTAGTTAATCAAGGGTAACGGGGAATTGAATCTAAGTGTTAAACCTTAGTTAAGTATAACTAAGTAATAATTCTTAGCCAAGGACATGGGACTAGTTCATGAATAGATGAGTAACCCGGTACGGTAGGTCGTCGCTTAAAACACGAGGGGGAGCAAATTATCTGACTTAGATAAGGGCTCAAACGAACTGGGTGACGAAGCGGTAGCTTCGGGGGACGTGAGGGTACTCTTGGTATCCCTCTATGAGGTGGCAGATGGTCCATGAAACCCGGCCTCACAGGGGTTAAGGTCTGCGGTAGAAGAGCCAAGAGTATGCCTTGGTTGCTATGCGAGCGACCTAAAGACTGGATGGATTAGCGTGGAGTCGACGATACTTGATTTTGCCCTGGATAGCATGTCGCCGACTACCTACCATCTTTAGTCAATCATGCACTAACGGAAAGGCAGAGAACCCCCAACAGACCATGTTCTTGCTATCGAGTCATGGGTGAGGTTGGCCCATAGGAAAGTGGGGACATAGAGGGGCCGGGATGTGGTTCTCATACATGATTTTTCTTGGATTGCCTTTCAGTAGTTGAGGGAGGGGTCACGTGGGACCATAGCCACGGGTACAAAAACAGACCTTGATATCTGCATCAGCAGACGACTTAAAGCTCCCGACCGAGTTCCGTATTTCTTGATTTGCCCTGGCACGGAACTCGGATGGCACATTGAGGAACATGTGCGTCTAGACATGGAAAACGATTCACGATACATACGCGGGATAAAGGGCGCGGTTGACGAGTGGCATAACCCCTAGTAGTCCTAGGTGGCCTGAACCCAAACCGAGACACGGAAACGATCATTAGGTAGCATAATCCCTAGTGGTCCTAGGTGGCATAAATCCTAAGTGAACACGCGATAGTTCATGGTAAGAAAACATAACTAGATCAAGGGTAGCAGTCCAAAATAACCTCAAGGATAAAACGTTTACATGGGAAAGCCCGTACGGCCTACGGCAAAGGACTAAACTTATACATGGAAAGAAACATATGAGTTGGGAAAACCTACATATGCTATATATTAGGTTGACATGGACCATTACATGACATTGGGCAAGGGACATTCATAGTTAACACATGAAGCAGGTTGGGATACTAGTACGAGAGTTGCAGAGCAAATATACATGTTAGAACCATGAGAAATATACATGATAGATACCGTGGGATGTTATACAGGATAGATACCTTGGGATAGTATACTTGATAGAAACCTGACGATGTGATACCTTGATTTATCTTGACACCGTAGTTTATCATGATATCTTAGTTTACCTTGCTACAGTGGTTCAGCCTGTTACCCTGGTTTAGTTTATCTATCTTGTCGTCATCCTTATGTTTACTTTCAGTTTATGCATGTCATGTTACCTTTACCTGTTTTTATACTGGAAGTAGATAGGACTTACCAGTCTTTATGACTGACCCCGTTTTCTTTCGCCTCTTTGTCTTCCATTCCCCCCAGGTTTCAGGGAGGAAATGCTGTTGTTAGTTCGGACTCCTTCTGGGTGAAGGTCATCATGTATGGCTTGGATTTTTCTTGGCTATGGCTACTTTACTGTTTTACTTGGCGAATAATTTATGAAAAGGTTTTATGATTCTTTACTATTGTAAGACAGGTTTTGATGTATTCTGATGTAAAAGGCTTTAGACCTTATTTTATAAGGTAATGAAATTTGTTTTACTTCCGCTGTTTTATATATATGTTCTATCTTGTAATATTTCTGTACATGTTTACCAATAATACCCCTCTAAAGCTAGTGCATTCCTTTGCGAGTGACCCTAGCGGAGGTGGGGTGTTACATTTGGTATCAGAGTAGAAGGTTACCAGACTGGGCAAAAGTTTTTAAAACCTTCTGAAAACTATTTGAAAAACCGTTTACAAAGAAGCATTTTTCAAGAAAAGTTTTTAAAGGTTATTCCCCAAAAGCCATTAGCACTGTCCTTTGTTTCCTTGATCGAATCTCTTTTCCTTTCTTTCCTCCATCTGTAGTCACAGTAGTTCTAACTATGACTAATCTTTGTCTAGCCACGTAGGTGTTTTCCGTACGATGGAGGTGGTTCTCGAGAGACCTGTTGTCGTGGTACAAGGAAGGATAATAAGAGTAAGGATAAATAACGCGAGCTTAAGGATAAGCAACTTGTTGGTATGGCTTGGTCCATCAAGGAGGACAAGGACAAGATCATCGGAGAGGGCAATTGTACGCTCCCATTTCTAGGGTACCTAAAAGAGATGGTACCGTTTCTGGTAAAGGTTTAGTCGTTCTTTTCTATCATCCCGTCCAGACTTTGTCTTGATCATCGTATCATTTAAGTCTGCTTGGATAGCTGAGTCTCTGCACCTTAGTACTAGCATGGTAGAGGATCCCAGTTTTTGTCCCAAAAATCTGGTTGGAGAGTTGGTCCACTTCTTCATGACTTGTTTGGATTCGAGAATGACATGTCTCGGCTACGGATGGATTCTAGGGATAAAGGGGTCACCCAATAAGGGGTGCCATTCTCGGTTTTGAAAGGAGGGTAGTTAGACTCTTGACTTGCTTTGGTAATACCCTCGAAGTCTCTTGTAACCTTCTAGGTTCTGTCATGGCTAGTTACCCAGAATCTCATGATGCAGTTGTTGGTAATCCGTTCGAATAGAATTCGCCGCTAAGACGGATGGTTCGTTTCGCTTATGCATGAGTTATGGGAATCACCCTAGTAAGTACTCTTGGCAACATGGATTGGCATCGGCAAACAAGATCCAGAATTCCCTAGTGAATTTCGGAGAGCTTGCGTGAGCAAGTGGATACGTTTGAGCCAAGTATACTAGGGAAAGGATAAGTGAAAGTGGAATAAGAGGCGACAATGAATTGAGTTCTAACTCATATCTTGGAAATAGGAATCAAGGAGCTACGAAATCACGGAGTTACAAAGATGGTCAAGGCACCGAGGAATTAAGCTCAAGGAAACGCGACTTAGAAGATGTAAGGCTAGACACGCGCATTGTACCTCTTCTTAAAGAGTGTATCCTTGATCCCTGGTTTTTCCTGTAGAGCTTGCTCGCATGTCATCTTTTGGTGAATATCCTCTCGGTCTTGTTTCGGTTGCAAACCCCGTAGGGAGTTTACCTTGTTTATCTCCTCGATCCTATCGTGAGAACCTTAGGTAGAACTCTATGGATGTAAACATGTATTTGAAACAAGTTATGATTGATATGGTTGCAAATGGTTTCAAGTGGTTGCTCGTGGATGCGCGAATACACATTAGATACTAGATTGACACGGTCACGTTTCATGTTGCATATGCACGAGTATTTATACTTGTTTATGGATGAAATCGAATGTGTTGTCATGTGGATGTTGCATGTGGATGAATGTTTGTGCACGCATATAGTATTTATATGACTGGGGCTATTTGCATACAGGTTGGATTCATGGCACTAAACATATTTTGCATTAGAAAGATCATTCAGGCATGATCATTAGCATTAGCTAAGGAGCATATACACACACGATTTGCATATGTTCATATGGAATTAGAAATCATTTAAGGACAATGTTTGCCTGTGGATGATGTTTTGAGTAGATGGATGATGGATGGTAGGATACGTTCTTCCTAACTTGGAGATTTCGGGGACGAAATCCTTAAAGGAGGGGAGAATGTAACAACCCGAATTTTAAACAACGTGTTAAGACAAGAATCAAGGCAGAATTAAATTATAAAATCTGAATTAGGATAAACGGGTTGCGCCATTGCGTTCGTCTCCGAAAAATACGCGGAATAGAGTCCGAAATTTCGTAAATCGGAGTCCGTATGACCCAGTTAAGGCCCAACGAAGTTTCATGAAAATTCAAATCCGAAAACAGATTTGAAATTCAGCCCAGAAAGAGAAGGCGGGAAAATTCCCGCCAGACCCACAGGGTGTCGACCCCTGGGTCGACTCCCCCTCCAGGGGGTCGACATGGGTGTCGACCCCAGGGTCGACCCCTCCCCAGGGGGTCGACATGGGTGTCGACCCCTGGGTCGACCCCCCTGGTCGAACCAGCGACCTGGTGCACCTGCTTCTGGTTTTGGCTCTTGGGTCTTGTTTTGGAGGTTTGTGACGATTTTTGAGGGTCCAGATCTATCCTACGGTTTATCCTACGACCTAAACTACTCCTAATCTCTATAAAAAGACTCCTAAGCCTACCCTAAACCCTCACAAATCACTCATGCCACGAAGTGCTGCCCAAATACCAAGTGATCATGGCCTCCATCTCCAACTCCAAGAGACTATGCATGCAAATCGGATCCGAATCAAAAGGTGCAAGCTTGCTACACCAAATCGAGGCTCGATCAACGTTGCTACGGCGATTTCATGACGGTTCTTCGACAAAGGAGCCACCTTTCTTCGTCAAGATGATGCATGATCCTCTTCCTAAGCCTCGCTATGTAAGTTCTAGCTACTTCGAGATGTTAACGGTAGTTTAATCATGGCATGGAATAAAATGTGGTTAAACATGAATGCTATAACCTATGCGAGCCTAGTTTGCTCCTTTAACATGAACATAGGACTTTAGGTTGTGTTTTAGCGATTAAACCATGCTATTCATGTTGCATTGGACCTAGTTTGCCATGCAAGATTGGACCTTTACTTGTGGTATGTTAGCATGCACACTTGAAACCACTTTGACTCATGAAACATGTGCATGAATGCGACTTTGAGGCTATGCAAGTATATGAACCCGAAGTCCCTTATGATAATATGCAAGTTTACCCTTTTTATGACATAAGTAACATGTGCATGTTTATCCCTTCATGATAGGTTTATGACCTGAACACTTATGCAAGTTACCCTCTTTATGACATTGTGCATGCTTGTGGCCAACCCCTATATGATAGTATGCATGTACAAGGCCAATCCCTTGATGATACCATGCATGTTTGAAGCCAACCCCGTCGTGGCATCGTGCATGTTTTGGGGTCAATGTGTACCATAGTATTTATACTATGTTGACTCGCTTTCACTCAAGTGAAAACACGATTTTGGGGGTAGTTAGACAAACGTGAACGTGACGCGAAAACTTGACTTGAATGTGGCACGAAAACTTGACATGGGGTTGCATGAAAATGTGACACTCTTGAAACACTTAAACATGAACATGACACGTATGAAAACATGGAACTTGGGGCTAGACACGTATGGGTTGTAGGTGTAATATAACACTAGACCAAACATGAAAGTGGCCAACTCGAGGTTGGGTTGAGTTTGTAGCATAAATCTACCCAGACCCGCCCGGTTTAACTAGTGGCTACAAACAATAGGATCCAATGTGAGAAGTTGGTCATGTCGCGCTTAAGACCCAAGGTTAGACTAGGTTGTGGTGTAAAACTACCCGGACCCGCCCGGCTTAACTAGTAACCACAACAAGGTCTAATGTGAGAGGTTGAGAGTGCATTAATTAAATTAATGCCACATGATAAGGTTAAGTAAATTTGACTAATGACACTTAACCGATATGACACGAATGGGTAGGTTAAGTGGGACCGGGCTTGATTTCTTAATGACACTTAACCATATAAGACAATTAGGGGATGGGGTTAAGTAATTCACGCTTAACTAATCCGACTTGGTAATTAGATGGGGTTAAGTAATTTAGACTTAACTAATCTAAACACGGTAATTAGATGGGGTTAAGTAACCTACACTTAACTAATCTAAACATGGTACTTCGATGGGGTTAAATTAAACACTTAACCAACTTAACAAGATAATTTAATGGGGTTAAGTAACCTATACTTAACCAATTATACATGATGATTTGATGAGGTTAAGTAACCTATACTTAACCAATCTAATATGCGGACCTGATAGGGTTAAGTCATAAGACCTTTTAAATATACTTAACCATTATAATACGATTAGTGGATGGGGTTAAGTTAACCTATGCTTAACCAATCCGACTCGATAATCCGATGAGGTTAAGATAATCTGTGCTTAACCAATCTAACACGATAACCTGATAGGGTTAAGATAAACAAGTACTTAACCAAATTGACTTGATGATTGAATAGGGTTAAGTCATGAGCTTCTTGGTATACTTAACCAACTTGTAGGGCTAGGTCTTGGACTTGAATACTTAGCCGATCTTGACATGATTCATAGGCGGGCTAAGCCATGAACTTGAATAACAACACTTAACCCAATAGGCAAAACCCTAGTAGAGGAACTAGGTAGAAAATCGTAGTTAATCAAGGGTAACGGGGAATTGAAGCTAAGTGGTAAACCTTAGTTAAGTATAACTAAGTAATAATTCTTAGCCAAGGACATGGGACTAGTTCATGAATAGATGAGTAACCCGGTACGGTAGGTCGTCGCTTAAAACACGAGGGGATGCAAATTATCTGACTTAGATAAGGGCTCCAACGAACTGGGTGACGAAGCGGTAGCTTCGGGGGATGTGAGGGTACTCTTGGTATCCCTCTGTGAGGTGGCAGATGGTCCATGAAACCCGGCCTCACAGGGGTTAATGTCTGCGGTAGAAGAGCCAAGAGTATGCCTTGGTTGCTATGCGAGCGACCTAAAGACTGGGATAGATTAGCGTGGAGTCGACGATACTTGATTTTGCCCTGGATAGCACGACGCCGACTACCTACCATCTTTAGTCAATCGTGCACGAACGGAAAGGCAGAGAACCCCCAACAGACCATGTTCTTGCTATCGAGTCATGGGTGAGGTTGGCCCATAGGAAAGTGGGGCTATAGAGGGGCCGGGATGTGGTTCTCATACATGATTTTTCTTGGATTGCCTTTCAGTAGTTGAGGGAGGGATCACGTGGGACCATAGCCGCGGGTACAAAAACAGACCTTGATATCTGCATCAGTAGACGACTTAAAGCTCCCGACCGAGTTCCGTATTTCTTGATTTGCCCTGGCACGGAACTCGGATGGCACACTGAGGAACATGTGCGTTTAGACATGGAAAACGATTCACGATACATACGCGGGATAAAGGGCGCGGTTGACGGGTGGCATAATCCCTAGTGGTCCTAGGTGGCCTAAACCCAAACCGAGACACGGAAACGATCATTAGGTAGCATAATCCCTAGTGGTCCTAGGTGGCATAAATCCTAAGTGAACACGCGATAGTTCATGGTAAGAAAACATAACTAGATCAAGGGTAGCAGTCCAAAATAACCTCAAGGATAAAACGTTTACATGGGAAAGCCCGTACGGCCTACGGCAAAGGACTGAACTTATACATGGAAAGAAACAAACGAGTTGGGAAAACCTACATATGCTATATATTAGGTTGACATGGACCATTACATGACATTGGGCAGGGGACATTCATAGTTAACACATGACGCGGGTTGGGATACTAGTACGAGAGGTGCAGAGCAAATATACATGTTAGAACCATGAGAAATATACATGATAGATACCGTGGGATGTTATACAGGATAGATACCTTGGGATAGTATACTTGATAGAAACCTGACGATGTGATACCTTGATTTATCTTGACACCGTAGTTTATCATGATATCTTAGTTTACCTTGCTACAGTAGTTCAGCCTATTACCCTGGTTTAGTTTATCTATCTTGTCGTCATCCTTATGTTTACTTTCAGTTTATGCATGTCATGTTACCTTTACAAGTTTTTATACTGGAAGTAGATAGGACTTACCAGTCTTTATGACTGACCCCGTTTTCTTTCGCCTCTTTGTCTTCCGTTCCCCCCGAGGTTTCAGTAAGGAAATGCTGTTGTTAGTTCGGACTCCTTCTGGTTGAAGGTCATCATGTATGGCTAGGATTTTTCTTGGCTATGGCTACTTTACTGTTTTACTTGGGGAATAATTTATGAAAAGGTTTTATGCTTCTTTACTATTGCAAGACAGGTTTTGATGTATTCTGATGTAAAAGGCTTTAGACCTTATTTTATAAGGTAATGAAATTTGTTTAACTTCCGCTGTTTTATATATATGTTCTGTCTTGTAATATTTCTGTACATGTTTACCAATAATACCCCTCTAAAGCTAGTGCATTCCTTTGCGAGTGACCCTAGCGGAGGTGGGGTGTTACACAAATCATTCTTTTAAACATCGCAATGCTTTTTATAAAAATGAAGCCATTACAAGACTTAGTTCCCATCACACAATGCAACGCAAACCGGAGGATAGAGTTTTACCTTATAATGGCCAAAATATGATTGATACGAATAAAATAAAAGCATTTGATATTATTACTAGTGTTTATATGTTTCAAAAACAATTTCAATCATAACTATCAATCATAGACGGCATGGGTACCATATATCATGTCGCCATATATATATATATATATACAATCAAAACCGTACAGTCACGTATTTGGAAATTGGATTTCCGTCATGAACCAAGGCAAAAGATAGTCCTTACCGAATTCGAGACTGTCTAGCCCGAGTCTCAGGGCAAGTACTCAGTCAAACCCTTGTATCGTCAGGGCCGGTCCACCGATGTGGATTAAAATGCCTGAACAATGTGTTTCCCCGCCCTATGGGGCGTAAATGAGCCAACGAATGACTCCATCGGACCCGGATCATCCAATCTAACCGAGGCGCCTCGCAACAGTAACAACCACATAAGTCAAACTCGTCAGGGCGTGTAAAACCACTGACGCCACTTCTAGCTAGAAAAAAACGCATGTCCTCCCTGAGGTCCTTTCTCCCGTTTCTGGTTCATACCGGGTGTGAGGTTCGTGAATTCACGTTGTACACAAAGCTACGCCACACAGGCGATGCTTTGATCATCACCACAAGACTTTGCTTTTCAACAGAAGCCCTGATCACTGCATCTTAGCATGCCACACAGGCAATTCACACCGTGCAACTGATGGCTATCAATCACACAGAATAAATTCCAATGTCAGACACACTGTCCATTTGCAAGTCCGTTCTGGGTCTGAACGAAACCGGAGGCACTATATACCTCGCAAGCCCATCGACCTCCACGTACGTCTGGACGATCACCACTCACTATCCATATTTCGGGGTGCCTCCCAATCAGGACCTCAGTTACCATCCAAACGAGGTGAAGATCTCCGGTCTTCATCTTCGATTTCTTATCGTCGATTCAGTCATTCAAAATGGGATAAACCCGGTCTTTCTGAGCAACTCGCGTATATAATGAACAAGTGCTACACAAACACTACTATGCATTATTTCGATTCATTAGTCACTAACCGTCGATCAGTAAGCGAACGATTTCCCAAATATTAACCCCGAAGGCCGAAACCAACATCAGATCAAAATCCAGGAAACCATTCGACTTAGCTAACCTTCAGTTAATTTATAAATTTCACATCCATATCGTTTATAATATTTTATAACGATTTATCGTTATTTTTATTTATTTTAAAATAGCCAATTTATTCAAAACGACGCTTCGGGCCATAACGCGGCCGTGGCGCTTTTTTTCTTCAGATTTGATTTACACATATCTGAAAATCTAACCATTGGACCTTCACAAAATTTACATCATTAGAAAGATCTTTTCAAAACGAATCCAATGGTTCCAGTTTCAGGAAAATCCGATGGTCGGATCTCCCGGTACAATCGTTTGAAGTTTCGATTTCAAAATATGAACTGCAGCGTCGTTATTCAATTTAATATAATTATATTTATATATATATAAATATAATCGATTCTGGCGCTGTTTTTCTTCATATTTGAATTAAACATTCCAGACAATCCAACCGTTGGATTTTTACAAAGTTGGTGCTGTTGGAAAGATATTTCCAAAGTGAACCCAACGGTTGCGATTTCAGGAAAATCCGATGGTCGGATCTCCCGCACTAATCGTTTGAAATCACGGTTTCAAAATACGAACTACAGCTTCGTTATTCGATATATTTCAATTCTATTTATATATATATATATATATATCGATTCTTCGATTTCAAAACTATATGATTTTCATACATTTGATAAAAATGATATTTTTATCCAGCTGTTTTCTATTTCAACACTTCACTATTTTTAACAATTCATGTATATAATAAAAATGTGATTTTTAATGTAAAACAATTTATTTCAAAACTCGACTATTTTATATAGTTCATATAGATGATAAAAATATGATTTTCATTATAAAACAATTTATTTCAAAACACGACCATTTTATATAGTCGTATAGATGATAAAAGTATGATTTTTATTATAAAACAATTTATTTCAAAATATGAATACCATTCAACACATGAATTTCAATTCAACGAATGAATTTCGATTCAACCCATGAAGGTTTTTTATAGTTTATATATATAGATAAAAAGGTGAACTTTATATTTAAAGCATGAATACCATTCAACACATGAACTTCTATTCAACGAATGAATTTCAATTCAACACATGAAGGTTTTCTATAGTTTGTATATATAGATAAAAAGGTGAATTTTATATTTAAAACACGAATACCATTCAACAAATGAATTTCTATTCAACGAACGAATTTCAATTCAACACATGAAGGTTTTCTATAGTTTGTATATATAGATAAAAAGGTGAATTTTATATTTAAAACACGAATACCATTCAACACATGAATTTCTATTCAACGAATGAATTTCAAATCAACACATGAAGGTTTTCTATAGTTGGTATATATAGATAAAAAGGTGAATTTTATATTTAAAACATGAATACCATTCAACACATGAATTTCTATTCAACGAATGAATTTCAATTCAACAAATGAAGGTTTTCTATTCAACAGACGAATATAATTTCAACACAGGAAAATAATTCTAACAAATGAATTTCATTCAAAATTTCGGCAACATAACGGCAGGGTAGTTAAACCCGGGACCGTCCCTAGTACGCCTCCTCGCTCTACCATAAAGCCTCATAGCTTTTGACAATGGGGAATCATGCATCTAGTTCGCACGCAGGCGGCATGTATATTTTTTCATTTCCACAAACTAATCCTGTGTGGTTTCAACCAAATATTTCTCAACCACAAACGGGTATTTTTCAACCACAATCAATCAATTTCAACCACAAACAATTTCAATCAACCATTCGCTATCAATCAATTTTCACACCAATCACAACCAATAAATATCGTCCAAGGTTTGTGGACGAGGGGCGTGTGTGTGTGTGTGTATATATACATATATATATAGCATTTCACTTCTATTTCAAACATATATAATTTTTACAACGCATATACAACTTATACATCGAACGTACAACTTATACAACGCTTATACAAGAGGTGTACAACGCTTATATAACTCATACATCGACTATATAATTTATACATCATCGTTTTCCATATCGTTTATAAATTAGAAATCTCACATTGGGTTCCACTCCACCAAAAATAGCAGAAGGCTCAGAAAAATATGCGGTCTCTTCTAAAATGTAGAAGACGTCGACACGGTCCCAATGTTTCCTGTTTCATCGAATTTCGTCAACACATGAAAAAGATATGATTTTTCAAAGATGGTCGAATTTCGCGACACTTTAAAGTATCAAAACCAGTTTAAAAATTCACAACCGTACCTTTCAGAGGAGGTTCAAAACTAGGTTTTGATTTTTCGTGAAATTCGTTGCTCGATACGACGATCGGCCACTGCCACGTGGAAGGGCTTGGGGAGGCGCACGTGCGCCAGGGAGGGGGTCGAACTCGGTGGTCTCTAGGCGGCGGAATCGAGGCGCGAACGGCAAGACTTCGTGGACCTCGTTCTCGAGGCTGGGGCGACGATAGGTGATGCAGTTTGTTTTGATTTGAAGAGGGAGAGGAGATCTTTAAAAAACCCCAACTGGAGCCTGGCCTGATGTAACAACCCGTAAAATGCGAGCCAGTTTGAAAATTTTATTTTGGCAATTTTAGCGAATTTTGATTATTTAAAATGAATTATTTTAAATAATATCGACGAGAAATTTATTTTGAATTGAATTCGACGTATATATTTATATACGTCGTCGTTAGAATATAAATATTTATATATAATTATAAATAGAATTGAAAATGGCGCGGTAGTTCGATAATTCGATTTCAAATTTCAATTGAATGTACCGGGTGCAAAACAATCCGGATTTTAGTGAAACCAAAAATAATGGAATGTAATAGTGAATATCTTTCTAACGAATCCGAAAAATCAAAAGTTCGTAGCGGGAATCAAACGATATGTCCAGTTGAAATTTCTGAATAGTCGCTATGGAATTCAGGCCCTTAAAAATGGACATTTTGCAAACGACCTCGGAATTCGACGAAACCAGTTTTGTTGGGTCCGTGATGTTAAATTATTGCTAGATTCCAAATTTCATAATTTTTCGAATCAATATGTGAGCGTGGCAAAGGAAAACGCGTTTGACCAGTTTCAGTTGATTTTAATCGACTGGAAAATGGCCATATTTCAAACGGTCTCAGAATTCGACGAAACTAGTTTTGTTAAGACCGTATCGTCAATACGAAGCTAGAAAATATTTTTCTGGAATTTTTAAAGTTAGTATGTGACCCCGGTAATTTGAAATGTGCGTTTAAAATTCAATATAGTGATTTAAAAGTAAATTCAACGGAAACTGATCGTAACGATCAAACCAGCTTACGATACATATCCCATTGTGTTCGGAATGGGGGTAAAACGCTATGGACGGCAGGCGGTGGACCTCGTTTCGAGGTCGGATATAAAAGTCAACCCTTGTGCATAATTAAATAATTAAATAATAAAATAAATAAAAAAAAAAAAATTTTACCTTCCCTCCTTTTCTTCTTCAACTGGCCCCCCCCCCCCCCGATCAGTTATTCACAAATAAAAAAAAAAAAAAAAGAAAAAAGACCCTAACCCTAAGTTCAATCGCGCCGCCCCCGACGCTCGAGCCGCCGACCGCCCATCCGCTCCGCCCACCTCGCCCCCTCTCCGCCTGGCCGCCCTCCTTCCTACTCCTCCTTTCCCTTCTGACTCTCAAGCCCGACCCCCTCCAGGCGCCGCGAAACCCACAACCGCCCCACCTCCGTTCACCCCACTGCCGATAGGAACCCCCCCTCTTCGCATATAGTAAGTTTTTTTTTATTTATTATTTTTATTTTACTTTTTTTTTTTATTTTATTTTAGAGTTTAAATACTGATTTCGTTTTTTTTTTTTAAAGTAAATACTGATTTCGATTTTTAAAATAAAAACTGAATTTTTAAAAGTATTCAAAACTGATTTTAAAATAAGAAAAAAAAACTGATTTATAAAAGAACATTTAAAAACTGATTTTAAAATAAGAAAAAAAAACTGATTTATAAAAGAACATTTAAAAACTGATTTTAAAATAAGAAAAAAAAACTGATTTATAAAAGAACATTTAAAAACTGATTTTTAAAAGTATTAAAACTGTTTTTAGAAAAAGTATTAAAAACTGATTTTTAAAAGTATTAAAAACTGATTTTTAAAAGTATTAAAAACTGATTTTCTTTTTAGCAAGGTATTAAAAACTGATTTACATTTTAAAGTTAAAAACTGATTTATATTTTAAAGTTTGAAAACTGATTTTTATTTTAAAATTTTAAAGGAAAGAAGATTTGAAACTTTAAAATAGAAAAGATTTAAACTTAAAAAGTAAAAGAAAAGATTTGATCTTTACTATGAAAAAGGTTCGATATTTGATATGAAAAGGATTTGGTCTTTAGTTTAGAAAAGATCATATTTTTAAAATAGAAAAGGCAGAATTTTTATTGGGTAGAAGAACTAAAAATATGATTTTTATATGTTGAACTTTGAACTAAAAATTCGATTTTTATATATTGAACTTTGAACTAAAAAAAAATTCGTTTTTTATATATTGAACTTTGAACTAAAAATATGATTTTTATATGATGAACTTTGAACTAAAAAAAAAAATTCGATTTTTATATATTGAACTTTGAACAAAAAATTCGATTTTTATATATTGAATAGCGAACTAAAAATTCGATTTTTATATATTGAATAGCGAACTAAAAATTCGATTTTTATATATTGAATAACGAAGTCAAAATTCGATTTTTACATAGGTAGTAAAAGCGGACGACGAAGATGACGAAGATGCGATAGCAATGAAGTTTTCTATCAATGAAGAGCCGTGGAGCTAGGATAGCTATATGTGAGAATTTCTCACCTTTCAATTTCTTTTCTAGTTATATATATATATACTAGGATGCAGACGGTGCTTATTAGAAGCACCCGACACCCGTCCACATACCATGGACTTGTTTGTTTGGTTGCGTAGTTGGTTAGGTTATTTGATTTGGATTTGATTGATTGGTTGAATTGGAAATTGATTAAAATTGACATGTGAATGGCGTGGGCCTTCACTAGACCGGGGATAAGGCTAGGCCTTGTCCCGTTTCTAGTATCGTGCCGTTATGCCGCCGAAATTTTCTAAAATAAGTTAGAAAAATAAAAATATCATTTTATTTAAAGAATGAATTGAATAGAAATTCATATGTTGGAATAAAATGTTTTGTCGTTAAAAATATAATTTTTAACGTGAAAGTGAATAAATAGATATTTATAAACAAATCAGCCGATTTGTTTATATACACTGATTTGACTGACATTGATTGGGTCGATAAATTTTACACATCGCCCAACTGCACAAATAAAATATGTGTTTGATTGTTTGAAACCCCACACGGGTGTTAGGATGAAATTTGAAGTTCACTCATCCTGATTGATTAAATATGTCGATCGATTGATTGACAAGCTGCTATAAGCGTTAAATGTCTATATTTGATGCTTATACAGTGTAGTGCACTTTGGTTGATGGTTGATTATTTTTCAAGGCTATTATACATGTGTTGTATGAAAATCCATATAATTAACTTTATATGGTAATTGATTGGGCCTCATTCCAGTTTTAAAATAGAAATATTTAAAAAAGAAATATTTGAAATAGAATATTTGAAAATAGAACTTTATGAAGCCGTGTTGATTAGATTGACGCCATTTTGACGTGAACGATATTTATATCGATTTTATCGATTTCGAATTGAATTGAAAACGATTTCGAAATGAATTGAATTGAAAACGATTTCGAAATGAATTGAATTGAAAACGATTTCGAAATGAATTGAATTGAAAACGATTTCGAAATGAATTGAATTGAAAACGATTTCGAAATGAATTGAATTGAAAACGATTTCGAAATGAATTGAATTGAAAACGATTTCGAAATGAATTGAATTGAAAACGATTTCGAAATGAATTGAATTGAAAACGATTTCGAAATGAATTGAATTGAATATGAATTCAAATTGAATTGAAATTTGAATTGAACAGAAATGAATTTTAAAACGAAGTTATAAAGAAGAATTCAATTTTGATTTGAATTGAAAAGGGAGTTGAAATAGATTTTGAAATGAATTTAAAACTGTTTATATAATTCGTTTTTTTAATAGAAATCGACGAAGTATATATTATATATATTATATATATAATATAATGGCCTGAATAGAACGCGCCGCGCCGCGGCAGTTCGCGAATTTCGACCATTTATTTCAAACGGACATTACGGGAGATCCGACCGTCGGATTCTCCTAAAACCGGAACCGTTGGGTTCGTATCGAAAAGAGCTTTCTAATGAATGTTAGAAATTTGAAATCTAACGGTTGGATTTGGAATTATGTCCAAATCAAATTTGAAAAAGGTCGCTGTAAGTGCAGTTCGATGGCCATTGATGGAAATCGACTGTACGGGCCTTGATAAAATTATTAAAAATAGTAATAATTTGTGTAAAATCATAAGAAATGATTTGTGAAGATTTGGGATGAAAAACTCCATATTTGAAAAGATAAAAATAGATTTTTATCGAATTGAACTAGTTTTGAACTAGAATTATAATTCTATTTATTTTTAAATAAATAAATTGAATTCGAAAAGGGTTTTGAAAATAACCAAAATTTCCAATAATTGCATTGGGGTGGATTTGAATCGAAATGGTCTTCGGAATATTTCGATGTTGGAATTCGTGATTATACAAGTGGTGTTATGGAAATTTGAAAGATATATATTTATATCGTTATTTCCAATACGACATTTGTTAGTCGTAGAATTCGATATTGAATATAAGCCGATATATTTTCTATTCAGAGCCTTGTATTGAATATCGAATGCGATTTGGGTTTGTCGTGAATGGTGTCTTTACTAACACTATTCTTGAACCCAGTTGAGAAATGATTAAATCTTTTTATTTAGATTTAATGAAGTGTACCAATTAAATAATATTTAATTGGAATTGAATTGATATTGATTTTTGGGCTTATCGTGAACAGTGTTTTAAATAACACTTGTTCTTTAACCCGATAATTAATGAATGTGATTTGGGTTTGTCGTGAATGGTGTCTTCACTAACACTGTTCTTGAACCCAGTTGAGAAAAGATTAAATCTTTTTATTTAGATTTAATGAAGTGTACCAATTAAATGATATTTAATTGGAATTGAATGGATATTGATTTTTGGGTTTATCGTGAACAGTGTTTTAAATAACACTTGTTCTTTAACCCGATAATTAATGGGATGTGACTTTGGGTTTATCGTGAACCGTGTTTTAAATGACACTGATTCTTTAACCCAGTCACAGATTAAAACTAAGTGGAGTTTTAATGAATCTTTAATTAGATTGAAAAGATCGAGAATGGAGTATCACCAGTTTTGCTCCAGGCGATAGTTAAATCTTTAATTAGATTTGAATGTGAAATTTAGAAACTAACTGGCGGTTAGCCAAGCAGAATGGTTTTCTGGATATTGATCTGATGTTGGTTTCGGCCTTCGGGGTTAATATTTGGGGAATTATTCTCTTGATTAATTTACGGTTAGTGACTAATGAATTGGAATGAGGCGTATGTTGTGTTTGTGTAACACTTTTATAATATATACGCGAGTTATTCGGAAAGGCCGGGTTTATCCCATTCTGAATAACTGATACGACGATAAGTCGAAGATGAAGACGATGGTCGAAGACCGGAGGTCTTCACGTCGTTTGGGTGATAACTGATGATCTTGATTGGGCTGTACACCCAAGAAGATGGAAACAGTTAGTGATCGTCCAGACGTACTTGGAGATCGATGGATATGCGGGGTACTAGGTGCCTCCGGTTTCGTTCAGACCCAGAACGGACTTGTAAATGGACTGTGTGTCTGACATCGGATTTCATTCTGTGTGACTGATATCGGTTGCATAGGATGGTTTGCCTGTGTGGCATGCTAAGATGCAAATGATCAAGGCTTCTGTTGAAAAGCAAAGTCTTGTGGTGATGATCAAAGCAAGGCCTTTGTGGCGTAGCTTTGTGTAACGTTTACCTCGCGTGTTTCACACCAGGTATGAACCAAAAACGGGAGACGGACCTCAGGGAGGACTTGCGTTTCTTTCTAGTTAGAAGTGGCGTCAGTGGTTTTTCACGCCCTGACGAGTTTGACTTATGTGGTTGTTGCTGTTGCGAGGCGCCTCGGTTATATCGGTTTCGGCCGATGCTTCTGGTCGGCTGACGGACCAGACTGACACCCCATAGGGTGGGGAGACGTAGTGTTCAGGCATAATAATCCACATCGGTGGACCGGCCCTGTCGCTCCAAGGCTTGCCTGCGCGCTTGCCTGAGACACGGACTAGAGCGTCTCGAATCGGTTGAGGACTATCTTTTGCCTCGGTTCATAGACGGAAATCCAATTTCCAAATACGTGACATTTGCGGTTTTATTTGTAAACCTATATATGGCGACATGATATATGGTACCCATGCCGCCTATGATTGATACTTATGATTTGAAGTTGTTTTATACACTACGCACTTATAATAGTATCAAATGATTTGTTTTGAAACGTATCAAGCATTCTTTGGCTGTTATAAGGGAAAACCCTATCCTCGACTGCGTTGCATTGTGTGATGGGACCTGGGTCTTATAACAGCTTCATTTTTCTTTATTTAGCATTGCGCTGTTTGTTTTATGCGCTGGTATTCTTGGGAGGAAACCCGTTCCGTGTTATACGGCGTGGTCCCTTGTTTTACCTAGCTTTGAAAATAAAGATTTATAACTGTTTTAGTTCTCACACCAGTCACATGACTGACCTGGAGTTTATTGTTTTAACCTAAACTCTGGGTGCCCTTATTTTGACACGGGCAGCTAGTAGTTTTGGTTTTGCAGATTTATATTCACAGGATCCTGGTTTACAGCTGGAATGATATCCGGAAAGCTTTGTATCCGTATATCTCTTCTAGTTGTGTATTGTATTATTTTCCGCTGCTATGTATTTAAATGTAATTTAAATCTCTGATATTTCTGTGTAATATTCATTTTTACTCTGTATATTCTTGTAATCTGATGCATTGTTGTAATATATAGTGAAACGTTCTTCTGTATGCGTTCTGTTGTGGTTTGTTCTCGAACTATCCGACGCTTTCCTTTACGGGGAAGTTGCGGGTCTTTACACGTGGTATCAGAGCTTTGGTTTACAAAGCTACAGAACAAGACACATTAGAACCATACGAAAGAATTCATCAGATATTGGGTTAGTAATATCCAATGAGAATGACTCGTTAGAGATGGGATCAGTAGTATCCTAGAACGAGTGTGAAGAGTATATTTTTCAAATGAAAACAAATTTTTGTTTTGAAAATTTAAATCAATTATTCGTAGTTGATTATTTATTTATATTGATTTGGACAATCCAGTATATATAGATTTTGCGTATACGTCTGATCCGCGTATATTCGAAGTTTTAATATACCGGGTAGATATAGAACCACACTCTAGTAGCCCGACAATGTTCTGATGGTGGTTCGAAACATCATCAGCATTTATTTTCGAGTAACGAAGGTGTGATTTCTATATATTTCCATTAGACTGGTGTGAGAACCAAAACTAATATAGTTAGAATACATTGTTGTGATTTGGCATCAAAAACACGCTTTTAGTATATGTATCAAAATTATGAATTTGAAACTCTAATTCACTAATTGATTGATGGACTTGTGTTGTTTGTTTATTTGGTTGATAATTTTGAACCATTATGCCTAATTGAAACAAATATTGAATTGTATTGAAAATTGGTTGCATTTGCTTGCATATACATATATATCATTGAACAGGTCATAGCAAGGAGGCTAGAGCAGAGAATAAAATTTGTTTTCCCGACAAATAGGTACATGTTTACTACATAATTTACTGTTTTGTTTGGGTGATGATGATTTTATGAGCCTATTGGCTAGCCGCTTGGCTTTTTCTTTTTCTTTTTGAGATCTGAAGGACCGGGGAAGCTATTTGAAATTCCCCGATGCTCCCATTGCAGGGGAGGTTATGGCGAAATTTTTCAAAAATTTAGGGTGTTAGCCAAATTTTTGAAATTTTGAAAATTCTCAGAAACTGAAAAGTTAGAGAATGGAAGCCAGATCGAACATAGAGTTGAATGATCAAACCACTTTCGACTTTGTTCCTTTTCGGGGACGAAAAGTTTTAAGTGGGGGAGATTGTAACAACCCGTAAAATGCGAGCCAGTTTGAAAATTTTATTTTGGCAATTTTAGCGAATTTTGATTATTTAAAATGAATTATTTTAAATAATATCGACGAGAAATTTATTTTGAATTGAATTCGACGTATATATTTATATACGTCGTCGTTAGAATATAAATATTTATATATAATTATAAATAGAATTGAAAATGGCGCGGTAGTTCGATAATTCGATTTCAAATTTCAATTGAATGTACCGGGTGCAAAACAATCCGGATTTTAGTGAAACCAAAAATAATGGAATGTAATAGTGAATATCTTTCTAACGAATCCGAAAAATCAAAAGTTCGTAGCGGGAATCAAAAGATATGTCCAGTTGAAATTTCTGAATAGTCGCTATGGAATTCAGGCCCTTAAAAATGGACATTTTGCAAACGACCTCGGAATTCGACGAAACCAGTTTTGTTGGGTCCGTGATGTTAAATTATTGCTAGATTCCAAATTTCATAATTTTTCGAATCAATATGTGAGCGTGGCAAAGGAAAACGCGTTTGACCAGTTTCAGTTGATTTTAATCGACTGGAAAATGGCCATATTTCAAACGGTCTCAGAATTCGACGAAACTAGTTTTGTTAAGACCGTATCGTCAATACGAAGCTAGAAAATATTTTTCTGGAATTTTTAAAGTTAGTATGTGACCCCGGTAATTTGAAATGTGCGTTTAAAATTCAATATAGTGATTTAAAAGTAAATTCAACGGAAACTGATCGTAACGATCAAACCAGCTTACGATACATATCCCATTGTGTTCGGAATGGGGGTAAAACGCTATGGACGGCAGGCGGTGGACCTCGTTTCGAGGTCGGATATAAAAGTCAACCCTTGTGCATAATTAAATAATTAAATAATAAAATAAATAAATAAAAAAAATTTTTACCTTCCCTCCTTTTCTTCTTCAACTGGCCCCCCCCCCGATCAGTTATTCACAAATAAAAAAAAAAAAAAAGAAAAAAGACCCTAACCCTAAGTTCAATCGCGCCGCCCCCGACGCTCGAGCCGCCGACCGCCCATCCGCTCCGCCCACCTCGCCCCCTCTCCGCCTGGCCGCCCTCCTTCCTACTCCTCCTTTCCCTTCTGACTCTCAAGCCCGACCCCCTCCAGGCGCCGCGAAACCCACAACCGCCCCACCTCCGTTCACCCCACTGCCGATAGGAACCCCCCCTCTTCGCATATAGTAAGTTTTTTTTTATTTATTATTTTTATTTTACTTTTTTATTTTATTTTATTTTAGAGTTTAAATACTGATTTCGTTTTTTTTTTTTAAAGTAAATACTGATTTCGATTTTTAAAATAAAAACTGAATTTTTAAAAGTATTCAAAACTGATTTTAAAATAAGAAAAAAAACTGATTTATAAAAGAACATTTAAAAACTGATTTTAAAATAAGAAAAAAAAACTGATTTATAAAAGAACATTTAAAAACTGATTTTAAAATAAGAAAAAAAAACTGATTTATAAAAGAACATTTAAAAACTGATTTTTAAAAGTATTAAAACTGTTTTTAGAAAAAGTATTAAAAACTGATTTTTAAAAGTATTAAAAACTGATTTTTAAAAGTATTAAAAACTGATTTTCTTTTTAGCAAGGTATTAAAAACTGATTTACATTTTAAAGTTAAAAACTGATTTATATTTTAAAGTTTGAAAACTGATTTTTATTTTAAAATTTTAAAGGAAAGAAGATTTGAAACTTTAAAATAGAAAAGATTTAAACTTAAAAAGTAAAAGAAAAGATTTGATCTTTACTATGAAAAAGGTTCGATATTTGATATGAAAAGGATTTGGTCTTTAGTTTAGAAAAGATCATATTTTTAAAATAGAAAAGGCAGAATTTTTATTGGGTAGAAGAACTAAAAATATGATTTTTATATGTTGAACTTTGAACTAAAAATTCGATTTTTATATATTGAACTTTGAACTAAAAAAAATTCGTTTTTTATATATTGAACTTTGAACTAAAAATATGATTTTTATATGATGAACTTTGAACTAAAAAAAAAAATTCGATTTTTATATATTGAACTTTGAACAAAAAATTCGATTTTTATATATTGAATAGCGAACTAAAAATTCGATTTTTATATATTGAATAGCGAACTAAAAATTCGATTTTTATATATTGAATAACGAAGTCAAAATTCGATTTTTACATAGGTAGTAAAAGCGGACGACGAAGATGACGAAGATGCGATAGCAATGAAGTTTTCTATCAATGAAGAGCCGTGGAGCTAGGATAGCTATATGTGAGAATTTCTCACCTTTCAATTTCTTTTCTAGTTATATATATATATACTAGGATGCAGACGGTGCTTATTAGAAGCACCCGACACCCGTCCACATACCATGGACTTGTTTGTTTGGTTGCGTAGTTGGTTAGGTTATTTGATTTGGATTTGATTGATTGGTTGAATTGGAAATTGATTAAAATTGACATGTGAATGGCGTGGGCCTTCACTAGACCGGGGATAAGGCTAGGCCTTGTCCCGTTTCTAGTATCGTGCCGTTATGCCGCCGAAATTTTCTAAAATAAGTTAGAAAAATAAAAATATCATTTTATTTAAAGAATGAATTGAATAGAAATTCATATGTTGGAATAAAATGTTTTGTCGTTAAAAATATAATTTTTAACGTGAAAGTGAATAAATAGATATTTATAAACAAATCAGCCGATTTGTTTATATACACTGATTTGACTGACATTGATTGGGTCGATAAATTTTACACATCGCCCAACTGCACAAATAAAATATGTGTTTGATTGTTTGAAACCCCACACGGGTGTTAGGATGAAATTTGAAGTTCACTCATCCTGATTGATTAAATATGTCGATCGATTGATTGACAAGCTGCTATAAGCGTTAAATGTCTATATTTGATGCTTATACAGTGTAGTGCACTTTGGTTGATGGTTGATTATTTTTCAAGGCTATTATACATGTGTTGTATGAAAATCCATATAATTAACTTTATATGGTAATTGATTGGGCCTCATTCCAGTTTTAAAATAGAAATATTTAAAAAAGAAATATTTGAAATAGAATATTTGAAAATAGAACTTTATGAAGCCGTGTTGATTAGATTGACGCCATTTTGACGTGAACGATATTTATATCGATTTTATCGATTTCGAATTGAATTGAAAACGATTTCGAAATGAATTGAATTGAAAACGATTTCGAAATGAATTGAATTGAAAACGATTTCGAAATGAATTGAATTGAAAACGATTTCGAAATGAATTGAATTGAAAACGATTTCGAAATGAATTGAATTGAAAACGATTTCGAAATGAATTGAATTGAAAACGATTTCGAAATGAATTGAATTGAAAACGATTTCGAAATGAATTGAATTGAAAACGATTTCGAAATGAATTGAATTGAATATGAATTCAAATTGAATTGAAATTTGAATTGAACAGAAATGAATTTTAAAACGAAGTTATAAAGAAGAATTCAATTTTGATTTGAATTGAAAAGGGAGTTGAAATAGATTTTGAAATGAATTTAAAACTGTTTATATAATTCGTTTTTTTAATAGAAATCGACGAAGTATATATTATATATATTATATATATAATATAATGGCCTGAATAGAACGCGCCGCGCCGCGGCAGTTCGCGAATTTCGACCATTTATTTCAAACGGACATTACGGGAGATCCGACCGTCGGATTCTCCTAAAACCGGAACCGTTGGGTTCGTATCGAAAAGAGCTTTCTAATGAATGTTAGAAATTTGAAATCTAACGGTTGGATTTGGAATTATGTCCAAATCAAATTTGAAAAAGGTCGCTGTAAGTGCAGTTCGATGGCCATTGATGGAAATCGACTGTACGGGCCTTGATAAAATTATTAAAAATAGTAATAATTTGTGTAAAATCATAAGAAATGATTTGTGAAGATTTGGGATGAAAAACTCCATATTTGAAAAGATAAAAATAGATTTTTATCGAATTGAACTAGTTTTGAACTAGAATTATAATTCTATTTATTTTTAAATAAATAAATTGAATTCGAAAAGGGTTTTGAAAATAACCAAAATTTCCAATAATTGCATTGGGGTGGATTTGAATCGAAATGGTCTTCGGAATATTTCGATGTTGGAATTCGTGATTATACAAGTGGTGTTATGGAAATTTGAAAGATATATATTTATATCGTTATTTCCAATACGACATTTGTTAGTCGTAGAATTCGATATTGAATATAAGCCGATATATTTTCTATTCAGAGCCTTGTATTGAATATCGAATGCGATTTGGGTTTGTCGTGAATGGTGTCTTTACTAACACTATTCTTGAACCCAGTTGAGAAATGATTAAATCTTTTTATTTAGATTTAATGAAGTGTACCAATTAAATAATATTTAATTGGAATTGAATTGATATTGATTTTTGGGCTTATCGTGAACAGTGTTTTAAATAACACTTGTTCTTTAACCCGATAATTAATGAATGTGATTTGGGTTTGTCGTGAATGGTGTCTTCACTAACACTGTTCTTGAACCCAGTTGAGAAAAGATTAAATCTTTTTATTTAGATTTAATGAAGTGTACCAATTAAATGATATTTAATTGGAATTGAATGGATATTGATTTTTGGGTTTATCGTGAACAGTGTTTTAAATAACACTTGTTCTTTAACCCGATAATTAATGGGATGTGACTTTGGGTTTATCGTGAACCGTGTTTTAAATGACACTGATTCTTTAACCCAGTCACAGATTAAAACTAAGTGGAGTTTTAATGAATCTTTAATTAGATTGAAAAGATCGAGAATGGAGTATCACCAGTTTTGCTCCAGGCGATAGTTAAATCTTTAATTAGATTTGAATGTGAAATTTAGAAACTAACTGGCGGTTAGCCAAGCAGAATGGTTTTCTGGATATTGATCTGATGTTGGTTTCGGCCTTCGGGGTTAATATTTGGGGAATTATTCTCTTGATTAATTTACGGTTAGTGACTAATGAATTGGAATGAGGCGTATGTTGTGTTTGTGTAACACTTTTATAATATATACGCGAGTTATTCGGAAAGGCCGGGTTTATCCCATTCTGAATAACTGATACGACGATAAGTCGAAGATGAAGACGATGGTCGAAGACCGGAGGTCTTCACGTCGTTTGGGTGATAACTGATGATCTTGATTGGGCTGTACACCCAAGAAGATGGAAACAGTTAGTGATCGTCCAGACGTACTTGGAGATCGATGGATATGCGGGGTACTAGGTGCCTCCGGTTTCGTTCAGACCCAGAACGGACTTGTAAATGGACTGTGTGTCTGACATCGGATTTCATTCTGTGTGACTGATATCGGTTGCATAGGATGGTTTGCCTGTGTGGCATGCTAAGATGCAAATGATCAAGGCTTCTGTTGAAAAGCAAAGTCTTGTGGTGATGATCAAAGCAAGGCCTTTGTGGCGTAGCTTTGTGTAACGTTTACCTCGCGTGTTTCACACCAGGTATGAACCAAAAACGGGAGACGGACCTCAGGGAGGACTTGCGTTTCTTTCTAGTTAGAAGTGGCGTCAGTGGTTTTTCACGCCCTGACGAGTTTGACTTATGTGGTTGTTGCTGTTGCGAGGCGCCTCGGTTATATCGGTTTCGGCCGATGCTTCTGGTCGGCTGACGGACCAGACTGACACCCCATAGGGTGGGGAGACGTAGTGTTCAGGCATAATAATCCACATCGGTGGACCGGCCCTGTCGCTCCAAGGCTTGCCTGCGCGCTTGCCTGAGACACGGACTAGAGCGTCTCGAATCGGTTGAGGACTATCTTTTGCCTCGGTTCATAGACGGAAATCCAATTTCCAAATACGTGACATTTGCGGTTTTATTTGTAAACCTATATATGGCGACATGATATATGGTACCCATGCCGCCTATGATTGATACTTATGATTTGAAGTTGTTTTATACACTACGCACTTATAATAGTATCAAATGATTTGTTTTGAAACGTATCAAGCATTCTTTGGCTGTTATAAGGGAAAACCCTATCCTCGACTGCGTTGCATTGTGTGATGGGACCTGGGTCTTATAACAGCTTCATTTTTCTTTATTTAGCATTGCGCTGTTTGTTTTATGCGCTGGTATTCTTGGGAGGAAACCCGTTCCGTGTTATACGGCGTGGTCCCTTGTTTTACCTAGCTTTGAAAATAAAGATTTATAACTGTTTTAGTTCTCACACCAGTCACATGACTGACCTGGAGTTTATTGTTTTAACCTAAACTCTGGGTGCCCTTATTTTGACACGGGCAGCTAGTAGTTTTGGTTTTGCAGATTTATATTCACAGGATCCTGGTTTACAGCTGGAATGATATCCGGAAAGCTTTGTATCCGTATATCTCTTCTAGTTGTGTATTGTATTATTTTCCGCTGCTATGTATTTAAATGTAATTTAAATCTCTGATATTTCTGTGTAATATTCATTTTTACTCTGTATATTCTTGTAATCTGATGCATTGTTGTAATATATAGTGAAACGTTCTTCTGTATGCGTTCTGTTGTGGTTTGTTCTCGAACTATCCGACGCTTTCCTTTACGGGGAAGTTGCGGGTCTTTACACCTGAAGATGAACGTGGCGGCGGCAAAAAGCCCGGGAAGTTTCGAGCTACTTCCATCGTTTATCAGGGGGGTTTCTGAGGATTTTTTTTTAATAAATTCTGATTGGCCGGAATATATATATATATATATATATATATATTTCAAAAAATTAGGGTTTTCACAAATGAACTCCTTTTTAAACCCAACGACTGTCGTCCGTAGCGTTTTACCCCCATTCTGAACACAATGGGATATGTTTCGTAGGCCCATTCGATTGTTTTAGTCAGTTTTCCTTCAATTTAAAATGTATAACATTCAATATTCGATTTGAACGTACATTTCAATTTGCCGGGGCCACAAACTGATTCGAAAAATTCCAGAAAAATAAATCTAGCTATGTTTTGACGATATGGTCCCAACAAAACTAGTTTCGTCGAATTCTGAGACCATTGGCAAAATGGCCCATTTCTGGTCGATCCAATTTAACTATAATTGACCAAAACACATTTTCCTTTGCCATGCTCACATACTAGCTTAAAAATTATGAAATTTGAAACCTAGCAATAACTTCACATCCCGGATCGAACAAAAGTGGTTTCGTCGAATTCCGAGGTCGTTTGCAAAATGGCCAATTTCACGGGCTATATAAATTCCATAGCGACCTTTCTGAAAATTCATTTGGCCATAACTTTTGCTTCCCGCTATGAAACTTCGATTTTTCAGATTCGTTAGAAAGGTATTCACTAACAGATTTAAATATTTTTGGTTTCACTCAAATCCGTTTTGTTTTGCACCCGGTGCAGTCAGTCAAAGTTTGAATTCAAATTTTGAAACTACAGCGCCATTTCAGGCCTTGTTTATAATTAGAATTAATTATATTCATTTTCAAACGTCGATTCAAACTTACTTTTCATCATTATTATTTAAAATGTTTATTTTAAATATTTAAAATCCACTATTTTAGCCAATTTAAAAAATTTAAATTGGTTCAGATTTTCCGGGTCGTTACAATCTCCCCCACTTAAAACTTTTCGTCCCCGAAAAGGAAAAACTCAAAAGTGGTTTGATTAATCAACACTACGTTCAATCTGGCTTCCATTCTCCAACTTTTCAGTTTCTGAGAAATTTCAAATTCTTCAAAAATTTGGCTAACACCCGGAATTTTCGAAAATTTTCGCCATAACCTCCTTTTTACGGGGAGAGGTTTGGAAATTTATTGGGCCGTATTAGGTACCCAATAAATCCTATAAAGCATACACATATTTATAGTGATATAATCCGGTGTTTACAGGGGAGCGTGTATAGATAATAACTCCAGAGAATAAATTCTCGTCTCCCTGTCAAAGCCTGAGGGAGTGTGTATTTTAATTGCTCCAGAGGATAAATCTTCGTCACCTCGTCCCGTGTGAGAAATAAATAGTCCATGTGCCGTATCTAATGACTAGAGAGACGTGACTATTGTCAACTCCAGACCCGTGTGGGGATTTTATAAATCTGGCAATTTATCGTTACAAATTTTACATGGTCATATCAGTCATCAGTTCAACCTGTAAAATATAGTCATCGCCATACAAGCCTCTCGCTCGTATGGTAAATCTTCCACCTCGTCACACAAGCTCCAAATGCTTATGTGGTATATGATGAAGTATGCCTATCTTCTGAAGTATGCCATGCAGTGTAGTTCAAAATTAATTATTACTATCCTATGGCGATGTTTATTATTTCACACAGAACAACCAGCACTCCGCATCCAATGGCATTCACAGGAGTTGATATAATAATGTTTCACATCCAACTCATTAAGGTTTACCTATTTGTCGGGCACGCAAATAAATTCTTTACTCAACAACTATCCATTTACCTGTTCAAACATATATAATGCACATGTATATATTTCTATCTATTTTTAAATCATTTCAATGTGTGAGTTAATCGAATAAATTCTACCATTCATTCTATTATTGATTAAATTAACTATCGTTTCAATAATTTTAATTAATCAAATCTACTATCACACAACACAAACAACAATCAATTTGTTTTTAACTTTTCAAATATATTTCTTTTATATATTCAAAAATTATATTTCTAAAACCAGGCTATATACATAATCACAAATACGTTATTTATAAACATATAACTCTCGACTCGTTCTGGGGCACTTCTGACCCCATCTCTAACGAGTTATTCTGATTCTGCTGTACTCATACTAGGATATTGCTGATCCTATCTGTACTGAGTTACCCATCCTAGAACACTACTGGTTCTATTTCTGACAAGTTCGTTAATATGTTATATTCCAGAACTAAGCTTAACCAAAGCTCTGATACCAAATGAGATGGCCCCAAACCCCGTACTGACGGTGGCAAGGGTAATCCTTGGAATATAACACATAAACAGATAACAGGAGAACAGAATTAAATAAATACACCAGAAAATGAACAATAGAATATACTGGATAAACGTAATCATCAGAGTTACACAGTATACAGGATCATACTTTGTACAAATACAGTTTAGCTATACATAGATGTCTACAGCGGAAATAAACATAATATGCACAACAGTAGCTGAACAGCATAAAAAGAGATAAATGATAGAATCCATCTTCAGCTCCAGCTATCCGGATAAAGCCTGCTAAACCTGAATACAAGGCTGCCCGTGTAGAAAAAGGGGCACCCGAGTTTGAAAGTGAAACAAACGACGAGTCAGTCATGGGACTGGTATGAGAAATCTACTCAACACATTTATAATATGGCTAATCACAGGACCACGCCACTTTCGTGGAATGTGTTTACTCCATTGGATTGCCAGTGCTTTAAAAACAAATCATTCTTTTAAACATCGCAATGCTTTTTATAAAAATGAAGCCATTATAAGACTCAGTTCCCATCACACAATGCAACGCAAACTGGAGGATAGAGTTTTACCTTATAATGGCCAAAATATGATTGATACGAATAAAACAAAAGCATTTGATATTATTAATAGTGTTTAAATGTTTCAAAAACAATTTCAATCATAACTATCAATCATAGACGGCATGGGTACCATATATCATGTCGCCATATATCTATACTATTAATACAAATACCCCTCCTTGGTGAAGCTTTTTTGAATGGTCAGAAAAGTCCTTTTCTCCCACTCCAATTGAACTTAAGGGCAACGTTTATGGACAGGGACCATTTTGTCATTGGAAAAACACATTTCCCAAAAGCACGCCGGTTACCCTTGGTCAAAGTATGTCGGCAGTTTTTTTTCTCTCCACTTTTCCACTCCGTTCTTTCCATCTTCTTCCTTCTTCTTTTGTAAAAAATAATGGCGTCAGCCGTTCAAACGTACTGGACTACCGACTTATTTTTCGTAGTTTTCACATCTCCTGTTAACACCCAACTCCGCCTGCTTTGTTCCGTCTTCACGGCCAGTTATTTGTGGTTTCTGGGTTCCTTATCGTTCCATACTGAATTGCTGTCCAGATCTGGATGTTTACGCCGTACTGCTATGCAGATCTGCTTCTGTACACCGGCGACAACGTTTTTTCCGTCGCTGACGTCTTCAGTGCTTTGTTCCCTATTCACGGCCAGTTATTTGTGGTTTCTGCCTTCCTTATCCTTCCATACTGAACTGCTGTCCAGATCTGGAAGGTTACGCCCTACTGCTGTGCAGATCTGCTTCTGTACACCCGCGACAATGTTTTTTCCGTCGCTGACGTGTTCAGCTCAGGTAAACTCCGACTGTAGTACACTAAGTTCACTTTATTGCTCTTCCCTAACGTTATTTTCACCAACCCTGCAGGTAGACGCGTTTGACCAGCTCAAAATTGATTTCTGTCCTGTACCACCGAGGTCCATATGAACTTTATACCATCTACATTACTACGATTGCTGCTTATTTTTTTAACACTGACATCACCAACAACTTTTCATACCTCAATCTGTTGTCTGATATGGTAAAGGATATTATACCCATAAAGTTTGCTACCTTCATGTGTTTGTAGACCTCCGGTTTGTGTATTTACGCAAATTTATTACCGATTATTTATGAACTGATAATTATTTCATTAAACTGATATTTAGCACATACGAAAATTGGATTACACAAACTGATGTTTAATTATATTGCCTGATTTAAATTTTTTAGTAAGCAAATATTACGTGTCATTATGTCCCATACTACTCTTTGTCACACACTGCTGTTTGTGATTATCTCACATACTGCTAGGTAACACATGTTTTTCTTTTTTGACAGCACGTATAATCAGTTCACCCTACTTCTCTTCCATAATTGTATTCTCTCCAAACCACCAGTTATCCATGTTTGTACACCTGGACATCCATTCGTCCGATGTATCATCGACGTACGTACCAAATTTGAATGACCTATATTAGTACTAATTATTACGTGCTTAACTTTGAAACACTCACATGGTAGCTCACGTCACTAATGCTTTTGCTGATGCTATATTCACTGTTCGTGCGTATTATTGCGCCTCCCGTCATTCTTTTCATAGCAGAATATGGTGTTTTCATACGTGCATCTGTTGTGTGCTATACTTAACCATATTATATTGATAAATTTTATACCACAATACAATACATTCATACATTGTCAACTGCTTCACATGTATACATGGTATATTAACTAATATTCTGAGTACAAACAACTTTTGTTCAAATGTTTTACCACTCGATACGGTCGGACTAAATTATCCACCTGTACTGTTTAATTGTACAAAATATTCATGGATATTTGTCTTTACATTTTACAAACAATTTGCTAACCGTAGCTGATAAGTCTGACCACTGATATACGTCCTTTTCAGTATAAATTAGATGATGAAATTTTCATACGCTGTTTAGCACTTACCTTCAGCCTTCATACACTTTTGGGTATTTGTAATGCTTTAATCTCACAACTCCTTGCTATGGTACACAGTAGTAAATCCTTTATCCAAAATTATGTTTATACATTTGCGCTATTTTTTTTCCCGCATACTATATCATTATGACGGCATGGAGGAGGTACCCAGTTTGACAGATTTCAAAGATAATACAGGATGTTTTATAACATGCGATGTATAAATTGATAAAAGAATGGATCAAACAAAAAAAGGCAAGAACAATTTTTTTACTCATTTTCCGCTACGTTATATGTATGTCTTTTTATCTTTTGTTATGCTGTTCTCTTTTATCCGAGTTATTACTATACTTTTATCTTACTTTATTTTTGTTTTAAATTTTTACTTATTACCTTAATCACTCTTACCCCATCACCCGTATTGCCATTGACTTTCCACCGACAAATAATTCCAACGAGTTTCAAATTCCTTATTTGCAAAATATAACTCCCAACATGTTATGTGTTCATTTGGTTTAACTTTTGGCCTAAATTGTTATTTTTAACTTGCGTTAATTCCATGTACCGTATTATTAGTATGATATGCCAAACAGTTTGTAACTGCTTTGTTCCAAAGGTACATTTAAGTGCCAACATGTTCACTGTTAACGTGCTATTCTTTGCTGTCAAAAATTATAACTTAAATCTGTCGTACGTCCAAGTATTGTTCTACTATTATACTACATAAAACCGTATTCTTAGCAATTAAATAGTACTGTATAAATAATAACCATTTGTTTGCCAAATGTCTTTACATAATTCATGAGATTTCATTGTTTAAACGTACACCATTGTCCGTTTAAAAACTGAATTTTTTTGGGTTGTGTAGAGTTGTTTTGCAAACGCGGTTACATTTGGTACACCTGCACTATTGTTTTACACAACTGCTATTATACTTATGTTCTCCTCAGCAGTTATTTTCTCACCTTACACTTTTTATTCTAACCGTGTTCTGTACGTTAACACTTTTGGATTTTTTTTTTTTAATCGTTCCTTTTGCTTGATCGAGTTTTCGGAATATAGTCCTGCTGTTTTTTTTCCTCTGCATCTTTAACCGTCACAGAGTTCTACCAACACTTGAATACAGTTTGCATAAACAAGTATCATAAAAATTTTCTGTCAACTATCATTAACTCTTCTGTCCCTCCTTTTGCATTCTTTGACAATGGATGTAGAAAGGAGTGACACATGCTGTCGTAAGCAGCAACCTTCGGTTAACTTACTCATAACTTTTAATCATGCATGTTATCATATTTATTTACACAACTGATTGTACTGTCATATTATTTATCTTGCTTTGTCTTATAATCGACAGTCAGTATAATTTTGTGCATTACGGATATTTGTATGCAAGGTAAAATGGAGGGCAGAAGATGTACGACCAAGTGAAAGATAGTGAGAACAACATGCACTATGACGGAGTACGAATATGCACAAATTTGTGTGAAATACAAAGAACTTGACCTAAATGGCCATGAAGCGGCAATAAGTATGGCTTGCTGTACTAATATGGTTGAAAGACAGAAGTAGACGACAAGACGGGGAAGGTAAATTGTACTGCATTTTATTGAAAAAAAGTTAATCATGAAGGTGATCATAATTATTTAACCAACTGCTATTATACTTATGTACTCTCAATTTAACAGATTACGCATGTTTTCTGCTGCCCGTCCGATGTTGAACAAACTGATGCAGCCATCGTTAATGGCGAGGCACAGTTTGTCATCTATGAGGACAAGTGTGACCTGAATTCATTACGGGTGATTTTCTTCTGCCAGTCAGATGTTGAAGAAACTGCTGCAGCCGTTGTACTTGGCGAGGCACGGTTTCTCAACTACGACGACACGGCTCAGATGAAGAAATTACCGGTGAAATTCGGCCTTCTCCTCGGTTGTTCTACAAAATGTTGCATCCAGTTTGTTATGTGAAAGGTGGATCAGCATGCGGACCAGAATCGATATGCACTTATATTTGCATTGTACATTTATTCAACCAGTTTAATTCCCGAAGCATATTTCTTCTCTTTTCTTTACTTGGCGCATTTGCGGCACCACCGACACAACTACCAAAAGGTATGGATCAAATGCCTGCATTTACTTTCATCGTAATACCATCGACACTTATTGCATAACATTTGTAAAGTACTAATGTCGTCACATTGCATTCACATTCAACTTATGTTGTATGTTTATGTAAAAAACTCACATTTGACATTACATTGCGTCCGTACGTATTTCCTGAACCTACACTGAGCCTTTACATCTTTGTTATACGATTCTTATACTCAGCTTTGTACAACCGAACATACAAAAGCTTATCTTCTGACTTTGCTACGTTGACCTATATTTATCTCATTTATGATGGACGAATGTGATTTCAGCATAATTTACGCACATATTTCCACTAAATATATATGTCAAAAAGTATGAGTAATTCATATTTCAGTTTTTTCGAATATCACGAGTACACAATCATTTGGATTTTATGTAATAATCTATTATACTTATTCACATTTCTATCATTTACCTGCTGCATTATTATCCTATATTTACTACTAAGGTATTAAAAAAACAACGGTTATTTTCAACTTTGCTCGGTCCTCCTTGAATTATTCCATTATTTTTAAAACTTGCATTTTTTCCTCCTTATTTTATGCAGTTTTTTTGCCAGCTGAAAAAATATTTACACAAATATACCAACTTCTCTTTTCCTCTTCGTATCTTTACCTTCCTTCATTCACACTCTCTCTATAATACCTGCTGCCATATTTTTACCTGTACTCTTCTGCTCATACGCTTATACTCTTTCAACTTTGTTCATTACCCCGATGGATAGTGAACAGCGAGAAAATAGACGTCTTGCTCAGCGAGCTCGACGTGCTAGGCTGTCTGACGATGAACATGAACAACAGCTGGCTAACCGTAGACAACGACGTCGTTCACAACGACTTCAGTCTACCGCACAACAAAATGGACCTGTCAATGGTACTATTTCATATAATATTCATAAATTCTGCTGCATTCATCCCGTACGTTGCATTTATATTTGATTTTAACTTATTTTTCACTCTTATTCAACCAGCTGATAATAATGTTGTTCCGCTTGAAACATTGAGAACATCTGTTAACTGTGCACGAAATTTTGTAGCCAACCGTGCCTTTCGCAAGTATGTCCTCCCACAACCAACAACCTGTACCTTATGCACAGCAAAAAAATTTGCTTTTGAAACTTCAGGTTCCTGCTGTTCAAATGGTAGGCTTCGTATTTCTCTACCTTCTGCACCGCCTCAGTTGCTTGCTCTGTTCACTGATCAAACCGAAGTTGGCACGCACTTCCGAACTAATATAAGATCGTACAACAATGCGTTTGCTTTCACATCAATGGGTGCCGAAATTGACCAAAATTTGGCTAACGGAATGGATGGAGTTTACTCATATCGTGCTCATGGTTCCATCTACCACCGTATTGGCAGTGTGCTACCTGCTGATGGAACCAGACCACGATATTTACAGCTATACATTTATGACACAGAACATGAAACTGAAAATCGACAGCTGGATAACGTAGTTTTACGACATGAGCTACTTCAAATTATAACTGCTGTTATGAATTCAGTTAACCCATTTGTTTCTGTTCTACGTCAGCTGGGACAACGTCCTGATATGCACCTTTGCAGAATTAAAATTAAAGAGATCACAATTGATCGACATGTTCATGAGATGCCTACTGCATCACAAGTTGCCGCCATAATTGTAGGCGACGAAAGCGATGATTTACAAGGTAGGGACATAATTGTCAGAACACAGTCTGGACATCTACAACGGGTTCCAGATACAGCTGGATATTATGATCCACTACAGTACCCACTATTGCTTCCCTACGGTCACCATGGTTGGGATTTGAGCTTACACGATAGTGGAGACAATGAAATTAGTTGTGCATCTTATTACTCACACCTTATACAGGTATGTTTATGGTAATTGAAAATGATATGTGAACACGTGATGATCTTAAATCTATTTTTACAAACGTCGATGTAAATGATTATCTCTCACCTTTAAACACTTATTTTACCTTATGTTGACATTATGTTGTGCCCCACGTATATCATGCTACGTTTGTTCACAATTGTTTCACAGTACATACTTATAATTTCATATGCATCTTACTATTACTACTATTAATTTTATATCTTCTGGATTCAGGATACTTCCCATTTCATACCTTATTTCATGTAATGCTTTAATTCTGTTTGATTACCTCACTCTGCACATTCATTTTTTTTTTAACCTGACCTTTACACTCCGTACTACATTCGTTTTCTCGCAGATAAGACCTGGAGACACATCACTTCTCTTGCTTGCAGGCCGTCTTTTTCAACAATATGTCGTAGATATGTATGTTAAAATTGAAACGATGAGACTGAGATATGTTCGTACTCATCAAGATAAAATAAGGGCTGATTTGTATCAAGGCCTGCAGGATGCACTGATTGCAGGCGAAACGTCTACCGGTACTTTACATTTTCAAACGCTTCCTTCCTTACTTATTTTATGTCCGCTTCATACATTCTTATCTTACATGTACTTCTGCAATGTCAATGGCAGCTAATGTAGGAATGAAAAAAATTCTTCCGTCATCTCATATTGGTAGTCCACGAGATATGCTTCAACGCTATCAAGATGCAATGGCTGTAGTGCAAAGGTATGGAAAACCTGATTTTTTTCTTACGATGACATGTAATGCTAAATGGCCTGAAATACTAAACGAACTGCTTCCCGGGCAACTACCGCAAGATAGACCTGACCTAACAACTAGAATTTTCCGTGCTAAATTAGAACAATTAAAACATGATTTATTTGACATAGGTGTTTTTGGCAGGGTTATCGCACATGTACACGTTGTTGAATTTCAAAAACGAGGACTGCCACACGCACATGTTTTAATAATTGTAGCTGACAACGATAAGATTACTAATCCCGATGAGTATGACTCCGTTGTTAGAGCTGAAATTCCGTGTAAAGAATTAGAACGTGATTTACATGTGGCTGTTATAAAAAACATGATTCATCATCCGTGCGGACATTTTAACACTAATGCCACATGCATGAAAAATGGTAAATGCAAAAAAGGTTTCCCAAAACCATTTGCTCCTGTTACCGTACAAGGAAACGACTCATACCCAATATATAGGAGACGCGATAACATGACACAAAATAACTCAAACAATAACACAATTGACAATCGTTGGGTAGTGCCATATAACCCTTATTTACTACTAAAATATGACTGTCATTTAAATGTTGAAATATGTTCAAGTATTAAATCCGTCAAGTATCTTTACAAGTATGTGTACAAAGGGTCTGACCGTGTTTCCGTGGGTGTTTCAGCCTCAGCAGTCGATAACAACGATGAAATATCTATAATGCTCGCTGGGTTTGTCCACCTGAGTCGTTATGGAGAATCTTTAAGTTCCAGCTTAACAGCATTGTACCTTCTGTTATTGGTCTGCAAATTCATTTGCCAAATAGGCAGCAATTGCATTTTTCTTCATCCGAACAATTAACTGATATACTAAACGATGACAGTAGAACATAAACTATGCTTACTGAATATTTTAGTACAAACGTTATCGACGAAGAGGCAAGACAGTTATTTTACCACGAGTTCCCACAAAGATATTGGTGGGACAATAAACATAAGTTATGGATTCGTAGACAAAACAATCGTAGGGTTATAGGTAGAATTTATACCGTTTCACCCACTGACGGTGATCGATATTTCTTGAGATTACTCCCTACACACGTTAGAGGCGCATTATCTTTTACTGATTTACGTACAGTTCAAGGAACAGAATACCGCACATTCAAAGAATCTGCTGAACGTAGAGGCTTATTACAAAATGATGATGATATTTATGACTGTTTACGAGATGCTTCTAACACACATATGCCAACTGCACTTAGAAGATTATTTGTTACAATTTTAGTTTATTGCGAACCAACTCATGTGCGTAAAATGTGGGATTTTTTGTTTGAATACATGATTGAAGACTATCGACATACTTCTTCAATTACCGACATTACATATTTCACTCATGTTTGTCTCTCAGACCTTAACAAGTTGCTACAGCAGTACAACAAATCAGTTTTTGACTATGATTTTCCAAATTATTCTGTTGATTTCGAGTCTGCCAATAATATTTGCACTGCTGTCTTCATTGAAAATTCTGTCCATGTACCACAAGAAGACATCGAGTCTATTAACTCCTTAAATTCTGAACAAAGACATGCATTTGATGTTATCATGAACTCTATTGTTGATAATATAAATTCTGTTTTTTTCATAGATGGGCCGGGGGGTACAGGGAAAACATTTTTGTATAAGTCTATTTTAGCTCACTCACGAAGTAGAGGTTTAATTGCACTTGCAGTTGCAACATCGGGAATTGCTGCTTTAGCATTGCCCGGTGGACGTACTGCCCATTCAAGATTTAAAATACCAATACTGCTTGACTCTTCATCTACCTGTTACATTCCTAAACAATCTGATCTTGCAAAACTTATTTATGAAACCACAATCATTCTATGGGATGAAGCTACAATGGCTCATCGACATGCTTTTGAGGCTGTAGACAAAACACTTAGAGATATATGTAATTCAGATAAACCATTCGGTGGCAAAATTGTTATTTTAGGTGGTGACTTTCGACAAGTTTTGCCTATTATACAAAATGGTACTAGAGCTGAAACTGTTGATGCATGTATTACACAATCATACATATGGTCACACGTACAGGTTTTCCACTTGACACAAAATATGCGTGCTATACATGATCCTTCATATGCTACCTTTGTTTTACGTATTGGAAACGGAGATGAACCATATGTGCATGATGACATGATAAAACTCCCTGATGATATTATTATATCGTCGAACAATGCAAATCCTATTTATTCATTAGTTGATCATGTTTTCCCAGCGATTAGTGATACGATATACGACGCTACTTCTATTTTGAATAGAGCCATTTTAGCCCCCACAAATGATACTGTTGATGCTATTAACACTACTGTGATTGACATGTTTCCCGGTACGGAATTTACATACTACTCCTTCGACTCCGTTGAAGAGGACACACATAATTTGTACCAACATGAATTCTTAAATTCTCTTGCCCCAAGCAGATTACCGCCACATAAACTTTCTCTTAAAATTGGTTCTCTAATTATGCTTCTTCGCAATATTGACCCTAAGATAGGTTTATGTAATGGAACAAGGTTAATATGCCGTGTTTTCCATAGAAATCTTATTGATGCAGAAATTGCGGTTGGTCATTTCCGTGGTACAAGAGTATTTATTCCCCGAATACCATTAAAGCCTTCGGAAAATGTTAGCATGCCTTTCACACTTATTAGAAAACAATTTCCTATTAAACTGGCATTTGCTCTTACGATCAACAAATCGCAAGGACAAACCATCCGTACTGTAGGTATCTACCTACAGCAACATGTTTTCACCCACGGTCAGCTATATGTAGCCTTATCTAGAGGTATTGCACGACAAACAACAAAAATTTTAGTTCAAAATGGAAACATTCCACGAAAAGATGGTACGCATACGAGAAATGTTGTTTACAAGGATGTTTTACTAACATGTACTTCAAACATGAGTTAGGCATTTTTTTACCATACTCTCTTTACGTCACACAAAGTAATAACTATTGTTAACGACATCTTATCTATTTGCACTTTTGCATTTACATGTCTGCTACATCCAATGTTCACACTTTTTTACCTGCCATTAACATGACTAATGTTTTCCCCACCTTATCCCCCCCATTCACAACCATTAACGACTATAAACATGTCGCAATAACACCAGAAAAAAAAAACCCCCCACCCCCCCATTTTTAACTCCGCCATCAAATGTTAATTCATTTGATGCCGGTCTCAAGCCCGGAAAAGGAGGAGAGGAAATGTAAATTTCTCAGACTTTTTACTCTATTTGCAATTCATTTTGCTTTTACAAAGCTGTCGTCTGTACTATCTCAGGTTATTCATCCCAGCAATTTCCATTGGACAGCATTCAATCCTTCCCGGCAGGTGGAATAAGATAACAAGGGTTTTCACAACTCACTTCCATTCTAATCAGTATAATACATTTACCAGTATGGTTACATCAACATTACCCTCTCTACTCTATAATTTTTAACTCATTTACTCTGTCGTTTCGTTCAAAAATTTAATACTTTTTCCCCCCTGCAGTGCTGACCGCATTCATCAACACCTCAAATCGTCGATTGGAGGAATGACATAACCACCCTTCTAATTACTTACGGCCCGTCTACTCAACACAAAACAAATTAAGGTATACTTTAACTTACTCTCTGCTTTCTACATGCTCTACATTCTCTACTTTATCAATTAGTTCTGAATCATTTACTCTATTCTTGACCTCTACACAATTTCTACGTTTCATTCGGCTTACATTTCTGCGGTTGAATTCTCCAAATTTTAAAAACTACATGCCGTCGACGTCCTATTTGTTCAGTTTTGTATTTGTTTAACATTTATTTTTATTTTTTTTCCTGTATACTGAGGATTGATGTGAGCTGACCACAAAAGGGAAGGAATGCAATTCAGGTCTACCATTTACCTACCGTAAACATTCCGATAAAACAGAGGTATTTTTATATCTTAAATTTTTAAACTTTCTGTCTGAAAATGATACAATATTTTACGCACGTCATTATCTGACGTTGACGGAAAATTTGTTGGCATGTACATTAAACGATATTTAGGTTACCAAATGTACCTTTATTTTCATATTTAATAGCAAAATGAAACATATGTTTGTTTAATCCTCAGATTTATCAACATCCAACATAAATGCACTGACTGAAAACGGGACTGTTGCACTCAATGTTTCTTTTATCAGTGAAGATAGGAAGTACTAATCTTGGGTAACTATTAACATGACTAGGGTCGATGACTGCTGCACACGGATTGCGTAACTATTCAGATGATGAGGGTTGAGGACAAGAAACTGGAACCAGATGCTTTATCTTGGGTGAGCATTAATGATATATTTTTCATACTCTTATGGTATTAGTAATTATAAATTACAGTGCGTTAAATATCCGTTGCTATGCCTACGAGACTGTGTTCATTAATACAGGCCAATAATATGTGCATATATAATGTTAAGACGAGTGGAATGTTATCTGTATGGTGTCAGCAATTTAATTACATTACGGACATTGAATGCACACTCATTTCAGTTGGGTATATTTTGAATTTCAAAATAGTGGCTAACCAGATATATGCATATATCAATGCAATTTCAGTTTTTCTATCCCTTATTTACCTGTCCCCTGTCCCCAGCTGATCCTAACCCTTCAATCTTTACACCAAATCATCGATGAATATTATAATGCGATCAAATTAGTTATTACATCATGTGATGCTGAGATTAATTTGGATATTGAACACGTGAGTACACTGAATATGACGACAAAGAAATTGATCTATATAACTGCTAGCATGGATCTAAATATACTTTATTGTATTAGGAATTCTTCTTATGTATGATATTCATTTTGAACATCGATTCGATCATAGTAGTTTGATGGTGATTACGTACCCCTGTCCTGCAATATGTTTACTTAAATGCCATAAATAGCAAACATCACTTCGTATATTGATTTGTTAATCCGCCTACATTTCTATTTTTTTTCCCTTTGCATGCAAATACTTTAAATGCTAATACTATTTATGTAATTTCCACAGGTAATACAATGATTCCAATGGTACTAAACATGATGTATACAGAGATATATACCCAATTAAGGTGCTCTTTTTCAGTACTGTTTTTTTTAACTCCATTTTCATTGCTATTTACCTGCTACTCCATAAACTACAATTTTCACATTCAAAAATCATTTACATTCAATCTTTACGTCATCATACCGACGGACATTAAACACAAACAGAAAACAAATAACTAGAGAATGTTAACGGATCAGTATCTGTAATTACTTATTTTCCTGATTTTATCCTTATTTTAATTTACTACCACTTTTTTTAAACATTCATTACTTTGCTGTTTGGAACTTACAAGTCGACATTTTACAAGTTTTAACTCCTCCATTATTTATTTTCTAACACATTTCCGCCCTGTACTCAACACGTATTACAGACAGACAAATAAATCTCATTTTTCCATTCATTCCTCTTCACCAACTTTTCATGCTAGCTTCTCTCCAGTATTTACCAATTCATAACCTCTTCCCATTTAGATCACCTGTTTTTTCTCCTTTCTACTGCCCCTTTTTCATACACGTGTTAACCAGCATTCCCACTACCATGTTTTACTTCTATATAAACCTCCCCACATACACTACTTCATTGTCATCTTCCCTACTCATCTTTATTTTTACTGCAAACTACTACACTTTCATAAGCAAGATATGCCAAGGGTACTACACCCCTACCAGTACCATTACTATATTTACGATTTACCTTTTTTTTTCCTTTTTTTTGCACACTTCTACAACAGCCGACTAATACTGTTATACACAGGCCAAAAATTCTGCCAAAGGTAAGGCCGTGTCACCGCCAGTTGAAGAAAGGGTGACACGTAGAAGCTCGCGTAACAGAAAACATGATGCGTCTACAAGCTATGACACTCCAGCAGAAATCCCGGATGAGTTGAACCAGAACAACGGTCATTCTCACGAACGTACCCATGACCAAGTCACACACGATCATGCCACTTCACACAACTCACTTCACACTGTCCAGGCTGACAATGATGATGACATCGACTGGAACGACCCGACAGTGGTCAGTTCTTCTTTTAACTTCATTACTTTTTTTCATTTCTATGGTACTGACAGTTTGTAAACCCAACTGTTAACTCTTCTCTTTTATTCCTTCCAGATTGCGGAAGTTGATACACTTTTTGCTGAGCTTGAAAGCCGTTCACGTTCCCGATCACATTCACATTAATGCTACTGCTCCTGCTTTTCCTATGCAGTTTTTTGGTCATCATATTTGTTCTGTTTTTTTTAAAATTGTTGTCCTTTCTCAGGTTTCTTCCGGCAAATAAGTTGTAACTGATGATGATAACTGCGTTATAAACAGTTCTTCCATTTGTTTTGCTTCCTTTGTTACTTCACGCTTATTTAACATTCAGCCTTTGGCTTCTTTATACAGCCATTATGTTCAGTCCTTTTTTTCCGATTATTCTGTCTTCACACTCAGCTGATCCTGAGATAGTTACTGACGTTGTTGTATGACGTTTTTATCTGCACAAACAGTGTGCTGTTGTGTTCATTTACTGTTCCATATTTTCTGTATAACAGCACGCATGAGTTTACTGCTTATTCTACACTTCTTTTCCATCTTTGGTCAAATGCATCTATGCACACGCCCATCGGGCGTGCATATGTACTGGTATATATATATATATACAATTAAAACCGCACAGTCACGTATTTGGAAATTGGATTTCCGTCATGAACCAAGGCAAACGATAGTCCTTACCGAATTCGAGACTGTCTAGCCCGAGTCTCAGGGAAAGTACTCAGTCAAACCCTTGGATCGTTAGGGCCGGTCCACCGATGTGGATTAAAATGTCTGAACAATGCGTTTCTGTAATGGCGCGTTTTGTTAGCTGTCGAATAAATTATTTATTTAATGATTTATATATCGATTTGGCGATATCGATAACTTAAAGTACAACGTTCGAACGTATAATTATAATATAATTAAAATAGAGCTTGAAATAGCGCTGCAGTTCGCTATTTGGCGATTTGAACTTCAACTGAATGTACAGGATTCGTTTTAAAACGGATTTCTGTGAAACAAGAAACGTATGGAGCTGGTGGAGTATATCTTTCTAGTGGAAGAGAAAAATCGGGATTTCGTCGTGTAGATTTTGAGATATGTCCAAATCAAATTCTAGAAAAGTCGCTATAGAATTCCTTTATAATTTATAAAGGAATTATTTATATTTTAAAAAGGAATTTCAATATAAATCGAATATCGGGTTGATCCATATTTGAAATATCGGGTTGTAAATCCCATTGGAGTCGTATGGTATGCCACTGTGAATATAGACGATAATATTTATTTTTAAATATTAAATTTAATTATATTTAAATATATTTATATATTTAAATAGGTTATTTAGAGCGTTAAAAATAGCCACTTTTGCAAACGAAGTCGAAATTCGACGAAACCAGTTTTGTTGGATCCGTAATGTTAAATTTTTGCTAGGTGCCAGTATTCGTGATTTTTAGAGTCCTTATGTGACCGTACGGATTTTTAGAGTGAGAAACAGTCAGTATTTCGACAGTTAAAAATACGCTGTGTGAGCATACGGAGTCGGAATTCGACGAAACCAGTTTCGTTGGGACCGTAATGTCAAACTCTAGCTATATGTCCAATTTGGGGATTTTTAGGTATCACATGTGACTATACGAATTTTTAGAAGACTGAAAACGAATATAAAATAACAAAGAAAATATCTAAACCAAATGTGAGGCCAAAACAAAGGCCACATCCCTCCTTTACAACCACACCAGTAAACCCCATCCCTTGTAAAAGCAAAATACAAGCCGCCGAATTCATTTATTTTTCAGAAAACCCAAACCTAATGTTTCGTAATCAATAACAAATAAAAAGAAATGGAAAATAAATTCTATAAATCAAAAGATATATGGATTCGAAATCCTGGTGAGTTCTCCTTCGTTTTGGGGTAAGCCGTGTGGGTTGCGATGGAGTTTATCATTGTTCAGAAATTTGTACAGCGACGGGTATTTATGTTATGGTTCGAATTTTATGTGAAATAAGGGATGGATGGCTCGATTCATTGCTGGTTTTGATTTCAGCGTATTGATTGGCACGCGTGGTGACTTTTTGGGTGGATTTGGTGCCAGAGAGTTTCGGTGCCAGTATTGGGGAGTGCTATCGCACCACGAGGTCGTGACCTTTTCCATTGGCTCGAGTTTAAATCGAACGAGATGGGGACGGAGAGGATGGGAAGTGGAGAATTTTGGTGGTGGTCTTGCGAAGTCCGGTGGAGTGGAGAGGTCGATGGAAGGAGCTGAAGTTCGGAAATGGTGGGTGGCCTTCCTGTAGCCGCGTATGCTGTTTGGGGAAGAAATAGGACGAGGCCGGGTTTGGTTCTGAAGGTGTATGGGTGATGGGCCGTGAGTTTAAAAGATAAGGCCCATGCTTTTTATTTGTTTAAATCCTTGTTTACTTAAGTATAATGTATATTAAATTCGGATGACCATAACTTGCTCATATTTAAACGAAATTCAGTGAAACAAGATCCGACAGGATCGTATGGACGGAAGCAACACACTGAGACTGACCGGAAGTGAATCCGAGGTCGTCACAATTTATAGCAAAATAAATTGTCCGACTGAGTCGAATAACGCAAACCGTTATTCAACGGTTAACACGTCAATGTGAGTAAATCTCACAAACTCTAAACAGTTTTATTTTCACGTTGTATTCTTAGAACTGTTAAAATATTATCTGTTTGACTGGTTGACTGTGTGTTGACTGTTTGATTGAACTGCTAGTCAGTTAGTAGAGATTTTATATATATATTTACGTATATATATAAACCGTTAAATAGTCATATGTTGATTCTGCTATCAGAATATTTCACAGTGAAGTGAAATCGATGTTGTTGTATTGTCTAACATCTGTGGTGCAGGGAAACAGGTTGGAGGAATCCAACTGGATTCCTCAACAGTTATTTTACTGTGATTTTTATATTGTGATATATAATGTGATGTATATAATCTGTGTGATTATGTGTGGTGGGACGATATTTATCGTTGTTATATGGTGTGTTAAATACCATGAGAAATACCAGACTATAGGAGAGGGGTTTTCAAAGTATATTTTGAAAATAGTTTATTTATATAAAATCAAGGGATTATATATATATATATATATATATATATAAGAAAAAGGATTTTTGAATATTAAGGAATATAGTTGGTAAAACAAATATAAAAGAGTTTTATTTGTAAATCATTATAAGGGAATATATATGTTAATCGAATATAAGAGGATATATTTGTTAGTCAAAATATAAAGGAATTATATTCATTAGAACAAATATAAAGGATATTTATTTAGAGATTAAATAAATAGAATATTTCTAAAGGGTATTTATTTAGAGATTAAATAAATAGAATTAAACTAAAGAAGATATTTATTTGTTAAATAAATAGGAGTTAACCAAGTGAATTGGTCGAGTTAATCAAAGTGAATTTGTTAAGTTAAACTAAATGATTAATCGATGTGAATTAGTTAAGTTAAACTAAAGGATTAATCGATGTGAATTAGTTAAGTTAAACTAAAGGATTAATCGATGTGAATTAGTTAAGTTAAACTAAAGGATTAATCGATGTGAATTAGTTAAGTTAACTAAGTGGTTAATCGAAGTAAATTAGTTGAGTTAAACTAAGCGAACCGGCTAGAGTTAATCAACGTGAATTAACTAAGTTAAACTAAGTGGATTGGTTCAGTTAATCGAGACAAGTAAATCAAGTTAGGGTAAACCATTTGAGTTAACCAGTTAGAGTTAACTATTTGAGTTAACCAGTTTGAGTTGATCAGTTAGAGTTGATCAGTTAGAGTTGACCAGTTAGAGTTGACCAGTTAGAGTTGACCAGTCAGAGTGGATCAGTTAGAGTTATCCAAGCAGAGTTAATCGAGTAGAGTTGTCGAATATCACATACCCGAAGTAGAGTTATCGAATATAGGGTATTCGAGAGAAGAGTAATCGAATATAGTTTATTCGAGTGGAGAAATCAAATGTTATTCATTTGAGAAGAGTTATCGAATATAGTTTATTCGAGTGGAGAAAATCAAATGTTATTCATTTGAGAAGAGTTATCGAATATTATTCATTCGAAGAGTTAATCCAAAGGAGTTATTCGAAGTTAGTTAATCCAACGGAATTATTCGAAGTTAGCTAATCCAAAGGAGTTATTCGAAGTTAGTTAATCCAATGGAGTTAGTCGAAGAGTTAATCGAATATAGTTATTCGAAAGGAAATGTTAATCGAATATAGTTATTCGAGTAAAGTTAAAAGAGTTAAGTTATTCGAATAGAGTTAAACACACATAAGTTATTCGAATAGAGTTAAACACACATAAGTTATTCGAATAGAGTTAAACACACATAAGTTATTCGAATAGAGTTAAACATATATAAGTTATTCGAATTTGTTATTTGAATAGAGTTAAACACATTAGAGTGATTCGAATTACTTATTCAAATAGAGTTAAACACGTAAGAGTTAATTGAATATTAGTTATTCAATTTGAGTTAATCGAATGTAGTTATTCGAGAAGAGTTAAATCGAATTTAGTTATTCGAAAAGAGTTAATAAATTTGAGTTAAGTTAATCGATTTGAATTAAGTTGAATCAAAATGAAGTAAATCGATTAGAATTAAGTTAATCGAGTTAGAGCAAATCGAATATTGGTTATTCGAAGGTAAGTTATTCGAATTAGTTATTCGAAGGAGTTAATCAAATGAGTCGATCCAAAGGAGTTAGTCGAATATTAGTTATTCGAATAGAGTTAAAGGAGTTATCGATTTTAGTTTGATCGAAAGGAGTTATCGATTAGTAAATCGAAAGGAGATTTTTCGAATATAGCATATTCGAAAGAAAGAGATCAAATATTGTTTATTCGAAAGAGAGAGATTTCGAATATGAGTTATTCGAAGAGAGATAATCGAATATAGGTTATTCGAAGAAGAGTTAATCAAATAGAGATTACTCGAAAGAGAGTGATACGTCGAATTCGATTATAGCGAATTCGGGAAAGTACTATTTACTTTCCAGGGTTTAAATCAAGGTTTAGTTACTGATTAAGAAATTAGGTGTCTGTCCAATTATTCGAGTTAGGAGATAAAGTTATAATTTAGGTTGGATATTGCAGGAGTAGGAATTATAACGTTATAGTTATAATCAAACGTTTTCATATAAGAAGTGGATTCGTAACCTGAATCCGAGAATTTGCGTAAACAGATGATTGGAAAAAGTGAGTGACGAGCTTCACCTATTGCACAGTAAAGGACGTTGTTCAATTAAGGTCTGAGAGGTAATTATACCCCAACTTGATTGACTTCAGAATTGACAAAGGAATAGTTGTGGTTAGATAGAAAAGGTTGATTTGAAATATGGTTAAGGAATAAGCGATAAATGGATTAAGCGAAACGATGTTTTATACAACGTTCATTGGAAATCCGTAAATGAGTTTTGGAAACGTTTTCCAAATATAGTCAGATATGTTTTCTAAACATAGAAAATGAAATGTTTTCATGATAAGAATTTAAGAAATAGAGTTAAGCAAATTCAGAAACTAACTGGAGAGGGTAAGTTGAACGGTTTTCTAAGTGACGATCTGATGTTGGTTTCGACCTTCCGGATTGATGCTTAGAGAATTGTTCTCATACTAGTTACAGTTAGGGACTGATAGTTGCGAAATAATAGTGATGTGAAAATAAGCTATGGAAATGTTTTCCAATGATTAATAACATATATTTTCTAATATATGAAATAAGGAAATATGAACATATGATGATTGATCGATCGAATTTCCATTTGGAAATAAGATCGTTGTTTGTACACCGACATGTTTTCATTTGATAGTTGAATCACAGACTATCAAAGTTTTTACCATTTTAACGTTGTTAATATGGAGAGACCGGTTGGATTATTATCCAAAGAACCACTCTGTATTGGCATAAGCGTTGCGAGCAATATCTGCCAAAGATAAATTGAAGACGGAGTGAAGTGCAAGGGCTGTTGTATAAGTCTTAGATAACAGTGACTAAGATGGATATACTGAATAGTGCCTTCGGTTTGTCCAGTCCCAGGACAACGTATATGGAAGAAGGTCTGACAGAGTATATCCAATGGATCGCGTAAGTTGATCTGTTCAAACGTACTCACGTTTGGTGGCGGAGGAATTCGTTTCTCTTAGCTATATACCCGTGTTATTTTTGGATAAGTCAATTTGTGATTTGGCGGGTATGACGATGTGGCATTCAAAGTGAATGGTGATCAGATGTTCTGAAGATAGACGTAGCTTCTAGCCTCACACCGGGAAGTAACAAAAGTTGGGCTAGGCAGCATGGCTAGTTAGGTCATCCCCAAGCAGGGTGTATTGTCACCGATCTAGAGAATATCCATATTTATACTTCTTTTTGATTCTGTATCTTCGGATGACGGTTTGATGGCCTACAACCGTGGTGGCAATATATTCGCAACACTCAAGCTAAATGAGTGAGCGGTCATGTGTGGCCGGGTTGCAAGACGTTCTTGTTGAACCCTGAGTGTATCACCTCTAGAGTACACTATTCAGAAGGTGCTCCCATACCTTGTCTGTTGGAATCCATTCTCCGATAAGCACCCTGCGGTTTATGATTTTTCTACTATGTATGTAGAACGTGAGATGCAAGCGTTTCTGCTAGATTGATACCTATTTGTACTTAGACATTATTATAATATCACAATGATATTGCTTGTCAAAGTTGTTCAGATACTCATAAGGGAAAAACCCGTTCCGTATTCACGGCGTGGTCTTATGAGATATCCTATACCTGTTTTAAACTATTTTACTCACACCAGTCCCATGACTAACCCGGAGTTTACTTTGTTGTTTTCCCTAAACTCTTGGGTGCCTAAATTTGTACGGGCAGTCAAGTAGTCGGGATTTACAGATATACGTGGAGAGCTTGGAGCAGGAGGCTGCAAGATTTTATAGCTATAGTTATTTCCGCTGTGTTGTAAGTGTTGTACTCTGATAAGTGCTATTGTATATATATAACTGTTTACTTCAAAGTTATGTTATATATTATATGTTATTCGTTCCGCTGTGAGATTCGTGTTACTCTGATGATTCTGATGTTCTTCTTCTTCTTCTTCTATTCTATTAGTTCTATCTTTTCTTTCTCACCTTCTAAATTCTTTCACTAACGTCTCGGAATTTCCGACTCTCGAGGAGTCGGAAATTTCCAGCCGTTACAGTTTCCCCTCCTTATGGGGCGTAAATGAGCCAACGAATGACTACATCGGACCCGGATCGTCCGATCTAACCGAGGCACCTCGCAACAGTAACAACCATATAAGTCAAACTCGTCAGGGCGTGTAAAACCACTGATGCCACTTCTAGCTAGAAAGAAACGCATGTCCTCCCTGAGGTCCTTTCTCCCGTTTCTGGTTCATACCGGGTGCGAGGTTCGCGAATTCACGTTGTACACAAAGCTACGCCACACAGGCGGTGCTTTGATCATCAGCACAAGACTTTGCTTTTCAACAGAAGCCCTGATCACTGCATCTTAGCATGCCACACAGGAAATTCACACTGTGCAACTGATGGCTATCAATCACACAGAATAAATTCCAATGTCAAACACACTGTCCATTTGCAAGTTCGTTCTGGGCCTGAACGAAACCGGAGGCACTATATACCTCGCAAACCCATCGAACTCCACGTACATCTGGACGATCACCACTCATTATCCATATTTCGGGATGCCTCCCAATCAGGACCTCGGTTACCATCCAAACGAGGTGAAGATCTCTGGTCTTCGATCACCGTCTTCATATTCGATTTCTTATCGCCGATTCAGTTATTCAGAATGGGATAAACCCGGTCTTTCTGAGCAACTCGCGTATATAATGAACAAGTGCTACACAAACACTACTACGCATCATTTCGATTCATTAGTCACTAACCGTCGATCAGTAAGAGAACGATTTCCCAAATATTAACCCCGAAGGCCGAAACCAACATCAGATCAAAATCCAGGAAACTATTCGACTTAGCTAACCTTCAATTAATTTCTAAATTTCACATCCATATCGTTTATAATATTTTATAACGATTTATCGCTATTTTTATTTATTTTAAAATAGCAAATTTTTTCAAAACAACGCTTCGGGCCATTACGCGGCCGTGGCGCTGTTTTTCTTTAGATTTGATTTACACATATCTGAAAATCTAACCGTTGGAACTTTACAAAATTTACATCATTAGAATGATCTTGTCAAAACGAATCCAACGGTTCTAGTTTCGGGAAAATCCGACGGTCGGATCTCCCGGTACATTCTTTTGAAGTTTCGATTTCAAAATACGAATTGCAGCGTCGTTATTCGATTTAATATAATTATATTTATATATATAAAAATATAATCGATTCTGGCGTTGTTTTTCTTCAGATTTGAATTAAACATTCCAGACAATCCAACCGTTCAATTTTTACAAAGTTGGTGCCGTTGGAAAGATATTTCCAAAGCGAACCCAACAGTTGCGATTTCAGGAAAATCCGATGGTCGGATCTCCCGCACTAATCGTTCGAAATCACGGTTTCAAAATACGAACTGCAGCTTTGTTATTCGATATATTTCAATTCTATATATATATATATATATATCGATTCTTCGATTTCAAAACTATATGATTTTCATACATTTGATAAAAATGATGTTTTTATCCAACTGTTTTCTATTTCAACACTTCACTATTTTTAACAATTCATGTATATAATAAAAATGTGATTTTTAATGTAAAACAATTTATTTCAAAACTCGACTATTTTATATAGTTCATAAAGATGATAAAAATATGATTTTCATTATAAAACAATTTATTTCAAAACACGACCATTTTATATAGTCGTATAGATGATAAAAGTATGATTTTTATTATAAAACAATTTATTTCAAAATATGAATACCATTCAACACATGAATTTCAATTCAACGAATGAATTTCGATTCAACATATGAAGGTTTTCTATAGTTTATATATATAGATAAAAAGGTGATTTTTATATTTAAAGCACGAATACCATTCAACACATGAACTTCTATTCGACGAATGAATTTCAATTCAACACATGAAGGTTTTCTATAGTTTGTATATATAGATAAAAAGGTGAATTTTATATTTAAAACACGAATACCATTCAACACATGAATTTCTATTCAACGAATGAATTTCAATTCAACACATGAAGGTTTTCTATAGTTTGTATATATAGATAAAAAGGTGAATTTTATATTTAAAACACGAATACCATTCAACACATGAATTTCAATTCAACACATGAAGGTTTTCTATAGTTGGTATATATAGATAAAAAGGTGAATTTTATATTTAAAACACGAATACCATTCAACACATGAATTTCTATTCAACGAATGAATTTCAGTTCAACACATGAAGGTTTTCTATTCAACAGACGAATATAATTTCAACACAGGAAAATAATTCTAACACATGAATTTCGTTCAAAATTTCGGCAGCATAACGGCAGGGTAGTTAAAACCGGGACCGTCCCTAGTACGACTCCTCGCTCTTCCTTAAAGCCTCGCAGCTTTTGACAATTGGGAATCATGCATCTAGTTCGCACGCAGGCGGCATGTATATTTTTTTCATTTCCACAAACTAATCCTATGTGGTTTCAACCAAATATTTCTCAACCACAAACGGGTATTTTTCAACCACAATCAATCAATTACAACCACAAACAATTTCAATCAACCATTCACTATCAATCAATTTTCACACCAATCACAACCAATAAATATCGTCCATGGTTTGTGGACGAGGGGCGTATATATATATATATATATATATATATATATATATATATATATATAGCATTTCACTTCTATTTCAACACATATATAATTTTTACAATGCATATACAACTTATACATCGAACGTACAACTTACACAACGCTTATACAAGAGGTATAGAACGCTTATATAACTCATACATCGACTATATAATTTATACATCGTCGTTTTCCATATCGTTTATAAATTTGAAATCTCACATTGGGTTCCACTACACCAAAAATAGCAGAAGGCTCAGATAAATATGCGGTCTCTTCTAAAATGTAGAAGACGTCGACACGGTCCCGATGTTTCCTGTTTCATCGAATTTCGTCAACACATGAAAAAGATATGATTTTTCAAAGATGGTCGAATTTCGCGACACTTTAAAGTGTCAAAACCAGTTTAAAAATTCACAGTCGTACCTTTCAGAGGAGGTTCAAAACTAGGTTTTGATTTTTCGTGAAATCCGTTGCTCGATACGACGATCGGCCACTGCCACGTGGAAGGGCTTGGAGAGGCGCACGTGCACCAGGGAGGGGGTCGAACTCGGTGGTCTCTGGGCGGCGGAATCGAGGCACGAACGGCGAGACTTCGTGGACCTCGTTCTCGAAGCTGGGGCGACGATAGGTGATGCGGTTTGTTTTGATTTGAAGAGGGAGAGGAGATCTTCAAAAACCCAAACTGGAGCCTGGCCTGAAGATGAACGTGGCGGCGACAAAAAGCCAGGGAAGTTTCGAGCTACTTCCGTCGTTTATCGGGGGGGGGGGGGTTCTGACGATTTTTTTTTATATAAATTCTGATTGGCCGGAATATATATATTTCAAAAAATTCGGGTTTTCACAAATGAACTCCTTTTTTAACCCAACGACTGTTGTCCCTAGTGTTTTACCCACATTCCGAACACAATGGGATATGTTTCGTAGGCCCATTCGACTGTTTCAGTCAATTTTCCTTAAATTTAAAATGTATAAAATTTAATATTTGATTTGAACGTACATTTCAATTTGCCGGGACCACAAACTGATTCGAAAAATTCTAGAAAAATAAGTCTAGCTATGTTTTGACGATACGGTCCCAACAAAACTTGTTTCGTCGAATTCTGAGACCGTTTGCAAAATGGCCCATTTCTGGTTGATCCAATTTAATTGTAATTGACCAAAACACATTTTCCTTTGCCACGCTCACATACTAGCTTCAAAAATTATGAAATTTGAAACCTAGCAATAACTTCACATCCCGGATCCAACAAAAGTGGTTTCGTCGAATTCCGAGGTCGTTTGCAAAATGGCCAATTTCACGGGCTATATAAATTCCATAGCGACCTTTCTAAAAATTCATTTGGCCATAACTTTTGCTTCCAGCAATGAAACTTCGATTTTTCAGATTTGTTAGAAAGGTATTCACTAACAGATTTAAATATTTTTGGTTTCACTCAAATCCGTTTTGTGTTGCACCCGGTACAGTCAGTCAAAGTTTGAATTCAAATTTTGAAACTACCGTGCCATTTCAGGCCTTGTTTATAATTAGAATTAATTATATTCGTTTTCAAACGTCGATTCAAACTTACTTTTCATCATTATTATTTAAAATATTTATTTTAAATATTTAAAATCCACTATTTTAGCCAATTTAAAAAAATTAAATTGGTTCAGATTTTCGGGGTCGTTACATGAGTGGGCTGTACACCTAAGACGAGGTAATAAGTGGTGATCATCCAGACGTACTTGGAGGTCAATCGGATATGCGAGGACCACTCTCTTGTATTGGACATATGGAATTAGGAATAAGGTACCTCTGGTTTTGTTCAGACCCGAAACAAACTTGTAAATGGACTGTTTGTTTGACATTGGATTTTATTCTGTTTTGAATGATCTCCATTAAATATATGTCTATTTGGCAGCAGAGAATTTATTCTCTTGCTTAAGGCCCTTCTCTGAGACGTATGATCTCAGAGGTTATATATCGATAGGCATCAGTCGCATGGCGTGAATTGCCTGTGTGGCATGCCTGAGTGGCAAATGATCAAGGCTTCTGTTGAAAAGCAGAATCTTGTGGTTGATGATCAAAGCAAGGCCTTAAATGGCATAGCTTTGTGTATAGCGTTAATTCGCGAGCCTCACACCTCGGTATGAGTTAAAAATGGGATAAGGGCCCCAAGGAGGACGTGACGTTTCTTTCTAGCTACGGGTGGTGTTAGGGTTTTATAAGCCCTGACATTTTTATATTTTTACCTATGTGGTTGTTGAAATGCAAGGCACCTCGGATATATCAGTCTCTACGGAGCCGATGGATAATGTGTCATCTGGCTCATAAATGCCCTATAGGGCGGGGAAACGTGTGTTCAGGTATTGCCAATCCGCTATGTGTGGTCCGGCCTTGAAGGATCCAAGGGATCGCTGTGCGTGACCCTGAGGCATTTGCTAGAGTGTCTCGAAGCCAGCGAGGAGTACATCCCTTGCCTCGACTCATGACGGAAATCCAATTTCCAATACGTTACATTTCCATTTTTTTGTAGAGCCTAGTCTGGCGACATAGTGGGATGGGGCACTATGTCGTCTATGATTGATACATTTATATTTGAAGTTGTTTTCATACACTTTACACTATAATAGTATCCAAATGATTTGTTTTAAACGTACCAAGCATGTTTGGCTATTATAAGTTAAAACTCTATACTCCGACTTGTGTTACATTATGTGATGGGACATGAGTCTTATAATAGCTTCATTTTTCCAAAAAGCATTGTGCTGTTTGTTATGTGCACTGGTCTTCTTGGGAGGAAACCCGTTCCATGTTAAATGGTGTGGTCCCTTGATTTACTTTATTTTTAAAGTAAAGATTTAATAAATGTTTTAGTTCTCACACCAGTCACATGACTGACCTGGAGTTTATTGTTTTAACCTAAACTCTGGGTGCCCCTATTTTCCACATGGGTAGTTAGTAGTTTTGGTTTTGCAGATTTTTATTCACAGGATCCTAGTTTACAGCTGGAATGATATTTGGAAAGCTCTGTATTCGTGTATCTCTTTCATTTGTGTTTTGCATTATTTTCCGCTGCATTGTAATTTGTAAACCTCTGATATTTATCAAATGTATATTATTTGTTCATAATCTGTATATTCTTGTACTCTGATGTAAATTGTTGTAATAAGCAATGAAATTTTCTTTTGTTTGTGTTCTGATTTGTCGTGTTCTCAACTCAATCCGGGCTTTCCTTCACGGGGAATTTTGGGTCGTTTCACCAACCAAACATTCACACTGCTCAACCGACCCCACAACATCTCAGTTAGAGTTCGACCAACCCCACATGGGCCATCAACTGACCCTATGCTTTGCCAAGTCATGCACGACTGACCCTGCTCCATCCAACCGACCGACCCTGTTTCAGATGCTCGACCGACCATCCATTCGTGACCACCCATGCACGACTGAGCCATGTGCGTATGACCGAGCCCTGAAGTGCTCAACCTCATACTTGCTCTCTCGACCTCATGCTCACTCACTCAACCTCATACTCGCTCGCTCGACCCCGTGACTTGTTCCCCAAGCCGTGTGTGACCCATGGCCTGTACAACCCCAATTCAAGTCCAATTTCAACCATAATTTCGCCAATCACAACAATCAACGAAATATACTCGTCTAATTCTTCCAATACAACCATTAGCATGTTATGAGATCACTAACAACACAAATATGACAATTCTCATAAAAAATTATACAATGTTACCAAAAACCATAATAAATTAACATATGATCTAAATTGCGGATCTAACTTGCATAAACATATGAAATGGCATAGGAATTACCATGTTAAACTTGCTAAATTAGATCATAGGGTGAGTCATATGAAAATGGACTTAACAAGGTATAGATCTATGGTAAAACACTTGAATCCGATGAAAAACATGATCAACCATTCGTATACATCATTGAATCCATGTGAGAGATGTAAATCACTCACCAATTCTCACAAACAAGCTAAAATCAATGTATTAAGATTCTGGATTGCAAGAAATTCGAACCAAACCCCTTGATCCGATGAATTATCACTTTAAATTATGTATATCTAGCCTCCAATGGTGTATATCTTCGATTTGCTTCCTTAGATTTTGATTTTTAATGGTGGAATGGTGTTAGAGGAAGGAGGAACATATGCCACCAAATGAGAGGATAAAGAAACTAAACCCTTTCCCATATCTCTTACCCCCTATTTATAGCTTCCATGAGCCCAGTAATGGGCATCCCCAAATTAGCCCATTGTGGCTCTCAAAACCTGAACAGCCAACTGAAAAACCTTAAAACAACGATTCCTCCCAAACCGCTAAGCCAAATCTATAATGTAACCACTCTACGGAAACGCAATCATCATTTCCTTTCCAATGGAGCAGGTCTCGTCACCTGATTCAATCTGAGTCAGAAGTTATGCTCTATACAAGGCTGATAGGGGAAAAATGGTCACAAACAAAATTAGTAAAAATTATGGACTTGTCTCACATCCCCATAAGCAACATTTTAAAATATGAGAATGATCCAACCCTCAGGGAATAAAATAGAAATATTTTACGATCTTTCGATATTTAAAATGTGGGTTGTTACAATACCTTTTCCGTTTTGTTGGTCAGTGGATCTGGAAGGAGGCTGGTTCTGATCCAGAGCAGATCCTCCTTGCCCCATATCCTTAGGGGCAACCTTTTACTCATCCAGCTTCCCTGCACGAAGCAACTTTTCTGTAAAATCCCTCAGATGGTGACACTCTTTCGTGCGGTGGCCGTAAGTCTCATGAAATAGACAAAACATCCCGGTTTCATTCCTTTTTAGTCGAATCTCTGGGTGGAGGTTTCTTGTATTGGACAAGTATCCAAGTAAATATTCTCCAAAGCATCACTCAACGATGTGTAATTCTTAAAAGACTGAAAACGAGGCCTCTTTTTGGAATCGTTTCTCCTTTTCCTATTACTTTTACCGCCATTCCCGCCTTGGTGGTCATTCCCTCCATTCTTATTCCCGACATTTACTTCAACTGTAACGACCCGCCTTTTAGCCCAATTCTTGCCGGTAATTAAACCGACTCAAACCGTTCAAAAAGACGAATTGTTATGGGTGCATACATATATTGAACAAAGGATAGGACTCATCAGAGCTATAATATCTCATTAGAGATAGGGTTAGAAATGCCCTTGAATGAGATTTCGGAATATTATGACGAGAGAGCGTATTTTTGAAATCTATATAAGGTATTTTTGTACAAGTAAATCATTTTTGAAAATAATAATTATTTGAAATAAAATATTTTGAAGAAGATTTGAAAATAAGATTTTTAAAGGAAATACTTTCAAAATAAAAAGGGCTCCTTAAAACTTCGAAAATCCAGCATCGATCTGTTCGGAGTTATCGAGAAATAAGCGATTAATGAATTGGCTTTAATAAGCGTATTGAAAAAAAAACGTCGAGCTTATGATAACTTCATTTTAGAAAGGTCATTGCGTATTTATATGCACGGGTATTCACATGGAGTAAACCCATTCCGCGTTAGCGGCGTGGACCGGTGAAATTCCCAACCTTAAAATGAACCTAATAATAATTGTTTTGAGTTCTCACACCAGTCCCACGACTGATCTGGAGTTTACTGTTCTCTCACCTAAACTTTGGGTGCCCATAATTTTGCACGGACAGCTAGTAGTTTAGTTTGCAGTTATAGATCGTTGGAGCAGGATTCAGAGTGCTTTTAGAGTTGGAGTTCATGCAAGAGATGGGAGCTTCTGCTATATCATACGATTTTCTTCCGCTGAGAGTATATTTTCTTTTCTTCCGCTGTATGTGTTGTAACTCTGATATTTTATGTAACTCTGATGTAACATTGTATTTCGCAATGAAAAATTCTGTTATTTTGTTCAATATATGTATGCACCCATAACAATTCGTCTTTTTGAACGGTTTGAGTCGGTTTAATTACCGGCAAGAATTGGGCTAAAAGGCGGGTTGTTACAAGTTGGTACCAGAGCTTTGGTTATACAAAGCTATCGGGTACAACATATTTTGAACAAAGGATAGGACTCATCAGAGCTATAGTATCTCATTAGAGATAGGGTTAGAAATGCCCTAGAATGAGATTTCAGAATATTATGACGAGAGAGCGTATTTTTGAAATCTATATAAGGTATTTTTGTACAAGTAAATCATTTTTGAAAATAATAATTATTTGAAATAAAAGATTTTGAAGAAGATTTGAAAATAATATTTTTAAAGGAAATACTTTCAAAATAAAAAGGGCTCCTTAAAACTTCGAAAATCCGGCATCGATCTTTTCGGAGTTATCGAGAAATAAGCGATTAATGAATTGGCTTTAATAAGCGTATTGAAAAAAAAACGTCGAGCTTATGATAACTTCATTTTAGAAAGGTCATTGCGTATTTATATGCACGGGTATTCACATGGTGTAAACCCATTCTGCGTTAGCGGCGTGGTCCGGTGAAATTCCCAACTTTAAAATGAACCTAATAATAACTGTTTTGAGTTCTCACAGCAGTCCCACGACTGACTTGGAGTTTATTGTTCCCTCACCTAAACTTTGGGTGCCCATAATTTTGCATGGGCAGCTAGTAGTTTAGTTTGCAGTTATAGATCGTTGGAGCAGGATTCAGAGTGCTTTTAGAGTTGGAGTTCATGCAAGAGATGGGAGCTTCTGCTATATCATACGATTTTCTTCCGCTGATAGTATATTTTCTTTTCTTCCGCTATATGTGTTGTAACTCTGATATTTTATGTAACTCTGATGTAACATTGTATTTCGCAATGAAAAATTCTGTTATTTTGTTCAATATATGTATGCACCCATAACAATTCGTCTTTTTGAACGGTTTGAGTCGGTTTAATTACCGGCAAGAATTGGGCTAAAAGGCAGGTCGTTACATCAACCTTTCCTGCTCTGTCACCAGACTACTTGATGGCAACATTACTCTGAATATCCTCTCTCGGAATTTCGTCGGACTTTATCTTTCGACTGGCGTATACTTCCTCTTGTCGTAGACAAATATTTTCCTTTTCATAAAATAGCTCTCGAGTTAGCGGTGGTTTTCCAGCTAGGTACCTTCCGAACTTAGTGTCTTTGTTGAATCCGTGAATCAGTGCCATCAGGATGGTCTTCTTAGGTGGGTCACTTACTTCTGTAGCCACCAAATTGAAACGATCCAAATATTATTTCAGAGATTCCCTAAGAGCTTATTTGATTACAGACAGCTCAATGACACTCTTGGATTTGTAGGCATAAAGCCTGAACTGATTCATAATGCTCTGACTCAGCTCTTTAAAACTGGAGATCGATCGGGGAGGAAGCCATGTAAACCACGTTAGTGCGGTGTCTTTCAGATATATTGGAAAAGCCTTGCATTTTATGGCATTTGGAGGTGTCGCAGCGTTCATGTACCAAGAGTACCTCATCAAATGCTGACTTGGATCAGTTCTTCCTCCATATCAATCCATTGTGGGCAGGTTAAATCATTTGGGAACTGAAAATCCAGAATTTCATAAGTGAAAGCGGTGTGGCTACGATCAATACCCCAATCTTTGTTGGTGTAACCCCTACTGTCAGCCTTAATCTGGCATACCATTTCCTCCACTTCATCATTGGTTAGTGATGGTTAGGGATAAGCACTTCTGGTTCTTCTAATATATCCAGTTTCTACATCAGATGATGTTCTTTGGCCTCTGGCTGCAGCTGAATTTCGTTTCCCTCTATGATCCTGGTCATTCACAAGACGAGTGGGCTAGAGGAGTTATTGTTGAGTAGGGTTAATAATGTTGGGATCCCTGGAAAGGACATGAGACCCCGGCTATTGGAGCAACATTGGTTCTCTCAAGCTAGGGTCATTAGGTCCTAAGACAAGAGCCGCGTCTTCGCGAGATCCCAACGATCATAATGTCATTTGTTCAAGGTTCTTGGGTCTTTCATATGGCCTTCTCTGACATGGATGTCTTTCATCCGAAGAAGATGAGTGGTCTGCATTGAGACGATGAGGGTGTTCTCTGCCTACGAAGGTCGTATATTTGTCTAAGGCATGAGAAATCCATTATTTCGTCATTAGTTTTATCCAACATGTTGAGAAGGCATGAGAAATCAATCTACGAAACTGGTGCAGAGGTAGTAGATTGATTACTAGTTGTCGTGGCTGGAGCTGGAGCATTTGCATTAGCTCAGGTAGAGATACCAGCTTCAACTTTTTTCGAATTGGATCGGGTCGTGGTTGTGTCATCACCGTCGGTCGGGAGAGCATTACCGGCCATATTCAAGTCTTCAGTTCAGTTCGGCCTTTCACCATCACATCGGATTTTCCCCCTCGGATCGGCTCGGATCCGATCCGGACCCCCGTGACCTGGTAACTACAATCGCCTGCTGATCTTCGCTTGCCTCATTCTCCAGAGAAGTTCGTGGTTCCTTTCCATTTCTTGGAGCCATGAAATATGATTCTTTTTGCAGTCAATTAAAGTTTCAAAGACGGTGAAAATGCGGACTATGTGCTTCAGACTTGAAACTCCAAAAAGTAGAATGATAATTCAAAAGGCTGAGAATTCAATTTTGAAAGAACCAAAATGTTATACCAAAAAGTGGTTCGAACGCCCAATTGACTGATAATTTTAGAGGATAAAAATTCAAAAAAGATAAAAAAGAAAATCAACACAAATGATTTATAATGGTTCGGCATTAATAAGCCTCATCCACTTTATACTTCTTTAATTAAGGAATTGATCACAAGTACAACAGCAATAGCCACTAAACCTCTCTAATACAATCAGGTATCTCTCAATAATTTCTTGAATTATACTCAGCAACTTGGAGCACAATTTGAATAAACAAGATAAAATATGGTATTGGTGGAGTTAGAGTAGTTAAAGTGCCAAAAGATCCCTCAAAATGGTGCGTTATGGTGTATATATAGGCTAGGAATGCAGGCGAGTCGGATGTCACATGGGTCCCGTCCCACAAATCTCAGAAATGGATGCGTTGTGACGAAGACAGTGCATAGACATCGTGGGTAAGTGGGGTTGCAATTGTATCGCATTTGTAGAGACATCATGCGGTGCTGTTTTAGGATAGCAATCATTAGATCAAATTAGTAAAAGGAGACACCGAACTGACCCGGCGTTCATCGGTTGGATCCTAACTTTCGTTGGTGAGTGAAATGAAACCGGTTTGAGCAATCCGATCAAACCCGACTTCAAGTTATCTCAACCCTTATCCCAGTGGTCCCTCTTCTCAATTGACTATGTCTCCTGCTCATGGGCTCATCCACTAGTCAATTTCTAAACTTTGCATGGCTTGGTCATAGAACAGGCTAACACAAATCAATTAGTGATTAATGGATCTGACAATGAGGCATTCAAAGTGATTGATCTATCAATGAAAGGTAAGTAATCATAACCTCAAGCCTCGCAACCGGAAAATGGTATAAAATAGGGTAGGTCGCATGACTAAGTGGGTCGCACCCAAGTAGGGTGTATTGTCACCTGATCTAGAGAAATTCAATTTTCTTCTTTAATCTTTCAATGTTGTCCCTCTCGGAAAACAGTTGTTGATCCCAATTATTGGTGACAATACATTCGGTACTCTCAAGCGAAGTGAGGGGTCGGTCATGTTTAGCCTGGATTGCAAGATGTTCTTGTTGAACCTAGTGTATTCCTCTCTAGAGATACACTGTCAAAAGGTGGTTCCATACCTTGCCAATTGGAATCCGTTATCCAATAAGAGCCCGCGGTTTTGATAATATACCATGTGTGTAGAGTGTAAGATGCAATCTTTCTACTAGATTGTTATTTACTTGATTTAGACACTATTATAATATCAGAAAAGTATAAATTTTAAGGAAAGCTTTGGGTTATCATAAGGTAAAAACCATCGTTTTTATGTGGTGATCGGTCTTACGATTATCTTTTCTTTTGGAAAGGATTTTTAAAAGTTAAACCAATGACTGGAGTTTACTCACATTAGTCCCATGGCTGACCTAAAGTTTATTTTGATTTGTTTTACCCCAAACTCTTGGGTGCCCAAATTTGTACAGGCAGTCAAGTAGTTCAGGTGTTTACAGATATACTTGGAGGAGCATGGAGCAAGAGGCTTCACCGTTAGATATGTATTGTTATTTCCATTGAATTGTTAGTGTTGTACTCTGATAATGATATACGTACGTAAGTTAAATTTTTCTATTTCAAAAGTTGTTATATATATTATATTTTATTCCACTGCGATGTGAGATTCTGTGTTGTTGTTCAGTTCTTTCTCCTATCTATTTTCTTCTATTCTGATTTTCTTTCTTTTTATTTCTCATACTCTAACTTCTTTTTATTAATGATCTGGTAATTTATGGTTTTTGGTTAGTCGATATGGTATTTGTATTGATAATCAGGATCGGGAAAATGTCGGTTCGTTACACAATATAGTCCATTTCGTATACACATATATCGTACACTGCAAATTAATTTAGTAAACAATCACTTTTTATAATATTTATATTTAGAAAGGAAACTTAAATTTAAACCAAGCATTTTAATTAACCATAAATAATTTCCAGGCCCAAAGCCCAATACTATGCAAAAGCCCAACAACAACCACTACCCTATTTCCTACCTTCTATATACTCCTTAGACTATGCTTCTTCATTAATACATTTATAAAATTGTTTTAATTTAGACTCTAGAATTTAAACAATGTTTTCTTATGTTTACTAATTTATCTTTCCTAGCCCAATTCGGCCCATCAGCTAAGACTAAAGCCGATAGTCTTATTTCCTTTCCTCCATCTTCGTGCCTTACCTACTATGATCCATTCACTTTCCTCCATAGCCCTTAAACATCAACCTCCCTTCACTCAAACACATTGTACAACCCATACAAGCCATCGGGCATCCCTGTACTTTGGTCATTGATTGGTAACGACCCATTCGTCATTTTACCTTCCGACCGATCGCCAGAAACATCACCGAGGAGGCGCGGTTCGCCAATAAACTTAACCCACCCAAAACAGTAGTCAACCCATGCAAAAACTAAAATCCCCTGAAATACTTATTTAAAAAATTACAGTTTTATTTTTTTCCTGTAATCCTTAACCTCTCAAGCCTCTCTTGCTCCACCGCCACCAACCTCGATCAACCACATCGCCTGAATTTGATCAAATTTAGTTTTTGACCAACCCCAAAATTCTCATAACCTAGGGCATTTTACATCCTAATTTTGATATTAAAATTCAGGATTTTTCAAGAATATTGGATCTGTATACCTGAATTGTACAAATATGATGTTTGAAAAATTCGAGTATTAATGTCCTTTTACTGAAATTTAATTATTCCAGATGATATATGTTATGGTTTGGAGAAAACCAATTTTAAATTAAACTTAAGTCATAGATGAACAACTTTCATGTTATACCCAAATCCTAATACATACTGGAAATTGGGTTATTGATTTCTAAAGATAGGATGACTCATTTTCTCTTTTTCTTCCACAGCATGTTAAAAATGTTTATAGGCATTTTTAAACAATCCATACATAAATTTACTAGTTGCAATGACCATATGCACGCATCAATATTCTAATGGCATATTCCTATATGATATAGGCACAAAGATGAGTCCATATTTTTAAATATATACACGTAAAGTTAAGAAGTGAGTTTACTCACTTTTATATTACTATGCTTTGAATTCTGTCTCTCAGGCTGTTTAAACCATCCATTCTTATCTATCAGATTACAAAGATTAAACATCCATATTTGAATCAAAGATGTTCGGTATATATATCAGCACCTATCGGTTTGAATCCAACTATAATTAAATGTAAATAATAAAATAGTTTAGGATGTTTACTCACCAATTATACTATACTTGTGCTAAAATATTTTTTTACTGCCTATGCCATCCCTTCTCAGGTTTTGTTGCTCTCTGTTTATCTTGGCCATTTCTGGTTTTGCTTCAGGGTTTCCATTTGTTTTACTAAACTAGTATGTGGATTTATATGGGTATTTATAGATGAAGAATTTTAGGTTCAAGTCAGGTAGGCATTAAGGGAAACATGCACATATGTATGTACGGAGGTATATAGGTTGCAACAACTATTTGAAGTGATGGATGCTTGATTGAAAAGATGTGTGTATGGTTAGTTATGAAATGTATAGATATGCGCACATGCATGTGCTTTTGATTTTAGAACTAGACTTAAACAGGTTGATAGTAGGATGTAATTTAGACTAGCCTTAGGGTCACTAAACTAATATACTTAGATGAATACCAAACCAAAATCTCGAATAGCCTTAGGAATATGCCATGTTGCAGCCATAATGTGAATGAGGTGATGTTGTTGTAACTTGCTTCAAACTTTAATCTTAAGTAAATAGTCAAGCCATGTTCTTACAGCCACATTACGAACTTAATATATATATATATATATACACACAAATTTATCTTAACACCCAAGGAAGAATTAACTTATTTCATTTCGTAGGTGTTCACAGTTAGATGGGATGAGCTTGAGACAGCCTTAATTTTTGATGGAAAGGGGGAGCTAGGTTGGCTATATATGTATATGATTTGAAACAACATACCTACCTTCGTTTTTACTTACAAGCCTAGTCCAGGCTATCTTAATTTGCCAAATTGCACATGATTTTCTTTCCCTGCTTAAATGCATGTCCTTTTTATTTATTTAATAGCTATATCTTCTTATGAATACTTATGTGTGAAGTGAGAATGCAATATAACTTTAAGTATGTATTATTAGTTTCTTTAAGTAACTCTATGTTTACATGACTAATAACAGTAATTTTAAATGTAAACAAACATGTTAAAATAAGAAACAATATATATGGAAGCATAAAGGCATGTGAATATATATACACGTATGATTTTTAAAATAATAATTATTCTAGTTTAAATGGAATGTGGTCTTATTAATATAATCAAATTAAGTGAATAACTTGCATTAATGAATATTTTCTTTTTAATGAACATGCCACCTGTTATCTGCATGAAGTAATCAAATTATTTACTTATGTAAATTCTATATTCACATTAGTTTTAAGAAAATTTAAAAATGCAACAAGATGATAAAATATCAATTACTTGTTTCATATGCATATATACACCGTTGTATTGAATTTTAAACTGTTAAAAAATATATTTATTTGTAATTTCCCAGATATTTACCAGATATATATGTCTTATTTATTTAAATATAATTAAATTATCAGTATAGTCTATATATTATAGATTATAAAACTAGTCTAAAAACTGGGTCGTTACAATGTACCTCCCTTAAAAGAACTTCGTCCTCGAAATTAAAGAGCAACGAGGAGATTCTTGTTATAATTAACATCGTAGAATTATATACATATATAAGTTATATACCAAGGATCATAACAATCACAACATACAAGCTACACAGATTATCTACCAAAACATTCAAAGCAACAAAAAACACATCAACAATTAGCTATCAATCACAGTCATTTTGTAATAACCCGGAAATTCTGAGACAATTTAAAATTTTTATTTTGGCAATTTTGATGAATTTTGAATGTTCAAAATGGATATTTTAAATAATAGCGATGAGAAATTTATTTTGAATAGAAATAGAACGAATATATATATTTGAATCGTCGTTAGAATATAAATAATTATTTATAATTATAAAAGGAATTGAAAATGGGGCGGTAGTTCGATATTTCGATTTCAAATTTCAAATGAATGTACAGGATTTAAAATAAACTGGATTTTGGCGAAACCAAAAATATTTGGACCTAATTGAGAATATCTTTCCAACGAATCCGAAAAATCGAAATTTCATAGCGGGAATCAAAAGATACGTCCAGTTGAAAATTCAGAATAGTCGTTATGGAATTCAGGCCCTTAAAAATGGAAATTTTGCAAACGACCTCGGTTTTCGACGAAACCACTTTTGTTGGATTCGTGATGTCAAGTTATTGCTAGCTTTCAAAATTCGTAATTTTCTGGATCAATATGTGAGTGTGGCAAAGGAAAACGCGTTTGACCAGTTTTAGTTGATTTTAATCGACTGGAAAATGGTCATTTATAAAACGGTCTCAGAATTTAATGAAATTAGTTTTGTTAGGACCGTATCGTCAATACGAAGTTAGAAAATATTTTTCTGGAATTTTTAGAGTTAGTATGTGGCCCTGGCGAATTAAAATGCGCGTTCCAATTCAATATATAGAGTTATATTTTGATTATAACGAAAACTGATCATAACGATCGAATTGGCCTACGAAACATATCCCATTGTGTTCGAAATGGGGGTAATTAGCTAGAGGCGGCAGCCGTTGGGTCTCGTTTTGAGATCGAATAAAAAAGTTGCTTTATGAGATAAATTAAATAAATTAATTAATTATATATATATGAATTCCTTGCCATTCTCTCTCCACCATCAGTTAAAAGAAAAAACCAGATCTAAATCAAAACACCCGCTCCCCCACTGTAGCCCTACCCAGATCGTCCCGCCGCCGTTCATCATCTCCGGACCCGCCACCAATTGCGCCGCCTCCCTCCGCAAGCCCCTCCTCCTGCTACGCCCTCCCCTTCCTCTCTCCCTCTTCTCACACCAAAACCACCCCAAATCAACCGAGGTCCACCGCCCCATTCCAGAGTCGGCGCCGCCACTTCCCCTACGCCCTCCGACGATCTCGAGCGCCCCAGACCCCTTGGCTACCGGCGAACGACTGAAACCCTCCTCAACTCGGACGAACAGTGAGCATTCCTATTTTCTTTTACTTTATTTCTTTTTCTCTTTTTATTTTATTTTATTCTATGACTGTAATCAGTAGAGAAAACATATGAATTTAGAGAAAAAAATCGAATTTTTACACACATATTTTGCATTTGATTTGAAATCAGTTTTGTATGAAAGTTTTATTAAGGTACGAATAAAAATAAAAAGGTAGGAATAAAAATTGATTTTTTTATATATGTAGAAGAAGAATAAAAATCAAAATTCTGTACAAAGGAAAGATAGAATTTTTATACAAAGCAAGTTTGGATTTTTATATATATACTAGAAAAGTAAAAAAAATATGATTTTTACTTTGATAAAAATAGAATTTTTATATGTGAAGCGAATTAGAAATGTGGTTTTTATTGGTTCAAAAGCAATATAAAAATATAGTTTTGTTATGTAAAAATATAATTTTTATCGTATGAATAACAACAAAAAGATAAGATTTTTATAAATATATAAAGATGAGATCTTTATACAAGAAGTGATACCATAAAAATGTGATTTTTATCTCTATAGCATTGAAATAAAAATGTGATTTTTAATGTGAACAGCGTGAAAAAGAAAGTGTTGGAAGTATGGGCAAATCCAGACTGTTCTGAATTTCAAAAATAAAGAATGGAGGAGTGGATCCCTCGGTGAGAACTTCTCACTTTAAATCTTGTTTTTCTAGTTAAAAATATATACTAGGATGCAGACGGCGCTTAGCAGCACCGAACACCCGTCGTCCACAGACCATGGATGGCTTGTATGTTTGATTGTTTGTTATGGTGAAAATTATTGTGTGATGCGTGATGAAATAAAATATTTATATAGTTAAAGATATTTTATCGTTAAAAATATAATTTTTTTAACAGGTATGTGAATGAATAAATATTTATAAACAAATCGAACGATTTGTTTATATACACTGATTTGACTGATATTGATTGGGACGATAAATGTTACACGTCACCCAACTGCACAAATAATATTCAGTGTTTGTGGATTGAAATCCCACATGGGTGTTGGGATGATATCTAGCGTACACTAATCCCAATTATTTAGTTGAATGTCGATCGATTGGTCGACAAACTGTGTGAGCATTAATTATTTATATTTGATGCTTATGCAGTTGTGTGGTGCACTCTGGATGATGGTTGATGATTTATCGTTGCTGTTATATACATGTATTGTAGGGAATCCATATAATAAACATTATATGGTAATTGATTGGGCCTCATTCCAATTTAGAAAATAAATTCATGTGTTGAATTGAAAACATTCATGTGTTGAATAAAAGTCGTGTTGATTAGATTGTCGCCATTTTGACGTGAACGATATTTATATCGATTTTATTCATTTTATAATGAATATCGAAAGTGATTTCAAAATCTGATATTTTGAAAAGAATTGAAATTTGAATTAAATTGAATAGAACTGAAATTGAATTAAATTGAATGGAATTGAAATTCGTATTAGATTGAAATAGAATTGAAATTCGAATTAAACTGAATAGAATTGAAATTCGAATTAAACTGAATAGAATTGAAATTCGAATTAAACTGAATAGAATTGAAATTCGAATTAAATTGAATAGAATTGAATTTCGAATTAGGTTGAAATAGAATTGAAATCGTTTTGAATTGAATTTAAAACGTATTGAAATTGAACTTAAATCGATTTGAATTGAAGTCGAGTTGAAATGAATTTAAAACGAATTTATATTGGAAAGATTCAATTTTGATTTGAATTTGAGATGGAAGTTGAAATCGTTTTGAAAACGACTTTAAAACGACTTATAAAATACGTTTTGAAAGGAAATCGATGAAATATATATAATATATATATTATATATAATGGCCTGAATAGAACGCGTCGCGCCGCGGCAGTTCGCGAATTTCGACCATTGACTTCGAATGGACATTGCGGGAGATCCGACCGTCGGATTCTCCTAAAACAGGAACCGTTGGGATCCTATCGAAAAGAGCTTTCCAATGAATATTAGAGATTTGAAATCTAATGGTTGGATTTGGAATTATGTCCAAATCAAATTTGGAAAAGGTCGATGTAAGTGCAGTTCGATGGCCGTTGATGGAAATCGACTGTACGGGCCTTGATAAAATTATTAAAAATAGTAATAATTTGTGTAAAATCATAAGAAATGATTTCGGAAGAAATGGGATGGAAAACTCCATATTTGAAAAGATAAAAGTAGATTTTTATCGAAATGAACTAGTTTTGAACTAGAATAATAATTTATTTATTTTTAAAATAAATAAATTGGATTTGAAATGGTTTTGAAAATAACCAGAATTTCCAATAATTGAATTGGAATGGATTTGAATCGAAATTGTCTTTGGAATAGTTCGATGTTGGATTTTGTGATTATACAGATGTTGTTATGGAAATTTGAAAGATATATTTATATCGTTATTTCCAATACGATATCTGTTGGTTTTAGAATTTGATATTGAATATAAGCCGATATATTTTCTATTCAGAGCCTTGTGTTTAATATCAAATGGGATTTTGGGTTGTCGTGAATGGGATCTTTAATAATACTGTTCTTAAACCCAAATGGAGTTAAGAAAATTAAGAACTAACTGGGGATCAGTTAAGTTGGATGGTTTCTTGGATATTGATCTGATGTTGGTTTCGGCCTTCGGGGTTAATATTTATGGAACTGTCCTCTTACTAATTTACGGTTAGGGACTGATTGAAATGTGATGTGATTTTGAGGTTTATCGTGAACCGTGTTTTAAATGACATCGGTTCTTTAACCCAGTTAAAGATTAAAACTAAGTGGAGTTTTAATGAATCTTTAATTAGATTGAAAAGATCGAGAATGGAGTATCACCAGTTTTTTTCCAGGCTATAGTTAAATCTTTAATTAGATTTGAACGTGAAATGGTAATTGAATTTACTGATAACACCGTGGTGTTAGATATGAAGTATTACCAGTTTTACTTCATGGGATGAATAGGTTGGGATTGGGAAATTAAATAAATAATTACTTCGGTGTGGTTCGCTAATCCCGACTAGTTTGAATTGATATTCAAAGTAAGATTAAAGAATAAATTTAAAAGAATTTATTTTTGATAAAATTAATGGGAACCTTTCCCTAAGAATGTGAAATTTAGAAACTAGCTGGAGGTTAGCTAAGAAGAATGGTTCCCTGGGTATTAATCTGATGTTGGATTCGGCCTTCGGGGTTAATGTTTGGGGAATTGTTCTCTTGCTAATTTACAGTTAGTGATTGATGAATTGGAAAGAGGCGTATGTTGTGTTTGTGTAACACTTGTTTATTATATACGCGAGTTATTCGGAAAGACCGGGTTTGTCCCATTCTGAATAACTGATACGACGATAAGTCGAAGGTGAAGACGGTGGTTGAAGGCCGGAGGTCTTCACGTCGTTTGGATAATTACTGATGATCTTGATTGGGCAGTACACCTAAGAGGAGGGAATCAGTTAGTGGTCGTCCATACGTACTTGGAGATCGATGGATATGCGAGGTACAAGGTGCCTTCGGTTTCGTTCAGACCAGAATGGACTTGTAAATGGACTGTGTGTCCGACATTGGATATCAATTTGTGTGATTGATGGATATCGATTGCATGGAGTGATTTGTCTGTGTGGCATGCTAAGATGCAAATGATCAAGGCTTCTGTTGAAAAGCAGAGTCTTGTGGTTGATGATCAAAGCTCGGCCTGTGTGGCATAGCTTTGTGTAGCGTTGATTCGCGAGCCTCACACCCCGGTTGTGAACCAGAAACGGGGGAGGACCTCAGGGAGGACGCGCGTTTCTTTCTAGTTAGAAGTGGCGTCAGTGGTTTGATACGCCCTGACGAGTTTGACTTATGTGGTTGTTGGTTTGCGAGGCGCCTCAGATATATCGGTGACTATGTGAAGCCGATGGAGTCATTCGTTGGCTCATTTACGCCCCAAAGGGCGGGGAAACGCATTGTTCAGGCTCTATAATCCACTCCGTGTGGACCGGCCCTGACGATCTAAGGTGCAGTTGCGGCTGTTCCGGAGACATGGGCTAGATTGTCTCGAAGTCGGTAAGGACTATCTTTTGCCTTGGTTCATGACGGAAATCCAATTTCCAAATATGACATCGTGCGGTTTTGATTGTAAACCTATATTTGGAGACATAGTGGCATGGGACGCTCATGTCGTCTATGATTGATATTTATGATTGTTTATAAAATTAGAAACTAATTGGAAACGAGCTAAGATGGGTGGTTTCCTGGGTATCGGTCTGATGTTAGTTTCGGCCTTCGGGGTTAATACTTAGGGAATCGTTCTCTTACTAATTTACAGTTGGAGTCTGATTAAGAATTAAAACATGAAATTTAGCATATCAAGCATTCTTTGGCTATTATAAGGTAAAAACCCTACCCTCCGGCTTGCGTTGCATTGTGTGATGGGACCTGGGTCTTATAATAGCTTCATTTTTCTTTATTTAGCATTGCGTTGTTGTTTTATGCACTGGTATTCTTGGGAGGAAACCCATTCCGTGTTATACGGTGTGGTCCCTTGTAACGACCCAGAAAATCTAAACCAATTTTTTTTTTAATTGGCTAAAATAATGGATTTTAAATATTTAAAATAAATATTTTAAATAATAGCAATGAAAACTGAGTTTGAATCGACAATTGAAAACGAATATAATTAATTATAATTATAAACAAGGCTTGAAAAGGCGCTGCAGTTTCAAAAATTGAATTCAAACTTTGTCGGACTGTACCGGGTGCAAAACAAAATGGATTTTAGTGAAAACAAAAATATTTAAATCTGTTAGTGAATACCTTTCTAATGATTCTGAAAAATCGAATTTTCGTAGCTGAAAGCAAAAGTTATGGCCGAATGAATTTTCAGAAAGGTCGCTATGGAATTTATATAGCCCGTGAAATTGGCCATTTTGCATATGACCTCGGAATTCGACGAAACCAATTTTGTTGGGTCCGGGATGTGAAGTTATTGCTAGGTTTCAAATTTCATAATTTTTTAAGCTAATGTGTGAGCGTGGCAAAGGAAAATGTGTTTTGGTCAATTACAGTTAAAATGGATCGACCAAAAATGGGCCTTTTTGCAAACGGTCTCAGAATTCGACGAAACTAGTTTTGTTGGGACCGTATCGTCAAAACATAGCTAGATTTATTTTTCTAGAATTTTTCGAATTAGTTTGTGGCCCTGGCAAATTGAAATGTACGTTCAAATTAAATATTAAATGTTATATATTTTAATTTGAAGGAAAACTGGCTGAAACAGTCGAATGGGCCTACGAAACATATTCCATTGTGTTCGGAATGGGGGAAAAACGCTAGGGACGACAGTCGTTGGGTTTAGATTGGTGGCCGCATCAGGAAACCCCTTATAAAACCCATCGGCCAATCAAAATTTTTATAAAAAAAAATCCTTTAATTTTCTCTCTCCCCGATATCGATTCACGGCGGAAATAGCACGCCACCTTCTCTCCTCCGTTCCTCCTCCTATAAGCAAAATTACGCCTTCCTCCTGTTGAAAATTTTGAAGAGCACGAGAAGATCTTCAAATCCATATATAGTTTGGATTTTTTCATTGTGTGGATTGGAAGAACCGACGTCACGAAGTTCAGCACTTCGAACCGCCGCCGCATCCTCCTCCCTGCGTCGAAGTGGGCCCCACCTACCTCCGCCCGAGCGCCGTTCCAAGCACTACAAGGTGGTGTACTCCGATCGTCTCCAAGTTGCACGGATCGAAAGAAAAATTAAAACCTAGTTTTGAAGAAATCAAGCAGGTATCGGCTGTTTAATAAAAAATAGATTTTAACAGTTTAAAACCGTTGCATACTTCGAAAAATCATATCTTTTTCGTTCATTAACGAAATTCGATGAAACATGAAACATCGTGACCGTGTGGACGCCTTCTACATTTTAGAAGAGACCGCGTATTTTTCTGAGCCTTCTGGTATTTTTGGTGGAGTGGAACCCAATGTGAGATTTCTAATTTATAAACGATATGGAAACGACGATGTATAAATTATATATTCGATGTATGTGTTATATAAGCGTTGTACACCTCTTGTATAAGCGTTGTATAAGTTGTACGTTCGATGTATAAGTTATATATGCGTTGTAAAAATAATATATGTGTTGAAATAGAAGTGAATTGCTATATATAAATATAAATATAAATATAAATATATATATTTATATATATATATACGCCCCTCGTCCACAAACCATGGACGATATTTATTGATTGTGATTGGTGTGAAAATTGATTGATAGCGAATGTTTGTTTGGGATTGTTTGTGGTTGATATTGATTGATAGTGGTTGAAAAATACCCATTTGCAGTTGAGTAATATTTGGTTGAAACCACATAGGATTAGTTGGTGGTAATGAAATAAACATATACATGCCGCCTGCGTGCGAACTAGATGCATGATCCCCATTGTCAAAAACCGCGAGGTTTTAAGGTAGAGCGAGGAGCCGTACTAGGGACGGTCCCGGTTTTAACTACCCTGCCGTTATGCTGCCGAAATTTTGAGTAATATTCATGTGTTTGAATTATTTTCATTTGCTAAAACTATAGAAAACCTTCATGTGTTGAATCGATATTCATTCGTTGATTAGAAATTCATGTGTTGAATGGTATTCGTGTTTTAAATATAAAAATCACATTTTTATCTATATATAGAAACTATAGAAAACCTTCATGTGTTGAATCGATATTCATTCGTTGATTGGAAATTCATGTGTTGAATGGTATTCGTGTTTTAAATATAAAAATCACATTTTTATCTATATATAGAAACTATAGAAAACATTCATGTGTTGAATCGATATTCATTCGTTGAATTGAAATTCATGTGTTGAATGGCATTCACAATTTGAAATAAATTGGTTTATAATAAAAAATCACCTTTTTATCATCTATATGAACTATGTAAATTGACCTTGTTCTAAAATAAATTGCTTTACAATAAAAATCCTATTTTTATCCCCTATATTAACTATATAAAATAATAGTGTTTTGAAATGAATTAGTTTACAATAAAAATAACATTTTTATTATATACATGAATTGTTGAAATGTGAAGTGTTAAAAATAGCCACTCGTTCAAATAAATATGCATGAGTCGAAATATTCATTAATTAGTTAATGATATGATTTTTGTCTATGCATGCAACATTAGAATGAATGGTGTTTTAAAAACAAATGGAATCAAATATGAAGTTGAATGGAAAATGATAAGTGATAAGAACTGTATATATGTACATGCATATTTATTTGAACAGGTTATAGCAAAGGGGCTAGAGAAGAGGAATAAAATTTTGTGCCCGACAAATAGGTACACATTTACTGTTTTGTTTGGGTGATGATTTTATGAGCCTGTTGGCTAGCCGCTTGGCTTTTTCTTTTTCTTTTTGACATGAGACGCCCGTGTGGCTATATGGGAATTTTCCCAGCCCCTCCCGTACAAAGGAGGTTATGGCGAAATTTTCCAAAATTTAAAGGCGTTAGTGAAATATTTGAAGTAAAAACGATATTGAAATTGTTGAATGAACTATATTTATATAAATATATAAATATAAATAAAATTAAAATGAAACGTGGCCGTGCAGTTCGTGTTTTGAAACCGTGATTTCAAACAACTAGTGCGGGAAATCCGACCATTGGATTTTCCCAAAACTGCAACCGTTGGGTTCGCCTTGGAAATATCTTTCCAACGGCACCAACTTTGTAAAAATCCAACGGTTGGATGGTCTGGAATGTTTAATTCAAATCTGAAGAAAAACAGCGCCAGAAACGATTATATTTTTATATATATATATAAATATAATTATATTTAATCGAATAACGACGCTGCAGTTCGTATTTTGAAATCCAAACTTCAAACGATTGTACCGGGAGATCCGACCGTCGGATTTTCCCGAAACTGGAACCGTTGGATTCGTTTTGAAAAGACCTAATGATGTAAATTTTGTGAGGATCCAACAGTTAGATTTTCAGATATGTGTAAATCAAATCTGAAGAAAAACAATGCCACGGCCGCGCTATGGCCCGAAGCGTCGTTTTGAATAAATTGGCTATTTTAAAATAAATAAAAATAGCGATAAATCATTATAAAATATCATAAGCGATATGGAATGGAAATAAACTGAATTTGCTCGATTTATCTGGTGTTTGCTGGTTGAACGTGTTTGGTGTAAAAATTACATTAAAGAACAAAATTGGTGTTGTCGAACGATTTAACCATTGAAATAAATTGATTTGAAATTCTAAATATACGTGAATTATTTGAAAAGGCCGAGTTAATTCTCGTTTCAAATAATCGACCGACGATTGAAAGTCGAAGATGAAGACGGTGGTCGAAGACCAGAGATCTTCACCTCGTTTGGATGGTAACCGAGGTCCTGATTGGGAGGCATCCCGAAATATGGATAATGAGTAGTGATCGTCCAGACATACGTGGTGATCGATGGGTTTGTGAGGTATTTAGTGCCTCCGGTTTCGTTTAGACCCAGAACGGACTTGTAAATGGACTGTGTGTCTGACATTGGATTTTATTCTGTGTTGATTGATCTCTATTAAATATACATCTGTTTGGCGGCGGAGAATTTATTCTTTTGCTTAACGCCCTTCTCTGAGACGCACGAGCTCAGAGGTTGTACATCGATGGACATCAGTCGCATGGCATGAATTGCCTGTGTGGCATGCTAAGATGCAGTGATCAGGGCTTCTGTTGAAAAGCAAAGTCTTGTGGTGATGATCAAAGCACCGCCGGTGTGGCGTAGCTTTGTGTATAACGTAAAATCGCGAGCCTCACACCCCGGTATGAACCAGAAACGGGAGAGGACATCAGGGTGGGCCTGCGTTTCTTTCTAGCTAGGGTGGTGCCAGTGACCTACCAGCCCTGACATTTATATACTTTTCACCTGTGTGGTTGTTGCTGTTGCGAGGCGCCTCGGTTTGATCGGACGATCCGGGTCCGATGGAGTCATTCGTTGGCTCGTTTACGCCCCAAAGGGCGGGGAGACGTAGTGTTCAGGCATAATAATCCACATCGGTGGACCGGCCCTGACGATCCAAGGGGCAGTTGCGGCTGTTCCGGAGGCTCGGGCTAGAGAGTCTCGAAGTCGGTAAGGACTATCTTTTGCCTTGGTTCATGACGGAAATCCAATTTCCAAATACGACATCGTGCGGTTTTGATTGTAAATACATATGGCGACATGATATATGGTACCCATGCCGTCTATGATTGATAGTTATGATTCAAAGTTGTTTTGAAACATGTAAACATTAGTAGTAATATCAAATGCTTTTGTTTTATCCGTACCAATCATATTTTGGCCATTATAAGGTAAAACTCTATCCTCCAGTTTGCGTTGCATTGTGTGATGGGAACTGAGTCATATAATGGCTTCATTTTTATAAAATGCATTGCGTTGTTTAAAAGAAAGATTTGTTTTAAAGCACTGGCAATCCAATGGAGTAAACCCGTTCCACGAAAGTGGCGTGGTCCTGTGATTAGCCAAATTATATATGTGTTGAGTAGATTTCTCATACCAGTCCCATGACTGACTCGTAGTTTGTTTCACTTTCAAACTCGGGTGCCCCTTTTTCTACACGGGCAGCCTTGTATTCAGGTTTAGCTGGTTCTTTCTGGATAGCTGGAGCTGAAGATGGATTCTATCATTTATCTCTTTTTATGCTGTTCAGCTCCTATGGTACATATTATGTTTGTTTTCCGCTGTAGACATTTATGTATAGCTGAACTGTATTTTTACTAAGTATGATCCTGTGTACTGTGTAACTCTGATGATTACTTTTATCCAGTATATTCTATTGTTCATTATCTGGTGTATTTATTTAATTTTGTTCTGATATTACCTGTTTCTGTGTTATATTCCATGGATTACCCTTGCCACCGCCAGTACGGGGTTTGGGGTCGTCTCATCCCTTGATTTACCTAACTTTAAAATAAAGATTAATAACTGTTTTAGTTCTCACACCAGTCACATGACTGACCTGGAGTTTATTGTTTTAACCTATACTCTAGGTGCCCTTATTTTCGACACGGGCAGCTAGTAGTTTTGGTTTTGCAGATTTATATTCACAGGATCCTGATTTACAGCTGGAACGATGCTCGGAAAGCTCTGTATCCGTGTATTACTTTCAGTTGTGTTTTATATTGTTTTTCCACTGCTATGTAATTTATTGTAATCTCTGATATTTTTCTGTTGTATAATATTTATTCATACTCTTTATATTCTTGTAATCTGATGGAATTGTTGTAGATAACAATGAAATGTTCTTCTGTTTGTGTTCTGATTTGTCTTGTCCTCAAGATAATCTGGGCTTTCCTTACCAAGGAAGTTACGGGTTTCTACACATTTTCATAACTAGAAATATCCGTTATTATAGTTGGAAAACAATATCATTTCTTATTCATACATTACTATTATTCAACATTTATCAGTCCCTGACCGTAAATCGGTAAGAAAATAATCCTCTAAGTATCAACCTCGAAGACCAAAATCAACATCAGATCAACACTTAAAAATCATTTAACGTAACCATTCTCAAGTTAGGTTCCAATTTCTTAACTTCATTCTTGATTTCTTATTAACCCATATTACCACATATTCCATTTAAAAATATCTTAGGTTATATTTGGAAAATAATTTCCAAATCTTATCTACTCCATTAATTTGAATCAAACCTGTTCAAATATATTTTTTGCTTCAAATTTTCCTTTTAAACTCCATTCCAATTTAATTTTGTTAAACTTAACTTAATCCTATTCCATTTGAATTTTTTCCAATTCTAGAATCCTAACTCCTGGTTTTATTTCAAAATAGTTTAAAATCGCATATCCCTATTCCGTCGTAAATTCAAAACTTTGAATTTCGCCAAAACATTTTGTTTTCCTCAAAAATTTCTCCAATTCATATTTTTTATATTTCCATTTTTTACACAAATTCAGTTTGTTTCATTACATAACCATTTCAATTTTTATAATCTTACTGGATTACAACAATAACAATCAGCACATCCATACATAATAATAATCTTGGAAAATTATTCTTTTTATATCAAAATATAATTTTGAGTAAAATTATTTATTTTACACAACTTTTAAAACAATACTCTATCAAGTTATTCTGTTCAAGAGTTTAGAAACACTTATCGATATAGTTTGCATTCTCGTATCTATTAGAATACATTAACCAGTTGAGTAACCAATCAACACAATAAAAACCAATATTAATATCAACTAACAAATATGCGCTTATATATACACTCAAACTCAATCAAGGGTATTACTAACTACATCTTTATCGATTACGCCATAGAGCGAAGGTTATTACGAAACATTGCTCTGATACCAACTGTAACGGCTCGAAAATTCACGATCCTGGTTATCGACATAGGTACATATCCTGTAACACCCTGCATTTTTAACTCAAGATAATAAAATAAGAATAACTTAATTAAATATTCAAAATTAAGTGAAATGGACTATGCCATTGCATTCGTCTCGGAATTCTGGTCAAAATAGACACTTGGTTTACGCAAAACGGACACTGTATGAAGAAGTTATTAAGGTTTGAAGTTTGTATACGCATAAGAAGAGTATATATTAATAAAATAAGTCCAGAAATTCAAAATAGTTCCAATTCACGCGGAAAAGCGGAGTGGGAAAATTCCCACCCAGGGGTGTCGACCCCTGGGTCGACCCCATAAAGGGGGTGTCGTCCCATGGGTCGACCCCATAAAGAGGGGGTCGACTCCCCAACGGCAGATCTGGGCAGATTATTTCTACGCAAACGTGGACTATTTCTTTTACCAAATACATTGCTAAACACCTATAAATAAGCCTGTAGAGCCTACCCTAAGTCTCATATTTATGAGACAACGCAGAAGCTCTGCCATTCCTCTCCGTCCTTAAATCAATTCAGAAAATTAAGATTATTAGTTTAAGAAACATTCTGAATCCAAACCTAAAGGAAAGGAACGTATGTTTGTAAATGGGTGTTCAGATCTCTTATCGAGGTGAGGTAATTCCTAAATCTGGTTTATTTTCAATTCTCTTCACTTCCTTCCCTTTTGGTTTTAGCAAAATTTTTGAATCCATGGTTGTTAGGTTCTGAATCAAATTGGGGGAAAACTATGGAATGACAGATCTGGACCAAATCCAGGATTTGGAAAGCATATAAGGTGAGTGAATTTAAGTTATATCATTTTAGATAATGATATATTATCGTTTAACATTCCCCGTTATTATTTGTGAATTTTCCGGAATAATTAAAATTGTTGTTATAACAAGTTGAGATATTAATATGAATGTGCTGGAAAATTCATATGTTGAATCGGTTAAACTGTTGAAATGTTTACATGTTGAAAAACAAACTTGCTAAAATATGAGCAGCAACTACTGTTGTTATAATTACTTGATTCACTTGTGGCATATTATGTATTTGAATTATTAGATGTGGAATTGAGAAAATGACATGCTAACTTGTTGGATTTTGTATCACCCCATATTTTCTATGAATATTAAACTAACAAATTAAAGTACACTTAATTTTTAAGCAAAGAATTAAGGAACATGGGTTATGCCATTGCATTTGTCTCGGAATTCTTCTTGAAATAGAGTCCGAGTTTGCTTAAATCGGATACTGTATGAAGAAGATATGGATGAACGAAGTTAGGCAGAAAAACCGGAAGTTGGTCAGAATGCGCTGGCGCACTTCACAAGTGCGCCAGTACAAAAATGCACTGGCGCACCTGCCAACTGCCCACATACTGATCCAGCACAGAATTCTGGAGTGTTATGTGATGATGTGTCTTCTTCTGAGCGGCCGGATGATGTGTATTTGAGTTGGGTGGTTCTAATGGACTCCTTGCTGAGTCATTAGGGCTTATGTGGTTGTTATATCTTGTCTGGATGGTCTTGATTGGTCCTAGGTTGATCTAATGGCTCTTATTAAATCAAATTTCTATATAATCAACCTAAATATAAACCCTAAGCCACACAAAAATATTTCTAGAGCCGTCATGCTGTCAATACTCAACCTAGTGTAGCCGCCATTCTCCTTCAACTAGAAAGCAAGATTAGAGGCTTCGAATCAAATCAAACCAAGTCTAAAATTAAAAGAACAACTAGTCTACTTCAAGGGAAAGCTATACAGTTTCAGAATACAGATCCCAAAAATCAAGAATTTCCTTTTGTTTGTAAGTGTAGTTATCTTTCAGATGTGAATAAATTAAAGACATGATTTGCAATGACTTATAAAATAGTATTGTACCAAGTTGTATGTGATGTTGATTCATGTCTATTCATGTATGTTCTGTCATGTGTGCCTATGAACTATTGTGTTTTATCGAACCTATCATGTTATGTAGAAACTGGTGAATGAATCTATTGATGTTGTATATGAATTTGGGAATGAGAAACTATCATGTTATACACAAGTTTGGCGATGCTATCATGTTATGAATACATGCAAGTTTATGGGCTAAAACATGATTATGTAAACCTATATGTTTAGATCTACAACCTTATACGTTTAGATCCATATGACTTTGTGTTAGATCTATGTTAACTTGATTCAACCCCTATGCAAGTTCACAACTACATGCCAAGTTTAATTTGTGTAGTTTCATGTAAATACATATGCTTATGATTTATGTTATGTAGATCTAGTTTGCAAGTTCATAATTAAAAATATATTGTTCTATGCCAAATTCATGTGACACATGTATAGTTAGATCCATATTTTTATATGTTGCAAGTTCCTCTTTTTCCCCTTTTTGTTTTATAAGTTAGGCTAAAATATCAAGCCTAACATTCTATGTAATTTTGTCAATATACAATGGGGGTAACGTTGGGGAAAACATGAAATTACATGTAACTGGCATGAAAATGGTATAATCTATATACCTAAAATTATGAACTTGATTTAAAGGGAAAGTGGAACATGAAAATAAATTGTTGATAATTTACGTAAAAGGATAAATATGCAAATATAGTAAAAGACGAATATGCCTAACCCGAGGTTAGATTGAGTTACGGTATAAGACTGCCCGGAACCGCCCAGCAAATCCAGCAACCGTAACAATATAGATCTAATGTGAAAGGTTAGCGCATTGAGCCCAAAAGAACCCGAGGTTAGACTGAGTTACGGTGTAAAACTACCTGGAACCGACTGGCACATCTAGTGACCGTAACAATACCTGTCTAATGTGAGTGGTTGGTGCTTTAATAAAAGAATTAAAGCTAAGACAGGAGTGATAGGGTTTAGTTAATTAAGGTAACACTTAATAAATACACCATGTTAACTAAACAAGTGGGTGAGGTTAAGTATATTTAGAACACCTAACTGTTATAACATGATAATTAGACAGGTGGGTGAGGTTAAGTAAATTTATAACACTTAACCGTTATAACATGTTAATTAGACAAGTGGGTGAGGTTAAGTAAATTTAGAACACTTAACCGTTATAACATGTTAATTAGACAAGTGGGTGAGGTTAAGTAAATTTAGAACACTTAACCGTTATAACATGTTAATTAGACAAGTGGGTGAGGTTAAGTAAATTTAGAACACTTAACCATTATAACATGTTAATTAGACAAGTGGGTGAGGTTAAGTAAATTTAGAACACTTAACTGTTATAACATGTTAATTAGACAAGTGGGTGAGGTTAAGTAAATTTAGAAACACTTAACCAATACAACAAGATGAATGACTAGGGTTAAGTTAATAGGAAACACTTAACCAGTATAGCATGATGAATGGGTAGGGTTAAGTAATAAGAAACACTTAACCAATATGAATTGATTTATGGAAAAGTTAAGTTAAAATAAGAGGGAAACACTAAACTAATATAAATTGATTTGTAGTAGGGTTAAGTTAACAAAAGAAGGCAACATGTAACCAAAGTAACCTGACACGTAGGTGGGTTAAGTTAACTTGAATTGATTGATGACACTTAACCAATACAACAAGATGAATACATGGGGTTAAGTTAACAAGAAAGACTTGACCAATATAAATTGATGAACGAACGAGGTTAAGTTAATAGGAAACACTTAACCGATCCAACATGATAAGTAAGGAGGGTCAAGTTAATAAGAAACGGTTAACCAACATGACATGATGAATGGGTGGGTTAAGTTAACATGAATGGACAACACTTAACCAATATGACATAATGTGTGGGAGGGTTAAGTACATATCGGGTTGGTGGGTAATATAAGTACATATAGGCCCACAAAACTTAACCATCAAATAAACATGCTTGAATCAGTGGAAGGGTTAAGTACATGTCAGGTTGGCGGGTAATATTAGTACATATAGGCCCACAAAACTTAACCATCAAATAAACATGCTTGAATCAGTTGAAGGGTTAAGTACATGTCGGGTTGGTGGGTAATATTAGTACATATAGGCCCACAAAACTTAACCATTATATAAACATGCTTGAATCAGTGGAAGGGTTAATTACATGTCGGATTGGTGGGTAATACTAGTACATATAGGCCCACAAAACTTAACCGTTTAATAAACATGCTTGAATCGATGGGAGGGTAAAGTACATATCGGGTTGGTGGGTAATATTAGTAAATATAGGCCCACAAACTTAACCAATAGGAAACCCTAGTACCGGGGACCCATTTCAGCAGTAACCCACATAGATGTATCACGGTACCCTGAACTAGGCAGGGTGGGGCACGATTACTGGGCTGATTGTAAGTGGTCAAAGCAGCGGCAGGAGGTACGTCGGTGTAGGTTCCGACGGTTTACGGGCGTGCATGAACTCCAGAGTGGGAAAAAGCAGACACTGGGTACCAGTAGTTATACACTGTGCATCTTGAATCGTGTCGGGTCGCTATCATAAGGATTGATACACCTTATGGTGGGACCAGCATAGGGTATCTACACGCAAAAGAGGGCCGATTGACACAGACACATGGAACATTAATACAAGTAGGGAGCCGATCAATAGGGTAGTAAGGGTACATCTAACATGTTCATGGCAATTAGGCTGATTGAGGTGGAATCCTCATGATAGATGTACACCTGAAGGCTACCACAATTACGGGGATTTGGATCACGTTATCATTTTATATAGATTACTAGTTGGGTCAATAGTTAGGTGGTGCAGAGATAGATATAAAAATCAGAATAACAAGGTACTAGCGAAGTAGAGAAGGAGTAGGAGCGCATTCAGTTTACCTTGCACTTATCTTTTCTTTAGTTATCTTGTTTTTGTGGTATTGTCTTGTTTTCAGTTTATTCATGTCATGATCCTTTATCTTGTTTGCATGCTGAAAGATCACTGGACTTACTAGACTTATGTCTGACCTAGTTTGTTTTTCGCCTCTTTTCTTCCGTTTCCCCCCAGGTAGTCAAAGAGGGAATAGCTCAGCCTAGCTTGGACCTTTTCTCTTTCCAAGCTTGAAGATTAGTTGGTGTATTGCTTTGGACTCTCTCTTCCACTGCTATGGCTGGTTCATGCTTTATTGTGGAATATCATTGTTTTTATGCTTCTTTTATTCTTGGAAGTTTTTAAATCAACACAGAAGTTCTATGTATTACATTTAAGTATGATTGAGGAAATTGTTGTAAAAGCTTGACTGAATTAAGTTGTTTATAAAATGACTTTATCTTCCGCTGCTTTATTTTTCTGTCTTGTAATTTATCTGCATCTTTTACCTATAATGCTCCACCGAAGTTAAGGCATTCCCCCTGTAATGACCCGCATTCGCAGAGGTATTATAATTAATTTATTTAATTATATAAATAGTGATATAGTGAATTAAATGGTCGTGGAATTAATAATGGTGAATATTTAATTAAAATAATAAATTAAATAATATATTTAATTCTGAAATAATCAGAATTGGCTGAAATGGCGATATGGTGTGAACTGGATCATCGGTGATATTTAATTCAGCTTGGAATTGAATTTGAATAACGAATATATTATATAAATGACAGTTTGAACGGATAATTATATTATAATTAAAATAGAGCTTGAAATGGCGCTGCAGTTCGTAATTTGGTGATTCGAACTTCAACTGAATGTACAAGATTCGTTTTAAGCCGGATTTCTATGAAACAAGAAACGTGTGGAGCTGGTGGAGTATATCTTTCTAGTGTAAGAGGAAAATCGGGATTTCGTCGTGTAGATTTTGATTTATGTCCAAATCAAATTCTAGAAAAGTCGCTGTGGAATTCCTTTATAATTTATAAAGGAATTATTTATATTTTAAAAAGGAATTTCAATATAAATCGAATATCGGGTTGATCCGGATTTGAAATACCAAGTTAGAAATTCATATAGGAATATTCTAGAGCTGTATGGTATTCCACTGTGAATATATATATGATAATATTAATTTATTTATATTAAATTTAATTATATTTAAATATATTTATATATTTAAATGGGTCATCCAGAGCTTTAAAAATAAGCCACTTTTGCAAACGAAGTTGGAATTCGACGAAACTAATTTTGTTGGATCCGCAATATTAAATTATTGCTAGAGTTCAGTTTCCGTGATTTTTAGAGTCACTGTGTGGCCGTACGGATTTTTAAAGTGAAAAACAGTCGATATTTTGACCTTTAAAAATACGTTGTGTGAGCATACGGAGTCAGAATTCGATGAAACCAGTTTTGTTGGGTTCGTAATGTCGAACTCTAGCTACATGTCCAGTTTCGTGATTTTTGGGTATCGTATGCGGTCGCAGGGATTTTTAAGGACCAGAGACGAGTATTAAATCGAGAAAATAAAATATAAAAATATCCATCCATTTTTCTTGGACAATATGGAGGCCACGCAGCCTGTATTCCCAGCCTCAAGTACCACCAACCAAGAACAACCTATATAACCACATAACAAACCCATCACAGCAAGATTTTTCCAAAAAGAAAATTAATGAAAAATCAAATAAAACACTAAAAATCCCAAGACTTGGATATTGTTGATCCCGGGAGCGTCCTCTATAATCTGGTGCTGGTTTTATTGAACTCGACCTCAGATTTCTGGTTCGCTCGAAGTAACAGTAGCCCTAGGGCTCGAGCTAGGGGAAAATAGAAGGTTTAATTCGCGGATTTAAGTTTGTATTTGGGTTAGTGAGATCGAATGAGTGCTGTTGGCAAAGTTTGGGGCTTTTCGGTGGTCATTGAGCTTGAGGAGCTGCTGTCGACGCAAGGGGAAAGGGTGTCACGAGTTGGGTAATTTTGGTATGAGGATGAAGCTCAAGCGTAGAGGAGAAGAGTGGTGAAAGAATCGTGATTTTCCATTGAGTGTAGGAGGATCGGTATAGTGTCGAAGTTCGGCAATGGTGTTGAGATTTAGAGGAGCTCACGGAAAATACATTTTGGGGAAGAAAGAAGATGCGTTGGGCCTTTGAAGGGGGCGGTATGTGCCAGTGAGGTTTTGATGGGTAAAGGCCCAAATAAGTTAATTAAAATAAGTTATATTATATTGTTTATTTACTTGTGAACTTCAAAAAGGAATTACTCGATCATACTTTATCAGAATCGAGAGCCGTAAGTTGCGTTGGGATCGTATGGACGGTGGTTATGCACTGGAAATGACCGAGAGTGGATTTGAGCTCGTTTGAATTTACGAAGAGATAAACTGTTTGATTCAAATCAAACAACAGTTTATCGTTCTTTAACGTGAACTGCAAATGTGAGTAAATCTCACTAACTCTGAACAGTTTATAATTTCATGTTGTATTTTTAGAACTATTAGAAATTGTCTGATTTACTATGTGTTAACTGTTTGATTGAACTGCTAGTCAGTTAGTTGAATTTCTATATTGATTCTGTTTAACAGAATATATCATATGGAACTGAAAGTGATGTTTCTATATTGTTTAACATCTGTGATGCAGGGAAACAGGTTGGAGGAATCCAACTGGATTCCTCAACAGTTATTTTATTGTTTTCATATATTGTGATATATGTTGTGATTTATAATCTGTTGTCGATTATGTGTGTTTGGACGATATTGATCATCGTGATTTGATATGTTGAATACTAACATACCGAAATGTTGATAAGGAGGAATTTGTCAAAGTGATATTTGAAAATAAAATATATATAAATGGAATATTTATAAATAAGAAATATTTATAAATTGGAATATTTATAAATAGGAGATATTTAGAAAAAGGGGAAAAAACGTTATAAAAAGGAAACTGTTATAAGAAGGAAATCATTTTAAAGTGGAGAACCGTTACTAAAAGTAAATCTTTAAAATGAATAAACGTTGTTAAAAGGGAAATCTTTATAAACCGAATAAAGGAGTTAAATCGAATATGGTATTCGAAATGAGTTAAATCGAATTAGTTATTCGAAGGGAGTTTAATCGAATATGGTATTCGAAAGTAGTAAATCGAATTAGTTATTCGAAAGGGGTTAGTCGAGTCGAGTAAATTGAAAAGAGTTATCGAATATTAGTTTATTCGAATAGAGTTAAAGGAGTTATCGAATATAGTTTATTCGAAAGGAGTTAAGTGAGACGAGTTAATCAATAGCGTTTGTCCAATAGAGTTAATCAAATAGCGTTAGTCCAATAGGGTAAATTGATTAGGGTTAATCGATTAGAGTTAAAGCAAATGAGTTAATCGAATATAGTTTATTCGAATAGAAAGTAAAATGAGTTAATCGAATATAGTTTATTCGAATAGAAAGTAAAATGAGTTAATCGAATATAGTTTATTCGAATAGAAAGTAAAAGGAGTTAATCGAATATAATTTATTCGAATAGAGTTAAAGGAGTTATCGAATATAGTTTATTCGAAAGGAGTTAAGTGAGACGAGTTAATCAATAGCGTTAGTCCAATAGAGTTAATCAAATAGCGTTAGTCCAATAGGGTAAATTGATAAGGGTTAATCGAATGGAGTAAATTGAATAGAGTTATCGAATATACCTTATTCGAAGGGAGGAGTTATCGAATAGAGATGTATTCGATCGAGAGTCACGTAAGGAAGTGTTAAAGGGTTAAAAGATGAACTTGCCCTATTTCGAGATTTGAAATGTTGTTCAGTTAAGGTCTGAGAGGTAGTTATACCCCAACTTGATTGACTTCGTTTTAATTTAGAAATGGGTAAGGTTCGAGAGTGAAAGTGGTTAGGTGAATTTAGTAAAAAAGCATAGTGGTTCGAGTTGTCGTCGCGATGTTGATATAAACATCTGTTTAAATCCAAGTAAAGAAGATTTGGAAATGTTTTCCAAATAGAATCAGAAACATAATCAAATATTGAAATAGGAAATATGAATATATATATATATATATATATGATTGATGATTGGGTGATAGAATTTCCATCTGGAAATAATATCGTTGTTTGCACACTTGTTTTCTTTGATGGTTAAATCACAGACTATCGAAGTTTTGACCATTTTAACGTTGTTAATATGGAGAGACCGGTTGGATTATTATCCAAAGAACCACTCTATATTGGCATAAGCGTTGTGAATCATATATGCCAAAGGAAATTGAAGACGGAGTTATGCAAGGGCTATCCTGTTTACAGAATAGTGCCTTCGGTTCATCTTGTTCCTGGATGACTTGTATGGACGGATGTCTGACAGAGTATTTCCAAACGATCACGTATATTGATTTCTCCAACCGTACCAAGAGTGGAAGCGGAGAAGTGTAACAACCCGAAAATCTGGGCCAGTTTAAAAATTTTATTTTGGGCAATTTTAGCGGATTTTGAACATTTAAAATGAATTATTTTAAATAATATCGACGAGAAATTTATTTTGAATAGAATTCGAACGTATATATTATATACGTCATCGTTAGAATATAAATATTTATATATATTTATAAATAGAATTGAAAAAGGCGCGGTAGTTCGATAATTCAATTTCAAACTTCAATTGAATGTACCGGGTGCAAAACAATCCGGATTTTAGTGAAACCAAAAACATTAGGATCTAATTGATAAGATCTTTCCAACGAATCCGAAAAATCAAAATTTCATAACGGGAATTAAAAGATATGTCCAGTTGAAAATTCTGAATAGTCGCTATGGAATTCAGGCCCTTAAAAATGGAAATTTTGCAAATGACCTCGGATTTCGACGAAACCACTTTTGTTGGGTTCGTGATGTCAAATTATTGCTAGGTTTCAAATTTCATAATTTTTTGAATCAATATGTGAGTGTGGCAAAGGAAAACGCGTTTGACCAGTTTTAGTTGATTTTAATCGACTGGAAAGTGGCCATTTTTCTAACGGTCTCGGAATTCGACGAAACTAGTTTTGTTAGGACCGTATCGTCAATACGAAGTTAGAAAATATTTTTCGGGAATTTTTAGAGATAGTATGTATCCCCGGTAAATTGAAATGCGCGTTAAAAATCAATATATAGAGTTATATGTTGATTCTGACGAAAACTGATCGAAATGATTGAATCAGCTTACGATACATATCCAATTGTGTTCGGAATGGGGGTAAAACGCTATAGACGACAGGCGGTGGGCCTCGTTTTGAGGTCATATGTAAAAGTCAACGTTTTGAAATTAAATAATAATAAAATTAATTAATTAAATCTCTCTCCTCACCCTCTCCTATACATCTACCCCCCTTCTCGTTTTCAATTCGATCAGAAAAAAAAAGACGACGAAGCAGGAGGGAGGAGCCGCCGCCCCTCCCCGATGACCACCGCGCCGCCGCAGGTGGCGGAGCTGCACCCCCCCTCTCCTCGAAGCTCGACGCGCGAGCCCCTCCATGCCACGACCCACCGCCGCATCGCTCCAGCCCTCGCCCCTTTTTCCGCCGTCCAACCCTAAATCCGCTCCCCCTCAGCCTCACGTTCCCCTCCTCCCATCGACGGAGCACCCGCGCCCGACCTCCCAGACCCCGACGCGCAGCTACCCCCCTGTAAGTTTCCCTGATTTTTATTGATTTTAAAAACTGAAAGAAATTAGATTTTTAATTTAGGAAAAGCTTAGATTTTGAAATACAAAAAGGTTAGATTTTTAAAATAGAAAAGACGTGATTTTTAAAATAGAAAAGACGAGATGTTTAAAATAGAAAAGATTAGATTTTTAAAGGAAGAAAGACGATATTTTTAAGTGGAGAAAGGTGTGATTTTTACATTTGTAGTGGGTTAAAAATATGATTTTTACATAGTAGGAACTATAAAAATGTAATCTTTATGAGATAGAAAATATAAAAATATCATCTTTGTATATGTAGCGAAATAAAAATCTGATTTTTATTATATATACGTTGAAATAAAGTGGTGATTTTTATAATGATGAAATCTATATATTTGAAAAAGGCGAAATCTTTATATAGAGCATAGCAATGTAAAAATTCGATTTTTATATATTGAATAGCATAGTAAAAATTCGATTTTTATATATTGAATAGCATAGTAAAAATTCGATTTTTATATATTGAATAGCATAGTAAAAATTCGATTTTTATATATTGAATAGCATAGTAAAAATTCGATTTTTATATATTGAATGGCGAAGTAAAAATTCGATTTTTATATATTGAATAGCATAGTAAAAATTCGATTTTTATATATTGAATGGCGTAGTAAAAATTCGATTTTTACATATGTAGAGAATACGGGCAACAAAGGTGATAAAAAGGCGAGGACAACAAAGATTTCTATAAAGGAAAAGCCGTGAAGTTGGGATAGCTATTGGTGAGAATTTCTCACCTTTCAATTCTCTTTTTCTAGTTATATATATATACTAGGATGCAGACGGTGTTAATAGCACCCGACACCCGTCATCCACAGACCATGGATGGCTTGTTTGTTAAATTGTTTGGTTGTGTAGTTGGTTAGTCTATTTGGTTTGAATCGAATTGTTTGGTGAAATGAAATGGATTTGATTAATGTGTGAATGGCGTGGGCTTCACTAGACCGGGGATAAGGCTAGGCCTCGTCCCGTTTCTAGTATCGTGCCTTTATGCCGCCGAAATTTCCTAAAAATGAATTGGAAAAAAATAAAAATATCATTTTATTTGATAAATGAAATGAATAGAAATTCATGTGTTAAAATAAAATATATTATCGTTAAAAATATAATTTTTAACGTGAAAGTGAATAAATAAATATTTATAAACAAATCGGTCGATTTGTTTATATACACTGATTTGACTGATTTTGATTGGGTCGATAAATTTTACACATCGCCCAACTGCACAACTAAAATTTGTGTTTGATTGTTTGAAACCCCACACGGGTGTTGGGATGAAATTTGAAGTTCACTCATCCTGATTGATTAAATATGTCGATCGATTGATTGACAGGCTGTTATAAGCGTTAGATATCTATATTTGATGCTTATACAGTGTAGTGCACTTTGGTTGATGGTTGATTATTTTTCAATGCTATTATATACATGTGTTGTATGGAATCCATATAATTAACATTATATGGTGATTGATTGGGCCTCATTCCAATCGGGAAAATAATGAATATTTTAAAAGAAAATTCATGTGTTGAATATAAAATTAGTCATGTGTTGACGATGTTCCTGAGTTGAAAATATTTATGTGTTGAGTAAAATATTTTAATAATAAAATTCACATCTTTATCATATTTAAAATTAGAACTACTTTACGATGGAGTCTAATTAAAATCAAACGATAGATACCATAGTTTTATAAAATATTTTACTTAACAAAAATAGTCGTGTGCTGAAAGAAATATAAATTCATGTGTTGAATAGAATAAATATTCATTTGTTGAATAGAATAAAGAAGTTTTTTTGAAAAATATAAAGCCGTGTGGATTTGAGATGCGCTATTTTGACGTGGACAATATTTATATCGATTTTATTCGTTTTACAATGAATATTGAATGATTTCAAAATCTAATATTTTGAAATGAAATTCAAATTGAATTAGATAAAAATTGAAATTGAAATGTTATTGAATCAATTTGAAATGAATTCGAATTGAATAGAAAATGAATTCGATTCTAATTGAATAGAAAATGAACTCAATTTAAATTGAATTAAAAACGAATTGAAATCGTTTTGAATGAAATTTAAACGAACTGAAATTGAATTAAAATCAATTTGAAATGAATTCGAATTGAAGTAAATAGAAGGTAAATTCAAATTGAATTGAATTAAAACGAATTAGAATTTGAATTGAATTGAAATGAATTTGAATTCAAATTAAATAAAATTGAAATGAATTCGAGTTGAATTGAAATCAAATCGATTTGAAATTGAATATAGTGTTGAAATGGTTTTGAAAACGAATTTAAAACGGTTTATAAAATACGTTTTGAAAGGAAATCGGCGAAATATATATAATATATATATATAATGGCCTGAATAGAACGCGCCGCGTCGCGGTAGTTCGTGAATTTCGACCATTAACTTCGAATTGACGTTGCGGGAGATCCGACCGTCGGATTCTCCTAAAACTGGAACCGTTGGGTTCGTATCGAAAAGAGCTTTCCAATGGATATTAGAAATTCGAAATCGAACGGTTGGATTTGGAGTTATAGCCAAATCAAATTCGAAAAAGGTCGCTGTAAGTGCAGTTCGATGGCCGTTGTTGGAAATCGACTGTACGGGCCTTGATAAAATTATTAAAAATATCTATAATTTTTGTAAAATCATAATATGTGAATTGGAAAGAACTGGGCTGAAAAATCCCATATTTGAAAAGATAAAAATAGATTTTTATCAAAATGAACTAGTTTTGAACTAGAATTAAAATTAATTTATTTTTGAAATAAATAAATTGAATTTGAAAGTGATTTTAAAATTAATCAATATTCACAATACGTGGATTGGACGGGAGTTGAATCGAAATTCAAAAGGAGATTAGAGAATAAATTCAAGGAATTTATCTTGGATAAAATTAATGGGAACCTTTTCCCTATGAATGTTAAATTTAGAAACTAATTGTCGGTTAGCCAAGCAGAATGGTTTTCTGTATATTGTTCTGATGTTGGTTTCAGCCTTCGGGGTTAATATTTGGGGAATTGTTCTCTTGTTAATTTACGGTTAGTGACTGATGAATTGGAATGAGGCGTATGTTGTGTTTGTGTAACACTTATTTAAAATATATGCGAGTTATTCGGGAAGACCAGGTTTATCCCATTCTGAATAACTGATACGACGATAAGTCGAAGATGAAGACGATGGTCGAAGACCTGAGGTCTTCACGTCGTTTGGGTAATTACTGATGATCTTGATTGGGCTGTACACCCAAGAAGATGGAAACAGTTGGTGATCGTCCAAACGTACTTGGAGATCGATGGATATGCGGGGTACTAGGTGCCTCCGGTTTCGTTCAGACCCAGAACGGACTTATAAATGGACTGTGTGTATGACATTGGATTTCATTCTGTGTGACTGATATCGGTTGCATAGAGTGGTTTGCCTGTGTGGCATGCTAAGATGCAATTGTTCGAGGCTTCTGTTGAAAAGCAAAGTCTTGTGGTGATGATCAAAGCACAGCCTGTGTGGCACAGCTTTGTGTAACGTGAATTCGCGAGCCTCACACCCCGGTTGTGAACCAAAAACAGGAGAGGACCTCAGGGAGGGCATGCGTTTCTTTCTAGCTAGGGTGGTGTCAATGACCTACCAGCCCTGACATTTATATACTTTTCGCCTGTGTGGTTGTTGCTGTTGCGAGGCGCCTCGGTTTGATCGGACGATCCGGGTCCGATGGAGTCATTCGTTGGCTCATTTACGCCCCAAAGGGCAGGGAAACGTAGTGTTCAGGCATAATAATCCACATCGGTGGACCGGCCCTGACGATCCAAAGGGTTGATGCGTTCTGATCCTGAGGCTCGGGCTAGAGAGTCTCGAATCGGTTGAGGACTATCTTTTGCCTCGGTTCATAGATGGAAACCCAATTTCCAAATACGTGACTTTGCGATTTTGATTGTATAACCTATATATGGCGACATAGTGGTATGGGGCATTCATGCCGCCTATGATTGATACTTATGATTTGAAGTTGTTTTATACACTATACACTTATAATAGTATCAAATGATTTCTTTTAAGCATATCAAGCATTCTTGGCTATTACAAGGCAAAAACCCTATCCTCCGGCTTGCGTTGCATTTTGTGGTTGGACCTGGGTCTTATAATAGCTTCATTTTTCTTTATTTAGCATTGCGCTTTTTGTTTTATGCAATGGCATTCTTGGGAGGAAACCCGTTCCGTGTTATACGGCGTGGTCCCTTGATTAACCTAACTTTAAAATAAAGATTACTTACTGTTTTAGTTCAAACACCAGTCCCATGACTGACCTGGAGTTTATTGTTTTAACATAAACTCTAGGTGCCCTTATTTTGACGCGGGCAGCTAGTAGTTTTGGTTTTGCAGATTTATATTCACAGGATCCTGGTTTACAGCTAGAATGATATCCGGAAAGCTTTGTATCCATGTATTACTTCTAGTTGTGTATTGCATTATCTTCCGCTGCTATGTATTTAAATGTAATTTAAATCTCTGATATTTCTGTGTAATATTCATTTATACTCTGTATATTCTTGTAATCTGATGCATTGTTGTAATATACAATGAAATGTCCTTCCGTCTGTGTTCTTTTGTGTGTTGTTCTCAAACTATCCGCTCTTTCCCTCACGGGGAAGTTACGGGTCTTTACAGGTTGTATCAGAGCTTTGGTTTACAGAGCTCGAGAACAAGACACATTAGTACCATACGAAAGAATTCATCAGATATTGGATTAGTAATATCCAATTAGAATGACTCGTTAGAGATAGGATCAGTAGTATCCTAGAATGAGTGTGAAGAGTATATTTTTTCAAATGAAAACAATTTTGTTTTGAAAATTTAAATCGTTTTATCCGTAATTGAATATTTATTTGTTTTGAATATGGACGATCTAGTATATAAAGGTTTTGCATATACGCGTCATGAACGTATATTCGAAGTTTTAATATACTGGGTAGATATAGAATCACATTCTAGATATCCGGGGATGATTCTGATGATGGTGCATCATCATCAGTATTCATATTCGAATTTCGAAGGTGTGATTTCTATATATTTCCATTAGACTGGTGTGAGAATCAAAACTTATATAGCTAGAATACATTGTTGTGGATTGGCATCAAAACATGATTTTTTTGTATATATATCAAAATTATGAATTTGAAACTCTAATCCACTAATTGATTGATGTTTGTGTTGTTTGTTTATTTGTTTGCTAATTTTGAACAATTTAGCCTAATTGTATCAAATATTGAGTTGTATTGAAAATTGGTCGCATTTGCTTGCATATACATGTACTTACATTGAACAGGTCATAACAAGGAGGCTAGAGCCGAAGAATAAAATTTGTTTGCCCGACAAATAGGTAAATATTTACTATAATTTACTGTTTTGTTTGGGTGATGATGATTTTATGAGCCTATTGGCTAGCCGCTTGGCTTTTTCTTTTTCTTTTTGAGATCAGAAGGCCTGTATGGAAATTTCGAGATTTTCCCGTGGCACCCGGTGCATGCGAGGTTATGGCGAAATTTTTCGAAAATTTAGGGTGTTAGCCAAATTTTTGAAGAATTTAAAAATTCTCAGAAACTGAAAAGTTGGAGAATGAAAGCCAGATCGAACGTAGAGTTGATTGATCAAACCACTTTCGACTTTGTTCCTTTTCGGGGACGAAAAGTTTTAAGTGGGGGAGAATGTAACAACCAGAAAATCTGGGCCAGTTTAAAATTTTTATTTTGGGCAATTTTAGCGGATTTTGAACATTTAAAATGAATTATTTTAAATAATATCGACGAGAAATTTATTTTGAATAGAATTCGTACGTATATATTATATACGTCGTCGTTAGAATATAAATATTTATATATAATTATAAATAGAATTGAAAATGGCGCGGTAGTTCGATAATTCAATTTCAAACTTCAATTGAATCTACCGGGTGCAAAACAATCCGGATTTTAGTGAAACCAAAAACATTAGGATCTAATTGATAAGATCTTTCCAACGAATCCGAAAAATCAAAATTTCATAACGGGAATCAAAAGATATGTCCAGTTGAAAATTCTGAATGGTCGCTATGGAATTCGGGCCCTTAAAAATGGAAATTTTGCAAACGACCTCGGATTTCGACGAAACCACTTTTGTTGGGTCCGTGATGTCAAATTATTGCTAGGTTTCAAATTTCATAATTTTTCGAATCAATATGTGAGCGTGGAAAAGGAAAACGCGTTTGACCAGTTTCAGTTGATTTTAATCGACTGGAAAATGGCCATTTTTCTAACGGTCTCGGAATTCGACGAAACTAGTTTTGTTAGGACCGTATCGTCAATACGAAGCTAGAAAATATTTTTCGGAAATTTTTAGAGATAGTATGTATCCCCGGTAAATTGAAATGCGCGTTAAAAATCAATATATAGAGTTATATGTTGATTCTGACGAAAACTGATCGAAATGATCGAATCAGCTTACGATACATATCCCATTGTGTTCGGAATGGGGGTAAAATGCTATAGACGACAGGCGGTGGGCCTCGTTTTGAGGTCATATGTAAAAGTCAACGTTTTGAAATTAAATAATAATAAAATTAATTAATTAAATCTCTCTCCTCACCCTCTCCTATACATCTGGCCCCCCCTTCTCGTTTTCAATTCGATCAGAAAAAAAAAGACGACGAAGCAGGGGGGAGGAGCCGCCGCCCCTCCCCGATGACCACCGCGCCGCCGCAGGTGGCGGAGCTGCACCCCCCTCTCCTCGAAGCTCGACGCGCGAGCCCCTCCATGGCACGACCCACCGCCGCATCGCTCCAGCCCTCGCCCCTTTTTCCGCCGTCCAACCCTAAATCCGCTCCCCCTCAGCCTCACGTTCCCCTCCTCCCATCGACGGAGCACCCGCGCCCGACCTCCCAGACCCCGACGCGCAGCTACCCCCCCTGTAAGTTTCCCTGATTTTTATAGATTTTAAAAACTGATTTTTATTGATTTTAAAAACTGAAAGAAATTAGATTTTTAATTTAGTAAAAGCTTAGATTTTGAAATACAAAAAGGTTAGATTTTTAAAATAGAAAAGACGTGATTTTTAAAATAGAAAAGACGAGATTTTTAAAATAGAAAAGACTGGATTTTTAAAGGAAGAAAGATGATATTTTTAAATGGAGAAAGGTGTGATTTTTACATATGTAGTGGGTTAAAAATATGATTTTTATATAGTAGGAACTATAAAAATGTAATCTTTATGAGATAGAGAATATAAAAATATCATCTTTGTATATGTAGCGAAATAAAAATCTGATTTTTATTATATATACGTTGAAATAAAGTGGTGATTTTTATAATGATGAAATCTATATATTTGAAAAAGGCGAAATATTTATATAGAGCATAGCCGTGTAAAAATTCGATTTTTATATATTGAATAGCATAGTAAAAATTCGATTTTTATATATTGAATAGCATAGTAAAAATTCGATTTTTATATATTGAATAGCATAGTAAAACTTCGATTTTTATATATTGAATGGCGAAGTAAAAATTCGATTTTTATATATTGAATAGCATAGTAAAAATTCGATTTTTATATATTGAATGGCATAGTAAAAATTCGATTTTTACATATGTAGAGAATACGGGCAACAAAGGTGATAAAAAGGCGAGGACAACAAAGATTTCTATAAATGAACAACCGTGAAGTTGGGATAGCTATTGGTGAGAATTTCTCACCTTTCAATTCTCTTTTTCTAGTTATATATATATATATACTAGGATGCAAACGGTGTTTAGTAGCACCCGACACCCGTCATCCACAGACCATGGATGGCTTGTTTGTTAAATTGTTTGGTTGTGTAGTTGGTTAGTCTATTTGGTTTGAATTGAATTGTTTGGTGAAATGAAATGGATTTGATTAATGTGTGAATGGCGTGGGCCTTCACTAGACCGGGGATAAGGCTAGGCCTCGTCCCGTTTCTAGTATCGTGCCGTTATGCCACCGAAATTTCCTAAAAATAAATTGGAAAAAATTAAAAATATCATTTTATTTGATAAATGAAATGAATAGAAATTCATGTGTTAAAATAAAATATATTATCGTTAAAAATATAATTTTTAACGTGAAAGTGAATAAATAAATATTTATAAACAAATCGGCCGATTTGTTTATATACACTGATTTGACTGATATTGATTGGGTCGATAAATTTTACACATCGCCCAACTGCACAACTAAAATTTGTGTTTGATTGTTTGAAACCCCACACGGGTGTTGGGATGAAACTTGAAGTTCACTCATCCTGATTGATTAAATATGTCGATCGATTGATTGACAGGTTGTTATAAGCGTTAGATATCTATATTTGATGCTTATACAGTGTAGTGCACTTTGGTTGATGGTTGATTATTTTTCAATGCTATTATATACATGTGTTGTATGGAATCCATATAATTAACATTATATGGTGATTGATTGGGCCTCATTCCAATCGGGAAAATAATGAATATTTTAAAAGAAAATTCATGTGTTGAATATAAAAATAGTCATGTGTTGACGATGTTCCTGAGTTGAAAATATTTATGTGTTGAGTAAAATATTTTAATAATAAAATTCACATCTTTATCATATTTAAAATTAGAACTACTTTACGATGGAGTCTAATTAAAATCAAACGATAGATACCATAGTTTTATAAAATATTTTACTTAACAAAAATAGTCGTGTGCTGAAAGAAATATAAATTCATGTGTTGAATAGAATAAATATTCATTTGTTGAATAGAATAAAGAAGTTTTTTTGAAAAATATAAAGCCGTGTGGATTTGAGATGCGCTATTTTGACGTGAACGATATTTATATCGATTTTATTCGTTTTACAATGAATATTGAAAAGTGGTTTCAAAATCTAGTATTTTGAAATGAAATTCAAATTGAATTAGATAAAAATTGAAATTGAAATTTTATTGAATCAATTTGAAATGAATTCGAATCGAATAGAAAATGAATTCGATTCGAATTGAATAGAAAATGAACTCAATTTAAATTGAATTAAAAACGAATTGAAATCGTTTTGAATGAAATTTAGAACGAACTGAAATTGAATTGAAATCAATTTGAAATGAATTCAAATTGAAGTAAATAGAAGGTAAATTCAAATTGAATTGAAACGAATTAGAATTTGAATTGAAACGAATTTGAATTCAAATTAAATAAAATTGAAATGAATTCGAGTTGAATTGAAATCAAATCGATTTGAAATTGAATATAGTGTTGAAATGGTTTTGAAAACGAATTTAAAACGATTTATAAAATACGTTTTAAAAGGAAATCGACGAAATATATATAATATATATATATATTATATATAATGGCCTGAATAGAACGCGCTGCGTCGCGGCAGTTCGTGAATTTCGGCCATTAACTTCGAATTGACGTTGAGGGAGATCCGACCGTCGGATTCTCCTAAAACCGGAACCATTGGGTTCGTATCGAAAAGAGCTTTCCAATGAATATTAGAAATTCGAAATCGAACGGTTGGATTTGGAGTTATGTCCAAATAAAATTCGAAAAAGGTCGCTGTAAGTGCAGTTCGTTGGCCGTTGTTGGAAATCGACTGTACGGGCCTTGATAAAATTATTAAAAATATCTATAATTTTTGTAAAATCATAATATGTGAATTGGAAAGAACTGGGCTGAAAAATCCCATATTTGAAAAGATAAAAATAGATTTTTATCAAAATGAACTAGTTTTGAACTAGAATTAAAATTAATTTATTTTTGAAATAAATAAATTGAATTTGAAAGTGATTTTAAAAATAATCAACATTCACAATACGTGGATCGGACGGGTGTTGAATCGAAATTCAAAAGGAGATTAGAGAATAAATTCAAGGAATTTATCTTGGATAAATTTAATGGGAACCTTTTCCCTATGAATGTGAAATTTAGAAACTAACTGTCGGTTAGCCAAGCAGAATGGTTTTCTGGATATTGATCTGATGTTGGTTTCGGCCTTCGGGGTTAATATTTGGGGAATTGTTCTCTTGTTAATTTACGGTTAGTGACTGATGAATTGGAATGAGGCGTATGTTGTGTTTGTGTAACACTTATTTAAAATATACGCGAGTTATTCGGGAAGACCGGGTTTATCCCATTCTGAATAACTGATACGATGATAAGTCGAAGATGAAGACGATGGTCGAAGACCGGAGGTCTTCACGTCGTTTGGGTAATTACTGATGATCTTGATTGGGTTGTACACCCAAGAAGATGGAAACAGTTGGTGATCGTCCAGACGTACTTGGAGATCGATGGATATGCGGGGTACTAGGTACCTCCGGTTTCGTTCAGACCCAGAACGGACTTGTAAATGGACTGTGTGTCTGAATTGGATTTCATTCTGTGTGACTGATATCGGTTGCATAGAGTGGTTTGCCTTTGTGGCATGCTAAGATGCAATTGATCGAGGCTTCTGTTGAAAAGCAAAGTCTTGTGGTGATGATCAAAGCACAACCTGTGTGGCACAACTTTGTGTAACGTGAATTCGTGAGCCTCACACCCCGGTTGTGAACCAAAAACGGGAGAGGACCTCAGGGAGGGCATGCGTTTCTTTCTAGCTAGGGTGGTGTCAGTGACCTACCAGCCCTGACATTTATATACTTTTCACCTGTGTGGTTGCTGCTGTTGCGAGGCGCCTCGGTTTGATCGGACGATCCGGGTCCGATGGAGTCATTCGTTGGCTCATTTACGCCCCAAAGGGTGGGGAAACGTAGTGTTCAGGCATAATAATCCACATCGGTGGACCGACCCTGACGATCCAAAGGGTTGATGCGTTCTGATCCTGAGGCTCGGGCTAGAGAGTCTCGAATCGGTTGAGGACTATCTTTTGCCTCGGTTCATAGATGGAAACCCAATTTCCAAATACGTGACTTTGCGATTTTGATTGTATAACCTATATATGGCGACATAGTGGTATGGGGCATTCATGCCGCCTATGATTGATACTTATGATTTGAAGTTGTTTTATACACTATACACTTATAATAGTATCAAATGATTTCTTTTAAGCGTATCAAGCATTCTTGGCTATTATAAGGTAAAAATCCTATCCTCCGGCTTGCGTTGCATTGTGTGATGGGAACTGGGTCTTATAATAGCTTCATTTTTCTTTATATTAGCATTGCGCTGTTTGTTTTATGCACTGGTATTCTTGAGAGGAAACCCGTTCCGTGTTATACGGCGTGGTCCCTTGATTTACCTAACTTTAAAATAAAGATTAATAACTGTTTTTAGTTCTCAAACCAGTCCCATGACTGACTTGGAGTTTATTGTTTTAACCTAATCTCTGGGTGCCCTTATTTTCGACACGAGCAGCGAGTAGTTTTGGTTTTGCAGATTTATATTCACAGGATCCTGGTTTACAACTGGAATGATATCCGGAAAGCTTTGTATCCGTATATCTCTTCTAGTTGTGTATTGTATTATTTTCCGCTGCGATGTATTTAAATGTAATTTAAATCTCTGATATTTCTGTGTAATATTCATTTATACTCTGTATATTCTTGTAATCTGATGCATTGTTGTAATATATAATGAAATGTCCTTCCGTCTGCGTTCTTTTTTGTGTTGTTCTCAAACTATCCGCTCTTTCCCTCACGGGGAAGTTACGGGTCTTTACAAGAAGGAAACTTCTCTTAGCTAACACATAATGTATGGTTGAGGACGTCAATCGGTGATTTAATGGATTTGACAATGTGGTATTCAAAGTGAATCTGGTGTGATGATAAAGCGTAGCTTCTAGCCTCACATCCGGTAAATGACAGAAATCGGGCAGGCAACATAGCTAAGTCGGTCGCACCGAAGTAGGGTGTATAATCACCTGATCTAGAGTTTCATTTACTTCTAAAAATCTATTGTTTATGTTGTCCCATTCGGGAAACGGTTGCTGATCCCAACCGTTGGTGATATACATTTGATACACTCAAGCGAAATGAGTGGTCGGTCATGTGTGGCCAGGTTGCAAGATGTTCTTGTTGAACCCAGTGTATTCCTCTCTAAAGGTACACTAGTGAAAGGTGGTTCCATACTTTGTCATGGTTGGAAATCCATTACCCAATACGTGCTTGCGGTTTTGATTGTATACTATATATGTAGAACGTGAGATGAAAGCGTTTATGCTAGAAGATTATATATACTGTGGTTGATAGACATTATTATAATATCAAAGGGTTTTGATATAAAGATATTTTGGATTCTCATAAGGGGAAAACCCGTTCCGTTATGCGGTGTGGTCTTATGAGATATCGTTTACTTGTTCGGACTTTTTTTAAACTGTTTTACTCATACCAGTCCCATGACTGACCCGGAGTTTATTTGTTTGTTTCCCTAAACTCTTGGGTGCCTAAATTTGTACATGCAGTCAAGTATTCAGGAATTTGCAGATACTTGAAGAGCTGGAGCATGAGGCTTCAGGATCATATAGCTATAGTTTATTTCCGCTATGTTGTAAGTGTTGTACTCTGATAATGTATTGTATACATATAATGATTTATTTCAAGGATATGTTATCTATTATATGTTATTCGTTCCGCTGTGAGGTTCGTGTTACTCTGATGTTGTGTTCTTCTTCTTCTTCTATTCTAAGTTTCTACCTTATCTTTCCTCACCCTCTAATTTCTTTCATTAATGACCGATATTTTTCGATGTTTGGTTAGTCGTCATCGTGTTTATGTCGATAACCAAAGTCATCAAAAACCCGGGTCATTACAGTTGGTATCAGAGCTTAAGTTAAGTGAATTACCTTGGCTCTGTGGCGTGACTCAGTAGAGATAGGGTTAGTAATACCCTAGATTGAGTTGAGTGTATATATACGAGTGAACGTATTTGTTATTGATATAAAAATTGTTTTATATTGTGGAGATTCATTGGTTGAGTTGTTTATGGATTCTAGTCGATCAGTTTGATCCACTGTATCGGTAGGAGTTACTAAACACTTGAATACGATGGGTCGCCACAATATGTTTTGAAAAAAAAGGTAAATGAAAATAGTTTGCCCAACGTATATTTTGATATATATATTGGATATATTGGTTGTTATTATGATCGAGTAAGATTATAAGTAAAATGGTTATGTAAATAACCAATCAGAATTCATATAAGTGAAATACGTGAAATCAGATGAGTTAAATCTGAAATTTAAACTCGAAATTGAGTTAAAACTCTGGAGAATTGGATAAGTGTTTGTAAATGGATTTGGATTAAAAATAAGGAAAATTTAAAGATCCTGGGAGATTTTAAATTGTTTTACAAGCAGTGTGAATTATATTTTGAAATGAAATTCAAAGTGGAAATGTTAGAAATGGTTTTATAGTATTGAACTCACTTCGATCGCTGAAAAATAGATTCCGATGATGACAACTGCATCATCAGTATTCATTTTCGAGTTGTAAGTGATGAAGTACTACCAGAGATACTGTTTTGAATTTGTTTTGGGAAGGACAAGTTGTGTTGAATTTCAAAATGGGATTTATAATAAAGAATGAATAAAGAAAGTTTGAAATAGAAATTGAATATAGAAATTCAAAGGGAGTTTGAATATATGAAATTCAATGGAATTGAAATAGAAATTGAATATAGAAATTCAAAGGGAGTTTGAATATATGAAATTCAATGGAAGTGATATATAATTTGAATATAGAAATTCAAATGGGGTTTGAATATAGAAAATATAAAGGAATTCAAATATAGAATTTAAATATATGGAATTTGAATATAGAAATTCAAATGGGATTTATAGTATAGAGTTTGAATAGGATTTTATATATAGAATTTGAACAATAGAAGTGATATAAAATTTGAATAGAAACTGAATAGAATTAACTAAGTCGAAGAGGAATTAGTTAATCGAGTTTTGAATTTGAAGTTGAATTTTGAAAGGTGAATTAGATTTGTAAATTGATATTCGAAATCAAATATAGAACTTAAATTTGAAATTTGGATTCAAATTAGTTAATAAGCAAGTTAAAATATATTTGAACATGTCATGTTCAAATATAAAAGTGAAATAGACTAAAGAGTTAATTAACAAATTAATTAACGAATTGAATTAAAAACGATCAGGTATAGTTAAAATAGTTTGTGCAGGTATAAATATACATGAGATAGGTATGGATAAGGTTAATGAAGGTATATAAATAGAATGCTCGACAAAAAGGTATGTATTTAATTCATATATGAGATTTTATGCGCCGTATCGGCTAGCCGATTGGCTTTTTCTTTTTCTTTTGGATTGGTAAGGGCCATGGGAGGCTATTTGAAATATCCCGATGCTCCTGGGAGGTTATGGCGAATTTTTCCGGGAATTTAAGGAGTTAGAATATTTTTAAGGTAATTTGATAGTTAGAAATCAACGTATCGATATATATATAGAAGTCGATAAGGAAACGAACTTAGAAATAGAATAGTAAAATAAAAAAGGAAGACTAAGAATAAAATCTTGTAAGAATAGAACGAGGAAGCGTATACGTGTTTAAAAGTGAATAAGTAGTTGTATGGTATTGATTATTCGAGTAAGTAGTCATATCTGTTTTGACGTTATAAATGTTATTCAGTCAAGGTCTGAGAGGTAGCTATGCCCCAACTTGAGTGATTTCATTATTAACAAATAAATAGTAAGATTTCAGGCTCGAAGGTTAATGTTGAATAAGAGTTAGTTGAATATAGTATTTGGGTTGTCGTAACGATGTTTTACACAACATCCATTTTAACCCAAATAAGTGTAAGTTTGGAAATATAATAAAGAATATTTCCTAAGTATAGAAATAAACGAGATTGGAAAAGAGATAAGTAATTGGAATATTTTCCAATTATAAATAGCATATATTTTCTAAAGTTTAGAAAATAAAGGAAGGCGATATTCTGAAATGTTTTCCAAATAACGTAAAAGGCCAATATGGTTTTTGAATATATTTGGTTAACAAATATTGATAAAGAAATAGAGAAGTGATTTAACTAATGGAATATTAATTGAGGGCTCAGTAACATGTTCAAAATGAAAATTTGATTTTGAAAAGAGTAAACTGTTAAAAACTCCCAGGGAAAGACTGTTTGAATTAAAAACAAATTTAACAGAAATTTGTGAAAGCAAATTCGAATTAAAGTAAAGCCAGTAAAGTGGTAACTGGGATTGAATTAGAATGATATCAAGACAAATTGGATTGGGAGATTCAAATTTGAAGTGTAATGTGATAATCAAGTTAAGAGTTGGGAATCGAGAAGAAGCTCGTGTTGAAATGATATTTGGCTCGGATGTAAGCGAATAGTTGTGTCGTGGATATAAGTAGATTGGGATTTGATTGGGATGACCCTTGTATCTGCTGAATTGATAACAGGTGGAAAGGATATAATGATATGCCGACAAAAGGTACAAGTTTATATTTTTATTGGATATAAGATTTATGAAACGACCCGCAAATCCGTACCCTTTGAGTCGACTAATAACACCACACGTCCAACTCGAATTGCACAGAAATACGAACCATTATTAGAAAGAAGTTAGAGGATGAGAAATAGAAAGAAAGAAATATTAGAATAGAAGAAAACGAAGATCACAAACTCACAGCGGAACGAATAAAATATATTAGATAACATAACTTTGAAGCACAAATCAGTACTTGTATATATATATATACATACCATTATCAGAGCACAACGATTATCCTTGGAACAGTTATAAACACCTGTTTCCAGATACAACAAAATACACAGCGGGAATATAATAGTCTATAATTACTGGTGAAGCCTTCAAACTCCAATCTTCTCCAGGTGAATCTGTAAAATCCTGACTACTTGACTGCCCGTACAAATTTGGGCACCCAAGAGTTTAGGGAAAACAAACAAAATAAACTCTGGGTCAGTCATGGGACTGGTGTGAGTAAACTCCAATCATTTGGTTTAACTTTTCAAAATCCTTTCGAAAGAAAAGATAATCGTAAGACCAATCCACACATAAACATGGACGGCTTTTACCTTACGATAACCCAAAACACTTTGGAAATCATATATTATCTGATATTATAATAATGTCTAATCACAAGTAATTAAAATCTAGTAGAACGCTTGCATCTCACGCTCTACATATATAATATACAAATCAAAACTCGCAGGCACTTATTGGAGATTGGATTCCAACTTGACAAGGTATGGGACCACCTTCCGAACGTGTATCTCTAGAGGCACATACACTGGGTTCAACAAGAACGTCTTGCAACCCGGCCCACACATGACCGACCACTCATTTCGCTTGAGTGTATCGAATGTATATCACCGACGGTTGGGATCAGTAACCGTCTCCCGATAAGGGACAGCATCGATAGATTTAAGAACAAAAGGAATTTCTCTAGATAGGTGATCATACATCCTAATGGTTGCGACCCACATAGCCATGCTGCCTGCCCGATTTTTGTCCACTTCCGGGTTGATGAGGCTTGAGGTTTGAATTATCTTCCAGCACATCTGGCCATCATTCACTTTGAATGCCACATCGTCAGATCCATCGGAAATCACTAATTGATTCCCACAAAAATACTCAGATTGTTAGGCTAAAGAAGTTTCCCTTCTATGCCACCAACTTCGTACGTTTGAAGGAATCAACGTACGTAACCCCCTTTGGAAATACTCTGTCAGACACTCGTCCATACAAGTTGTCCTGGGTCTGGACAAACCGAAGGCACTATCCCGTAAACAGGATAGCCCTTGCGTAACTCCGTCTTCAAGATATTCAGCATACTTGATTCGCAACGCTTATGCCAATACGGAGTGGTTCTCTGGATAATAATCCAACCGGTCTCTCCATATTAACAACGTAAAAATGGTCAAAACTTTGATAGTCTGTGATTTAACTATCAAATGAAAACATGTCGGTGTGCAAACAATGATATTATTTCCAGGAGGAAATTCTATCGGCCAAACATCATTCAACACTGGGCCCTTTTTATATTAGTTTTTTTTATTACATTATCATTTCTCATTACCATTTCCCATCTTTCGTGTTCTTTCAAAGCACTATTTTCCCTCTCGATCATTGGAAAACATTTCCAATATTATAATTCCTTTCTTGAGAAAATATCTTTTTCTCCAGTTAGAAAACATTTCTAAATCCTTTGAATTTACTGATGTCATAAACATCGTTATTATAACTCAAATCATAAATCATTCGTTAACTAACGATATCACTAACCAACCCTTGCTATCGAGCCTTAACCATTTCTCCGTCAATAATGCAGTTAGCCAAGTTGGGGTATAATTACCTCTCAGACCTTAACTGAACGACATTCTTAACTTTGAAATAGTCCGAACTCACAACTTTAAACCAAATATTGCTTCCAACAACAGCGTTAAAAACCGCTATCTAGCATTATAGAACATTTGTCATAACCATAGCATTAAAATTGCTATTAAAACAGTTATTATAACGGCAGCGTTAAAATTGCTGTTTTGAATAAAATACCGTGTGCGGCGCACACGCTTCCGTTGTTCATTTATAAACTCTGTTTATTTTAAACAATTCAAGTTCTTCTTTAAACATATTTATAAACTATACATTTTTCTAACCCCTTAATTCGATTTCTATAAATCTCCTTTTCATATACATTTTATTTGCAAAATATTTCTTTGTTTAAACTATTATTCTTTTACTTCTAAGCATTGAAAATCTTTCTTTAAAATTTCTCTATACTTTGCTAAATTCAAATCCATTTCAAATATTGGTTTCAAAACCGATACTCACTTTCAAATATACATCCATATTTGAACTCATCTTTTAATTTATCCAATGGTTAATGATCCACTTAATTTATCTCTTTATTTATAACATTTTTCTTGGTTTATCCAATGGAATAGGTTTCCATTTGCAATTCAATGGAAAAGAAATTATTTCTAATTTAGAAATAAATTCTGCTTTTAAATTCTAATTTCTTTTCCATATTCGATGATATTTTACGGCATCTAAAATACCAGGTTCCTAAGGCCAGGGTAAATCAAACACACACATTCAACCATGGATAATGTAGCATAACATATATCACTATCAAATAAAATAGTAAATAAAATGTTGAGGGATCCAGTTGGATCCCTCCAACCTGTTTCCCTGCATCCACAGATGTTAGTAATATTAAAAATATCGCATTAATGAAAAATCAATCAACGATGTGATTATATCAACCAATTTATCAACTATTCAATCAAGCAACCATTTCACAGTAAAAAATATCAATTTAAAATTCGTTTATATAAAAATATAAACGAAGCAGAGTTGGTGAGTTTACTCACCTTGGTTCGCAGTTGACGGTTCCGCATTGGTTTCGTTTAAAAACGGCCGTTTGATTTTTATCACGAGATTCCGTCATCTCTATCTTTCGCCATATCAGTTCCACGATGAAGAATTCGTCGCTATGATTCTAACATGGTCGCCGTCCACTTCCTCGCTTAATTAACGTAATCTGTCATTAATCGCTTAATACGCCTTCCACTTTTAAATCCTCCTTTGCAATAGTTTGTCGAGCTTTTCGATGTTTCGGAAAGTGTAGCCATATCTATAACAGAGCAATCATCACCAAGTCAGCTTCTATTGTCAACCGTTCTAGGAGCTTCAACAACTTGTGGTTACTAAGAAAGACATTATATTTATTTTCCAACTTATTTGGGTTTCAAACAAATAGAAAGAAACCTTTTTGCTGCGACATATACTCATAGTATCAGGAGTAATTTCATGGATATCCTTGCTTACTTAGCAAATCCCTGCGCTCATCACTGCCTTCTCCGAGTCAGTAAAGCAGCTACCCCTTTTAACACCATGACTGTGATTATTATTTCACTTGTTCTGGTAATCCTTGCCACTTCCTATAGCTTCTGTTCTAGAAATTCTTCACTGCGTCCTTATCTCAAGACTTCCTCCCTCACTTATTTCTTTAGTAAATCGGTTCCCCATTTCCTCTGTTAATCACTTATACATCAAACCAAAAACCACCATCTCGACATCCAAAACATTGATCAGATAGTGCCAACGCAAGCCCACTATTTCCTTTCCCCAACATACGGCCAACCTATGATCTTTGTTTTGAAAATTAAAACACAACATACCATAGTTTCTTTTTTCCTTACTTCCTTTCTCCACCCGCGTTTCTTCTTTCCTCAGTAATTAACTTCCTCTTGCATCTTCATATAACACGTCCTGTGGCGCAACAGCAACTACAGGGACACACATGAACTTCTACTAAATCCCTATAGCCTCCGCAACAAACAAAAGCCCCAAAGCCTCCTCATAGAAAACTTACGCCAGTGCCCCTTCCTACCCAAATGAAAAGTACGAACCTTTTTCCACCATTGAAAACAAATTCGAAACCCCAAAAATATATATACACGGGATTAAAGCTCCAGGTGAAAAAGAATTGGCTAGTATGGTTTTAGAATAGAAATAAACGATGAGGCTTGGTGCGTTTAAATAGGCAAGGGTTTACGTGGTACCCAAGTATTAGGTGTATAGGGCAGCTGTAAAATAGTCGTAGGTCTGCATTGCTTTTCAGCTTACTTTGTCGGCAAGGTGTTGAGAGTAGGGGGACATGGTAGGATAGGTAGGTTGGCTATTGCAGATAGGTTAGGAATGAATTATATAAGAGAAAGTATATGATTTTATATTTTAGCAAAACTTCGAAATGAAGCATCAAGTAAAACTAGCCACAGTTGACTTCTGTTTACTGATGAAAAAGCTAATCTTAGTGTAAAAAAAGTATTCTGAACCCAATGGGACAAGTTTCGTCGCATTCCGACATCGTATGAAAAATTTTCCTTTATAAAACCAGAAATGAACACGCGTTTAAATTTTTCCCGATCACCAGATAAATCAAAACAACTTGAAACTGCGAACACCGACAATAACTTTTCGATACGAACTCAACGGCACTAGTTTCGTCGCATTCTGAGACTGTTGCCCCGGTAGGTTATTTTTGGCGCGTACCGCACTGCCCTTCTGAACACCAAATTTGCCGATCTCTAAAAATAACAAACTATATACCTACCCTGACTATATCCGACGCTACGAACTCACTGGAACTGGTTTCGTGGCCTGATTCGATCGCCTGTTCAAGTTACACTCTAATATCCATTTATTCAGTTGAATTAATTTAATTGCACTGAACGAGCGTTTACGGCTACCGTGGTCACATACGACATCGGTTTTCCATGCCACTCACCACCGTACAATAATTTAACGATACGGTCCCAATGAAACTGATTTCGTCGAAATCAGAGTCCGTTTGCAAAATGGCTATTTTAAAGGCCTATATTTATATAACGATTTTCCATAGCGACTATTTCAAAATTTGATTTGACCATAACTGACAAATTACAACACAAAATCTAGATTTTTCTCTTCTATATGAAAATTATCGTCAATACGGTTCCAACGTGTCTTGTTTCACAGAAATCCGAGTTATAACGAATCCTGTATACTCAGTTGAAGTTCAAAACTCTATATTACGAACTACCGCGCGATTTCGAGCTCGTTTTATAATTATATTATAAATTAACGTTCAAACTTCGTTTTAAATAAATAAATTCCTATATGTAATTCAATTAAAAATTTTAAAATATTCAGAATTCAACGGCCGAAAATCCGGGTCGTTACATTCCTTCCCCCTTAAAATAATTTCGTCCTCGAAATTGCTAAGGTAGGAAAAGATGCTACATACCCTATTAACTAGGTCTAATAATCCTTTTTGTTCACTTTTTAATTTCAGCTTAACTGAACCAATTTATTTAAATTAAAATATTAATTTATTCTTACTAACGAAAATTTTCAAAAATTCTGAAAATTTTCTAACACTTTAAATTCTGAAAAATTTCGGCAGCACCTCCTCTGCACGGCTCAATCGGCACAACCACAACTCGCCATTCTAGGCCTCCTTAAATCCAAAAGAAAATCAAAAAGCCAAGCGGCTTGCCTCATAGGCTCATAAAATCATCAACCCAAACAATATTGTAAACATGTACCTTTTTGTCGGGCATAATCCTATCTCTTGCACTTTCTTCCATTCAATATCTGCTCAGCATACATATATCATTTCCACTTGGTTTAAAATCAATCCAACTTCCAGTTTTTAAATCTCTAATCATCTTCTGATTAGTCCACTTCAATTCTATCAATTCAAATCTGATCTCTACTTCAGGAATCAACCCACTTATCTCATTTGAGTTTCAATTTCCGTTTTAACTTTCAATCCATTTGATTTATTTCCACCAATTTATTCAACTTATACAAGTTATATTTGGTTATATATAACCATTTCAATATTTATAATTCCATTTGATTTTAATAACAATCCATACATCCATACATAAAAATTCAGAAATTATTTCTTTTATACCAAAATAGTTTTTGGGTAAATTTTTTTCATTTACCCACTTTAAAACAATACTGTGTCGAATTACTTTGTTCGAGAGTTTAGAAACACCTATCGATACAGTTGTACACCCTGTATCGACCAGAATTCATAAACCACTCAACAAACCAGCCAACACAATATAAAAACCATTTTTATATCAAATCTACAAATACGCGCTCATATATATACACTCAAACCCAATCTAGGGTATTACTAGCCCCATCTCTATTGAGTTACGCCACAGAGCCAAGGTAATCACTTAACCTTAAGCTCTGATACCAAATGAAACGACCCGCAAATCCGTACCCTTTGAGTCGACTAATAACACCACACGTCCAACTCGAATTGCACAGAAATACGAACCATTATTAGAAAGAAGTTAGAGGATGAGAAATAGAAAGAAAGAAATATTAGAATAGAAGAAAACGAAGATCACAAACTCACAGCGGAACGAATAAAATATATTAGATAACATAACTTTGAAGCACAAATCAGTACTTGTATATATATATATACATACCATTATCAGAGCACAACGATTATCCTTGGAACAGTTATAAACACCTGTTTCCAGATACAACAAAATACACAGCGGGAATATAATAGTCTATAATTACTGGTGAAGCCTTCAAACTCCAATCTTCTCCAGGTGAATCTGTAAAATCCTGACTACTTGACTGCCCGTACAAATTTGGGCACCCAAGAGTTTAGGGAAAACAAACAAAATAAACTCTGGGTCAGTCATGGGACTGGTGTGAGTAAACTCCAATCATTTGGTTTAACTTTTCAAAATCCTTTCGAAAGAAAAGATAATCGTAAGACCAATCCACACATAAACATGGACGGCTTTTACCTTACGATAACCCAAAACACTTTGGAAATCATATATTATCTGATATTATAATAATGTCTAATCACAAGTAATTAAAATCTAGTAGAACGCTTGCATCTCACGCTCTACATATATAATATACAAATCAAAACTCGCAGGCACTTATTGGAGATTGGATTCCAACTTGACAAGGTATGGGACCACCTTCCGAACGTGTATCTCTAGAGGCACATACACTGGGTTCAACAAGAACGTCTTGCAACCCGGCCCACACATGACCGACCACTCATTTCGCTTGAGTGTATCGAATGTATATCACCGACGGTTGGGATCAGTAACCGTCTCCCGATAAGGGACAGCATCGATAGATTTAAGAACAAAAGGAATTTCTCTAGATAGGTGATCATACATCCTAATGGTTGCGACCCACATAGCCATGCTGCCTGCCCGATTTTTGTCCACTTCCGGGTTGATGAGGCTTGAGGTTTGAATTATCTTCCAGCACATCTGGCCATCATTCACTTTGAATGCCACATCGTCAGATCCATCGGAAATCACTAATTGATTCCCACAAAAATACTCAGATTGTTAGGCTAAAGAAGTTTCCCTTCTATGCCACCAACTTCGTACGTTTGAAGGAATCAACGTACGTAACCCCCTTTGGAAATACTCTGTCAGACACTCGTCCATACAAGTTGTCCTGGGTCTGGACAAACCGAAGGCACTATCCCGTAAACAGGATAGCCCTTGCGTAACTCCGTCTTCAAGATATTCAGCATACTTGATTCGCAACGCTTATGCCAATACGGAGTGGTTCTCTGGATAATAATCCAACCGGTCTCTCCATATTAACAACGTAAAAATGGTCAAAACTTTGATAGTCTGTGATTTAACTATCAAATGAAAACATGTCGGTGTGCAAACAATGATATTATTTCCAGGAGGAAATTCTATCGGCCAAACATCATTCAACACTGGGCCCTTTTTATATTAGTTTTTTTTATTACATTATCATTTCTCATTACCATTTCCCATCTTTCGTGTTCTTTCAAAGCACTATTTTCCCTCTCGATCATTGGAAAACATTTCCAATATTATAATTCCTTTCTTGAGAAAATATCTTTTTCTCCAGTTAGAAAACATTTCTAAATCCTTTGAATTTACTGATGTCATAAACATCGTTATTATAACTCAAATCATAAATCATTCGTTAACTAACGATATCACTAACCAACCCTTGCTATCGAGCCTTAACCATTTCTCCGTCAATAATGCAGTTAGCCAAGTTGGGGTATAATTACCTCTCAGACCTTAACTGAACGACATTCTTAACTTTGAAATAGTCCGAACTCACAACTTTAAACCAAATATTGCTTCCAACAACAGCGTTAAAAACCGCTATCTAGCATTATAGAACATTTGTCATAACCATAGCATTAAAATTGCTATTAAAACAGTTATTATAACGGCAGCGTTAAAATTGCTGTTTTGAATAAAATACCGTGTGCGGCGCACACGCTTCCGTTGTTCATTTATAAACTCTGTTTATTTTAAACAATTCAAGTTCTTCTTTAAACATATTTATAAACTATACATTTTTCTAACCCCTTAATTCGATTTCTATAAATCTCCTTTTCATATACATTTTATTTGCAAAATATTTCTTTGTTTAAACTATTATTCTTTTACTTCTAAGCATTGAAAATCTTTCTTTAAAATTTCTCTATACTTTGCTAAATTCAAATCCATTTCAAATATTGGTTTCAAAACCGATACTCACTTTCAAATATACATCCATATTTGAACTCATCTTTTAATTTATCCAATGGTTAATGATCCACTTAATTTATCTCTTTATTTATAACATTTTTCTTGGTTTATCCAATGGAATAGGTTTCCATTTGCAATTCAATGGAAAAGAAATTATTTCTAATTTAGAAATAAATTCTGCTTTTAAATTCTAATTTCTTTTCCATATTCGATGATATTTTACGGCATCTAAAATACCAGGTTCCTAAGGCCAGGGTAAATCAAACACACACATTCAACCATGGATAATGTAGCATAACATATATCACTATCAAATAAAATAGTAAATAAAATGTTGAGGGATCCAGTTGGATCCCTCCAACCTGTTTCCCTGCATCCACAGATGTTAGTAATATTAAAAATATCGCATTAATGAAAAATCAATCAACGATGTGATTATATCAACCAATTTATCAACTATTCAATCAAGCAACCATTTCACAGTAAAAAATATCAATTTAAAATTCGTTTATATAAAAATATAAACGAAGCAGAGTTGGTGAGTTTACTCACCTTGGTTCGCAGTTGACGGTTCCGCATTGGTTTCGTTTAAAAACGGCCGTTTGATTTTTATCACGAGATTCCGTCATCTCTATCTTTCGCCATATCAGTTCCACGATGAAGAATTCGTCGCTATGATTCTAACATGGTCGCCGTCCACTTCCTCGCTTAATTAACGTAATCTGTCATTAATCGCTTAATACGCCTTCCACTTTTAAATCCTCCTTTGCAATAGTTTGTCGAGCTTTTCGATGTTTCGGAAAGTGTAGCCATATCTATAACAGAGCAATCATCACCAAGTCAGCTTCTATTGTCAACCGTTCTAGGAGCTTCAACAACTTGTGGTTACTAAGAAAGACATTATATTTATTTTCCAACTTATTTGGGTTTCAAACAAATAGAAAGAAACCTTTTTGCTGCGACATATACTCATAGTATCAGGAGTAATTTCATGGATATCCTTGCTTACTTAGCAAATCCCTGCGCTCATCACTGCCTTCTCCGAGTCAGTAAAGCAGCTACCCCTTTTAACACCATGACTGTGATTATTATTTCACTTGTTCTGGTAATCCTTGCCACTTCCTATAGCTTCTGTTCTAGAAATTCTTCACTGCGTCCTTATCTCAAGACTTCCTCCCTCACTTATTTCTTTAGTAAATCGGTTCCCCATTTCCTCTGTTAATCACTTATACATCAAACCAAAAACCACCATCTCGACATCCAAAACATTGATCAGATAGTGCCAACGCAAGCCCACTATTTCCTTTCCCCAACATACGGCCAACCTATGATCTTTGTTTTGAAAATTAAAACACAACATACCATAGTTTCTTTTTTCCTTACTTCCTTTCTCCACCCGCGTTTCTTCTTTCCTCAGTAATTAACTTCCTCTTGCATCTTCATATAACACGTCCTGTGGCGCAACAGCAACTACAGGGACACACATGAACTTCTACTAAATCCCTATAGCCTCCGCAACAAACAAAAGCCCCAAAGCCTCCTCATAGAAAACTTACGCCAGTGCCCCTTCCTACCCAAATGAAAAGTACGAACCTTTTTCCACCATTGAAAACAAATTCGAAACCCCAAAAATATATATACACGGGATTAAAGCTCCAGGTGAAAAAGAATTGGCTAGTATGGTTTTAGAATAGAAATAAACGATGAGGCTTGGTGCGTTTAAATAGGCAAGGGTTTACGTGGTACCCAAGTATTAGGTGTATAGGGCAGCTGTAAAATAGTCGTAGGTCTGCATTGCTTTTCAGCTTACTTTGTCGGCAAGGTGTTGAGAGTAGGGGGACATGGTAGGATAGGTAGGTTGGCTATTGCAGATAGGTTAGGAATGAATTATATAAGAGAAAGTATATGATTTTATATTTTAGCAAAACTTCGAAATGAAGCATCAAGTAAAACTAGCCACAGTTGACTTCTGTTTACTGATGAAAAAGCTAATCTTAGTGTAAAAAAAGTATTCTGAACCCAATGGGACAAGTTTCGTCGCATTCCGACATCGTATGAAAAATTTTCCTTTATAAAACCAGAAATGAACACGCGTTTAAATTTTTCCCGATCACCAGATAAATCAAAACAACTTGAAACTGCGAACACCGACAATAACTTTTCGATACGAACTCAACGGCACTAGTTTCGTCGCATTCTGAGACTGTTGCCCCGGTAGGTTATTTTTGGCGCGTACCGCACTGCCCTTCTGAACACCAAATTTGCCGATCTCTAAAAATAACAAACTATATACCTACCCTGACTATATCCGACGCTACGAACTCACTGGAACTGGTTTCGTGGCCTGATTCGATCGCCTGTTCAAGTTACACTCTAATATCCATTTATTCAGTTGAATTAATTTAATTGCACTGAACGAGCGTTTACGGCTACCGTGGTCACATACGACATCGGTTTTCCATGCCACTCACCACCGTACAATAATTTAACGATACGGTCCCAATGAAACTGATTTCGTCGAAATCAGAGTCCGTTTGCAAAATGGCTATTTTAAAGGCCTATATTTATATAACGATTTTCCATAGCGACTATTTCAAAATTTGATTTGACCATAACTGACAAATTACAACACAAAATCTAGATTTTTCTCTTCTATATGAAAATTATCGTCAATACGGTTCCAACGTGTCTTGTTTCACAGAAATCCGAGTTATAACGAATCCTGTATACTCAGTTGAAGTTCAAAACTCTATATTACGAACTACCGCGCGATTTCGAGCTCGTTTTATAATTATATTATAAATTAACGTTCAAACTTCGTTTTAAATAAATAAATTCCTATATGTAATTCAATTAAAAATTTTAAAATATTCAGAATTCAACGGCCGAAAATCCGGGTCGTTACAATTTATGAGCCAAATTGGCAAGCCGCTTAGCTGTTTGATTTTCTTTTGGGTTGGAGATGGCCCAGAGAGGCAAGTTGGAGTTTGAGCTATTGACCAGTACAAAGGAGGTGCTGGCAAAAATTTTCAGAAAGTTAAGGTGTCAGAAAATTTTCAGGATTTTTGAAAATTTTCGTTGATAAGAATTAATTAAATATTTAATTGAAATTAAATTGGTCCAGTTGGAAACTGAAGTTGAGAAGTGAACAAATATGTTCTAACCAGTCGATAGGGTCGTTCTTTACTTTGCAATTTCGAGGACGAAATTATTTTAAGTGGGGAAGAATGTAATGACCCGCATTGGCAGAGGTATTATAATTAATTTATTTAATTATATAAATAGTGATATAGTGAATTAAATGGTCGTGGAATTAAATAATGGTGAATATTTAATTAAAATAATAAATTAAATAATATATTTAATTCTGAAATAATCAGAATTGGCTGAAATGGCGATATGGTGTGAACTGGATCATCGGTGATATTTAATTCAGCTTGGAATTGAATTTGAACAACGAATATATTATATAAATGACAGTTTGAACGGATAATTATATTATAATTAAAATCGAGCTTGAAATGGCACTGCAGTTCGTAATTTGGTGATTCGAATTTCAACTGAATGTACAGGATTCGTTTTAAGCCGGATTTCTGTGAAACAAGAAACGTGTGGAGCTGGTGGAGTATATCTTTCTAGTGTAAGAGGAAAATCGGGATTTCGTCATGTAGATTTTGATTTATGTCCAAATCAAATTCTAGAAAAGTCGCTGTGGAATTCCTTTATAATTTATAAAGGAATTATTTATATTTTAAAAAGGAATTTCAATATAAATCGAATATCTGGTTGATCCGGATTTGAAATATCAAGTTAGAAATTCATATAGGAATATTCTAGAGCTGTATGGTATTCCACTGTGAATATATATACGATAATATTAATTCATTTATATTAAATTTAATTATATTTAAATATATTTATATATTTAAATGGGTCATCCAGAGCTTTAAAAATAAGCCACTTTTGCAAACGAAGTCGGAATTCGACGAAACTAATTTTGTTGGATCCACAATATTAAATTATTGCTAGAATTCAGTTTCCGTGATTTTTAGAGTCACTGTGTGGCCGTACGGATTTTTGGAGTGAAAAAAAGTTGATATTTTGACCTTTAAAAATACGCTGTGTGAGCATACGGAGTCGGAATTCGATGAAACCAGTTTTGTTGGTTCGTAATGTCGAACTCTAGCTACATGTCCAGTTTCGTGATTTTTGGGTATCGTATGCGGTCGCAGGGATTTTTAAGGACCAGAGACGAGTATTAAATCGAGAAAATAAAATATAAAAATATCCATCCATTTTTCTTGGATAATATGGAGGCCACGCAGCCTGTATTCCCAGCCACAAGTACCACCAACCAAGAACAGCCTATATAACCGCATAAGAAACCCATCACGGCAAGATTTTTCCAAAAAGAAAATCAATGAAAAATCAAATAAAACACTAAAAATCCCAAGACTTGGATATTGTTGATCCTGGGAGCGTCCTCTATAATCTGGTGCTGGTTTTATTGAACTCGACCTCAGATTTCTGGTTCGCTCGAAGTAACAGTAGCCCGAGGGCTCGAGCTAGGGGAAAATAGAAGGTTTAATTCGCGGATTTAAGTTTGTATTTGGGTTAGTGAGATCGAATGAGTGTTGTTGGCAAATTTGGGGCGTTTCTGTGGTCATTGAGCTCGAGGAGCTGCTGTCGACGCAAGGGGAAAGGGTGTCACGAGTTGGGTAATTTTGGTATGAGGATGAAGCTCAAGCGTAGAGGAGAAGAGTGGTGAAAGAATCGTGCTTTTCCATTGAGTGTAGGAGGATCAGTGGAGCGTCGAAGTTCGGCAATGTTGCTGAGATTTAGAGGAGCTCACGACAAATACATTTTGGGGAAGAAAGAAGATGCGTTGGGCCTTTGAAGGGGGCGGTATAGGCCAGTGAGGTTTTGATGGGTAAAGGCCCAAATAAGTTAATTAAAATAAGTTATATTATATTGTTTATTTTCTTGTGAACTTCAAAAAGGTATAACTCGATCATACTATTTCAGAATCGAGAGCCGTAAGTTGCGTTGGGATTGTATGGACGGTGGCTACGCACTGGAACTGACCAGGAGTGGATTTGTGCTCGTTTGAATTTACGGCGAGATAAACTGTTTGATTCAAATCTAACAACAGTTTATCGTTCTTTAACGATGAACTGCAAATGTGAGTAAATATCACTAACTCTGAACAGTTTATAATTTCATGTTGTATTTTTAGAACTGTTAGAAATTGTCTGATTTACTGTGTGTTAACTGTTTGATTGAACTGCTAGTCAGTTAGTTGGATTTTATATATTGATTCTATTTAATAGAATATATCGTATGGAACTGAAAGTAATGTTATCTATATTGTTTAACATCTGTGATGCAGGGAAACAGGTTGGAGGAATCCAACTGGATTCCTCAACAGTTATTTTATTGTTTTCATATATTATGATATATGATGTGATTTATAATCTGTTGTCGATTATGTGTGTTTGGATGATATTGATCATCGTGATTTGATACGTTGAATACTGACATACCGAAATGTTGATAAGGAGGAATTTGTCAAAGTGATATTTGAAAATAAAATATTTATAAATGGAATATTTATAAATAAGAAATATTTATAAATTGGAATATTTAAAAATAGGAGATATTTAGAAAAAGGAAAAAAACGTTATAAAAAGGAAACTGTTATAAGAAGGAAATCATTTTAAAGTGGAGAACCTTTACTAAAAGTAAATCTTTAAAATGAATAAACGTTGTTAAAAGGGAAATCTTTATAAAGCGAATAAAGGAGTTAAATCGAATATGGTATTCGAAAGGAGTTAAATTGAATTAGTTATTCGAAGGGAGTTAAATCGAATATGGTATTCGAAAGTAGTAAATCGAATTAGTTATTCGAAAGGGGTTAGTCGAGTCAAGTAAATTGAATAGAGTTATCGAATATTAGTTTATTCGAATAGAGTTAAAGGATTTATCGAATATAGTTTATTCTAAAGGAGTTAAGTGAGACGAGTTAATCAATAGCGTTAGTCCAATAGAGTTAATCAAATAGCGTTAGTCCAATAGGGTAAATTGATAAGGGTTAATCAATTAGAGTTAAAGCAAATGAGTTAATCGAATATAGTTTATTCGAATAGAAAGTAAAATGAGTTAATCGAATATAGTTTATTCGAATAAAAAGTAAAATGAGTTAATTGAATATAGTTTATTCGAATAGAAAGTAAAAGGAGTTAATCGAATATAGTTTATTCAAATAGAGTTAAAGGAGTTATCGAATATAGTTTATTCGAAAGGAGTTAAGTGAGATGAGTTAATCAATAGCGTTAGTCCAATAGAGTTAATCAAATAGCGTTAGTCCAATAGGGTAAATTGATAAGGGTTAATCGAATAGAGTAAATTGAATAGAGTTATCGAATATACCTTATTCGAAGGGAGGAGTTATCGAATAGAGATGTATTCGAACGAGAGTCACGTAAGGAAGTGTTAAAGGGTTAAAAGATGAACTTGCCCTATTTCGAGATTTGAAATGTTGTTCAGTTAAGGTCTGAGAGGTAGTTATACCCCAACTTGATTGACTTCATTTTAATTTAGAAATGGGTAAGGTTCGAGAGTGAAAGTGGTTAGGTGAATTTAGTAAATAAGTATAGTGGTTCGAGTTGTCGTCGCGATGTTGATGTAAACATCTGTTTAAATCCAAGTAAAGAAGATTTGGAAATGTTTTCCAAATAGAATCAGAAACATAATCAAATATTGAAATAGGAAATATGAATATATATATATATATATATGATTGATGATTGGGTGATAGAATTTCCATCTGGAAATAATATCATTGTTTGCACACTTGTTTTCTTTGATGGTTAAATCACAGACTATCGAAGTTTTGACCATTTTAACGTTGTTAATATGGAGAGACCGGTTGGATTATTATCCAAAGAACCACTCTGTATTGGCATAAGCGTTGCGAATCATATATGCCAAAGGAAATTGAAGACGAAGTTATGCAAGGGCTATCCTGTTTACAGAATAGTGCCTTCAGTTCATCCTGTTCCTGGATGACTTGTATGGACGGATGTCTGATAGAGTATTTCCAGACGATCACGTATATTGATTTCTCCAACTGTACCAAGAGTGGAAGCGGAGAAGGAAACTTCTTTTAGCTAACACATAATGTATGGTTGAGGACGTCAATCGTTGATTTGATGGATTTGACGATGTGGCATTCAAAGTGAATCTGGTGTGATGATAAAGCTTAGCTTCTAGCCTCACATCCGGTAAATGACAGAAATCGGGCAGGCAACATGGCTAAGTCGGTCGCACTGAAGTAGGGTGTATAATCAACTGATCTAGAGTTTCATTTACTTCTAAAAATCTATTGTTGATGCTGTCCCATTCGGGAAACGGTTGGTGATCCCAACCGTTGGTGATCCCAACCGTTGGTGATATACATTCGATACACTCAAGCGAAATGAGTGGTCGGTCATGTGTGGCCAGGTTGCAAGATGTTCTTGTTGAACCCAGTGTATTCCTCTCTAGAGGTACACTAGTGAAAGGTGGTTCCATACCTTGTCATGGTTGGAAATCCATTACCCAATACGTGCTTGCGGTTTTGATTGTATACTATATATGTAGAACGTGAGATTAAAGCGTTTCTGCTAGATGATTATATATACTGTGGTTGATAGACATTATTATAATATCAAAGGGTTTTGATATAAAGATATTTTGGATTCTCATAAGGGAAAAACCCGTTTCGTTATGCGGCGTGGTCTTATGAGATATCGTTTACTTGTTCGAACTGTTTTTAAACTGTTTTACTCATACCTGTCCCATGACTGACCCGGAGTTTATTTGTTTGTTTCCCTAAACTCTTGGGTGCCTAAATTTGTACGGGTAGTCAAGTAGTCAGGAATTTGCAGATACTTGAAGAGCTGGAGCAGGAGGCTTCAGGATCATATAGCTATAGTTTATTTACGCTATGTTGTAAGTGTTGTACTCTGATAATGTATTGTATACATATAATGATTTATTTCAAGGATATGTTATCTATTATATGTTATTCGTTCCGCTGTGATGTGACGGTCGGGAATTTCGCTCGATCCTAATCAGTCGTTAAACCGATCTAGACCGTTCGAAACCCCTGACTGTTTGAGAACAGGACAAATCAGAACGTAGACGGAAGAACATTTCATTGTTATTACAACAATTCCATCAGATACAAGAATATACAGAGTATAAATGAATGTATTACATTCGACAAATACCAGAGATTACAATAAATTACACAGCAGCGGAAAATAATACAAAAGCACAACTAAAAGTAATACACGGATACAGAGCTTTCTGAGCATCGTTCCAGCTGTAAATCAGGATCCTGTGAATATAAATCTGCAAAACCGAAACTACTAGCTGCCCGTGCGGAAAATAGGGGCACCCAGAGCTTAGGTTAAAACAATAAACTCCAGGTCAGTCATGTGACTGGTGTGAGAACTAAAACAGTTATTAATATTGGTTTTAAAGTTTGGTAAATCAAGGGACCACGCCGTATAACACGGAACGGGTTTCCTCCCAAGAATACCAGTGCATAGAACAAACAGCGCAATGCTAAATAAAGAAAAATGAAGCTGTTATAAGACCCAGGTCCCATCACACAATGCAACGCAAGCCGAAGGATAGGGTTTTCCCTTATAACAGCCAAAGCATGCTTGATACGTTTAAAACACATTATTTGATACTATTATAGGTGTATAGTGTAAAAACAATTTCAATCATAAATATCAATCATAGGCGGCATAGCTACCATCTACTATGTCGCCATACTAGTTCTACAATTAAAACCGCAATATCACGTATTGAAAATCAGATTTCCGTCATGAGTCGAGGCAAGGGGCAAGCTCCTCTCCGCTTCGAGACACTCTAGCAAATGCCTCAGGACTACACACTCTGGGTAACCCTGGGATCCTCCAAGACCGGTCCTCTCTTACGTTTGAGGATTAGTTATTCCTGAACACACGTTTCCCGGCCCTAAAGGACCTATAATCAAGGCGCCTCGCATCCAAACCACAAAGGTGAAAAGTATATAAATGTCAGGGCTGGTAGGTCACTGACACCACCCATAGCTAGAAAGAAACGTCGTGCACTCCTTGGGTCCTCATCCCGTTTTTGACTCATACCGAGGTGTGAGGCTCGCGATTCCACACTACACACAAAGCTGCCACGTAGGCCGTGCTTTGATCATCAACCACACGACTTTGCTTTTCAACAGAAGCCTTGATCCATGAAACTCAGCATGCCACACAGGCAATTCATGCCATGCGATTGATATCTATCGATATATAACCTCTAAGCTCGCACGTCTCAGAGAAGGGCGTTAAGCAAGAGAATAAATTCTCCGCCTCCAAACAGATATATATTTAATAGAAATCAATCAACACAGAATAAAATCCAATGTCAGACACACAATCCATTTACAAGTTTGTTCTGGGTCTGAACGAAACCGGAGGCACTTTCCTCGCATATCCATCGATCTCCAGGTACGTCTGGACGACCATCAACTGGTTCCCTCATCTTGGGTGTACAGCCCAATCTAGATCATCAGTAATCATCCAAACGATGTGAAGACTTCCGGTCTTCAACCACCGTCTTCATCTTCGACATATCGTCGAATCGGTTATTCAGAATGGGTATAAACCCGGCCTTTCCGAACAACCCGCGTATATTAAAAACAATGTTAGACAAACACAACATACGCCTCATTCCAATTCATATTCTCAGGGAAAGGTTCCCATTAATTTTATCCAAGATAAATTCTTTAAATTTATTCTTTGATCTCCCTTTGGATGTCATTTCAAACCAAATTATGGTTTTCCAAACTAGTCGAGATTAGCGAACCATACCGAAGTAATTATTTATTTTATTTTCCAATCCCAACCTATTCATCCCATGAAGCAAAACTGGTAATACTCCATATCTAACACTACAGTATTATCGGTAAAATTAATTACCATTTCACGTTCAAATCTAATTAAAGATTTAACTATCGCTTTGGAGTAAAACTGGTGATACTCCATTCTCGCTCAATTTCTAAATTTGATAATTTAAATTATCAATTCCCCATTTCAATCTAATTGCAGATTCATTAAAACTCCTTTTACTGGGTTAAAGAACTAATGTCATTTAAAAAACAGTTCACGATAAACCCAAATCACATTCTATTTATTATCGGGATAAAGAACTAGTGTTATTTAAAACACCGTTCACGATAAACCCACAAATCAATTCTATTTACAACCCATTTCACATCTAATTTATTTATTTAAAAATAAATGGGTTTTAATTTTAGTTCAAAATTAGTTCATTTCGATAAAAATCTATTTTTATCTTTTCAAATATGGAGTTTTTCATCCCAATTTTTCCCAAATCATTTCTTATGATTTTACACAAATTATTAATATTTTTAATAATTTTATCAAGGCCCGTACAGTCGATTTCCATCAACGGCCATCGAACTGCACTTATAGCGACCTTTTTCAAATTTGATTTGGACGTATCTCCAAATCCAACTATTAGATTTTGAATTTCTAATATTCGTTAGAAAGCTCTTTTCGATACGAACCCAACGGTTCCGGTTTTAGGAGAATCCGACGGTCGGTTCTCCCGTAATGTCCGTTTGAAATCAATGGTCGAAATTCACGAACTGCCGCGGCGCGGCGCGTTCTATTCAGGCCATTATATTATATATATAATATATATATAATATATATTTCGTCAATTTCTATTTAAAACGAATTTTATAAATAGTTTTAAATTCGTTGCCAAAAACAATTTCAACCTTTATTTCAAATCAAAATTGAATTTTTCCTTATAAATTCTTTTTACTTTCATTTCTATTTGGTTTCAATTCCAATCGATTTTAATTCGATTCGAATTCAATTTCTTTTTAATTCAATTCAATTCGAATTCGTTTTCTTTTCAATTCGAATTCGTTTTCTTATTCCAATTCAATTCATTTTCTATTCAAATCAAATTCATTTCATTTCCTATTCAAATCGAATTCAATTCGTTTTCTAATTAAATCAAGTTCATTTTCTATTCAAATCAAATTCAATTTGATTCGAATTCGTTTTATATTCAATTCATTTCGAATTCGTTTTATATTCAATTCATTTCAAATTCGTTTTCTATTCGATTCATTTCAAATTCGTTTTCTATTCGATTCAATTCAAATTGGTTTTCTATTCGATTCATTTCAAATTCGTTTTCAATTCAATTCAATTCAAATTGGTTTTCTATTTAAATCAAATTAAATTCGTTTTCTATTCAAATCAAATTATATTCGGTTTCTATTCAAATCAAATTATATTCGATTTCTATTCAAATCAAATTCATTTCGTTTTCTATTTAAATCAAATTCATTTCGTTTTCTATTTAAATCAAATTCATTTCGTTTTCTATTTGATTCAATTCAAATATAAAAACGAATATAATCGATATAAATATCGTTCGCGTCAAAATAGCGCATCTCTAATTAATACGGCTTTATATATTTCAATAATTCCGTTATTCTATTCAATAATTGAATATTTATCCTATTCAATACGTGAATCTATATTTTTGTCAACACACGACTAATCTCAACGAATGAGTATTGCCCACGTGTGACTCTTTTTGTTATTTAATATATTTTATATATGATAAAGATGTAAATCTTATTGTTAAAATATTTCGTTCAACACATGACTAATCTCAATGGATGAGTACAGTCAACACATAAACCTTTATTTTCTAATGATAAAGATGTAAATCTTATTGTTAAAGCATTTCGTTCAACACATGACTAATCTCAACGGATGAGTACAGTCAACACATGAACCTTTATTTTATAATATTCTTTACCTTCTAAATTGGAATGAGACCCAATCAATTACCATATAAAGTTAATTATATGGATTCCATTCAACACATGTATATAATAGCAACGATAAATAATCAACCATCATCCAAAGTGCACTACACTGTATAAGCATCAAATATAGATATTTAACGCTTATAACAGCCTGTCGATCCATCGATCGACATACAATTAAATAATTGGGATTAGTGTACCCAAATATCATCCCAACACCCGTGTGGGGTTTCAAACAATCAAACACAGATTTTATTTGTGCAGTTGGGCGATGTGTAAAATTTATCGACCCAATCAATGTCCTTTAAATAGGTGTACATAAACAAACCGTCCGGTTTGTAAATGAATATTTATTCTCGTTCACGTTAAAAATTATATTTTCAACGATCAAATTATTTTATTCAACCTATGAATATTCTATCCGGTTCAGTTATTAAATAAAATGATATCTTTATTTTTTTCTAATTTATTTTAGAAAATTTCGACGGCATAACGGCACGATACTAGAAACGGGACAAGGCCTAGCCTTATCCCCAGTCTAGTGAAGGCCCACGCCATTCACACATCAATCAAATCCATTCCATTCCACCAAACAATTCAATTCAAACCAAATAATCTAACCAACTACACAACCAAACAATTAAACAAACAAGCCATCCATGGTCTGTGGATGACGGGTGTCGGGTGCTACTAAACACCGTCTGCATCCTAGTATATATATATATATAACTAGAAAAAGAAATTGAAGAGTGAGAAGTTCTCACCGAAAGCTATCCCAACTTCACGACACTTCATTTATAGAAATCTTCATCGTTCTCGCATTTTGTCGCTTTCGTTGCTCGTAGACACTACATATATAAAAATCACATTTTTACTTTGCTATTCAATATATAAAAATCGAATTTTTACTTTGCTATTCAATATATAAAATAATCAAATTTTTTACTTTGCTATTCAATATAAAAAATCGAATTTTTACTTTGCTATTCAATATAAAAAATCTAATTTTTACTTTGCTATTCAATATATAAAATAATCGAATTTTTACTTTGCTATTCAATATATAAAAATCGAATTTTTACTTTGTTATATGGATAAAAATTCTATTTTTATCACGCTATTCTTCATATAAAGATTTCGCCTTTTCAATTTCATCATTATAAAAATCACATTTTTATTTTGCTACACATATAAAGATGGTATTTCTAATATTCCTATCATGTAAAAGTTATATTTTTAATTCTCTACATAAACAAAAATAATATTTCTACATCTTCTACATAATAAAGATTATATTTTTAATACTTTAAAAATATAAAAATCCTATTTTTAATACTTTTAAAAATATAAAAATCATATTTTTATAATCCTTGCATGCACATAAAAATCTCATTTTCATTTCCGCCACATGATAATCAAAATCTCAATTTTTCATGAACGAAAAATTATAATTTTTACAACATAAAAATCACATCTTTTTGTTTTGAAATTCAAATCTTTTCCTATGTGTTCATATATGAAAAATCATATCTATTTCTATTTGTTCAAATAAGAAAAATCAGTTTTATCACATAGAAAAATAAAATCAGTTAAAAACTCACCTTTATTTGAGAGAGGGAGTGGAGTGACTTGCTGGTGGCCCGGGGGGAGGGGGGTAGCTCGCGTCGGTAGAGGCAGGGGGGTAGGGTATCGCGGTCGACATCAGGATGGGGGGGGTTTCAATCGCGAGGCTGAGGTGGAGGGGGGGTGTTGTCGCGTCGCACGCCAGCAGGGGGGCTCGCGTTGGTCGGCACCGCTGGGGGGTGTCTCCCTCTCGATCGCTTCTCTTTTTTTTCATTTCTGAAATCGGTTTTGAAATAAAAAGGGGGCCAGAGGGAATTAAGGGGGAAGAGAGAGAGGAAGTGTTTTTATTTTATTTTAATTATTTAATCCCAAAAAGTTGACTTTTACATACGACCTCTAAACGAGGCCCATCGCCTGTCGTCCGTTGCTAATTACCCCCATTCCAAACACAATGGGATATGTATCATAGGCTGATTCGATCGTTACAATCAGTTTCCGTTAAAATCACCATATAACTCTATATATTGAATTTGAACGCGCATTTCAATTTACTGGGGTCACATACTAACTCTATAAATCCCAGAAAAATATTTTCTAGCTTTGTATTGACGATACGGTCCTAACAAAATTAGTTTCATCGAATTCTGAGACCGTTAGAAAAATGGCCATTTTCCTGTCGATTAAAATCAACTTAAACTGGTCAAACGCGTTTTCCTTTGCCACGCTCACATATTGATTCGAAAAATTATGAAATTTGGAATCTAACAATAATTTGACATCACGGACCCAACAAAAGTGGTTTCGTCGAAATCCGAGGATGTTTGCAAAATTCCCATTTTTAAGGGCCTGAATTCCATAGCGACTATTCAGAATTTTCAACTGGACATATCTTTTGATTCCCGCTCTGAAATCTCAATTTTTCGGATTCATTGGAAAGATATTCTCAATTAGATTCCATTATTTTTGGTTTCACTAAAATCCAGATTGTTTTGCACCCGGTACATTCAATTGAAGTTTGAAATCGAATTATCGAACTACCGCGCCATTTTCAATTCCTTTTATAATTATATATAATTATTTATATTCTAACGACGACGTATATAATATATACGTTCGAATTATATTCAAAATAAATTTCTCGTCAATATTATTTAAAATAATTCATTTTAAATGTTCAACATTCGCTAAAATTGCCAAAATAAAAATTTTAAACTAGCCCGGATTTTTGGGTTGTTACAATCTCCCCCACTTAAAACTTTTCGTCCCCGAAAAGGAACAAAGTCGAAAGTGGTTTGATTAATCAACTCTACGTTCGATCTGGCTTCCATTCTCCAACTTTTCAGTTTCTGAGAATTTTCAAATTTTTCAAAAATTTGGCTAACACCCTAAATTTTCGAAAAATTTCGCCATAACCTCCCCTGCACCGGGAGCCACGGGAAAATCCCGAAATTGCCATATAGGCCTTGTGATCTCAAAAAGAAAAAGAAAAAGAAAAAGCCAAGCGGCTAGCCAATAGGCTCATAAAATCATCATCACCCAAACAAAACAGTAAATTATAGTCAACATGTACCTATTTGTCGGGCAAACAAATTTTATTTTCTGCTCTAGCCTCCTTGCTATGACCTGCTCAATGTAAGTATATGTATATGCAAGCAAATGCGACTAATTTTCAATACAATTCAATATTTGATTCTATTAGGCATAATGGTTCAAAATTAGCAAACAAATAAACAAACAACACAAACATCAATCCATTAGTGAATTAGATTTTCAAATTCATAACCTTTTGATATATATACAAAAATCACATTTTTGATGTCAAATCACAACAAATAAATCTATCTATATAAGTTTTGGTTCTCACACCAGTCTAAATGGAAATATATAGATATCATACCTTCGAAACACGAACACAAATTCTGATGATGATATATCAATCATCAGAATCATCTCCGGGTGTCTAGAATGTGATTCTATATCTATCCAGTATATTAAAACTTCGAATATACGTTCATGACGCGTATATGCAAAATCTATATATACTCGATTGTCCCAATTCAAAATAAATAAATAATCAAATACGTATAAAACGATTTAAATTTTCAAAACGAAACTGTTTTCTTTTAAAAAATATACTATTCACACTCGTTCTAGGATACTACTGATACTATCTCTAACGAGTCATTCTAATTGGATATTACTAATCCAATATCGGATGAATTCTTTCGTATGGTTCTAATGTGTCTTGTTCTCTAGCTCTGTAAACCAAAGCCCTGATACCAAAATGGGACGGCCGGGAATTTCGCTCGATCCTAATCAGTCGTTAAACCGATCTAGACCGTTCGAAACCCCTGACTGTTTGAGAACAGGACAAATCAGAAAGCAGACGGAAGAACATTTCATTGTTATTTCAACAATTCCATCAGATACAAGAATATACAGAGTATAAATGAATAAATTACGTTCGACAAATATCAGAGATTACAATAAATTACATAGCAGCGGAAAATAATACAAAAGCACAACTGAAAGTAATACACGGATACAGAGCTTTCCGAGCATTGTTCCAGCTGTAAATCAGGATCCTGTGAATATAAATCTGCAAAATCGAAACTACTAGCTGCCCGTGCGGAAAATAGGGGCACCCAGAGTTTAGGTTAAAACAATAAACTCCAGGTCAGTCATGTGACTGGTGTGAGAACTAAAACAGTTATTAATATTGGTTTTAAAGTTTGGTAAATCAAGGGACCACGCCGTATAACACGAAACGGGTTTCCTCCCAAGAATACAAGTGCATAGAACAAACAGCGCAATGCTAAATAAAGAAAAATGAAGCTGTTATAAGACCCAGGTCCCATCACACAATGCAACGCAAGCCAGAGGATAGGGTTTTCCCTTATAACAGCCAAAGCATGCTTGATACGTTTAAAACACATTATTTGATACTATTATAGGTGTATAGTGTCAAAACAATTTCAATCATAAATATCAATCATAGGCGGCATAGCTACCATCTACTATGTCGCCATACTAGTTCTACAATTAAAACCGCAATATCACGTATTGGAAATTGGATTTTCGTCATGAGTCGAGGCAAGGGGCAAGCTCCTCTCCGCTTCGAGACACTCTAGCAAATGCCTCAGGACTACACACTCTGGGTAACCCTGGGATCCTCCAAGACCGGTCCTCTCTTACGTTTGAGGATTAGTTATTCCTGAACACACGTTTCCCGACCCTAAAGGACCTATAATCGAGGCGCCTCGCATCCAAACCACAAAGGTGAAAAGTATATAAATGTCAGGGCTGGTAGGTCACTGACACCACCCATAGCTAGAAAGAAACGTCGTGCACTCCTTGGGTCCTCATCCCGTTTTTGACTCATATCGAGGTGTGAGGCTCGCGAATCCACGCTACACACAAAGCTGCCACGTAGGCCGTGCTTTGATCATCAACCACACGACTTTGCTTTTCAACAGAAGCCTTGATCCATGCAACTCAGTATGCCACACAGGCAATTCATGCCATGCGATTGATATCTATCGATATATAACCTCTAAGCTCGTACGTCTCAGAGAAGGGCGTTAAGCAAGAGAATAAATTCTCCACCGCCAAACAGATATATATTTTACAGAAATCAATCAACACAGAATAAAATCCAATGTCAGACACACAATCCATTTACAAGTTCGTTCTGGGTCTGAACGAAGCCGGAGGCACTTTCCTCGCATATCCATCGATCTCCAGGTACGTCTGGACGACCACCAACTGGTTCCCTCATCTTGGGTGTACAGCCCAATCAAGATCATCAGTAATCACCCAAACGATGTGAAGACTTTCGGTCTTCAACCACCGTCTTCATCTTCGACATATCGTCGAATCAGTTATTTAGAATGGGTATAAACCCGGCCTTTCCGAACAACCCGCGTATATTAAAAACAATGTTAGACAAACACAACATACGCCTCATTCCAATTCATATTCTCAGGGAAAGGTTCCCATTAATTTTATCCAAGATAAATTCTTTAAATTTATTCTTTGATCTTCGTTTGGATGTCATTTCAAACCAAATTATGGTTTTCCAAACTAGTCGAGATTAGCGAACCATACCGAAGTAATTATTTATTTTATTTTCCAATCCCAACCTATTCATCCCATGAAGCAAAACTGGTAATACTCCATATCTAACACTACAGTGTTATCGGTAAAATTAATTACCATTTCACGTTCAAATCTAATTAAAGATTTAACTATCGCTTTGGAGTAAAACTGGTGATACTCCATTCTCGCTCAATTTCTAAATTTGATAATTTAAATTATCAATTCCCCATTTCAATCTAATTGCAGATTCATTAAAACTCCTTTTACTGGGTTAAACAACTAATGTCGTTTAAAACACAGTTCACGATAAACCCAAATCACATTCTATTTATTATCGGGTTAAAGAACTAGTGTTATTTAAAACACCGTTCACGATAAACCCACAAATCAATTCTATTTACAACCCATTTCACATCTAATTTATTTATTTAAAAATAAATGGGTTTTAATTTTAGTTCAAAATTAGTTCATTTCGATAAAAATCTATTTTTATCTTTTCAAATATGGAGTTTTCATCCCAATTTTTCCCAAATCATTTCTTATGATTTTACACAAATTATTAATATTTTTAATAATTTTATCAAGGCCCGTACAGTCGATTTCCATCAACGACCATCGAACTGCACTTATAGCGACCTTTTTCAAATTTGATTTGGACGTATCTCCAAATCCAACCGTTAGATTTTGAATTTCTAATATTTGTTAGAAAGCTCTTTTCGATACGAAGCCAACGGTTCCGGTTTTAGGAGAATCCGACGGTCGGATCTCCCGTAATGTCCATTTGAAATCAATGGTCGAAATTCAAGAACTGCCGCGGCGCGGTGCGTTCTATTCAGGCCATTATATTATATATATAATATATATAATATATATTTCGTCGATTTCTATTTAAAACGAATTTTTTAAATAGTTTTAAATTCGTTTCCAAAAACAATTTCAACCTTTATTTCAAATTCAAATCAAAATTGAATTTTTCCTTATAAATTCTTTTTACTTTCATTTCTATTTGATTTCAATTCCAATCGATTTTAATTCGATTCGAATTCATTTTCTTTTCAATTCAATTCAATTCGAATTCGTTTTCTTTTCCATTCAATTCGAATTTGTTTTCTTATTCCAATTCAATTCATTTTCTATTTAAATCAAATTCATTTCATTTTCTATTCAAATCGAATTCAATTCGTTTTCTAATTAAATCAAGTTCATTTTCTATTCATATCAAATTCAATTTGATTCGAATTCGTTTTATATTCAATTCATTTCGAATTCGTTTTATATTCAATTCATTTCAAATTCGTTTTCTATTCGATTCATTTCAAATTCGTTTTCTATTCGATTCAATTCAAATTGGTTTTCTATTCGATTCATTTGAAATTCGTTTTCTATTCGATTCAATTCAAATTGGTTTTCTATTTAAATCAAATTAAATTCGTTTTCTATTCAAATCAAATTATATTCGGTTTCTATTCAAATCAAATTATATTCGATTTCTATTCAAATCAAATTCATTTCGTTTTCTATTTAAATCAAATTCATTTCGTTTTCTATTTGATTCAATTCAAATATAAAAACGAATATAATCGATATAAATATCGTTCGCGTCAAAATAGCGCATCTCTAATTAATTCGGCTTTATATATTTCAATAATTCCGTTATTCTATTCAATAATTGAATATTTATCCTATTCAATACGTGAATCTATATTTTTGTCAACACACGACTAATCTCAACGAATGAGTACTGTCCACGTGTGACTCTTTTTGTTATTTAATATATTTTATATATGATAAAGATGTAAATCTTATTGTTAAAATAATTCGTTCAACACATGACTAATCTCAATGGATGAGTACAGTCAACACATGAACCTTTATTTTCTAATGATAAAGATGTAAATCTTATTGTTAAAACATTTCGTTCAACACATGACTAATCTCAACGGATGAGTACAGTCAACACATGAACCTTTATTTTATAATATTCTTTACCTTCTAAATTGGAATGAGGCCCAATCAATTACCATATAAAGTTAATTATATGGATTCCATTCAACACATGTATATAATAGCAACGATAAATAATCAACCATCATCCAAAGTGCACTACACTATATAAGCATAAAATATAGATATCTAACGCTTATAACAGCCTGTCGATCCATCGATCGACATACAATTAAATAATTGAGATTAGTGTACCCAAATATCATCCCAACACCCGTGTAGGGTTTCAAACAATCAAACACAGATTTTATTTGTGCAGTTGGGAGATGTGTAAAATTTATCGACCCAATCAATGTCCTTTAAATAGGTGTACATAAACAAACCGTCCGGTTTGTAAATGAATATTTATTTATTCTCGTTCACGTTAAAAATTATATTTTCAACAATCAAATTATTTTATTCAACCTATGAATATTCTATCCGGTTCATTTATTAAATAAAATGATATCTTTATTTTTTTCTAATTTATTTTAGAAAATTTCGGCGGCATAACGGCACGATACTAGAAACGGGACAAGGCCTAGCCTTATCCCCGGTCTAGTGAAGGCCCACGCCATTCACACATCAATCAAATCCATTCCATTCCACCAAACAATTCAATTCAAACCAAATAATCTAACCAACTACACAACCAAACAATTAAACAAACAAGCCATCCATGGTCTGTGGATGACGGGTGTCAGGTGCTACTAAACACCGTTTGCATCCTAGTATATATATATATATATATATATATATATAGAAAAAGAAATTGAAGAGTGAGAAGTTCTCACCGAAAGCTATCCCAACTTCACGACACTTCATTTATAGAAATCTTCATCGTTCTCGCATTTTATCGCTTTCGTTGCTCGTAGACACTACATATATAAAAATCACATTTTTACTTTGCTATTCAATATATAAAAATCAAATTTTTACTTTGCTATTCAATATATAAAATAATCGAATTTTTACTTTTCTATTCAATATAAAAAATCGAATTTTTACTTTTCTATTCAATATAAAAAATCGAATTTTTACTTTGCTATTCAATATATAAAATAATTGAATTTTTACTTTGTTATTCAATATATAAAAATCGAATTTTTACTTTGTTATATGGATAAAAATTTTATTTTTATCACGCTATTCTTCATATAAAGATTTCGCCTTTTCAATTTCATCATTATAAAAATCACATTTTTATTTTGCTACACATATAAAGACGGTATTTCTAATATTCCTATCATGTAAAAGTTATATATTTAATTCTCTACATAAACAAAAATCATATTTTTACATCTTCTACATAATAAAGATTATATTTTTAATACTTTAAAAATATAAAAATCCTATTTTTAATACTTTTAAAAATATAAAAATCATATTTTTATAATCTTTGCATGCATATAAAAATCTCATTTTCATTTCCGCCACATGATAATCAAAATCTCAATTTTTCATGAACGAAAAATTATAATTTTTACAACATAAAAATCACATCCTTTTGTTTTGAAATTCAAATCTTTTCCTATGTGTTCATATATGAAAAATCAAATCTATTTCTATTTGTTCAAATAAGAAAAATCAGTTTTATCACATAGAAAAATAAAATCAGTTAAAAACTCACCTTTATTTGATCGAGGGAGTGGAGAGACTTGCTGGTGGCCCGGGGGGGAGGGTAGCTCGCGTCGGTCGAGGCAGGGGGGTAGGGTATCGCGGTCGACATCAGGATGAGGGGGGGGGGGTTTCGATCGCGAGGATGAGGAGGAGGGGGGTGTTATCGCGTCGCACGCCAGCAGGGGGGCTCGCGGTGGTCGGCGCCGCTGGGGGGGGTGTCTCCCTCTCGATCGCTTCTTTTTTTTTCATTTTTGAAATCTGTTTTGAAATAAAAAGGGGGCCATAGGGAATTAAGGGGGAAGAGAGAGAGAGGAAGTGTTTTTATTTTATTTTAATTATTTAATCCCAAAAAGTTGACTTTTACATACGACCTCTAAACGAGGCCCACCGCCTGTCGTCCATAGCTAATTACCCCCATTCCGAACACAATGGGATATGTATCGTAGGCTGATTCGATCGTTACAATCAGTTTCCGTTAAAATCACCATATAACTCTATATATTGAATTTGAATGCGCATTTCAATTTACTGGGGTCACATACTAACTCTATAAATCCCAGAAAAATATTTTCTAGCTTCGTATTGACGATATGGTCCTAACAAAACTAGTTTCATCGAATTCTGAGACCGTTAGAAAAATGGCCATTTTCCAGTCGATTAAAATCAACTTAAACTGGTCAAACGCGTTTTCCTTTGCCACGCTCACATATTGATTCAAAAAATTATGAAATTTGGAATCTAACAATAATTTGATATCATGGACCCAACAAAAGTGGTTTCGTCGAAATCCGAGGTCGTTTGCAAAATTCCCATTTTTAAGGGCCTGAATTCCATAGCGACTATTCAGAATTTTCAACTGGACATATCTTTTGATTCCCGCTATAAAATCTCGATTTTTCGGATTCGTTGGAAAGATATTCTCAATTAGATTCCATTATTTTTGGTTTCACTAAAATCCAGATTGTTTTGCACCCGGTACATTCAATTGAAGTTTGAAATCGAATTATCGAACTACCGCGCCATTTTCAATTCCTTTTATAATTATACATAATTATTTATATTCTAACGACGACGTATATAATATATACGTTCGAATTATATTCAAAATAAATTTATCGTCAATATTATTTAAAATAATTCATTTTAAATGTTCAACATTCGTTAAAATTGCCAAAATAAATATTTAAACTAGCCCGGATTTTCGGGTTGTTACATGTGAGGTTCGTGTTACTCTGATGTTGTGTTCTTCTTCTTCTTCTATTCTAAGTTTCTACCTTATCTTTCCTCACCCTCTAATTTCTTTCACTAATGACTGGTATTTTTCGATGTTTGGTTAGTCGTCATCGTGTTTATGTCGATAACCAAAGTCGTCAAAAACCCGGGTCATTACACCCCCAGTGAGTGACCTTAACGGAGGCGGGGTGTTTTAGATTTGAACAATTACTCGATTAAATAATTACAGGTCAGGATAAAATTAAATACGTGTTAAAAAAGGCATGCAACATAATATAGGAATGATTTGATGACATGTAAATTAGATTATAGTATACATGTGAAGAAGATGATATGACCAAAAAAATTACAGTGAATAGGAAACTGTAACCGCGCTTAGATACGAGGTTAGATTACACTTGTGGTAGAAGTCTGCCCAAAACCGCCCGGCATATCTTGCATCCACAAGTGGTAAATCAAATGTGAGGGGTCTAAGTGCATAAATAAAACATATAATGGTGCTAAGACACGAGGTTAAGTCAACTTATGGTAGAAGTCTGTCCGGACCCGCCCGTCAAATCAAGCGTCCACAAGTGTAGGCATAATGTGAGAGGTCTAGGCACACACACACACACACACACACATATATATATATATAACAAGATATTAATAAATGGAAATGATGGTAATTAAATGTCTAACTCAAAAAATAAGAATGGAAGGGATGTAATGGACTGAGTTAGTATGATGCGAAGGAATAGTGATGTATTTCCCTAAATGACCTATTTATGAGAACGTTGTTGCAAGTAAGCCACAGTGAACAAAGTAAGAATTTTTTTTACTTGTTATCACGGATTTGGATGGGAATACGTTATGAAAATAAATCACTTATTCCTTTTGTAAATAAAACTGATAAAGTGCATGAAGTGTTTTCCTTAATAGTTGCAGTGAATGAAGAATAATGGGTTACAATTGTAAATGGTTTGGAATAAATGGGGAATGATAATAACCTATTATCAATAAATTACATTAATAAGAATGTTGTATAATAGGTAGACTTGTCCTAGGAACAAGTGAAGATTATAACTTAGGTTATAATAAACTAGTAAGGACATGAGAAAACTGGTGAAATGAGATAAGTGGCACTTAATTGTAAATTACGTAATCAGTAACTGGGGAAAACCAGAAACCAGTTGTTTGTAATCAGTAAAGGGGAAAGTTTATAAAATGTAAGAAGTTGTACTTAATTATAAATGAAGTAATCTGTAATCTTGGAAGTATGAAATCTGCTGATAAGAATAACATGTTTAGGCTTGTCCTAGGGACAAGTGAAAATTATAACTTAGGTTATAATAAACGATAATGGGAATAGAATAACTTATGCAAGGGGATAAGTTGTACTTAATTGTAAATTAAGTTATTTACAAGAAAAAGAATCTAAAATCTACAGATGAGGACAAAACAAGTTATATTTACAGGAAGAGAAACTTATTAGTAGACCTTAATTAAAAGAACTAGTAAACAACGATAAGTTGTAGTGATAGTGTAAAATGGAATTATGATTAAATGAGAAAGAATGAGGAAAACTTATGAAATGAAATAAGTTATATTAAATCATAAATAAGGAATGACATTTTAAACAGAAAACATGCGAATTGAGTTATACTTAATTACATATTAAGTAAAACATGTTATTGTGACTATGAAATCTGTAATGACCCGGGATTTTAGTCAACTACTTTTAAATATTTAATCTGGTTTTAAATATTTAGTTGACAATATAAATTTATATTTATATTGAGTTATAGATTTTATAATCGAAATACAATTTATTTCGAATATTTATAATTATCGAAATACGAGAAATTGGAATTTATCGATTAGAGTTAGAATTTATCGATTTGAGTTAGAAATAATTCAATTAGAATTAGGATAAATCGATTGGAATTAGAGTTAACCAGTCAATCAATCGAGGAAATTAAATTGTTCTAAAATTAATTTATATCAATTTAAATTGATATCTTCTACAGATGATCGAATTGGACTCCGTGACCTATCCCAGTGTGTCCAGAATAGGGGTATTACCCTAGAATTTGACAGTCGTTGCGTTCAAAAAGGAGTTCGGAAAGCACGGTGTATTTTTAATTAAAGGACACCGATTCGAAATTTATTTAAAATAAAAAGTTTTTTTTTATATAATACCCACTTTAATTCCTTGGTGCTAATGAATGCACATTTATAACTGACGTGCTCTATCTCCTTCCACTCAACAACAAAAGGAAATCGGAATGGCCACGCACCCCATTTTTTCTCTATAAATCTCTAACTCCCCTTCTTTCCTTTTAATTCCTCCGTTCTCAGCTAAACGAATTAAAAACCGGATCCATTTCCAGTTCGATCCCTCGAGCAGAATAAAACCCAATCCCAAAAATCCTACAGCTACAAATCGAACGCAACCATTCCCTTGTATTCATTCAAACCCCACGATCGATTTAGGGCTTTGCGATAGGGAGCAATGACCGTCGTTTCGGAGTATGGTTTTAAGGATGAGGAGATCCAACACGTATGAAAAATATGCTGTTTGATTCATTTCGGAAGAGCGATGTCTATAGGGGTTCAGATCGAGATCCAACGAGGATGCTAGGGCTCACGAAATTGAAGATTTGTGTAATGGATATTCGAGGGTGTCGCAACCTGGAGGCATTTGGTGGCGTCGAGGGGCCAAAATCAAGAGCAGCAGTATTGGAAAGGGACAACGAGGCTTGCCAGTGATCAGAAGGAAGGTCAGTGATATGAGGGAGGCATGAACAACTTGCTGTGATCTTGATTTAGTGATCCAGTAGCTTGCAACACCGAGCTTGTGTTTGAAGTATTAATGAATATGAAAATGGTGGTGGGTTTTGGTTCGGACAGTAAATGATGTGGGTGTGCTAGGTTGAGGGAAGATGGAAGATAATTAGACGATTGAGGTATGGATTTATTTTAAGACAGGAATCAACTTAAATATTTTTATTTGGGTGAAATAGTTCCAAAATAAATGCAAGTAAATTAGTATATATATAATTAGTGTATATAAAGGAAATTAGTTAGTGAAGTAAATTTAATGCTTAGACAAATCGATTAAATAAAGGTAAGGGTTAAATTGGAATTTTATTACATAAGCAATTAATTAAATTGAATTAGTAAAATTTAAATAACTGGAATTTTATTAATTATTATTTTACAGTGGAAAACTGACGTTTGGAAGAATCGCTATAAATTTTATATAGTATGCTTCAGTGGATATTCAGCAATGGAAAATTCCGGTGAGTAAATCTCACCTTTTATTTAGAAATTATTTTTATATAGTTAAAAATAATTGTCTGTGCCTGTTTGAATGCTGTCTGGTTGTTTTAAAATATATATTAGTTATTTAGTATATATATATATATTGGGTTGATGATTGGTTGGATTCCCGCAGTCTCATTAGCGGATGCCCGCGGTTTCATTAGCGGATGATTACCCTATACGCCCCCACGCTATGATTAGTGGATGACCTTCTATACCGCGATATCCTGCCTCGAAGCAGGATGGGTATTACTATATTGACTAACGTCTGTGAATGTAGGAAAACAGGTTGGAGGAATCCAACTGGATTCCTCAAAAATATATATTATCTGTTGTTTGTTTGATTTCATATATATTCATATATGATGTGTTAAAAATCAAATGATTGAAAATTGGTTGATTTGATTGTTTAAAAATATCACTGGGGCTTGAATATTGATCTATAAAAATATCGAAAAGGGTATTTGAGATTTTAAAAAGGAAATTCTATTTTTATAAATAGAATTTGAATTTTTAATGAACTAGGGAAAATATTAACTTGTTTTGAATATATAAAACAAGGAAGGAATTTATAAACTCTGTTTAAAAATGAAAAGGTGGGATTTGAATTGAATTTATAAACTCTGTTTATAAATGAAAAGGTGGGATTTGAATTGAATTTATAAACTCTGTTTATAAATGAAAAGGTGGGATTTGAATTGAATTTATAAACTTTGTTTATAAATATATAATGGGGGATTTTAAGTAAAGTTATAAACGTTGTTTATAAAGAAATGCAGAGATATTCAAATAGATTTGAATATAGAATTTGAAAAGAGAATTCAAATAGACTTTGAATATAGAATTTGAAAAGAGAATTCAAATAGAACTTGAAATAGATTTGAATATAGAATTTAAAGAGTTAAAATGGACTTTGAATATAAGATTCAAATAGAGTTAAAATGAATTTGAATATAGAAATTCAAATGGGATTTATAATATAGAAGTTGAATATAGAAATTCATATGGATTTCAAATAGAAGTGGAACGGAATTTGAATATAGAATTCAAAGTAGTTAATAAGCGAGTTAAAATATATTTGAACATGTCATGTTCAAATATGAAAGTGAAATAGACTAAGGAGTAAATTAACAAATTTAGTTAACAAATTTAGTTAAAAAGATTGGTATAGTTAAAATAGATTGGACAGGTATAAATATACAGGAGACAGGTTTGGAATAAAGTGTTAGAAGGTATATAAATAGAATGCTCGACAAAAAGTTACGTATTTAATTCATATATGAGATTTTACGCGCCGTATCGGCTAGCCACTTGGCTTTTTCTTTTCTTTTTGGATTGGTAAGGGCCATGGGAGGCTATTTGAAATATCCCGATGCTCCCGGTACAAAGGAGGTTATGGCGAATTTTTCCGGGAATTTAAGGAGTTAGAATATTTTTAAGATAATTTTATAGTTAGAAATCAACGTATCAATATATATGGTAGTCGATAAGGAAACGAACTTAGAAATAGAATAGTATAATATAAAAAGAAAACTAGGAATAACATCTAGTAAGAATAGAAAGAGAAAGTGTATATGTGTTTAAAGGTGAATAATCAGTTGTATGGTATTGATTATTCGAGTAAGTGGTCTTATCTGTTTTGACGTTATAAATGTTATTCAGTCAAGGTCTGAGAGGTAATTATGCCCCAACTTGATTGGTTTCATTATTAACAAATAAATAGTAAGATTTCAGGCTCGAAGATCAATGTCGAATAAGAGTTAGTTGAATATAGTATTTGGGTTGTCGTAACGATGTTTTACACAACATCCGTTTTAACCCAAATGAGTGTAAGCTTGGAAATATAATAAAGAATATTTTCTAAGTATAGAAATAAACGAGATCGGAAAAGAGATAAGTAATTGGAATATTTTCCAATTATATATAGAAGATATTTTCTAAGTTTAGAAAATAAAGGAAGGCGATATTCGGAAATGTTTTCCAAATAACGTAAAAGGCCAATATGGTTATTGAAATATTTGGTTAACAAATATTGATGAAGAAATAGAGAGGTGATTTAATTAATGGAATATTAATTAAGGGCTCAGTGATTGTTTGATAATTGGATGAACACTTTTTTTCTTCGATAGTTAAATCATCGACTATCGAAACACTTGGTTTTATTTGATAGTTAAATCACTGAATATCGAAGTTTTGACCATCGTTGTCAATATGGAGAGACCGGTTGGATTGTTATCCGAAGAACCACTCCGTATTGGCAGTAGCGTACGAATCAGATTATGTAAAGATAATCGAAGACGGAGTAGAGTGCAAGGACTTTTTCTATTAATAGAAATAGTGCATTCGGTTCATCCTGTTCCTGGGCGACTTGTATAGATGAATGTCTGACAGAGTATTTCCAGAAAGGTCACGTACATTGATTTCTTCAACCGTACCAAGAGTGGAAGCGGTGAAGGAAACTTCTTTTAGCTGACACGTAATGTATTGTTGTAGAAGTCAATTAGTGATTTCGATGGATCTGACAATGTGGCATTCGAAGTGAATCTGATGTGATGATAAGGCGTAACCTCAAGCCTCATCAATCGGTAAATGACAGAAATCGGGCAAGCAGCATGGCTATGTAGGTCGCACCTATTAGGGTGTATAATCACCTGATCTAGAGTTTCATTTACTTCTAAAAATCTATTGTCAATGCTGTCCCATTCGGGAAACGGTTGCTGATCCCAACCGTTGGTGATATACATTCGATACACTCATGCCAAATGAGTGGTCGGTCATGTGTGGCTGAGTTGCAAGATGTTCTTGTTGAACTCGGTGTATTCTCCTCTAGAGATATACCAGCGGAAGGTGGTTCCATACCTTGTCATAGTTGGAAATCCATTACCCAATACGTGCTTGCGGTTTTGATTGTATATTATTTATGTGGAACGTGAGATGCAAACGTCCCACTAGAATGTATTTACTTGATTTAGACACTATTATAATATCAAAGGAGTTTTGATATAAAGCTATCGTTCCTTTCAAAAGGGATTTTTGAAAGTTAAATCAAGTGTTTGGATTCTCATAAGGGAAAAACCCGTTCCGTGTTATACGGCGTGGTCTTATGAGATATCATTTTGTTTTCTGAAATTGTTCTAAATTATTTACTCATACCAGTCCAATGACTGACCCGGAGTTTATTTTGTTTTGTTCTACCTAAACTCTTGGGTGCCTAAATTTGTACGGGCAGTCAAGTAGTTCATGATTTTACAGATCTATCTAAAGGAGCTTGGAGCAGGAGGCTTCAGCGTTAGTTATATAGAATTTTGTTCTGCTGTGTTGCAAGTGTTGTACTCTAATAAGTATATGTTATACAGTTGAGCTTTTGTATTTCAAGGATATGATATATTATATTTTGTTCCGCTACGATGTGAGATTCTGTGTTGTTGTTTCTGTTCTTCTTCTATCTTCTTCTTCAAAAAAAAATGTTTCGTATTTTCGTGATATTTGGGTTGGACGTATGATGTATATAGTCAACTCCGATGTTGCGGCTCTGCGGGTCATTACAGTTGGTATCAGAGCTTAGGTTGAGCGAATAGCTAGGCCTGTTGGAATGTGCTCATTAGAGATAGGGTCAGTAGTACCCTAGAATGAGTTGAGTATATATATATATATATATACAAGAGAGCGTATTTGTTATTTGATATAAAAACTGTTTTATATTGTGTTGACTAGTCTGTTGAGTGAATTATGAATTCTGATCGAATCGTGGGACGCCACGATGTCGATAGCAGTTTATAAACACTTGAACAGGAGATTGGACACGATATTGTTTTTAAATAGTAGAGTTGATTGTTAGGATTATAATCAAATTAGATTATAAAACAGAAATAGATATATAACCAATAGAATTTGTATATGAAATCAAATATACAAATGAGATAAATTGAAATTGAATTCAAACCAGAATTAAGAATTTAAAATCCTGGGAGTTTGGAAAATATTTTTCTAAATGAATGTCAAGTAATATAGCACTGGACTCATTCAGTAGCTGGGAAATAATTCTGATGATGGTCACAACATCATCAGTGTTCATTTTCGAGTTTCTAAGTGATGAATTGCTGCCTTAGAAAAGTTTTGATGGAAATTTGTTTGAAAAGAAACATGTTGTTTGAAAATTCAAATGTTTTGAATTTGAGATAGATATAAATATATGTGTATATTTATATTACTTCAATGGAATTTTGAAATGGGAATTGGAATATATATTTCAAATAGAAATTGTATAAGAAAAATTGAAATGGAATTTGAATTCAAAGGAATTCAAATGGATTTGAATAAAGAAAAGTCAAATAGAGATTTGAATATTAGAATTCAAATGGAATTTGGTTAAATAGAATTTGGTTAAATAGAATTTCAAAGAGAATATAAAATGGAGGTTGAATATTAGAATTCAAAGAAAATATAAAGTTTGAAATAGAATTTGAATTCAAAGGAGTTAAAATAGAATTTAAATTCAAAGGATTTTAAATAGGAATTGAAGATAAGAAATTCAAATAGAAATTGAGTAAAGGATTTCAAATGGAATTTGAATAAGGGATTTGAAATGGGTTTTGAATAAAGGATTTCAAATAGGAATTGAAGATAAGAAATTCAAATAGAATTTGAAGATAAGGAATTGAATTAGAATTTGAATAGAAGAAAATTCAAATAGATATTGAATAGAAGGAGTTCAAATGAGTTTGAATAAAGAAATTCAAATGGAATTTGAATATTGTAAATATATTGGATTTGAATATTAGAAGTGAAATAGATCGGGAATATTATGAAATGGATTTGATATATATTAAAAATATATCAGAATGGAGTTGAATTTATTATAAACAAAGTTAAAACGTTTATATTTATAAATATAATTAAAACGAGCTCGCCGTAGCGCGACAGTTCGTAAATTGGCGATTCGAACTTCAATTTAGTATACAGAACTCAATTGAAGTCGGAATTCTGTGAAACAAGAATCGTCGGGACCGGTTGAACAATAGTTTTCTAATGAAAGAGAAAAATCTGGATTTCGTCGTATAGATTTTGAGTTATGTCAAAATCAATTTTTTAGAAAAGCAGCGCCAGAACCATTATAAAACCATAACAGTTTAATTAAATAAATAAAAGGATTTTTAGGAAATAAAATCCGAATTGGCATTAGAAAAATCCAGACTGGAGATATAAAATAAATATGAACTCCAGTGAAGTAAGTGAAATGATTTTTAAGACAAAAATCATATTTTAAACGGTTAAATAGAATTAACTAAATTGGAAAATAATTAGTTAAAGGAAATTTGAATCGATATTGGGTTTTTGGATAAGCGAAAGAGATTTAGAATTTATATTCGAAATCGAATATATAACTCGAGTTGAAAATATAATTAGATTAGTTTATAATTAAGTTGACATATATTTGAACAAGTTATATTCAAATAAAAAGGGTGAAATAGGCAAAACGGTTAATTAGCAACTAGTTAATGGGAATGTGAATGATTAAAATTAAATTTAACTTAAGTAAGTTAAATGGATCGAAATGAATAAATTGAGTAAAATCAATGTGAATAAAATATGAATTGGGTGTGAATAAAGAAAAACAAAAGTGTTAAAGAAAATATATTTGTAAAACAAATATAAAGGAAATATATTTGTAACACAAATACAAAGGAAGTTTTGTGCAAACAAATAGAAGGAGAGATATTTGTAAAAACATTTACAAATAGAATTTAAAAGGGAAATATTTGTAAAACATTTACAAATAGATAGAATGGAAATATTTATTTATAGAAATAAATAGAATGTTATAAATGAGATATTTATTTGTTAAATAAATAGAATTTAATCGAAGGAATATTTAGAAGATGAATAGAAAATGGAAATATGTTTTTAACAGATAAATAGAAAATATTAATTTATAAATAACAGTTTATAAATTAAATTAAATATTTATCATTCGATAAATGGGATATATAGGTCTGAACTTATATAGAGGAGAGATATTGGTTTTTAACATCGATAGTTTTAAATAGAAGGGGTACACAACACTTGTATAAGTGAAGTAACGTTATTAAAGAGAACATTTATAAAGTGAAGAACCATTACTAAAAGTAAATCTTTATAAATGAATAAACGTTATCCAATAGGAGAAGTCGATTAGAGTTAGAAATAATCGATTAGAGTTAGAATAAATCGATTAGAGTAAGAGTTAACCAGATAGAGTTAATTGAACATAGTTAATCGAATTTGGATTTAATTGAATGTTAGTTATTCATTTAAAGTTGATCGAATATAGTTATTGAGATAGAGTTAGTCAAACGTAGTTACTCAGGATAAGTTGCCATTTCGTACGACTGCTAGCGTAATTTGCAGGGCTGCAGAAAGCCTAGGGCGATCGGATGTTTCCTGGGGGAATCAGGCGTAACCATTGTGATCGCTGCGATCTAGAGTCAAGCGAATGGAGTTAAATCAAATATTAGTTATTCGAATAGAATTAAAGGAGTTAATCGAATATAGTTTATTCGAATAGAGTTAAAGGAGTTACCGAATATAGCTTATTCAGAAGGAGTTAAATGAAAAGAGCTAATCAAATATGGTTAATTGATAAGAGTAAATTGAATAGAGTAAATCGAATATAGTTTATTCGAAGAAAGGTTTTCGAATCTAGTTATTCGAAAGAGAGATTATCGAATATAGTTATTCGAAGGGAGGAGTTATCGAATAGGAATTTATTCAAAAGAGAAGGAAGTTTGAAATATTGAGTATCAACATAAATAAGTTTTGAAAAATTAATGGGTTTGTAGCACTTTTCCTACCTTAGCAATTTCGAGGACGAAATTATTTTAAGTGGGGAAGATTGTAATGACCCGGGATTTCGGTCAACTACTTTTAAATATTTAATCTGGTTTTAAATATTTAGTTGACAATATAAATTTATATTTATATTGAGTTATAGATTTTATAATCGAAATACAATTTATTTCGAATATTTATAATTATCGAAATACGAGAAAATGGAATTTATCGATTAGAGTTAGAATTTATCGATTTGAGTTAGAAATAATTCAATTAGAATTAGGATAAATCGATTGGAATTTGAGTTAACCAGTCAATCAATCGAGGAAATTAAATTGTTCTGAAATTAATTTATATCAATTTAAATTGATATCTTCTACAGATGATCGAATTGGACTCCGTGACCTATCCCAGTGTGTCCGGAATAGGGGTATTACCCTAGAATTTGACAGTCGTTGCGTTCAAAAAGGAGTTCGGAAAGCACGGTGTATTTTTAATTAAAGGACAACGATTCGAAATTTATTTAAAATAAAAAGATTTATTTTTATATATAATACCCACTTTAATTCCTTGGTGCTGATGAATGCACGTTTATAACTGACGTGCTCTATCTCCTTCCACTCAACAACAAAAGGAAATCGGAATGGCCACGCATCCCATTTTTTCTCTATAAATCGCTAACTCCCCTTCTTTCCTTTTCGTTCCTCCGTTCTCAGCTAAATGAATTAAAAACCGGATCCATTTCCAGTTCGATCCCTCGAGCAGAATAAAACCCAGTCCCAAAAATCCTACAGCTACAAATCGAACGCAACCATTCCCTTTTATTCACTCAAACCCCACGATCGATTTAGGGCTTTGCGATAGGGAGCAATGACCGTCGTTTCGGAGTATGGTGTTAAGGATGAGGAGATCCAACACGTATGCAAAATATGCTGTTTGATTCATTTCGGAAGAGCGATGTCTAGGGGTTCAGATCGAGATCCAACGAGGATGCTAGGGCTCACGAAATTGAAGATTTGTGTAATGGGTATTCGAGGGTGTCGCAACCTGGAGGTATTTGGTAGTGTCGAGGGGCCAAAATCAAGAGCAGCATTATTGGAAAGGGACAACGAGGCTTGCCAGTGATCAGAAGGAAGGTCAGTGATATGAGGGAGGCATAAACAACTTGCTGTGATCTTGATTTAGTGATCTAGTAGCTTGCAACACCGAGCTTGTGTTCGAAGTATTAATGAATATGAAAATGGTGGTGGGTTTTGGTTCGGACAGTAAATGATGTGGGTGTGCTAGGTTGAGGGAAGATGGAAGATAATTAGACGATTGAGGTATGGATTTATTTTAAGATAGGAATCAACTTAAATATTTTTATTTGGGTGAAATAGTTCAAAAATAAATGCAAGTAAATTAGTATATATATAATTAGTGTATATAAAGGAAATTAGTTAGTGAAGTAAATAAAATGCTTAGACAAATCGATTAAATAAAGGTAAGGGTTAAATTTGAATTTTATTACATAAGTAATTAATTAAATTGAATTAGTAAAATTTAAATAACTGGAATTTTATTAATTATTATTTTACAGTGGAAAACAGACGTATGGAAGAATCGCTATAAAATTTATATAGTATGCTTCAGTGGATATTCAGCAATGGAAAATTCCAGTGAGTAAATCTCACCTTTTATTTAGAAATTATTTTTATATAGTTAAAAATAATTTTCTGTGCTTGTTTGAATGCTGTCTGGTTGTTTTAAAATATATATTAGTTATTTCGGATATATATATATATATATATTGGGTTGATGATTGGTTGGATTCCCGCAGTCTCATTAGCGGATGCCCGCGGTTTCATTAGCGGATGATTACCCTATACGCCCCACGCTATGATTAGTGGATGACCTTCTATACCGCGATATCCTGCCTCGAAGTAGGATGGGTATTACTATGTTGACTAACGTTTGTGGATGCAGGAAAACAGGTTGGAGGAATCCAACTGGATTCCTCAAAAATATATATTATCTGTTGTTTGTTTGATTTCATATATATTCATATATGATGTGTTAAAAATCATATGATTGAATTTTTTTTGATTTGATTGTTTAAAAATATCACTGGGGCTTAAATGTTGATCTATAAAAATATCGAAAAGGGTATTTGAGATTTTAAAAAGGAAATTCTATTTTTATAAATAGAATTTGAATTTTTAATGAACTAGGGAAAATATTAACTTGTTTTGAATATATAAAAAAAGGAAGGAATTTATAAACTCTGTTTATAAATGAAAAGGTGGGATTTGAATTGAATTTATAAACTCTGTTTATAAATGAAATGGTGGGATTTTAATTGAATTTATAAACTCTGTTTATAAATGAAAAGGTGGGATTTGAATTGAATTTATAAACTTTGTTGATAAATATATAATGGGGGATTTTATGTAAAGTTATAAACGTTGTTTATAAAGAAATGCAGAGATATTCAAATAGATTTGAATATAGAATTTGAAAAGAGAATTCAAATAGACTTTGAATATAGAATTTGAAAAGAGAATTCAAATAGAACTTGAAATAGATTTGAATATAGAATTTAAAGAGTTAAAATGGACTTTGAATATAAGATTCGAATAGAGTTAAAATGAATTTGAATATAGAAATTCAAATGGGATTTATAATATAGAAGTTGAATATAGAAATTCATATGGATTTCAAATAGAAGTGGAACGGAATTTTAATATAGAATTCAAAGTAGTTAATAAGCGAGTTAAAATATATTTGACCATGTCATGTTCAAATATGAAAGTGAAATAGACTAAGGAGTAAATTAACAAATTTAGTTAACAAATTTAGTTAAAAAGATTGGTATAGTTAAAATAGATTGGACAGATATAAATATACGGGAGACAGGTTTGGAATAAAGTGTTAGAAGGTATATAAATAGAAGCTCGACAAAAAGGTACGTATTTAATTCATATATGAGATTTTATGCGCCGTATCGGCTAGCCACTTGGCTTTTTCTTTTCTTTTTGGATTGGTAAGGTCCATGGGAGGCTATTTGAAATATCCTGATGCTCCCGGTACAAAGGAGGTTATGGCGAATTTTTCCGGGAATTTAAGGAGTTAGAATATTTTTAAGATAATTTGATAGTTAGAAATCAACGTATCAATATATATGGAAGTCGATAAGGAAACGAACTTAGAAATAGAATAGTATAATATAAAAAGAAAACTAGGAATAAAATCTAGTAAGAATAGAAAGAGAAAGTGTATATGTATTTAAAGGTGAATAATCAGTTGTATGGTATTGATTATTCGAGTAAGTGGTCTTATCTGTTTTGACGTTATAAATGTTATTTAGTCAAGGTCTGAGAGGTAATTATGCCCCAACTTGATTGGTTTCATTATTAACAAATAAATAGTAAAATTTCAGGCTCGAAGATCAATGTTGAATAAGAGTTATTTGAATATAGTATTTGGGTTGTCGTGACGATGTTTTACACAACATCCGTTTTAACCCAAATGAGTGTAAGCTTGGAAATATAATAAAGAATATTTTCTAAGTATAGAAACAAATGAGATCGGAAAAGAGATAAGTAATTGGAATATTTTCCAATTATAATTAGAAGATATTTTCTAAGTTTATAAAATAAAGGAAAGCGATATTCGGAAATGTTTTCCAAATAACGTAAAAGGCCAATATGGTTATTGAAATATTTGGTTAACAAATATTAATAAAGAAATAGAGAGGTGATTTAATTAATGGAATATTAATTAAGGGCTCAGTGATTGTTTGATAATTGGATGAACACTTGTTTTCTTCGATAGTTAAATCATCGACTATCGAAACACTTGTTTTTATTTGATAGTTAAATCACAGACTATCGAAGTTTTGACCATCGTTGTCAATATGGAGAGACCGGTTGGATTGTTATCCGAAGAACCACTCCGTATTGGCAGTAGCGTACGAATCAGATTATGTAAAGATAATCGAAGACGGAGTAGAGTGCAAGGACTTTTTCTATTAATAGAAATAGTGCATTCGGTTCATCATGTTCCTGGGCGACTTGTATAGATGAATGTCTAACAGAGTATTTCCAGAAAGGTCACGTACATTGATTTCTTCAACCATACCAAGAGTGGAAGCGGAGAAGGAAACTTCTTTTAGCTGACACGTAATGTACTGTTGTAGATGTCAATTAGTGATTTCGATGGATCTGACAATGTGGCATTCGAAGTGAATCTGATGTGATGATAAGGCGTAACCTCAAGCCTCATCAATCGGTAAATGACAGAAATCGGGCAAGCAGCATGGCTATGTAGGTCGCACCTATTAGGGTGTATAATCACCTGATCTAGAGTTTCATTTACTTCTAAAAATCAATTGTCAATGCTGTCCCATTCGGGAAACGGTTGCTGATCCCAACCGTTGGTGATATACATTCGATGCACTCAAGCCAAATGAGTGGTCGGTCATGTGTGGCTGAGTTGCAAGATGTTCTTGTTGAACTCGGTGTATTCTCCTCTAGAGATATACCAGCGGAAGGTGGTTCCATACCTTGTCATAGTTGGAAATCCATTACCCAATACGTGCTTGCGGTTTTGATTGTATATTATTTATGTGGAACGTGAGATGCAAACGTCCCACTAGAATGTATTTACTTGATTTAGACACTATTATAATATCAAAGGAGTTTTGATATAAAGCTATCGTTCCTTTCAAAAGGGATTTTTGAAAGTTAAATCAAGTGTTTGGATTCTCATAAGGGAAAAACCCGTTCCGTGTTATACGGCGTGGTCTTATGAGATATCATTTAGTTTTCTAAAATTGTTCTAAATTATTTACTCATACCAGTCCCATGACTGACCCGGAGTTTATTTTGTTTTGTTCTACCTAAACTCTTGGGTGCCTAAATTTGTACGGGCAGTCAAGTAGTTCAGGATTTTACAGATCTATCTAAAGGAGCTTGGAGCAGGAGGCTTCAGCGTTAGTTATATAGAATTTTGTTCCGCTGTGTTGTAAGTGTTGTACTCTGATAAGTATATGTTATACAGTTGAGCTTTTGTATTTCAAGGATATGATATATTATATTTTGTTCTGCTGCGATGTGAGATTCTGTGTTGTTGTTTCTGTTCTTCTTCTATCTTCTTAAAAAAATGTTTCGTATTTTCATGATATTTGGGTTGGACGTATGATGTATATAGTCAACTCCGATGTTGCGGCTCTACGGGTCATTACAAAATCAAACAAGAATATAAAGGGATTGTGGATTACATACCTTGGACCATAATCTAGAGAATAACATGTTGTGGGCTTATTAATAAACTTAAATGGGTTAAGTTATATGACTGAAATTAATAAGCAAAAGGAACTTGGTAACTTGATTAAGAAGTCAATGTGAATAACCAAGTTAAATGGAAACCTGATGTGGTAAGGCAAGCGCATAAAAGAATGTTTAGACATATGGTCTAATAACATAATAAAAGGAGGCGCTTGGATCAGTCTGCATGTTTAAGGGTGAATAACCCAATGGGGTAGATCATCGTGGTCTCATGAGGCACGAGGGGAGCGCACATTCATCTGATCATTTTGATGGCTTTGAAGGACTGGAAGGGGAAGCACGCGGCTTCCTGAGATACGTAAGGTGCTCTTTGTAGCCCTCTGTGCGGTGGCAGATGTTTAAGCTATTCCCGCAGAGGTTTGGTCTGCGCGTAACTACCAGGTGGGTGGGCCTTGACTACAAAAGTAACTCTACAGTTAGAATGTTGTGACGGGGTGACACTATGGTGATTCAGCGGTCGCCTCAACGGGGAGGAAGAGGTCAGGACCAACATAGATAATAGATCGTCGAGTACCCGTCATCGGCATCCAGTGGGATGGAAAAAGACTAGAGCTAAAACCAATAGACCATTCACCTTTCACTATCGAGGTACGGTGGTTAAGGGGAGACGCCAACTAGATGTTTAGATTGTTTGTTAGGGGCAAGTCGCTTAGCTCTTGTAGTCTTTACTAGTTGAGGGACGGGCCGAGGTGGGGCCATAGCCACCATGAAAAATAGACCCTAGGAATATCTGTATTTTGAGGCTCTTAAAGACGGGGCTGTACAGAAATGGAAAAGCTCCCGACCGAGTTTCTTGTTTCTTGTATAGCCCTACCACCGAACCCGGTGCACCTTATGTGCGGTCAAGACATCGAATACGATTGAAGATACGCATGTGGGACAGCCTAGATACATGCATGTCTTCTTTGTGTGGTGTATCGTAGACTTGAGAGCATTACTCTGGTATGAAATCTGATTCGATTAATGGTGGAAGTCCGTACGCTTACGTAGCATAGCAATGACAGATATATGTGGAATGTAACAATGTTATGTAGAGATTCGTACGTCACTCCGGCGTAGGATGAAGGACTGTATTTATTTCTATGAAATTACGGTGGAGACCGTGCGAGTGTGGTATCTTGGGGAATACCTCAATATTGGAGGTGGGTAGCTACATATATACTGTATTAGGTTAATCCATTGGAAAGTAAATGGGTACGACTTGTGTGTAAGCCTTGAGTGTTATTAACCTAAGTAACCTAACAAATAAGAAAATGTGATTGAACGCTATATGTAGGATTATCCAAAGTGTATAATTTAAATCTAGTCACCAGAACTTGTGTTCTGACCCCCTCCTCATAACATACTCGCAGGTTAGATTTGTGGCAGAGACATGTGTAATAACCCGGAAATCCGAGCCAATTTAAAAATTTTATTTTGGCAATTTTAATGAATTTTGATTATTTAAAATGAATTATTTTAAATAATAACGGCGAGAAATTCATTTTGAATAGAATTCGAACGTCTATATTTATATACGTCGTCGTTAGAATATAAATAATTATATATAATTAAAAAAGGAATTGAAAATGGCGCGGTAGTTCGATAATTCGATTTCAAAATTCAAATGAATGTACTGGATTCAAAATAAACTGGATTTTAGCGAAACCAAAAATATTTGAATCTATTTGTGAATATCTTTCCAATGAATCCGAAAAATTGAAATTTCATAGCGGGAATCGAAAGATATGTCCAGTTGAAAATTCAGAATAGTCGCTATGGAATTCTGGCCCTTAAAAATGGAAATTTTGCAAACGACCTCGGATTTCGACGAAACCACTTTTGTTGGATCCGTGATGTCAAGCTATTGCTAGGTTTCAAATTTCGTAATTTTTCGAATCAATATATGAGCGTGGCAAAGGAAAACGAGTTCGACTAGTTTAAGTTGATTTTAATCGACTGGAAAATGGCCATTCTCCAAACGGTTTTAGAATTTTACGAAATTAGTTTTGTTAGGACCGTATCATCAATACGAAGCTAGAAAATATTTTCTGGAATTTTCCGAGCTCGTGTGTGGACCCGGTAAAGTAAAATATGCGTTCAAATTCAAGTTATATGTTGGTTTTGACGAAAACTGATCGAAACGATCGAATCAGCTTATGAAACATATCCCATTGTGTTCGGAATGGGGGTATTACGCTAGGGACGACAGTCGGTGGGTCCCGTTTAGAGTTCGTATACGAAGTCAACTTTGGATTAAAAATATATATATATATATATATAATTAAATATTATATAAAACCCCCCTTCCCTTTTATTTCTCTCTCCCCCTCCTTTAATTTCGAATCCATCATTCAGAAAAAAAACCCTCCCCCAACTCGATCGATTAAACGCCGCCACCGTCCCTCCTATCACCGCCGCCCGACCGCCAGTCCCACCCACCAGCGCTGTCGGCCTCCGGCCATCCTCCCAAGCCCCTACGTCGCCTCCTCTTTTCCCCCTTTCTATCCGATGAAACCCTAGCCAAGAGGGACTGATGCCGGCCATTCCAGACTCCACCACCACCGCCGTACCCCCTACCAGCACCTCAAGACGCCCCTCCTCCTTCACCCACTCCGGCCGTGGGTCCCCCAATCTCCACTGTTACCTTTTTACACTATTTTCAGAATTGCAAATGAGTCCCCAAGCCTCCCTTCGCCAATCTGAAGCCGTCGATCACCTCTAAGAGTCCTCGGCATTCGTGCGCAAGCCATTGAGGAAAAAGTGGGTTGGAATTTCCTCGATGATCGAAAATAAGTGATTTTCTATTTTATTTATTTATTTTAAAAGTAGGATTGTTATTGTAAAAATATAGGATTTGTATGATAAGATTTTTATATGTTAAAGACGAGCTTTGTAATATGATAAAAGGAATGGTTTTTATCATAGAAAAGTAATGGTTTATATCATAGTAAAGTAACGATTTTTAACGTAGAAAAGTATGATTTTTACTAAGTATAAAGGTTTGATTTTTAATTATAAAAGGGGTATGACTTTTCTTCTATTAAAAATATGATTTTTAATGTATGTAGAGAATAAAAATCGAATTTTTATATAAGAAGAAGAAGAATAAAAATCAAATTTTTATATAATAGAGAATATAAAGATGTGATTTTTATATATGTAGTGAATACGGATGACGAAAGTAACAAGAGGACAACGATGAAGATTTCCTACATAAGAGGAGTCGTGGCGTTTGGATTAGCATATCTGTGAGAACTCCTCACTTTTAAATTTATTTCTAGTTAAAATATATACTAGGATGCAGATGGTGTTTAGTAGCACCCGACACCCGTCGTCCACAGACCATGGACGGCTTGTATGCTTGTTTGTTTGATTTTGATGTGTAGTTGATTGTGTTATGTGATGTGAAATGAAATAAAATATTTTATAGTGGAAAATATTTTATAGTTAAAAATAGAATTTTTAACATGTATTTAAAATGAAATTTATAAACAAATCGACGATTTGTTTATATACACACATTTGACTGATATTGATTGGGACGATAAATTTTACACATCGCCCAACTGCACAAATAAAATCTGTGTTTGATTGTTTGAAACCCCACACGGGTATTGGGATGATATATGATGTACACTAATCCCAATAATTAGTTGTATGTCGATTGATTGATTGACAGACTGTTATAAGCGTTGAATATTTATATTTGATGCTTATACAGTGTAGAATGCACTTTGGATGATGGTTGATTATTTGTCGTTGTTGATATATACATGCGTTGTATGGAAGTCCATAGAAATAAAATCTATGGTAATTGATTGCGCCTCGTTCCAGTTTTGAATAGAATAGTTGAAATAGAATATTTGAAATAGAATATTTGAAAATAGAAATATATTAAGCCGTGTTGACTAGATTGACGCCATTTTAACGTGAACGATATTTATATCGATTTTATTCATTTTTCAATGAATACTGAAGTGATTTTAAAATTCGAATTAAATTCGATAGGTTGGAAATTCGAATTAAATTGAATAGGTTTGAAATTCGAATTAAATTGAATTGGATTGAAATTCGAATTAAATTGAAAAGAATTGAAATTCGAATTAGATTGAAATAGAATAGAAATGGTTTTGAATTGAATTTAAAACGTATTGAAATTGAACTTAAATTGATTTGAAACCAATTCGAATTAAATTGAAATTGAATTGAAATTGAATTGAAATCGATTTGAAATGAAATTAAAATGAATTTATGTTGAAAATTTTGATTTGAATTTGAAAAGGAAGTTGAAATCGTTTTGGAAACGAATTTAAAACGATTTATAAAATACGTTTTAAAGGTAAATCGACGAAGTATATATTATATATATTATATATATAATATAATGGCCTGAATAGAACGCGCCGCGCTGCGGTAGTTCGCGAATTTCGACTATTGACTTCGAGGGGATATTACGGGAGATCCGACCGTCGGATTCTCCTAAAACCGGAACCGTGGGGTTCGTATCGAAAAGAGCTTTCTAACGAATATTGGAAATTAGAAATCTAACGGTTGGATTTGGAATTATGTCCAAATCAAATTTGGAAAAGGTCACTATAAGTGCAGTTCGATGGCCGTTGATGGAAATCGACTGTACGGGCTTTGATAAAATTATTAAAAATAGTAATAATTTGTGTAGAATCATAAGAAATGATTTGTGAAGAATTGGGATGGAAAACTCCATATTTGAAAAGATAAAAATAGATTTTTATCGAAATGAACTAGTTTTGAACTAGAATTATAATTCTGTTTATTTTTAAATAAATAAATTGAATTTGAAAAGGGTATTAAAAGTAACCAGAATTTCCAATAATTGAATTGGAAGGGATTTGAATCGAAATTGTGTTTGGAATATTTCGATGTTGGATTTCGTGATTATACAGATAGCGTTATGGAAATTTGAAAGATATATAGATATCGTTATTTCCAATACGATATTTGTTGGTTGTAGAACTTGATATTGAATATAAGCCGATATATTTTCTATTCAGAGCGTTGTATTTAATATCAAATGTGATTTTGGTTTATCGTGAACAGTGTTTTAAATAACACTTGTTCTTTAACCCGATAATTAATGGAGTGTGATTTTGGGTTGTCGTGAACGGTATCTTCAATAATATTGTTCTTAGACCGAAAAAGGAGTTAAGAAAATCAAAAACTAACTGGAGGTTAGTTAAGTTGAATGGTTTCTGGGGTATTGATTTGATGTTGGTTTCGGCCTTCGGGTTTAATACTTAGGGAACTGCTCACTTGCTAATTTACGGTTAGGGACTGATTGAAATGTGATGTGATTTTGGGGTTTGTCGTGAACCGTGTTGGAAATGACATCGATTCTTTAACCCAGCTAAAGATTAAAACTAAGTGCAGTTTTAATGAATCCTTAATTAGATTGAAAAGATTGAGAATGGAGTATCACCAGTTTTGCTCCAGGCGATAGTTAAATCTTTAATTAGATTTGAACGTGAAATGGTAATTGAATTTACCGATAACACCATGGTGTTAGATATGAAGTATTACCAGTTTTACTTCATGGGATGAATAGGTTGGGGTTGGGAAAATTAACAATTGATTACTTTGGCAAGGTTCGTTAATCCCGACTAGTTTGGACAAACCAAAATCTAGTTTGAAGTGATATTCAAAAGGAAGATTAAAGAATAAATTTAAAAGAATTTTTCTTTGATAAAATTAATGGGAACCTTCCCCTAAGAATGTGAAATTTAGAAACTAGATGTCGGTTAGCTAAGCAGAATGGTTTTCAGGATATTGATCTGATGTTGGTTTCGGCCTTCGGGGTTAATATTAGGGGAATTATTCTCTTGATTAATTTACGGTTAGTGACTGATGAATTGGAATGAGGCGTATGTTGTGTCTGTGTAACACTTGTTTATTATATATGCGAGTTATTCGGAAAACCGGGTTTATCCCATTCTGAATAACTGATACGACGATAAGTCGAAGACGAAGACGGTGGTGGAAGACCGGAGGTCTTCACGTCATTTGGATAATTACTGATGATTTGATTGGGACGTACACCCAAGAGGAGGGAATCAGTTGGTGATCATCCAGACGTACTCGGAGATCGATGGATATGCGGGGTACTAGGTGCCTCCGGTTTCGTTCAGACCCAGAACGAACTTGTAAATGGATTGTGTGTCTGACATTGGATTTCAGTCTGTGTGATTGATTTCTATTAAATATATATCTGTTTGGCGGCGGAGAATTTATTCTCTTGCTTAATGCCCTTCTCTGATACGTACGAGCTCAGGGGTTATATATTGATGGATATCCATCACATAGAATGAATTGCCTGTGTGGCATGCCTAAGTGGCAATGGATCAAGGCTTCTGTTGAAAAGCAAAGTCTTGTGGTTGATGATCAAAGCACGGCCTGTGTGGCGTAGCTTTGTGTAACGTTGATTCGCGAGCCTCACACCCTGGTGTGAACCAAAACGGGAGAGGACGTCAGGGAGGACATGCGTTTCTTTCTAGCTAGAAGTGGCGTCAATGGTTTTACACGCCCTGACGAGTTTGACTTATGTGGTTGTTGCTGTTGCGAGGCGCCTCGATTTGATCGGACGATCCGGGTCCGATGGAGTCATTCGTTGGCTCATTTACGCCCCATAGGAGAGAAACGCATGTTCAGGGTTTAAGTTTAATCCACATCGGTGGACTGGCCCTGAGGATCCAAGGGACGATGCGTTCTGTTCCTGAGACACGGGCTAGAGCGTCTCGAATCGGTTGAGGACTATCTTTTGCCTCGGTTCACAGACGGAAATCCAATTTCCAAATACGTGACATTTGCGGTTTTGATTGTAGAGCCTAATATGGCGACATGATATATGGTACCCATGCCGTCTATGATTAATATTTATGATTTGAAGTTGTTTTATACACTATGCACTTATAATAGTATCAACTGATTTGTTTTAAACGTACTAAGCATGTTTGGCTATTATAAGGGAAAACCCTATCCCCCGGCTTGTGTTGCATTGTGTGATAGGACCTAGGTCTTATAATAGCTTCATTTTTCTTTATTTAGCATTGCGCTGATGTTTTATGCACTGGTATTGTTGGGAGGAAACCCGTTCTGTGTTATACGGCGTGGTCCCTTGATTTACCTAACTTTAAAATAAAGATTAATAACTGTTTTAGTTCTCACACCAGTGCCGTGACTGACCTAGAGTTTATTGTTTTAACCTACACTATGGGTGCCCTTATTTTGACACGGACAGCTAGTAGTTTTGGTTTACAGATTTATATTCACAGGATCCTGATTTACAGCTGGAATGATATCCGGAAAGCTTTGTATCCGTATATCTCTTCTAATTGTGTATTGTATTATTTTCCGCTGCTATGTAATGTATTGTAATTTTTGATATTTATCGAATGTGTAATATTGATTTATACTCTGTATATTCTTGTATTCTGATGGAATTGTTGTAATATACAATGAAATGTTCTTCCTTCTGTGTTTTGATTTGACTTGTTCTCAATTCTATCCGGGCTTTCCTTACCGGGGAAGTTCGGGTCGTTTCATCGTGGTATCAGAGCTTTGGTTTACAAAGCTCAGAGAACAAGACACATTAGAACCATACGAAAGAATTCATCAGATATTGGATTAGTAATATCTAATGGGAATGACTCGTTAGAGATAGGATCAGTAGTATCCTAGAACGAGTGCGAAGAGTATATTTTTAAAATGAAAACAAGTTTTGTTTTGAAAATTTAAATCAATTATTTGTATTTGATTATTTATTTATATGAATTTGGACAATCCAATATATAGAGATTTTGCATATATGTCTTGCAAACGTGTATTCGAAGATTTAATGTATTGGATAGTTATAGAATCGCACTCTAGTGCCCGGGGATAATTCTGGTGACGGGTCACCATCGCCACTATTTATTTTCGAGTTTCGAAAGTGAGATTTCTATATATTTCCAATTGACTGGTGTGAGAACCGAAACTAGATAGGGCTTATTATTGTGATTTGGCATCAAAAATGTGATTTTTGGCTATATATCAAAGTTATGCATTGGAAATGATAACCAACTAATTGATTGTTGATTGTGTTGTTTGATTATTTAAAATTTGAACTAAATAGTGAATTGTATTGAAAATTAATCGCATTTGCATGCATATACATGTACTTACATTGAACAGGTCATAGCAAAGAGGCTAGAGCAGAAGAATAAAATTGTTTGCCCGACAAATAGGTACATGTTTACCATAATTTACTGTTTTGTTTGGGTGATGATGATTTTATAAGCCGATTGGCTAGCCGCTTGGCTTTTTCTTTTTCTTTTTGAGATCAGAGGGCCTGTATGGCAATTTCGGGATTTTCCCGGTGCTCCCGGTGCAGGGGAGGTTATGGCGAAATTTTTCGAAAATTTAGGGCGTTAGCCAAATTTTTGAAAAATTTGAAAAGTTCCTAGAAACTGAAAAGTTGAAGAACATAAGCCGTAAAGAAAATAACGGAAGTTGAGTTGATTTGTGAAACAACTTTCGGCTTCGTTCCTTTTCGGGGACGAAAAGTTTTAAGTTGGGGAGATTGTAATAACTCGGAAATCCGAGCCAATTTAAAATTTTTATTTTGGCAATTTTAGTGAATTTTATTATTTAAAATGAATTATTTTAAATAATAACGGCCAGAAATTCATTTTGAATAGAATTCGAACGTCTATATTTATATACGTCGTCGTTAGAATATAAATAATTATATATAATTAAAAAAGGAATTGAAAATGGCGCAGTAGTTCGATAATTTGATTTCAAAATTCAAATGAATGTACTGGATTCAAAATAAACCGGATTTTAGTGACACCAAAAATATTTGAATCTATTTGTGAATATCTTTCCAACGAATCCGAAAAATTGAATTTCATAGCGGGAATCGAAAGATATGTCCAGTTGAAAATTCAGAATAGTCGCTATGGAATTCTGGCCCTTAAAAATGGAAATTTTACAAACGACCTCGGATTTCGAAGAAACCACTTTTGTTGGATCCGTGATGAGACGACCCGATTTCCCGTTCTCACGGAAACAAGGTTATCTTTTGGAATATAACACAGAAACATATAATAGCAGAACAGAATTAAATAAATACACCAGAATGAACAACAAAATATACTGGATAAAAGTAATCATCAGAGTTACACAGTATACAGGATCTTACTTAGTACAAATACAGTTCAGCTATACATAAATGTCTACAGCGGAAATAAACAAAATATGTACAATAGGAGCTGAACAGCATAAAAAGAAATAAATGATAGAATCCATCTTCAGCTCCAGCTATCCAGAAAGAACCAGCTAAACCTGAATACTAGGCTGCCCGTGTAGAAAAAGGGGCACCCGAGTTTGAAAGTGAAACAAACTACGAGTCAGTCATGGGACTGGTATGAGAAATCCACTCAACACATATATAATTGGCTAATCACAGGACCACGCCACTTTCGCGGAACGGGTTTACTCCATTGGATTGCCAGTGCTTTTAAAACAAATCTTTCTTTTAAACATCGCTATGCTTTTTATAAAAATGAAGCCGTTATAAGACTCAGTTCCCATCACACAATGCAACGCAAACCGGAGGATAGAGTTTTTACCTTATAACGGCCAAAATATGCTTGATACGAATAAAACAAAGGCATTTGATATTATTGCTAGTGTTTATATGTTTTGAAAACAATTTCAAATCATAACTATCAATCATAGACGGCATTAATGCCCCATACCACTATGTCGCCATATATAGGTATACAATCAAAACCGCACGATGTCGTATTTGGAAATTGGATTTCCGTCATGAACCAAGGCAAAAGATAGTCCTTACCGAATTCGAGACGCTCTAGCCCGTGTCTCAGGTACAGCCGCGACCATACCCTGGATCGTCAGGGCCGGTCCACACGAAGTGGATTATAATGCCTGAACAATGCGTTTCTCCACCCTTTGGGGTGTAAATGAGCCAACGAATGACTCCATCGGACCCGGATCGTCCGATCAAACCGAGGCGCCTCGCAACAGCAACAACCACATAGGTGAAAAGTATATAAATGTCAGGGCTGGTAGGTCACTGACACCACCCTAGCTAGAAAGAAAACGCACGTCCCCCCTGAGGTCCTGCTCCCGTTTCTGGTTCCTACCGGGGTGTGAGGCTCGCGAATTCACGTTATACACAAAGCTACGCCACACAGGCGGTGCTTTGATCATCACCACAAGACTTTGCTTTTCAACAGAAGCCCTGATCACTGCATCTTAGCATGCCACACCGGCAATTCATAACGTGCAACTGATGGCTATCAATCACACAAAACAAATTCCAATGTCGGACACACAGTCCATTTACAAGTCCGTTCTGGGTCTGAACGAAACCGGAGGCACTAAATACCTCGCAAACCCTTCGATCAACACGTACGTCTGAACGATCACCACTCATTATCCATATTTCGGGATGCCTCCCAATCAGGACCTCGGTTACCATCCAAACGAGGTGAAGATCTCCGGTCTTCGACCATCGTCTTCATCTTCGAATTTCAATCGTCGGTCGATTATTCGAAATGAGAATTAACTCGGCCTTTTCAAATAATTCACATATATTTAGAATTTCAAATCGATTTATTTCAATGGTTAAATTATTCGACAACACCAATTGTGTTCTTTATATAGTTTTCACACTAAACACATTCAACCATCAAACATCACATAAATCAAGCAAATTCAGTTTATTTCCATTTCATATCGCTTATGATATTTTATAACTATTTATCGCTATTTTTATTTATTTTAAAATAGCCATTTTATTCAAAACGACGCTTCGGGCCATAAGGCGGCCGTTGCGCTGTTTTTCTTCAGATTTGAATTAAACATTCCAGACAATCCAACCGTTGGATTTTACAAGGTTGGTGCCGTTGGAAAGATTATTCCAAGGCGAACCCGACGGTTGAGGTTTCGGGAAAATCCAATGGTCGGATTTCCCGTACTAGTCGTTTGAAATCACGGTTTCGAAATACGAACTGCACGGCCTCGTTTCGTTTTAATTTTATTTATATTTATATAGTTATATAAATATAGTTCATTCAAGGATTTCTATATCGTTTTCACTTCAAAAAATTTTCTAACACCTTAAATTTTGGAAAAATTTCGCCATAACCTCCCCTGCACCGGGAGCGTCGGGAAATCGCAAATAGCGTCCCGGTCCTTCTAATCTCAAAAAGAAAAAGAAGAAGCCAAGCGGCTAGCCAATAGGCTCAAAATCATCACCCAAACAAATCAGTAAATGTGTACCTATTTGTCGGGCACAAAATTTTATTCCTCTTCTCTAGCCCCTTTGCTATAACCTGTTCAAAGAATATTGCATGTACATATATATGCAGTTCATATCATTTTTCATTTTCTATTCGATTTCATATTCGATTTCTATTTGGTTTAAAAACACCATTCATTCTAATGTTACATAAATAGGTGCAAATCATTTCATTAGTTAATTAATGAATATTTCAACTCATCTATGTTTATTTTGAACAAGTGGCTATTTTTAACACTTCGCATTTTAACGATTTATGCATACAATAAAAATGTGATTTTTATTGTAAAATAATTCATTTCAAAACACTATTTTTCTATATAGTTCATATAGTCTATAAAAGGTGATTTTTATTATCAAACAATTTATTTCAAAATATGAATACCATTCAACACATGAATTTCTAAACAACGAATGAATATTAATTCAACACATGAATGTTTCTATAGTTTTTATATATCGATAAAAATGTGATTTTTATTATCGAGCAATTTATTTCAAAATATGAATACCATTCAACACATGAATTTCTAAACAACGAATGAATATCAATTCAACACATGAATGTTTTCAATAGTTTTTATATATCGATAAAAATGTGATTTTTATTATCGAGCAATTTATTTCAAAATATGAATACCATTCAACACATGAATTTCTAAACAACGAATGAATATCAATTCAACACATGAATGTTTTCAATAGTTTTTATATATCGATAAAAAAGGTGATTTTTATTATCGAGCAATTTATTTCAAAATATGAATACCATTCAACACATGAATTTCTAAACAACGAATGAATATCAATTCAACACATGAATGTTTTCTATACAATGAATAAATATAGTTTAAGCATATGAAAATAATTCAAACACACAAATATTATTCAAAATTTCGGCAGCATAACGGCAGGGTAGTTACACCGGCACCGTCCCTAGTACGGCTCCTCGCTCTACCTTAAAACCTCGCGGTTTTTGACAATGGGAATCATGCATCTAGTTCGCACGCAGGCGGCATGTATATATTTATTTCATTTCCACAAACTAATCCTAAGTGGTTTCAACCAAATATTTCACAACCACAAACGGGTATTTTTCAACCACAATCAACCAATATCCATCACAAACAATCCCAAACAATCATTCAATTTTCACAACAATTTCAACCAATAAATATCGTCCATGGTTTGTGGACGAGGGGGCGTATATATATATATATATTTATATATAGCAATTTATATATAGCTATTCACTTTCATTTCACACGTATATATATAAATTTTAAATCAGAAATCTCACCAATAGCTATCCAACTTCAAGACTCTTCTTAATAGAAATCTTCGCCTATTTTTCGCTTTCACCCGTATTCTCTGCATATGTAAAAATAGAATTTTTACTACGCTATTCAATATATAAAAATATGATTTTTATTTTTGCTTTCACATATAAAAACATGATTTTTACTTTTGCTTTCACATATAAAAATATGATTTTTACTTTTGCTTTCAAATATAAAAACATGATTTTTAACTTCTGCAAGTTCAAATCTTTTTCTACCAAAAGATTAAACCTTTTTCCTATTTTAAAGTTCAAAATAAAATCAGTTTTTCTCTTTTATAAAAATGCAGTTTTTGAATCTTTTAAAATTCAGTTTTTACTTTTTTTTTTTTTTTTTTAAATCCAGTTTTTAACTGTATAAAAAATGCAGTTTTTATTTTAATAAAAAAAATGCAGTTTTTATTATATTTTTTTTATAGATCAGTTTTTAACTTTTTAAAACAAAACAGTTTTATACTTTTAAAAATATCAGTTTTATACCTATAAAAATATTTCAGTTTAAAATCTTTATAAAATCTGTTTTAATCCTTTTAAAAACAGAATCAGTTTTAATATCTTTATAAAATAAATCAGTTTTTAAATTTTATTAAAATCAGTTTTTAACAGAATAAAAATAAATATAAAATAAAAATCAAATTCTCACCTCAATCTGCGAAAGGGGGGGGGGGGATTGACAGCCAAGCTCGACGGCGAGAGGCGGGGTGCTCGCGAATCAGCGTCGCGAACTGGGGGGGTCTCGAATCGTTCGCGATGGAGGGAGGGGCTTCGGGTCTTCGTCGATGCAGGGCTTCGGGGTTCGAACGAGGGGCGGGAGGTCGACCGACTGGGCGGAGCGGTGGTGGTTGAGGGGTTCGGCGGTGGCTCGGCGATTAGATTAGGGTTTTTTTTTTTCTCTGAAATCGTTTAAATGAATCGGGGGGGGGGGGGGGGCAGAAAGGATATAAGGGAGGGAAGTGGGAATTAAAATATAATTAATTTTTTTTTTATTATTATTTAATTATGCAAAAAGTTGACTTTTACATACGACCTCGAAACGAGGCCCACCGCCTGTCGTCCATAGCGTTTTACCCCCATTCCGAACACAATGGGATATGTATCGCAAGCTGGTTTGATCGTTACAGCCAGTTTCCTTTTGAATTTTCTTTTTAAATCATTATATTGAATTTTAAATGTACATTTCAAATTACCGGGGCCACATACTAACTAGAAAAATTCCAGAAAGATATTTTCTAGCTTCGTATTGACGATACGGTCCTAACAAAACTAGTTTCGTCGAATTCTGAGACCGTTTGAAAAATGGCCAATTTCCAGTCGATTAAAATCAACTGAAACTGGTCAAACGCGTTTTCCTTTGCCACGCTCACATATTGATTCGAAAAATTATGAAATTTGAAACCTAGCAATAACTTGACACTGCGGACCCAACAAAAGTGGTTTCGTCGAAATCCGAGGTCATCTGCAAAATATCCATTTTTAAGGGCCTTATATATATATAAATATATATAAATTCCACAGCGACTATTTCTAATTTTAAACTGGACATATCTTATCATTTCTAAGATGAAATCTCAGTTTGTTAACTTCGTTATAAAGATATAGTTATACAGATTCAAATATTTCTTGTTTCGTTCAATTCTGACTTATATTGAATTCTGTATATTCATTTGAAATTAGAAATCGAATTTTCGAACTACCGCGCTATTTTCAATTCTATATATAATTATATTTAATTATATTGGTTTTCAAATGTCGATTCAACTCAGTTTTCATCGCCATTACTTAACATATTTATTTTAAATATTTAAAATCCATTATTTTAGCCAATTTAAATTTTTTAAATTGGTTCAGATTTTCTGGGTCGTTACAATCTCCCCCACTTAAAACTTTTCGTCCCCGAAAAGGAATAAAGTCGAAAGTGGTTTGATAAATCTACAATCCCACAATACAACAACCAATTTGTTTTTAATATTCAGAGTAGAATAAACAATGCACATCCATGGGAAGAAAATAGCAACAGAATAGAGAATTAAAAGGTAATGCAAGGTAGGGTAAATGTACCTTGCACCAGAGTCAATCAGAGATATCTACTCGGCATCTAGGATAAGCTTTCTGAATGCTCTCCTCTGTTTCCCAAGTACAATCTCGCGGATCTCCACTCCATTGCACCTTGACTAAGTGAACCTTCTTGTTCCTCAGCTCTTTGGTTTCTTTGCCGATAATCTTTAGCGGCTCTCGCCTCACGGCTAATTCTGGCGTAATTTCAATATCCTGCTGAGCTGCTTCTTCCACGATCAAGTCTGGATCATGAACGTGTTTTCGAAGTTGAGATATATGAAATACATCATGCACTCCAGGCAACCAGTCAGGAAGTCTGACCCTATAAGCGAGAGTTCCGATCCGTTCCAGAATAGGAAACGGACCAATAAATTTAGGCGCTAACTTTCCAGTTTTACCGAACCTGATAACTCCTCTCATCGGCGATACTTTCAGATATACATAGTCGCCAACTTCAAAGGATATATCTCTTCTTCTTTTATCAGCATAGCTCTTTTGTCGGCTTTGAGCGGCGAGCAATCGTTTCTTAATAAAATCGACTTTGTCGGCAGCTTCTCGAATCATATCGGGACCCAACACAAGTCTATTTCCAGGCTCGACCCAACAAGCAGGAGATCGGCACGGTCTACCATACAATGCTTCGAATGGCGACATTGTCAGACTCGCCTGGTAGCTGTTGTTATAAGAGAATTCAGCCAAATGCAGATGGTCTTCCCATGATCCACCGAAATCTATAACACAAGCCCGCAATAGATCTTCTAAAATACGATTCACCCTCTCAGTCTGACCGTCTGTCTGAGGATGATAAGCGGTGCTCAAGTTTAACTACGTTCCTAGCTCGACTTGAAATGCTTCCCAGAATTTACTAGTGAATATTGTATCTCTATCACTGACTATACTGAGCGGCACTCCATGTAGTCTAACTATTTCCCTGAAGTATATCTGCGCCAGACTCTGAGCGGTTCTATTTGATTTGACAGGTATAAAATGGGCGGTCTTCGTGAAACGATCTACGATCACCCAAATACTGTCATTTCCTTTTCTGGTCCTGGGCAGACCATCAATGAAATCCATAGAAATATGTTCCCACTTCCAGCCAGGAACTTCTAGTGGTTGTAATAGTCCAGCCAATTTCTGTTGGTCGCTTTTAACTAGCTGGCAAGTAGGGCATCGACTAACATATATCGAAACGTCTCTTTTCATAGCCTTCCACCAGAAAGTTCTTTTGAGATCGTTATACATTTTGGCCACGCCAGGATGGATACTCAGCTTGGACTTGTGACACTCGTCTAACACTTCCCTTTTTAACTCTGGGATGTCAGGAACACAAATCCTTCCTTTTAATCTCAAGGTCTCGTCGTTATCTATTTGAAAACACGAGGGTTCGCCTTTCTGAATCCTTTTGATCATATCTTTAATAAAGTTATCCTCCTTCTGAAGAATAGATATTTTGTCAATCAAGGAAGTCGTGATAATAAAGCTGGCGATCATTACATTCTTTCTGCTCAGCGCATCGGCCACGACATTGGCTTTCCCTGGAGTATATATAATTTCGAAGTCATATGCTGCAAGAAACTCCAGCCAACGTTGCTGTCTCAGATTTAAGTCCTTCTGAGTGAACATATACTTTAGCGACTGGTGATCTGTAAACAGTTCAAATCTCTCGCCCAGAAGATAGTGTCTCCAGATTTTCAAAGAGAATATGATAGCCAATAACTCAAGATCATGAGTTACGTAGTTTTTCTCGTGCGGCTTCAGTTGCCGGCTAGCATAAGCAATTACTTGGCCTCTTTGCATTAACACTGCTCCAAGGCCTTCTCTAGAAGCATCAGTCCAGACTTTCAAATCCTGGTTGCCATCGATGATGGTTAACACTGGAGCAGTCGTTAATCTCAACTTTAGCTCTTCAAAAGCCTCCTCATTTTCTTGAGTCCATTTGAACTTAGAATGCTTCTTTGTAAGCTTCGTTAAGTGACCAGATATCTTCGAAAAGTCTTTAACGAACTTTCGGTAATAGCTAGCCAATCCGAGAAAACTGCGGACTTCAGTGGGAGTACTGGGCTGTTTCCAATTTTGAATAGCTGTGATTTTACTTGGATCCACAGCAATTCCTTCTTTCGATACGACGTGGCCCAGAAATTTCACTTCATCTTGCCAGAATATACACTTAGAAAATTTGGCTTTTAATACATTCCGTCTGAGAATTTCTAACACTTGTTCCAGATGCTTTTCATGTTCGGCCTTTGATTTAGAGAAGATTAGAATATCATCAATAAAAACCAGAACAAATTTATTCAATACTCCTCTGAATACTCTGTTCATTAGATCGACGAAATAAGCTGGAGCGTTACATAAGCCGAACGGCATTACTAACCACTCGTAGAATAAGTCGGGGCCTCTGAATGCTGTCATTGGAACACACTCTTCGGCAATTCGAAGTTGATGGAATCCTGTAGCTAGGTCCATTCGTGAGAATACTTGTGCTCCATTTAATCGATCCAACAAATCATCAATCCGCGGCAATGGATATTTATTCTTTATTGTCTGTTTGTTCAGATCACGATAATCCACACATAACCGTAGAGTACCATCAGATTTTGGGACAAACACTACTGCTGCACCCCAATCAGAGAAACTAGGCCTGATTAGACCTTTCCATACAAGCTGTCGTGTTTGATTGTCTAATTCCTCCTTCTCTTTCAAGGACATTCTTCGAATAGCATGAACTACCGGCCTTGCATTGGGAACTAAAGCAATCTTGAAATCTATTTCTCTCTGCGGAGGTAAGCGAACGACTTCCTCAAACACATCCGCATAATTCTTGACGACAGGAATATCTTTAATGAGGTCAGGAATATTCTCTGCGACTTCAGGAACATTTTCAATTTGGGCTGGAGAAACATTCAAAGCTGCCCAGAAGTCTTTCCTATTAGCATTCTGACCTTCACAGGGAATGGTTATATAATCGCCTGATTTAATCTTTGCCTTTACGACTCTGTCGGCGCATTTAACTTCAGCCTCATATTTAGTCAACCAATCTAACCCCAAGATAAGATCAAACTCCGTAAAATTCATGACGGCCGCGATGGTAGGGAACCGATAACGAGAGAAAGAAACTGGCACTCCACAAACCCAACTAAGGTCAATGGAACCCCCAACCGGGTTCTGGACAGTCACTGGTTCCTTGAGTTTCTTCAAATTCAAATCCAGTTTCCTAGCTGCATTCTTTGCAACAAAGCTTCGTGACGCGCCAGTGTCAAACAGTACTTTGACTGGAATATCTTTGACAGTTAGCGTGCCTTCTAAAACATCTGGCCTTTCTTGACTAGCTGAGGGCCTAGAAGTTTCTACTACTTCATTTACCTGAGCTTCTTTGGTTGTTTTTAACAGCCGGCATTCTTGTTTTACATGACCAAACCGATGACATTGATTACACCTTTCCTTCCCTTGAAAATTTCTCTTGGATTGAAGCCCACCTTTTAATCGCTTCTTCAAGGGTCCGCAGTTTATTGACAAATGCCCCTTTTGATGGCAGTTACTGCATACGGTGGTCGTGGCAGGCTTCTTTTCAGATCTAGCCCTTTTCCTCTTGGCACTGGGCTTCCTACTGGCTTCAGGAATATCAGTTTCCGACTTTTCCTTGTCACTAGAACTGACTTCTTCTTCATTTCGCAACATGCCTTTCCTGTCGAGATCTTCGTACTGATAAGCCATGTATATCATTTCTGAGAAAGGAAGCTTCACATGCCCCAATACTTTATTCTGGTACTTCCTTTGAAGGCCATGAATAAATCTCATATTTTTACCCTTCGGATTTTGAATTAGATGAGGAGCAAAGTGAGCAAGTTCGTTGAATTTCTTATGATATTCGGGAATGGTCATATCTCCTTGTATCAGATAAGAAAATTCCTCACATAGTCGTTCAGTCGCTTCGGGAGGAGTAAATCTTTCCAAGAAAATCACTTTGAATCTGTCCCAGGTGATATCACCTTCTGGATTATTCTCTATAACTGAATCCCACCAGAACAAAGCTTCATCTTTGAGAGCCCAGGAGGCCAGTAATCTTTTCTGGTCATCCCTCAGCTTTAATGCTTCGAAGATTTTCTCAGCCGAACGAATCCAAGCTTGTGTCTTCATAATAGATTCTTCACCAGAGAACGGTATTCCACCCATATTTCGATATTTGATTAATAGGGCCTCAATATCCGGCTCTGCATTCCTTCTGTTTCTGACACTCATTTTCTAGAACTTCTGCAAATTGCAGACCAAGTGTCAGGTCACAGAAAAGGTATTTTAAAATATAGAAACACATACTTCAAATGTAAATGTGTCTATCAAGGTGTAATTTCATTCTGCTTTACTCATACTAGGATATTGCTGATCCTATCTGTATGGAGTTGCCCGTCCTAGAACACTACTGGTTCTATTTCTGACGAGTTCGTTCAAATGTTATATTCCAGAACTAAGCTTAACCAAAGCTCTGATACCACGTTGAGACGACCCGATTTCCCGTTCTCACGGAAACAAGGTTATCTTTTGGAATATAACACAGAAACATATAATAGCAGAACAGAATTAAATAAATACACCAGAATGAACAACAAAATATACTGGATAAAAGTAATCATCAGAGTTACACAGTATACAGGATCTTACTTAGTACAAATACAGTTCAGCTATACATAAATGTCTACAGCGGAAATAAACAAAATATGTACAATAGGAGCTGAACAGCATTAAAAGAAATAAATGATAGAATCCATCTTCAGCTCCAGCTATCCAGAAAGAACCAGCTAAACCTGAATACTAGGCTGCCCGTGTAGAAAAAGGGGCACCCGAGTTTGAAAGTGAAACAAACTACGAGTCAGTCATGGGACTGGTATGAGAAATCCACTCAACACATATATAATTGGCTAATCACAGGACCACGCCACTTTCGCGGAACGGGTTTACTCCATTGGATTGCCAGTGCTTTTAAAACAAATCTTTCTTTTAAACATCGCTATGCTTTTTATAAAAATGAAGCCGTTATAAGACTCAGTTCCCATCACACAATGCAACGCAAACCGGAGGATAGAGTTTTTACCTTATAACGGCCAAAATATGCTTGATACGAATAAAACAAAGGCATTTGATATTATTGCTAGTGTTTATATGTTTTGAAAACAATTTCAAATCATAACTATCAATCATAGACGGCATTAATGCCCCATACCACTATGTCGCCATATATAGGTATACAATCAAAACCGCACGATGTCGTATTTGGAAATTGGATTTCCGTCATGAACCAAGGCAAAAGATAGTCCTTACCGAATTCGAGACGCTCTAGCCCGTGTCTCAGGTACAGCCGCGACCATACCCTGGATCGTCAGGGCCGGTCCACACGAAGTGGATTATAATGCCTGAACAATGCGTTTCTCCACCCTTTGGGGTGTAAATGAGCCAACGAATGACTCCATCGGACCCGGATCGTCCGATCAAACCGAGGCGCCTCGCAACAGCAACAACCACATAGGTGAAAAGTATATAAATGTCAGGGCTGGTAGGTCACTGACACCACCCTAGCTAGAAAGAAAACGCACGTCCCCCCTGAGGTCCTGCTCCCGTTTCTGGTTCCTACCGGGGTGTGAGGCTCGCGAATTCACGTTATACACAAAGCTACGCCACACAGGCGGTGCTTTGATCATCACCACAAGACTTTGCTTTTCAACAGAAGCCCTGATCACTGCATCTTAGCATGCCACACCGGCAATTCATAACGTGCAACTGATGGCTATCAATCACACAAAACAAATTCCAATGTCGGACACACAGTCCATTTACAAGTCCGTTCTGGGTCTGAACGAAACCGGAGGCACTAAATACCTCGCAAACCCTTCGATCAACACGTACGTCTGAACGATCACCACTCATTATCCATATTTCGGGATGCCTCCCAATCAGGACCTCGGTTACCATCCAAACGAGGTGAAGATCTCCGGTCTTCGACCATCGTCTTCATCTTCGAATTTCAATCGTCGGTCGATTATTCGAAATGAGAATTAACTCGGCCTTTTCAAATAATTCACATATATTTAGAATTTCAAATCGATTTATTTCAATGGTTAAATTATTCGACAACACCAATTGTGTTCTTTATATAGTTTTCACACTAAACACATTCAACCATCAAACATCACATAAATCAAGCAAATTCAGTTTATTTCCATTTCATATCGCTTATGATATTTTATAACTATTTATCGCTATTTTTATTTATTTTAAAATAGCCATTTTATTCAAAACGACGCTTCGGGCCATAAGGCGGCCGTTGCGCTGTTTTTCTTCAGATTTGAATTAAACATTCCAGACAATCCAACCGTTGGATTTTTACAAGGTTGGTGCCGTTGGAAAGATTATTCCAAGGCGAACCCGACGGTTGAGGTTTCGGGAAAATCCAATGGTCGGATTTCCCGTACTAGTCGTTTGAAATCACGGTTTCGAAATACGAACTGCACGGCCTCGTTTCGTTTTAATTTTATTTATATTTATATAGTTATATAAATATAGTTCATTCAAGGATTTCTATATCGTTTTCACTTCAAAAATTTTTCTAACACCTTAAATTTTGGAAAAATTTCGCCATAACCTCCCCTGCACCGGGAGCGTCGGGAAATCGCAAATAGCGTCCCGGTCCTTCTAATCTCAAAAAGAAAAAGAAGAAGCCAAGCGGCTAGCCAATAGGCTCAAAATCATCACCCAAACAAATCAGTAAATGTGTACCTATTTGTCGGGCACAAAATTTTATTCCTCTTCTCTAGCCCCTTTGCTATAACCTGTTCAAAGAATATTGCATGTACATATATATACAGTTCATATCATTTTTCATTTTCTATTCGATTTCATATTCGATTTCTATTTGGTTTAAAAACACCATTCATTCTAATGTTACATAAATAGGTGCAAATCATTTCATTAGTTAATTAATGAATATTTCAACTCATCTATGTTTATTTTGAACAAGTGGCTATTTTTAACACTTCGCATTTTAACGATTTATGCATACAATAAAAATGTGATTTTTATTGTAAAATAATTCATTTCAAAACACTATTTTTCTATATAGTTCATATAGTCTATAAAAGGTGATTTTTATTATCAAACAATTTATTTCAAAATATGAATACCATTCAACACATGAATTTCTAAACAACGAATGAATATCAATTCAACACATGAATGTTTCTATAGTTTTTATATATCGATAAAAATGTGATTTTTATTATCGAGCAATTTATTTCAAAATATGAATACCATTCAACACATGAATTTCTAAACAACGAATGAATATCAATTCAACACATGAATGTTTTCAATAGTTTTTATATATCGATAAAAATGTGAATTTTATTATCGAGCAATTTGTTTCAAAATATGAATACCATTCAACACATGAATTTCTAAACAACGAATGAATATCAATTCAACACATGAATGTTTTCAATAGTTTTTATATATCGATAAAAAAGGTGATTTTTATTATCGAGCAATTTATTTCAAAATATGAATACCATTCAACACATGAATTTCTAAACAACGAATGAATATCAATTCAACACATGAATGTTTTCTATACAATGAATAAATATAGTTTAAGCATATGAAAATAATTCAAACACACAAATATTATTCAAAATTTCGGCAGCATAACGGCAGGGTAGTTACACCGGCACCGTCCCTAGTACGGCTCCTCGCTCTACCTTAAAACCTCGCGGTTTTTGACAATGGGAATCATGCATCTAGTTCGCACGCAGGCGGCATGTATATATTTATTTCATTTCCACAAACTAATCCTAAGTGGTTTCAACCAAATATTTCACAACCACAAACGGGTATTTTTCAACCACAATCAACCAATATCCATCACAAACAATCCCAAACAATCATTCAATTTTCACAACAATTTCAACCAATAAATATCGTCCATGGTTTGTGGACGAGGGGGCGTATATATATATATATATATATATATATATATATATTTATATATAGCAATTTATATATAGCTATTCACTTTCATTTCACACGTATATATATAAATTTTAAATCAGAAATCTCACCAATAGCTATCCAACTTCAAGACTCTTCTTAATAGAAATCTTCGCCTATTTTTCGCTTTCACCCGTATTCTCTGCATATGTAAAAATAGAATTTTTACTACGCTATTCAATATATAAAAATATGATTTTTATTTTTGCTTTCACATATAAAAACATGATTTTTACTTTTGCTTTCACATATAAAAATATGATTTTTACTTTTGCTTTCAAATATAAAAACATGATTTTTAACTTCTGCAAGTTCAAATCTTTTTCTACCAAAAGATTAAACCTTTTTCCTATTTTAAAGTTCAAAATAAAATCAGTTTTTCTCTTTTATAAAAATGCAGTTTTTGAATCTTTTAAAATTCAGTTTTTACTTTTTTTTTTTTTTTTTTTTTTTAAATCCAGTTTTTAACTGTATAAAAAATGCAGTTTTTATTTTAATAAAAAAAATGCAGTTTTTATTATATTTTTTTTATAGATCAGTTTTTAACTTTTTAAAACAAAACAGTTTTATACTTTTAAAAATATCAGTTTTATACCTATAAAAATATTTCAGTTTAAAATCTTTATAAAATCTGTTTTAATCCTTTTAAAAACAGAATCAGTTTTAATATCTTTATAAAATAAATCAGTTTTTAAATTTTATTAAAATCAGTTTTTAACAGAATAAAAATAAATATAAAATAAAAATCAAATTCTCACCTCAATCTGCGAAAAGGGGGGGGGGATTGACAGCCAAGCTCGGCGGCGAGAGGCGGGGTGCTCGCGAATCAGCGTCGCGAACTGGGGGGGGTCTCGAATCGTTCGCGATGGAAGGAGGGGCTTCGGGTCTTCGTCGATGCAGGGCTTCGGGGTTCGAACGAGGGGCGGGAGGTCGACCGACTGGGCGGAGCGGTGGTGGTTGAGGGGTTCGGCTGTGGCTCGGCGATTAGATTAGGGTTTTTTTTTTCTCTGAAATCGTTTAAATGAATCGGGGGGGGGGGGGCAGAAAGGATATAAGGGAGGGAAGTGGGAATTAAAATATAATTAATTTTTTTTTATTATTATTTAATTATGCAAAAAGTTGACTTTTACATACGACCTCGAAACGAGGCCCACCGCCTGTCGTCCATAGCGTTTTAACCCCATTCCGAACACAATGGGATATGTATCGCAAGCTGGTTTGATCGTTACAGCCAGTTTCCTTTTGAATTTTCTTTTTAAATCATTATATTGAATTTTAAACGTACATTTCAAATTACCGGGGCCACATACTAACTAGAAAAATTCCAGAAAGATATTTTCTAGCTTCGTATTGACGATACGGTCCTAACAAAACTAGTTTCGTCGAATTCTGAGACCGTTTGAAAAATGGCCAATTTCCAGTCGATTAAAATCAACTGAAACTGGTCAAACGCGTTTTCCTTTGCCACGCTCACATATTGATTCGAAAAATTATGAAATTTGAAACCTAGCAATAACTTGACACTGCGGACCCAACAAAAGTGGTTTCGTCGAAATCCGAGGTCATCTGCAAAATATCCATTTTTAAGGGCCTTATATATATATAAATATATATAAATTCCACAGCGACTATTTCTAATTTTAAACTGGACATATCTTATCATTTCTAAGATGAAATCTCAGTTTGTTAACTTCGTTATAAAGATATAGTTATACAGATTCAAATATTTCTTGTTTCGTTCAATTCTGACTTATATTGAATTCTGTATATTCATTTGAAATTAGAAATCGAATTTTCGAACTACCGCGCTATTTTCAATTCTATATATAATTATATTTAATTATATTGGTTTTCAAATGTCGATTCAACTCAGTTTTCATCGCCATTACTTAAAATATTTATTTTAAATATTTAAAATCCATTATTTTAGCCAATTTAAAATTTTTAAATTGGTTCAGATTTTCTGGGTCGTTACACGTGATGTCAAGTTATTGCTAGGTTTCAAATTTCGTAATTTTTCGAATCAATATGTGAGCGTGGCAAAGGAAAACGAGTTCGACCAGTTTAAGTTGATTTTAATCAACTGGAAAATGGCCATTCTCCAAACGGTCTCAGAATTTGACGAAATTAGTTTTGTTAGGACCGTATCGTCAATACGAAGCTAGAAAATATTTCTGGAATTTTTCGAGCTCGTGTGTGGCCCCGGTAAAGTAAAATGTGCAATCAAATTCAACATATAGAGTTATATGTTGGTATTGACGAAAACTGATCGAACCGATCGAATCAGCTTACGAAACATATCCCACTGTGTTCGGAATGGGGGTATTACGCTAGGGACGACAGCTGGTGGGTCCAGTTTAGAGTTCGTATACGAAGTCAACTTTGGATTAAAATATATATATATATATATAATTAAATATTATATAAAACCCCCCTTCCCTTTTATTTCTCTCTCCCCCTCCTTTAATTTCAAATCCGTCGTTCAGAAGAAAAAAACCTCCCCCAACTCGATCGATTAAACGCCGCCACTGTCCCTCCTATCACAGCCACCCAACCGCCAGTCCCACCCACCAACGCCGCCGGCCTCCGGCCATCCTCCCAAGCCCCTGCGTCGCCTCCTCTTTTCCCCCTTTCTATCCGATGAAACCCTAGCCATGAGGGACTGACGTCGGCCATTCCAGACCCTACCACCACCGCCGTGCCCCCTACCACCACCAGCACATCAAGACGCCCCTCCTCCTTCACCCACTCCAGCCGTGGGTCCCCCAATCTCCACTTTTACCTTTTTACACTATTTTCAGAATTGCAAATGAGTCCCCAAGCCTCCCTTCGCCAATCTGAAGCCGTCGATCATCTCTAAGAGTCCTCGGCATTCGTGCGCAAGCCATTGAGGAAAAAGAGGGTTGGATTTTCCTCGATGATCGAAAATAAGTGAGTTTCTATTTTATTTATTTATTTTAAAAGTAGGATTGTTATTATAAAAACATAGGATTTGTATGATAAGATTTTTATATGTTAAAGACGAGCTTTGTAATAAGATAAAAGGAATGGTTTTTATCATAGAAAAGTAATGGTTTATATCATAGTAAAGTAACGATTTTTAACGTAGAAAAGTATGATTTTTACTAAGTATAAAGGTTTGATTTTTAATTATAAAAGGGGTATGACTTTTCTTCTATTAAAAATATGATTTTTAATGTATGTAGAGAATAAAAATTGAATTTTTATATAAGAAGAAGAATAAAAATCAAATTTTTATATAATAGAGAATATAAAGATGTGATTTTTATATATGTAGTGAATACGGATGACGAAAGTGACAAGAGGACAACGATGAAGATTTCCTACATAAGAAGAGTCGTGGCGTTTGGATTAGCATATCTGTGAGAACTCCTCACTTTTAAATTTATTTCTAGTTAAAATATATACTAGGATGCAGACGGTGTTTAGTAGCACCCGACACCCGTCGTCCACAGACCATGGACGGCTTGTATGCTTGTTTGTTTGATTTTGATGTGTAGTTGATTGTGTGATGTGATGTGAAATGAAATAAAATATTCTATAGTGGAAAATATTTTATAGTTAAAAATAGAATTTTTAATGTGTATTTAAAATGAAATTTATAAACAAATCGAAGATTTGTTTATATACACACATTTAACTGATATTTATTGGGACGATAAATTTTACACATCGCCCAACTGCACAAATAAAATCTGTGTTTGATTGTTTGAAACCCCACACAGGTATTGGGATGATATATGACGTACACTAATCCCAATAATTAGTTGTATGTCGATCGATTGATTGACAGACCGTTATAAGCGTTGAATATTTATATTTGATGCTTATACAGTGTAAAATGCACTTTGGATGATGGTTGATTATTTGTCGTTGTTGATATATACATGCGTTGTATGGAAGTCCATAGAAATAAAATCTATGGTAATTGATTGGGCCTCATTCCAGTTTTGAATAGAATATTTGAAATAGAATATTTGAAAATAGAAATATATAAGCCGTGTTGACTAGATTAACGCCATTTTAACGTGAACGATATTTATATCGATTTTATTCAATTTTCAATGAATACTGAAGTGATCTTGAAATTCGAATTAAATTGGATATGTTGGAAATTCGAATTAAATTGAATAGGTTTGAAATTCGAATTAAATTGAAATGGATTGAAATTCGAATTAAATTGAAAAGAATTGAAATTCGAATTAGATTGAAATAGAATTGAAATCGTTTTGAATTGAATTTAAAACGTATTGAAATTGAACTGAAATTCATTTGAATTGAAACCAATTCGAATTGAATTGAAATCGATTTGAAATGAAATTAAAATGAATTTATGTTGAAAATTTCGATTTTGATTTGAATTTGAAAAGGAATTTGAAATCGTTTTGAAAACGAATTTAAAACGATTTATAAAATACGTTTTAAAGGTAAATCGATGAAGTATATATTATATATATAATATAATGGCCTGAATAGAACGCGCCACGCTGCGGTAGTTCGCGAATTTCGACTATTGACTTCGAGTGGATATTACGGGAGATCAGACTGTCGGATTCTCCTAAAACCGGAACCGTGGGGTTCGTATCGAAAAGTGCTTTCTAACGAATATTGGAAATTAGAAATCTAACGGTTGGATTTGGAATTATGTCCAAATCAAATTTGGAAAAGGTCGTTGTAAGTGCAGTTCGATGGCCGTTGATGGAAATCAACTGTACGGGCCTTGATAAAATTATTAAAAATAGTAATAATTTGTGTAAAATCATAAGTAATGATTTGTGAAGAATTGGGATGGAAAACTCCATATTTGAAAAGATAAAATAGATTTTTATCGAAATGAACTAGTTTTGAACTAGAATTATAATTCTGTTTATTTTTAAATAAATAAATTGAATTTGAAAAGGGTTTTAAAAGTAACCAAAATTTCCAATAATTGAATTGGAAGGGATTTGAATCGAAATTGTCTTTGGAATATTTCGATGTTGGATTTCATGATTATACAGATAGCGTTATGGAAATTTGAAAGATATATAGATATCGTTATTTCCAATACGATATTTGTTGGTCGTAGAATTTGATATTGAATATAAGCCGATATATTTTCTATTCAGAGCCTTGTATTTAATATCAAATGCGATTTGGGTTTATCGTGAACAGTGTTTTAAATGACACTTGTTCTTTAACCCGATAATTAATGGAATGTGATTTTGGGTTGTCGTGAACGGTATCTTCAATAATACTGTTCTTAGACCCAAAAAGGAGTTAAGAAAATCAGAAACTAACAGGACGTTAGTTAAGTTGAATGGTTTCTGGGGTATTAATCTGATGTTGGTTTCGGCCTTCGGGGTTAATACTTAGGGAACTGCTCACTTGCTAATTTACGGTTAGGGACTGATTGAAATGTGATGTGATTTTGGAGTTTGTCGTGAACCGTGTTTTAAATGACATCGATTCTTTAACCCAGCTAAAGATTAAAACTAAGTGGAGTTTTAATGAATCTTTAATTAGATTGAAAAAATCGAGAATGGAGTATCACTAGTTTCGCTCCATGCGATAGTTAAATCTTTAATTAGATTTGAACGTGAAATGGTAATTGAATTTACCGATAACACCGTGGTGTTAGATATGAAGTATTACCAGTTTTACTTCATGGGATGAATAGGTTGGGGTTGGGAAATTTAACAATTGATTACTTCGGTAAGGTTCGTTAATCCCGACTAGTTTGGATAAACCAAAATCTAGTTTGAAGTGATATTCAAAAGGAAGATTAAAGAATAAATTTAAAAGAATTTATCTTTGATAAAATTAATGGGAACCTTCCCCTATTAATGTGAAATTTAGAAACTAACTGTCGGTTAGCTAAGCAGAATGGTTTTCTGGATATTGATCTGATGTTGGTTTCGGCCTTCGGGGTTAATATTAGGGGAATTATTCTCTTGATTAATTTACGGTTAGTGACTGATGAATTGGAATGAGGCGTATGTTGTGTTTGTGTAACACTTGTTTATTATATATGCGAGTTATTCAGAAAGACCGGGTTTATCACATTCTGAATAACTGATACGACGATAAGTCGAAGATGGAGACAGTGGTCGAAGACCGGAGGTCTTCACGTCTTTTGGATAATTACTGATGATCTTGATTGGGTCGTACACCCAATAGGAGGGAATCAGTTGGTGATCGTCCAGACGTACTTTGAGATCGATGGATATGAGGGGTACTAGGTGCCTCCGGATTCATTCAGACCCCGAATGAACATGTAAATGGACTGTGTGTCTGACATTGGATTTCAGTCTGTGTGATTGATTTCTATTAAATATATATCTGTTTGGCGGCGGAGAATTTATTCTCTTGCTTAATGCCCTTCTCTTAGACGTACGAGCTCAGGGGTTATATATTGATGGATATCCATCGCATGGAATGAATTGCCTGTGTGGCATGCCTAAGTGGCAATGGATCAAGGCTTCTGTTGAAAAGCAAAGTCTTGTGGTTGATGATCAAAGCACGGCCTGTGTGGCGTAGCTTTGTGTAACGTTGATTCGCGAGCCTCACACCCCAGGGAGGGCATGCGTTTCTTTCTAGCTAGAAGTGGCGTCAGTGGTTTTACACGCCCTGACGAGTTTGACTTATGTGGTTGTTGCTGTTGCGAGGCGCCTCGGTTTGATCGGACGATTCGGGTCCGATGGAGTCATTCGTTGGCTCATTCACGCCCCATAGGGCGGGGAAACGCATGTTCAGGGTTTAAGTTTAATCCAAATCGGTGGACTGGCCCTGAGGATCCAAGGGACGATGCGTTCTATTCCTGAGACACGGGCTAGAGCGTCTCGAATCGGTTGAGGACTATCTTTTGCCTCGGTTCACAGACGGAAATCCAATTTCCAAATACGTGACATTTGCGGTTTTGATTGTAGAGCCTAGTATGGCGACATGATATATGGTACCCATGCCGACCATGATTAATATTTATGATTTGAAGTTGTTTTATACACTATGCACTTATAATAGTATCAAATGATTTGTTTTAAACGTACTAAGCATGTTTGGCTATTATAAGGGAAAACCCTATCCCCCGGCTTGCGTTGCATTGTGTGATAGGACCTGGGTCTTATAATAGCTTCATTTTTCTTTATTTAGCATTGCGTTGATGTTTTACGCACTGGTATTCTTGGGAGGAAACCCGTTCCGTGTTATACGGCGTGGTCCCTTGATTTACCTAACTTTAAAATAAAGATTAATAACTGTTTTAGTTCTCACACCAGTCGCATGACTGACCTGGATTTTATTGTTTTAACCTAAACTCTGGGTGCCCTTATTTTGACACGGGCAGCTAGTAGTTTTGGTTTTGCAGATTTATATTCACATGATTCTGGTTTACAGCTGGAATGATATCCAGAAAGCTTTGTATCCGTATATCTCTTCTAGTTGTGTATTTTATTATTTTCCGCTACTATGTAATGTATTGTAATATCTGATATTTATCGAATGTGTAATATTGATTTATAATCTGTATATTCTTGTATTCTAATGGAATTGTTGTAATATACATTGAAATGTTCTTCCGTCTGCGTTCTGATTTGGCTTGTTCTCAATTCTATCCGGGCTTTCCTTACCGGGGAAGTTCGGGTCGTTTCAACATGATTGCTTTGGATACTGGTTAGGAAGCATTATTAATACAGTAAGGTTATACTTTGAGTATATTATATTTTATCCATTCCGCTATGAGATATTTTCTGAGCCCTGGCCTATTTTATGTTTCTGTCTTTTCTACAGTATACCAGTGCAAACCAACATGAGTTTCGATAGATTAGAATTTTGAAAAAAAAAATTGGTCTGTCGGAATTTGGGTTGTTACATATCATGTATCACATATCGACTAATCAAGCATCATAAATTAACAGATGGTTTATAGAAAGTAGTTAAAGGGTGAGAAATAGAAAGAAAGTTAGAATTGAAGAAAAAGAAGAACTTGACATAACAAAATCAGAGTAAACACAAATCTCACAGCAAAACTGAATAAATTATAATATATAACAACTTTTGAAATACAAACTGTATTTGTACTTACATAAATCATTAGAGTACAACATATACACAACATAGCGGAAATAAACCCTATATATCTAACGCTGAAGCCTCCTGCTCCAAGCTCCTTCAAATGAATCTGTAGAATCTTGAAACCACTTGACTACCCGTATAAATTTAGGCACCCAAGAGCATAGGGAAAACATAAAAAAAATAAACTCTTGGTTAGTCATGGTACTGGTATGAGTAAACGATTTCAAAACATCTTGATTTAACGTTTAAAAATCCTTTTGAAAGAAACGATAATCGTAAGATCGATCCGCACATAAATACAGATGGTTTTTTCCTTACGATAACCCATAACATTTCTGGATATCAAAAAATATTCTGATATTATAATTGTGTCTAAATCAAGTAAATTGCAACCTAGCGGAACGCTTGCATATTACGCTTCATATACATAGTATACAATCAAAAATATAGGCGATTATTAGGTAATGGATTTCGATTATGACAAGGTATGGAACCACTTTCAGATAGTGTATGTCTAAAGGGGAATACACTAAGTTCAACAAGAACATCTTACAGCCGACTACACATGACTGACCACTCATTTTGCTTGAGTGAATCGAATGTATATCACCAACGGTTGGGATCAACAATCTTTTCCCGAAAGGGACAGAATTGAAAGAGTAAAGAAGGAAATTAATTTTCTCTAGATAAGTGATAATACACCCTAATTGGAAGCGACCCACTTAGCCACGTTGCCTGCCCGATTTTTGTCATTTCTCGACCGATAAGGCTTGAGGTAAGAATTTACCTTTAGAACATCTGGCCCCCATTTACTTTTAATGCCACATTGTCAGACTCGTTAAATCACTAATTGATGTCTGCAAATACACTTTGGGTGTAAAGAAGTGCCCGTCTTCGCCACCAACTCGGTACATTTGTAAAAATAAACGTATGTTGTTTTTAGGAAATACTCTATCATACATTCGTCCATATAAGTGATCCAAGAATGGGATGAACTGAAGGTACCCTCTTACTACATCCAATATCAGAATCATCCCATGGATTAGTAGAGAGTAGCCCTTGCAAATCTGAAGATTTCAATCACAATAGAATCACTATCAAAATATCTCCAGGAGCTACCCAGAGAAATCCATCAAGTAGTTCTTCTGCTCATGAAGATCTACGGTCCTCAATTCTTTAAATTGTAATTGTCCCTGCAAGTTAGTTTATGGACGTTAAGTTGGTTCGAAGTGGTTTTTGGTCCAGTTCCCATCCCAGTCTCTTCGAAATAACACATAAGGAATATTTATTTGATAGTCGATGTTTTAACTATCAATTTTAAACAGTGTAGAAAAGTTAAATATTTATACAAATTATTTAGTATTTAATATAATCTCCATGACATGTCTATTCAAATTAACTTAACTTATAAAATATCATTTCTAATTCTAGAACAATTATTAACACAAGACGATTAAAATATAATAAAACAGGTCAATGTTTTATTTTAACCAATTCAGAGTCAATTTACCAATTTATTAACAGATAATTAACAACAATCATTCATCACAACAATAACAATCAACAATTGATCCGATGTCTAATATTTAATCCAAATTCGTTTGAAACAAATTCATTGATTTTTTTTAAAATCTTCCTTTTTCCAATATAACTATTGGAGATTTGAACTTAAGTTTTGACGATGACGTCTATTCTACAATTACGAACTACTTCCTGATCCTTTCATTTATATATATATATATCATTTACTTATGTAAAATAATTTTTATATTAAAGTTAATGAAATTAAATAACATAAATTCCTAGACCCAATATGGTCCATTTCATATGCACATATATCATACACTATAAATTAATCAAGTAAATACTCACTTTTATAACATTTATATTTAGAAAGGAAACTTAAATGTAAACCAAGCATTTTAATTTACTTTAAATAAATTCCAGGACCAAATCCCAAAACTATACAAAAGCCCAACAATAACCACTACCCTATTTCCTACCTTTTATATACTCCCTAGGTTATGCTTCTACTTTTGTACATTTACAAAAGGTTTTAATTTAGACTTCGGGATTTAAACAACGTTTTCTTTTATTTATCAATTTATCTTCCCAAGCCCAATTTGGCCCATAAGCTAAGACTAAATCCCATAGGCTTATTTCCTTCCCCTCTCTTCGTGCCTTTCGAATTCTGATCCACTCACTTTTCCATTTCTTTCATTTCTTTCATTTGCTTATATGTTCCCTTTTCAGGTGATCAAGCCCAAAACCAAACCGTGGTTTGCCACATGAAATACCAAGTGATCAACTAGCTGATGCTTCACTTTCCCCCTGCTATGTTCTTTGATTCCATCTTCCCCTTTTTCCTGTTATTTGTTCCACTGCTATTTCTTTTCTTTCTTCACCACTTCACCTATGCATTACATGCATTATGCACGTGCACAACTGCACCGTCGACGATCCCGCCTCCTCGAACAACTTCACAAACGACGTTGAAACACTCAATCTCAATTCCACTACCATATATTCATTCGATCCAATGCATAAGAATTTGAAACCTCCACAGCCCTCAAACATCAACCTCCCTTCACCCAAATGCATTGTACCACCCCCACAAGTCATTGATCCCTGTACTTCGGTCTTCGATCATTGATGATCCTTTCATTATTTTACCGTCCGACCGATCACCTGAAACACCACCGAGGAGGCACAGTTCGCCACTAAACTTAACCCACCCAAAATAATAGTCAACCCTTATAAAACTAAAATCCTCTAAAAATACTTATTTAAAAATTACCGTTGTATTTTTCCTATAATCCTTGACCTCTCACGCCCCTCTGGTTCCACCGCCACCAACCACAATCAACCACATTGCCTGAATTTGATCAAAGTTTACTTTTTGACCAACCCCAAAATTCCCATAACCTAAGGCATTTAAAATCTTAATTTTGATATTAAAATTCACGAATTTTCAAGACAATTCGATCTGTATACCTGAATTGTATAAATATGATGTTTGAAAAATTTGAGTGTTATTGTCCTTTTACAGTATTTTAATTATTCCAGATGATATATGTTATGGTTTGGAGAAAACCAAATTTTAAATTAAACTTAAGTCATAGATGAACAACTTTCATGTTATACAAAATCCGAATACATACTATAAATTGGATTATTTATTTATGAAGATAGGAAGACCCATTTTCTCTTTTTCTTTCAAAGGATGTTAAAAAAATTTACAAGCATTTTTAAACAATCTAGGTATAAATTCACTACTTGCAATGACCATGTACAGGAATCAGTATTCTAATGGCGTATTCCTGGATGCATATAGGCATAGAGATGAATCCACATTTTTAAATATATGTACATAAAGTCGAGAGTGTGTTTACATGCTGTTATAGTACTATGCTTTGAATTATGTCTCTTAGTTTGTTTAAACCATCCAGTTCTATCAATCAGTTTGCAAAGATTAAACATCCATATTTGAATCAAAGATGTTGGGTATATATATCATCACCTATCAGTTTGAATCTTACAAGAATTAAATGTAAACAGTAAAATAGTTTAGGGTATTTACTCAACAATTATACTATGCTTGTGCTAAAATGTTTGTTTACTGCCTATGACATCCCTTCTCAGGTTTGTTGCTCTTTGTTTTCCTTGGTCATTTTCAGTTTTGCTTCAGGATTTCCATTTGTTTTAGTGAACTAGTGTGTGGACTTATATGGGTATTTATAAATGAACAAGTTTAGGTTCAAGTCAGGTAGGCATTAAGGAAAACATGCACATATGTAGGTATGGAGGTATATAGGTTGCAACAACTATATATTTAAAGTGATGGATGCTTGATTGAAAACATGTGTGCATGGCAGTTATGAAGTGTACACATATGTACACATTCATGTGCTAATGATCTTAGAACTATGCTTAAACAGGTAGACAATAGGTTTTTAATTTATACTAGCCTTAGGGTGACTGGACTAATATACTTAGATGAATTCCAAAACAAAATCTCGGTTAGCCTTCAGAATATGACATGCGGCATCCCTAATGTGAATGAGGCGATGTTGTTGTAACTTGCTTCAAACTTTAATCAACCTATGTCATTTCCTAGATGTTCACACTTGGATGGGATGAGCTTGAAGAAGCCTTAATTTTTGATGCAAAGGTGGAGCTAGGCTGGCTATATATGTATATGATTTGAAACAACATACCTACCTTCTTTTCTACTTACAGGCCTAGTCCAGGCTATCTAAATTTGTAGACTTGCACATGCTTTCGTTTTCCAACATAAATGCATGCACTTTTTATTTATTTAATGGCTATATCTTATTATGAATACTTATGTGTGAAGTGAGAATGCAATATAACTTCAAGTATGTCTCATTAGTTTCTTTAAGTAACTCTATGTTTACTTGTCTATTAAAAGTAAGTTTTAAACGTAAACGAACATGTCAAAACAAGAAATAATTGTCTATGTATATATACATACATATAACAAGACATGTTAATATATATACACATATGAATTTTGAAATAATAATTATTCTATTTTAAATGAAATTTGATCTTATTAATATAATCAAATTAAGTGAATATCTTGCATTAATGAATATTTTCTGTTTAATGAACATGCCATTTGTTATTTTCATGAAGTAATCAAATTATTTACTTATGTAAATTCTATAATCACAAGAGTTTTAAATAATTTTAAAAATGCGACAAGATGATAAAAATATCAATTACTTATTTCATATGCATATATACATTGTTGTATTGAAACTTAAATTGACAAAAAATATATTTATTTGGAGTTTCCCAGATATTTACCAAATATATAAATCTTATTTATTTAAATTTAATTAAATTTATCATTATAATCTATATATTATAGATTATAAAACTAGTCCAAAAACTAGGTCATTACGTTTGGTGTGTTTCTCATCATATTTCTTGACTTGGTCTGATATGTATATACATCTATTTATCTATAGACTACTTGTGATATTCACAGTGATTCACTGTAAATAACACAAGGTGAACTATATATCGATTGCCCGCAGATCAGCTGGAACACAACTATAGTGGCATGCTGATAAACACCAGCCTCAAATCACATTTGTAGTACGCTAATCTTGACTAGCCACGACACAATGTAGAGTAGTTTGCTGATGTAAAGAAAAATCACATTCACGATACATGTATACGCAAACATGTGTACGTATATACACATATATTTTGATATTGTGCAGGCGCAATATGGTCAAACATTAGTAAGTGCATAATTCAAGCCAAACAGGTTGAGAGAAATGGAAAATGGAAAAAGCAACAAGCATACTCAACGTGGTAAAAGCACAAGGGACCAGATAAGAGAACATAAAAAAAATTGAGACACATGTATATACACACATGTATGTGTGTATATATGTATATGTATATATATATATATATTCATATATGAAACTCAACATGAATGCATGTATATGGGTGACATAAAACTGAGTAAAATGAAGTGCACCAATTTATGTGCAAGCATCAACACACATGGGTAGCATCAGCTACAAACTGGTCAAGGCAACAAGCACATTCAAGGAGTCGACAAGCCATGTACATGGCAAAGTGCACAAGCTCATGAATCAGGTCAGAGAAATATACAACTCCAGGTTCAAGTATAAAGCAACTTCAAGGAGATCCAACAAATTAAGTGCCAAGATCATATGAAATAGCAATTACATAAGGCCCTAAGATACTAATAAAGATGCAGCAATTGCAACTCAACTTTCAAGCAGGTTGAAAATAGCAAATATGAATGGAGTACCAAGTGATCACAAACCAACATGAACATGTGTACACAAGGGTGCATATATATATATATATATATATATATATGTATATATGTATATATATGAACAACACTTGAATGGAATATTCGGGTTCAAACTCAAGCAATTAGGCTTAATGACAGTTTTCGAGTGAATTGATGCAACTGAACAAGAACCAATCGCTCAAAAAATATGAAGCAATACTAGTGTGCATGACAAGTTCAGTATGGCAGCAGTATCAAGCAACAAACAAGTGTCCAGAGCTTTCAGCTTGAACATGAGATGTTCGTATGCATGAATATATATATATATATATATATATATATATATTGTAGTGAAGTAGTACAAGTTCACATACAAATTACCATAAGCAAGTCACACACATATCACAATAGAGAAGAAACTCAAAATACATCTCAGGTTCAGTTTCAAAATATATGGTACAATGGTTTTAAAGTGCATGGCAACACAACTACAGCACTTCAGGCGCAACTGGCACAAATGATCACCAAGCACAGTTCAACTCAAGTGCACACAGCAAAAGGCTAAGAGAAAATGTACATAAAGTATGACATGTTTAGGTGATAGCAAGGCAGAGAAGCATGATAAGAAATACATGCATTAGTATACAAGCTCATGTGATTGGCAGTGTACACAAGAGTGGGAATTACAACATGTACATGTTTAGGAAAATATCAAGTGTATGGGTTGCATATTTCAGGGTAGATCATAATAGCATGCAACACCAAGGAGCAGAATTCACAAGCAGATTGGAATGGACAAATCATGCATGGCTTCACTATTGCCTTAAATCACTGCATTTTCAAATTAGCAATTTATTCTCAAGTGCACAATTTCTAGGAACTCAGCCAAATTCATTCAAAGAAAACCAGGCAAGATGTTATCAATGAAATCGGAGATATCATATTTGGCAATAATGTTTTTCATGATTTAAAACATTCTAGAAAATTTCAAATGAGTTTTTTAGGCAATTCATATTTCCAAAATTCCATTGGATATATAAGATAATGAATCAAGCAGGAATTTATCTTCGTTATTAAAGGAAAATCGCAAGCACAATATTGGGCAACAAAATAATCAAATGTTTCAGGATTCACGGAAATTTAATCACCCAAGAATCATGCACAAATCAGACCAAATCAATACGTTGAAATCAAAGGTTGTTTAGGTTTTCTATAACCCTATAAATAGCACACAAGTCATCATCGGCATAATAGAAACTACAAGCAAACAAGAGAGAAACAAATTTTAGAACACTCACAATTCATTGAGAGTTTTGATCGCAAGTCCAAATTGATCGACAAAGAATCACAAGCATCGAAGCCATCAATGAATCTAACTACATAACCAACCAGAAGTCGAGATTTGGAGCCAAGGAGCAAAAGCACTAATTTCTTGTTTTCGGCTGTCGTCAAAGGAAGAATAGGGAGACAACTTTTAAAGTGAGAAAGAATAACAAAGGGAGGTCGTCCATTTTATTATACATAGGGTTTTTTTGTTTTTATTTTTATAATTTTTTTATAACCGATATATTAGTTTTCTGTAAACTAGAGTGTCTAGCTATAGGATTTATAGTGAGGGATTACGAGTTACGGGTTTGTAATTCGGGGAAAATATGATCTTAGGGATAAAGATCAGTGAAAGGTTTTCAGCATAGGATTATAACAGTTAGGAGCAGGTATCACTAGTTTACAGGAATTTTGTAAGCGTAGAGATTGTTTTAATTCTAGTAGAGACCTTGGGGAATTCAACAGTAAGCAGGTTTTGCTGAAGCTGGGTAAAATCTATGTCATTTATTTTCTCTACTGCAATATATGTTGTGATAATTCTAATATCTCATAAAACTACAATAAATCATATTCACCCCCTCTAGGGTTAATCTAGATCATAGATACACTTTCTCCCTGTAAGTCTGTGGGAACGAAAAGAGAAGGAAGAAAGGAAATGGGTTAGACATAAAGCCTGGAGAGATGCTTTGATTACCAGCTCGACTTACTAAGTTAAGTAAAATAGTTAAATAGTGGTTCTTGTGTCATAAAAGGGTAAGTGTCTATACATATCTAAAGGTGAACAATAACTGATATGAACAGATAATAAGGACTGGCTATTCTTACAAAAAGACAATGTTGATAAAAATAATAATCAGATCAGGTAGATTGACTATTTTGCACTTCTACAGATTCAGACAAAAAAAAGTAATTAGGAGGGATTTTTCCTACTGCTACATATTGATCGGCTCTGTAATAACCCTGAAATGCGAGCCAATTTAAAAATTTTATTTTGGCAATTTTAGCGAATTTTGAATATATAAAATGAATTATTTTAAATAATAACGACGAAAATTTATTTCGAATAGAATTCAAACGTATATATTTATATAGATCCACGTTAGAATATAAATATTTATTTTAATTATAAAAGGAATTGAAAATGGCGCGGTAGTTCGATAATTCGATTTCAACCTTCAAATGGATGTACACGATTCAAAATAAACCGGATTTTTGCGAAACCTAAAATATTAGAATCTAATTGAGAATATCTTTCCAACGAATCCGAAAAATAGAAATTTCATAGCGGGAATCAAAAGATATGCCCAGTTGAAAATTCAGAATAGTCGCTATGGAATTCTGGCCCTTAAAAATGAAAATTTTGCAAACAACCTCAGAATTCGACGAAACCACTTTTGTTAGATTCGTGATGTCAAGTTATTGCTAGATTCCAATTTTCATAATTTTTCGAATCAATATGTGAGCGTGACAAAGGAAAACGCGTTTGACCAGTTTCAGTTGATTTTTAATCGACTGAAAAATGGCCATTTTTCAAACAATCTTAGAATTCGATGAAATTAGTTTTCTTAGGACCGTATCGTCAATACGAAGCTAGAAAATATTTTTCGGGAATTTTTAGAGTTAGTATGTGACCCCGGTAAATTGAAATGCGCGTCCAAAGTCAATGTATAGAGTTATATTTTGATTTTGACAAAAACTGATCGAAACGGTCGAATTGGCTCACGATACATATCCCATTGTGTTCGGAATGGGGGTAATTAGTTACGGACGACAATCGTTTGGTCTCGTTTGGAGTTTGAATGGAAAGTCAACTTTAATGGTAATTAATTAATATAATTATATATTTATATATATATTCTCTCTCTTACTTTCCATTCTCAGTCAAATTCATAATCGAACGAAAAATAAAAAAACAAAACCCACGAAACCACCACCCTCCCCCGTCGCTGCTACTCCAGACGCCTCCGCCCGCCCATGGCCGCCGCCCGCCGTCGGAGTCCCCCCCTCCTCCTCCCCGTCGCTTCGCCCCCCTCTCCATCGAAGACCGCAAATCCCCCAAACGAAAATCCTAGAAGCCCACCACCGCCACTAGTCTTTCCCCTCCCCACGGCCGTGCCCATCTCCAGCGCCTCACCCCTCCGACCTCGCGCCTCTCCACCTCGACGCAACCAAAACCTCCCTGAGCCCAAACCCGTTTGGAAACCGACGCAGCTCCTTGTGGCCCACCGATGGCCAGCGCCACCACCTGCCGGACCTCCAGTCGACCACCCCGAGCAGCAGCGCCCCTCCATCGCCATCCCCCACCTCCAAGCCCCTTTGTAAGTCTTTTTATTTTTATTTTCGTTAGTTTAAACATTAAATATATGATGTTAACGTATAAAAAAAAATCTGATTTTGTTTAACGTAGGAAGTTTTGATTTTTAATCATAGAAAGTTTTGATTTTTAATTTGGTAAAGACACGATTTTTATATAAGGGGCATATAAAAAAATTGGATTTTTATTTTATACAAAGTCGGATTTTTATAAAAGTAGAAGTTTGATTTTTTATAAAAGAAAAAGTAGTGATTTTTATTTATCCATATAGCAAAGAAAAATGTGATTTTTATATTATAGGAATTATAAAAATATAATTTTTATATAAGCAGTAAAAATAAAAATACGATTTTTATTTATTGAAAAGAAGTGATAAAAATATAATTTTTATTGTTAACAACGTGAAAAGAACTACATTGGAATTTCAAGCAAATCCAGACAGTTCAACAGCAAAGCACGACGGAGTGGAACCCTCTGTGAGAACTTCTCACTTTAAATCTTCTTTTCTAGTTAAGAATTATATACTTGGATGCAGACTGTGCTTAGTGGAACCCGACACCCGTCGTCCACAGATCATGGACGACTTGTTTGTTTAGTTGTGTAATTGATTGGATGATTGGTTTGAATTTGGTTGTTTGGTGAAATGAGATTGATTAGATTGGTATGTGTATGGCGCAGGCCATTATTAGACCGGGGATAAGGCTAGGCCTTGTTCCGTTTCTAGTATCGTGTCGTTATGCCGCCGAAATTTTCTAAAATAAGTTAGAAAAATAAAAATATCACTTTATTGAATAAATGAACTGAGTAGAAATTCATGTGTTGAAATAAAGAAATTTATCGTTAAAAATATAATTTTTAACGTGAATGTGAATAAATAAATATTCATTTACAAACCGGACGGTTTGTTCATTTACATCTATTTGAAGGATATTGTTTGGGACGATAAATTTTACACGTCGCCCAACTGCACAAATAATATTCAGTGTTTGTGGATTGAAACCCCACACGGGCGTTGGGATGATATTTGGCGTACACTAATCCCAATTATTTAGTTGTATGTCGATCAATTGGTCGACAGACTGTGTAAGCATTGATTATTTATATTTAATGCTTATGCAGTTGCGTGGTGCACTTTGGATGATGGTTGATAGTGCTCATGTGTTGAGATTAGTCATGTGTTGAAAGAAATATAGATTCATGTGTTGAATAGAATAAATATTCATTTGTTGAATAGAATAACGAATTTATTGAAATATATAAAGCCGTGTTGATTAGAGTTGCGCTATTTTGACGTGAACGATATTTATATCGATTATATTCATTTTTATAATGAGTATAGAAAAAGTAGTGATTTCAAAATATAACGTTTTGAAAATATCATCATTTATATGGTAATGATATGAAATATTCAATTTTGATTTGAAATTGAATATAGAGTTGAAATGGTTTTGAAAACGAATTTAAAACGATTTATAAAATATGTTTTAAAAGGAAATCGACGAAATACATAATATATATATATATATATATATTATATATATAATGGCCTGAATAGAACACACCACGCCGCGGTAGTTCGTGAATTTCGACCATTGACTTCAAATTGACATTACTGGAGATCCGACCGTCGGATTCTCCTAAAACCGGAACCATTGGGTTCGTATCGAAAAGGGATTTCCAATGAATATTAGAAATTTGAAATCTAACGATTAGATTTGGAATTATGTCCAAATCAAATTTGGAAAAGGTCGCTGTAAGTGCAGTTCGATGGCCGTTGATGTAAATCGACTGTACGGGCCTTGATAAAATTATTAAAAATATCAATAATTAGTGTAAAATCATAAGAAATGAATTGGAAAGAACTGGGGTGAAAAACTCCATATTTGAAAAGACAAAAATAATTTTTTATCGAAAGGAACCAGTTTTGAACTAGAATTAAAATCAATTTATTTTTGAAATAAATAATTTGAATTTGAATTGGTTTAGAAAATAACCAGAATTCCCAATATATATAAAGTAGAACTGGATTTGAATCGAAATTGTCTTTGGAATATTTCGATGTTGGATTCCGTGATTATACAGATATTGTTATGGGAATTTGAAAGATATATTTATATCGTTATTTCCAATACGATATTTGTTAGTTTCAGAATTTGATATTGAATATAAGCCAGTATATTTTCTATTCAGAGCCTTGTATTTAATATCGAATGTGATTTGGGTTTGTCGTGAATCGTGTTTTAGGTGACATTGGTTCTTTAACCCAGTTAAAGATAGGATATTGATTTTTGAGAAGATTAAAACTAATTGGAGTTTTAAATGAATCTTTAATTAGATTAAAAGTGAATTGATAGTTTAAATTATCAAATCTGAAAAGTGATCGAGAATGGAGTATCACTGATTTTGCTCCAAAGTGATAGTTAAATCTTTAATTAGATTTGAACGTGAAATGGTAATTAATTTTACCGATAACACCATGGTGTTAGATATAGAGTATTACTAGTTTTGCTCCAGGGGATGAATAGGTTGGGATTGGGAAATAAAATAAATAATTACTTCGGTGTGGTTCGCTAATCCCGACTTGCTTGGAAAACCATAATACGGTTTGAAATGACATCCAAAGGAAGATTAAAGAATAAATTTAAAAGAATTTATCTTTGATAAAATTAATGGGAACATTTCCCTAAGAATGTGAAATTTAGAAACTAACTGTAGGTTAGCTAAGAAGGATGGTTTTCTGGGTATTGATCTGATGTTGGTTTCGGCCTTCGGGGTTAATATTTTGGGAATTGTTCTCTTGCTAATTTGCGGTTAGTGACTGATGAATTGGAATGAGGCGTATGTTGTGTTTGTGTAACATTCGTTTATTATATACGCGGGTTATTTAGAAAGGCCGAGTTTATACCCATTCTGAATAACCAATTCGACGATATGTCGAAGAGGAAGACGATGGTTGAAGACCGGAAGTCTTCACATCGTTTGGGTGATTACTGATGATCTTGATTGGGCTGTACACCCAAGATGAGGGAATCAGTTGGTGATCGTCCAGACGTACTCGGATATTGATGGATATGCGAGGAAAGTGCCTCCGGTTTCGTTCAGACCCAGAACGAACTTGTAAATGGACTGTGTATCTGACATTGGATTTTATTCTGTGTTGATTGATCTCTATTAAATATACATCTGTTTGGCGGCGGAGAATTTATTCTCTTGCTTAACGCCCTTCTCGGAGACGTACGAGCTTAGGGGTTGTATATCGATAGACATCAGTCGCATGGAGTGAATTGCCCGTGTGGCACACCTAAGTGGCAATTGATCAAGGCTTCTGTTGAAAAGCAAAGTCCTGTGGTTGATGATCAAAGCACGGCCTGTGTGGCGCAGCTTTGTGTATAGCGTGAATTCGGGAGCCTCACACCTTGGTATGAGTCAAAAATGGGATAGTGACTGCTGGGAGGACATGACGTTTCTTTCTAGCTACGGTGGTGTCAGTGCTTAAACTGGCTGACACTTATATTATTTTCACCTTTGTGGTTATTGGATTGCGAGGCGCCTCGATTATAGGTCTGTAAGGACCGGGAAACGTGTGTTCAGGAATTGCCAATCCTCAAACGTAATAGAGGACCAGCCCAGCCGATTCCAAGGGTTGCCCAGAGTGTGTAGTCCTGAGACATTTGCTAGTGTGTCTCGAAGCGGAGAGGAGCTTGCCCCTTGCCTCGACTCATGACAGAAATCCAATTTCCAATACGAGATATTTCGGCTTTATTTGTAGAGCCTAGTATGGCGACATGACATATGGTAACCATGCCGTTTATGATTGATATTTATGATTGAAATTGTTTTAACACTATGCACTTATAATAGTATCAAATGATTTGTTTTAAACGTACCAAGCATGTTTGGCTATTATAAGGGAAACCCCTATCCTCCTGCTTGCGTTGTATTGTGTGATGGGACCTGGGTCTTATAATAGCTTCATTTTTTCGAAAAAGCATTGCGTTGTTTATTCTAAGCACTGGTATTCTCAGGAGGAAACCCGTTCCGTGTTATACGGCGTGGTCCCTTGATTTACCTTACTTTTGAAGTAAAGATTTAAATAACTGTTTTAGTTTCACACCAATCACATGACTGACCTGGAGTTTATTATTTTAACATAAACTCTGGGTGCCCTTATTTTCGACACAGGCAGCTAGTAGTTTTGGTTTTTGCAGATTTATATTCACAGGATCCTGATTTACAGCTGGAATGATGCTTGGAAAGCTCAGTATCCGTGTATTACTTTCAGTTGTGTATTGTATTATTTTTCTGCTGCGATGTATTTAAATGTAATTTAAACCTCTGATATTTTCTGTGTAATATTTATTCATACTCTGTATATTCTTGTATTCTGATGGAATTGTTGTAATATACAAAGAAATGTTTTTCTGTTTGCATTCCAATTTGTCCTATTCTCAAAATGATCAGGGGTTTCGAACGGTCTTAGTCGGTTTAACGATCAATTCGGATCGAGCGAAATTCCTTACCGCTACAGTTGGTATCAGAGCTTTGGTTTACAGAGCTCGAGAACAAGACACGTTAGAACCATACGAAAGAATTCATCAGATATTGGATTAGTAATATCCAATTAGAATGACTCGTTAGAGATAGGATCAGTAGTATCCTAGAACGATTGTGAAAAGTATATATTTTAAATGAAAACAATTTTGTTTTGAAAATTTAAATTGTTTTACACGTATTTGAATATTTTATTTATATTGAATTTGGACCATCGAGTATATAAAGATTTTGCATATACGCGTCATGAACGTATATTCGAAGTTTTAATATACTAGATAGATATTGAATCATACTCTAGTAGCCCGAAGATGATTATGTTGATTGAGTACTCGTCATCAGAATTTATATTCGAGTGATGAAGGTGTGATATCTATATACTTCCATTAGACTGGTGTGAGAACCCAAAACTATATAGATTCATTATTGTGAATTGGCATCAAAAATGTGATTTTTGTATATATATCAAAATTATGAATTTGAAACGATAATCCACTAATTGATTGCTAGTTGTGTTGTTTGATTAATTATATATTGAACCATTATGCCAAATTGAACCTAATATTGAACTGTATGGATTTGCAATTGCATGCATATACATGTACTTACATTGAACATGTCATAGCAAAGAGGCTAGAGCAGAAGAATTAAATTGTTTGCCCGACAAATAGGTACATGTTTACCATAATTTATTGTTTTGTTTAGGTGATGATGATTTTATGAGCCGATTGGCTAGCCGCTTGGCGTTTTCTTTTTCTTTTGGATTGAAGAAGGCCATGGGTGGCTATATGAAATATCCCAAAGTCCCCGGTGCAGGGGAGGTTATGGCGAAATTTTTCGGAAATTTAGGGTGTTAGCCAAATTTTTGAATTTTTTTAATAGTTCTTAGAAACTGAAAAGTTAAAGAACTTAAGCCGTAGAGAAAATAATGAAAGTTGAGTTGGTTTGTAAAGCAACTTTCAGCTTCGTTCTTTTTCAGGGACGAAAAGTTTTAAGTGGGGGAGATTGTAATAACCCGGAAATGCGAGCCAATTTAAAATTTTTATTTTGGCAATTTTAGCGAATTTTGAATATTTAAAATGAATTATTTTAAATAATAACGACGAAAATTTATTTCTAATAGAATTCGAACGTATATATTTATATAGATCGTCGTTAGAATATAAATATTTATTTTAATTATAAAAGGAATTGAAAATGGCGCGGTAGTTCGATAATTCGATTTCAAACTTCAAATGGATGTACAGGATTCAAAATAAACCGGATTTTGGCGAAACCAAAAATATTAGAATCTAATTGAGAATATCTTTCTAACAAATCCAAAAAATTGAAATTTCATAGCGGGAATCCAAAGATATGCCCAGTTGAAAATTCAGAATAGTCGCTATGGAATTCTGGCCATTAAAAATGGAAATTTTGCAAACGACCTCAGAATTCGACGAAACCACTTTGTTGGATCCGTGATGTCAAGTTATTGCTAGATTCCAATTTGCATAATTTTTCGAATCAATATGAGAGTGTGGCAAAGGAAAACGCGTTTGACCAGTTTCAGTTGATTTTAATCGACTGAAAAATCGCCATTTTTCAAATGATCTCAGAATTCGACGAAATTAGTTTTGTTAGGACCGTATCGTCAATACGAAGCTAGAAAATATTTTTTGGGAATTTTTAGAGTTAGTATGTGACCCCGGTAAATTGAAATGCGCGTCCAAAGTCAATGTATATAGTTATATTTTGATTTTGACGAAAACTGATCGAAACGGTCGAATTGGCTCACGATACTTATCCTATTGTGTTCGGAATGAGGGTAATTAGCTTGGGACAACAGTCGTTGGGTCTCGTTTGGAGTTTGAATGGAAAGTCAACTTTAATGGGAATTAATTAATATAATTATATATTTATATATAAATTCTCTCTCTTACTTTCCATTCTCAGTCAAATTCATAATCGAGCGAAAAATAAAAAGAAAACAAAACCCACGAAACCACCCCCCGGTCGCTGCTACTCCAGACGCCTCCGCCCGCCCCATGGTCGTCGCCCGCCGTCGGAGTCCCCCCCTCCTCCTCCTCCCCGTCGCTTCGCCCCCCTCTCCATCGAAGGCCGCAAATCCCCCAAACCAAAACCCTAGAAGCCCACCGCCACTAGTCTTTCCCCTCCCCACGGCCGTGCCCATCGTCAGCGCTTCACCCCTCCGACCTCGTGCCTCTCCACCTCGACGCAGCCAAAACCTCCCTGAGCCCAAACCCATTTGGAAAACGACGCAGCCCCCCTGTGGCCCACCGATGGCTAGCGCCACCACCTGCCAGACCTCCAGCCGACCACCCCGAGCAGCAGTGCACCTCCAGCGCCATCCCCCACCTCTAAGCACCTCTGTAAGTGTTTTTATTTTTATTTTCGTTGGTTTAAACATTAAAGATATGATGTTAACGTATAAAAAAATATGATTTTGTTTAACGTAGGAAGTTTGGATTTTTAATCGTAGAAAGTTTTGATTTTTAATTTGGTAAAGACACGATTTTTATATAAGGGGCATATAAAAAAATTGGATTTTTATTTTATACAAAGCCGTATTTTTATAAAAGAAGGAGTTTGATTTTTTATAAAAGAAAAAGTAGTGATTTTTATTTATCCATATAGCAAATAAAAATGTAATTTTTATATTATAGGAATTATAAAAATATAATTTTTATATAAGCAGTAAAAATAAAAATACGATTTTTATTTATTGAAAAGAAGTGATAAAAATATAATTTTTATTATTAACAGCGTGAAAAGAACTGCATTGGAATTTCAAGCAGATCCAAACAGTTCAGCAGTTCAACAGCAAAGCACGGCGGAGTGGAACCCTCTGTGAGAACTTCTCACTTTAAATCTTCTTTTCTAGTTAAAAATTATATACTAGGATGCAGACGGTGCTTAGTAGCACCCGACACCCGTCGTCCACAGACGACTTGTTTGTTTGGTTGTGTAATCGATTGGATGATTGGTTTAAATTTGGTTGTTTGGTGAAATGAGATTGATTAGATTGGTATGTGTATGGCGCATGCCATTATTAGACCGGGGATAAGGCTAGGCCTTGTCCCGTTTCTAGTATCGTGTCGTTATGCCGCCGAAATTTTCTAAAATAAGTTAGAAAAATAAAAATATCACTTTATTGAATAAATGAACTGAGTAGAAATTCATGTGTTGAAATAAAGAAATTTATCGTTAAAAATATAATTTTTAACGTGAATGTGAATAAATAAATATTCATTTACAAACTGGACGGTTTGTTCATGTACATCTATTTGAAGGATATTGTTTGGGACGACAAATTTTACACGTCGCCCAACTGCACAAATAATATTGAGTGTTTGTGGATTGAAACCCCACACGGGTGGGGATGATATTTGGCGTACACTAATCCCAATTATTTAGTTGTATGTCGATCAATTGGTCGACAGACTGTGTAAGCATTGATTATTTATATTTAATGCTTATGCAGTTGCGTGGTGCACTTTGGATGATGGTAGATTATTTATCTTTGCTATTATATACATGTGTTATATGCAATCCATATAATTAACATTATATGGTAATTGATTGGGCCTCATTCCAATTGGGAAAATAAAGAATATATTACATAACAAAAATAGTCATGTGTTGACGATGCTCATGTGTTGAGAATATTCATGTGTTGAAACTATTCATGTGTTGAGTAAAATATTTTAACAATAAGATTTACATCTTTATCACATTTAAGATTAGAAACTACTTTACGGTTGGAGTCTAATTAAAAATCAAACGATAAATACCATAATTTTATAAAATATATTACATAACAAAAATAGTCATGTGTTGACAGTGCTCATGTGTTGAGATTAGTCATGTGTTGAAAGAAATACAGATTCATGTGTTGAATAGAATATATATTCATTTGTTGAATAGAATAACGAATTTATTGAAATATATAAAGTCGTGCTGATTAGAGTTGCGCTATTTTGATGTGAACGATATTTATATCGATTATATACGTTTTTATAATGAGTATAGAAGAAGTAGTGAATTCAAAATATAACGTTTTGAAAATATCATCATTTATATGGTAATGATATGAAATATTCAATTTTGATTTGAAATTGAATATAGAGTTGAAATGGTTTTGAAAACGAATTTAAAACGATTTATAAAATACGTTTTAAAAGGAAATCGACAAAATATAATATATATATATATATATAATATATATAATGACCTGAATAGAACGCGCCGCGCCGCGGTAGTTCGTGAATTTCGACCATTGACTTCGAATTGACATTATGGGAGATCCGACTGTCGGACTCTCATAAAACCGGAACTGTCGGGTTCGTATCGAAAAGAGCTTTCCAATGAATATTAGAAATTTGAAATCTAACGATCGGATTTGGAATTATGTCCAAATCAAATTTGGAAAAGGTCGGTGTAAGTGCAATTCGATGGCCGTTGATGGAAATCGACTGTACGGGCCTTGATAAAATTATTAAAAATATCAATAATTAGTGTAGAATCATAAGAAATGAATTGGAAAGAACTGGGGTGAAAAAATTCATATTTGAAAAGATAAAAATAATTTTTTTTTGAAATGAACCAGTTTTGAACTAGAATTAAAATCAATTTATTTTTGAAATAAATAAATTGAATTTGAATTGGTTTTGAAAATTACCAGAATTCCCAATATATATAAAGTGGAAGTGGATTTGAATCGAAATTGTCTTTGGAATATTTCGATGTTGGATTCCGTGATTATACAGATATTGTTATGGGAATTTGAAAGATATATTTATATCGTTATTTCCAATACGATATTTGTTGGTTTCAGAATTTGATATTGAATATAAGTCGGTATATTTTCTATTCAGAGCCTTGTATTTAATATCAAATGTGATTTGGGTTTGTCGTGAATCGTGTTTTAGGTGACATTGGTTCTTTAACCTAGTTAAAGAATGGATATTGATATTTGAGAAGATTAAAACTAATTGGAATTTTAAATGAATCTTTAATTAGATTAAAAGTGAATTGATAATTTAAATTATCAAATCTGAAAAGTGATCGAGAATGGAGTATCACCAGTTTTGCTCCAAAGCGATAGTTAAATCTTTAATTAGATTTGAATGTGAAATGGTAATTAATTTTACCGATAACACCGTGGTGTTAGATATGGAGTATTACCAGTTTTGCTCCAGGGGATGAATAGGTTGGGATTGGGAAATAAAATAAATAATTACTTCGGTGTGGTTCGCTAATCCCGACTAGCTTGGAAAACCATAATACGGTTTGAAATGACATCTAAAGGAAGATTAAAGAATAAATTTAAAAGAATTTATCTTTGATAAAATTAATGGGAACCTTTCCCTAAGAATGTGAAATTTAGAAACTAACTGTAGATTAGCTAAGAAGGATGGTTTCCTGGGTATTGATCTGATGTTGGTTTCGGCCTTCGGGGTTAATATTTGGGGAATTGTTCTCTTGTTAATTTGCGGTTAGTGACTGATGAATTGGAATGAGGCATATGTTGTGTTTGTGTACCGTTTGTTTATTATATACGCGGGTTATTCAGAAAGGCCGGGTTTATACCCATTCTGAATAACCGATTCGACAATATGTCGAAGAGGAAGACGGTGGTTGAAGACCGGAAGTCTTCACATCGTTTGGGTGATTACTGATGATCTTGATTAGGCTGTACACCCAAGATGAGGGAATCAGTTGGTGATCGTTCAAACGTACTTGGTGATCGATGGATATGCGAGGAAAGTGCCTCCGGTTTCGTTCAGACCCAGAACGAACTTGTAAATGGATTGTGTGTCTGACATTGGATTTTATTCTGTGTTGATTGATCTCTATTAAATATACATCTGTTTGGCGGCGGAGAATTTATTCTCTTGCTTAATGCCCTTCTCTGAGACGTACGAGCTCAGGGATTGTATATAGATAGACATAAGTCGCATGGAGTGAATTTCCCGTGTGGCACGCCTAAGTGGCAATTGATCAAGGCTTCTGTTGAAAAGCAAAGTCCTGTGGTTGATGATCAAAGCACGGCTTGTGTGGCGCAGCTTTGTGTATAGCGTGAATTTGCGAGCCTCACATCTTGGTATGAGTCAAAAACGGGATAGTGACAGCTGGGAGGACACGACGTTACTTTCTAGCTACGTTGGTGTCATTGCTTAAACTGGCTGACATTTATATTATTTTCACCTTTGTGGTTGTTGGATTGCGAGGCGCCTCGATTATAGGTCTGTAAGGACCGGGAAACGTGTGTTCAGGAATTGCCAATCCTCAAACGTAAGAGACGACCGGCCCAGCCGATTCCAAGGGTTGCCCAGAGTGTGTAGTCCTGAGACATTTGCTAGAGTGTCTCGAAGCAGAGAGGGGCTTGCCCCTTGCCTCGACTCATGACGGAAATCCAATTTCCAATACGAGATATTTCGGCTTTATTTGTAGAGCCTAGTATGACGACATGATATATGGTACCCATGTCGTCTATGATTGAAATTGTTTTGACACTATACACTTATAATAGTATCAAATGATTTATTTTAAACGTACAAAGCATGTTTGGCTATTATAAGGGAAAACCCTGTAACGACCAGGAGATTTTCGACTCCGAAAATCGACACAAAACCCAGCGTCGACTGTTCAGACATCGAAAATACCGTATCATTAATAGAAGAAATTAGAGGGTGAGATAGAAAAGATAGAACTAATAGAATAGAGGAAGAAGAACACAACTGAGCATAATCAAAGTAAACACGAATCTCACAGCGGAACGAATAAAATATATTATATAACATAACTTTTGAAATACAAATCAGTAACTTTATATACATACCATCATCAGAGCACAACAGTCATTTCTGGAACAGTTATAAACATCTGTTTCCAGATACAAACAAGGTCCACAGCGGAATATATGATAGCCTATAGCTAACCGGTGAAGTCTCCTGGTTCCAGCTCCTTCAAATAGATCTGTGAAATCCTGACTACTTGACTGCCCATACAAATTTGGGCACCCAAGAGTTTAGGGAAAACAAAACAAAATAAACTCTGGGTCAGTCATGGGACTGGTGTGAGTAAACTCCAACCACTTGTTTAACTTTCAAAACCCTTTTCGAAAGAAAAGATAATAGTAAGACCAGCCCACACATAAACATGGACGGTTTTTACCTTACTATAACCCAAAACACTTTGATATGAAAATCTTGTGGTATTATAATAATGTCTACATCAAGTAAATAACCAAATAGCAGAACGCTTGCATCTCACGCTCCACATATATATTATAAAATCAAAAACCGCATGGCGCTTATTGGAGATTGGATTTCCAACATGACAAGGTATGGAACCACCTTCCGCTAGTGTATCTCTAGAGAGGAATACACTGGGTTCAACAAGAACATCTTGTAACCCGGCCCACACATGACCGACCACTCATTTCGCTTGAGTGTATCGAATGTATATCACCAACGGTTGGGATCAGCAACCGTCTCCCGACTGGGACAGCATCGAATAGAATAAGAAATTAAATGAACCTCTAGATAGGTGATTATACATCCTAATGGGTGCGACCCACATAGCCATGCTGCCTGCCCGATTTTTGTCTTTTCCCGGTTGTTGAGGCCTGAGGCTACGAATACTTACCATTCATTGATAGCACGATCACTTTGAATGCCACATTGTCAGATCCGTTAATCACTAGTTGAGTTTGCACAATATTCTGGATGTTATGCTAAGGGAATAAATCCGTTGCAACCATATATATTCATACAGACCAACCCATTTGATCATTGGAAATACTTTGTCAGACATTTGTCCATTTACGTTCGTTCTGGGACTGAACGAAACCGAAGGCACAATTTCTATAAATAGAAAAGCCCTTGCACTTTACTCCGTCTTCAATATATTCAGCATACTTGGTTCGCAACGCTAATGCCGATACGACTCGTATGTGCTGCCTTTGTCAACACAAAGCTAACCAAACTCGTTTCACTTGAATCTGTCATTTGTATAACATATATAATAATTTTTACGAGTTTGGATATAAATTGAACTAATTTAATTTTAATAAGAAAACATTAATTTAATTTAAATTTATTTAAATTACCTAAATTCATGTTCAACGTCTTTACTGCTCCTCTCTCCCCCTTTATTGATACCGCTAGCCCTTCCATCTATATCTGTACAGACCCTTAATACCCTCAAACTCCCTACTGTTGGCTTCCACAAATCATCAACATAAAGTTTCAGACTCCATAGCCCCTTTCATCGAATCCCGTGCTCCTCTTCGACACTGCAAAATCCACGGTATTTGCAACCCCTATTGAACCCTCATCAGTACATCGCAATCACCTAAATTCACAATCGGACTTCAGCAATCACTCCATTATCGCTCAAATTCATCGATCAGCACCACGTCGCTCTCAATGTCTCGCTGTGTAAATCGAGATCCCCAAATTCGCAAGTACCAGTTCGATAAGATTACGATGCTTCCAGAGTCGCTTGTTGAGATTTCGTCGCACCTGAGTGGAAGGCCATCGCATGAAATAGAGGCTCGATGGATTCGATTGCCACTCTCGAATGATTTGATTTTCATTTAAGGGATTTGGGTTTACTGAGGAAGAAGAAACGAAAAGGACTTGGGATTTACTTCGGGTTTCAGATGATGGAAGAACTGAAGGTGAGGTCTGGTTTTTATAGGAGTGAACTGGGGAACATTCGTACGAGAGGCCATTAACATCATGTTTGCTTTGTATTGAAGGTTGGGGACATTTCTGTTAGCTCGAGGGAAGCTAATCTGTGTAATTAAAAGAAGAGGTCGGCTTGGTAGAAATAGGGTGGCTGATGAAACGTTGATATGAAATTTTATTGGAATTTTATTTTAATTAATTAATTAATTAAAATATCTAGCAGTCCCTATCTTGCAGTCCCGAACCGCTATTCTAACTTAACGACTGATGTTATAAGATCATAACGCTATTCACTATTCTGAATTCCACGAAATAGATTATACAATTTAATTTGAACGTATATTTAAAATAGCCATATTAAATCATTTTAAATTCAAAACAAATAAATTCTTCAACAATGAATTTCTATTATCATTGTTCATATTTAAATAGTATATATATTGATCATCTGAACTGTTTCGATTTAGTTTTATCTTCGAATTGAATTATTTCAAACTTCTCGTATTTCGATAATTATCAAAATAAATCGTATTTCGATTATTTAATCAATAACCCAATAAAATACCATTTATACTATGAATTCAGTATTTAAAACCATACTAAATATTTAGAATAAACTGTCCAAAAATCTGGGTCGTTACATTCTTCCCCCCTTAAAATAATTTCGTCCTCGAAATTGCTAAGGTAGGAAAAATGGTACAAATCTATTACTTTTCAAAAATTCACTTATGTTGAAACTCAACTCCTCATATTTAATTTCACCAAAACTTTTGGTCTTCCTTTCATATGTATTCCAATTCATTCAACTTGATTCTAATTCAATTTATTCCCTTCAATTCATTTAACTTGCTTATGTTAAATTTAAATTCCAAAGGTCAAATTCCCGGGTTTTCATTTCAAATTCTTTTGAAATCCCATAAATATATACATATATTTATTTCCATCACAAATTCAAAACATTTGAATATTCAAACCAATTTGTTTTCTTTCAAACAAATTTCCGTCAAAAACTTTTTCTAAGGTAGAAATTCATCACTTAGAAACTCGGAAATGAACACTGATGATGTTGCAATCATCATCAGAATTATTTCCCAGCCACTGAAGTGAGTTCAGTGCTTTATTATTCCAAAATTCATCTAAAATGATTTCCTTTCAAATCCTTCTAAAACAAAGCTATATTATTTTAATATACTTTGAAAAATATTTTGTGCTTCCCAGGATTTTGAATTCTTAATTCTAATTCTGAATCCAATTCTAATTCATCCCATTTGTATATCTAATTCATATACAAGTTCTGTTTGGTTATATATAAATTTTATAATCTCATTTGATTATAATCTTAACAATCAACACATCCATATAATATAATAAGTTCAGAAAATTATTCCTTCTATATCAAAATAGAAATTTGGGTAAAATTATTTCATTCACCCATTTTAAAACTATATCGTGTTCAATCTTCTGTTCAAGTATTTACAAACTCTTATCGACGTCGTGGCGTCCCACGATTCGACCAGAATTCATAAACCACTCTACAGACTAGCCAACACAATATAAAACAATTTTTATATCAATTAACAAATACGCTCTCTCGTATATATATACTGAACTCATTCTAGGGTACTACTGACCCTATCTCTAATGAGCACATCCCACCAAAGCCTAGGTATTCGCTCAACCTAAGCTCTGATACCACTGTAACGACCAAAAGATTTTCGACTCCGAAAATCGACACAAAACCCAGCGTCGACTGTTCAAACATCGAAAATATTGTATCATTAATAGAAGAAATTAGAGGGTGAGATAGAAAAGATAGAACTAATAGAATAGAGGAAGAAGAACACAACTGAGCATAATCAAAGTAAACACGAATCTCACAGCGGAACGAATAAAATATATTATATAACATAACTTTTGAAATACAAATCAGTAACTTTATATACATACCATCATCAGAGCACAACAGTCATTTCTGGAACAGTTATAAACATCTGTTTCCAGATACAAACAAGGTCCACAGCGGAATATATGATAGCCTATAGCTAACCGGTGAAGCCTCCTACTTCCAGCTCCTTCAAATAGATCTGTGAAATCCCGACTACTTGACTGCCCGTACAAATTTGGGCACCCAAGAGTTTAGGGAAAACAAAACAAAATAAACTCTGGGTCAGTCATGGGACTGGTGTGAGTAAACTCCAACCACTTGTTTAACTTTCAAAACCCTTTTCGAAAGAAAAGATAATAGTAAGACCAGCCCACACATAAACATGGACGGTTTTTACCTTACTATAACCCAAAACACTTTGATACGAAAATACAGTGGTATTATAATAATGTCTACATCAAGTAAATAACCAAATAGCAGAATGCTTGCATCTCACGCTCCACATATATATTATAAAATCAAAAACCGCATGGCGCTTATTGGAGATTGGATTTCCAACATGACAAGGTATGGAACCACCTTCCGCTAGTGTATCTCCAGAGAGGAATACACTGGGTTCAACAAGAACATCTTGTAACCCGGCCCACACATGACCGACCACTCATTTCGCTTGAGTGTATCGAATGTATATCACCAACGGTTGGGATCAGCAACCGTCTCCCGATTGGGACAGCATCGAATAGAATAAGAAATTAAATGAACCTCTAGATAGGTGATTATACATCCTAATGGGTGCGACCCACATAGCCATGCTGCCTGCCCGATTTTTGTCTTTTCCCGGTTGTTGAGGCCTGAGGCTACGAATACTTACCATTCATTGATAGCACGATCACTTTGAATGCCACATTGTCAGATCCGTTAATCACTAGTTGAGTTTGCACAATATTCTGGATGTTATGCTAAGGGAATAAATCCGTTGCAACCATATATATTCATACAGACCAACCCATTTCATCATTGGAAATACTTTGTCAGACATTCGTCCATTTACGTTCGTTCTGGGACTGAACGAAACCGAAGGCACAATTTCTATAAATAGAAAAGCCCTTGCACTTTACTCCGTCTTCAATATATTCAGCATACTTGGTTCGCAACGCTAATGCCGATACGGAGTGGTTCTTCGGATAATAATCCAACCGGTCTCTCCATATTGACAACGATGGTCAAAAACTTCGATAGTCGGTGATTTAACTATCGAATAAAAACAAGTGTTCATCCAAACATATCAACAAATCACTGGGCTCTTTAATTAATATTTCATTAATTAAATCTCTTCTACATTCTCTTATCAATATTTGTTAACCAAATATTTTCAATAATCATCTTGGCCTCTTATGCCATTTGGAAAACGTTTCCAAATATCAACTTCTTTTATTTTCTATATATTAAAAATATCTTTATTTGCAATTGGAAACAATTCCAATCACTTATCTTTATCCCGACTATTGTAATTATATTCAGGAAATATTTACTTGTTATATTTCCAAAATTCCATCACTTGGGTTAAAACGAATGTCGTGTAAAACATTGTTACAACAACCCAAAATATTTTATTCAACTAACTCTTTTTCAAACACTTCTCTTCGAGACTGGATCTTGCTATTTATCCATTAAAAATGAAATCAATCAAGTTGGGGTAAAATTACCTCTCAGACCTTAACTGAAAACATCCTCAACTTCAAAACGGCAAAACCACTTACCTCGAATAAACACACTATACAATCCAATTGTTCATTTTTAAAACATGTATAAAGTTCGCTTTCTATTTCTAATTTATAGATTTCCCTTTTTGTTTACAATATTCGATTTTTATATTCACTTACCTATCGAATTCTATACGTCGATACAATGATTTCTAACTATCAAAATATCTTAAAAATATTCTAACTCCTTAAATTTCTCGAAAATTTCGCCATAACCTCCCCTGTATCGGGAGCATCGGGAAATTTCAAATAGCATTCCCGGTCCTTCTCATTTCAAAAAGAAAAAGAAAAAGCCAAGCGGCTTGCCGATACGGCGCATAAAACCCATATATGAATTTAAACATGTACCTTTTTGTTGAGCACGCAAATTTTAATCTTCATACACTTCATTCCAAACCTGCTTAACCTATAAACGTCCATTTCCATTTTATTCCAACCCAATTGGGTCATTTCAACTCAAATCGCTCATTCATTCGTTAATTAGCTCTTTGGTCTATTTCACTGTTTTATTTGAACATGTCATATTCAAATATATTTTTATTCGCTTAAAATCACGTCGAGTTTCATTTCTAACTTGGGTTCCACATTCGATTTTGAATATATATTTACAAATCCCTTTTTACTACCGAAAGTCCAAATTCGATTTCACCATTTCCTTTAACTAAATTTTTCTTCAAGACTAGTAAATCTTATTTAACAAAAATCCAATTTTTATACCCAAAAATCATTTCATTCACACCGCTTGAGTCCGAATTTATTCTACAACTCAAATCTGGGATTTTCCTAATGGAAATTCAGATTTTATTTGCTTAAAATCCCTTTATATATTTTAATAAACCATTATGGTTTTCAAATGGTTTCTGGCGCTGTTTTTCTGAAGATTTGATTTTGACATAACTCAAAATCTATTCGACGAAATCCAGATTTTTCTTTTTCATTAGAAAACTATTATTCAACCGGCCCTGACGATTCTTGTTTCAAAGAATTCCGACTTCAATTGAGTCCTGTATACTCAATTGAAGTTCGAGTCACAAATTTACGAACTGCAGCGCTGCGGCGAGTTCGTTTTATTTATATTTATATATAAAAACTTTTAAACTTCCGTTAAAATGAATCCAACTCCATTCTGATATATTTTAATATATTCAAATCCATAGTTTCAATTCCATTTGAATTCAATATTCAAATCCCCTAGTTTAAATTCTATTTGAATTCAATTTGAATCTCCTATATTCAAATTTCATTTTCCATCTCCATTTGAATTCTAATATTCAAATTCATTTCCAACACCATTTGAATTCTAATATTCAAACTCATTTTTAACACCATTTGAATTCTAATACTCAAATTCATTTTTAACACCATTTGAATTCTAATATTCAAATTTAATTCTCTTGAATTCACATACCATATTCTATTTCCTTGATTTCAAATACCACATTTTAATCTCCTTGAATTTAAATACCACATTAATTTCTATAATCAACTCCCCTTTGAATTTGTTATATTTGAAATTTCATACTTGAATTTAAATAATCAAACTCCATTTTGAATTTCTATTTTTAAATCCAAAACTCCATTCTAATACTATTTGAATTTCAAATACCACCTTTTAATTCTCTTTGAATTCCTCTTATTCAAATTCTTTTTGGATTCTATTTGAATCCTATATTTAAACTCCATTTGAGTTTTATTTAAATTCTTATATTTAAACTCCATTCAAATTCTATTTAAATTCTTATATTTGAATCCTCTTTATTTAAAACCCATTATTTAAATCCCATTTGAATTTCTTCACTCAAATCCATTTGAATTCCCTTGAATTCAAATTCCATTTCAAACCCATTTGGATTTCCTATTTTGAAATCCTATTTTGAAATTCTATTTCCAATTCTACTTTGAAAATCCTATTTTCAAAGTTTATTTCAAATTCTATTTTGAAATTCTACATTCAAATCTCTATTTGAATTTCTTTATTCGAATTCCTTTGAATTCAAATTTTATTTTAATTCCTTTGAATTCAAATATTCAAATTTCATTCTAATTTCTCATATTCAAATTCTATCTGTATTATTTAATTTATAAACAACGTTTATAACTTCCCTTAAATTTTCACATTATAAACTTATAAATAAGGTTTATAAATCCAATTCAAATCCCGTATTTTAATTTATAAACCAAGTTTATAAATTCCCTTGTTTTATATATTTAAACAGTTAATATTTTCTATACCTCATTAAAAATTCAAATTCTATTTACAAAAATAGAATTTCATTTTCAAATCTCTATTATCCTTTCTGATATTTTTATAAATCAATATTCGAGCCCCAGTGATATTTAAACACCCCAAAACAATCAGTTATAAATCACGGGATTTTTAACACATCATATATGAGAATATATAAAATCGGCAAACAACAAACAGATAATATATTTTTGAGGAATCCAGTTGGATCCCTCCAACCTGTTTTCCTGCATTCACAGATGTTAGCACATAAATAATACCCATTCTGCTTCATGGCAGAATATCGTGGTATAGAAGGTCATCCACTAATCATAGCGTGGGGCGTATAGGGTAATCATCCGCTATGAAACTGCGGGCATCCGCTAATGAGACTGCGGGAATCCAACCAATCAATCAACCCAATATATATATAATAGCCTAAATAACTAATATATATAAAACAAGCAGAAAAATCCAAACAAGCAACAACAATTATTTTTACGAAGTAAAAATAATTATAAATAAAAGGTGAGTGAGATTTACTCACCGTGATTTTTAATTGCCGATCCATCTCAATTTTTATTTAAATCGAACAGCGTTCGATTAAAAATTCCAAATCACTGCCGAAAAATCCCAATTCGACTCGTATGTGCTGCCTTTGTCAACACAAAGCTAACCAAACTCGTTTCACTTGAATCTGTCATTTGTATAACATATATAATAATTTTTACGAGTTTGGATATAAATTGAACTAATTTAATTTAAATAAGAAAACATTAATTTAATTTAAATTTATTTAAATTACCTAAATTCATGTTCAACGTCTTTACTGCTCCTCTCTCCCCCTTTATTGATACCGCTAGCCCTTCCATCTATATCTGTACAGACCCTTAATACCCTCAAACTCCCTACTGTTGGCTTCCACAAATCATCAACATAAAGTTTCAGACTCCGTAGCCCCTTTCATCGAATCCCGTGCTCCTCTTCGACACTGCAAAATCCACGGTATTTGCAACCCCTATTGAACCCTCATCAGTACATCGCAATCACCTAAATTCACAATCGGACTTCAGCAATCACTCCATTATCGCTCAAATTCATCGATCAGCACCACGTCGCTCTCAATGTCTCGCTGTGTAAATCGAGATCCCCAAATTCGCAAGTACCAGTTCGATAAGATTACGATGCTTCCAGAGTCGCTTGTTGAGATTTCGTCGCACCTGAGTGGAAGGCCATCGCATGAAATAGAGGCTCGATGGATTCGATTGCCACTCTCGAATGATTTGATTTTCATTTAAGGGATTTGGGTTTACTGAGGAAGAAGAAACGAAAAGGACTTGGGATTTACTTCGGGTTTCAGATGATGGAAGAACTGAAGGCGAGGTCTGGTTTTATAGGAGTGAACTGGGGAACATTCGTACGAGAGGCCATTAACATCATGTTTGCTTTGTATTGAAGGTTGGGGACATTTCTGTTAGCTCGAGGGAAGCTAATCTGTGTAATTAAAAGAAGAGGTCGGCTTGGTAGAAATAGGGTGGCTGATGAAACGTTGATATGAAATTTTATTGGAATTTTATTTTAATTAATTAATTAATTAAAATATCTAGCAGTCCCTATCTTGCAGTCCCGAACCGCTATTCTAACTTAACGACTTATGTTATAAGATCATAACGCTATTCACTATTCTGAATTCCACGAAATAGATTATACAATTTAATTTGAACGTATATTTAAAATAGCCATATTAAATCATTTTAAATTCAAAACAAATAAAATCTTCAATAATGAATTTCTATTATCATTGTTCATATTTAAATAGTATATATATTGATCATCTGAACTGTTTCGATTTAGTTTTATCTTCGAATTGAATTATTTCAAACTTCTCGTATTTCGATAATTATCAAAATAAATCGTATTTCGATTATTTAATCGATAACCCAATAAAATACCATTTATACTATGAATTCAATATTTAAAACCATACTAAATATTTAGAATAAACTGTCCAAAAATCTGGGTCGTTACAAACCCTATCCTCTGGCTTGCGTTGCATTGTGTGATGGGACCTGGGTCTTATAGCAGCTTCATTTTTTCGAAAAAGCATTGCGTTGTTTGTTCTAAGCATTGGTATTCTTGTGAGGAAACCCGTTCCGTGTTATACGGCGTGGTCCCTTGATTTACCTTACTTTTGAAGTAAAGATTTAAATAACCGTTTTAGTTCTCACACCAGTCACATGACTGACCTGGAGTTTATTGTTTTAACCTAAACTTTGGGCGCCCTTATTTTCGACACGGGCACCTAGTAGTTTTGGTTTTTCAGATTTATATTCACAGGATCCTGATTTAAAGCTGGAACGATGCTCGCCATGACCTGTATCCGTGTATTACTTTCAGTTGTGTATTGTATTATTTTTCCGCTGCGATGTATTTAAATGTAAATTAAACCTCTGATATTTTCTGTGTAATATTTATTCATACTCTGTATATTCTTGGATTCTGATGGAATTGTTGTAATATACAAAGAAATGTTCTTCTGTTTGCATTCCAATTTATCCTGTTCTCAAAACGATCAGGGGTTTCGATCGATCTTAGTCGGTTTAACGATCAATTCGGATCGAGCGAAATTCCTTGCCGCTACAGTCTCCCTACGGACACGAATATCTTATGCCATCCACATCGGTTGGGCATATCAGTCCCTAACCGGTCAACTTTGAAGAAACAAACCTATCCCCTGGTGTTACAGCATCTCAGTTTCCCCCATGGGACCCATGCACGCTCATGACTCCACCGGAATGCACTCGTACCCACCTCCAACATTTTGAACCTTTTACAATCCAGATTAGTAAAGTGTGCCTGGCCCCTACCTACAGTGAGGCCTCGATATGATACCAACAGGGATACTGACTGATACGGGTTCCAAACAATAGCAGAATTGATGTAAGCCGCCCCTAAGCCTGGTCTTCCAAGTAAACAAGGATTTTAAGTGCCCCCCAGATATAAATAGCAACATGGAACCTCTTAGCTTATAAATCAAATAGGTTTAACTTAGGAGGTTTAAGTTCATTAATAAGTATGGTTGTAAATGACATTTCCTATTAAATGCAATTCTGTGTACAACCCTCCCCAAAACAGACAGGCACCTACTCAGATGTATATAGATTAAGATACATGTTTTACTTAATTACATGTGATTCAGGTTCACATGTTTTCCATTTGCGCATTGATGTCCAATTAAGTATCATTAATTCCAATTAACAATTTTTCCTATACATATTACTTAATGCCATATTAAGTACAATTAACGTGTTTTCCATATTAACATCAAACTAGTGTACTCTTCAAATTAACTTCAATCAAACATAATTTCCAATTTCATGCCAAACCAACATGTTTACAAATTAATGTCAAATAACATATTTTTCAATGTTAGTGCCAAATTAACATGTTTACAAATTGATGTCAAATACATATTTACAAATTGATGTCAAATAACATGCTTTTCCCAAAAGAACATAATTGTTTAACTAACATGTTTTACCAAATTAACATCAAATGAATATATACATCTAATCAACATTTTTTAACATCAAATAAACATAAATGTATGGTTAACATGTTTTAACATCAAACGAACATAAATGTCTAGTTAACAGGGTTTAACATCAAATGAACATAAATGTCTAATTAACATATTTTAACATCAAATGAACGTAAATGTCTAGTTAACATGTTTACAAATCAGTTTCAATTAATATGTTTTCCAATGCCAGTGCTGAATTAACATGTTTACCCTCAATAAATTAACATTAAAATGTTTTTCCCCAATCAAATGTCAAATGAAAAATTATATGTTTTCTAAATTAACATGAACATACAAACTAATGTTAATTAACATGAATGAATAATTACCATGTTTCTCAAATTAACATATTCTACCTAACTGGATTCAATTAACATAAACATATATACCAATTGATTTCAATTACATGTTTTCCTAACAATGCCATATTAACATATTTACCATGTAATGTCAAATATATGTCAACTTAATACATAATTAAGTTCATCCTATTCATGCTTACATATTTTTCCTTTATAATAATCCCAATTTATACAGTCAACGGTTCACATATTCCAATATGCCCGAATTTTATTGACATTACAAATTATTCCCTTTTGTCATAATTTTATGCAGTTCAACCGGAGAAAGGCCTATGCTCTCGTTAGCCTAAGCTTAAATCAAAATAAAAGTTGTAATAGCCCAGATATTTGGACGATTAATTTTAAATATTTAATATGGATTTAAATATTGAGTTGATAATATAAATCGATTTTCTTTAGTTATCAATTTAATAACCGAAATATAATTTATTTCGAATATATATAATCATAGTAATACGAAAATGAATTTAGTTGAATTCATAATTTCAAACCTGAATTGAAAACAGTTCAGATAATCAGTACAAACTTCTGTTTGAATTAGAATAATAATATTAATTTATTATTGAAGAATTTATTTGTTTTGAATTTAGTTTATATCAATTTAAATTAATAAAATATTAAATCCATTAGCTTTCTAAAAAAACTTCTGTATATCTTCCTTAGTAAGCCGATTTCCTACCTTCCATAAGACGCTACTGTAAAGTCTATAAAGTAACACCTCACCCATTCTCCTTTTTCCCAAATTAACTATTTTCTCATTCGTTCAATAAAAAGGGAAAACCCGCTACTCTCTTCAATTTTTAGGAAATCGCAATCAAGTTATCATTGCTCCATTCCTCAAAAATTCAGTCGGCCCCTTTCGCATTCGAACTGCATTTGAAATCAAAAACCCCAAATCCAAATAAGAACTCGCTCCTTTTTCAGAAATTCGAAATCCATTTCGAATTAAAAATCATAAATTCCAATATATATTAAGACCATTCATGAATGCTCTTACCCTCTACCTAGTATGGCATGTGATTCAAGTTTTGGAGGCTTGAGTTTTAGCAATGAAACTAGGGTTAACCATGGAAAGCATTACACTATGTTGGAGGGAGTTTTGATAGTAGCATTGGACTTAGGGTGGTAAGGGGTTCATCGCGGTGGAATTGGTAATGTTAGAAGAAGAAAAAACTGTCGATGTCTGAAAGGGGATGGCGAACGGGAATTGAGAGAAAGAGGAAGCAAAGTCATCGTTTTTTTACTGGAAACGCGATGTTGGATGAAAGGTGGCACTGCAATAACACTATGTAGAAAAGAAGATTATTTTTGAATTGGAATGTGCTTTAGTTGCATGGAGTTTATGGACTATAAGAAGGGGAGAGGAAGCTGGAGGTTGAGTCAATGAGGCGTGAGCATTTCTGAGAAGGAGTTGGAATTTTCTGTGTTCAATTCGAAATGGAAGAAGGCAACAATTGGTAATTTTTATGTTAATAATTAAAATATTATAATTAGTGAATTAGTATAGCATAATTTTTATGAAAATGAAATGAAATATCATGTTCCTTTTGATCTGTTCGAACACCGTAAATCATATTAGACTCATATGGATTTGGGCTTAACGATGGATTCAATTTGAGATCCTCAAAGTAATCATAATCGGCTAGAATTTAATTTAAATCAGGATATTCAGCAAATTAAAAACAAGTTGAGTAAATCTCACTCCGAATTTACTATTAAAATTTTATTTTGAACAGTTAAAATATTTGTTGATTGTTTGGATTCATTTAAATATTTGTGTGGCTATTATAAATATATTAGTTATTTAGACTTGGTGCTTGTGGCTATTATTATAAATATTGGTGGTTGGATTCCTGCAGTATCATTAGCGGATGACCCTATACGCCCCACAATATGATAGTGGATGGCCTTCTATACCACGATATCTTGCCTCGAAGCAGGATGGGTATTACTAATGTTGGTTAACATCTGTGGATGCAGGAAAACAGGTTGGAAGGATCCAACTGGATTCCTCAAAATTTATTTCTGTTGTTTTCATATATATATATATATATATGATGTGTTATAAAACCCGTGATTTGATAATTGAGTGTTTTTGGATGTTTTAATATCACTGGGCCAAAATGTTAATTTATAAAAATATTATGAAAGGGGATATTGATATTTAAAAGGAAAATTCTATTTTTCTAAAACATAATTTAAATTTCGAATGGGCTAAGAAATATTTACTTGTTTTGAAAAATAAAACAAGTATTGTAAATGATGTTTATAAATTAAATAATACAGGAAATTGAAGTAAATTTATAACCAGTATTTATAAATGAACCGAAATGATTTTCATTGGATAATCAGGGAATTAAAGTGAATTTATAAACGATGTTTATAAATTAAGTAATGTAGGGAATTGAAATGGATAATTATCATTTGATAATTGGGAAATTTAAATTCAAATGTGAATTTAAAAATAAGAATTGGAAATCGTTTTAAATAGAAAACGATGAAACAAGTTCTTATGTTCGGAATGGAAGTTTAATTGGGTAATTAAGTTAGATTATACTGAATTTTATAAAATAAATTATATCAAAAAGGAATATTAGAATTGAACTAATTAGAAACTAATGTTTAAATTAAATATTAAAATAGATTATATGTTATATATAGATTATTTATAATAAATAGAATATTCCAAAATAAGCATTTGGTTTTTAAACATATTTCGAAATTGAACTTGTTTGAATATATAAAACAAGTATATTTATAAACGATGTTTATAAATGTGGAAAATTAATAATCAAAAAATGATTTGTAACTCAAAATTCAAGTATGAATTTAAAAATAGAATTTGAAATCATTTCGAAAAGGAAACAACGGTTTTTATTTCGGAATTCAGAATGTAAAAGGAATTGTGTTTCGGAACAGATTTTGAAACGAAACTTGTTTTAATATATAGAAAAAAGAAGTTGGATTTATAAACGATGGTTATAAATCTAGTAAAATAAATTATCATTAGATAATTTAGATGTCTAAATTCAAGTATGAATTTAAAAATGAATTGGAAAGTGTTTTGAAATGGGACGATTTATTTTATTTCAGAATTCGGAATATAAACTAAATTGAGAATAATCCAATGGATATATAAATGAAATTCGATTTATATCGAATTTTATAAATAATTTATTTACAAAGGATTGGAATTCAGTATAAAAGATTTAATTATAAATAAATTATAATTGAATTGTAAAATAATCGACGGTTAGGGAAAAATCAGAAATATTAAGTTGAATTTGGAAAATTGGTTAAATTTATATTAACATATATTAGAATGGAGTTGAAATTTATTTTTAACAAATTTTAAAAGTTTTTATACATAAATATAATTAAAACGAACTTGCCGCAGCGTGGTAGTTTGTAAATTGGCATTTCGAACTTTAATTGAGTATATATAGAACTCAATTTAAGACAGAATTCTTTAAAACAAGAATCGTCAGGACCAATTTGATAATAGTTTTCTAATGGAAGAGAAAAATTTGGGTTTCATCTTATAGATTTTGAGTTATTCCAAAATCAAATTTTCAAAAAAACAGCGCTATAACGATTTTAAAGCCATAACGGTTTATTTAAATAAATAAAAGGATTTTTAGTTAAAAAAACCCGGATTTCCATTAGAAAAATCCAGACTTGAGATATAAAATTAATAATAAATCTAGTGAAGTAAGTGAAATGATTTTTGGAACAAAAATCACATTTTTAGTTATTGAATAGAACTAACTAATTTGAATAATAATTAGTTAATCGGAATTTGATATGAAATTGGACTTTAAATTAGTAAAGGTGATTTGAGAAATTATATTCGAAATCGAAAAGGAAACTTGAATTGAAAATGGAATTCAATTTGTTTATAAGCATGTTAATATTATATTTGAACATGTTATGTTCAAAAAAAGAAGTGAAATAGGCAAAATAGCTAATTAGAAAATAAATTAGCGAATTGGGTAAAGACGAATGGATTGAGTTGAAACCAAATGGGAATATTTGGATATGTGCTTAGCTGGTTTGGAATGAGTATATGAAGAGATATAAATTGAAATCCCGACCAAAAGGTACATATTTAATTTAATATAAGATTTTATGCACTGAATCGGCAAGTCGCTTGGCTTTTTGATTTTCTTTTTGAATGGAATGGGCCCAGAGGGCATTTTGTAGTTGTACCGAGTGACCCATACAAAGGAGGTTATGGCGAAATTTTCCGGAAATTTTAGGAGTTAGACTATTTTCAAGAAAATTGGATAACTAGAAAATCAATATATCAATATATATTGAATTCGATAAGGAAATAAATTTAAAATAGAATATTGTAAACAAAAATGAAATCTATAAATTAGATTTGTTAAAAATAGAAAGAGAACTGTATACACTTTTTTAAAATAAATAATTGGTTTTTATGGTGTTGTTTATTTGAGGTAAGTGGTCTTGTTTGTTTTGAAGTTAAATATGTATTCACTCATGGTCTGGGAGGTAGTTATACCCCAACTTGGTTGATTTCATTATTAACAGATAAATAACAAGATTCAGTCTCGAAGAGAGATGTTTAAAGAGATTTAGTTGAATGCAATATTTTGGGTTGTTGTAACAAGTTTTATATAACATTCGTTTTAACCCAAGTAAGTGAAATTTTGGAAACATGATAATAAATATTTCTTGAGTGTAGAAATGAACGGGTGATAAAGAGACAAGTAATTGAAATGTTTTCCAATTATAAATAGAAGGTATTTTCTACGTTTAGAAAATAAAAGGAGTCGATATATGGAAATTTTTCCAAATAGTGTAAGAGGCCAAGATGATTGTTGAAAATATTTGGGATAACAAATATTGATAAGGAAATGAAGAAGTGATTTAATTAATGAAATATTAATTAATGGGCCAAGTGATTGTTTGATGTTATGGTTGAATGTTTGTTTGTTTTTCTTCGATAGTTAAATAACCGACTATCGAAGTATTTGTTAATATCTTTGTCAATAAGGAGAGACCGGTAGGATTATTATTCGAGAACCACTCCGTATTGGTAGTAGCATTGCGAATGAGATTATATGAAGATTATCGAAGATGGAGTAAAGTGCAAGGGCATTTTCTGTTAATTCTAGGTAGAAATTGCATAAGATGGGTTAATGGAAATTGTGCCTTCGGTTTCTTTCAGCTCCATAATGAACGTGTATGGATGAGTATCTGACAGAGTATTTCTAATGATCACATACGTTCGTCTGTATAAATATATGTTTGGTGACGGAGAATTTATCCTTTTAGCAAAATATCTAGAATATATTTATGCAAATCAATTAATGATTAACAGATCTGACAATATGGCATTCAAAATGATTATGCTATAAATGAATGGTAAGTATTCGTAGCCTTAGGCCTCAACAACCGGGAAATGACAAAAATCGGGCAGGCAACACGGCTAAGTGTGTAGCTCCCAATTAGGGTGTATTATCACCTATTTGGAGAAATTCATTTCATTCTTTATTCTATTCGATGTTGTCCCATTCAGGAAAATGGTTGTTGATCCCAACCGTTGGTGATATACACTTGATACACGCAAGCGAAATGATTAGTCGGTCATGTGTGGCCAGGTTACAAGATGTTCGTGTTGAACCCAGTGTATTCCTATCTAGAGATACAGCATCGGAAGGTGGTTCCATACCTTGTCATAGTTGGAAAATCATTACCCAATAAGTGCTCATGGTTTTTGAGTACATTATATATATATGGAACGTGAGATGCAAACGTTCCACTAGATTGTTATTTGTTTGATTTAGACACTATTATAATATCAATAGAGTTTTGATATAAAGATTATCATTTCTTTCAAAAGGATTTTGTAAGTTGAATTAAGAGTTTTGGATTCTCATAAGGGAAAATCCCATTCCATGTTATACGGTGTGGTCTTATGAGAAATCAGTTATTTTCTCAAACTATTTTAAATTGTTTACTCATACTAGTCCCACGACTAGCCTAGAGTTTATTTTGTTTTGTTTTACCTAAACTCTTGGGTGCCCAAATTTGTACGGGCAGTCAAGTAGTTCAGGATTTTATAGATCTATCTAAAGGAGCTTAGAGCAGGCGGCTTCAATGTTAGATATATAGTACTTTTATTTCCACTGTGTTGTAAGTGTTGTACTCTGATAATTATATGTTATATAGTTAAAATTTTGTATTTCAAAAGTTATGATATATTATATTTTATTCCGCTGTGATGTGAGATTCTGTGTTGTTATTTCTGTTCTTCTTCTACCTTTTTCTTCTAAAAAAGTGATTTGTATTTCTATGATATTTGGGTTGGACTTGTAATGTATGTAGTCAACTCAGATAGTACATTACAAAAGCCAAAAGAGAATTATAACCAAACTCATATATGAATAAACTGATAAAATAGGCATAATAAGACTGTAAATAAACAATGACAGAAAAAGTGGATAAGGAAGAAAGATGTACATACAAATAACTGAAAATGAACAGGTAACTGACAGTATTAAAAGAATAACATAAGAATACACTTTTAAACACTGTTACTTTTCAGATCCAAAATATATTACTGTTAAACTTCTTTTTATTTAGATTAGTACAACAACAATTTTAATCAAATTTTAGCGTTATTGTTAAACATGAATTATAATAATATCTTAGCGTTTTGTGCAAACATGAAATTAAGAAAAAAAAATGAAAAATAAACATAATTTTAGAGTCTGACAATGTGGCATGCTAAGATTGTAGATCTAGAAAAGTCTTTAAAATAGTTGTTGTAGAAGAAAAACAAGAATTATCCCTTCAATCTATGTACTGGCAGCACCTCGACATTTTATTAATTTTATTCCAAAATAACTTGGAGGAGGAAGAAGATAAAGTATGTTTGTGTGTAAGAAAATGGTGAGGATGCTAGCCTATTTATTGTTAGTTAGGATAATCTACACCATAGGATATTAGGTTATAAAATCAAACAGTACACCTCATGCTAAGTCAGCAATGAATATAGCTTATAAAACAATCCAGGTTCGGGTGTAGGAATTCGACCTGCTTTAAGGTGGGTCGACCAATGAGACGACCCGAACTTCCCCGTGAAGGAAAGCGCGGATAGAATTGAGTACAAGACAAAATAGAACGCAGACGGAAGAACATTTCATTGTTATTACAACAATTCCATCAGATACAAGAATATACAGAGTATAAATGATTAAATTACATTAAACAAATATCAGAGATTACAATAAATTACATAGCAGCGGAAAAATATACAAAACACAACTAGAAGTGATACACGGATACAGAGCTTTCCGAGCATCGTTCCAGCTGTTAATCAGGACCCTGTGAATATAAATCTGCAAAACCAAACTACTAGCTGCCCGTGTGGAAAATAGGGGCACCCAGAGTTTAGGTTAAAACAATAAACTCCAGGTCAGTCATGTGACTGGTGTGAGAACTAAAACAGTTATTAATATTGGTTTTAAAGTTAGGTAAATCAAGGGACCACGCCGTATAACACGGAACGGGTTTCCTCCCAAGAATACCAGTGCATAAAACAAACAGCGCAATGCTAAATAAAGAAAAATGAAGCTGTTATAAGACCCAGGTCCCATCACACAATGCAACGCAAGCCGGAGGATAGGGTTTTTACCTTATAACAGCCAAAGCATGCTTGATACGTTTAAAACACATTATTTTGATATTACTATAAGTGTATAGTGTCAAAACAATTTCACATCATAAATATCAATCATAGGCGGCATGGGTACCATCTATCATGTCGCCATACTAGTTCTACAATTAAAACCGCAATATCACGTATTGGAAATTGGATTCCGTCATGAGCCGAGGCAAGGGGCAAGCTCCTCTCCGCGTTCGAGACACTCTAGCAATGCCTCAGGACCGCACACAGCAATCCCCTGGATCCTCCAAGGCCGGTCCTCTCTTACTTTTGAGGATTAGTTATTCCTGAACACACGTTTCCCGGTCCTTACAGACCTATATCCGAGGCGCCTCGTATCCAACAACCACACAGGTGAAAAGTATATAAATGTCAGGGCTGGTAGGTCACTGACACCACCCTAGCTAGAAAGAAACGTCGTGCACTCCTTGGGTCCGTATCCCGTTTTTGACTCATACCGAGGTGTGAGGCTCGCGAATCCACGTTATACACAAAGCTATGCCACACAAGCCGTGCTTTGATCATCAACCACAAGACTTTGCTTTTCAACAGAAGCCTTGATCAACTGCCACTTACGCATGCCACACTGGCAATTCATTCCATGCGACTGATGTCCATCGATATACAACCTCTGAGCTCGTATGTCTCAGAGAAGGGCGTTAAGTAAGAGAATAAATTCTCTGCCGCCAAACAGATGTATATTTAATAAAGATCAATCAACACAGAATAAAATCCAATGTCAGACACACAATCCATTTACAAGTTCGTTCTGGGTCTGAACGAAACCGGAGGCACTTTCCTCGCATATCCATCCATCTCCAAGTACGTCTGGAAGATCACCAACTGATTCCCTCATCCTGGGTGTACAGCCCAATCAAGATCATCAGTAATCACCCAAACGATGTGAAGACTTCCGGTCTTCAACCACCGTCTTCATCTTCGACATCTCGTCGAATCGGTTATTCAGAATGGGTATAACCCGACCTTTCTGAATGACCCACGTATATAATAAACGAATGTTACACAAACACAACAAACGCCTCATTCCAATTCAGAATATTCTTTTATTCACCAAAATCACATTCTTAGGGAAAGGTTCCCATTAATTTTATCCAAGATAAATTCTTCTAAATTTATTCTTTGATCTTCCTTTGGATATCACTTCAAACTAGTTGGGATTAACGAACCACACCGAAGTAATTATTTATTTTATTTCCCAATCCCAACCTATATCCCATGGAGAAAACTGGTAATACTCCACATCTAACACCACTGTGTTATCGGTAAAATTAATTACCATTTCACGTTCAAATCTAATTAAAGATTTAACTATCGCTTTGGAGCAAAACTGGTGGTACTCCATTCTCGATCACCTTTCAGATTTGATAATTTAAATTATCAATTCACATTTTAATCTAATTAAAGATTCATTAAAACTCCACTTAGTTTTAATCTTTTCAAAAATCAATATCCTGCCTTTAACTGGGTTAAAGAACCAATGTCGTCAAAACACGATTCACGACAAACCCAAATCACATTTGATATTAAATACAAGGCTCTGAATAGAAAATATATCGACTTATATTCAATACCAAATTCTGAAACCAACAAATATCGTATTGGAAATAACGATATAAAATATATCTTTCAAATACCCATAACAATATCTGTATAGTCACGAAATCTAACATCGAAATATCCCGAAGATAATTTCGATTCAGCTCCATTCCAATCCACGTATTGGAAATTATCGATTATTTTCAAAATCACTTTCAAATTCAATTTATTTATTTCAAAAATAAATTGATTTTAATTCTAGTTCAAAACTAGTTCATTTCGATAAAAATCTATTTTTACCTTCTAATGTGGAATTTTTCCAGCCCAATTCTTTCCAATTCACATATTATAATTTTACACAAATTATAGATATTTTTTATAATTTTATCAAGGCCCGTACAGTCGATTTCCAACAACGGCCATCGAACTGCACTTACAGCGACCTTTTTCGAATTTGATTTGGACATAATTCCAAATCCAACCGTTAGATTTCAAATTTCTCATATTCATTGGAAAGCTCTTTTCGATACGAACCCAACGATTCCGGTTTTAGGAGAATCCGACGGTCGGATCTCCCGCAATGTCCGTTTGAAATAAATGGTCGAAATTCACGAACTACCGCGGCGCGGCGCGTTCTATTCAGGCCATTAAATATATAATATATATATTTCGTCGATTTCCTTTTAAAACGTATTTTATAAATCGTTTTAAATTCGTTTTCAAAACCATTTCAACACTACATTTAATTTCAAATCGATTTGATTTCAATTCAATTCAAATTCTAATTCTTTTCAATTCAATTCAAATTCAAATTCGTTTCAATTCAAATTGATTTCAATTTAATTTCGATTCGAATTCCATTAAATTTCAGTTCGTTTTCAATTTCAATTTAAATCAATTTGAATTCATTTCTATTTTATTCGAATTCAAATTCGCTTCCTATTCAATTCGAATTCTAATCTAATTCAATTTGAATTTCATTTCAAAATATTTAATTTTGAAATCACTTTTCAATATTCATTATACAACGAATAAAATCGATATAAATATCGTTCGCGTCAAAATAACGCATCTCTAAGCAACACGGCTTTATATTTCAATAATTCGTTATTCTATTCAACAAATGAATATTTGTTCTATTCAACACATGAATCTATATTTCTTTCAATCACACTAATCTCAACACAGGAGTACTGTCAACACCTCACTATTTTTGTTATGTAAAATATTTTATAAAACTATGGTATCTATCGTTTGATTTTAATTAGACTTCTACTGAGAAGTAGTTCTAATTTTAAATATGATGAAGATGTAATTTTTATTATTTAAAATATTTTACTCCACACACGAATATTTTCAACACATGAACATCGTCAACACATGACTATTTTTATATTCAACACATGAATTTTCTTTTCTAATATTCCTTATTTTCCCGATTGGAATGAGGCCCAACCAATCACCATATAACGTTAATTATATGGATTCCATACAACACATGTATATAATAGCATTAATAAACAATCAACCATCAACCAAAGTGCACTACACTGTATAAGCATCAAATATAGATATCTGACGCTTATAACAGTCTGTCAATCGACCGATCGACATATTTAATCAATCAGGATGAGTGAACATCAAATTTCATCCCAACACCCGTGTGGGGTTTCAAACAGTCAAACACAGATTTTATTTGTGCAGTTGGGCGATGTGTAAAATTTATCGACCCAATCAATGTCAGTCAAATCAGTGTACATAAACAAACCGTCCGGTTTGTAAATGAATATTTTATTTATTCACTTTCACGTTAAAAATTATATTTTTAACGATAAAATATTCTATTTCAACACATGAGTTTCTATTCATTTCATTTACACAATAAAAGTGATATTTTTATTTTTCTAACATATTTTAGAAAATTTTGGCGGTATAACGACACGATACTAGAAACGGGACAAGGCCTAGCCTTATCCCCGGTCTAGTGAAGGCCTACGCCATTCACACATCAATCAAATCAATTTCAATTCACCAAACAATTCAAATTTCAATCAATTAGACTAACCAACTACACAACCAAACAATTTAACAAACAAGCCATCCATGGTCTGTGGATGACGGGTGTGGGTACTACTAAGCACCGTCTGCATCCTAGTATATATATATATATAACTAGAAAAAGAAATTGAAAGGTGAGAAGTTCTCACCTAAAGCTATCCAATACCACGACTCTTCATTTATAGAAATCTTCTTCGTTATCCCATCTTCGTCATCTTCGTTGCCCGTAGTCACTATATATATAAAAATCACACATTTTTATATTTTGATGTCTTTAAAATAAAAATCACATTTTTATTTGTTCACTTTCAATTTAAAAAAAAAATCATATTTTATAATCACTTCATATATTTAAAAATCGAATTTTTACTATGCTATTCAATATATAAAAATCTAATTTTTACTATGATGTTCAATATATAAAAAATCATATTTTACTTCTCTATTTTCTATATAAAGATCTCGCCTTTTTATCTAAAAAGGTTTTAGCTTTTCAAAGATAAAGATTGAACTTTTTCATATACATCATTATAAAAATCACATTTTTATTTTTCTACACATATAAAGATGCTATTTTTATATTCTCTATCCTATAGAGATTATATTTTTAATACTTTAAAAATATAAAAATCATATTTTTAATATTTCTATATAGTAAAGTCTATATTTTTATAATCGCTATATAGTAAAGACTATATTTTTAATACTTTAAAAATATAAAAATCATATTTCTATTATCTATACTATATAAAACTGATTTCTCTTCATATGTTTTTAACGTAAAAACTGATTTCTTTCTTCATTATGTTTAACACATAATAAAAATCAGATCAAATAAAATAAATTAAAATTAAAAGTTAAAAATAAAATAAATAAAACGCACCTTAAAGTGTATGGATGTCATTCTCCGACAGGGAGAAGTGGGAGTAGGCGGATTGGTGAAAAAGGGGGGGACGTGGGGGTGGTGGCATAGCCGGCGGCGGGCCCAGGGTTTTAACGGTGGTGGGTTTAGGGCATGGGGTGGGGAAAACGATGGAGGTTGGGGGAGAAGGGCCGATGGTGGCGCGGGGCTCGAGGGGGAAGTATGCGGTGGGGAGGCGATCGCCAGGAGGGAGGGCGTCTGATTTTGAAAAAGGGGGCGGGTGGTTCACGCGGTCGAAGGGGAAGAGGCACGATGGGGGAGGAGAGAGGCGGAGAGGATCGCGGTGGTGGTGGCTCTGCCACCGGCGGCGGCGGGGCATCGACGCGATTTCCGTCTCCCTCTTTTTTTTTTTTTTTTTTCCTCGTTCAGAAAATAACGAGAAGGGGGGGGGGGCAGAAAGATATGGGAAGAGGATTATATTTTTTTCTATTTTTAATTAATTATTTTATTCGAAAAAAGTTGACTTTTACATACGACCTCGAAACGAGGCCCACCGCCTGTCGTCCATAGCGTTTTACCCCCATTCCGAACACAATGGGATATGTATCGTAAGCTGATTCGATTGTTTGAATCAGTTTCTGTTAAATTTACACTTAAATCGTTATATGGAATTTAAAACGTACATTTCAAATTACCGGGGTCACATACGAACTCTAAAAATTCTCGAAAAATATTTTCTAGCTTCGTATTGACGATACGGTCCTAACAAAACTAGTTTCGTCAAATTCTGAGACCGTTGGAAAAATGGCCAATTTCCAGTCGATTAAAATCAACTGAAACCGGTCAAATGCGTTTTCCTTTGCCACGCTCACATATTGATTCGAAAAATTATGAAATTTGAAACCTAGCAATAATTTGACAACACGGACCTAACAAAACTGGTTTCGTCGAAATCCGAGGTCATTTGCAAAATGTCCATTTTTAAGGGCCTGAATTCCATAGCGACTATTCAGAATTTTCAACTGGACATATCTTTTGATTCTCGCTACGAAATTTTGATTTTTCGGATTCGTTGGAAAGGTATTATCAAATAGATCCTATTATTTTTGGTTTCACTAAAATCCGGATTATTTTGCACCCGGTACATTCAATTGAAGTTTGAAATCGAATTATCGAACTACCGCGCCATTTTCAATTCTATTTATATTTATATATAAATATTTATATTCTAACGACGACGCGTATATAAAATATACGTCGAATTCTATTCAAAATAAATTTCTTGTCGATTTTATTTAAAATAATTCATTTTAAATATTCAAAATCCGCTAAAATTGCCAAAATAAAAATTTCAAACTGGCTCGCATTTTCGAGTTATTACAATCTCCCCCACTTAAAACTTTTCGTCCCCGAAAAGGAACAAAGTCGAAAGTGGTTTGATTATTCAACTCTACGTTCGATTTGGCTTCCATTCCCCAACTTTTCAGTTTCTGAGAATTTCCAAAAATTTCAAAAATTTGGCTAACACCCTAAATTTTCGAAAAATTTCGCCATAACCTCCCCTGCACCGGGAGCATCGGGGAATTTCAAATAGCTTCCCCGGTCCTTCAGATCTCAAAAAGAAAAAGAAAAAGCCAAGCGGCTAGCCAATAGGCTCACAAAATCATCATCACCCAAACAAAACAGTAAATTATGTAGTAAACATGTACCTATTTGTCGGGCAAACAAATTTTATTCTCTGCTCTAGCCTCCTTGCTATGACCTGTTCAATGTATGTATATGTATATGCAAGCAAATGTAACCAATTTTCAATATAGTTCAATATTTGGTTCAATTAGGCTAAATGGTTAAAAATTAGCAAACAAATAAACAAACAACACAAACATCAATCAATTAGTGGATTCGAGTTTCAAATTCATAATTTTGATACATATATACAAAAATCATGTTTTTGATGCCACATCACAACAATAAATCTATCTATATAAGTTTTGGTTCTCACACCAGTCTAATGGAAATATATAGAAAATCACACCTTCGTAACACGAACATAAATATTGATGATGCGATCGCTATCATCAATATCATCTCCGGGCGACTAGAGTGTAACCCTATATCTATCCAGTATATTAAAACTTCGAATATACGTTCATGACGCGTATACGCGAAATCTATATATACTCGATTGTCCATATTCAAAATAAATAAATATTCAAATACGTTTAAAACGATTTAAATTTTCAAAACAAAATTTGTTTTCATTTGAAAAATATACTCTTCTCACTCGTTCTAGGATACTACTGATCCTATCTCTAACGAGCCATTCTAATTGGATATTGCTAATCCAATATCTGATGAATTCTTTCGTATGGTTCTAATGTGTCTTGTTCTCGAGCTCTGTAAACCAAAGCTCTGATACCAAAATGAGACGACCCGAACTTCCCCGTGAAGGAAAGCGCGGATAGAATTGAGTACAAGACAAAATAGAACGCAGACGGAAGAACATTTCATTGTTATTACAACAATTCCATCAGATACAAGAATATACAGAGTATAAATGATTAAATTACATTAAACAAATATCAGAGATTACAATAAATTACATAGCAGCGGAAAAATATACAAAACACAACTAGAAGTGATACACGGATACAGAGCTTTCCGAGCATCGTTCCAGCTGTTAATCAGGACCCTGTGAATATAAATCTGAAAACCAAACTACTAGCTGCCCGTGTGGAAAATAGGGGCACCCAGAGTTTAGGTTAAAACAATAAACTCCAGGTCAGTCATGTGACTGGTGTGAGAACTAAAACAGTTATTAATATTGGTTTTAAAGTTAGGTAAATCAAGGGACCACGCCGTATAACACGGAACGGGTTTCCTCCCAAGAATACCAGTGCATAAAACAAACAGCGCAATGCTAAATAAAGAAAAATGAAGCTGTTATAAGACCCAGGTCCCATCACACAATGCAACGCAAGCCGGAGGATAGGGTTTTTACCTTATAACAGCCAAAGCATGCTTGATACGTTTAAAACACATTATTTTGATATTACTATAAGTGTATAGTGTCAAAACAATTTCACATCATAAATATCAATCATAGGCGGCATGGGTACCATCTATCATGTCGCCATACTAGTTCTACAATTAAAACCGCAATATCACGTATTGGAAATTGGATTCCGTCATGAGCCGAGGCAAGGGGCAAGCTCCTCTCCGCGTTCGAGACACTCTAGCAATGCCTCAGGACCGCACACAGCAATCCCCTGGATCCTCCAAGGCCGGTCCTCTCTTACTTTTGAGGATTAGTTATTCCTGAACACACGTTTCCCGGTCCTTACAGACCTATATCCGAGGCGCCTCGTATCCAACAACCACACAGGTGAAAAGTATATAAATGTCAGGGCTGGTAGGTCACTGACACCACCCTAGCTAGAAAGAAACGTCGTGCACTCCTTGGGTCCGTATCCCGTTTTTGACTCATACCGAGGTGTGAGGCTCGCGAATCCACGTTATACACAAAGCTATGCCACACAGGTCGTGCTTTGATCATCAACCACAAGACTTTGCTTTTCAACAGAAGCCTTGATCAACTGCCACTTACGCATGCCACACTGGCAATTCATTCCATGCGACTGATGTCCATCGATATACAACCTCTGAGCTCGTATGTCTCAGAGAAGGGCGTTAAGCAAGAGAATAAATTCTCTGCCGCCAAACAGATGTATATTTAATAAAGATCAATCAACACAGAATAAAATCCAATGTCAGACACACAATCCATTTACAAGTTCGTTCTGGGTCTGAACGAAACCGGAGGCACTTTCCTCGCATATCCATCCATCTCCAAGTACGTCTGGAAGATCACCAACTGATTCCCTCATCCTGGGTGTACAGCCCAATCAAGATCATCAGTAATCACCCAAACGATGTGAAGACTTCCGGTCTTCAACCACCGTCTTCATCTTCGACATCTCGTCGAATCGGTTATTCAGAATGGGTATAACCCGGCCTTTCTGAATGACCCACGTATATAATAAACGAATGTTACACAAACACAACAAACGCCTCATTCCAATTCAGAATATTCTTTTATTCACCAAAATCACATTCTTAGGGAAAGGTTCCCATTAATTTTATCCAAGATAAATTCTTCTAAATTTATTCTTTGATCTTCCTTTGGATATCACTTCAAACTAGTTGGGATTAACGAACCACACCGAAGTAATTATTTATTTTATTTCCCAATCCCAACCTATATCCCATGGAGAAAACTGGTAATACTCCACATCTAACACCACTGTGTTATCGGTAAAATTAATTACCATTTCACGTTCAAATCTAATTAAAGATTTAACTATCGCTTTGGAGCAAAACTGGTGGTACTCCATTCTCGATCACCTTTCAGATTTGATAATTTAAATTATCAATTCACATTTTAATCTAATTAAAGATTCATTAAAACTCCACTTAGTTTTAATCTTTTCAAAAATCAATATCCTGCCTTTAACTGGGTTAAAGAACCAATGTCGTCAAAACACGATTCACGACAAACCCAAATCACATTTGATATTAAATACAAGGCTCTGAATAGAAAATATATCGACTTATATTCAATACCAAATTCTGAAACCAACAAATATCGTATTGGAAATAACGATATAAAATATATCTTTCAAATACCCATAACAATATCTGTATAGTCACGAAATCTAACATCGAAATATCCCGAAGATAATTTCGATTCAGCTCCATTCCAATCCACGTATTGGAAATTATCGATTATTTTCAAAATCACTTTCAAATTCAATTTATTTATTTCAAAAATAAATTGATTTTAATTCTAGTTCAAAACTAGTTCATTTCGATAAAAATCTATTTTTACCTTCTAATGTGGAATTTTTACAGCCCAATTCTTTCCAATTCACATATTATAATTTTACACAAATTATAGATATTTTTGATAATTTTATCAAGGCCCGTACAGTCGATTTCCAACAACGGCCATCGAACTGCACTTACAGCGACCTTTTTCGAATTTGATTTGGACATAATTCCAAATCCAACCGTTAGATTTCAAATTTCTCATATTCATTGGAAAGCTCTTTTCGATACGAACCCAACGGTTCCGGTTTTAGGAGAATCCGACGGTCGGATCTCCCGCAATGTCCGTTTGAAATAAATGGTCGAAATTCACGAACTACCGCGGCGCGGCGCGTTCTATTCAGGCCATTAAATATATAATATATATATATATTATATATATTTCGTCGATTTCCTTTTAAAACGTATTTTATAAATCGTTTTAAATTCGTTTTCAAAACCATTTCAACACTACATTTAATTTCAAATCGATTTGATTTCAATTCAATTCAAATTCTAATTCTTTTCAATTCAATTCAAAGTCAAATTCGTTTCAATTCAAATTGATTTCAATTTAATTTCGATTCGAATTCCATTAAATTTCAGTTCGTTTTCAATTTCAATTTAAATCAATTTGAATTCATTTCTATTTTATTCGAATTCAAATTCGCTTCCTATTCAATTCGAATTCTAATCTAATTCAATTTGAATTTCATTTCAAAATATTTAATTTTGAAATCACTTTTCAATATTCATTATACAACGAATAAAATAGATATAAATATCGTTCGCGTCAAAATAACGCATCTCTAAGCAACACGGCTTTATATTTCAATAATTCGTTATTCTATTCAACAAATGAATATTTGTTCTATTCAACACATGAATCTATATTTCTTTCAATCACACTAATCTCAACACAGGAGTACTGTCAACACCTCACTATTTTTGTTATGTAAAATATTTTATAAAACTATGGTATCTATCGTTTGATTTTAATTAGACTTCTACTGAGAAGTAGTTCTAATTTTAAATATGATGAAGATGTAATTTTTATTATTTAAAATATTTTACTCCACACACGAATATTTTCAACACATGAACATCGTCAACACATGACTATTTTTATATTCAACACATGAATTTTCTTTTCTAATATTCCTTATTTTCCCGATTGGAATGAGGCCCAATCAATCACCATATAACGTTAATTATATGGATTCCATACAACACGTGTATATAATAGCATTAATAAACAATCAACCATCAACCAAAGTGCACTACACTGTATAAGCATCAAATATAGATATCTGACGCTTATAACAGTCTGTCAATCGACCGATCGACATATTTAATCAATCAGGATGAGTGAACATCAAATTTCATCCCAACACCCGTGTGGGGTTTCAAACAGTCAAACACAGATTTTATTTGTGCAGTTGGGCGATGTGTAAAATTTATCGACCCAATCAATGTCAGTCAAATCAGTGTACATAAACAAACCGTCCGGTTTGTAAATGAATATTTTATTTATTCACTTTCACGTTAAAAATTATATTTTTAACGATAAAATATTCTATTTCAACACATGAGTTTCTATTCATTTCATTTACACAATAAAAGTGATATTTTTATTTTTCTAACATATTTTAGAAAATTTTGGCGGTATAACGGCACGATACTAGAAACGGGACAAGGCCTAGCCTTATCCCCGGTCTAGTGAAGGCCCACGCCATTCACACATCAATCAAATCAATTTCAATTCACCAAACAATTCAAATTTCAATCAATTAGACTAACCAACTACACAACCAAACAATTTAACAAACAAGCCATCCATTGTCTGTGGATGACGGGTGTCGGGTGCTACTAAGCACCGTCTGCGTCCTAGTATATATATATATAACTAGAAAAAGAAATTGAAAGGTGAGAAGTTCTTACCTAAAGCTATCCAATACCACGACTCTTCATTTATAGAAATCTTCTTCGTTATCCCATCTTCGTCATCTTCGTTGCCCGTAGTCACTATATATATAAAAATCACACATTTTTATATTTTGATGTCTTTAAAATAAAAATCACATTTTTATTTGTTCACTTTCAATTTAAAAAAAAATCATATTTTATAATCACTTCATATATTTAAAAATCGAATTTTTACTATGCTATTCAATATATAAAAATCTAATTTTTACTATGATGTTCAATATATAAAAAATCATATTTTACTTCTCTATTTTCTATATAAAGATCTCGCCTTTTTATCTAAAAAGGTTTTAGCTTTTCAAAGATAAAGATTGAACTTTTTCATATACATCATTATAAAAATCACATTTTTATTTTTCTACACATATAAAGATGCTATTTTTATATTCTCTATCCTATAGAGATTATATTTTTAATACTTTAAAAATATAAAAATCATATTTTTAATATTTCTATATAGTAAAGACTATATTTTTATAATCGCTATATAGTAAAGACTATATTTTTAATACTTTAAAAATATAAAAATCATATTTCTATTATCTATACTATATAAAACTGATTTCTCTTCATATGTTTTTAACGTAAAAACTGATTTCTTTCTTCATTATGTTTAACACATAATAAAAATCAGATCAAATAAAATAAATTAAAATTAAAAGTTAAAAATAAAATAAATAAAACGCACCTTAAAGTGTATGGATGTCATTCTCCGACAGGGAGAAGTGGGAGTAGGCGGATTGGTGAAAAAGGGGGGGACGTGGGGGTGGTGGCATAGCCGGCGGCGGGCCCAGGGTTTTAACGGTGGTGGGTTTAGGGCATGGGGTGGGGAAAACGATGGAGGTTGGGGGAGAAGGGCCGATGGTGGCGCGGGGCTCGAGGGGGAAGTATGCGGTGGGGAGGCGGTCGCCAGGAGGGAGGGCGTCTGATTTTGAAAAAGGGGGCGGGTGGTTCACGCGGTCGAAGGGGAAGAGGCACGATGGGGGAGGAGAGAAGCGGAGAGGATCGCGGTGGTGGTGGCTCTGCCACCGGCGGCGGCGGGGCATCGACGCGATTTCCGTCTCCCTCTTTTTTTTTCTTTTTTTTCTTTTTTTTTCCTCGTTCAGAAAATAACGAGAAGGGGGGAGGCCAGAAAGATATGGGAAGAGGATTATATTTTTTTCTATTTTTAATTAATTATTTTATTCGAAAAAAGTTGACTTTTACATACGACCTCGAAACGAGGCCCACCGCCTGTCGTCCATAGCGTTTTACCCTCATTCCGAACACAATGGGATATGTATCGTAAGCTGATTCGATTGTTTGAATCAGTTTCTGTTAAATTTACACTTAAATCGCTATATGGAATTTTAAACGTACATTTCAAATTACCGGGGTCACATACGAACTCTAAAAATTCTCGAAAAATATTTTCTAGCTTCGTATTGACGATACGGTCCTAACAAAACTAGTTTCGTCAAATTCTGAGACCGTTGGAAAAATGGCCAATTTCCAGTCGATTAAAATCAACTGAAACCGGTCAAATGCGTTTTCCTTTGCCACGCTCACATATTGATTCGAAAAATTATGAAATTTGAAACCTAGCAATAATTTGACAACACGGACCTAACAAAACTGGTTTCGTCGAAATCCGAGGTCATTTGCAAAATGTCCATTTTTAAGGGCCTGAATTCCATAGCGACTATTCAGAATTTTCAACTGGACATATCTTTTGATTCTCGCTACGAAATTTTGATTTTTCGGATTCGTTGGAAAGGTATTATCAAATAGATCCTATTATTTTTGGTTTCACTAAAATCCGGATTATTTTGCACCCGGTACATTCAATTGAAGTTTGAAATCGAATTATAGAACTACCGCGCCATTTTCAATTCTATTTATAATTATATATAAATATTTATATTCTAACGACGACGCGTATATAAAATATACGTCGAATTCTATTCAAAATAAATTTCTTGTCGATTTTATTTAAAATAATTCATTTTAAATATTCAAAATTCGCTAAAATTGCCAAAATAAAATTTTCAAACTGGCTCGCATTTTCGGGTTATTACAACCAACCTTCAGCACGAGTCGATACTAGTGTCGACCCATCGGTCCACCTATGTGTGGTTGGGTCGCCCAGTGACCTTCTTCTTCTGCATTATTTTAATTTATTTATAATGTATATTATTTTAGTTCAAACTTCTTTAGTTTATAACTTCTTCATGCTTAATCTGATTTACAAAAACCAACAGTCTATCCGAAACAAAATTTTGTAATGGACGCAACGATGATATCCATTTCATTTAATTCTCAATATTTTTTGATTAATATTTATTTTATCATTTTATTTCTGAATTAATTAATTATTGTTTGTTAAAAATTTGGGTTGTCACATTAACCCACATAAATCTAATTTTTGTGTAATTTTCCTACCCTGCATCACTATCCAATTGCAAGCCTATTTTTTCAATTTTGATAGACGGTACTTTTTTACAAAAATAATATAAAATTTTAGAATATTGGAGAAGAAAGGTAGAGAAAGTTTAGAGAAAGATAATTTTTTATTGTTTGATTACTTGATTTTCTTACATTGTCAATCCTTGCCCCTATTTATAGATAGTTTATACTTATCTAAAATAACATTCTAGATAAGAATATTCTAGAGTATATTTGGGTCTATTATAATAAATCTATATAACAAAAAGCATTGGTTGGTTATGGAAAGACAAAGAGGGTTGAGATTTATTCTCAGCATAGATTGTATATGCTTTCGCACGATCTCAGTTTTGTTACTTCACCGCATTAATCCACGTTTTTATGCGGTTTCCACCCCACGTTTATTTCCACTTCTATAGCTTCCCTTTATTCATACGTTCTTCCTTCTTTCCATCTCCAAATTTTGCCCTCTTTCCTAACATATCTTCAGCAAATATTCTTTTTCCTCCTCTTGCGATTTTGAAAAAAAAAGCAAATCATCACCGTTCTAACTGAACGCTGTCTTCATCTTCCCTCTTTCCCCACGTTCTCAACTCCTCTACATATCAATGTTTCTCCTCCTAAAATCAATCCACTAATAATTTTTTATTATTTTTGTGTAAAATCAAATAACAAGACAAGCCGAAGGAAAGAAGATCAATTCTAATTCTGGACTCCAGAGTTAGGTACTTTCTACTGGCTTTTTTGTCTTAATTTTATATAAAATCACTCATTGTTTAGTTCCCCAATATAGGATTCGTATGTTGTACTTTCTCCATTAAATCATAGCATTATCAAGCTTTGGGTTCAATTCAGATTCAAATCGTGAGCCCAAACAATTTATTTCTATGTCTGCTGATTCTATAGTCATGACGGAAAGTTATTAGCATGAAAACATTATTGACTCAATTATGTATCGACTTGCCATGATTCGACCGTCGCTGCTTTGATTGTTTAATTAAAGTATCGACTTGCCATGATTCGACCGTCGCTGCTTTGATTGTTTAATTAAAGTTATGAAATTTGAGTATTAATACACACATACTCAATATTTACATTTATTTCATTCCTATTTCTCTCCTCCCCTTTCCTCATCTATTATTCTTCTCATCCCCCTCAACAATGGTGACTGTACTTACTACCTAATCAAGAAAATCTCTCATAATATCTTAAATTTTTGGTTGCAATTATATATCATATTTAGTTAGTTGTAACTGCCTACATATTGTGGGATAATAATTTTTTCATTGGATTTTATTTTTTACCACGTCATATATTACTAGAATCGAGTATATGGTGAAATCATAGTATGGGCGAGATGCTCCACCATTTGTTATTCTCAGTAAACACTTAAATTATTCGTTACAAACAACTGGAAAAAAAACTTTTATATCCTTCACATTCATTTGTCAACATTTATTTAGATATACAATGAAATATGTATATAGAGGGTTTGGTTAAGTGGTGTTCAACGCTTGCAATGAAGACATGGCTAATGATTACTTCAGTTCAGTACATATAAGATTTAAAATGTCAAAAATTTCTCCAATTAGATGTCAATATTTTCAAATTTTTAGCTGACTGATGTGAATAGTACGAACCATGCTCCAGTTTAGATGCGGGCAAGTTCAAAATTGTATATACAATATAATTTTAGATAAAGAATATTTTGTTGAAGGCTTATGTTTTGTTTGCTATTGAAGATAATTCAACTTGATTGTACCGTTGTAACCATAGTATGTTACATCTACGTTTTCTCATTATTTGATAGATGTATTATCATACAAGTATCATTTTTTATATGGTTAGCAGGAATTCTATTTAACATTGATTTCAGTAATACTCTGATGAATCAATGTAAAATTCATTGCATTTTTGGCATTCACAATGAAATCTTATTTTGATTTTAGCTTTTGGTCAAAAATCTATTTACTCTTTAACTACAAGTCCAATTTAAAAAATATATAATAATAGAGTTGGCTTTGGTAAATGAAGTGACATGTTAATGTATAAAACCCATTTACGAATTCACATGGATAATATCAAGCATTCAGTGCGTATTCTTTTATTTATGGATAATGACTAAAGTTTTATATTTTTATAAAATTTTCATTTGCAAAATATTTAGCTTTATTTTATATTTTGCAATTATGTTGGAAAACATTGCAATATTTGTTTCCTTTTCTCTATGTAAGTTTAATTAGCACCTTAGCAATTTCTGGATGATATGTGGAATAAAGAGCTTAATTCATGTCAAAAATTCACCCTCCATTTTTTATGCTAATAAATCCAGTCTTCTTATAAGGAGGTGCTCAATCGTGGATGTGATGTCTTAGATTAAAAATAAAGTTGGGGATCAAACTGGGTTTGGAATTATCTGTCTTTACTTGGACTTTTCATTATATTTTGTTTATGTTGTACTTAATCCTTAGATGTTTGCAGAACCAAAAGATTTTTTTATCACTATCATTTTGCAATTTTTCTTATTCATCAATATATTTTTCATCAAATATTAGGTAGTAAACATCATTGCTCTTTGCTTCGTTCTTCCTTAAAATATGATTGATTTATAGTGGCGTTTATCACTTCCATGAGTGCTCAGGATGAAATAGCACTCTGATGATTTTTGATGGACAACTACATGAGATATAGATGAAATGAGGCGCTACTATTGATCTAAACATTGCTCAAAATTTATATGGTACAAGTTTGCATAAATATTGGGTGGTATGATGACTAAATTCATTGTAATCTTGCACTAATTTATATATATTATCTTTTGTTCCATCATTTAACAATATCTGTGTTTGTACGTTGTACCACTATCTATCATTTCCCACTTGAGTAAGGCATAAATTAAACACAATTTATGTTACTCTACCTAAATGCTTTACAATTGAAGCAACAAAACACATATAACATACCTCACCTTCTAAATATCACTGGCTGTTGACTAAGTTTCCCGAGCTAAAATGTATATTGATGATTAACCAAGCCAAATCGTTCCATTAGCATGTCCCTTTTTCTTTCCATTCATGTTGGCCTATTATCACCCTCCAACACAATAAACATGACCAATTCTCCATGCTTTTTTTTATTATATAAACTCAACTTATTTATCTAATCATAGTTTGATCATTGCTAAGAGCTCTTTGTGCGATCAGGCTGGACTGCTTATTTGCTTTCATGCTGGATTGCTTATTTGTATCAGTGTCAAGAGATTCATTGTCTCAACTTAAACTGCATCTTGACATTTTGATAATTTTTAATGTTTGAGTTCACCTTCACATCAACAGGTGCAACCGACCTTCAAATTAACAGGAGAGTACTCAAAAATGTATTAATGCATTAGCCAAAAAAAAAGATAAAAGATTTCTTTATACCAGTTATATAATTACTAAAAAGGTTTTCCCCGATAACTATTTTGATTTTGATTTATTTTTACGGTCTGTTCTCTGACCATATATATATATATATATATATATATATATATGTATATATATATGATAAAAGGTTTTTCTCTTTGATTATATTACCATTCAACACTTCATATATGTAAAAATATCTACTTGCTGTCGACATTCATAGTGTCCAACTAACTGTATATTTGATAATGTTATATAGATATTAGATATATTTGAATTACAAGGGACTTTGAGTTTTGTGTTTTGCATTTTTTATACAGTTCACCAACGTAGTATGAAGAGAAGACAGTGGAAAACACGAACCAGTAGAAGAAAGGAGACAAGATGTAATAACCCGGAAATGCGAGCCAGTTTAAAATTTTTGTTTTGGCGATTTTAATGAATTTTGAACATTTAAAATAGATTATTTTAAATAATATCGACGAGAAATTTATTTTGAATAGAATTCGAACGTATATATTTATATACGTCATCATTAGAAAATATAATAATTATTTATAATTATAAAAGGAATTGAAAATGACGCGGTAGTTCGATAATTCGATTTCAAACTTCAATTGAATGTACCGGGTGCAAAACAATCCGGATTTTAGTGAAACCAAAAATAATAGAATCTAATTGACAATATCTTTCCAACGAATCCGAAAAATCAAAATTTCATAGCGGAAATCAAAAGATATGTCCAGTTGAAAATTCTGAATAGTCGCTATGGAATTCATGCCCTTAAAAATGGGAATTTTGCAAACGACCTCGGATTTCGACGAAACTACTTTTGTTGGATCCGTGATGTCAAATTATTGCTAGGTTTCAAATTTCATAATTTTTCGAATCAATATGTGAGCGTGGCAAAGGAAAACGCGTTTGACCAGTTTTAGTTGATTTTAATCGACTGGAAAATGGCCATTTTTCAAACGGTCTCAGAATTCGAGGAAACTAGTTTTGTTAGGACCGTATCGTCAATACGAAGCTAGAAAATATTTTTTTCGGGATTTTTCGAGTTAGTATGTGACCCCGGTAAATTGAAATGCGCGTTCAAATTCAATATATAGAGTTATATGTTGATTTTGACGAAAACTGATTGTAACGATCGAATCAGCCTACGATACATATTCCATTGTGTTCGGAATGGGGGTAATTAGCTATGGACGACAGGCGGTAGGTTCGATTTTGAGGTCAAAATAAAAAGTTGCTTTTTAGAATTTAAAACAAATAATTAAAAATATATATATTTATATGCCCTCTCCACCTCACTCTCTCTTTCTTCAGTTTACTTTTCAATCGAAACAAAATAAAAAAAATGGAGGAAACCGCCGCTCGTTAGCCCACCCGCCACCGCGCTCGAGGCGCCGCTCCCCCCTGCCGATCGCCGCCCTCCCTTCACCCCCCCTCTTTTCCGATTCGCCCCTCTCCCCTCTGACCACACCTCGCGTCGAACCCCCCCTAAACCGAGCTCAACAACCACCGCGACCCCCTGCCCCACCTCCGCCGCCCTCTGAACACCCTCCCGACCACCAGCAAGGCGCAGCAGCACCCCACGCTCCTTCTCCGACTTCGGCGGTGAGTTCTTCAGTTTTTTTATTTATTTTATCTTTTTTTATAATATATATAATCTCTATAGAATGGTCATATAAGAAGGAAAGGATCTTTTATTATAGAGAGTTCAAAATATAATTTTTATTATATGTAGAAGTTAAAAATATAATTTTTATCGAATGTAAAGGTTGAAAATATAATTTTCATATTATATAGATAATAAAAATGTGATCTTTATATGGTAGGATATAAAAAGACGATATTTTTATGTAGTGAAAGACAATATTTAGTTTTGAAAAGGCGAAATCTTTAAATATGAAAAGGCGAAAACTTTTGTATAGAATAACGTGATAAAAATAGAATTTTTATCTATATAGTAGCGTGATAAAAATAGAATTTTTATCTATATAGTAGCGGGATAAAAATAGAATTTTTATCTATATAGTAGCGATGTAAAAATAGAATTTTTATCTATATAGTACCGGGATAAAAATAGAATTTTAATCTATATAGTAGCGATGTAAAAATAGAATTTTTATCTATATAGTAGCGGGATAAAAATAGAATTTTTATCTATATAGTAGCGTGATAAAAATAGAGTTTTTATCTATATAGTAGCGGTGTAAAAATAGAATTTTTATCTATATAGTAGCGGTGTAAAAATAGAATTTTTATCTATATAGTAGCGATGTAAAAATAGAATTTTTATATATATAGTAGCGGTGTGAAAATGGAATTTTTATCCATATGGAGTGATAATAAAAAATATGATTTTTATATATACATAACAACAATATAAAAATGTGATTTTTATATATGTAGTGGCTACGGGCAACGAAAGTGACAAAAGGCGAGCACGGTGAAGATGTTCTACATAAGAAGAGTCGTGGCGTTTGGATTAGCTATCGGTGAGAACTTCTCACTCTAAATTTCTTTTTCTAGTTATATATATATATACTAGGATGTAGACGGTGCTTAGCAGCACCCGACACCCGTCATCCACAGACCATGGATGGCTTGTTTGTTTGATTGATGTGTTGTGAAAATTGTTTGTGATGTTGATGTGAAATAGATAATAAAATATATTCAAAGGTTGAATAAAATAATTTGGCCGTTAAAAATATAATTTTTAACGTGAATGTGAACAAATAAATATTCATTTACAAACCGGACAGTTTGTTTATGTACACCTATTTGAAGGACATTGATTGGGACGATAAATTTTACACATCGCCCAACTGCACAAATAAAATATGTGTTTGATTGTTTGAAACCCCACACGGGTATTGGGATAAAATACGGCATACACTAATCCCAGTAATTAGTTATATGTCGATCGATTGATTGACATGCTGTTATAAGCGTTAGATATCTATATTTGATGCTTATACAGAGTAGTGCACTTTGGATGATGGTTGATTATTTATCGTTGCTATTATATACATGTGGTATGGAATCCATATAGTTAACACTATATGGTGATTGATTGGGCCTCATTCCACTTTAGAAGATAAAGATTAATATAAAATAAAGGTTTATGTGTTGACAGTACTCATCCGTTGAGATTAGTCATGTGTTGAACGAAAGATTTTAACAATAAAATTTACATCTTTATATTATAAAATAATGGTTCACGTGTTGACAGTACTCATCCGTTGAGATTAGTCATGTGTTAAACGAAAGATTTTAACAATAAAATTTACATCTTTATATTATAAAATAAAGGTTCATGTGTTGACAGTACTCATCCGTTGAGATTAGTCATGTGTTAAACGAAAGATTTTAACAATAAAATTTACATCTTTATATTATAAAATAAAGATTCATGTGTTGACAGTACTCATCCTTTGAGATTAGTCATGTGTTGAACGAAATATTTTAACAATAAAATTTACATCTTCATCATATATAAAATTAGAAACTAACTGGAAAATAGATAAGATGAGTGGTCTCCTGGATATTGACCTGATGTTGGTTTCGGCCTTCGGGGTTAATATTTAGGGAATCGTTCTCTTTCTAATTTACGGTTGGAGTCTGATTTGAAATCAAACGAAAGATACCATGATTTTTATAAAATATATTAAATAAAATAATAGTCACACGTGGACAATACTCATTCGTTGAGATTAGTCATGTGTTGACAAAAATATAGATTCATGTATTGAATAGGATAAATATTCATTTGTTGAATAGAATAACGGAATTATTGAAATATATTAAGCCGTGTTGATTAGAGATGCGCTATTTTGACGCGAACGTTAATTTTATCGATTATATTTGATTTGAATTGAATAGAAAACGAATTCGAATTGAAATTGAGTTAAATAGAATTTGAATTGAATTGAATAGAAAACGAATTTGAATTGAATTGAACAGAAAACGAATTTGAATTGAATTGAATAGAAAACGAATTTGAATTGAATTGAATAGAAAACGAATTTGAATTTGAATTTGAATAGAAAACGAATTTGATTTGAATTGAATAGAAAACGAATTGAATTTAAGTTGAATAGAAAACGAATTTGAAAAGAATTCAAATTGAATTGAAATTTGAAGTTGAAATGTTTTTGAAACGAATTTAAAACTATTTATAAAATTCGTTTCAAATAGGAATCGACGAAATATATATAATATATATATATTATATATATATATATAATGGCCGGAATAGAACGCGCCGCGCCGCGGCAGTTCGCGAATTTCGACCATTGACTTCGAATTGACGTTGTGGGAGATCCGACCGTCGAATTCTCCTAAAACCGGAACCGTTGGGTTCGTATCGAAAAGAGCTTTCCAATGAATATTAGAAATTTTAAATCTAACGGTTGGATTTGGAATTATGTCCAAATCAAATTTGGAAAAGGTCGCTGTAAGTGCAGTTCGATGGCCGTTGATGGAAATCGACTGTACGGGCCTTGATAAAATTATTAAAAATATCTATAATTTGTGTAAAATCATGATATATGAACTGGAAAGAATTGGGATGTAAAATTCCACATTTGAAAGGATAAAAATATATTTTTGTCGAAATGAACTAGTTTTGAACTAGAATTAAAATCAATTTATTTTTGAAATAAATAAATTGAATTTGAAAGTGATTTTAAAAATAACCAATATTCCCAATACATGAATTGGGATGGAGTTGAATCGAAATTATCTTCGGAATATTTCGATGTTGGATTTCGTGACTACACAAATATTGTTATGGGAATTTGAAAGATATATTTTATATCGTGATTTCCAGTACGATATTTGTTGGTTTCAGAATTTGATATTGAATATAAGCCGGTATATTTTCTATTCAGAGCCTTGTATTTAATATCGAATGTGATTTGGGTTTATCGTGAATTGTGTTTTATATGACATTGGTTCTTTAACCCAGTTAAAGGCAAGATGTTGATTTTTGAAAAGATTAAAACTAAGTGGAGTTTTAGTGAATCTTTAATTAGATTAAAATGTGAATTGATAATTTAAATTATCAAATCTGAAAGGTGATCGAGAATGGAGTACCACTAGTTTTGCTCCAAAGCGATAGTTAAATCTTTAATTAGATTTGAACGTGAAATGGTAATTAATTTTTCCGATGACACCATGGTGTTAGATATGGAGTATTACCAGTTTTGCTCCATGGGATAAATAGGTTGGGATTGGGAAATAAAATAAATAATTACTTCGGTGTGGTTCGCTAATCCCAACTAGTTTGAAATGACATCCAAAGGAAGATTAAAGAATAAATTCAAAGAATTTATCTTGGACAAAATTAATGGGAACCTTTCCCTAAGAATATGAAATTTAGAAACTAGTTGTAGGTTAGTTAAGAAGAATGGTTTCCTGGATATTGATCTGATGTTAGTTTCGGCCTTCGGGGTTAATATTTAGGAAATTGTTCTCTTGCTAATTTGCGGTTAGTGGCTACTGAATTGGAATGAGGCGTATGTTGTGTTTGTGTAACATTTGTTTCTAATATACACGGGTTGTTCGGAAAGGCCGGGTTTATACCCATTCTGAATAACCGATTCGACGATAAGTCGAAGACGATGACGGTGGTCGAAGACCAGAAGACTTCACATCGTTTGGATAATTACTGATGATCCTGATTGGGATGTACACCCAAGAGGATGGAAATAGTCGATGGTCATCCAGACATACTTGGAGATCGATGGATATGCGTGGAAAGTGCCTCCGGTTTCGTTCAGACCCAGAACGAACTTGTAAATGGATTGTGTGTCTGACATTGGATTTTATTCTGTGTTGATTGATTTCTGTTAAATATATATCTGTTTGGCGGCGGAGAATTTATTCTCTTGCTTAACGCCCTTCTCTGAGACGTACGGGCTTAGAGGTTATATATCGATAGATATCAATTGCATGGCATGAATTGCCTGTGTGGCACGTTGAGTTGCATGGATCAAGGCTTCTATTGAAAAGCAAAGTCTTGTGGTTGATGATCAAAGCACGACCTACGTGGTAGCTTTGTGTATAACGTGAATTCGTGAGCCTCACACCTCGGTATGAGTTAAAAACGAGATAAGGACTGCGGGGAGAGCACGACGTTTCTTTCTAGCTTTGGTGGTGTCAATGTCTTACCAGCCCTGACATTTATATACTTTTCACCTATGTGGTTGTTGGATGAGGCGCCTCGATTTTAGGTCTGTAAGGACCGGGAAACGTGTGTTCAGGAATTGCCAATCCTCAAACGTAAGAGAGGACCGGCCCTGAAGATCCAAGGGTTGCCCAGAGTGCGTAGCCCTGAGACATTTGCTAGAGTGTCTCGAAAGCGGAGAGGAGCTTGCCCCTTGCCTCAACTCATGATGGAAATCCAATTTCCAATACGAGATATTTCGGTTTTATTTGTATAACCTAGTATGGCGACATGATAGATGGTACCCATGCCGCCTAGGATTGATATTTATGATTGAAAATGTTTTGACACTATACACTTATTATAGTATCAAATGATTTGTTTTAAACGTACCAAGCATGTTTGGCTATTATAAGGGAAAACCCTATCCTCCGGCTTGCGTTGCATTGTGTGATGGGACCTGGGTCTTATAATAGCTTTATTTTTCGAAAAAGCATTGCGTTGTTTATTCTATGCACTGGTATTCTTGGGAGGAAACCCGTTCCGTGTTATACGGCGTGGTCCCTTGAATTACTCTCTTTTAAAGTAAAGTTTTAAATAACTGTTTTAGTTCTCACACCAGTCACATGACTGACCTGGAGTTTATTGTTTTAACCTAAACTCTGGGTGCCCCTATTTTCGACACGGGCAGCTAGTAGTTTTGGTTTTGCAGATTTATATTCACAGGATCCTGATTTACAGCTGGAACGATGCTCGGAAAGCTCTGTATCCGTGTATTACTTTCAGTTGTGTTTTGTATTATTTTCCGCTGCTATGTAATTTATTGTAATCTCTGATATTTATCGAATGTAACTTATTCATTCATACTCTGTATATTCTTGTATTCTGATGGAATTGTTGTAATAACAATGAAATGTTCTTCCGTCTGCGTTCTGATTTGTCTTGTCCTCACAGTAATTCGTTCTTTCTCATCTCTTCGGAGACCGGGGAAGTTCGGGTGGCTTCATTTGGTATTAGAGCTTTGGTTTATAGAGCTCGAGAACAAGACACATTAGAACCATATGAAAGAATTCATCAGATATTGGATTAACAATATCCAATTAGAATGACTCGTTAGAGATAGGATCAGTAGTATCCTAGAACGAGTGTGAAGAGTATATATTTCAAATGAAAACTATTTTGTTTTGAAAATTTAATTCGTTTTAAACGTATTTGAATATTTTATTTGTATTGAATTTGGACAATCCAATATATAAAGATTTTGCATATACGCGTCATGAACGTATATTCGAAGTTTTAATATACTGGATAGATATAGAATCACATTCTAGTCGCCCGGAGATGGTACTGATAATTGTCATGACATCATCAGTATTTATGTTCGTGTTTCGAAGGTGTGATATCTATATATTTCCATTAGACTGGTGTGAGAACCAAAACTTATATAGATAGATTTATTGTTGTGATTTGGCATCAAAAACATGATTTTTGTATATATATCTACTTATGAATTTGAAACGTTAATTCACTAATTGATTGATGTTTGTGTTGTTTGTTTATTTGTTTAATAATTTTGAACCATTACGCCTAATTGAATCAAATATTGAATTATATTGAAAATTAGTTGCATTTGCTTGCATATATATGTACTTACATTGAACAGGTCATAGCAAGGAGGCTAGAACAGAGAATAAAATTTGTTTGCCCGACAAATAGGTACATATTTACTATAATTTACTGTTTTGTTTGGGTGATAATGATTTTATGAGCCGATTGGCTAGCCGCTTGGCTTTTTCTTTTTCTTTTTGAGATCAGAAGGCCTGTATGGCAATTTCGGGATTTTCTCGGTGCTCCCGGTGCAGGGGAGGTTATGGCGAATTTTTTCGAAAATTTAGGGTGTTAGCCAAATTATTGAAAAATTTGAAAAGTTTTTAGAAACTGAAATGTTGAAGAACTTAAGCCGTAATCAAAGTACTGGAAGTTGAATTGTTAAACAACTTTCGGCTTCGTTCCTTTTCGGGGATGAAGAGTTTTAAGTGGGGGAGATTGTAATAACCCGGAAATGCGAGCCAGTTTAAAAAATTTTGTTTTGGCGATTTTATTGAATTTTGAACATTTAAAATAGATTATTTTTAATAATATCGACGAGAAATTTATTTTGAATAGAATTCTAACGTATATATTTATATACGTCGTCGTTAGAAAATATAATAATTATTTATAATTATAAAAGGAATTGAAAATGGCGCGGTAGTTCGATAATTCGATTTCAAACTTCAATTGAATGTACCGGGTGCAAAACAATCCGGATTTTAGTGAAACCAAAAATAATAGAATCTAATTGATAATATCCTTCCAACGAATCCGAAAAATCAAAATTTCATAGCGGGAATCAAAAGATATGTCCAGTTGAAAATTCTGAATAGTCGCTATGGAATTCAGGCCCTTAAAAATGGGAATTTTGCAAACGACCTCGGATTTTGACGAAACCACTTTTGTTGGATCCGTGATGTCAAATTATTGCTAGGTTTCAAATTTCAAAATTTTTCGAATCAATATGTGAGCGTGGCAAAGGAAAACGCGTTTGACCAGTTTTAGTTGATTTTAATCGACTGGAAAATGGCCATTTTTCAAACGGTCTCAGAATTCGACGGAACTAGTTTTGTTAGGACCGTATCGTCAATACGAAGCTAGAAAATTTTTTTCGGGGATTTTTCGAGTTAGTATGTGACCCCGGTAAATTGAAATGCGCGTTCAAATTCAATATAAAGAGTTATATGTTGATTTTGACGAAAACTGATTGTAACGATCGAATCAACCTACGATACATATCCCATTGTGTTCGGAATGGGGGTAATTAGCTATGGACGACAGGCGGTAGGTTCGATTTTGAGGTCGAAATAAAAAGTTGCTTTTTAGAATTTAAAATAAATAATTAAAAATATATATATTTATATGCCCTCTCCACCTCACTCTCTCTTTCTTCAATTTACTTTTCAATCGAAATAAAATTAAAAAAATGGAGGAAACCGCCGCTCGTCAGCCCACCCGCCACCGCGCTCGAAGCGCCGCTCCCCCCTGCCGATCGCCGCCCTCCCTTCACCCCCCCTCTTTTCCGATTCACCCCTCTCCCCTCTGACCACACCTCGCGTCGAACCCCCCTTAAACCGAGCTCAACAACCACCGCGACCCCCTGCCCCACCTCCGCCGCCCTCTGAACCCCCTCCCGACCACCAGCAAGGCGCAGCAACACCCCACGCTCCTTCTCCGACTTCGGCATTGAGTTCTTCAGTTTTTTTATTTATTTTATCTTTTTTTATAATATATATAATCTCTATAGAATGGTCATATAAGAAGGAAAGGATCTTTTATTATAGAGAGTTCAAAATATAATTTTTATTATATGTAGAAGTTAAAAATATAATTTTTATCGCATGTAAAGGTTGAAAATATAATTTTCATATTATATAGATAATAAAAATGTGATCTTTATATGGTAGGATATAAAAAGACGATATTTTTATCTAGTGAAAGACAATATTTAGTTTTGAAAAGGCGAAATCTTTAAATATGAAAAGGCGAAATCTTTAAATATGAAAAGGCGAAATCTTTATGTATAGAATAACGTGATAAAAATAGAATTTTTATCTATATAATAGCGTGATAAAAATAGAATTTTTATCTATATAGTAGCGGGATAAAAATAGAATTTTTATCTATATAGTAGCGATGTAAAAATAGAATTTTTATCTATATAGTAGCGGGATAAAAATAGAATTTTTATCTATATAGTAGCGATGCAAAAATAGAATTTTTATCTATATAGTAGCGGGATAAAAATAGAATTTTTATCTATATTGTAGCATGATAAAAATAGAATTTTTATCTATATAGTAGCGGTGTAAAAATAGAATTTTTATCTATATAGTAGCGGTGTAAAAATAAAATTTTTATCTATATAGTAGCGGTGTAAAAATAGAATTTTTATCTATATAGTAGCGATGTAAAAATAGAATTTTTATCTATATAGTAGCGGTGTGAAAATGGAATTTTTATCCATATGGAGTGATAATAAAAATATGATTTTTATATATACATAACAACAATATAAAAATGTGATTTTTATAAATGTAGTGGCTACGAGCAACGAAAGTGACAAAAGGCGAGCACGGTGAAGATGTTCTACATAAGAAGAGTCGTGGCATTTGGATTAGCTATCGGTGAGAACTTCTCACTCTAAATTTCTTTTTCTAGTTATATATATATAAACTAGGATGCAGACGGTGCTTAGCAGCACCCGACACTCGTCATCCACAGACCATGGATGGCTTGTTTGTTTGATTGATGTGTTGTGAAAATTGTTTGTGATGTTGATGTGAAATAGATAATAAAATATATTCATAGGTTGAATAAAATAATTTGGTCGTTAAAAATATAATTTTTAACGTGAATGTGAACAAATAAATATTCATTTACAAATCGGACGGTTTGTTTATGTACACCTATTTGAAGGACATTGATTGGGACGATAAATTTTACACATCGCCCAACTGAACAAATAAAATCTATGTTTGATTGTTTGAAACCCCACACGGTATTGGGATAAAATACGGCATACACTAATCCCAGTAATTAGTTATATGTCGATCGATTGATTGACAGGCTGTTATAAGCGTTAGATATCTATATTTGATGCTTATACAGAGTAGTGCACTTTGGATGATGGTTGATTATTTATCGTTGCTATTATATACATGTGGTATGGAATCCATAAAGTTAACACTATATGGTGATTGATTGGGCCTCATTCCAATTTAGAAGTTAAAGAATAATATAAAATAAAGGTTCATGTGTTGACAGTACTCATCCGTTGAGATTAGTCATGTGTTGAACGAAATATTTTAACAATAAAATTTACATCTTTATATTATAAAATAATGGTTCACGTGTTGACAGTACTCATCCGTTGAGATTAGTCATGTGTTGAACGAAAGATTTTAACAATAAAATTTACATCTTTATATTATAAAATAAAGGTTCATGTGTTGATAGTACTCTTCCATTGAGATTAGTCATGTGTTGAACGAAAGATTTTAACAATAAAATTTACATCTTTATATTATAAAATAAAGGTTCATGTGTTGACAGTACTCATCCGTTGAGATTAGTCATGTGTTGAACGAAATATTTTAACAATAAAATTTACATCTTCATCATATATAAAATTAGAAACTAACTGGAAAATAGATAAGATGAGTGGTCTCCTGGATATTGATCTGATGTTGGTTTCGGCCTTCGGGGTTAATATTTAGGTAATCGTTCTCTTACTAATTTACGGTTGGAGTCTGATATGAAATCAAATGAAAGATACCATGATTTTTATAAAATATATTAAATAACAAAAATAGTCACACGTGGACAGTACTCATTCGTTGAGATTAGTCATGTGTTGACAAAAATATAGATTCATGTATTGAATAGGATAAATATTCATTTGTTGAATAGAATAACGGAATTATTGAAATATAAAAAGCCGTGTTGATTAGAGATGCGCTATTTTGACGCGAACAATAATTTTATCGATTATATTTGATTTGAATTGAATAGAAAACGAATTCGAATTGAAACTGAGTTAAATAGAATTTGAATTGAATTGAATAGAAAACGAATTTGAATTGAATTGAACAGAAAACGAATTTGAATTGAATTGAATAGAAAACGAATTTGAATTGAATTGAATAGAAAACGAATTTGAATTTGAATTTGAATAGAAAACGAATTTGATTTGAATTGAATAGAAAACGAATTGAATTTGAGTTGAATAGAAAACGAATTTGAAAAGAATTCAAATTGAATTGAAATTTGAAGTTGAAATGTTTTTGAAACGAATTTAAAACTATTTATAAAATTCGTTTCAAATAGGAATCGACGAAATATATATAATATATATATATTATATATATATATAATGGCCGGAATAGAACGCGCCGCGCCGCGGCAGTTCGCGAATTTCGACCATTGACTTCGAATTGACGTTGTGGGAGATCCGACCGTCGAATTCTCCTAAAACCGGAACCGTTGGGTTCGTATCGAAAAGAGCTTTCCAATGAATATTAGAAATTTGAAATCTAATTGTTGGATTTGGAATTATGTCCAAATCAAATTTGGAAAAGGTCGCTGTAAGTGCAGTTCGATGGCCGTTGATGGAAATCGACTGTACGGGCCTTGATAAAATTATTAAAAATATCTATAATTTGTGTAAAATCATGATATATGAATTGGAAAGAACAAGGATGTAAAATTCCACATTTGAAAGGATAAAAATATATTTTTGTCGAAATGAACTAGTTTTGAACTAGAATTAAAATCAATTTATTTTTGAAATAAATAAATTGAATTTGAAAGTGATTTTAAAAATAACCAATATTCCCAATACGTGAATTGGGCTGGAGTTGAATCGAAATTATCTTCGGAATATTTCGATGTTGGATTTCGTGACTATACAGATATTGTTATGGGAATTTGAAAGATATATTTTATATCGTTATTTCCAGTACGATATTTGTTGGTTTCAGAATTTGATATTGAATATAAGTCGGTATATTTTCTATTCAGAGCCTTGTATTTAATATCGAATGTGATTTGGGTTTATCGTGAATCGTGTTTTATATTACATTGGTTCTTTAACCCAGTTAAAGGCAAGATGTTGATTTTTGAAAAGATTAAAACTAAGTGGAGTTTTAATGAATCTTTAATTAGATTAAAATGTGAATTGATAATTTAAATTATCAAATCTGAAAGGTGATCGAGAATGGAGTACCACCAGTTTTGCTCCAAAGTGATAGTTAAATCTTTAATTAGATTTGAACGTGAAATGGTAATTAATTTTGCCGATGACACCGTGGTGTTAGATATGGAGTATTACCAGTTTTGCTCCATGGGATAAATAGGTTGGGATTGGGAAATAAAATAAATAATTACTTCGGTGTGGTTCGCTAATCCCGACTAGTTTGAAATGACATCCAAAGGAAGATTAAAGAATAAATTCAAAGAATTTATCTTGGATAAAATTAATGGGAACCTTTCCCTAAGAATATGAAATTTAGAAACTAGCTGTAGGTTAGTTAAGAAGAATGGTTTCCTGGATATTGATCTGATGTTGGTTTCGGCCTTCGGGGTTAATATTTGGGAAATTGTTCTCTTGCTAATTTGCGGTTAGTGGCTGCTGAATTGGAATGAGGCATATGTTGTGTTTGTGTAACATTTGTTTCTAATATACGCGGGTTGTTCGGAAAGGCCGGGTTTGTACCCATTCTGAATAACCGATTCGACGATAAGTCGAAGATGATGACGGTGGTCGAAGACCAGAAGTCTTCACATCGTTTGGATAATTACTGATGATCCTAATTGGGCTGTACACCCAAGAGGATGGAAATAGTCGGTGGTCGTCCAGACGTACTTGGAGATCGATGGATATGCGAGGAAAGTGCCTCCGGTTTCGTTCAGACCCAGAACGAACTTGTAAATGGATTGTGTGTCTGACATTGGATTTTATTCTGTGTTGATTGATTTCTATTAAATATATATCTGTTTGGCGGCGGAGAATTTATTCTCTTGCTTAACGCCCTTCTCTGAGACGTATGAGCTTAGAGGTTATATATCGATAAATATCAATCGCATGGCATGAATTGCCTGTGTGCACACTGAGTTGCATGGATCAAGGCTTCTGTTGAAAAGCAAAGTCTTGTGGTTGATGATCAAAGCACGGCCTACGTGGCAGCTTTGTGTATAACGTGAATTCGTGAGCCTCACACCTCGGTATGAGTTAAAAACGGGATAAGGACCGCGGGGAGAGCGCGACGTTTCTTTCTAGCTTTGGTGGTGTCAGTGACTTATCAGCCCTGACATTTAAATACTTTTCACCTATGTGGTTGTTGGATGAGGCGCCTCGATTTTAGGTCTGTAAGGACCGGGAAACGTGTGTTCAGGAATTGCCAATCCTCAAACGTAAGAGAGGACCGGCCCTGAAGATCCAAGGGTTGCCCAGAGTGCGTAGCCCTGAGACATTTGCTAGAGTGTCTCGAAAGCGGAGAGGAGCTTGCCCCTTGCCTCGACTCATGATGGAAATCCAATTTCCAATACGAGATATTTCGGTTTTATTTGTAGAGCCTAGTATGGCGACATGATAGATGGTACCCATGCCGCCTAGGATTGATATTTATGATTGAAAATGTTTTGACACTATACACTTATTAAAGTATCAAATGATTTGTTTTAAACGTACCAAGCATGTTTGGCTATTATAAGGGAAAACCCTATCCTCCGGCTTGCGCTGCATTGTGTGATGGGACCTGGGTCTTATAATAGCTTCATTTTTTGAAAAAGCATTGCATTGTTTATTCTATGCACTGGTATTCTTGGGAGGAAACCCGTTCCGTGTTATACGGCGTGGTCCCTTGAATTACTCTCTTTTAAAGTAAAGTTTTAGATAACTGTTTTAGTTCTCACACCAGTCACATGACTGACCTGGAGTTTATTGTTTTAACCTAAACTCTGGGTGCCCCTATTTTTGACACGGGCAGCTAGTTGTTTTGGTTTTGCAGATTTATATTCACAGGATCCTGATTTACGGCTGGAACGATGCTCGTAAAGCTCTGTATCCGTGTATTACTTTCAGTTGTGTTTTGTATTATTTTCCGTTGCTATGTAATTTATTGTAATCTCTAATATTTATCGAATGTAATTTATTCATTCATACTCTGTATATTCTTGTATTCTGATGGAATTGTTGTAATAACAATGAAATGTTCTTCCGTCTGCGTTCTGATTTGTCTTGTCCTCACAGTAATTCGTTCTTTCTCATCTCTTCGGAGACCGGGGAAGTTCGGGTGGCTTCACATGAGGAAGGTATAAGATGATTTTGTGTATTTTTTTTAAGAGAGTGGTGTCTTGATTGTCATAGCAATGAAATCTTAATTTTTAATGCCATGTTTAGATAGGAAATGTACATTCTACTGATTGAATTTGATGTGTTAATTTCTGGTTGTTTTGTTTGAACTTTACTTGGGATGTATAGTATAATAACTGCTTATTGGCACTGTGTTTTCATAATTATATGTACATGTAGTGTGCATTGTTTACAGAATTTAACTTCCTATATCTAGGGGTTTTGCTACATGGTTTTATATTGGTTGTTACTTTTATGGTCTTGAGATATTAATCTTAATATCTCAGTTCATCGTTTATGTAAGCTTAACAGGAAAATGCTACCAAATTAATGAATTCTTGAAAACTAAGTACATTTTGTTCATGTTTTTCAAAATGATTTAGTAGTTGTTATCTGGGACGGAGCCAGGAATCCGCTCAGCGAGGGGCGGATTCGAAGGAGGGGCCAATTTGTTTATTTATACCAGTTTACCCTGAATTTATCATAAGTTCAACCTATAATGCCTCATATTATCAAGTTTTAGACAAAAATATCGCATAAACGGTAATAAAAATGCGCAACGTTGTACTAAGGGGTATTTTTTTTACTACAATCTTAAAATCAAAGGGGGGGCACCGCCCCGACTTGCCCCTTGCCCATAGCTCCGTCCCTAGTTGTTATTTCTCCCAAAACATGTCACGTTACTCCTTATATTTTTTTTATGTCAGTATTGCTATGCTGTCAGCAAATAGAACAAAAGAAAATGCAGATTTCGTAATTGAGGGCAAAAATAAACATGACTTAATTTTTCTGTGGCATTTATTACCCCTACAATAACCCTCACTATGTTTCTTTGGGTAAAATATATTAAACTTTATATGTTTGACCATTTTGTATGTGAGAATTTACATTTTTACCATAAATATTATTTAAGTAAAAGAAAAGTAAAACCGTGCCATCGGCATGGGTTATGTACTATATCACATAATATGGTTGTTTAATTCATCATTTCATACATATATCATTTTATTAACTCAAGAGAGATACATAAAATTTTATACTGTTTACCCTACGTACAACCTGTACCTACTCGCTATACATGCATTATTTACTTCTTGCTGCAAAATTTAGTTACTACTGTAGAATCCTAACACATAAATATATCACTTACATTATATATCTTGCTACTATACAATATGTTCTCACCACTTATTGATGAACGCAAACCAAAACACTTACAAGTTTAAGCTCCCGTGCATCGCACGGGTTTCCACTCCTAATTCAATATAGAATATAAACTCAAATCAATGCAATTTAGTAAAGGCAACATATATTAACTTTTATTGCAATTTAATTTATTTCTAATAACGCTTCCCCTAAATTAAACTTGCTTCTTATTCCTAAATTTTTTGCACTTCTTTTAAAGACTTATCTGCTAATTGCCTTTGTCAAATATCATCCATATGATCACTTGTTTTGAGAAATCTTAGTTTATGATTCCTTTATATCTCACGTGCTTTGGCAAGAAAAAGAATGATATGATTATACATTTGTTGATTGCGTTGACTTTGTTATCCATCTTGAGCTCTTCAAAGCAAATTTATGAGTCTTCCTTTTGCTTTTATCATGTCTTCCATAATTCTCTAAATGTAAAAATTTTGACATTCGAACACTTCGTTGTTGTAAACATTGATCAACACATTTGAATTTTCTTTATATATTTTCCCTCTGTTGTTGTAATTGGAACTTTTTCACCATATTTCAAGCATCTTAAATTCTCCAAAAACCATTGACTAAAAAATAAGGTCGTTAGATATATGAGATAAATAATCAAGCTTGTTGTTATTTGAATATGCATCAAAATCTTTAACTGCAAGTTTATTTTCTTCTTCCTTAGTATTGTCATCTTTCTCATTAACGACCTTACATTTGGTGGCATCATCAACCTTCTTCTCATAATTACCATTCTTCCCATCTTCCATCATTTCACGTGTTTCTTCTCTGATTTCCACGTTTTTCATTTCTTCGGTCTCTTTAAGATCTTCTTCCTTCAAATCATCAAATTCGTCATCACTCGTTTCATAAAATTTAACTACCTTTATCTCTTCATTTTTTTATTGGTTCTTCTAAAACTTTTTTTCTTTCTTTGTCACCTCATGTTTTCCTTGTGGCGACATATTAACATCCTCGATCGTTTTAATAGTGTTCTCTCTTGGATTGCCTTAGTCATCATTTTTGTATCTATGATCTTTTTCTCTGTCTCTTTGTCTTCATCTTCAGGCTTAACTTCTTCCTTATCTTCTACCACTACCGAAACAACAAGCTCAACTTGTTTTGCTGCCTTCCCTGATTATTCACCATATTTGGAAATATCTTCAGCATCTCCATACACATCTTCAAATTCCACATTGCCCTTCACCCATTCATCTAGATCTATGAATATGTTTTTTCTTTTGCCCATATGGTTGCTTGCACTGCTATCAAGGTACCATTGATTATCCTCCCATTTTTCATCTTTTTCTATTGTCTCATTGCACTTCTCTTTTTCTTCACAATCAGTTTATTTTCTTCTATGCTTTCCAATGCATTCTTACCATAAACATCCTTCAATAAATCCACAAATTTTTTGTAGAACTTTCTCTAAAAATATAATCTAGTGATACTTCATCGAGATTTTCACTCATTACAATACAAGCACAATGATCCTTCCATTGTAATGTAAAAAAACTTTCTTTTCTACTTCTGACATGTGTGACACCCCACGTCCATTAATGTCACTCTTTAACAGAATGCATTAAGTTTCGTGAAATGTTATAGGTAAACAGAAATGGAAACATCACAAGAAAGATATAAAATAACAGCCGAATTTAAAACTTTATTCTTCAAACAGAAAACATCGCGGTCCAATATCCAATTACAACATAAGTCTGAAATACAGAAAACCCATTACATCATATTAAAATATCCGCCTTGTACTAAAATCATCAGAGTACAGTAATATAAAATCATAGTCCCTAAAAAGAGCCATATTAGAGTAGATAGGTAATCAAAGGCGTATATCTAAGCAGCTCCAAGCAGAAACAGAAGAGAGAATCCTAATCAGTCCTGAGTATTCCCACCCTAAGAAATTGGGGGGGAGGGGAGGGAGGAAGAGAGAGAAAAGGAAACAAAACGGGTCATACATAAAGTTTGGCGAGTCCAATTACTTTTAGCATATAAATAAGTAAAAGCATCATGATAGGCATATAAACTGGATAAGAGAGATAACAGTGTCATAAGACAGGTATAACAGAATGAGCAGGATAAGAAGAATAAATAGAATAGAATAGGTTACGCTTCTCAAATACTTTTCTCTGCACCAATACTAGTATAACAGAAACTGAATGATCCCAACAGAAACAGTTGGTTGACTTAGGTTACTTCTAGTGACAGGTTTTACCCCTAACAATAATAACAGGTATCCCAACAGATATAATGGGTGTTACCCCAAACAATAATAACGGGCTCCTAAACAAGCAGAACTAGATGTACCCTAATTACTACCCCCAATCGATCAGCTCCTTATCCCATAGATACCATGTGTTGGCCCACCGTAGGATGTATCACTTCCTAAATGGCAACCCCTTTTTCCGATAGGCACAACCATATCTACTGATGTCACAGCTTCTTAATTTCCCAAGCAATCACATGAATCCGTTGGAACGCGCCGTCAACACCTCTACCCATATGAACCTCTTATAATCAGCTCAGTAAGTGTGCCCCTAACCCCTACCTAGTTCGGGGTCCCCCTTTGGATACCAATATGGGATACTGACAAATACGGGTCCTACATGACAGATGATACAAGCCACCCCCAAGTCTTGCATCCCGACTACTAGGTTTTTGACAGGTTATGCTTAACAAATTAACAAGCCCGCATAATCCCAACATATAAAACAGGTCAGATTTAAAAAGATTTACATAACCTCCAATGATCCAAATAAGTTTACGTAACCCTTACACAATTTGACAGGTTCATGTAACCCCCATAGAATTAAACAGGTTAAGTATTATAGGTTAACATATTATTAACATTTTACATTCGTGTATGTTAATGGAACAAACCTCTCATATTAAATCAACCACTTGTGGATGATGGATATGTCGGGCGGTTCCGGGCAGACTTCTACCACAAATTGGGCTTAACCTCGTGTCTTAGTACCATTACATGTACATTTACGCACTAGAACCCTCACATTAAATTAATCACTTGTGGATGCTAGTTTTGTCGGGCGGTTCCGGGCAGACTTCTACCACAAGTGTAATCTAACCCCGTGCCTAAGTGCGGTTACAGTTTCTATTTATCATAATTTTAGTCATATTCGTTCTTACACAATTATTCACATTCATCATAGGTTATGCCCTCAAATCCCTGGTCTTCTTCACGATACAAGTGATGCCCCAATTTATCTTTCCCAACCGTTCCCAATTTCATCTGTTTGCATATGTCAGCGATAAGCCTAGGCTTGAAGGTAACCTAGGCTTTAAAAATAGAAAAGGAAAAAGGGAGAGAAGAGAACCAAAATGGAATGACCCTGCTTTTAACTAGAATTTTTGGGTATATATTTTTTTTTACTATAAAATGCAAATGGTTCTCTAAATTCAAAGTTATAAGCCAGAGCCATTCTGTCCAACTCAAAAATCCAGGATCCCCAAACTTTTACCAATATAAAAATATTAGTTCATATATAAAATGTTTTGATATATATATATATATATATATATATATATGAATATATATATATACACACACACACTCCTCTTGCTTTAAATCAGAGTAGAAAGTAAGTAAGAGATCCATTGACCTTATTGTAGATCAATGTTAAACACAGATCTAAAACTGATACTCTTATGTCTACAAAAGGGATGCTTCTGTGACTACCAATAAAAATGATGTTCTTGTGCATATAGAATAGGCATATGATGGCAGAGTTGGGCATAATAATAGAATAGGCATATGATGACATAATTGGGCATACGAGAACTGAACTGTAGATCAGGTGTACAAGTAATGGTAGATCTGTTTTACTATGATTCAGGTTATTAAAAGGCATAAGCTTAGATACAAACTTATAAACATGTCAAGATTACTTAATAAATGTTTATATCTAAAAATAAGATGAACTCACAGGGACTGGATCTAAAGAACCGAGAAAAGAGTGTTGATGTTGTAGCAGGGATTCTAGTATACATATAAAACGTTGTTGTAGAAGAATACTGTAACACCCCGAATTTTCTATTAACTATAAATGAACAAATTAAAGTATAATTAATTCTAGATGAAAGAATTAAGGGAAGCGGGTTATGCCATTGCGTTCGTCTCGGAATTCTGCTTGAGATAGAGTCCGAGTTTGCGTGAATCAGACTCCGTATGAAGGAGTTATGACCTCCGGAAGTTTCAGAATTCAAATTAAAATTCAAACAGTTCAAAACGAAGTTCAAATTTCAAATTCAGAACCAAACTGGACTGGGCGGGAAAATTCCCGCCCAGGCACCAGGTCGACCTGGGGGTCGACCATAGGCTCGACCAGGGGGTCGACCTGGTTTGGCCCTGGCTGGCCTGGTCGGGTTCTGGTCGATTTCTAAGGCTTGCCTGTGTCACTAGGGCTGACATGTCGAATTTTGGTTGGCTCCTCTCGAAGTGAATGGTCTAGATTTGTCTGTGATCATCTGACGGATCAAATCAATCTGAAATTCTATAAATATAACTCAACACCCTAACCTAAATTCACATAAGAAATTAGAGACGGAGCCGCCATGTTGTCGGGAGAAAACTAGGAGGAGCCTCCACTTATAGAAAAGCTTAGAGACGAGCCAAATTAAAGTTAAAACAATAATCAAATCAACGTTAGTCTACCCAAAGGAAAGTAGTTCAAATTCAGAAATCAGAAAACAAGACCGTCGTTCGTTGTAAGTATAGTGATTTTTCCGATGTGAATAAAAGTTTGGATTTGATTCAATGTAAAATGGAAATAGAATTGTGTTATTATGTAACAACGATGTTAATCCACATCTATGTATTGAAATGATTGTGGGATTGTGATGTATGTGGCATAGTTGAGTTGATATTGATCCTATTGTACATATAGAATCACATGCAAGTTGTATAGTTCATATTGTAATCGACACTATATGTTTATGTGATTATATAGGTTGTATGTGATTAAGATTTCATGTATATATATGTTAGAACCTTTATGCCTAACGATTATGTTACATACATGCTAGTATGTTTATAAGAAAGTTGCAAGTTCCAAAATTGGATCCATGTCAAGATCCACTTTAATACATGTTTCATGTTGTAATTAAATATATGATTGGATCTAGTTCACACCCTTGTCATAAAATTATGAAATTATCATATTCTTGTCATATGCTAGTTATGCTCGATGTTATGCCTAGATCCAAAAACAAGTTTAGGCTTATGTTATCTAAATCATATGCTAATTTATGTGACACCTATTTGGTTAGATACCTATTTCAATGCAAGTTTACATATATGTTGATTTAGGCTATGTTGCAAGTTCACATTCATGTTGACTATTTTGCAAGTTCCCACCTATGATGTTCATATTGACTATGCCAAAAATGCCAAGTTTACACCTATGTCATGTTCATGTTTATGAGTTCCCTTATGTCAACTTTGTGTGCGCTAAATTAGGCTAAGTTTTTAGCCTAATATTATATGTTAAAAAACCAAGCGAACGAAAATTAGGCTAAGATTGTTAGCCTAATGTTTAAACAGGGTAACGTTGGGAATATTAGAAAATTTTGGCATAAAAATATATGAAATTGGCATGTTTGTCACATGCCAAAATTGGTGGCATTTAAACGGCATAAATTCTTATACAAAAAAGGATGAACTTGGAAAGTGGTCCATAACATTAAATTTACATATATTAAGTAATAAAGAAAATATGTAAATTTTAGAAAATACGAATATGCTTAACACGAGGTTGGATTGAGTTGTGATGTAAACCTGCCCGGACCCGCCCGGCTGTCCAGTAGTCACAACAATACCTATCCAATGTGGGTGGTTAAGCATGAAGCTCAATAAGGACCCGAGGTTAGACTGAGTTACGGTGTAAATCTGCCTGGAACCGACCGGCACATCCAGTAGCCGTAACAATGCCTATCTAATGTGAGTGGTCGGTGCTTTAAAAAGCTAAGGATAGACTGTCAGGATGGTAGGGTTAAGTTAACTAAAACACTTAACCAATACAACATGTTAATCAAATTGATGGGTGGGGTTAGGTAAATACGGACACTTAACCACTTAACATGTTTGACTAGAAAACCCTAGTAACGGGGACCCATTTCAGCAGTAACCCAATTAGGTATCATGGTACCCTGAATCTAGGCAGGGTGGGGCACGATTACTAGGCTGATTGTAAGCGGTCAAAAGCGACGGCGGTGGGTGCAACTGTGTGGGTTCTAACGAAGTGCGGGCATGCACACACTTCGGAGCAGACAAACAGGGCACTGGGGGCACCCGTAGTATAACCTATGCATTCCAAGGATTGTGTCGAGTCGCCACCATGGGACTTGATACACCCCATGGTGAGGCTAGCATAGGTATCTACAATCTTTGGGGGCCGTAAGACATAGATGATTATGCGAGTAGGAGCCGATCTTTAGAAAAAGGGGTTCACTTTACCTCCAGCATGGGGTGCCAGTTAAGACAACACAAGTAGGTGCAGAGATATAGTGTGGGGTGCGATAGTATACTCGATTCAAACTGCTTTACCTTAGTTGTGACACTTTCCCATTTCCAGCTTATACTTGTCATGCCCTTTTTCTTATTCTCATACTGAAGAGTCACTAGACTTACCAGACTTTATGTATGACCCTATTTTCTTTTGTATCCTTTTCTTCTATTTCCCCCCAGGTCCACAGGGAGGAAACAACTCAGCTTAATCAGACTCTTTGCAAGCTTCAAAATAGTAGATGTACGGTTTGGACTCTCTTTCTTTGGCAATGACTATTGGACACACTCTACGGGGATTATGCAGTTTTAATTATGTTTTTATGCTTCTTTATTGAATAACCAAGACAGAAATGATGATGAAACGTTTTGGAAGTTATTATGTGACAGTTATTGAAAGGCTTTGTATGAACACATTTTTATGAAATAAAAAGTTTGTTGTTTTCCGCTGCTTATATATATATATATATGTGTGTGTGTGTTTATATATATCAGGCTTGTGTTCATCTATGACTTTTACTTAAAAACCTCCACCAAAGTTAAGGCATTCCCTTTGTGAGCGACCTTAATGGAGGGTGGGGTGTTTCACTTGGTATCAGACACAGTTTTACCAGACCAGATAAAAGTTTTTGAAACTATTTTCAAAAGAAGTTTAAAGAAGCATCTTTTCCAAGAAAAAGAGTTATTCTTAAAAAGCATAATTCCCCAAAAGCCATTTGCACTTTCTCTCTCTATCCTTTGTTTTGAATACTTTCCTTTTTTGTTCCAGCATGTCTGGAGATCTTAACCTTCCAGAAGGCGTTCTGATCCCTGGCTGGTTCCGAAGGTACCTAGAGGCTAGGGCCAATGGTGCGGGCCCAGCAGACATTCCTCCTCCAACAGTGGCAGCGGTTCCTCCTCCTCCTCCTCCTCGGGGAAATACTTTCACTAAGACATGTAGAGACTTCAAGGCTATGGGAGGAAAGGACTTTTATGGAACTGAATCATTTGTGGCAGCAAGGAACTGGCTGAAGGAGACTGAGGCCTTGTTTGTCATCTTCGAAGTTGACGACAGGCAAAAGATACAGCTAGCAGTGTGTTTGCTTAAGTATGAAGCTTCCTACTGGTGGGAAGTTACCCATGCTGAAAGGCCAGTGGAAACTTGGGAAGATTTTAGGATGCGGTTTGAGATGAAATTCCTCTCCCAAGCTGAAAGAAGCCTGCAAATGGAGAAGTTCCTAACTTTGAAACAAGGAAATATGACAATCAAGGAGTACGCCAATCAGTTTAATCAACTGGCCAGATTTGGGCTGGATTTAGTAAAAACCCAACACAAGAAGGCCCTTCCCTTCGTCAAAGGTCTGAATGAGCCTCTACATGGCCTTGCAATGACCCATATACCCATAAGAGCAACTTATGAAAGCTTGGTGGACATGGCGCTGCTACACGAGGAAGATAAAGGCAAGAAGGAGGCAAAGGTGGAAGTGCCTCAAGAAAAGAAAGAAGGTTTACAGGCTAAGAAAATAGACTTCAAGAAAGGCAGCAAGAACAACAAAACCCGTGAAAAGAGAAAGTGCAATTTCTGTGGAATTGTGGGACATATAGCAAAAGACTGCAGGAAGAGAAAGGCAAAGATGAATGGTGGTTGTTTCCATTGTGGAGAGACTGGACACTTGGCTAAGGACTGCCCAAAGAAGCAGAGGCAGGGACAGAGGACTGGATCCACCTCAAGGGGATAGGTTCACGCGCTGGTGGCACCTCCACAGGAACGAGGTAGAGATATTTCTATAGAAAGCTTATTTTATCTGTATGATCATCCAGTTCGCACTCTCTTTGATTCTGGTGCATCACACTCCTTTATTTCATCTGCTTTAGTAGAATATCTGCACCTAGACACTAGTATGGTAGAAGATCCCTTAGTTGTTTCGAATCCAATTGGGGGCTCAGCTTATTTGTCGATGGTTTGCTTGGATTTGAAAATCTCTATTCTAAGTGTTGAATTTAGATGTAGCGCCTTTGTTTTGGGCTTCTCAGGATATGGACTGATATTAGGCATGGACTGGTTATCCAGTAATGGTGCCATTCTTGATTGTGAGAAAAGAGTAGTTAGGCTCTTGACTCGGCTCGGTAACACTCTAGAAATTTCTTGTAATCCCTTGAATGTTGTTATGCTTAGTTATCTAGAGTCGCTTGATGCTTCTGTTGAGAATTTGCAGTCAGTTAGAGTGGTCCGGGAATATCCGGATGTCTTTGAAGAGGTGAAAGGCTTACCTCCGAAGCGGGAAATAGACTTCCGCATATATCTTGTTGATAATGCAAAGCCCGTAGCTCTGCTTGTAAGTCATATGGCTCCAAAGGAGAGAAAGGAGCTCAGTAAGCAAGTTAAGGAGCTTCTCGAGAAAGGGTTTATAAGGAGAAGTATCTCGGAATGGGGTGCTCCAGTGGTGTTCGCATCCAAAGCAGATGGTTCACTACGTCTTTGTGTGGACTATAGGGAGCTAAATAAGCTGACTAAAAAGAATAGACACCAGCTTCCCAGAATAGACGATTTGTTTGATCAGCTTGTAGGTGCGTCGGTCTTCTCCTAACTTGATCTGGCTACTGGGTTCCATCAGCTAAGGGTAGCCGAAGATAGTATTGATAAAACGGCGTTCAGAACCCCAGACGGTTTCTGAGAGTGGCTTGTCATGCCTTTCAGTTTGACAAACACACCCGCTTATTTCGTAGACCTAATGAGCAGGGTGCTCAGAGAATTCCTCAATAAGTTTGTGGTGGTCTTCGTAGACGATATTTTGATCTTCTCAAAGAATGAGGAAGAACATGCTCAGCATCTGAAAGAGATCATGGATACTCTCCGTGCACATCGGCTAAAAGCCAAATTCTCCAAGTGCCACTTTTGGAGAGAAGAAGTAAGATGTAACACTCCACGTCCATTAATGTCACTCACCAGGGGAATGCATTAACTTCCATGGAGGTTATAAGTGAATATAGAACAGAGAAATTACAACAAGACAAATAATAAATAGCACTTGAAAATCTAAAACTTCATTTTATTGCAGTGGAAATTAAATATGTCTGTTACATCATAAAACCATAGATCACAACCAAGTACAATATCCATCTTCACAAAACAAAATACATAATCCCATTACAATAAATAGCCATTAAAAAGAAAGATAACAAGCTGGACTTTACTTCTGCAGTCCAAGCTTTCCAAGAGATAAGCGATCCAACTAGACTCCACTAGAACTTGGCCCAACCTGAGGACCTGAAGAAAAAAAAAGATGGAAAAGAGGGGGTCAGACATAAAGTCTGGCGAGTATGATAATTCTACAATACTATTATCAAAATAACTGGACTAAGGCATAAGCTGGAAAACAAGGAAATGTCTATGAAAGAGCAGATTAAGGACATAGACAATCGCTAAAGGAAACGTTATAGGCGCTCCTAAATACTAAAGGATAAACACTATACTGCACCACACCAGTCACCCTAAAGATTGATCCCACTTAGCTTCACTTAGAAACTTTCTTAATGGCTTTACGTACTCCTAGCTGACTACATAGGTGCTTCCTGCCCCTATCTCCACTAGGTGTACCCCACTTTCCATTTTTCGATCGGCTCCCTACTCGTTACCCGTGCTGGCCCCACAGTGGGGTGTATCATTCCCCTAAAGTGGCAACCCGATATAACGGAGATGCACGGCTTATACCTACACGATGCAACAACGTCTTACCTACCGGCCCGGGTCCACACACGCATATGAAACCCGTTGGACTTGCGTTGCCACCGCTCCCTGTTTTGGCCTCTTATAGTCAAACCCAGTATGCGTGTCCCGTCCTCGACTTGGGTCGAGCCCACAAAGATACGTTTTGGGATACTGGTTGAAATGGGCCCCCATTATTTCCCACAAGCATTCCACCTAAGCTTGTCCCATTAGTCCATCCACTTAACCCACTTAGTCATGTTCATTTACATGTGTATTTGGTTAAGTCTAATCGTATTTCAAATGCCTCTAAAGGCAACCACTAGATTCCTCATGCCACCCAAGGCACCTACTTAACCCCCATGTCCCACCTTACATGATTATCTGGCTAAGTATTTCTTAATTCATTAAGGCCATAACCTCATAAAGACCTCTCACATTAGACTGGCATTTATGGCAGCTGGATTTGCCGGGCGGGTCCGGGCAGTCTTATACCATAAAAGAGTCTAACCTCGTGTCTTTACAACTGTTATGCTTTAGTTTGGGCCTAGGACCTCTCACATTGGGCCGACATTTGTGACTACTGGATTTGCCGGGCGGGTCCGGGCAGGTTTACGTCACAAATGGGTCCAACCTCGTGTCCTAAGCATTGATTATTATTAATAATCCACGTTCCCCAATTTTAATAATTCCCTACTTGAATTATTAATTAATTCCAAATTCAACAATGTCCATAATTGACTCAATTATGGACATCCATTCAAGGCGTGCAAAATCATACAAAATTGCACCCAATTTATTAATTCCTAATATCACCCCTACCCCACGTTTGAACGTTTATTCGCAAAATATATATTAGACTCGAATAGTCTAACTCATAGCATAAAAGAGATTATCACAATAACAACATGTATATATGACTAAATGAATCATAATAAGGGGTGAAACTTGCATATGTACAACTTGCATAGGATTATACATGTCATGGATCTAAAGATGTCAACTTGTTCATAATTCACATAATATGATCTCAATCAAATTTCATAAACTTGCATAGGAACATGTGTGAATCAACATCATCTAATCTAACAATATGGGTTTATATGGGTACACCTAACTCAATAGGCAAATTCCCATAATAAAAATTCATTTAGTCATAGATTCATGCATATGGGTACACCTAACTTAATAGGCAAATTCCCATATTCAAGATCCAATTTAAATTGAGGATTCATGTATATGGGTACACCTAGCTTAATAGGCAAATTCCCATAATCATGATCCATTTAATTTTTAGAAAAAAAAGAACATAAACTTTAAAACATGATCCAATTTGCATAAATAACAACATCATGATTTTACAACTTGTACGATTCAACACAACTTAACATGATATCATAATCATATAACTTATGGATTTCCAACATATGTGTTAACATGAGATCTACAACATATATAAGATTTATGACATAACATAGCATGATTTACACATAGCATAGCATGATAGCATAACATAGCATAGCATGATTTTCATCATAGCATGGCATAGCATAGGAGAATTTACAACATATAATTTACAACATATGACAACATAATAACATAACAAGAGATCCACAATATAGAATTTACAATTACAATTCACATCACTTTCTTGTGATCCATTCATAACTTAATCGAATTATTTTATAATAACATTGTGAGAATCATCATACTCACAATTTAAAGAAGAGAAATAGAAGAAGCTTTGATTTAATTTGTTTGTTGAGTAGATTTAGTTGTAGGCTAGGCTTTCTCCTTCTTCTTTAGTTTGTGACGGCTACGCTGAACTCCATGGCAACGGCATGTCGGTAGCTCTCCAATTTTTCAAGTGATTTAGGGTTAGAGTCTACCCACTTATTTATAGATGTTAGGATGCATTTAGGCCATTAGATTTACCCTAGAATAGATTAGAGCCATTAGATTTCGTCCAGCCTTCAAAACACAGCCCGAAAACCCAACCAGATGCACCCAGGTCACCTGGGCTCGACCAGGGAGGTCGACACCCAGGTCGACTCTTGTGTCGACCTGCCCCCTCCCCCCAGGTCGACTCCCAAGTCGACCCCTAGGTCGACCTGGTCTGGGCGGGAGTTTTCCCGCCTGCCTCCATTTATGTGTTTTTTTGAAATCTGTTTTAAAATTTGAATTTTTCGTGAAACTTCTCGAGGCCATTTCTCGGTCATACGAACTCCGATTCACAAAATTTCGAACTCTATTTCGCGTATTTTTCCGAGACGAACACAATGGCGCAGCCCGTTTCCCAATATTCTTATATTTGAAATTAATTATTCTTTCATTTGTGAATATTAGTATTAACTGATTTACGGGGTGTTACATTCTCCCCTCCTCAAAGGATTTCGACCCCAAAATCTTCAAGTCAAGAAGAATGTTTAACCTAACATCCAATCAACCATCTACTCAATCATCAAACACTGGCATCCACTGTCCTTATAGACTTCTAATGCTTTTATGTTTAAATGCATAGTGTGTGTATATGTCCGTATCTAATGCAAAATCAGGCGGTCCACTGATTCAGTTGACCTCCTTGATGCAATTCATGATAGTGCCATGCATCCATTATGTATGCAAAAGATCCTAATTGCTTACATACTACTTCTATATGCGTGCACATCCATTCAACCGAATGCAGCATCTATATGATGGTACAACCATTATACATCCATTATACTAAATACATTCATTTATGCAATATGCAATATGTAGTGACTGAGCCGATCTAGTGCCTAAAGTGTGTGTATATATGCATCCACGAGCAACCACTAGCAAACACTTGCATCCATTTTGCATCCTTCATACATAACATGTCTCAAACACATGTTTCAACCATAGGATTATCCTAACTAAAGGTCAAGGATACTAATGAGAGGACATACTAAAGATAAGATAAGATAAGCTAAGCGATAAAGGAGAAATTAAAAGACATACCCTCAAAAAGAAAAGGGTACAACGAACGCATCTTCTCTTCTGTCTCCCAAGTAGCGTTGCTCTCATCATCTCCCCATTGCACTTTAACTAGTCTGACCTCTCGATTCCTCAACTTTTTGATCTCCGACCCAAGAATGCATGTAGGAGCTCGTCTAATTGTTGCATCACGCTCTATTTCCACCTCTTTAAGCAAGCTCGGCTCTACCACCTCCGCGGTCTTGTGCAAACACTTCCTCAAATGTGATACATGGAATACGTCGTGTACTCCACTAAGTTTCTCAGGCAACTCCACCCTATGCGCCATCTTCCCAATCCTGTCTTTTATAGGAAACGGCCCTACAAACCTTGGCGCTAATTTCCCAACCGACCCAAAGCGAACAACATTCCGTAACGGAGATACTTTGATAAAAACCATGTCCCCAATGTCAAACTCAAGATCTGTCCTCCTCTTATCAGCATACGATTTCTGCCTATCTTGTGCTGCTTTCATCCTCCTTCGAATCAAATCAATCTTCTCCGAGGTTTCCCTAACCATATCGGGCCCAAGTAGGATTTTATCGGTAGATTCCCACCAACATGTAGGCGAACGGCAAGGCCTTCCATAAAGAGCTTCGAAAGGTGCCATGCCAATACTAGACTGAAAGCTATTATTATATGCGAATTCTACCAACGGAAGGTGCTCTTCCCATGTACCCCCAAAGTCTAGGATACAAAGCCTTAAAAGATCCTCTAGAATACGATTCACCCTCTCGGTCTGGCCGTCCGTCTGAGGATGATATGTGGTGCTCAAACATAGCTGAGTCCCTACCGCCTCTTGTAAACTCTTCCAAAATTCGCTAGTGAAGATGGGATCACGGTCGCTTACTATACTAGAAGGAATACCGTGCAAACGAACTATCTCTTTAATGTATACAGAAGCCAACCACGGAGCAGTCCTCTTACTTTTCACGGGAATAAAATGGGCGCTCTTAGTAAGTCTATCTACTATAACCCAAATCCCCGTATTACCCTTCCTTGATCTTGGTAATCCATCCACAAAATCCATTGAGACGCTTTCCCATTTCCATAGTGGAACTTCCAATGGGTGAAGCAACCCACCGGGTTTCTTTTGTTCCGCTTTTACTCGTTGGCACACCAAGCATCTAGCGACGTACTCGGCCACATCCTTTTTCATACCGGCCCAAAAGAAAACCCGATTCATATCTTTGTACATCTTGTCTCCGCCGGGATGAATGGTCATCTTTGAGCGATGAGCATCATCAAGAATGGCCTTCCTTAAGTCTTCGTCTTGTGGTACACAAAGTCTATTATCCCTTCGTAACCAACCCTTATCGTCTAGGGTATACCTACGAAGATGGCTAGACGACTCCCCTCCTTTGAGCTTTTCTACTATCTCAACAAACTGTGGGTCGTCTTGCTGTGCCTCACCAACTCGTCCTAGAAGTGTAGGTCTAACCTCCAAGGATGCTAATAAACCAGGTACTAGGTCAACGGAGGGTCTAAAGTCAAACATGGAGATGAATTCTAAGCTTCGTCGTTCAACAAACAACGGACTCAAGGACAACCTTTTCCTACTTAAGGCGTCTGTACCACGTTACCCTTGCCCGGGGTATATGCTATTTCAAAATCGTAGGAGGCTAAGAATTCCATCCACCGTTGCTGCCTTAGATTCAAATCCTTTTGAGAGAATAAGTATTTTAATGATTTGTGGTCAGTGAACAGTTCGAATTTCTCACCAAGAAGATAGTGACGCCAAGACTTAAGCGCGAAAACAATTACGGCTAACTCAAGGTAGTGCGTAGGGTAATTTTTTTCATGAACCCTCAACTGCCTTCCACCATAGGCTATTACTCTTCCCTCTTGCATGAGGACCGCGCCAAGTCCCCTCCCACAAGCATCAGTATAGACGGTAAACGGTTTATTCCCGTCTGGCAACACTAAGACTGGGGCTGAAGTTAAGGCTCTCTTTAAACGTTGGAACGCATCATCACAATCTTCGTCCCACGTAAAAACCAGGTTCTTCTTCGTTAACCGTGTTAATGGAGCTGATATTTTTGCGAAGTCTTTGATAAACTTCCTATAATAGCCAGCCAACCCCAAGAAACTTCTTACTTCGGTTACATTTTTAGGGACCTTCCAATCTTGGATGGCCACCACCTTTGCAGGATCCACTGCTATCCCTTCCTTGGAAACCACGTGCCCTAAGAACCGTACTTCTTTCCTCCAGAAGTGACACTTAGAAAATTTTGCCTTAAGGTTATGCGCTCGAAGGGTTTCCAAAACTTCCCTAAGATGTAGGGCATGCTCTTCTTCATTCTTAGAAAAGACTAAGATGTCATCCACAAAGACTACCACGAATTTGTTAAGGTACTCCCTAAACACCCTACTCATCAAATCAACAAAATATGCGGGGGCGTTTGTCAAACCAAAGGGCATCACTAGCCATTCATAGAATCCATCAGGAGTCCTAAAAGCAGTCTTATCTATACTATCCTCAGCCACTCTCAGTTGATGAAAGCCAGTGGCTAAGTCCAACTGCGAAAACACTGAGGCGCCAATTAACTGATCAAAGAGATCGTCAATCCTCGGCAGTGGGTGTCGGTTCTTTTTAGTAAGCTTGTTTAGTTCTCTATAGTCCACACAAAGTCTAAGGGACCCATCCGCCTTTGTAGCAAATACTACTGGAGCACCCCACTCCGATATACTACGTCTTATGAACCCCTTCTCAAGCAACTCCTTCACTTGCTTATTGAGTTCCCTCCTTTCACGAGGAGCCATGTGGCGCACTGGCAAAGATACGGGTTTAGCATTATCCACAAGATAAATTCGAAAGTCTATCTCCCGCTTTGGAGGTAAGCCCTTCACCTCCTCAAACACATCCGAATATTCCCGGACCACCTCTACCGATCGCAGATTCTCTACAGACGCGTCAAGCGATTCAAGATAACTCAGCATAACGGAATCTATGGGATTACAAAAGATGTCGAGAGTGTTACCAAGGCGAGTCACAAGCCTAACTACTCTCCTTTCACAATCAAGAATGGCCCCATTTCTAGATAACTAATCCATTCCTAAAATTAGCCCATAGCCCGTGAAGCCCAATACATAAGCATCACATCTAAATTCAATGCTAAGTATAGAGATTTTCAAATCCAAACATATCATGGTCAAATGAGCCGAACCCCCAATTGGATTTGAAACAACCAAGGGATCCTCTACTAAACTGGTGTTCAAGTGCAGTAATTCAACTAATGATGCAGAGATAAACGAATGAGATGCGCCAGAATCGAATAAGGTACGGACAGGATGATCAAACAGAAAAACTAAGCTTTCAACAGAAATTGTTCTACCTCTTTCTTGCAGCGGTGGGGCCGCAATAGCCTGAACTTGCCCCCTTGCCTGCCCTGGTGCCATAAGAGCCTGCACCTGTCCTCCCGAGGTAGACCCTGCCATCTGCTCCTTCTTTGGGCAGTCCTTCACCAAATGTCCAGCATCTCCACAATGAAAACAACCAGTCTTCTTTTTCTTTCTACAATCTTTGCTGAGATGGCCAGGCGTCCCACAATTGAAGCATCTCTTCTTCCCTTTGCCATTATTGTTTTTACCACCCTTCTTATTTTGCTGTTGGGGTTTCTTCTGATCCCCTTTCTTTTCAACTGCCTTATCCTCATGCGTAAGTGCCATTTCTACTAGCCTTTCAAAGGTGGCTCTCATAGGGATGTGGGTCATAGCCAACCCTTGCAACGGTTCATTCAAGCCTCTAACGAACCTCAAAGCTTTCTTCTCTGGCGTGTTCACCAACTCCAAGCCAAACCTTGCTAACTGATTAAATTTATTGACATATTCCTTCACTGATAAGCTCCCTTGCTTTAATGTCAGGAATTTTTCCATATTTAAATTCTCCTCTGCCCTTGAAAGAAACTTTGCCTCAAACCTTCGTCTGAAATCCGCCCATGAATCAACTGGACGTTCCTCGTTAGTGACCTCCCACCAAAACGAGGCCTCTCCCTTCATTAACCAAGCAGCTAAACAGAATTTCATCCCATCTTCCACTTCAAAGATATCCAACAATTCCTTAGTCTCCTTAAGCCAGTCTCTGGCTTCCACAAACGTCTCAGTCCCTTGAAAAGTTTTTCCTCCCATAGCCTTAAATACCTTGCACGTCTTTGCAAAAGTGTCAAAACGAGGAGGAGGAGGAGGAATGGGTGCAACTGGGGGTGGAGGAGCATCTGCTGGGCCTGCAGTGGTGGCCCTAGCCTCCAAATATCTCGTAAACCACCCTGGAACCGTCACACCTTCTGGGAGATTAAGATCTTCAGCCATGCTGAAACGAAAAAGGAAAGATTCAAAATGGAGAATTCGAAAGATAAAGATAAGGATATGGCTATTTGGGATTATGTTTTTCATAAAAACTTTCTCTAAATAACATGTTTTTGAAAGCACTTCTTCCAAAAATACTTTAGAAAAATATTTTTCTAAAAATTTTATCTGTTCTGGTTATGCTGTGATACCACGTGTAACACTCCACGTCCATTAATGTCACTCACCAGGGGAATGCATTAACATCCATGGAGGTCATAAGTGAATATAGAACAGAGAAATTACAACAAGACAGATAATAAATAGCACTTGAAGATCTAAAACTTCATTTTATTGCAGCGGAAATTAAATATGTCTGTTACATCATAAAACCATAGATCATAACCAAATACAATATCCATCTTCACAAAACAAAATACATAATCCCATTACAATAAATAGCCACTAAAAAGAAAGATAACAAGCTGGACTTTACTTCTGCAGTCCAAGCTTTCCAAGAGATAAGCAATCCAACTAGACTCCACTAGAACTTGGCCCAACCTGAGGACCTGAAGGGAAAAAAAGATGGAAAAGAGGGGGTCAGACATAAAGTCTGGCGAGTATGATAATTCTACAATACTATTATCAAAATAACTGGACTAAGGCATAAGCTGGAAAACAAGGAAATGTCTATGAAAGAGCAGATTAAGGACATAGACAATCGCTAAAGGAAACGTTATAGGCGCTCCTAAATACTAAAGGATAAACACTATACTGCACCACACCAGTCACCCTAAAGATTGATCCCACTTAGCTTCACTTAGAAACTTTCTTAATGGCTTTACGTACTCCTAGCTGACTACATAGGTGCCGCCTGCCCCTATCTCCACTAGGTGTACCCCACTTTCCATTTTTCGATCGGCTCCCTACTCGTAGATACCCGTGCTGGCCCCACAGTGGGGTGTATCATTCCCCTAAAGTGGCAACCCGATATAACGGAGATGCACGGCTTATACCTACACGATGCAACAACGTCTTACCTACCGGCCCGGGTCCACACACGCATATGAAACCCGTTGGACTTGCGTTGCCACCGCTCCCTGTTTTGGCCTCTTATAGTCAAACCCAGTATGCGTGTCCCGTCCTCGACTTGGGTCGAGCCCACAAAGATACGTTTTGGGATACTGGTTGAAATGGGCCCCCATTATTTCCCACAAGCATTCCACCTAAGCTTGTCCCATTAGTCCATCCACTTAACCCACTTAGTCATGTTCATTTACATGTGTATTTGGTTAAGTCTAATCGTATTTCAAATGCCTCTAAAGGCAACCACTAGATTCCTCATGCCACCCAAGGCACCTACTTAACCCCCATGTCCCACCTTACATGATTATCTGGCTAAGTATTTCTTAATTCATTAAGGCCATAACCTCATAAAGACCTCTCACATTAGACTGGCATTTATGGCAGCTGGATTTGCCGGGCGGGTCCGGGCAGTCTTATATCATAAAAGAGTCTAACCTCGTGTCTTTACAACTGTTATGCTTTAGTTTGGGCCTAGGACCTCTCACATTGGGCCGACATTTGTGACGACTGGATTTGCCGGGCGGGTCCGGGCAGGTTTACGTCACAAACGGGTCCAACCTCGTGTCCTAAGCATTGATTATTATTATTAATAATCCACTTTCCCCAATTTTAATAATTCCCTACTTGAATTATTAATTAATTCCAAATTCAACAATGTCCATAATTGACTCAATTATGGACATCCATTCAAGGCGTGCAAAATCATACAAAATTGCACCCAATTTATTAATTCCTAATATCACCCTTACCCCACGTTTGAACGTTTATTCGCAAAATATATATTAGACTCGAATAGTCTAACTCATAGCATAAAAGAGATTATCACAATAACAACATGTATATATGACTAAATGAATCATAATAAGGGGTGAAACTTGCATATGTACAACTTGCATAGGATTATACATGTCATGGATCTAAAGATGTCAACTTGTTCATAATTCACATAATATGATCTCAATCAAATTTCATAAACTTGCATAGGAACATGTGTGAATCAACATCATCTAATCTAACAATATGGGTTTATATGGGTACACCTAACTCAATAGGCAAATTCCCATAATAAAAATTCATTTAGTCATAGATTCATGCATATGGGTACACCTAACTTAATAGGCAAATTCCCATATTCAAGATCCAATTTGAATTGTGGATTCATGTATATGGGTACACCTAACTTAATAGGCAAATTCCCATAATCATGATCCATTTAATTTTTAGAAAAAAAAGGACATAAACTTTAAAACATGATCCAATTTGCATAAATAACAACATCATGATTTTACAACTTGTACGATTCAACACAACTTAACATGATATCATAATCATATAACTTATGGATTTCCAACATATGTGTTAACATGAGATCTACAACATATATAAGATTTATGACATAACATAGCATGATTTACACATAGCATAGCATGATAGCATAACATAGCATAGCATGATTTTCATCATAGCATGGCATAGCATAGGAGAATTTACAACATATAATTTACAACATATGACAACATAATAACATAACAAGAGATCCACAATATAGAATTTACAATTACAATTCACATCGCTTTCTTGTGATCCATTCATAACTTAATCGAATTATTTTATAATAACATTGTGAGAATCATCATACTCACAATTTAAAGAAGAGAAATAGAAAGAGTCTTTGATTTAATTTGTTTGTTGAGTAGATTTAGTTGTAGGCTAGGCTTTCTCCTTCTTCTTTAGTTTGTGACGGCTACGCTGAACTCCATGGCAACGGCATGTCGGTAGCTCTCCAATTTTTCAAGTGATTTATGGTTAGAGTCTACCCACTTATTTATAGATGTTAGGATGCATTTAGGCCATTAGATTTACCCTAGAATAGATTAGAGCCATTAGATTTCGTCCAGCCTTCAAAACACAGCCCAAAAACCCAACCAGATGCACCCAGGTCACCTGGGCTCGACCAGGGAGGTCGACACCCAGGTCGACTCTAGTGTCGACCTGCCCCCTCCCCCCAGGTCGACTCCCAAGTCGACCCCTAGGTCGACCTGGTCTGGGCGGGAGTTTTCCCGCCTGCCTCCATTTATGTGTTTTTTTGAAATCTGTTTTAAAATTTGAATTTTTCGTGAAACTTCTCGAGGCCATTTCTCGGTCATACGAACTCCGATTCACAAAATTTCGAACTCTATTTCGCGTATTTTTCCGAGACGAACACAATGGCGCAGCCCGTTTCCCAATATTCTTATATTTGAAATTAATTATTCTTTCATTTGTGAATATTAGTATTAACTGATTTACGGGGTGTTACATTCTCCCCTCCTCAAAGGATTTCGACCCCAAAATCTTCAAGTCAAGAAGAATGTTTAACCTAACATCCAATCAACCATCTACTCAATCATCAAACACTGGCATCCACTGTCCTTATAGACTTCTAATGCTTTTATGTTTAAATGCATAGTGTGTGTATATGTCCGTATCTAATGCAAAATCAGGCGGTCCACTGATTCAGTTGACCTCCTTGATGCAATTCATGATAGTGCCATGCATCCATTATGTATGCAAAAGATCCTAATTGCTTACATACTACTTCTATATGCGTGCACATCCATTCAACCGAATGCAGCATCTATATGATGGTACAACCATTATACATCCATTATACTAAATACATTCATTTATGCAATATGCAATATGTAGTGACTGAGCCGATCTAGTGCCTAAAGTGTGTGTATATATGCATCCACGAGCAACCACTAGCAAACACTTGCATCCATTTTGCATCCTTCATACATAACATGTCTCAAACACATGTTTCAACCATAGGATTATCCTAACTAAAGGTCAAGGATACTAATGAGAGGACATACTAAAGATAAGATAAGATAAGCTAAGCGATAAAGGAGAAATTAAAAGACATACCCTCAAAAAGAAAAGGGTACAACGAACGCATCTTCTCTTCTGTCTCCCAAGTAGCGTTGCTCTCATCATCTCCCCATTGCACTTTAACTAGTCTGACCTCTCGATTCCTCAACTTTTTGATCTCCGACCCAAGAATGCATGTAGGAGCTCGTCTAATTGTTGCATCACGCTCTATTTCCACCTCTTTAAGCAAGCTCGGCTCTACCACCTCCGCGGTCTTGTGCAAACACTTCCTCAAATGTGATACATGGAATACGTCGTGTACTCCACTAAGTTTCTCAGGCAACTCCACCCTATGCGCCATCTTCCCAATCCTGTCTTTTATAGGAAACGGCCCTACAAACCTTGGCGCTAATTTCCCAACCGACCCAAAGCGAACAACATTCCGTAACGGAGATACTTTGATAAAAACCATGTCCCCAATGTCAAACTCAAGATCTGTCCTCCTCTTATCAGCATACGATTTCTACCTATCTTGTGCTGCTTTCATCCTCCTTCGAATCAAATCAATCTTCTCCGAGGTTTCCCTAACCATATCGGGCCCAAGTAGGATTTTATCGGTAGATTCCCACCAACATGTAGGCGAACGGCAAGGCCTTCCATAAAGAGCTTCGAAAGGTGCCATGCCAATACTAGACTGAAAGCTATTATTATATGCGAATTCTACCAACGGAAGGTGCTCTTCCCATGTATCCCCAAAGTCTAGGATACAAAGCCTTAAAAGATCCTCTAGAATACGATTCACCCTCTCGGTCTGGCCGTCCGTCTGAGGATGATATGCGGTGCTCAAACATAGCTGAGTCCCTACCGCCTCTTGTAAACTCTTCCAAAATTCGCTAGTGAAGATGGGATCACGGTCGCTTACTATACTAGAAGGAATACCGTGCAAACGAACTATCTCTTTAATGTATACAGAAGCCAACCACGGAGCAGTCCTCTTACTTTTCACGGGAATAAAATGGGCGCTCTTAGTAAGTCTATCTACTATAACCCAAATCCCCGTATTACCCTTCCTTGATCTTGGTAATCCATCCACAAAATCCATTGAGACGCTTTCCCATTTCCATAGTGGAACTTCCAATGGGTGAAGCAACCCACCGGGTTTCTTTTGTTCCGCTTTTACTCGTTGGCACACCAAGCATCTAGCGACGTACTCGGCCACATCCTTTTTCATACCGGCCCAAAAGAAAACCCGCTTCATATCTTTGTACATCTTGTCTCCGCCGGGATGAATGGTCATCTTTGAGCGATGAGCATCATCAAGAATGGCCTTCCTTAAGTCTTCGTCTTGTGGTACACAAAGTCTATTATCCCTTCGTAACCAACCCTTATCGTCTAGGGTATACCTACGAAGATGGCTAGACGACTCCCCTCCTTTGAGCTTTTCTACTATCTCAACCAACTGTGGGTCGTCTTGCTGTGCCTCACCAACTCGTCCTAGAAGTGTAGGTCTAACCTCCAAGGATGCTAATAAACCATGTACTAGGTCAACGGAGGGTCTAAAGTCAAACATGGAGATGAATTCTAAGCTTCGTCGTTCAACAAACAACGGACTCAAGGACAACCTTTTCCTACTTAAGGCGTCTGCTACCACGTTACCCTTGCCCGGGGTATATGCTATTTCAAAATCGTAGGAGGCTAAGAATTCCATCCACCGTTGCTGCCTTAGATTCAAATCCTTTTGAGAGAATAAGTATTTTAATGATTTGTGGTCAGTGAACAGTTCGAATTTCTCACCAAGAAGATAGTGACGCCAAGACTTAAGCGCGAAAACAATTACGGCTAACTCAAGGTAGTGCGTAGGGTAATTTTTTTCATGAACCCTCAACTGCCTTCCACCATAGGCTATTACTCTTCCCTCTTGCATGAGGACCGCGCCAAGTCCCCTCCCACAAGCATCAGTATAGACGGTAAACGGTTTATTCCCGTCTGGCAACACTAAGACTGGGGCTGAAGTTAAGGCTCTCTTTAAACGATGGAACGCATCATCACAATCTTCGTCCCACGTAAAAACCAGGTTCTTCTTCGTTAACCGTGTTAATGGAGCTGATATTTTTGCGAAGTCTTTGATAAACTTCCTATAATAGCCAGCCAACCCCAAGAAACTTCTTACTTCTGTTACATTTTTAGGGACCTTCCAATCTTGGATGGCCACCACCTTTGCAGGATCCACTGCTATCCCTTCCTTGGAAACCACGTGCCCTAAGAACCGTACTTCTTTCCTCCAGAAGTGACACTTAGAAAATTTTGCCTTAAGGTTATGCGCTCGAAGGGTTTCCAAAACTTCCCTAAGATGTAGGGCATGCTCTTCTTCATTCTTAGAAAAGACTAAGATGTCATCCACAAAGACTACCACGAATTTGTTAAGGTACTCCCTAAACACCCTACTCATCAAATCAACAAAATATGCGGGGGCGTTTGTCAAACCAAAGGGCATCACTAGCCATTCATAGAATCCATCAGGAGTCCTAAAAGCAGTCTTATCTATACTATCCTCAGCCACTCTCAGTTGATGAAAGCCAGTGGCTAAGTCCAACTGCGAAAACACTGAGGCGCCAATTAACTGATCAAAGAGATCGTCAATCCTCGGCAGTGGGTGTCGGTTCTTTTTAGTAAGCTTGTTTAGTTCTCTATAGTCCACACAAAGTCTAAGGGACCCATCCGCCTTTGTAGCAAATACTACTGGAGCACCCCACTCCGATATACTACGTCTTATGAACCCCTTCTCAAGCAACTCCTTCACTTGCTTATTGAGTTCCCTCCTTTCACGAGGAGCCATGTGGCGCACTGGCAATGATACGGGTTTAGCATTATCCACAAGATAAATTCGAAAGTCTATCTCCCGCTTTGGAGGTAAGCCCTTCACCTCCTCAAACACATCCGAATATTCCCGGACCACCTCTACCGATCGCAGATTCTCTACAGATGCGTCAAGCGATTCAAGATAACTCAGCATAACGGAATCTATGGGATTACAAAAGATGTCGAGAGTGTTACCAAGGCGAGTCACAAGCCTAACTACTCTCCTTTCACAATCAAGAATGGCCCCATTTCTAGATAACTAATCCATTCCTAAAATTAGCCCATAGCCCGTGAAGCCCAATACATAAGCATCACATCTAAATTCAATGCTAAGTATAGAGATTTTCAAATCCAAACATATCATGGTCAAATGAGCCGAACCCCCAATTGGATTTGAAACAACCAAGGGATCCTCTACTAAACTGGTGTTCAAGTGCAGTAATTCAACTAATGATGCAGAGATAAACGAATGAGATGCGCCAGAATCGAATAAGGTACGGACAGGATGATCAAACAGAAAAACTAAGCTTTCAACAGAAATTGTTCTACCTCTTTCTTGCAGCGGTGGGGCCGCAATAGCCTGAACTTGCCCCCTTGCCTGCCCTGGTGCCATAAGAGCCTGCACCTGTCCTCCCGAGGTAGACCCTGCCATCTGCCCCTTCTTTGGGCAGTCCTTCACCAAATGTCCAGCATCTCCACAATGAAAACAACCAGTCTTCTTTTTCTTTCTACAATCTTTGCTGAGATGGCCAGGCGTCCCACAATTGAAGCATCTCTTATTCCCTTTGCCATTATTGTTTTTACCACCCTTCTTATTTTGCTGTTGGGGTTTCTTCTGATCCCCTTTCTTTTCAACTGCCTTATCCTCTTGCGTAAGTGCCATTTCTACTAGCCTTTCAAAGGTGGCTCCCATAGGGATGTGGGTCATAGCCAACCCTTGCAACGGTTCATTCAAGCCTCTAACGAACCTCAAAGCTTTCTTCTCTGGCGTGTTCACCAACTCCAAGCCAAACCTTGCTAACTGATTAAATTTATTGACATATTCCTTCACTGATAAGCTCCCTTGCTTTAATGTCAGGAATTTTTCCATATTTAAATTCTCCTCTGCCCTTGAAAGAAACTTTGCCTCAAACCTTCGTCTGAAATCCGCCCATGAATCAACTGGACGTTCCCCGTTAGTGACCTCCCACCAAAACGAGGCCTCTCCCTTCATTAACCAAGCAGCTAAACAGAATTTCATCCCATCTTCCACTTCAAAGATATCCAACAATTCCTTAGTCTCCTTAAGCCAGTCTCTGGCTTCCACAAACGTCTCAGTCCCTTGAAAAGTTTTTCCTCCCATAGCCTTAAATACCTTGCACGTCTTTGCAAAAGTGTCAAAACGAGGAGGAGGAGGAGGAATGGGTGCAACTGGGGTGGAGGAGCATCTGCTGGGCCTGCAGTGGTGGCCCTAGCCTCCAAATATCTCGTAAACCACCCTGGAACCGTCACACCTTCTGGGAGATTAAGATCTTCAGCCATGCTGAAACGAAAAAGGAAAGATTCAAAATGGAGAATTCGAAAGATAAAGATAAGGATATGGCTATTTGGGATTATGTTTTTCATAAAAACTTTCTCTAAATAACATGTTTTTGAAAGCACTTCTTCCAAAAATACTTTAGAAAAATATTTTTCTAAAAATTTTATCTGTTCTGGTAACCTTATGCTGTGATACCACGTGTAACACTCCACGTCCATTAATGTCACTCACCAGGGGAATGCATTAACATCCATGGAGGTCATAAGTGAATATAGAACAGAGAAATTACAACAAGACAGATAATAAATAGCACTTGAAGATCTAAAACTTCATTTTATTGCAGCGGAAATTAAATATGTCTGTTACATCATAAAACCATAGATCATAACCAAATACAATATCCATCTTCACAAAACAAAATACATAATCCCATTACAATAAATAGCCATTAAAAAGAAAGATAACAAGCTGGACTTTACTTCTGCAGTCCAAGCTTTCCAAGAGATAAGCAATCCAACTAGACTCCACTAGAACTTGGCCCAACCTGAGGACCTGAAGGGAAAAAAAGATGGAAAAGAGGGGGTCAGACATAAAGTCTGGCGAGTATGATAATTCTACAATACTATTATCAAAATAACTGGACTAAGGCATAAGCTGGAAAACAAGGAAATGTCTATGAAAGAGCAGATTAAGGACATAGACAATCGCTAAAGGAAACGTTATAGGCGCTCCTAAATACTAAAGGATAAACACTATACTGCACCACACCAGTCACCCTAAAGATTAATCCCACTTAGCTTCACTTAGAAACTTTCTTAATGGCTTTACGTACTCTTAGCTGACTACATAGGTGCCGCCTGCCCCTATCTCCACTAGGTGTACCCCACTTTCCATTTTTCGATCGGCTCCCTACTCGTAGATACCCGTGCTGGCCCCACAGTGGGGTGTATCATTCCCCTAAAGTGGCAACCCGATATAACGGAGATGCACGGCTTATACCTACACGATGCAACAACGTCTTACCTACCGGCCCGGGTCCACACACGCATATGAAACCCGTTGGACTTGCGTTGCCACCGCTCCCTGTTTTGGCCTCTTATAGTCAAACCCAGTATGCGTGTCCCGTCCTCGACTTGGGTCGAGCCCACAAAGATACGTTTTGGGATACTGGTTGAAATGGGCCCCCATTATTTCCCACAAGCATTCCACCTAAGCTTGTCTCATTAGTCCATCCACTTAACCCACTTAGTCATGTTCATTTACATGTGTATTTGGTTAAGTCTAATCGTATTTCAAATGCCTCTAAAGGCAACCACTAGATTCCTCATGCCACCCAAGGCACCTACTTAACCCCCATGTCCCACCTTACATGATTATCTGGCTAAGTATTTCTTAATTCATTAAGGCCATAACCTCATAAAGACCTCTCACATTAGACTGGCATTTATGGCAGCTGGATTTGCCGGGCGGGTCCGGGCAGTCTTATATCATAAAAGAGTCTAACCTCGTGTCTTTACAACTGTTATGCTTTAGTTTGGGCCTAGGACCTCTCACATTGGGCCGACATTTGTGACGACTGGATTTGCCGGGCGGGTCCGGGCAGGTTTACGTCACAAACGGGTCCAACCTCGTGTCCTAAGCATTGATTATTATTATTAATAATCCACTTTCCCCAATTTTAATAATTCCCTACTTGAATTATTAATTAATTCCAAATTCAACAATTTCCATAATTGACTCAATTATGGACATCCATTCAAGGCGTGCAAAATCATACAAAATTGCACCCAATTTATTAATTCCTAATATCACCCTTACCCCACGTTTGAACGTTTATTCGCAAAATATATATTAGACTCGAATAGTCTAACTCATAGCATAAAAGAGATTATCACAATAACAACATGTATATATGACTAAATGAATCATAATAAGGGGTGAAACTTGCATATGTACAACTTGCATAGGATTATACATGTCATGGATCTAAAGATGTCAACTTGTTCATAATTCACATAATATGATCTCAATCAAATTTCATAAACTTGCATAGGAACATGTGTGAATCAACATCATCTAATCTAACAATATGGGTTTATATGGGTACACCTAACTCAATAGGCAAATTCCCATAATAAAAATTCATTTAGTCATAGATTCATGCATATGGGTACACCTAACTTAATAGGCAAATTCCCATATTCAAGATCCAATTTGAATTGTGGATTCATGTATATGGGTACACCTAACTTAATAGGCAAATTCCCATAATCATGATCCATTTAATTTTTAGAAAAAAAAGGACATAAACTTTAAAACATGATCCAATTTGCATAAATAACAACATCATGATTTTACAACTTGTACGATTCAACACAACTTAACATGATATCATAATCATATAACTTATGGATTTCCAACATATGTGTTAACATGAGATCTACAACATATATAAGATTTATGACATAACATAGCATGATTTACACATAGCATAGCATGATAGCATAACATAGCATAGCATGATTTTCATCATAGCATGGCATAGCATAGGAGAATTTACAACATATAATTTACAACATATGACAACATAATAACATAACAAGAGATCCACAATATAGAATTTACAATTACAATTCACATCACTTTCTTGTGATCCATTCATAACTTAATCGAATTATTTTATAATAACATTGTGAGAATCATCATACTCACAATTTAAAGAAGAGAAATAGAAAGAGTCTTTGATTTAATTTGTTTGTTGAGTAGATTTAGTTGTAGGCTAGGCTTTCTCCTTCTTCTTTAGTTTGTGACGGCTACGCTAAACTCCATGGCAACGACATGTCGGTAGATCTCCAATTTTTCAAGTGATTTAGGGTTAGAGTCTACCCACTTATTTATAGATGTTAGGATGCATTTATGCCATTAGATTTACCCTAGAATATATTAGAGCAATTAGATTTCGTCCAGCCTTCAAAACACAGCCCGAAAACCCAACCAGATGCACCCAGGTCACCTGGGCTCGACCAGGGAGGTCGACACCCAGGTCGACTCTAGTGTCGACCTAGCCCCCCCTAGGTCGACTCCCAAGTCGACCCCCAGGTCGACCTGGTCTGGGCGGGAGTTTTCCCGCCTGCCTCCATTTCTGTGTTTTTTTGAAATCTGTTTTAAAATTTGAATTTTTCGTGAAACTTCTCGAGGCCATATCTCGGTCATACGAACTCCAATTCACAAAATTTCGGACTCTATTTCGCGTATTTTTCCGAGACGAACACAATGGCGCAGCCCGTTTCCCAATATTCTTATATTTGAAATTAATTATTCTTTCATTTGTTAATATTAGTATTAACTGATTTACGGGGTGTTACAAAAGATTTCTTGGACATATAGTGTCCAAAGAGGGATTAGTTGTGGACCCCGCGAAAGTGGTGGCAGTGCAAGATTGGAAGACACCAAGAAATGCAACCAAAGTCCGAAGCTTTCTTGGGCTAGCCGGTTTTTACCGAAAGTTCATTGGGGATTTCACGAAAATCTCAGCTCCACTCACAAGGCTAACAAAGAAGAATCTGCCATTCGCTTGGGATTTAGAATGTGATATTGCTTTCCAACGATTGAAAAGGGCTCTCACAACAGCCCCAATTCTGACCTTGCCAGATGGAAGTAAGATGTTCACCGTATACACTGATGCTTGTGGTACAGGACTAGGCATTGTTCTAATGCATGAAGGGAGGGTAGTAGCTTATGGTGGAAGACAACTGAGACTTCATGAAAAGAACTACCCAACCCACGATCTTGAGTTGGCCGCCAGTCTTTGCGCTAAAGTCTTGGCGCCATTATCTCCTAGGTGAGAAGATCGAATTATATACTGACCATAAGTCGTTGAAGTATCTTTTCTCGTAGAAATATCTTAACTTGAGGCAGTAAAGGTGGATGGAATTCCTTGCCTCGTATGACTTTGAAATTTCCTATACTCCTGGCAAAGGCAACGTATTAGTAGATGCGTTGAGCCAAAAGAAACTAACCTTAAGCCCTCTCTTTGTAGAAAGGCAAAGGTTAGAGTATATAGCCAGTTTTGACTTTAGGCCATCCTCTGATTTCATACCTGGTTTATTGGCATCCCTAGAAGTACGACCCACTCTTTTAGACTCAGTAGGGGCCGCACAACGCGAAGACCCTCAGCTTGTGGATGTGATTGATAAACTAATTAGGGTTGAAACTTCCAGTCACCTCAATAGGTACTCCATCGATGATAAGGGTTGGCTGAGGCGAGATGGAAGACTATGCGTGCCACAAGCTAGGGATTTAGTGAAGAAGGTTCTCGAGGAAGCACATCATTCCAAGACGACAATACACCCAGGCGGGCACAAGATGTACAAGGACGTAAAGAGAGTTTTCTTTTGGGACGGCATGAAGAAGGACGTGGCAGATTTCGTTTCTAAGTGCATGATATGCCAACAGTTCAAGGCGGAACAAAAGAAGCCTGAAGGACTGCTTCATCCTCTAGAAGTCCCGCAATGGAAGTGGGATAGCATTTCAATGGACTTCATTGACGGGTTGTCTAGGTCAAGAAGAGGCAATACTAGCATTTGGGTAATAGTGGACATGCTTACTAAAAGCGCCCACTTTTTACCTATCAAGAGTGGAAGAACTGCTTCGTCTTTAACTTCTCTTTATCTCAAGGAATTAGTTCGACTCCATGGAATACCCTCCAGTATAGTGAGTGACAGAGATCCCATCTTTACGAGTGAATTTTGCGGAGTCTACAAAAATCTATAGGCACACAGTTATGCTTGAGCACAGCCTATCACCCCCAAACTAATGGTCAGACAGAACGGGTGAATAGAGTGTTAGAAGATCTTTTGAGACTATGCGTTCTTGACTTCGGAGGGACATGGGAGGATCATCTTCCTTTAGTGGAATTCGCCTACAACAACAGTTACCAGGCCACTATCGGTATGGCGCCCTTCGAAGCTTTGAATGGATGACTGTGCCGATCGCCAACTTATTGGTGGGAGTCTACTGACAAACTTATACTTGGGCCAGACATGATTCGAGAGACTTAAGAAAAAGTGGACTTGATACGAAGGAGAATGAAGACAACCCAAGACAGACAAAAATCCTACGCTGACAAAAGAAGGACCGACCTTGAGTTTGAGGTTGGGGACAGGGTTTTCCTTAAGGTATCTCCTTTAAGGAACGTCGTTGTCTTTGGATCCGCGGGAAAGCTAGCACAAAAATTTGTAAGACCGTTCCCTATCATCGAGAAGATTGGGAAAATGACTTATAGAGTAGAGCTGCCCGAAAGGTTGGCTGGAATTCAAAACGTCTTTCACGTTTCTCATCTCCGGAAATGTCTACATGAATCTGCGGAAGTGGTGGAGCAAAGCATTCTAGAAGAAGCCAAAGTGGAAAGCGAAGCAACTGTAAGAAGTGTTCCAACTCGAATCATAGGAACTGAAGTGAAAAAGTTACGCAACCGTGAAGTCAAGCTCGTCAAAGTTTAGTGGAGCGATGCCGAGGAAGACGCGGCTTGGGAAACTGAGGACAAAATACGCGCGGCCTACCATTTTCTTTTTGAGGGTATATCTTTGATCTCTCTTTTTCCTTAAGTCATGCTTATATCAATCTTTAGGTATATTTCCTCGATATTATCCATTATCCTTTGGTAGAAACCCTTTGGATGTAAACACGTATTCGAAACATGTTATGGTTGATGGCTACAAGTGGTTGCAAGTGGTTGCTAGTGGTTGCTCGTCGATGCATATACACACACAACCTAGGTTTTAGATCGGCTCAGTCATTTCATACTGCATGTGCATATATGTATTCATATTTGTATGTGGTCGAAAATTTATATGTTGTCATATGGATGTCGCATTTATATGAATGGTTGTGCACTCATGTAGAATTATGAATAGGGAAAATTTTGCATACATAATGGATTCATGACACTTACATGATTTGCATTAAGGAGGTCAACTGAATCAGTAAACCGCCTAATTTTTGCATTACTTAAGAACATGTACACACACTGTGCATATGATCATAAAGCATTAGAAGTCTTTTAAGGACAATGGATGCCTGTGGTTGATGGTTGAGTAGATGGACGATTGGATGTTAGGACTTACGTTCTCCTAGACTTGAAGTTTTCGGGGATGAAATCCTTTAAGGAGGGGAGAATGTAACACCCCGAATTTTCTGTTAACTGTGAATTAACAAATTAAAGTATAATTAATTCTAGATGAAAGAATTAAGAGAAACGAATTATGCCATTGTGTTCGTATTGGAATTCTGCTTGAGATAGAGTCCGAGTTTGCGTGAATCGGACTCCGCATGAAGGAGTTATGACCTCCAGAAGTTTTAGAATTCAAATTAAATTTCAAACAGTTCAAAAACGAAGTTCAAATTTCGAATTCAGACCCAAACTGGACTAGGCGGGAAAATTCCCGCCCAGGCACCAGGTCGACCTAGGGGTCAACCTGGGGGTCGACCTGGGTGACCAGGTCAACCATAGGGTCGACCTGGGGGTCGACCTGCCCAGTCGACCTTGTTTGGCCCTGGCTGGCCTGGTCGGGTTCTCGTCGATTTTTGAGGCTTGGCTGTGTCACTAGGGCTGATATGTCGCATTTTGGTTGGCTCCTCTCGAAGTGAATGGTCTAGATTCATCTGTGATAATCTAACGGCTCAAATCAATCTGAAATTCTATAAATATAACTCAACACCCTAACCTAAATTCACATAAGAAATTAGAGATGGAGCCGCCATGCTGTCGGGAGAAAACTAGGAGGAGCCTCCACTTGTAGAAAACCTTAGAGACGAGCCAAATTAAAGTTAAAACAATAAACAAATCAACGTTAGTCTACCCAAAGGAAAGCACTTCAGATTCAGAATTCAGAAATCAGAAAACAAGACCGTCGTTCGTTGTAAGTATAGTGATTTTTCCGATGTGAATAAAAGTTTGGATTTGATTCGATGTAAAATGGAAGTGGAATTGTGTTATTATGTAACAACAATGTTAATTCACATCTATGTATTTAAATGATTGTGGTATTGTGATGTTTGTGCCATAGTTGAGTTGATATTGATCCTATTGTACATATAGAATCACATGTAAGTTGTATTGTTCATATTGTAATCGACACCTATATGTTTATGTGATTATATAGGTTATATGTGATTAAGATTTCATGTATATATATGCTATAACCTTTATGCCTAAATGATTATGTTCACATATATGCTAGTATGTTCGTAAGAAAGTTGCAAGTTCCAAAATTGGATCCATGTCAAGATCCACTTTAATACATGTTTCATGTTGTAATTAAATATATGATTGGATCTAGTTCACACCCTTGTCATAAAATTATGAAATTATCATATTCTTGTCATATGCTAGTTATGCTGGATGTTATGCCTAGATCCAAAAACAAATTTAGGCTTATGTTATCTAAATCATATGCTAATTTATGTGACACCTATTTGGTTAGATACCTATTTCAATGCAAGTTCACATATATGTTGATTTAGGCTATGTTGCAAGTTCACATTCATGTTGACTATTTTGCAAGTTCACACCTATGATGTTCATATTGACTATGCCAAAAATGCAAATTTTACACCTATGTCATGTTCATGTTTATGAGTTCCCTTATGTCAACTTTGTGTGCGCTAAATTAGGCTAAGTTTTTAGCCTAATATTATATGTTAAAAAACCAAGCAAACGAAAATTAGGCTAAGATTGTTAGCCTAATGTTCAAACGGGGTAACGTTGGGAATATTACAAAAACTTGTCATAAAAATATATGAAATTGGCATGTTTGTCACATGCCAAAATTGGTGGCAATTAAACGGTATAAATTCTTATACAAAAAAGGATGAACTTGGAAAGTGGGCCATAATATTAAATATATATATATATTAAGTAATAAAGACAAATATGTAAATTTAGAAAATATGAATATGCTTAACACAAGGTTGGATTGAGTTGTGATGTAAACATGCCCGGACCTGCCCGGCTGTCCAGTAGTCACAACAATACCGATCCAATGTGGGTGGTTAAGCATGAAGCCCAATAAGGACCCGAGGTTAGACTGAGTTACGGTGTAAATCTTCCCGGAACCGACTGGCACATCCAATAGCCATAACAATACCTGTCTAATGTGAGTGGTCGGTGCTTTAAAAAGCTAAGGACAGACTGTCAGGATGGTAGGGTTAAGTTAACTAAAACACTTAACCAATTCAACATGTTAATCAAATTGATGGGTGGGGTTAGGTGAATACAGACACTTAACTACTTAACATGTTTGACTAGAAAACCCTAGTAACGGGGACCCATTTCAGCAGTAACCCAATTAGGTATCATGGTACCCTGAAACTAGGCAGGGTGGGGCACGATTACTGGGCTGATTGTAAGCGGTCAAAAGCGACGGCGATGTGTGCAAAAGTGTGGGTTCTAACGGAGTGCGGGTGTGCACATACTTCGGAGCAGACAAACAGGGCACTGGGGGCACCAGTAGTATAACATATGCATTCTAAGGGTTGTGTCAGGTCACCACCATGGGACTTGATACACCCCATGGTGGGGCCAGCATAGGTATTTACAATCTTTAGGGGCCGTAAGACATAGATGATTATGCGAGTAGGAGCAGATCTTTAGAAAAAGGGGATCACTTTACCTCCAGCACGGGGTGCCAGTTAAGAAAACACAAGTAGGTGCAGAGATATAGTGTGGAGTGCGATAGTATACTCGATTCAAACTGCTTTACCTTAGTTATGACACTTTCCCATTTCCAGTTTATACTTGTCATGCCCTTTTTCTTATTCTCATACTGAAGAGTCACTAGACTTACCAGGCTTTATGTCTGACCCTATTTTTTTCGTCTTCTTTTCTTCCGTTTCCCCCGCAGGTCCACAGGGAGGAAACAACTCAGCTTAGTCAGACTCTTTGCAAGCTTCAAGATAGTAGATGTACGGTTTGGACTCTCTTTCTTTAGCAATGGCTGTTGGACACACTCTACGGGGATTATGCAGTTTTAATTATGTTTTTTGCTTCTTTATTGAATAACCAAGACAGAAATGATGATGTAACGTTTTGGAAGTGTGACAATTATGGAAAGGCTTTGTATGAACACATTTTTATGAAATAAAAAGTCTTTTGTTTTTTGCTGCTTATATATATGTATTTATATATATCTGTCTTGTGTTTATCTATGACTTTTACTTAAAAACCTCCACCAAAGTTAAGGCATTCCCTTTGTGAGTGACCATGTGGAGGGTGGGGTGTTTCAAATATGCTAGTTCAATCTGAGTTGGGACAGCACCTCGTTGTCTCCATTGTTTTTGATGAAAAAACAATAGAAAAGAGGTCCTAAATATAGCCTCAAGTCTACGAATCTCATTCAGAAATGCGTCCAAGTGCAGGGGAGGGATCTGGCCAGATCTGCGTGGGGTCGACTCTGGGGTCGACACCCCCTTGTATGGGTCGACCCCAGGGTCGACTCCCCATGAGGTGTAGGTGGACCCTTAATGGGCCAGATTCCTTCTCTGATTTTGAATATTCTAGACTGGTTTATTTATATATATTTTTCTTATATGTATACAAACTTAAAAGTTTAATAACTTCCTCATATGTTGTCTGTTTTACGCAAACTCAGTGTCTATCTTAAGAAGAATTCCGAGATGAACGCAATGGCGCAGTACGTTTCCGTAATTACGAAGATTTAGTTAAGTATTCTTTAGTTTATCATTATAATGTTCTTTAAAATTACGGGGTGTTACATTCGTCCCTGAAATCTCTAAGTTATATATAAAATGTTTTGATATATATATATATATGAATATATATATATATACACACACACACTCCTCTTACTTTAAATCAGAGTAGAAAGTAAGCAAGAGATCCATTGACCTTATAGTAGATCAATGTTAAACACAGATCTAAAACTGATACTCTTATGCCTACAAAAGGGATGCTTCTGTGACTACCAATAAAAATGATGTTCTTGTGCATATAGAATAGGCATATGATGGTAGAATTGGGCATAATAACAGAATAGGCATATGATGACATAATTGGGCATACGAGAACTGAACTGTAGACAGGTGTACAAGTAATGGTAGATCTGTTTTACTATGATTCAGGTTATTAACAGGCATAGGCTTAGATACAAACTTATAAACATGTCAACATTACTTAATAAATGTTTATATCTAAAAATAAGATGAACTCACAGGGACTGGATCTAAAGAACCGAGAAAAGAGTGTTGATGTTGTAGCAGGGATTCTAGTATACATATAAATCGTTGTTGTAGAAGAATATTATAACACCTAGAATTTTCTATTAACTATAAATTAACAAATTAAAGTATAATTAATTCTAGATGAAAGAATTAAGGGAAGAGGGTTACGCCATTGCGTTCGTCTCGGAATTATGCTTGGAATAGAGTCCGAGTTTGCGTGAATCGGACTCCGTATGAAGGAGTTATGACCTCCGGAAGTTTCAGAATTCAAATTAAAATTCAAACAGTTCAAAACGAAGTTCAAATTTCGAATTCAGAACCAAACTGGACTGGGCAGGAAAATTCCCGCCCAGGCACCAGGTCGACCTGTGGGTCGACCTGGGTGACCAGGTCGACCAGGTCGACCATAGGCTCGACCTGGGGGTCGACCTGCCAAGTCGACCTGGTTTGGCCCTGGCTGGCCTGGTCGGGTTCTGATCGATTTCTAAGGCTTGGCTGTGTCACTAGGGCTGACATGTCGCATTTTGGTTGGCTCCTCTCGAAGTGAATGGTCAAGATTCGTCTGTGACCATCTGACGGCTCAAATCAATATGAAATTCTATAAATGTAACTCAACACCCTAACCTAAATTCACATAAGAAATTAGAGACGGAGCCGCAATGCTGTCGGGAGAAAACTAGGAGGAGCCTCCACTTGTAGAAAAGCTTAGAGATGAGCCAAATTAAAGTTAAAACAATAATCAAATCAACGTTAGTCTACCCAAAGGAAAGCAGTTCAAATTCAGAATTCAAAAATCAGAAAACAAGACCGTCGTTCGTTGTAAGTATAGTGATTTTTCCGATGTGAATAAAAGTTTGGACTTGATTCAATGTAAAATGGAAATAGAATTGTGTTATTACGTAACAACGATGTTAATCCACATCTATGTATTGAAATGATTGTGGGATTGTGATGTATGTGGCATAGTTGAGTTGATATTGATCCTATTGTACATATAGAATCACATGCAAGTTGTATAGTTCATATTGTAATCGACACTATATGTTTATGTGATTATACAGGTTGTATGTGATTAAGATTTCATGTATATATATGCTAGAATCTTTATGCCTAAACGATTATGTTCACATACATGCTAGTATGTTTGTAAGAAAGTTGCAAGTTCCAAAATTGGACCCATGTCAAGATCCACTTTAATACATGTTTCATGTTGTAATTAAATATATGATTGGATCTAGTTCACACCCTTTTCATAAAATTATGAAATTATCATATTCTTGTCATATGCTAGTTATGCTCGATGTTATGCCTAGATCCAAAAACAAGTTTAGGCTTATGTTATCTAAATCATATGCTAATTTATGTGACACCTATTTGGTTAGATACCTATTTCAATGCAAGTTTACATATATGTTGATTTAGGCTATGTTGCAAGTTCACATTCATGTTGACTATTTTGCAAGTTCCCACCTATGATGTTCATATTGACTATGCCAAAAATGCCAAGTTTACACCTATGTCATGTTCATGTTTATGAGTTCCCTTATGTCAACTTTGTGTGCGCTAAATTAGGCTAAGTTTTTAGCCTAATATTATATGTTAAAAACAAAGCGAACGAAAATTAGGCTAAGATTGTTAGCCTAATGTTTAAATGGGGTAACGTTGGGAATATTAGAAAAACTTGGCATAAAAATATATGAAATTGGCATGTTTGTCACATGCCAAAATTGGTGGCATTTAAACAGTATAAATTCTTATAAAAAAAGGATGAACTTGGAAAGTGGGCCATAACATTAAATTTACATATATTAAGTAATAAAGAAAATATGTAAATTTTAGAAAATACGAATATGCTTAACACGAGGTTGGATTGAGTTGTGATGTAAACCTGTCCGGACCCGCCCGGCTGTCCAGTAGTCACAACAATACCTATCCAATGTGGGTGGTTAAGCATGAAGCTCAATAAGGACCCGAGGATAGACTGAGTTACGGTGTAAATCTGCCTGGAACCGACCGGCACATCCAATAGTCGTAATAATACCTGTCTAATGTGAGTGGTCGGTGCTTTAAAAAGCTAAGGACAGACTGTCAGGATGGTAGGGTTAAGTTAACTAAAACACTTAACCAATTCAACATGTTAATCAAATTGATGGGTGGGGTTAGGTAAATACGGACACTTAACCACTTAACATGTTTGACTAGAAAACCCTAGTAACGGTGACCCATTTCAGCAGTAACCCAATTAGGTATCATGGTACCCTGAAACTAGGCAGGGTGGAGCACGATTACTAGGCTGATTGTAAGCAGTCAAAAGCGACGGCGGTGGGTGCAACAGTGTGGGTTCTAAAGAAGTGCGGGCGTGCACACACTTCGGAGCAGACAAACAGGGCACTGGTGGCACCAGTACTATAACCTATGCATTCCAAGGATTGTGTCGAGTCGCCACCATGGGACTTGATACACCCCATGGTGGGACCAGGATAGGTATCTACAATCTTTGGGGGCCGTAAGACACAGATGATTATGCGAGTAGGAGCCGATCTTTAGAAAAAGGGGATCACTTTACCTCCAGCATGGGGTTCCAGTTAAGACAACACAAGTAGGTGCAGAGATATAGTGTGGGGTGCGATAGTATACTCGATTCAAACTGATTTACCTTAGTTATGACACTTTCCCATTTCCAGCTTATACTTGTCATGCCCTTTTTCTTATTCTCATACTGAAGAGTCACTAAACTTACCAGGCTTTATGTCTGAACCTATTTTCTTTCGTCTTCTTTTCTTCTGTTTCCCCCCAGGTCCACAGGGAGGAAACCACTCAGCTTAGTCAGACTCTTTGCATGCTTCAAGATAGTAGATGTACGGTTTGGACTCTCTTTCTTTGGCAATGGCTATTGGACACACTCTACGGGGATTATGCAGTTTAAATTATGTTTTTATGCTTCTTTATTGAATAACCAAGACAGAAATGATGATGTAACGTTTTGGAAGTTATTATGTGACAGTTATTGAAAGGCTTTGTATGAACACATTTTTATGAAATAAAAAGTCTGTTGTTTTCCGCTGCTTATATATATATATGTGTGTGTGTGTGTGTGTGTGTGTGTTTATATATATCTGTCTTGTGTTTATCTATGACTTTTACTTAAAAACCTCCACCAAAGTTAAGGCATTCCCTTTGTGAGCGACCTTAATGGAGGGTCGGGTGTTTCACTTGGTATCAGAGCACAGTTTTACCAGACCAGATAAAAGTTTTTGAAACTATTTTCAAAAGAAGTTTAAAGAAGCATCTTTTCCAAGAAAAGAGTTATTCTTAAAAAGCATAATTCCCGAAAAGCCATATGCACTATCTCTCTCTATCCTTTGTTTTGAATACTTTCCTTTTTTGTTCCAGCATGTCTGGAAATCTTAACCTTCCAGAAGGAGTTCTGATCCCTGGTTGGTTCCGAAGATACCTAGAGGCTAAGGCCAATGGTGCGGGCCCAACAGACATTCCTCCTCCAATAGTGGCAGCGGTTCCTCCTCCTCCTCCTCCTCGGGGAAATACTTTCACTAAGACATGTAAAGACTTCAAGGCTATGGGAGGAAAGGACTTTTATGGAACTAAATCATTTGTGGCAGCAAGGAACTGGCTGAAGGAGACCGAGGACTTGTTTGTCATCTTCGAAGTTGACGACAGGCAAAAGATACAGCTAGCAGTGTGGTTGCTTAAGGATGAAGCTTCCTACTGGTGGGAATTTACCCATGCTGAAAGGCCAGTGGAAAGTTGGGAAGATTTTAGGATGCGGTTTGAGATGAAATTCCTCTCCCAAGCTGAAAGAAGCCTGCAAATGGAGAAGTTCCTAACTTTGAAACAAGGAAATATTACAATCAAGGAGTACGCCAATCAGTTTAATCAGCTGGCCAGATTTGGGCTGGATTTAGTAAAAACCCAACACAAGAAGGCCCTTCGCTTCGTCAAAGGTCTGAATGAGCCTGTACATGGCCTTGCAATGACCCATATACCCATAAGAGCAACTTATGAAAGCTTAGTGGACATGGCGCTGCTACATGAGGAAGATAAAGGCAAGAAGGAGGCAAAGGTGGAAGTGCCTCAAGAAAAGAAAGAAGGTTTACAGGCTAAGAAAATAGGCTTCAAGAAAGGCGGGAAGAACAACAAAACCCCTGAAAAGAGAAAGTGCAATTTCTGTGGAATTGTAGGACATATAGCAAAAGACTGCAGGAAGAGGAAGGCAAAGATGAATGGTGGTTGTTTCCATTGTGGAGAGAATGGACACTTGGCTAAGGACTGTCCAAAGAAGCAGGGGCAGGGACAGAGGACTAGATCCACCTCAAGGGGATAGGTTCACGCGCTGGTAGCACCTCCACAGGAACGAGGTAGAGATATTTCTGTAGAAATCTTATTTTATCTATATGATCATCCAATTCGCACTCTCTTTGATTCTGGGGCACCACACTCCTTTATTTCATTTTCTTTAGTAGAATATCTACACCTAGACACTAGTATGGTAGAAGATCCCTTAGTTGTTTCGAATCCAATTAGAGGCTCGGCTTATTTGTCGATGGTTTGCTTGGATTTGGAAATCTCTTTTCTAAGTGTTGAATTTAGATGTAGCGCCTTTGTTTTGGGCTTCTCAGGATATGGACTGGTTATCCAGTAATGGTTCCATTCTTGATTGTGAGAAAAGAGTAGTTAGGCTCTTGACTCGACTCGGTAACACTATAGAAATTTCTTGTAATCCCTTGAATGTTGTTATGCTTAGTTATCTAGAGTCGCTTGATGCTTCTGTTGAGAATTTGCAGTCAGTTAGAGTGGTCCGGGAATATCCGGATGTCTTTGAAGAGGTGAAAGGCTTACCTCCGAAGTGGGAAATAGACTTCCGCATATATCTTGTTGATAATGCAAAGCCCGTAGCTCTGCTTGTTAGACATATGGCTCCAAAGGAGAGAAAGGAGCTCAGTAAGCAAGTTAAGGAGCTTCTCGAGAAAGGGTTTATAAGGAGAAGTATCTCGGGATGGGGTGCTCCAGTGGTGTTCGCCACCAAAGCAGATGGTTCACTACGTCTTTGTGTGGACTATAGGGAGCTAAATAAGCTGACTAAAAAGAGTAGACACCCGCTTCCCAGAATAGACGATTTGTTTGATCAGCTTGTAGGTGCGTCGGTCTTCTCCCAATTTGATCTGGCTACTGGGTTCCATCAGCTAAGGGTAGCCGAAGATAGTATTGATAAAACGGCGTTCAGAACCCCAGATGGTTTCTACGAGTGGCCTGTCATGCCTTTCGGTTAGACAAACACACCCGCTTATTTCGTAGACCTAATGAGCAGGGTGCTCAGAGAATTCCTCAATAAGTTTGTGGTGGTCTTCGTAGACGATATTTTGATCTTCTCAAAGAATGAGGAAGAACATGCTCAGCATCTGAAAGAGATCATGGATACTCTCTGTGCACATCAGCTAAAAGCCAAATTCTCCAAGTGCCACTTTTGGAGAGAAGAAGTAAGATTTCTTGGACATATAGTGTCCAAAGAGGGATTAGCTGTGGACCCCGCGAAAGTGGTGGCAGTGCAAGATTGGAAGACACCAAGAAATGCAACCGAAGTCCGAAGCTTTCTTGGGCTAGCTGGTTTTTACCGAAAGTTCATTAGGGATTTCGCGAAAATCTTAGCTCCACTCACAAGGCTAACAAAGAAGAGTCTGTCATTCGCTTGGGATTTAGAATGTGATATTGCTTTCCAACGATTGAAAAGGGCTCTCACAACAGCCCTAATTCTGACCTTGCCAGATGGAAGCAAGATGTTCACCGTATACACTGATGCTTGTGGTACAGGACTAGGCATTGTTCTAATGCAGGAAGGGAGGGTAGTAGTGGACAGGCTTACTAAAAGCGCCCACTTTTTACCTATCAAGAGTAGAAGAACTGCTTCGTCTTTAACTTCTCTTTTTCTCAAGGAAATAGTTTGACTCCATGGAATACCCTCCAGTATAGTGAGTGACAAAGATCCCATCTTTACGAGTGAATTTTGCGGAGTCTACAAGAAGCTATAGGCACACAGTTATGCTTGAGCACAGCCTATCACCCCCAAACTAATTGTCAGACAGAATCGGTGAATAGAATGTTAGAAGATCTTTTGAGACTATGCGTTCTTGACTTCGGAGGGACATGGGAGGATCATCTTCCTTTAGTGGAATTTGCCTACAACAACAGTTACCAGGCCACTATCGGTATGGCGCCCTTCGAAGCTTTGTATGGATGACCGTGCCGATCGACAACTTGTTGGTGGGAGTCTACTGACAAACTTATACTTGGGCCAGACATGATTCGAGAGACTTCAAAAAAAGTGGACTTGATACGAAGGAGAATGAAGACAACCCAAGACAGACAAAAATCCTACGATGACAAAAGAAGGACCGACCTTGAGTTTGAGGTTGGGGACATGGTTTTCCTTAAGGTATCTCCTTTAAGGAACGTCGTTCGCTTTGGATCCACGGGAAAGCTAGCACAAAAATTTGTAGGACCATCCCCTATCATCGAGAAGATTGGGAAAATGGCTTATAGAGTAGAGTTGCCCGAAAGGTTGGTTGGAATTCACAACGTCTTTCACGTTTCTCATCTCCGGAAATGTCTACATGAATCTGCGGAAGTGGTGGAGCAAAGCATTCTAGAAGAAGCCAAAGTGGAACTCGAAGCAACTGTAAGAAGAGTTCCAACTCGAATCATAGGAACTGAAGTGAAAAAGTTATGCAACCGCGAAGTCAAACTCGTCAAAGTTTAGTGGAGCGATGCCGAGGAAGACGCGGCTTGGGAAACTGAGGACAAAATACGCGCGACCTACCATTTTCTTTTTGAGGGTATACCTTTGATCTCTCTTTTTCCTTAAGTCATGCTTATATCTATCTTTAGGTATATTTCGTCGATATTATCCTTTATCCTTAGGTAGAAACCCTTTGGATGTAAACATGTATTTGAAACATGTTATGGTTGATGGCTACAAGTGGTTGCAAGTGGTTGCTAGTGGTTGCTCGTGGATGCATATACACACACAACCTAGGTTTTAGATCGGCTCAGTCACTTCATACTGCATGTGCATATACGTATTCATATTTGTTCGCATTTATATGAATGGTTGCGCACTCATGTAGAATTATGAATAGGGAAAATTTTGCATACATAATGGATTCATGACACTTACATGATTTGCATTAAAGAGGTCAACTGAATCAGTAGACCGCCTAATTTTTGCATTAAATAAGAACATGTACACACACTGTGCATATACTCATAAAGCATTAGAAGTCTTTTAAGGACAATGGATGCCTGTGGTTGATGGTTGAGTAGATGGACGATTGGATGTTAGGACTTATGTTCTCCTAGACTTGAAGTTTTCGGGGATGAAATCCTTTAAGGAGGGGAGAATGTAATACCCCGAGTTTTCTGTTAACTGTAAATTAACAAATTAAAGTATAATTAATTCTAGATGAAAGAATTAAGAGAAATAGGTTATGCCATTGCGTTCGTCTTGGAATTCTGCTTGAGATAGAGTCCGAGTTTGCGTGAATCGGACTCCGCATGAAGGAGTTATGACCTCCAGAAGTTTTAGAATTCAAATTAAAATTCAAACAGTTCAAAAACGAAGTTCAAATTTCGAATTCGGACCCAAACTGGACTGGGCGGGAAAATTCCCGCCCAGGCACCAGGTCGACCTAGGGGTCAACCTGGGGGTCGACCTAGGGGTCAACCTGGGGGTCGACCTGGGTGACCAGGTCAACCATAGGGTCGACCTTGTTTGGCCCTGGCTGGCCTGGTCGGGTTCTCGTCGATTTCTGAGGCTTGGCTGTGTCACTAGGGCTGACATGTCGCATTTTGGTTGGCTCCTCTCGAAGTGAATGGTCTAGATTCATCTGTGATCATCTAACGGCTCAAATCAATCTGAAATTCTATAAATATAACTCAACGCCCTAACCTAAATTCACATAAGAAATTAGAGATGGAGCCACCATGCTGTCGGGAGAAAACTAGGAGGAGCCTCCACTTGTAGATAAGCTTAGAGACGAGCCAAATTAAAGTTAAAACAATAATCAAATCAACGTTAGTCTACCCAAAGGAAAGCACTTCAAATTCAGAATTCAGAAATCAGAAAACAAGACCGTCGTTCGTTGTAAGTATAGTGATTTTTCCGATGTGAATAAAAGTTTGGATTTGATTCGATGTAAAATGGAAGTGGAATTGTGTTATTATGTAACAACAATGTTAATTCACATCTATGTATTGAAATGATTGTGGTATTGTGATGTTTGTGGCATAGTTGAGTTGATATTGATCCTATTGTACATATAGGATCACATGCAAGTTGTATAGTTCATATTGTAATCGACACCTATATGTTTATGTGATTATATAGGTTGTATGTGATTAAGATTTCATGTATATATATGCTATAACCTTTGTGCCTAAACGATTATGTTCACATATATGCTAGTAAGTTTGTAAGAAAGTTGCAAGTTCCAAAATTGGATCCATGTCAAGATCCACTTTAATACATGTTTCATGTTGTAATTAAATATACGATTGGATCTAGTTCACAACCTTGTCATAAAATTATGAAAGTATCATATTCTTGTCATATGCTAGTTATGCTCGATGTTATGCCTAGATCCAAAAACAAGTTTAGGCTTATGTTATCTAAATCATATGCTAATTTATGTGACACCTATTTGGTTAGATACCTATTTCAATGCAAGTTCACCAATATGTTGATTTAGGCTATGTTGCAAGTTCACATTCATGTTGACTATTTTGCAAGTTCACACCTATGATGTTCATATTGACTATGCCAAAAATGCCAAGTTTACACCTATGTCATGTTCATGTTTATGAGTTCCCTTATGTCAACATTGTGTGCGCTAAATTAGGCTAAGTTTTTAGCTTAATATTATATGTTAAAAAACCAAGCGAACGAAAATTAGGCTAAGTTTGTTAGCCTAATGTTTAAATGGGGTAACGTTGGGAATATTACAAAAACTTGACATAAAAATATATGAAATTGGCATGTTTGTCACATGCCAAAATTGGTGGCAATTAAACGGTATAAATTCTTATACAAAAAAGGATGAACTTGGAAAGTGGGCCATAATATTAAATATATATATATATATTAAGTAATAAAGACAAATATGTAAATTTAGAAAATATGAATATGCTTAACACTAGGTTGGATTGAGTTGTGATGTAAACCTGCCCGGACCCGCCCGGCTGTCCATTAGTCACAACAATACCTATCCAATGTGGGTGGTTAAGCATGAAGCCCAATAAAGACCCGAGGTTAGACTGAGTTACGGTGTAAATCTTCCCGGAACCGACCGGCACATCCAGTAGCCATAACAATACCTATCTAATGTGAGTGGTCGGTGCTTTAAAAAGCTAAGGACAGACTGTCAGGATGGTAGGGTTAAGTTAACTAAAACACTTAACCAATTCAACATGTTAATCAAATTGATGGGTGGGGTTAGGTAAATATAGACACTTAACCACTTAACATGTTTGACTAGAAAACCCTAGTAACGGGGACCCATTTCAGCAGTAACCCAATTAGGTATCATGGTACCTTGAAACTAGGCAGGGTGGGGCACGATTACTGGGCTAATTGTAAGCGGTCGAAAGCGACGGCGGTGGGTGCAAAAGTGTGGGTTCTAACGGAGTGCGGGCGTGCACACACTTCGGAGCAGACAAACAGGGCACTGGGGGCACCAGTAGTATAACATATGCATTCTAAGGATTGTGTCGGGTCGCCACCATGGGTCTTGATACACCCCATGGTGGGGCCAGCATAAGTATCTACAATCTTTGGGGGCCGTAAGACATAGATGATTATGCGAGTAGGAGCCGATCTTTAGAAAAAGGGAATCACTTTACCTCCAGCATGGAGTGCCAGTTAAGAAAACACAAGTAGGTGTAGAGATATAGTGTGGGGTGCGATAGTATACTCGATTCAAACTGCTTTACCTTAGTTATGACACTTTCCCATTTCCAGTTTATACTTGTCATGCTCTTTTTCTTATTCTCATACTGAAGACTCACTAGACTTACCAGGCGTTATGTCTGACCCTATTTTTTCATCTTCTTTTCTTCCGTTTCCCCCGCAGGTCCACAGGGAGGAAACAACTCAGCTTAGTCAGACTCTTTGCAAGCTTCAAGATAGTAGATGTACGGTTTGGACTCTCTTTCTTTGGCAATGGCTGTTGGACACACTTTACGGGGATTATGCAGTTTTAATTATGTTTTTTGCTTCTTTATTGAATAACCAAGACAGAAATGATGATGTAACGTTTTGGAAGTTATTATGTGACAGTTATGGAAAGGCTTTGTATGAACACATTTTTATGAAATAAAAGTCTGTTGTTTTTCGCTGCTTATACATATGTATTTATATATATCTGTCTTGTGTTTATATATGACTTTTACTTAAAAACCTCCACCAAAGTTAAGGCATTCCCTTTGTGAGTTACCTTAATGAAGGGTGGGGTGTTTCAAATATGCTAGTTTAATCTGAGTTGGGGCAGCACCTCGTTGTCTCCATTGTTTTTGATAAATAAAACAATAGAAAAGAGGTCCTAAATATAGCCTCAAGTCTACGAATCTCTTTCAGAAACGCGTCCAAGTGCAGGGGAGGGATCTAGCCCAGATCTGCGTGGGGTCGACTCTAGGGTCGACACCCCCTTGTATGGGTCGACCCCAGGGTCGACTCCCCATGAGGTGTAGGTGGACCCTTAATGGGACAGATTCCTTCGCTGATTTTGAATTATTTTGAATATTCTAGACTGGTTTATTTATATATATTTATCTTATATGTATACAAACTTAAAAGTTTAATAACTTCCTCATATGTTGTCTGTTTTACGCAAACTCAGTGTCTATCTTAAGAAGAATTCCGAGATGAACGCAATGGTGCAGTACGTTTCCTTAATTAGGAAGATTTAGTTAAGTATTCTTTAGTTTATCATTATAATGTTCTTTAAAATTACGGGGTGTTACATTCGTCCCTGAAATCTCTAAGTTAAGAAGAATGTACTCCTAACATCCATCATCCATCTACTTATCCACCAACAATTGGCATCCATTGTCCTTAAAAGACTTCTAATGCTTATATGAACATATGAAAAAGTGTGTGTATATGTCTCTATACTAATACGAAAGATCTAGCTGTTTACTGATTCAGTCGACCTCCTTAATGCAATGTATGTTAGTGCCATGAATTCAATATGTATGCAAATAGTCCAAGTATGTCATGTAAATGCTATATGTGTGCACAATCATCCATCCAAATGCAACATTTATGTGATGATACACCCATTTTCGTCCATAAAGATAAATATGCACATGAATCCATATGCAGTATGAGAGTGAATGAGCCGATCTAGTGCCTATTGTGTGTATATGCATCCACAAGCAACAACTGGAAAACACGTGCATCCACTTGCATCCATCAAACATAACTTGTCTCAAACACATGTTAACAACCATTGGCTCTCTACCTAAAGGTCGAAGATTCGATCGATAGGATATAATTAATGACAGAAACAAGTAAGAATAAAAGCTTTGGAAAAGAAGTTAAGAATATACCCTTGAAAAGAAAAAGGTACGAAGCGTGAATCTTGTCTTCAGTCTCCTAAGTTGCATCCTCGCTGTCTTCTCACCATTGAACTTTCATCAACTTGACCTCTCGGTTATATAGCTTGTTTGCCTCTGATCCAAGAATATGGGAAGGAACTCGTCTAACTATCGCCTCCCATTCCACCTCTACTTCCTCAAGCATACTCGACTCAACTACTTCTGTGATATCATGCAGGAACTTCCGTAAATGAGAAACGTGGAAACATCATGAACAACCATCAATATCCCTGTTAACTTCACCCTATAAGCCATTTGGAAAATCTTTTCTGTTATGGGAAATGGCCCTACAAACCTTGGCACCAATTTCCCTACAGATCCAAAGCGAACTACATTCCTTAAAGGTCATACTTTGATGAAAACCATGTCTCCCATCTCAAACTCAATATCGGTCTTTCTCTTATCTGCATAGGGCTTCTGCCTGTCCTGAGCTGTCTTCATGCGTCTGTGGATAAGATCAATCTTATTTAAAGTCTCTCTAATCATCTCAGGTCCCAGTAGAAGCCTATCTGTAGATTCCCACCAATAAGTCGGGGATCTACAAGGTCGTCCATACAATGCCTCGAAGGGTGCCATGCCAATACTATCCTAATAACTGTTGTTGTAGGCGAACTCTAGCAATGGAAGATGCTCCTTCCATGTCCCTACGAACTCTAGGATACATAGTCTTAAAAGATCCTCAAGAACTCTATTCACCCTCTCCATCTTCCCATCGGTCTGAGGGTGATAAGCGGTGCTCAAACATAACTGTGTACCTAATGCCTCTTGTAAGCTCCTCCAAAACTCACTGGGGAATATGGGGTAACGACCACTCACTGTACTGGAAGGTACTCCATATAAACGGACTATCTCACGAAGATAAGCTGCTGACTACCATGCTGTCATTCTCTTACTCTTAACAAAAATGAAATGAGCGCTCTTAGTTAGCCTGTCAACTATAACCTAAATATTGGTGTTTCCTTTCCTCAATCTAGGAAAACCATCAATGAAATCCACAGAGACGCTCTCCCACTTCCATTGTGGGACCTTCAAAGCATAAAGTAAACCACCAGGCTTCCTTTGCTCAACTTCGACTTGCTGGCAAATCAAACACCGAGAAACAAACTCTTCTACATATTTCTTCATCCCAGTCCAAAAGAAAACCCTCTTCATATCTCTATACATATTATCATCGCTTGGATGGATAGTCATCCTAGAATGATGGGTTTCCTCAAGAACCGCCTTCAACAGAATCCCAACTCGGTGAACACAAAGCCTTCCATCTCATCGCAACTACCCTCTATCATTCATGGAATATCTACTGAGGTAATTAGAAGTCCCTCCTCTACTGAGCCTATCCAAGATGTGTGCCATCTGTTGGTCCTCTCCCTGCGAAGTTCCTATCTGATTCAAAAGAGTAGGTCGCACCTCTAACGATGCCAATAACCCAGATGTAAACTCAGTAGAGGGCTAAAATAAAAAGTCTATATATACTCCAAGCTCTGTCTCTCTATAAATAGAGGACTCAAGGTCATCCTCTGCCTACTCAGTGCATCCGCGACTACATTACAATTGCCAAGGGTATAAGCAATCTCAGAGTCATATGACGCTAGGAACTCCATCCATCTCTGTTGCCTAAAATTGAGATCCTTCTACGAGAACAAATACTTGAGAGAGTTATGATCAATATACAACTCGAATTTCTCTCCAAGTAGATAATGACGCCAAGTACTATGGCAGCCAACTCTAAGTCATAGGTAGGGTAGTTCTCCTCATGACTTCTTAACTGTTTACGACCTTATACTACCCTTCCATGTTATATCAAAACAGTACCAAGCCCTGTACCACATGCATCGGTGTATACTGTGAACACTTTGTTCCCATCATACAAAGTCAAGACTTGACTACTGTCAAAGCCCTCTTCAACCACTTAAAAGAATCATCAAAGTTAATATCCCAATAATAGCCCACTAAACCAAGAAAACTCCTCACCTCCGTTGCATTCTTTGGAATCTTCCAATCTTGAACTGCAACTACTTTCGCGGGATCCACAGCTGTCCCATCCTTAGAGACCATATGCCTTAGAAATCTCACTTCCTTTCTCCAAAAATGACATTTGGAGATTTTTTCCTTAATCTGATGCGCTCGGAGAGTCTTCAAAACCTTCCTCAAATGTAGGGCATGCTCTTCTTCATTCCTCGAGAAAATCAATATGTCATCAACAATGACCACAACGAACTTTTTCGGAAACTTCCGAAGTACCCTACTCATCAGATCCACAAAATAGGTGGGTGCATTCGTCAACCCAAACAGCATGACAAGCCACTCGAAGAAACCATCTGGAGTTCTAAAAGTGGATGTATTTATACTGTCCTCGGCCACCCTCAACTTATGAAATCCCATGGCCAAGTTTAACTGGGAGAAAATAGATGCACCTAAAAGCTAGTCAAACATATCACCTATCCTTGGAAGTAGGTGCATATTTTTCTTAGTGAGCTTATTCAACTCCGTGTAATCCACACATAAGTGAAGCGAGCCATCTGCCTTAGTCGCAAAAACAACTGGAGTAACCCATTCCGATATGCTTTGCCTAATAAACCCTTTCTCAAGTAGCTCCCCTAATTTTTTGCTGGGCTCCCTCCTTTCTCTCAGAGTCATGTGGTGTACAGGCAATGAAACTGGCTTTGCATTGTCCACCAAGTATATATGGAAATCAGTCTCGCACCTCGGAGGTAAGCCCCGAACCTCCTCAAAATAATCAGGATACTTACACACTACTTGTACAGATGGTAAATCATCGATAAATGACAGACCCTTTAGGGTCACAAGAAATTTCGAGAGTCCCCCCATGGCAAGTCAAAAGCCTAACGACCCTCCTCTCATAACCCAGAATGGTACCATACATGGCTAGCCAATCCATCCCTAGAATCAAACCATAGCCCATGAAACCAAGCACATATGCGTCACACTCAATCTCGATGCCCAACACAGATGTAACAACCCAAATTCCAACAGACCAATTTTTTTTCAAAATTCCAATCTATCGAAACTCGGATTGGTTTGCTTCAGTATCCTACAAAAAAGACAGAGACATAAAATAAGTTAGAGCTCAAAAAATCTCATAGTGGAATGGATAAAATATTATATACTCAAAGTATAGCCTTATTGTATTAATAGTACTGCTTAACCAGTATCCAAAGCTATCATGTCTCCGCCACAAATCTAAACTGCGAATATGTTATGAGGAGGGAGTCATAACACAAGTTCTGGTGACTGGATTTAAATTATACACTTTGAATAACACTACATATACCATTCAATCATATTTTCTTATTTATTAGGTTACTTGGGTTAACAGCACTCAAGGCTTACACGTCGCACCCATTTACATCCCAATGGATTAACCTAATATGGTATATATGTAGCTACCCCCAATATTAAGGTACACCCCATGGTACCCCACCCACACGGTCTCCACCGTAACACCATCGAAATATACATAGTCCTTCGTCCTACGCCGTAGTGACGTACAGGTAACAATATTACGTTCCGCATATATCCGTCATTACTATGCTATGCAAACGTATGGACTGCCACCTCTGTTCGAATCAGAATTCATACTAGAGTAATGCCCTCAAGTCTATGATACACCACCTAGAGCTGACATGCATGTATCTAGATTGTCCACCATACGCATCTTCAATTGTAGCTCAATGCCTCAATCGCACGACCTCTAATGTGCAACGAGTTCCATGGCAGGGCGATACAAGAAACACAGAACTCTGCCGGGAGCTTTCCAAATCTGTACAGGCCCGTCTTTTAAGAACCTATACAGATATTCCTATGGTCTATTTTTACGGTGGCTATGGCCCTACCTAGGCCCCTTCCGCAACTAGTAAAGACTACAAGAGCTAAGTGACATGCACTTAATAACAAATAATCTAAACATCCATTAGGCGTCTCCCCTTAACCCCTTACCTCGATAGTGAAAGGTGAATGGTATCTTGGGTTTAGCTCTAGACTTTTTGCATCCCACTAGCTTCCGATGATGGGTATCCGCTGATCTACTATCCTTATTGGTCGTGACCCTTCACCTCCCCATTGAGGAAACCGCCGAATCACCCTGGTGTCACCACGTCATAGCATTCTGACTACATAGCTACTTCTGCAGTCAATGCCCCCCACCTAGTAGTTACGCGCAGACCCAACTTCTGAGAGCATAGCCTAAACATCTGCCACCGCACAAAGGAGTACTAGGGGCGCCTTACGTATCTCAGGAAGCCGCGTGCTTCCCCTTCCAGTCCTTCGGAGCCGACAGAATAATCAGATGAATATGCGCTCCTCTCGTGTCGTATAACACCACGATGATCTACCCCGTTGGGTTATTCACCCTTAAACATACGGACTAGTCCAAGCGCCATACTTTAGTATGTTGTTAGACTCTATGTCTACCTCACCAGGTTTTCATTTAACTTGGTTATTCCCATTCATATTGAATTCCTAATCAAGTCACCAAGTTCCTCTTGCTTATAAATTTTGGTTATATAATTTAACCCATTTAAGTTTATTAATAGGCCCACAACATGTTATTCTCTAGATTGTGGCCCAAGGTTTACAATAACATGTTCTACTTAATATTTTATTAAGCATATCTCAATTCACATGTTTTATAATTAATGTATTAGTTATCATTTATGATTAAATATAACTTATTTCATAAGTTTTCCTCATTCTTTCCCATTTAATCATAATTCCATTTTACACTGTTACTACAACTTATCGTTGTTTGCTCATTAACTTAGTTTTCTTAACTAAGGCCCATTAATAAGTTTCTATACCCATAAACATGACTTATGTTGTCCTCATCTGCAGATTTCAGATTCTTCTTCTTATAATTGAATTAATTTACAATTAAGTACAGTTTATCTCGTAATAAGTTATTCCAATTTCCTTATGGTCTTCTTATAACCTAAGTTGTAATTCCTACTTGTTTCTAGGATAAGTCTTAACATGTTCTCCTTATCGATATATTTCAAGGTTACTGATTACTCAATTTATAATTAATTACAACTTCTTATATTTCAAATGTTTTCCCCCTTTTCTCAACTGGTTTCAGGTTTTCCCCATTTATTGATTACTTAATTTACAATTAAGTGTCCCTTATCTCATTTCACTAGTTATCCTATTCCTTACTAGTTTATTATAACCTAAGTTATAATGTTCACTTGTCCCTAGGACAAGCCTACTTATTATACAATATACTCATTAAATGCAATTTATTTATAATAAGTTATTATCATTCCCTAATTATTCCCTTTCCTTTACTATTGTAATTATCTTTCATTCCATTTATTTCCATTAATTAAAAATAATGGTATTTGTCAGTCTTGCCATTTACTTATTTTCATATATGTATATATTTATGTACTAGACCTCTCACATTAAGGCTACACTTGTGGATGCTGGATTTGTCGGGTGGGTCCGGGCAGTCTTCTACCACAAGTTGACTTAACCTCATGTCTTAGCACAACTACATGTTTATTTATGCACTTAAACCACTCACATTATATTTACCACTTATGGATGTTGGATTTACCAGGCGGGTCCGGGCAGGCTTCTACCACAAGTGTAATCTAACCTCGTGTCTAAGCACGTTACAATTTCAAATTACTATGAATCTAGGCATATTCAGTTTTTAACCATTTTTCCTATGTCATTATAGGTTTTCTGTCTTTTTCCATAAGTCATATATATATCATATGCCCTAAATTAAGATGTTTAATTGTACTTTGATTTATACCTAAATCTATATTCACATATTCAATTCTATGTTAACATGAAACCCTTTATACACATAATTATTCCAATTCATACAAATAAGGATTTATGTATATAAATGTGATAAGCTTACATGTAATACTAACAAGTTTGTTTTTCAACATATAAACAATTCAACACTTTAACCGATTCGACATATGAATTTAACAAGCTTATATCCCAATAAATTAATATCTTGGCATATTAACTATTCTTACATGTCATACTTATCACTTTAGTCATACATGTTAAACATCTCAACAGATTGTATTTCAATTACACAAAAATGGGGAACGGTAAACGATAACATATTATTATCTAATATCTATAGCTTAAATCCACTAACCTCGTATGCTTTCCCAGTTCTGGATCTGATCCAGTTTTAGCATCCATGGTTTTCCCTTAATCGAATTCACAACCTAACGACCTTGGATTTATTATTTTCATTAAAAGAGAAGGGAAAGAAAGAGGAAGAATTTGAATAGATTGGATCTAGATGTATAACTTGCTTTTCATGATTCAGAACAATCTTTTATTTTCATCTATTCTTTCTTCTATATTTTGATTTTAAAATCTTCTAATTTATAAATCTAAATTTTCTAAATATATTTGACGAGAGAGAGTAATGGCAGAGTTTCAGTGTAGCCTCAGGTTTACGAGGTTTAGGGTTAGGTCTAAGGTCTTATTTATAGGTGTATTGGAGAAACCAGTACCCGCAAATTTGACCAAAAACCATCAGAATCGTCCAAATCTTAAAAAAACCTAATCTGCCAAAATCTGCCGTAGGGTGGTCGGCCCCCCATTGAAGGTCGACCCTGGGGTCGACCTACGGGTCTATACCCCCTTTAGGGGTTAGAACTGTAACACCCCACCTTCGCTAGGGTCACTCACAAAGGGAATGCACTAGTTTTGGAGGAGCGTTATCGAGGTAAACAAACACAGAAATATTAAAAGACAGAACATAAATAAAACAGCGGAAGCTTCAAAAGCTAAATTTCATTACTTTCAAAAAGAGTCAAAACCTTTTACATCAAAGTACCAAATAGCCAAAGTCATTATTTTCCATTACAACAAATTCTGTCTTGCCTAAATAAAGAAGCGTAAACTAGAAACAACAAAAGTAGCTTAATTCCCCAAAGTTAACAGAAATGCAGCCGTGGCATAGCTCAAGATCAAACCGTACATGAGCTGAACCGAAAGCAAGCGAAATCGAAGCTAAGTGCTAGAGTTTCCTCCCTGAGAACCTGGGGGAGGGAAATGAAAGAAAAAGAGGCAAAAGAAAACAGGTTACTCATAAAGACTGGTAAGTCCTAGTGACTTTCAGCATAAAAACAGGTAAAGGTAACATGACATGTATAAACTGAAAGTAAATATAAGGACGCTGTCAAGCTGGACATGATAAACTAAGATAACAAGATAAATCAAGATAAATCAGGTATAGCATCGCATGTCCAAGGTTCGCTGCACCAACTGTACTAGTATCCCAAACCCCTGTCATATATTAACAATGAAATGATCCCTTGGCCCAATATCATGAAATGACCCATTACTAGGTCCACGGAATGATCCACTAATCGATCGGCTCCCTACAAGTTCTAGCTCGTCGTGTGTTTGTGTCATACGACCCTATTACGAATGTAGTCATCTGTTATAGTCCACCATAGGGTGTATCAAGCCCTATGGTGCCAACCACCGACACGAATCGAGCATGCACAGGTAAACCTACTGATGCCCAATGCCTGCTTTTTCAACTTCGGACTACGTGCACGACCATAGTCTGCCTGAACCTACACTGGTCGCTTACAATCAGCCCAATAATCATGCCCCACCCTGCCAAGTTCCAGGGTACCATGATACATCTAGTGGGTTACTGCTGAAATGGACTGTGTAACTAGAGTTTCAGTCCAATAGGTTAAGTGTTGTCATTTAAATTCGTGACTTAACCCTTATCAGTCTAGCATGTCAATTTGGTTAAGTGTTGTCATTTAAGTTCGTGACTTAACCCGCCTACGTGTCATGTCAAATTTGACTAAGTGTTGTCGTTCAAGTTCATGACTTAGCCCTACGAATCATGTGTCAAGTTGGTTAAGTGTTGTCTTTCATGTCCATCACTTAACCCTATCATGTGGCATTAATTCATTAATGCAACCCAACCTCTCACATCAGGCCTGTTGTTGTGGTCACTGGATATGTCGGGCGGTTCCGGGCAGATTTACACCACAACTCAGTCTGACCTCGGGTTTCAAGCGCGATATGACCAACTACCCACATTAGATCCTATTGTTTGCAGTAACTGGATTTGCCGGGCGGTTCCGGACAGAATTACACTGCAAACTCAACCCAACCTCGAGTTGGCCATTTTCAAGTTCATTCTAGTGTCATGTCAATTTTCAAGTTTCATGTCAAATTCGTGTCAAGTTGCAAGGCAAGTTTCATGTCCTTATCCAGATTCAAGTTATAACAATGTTCATGTTTCAATTTATGCCTATTATCAAGTTCGTGATTCATGTTTATAACCAATTCATGTTTTGCCTAATCTACCCAAATCATATTCCCATCGTACGTAAACATGAATCGATCTAAATTACAAGTAAATCCAAATCCAGAAATAAAGGGAATAACATCAAAATTATGATAGGCACAAAGGACGAGCATAAAGTGATAAAAGGGATTACAAGATTAGCATGACATAACTTGAGATAATTGGTTACAACATCACTGGCACATGGAATAATATCCTCAAAACATTAGGATTTCAAATCTAGTATGATAAGGTGATAGTCATGATAAAAGTTGACATAAGGTGATAGTCCCAAACTTGTGAATAATAACTGATTCAACATCACAGGCATGATAATATTATGGACATGAAAGAATTCGATTTTGAACATGAATATGCCCAAATTAATCTCATAGCAATATTCCCAAAAGTCAAGATCCAAGATGAACAAGAATAGATATGAATCAATTATCATACATAGATCCAATTCCAATTTATAACATGAATAGGCCCAAATTAATCTCATAGCAATATTCCCAAAAGTCAAGATCCAAGCCGAACAAGAATAGATATGAATTAATTATCATACATAGATCCAATTCCTATTTATAACATGAATAGGCCCAAATTAATCTCATAGCAATATTCCCAAAATTCAAGATCCAAGATGAACAAGAATAGATATGAATAAATTATCATACATAGATCCAATTCCAATATATAACATGTCCCTATTAAGTTTATAGTTTTAATCTAAAAGTAACTTGAACTTACAGATCGTGGTTTAGGAAACTGAAAGGCAGAAGCTAAATCTAGAAACTAGTCATCGAATAGTCGAATCGGTGAATTCTGATTTGATTGTAAGCAAATACCCAGTATGCAATTCCTAGCCGTAGTCTTCAAGAATTAGTCTTCGTGTTTTATTTTAATTTATCTTAATTTAATTTAGAGAAAGAAGAAGAAGCCATGTCCATCAAGAATTTGTGCAGCATAAGGTTAGAGAAGAATGGTGTAAAGAGAATGAGTCTAGGAGTGTGTTTATATAGGATTAGGCGGACGAATCTGGTCACGAAACGAGGCTAAATACATCAGAATGCATCAGGTTCAAGAACTGAGTTCGAGAGGCAGGTCGACCCCCAGGTCGACCTGGCCAGGAGGTCGACCATAGTGTCGACCCCCAGGTCGACCTGGTCCTGGGCGGGAAAATTTCCACCCAGTCTGTGCTGGAGTTTGAATTCGAATTTCGAATTCGAATTTCGAGCTGTTCTCGATACTGAAAATTCCTGAAAATTCGGAGGGTTATATCTCCCTTATACGGACTTCGATTTTCGAAAACTCGGACTCGTTTCCAAGCAGAATTTTGAGACGAATGCAATGGCGCAGCCCGTTTCCCCTGATTCTTATTTTAAAATTTAATTCTTCCTTGATTTATGGTTTTAATATGTTATTAAAATTCGGGTTGTTACATTCTCCCCTCCTTAAAGGATTTCGTCCCTGAAATCTTCAAGTTAAGAAGAATGCATCCTATCATCCAATCAACCATCTACTCTACCATCATCCACAAGCAACCATTGTCCTTAAAAGATTTCTAATGCTATATGAACATATGCAGAAAGTGTGTGTATATGTTCCTTATCTAATGCAAATGATCAGGCCTGATTGATTTTCTCAATGCAAAATATGTTTAGTGCCATGAATCCAACATGTATGCAAATAGTCCTAGTCACATAAACACTATATGTGTGCACAACCATCCATCTATATGCAACATTCACATGATAACACATTCAATTTCATCCATAAACAAGTATAAACCCTCATGCATATGCAATATGAAAATGTGTCTGAGCCGATCTAGTGCATAATGTGTGTTATGCAACCACGAGCAACCACTTGCGACCACTTGCAACCATTTGCAAACATCAACCATAACATGTTTCAATCACATGTTTACATCCAAAAGGCTTCTACCTAAGGTTCTCAAGATAGGATTGAGGAGATAAGCAAGATAAAACAAAGCATCAAGGAGAAGAAGTTAATGATGTACCCCAGAAGGTCCTGCTTGCTGGGCTTGCCCTTGCTTCTTAGGGCAGTTCTTGCTGATATGTCCAGTATCACCACACTGAAAGCATGCTCCCATCTTCATCTTATTCTTTCTACAATCCTGGACTATATGCCCCTCAATACCACAGAAGTGGCATTTTCTTTTCTCACGTGTCTTGTTATCATTATTGTTGTTGTTGCTCTTGCCTCCTTTCTCGGAGTCTACCTTCTTGTTTTGAGACTCATTCGCCTTGACCTCCTTCTTGCCATTCTTGTCTTCTTCATTTAAGAGCGCCATGTCCACTAACTTTTTGTAAGTAGCTCCCATAGGTATATGGGTCATAGCCAAGCTGTGAAGTGGCTCATTCAATCCCTTGACAAAACGGAGAGCCTTCTTATGAGGAGTATTCACTAAGTCCAGTCCAAATCGGGCCAACTGATTGACGTATTCCTTGACCTTCGTACTTCCTTGCTTAAGAGATAAGATATTTTCCATCTGTAGACTTTGTTCAGCTTGTGAGGGGAATTTCATCTCAAACCTTATCCTGAAATCCATCCATGTTTCAACTAGCCTCTCAGCGTTAGTGACTTCCCACCAATAGGAAGCTTCGTCTTTGAGCAACCATACTGCCAACTGTACCTTCTGCCTATCATCCACCTCGAAGATAACGAACAGATCCTCTGTTTCTTTGAGCCAGTTCCTCGCTTCTACGAATGATTCAGTTCCCTTGAAATCCTTTCCACCCATGGCCTTAAAATCTTTACAGATCTTTGAGAAAGCAATGGCACGAGGAGGGGGTGGAGGAGGAGGAATCGCTGTAGCTGGAGGAGGAATATCTACTGGGCCTGCATTGTTGGCCCTAGCCTCTAAGTACCTCCTGAACCAGCCAGGTATTGGCATGCCCTCTGGAAAGTTAAGATTCCCAGACATGCTGAAATGAAAAAAGAAGAGATTCAAATTGAGGAAACAAAGGATAGTGCTAATGGCCTTTGGGGAATAGCCTTTAAATAAAACAAGACTTTTCTTGAAAAAATGCTTCTTTGTAAACGGTTTTGAAAATAGTTTTAGAAGGTTTTAAAATTTTTTTCCCAGTCTGGTAACCTTCTGCTCTGATACCAAGTGTAACAACCCACCTCCGCCAGGGTCACTCACAAAGGGAATGCACTAGTTTTGGAGAAGCGTTATCGAGGTAAACAAACACAGAAATATTACAAGATAAAACATAAATAAAACAGCGGAAGTTTCAAAAGCTAAATTTCATTACTTTCAAAAAGAGTCAAAACCTTTTACATCAAAGTACCAAATAGCCAAAGTCATTATTTTCCATTACAACAAATTCTGTCTTGCATAAATAAAGAAGCATAAACTAGAAACAAAAAAAGTAGCTTAATTCCCCAAAGGTAGCAGAAATGCAGCCATAGCATAGCTCAAGATCAAACCATACATGAGTTGAACCGAAAGCAAGCGAAATCCAAGCTAAGTGCTAGAGTTTCCTCACTGAGAACCTGGGGGAGGGAAACGAAAGAAAACGAGGCGAAAGAAAACGGGTCGGTCATAAAGACTGGTAAGTCCTAGTGACTTTCAGCATAAAAACTGGTAAAGGTAACATGACATGTATAAACTGAAAGTAAACATAAGGACGCTGTCAAGCTGGGTATGATAAACTAAGATAACAAGATAAATCAGGTATAGCATCGCATGTCCAAGGTTCGCTGCACCAACTGTACTAGTATCCCAAACCCCTGTCATATATTAACTATGAATTGGTCCCTTGGCCCAATATCATGAAATGACCCATTAATAGGTCCACGGAACGATCCACTAATCGATCGGCTCCATACAAGTTCCAGCTCGTCGTGTGTCTATGTCATACGGCTCTATCACGAATGTAGTTGTAATAACCCGGAAAATGTGAACCAGTTTAAAATTTTTAAATTAGGTTATTAACAAGAAATTTGAATGATTAAAATAGCCTATTTTCATAAAATATAGAATTGTGTATAATATGGCCGTTTGAAATTTTGAATACAAACTAAGTCTGACTGTACCGGGTGGAAAATATAACGGATTTTAACGAAACTGAAAATATTTAAATCTGTTTATCAATACCTTTCTAACGAATCTGAAAAATCGAAATTTCATAACGGAAATCAAAAGTTATGGCCAAATGAATTTTCAGAAAGGTCGCTATATAGTATATATAGCCCTTGAAAATTGAGATTTTGCATACGACCTCGGAATTCGACGAAACCACTTTTGTTGGGTCCGGGATGTCAAATTATTGCTAAGTTTCAAATTTCGTAATTTTTGAAGCTAGTATGTGAGCGGGGCAGAAGATAACGTGTTTGGTCAAATTCTGTTAAAATGGGTCGACCTAAAAATGGCCGTTTTTCAAACGAGCTCAGAATTCGAAGAAACTGGTTTTGTTAGGACCGTATCGTCAAAACAAAGCTAGATTTATTTTTCTGGAATTTTTCGATTCAGTTTGTGGCCCTGGCAAATTGAAATGTACGTTTAAATTAAATATCGAATGTTTTATATTTTAAATTGAAAAATAACTGACTGTAACAGTCGAAATGGCCAACGAAACATATCCCATTGTGTCCAGAATGGGGGTATTTAGCTAGGGGCGACAGTCGTTGGGTTTAAAAAGGAGTCCGTTTGCAAAAACACTATTTAAAATTTTTCTATAAATATCGACCAATGAGAAATTTTCTTTATATATAAAAAAAAACCTAAAACCCTAAGCCGCCACACGGAAACGAACGACGCTCGTCGTTCAAACCTTTCCGACGAGAATCCCGTCGCCACAGGCGACGCCAGCCAACGCCACCACCCTCAATCGACGCCGCTCACCGCCCTCTTCAAATCCGACCAACCTCGCTCTTCCTCCCTTCGCCAACGTCGAGAAAAACGCCCAGAAAGCCGCCGACTTCACGTCGACGCCACGACCGCCAGAGGCGATCGCACCTGCTCCTCCGACCACCGTTAGGACCGCCTCGCTTCCCTCTTTCAAGTCCCACTCTCTGATCGGAGCATAGATTCACGGATTTGCTGAAAGATCCAACCCTAGTTTCGAAATCAAAAAAGGGGTATACGGCTAAATTGATTTTTACACTTTAAAGCGTTGCAAATTTGTAAAAATCATATCTTTTTTCTATGTTAACGAAATTCGATGAAACAGGAGACACCGTGACCGCAAGGAGGCTCTCTACATTCTAGAAGAAGCCGCGGATTTTTCTGACCTTCCTACGATTTTTAGCACCGCAAGAACCAATGTGAGGAATCTAAACTATTCGTGTGAATGAAATCGCGTTGTATAAATTATATAAGCGAAGTGTAAATTATATACGCATTGTATACCTCATGTACATGTGTTGTATAAGTTATATTAGCGATGTATAAATTATACAAGCGCTGTTTGAAACATATATGCTTTGAATTGTGATGAAATGCAAGTGAATTATTATACTATATATATATATATACTCCCCTCGTCCACAAACCATGGACGATATTTATTGCTTGTGTTTGACGTGATATTATATGGTATGACGAATGGTTGGAAATAATTGCTTGTGGTTGATATTATGGTTGAAAAATACCTTTATGGTTGAAAAATACCTTTATGGTTGAAAAATACCTTTGTGGTTGAAACAAAATAGAATAGGATTGTGGAATTGAAAATAAAACATGCCGCTTGCGTGCGAACTAGATGCATGATCCCCATTGTCAAAAACCGCGAGGTTTTAAGGTAGAGCGAGGAGCCGTACTAGGGACGGTCCCGGTTTTAACTACCCTGCCGTTATGCTGCCGAAATTTTCTGAAATATTTATGTGTTAGAATAATTTTCCTTCATTGAAATTATTTACATATGCTATATCGAATATTCATGGGTTGAGTTGCAATTCATCCGTTGAGTTGAAATTCATGTGTTGAATATTATTTGAATTTAAACAAATGGCTTTAGCAATAAAAATCATATTTTTATATATATACAAGCGATATCGAATATTCATGTGTTGAGTTGCAATTCATTCGTTGAGTTGAAATTCATGTGTTGAATATTATTCGAATTTGAACAAATGGATTTAGCAATAAAAATCACATTTTTATATATATACAAGCGATATCGAATATTCATGTGTTGAGTTGCAATTCATTCGTTGAGTTGAAATTCATGTGTTGAATATTATTTGAATTTAAACAAATGGCTTTAGCAATAAAAATCATATTTTTATATATATACAAGCGATATTGAATATTCATGTGTTGAGTTGCAATTCATTCGTTGAGTTGAAATTCATGTGTTGAATATTATTCGAATTTGAACAAATGGCTTTAGCAATAAAAATCACATTTTTATATATATACAAGCGATATCGAATATTCATGTGTTGAGTTGCAATTCATTCGTTGAGTTGAAATTCATGTGTTGAATATTATTTGAATTTAAACAAATGGCTTTAGCAATAAAAATCATATTTTTATATATATACAAACTATATAGTATATTCATGTGTTGAATTCCAATTCATTCGTTGAGTTGAAGTTCATGTGTTGAATGTTATCGCCTTTTAAAAATAAAATGAATCGACGTTGAAAACTATATTTTTATGATGAATATGAAGTGTTAAAAATACACATGTGTCGAATAATTATTTTTGATGATAAAAATATTCCTTTTACCATGTATACGCTTAGTTAAAAATACACATGTGTCGAATAAATATTTTTGATGATAAAAATATTCCTTTTACCATGTATACGCTTAGTTAAAAATACACACGTGTTGAAATAAATAATAGTTTGCTAGGAATATTATTATTAGCTTTGTTCTGCATATATATACATGTGCTGAACAGGAAAAATGGATTAGCTGTTGAGTAAAGAAATTATTTGTGTGCCCGACAAATAGGTAAACCTTGATGAGTTGGCTGCGCAATTTTATTTATATATCAACTCCTGTGAATGCCATTGGATGCGGAGTGCTGGTTTTTCTGTGTGAAAAAATAAACAACGCCATAGGATAGTAACAATTAATTTTGAACTACACTACATGGCATACTTCTTGACGATAGGCATACTTCATCATATTCCACATAAGCAATTGGAGCTTGTGTGACGAGGTGGAAGATTTACCATATAAGCAAGAGGCTTGTATGGCGATGACTATGTACTACATGTTGAACAGATGACTGATATGGTCTATATAAATTATAACGATAAATTGCCAGATTAATAAAAAACCCACACGGGTCTAGAATTGACAATAATCACGTCGCTCTAGTTATTAGATACGGCACATGGACTATTTATTTCCACACGGAAACGGGGTGACGGGAATTTATTCTCTGGAGTGATTATCAGTACATGCTCCCCCGTAAACACCAGAATATATCACTAAAAATATGTGAATGCTTTTTAGGATTTATTGGGTACCTAATACGGCCCAATAAATTTCCAAACCCCTCCCCGTACAAAGGAGGTTATGGCGAAATTTTTCGAAATATTAAGGCGTTAGTGAAATATTTGAAGTGAAAACGAAGTTGAAAATATAAAATAAACTATAGTTGAAACTATAGATTGAACTATATTTATATATATAAATATAAATATAATTAAAAGGAATAGAGGCCGTGCAGTTCGCGTTTCAGAATCGTAATTTGAAACGGTTAGTACGAGAAATCCGACCATCGGATTTTCCTGAAACTGCAACCGCCGGGTTCGCCTTGGAAATATCTTTCCAACGGCACCAACCTTGTAAAAATCCAACGGTTGGATTGTCCGGAATGTCTAATTCAAATCTGAAGAAAAACAGCGCCAGAATCGTTTATATTTATATATAAATATAAATATAATTAAATAAAATCGAATAACGACGCTGCAGTTCGAATTTTGAAACCGTAACTTCAAACGACTAGTGTGGAAGATCCGACCGTCGGATTCTCACGAAACTGGAACCGTTGGGTTCGCTTTGTGAATATCTTCCCACTGATATAGACTTTGTAGAAATCCAACGGTTAGATTTTCCGATATGTGTAAAACAAATTAAGGGGAAAACAGCGCCAGCGCCACGGCACGACCTGAAACGTCGTTTAATTGAATATGGCCATTTTTTAAACAAATAAAAATGGCGAAAAATCGTTATAAAATATTATAAGCAACATAGGTTGCAAATAGACCAATTGGGCTTGAATTGTTTGATATTTGATGGTTGTATGTGTATGACAAGAAAATAACACTAAATAACTGAAAGATGGATGTCGAATAATATAACCATATAAAGAATCGATTTAAATTCTAATGACGTGAATTATTTGAAAAGGCCGAGCTAACCCTCATTTCAAATAATTCATCGAGCGATTCAAATTGAGAAATGCAAAGACGATTCAAGACCGACGATCTTCGTATCGGTTGGATGGGCGCTACTGAGGTTCCTAACCGGAGTAGCTACCGGAAGGGGACGGAAGTAGTAGCCGTCTGAACGTATAAGTTGATTGGACGGATATACGAGGAATTTGACGCCTCCGGTTTCGTTCAGACCTAGGACGGACTTGTAAATGGACTGTGTGTCTGACATTGGATTTTGTTCTATACTGATTGATCTCTGTTAAATATATATCTGTTTGGCGGCGGAGAATTTATTCTTTTGCTTAACGCCCTTCTCTGAGACGTACGAGCTCAGAGGTTATATATCGATGGAAATCAATCGTATGGAGTGGACTGCCTATGTGGCATGCCAAGATGCTGTGATCAAGGCTTCTGTTGAAAAGCAAAGTCTTGTGGATGATGATCAAAGCAAGGTCTACGTGGCCTAGCTTTGTGTATTTCGTAGATTCGCGAACCTCACACCCCGGTATGAGTTAAAAACGGGATACGGACCGCTGGGAGAGCACGACGTTTCTTTCTAGCTATGGTGGTGTCAGTGACTTACCAGCCCTGACATATATATCTACTTTTCACCTTTGTGGTTGTTGGAATGCGAGGCGCCTCGATTATAGGTCTGTAAGGACCGGGAAACGTGTGTTTAGGCACAATTAATCCTCTAACGTAAGTGAGGACCGGCCCAGCCGAATCCAGGGGTTACCCAGTGTGCGTAGTCCTGAGGCATTTGCTAGAGTGTCTCGAAGCGGAGAGGAGCTTGCCCCTTGCCTCGACTCATGACGGAAATCCAATTTCCAATACGAGATAACGGATTCGATTGTAACTTATATATGACGACATAGTGGCATGGGACGCTCATGTCGCCTATGATTGATATTTATGATGCTAATCGTTTTTGAAACATATATGCACTAGTAATAATATCAAATGATTTTGCTTTATACGTATCAAGCATATTTGGCTATTATAAGGTAAAACTCTATCCTCCGGCTTGCGTTGCATTGTATGATGGGACCTGAGTCTTATAATGGCTTCATTCTTTCTAAAAACATTGCGTTGTTTTAAAAAGAATTTACTTTGTTTTAAATGCACTAGCAATCACTGGAGTAAACCCGTTCCGCGAAAGTGGCGTGGTCCTATGATTTGCTATTACTGTTGTTTAACTGTTAAATAGATTCCTCATACCAGTCCCCATGACTGACTCGTTGTTTGTTTCACTTTGCAAACGCGGGTGCCCTTATTTTCTCACGGGCAGCATAGTACACAGGTGACAGGTGGTTTTTGGTTCTGCACTGCTGCACAGCATGCATTTTTGGCTCATGGCGAGGCTGACTTCATAGAGATGACTTAGATATTTTCCGCCATTACTGTATTTATATTGTGATTCCGCCTCTGGCGATGCAGACTGATTTACTTTCCGTATTTCTTACTATATGTATATGTATTCCGCCTTCAGCGATGTAGACTGATACTCTTATTATGTCACTGCATGTATGTATTCCGCCTCTGGCGATGATGACTGATCACTTCCCTTTCTTTTTACTAAGTATATCCCACGTTATGCTATTCTGATATTCCTACATGTTATGATTCCGCTGTCATATCCATGTAAAATTATTTTATTTATTGTTTCTGCTATTATCTGTACTCTGCTATGATGATTAATGTGTTATTTCCCAATGATTATCCTTAATACCGCACCTCGGATTTTGGGATCGTCACAGTTGGTATCAGAGCTTTGGTTAACCTTAGTTCCGGGATCTAACACATTAAACACCTCGTCAGAATAGAATCAGTAGTGTTCTAATGCGAGTAGCTCATTAGAGATAGGATTAGCAATGTCCTAGAATGAGCTAAGCAGATTAGCAAAACAATTTGATCAGTACATCATCATTATCTTTCCTTGTATTTCCTTGCTTTATCATTAATGTAAAATTCAAATCTGTGAGCTTGACTCTTTTCTTGCTTATACAGTACTCTTAGATGGCTACGCATGGAGCAGCAGCTAGAGGAGGCCGTGGAGGCCGAGGAGATGCAGCAGGAGGACGGGGGAATATCCCCGTAGCTGTGGAGATCCCTATTATTCAGCCACCAGCACCAGAAGACTTTGAGTTAGATAAAGTGGCAAAGAGATACAGAAATCTTGGAGGGAAACCTTTTACTGGCACTGGCACAGTGACCGAAGCTATCGCTTGGCTGAAAACCTGTGAGAAAATCTTCGAAGGTATGGGCATGGGAACTAACAATAAAGCCCAAATTGGCATTTGGCTCCTTCAGGAAGAGGCAGAGCTGTGGTGGGATGCCATTACTTCTGGGGATGCAGCTGGTACTATCCAGACTTGGGAGCAGTTCAAGACTTTATTCAATGAGAAGTTTGTGCCGGAACAAGCTCTAGAAAGGATGCGGGAGCAATTTGCTAATCTCCAGCAGGGAGACCTCTCTATTCAAGACTATCTGAATAAGTTCACTCAGCTATCGCGCTATGCTCTAGAGCTGGTTTTGACCGACAAAGCGAAAAATAAGAGATTCATATTTGGGCTGAAGCGCAAATACCATGATAGAGCTATGAGCAACATCAAACTCTCTTTTACAGAACTCGTAGAGATGGCTTGCAACTACGAAGACATGGATGAGAGGCATGCTAGCCAAGACCGCGCTAAGAGCCAAGCAGGGAATAAGCGCAAGACTTCAACAGACCAACCCGAATCTAGCATTACCGCGGCCGCTACTCAAAAACCCGTAAAGATCCCGAAAGGAAACTGCTACAATTGCGGGAAGCCCGGTCATTTCTCTAATGTATGCAAGGCCCCAAAGAAGCCAAAGGCCAATGACTCTGCCGAATGCTACAACTGCCACAAGAAGGGGCACTACAGCAGGAATTGTCCTTTGAAGAAGAGCGCACAAGTGGCCCATGTTTATGACGGGAAGACCCCGCCAGCTACCACTGATGGATCAGGTAAACCCGATGTCTTGGGAGGTACCCTTACTATCAAAAATATTCCTGTTTCTGTACTTTTTGATACTGGTGCATCACGTAGCTTCATTTCTGGTAAAATTGTACACAAGTTAAAATTGAAACAAAGAATTCTAAAGGAACCGATTAAAGTTCAAAACCCGATAGGAGGTTCTGTTAGTCTCAGTATATACTGCAGAGTGCCTATCTCGTATTCACGTTACAAGTTTCCCATCCACTTAATTGTCATGGATTTATCAGAATTCGATGTTATTCTCGGTTTGGAATGGTTAACAAAATATAAGGCTGAAGTTAGATGTGCCGAAAGAATCGTTAAAGTCGAAACGAAGCTTGGACCTATATATATACCATGCCATAGCTCAGAAATTAATAGAACCGAATTTTGGTCTTCTTTAGAAGTTATTCCCCCTTCATTAGAAAAGATACCGGTCGTTAAAAATTATGCGGATGTGTTTGAAGAAGTAGAAAACTTACCGCCGCAAAGAGAAATAGAATTTAGAATTGATCTAATTCCGAATGCTCGACCAGTAGTTCATCCAATAAGAAGAATGGCCCCAAAAGAAAAAGAAGAGCTAAGTAGCCAAACCCGAGAATTACTTTGGAAAGGTCTGATCAGACCAAGCTTTTCAGCATGGGGAGCCACAGTGGTATTTGTCCCGAAATCGGACGGTACTCTAAGACTTTGCGTTGATTACCGAGATCTCAATAAACAAACACTGAAGAACAAATATCCTTTGCCCCGAATAGACGATCTGTTAGATCAATTAAATGGAGCAACCGTATTCTCCAGAATGGACCTAGCTACAGGTTTCCACCAATTGCGTATAGCCGAAGACTGTGTTCCTTTGACAGCCTTCAGGGGTCCCGATTTATTCTACGAATGGTTGGTAATGCCGTTCGGCTTGTGTAACGCTCCGGCATACTTCGTTGATCTTATGAACAGGGTGTTCCGTGGTGTATTGAATAAATTTGTTCTAGTCTTCATCGATGACATTCTAATCTACTCTAAGTCGGAAGAAGAGCATGCAAAACATTTAGAACAAGTGTTGAAAATTCTAAGAAGAAATGTCTTGAAAGCTAAATTTTCTAAGTGTGTCTTCTGGCAGAATGAAGTTAAATTCCTTGGCCACGTCGTATCAAAAGAAGGAATTGCTGTAGACCCAAGCAAAATTACAGCGATTCAGAACTGGAAACAACCTACTACGCCCACAGAAGTTCGAAGTTTCCTGGGATTAGCTAGTTACTATCGGAAATTCATTCAGGATTTTTCAAAGATATCAGGAGTTTTGACAAAGCTTACAAATAAGCATGAGAAATTCAAATGGACTCCCGAATGTGAAGAAGCTTTCCAGGAGCTGAAACTGAAGTTGACAACCGCTCCGGTATTGACAATAATAGAAGGTAACCAAGACTTGACAGTATGGACAGATGCTTCTATTAGAGGGCTAGGAGCAGTGTTAATGCAAAAAGGCCAAGTGATCGCTTATGCCAGTCGTCAACTAAAGCCGCATGAAAGAAACTATGCTACTCATGATCTTGAGTTATTAGCCATCGTGTTTGCTTTAAGAATATGGAGGCATTATTTATTGGGCGAGAAATTCGAACTATATACCGATCATCAATCCTTGAAATATCTGTTCACCCAGAAAGATTTAAACCTGAGGCAACAGCGTTGGTTAGAATTCCTTGCAGCATACGATTTTGAAATTATATACACTCCAGGGAAAGCCAATGTTGTGGCTGATGCGCTCAGCAGAAAAAATGAAATCATTGCCAGTTTTATCATTACTTCTTCCTTGCAAGATAAGATTACTATTCTTCAGAAGGACGATGAATTCATTAAAAGGATTAGCCAGCGGATCCAGGAAGGAAAACCCTCAGATTTTAGCCTCGATAGCCAAGGGGTCCTAAGATTAAAAGGGAGAATTTGTGTGCCTGGAATTCCAGAGCTCAGAAGAGAAATACTTGATGAGTGCCATAAGTCCAAATTAAGTATCCATCCCGGTGTGAGCAAAATGTATAACGATGTCAAACGCACATTCTGGTGGAAGGCGATGAAGAGAGATATTTCAATATATGTTAGCAGATGCTCCACTTGTCAGCTAGTTAAGAGTGACCAGCAAAAATTGGCTGGGTTATTACAACCATTAGAAATTCCTGGATGGAAATGGGAACAAATCTCGATGGACTTCATCGATGGCCTGCCTCGGACTAGAAAAGGAAACGACAGTATATGGGTAATCGTAGATCGCTTCACGAAGACTGCCCATTTTATCCCTGTCCGATCCAACAGAACGGCTCAAAATCTGGCACAAATTTACTTCAAAGAAATTGTTAAACTTCATGGAGTGCCGCTCAGTATAGTCAGCGATAGAGATCCCCTATTTACTAGCAAATTCTGGGAAGCATTCCAAGAAGAATTGGGAACCAAATTGAATCTAAGCACCGCTTATCACCCTCAAACAGAAGGCCAAACTGAACGGGTGAATAGAATTTTAGAAGATTTGCTGCGGGCTTGCGTTATTGATTTTGGAGGCTCATGGGAAGATCATTTACACTTAGCAGAATTCTCTTACAACAATAGCTATCAAGCAAGTTTGGGAATGCCCCCATTTGAAGCACTATACGGTAGACCGTGCAGATCTCCCGCATGTTGGGTAGAACCTGGCAACAGACTTGTGTTAGAGCCCGATATGATTCAAGAAGCATCGGATAAAGTCGATTTCATTAAGAAGCGATTAAAAACCGCACAGAGCCGACAGAAAAGTTACGCTGATGCGAGAAGAAGGGATATATCGTTTTCCGTTGGTGATTATGTTTATTTAAGAGTTTCTCCAATGCGAGGAGTAATCAGATTTGGCAAGACGGGGAAGTTGGCACCGAGATTTATTGGCCCCTTTCCTATACTTGAACGGATTGGAACTCTTGCATATAGGGTTTCATTACCTAATTGGTTGCCTGGTATACATGATGTGTTCCACGTATCTCAACTCAGAAAACATGTTCATGATCCCGACCTTATTGTGGAAGAAGCAGCACAACATGATATTGACATAACTCCAGAATTAGCACTCAAGAGGGATCCATTAAAGATAGTTGGCAAAGAAACTAGAGAGCTAAGGAGGAAAAAGATTCATTTAGTCAAGGTGCAGTGGAGTAGTGATCCTAGAGACTGTACTTGGGAAACTGAGGAAAGCATTAAACAAGCCTATCCCAAATGCAGAGTGGACATCTCTGACTAACTCCGGTGCAAGGTACCTTTACAATACTTTGCATTTACATTTTAGTTCCTGCTTAACTGTTATTTCCTTTTCGAGGACGAAAAGTTTTAGGTGGGGGAGATTGTAATAACCCGGAAAATGTGAACCAGTTTAAAATTTTTAAATTAGGTTATTAACAAGAAATTTGAATGATTAAAATAGCCTATTTTCATAAAATATAGAATTGTGTATAATATGGCCGTTTGAAATTTTGAATACAAACTAAGTCTGACTGTACCGGGTGGAAAATATAACGGATTTTAACGGAACTGAAAATATTTAAATCTGTTTATCAATACCTTTCTAACGAATCTGAAAAATCGAAATTTCATAACGGAAATCAAAAGTTATGGCCAAATGAATTTTCAGAAAGGTCGCTATATAGTATATATAGCCCTTGAAAATTGAGATTTTGCATACGACCTCGGAATTCGACGAAACCACTTTTGTTGGGTCCGGGATGTCAAATTATTGCTAAGTTTCAAATTTCGTAATTTTTGAAGCTAGTATGTGAGCGGGGCAGAAGATAACGTGTTTGGTCAAATTCTGTTAAAATGGGTCGACCTAAAAATGGCCGTTTTTCAAACGAGCTCAGAATTCGACGAAACTGGTTTTGTTAGGACCGTATCGTCAAAACAAAGCTAGATTTATTTTTCTGGAATTTTTCGATTCAGTTTGTGGCCCTGGCAAATTGAAATGTACGTTTAAATTAAATATCGAATGTTTTATATTTTAAATTGAAAAATAACTGACTGTAACAGTCGAAATGGCCAACGAAACATATCCCATTGTGTCCAGAATGGGGGTATTTAGCTAGGGGCGACAGTCGTTGGGTTTTAAAAGGAGTCTGTTTGCAAAAACACTATTTAAAATTTCTATAAATATCGACCAATGAGAAATTTTCTTTATAAAAAAAATAAAATAAAAAACCTAAAACCCTAAGCCGCCACACGGAAACGAACGACGCTCGTCGTTCAAACCTTTCCGACGAGAATCCCGCCGCCACAGGCGACGCCAGCCAACGCCACCACCCTCAATCGACGCCGCTCACCGCCCTCTTCAAATCCGACCAACCTCGCTCTTCCTCCCTTCGCCAGCGTCGAGAAAAACGCCCAGAAAGCCGCCGACTTCACGTCGACGCCACGACCGCCAGAGGCGATCGCACCTGCTCCTCCGACCACCGTTAGGACCGCCTCGCTTCCCTCTTTCAAGTCCCACTCTCTGATCGGAGCATAGATTCACGGATTTGCTGAAAGATCCAACCCTAGTTTCGAAATAAAAAAAGGGGTATACGGCTAAATTGATTTTTACACTTTAAAGCGTTGCAAATTTGTAAAAATCATATCTTTTTGCTATGTTAACGAAATTCGATGAAACAAGAGACACCGTGACCGCAAGGAGGCTCTCTACATTCTAGAAGAAGCCGCGGATTTTTCTGACCTTCCTACGATTTTTAGCACCGCAAGAACCAATGTGAGGAATCTAAACTATTCGTGTGAATGAAATCGCGTTGTATAAATTATATAAGCGAAGTGTAAATTATATACGCATTTTATACCTCATGTACATGTGTTGTATAAGTTATATTAGCGATGTATAAATTATACAAGCGCTGTTTGAAACATATATGCTTTGAATTGTGATGAAATGCAAGTGAATTATTATACTATATATATATATATATATATATATATATATATATATATATACTCACCTCGTCCACAAACCATGGACGATATTTATTGCTTGTGTTTGACGTGATATTATATGGTATGACGAATGGTTGGAAATAATTGCTTGTGGTTGATATTATGGTTGAAAAATACCTTTATGGTTGAAAAATACCTTTATGGTTGAAAAATACCTTTGTGGTTGAAACAAAATAGAATAGGATTGTGGAATTGAAAATAAAACATGCCGCCTGCGTGCGAACTAGATTCATGATCCCCATTGTCAAAAACCGCGAGGTTTTAAGGTAGAGCGAGGAGCCGTACTAGGGACGGTCCCGATTTTAACTACCCTGCCGTTATGCTGCCGAAATTTTCTGAAATATTTATGTGTTAGAATAATTTTCCTTCATTGAAATTATTTACATATGCTATATCGAATATTCATGGGTTGAGTTGCAATTCATCCGTTGAGTTGAAATTCATGTGTTGAATATTATTTGAATTTAAACAAATGGCTTTAGCAATAAAAATCATATTTTTATATATATACAAGCGATATCGAATATTCATGTGTTGAGTTGCAATTCATTCGTTGAGTTGAAATTCATGTGTTGAATATTATTCGAATTTGAACAAATGGCTTTAGCAATAAAAATCACATTTTTATATATATACAAGCGATATCGAATATTCATGTGTTGAGTTGCAATTCATTCGTTGAGTTGAAATTCATGTGTTGAATATTATTTGAATTTAAACAAATGGCTTTAGCAATAAAAATCATATTTTTATATATATACAAGCGATATCGAATATTCATGTGTTGAGTTGCAATTCATTCGTTGAGTTGAAATTCATGTGTTGAATATTATTCGAATTTGAACAAATGGCTTTAGCAATAAAAATCACATTTTTATATATATACAAGCGATATCGAATATTCATGTGTTGAGTTGCAATTCATTCGTTGAGTTGAAATTCATGTGTTGAATATTATTTGAATTTAAACAAATGGCTTTAGCAATAAAAATCATATTTTTATATATATACAAACTATATAGTATATTCATGTGTTGAATTCCAATTCATTCGTTGAGTTGAAGTTCATGTGTTGAATGTTATCGCCTTTTAAAAATAAAATGAATCGACATTGAAAACTATATTTTTATGATGAATATGAAGTGTTAAAAATACACATGTGTCGAATAAATATTTTTGATGATAAAAATATTCCTTTTACCATGTATACGCTTAGTTAAAAATACACATGTGTCGAATAAATATTTTTGATGATAAAAATATTCCTTTTACCATGTATACGCTTAGTTAAAAATACACACGTGTTGAAATAAATAATAGTTTGCTAGGAATATTATTATTAGCTTTGTTCTGCATATATATACATGTGCTGAACAGGAAAAATGGATTAGCTGTTGAGTAAAGAAATTATTTGCGTGCCCGACAAATAGGTAAACCTTGATGAGTTGGCTGCGCAATTTTATTTATATATCAACTCCTGTGAATGCCATTGGATGCGGAGTGCTGGTTTTTCTGTGTGAAAAAATAGACAACGCCATAGGATAGTAACAATTAATTTTGAACTACACTACATGGCATGCTTCTTGACGATAGGCATACTTCATCATATTCCACATAAGCAATTGGAGCTTGTGTGACGAGGTGGAAGATTTACCATATAAGCAAGAGGCTTGTATGGCGATGACTATGTACTACAGGTTGAACTGATGACTGATATGGACTATATAAATTATAACGATAAATTGCCAGATTAATAAAAAACCCACACGGGTCTAGAGTTGACAATAATCACGTCGCTCTAGTTATTAGATACGGCACATGGACTATTTATTTCCACACGGAAACGGGGTGACGGGAATTTATTCTCTGGAGTGATTATCAGTACATGCTCCCCCGTAAACACCAGAATATATCACTAAAAATATGTGAATGCTTTTTAGGATTTATTGGGTACCTAATACGGCCCAATAAATTTCCAAACCCCTCCCCGTACAAAGGAGGTTATGGCGAATTTTTTTGAAATATTAAGGCGTTAGTGAAATATTTGAAGTGAAAACGAAGTTGAAAATATAAAATAAACTATAGTTGAAACTATAGATTGAACTATATTTATATATATAAATATAAATATAATTAAAAGGAATAGAGGCCGTGCAGTTCGCGTTTCGAAATCGTAATTTGAAACGGTTAGTAAGAGAAATCCGACCATCGGATTTTCCTGAAACTGCAACCGCCGGGTTCGCCTTGGAAATATCTTTCCAACGGCACCAACCTTGTAAAAATCCAACGGTTGGATTGTCCGGAATGTCTAATTCAAATCTGAAGAAAAACAGCGCCAGAATCGTTTATATTTATATATAAATATAAATATAATTAAATAAAATCGAATAACGACGCTGCAGTTCGAATTTTGAAAGCGTAACTTCAAACGACTAGTGTGGAAGATCCGACCGTCGGATTCTCACGAAACTGGAACCGTTGGGTTCGCTTTGGGAATATCTTCCCACTGATATAGACTTTGTAGAAATCCAACGGTTAGATTTTCCGATATGTGTAAAACAAATTAAGGGGAAAACAGCGCCAGCGCCACGGCACGACCTGAAACGTCGTTTAATTGAATATGGCCATTTTTTAAACAAATAAAAATGGCGAAAAATCGTTATAAAATATTATAAGCAACATAGGTTGCAAATAGACCAATTGGGCTTGAATTGTTTGATATTTGATGGTTGTATGTGTATGACAAGAAAATAACACTAAATAACTGAAAGATGGATGTCGAATAATATAACCATATAAAGAATCGATTTAAATTCTAATGACGTGAATTATTTGAAAAGGCCGAGCTAACCCTCATTTCAAATAATTCATCGAGCGATTCAAATTGAGAAATGCAAAGACGATTCAAGACCGACGATCTTCGTATCGGTTGGATGGGCGCTACTGAGGTTCCTAACCGGAGTAGCTACCGGAAGGGGACGGAAGTAGTAGCCGTCTGAACGTATAAGTTGATTGGACGGATATACGAGGAATTTGACGCCTCCGGTTTCGTTCAGACCCAGGGCGGACTTGTAAATGGACTGTGTGTCTGACATTGGATTTTGTTCTATACTGATTGATCTTTGTTAAATATATATCTGTTTGGCGGCGGAGAATTTATTCTTTTGCTTAACGCCCTTCTCTGAGACGTATGAGCTCAGAGGTTATATATCGATGGAAATCAATCGTATGGAGTGGACTGCCTATGTGGCATGCCAAGATGCTGTGATCAAGGCTTCTGTTGAAAAGCAAAGTCTTGTGGATGATGATCAAAGCAAGGTCTACGTGGCCTAGCTTTGTGTATTTCGTAGATTCGCGAACCTCACACCCCGGTATGAGTTAAAAACGGGATACGGACCGCTGGGAGAGCACGACGTTTCTTTCTAGCTATGGTGGTGTCAGTGACTTACCAGCCCTGACATATATATCTACTTTTCACCTTTGTGGTTGTTGGAATGCGAGGCGCCTCGATTATAGGTCTGTAAGGACCGGGAAACGTGTGTTCAGGCACAATTAATCCTCTAACATAAGTGAGGACCGGCCCAGCCGAATCCAGGGGTTACCCAGTGTGCGTAGTCCTGAGGCATTTGCTAGAGTGTCTCGAAGCGGAGAGGAGCTTGCCCCTTGCCTCGACTCATGACGAAAATCCAATTTCCAATACGAGATAACGGATTCGATTGTAACTTATATATGACGACATAGTGGCATGGGACGCTCATGTCGCCTATGATTGATATTTATGATGCTATTCGTTTTTGAAACATATATGCACTAGTAATAATATCAAATGATTTTGCTTTATACGTATCAAGCATATTTGGCTATTATAAGTTAAAACTCTATCCTCCGGCTTGCGTTGCATTGTATGATGGGACCTGAGTCTTATAATGGCTTCATTCTTTCTAAAAGCATTGCGTTGTTTTAAAAAGAATTTACTTTGTTTTAAATGCACTAGCAATCACTGGAGTAAACCCGTTCCGCGAAAGTGGCGTGGTCCTATGATTTGCTATTACTGTTGTTTAACTGTTAAATAGATTCCTCATACCAGTCCCCATGACTGACTCGTTGTTTGTTTCACTTTGCAAACGCGGGTGCCCTTATTTTCTCATGGGCAACCTAGTACACAGGTGACAGGTGGTTTTTGGTTCTGCACTGCTGCACAGCATGCACTTTTGGCTCATGGCGAGGCTGACTTCATAGAGATGACTTAGATATTTTCCGCCATTACTGTATTTATATTGTGATTCCGCCTCTGGCGATGCAGACTGATTTACTTTCCGTATTTCTTACTATATGTATATGTATTCCGCCTTCGGCGATGTAGACTGATACTCTTATTATGTCACTGCATGTATGTATTCCGCCTCTGGCGATGATGACTGATCACTTCCCTTTCTTTTTACTAAGTATATCCCACGTTATGCTATTCTGATATTCCTACATGTTATGATTCCGCTGTCATATCCATGTAAAATTATTTTATTTATTGTTTCTGCTATTATCTGTACTCTGCTATGATGATTAATGTGTTATTTCCCAATGATTATCCTTAATACCGCACCTCGAATTTTGGGATCGTCACAGTAGTCACCTGTGCTAGGTCCACCATAGGGTGTATCAATCCCTATGGTGCCAACCACCAACACGAATCAAGCATGCACATGTAAACTTACTGATGCCCAATGCCTGCTTTTTCAACTCCAGACTACATGCACGGCCATAGTCCGCCTGAACCTAAACTGGTGCACCAACTCAGCCGTCGTTCTGGTCGCATACAATCAGTCCAGTAATCGTGCCCCACCCTGCCTAGTTCTAGGGTACCATGATACATCTAGTGGGTTACTACTGAAATGGACCGCGTAACTAGGTTTCCGTCCAATAGGTTAGGTGTTGTCATTTAAATTCGTGACTTAACCCTTATCAGTCTAGCATGTCAAGTTGGTTAATTGTTGTCATTTAAGTTCATGACTTAACCCGCCTACGTGTCATGTCAAATTTGACTAAATGTTGTCGTTCATGTTCATGACTTAGCCCTACGAATCATGTGTCAAGTTGGTTAAGTGTTGTCTTTCATGTCCATGACTTAACCCTATCATGTGGCATTAATTGATTAATGCACCCCAACCTCTCCCATCAGACCTGTTGTTGTGGTCACTGGATATGCCGGGTGGTTCCGGGTAGATTTACACCACAACTCAGTCTGACCTCGGGTTTCAAGCGCGATATGACCAGCTACTCACATTGGATCCTATTGTTTGCAGCAACTGGATTTTCTTGGCGGTTCCGGGCTTTACACTGCAAACTCAACCCAACCTCGAGTTGGGCATTTTCAAGTTCATTCTAGTGTCATGTCCATGTTCAAGTTTCATGTCAAGTTCGTGTCAAGTTGCAAGGCAAGTTTCATGTCCATATCCATATTCAAGTTATAACAATGTTCATGTTTCAATTTATGCCTATTATCAAGTTCATGATTCATGTTTGTAACCAATTCATGTTTTGCCTAATCTACCCAAATCGTATTCCCATCGTATGTAAACGTGAATCGATCTAAACTACAAGTAAATCCAAATCCAGAAATAAAGGGAATAACATCAAACTATGATAGGCACAAAGGACGAGCATAAAGTGATAAAAGGGATTACAAGATTAGCATGACATAACTTGAGATAATTGGTTTCAACATCACTGGCATATGGAATAATAGCCTCAAAACACTAGGATCTCAAATCTAGTATGATAAGCTGATAGTCATGATAAAAGTTGACATAAGGTGATAGTCCCAAACTTGTGAATAATAACTGATTCAACATCACAGGCATGATAATATTATGGACATGAAAGAATTTGATTTACAACATGAATTGGCCCAAATTGATCTCATAGCAATATTCCCAAAAGTCAAGTTCCAAGATGAACAAGAATAGATATGAATCAATTATAATACATAGATCCAAATCCAATTTATAACATGAATAGGCCCAAATTAATCTCATAGCAATATTCCCAAAAGTCAAGATCCAAGATGAACAAGAACAAATATGAATCAATTATCATACATATATCCAATTCCAATTTATAACATGAATAGGCCCAAATTAATCTCATAGCAATATTCCCAAAAGTCAAGATCCAAGATGAACAAGAATAGATATGAATCAATTATCATACATAGATCCAATTCCAATTTATAACATGTCCCTATTAAGTTTATAGTTTTAATCTAAAAGTAACTTGAACTTACAGATCGTGGTTTAGGAAACTGAAAGGCAGAAGCTAAATCTAGAAACTAGTTGTCGAATAGTTGAATCGGTGAATTCTGATTTGATTGTAGAAGCAAATCCCCAATATGCAATTCCTAGCCGTAGTCTTCAAGAATTAGTCTTCGTGTTTTATTTTAATTTATCTTAATTTAATTTAGAGAAAGAAGAAGAAGCCATGTCCATCAAGAATTTGTGCAGCATAAGGTTAGAGAAGATTGGTGTAAAGAGAATGAGGCTAGGAGGCTGTTTATATAGGATTAGGCGGACGAATCTGGTCACGAAACGAGTCTAAATACATCAGAATGCATCAGGTTCAAGAACTGGGTTCGGGAGGCAGGTCTACCCCCAGGTTGACCATAGGGTCGACCTGGCCCTTGGGAGGTCGACCATAGTGTCGACCCCCAGGTCAACGTGGTCCTGGGCGGGAAAATTCCTGCCCAGTCTGCGCTGGAGTTTGAATTCGAATTTCAAATTCGAATTTCGAGCTGTTTTCGATTCTAAAAATTCCTGAAACTTCGGAGGGTCATATCTCCCTCATACGGACTCCGATTTTCGAAAACTCGGACTCTTTTCCAAGAAGAATTTCGAGACGAACGCAAAGGCGCAACCCGTTTCCCCTGATTCTTATTTTAAAATTTAATTCTGCCTTGATTTATGGTTTGAACATGTTATTAAAATTCGGGTTGTTACAAGAACCCTTGGGCGGGAAATCTGCCACCTTCCCAAATTTTGAATTTTGAATCGAGTTTCGAATTTAAGGGCCTACTTTTGAAATTATGAAGCATATATATATATATATATTCTTCCTAAGTGTATAAAAACTTCAAACCTTAATAACTTCTTCGTATGGTGTCCGATTTATGCAAACCAAATATCAAATATTGACCAGAATTTCGATACAGACACAATGGAGCAGTCCATTTTACTTAATTCTGAATATTAAATTAAGTTATTCTTATTTTATTATCTTTAGATAAAAATGTGGGGTGTTACATTCTCCCACCCTTAGGAAATTTCGTCCCCAAAATTTGATAAGGGTTATCCCCTTGCATAATATACATCCATCATGTGTGCATCCAATTTTTGCAAACATCGTGCACTTGTGCAAAGTGAATTACAACATAATAACGCATGTATGCCTAAGCGGTACCTCCTATGTGTATGCAATTTTTTAAAAAAAATTCTTTTTAAAAACGTTCTTTTTAAAAACATGATGCTCACATCCTAGATATATTGGCAGTTCTACATGAATGCAATAATTTGAAAAATAAAAATACATTTTCATCCAAACTTTGCCACACTCTTACTGAGTAAGAGCGTAGTTCATCCAATTGTAGCATCCATAATCCTAATAAATAAACTTTGTTTTTCGAATTTAAGAAAAAACTAATTTTCTAAATTCAATTTCTTACGTTACAAAAAGGTGGAAAACGAAAAATATCACATCTTCTATTTTTCTTTTATGTACCTTTTTCCAACCATACTTAGATTTTTTGAAACTATTATAAAGATTCTCCTATTTTCCTATCCAAGCACAACCCACACAGGAAAAATTTCTTTTGTTACTGATTTTCTTTTTCATCTAGTCTTAGAATTTTTTTAAATCTTTATCCATCTTTTCTCATAACTTATCATGTTTTTTGCTTTACTGAATTTGTTGTTTCCTTTTTAGTTGTCCCCTTTGTCTTTTCTTAGCTTATTTAATTATATGATCTTAGTTTAAATTTAAATAAGCTTCTAGTCTTTCAACTAAAATAGGAGAACAGACACCCTACACAGCTACTACTAAAGGCCAAGAATCTCGAGACTATGTCTCCTTCAGACAGAAAAGTCCAAATTATGGGATCTACGACAGGTTCAGGTGTTACCCTAGCTACCCAACAAGAACAAAATAATGGGACGATCCCAACAGAAATGCAGTAACGGGTTTTACCCCTAACATGAAAATTAGCAACAGGATCTAAACACTTACTTGCCCTTTTTACTATCTAGTAGTCACTACTAACTCTAGCTGTGTACCCATAATTATTTCAAGAAACACCCAAGGCTTTTCAACGCTTATGCATTCTAGGAGAACTTACTATTATTCCAAGATAATTCTCACTATCTTCTTCATAGCTTCAAAACTTTCCCGCCTTCCCTAGGCACTAATCCTTACCTACTCCATATTTTTTTAAAACATGGTTTGGCCCTTTTCATTTAAATTTTCTTCCAAAAATTAAAAGCATCAAAACTTTATTTTCCTCATGAAAACTTTCTTTTGCCAAACCATAAAAACATGTCATCTTAAAAAAATGTAAATCATCATTTTTTTTCAAATCACAAAAACTGGAGTAGATAAGGACAACTATTTTCTCAATTTGGTTTATGGCTTGTTCTTACCTATAAGGTCGGTTCAGTCTCTTACTATAACGTGTCAATATCCACTCTATTCTTATTTTCTACAACTTATTTTGTCCACCCAACAAAATTATCTTGTTAAAATAATTTATCAAAAATGATTATCGAGAGAATAGAGATTTCAAAACTTTCTTTATTAAAAATTCTTGTATGAAATATAATAAGAAAACTAGCGAGCTATACATGCTCTATAATATGCACCTTTTATTGAGAGAATTTTATCTTGGACAAAATTTTCGCAAGAAATACTATTACAAAATATACCTCATTTTGCTTCAAAACTCAATATGTATTCTTTACATATTTAAAACTATAACTTTTAAGATTAAAATTTGAAAACACCATAAACCATTTTCCCAAAACTTTTATAATTTCAAGTTCTTAAAAGTTAATAATGGGGTTAGACTCAAAGCAAGTTTTCAATTTTTCTAGGCTTTCGTAGACACCTCCCAAGGTCAATCCTCTCAACTATATATATTCGTAATCCATTTTTCTCTTTTTAACCTTTTCCAATCTATAAGGTTTTCAAGCCCACTAACCTAAAATACTAATCAAATGGGATTCACCTTCCTTCCATACAAAGTACATTGTACACTTTCCACCCAAATTACCTAGGTGTCTCAGATTTCCATACTCATTCCTTTAGTGTACAAAACAAACATCCCATTCCTTACCATATTATACTCTTTCTATTTAGTGGGTTCCTTTATGGATATAGGCATATATATATAATATATTTTTATTTTATTTTAAATACAAATATGTTCACTCACTATTTATACAGGAATCTTAATCCTAAGCTCTGATACCAGATGTAATAACCTGAATTCCGACAGACCATTTTTTTTTCAAAATTCCAATCTATCGAAACTCAGATTGGTTTGCTCTGGTATGCTGCAGAAAAGAAAGGGACATAAAATATGTCAGATCTCGGAAAGCATATAACAACGGAATGGATAAAATATAATATACTCCAAGTATAGCCTTACCGTATTAATAATACTGCTTAACCAGTATCCAAAGCTATCATGTCTCTGCCACAAATCTAACCTGCGAGTATGTTATAAGGATTGGGTCAGAACACGAGTGATGTATCACTTCCTAAAGTGGCAACTCCTTTTATCGATAGGCAGAACCATATCTACTGATGTCACAACGTCTTAATTTCCCGAGAAATCCGGACCTATGCACACACATGAATCCGTTGGAATGTGCCGTCAACACATCCACCCATATGAACCTCTTATAATCAGCTCAGTAAGCATGCCCCTGACGCCTACCTAGTTCGGGGTCCCCCTTTGGATACCAATATTGGTTACTAACTGATATAGGTCCCACACAACAGATGATACAAGCCACTCCTAGCCTTGCATCTCCACTACTAGGTTTTTGACAGGTTATGCTTAACAGATTAACAAGCCCGCATAACCCCACCATATAAACAGGTTAAGTTTGTTGGGTTCATATAACCACCCATATATTTAAATAGATTTACTTAACCCCTCATTGATCCAAACAAGTTTACTTAACCCTTACACAATTTGACAGGTTCATGTAACTCCCATGGATTTAAAAAGGTTAAGTATTACATGTTAATAGGTTATTAACATTTTCCGTTCATGTATGTTAATGCACCAGACCTCTCACATTAGGTCGACCACTTATGGATGCTGGATATGCTGGGCAGTTCCGAGCAGACTTCTACCAAAATTGGGCTTAACCCCATGTCTTAGTACCGTAACGTGTACATTTACGCACTAGACCCCTCACATTAAATTAACCACTTGTGGATGTTGGATTTGACGGATGGTTCTAGGCAAACTTCTACCACAAGTGCAATCTAACCTCGTGTCTAAGTGCGGTTACAAGTTCTATTTACTGTAATTTTCGGCATATTCATTCTTAGACAATTATTCATGTTCAACATAGGTTATGCCCACAAAACGCTAGTCTGATTCACTATACAAGTTATGCCCCAATTTATCTTTCCCAACCATTCCCAATTTCGTCCAATCGCATATTTCAGCGATAAGCCTAGGCTATAAAAATAAAAAGGGAGGGATGATAATAGAGATAGGCATAATAACAAAACATGCATATGATGACAAAATTGGGCATAATAACAGAATAGGCATATGATGGCAGAATTGGGCATAATAATAGAATATGCATATGATGGAAGAATTGGGCATAATAACGCAATAGGCATATGATGACAGAATTGGGTATATGAGAATTGAACAGTAGATCAGGTGCAGAAGTAATGACAGATCTGTTTAATTATGATTCAGGTTATTAACAGGCATAGGCTTAGATCCAAACTTATAAACATGTCAAAATTACTTATTAAATGTTTATATCTAAATATAACATGAACTCACAGGGTCTGGATCTAAAGAACTGAGAAAAGAGTGTTGATGTTGTAGCAGGGATTCTTATATACGTATAAATTGTTGTTATAGAAGAATAGGCAAGTTCAATCTGAGTTGGGGCAGCACCTCATCGTCTCCATTGTTTTTTATGAATAAAACAATAGAAATGAGGTTATATATATAGCCTCAAGTTAATGAATCTCGTTCATAAATGCTTCCAAGTGCAGGGGAGGGATTTGGCCCATATCTGGGTGGGGTCGACCGCGGGGTCGACACCCCCTTGTGTGGGTCGACCCTCCATGGGGTACGGGTCGACCCCTAATGGGCCAGATTCCTACTTGATTTCCTGCTTTGATTTTGAATTATTTTGAATATTCTGGACTTGTTTATTTATATATATTTCGCTTATATGCATACAAACTTCAAAGCTTAATATTTTCTTCATACGATGTCCGTTTTACGCAAACTTGGAGTCTATCTTAAGCAGAATTCCAAGAAGAATGCAATGGCACAGTCCATTTTCCTTAATTCCCAAGATTTAATTAATTATTTTTTAGTTTATCATTATAATGTTCTTTAAAATTACGGGGTGTTACAACATGCTTTTCAGATCATTCTGACTTTCATAACCTTTTTCAACGATCTCTCATAATCCTTCGGAGACTAACTCCTCTTTCTTTCTATTACTCCATTCTTTAAAATTTCCATTTGTGAGAATAAATAAATAAATAAATAAATTGTAATACCATGATATTGACCAAGCTCCAATACCGGTTTGTAGAATATTGGAGGAGAAAGATGAGAAAGTTTAGAGAAGGAGATTTTTTTTATTACTTGATTTTCTTACATTGTCAATGCTTGCATCTATTTATACATAATTTATCCTTGTCTAAAAGAACATTCGAGATAAGAATATCCTAGAGTATATTTGGGTCTATTATAGTAAATAATTCAATACCAAATATAAACCCAAATCAATGCAATTTAATAAAGGCATCATATCTTAACTTTTATTACAATTTAATTTATTGCTAACACGTCTAATCGGAAGTTAGAGAAATACAATTCATGGGAAAAGGGATAATTACAAATCCTAATTAAGCAGCTATATAATAAAACAATGAACAAGTTAGGATTCCTGCCCCAACCAATGAATCCAATGTATTGCCATTGATTCACAAAATATTCTTGCCTAATTAACTCTTATAGTGAAAAAATTAAAGTGGTTAGATATTAAAAAAAAACATTTTTGTCTTATTAATTCTACTTATATGTTGCTTGTTAAACCGTTCACTTAAAATTTTCATTATGCAGAATCTTAAATTTCTACATTGATACTCTAGTAAAAAAATACGAGTTACGTAAGTACAAACTAGCAAATGATTGCACTTAAAATAGACATTTTAGAAAATAGAATAAATTATGTAAATGTTATTAAGTCTAAAGATTCAGAAAATGATTGAGCTTAATCAAATACAATCATGTACGATTTTCCAAATCTTATCCTTGCAAATTTTGTTTCCTCTACATGCTCTCAAATATGGATAATTTATAAAGAAAGCACTTAAACAATCACAATAATGGGATGAATATAATTTTTCCAAAAATAAAGATGTACCATTAGATTTCCACAATATTGTATAAGCAATATTAGAAAAGGATAGATATTACTAAATTCTTTTTGGTGTAATCAAACATGATCATATGTAAAATATAATATTTAAAGAATTATATGGTGAATCATCGTCGCTATTAAAACTCGCTACCACTTTTTATTTTTCTTCAATGTATATAACTTAATCCAGTATAGTAATAGGAATAACTCGTTAGTTTTTGGAATTTTATAATGTATAACATGTGAGTTCAAAACTGTTAATAAGAATTTACTATCAAGTAAATTGCGATTTTACAAAACACGCATAAAGATAAGTACATGTTTGCATTCTGATGCATGGCTACACAATTAATCATTGGTTAAATGATCCATGGATCTACACTATCTGGAATTGTAAATTCTCATCTTCTTACATGCATAGATAATGCATTATTTTCAGTCTCCCAAACTCTTTTGTTGTATTTTTGTTATTATTAAATATTTCTATTATTATTTAATTAGTATTTTAGTCTCATACAAAATATAGTTTGCCGCAAGAATTTCATAGATTTGTTTATCCTTTTGCTTTGCATTGTTATTTATTTTTTATAATAAAAATACGAAGGATGCAACTAATAATTTATCTAACACTTAATTTTAGGTTCTTGTTTCGGATCAAAGTTGGTGCTACGAATGGTGTTGGAAGTGCTGTTGTAGGTGTTGGAAGTCTTGGTAATATTACTCCTTAATAACTATATTAAAGATCTGAATTATATTACTAAAATGAATGTTTGAATCGTTATCTTATATGGATTGTGAAAAATATAATTAAATTATATTTATTTTGATATTGTTCTACTTGCATTTGCCATTAAATTTGATTTTAAATAATTTCAATATTGCCTGCAATAATTATATTTATGCTATACATCTGTATTATTTCCAATTTGAGTATTTTCGAGATTTGTGAAGTGAGGTTTTTTGTAATGGTTGCTAATGATACTTGATGCAAAAAGGTTGTATCTTGCATCGGTTGTTAGTGCAAACCAATGGAAAAGATATTATCATCGTTTGCATTGATGATTACTAACTACCATTGCAAATTATAAGCCTTTTGCACCAATCGGTAGTACCAACCAATGCAAAAGAATTTTTTTTGCATTGGTTGTGCAACCGAAGCAACAATTTAGGTTTGTTACATCGTTTGCATTTGCATTTATTGTTGAACTAATGCATTATGGGGATAAATAACCAATGCAAATGACCTTTTTTGTACTTGTATTATCCCTATATGGATTCGGTTACCGGTCTTACTCTTGATTATTAGACAGAAGAGGGTACCAGTCATATTGGTTCTATACTTGGTAATCCACATAAGTTGGATGATTTCACTGAGGGGATTAGGAAGACTTCTTTTGCTCGAGGACTTGTTGAAGTGTCAAGTTCTTTTTCTTATCCTAAGCATGTTCCTGTCTAAAGATGATCGGTTGGTGATGCAAGAGGTTGAATATGAGTGGTTTCCAACTAAATGTCTGAAGTGTCAAAATTTTGGTTATTTGGTTGGCACATCTCAATTTGCAAAGGTTTGGGTGCCTAAACAGGTGTCTAGTCATGCTTGTTCGGTTAGTTCAATGGAAATTGACCCCAACCTGCATCCCTTTTAAAGTTAACCTCATAATATTACTTCTCAAGTTCAAAATTGTTTTTCAACCCAAACAGATAAAGGGCTTGATGATATGCCTTCTATAGTCGGTAGGGAGGACTTCATTGATATAGATGTAGAATGTTTTAACCAGGATAATACTAATGGAATGCAAATCAATTTCCCCTCAGGAACTGGATGCTCTGCTCGTTCATGATGATATACATTTAATGTCCACAGAGACCGATTAGTCATTCAGGGAAGGCAATAATGGTTCTTGTAAGGAAGCATATTAGACTGTATCAAGAAATAAGCTGTAACATCCCACATTTTTATCGGTTTATATTCGAATATTTAAATCAGTTTAAATATTGAATTAGTAATATAAGTGGATTTATATATTAATTAAAATGAAGTTGAATGTATAAAAAAATATATTAAATATAATCAAGCCTGTAATACCGTGGCAGTTCATAATTTAACGTTTTGAACTTAAACTGAGTGTACAAGACCCGTTGTTAGTCAGATTTCTTCAAAACAAGAAACGTTGGAATCTGTTAAGCTGTATCTTTCTAAAGGAAGTGAAAAACCAAGATTTCGTATTATATATTGAAAGTTATGTCCAAATTAAATATTCAGAAAAACAGCGGCATATTCATTTATGGCCATAACGGTTATTTAAATATATTTAAATATCGAATTCGAATTTGGACAAGATTCTTTTGAGACATAGTAATAATTTAATTTTTAGAATTTTACTGTAATTTCTATTTCATAAAATAAGCAACCGTTTTATTTGGAGTATTTTGCACCCTGTAACAACATTTCGGGGTTTCATACTATAAGTTGATCTACCGATATTATTATATTTTGGGATCATGGAGCATTGCTCGTCACAATGGTATTTTTATTTTGGTCGATAGCGGTTCTTAGATGATTAAATTGTGTATAACACGGTACCCTAAAAATCACGCTATATAAAACAAAGCGTATAATTAAATAAATTAAAAATATCTTCATGCCCATTTCCTACGAGTAAGGTGTGCATGGACCTAAGCGAGAAAACCATCACCTATTTCCTTTTTTTCATGCCTTGTCTTCTGTGAGTGAGCACATCCTAGTTCCTTCATGTGGAAGTATTTGTGTCAATATAAAAACAGCTGCTATCTTCATTCAGAAACTAAAAACAACAAGTCGCACTCCATTCTTTTCCAAAACAAAATTTGCCAATTTTTTTATAAAACCAAATTCAAATTAAAATCAAAAAGAAATCCAAAGCAAGAAAGGATGGGTTTTTTGTTGATGAGGAGTTATGAAATATACTTGTTGAAGACATACAAGAAAGACGAGCAGGTTGAAAGCGGTGTATGGATCGGTAACATGCTAGCGTTGGGTGCGGAATTTGAAGCTTTCAGCTGTTGCATGGCAAGGGAATAACGCAGGTGGGATGATATACGTGTGAAGGAAGCAATGGGTGTGAGTAGCAGGAATGATGGTCGATTCAGCAAAGTGAATATGGGCTCGGTTGCGTGGTGAGCATAAATGGACATGTGAGCATTTGGGGTTTGTGGCCATGCACAGGAAATGGAGTATTTACGTGGCAGGAATAGAGTATTATGGTGGCACCGTGTTTAATGAAAGGAAGATATACTGGGTGCGTGCATTTTTGTTTGGGGAGACATCAGCTGTTGCACATATACTGTGCATGCACGACATTGAAGCATACTAGAGCGAACAAAAAGGGTCGGGAATAGAAATGGTATGGTGCTATCGAGTTTAAAGACAGTGGTGCCGAGGATGTAGAGCTTGGTGTATTCAAATGAGGATAGACGGGAAGGATCAAAAAGTATAAAATGGGTGAGCATCTGAATAAGCATGGGTCGGGCCGATGGAAAAGAACGTAAGGCCAAATGAAAAGAAAACAAAAGAATTTAAAGAAATAAATATAAAATGGTAACAATGGCATTCCAAACTTTGGAGCAACATATATGTCGATGGGTCAAAATGCGACTGTGTTCGGAACTTTGTTGGGAGTGAGTGATAAGCATAGCGATGAAGAGGTTTGGACGTGCTGAAGCGAAGCAACGTGAAGCGTTCGTGTCTTGAGCGAGACGGCAAATGTTTCAGCGTGAACGATGACAAAATTAAACGCCTGATCGGATTTACTGACGCAAATCGTTATTTAACGGTTAACGCACCAAGGTGAGTAAATTCACTAACTCTGATCTATTTTAAAATATTATAGTTATATTTTAATATTGGTTGAATGTTGTGTGATGGTTGCATAGCTAAATTACAATTAAATTGGTTAATATATATATAGAGAGAGAGCATCGTATATATGCACACCATTGGTTGGATACTGATTACATCGATTATAATATTTCATAGTATGAAATTGGTGTTATTTGTGGTGGTTAACATCTCTGGATGCAAGGTAACCAGTTGGAGGAATCCAACTGGATTCCTTAACAATTATATTAGGATCTTTCTTATAATACGTTATATGACCAAAAAAAATTGTGTGGTTCATTACAGTTTGTTTGAATATGGAATTTCACTAGCTTTGAAATAATCGGTATTTTAATACCGTAAAAATAGATTGAAATTGATTCGAGTTTAAAAAGGAAAAAATCTATTGTTTAAATAAGAGTTGAATTTAAATTGGAATCATATTATTAACTCATTTTATTTATATTAAAACAAGCTGTTTAATTTATAAAGAATGTTTAGAAATAAGGTTGAAGAATTATTATTAAATAGTTTGGAAATATAGGAATCGACTTATAAAGGGAAATATAATAGCGTATTGCATTAGTTATAAAGGGAAATATGGCAGCGTATTGCAGTAGTTATAAAGGGGAATATAACAACATATTGCATTAGTTATAAAGGGGAATATGGCAGCGTATTGCAGTAGTTATAAAAGGAAATATAGCGGTGTATTGAATTAGTAATAAAAGGGAAATAAAGAAGAGTTTATAAAAATATGGAAAACTAGAAAGAAAGTATTAAATAAAAAGGCCAGTGTTTGTGTGATGTTTAGGTGTACATTTGAATGGATGTTTGTTTTTACCTCGATAGTTAAATAACCGACTATCGAAGTGTTTTGACCATCGTTGTCAATACAGAGAGTCCGGTTGGATTTATTAGACAAAAACCACTCCGTATAGGTAAAGCGCTGCGAACTAGATTATGCTGAAGATAATTGAAGATGGAGTAAGTTGCTAGGGTCGTTCTGTTTCCGAATGGTGCTTTCTGTTTGTCCAGCCAAGGACAACTTGTATGGACGAGTGTCTGACAGAGTATACCAAACAAATCACGTACAGATGATCTCTTAAATGTATTACATCTGGTGGCGAAGGAATTCTTTCCTCCTAGCTTTTCATACCCATGATATTTTTGGAAATTGATTAGTGAATTGACGGGTTTGACGATGTGGCATTCAAAGTGAATGGTGATCAGATGTTCCGAAGATAGACGTAGCCTTTAGCCTCACAACCAGGAAGTAACAAAAGTTGGGCTAGGCAGCATGGCTAGTTGGGTCATACCCAGGAAGGGTGTATTGTCGTCGATCTAGAGAAAATTCATATTTGTTCCTCTTTCGACTTTGTATCTTCGGATGACAGTTGGATGGTCAACAACCGTGGGTGGCAATATATTCGCTACACTCAAGCTAAATGAGTGGTCGGTCATGTGTGGCCGGGATGCAAGACATTCTTGTTGAACCCAGGTGTATCCCCTCTAGAGTACACTAATCGAAAGGTGCTCCCATACCTTGTCTGTTGGAATCCAATCTCCAATAAGCGCCCCACGGTTTATGATTTTATACTATATATACGTGGAGCGTGAGATGCAAGCGTTCTGCTACTTGGATATTTATATTGATTAGACATTACTATAATATCACTGGATTTTGATATCAAAGTGTTTCGGGTTATAGTAAGGTAAAAACCGTCCATGTTTATGTGTGGGTTGGTCTTACTATTATCCTTTTGTTTCAAAAGGATTTCAAAGTTAAACCAATGGTTGGAGTTTACTCACACCAGTCCCATGACTGACCCAGAGTTTATTTTGTTTGTTTTCCCTAAACTCTTGGGTGCCCAAATTTGCACGGGCAGTCAAGTGTTTCAGGCTTTTACAGATTTACTTGGAGGAGCTCAAAGCAAGAAGCTTCACCACTAATTATTTAGAGATTATTTCCGCTATGATGTAAATTATTTATACTCTGATATGGTATGTATATACAAATTCAGATTTGTATTTCAAAGCTATGTTGTACAATACATTTTATTCGTTCCGCTATGAGTTTCGTGTCTACTCTGATTCTGTTCAGTTGAGTTCTTCTTCTTCTATTCTATTAGTTCTATCTTATCTTTCTCATCCTCTTACTTCTTTCTAGTAATGATCTAACTTTGCATGCACTTTGAGTTGAATGTATAGGATATTAGTCAGCTCAAATTGGTACGGATTTTTGGGCCACTACATAAGCAGTGCGTAAGGTTAGAATCGTCGAAGAGTCTTTTGTTTATCAATTAGTCTCCGAGCCAGGAGTACATGAAAATCCTACTTAGAATTCGATGGTAAATACAATTGAGGACAGGAAAGGGAAGAAAGTGAAGAAATTTAAGAAATTAAAGTTTTTATCGTTTCTTGTCAGGGTGCTTTGTCTTGAACATAATGGGTGTTTCGTAGCAGTAGTGAGATGTCACTCTATAGGTCTGCTACTTTCGTCTTATATTAGTCAGAGTCTAGTTGTTAGTCAAATTTATGTCTTTAGATTTTATTTCATTAGTTTGTAAGCTTTTCCATTATGAGTGAGTTTTTAGAATGAATAATCTTTTAGTTGTTTTCGATTGGTATAACTAACAATGTAATATATAATAATAATAATAATAATAATAATAATAATAATAATAATAAAGTACCAATTTTCTAAAACAATATCTTTGTTAACAATAAAACAACTTGAAATGTCCGCAGTAGTAGCCGAGCGGTTAAGGACATGCACCATGGTAACAGTGGCGGGTTCGAAACCCAAAATGGCAGGCTAAAAGCTTACCATGTGCGTATGCTAATGTAATGGCGCGTTTTGTAAGGTATAATAATTAAGTTATTTAGTTATTTAAATAACGAATATTTTTATAAACGATAGTTGAACGTATAATTATAATTTTATTATAATTAAAATCGAGCTTGAAATGGCGCTGCAGTTCGCGATTTGGCGATTCGAACTTCAACTGAATGTACATGATTCGTTTTAAGTCGGATTTCTGTGAAACAAGAAACGTGTGGAGCTGGTGGAGTATATCTTTCTAATGGAAGAGAAAAATCGGGATTTCATCGTGTAGATTTTGAGTTATGTCCAAATCAAATTTCAGAAAAGTCGCTGTGGAATTCCTTTATAATTTGCGACGCTTTATATACGTTATAAATCGATTTTTCGATACGAACTAAATATCGGGATAATCTGGAGTCTGGAAATCTAGTCATAAAATCTGAGGTGATATTCTGGAGCCGGACGACATTGTATATGGATATATACGATAATATTAATTTATTAATATTTAATTTAATAATATTTAAATATATTTATATATTTAAATGGGTCATCCAGAGCTTTAAAAATACGCAGTTTGATCAGACGAAGTCAGAATTCGACGAAACTAATTTTGTTGGATCCGGAATGTCGAATACTGGTTAGAGTACCAGTTTGGTGATTTTTGGATATCATATATGGCCGTACGTGATTTTTGACTGAGAAACAGACGAGAAATCAACCTTTAAAAATATGCAGTTTGAACATACGGAGTCGGAATTCGACGAAACCAGTTTCGTTGGGACCGTAATGTTGAACTCTAGCTACATGTCCAGTTTGGTGATTTTTAGGTATCGTATGTAACCACTGTGATTTTTAGAAGACGAATACGAGGAGAAAATCATTTAAATAAAATAGAAAATAAACAAATAAAATATCCTCCCCATTTTCTTTGGATCCACAAGAGGCCACACAGGCTCCTTTCTCAACCACAAGTACCACCAACCACAATTAACCTATATAAACCGCATAAACCATTCACAGCAAGAACTTTACCACAAAGAAAAATCCAAAACAATTCATCCAAAATGTTATAAATCATCAAACTAGTGCATTTGGATTCCCAGCATGTTTCTCTCTGACCTAACATCAGTATTGTGGGGTTCGACAGTTCTTTATGTCGATGGAAGAAGTGGAGCGACACCTAGGGCATCAGAAAATCGCTGATGGGAGCGGAATTGGGTTGAGAGAAGGGTAGCGTGATGATCAGGAGGTCGTGGCGCTTCGATTTAGGGTGTATTGGTGGGGTTCGGTTCAGATGGACGTCGATGGGTGTACAGGAGGTGGCGGCATCGGCCTTTGCTTCATGACGTCGAGTTCGAAGGCGAGGGCATAGTTGGGTGCGGATTTTGGTGCTGAGGCCAAGGGTGGAGGCGGCGCCGACGATTGATGGACGGAGGAGGGAGCACGGCCGGTCAAACGGGGGGGTCAACGTTGGGATTGGTTCGGTTTTCTTTTTCTGGAGTGGAGAGATATTTTGAGGAAGAAAGGAGTAAAGGGGTCGGGTACAGGCTTTTAAGGCATGTAGTGGGCCGAGATTTATATGGGTGAGGCCCATTCTTAAGTAAACCATTAAGTTTTATTTAAATAAATAGTTTATTAACTTGTATCATACGTATCTTGGTCATACGACATCAGAATAAAAAAACCGTAAGTTGCGTTGGGATCGTATGGATGGGAGCAATACAATGGGACTGACCGCGAGTCAATCCGAGCTCGTTACAATTTATGGCGAAATAAATTGTCCGACTGAATCAGATAACGCAAACCGACATTTAACGGTTAACGCGTCCAATGTGAGTAAATCTCACAAACTCTAAACAGTTCTATTTTCACGTTGTATTCTTAGAACTGTTAAAATATTGTCTGTTTGACTGTGTGTTGATTGTTTGATTGACTGCTAGTCAGTTAGTTAAATTTCTATATTGATTCTGTTTAACAGAATATATCATATGGAACTGAAAGTGATGTTATCTATATTGTCTAACATCTGTGATGCAGGGAAACAGGTTGGAGGAATCCAACTGGATTCCTCAACATTTATTTTACTGTGATTTATATATTGTGATATATAATGTGATATATAATCTGATATTGATCATGTGTGTTGGGACGATATTTATCGTTGTTATATGGTGTGTTAAATACCATAAGAAATACCATAATGTAGAAAGAGGATTTTCAAAGTATAATTTGAAAATATTTCATTTATATAAAATCACCGGATTTTATATATAAAAGAAAAGGGTTTTGAATATAAAAGGAATTGTATTTGTAATTGATATATAAAGGGATTTATTTATAAATCAAATATATAAAGGAAATATATTTGACAGCAAATATAAAGGAATATATTTGAAAGAGGTAAAAGGATATATTTATTTAAGAAATAAATCAAAGTAAAAGGAATATTTATTTGTTAGAATAAATAGAATTAAAAGGACATATTTATTTGTTAAATAAATAGGATTAAATCGAGGGATATTTATGTGATAAATAAATAAGTTAAACCAAAGTGGATTAGTTAGAGTTAATCAAAGTGAATTAGTTGAGTTAAACTAAGTAAATCGGTTAGAGTTAATCAATGTGAATTAGTTGAGTTAAACTAAGTGAATCGGTTAGAGTTAATCAATGTGAATTAGTTAAGATAAACTAAGTGGTTAATCGATGTGAATTAGTTAAGTTAAACTAAGTGGGTAATCGAAGTGAATTAGTTAAGTTAACTAAGTGGTTAATCGAAGTGAATTAGTTGAGTTAAACTAAGTGAATCGGTTAGAGTTAATCAATGTGAATTAGTTGAGTTAAACTAAGTGAATCGGTTAGAGTTAATCAATGTGAATTAGTTAAGATAAACTAAGTGGTTAATCGATGTGAATTAGTTAAGTTAAACTAAGTGGTTAATCGAAGTAAATTAGTTGAGTTGAACTAAGTGAATCGGTTAGAGTTAATCAACGTGAATTAGCTAAGTTAAACTAAGTGGATTAGTTTAGTTAATCGAGGAGTTAATCCGAAGGAGTTAGTCGAAGAGTTAATCCAAAGGAGTTATTCGAAGTTAGTTAATCCGAAGGAGTTAGTCGAAGAGTTAATCCAAAGGAGTTATTCGAAGTTAGTCAATCGAGGAGTTAATCCGAAGGAGTTAGTCGAAGAGTTAATCCAAAGGAGTTATTCGAAGTTAGTTAATCCGAAGGAGTTAGTCGAAGAGTAAATCCAAAGGAGTTATTCGAAGTTAGTTAATCGAGGAGTTAATCCGAAGGAGTTAGTCGAAGAGTTAATCCAAAGGAGTTATTCGAAGTTAGTTAATCCAAAGGAGTTAGTCGAAGAGTTAATCGAATATAGTTATTCGAAAGAAGGTGTTAATCGAATATTGTTATTCGAGTAAAGTTAAAAGAGTTAATCGAATTTAGTTATTCGAAATGAGTTATTCGAATTAGATATTTGAATAGAGTTAAACACGTAAGAGTTAATTGAATATGAGTTATTCATTTTGAGTTAATCGAATGTAGTTATTCGAGAAGAGTTAAATCGAATTTAGTTATTCGAAAGGAGTTAATCAATTTGAGTTAGGTTAATCGATTTGAATTAAGTTGAATCGAAATGGAGTAAATCGATTAGAACTAAGTTAATCGAGTTAGAGTAAATCGAATATTGGTTATTCGAAGGTAAGTTATTCGGATTTAGTTATTCGAAGGAGTTAATCAAATGAGTCGATCCAAAGGAGTTAGTCGAATATTAGTTATTCGAATAGAGTTAAAGGAGTTATCGATTTTAGTTTGATCGAAAGGAGTTATCGATTAGTAAATCGAAAGGAGATTTTCGAATATAGCATATTCGAAAGAAAGAGATCGAATATTGTTTATTCGAAAGAGAGAGATTTCGAATATGAGTTATTCGAAGAGAGATAATCGAATATAGGTTATTCGAAGAAGAGTTAATCGAACAGAGATTACTCGAAAGAGAGTTATACGTCGAATTCGATTATAGCGAATTCGGGAAAGTACTATTTACTTTCCAGGGTTTAAATCAAGATTTTGTTATTGATTTAGAAATTAGGTGTCTGTTAAATTATTCGAGTTAAGAAATAAATTTATAAATTTAGGTTAGATATTTTAGGGGTTGGAATTATAACGTTATAGTTATAATCAAACGTTTTCATATAAGAAGTAGATTTGTAACCTGAATCCGAGAATTTGCGTAAACAGATGATTGGAAAAAGTGAGTGACGAGCTTCATCTATTTCACAGTAAAGGACGTTGTTCAATTAAGGTCTAAGAGGTAATTATACCCCAACTTGATTGACTTCAGAATTGACAAAGGAATAGTTGTGGTTCGATAGAAAAGGTTGATTTGAAATATAGTTAAGTAATAAGCGATTAATGGATTAAGCGTAACGATGTTTTATACAACGTTCATTGGAAATCCGTAAATGAGTTTTGGAAACGTTTTCCAAATATAGTCAGATATGTTTTCTAAACATAGAAAATGAAATGTTTTCATGATAAGAAGTTAAGAAATAGAGTTAAGCAAATTCAGAAACTGACTGGAGAGGGTAAGTTGAACGGTTTTCTAAGTGACGATCTGATGTTGGTTTCGACCTTCAGGATTGATACTTAGAGAATTGTCCTCATACTAGTTACAGTTAGGGACTGATAGTTGCGAAATAATAGTGATGTGAAAATAAGCTATGGAAATGTTTTCCAATGATTAATAACATATATTTTCTAAATATAGGAAATAAGGAAATATGAACATATGATGATTGATCGATCGAATTTCCATTTGGAAATAAGATCGTTGTTTGTACACCGACATGTTTTCATTTGATAGTTGAATCACAGACTATCAAAGTTTTTACCATTTTAACGTTGTTAATATGGAGAGACCGGTTGGATTATTATCCAAAGAACCACTCTGTATCGGCATAAGCGTTGCGAGCAATATATGCCAAAGATAAATTGAAGACGGAGTAAAGTGCAAGGGCTGTTGTATAAGTCTTAGATAACAGTGACTAAGATGGATATACTGAATAGTGCCTTCGGTTTGTCCAGTCCCAGGACAACGTATATGGAAGAAGGTCTGACAGAGTATATCCAATAGATCGCGTAAGTTGATCTGTTCAAACGTATTCACGTTTGGTGGCGGAGGAATTCGTTTCTCTTAGCTGTATACCCGTGTTATTTTTGGATAAGTCAATTTATGATTTGGCGGGTATGACGATGTGGCATTCAAAGTGAATGGTGATCAGATGTTTTGAAGATAGACGTAGCCTCTAGCCTCACACCAGGAAGTAACAAAAGTTGGGCTAGGCAGCATGGCTAGTTGGGTCATCCCCAAGCAGGGTGTATTGTCACCGATCTAGAGAATATTCATATTTATACTTCTTTTTGATTCTGTATCTTCGGATGACGGTTTGATGGCCTATAACCGTGGTGGCAATATATTCGCGACACTCAAGTTAAATGAGTGAGCGGTCATGTGTGGCCGGGTTGCAAGACGTTCTTGTTGAACCCTGAGTGTATCACCTCTAGAGTACACTATTCAGAAGGTGCTCCCATACCTTGTCTGTTGGAATCCATTCTCCGATAAGCGCCCTACGGTTTATGATTTTTACTATGTATGTAGAACGTGAGATGCAAGCGTTTCTGCTAGATTGATACCTATTTGTACTTAGACATTATTATAATATCACAATGATATTGCTTGCCAAAGTTGTGCAGATACTCTTAAGGGAAAAACCCGTTCCGTATTCACGGCGTGGTCTTATGAGATATCATATACCTGTTCAATAGTTTTTAAACTATTTTACTCATACCAGTCCCATGACTGACCCGGAGTTTACTTTGTTGTTTTCCCTAAACTCTTGGGTGCCTAAATTTGTACGGGCAGTCAAGTAGTCGGGATTTACAGATATACTTGGAGAGCTTGGAGCAGGAGGCTGCAAGATTCTATAGCTATAGTTATTTCCGCTGTGTTGTAAGTGTTGTACTCTGATAAGTGTTATTGTATATATATAACTGTTGACTTCAAAGTTATGTTATATATTATATGTTATTCGTTCCGCTGTGAGATTCGTGTTACTCTGATGATTCTGATGTTCTTCTTCTTCTTCTATTCTATTAGTTCTATCTTTTCTTTCTCACCTTCTAAATTCTTTCACTAACGTCTCGGAATTTCCGACTCTCGAGGAGTCGGAAATTTCCAGCCGTTACAGTTGGTATCAGAGCTTAAGTTAAGTGATTACCTTGGCTCTGTGGCATAACTCAGTAGAGATGGGATTAGAAATATCCTAGATTGAGTTTGAGTGTATATATACGAGTGCGTATTTGTTATTTAATATAAAGTGATTTTATATTGTGGAGACTCATTGGTTGAGTAGTTTGTGAATTCTGGTCGATCAGTTTTGATCCACTGTATCGATAAGGGTTACTAAACACCCGAATACGATGAACCGTCATGGTATGTTTTGAAAGAGGGTAAAATGAAATAATTTTTCCCAAAATATATTTGTTTATAGAAGAAATATACATCTTGAAATTATTATAGTATATTGATTGTGTTGGTTGTTATTATAATCGAATAAGATTATAAAAGGGTGAAATGGTTATAAATGACCAATCAGAATTCATATGAATGTAATATATGAAATAGTTTGAATTAAATATGAATTTAAATCAGAATTTGGAATTTAAAATAAGGAAATTTTAAGTTCCTGGGAGATTTTGAAATGTTTCAAGCAGTGTGAAAAATATTTGAAATGTATTTCAAAATGAAAAGGTTTAAAATGATTTTGAAAAGAAATATACTATTAAACTCACTTGTATCACTGGAAAATAACCCTGATGAATCTAGACATCATCAGTGTTTATTTTCGAGTTCTAAGTGACGGATTTCTACCAAAGGTTTTGTTTTGAGAAAACAAGTTGATTAAAAATTCAAAGGTTTTGAATTGGCATTATGATTTCAAATTGATTTGAAAGAAACCCAGGAACTTAAGTTCTGGAATTAAAATTTAACTAATGAAGTTAAATAAAATAAAATGAGATGGTAAAAATAAATTGAAATTTAACTTGAACCGAGTTAAATAAAATTGAATTGGGATTAGAGATAATCTAGAATGGAACCAAATTGATAAGTCAATAATTTGGAATTTGATATTAGAGTTCGAATGAAATTCGATTTGGATTTGAGAATATGAACTGATTGGAGATCAATTGGAATGGATAACATTGGTATATGTTGAAGTGGTAGCAGACGAAAGGGATAGAGTTAAATTCCCGATAAAAAGGTACAAGTTTATATCATATATGAGTTTGGGTTTTATGAGCCGAATTGGCAAGCCGCTTGGCTATTTTAATTTCCTTTTGGGTTGGAGAAGGCCTAGAGAGGCGAGAGGTGGTTTGTCATATTGACCAATACAAAGGGGGTTATGGCAAAAAAATTCGAAAATCCCAGGCGTTAGAACATTCTCATGATTTATGGAAATTCAGTTAGCCAGAATGAATTAATAATTTAATTGAAAATTTAATGGTTCAGTTGAAACTGGAGTTGAGAAGTAAACTAAAAGATATTTGAATCTAGTTAGTAAAGTTGGTAGCATTTTCCTAGCTTAGCAATTTCGAGGACGAAATTATTTTAAGTGGGGAAGTCTGTAATGGCGCGTTTTGTAAGGTATAATAATTAAGTTATTTAGTTATTTAAATAACGAATATTTTTATAAACGATAGTTGAACGTATAATTATAATTTTATTATAATTAAAATCGAGCTTGAAATGGCGCTGCAGTTCGCGATTTGGCGATTCGAACTTCAACTGAATGTACATGATTCGTTTTAAGTCGGATTTCTGTGAAACAAGAAACGTGTGGAGCTGGTGGAGTATATCTTTCTAATGGAAGAGAAAAATCGGGATTTCATCGTGTAGATTTTGAGTTATGTCCAAATCAAATTTCAGAAAAGTCGCTGTGGAATTCCTTTATAATTTGCGACGCTTTATATACGTTATAAATCGATTTTTCGATACGAACTAAATATCGGGATAATCTGGAGTCTGGAAATCTAGTCATAAAATCTGAGGTGATATTCTGGAGCCGGACGACATTGTATATGGATATATACGATAATATTAATTTATTAATATTTAATTTAATAATATTTAAATATATTTATATATTTAAATGGGTCATCCAGAGCTTTAAAAATACGCAGTTTGATCAGACGAAGTCAGAATTCGACGAAACTAATTTTGTTGGATCCGGAATGTCGAATACTGGTTAGAGTACCAGTTTGGTGATTTTTGGATATCATATATGGCCGTACGTGATTTTTGACTGAGAAACAGACGAGAAATCAACCTTTAAAAATATGCAGTTTGAACATACGGAGTCGGAATTCGACGAAACCAGTTTCGTTGGGACCGTAATGTTGAACTCTAGCTACATGTCCAGTTTGGTGATTTTTAGGTATCGTATGTAACCACTGTGATTTTTAGAAGACGAATACGAGGAGAAAATCATTTAAATAAAATAGAAAATAAACAAATAAAATATCCTCCCCATTTTCTTTGGATCCACAAGAGGCCACACAGGCTCCTTTCTCAACCACAAGTACCACCAACCACAATTAACCTATATAAACCGCATAAACCATTCACAGCAAGAACTTTACCACAAAGAAAAATCCAAAACAATTCATCCAAAATGTTATAAATCATCAAACTAGTGCATTTGGATTCCCAGCATGTTTCTCTCTGACCTAACATCAGTATTGTGGGGTTCGACAGTTCTTTATGTCGATGGAAGAAGTGGAGCGACACCTAGGGCATCAGAAAATCGCTGATGGGAGCGGAATTGGGTTGAGAGAAGGGTAGCGTGATGATCAGGAGGTCGTGGCGCTTCGATTTAGGGTGTATTGGTGGGGTTCGGTTCAGATGGACGTCGATGGGTGTACAGGAGGTGGCGGCATCGGCCTTTGCTTCATGACGTCGAGTTCGAAGGCGAGGGCATAGTTGGGTGCGGATTTTGGTGCTGAGGCCAAGGGTGGAGGCGGCGCCGACGATTGATGGACGGAGGAGGGAGCACGGCCGGTCAAACGGGGGGGTCAACGTTGGGATTGGTTCGGTTTTCTTTTTCTGGAGTGGAGAGATATTTTGAGGAAGAAAGGAGTAAAGGGGTCGGGTACAGGCTTTTAAGGCATGTAGTGGGCCGAGATTTATATGGGTGAGGCCCATTCTTAAGTAAACCATTAAGTTTTATTTAAATAAATAGTTTATTAACTTGTATCATACGTATCTTGGTCATACGACATCAGAATAAAAAAACCGTAAGTTGCGTTGGGATCGTATGGATGGGAGCAATACAATGGGACTGACCGCGAGTCAATCCGAGCTCGTTACAATTTATGGCGAAATAAATTGTCCGACTGAATCAGATAACGCAAACCGACATTTAACGGTTAACGCGTCCAATGTGAGTAAATCTCACAAACTCTAAACAGTTCTATTTTCACGTTGTATTCTTAGAACTGTTAAAATATTGTCTGTTTGACTGTGTGTTGATTGTTTGATTGACTGCTAGTCAGTTAGTTAAATTTCTATATTGATTCTGTTTAACAGAATATATCATATGGAACTGAAAGTGATGTTATCTATATTGTCTAACATCTGTGATGCAGGGAAACAGGTTGGAGGAATCCAACTGGATTCCTCAACATTTATTTTACTGTGATTTATATATTGTGATATATAATGTGATATATAATCTGATATTGATCATGTGTGTTGGGACGATATTTATCGTTGTTATATGGTGTGTTAAATACCATAAGAAATACCATAATGTAGAAAGAGGATTTTCAAAGTATAATTTGAAAATATTTCATTTATATAAAATCACCGGATTTTATATATAAAAGAAAAGGGTTTTGAATATAAAAGGAATTGTATTTGTAATTGATATATAAAGGGATTTATTTATAAATCAAATATATAAAGGAAATATATTTGACAGCAAATATAAAGGAATATATTTGAAAGAGGTAAAAGGATATATTTATTTAAGAAATAAATCAAAGTAAAAGGAATATTTATTTGTTAGAATAAATAGAATTAAAAGGACATATTTATTTGTTAAATAAATAGGATTAAATCGAGGGATATTTATGTGATAAATAAATAAGTTAAACCAAAGTGGATTAGTTAGAGTTAATCAAAGTGAATTAGTTGAGTTAAACTAAGTAAATCGGTTAGAGTTAATCAATGTGAATTAGTTGAGTTAAACTAAGTGAATCGGTTAGAGTTAATCAATGTGAATTAGTTAAGATAAACTAAGTGGTTAATCGATGTGAATTAGTTAAGTTAAACTAAGTGGGTAATCGAAGTGAATTAGTTAAGTTAACTAAGTGGTTAATCGAAGTGAATTAGTTGAGTTAAACTAAGTGAATCGGTTAGAGTTAATCAATGTGAATTAGTTGAGTTAAACTAAGTGAATCGGTTAGAGTTAATCAATGTGAATTAGTTAAGATAAACTAAGTGGTTAATCGATGTGAATTAGTTAAGTTAAACTAAGTGGTTAATCGAAGTAAATTAGTTGAGTTGAACTAAGTGAATCGGTTAGAGTTAATCAACGTGAATTAGCTAAGTTAAACTAAGTGGATTAGTTTAGTTAATCGAGGAGTTAATCCGAAGGAGTTAGTCGAAGAGTTAATCCAAAGGAGTTATTCGAAGTTAGTTAATCCGAAGGAGTTAGTCGAAGAGTTAATCCAAAGGAGTTATTCGAAGTTAGTCAATCGAGGAGTTAATCCGAAGGAGTTAGTCGAAGAGTTAATCCAAAGGAGTTATTCGAAGTTAGTTAATCCGAAGGAGTTAGTCGAAGAGTAAATCCAAAGGAGTTATTCGAAGTTAGTTAATCGAGGAGTTAATCCGAAGGAGTTAGTCGAAGAGTTAATCCAAAGGAGTTATTCGAAGTTAGTTAATCCAAAGGAGTTAGTCGAAGAGTTAATCGAATATAGTTATTCGAAAGAAGGTGTTAATCGAATATTGTTATTCGAGTAAAGTTAAAAGAGTTAATCGAATTTAGTTATTCGAAATGAGTTATTCGAATTAGATATTTGAATAGAGTTAAACACGTAAGAGTTAATTGAATATGAGTTATTCATTTTGAGTTAATCGAATGTAGTTATTCGAGAAGAGTTAAATCGAATTTAGTTATTCGAAAGGAGTTAATCAATTTGAGTTAGGTTAATCGATTTGAATTAAGTTGAATCGAAATGGAGTAAATCGATTAGAACTAAGTTAATCGAGTTAGAGTAAATCGAATATTGGTTATTCGAAGGTAAGTTATTCGGATTTAGTTATTCGAAGGAGTTAATCAAATGAGTCGATCCAAAGGAGTTAGTCGAATATTAGTTATTCGAATAGAGTTAAAGGAGTTATCGATTTTAGTTTGATCGAAAGGAGTTATCGATTAGTAAATCGAAAGGAGATTTTCGAATATAGCATATTCGAAAGAAAGAGATCGAATATTGTTTATTCGAAAGAGAGAGATTTCGAATATGAGTTATTCGAAGAGAGATAATCGAATATAGGTTATTCGAAGAAGAGTTAATCGAACAGAGATTACTCGAAAGAGAGTTATACGTCGAATTCGATTATAGCGAATTCGGGAAAGTACTATTTACTTTCCAGGGTTTAAATCAAGATTTTGTTATTGATTTAGAAATTAGGTGTCTGTTAAATTATTCGAGTTAAGAAATAAATTTATAAATTTAGGTTAGATATTTTAGGGGTTGGAATTATAACGTTATAGTTATAATCAAACGTTTTCATATAAGAAGTAGATTTGTAACCTGAATCCGAGAATTTGCGTAAACAGATGATTGGAAAAAGTGAGTGACGAGCTTCATCTATTTCACAGTAAAGGACGTTGTTCAATTAAGGTCTAAGAGGTAATTATACCCCAACTTGATTGACTTCAGAATTGACAAAGGAATAGTTGTGGTTCGATAGAAAAGGTTGATTTGAAATATAGTTAAGTAATAAGCGATTAATGGATTAAGCGTAACGATGTTTTATACAACGTTCATTGGAAATCCGTAAATGAGTTTTGGAAACGTTTTCCAAATATAGTCAGATATGTTTTCTAAACATAGAAAATGAAATGTTTTCATGATAAGAAGTTAAGAAATAGAGTTAAGCAAATTCAGAAACTGACTGGAGAGGGTAAGTTGAACGGTTTTCTAAGTGACGATCTGATGTTGGTTTCGACCTTCAGGATTGATACTTAGAGAATTGTCCTCATACTAGTTACAGTTAGGGACTGATAGTTGCGAAATAATAGTGATGTGAAAATAAGCTATGGAAATGTTTTCCAATGATTAATAACATATATTTTCTAAATATAGGAAATAAGGAAATATGAACATATGATGATTGATCGATCGAATTTCCATTTGGAAATAAGATCGTTGTTTGTACACCGACATGTTTTCATTTGATAGTTGAATCACAGACTATCAAAGTTTTTACCATTTTAACGTTGTTAATATGGAGAGACCGGTTGGATTATTATCCAAAGAACCACTCTGTATCGGCATAAGCGTTGCGAGCAATATATGCCAAAGATAAATTGAAGACGGAGTAAAGTGCAAGGGCTGTTGTATAAGTCTTAGATAACAGTGACTAAGATGGATATACTGAATAGTGCCTTCGGTTTGTCCAGTCCCAGGACAACGTATATGGAAGAAGGTCTGACAGAGTATATCCAATAGATCGCGTAAGTTGATCTGTTCAAACGTATTCACGTTTGGTGGCGGAGGAATTCGTTTCTCTTAGCTGTATACCCGTGTTATTTTTGGATAAGTCAATTTATGATTTGGCGGGTATGACGATGTGGCATTCAAAGTGAATGGTGATCAGATGTTTTGAAGATAGACGTAGCCTCTAGCCTCACACCAGGAAGTAACAAAAGTTGGGCTAGGCAGCATGGCTAGTTGGGTCATCCCCAAGCAGGGTGTATTGTCACCGATCTAGAGAATATTCATATTTATACTTCTTTTTGATTCTGTATCTTCGGATGACGGTTTGATGGCCTATAACCGTGGTGGCAATATATTCGCGACACTCAAGTTAAATGAGTGAGCGGTCATGTGTGGCCGGGTTGCAAGACGTTCTTGTTGAACCCTGAGTGTATCACCTCTAGAGTACACTATTCAGAAGGTGCTCCCATACCTTGTCTGTTGGAATCCATTCTCCGATAAGCGCCCTACGGTTTATGATTTTTACTATGTATGTAGAACGTGAGATGCAAGCGTTTCTGCTAGATTGATACCTATTTGTACTTAGACATTATTATAATATCACAATGATATTGCTTGCCAAAGTTGTGCAGATACTCTTAAGGGAAAAACCCGTTCCGTATTCACGGCGTGGTCTTATGAGATATCATATACCTGTTCAATAGTTTTTAAACTATTTTACTCATACCAGTCCCATGACTGACCCGGAGTTTACTTTGTTGTTTTCCCTAAACTCTTGGGTGCCTAAATTTGTACGGGCAGTCAAGTAGTCGGGATTTACAGATATACTTGGAGAGCTTGGAGCAGGAGGCTGCAAGATTCTATAGCTATAGTTATTTCCGCTGTGTTGTAAGTGTTGTACTCTGATAAGTGTTATTGTATATATATAACTGTTGACTTCAAAGTTATGTTATATATTATATGTTATTCGTTCCGCTGTGAGATTCGTGTTACTCTGATGATTCTGATGTTCTTCTTCTTCTTCTATTCTATTAGTTCTATCTTTTCTTTCTCACCTTCTAAATTCTTTCACTAACGTCTCGGAATTTCCGACTCTCGAGGAGTCGGAAATTTCCAGCCGTTACAGCTAAGATCATCCACTTATGTGGTGCTTGCAGACCAGGTAAGTGAAAGTGTCTAAGCAGCGGTAGGATCGAGTTGTATGGAGTAAAAATATAATAAAGCAAAGTAGTAGCAGTAAGTAAAATCACATAGTCGATTTATACTGGTTCGGACCAGTGTCCTACGTCCAGTCCTAGACTCTCTTCTAGTATTTCACTAACACAAATATCCTCACTTTACCCAGAGGAACAAGTTCACAATTACCCGAACAGCTGAATGGGATTTCTTGCCTCAACTATGGAAGATGACTTTTTTAATACAGAATGATTTGATGACTTTTTGTGTTCTTGATAACACGAATATATCTATTTGAATTACACCCTTCCTATACTCTTTCCTTGATGATAAACGTGAAGTTTGTGAAAGAGTATGGAAGATTGAAATCTCAAGTATTTGTAAATAGAGTGATTTTAGAGATTAAAAAGCTTTTAGTAAGATAGAGAGAGTTAGAATAAAATTCGGTGGTTGGATCACTTAATCAAGTTTGTACTTATAATAACAAAGAGTTATAACTAACCACGAAGAGATTTGATCAAGAGATATGAATTAGAAGGTTCTGAGTCTTCATAATAGGTTGTAACCCTTCGTATTCAGATGTCTGAATGGAAATTTTAGATGTTTGTATTGACTTCAAAAATAGAATAACAAGGAAATATTTTATTTCGGGCTAGATTTAGGCGTCTGAAATTTTCGTACCAGACGTCTGAATATTACATGAAGATGAAATTTGTTTCAACAAACAAACGTCTACTTGAAAATTTTCAGACGTCTATTTTCTGGGACAAACTTATTCCTTGCCTATTCCATTATGAAAATATATATAAATAAAAATGTGTGTGTATGTAATCATCAAGGAAGACTTTAACAAATAAATCTAAGACTAACAGACTCTTACAACGTATATATAGTCTTCATTTGTGCTCTTGAATCTACTGTCAAATATCTTCTTGCAAAACAAGGTTAGTATATATGCTTATGCATAGTTGTCATAATCAAAACGCTATATACCAAGATTCGACATTCTTCCCCTTTTTGACTAATTACAACTATATAAGCTCCGCCTGTCAATATGCATATATTATAACTTGTTTCTCCCCCTTTGTCATTGACAAAAATTGATACTTATATAAGCGAATTAATATCTATGCATGACACACAACCATACCGTAAACATAGACATATAATAGACAAGCATAATATCAGACATAAAGTACCATAGCATATAATAGAGTTTTGTCTTGAAATATAGAGCTATGTACCCAACCCATACTTTAAATTTTAATGCCAAAATACTAGTAAGATAACTTATACCACTATAGCTTACCCACTTTCTGAGGTTGAAACACTTTAAGCCACATTTGTATCTCCACCCTTAGGATCACCGTATCTAGAATTAGTATCAGGAACGTCTTCGGCCGAACTAGATGACCATTGAAATGGAGCTAGATCATGAGCTTAACTAGAGGATGTCCCTATGCAAGATATTGTCACCCAAGTTTAGTTTAGAAAGCCTTTGATGGCATCGAACTTGTTGTTTGTTTGTCTTACAAAACCCTTAAGATCTTTATGAATTATAGATTGATTGCGTGAAATTGTAACAAAGGCTTGTTTGGAAGACGTGTCGGGAGAGATTACTTGAAGTCCTTCTAATTTTTCTTCTCTATGACGACGACGATGAGATGGCTCGACTATAATTGCTTTCGATTGAGATGCGACATGTTTGGTCCAAGTTTCAAAAGACATATACTCCAAAGTAGTGGGATTAGGATCAAAATCCATAAGTTTTAAGGTTTTGGAACCAATTTCCTTGATGCTAATAGGAGTATCGAGTATTGTTATTTCACAAGCGGTAAGAATCCGAGTAATATAAGCACCATAGTGAAGCGTCTTATACTTACGCTTGTATGTATTATCCGTCCATTCATCTGAAATGATCTTTGCCCAATTGATTTTCTTGTTAGAGTACAGGTCATACAAGGCTTGAAAATCACGTTTATAAACTTTTTCATAACTTCCCTCACGAGGTTGGATTGTTCGGACTAAGATGTGGTTTAATAGACGAACTTTTTGTCGAAGATGGGTAGAAGTAAGATCATGCATATTAATGAGATTATCGGAGATAAACTTATGAGATATCTCATCCCTTATAGTCATATCAACATCAATTGTGTTGATATCAACTCCTTGCCAAGCACATGGAAAATTTTGTTCTAATCGTTGAATTGGAAGAAGGATACGTTTTCCACATACCCAAGACCAAACATAATCCTTTTTGTTTTGAGATCTTGTATGATCAAGGTTCAAGTTTACCAAAAACAACTTTACTAGCAAAGGATAAATTTTGACATTATTTGTATTAAAATCGACTAAAGATTCGAAGTGATAATGTCTAGCATATTGTAGAATTCAATAATTAGAGAGAGAATCAAACTTCACAAAAGCACCTTCAAAGAATTTGGAATCTTTCATTGCCTTGTACCTTGCCTTCGCGGTATCATCCTGCAGCCATTTTTGAATTAATTCGTCAGAAGGAGGATTTGATTATTCTTCTCTTGTACGTTTGCCTCGATTTGCCATGATTTTAAGGTAAAAAAGTGAAGTTTTTAAGTGATTTTGAGAATTGGAGGCTAGGATTTTTATAAGAGGTAAAAAGATGGAATGGTAAAAAGTCAAAAGACGAAGAGGTATGGTGATTGGTAAGAGTCAGGTCCCCTTTTTAAAAACATTTCTATTCGAATTCAGACATCTGATTGTAAGAAACAGACGTCTGTTTTTTTTTTTTAAATTAGTATCCATAAGGAATTAGTTCATTTTTGAGTGAATTCAGATGTTTGTTTGTTTCTATTCAGACGTCTGTTTTTTTGTACGGTATAAAATACGTGCTTTAGTAATCAGACGTCTGAACATCTAAGTTAGATGTCCGTTTTTGATTAATTTCAAACCAACAAGAATATAGTTCGTTTTGACCATATTTCAGACGTCTATTTTGTTTGAATCAGACATCTGTTTGGTCATAAAAAAAAGTATACCTTGCACTCAAACGTCTATTTGATTTAAATTAGACGTCTGTTTATATAAATTTATGTGAACACGATTTTATTTATGATAAAAATTTATATTATATATTAATAGAGAATGGTTCTGATAAGACTAGTTAAATATTGAAATGTGAATAATATTAAATGAGAGATGATTCTTAGAAGGTGGAGTCTTTGGTAGTGTTGAAAAACTTTTCCCTTCATTTGCTTTGTAATTCTTGTCCCAAGAGCTTGGACTATACGATGGTTGCTGGAGAGAGAAGGTATAGTATTTCTTTGTGGGATTAAACGGATCTTTGTCAGTTCGTTAGGATGAGGAAGGATCAATAGGGTCTGGTGGAATCAGTGAGGGTGAAGAAAAATCCTTCAATTTTGGGCCATAAAATTTATAAATCATTTTCTCAAGAAGAAATAAACGAGTTCGGTGACCTTCTGCTCAAAATATAGTTCTTTTTGGAGAGATCTTTGTTCTGTTTGATAGTGATGAATTTCATACACTTTCCTTTTCGTATATGGTGATGTGAATAGCGCTCTTTTGCCTTCTTTGCATCAGGAGTAAATCATATGTGATAGTTTCCCCCATCTACATTCAGGTTCATTTCCTGGAGTTGGTGTGAGAAAATGAGGAGTATCTGATGAGCTATTCGTTTTGAAAGTAATATTAATTGAAGAATTCGAGTTGTTGGAAGACATAATTGATTTTGAACTTCTTTTGAGATTATACTATGTGTTTTGATTTTGAAATGAAAAAGACATAAGCTTATATAGGTGAGACTAAAGGAAAAAACATGTGATTGGTATTTCAGAAGGTTATAACTAGAGAAATACTTAAGCATAGTGAGTAATTTTAGGAAATAAGCTAAATTTGGATAGTAAGTTAACATGTATACGAACTTGCCAACTTTTTTTAGAAGTAATATTATACTAATCTATATATCTTTAACTGACATTATCCCTAATTCACGTCTCAGTTTAATAGAAGTATTTTCTAATAGTCTTTTAGTGAATATGTCGACAAACTAATTTTCAGTTGAGATATATTCAAAATTTATAATATCTTTTTCTATGTTATCACGTAAAAAGTGACGACGAATGTCAATATGTTTAGTTCATGAATGATTTATAGGATTTTTAGATAAGTTTATTGCACTAGTGTTATCACAATATATTGTTGATTTTGTTAAGTTTACTCCAAAATCTTTAAGTGCTTGTTGCATATAGATCACTTCTGCACAAACTAAAGCAGCAGATATGTATTCTTCTTCACATGTAGAGAGTGATACATAATTTTGTTTTTACTAAACCAAGATACAAGTGAATTTCCAATAAAATGGCATGTACCACTTGTACTTTTTCTATCTGTCCGGGATCCACCAAAATCAACATCACTATAAGATGTTAATTCGAATGGAAATTCTTTCGAATGAAAAAGACCGAAGTCCTTAGTATTATTAAGATATCTTTGACTCCGTTTCACTACTCTTAAATGTGATTCTTTAGGGTCTGCTAGGAAATTTGCACATAAACATACACTCATCATTATACAAGAGCGGCTCCAGTTAAATAAAGTAACGAACCTATCATACTTCTATATAGTTTTTGATCAACACTTTTTCCTTTCTCATCTCTATCAAGATGAGCTGTAGTACTCATAGGAGTTGGCTTTCCAGAAGTGTTGTTTAAACCGAAACATTTAAGTAGATTGTTACAGTATTTTTTTTTATTTTTAAAGATACCATTTGAAGATTGTTTAATTTGTAATCCAAGAAAATACGATAATTCTCTCATGTGAGACATTTCAAATTCTTTTGTCATTATAGTAGAAAATTCATTACATAGATTTTAATTTGTTGACCCAAAAATAATATTGTAACACCCCGAATTTCGGTTAATGCTAAAATTCACTAATTACAGAATAAATAATCTCAGATGTGAGAATTGGGGGAAACGGGCTACGTCATTGCGTTCGTCTCGGAAAAATACGCGAAATAGAGTCCGAGTTTTCGAAAATCGGAGTCCGTATGGCCCAGTTATGGCCCGATGAAGTTTGCAGAAAATTCAAAGCTAAAAACAGATTTAATAATTTAAATTCAGATTTTAAAATAGAGCAAGCGGGGCCAGGCGGGAAAGTTCCCGCCCTAGCCATGTCGACAGGGCTGTCGACAGGGCTGTCGACAGGGGTGTCGACTGCCCTGTCGACTTGCCTGTCGACAGGGGTGCGACGCCCAGTGAAACTGGGTGCACCAGTTTGGGTTCTTGGGCTGGCTTGGAGGGCTGGTTCTGGAAGCTTCTTGGATCTGACGGGCCTAAATCAATCTAGGGTTAATCTAAGGGTCTAAAATGCAACCTAATCCTATAAATAACACCCTAACCCTACCCTAATTCATTCATAATTAGATCTTGTAACTAAACTATGGCAAAATGAAACTTGATCATGGCCTCCACAAATCAATGAAGAGGAAAGCAAGCTAATCAACCTCTAATCCATTCTAAGCATCTTAATCTTCTTCATTTGGAGTGCAAATTGCTAGTGGTGAGTTTCTATCACTTTAACATCAATTGTTAAAGTAAGTAGATTAGGTGTAATGAGACTTATGGTCTTGAATGCGGATTTGTGAGTTTGAATCATTTGTAATGATATGCTAATCTATGTATAATATTAATCCTATGTTTATGCATGTTGAATATGTAAGTCTATGCAAGTTGAATATGTAAGTTTATGCAAGTTGAATATGTGAGTTTATGCAAGTTGGATATGTGGGTTTATGCATAATAAGTAATTGATTTTATGCAAATTAAGTATGCGGTTTTATGCATGATGAATATGTGATTCTATGCATGCTAAGTATATGATATTATGCAAGTTTAGTATGTGATTCTATGCATGCTAAGTATGTGATATTATGCATGTTTAATAAGTTGGTTTATGCGTGTTTAACAAGTGGGTTTATGCATGTTTAACAAGTGGGTTTATGCATGTTTAACAAGTCCATATGCAAGTTACATGTATGATAATATACAAGATATGCTATGCAAGTTACATGTTTGTTAATATGCAAGTTACATGTATGATAATATGCAAGATATGCTATGCAAGTTACATGTTTGTTAATATGCAAGTTACATGTATGTTAATATGCAAGATATGCTATGCAAGTTACATGTTTGTTAATATGCAAGTTACATGTATGATAATATGCAAGATATGCTATGCAAGTTACATGTATGTTAATATGCAAGTTACATGTATGTTAATATGCAAGATATGCTATGCAAGTTACATGCTTGTTCATATGCAAGTTACATGTATGATAATATGCAAGATATGCTATGCAAGATACATGTTTGTTAAAATGCAAGTTCATGATGACACATTATGCAAGTTTATGAGTTAATATGCAAGTATGTGAATGCTTATTCAAGAATGTGAATGCTTATGCAAGTTATGTGTATGCTTAAATGCATGTTTAACATATTATGCAAGTTGTGAAAATGCTTATATGCAAGTTCAACATGTTATGCAAGTTATGTATGCTTATGCAAGTTATGTGAATGCTTATATGCAAATTTAACATGTTATGCAAGTTATGTGAATGCTTATATGCAAGTTCAACATGTTATGCAAGATATGTGTATGATAATATGCAAGTTCATATGCAATATGTTATGCAAGTCATGTGTGATAATATGCAAGTTTGGGTTAAATGTAGTTGGGTTAATATATGCTCATATATGCAAGTTGACATCCTCTTAACCCATGACAAAGTTATATGCTAAGATTTGGTTAAACCCATGATATTTGTGATGAATCTTCCCTTTTTATTATGTCGTGAAATGAGAACGATTTGCGTGGGGAACGATGGGGTTAATAAATATGTTAATAAAAGTATGATTGGGTATGATTAAGCATACCATAAAAATAAATTAACATAAGTGGGAATTTACCTATTGAGTTAGGTCTACCCCATGGGAATTTACCTATTGAGTTAGGTCTACCCATGTTATGAAAAACTTGATATTAATTAGGGATAATTATTATAAATTATGAGGGTGATTAATTAAGTGTAATTAATCGACTAAGACACGAGGTTGGACTCAGTTGTAGCGTAAAACTGCCCGGACCCAACCGGCTTAACCAGTTGCTACAAATGTTAGCCCAATGTGAGAGGTCTTAGGCACAAACTAAATACGTGATTAATGAAAAGACACGAGGTTAGACTCGGTTATGACATAAGGCTGCCCGGACCCAACCGGCTTAACCAGCGGTCATAAAAGATAGTCTAATGTGAGAGGTCTTTATGAGGATCACGGTCTTAATTAATTAAGAAACACTTAACCATATAAACATGTAGTGGGGCATGAGGGTTAAGTGGGTGCCTTGGGTGACTTGTAGTAACTAGTGGGGTGCCTTGGGTGGCATGAGGAAACTAGTGGGTTGCCTTGGGTAGCAATAGAAAATACGATTAGAATACTTAACCAAAGTAGAACATGTAATTAATCATGATTAAAGGGTTAAGTAAGTGCCTCGGGTGGTATGTGGGAATTAAGTAAATAACTTGGTTGGCATGTGGAAATCTAGTGGGTGCCTTGAGTGGTAATTAAAATATGATTAAATGACTTAACCAGGATTTATAACATGAAGGTAGACATGATTATAAAAAAAAAAGGGTTAAGTGGGATACACTAGATAGAATAACAAGCTTAGGTGGTAGCTTGTGGGGGCCCATCTCAACCAATATCCCAAACGTATCTTAGTGGGCTCGACTCAAGTCGAGTGACGGGACACGCATATTGGGCTTGACTATAAGAGGCCAAAACGGGTTAGCGGTGGCAACGTAGGACCAACGGGTTTCATATGCGTGTGTGGACCCGGGCAGGTTAGTAAGTCGTTGTTGCATCGTGTAGGTATAAAGCCGTGCACCGTTGATATTATCAGGTTGCCACTTTGGGGATTGATACACCCCATTGTGGGACCAGCACGGATATCTACGTTAGGGAGCCGATCGCTTGGGAGTAGTGGGTACACCTAGGTAGTTAGCTAGGGGTACATGAAACTACTGGGTAAAAATTACTAAGTACATTTAGTGGGATCAACCTTTAAGTAGGAATTACTCTTGGTAGGTAGAACTGGTGTGGTGAAGTGTAGGAATTACCCTTGGGTGTATAAGTCTGGGGCGGTGTAATCTAGTAATTATCCTTGGGTGGATAAATGCGTCTTTACGGTTATCTTAGTTTATCCTGAGTTTACCAAGCTGCTTAGTGTAGCCATTCATCCCCAGTCGTTACTGTATATCAACTTATGTCTTCTCTGTTTACTTTAATGATTGTGTTGTTAAAGTTATAGGACTCACTCAGACTTATGTCTGACCCCGTTGTTTTTATCCTTTTTCCCCAAACCCCAGGTTATCAGAGTGGGCCTAGTGCTAGTGGGCTTTGATCAGATTGTTGTATCTATCCTTTGGAGCTTGGACCGTTGAAGTAAAGCTCAGTTCATCTTTTCTTTTATGGCTATTGTTTACTTTGTGGGATTATGTACTTATTTTTATCAAGATGGATATTTTGTACTTGACTCTTGTATGGTTTTGTGATGTAACCAAACATGTTTTAACTTTCCGCTGAAATGAAATGATGATTTAAATTTTCAAGTATTACTTATATCTGTCTTGTGTAATTCTACTGTTCTATATTCACTTAAAATACTTCACTTAAACTAAGGCATTCCCCTCTTATGAGTGACCTTAGCGGGTGTGGGGTGTTACACGTGGTATCAGAGCTTAAGGTTACCAGAACAGATAATTTTTTTGGAAAAACTATTTTCTAAGAATATTTTTGAAAGGAGTATTTTCAAAAACATGTCTTTTAAGAGAAAAGTTTTTGAAAGAAAAGCATAATCCCCAATAGCCATATCTATATCTTTCGAATTCTCCGTTTTGAATCTCTTTCTCTCTCGTTTTGAGTTTCCCCTCCGCGTATGGATGATCTTTCTAAGATAGATAAGGATGGAAAACCGCTTCAAGGGACTTAGACGTTAATCAGATTAGAAGCTGGTTCAAGAAGGAGGAGGACTGGTAGGTACATATAGGATAGACGAGGAGAGGAAGGCTCAAATAGTTGTTTGGTTAATAAAAGATGAAACCTCATTGGTGGGAGGTTACGAGTGGAGAATGGGAAGAAGAAGAAGGCTAGTGGTTATCCTTTTGGGAGGAATAGGACACCTTATTAGGATTGTCCAAAGAAGCAAGGGCAAGGTATGGAATCTTCTGGAGGGTAGTTGTATTCCCTCACGACTAAGGTGCCGGATGGGGATAAGACCGTCTAGGTTGGAATTTGGATTTCTTTATTATCCGATTCAAACTTTATTTAATTCTGATGTATCGAGTTCGTTTATCTCATCATTGTTAGTTGAGTCACTGCACTTAGACACCAGTTTGGTAGATGATCCCTTAGTTGTTTCAAACCCAATTGGGGCTCCATGAGGTGTTTGGGTTTGAAAGTTTCTATACTTAGCGCTGAGTTTAGATGTGATGCTTCTTGGGCTTCACGGGCTATGGGTTAGTTTTGGGGCATGGACTGGTTAGCCAGTAGGGGTGCCGTTCTTGATTTTGAAGGGAGAGTTGTTAGGCTTATGACCCGCTTGGGTAACACTCTCGAGATCTCTTGTAATCCCATAGGATCTGTTATGCTAGGTTATCTAGAATCGCTTGACACGTCGGTCGAGAGTTTGCGATCTGTTAGAGTGGTCCGGGAATACTCGGATGTGTTTGAGAAGGTGAAGGGCTTACCTCCGGAGCGGGAGATTGACTTCCGAATATATCTGGTAAACAATGCCAAACCAGTGACTTGGCCAGTGTGCCACAAGGCTCCTCGTGAGAGGAGGGAACTCCATAAGTAAGTAGGCGAGTTGCTTGAGAAGGGGTTCATAAGAAGAAGTATATCGAAGTGGGGTGCTCCAGTAGTTTTTGCCACGAAGGCGGATGGGTCCCTCAGACTTTGTGTAGGCTAAGGAGAACTAAATAAACCCACAAAGAAGAATAGACACCCATTGCCGAGGGTTGATAATCTCTTTAATCAGTTAGTTGGCGCCTCAGTAATTTCGCAGTTGGACTTAGCCACGTGGTTTCGTCAGTTGAGAGTGGCTGAGGATAGTATGGAGAAGACTGTCGTTAGGACTCCGGATGGTTTTTGGGTTGACGAACGCCCCCGCATACTTTGTTGATTTGATGAGAAGGGTGTTCAGGGAGTACCTAAATAAGTTCGTAGTGATCTTTGTAAATGACACCTTGGTCTTTTCTGGGAACGAAATAAGTTTTCGTATGTGCTCAATAGGTTGAGCAAAGCCAGTTAAGGGATAAACGGTGGTTTTGGAGCGAGACTGGCGAGGACATCCAAAGTTGGTCAAAGGCTTAATTGTTTAGCCATTTTTACTAGTATCATCTCACGTAGGTCGCCTGAACTCGAAGGAGATATCCCTTGGGTGTTTGTCTGATATTGGTCTAGGCCTTTGGGGCTTGCATTTGGGGGATGTCGAATTCGACTAGGGTGGTCTGCGTGAGAGATGGACAGTTGTGATGATTTTGGATGGGATTCTTAGCATCTTATGAGTTTGAGATAGCATATACCCCTAGCAAAAGGGAAACATGGTAGCAGACGCCTTAAGAAGAAAAAGGTTGTCCTTGAGTTCATTGTTCGTTGAACGATGGAGCTTAGAGTTTATTTCTATGTTTGACTTTAGACCTTCCGTTGACTTTGTACCCGGTTTGCTAGCCTCCTTGGAGGTTAGGCCTACTCTTTTGGGGCGTATTGGCAGAGCACAGCGGGACGACCCACATTTGGTTGAGTTAGTAAAGAAGCTCATGAGGAGGGGAGTCGTCCAGCCATTTGAATAGATACACCCTAGATGGTAAGGGGTGGTTGCGTAGAGACGGTAGACTTTGTGTACCGCAAGACGAGGGTTGAGGAAGGCTATACTTGATGTTACACATCGGTCAAAGATGACCATTCATCCCGGGAGGGACAAGATGTACCAAGACATGAAGCGAGTTTTCTTTTGGCCCAATATGAAGAAAGACGCGGCCAAGTATGTCGCTAGATGCTTGGCGTGCTAACAAGTGAAAACGGAACAGAAGAAACCCGGAGGGTTGCTTCACCAGTTGGAAGTTCCGTAATGGGAAGTGGGATAGTGTCTCGTTGGATTACCGAAATCAAGGAAGGGTAATACGGGGATCGGGCTTATGGTAGATAGACTTACTAAGTGTGCCCATTTCATACCCGTGAAGAGCAAGAGGACTATTCCATGTCTAGCTTCAGTTTACCTTCGAGAGATTATTAGATTACATGGTGTACCTTCCAGTATAGTGTGCGATCGAGATCCTATCTTCACTAGAGAGTTTTAGAAGAGTTTGCAAGAGGCGGTAGGGACTCAGTTATGTTTGAGTACCGCATATCATCCTCAGACGGATGGCCAGACCGAGAGGGTGAATCGTATCTTAGAAGACCTTTTGAGGTTATGGATTTTGGATTTTGGAGGTACATAGGAAGAGCATCTTCCGTTGATGGAGTTCGCATATAACAACAGCCTTCAGTATAGTATTGGCATGACACCTTTTGAAGCTCTTTATGGAAGGCCTTGTCGATCGCCTACATGTTGGTGGGAATCTACGGATGAGATCTTGCTTGGGCGAATAAGGTTAGAAAGACTTCGGGAAAAGATTGATTTGATTCGAAGAAGGATGAAAGCGGCGGAATCTTATGCGGACAAGAGAAGGACGAATCTTGAGTTTGAAGTCGGGGACATGGTCTTCGTCAAAGTGTCTCCGTTACGGAATGTGGTCCACTTTGGATAAGTTGGGAAGTGAGTACCAAGGTTTATAGGACCGTTTCCTGTTAAGGAAAGGATTGGACGGATGGCATATAGGGTGGAGTTGCCCGACAGACTTAGTGGTGTTCATGATGTATTCCATGTATCACATTTGAGGAAGTGCTTACATGAGACCGCAGAGGTGGTAGAGCCGAGCTTGCTTAGAGATGTAGAGGTAGAGCGTGATGAGACGATTCGACGAGCTCCTACTCGCATCCTTGGGTCAGAGACTAGGAAGTTGAGAAATCGAGAGGTTTAACTAGTCAAAGTGCAATGAGGAGAAGATGAAAGCAATGCTACTTGGGAGACGGAAGCAAAGATGCGTTCTTTGTATCCATTTCTTTTTGAAAGTATGTCTTTTAACTTCTCCTTTATCGCTTGCCTAGTACTTATCTTATCTTTAGTATGTCCTCTCGTTAGTACTGTTTGACCTTTAGATAGGGTAAACCTATGGTTGAAACATGTGTTTGAGACATGTTATGGGTGATGGATGCAAGTGGATGCAAGTGTTTGCTAGTGGTTGCTCGTGGATGCATATATACACACTCTAGGCACTAGATCGGCTCAGTCACTTCATATTGCATATTGCATAAAATTGTGTGTAGTTAGCTATATCTATGGATGTATAATGATTGTGTTATCACATGGATGATGCATTTTGGTGAATGGTTGCGCACTCATGTAGATATTGTATGTGTCGATAGGGGTTCTCTCGCATACATAATGGATGCATGGCACTATCATGGTTTGCATATGTTCGTACATTAGATAGGGAACATATACACACACTTTTTGCATATGCTCATACATCATTACAAATTGTTTTAAGGACAATGGATGCCCGTGTTTGATGGATTGAGTAGATGGTTGTTTGGATGGTAGGATATGCATTCTCCTTAGCTTAGAGATTTCGGGGACGAAATCCTTTAAGGAGGGGAGAATGTAACACCCCGAATTTCGGTTAATGCTAAAATTCACTAATTACAGAATAAATAATCTCATATGTGAGAATTGGGGGAAACGGGCTGCGTCATTACGTTCGTCTCGGAAAAATACGCGAAATAGAGTCCGAGTTTTCGAAAATCGGAGTCCGTATGGCCCAGTTATGGCCCGATGAAGTTTGCAGAAAATTCAAAGCTAAAAACAGATTTAATAATTTAAATTCAGATTTTAAAATAGAGCAAGCGGGGCCAGGCGGGAAAGTTCCCGCCCTAGCCATGTCGACAGGGCTGTCGACAGGGCTGTCGACAGGGGTGTCGACTGCCCTGTCGACTTGCCTGTCGACAGGGGTGCGACGCCCAGTGAAACTGGGTGCACCAGTTTGGGTTCTTGGGCTGGCTTGGAGGGCTGGTTCTGGAAGCTTCTTGGATCTGACGGGCCTAAATCAATCTAGGGTTAATCTAAGGGTCTAAAATGCAACCTAATCCTATAAATAACACCCTAACCCTACCCTAATTCATTCATAATTAGATCTTGTAACTAAACTATGGCAAAATGAAACTTGATCATGGCCTCCACAAATCAATGAAGAGGAAAGCAAGCTAATCAACCTCTAATCCATTCTAAGCATCTTAATCTTCTTCATTTGGAGTGCAAATTGCTAGTGGTGAGTTTCTATCACTTTAACATCAATTGTTAAAGTAAGTAGATTAGGTGTAATGAGACTTATGGTCTTGAATGCAGATTTGTGAGTTTGAATCATTTGTAATGATATGCTAATCTATGTATAATATTAATCCTATGTTTATGCATGTTGAATATGTAAGTCTATGCAAGTTGAATATGTAAGTTTATGCAAGTTGAATATGTGAGTTTATGCAAGTTGGATATGTGGGTTTATGCATAATAAGTAATTGGTTTTATGCAAATTAAGTATGCGGTTTTATGCATGATGAATATGTGATTCTATGCATGCTAAGTATATGATATTATGCAAGTTTAGTATGTGATTCTATGCATGCTAAGTATGTGATATTATGCATGTTTAATAAGTTGGTTTATGCATGTTTAACAAGTGGGTTTATGCATGTTTAACAAGTGGGTTTATGCATGTTTAACAAGTCCATATGCAAGTTACATGTATGATAATATACAAGATATGCTATGCAAGTTACATGTTTGTTAATATGCAAGTTACATGTATGATAATATGCAAGATATGCTATGCAAGTTACATGTTTGTTAATATGCAAGTTACATGTATGTTAATATGCAAGATATGCTATGCAAGTTACATGTTTGTTAATATGCAAGTTACATGTATGATAATATGCAAGATATGCTATGCAAGTTACATGTTTGTTAATATGCAAGTTACATGTATGTTAATATGCAAGATATGCTATGCAAGTTACATGCTTGTTCATATGCAAGTTACATGTATGATAATATGCAAGATATGCTATGCAAGATACATGTTTGTTAAAATGCAAGTTCATGATGACACATTATGCAAGTTTATGAGTTAATATGCAAGTATGTGAATGCTTATGCAAGAATGTGAATGCTTATGCAAGTTATGTGTATGCTTAAATGCATGTTTAACATATTATGCAAGTTGTGAAAATGCTTATATGCAAGTTCAACATGTTATGCAAGTTATGTATGCTTATGCAAGTTATGTGAATGCTTATATGCAAATTTAACATGTTATGCAAGTTATGTGAATGCTTATATGCAAGTTCAACATGTTATGCAAGATATGTGTATGATAATATGCAAGTTCATATGCAATATGTTATGCAAGTCATGTGTGATAATATGCAAGTTTGGGTTAAATGTAGTTGGGTTAATATATGCTCATATATGCAAGTTGACATCCTCTTAACCCATGACAAAGTTATATGCTAAGATTTGGTTAAACCCATGATATTTGTGATGAATCTTCCCTTTTTATTATGTCGTGAAATGAGAACGATTTGCGTGGGGAACGATGGGGTTAATAAATATGTTAATAAAAGTATGATTGGGTATGATTAAGCATACCATAAAAATAAATTAACATAAGTGGGAATTTACCTATTGAGTTAGGTCTACCCCATGGGAATTTACCTATTGAGTTAGGTCTACCCATGTTATGAAAAACTTGATATTAATTAGGGATAATTATTATAAATTATGAGGGTGATTAATTAAGTGTAATTAATCGACTAAGACACGAGGTTGGACTCAGTTGTAGCGTAAAACTGCCCGGACCCAACCGGCTTAACCAGTTGCTACAAATGTTAGCCCAATGTGAGAGGTCTTAAGCACAAACTAAATACGTGATTAATGAAAAGACACGAGGTTAGACTCGGTTATGACATAAGGCTGCCCGGACCCAACCGGCTTAACCAGCGGTCATAAAAGATAGTCTAATGTGAGAGGTCTTTATGAGGATCACGGTCTTAATTAATTAAGAAACACTTAACCATATAAACATGTAGTGGGGCATGAGGGTTAAGTGGGTGCCTTGGGTGACTTGTAGTAACTAGTGGGGTGCCTTGGGTGGCATGAGGAAACTAGTGGGTTGCCTTGGGTAGCAATAGAAAATACGATTAGAATACTTAACCAAAGTAGAACATGTAATTAATCATGATTAAAGGGTTAAGTAAGTGCCTCGGGTGGCATGTGGGAATTAAGTAAATAACTTGGTTGGCATGTGGAAATCTAGTGGGTGCCTTGAGTGGTAATTAAAATATGATTAAATGACTTAACCAGGATTTATAACATGAAGGTAGACATGATTATAAAAAAAAGGGTTAAGTGGGATACACTAGATAGAATAACAAGCTTAGGTGGTAGCTTGTGGGGGCCCATCTCAACCAATATCCCAAACGTATCTTAGTGGGCTCGACTCAAGTCGAGTGACGGGACACGCATATTGGGCTTGACTATAAGAGGCCAAAACGGGTTAGCGGTGGCAACGTAGGACCAACGGGTTTCATATGCGTGTGTGGACCCGGGCTGGTTAGTAAGTCGTTGTTGCATCATGTAGGTATAAAGCCGTGCACCGTTGATATTATCAGGTTGCCACTTTGGGGAATGATACACCCCATTGTGGGACCAGCACGGATATCTACGTTAGGGAGCCGATCGCTTGGGAGTAGTGGGTACACCTAGGTAGTTAGCTAGGGGTACATGAAACTACTGGGTAAAAATTACTAAGTACATTTAGTGGGATCAACCTTTAAGTAGGAATTACTCTTGGTAGGTAGAACTGGTGTGGTGAAGTGTAGGAATTACCCTTGGGTGTATAAGTCTGGGGCGGTGTAATCTAGTAATTATCCTTGGGTGGATAAATGCGTCTTTACGGTTATCTTAGTTTATCCTAAGTTTACCAAGCTGCTTAGTGTAGCCATTCATCCCCAGTCGTTACTGTATATCAACTTATGTCTTCTCTGTTTACTTTAATGATTGTGTTGTTAAAGTTATAGGACTCACTCAGACTTATGTCTGACCCCGTTGTTTTTATCCTTTTTCCCCAAACCCCAGGTTATCAGAGTGGGCCTAGTGCTAGTGGGCTTTGATCAGATTGTTGTATCTATCCTTTGGAGCTTGGACCGTTGAAGTAAAGCTCAGTTCATCTTTTCTTTTATGGCTATTGTTTACTTAGTGGGATTATGTACTTATTTTTATCAAGATGGATATTTTGTACTTGACTCTTGTATGGTTTTGTGATGTAACCAAACATGTTTTAACTTTCCGCTGAAATGAAATGATGATTTAAATTTTCAAGTATTACTTATATCTGTCTTGTGTAATTCTACTGTTCTATATTCACTTAAAATACTTCACTTAAACTAAGGCATTCCCCTCTTATGAGTGACCTTAGCGGGTGTGGGGTGTTACACGTGGTATCAGAGCTTAAGGTTACCAGAACAGATAATTTTTTTAGAAAAACTATTTTCTAAGAATATTTTTGAAAGGAGTATTTTCAAAAACATGTCTTTTAAGAGAAAAGTTTTTGAAAGAAAAGCATAATCCACAATAGCCATATCTATATCTTTCGAATTCTCCGTTTTGAATCTCTTTCTCTCTCGTTTTGAGTTTCCCCTCCGCGTATGGATGATCTTTCTAAGATAGATAAGGATGGAAAACCGCTTCAAGGGACTTAGACGTTAATCAGATTAGAAGCTGGTTCAAGAAGGAGGAGGACTGGTAGGTACATATAGGATAGACGAGGAGAGGAAGGCTCAAATAGTTGTTTGGTTAATAAAAGATGAAACCTCATTGGTGGGAGGTTACGAGTGGAGAATGGGAAGAAGAAGAAGGCTAGTGGTTATCCTTTTGGGAGGAATAGGACACCTTATTAGGATTGTCCAAAGAAGCAAGGGCAAGGTATGGAATCTTCTGGAGGGTAGTTGTATTCCCTCACGACTAAGGTGCCGGATGGGGATAAGACCGTCTAGGTTGGAATTTGGATTTCTTTATTATCCGATTCAAACTTTATTTAATTCTGATGTATCGAGTTCGTTTATCTCATCATTGTTAGTTGAGTCACTGCACTTAGACACCAGTTTGGTAGATGATCCCTTAGTTGTTTCAAACCCAATTGGGGCTCCATGAGGTGTTTGGGTTTGAAAGTTTCTATACTTAGCGCTGAGTTTAGATGTGATGCTTCTTGGGCTTCACGGGCTATGGGTTAGTTTTGGGGCATGGACTGGTTAGCCAGTAGGGGTGCCGTTCTTGATTTTGAAGGGAGAGTTGTTAGGCTTATGACCCGCTTGGGTAACACTCTCGAGATCTCTTGTAATCCCATAGGATCTGTTATGCTAGGTTATCTAGAATCGCTTGACACGTCGGTCGAGAGTTTGCGATCTGTTAGAGTGGTCCGGGAATACTCGGATGTGTTTGAGAAGGTGAAGGGCTTACCTCCGGAGCGGGAGATTGACTTCCGAATATATCTGGTAAACAATGCCAAACCAGTGACTTGGCCAGTGTGCCACAAGGCTCCTCGTGAGAGGAGGGAACTCCATAAGTAAGTAGGCGAGTTGCTTGAGAAGGGGTTCATAAGAAGAAGTATATCGAAGTGGGGTGCTCCAGTAGTTTTTGCCACGAAGGCAATGGGTCCCTCAGACTTTGTGTAGGCTAAGGAGAACTAAATAAACCCACAAAGAAGAATAGACACCCATTGCCGAGGGTTGATAATCTCTTTAATCAGTTAGTTGGCGCCTCAGTAATTTCGCAGTTGGACTTAGCCACGTGGTTTCGTCAGTTGAGAGTGGCTGAGGATAGTATGGAGAAGACTGTCGTTAGGACTCCGGATGGTTTTTGGGTTGACGAACGCCCCCGCATACTTTGTTGATTTGATGAGAAGGGTGTTCAGGGAGTACCTAAATAAGTTCGTAGTGATCTTTGTAAATGACACCTTGGTCTTTTCTGGGAACGAAATAAGTTTTCGTATGTGCTCAATAGGTTGAGCAAAGCCAGTTAAGGGATAAACGGTGGTTTTGGAGCGAGACTGGCGAGGACATCCAAAGTTGGTCAAAGGCTTAATTGTTTAGCCATTTTTACTAGTATCATCTCACGTAGGTCGCCTGAACTCGAAGGAGATATCCCTTGGGTGTTTGTCTGATATTGGTCTAGGCCTTTGGGGCTTGCATTTGGGGGATGTCGAATTCGACTAGGGTGGTCTGCGTGAGAGATGGACAGTTGTGATGATTTTGGATGGGATTCTTAGCATCTTATGAGTTTGAGATAGCATATACCCCTAGCAAAAGGGAAACATGGTAGCAGACGCCTTAAGAAGAAAAAGGTTGTCCTTGAGTTCATTGTTCGTTGAACGATGGAGCTTAGAGTTTATTTCTATGTTTGACTTTAGACCTTCCGTTGACTTTGTACCCGGTTTGCTAGCCTCCTTGGAGGTTAGGCCTACTCTTTTGGGGCGTATTGGCAGAGCACAGCGGGACGACCCACATTTGGTTGAGTTAGTAAAGAAGCTCATGAGGGGGGGAGTCGTCCAGCCATTTGAATAGATACACCCTAGATGGTAAGGGGTGGTTGCGTAGAGACGGTAGACTTTGTGTACCGCAAGACGAGGGTTGAGGAAGGCTATACTTGATGTTACACATCGGTCAAAGATGACCATTCATCCCGGGAGGGACAAGATGTACCAAGACATGAAGCGAGTTTTCTTTTGGCCCAATATGAAGAAAGACGCGGCCAAGTATGTCGCTAGATGCTTGGCGTGCTAACAAGTGAAAACGGAACAGAAGAAACCCGGAGGGTTGCTTCACCAGTTGGAAGTTCCGTAATGGGAAGTGGGATAGTGTCTCGTTGGATTACCGAAATCAAGGAAGGGTAATACGGGGATCGGGCTTATGGTAGATAGACTTACTAAGTGTGCCCATTTCATACCCGTGAAGAACAAGAGGACTATTCCATGTCTAGCTTCAGTTTACCTTCGAGAGATTATTAGATTACATGGTGTACCTTCCAGTATAGTGTGCGATCGAGATCCTATCTTCACTAGAGAGTTTTAGAAGAGTTTGCAAGAGGCGGTAGGGACTCAGTTATGTTTGAGTACCGCATATCATCCTCAGACGGATGGCCAGACCGAGAGGGTGAATCGTATCTTAGAAGACCTTTTGAGGTTATGGATTTTGGATTTTGGAGGTACATAGGAAGAGCATCTTCCGTTGATGGAGTTCGCATATAACAACAGCCTTCAGTCTAGTATTGGCATGACACCTTTTGAAGCTCTTTATGGAAGGCCTTGTCGATCGCCTACATGTTGGTGGGAATCTACGGATGAGATCTTGCTTGGGCGAATAAGGTTAGAAAGACTTCGGGAAAAGATTGATTTGATTCGAAGAAGGATGAAAGCGGCGGAATCTTATGCGGACAAGAGAAGGACGAATCTTGAGTTTGAAGTCGGGGACATGGTCTTCGTCAAAGTGTCTCCGTTACGGAATGTGGTCCACTTTGGATAAGTTGGGAAGTGAGTACCAAGGTTTATAGGACCGTTTCCTGTTAAGGAAAGGATTGGACGGATGGCATATAGGGTGGAGTTGCCCGACAGACTTAGTGGTGTTCATGATGTATTCCATGTATCACATTTGAGGAAGTGCTTACATGAGACCGCAGAGGTGGTAGAGCCGAGCTTGCTTAGAGATGTAGAGGTAGAGCGTGATGAGACGATTCGACGAGCTCCTACTCGCATCCTTGGGTCAGAGACTAGGAAGTTGAGAAATCGAGAGGTTTAACTAGTCAAAGTGCAATGAGGAGAAGACGAAAGCAATGCTACTTGGGAGACGGAAGCAAAGATGCGTTCTTTGTATCCATTTCTTTTTGAAAGTATGTCTTTTAACTTCTCCTTTATCGCTTGCCTAGTACTTATCTTATCTTTAGTATGTCCTCTCGTTAGTACTGTTTGACCTTTAGATAGGGTAAACCTATGGTTGAAACATGTGTTTGAGACATGTTATGGGTGATGGATGCAAGTGGATGCAAGTGTTTGCTAGTGGTTGCTCGTGGATGCATATATACACACTCTAGGCACTAGATCGGCTCAGTCACTTCATATTGCATATTGCATAAAATTGTGTGTAGTTAGCTATATCTATGGATGTATAATGATTGTGTTATCACATGGATGATGCATTTTGGTGAATGGTTGCGCACTCATGTAGATATTGTATGTGTCGATAGGGGTTCTCTCGCATACATAATGGATGCATGGCACTATCATGGTTTGCATATGTTCGTACATTAGATAGGGAACATATACACACACTTTTTGCATATGCTCATACATCATTACAAATTGTTTTAAGGACAATGGATGCCCGTGTTTGATGGATTGAGTAGATGGTTGTTTGGATGGTAGGATATGCATTCTCCTTAGCTTAGAGATTTCGGGGACGAAATCCTTTAAGGAGGGGAGAATGTAACACCCCGAATTTCGGTTAATGCTAAAATTCACTAATTACAGAATAAATAATCTCATATGTGAGAATTGGGGGAAACGGGCTGCGTCATTACGTTCGTCTCGGAAAAATACGCGAAATAGAGTCCGAGTTTTCGAAAATCGGAGTCCGTATGGCCCAGTTATGGCCCGATGAAGTTTGCAGAAAATTCAAAGCTAAAAACAGATTTAATAATTTAAATTCAGATTTTAAAATAGAGCAAGCGGGGCCAGGCGGGAAAGTTCCCGCCCTAGCCATGTCGACAGGGCTGTCGACAGGGCTGTCGACAGGGGTGTCGACTGCCCTGTCGACTTGCCTGTCGACAGGGGTGCGACGCCCAGTGAAACTGGGTGCACCAGTTTGGGTTCTTGGGCTGGCTTGGAGGGCTGGTTCTGGAAGCTTCTTGGATCTGACGGGCCTAAATCAATCTAGGGTTAATCTAAGGGTCTAAAATGCAACCTAATCCTATAAATAACACCCTAACCCTACCCTAATTCATTCATAATTAGATCTTGTAACTAAACTATGGCAAAATGAAACTTGATCATGGCCTCCACAAATCAATGAAGAGGAAAGCAAGCTAATCAACCTCTAATCCATTCTAAGCATCTTAATCTTCTTCATTTGGAGTGCAAATTGCTAGTGGTGAGTTTCTATCACTTTAACATCAATTGTTAAAGTAAGTAGATTAGGTGTAATGAGACTTATGGTCTTGAATGCAGATTTGTGAGTTTGAATCATTTGTAATGATATGCTAATCTATGTATAATATTAATCCTATGTTTATGCATGTTGAATATGTAAGTCTATGCAAGTTGAATATGTAAGTTTATGCAAGTTGAATATGTGAGTTTATGCAAGTTGGATATGTGGGTTTATGCATAATAAGTAATTGATTTTATGCAAATTAAGTATGCGGTTTTATGCATGATGAATATGTGATTCTATGCATGCTAAGTATATGATATTATGCAAGTTTAGTATGTGATTCTATGCATGCTAAGTATGTGATATTATGCATGTTTAATAAGTTGGTTTATGCATGTTTAACAAGTGGGTTTATGCATGTTTAACAAGTGGGTTTATGCATGTTTAACAAGTCCATATGCAAGTTACATGTATGATAATATACAAGATATGCTATGCAAGTTACATGTTTGTTAATATGCAAGTTACATGTATGATAATATGCAAGATATGCTATGCAAGTTACATGTTTGTTAATATGCAAGTTACATGTATGTTAATATGCAAGATATGCTATGCAAGTTACATGTTTGTTAATATGCAAGTTACATGTATGATAATATGCAAGATATGCTATGCAAGTTACATGTTTGTTAATATGCAAGTTACATGTATGTTAATATGCAAGATATGCTATGCAAGTTACATGCTTGTTCATATGCAAGTTACATGTATGATAATATGCAAGATATGCTATGCAAGATACATGTTTGTTAAAATGCAAGTTCATGATGACACATTATGCAAGTTTATGAGTTAATATGCAAGTATGTGAATGCTTATGCAAGAATGTGAATGCTTATGCAAGTTATGTGTATGCTTAAATGCATGTTTAACATATTATGCAAGTTGTGAAAATGCTTATATGCAAGTTCAACATGTTATGCAAGTTATGTATGCTTATGCAAGTTATGTGAATGCTTATATGCAAATTTAACATGTTATGCAAGTTATGTGAATGCTTATATGCAAGTTCAACATGTTATGCAAGATATGTGTATGATAATATGCAAGTTCATATGCAATATGTTATGCAAGTCATGTGTGATAATATGCAAGTTTGGGTTAAATGTAGTTGGGTTAATATATGCTCATATATGCAAGTTGACATCCTCTTAACCCATGACAAAGTTATATGCTAAGATTTGGTTAAACCCATGATATTTGTGATGAATCTTCCCTTTTTATTATGTCGTGAAATGAGAACGATTTGCGTGGGGAACGATGGGGTTAATAAATATGTTAATAAAAGTATGATTGGGTATGATTAAGCATACCATAAAAATAAATTAACATAAGTGGGAATTTACCTATTGAGTTAGGTCTACCCCATGGGAATTTACCTATTGAGTTAGGTCTACCCATGTTATGAAAAACTTGATATTAATTAGGGATAATTATTATAAATTATGAGGGTGATTAATTAAGTGTAATTAATCGACTAAGACACGAGGTTGGACTCAGTTGTAGCGTAAAACTGCCCGGACCCAACCGGCTTAACCAGTTGCTACAAATGTTAGCCCAATGTGAGAGGTCTTAAGCACAAACTAAATACGTGATTAATGAAAAGACACGAGGTTAGACTCGGTTATGACATAAGGCTGCCCGGACCCAACCGGCTTAACCAGCGGTCATAAAAGATAGTCTAATGTGAGAGGTCTTTATGAGGATCACGGTCTTAATTAATTAAGAAACACTTAACCATATAAACATGTAGTGGGGCATGAGGGTTAAGTGGGTGCCTTGGGTGACTTGTAGTAACTAGTGGGGTGCCTTGGGTGGCATGAGGAAACTAGTGGGTTGCCTTGGGTAGCAATAGAAAATACGATTAGAATACTTAACCAAAGTAGAACATGTAATTAATCATGATTAAAGGGTTAAGTAAGTGCCTCGGGTGGCATGTGGGAATTAAGTAAATAACTTGGTTGGCATGTGGAAATCTAGTGGGTGCCTTGAGTGGTAATTAAAATATGATTAAATGACTTAACCAGGATTTATAACATGAAGGTAGACATGATTATAAAAAAAAGGGTTAAGTGGGATACACTAGATAGAATAACAAGCTTAGGTGGTAGCTTGTGGGGGCCCATCTCAACCAATATCCCAAACGTATCTTAGTGGGCTCGACTCAAGTCGAGTGACGGGACACGCATATTGGGCTTGACTATAAGAGGCCAAAACGGGTTAGCGGTGGCAACGTAGGACCAACGGGTTTCATATGCGTGTGTGGACCCGGGCTGGTTAGTAAGTCGTTGTTGCATCATGTAGGTATAAAGCCGTGCACCGTTGATATTATCAGGTTGCCACTTTGGGGAATGATACACCCCATTGTGGGACCAGCACGGATATCTACGTTAGGGAGCCGATCGCTTGGGAGTAGTGGGTACACCTAGGTAGTTAGCTAGGGGTACATGAAACTACTGGGTAAAAATTACTAAGTACATTTAGTGGGATCAACCTTTAAGTAGGAATTACTCTTGGTAGGTAGAACTGGTGTGGTGAAGTGTAGGAATTACCCTTGGGTGTATAAGTCTGGGGCGGTGTAATCTAGTAATTATCCTTGGGTGGATAAATGCGTCTTTACGGTTATCTTAGTTTATCCTAAGTTTACCAAGCTGCTTAGTGTAGCCATTCATCCCCAGTCGTTACTGTATATCAACTTATGTCTTCTCTGTTTACTTTAATGATTGTGTTGTTAAAGTTATAGGACTCACTCAGACTTATGTCTGACCCCGTTGTTTTTATCCTTTTTCCCCAAACCCCAGGTTATCAGAGTGGGCCTAGTGCTAGTGGGCTTTGATCAGATTGCTGTATCTATCCTTTGGAGCTTGGACCGTTGAAGTAAAGCTCAGTTCATCTTTTCTTTTATGGCTATTGTTTACTTAGTGGGATTATGTACTTATTTTTATCAAGATGGATATTTTGTACTTGACTCTTGTATGGTTTTGTGATGTAACCAAACATGTTTTAACTTTCCGCTGAAATGAAATGATGATTTAAATTTTCAAGTATTACTTATATCTGTCTTGTGTAATTCTACTGTTCTATATTCACTTAAAATACTTCACTTAAACTAAGGCATTCCCCTCTTATGAGTGACCTTAGCGGGTGTGGGGTGTTACAAATATCCTCTACATAAATTTGTACAATTAGAATATCTTTATTTGTATTTTTAATAAATAATGTTTGATCTGCTTTTCCAATCCAAAAACTAGAGTTTATTAAGTAACTTTTGAGTCTTTTATACCAAGCACGTAGTGCTTGTTTAAAACCGAATAATGATTTTTTAAGTTTATAGACATAATCTGGATAGTTTTCATGTATAAATAACGGTGGTTGTTCTACATAAACATTTTATTTAATAAAACCATTTAAGAGGGCGCTTTTAACATCCATTTGATAATGTTTAAAGTTATAAAAACATGCGTATGCTAAAGGTATATGTATAGCTTCAAATATTGCTACAGGTGCAAATGTTTCTTCATAATCTATACCTTCCTCTTGATTATAGCCTTGTGCTACTAATCTAGCTTTGTTTCTTGTAATATTTCCAAACATTAGTACAAAATACGCCTGTTGCCTCGCCTCATTTGCTTCAGTTGTACTAAAAGTAGAAGCAAATAATATCATCTGCTTCGGTTGTTGACACAAGGGAAGCAAATGTACCGACGCAAATAGCGTTATTGCTTCTGTTATGCTCATGACCAAAGCAAATAATATCATTTTCTTTGGCTTCGTTAACAACCGAAGCAATAATGTTATTTGCTTTGGTTACTTTTACAATGGAAACAAATACTGTTATTTGCATTAGTTTCTTAAGAACCAAAGCAAATATGTTGAGGCAAATAGTGATATTTGCATCATCGAAGTAACCATAAATTATTTTAATAGAAGCAAATGCTAAAGTGACTATTCCCTACATACATGAATTTTATTATGATCTATTTCGCGAAAGTACGAACTATGTGTCGAAGACAAAAAATTAAGTTTTTTTTAAAAAAAAGAAAAAAATCTTTAAAATGAAAACTTATTCTTAGGTAAATTGATTGCGAAATGTTTCTGTAGAGTGTCCAATTTCCATTTTACATCTTCTGTACGAAAATATTCAATTCTCATAAGATCCTTCTAACTGTTATTCAAAAGGTCAATCATAAACAACTTACATATGTCGTTATTTATAATTTATCATAATTAACGACAATAAATAAATAATTTATAATTACTAATTATTATAAACACTCAATAAATGTTTTCTATTTATAGCGTTATAGTTAATTTTATTAATTAGTAAATTACAGTTAATATTAATTAACTACACTTAATATTTAATGGATTAATTATTAATTTGAATAACTAATAATTAGCATTCAATATAAAATGAATATAAATGTTGTATTCAAATTATATAAAATTAATAAATAATAATTGATAATATATACATATTAAATATAATAATTACTTGTTATTAATTAACAATTACAATTATCCAATAATAGCTATACATAATAATTAAGAATAAACAATTAGTATTTAGTAACAATTAAGAAGTAATTTGACTTTTTGGCACGTGCAAATAAAACATTCGTGTAGAATTATTTAATTTGAAATTTCTATGAAGTTTAGACAAAAATAAGCTAAAATAATTTTTTAAATGTAATATTTTAGTTGGAATAGAATTTTGAACTTCTAACATTATTTATATTTCAAAATGTATGTAACAACCCGGAAAATCTGAGCCAATTTAAAAATTTTATTTTGGCAATTTTAGCAAATTTTGATTATTTAAAATGATTTATTTTAAATAATAACAACGAGAAATTTATTTTGAATAGAAATTATATATTTATTTGGATAGTCGTTAGAATATAAATATTTTATTTTAAATATAAAAGGAATTGAATATGGCGCCGTAGTTCGAAAATTCAATTTCAAATTTCAAATGAATGTACAGGATTCAAAATAAACCGGATTTTAGCGAAAAAAGAAATATTTGAATCTGTTTAATCATATCTTTCTAACGAAGTTAAGAAACACAGATTTCACTTTAGAAGTTGAAAGATATGTCCAGTTTGAAATTCAGAAAAGTCGCTGTGGAATTTATATATTTTTTAATATATATAAAGGCCCTTAAAAAATGGAAATTTTGCAAACGACCTCGGTTATCGACGAAACCACTTTTGTTGGATCCGTGATGTCAAGTTATTGCTAGGTTTCAAAATTCATAATTTTCTGAATCTATATGTGAGCATGGAAAAGGAAAACGCGTTTGACCAGTTTTAGTTGATTTTAATCGACTGGAAAATGACCATTTTTCAAATGGTCTCGGAATTTGACGAAATTAGTTTTGTTAGAACCTTACCGTAAGCTAGAAAATATTTTTTGGGAATTTTTAGAGTCCGTATGTGGTCCCGGTAAATTGAAATGTGCGTTCAAATTCAATATATAGATTTATATTTTGATTTTGACGGAAACTAATCGAAACAGTCAAATCAGCTTACGATACATATCCCATTGTTTTTGGAATGGGGGTAATTAAATATAGACGATAGTCGGTGGGTTTGATTTCAAGTTCAAAATAAAAGGGTGCTTTTTGAAATTAAATAATAAAAATAAATAAAAAAACCTCTCTCTTCCTACACTCTCTCTCAGGCCCCCCGATTTACTTTTAAATCGAGAAAAAAAAAGAGGAAACGACGGGGAGGGGGGGAGGAAGCCGCCGCCGCCTCCAGTAGCGGCGCCGCTGATGATCGTAGCCCACCCCCACATCGCGGGCCCGCCTCCTCTCCAGTCCAGGCGCCGCTACCCCCTTAAGCTCTTCCCTCCTCTAAACAGCCCTAAAACCCAAACCCAAGCCCGAATCGAGGGAAGCCGCCACCCATTGGCTCGGCCTCGGACTGTCGTGCGCCAGAAACCTCCCCTCCTCTTCGAACGCCGCAAATAAAACCCCCTTCGCATTTCTATCCGCAACAGCGCCACCTCCTGCTGGAACCGCAAGTGCCGCCACCCTCACCACAGTTGTTTCCTTTTCCAATCGAAGAAAAAATACGTGAGTTTTTCCATTTTAAATCTTTTGATTAAGGTTATGATTTTAACACCATAAAGTTATGATTTTTAAATTGTGTACAAATTGGATTTTTATTTATGAAGTAGCTATAAAAATATGATTTTTTATATATGTAACATATAAAGATTTGATTTTTATTTAGATATGTAACATATAAAGATTTGATTTTTATTTAGATATGTAACATATAAAGATTTGATTTTTAATGTATGCTTAGCACCATAAAGATTTGATTTTTTATTATGTGAGGAGCATTATAAAAATACGATTTTTATAACATAAAGATGTGGTTTTTCATAGCATAAAGATGTAATTTTTATCATGTATGTAGCGTCATAAAAATAGGATTTTTATGTATATAGTTTCAAAATAAAAATATGATTTTTATTTATGTAGAGTAATAAAAATATGATTTTTATATTATAGAGAAAATAAAAATATAATTTTTATATATGTATGAAGATAAAAATGGAATTTTTATCTATATAGTAGCGGTATAAAAATAGAATTTTTATCTATATAGTACCAGAATGAAAATGTGATTTTATCCATGTAGCGTAGTTCTAAAAATGTGATTTTTATATGCATAGCAACAATATAAAGATGTGATTTTTATATATGTAGCGAACACGGACAAAAAAAGTGACAAAAGGCGAGCACGATGAAGATTTTCTACTTATGAAGAGTCGCGATGTTTGGTGTAGCTAGTAGGTGAGAACTTCTCACTTTAATGCTTTTTTTCTAGTTAAAAACATATACTAGGATGCAGACGGTGCTTAGCAGCACCCGACACCCGTCGTCCACAAACCATGGACGACTTGTATGCTTGTTTGATGTGTTGTGAAGTTTGTTTGTGATGTTGATGTGAAATGGATAATAAAACATTCATGTGTGAAATAAAATATTTAATCGTTAAAAATATAACTTTTAACGTGTATGTGAATAAAATAAATATTCATTTACAAACCGGATGGTTTGTTTATGTACACCTATTTGAAGGATATTGATTGGGATGATAAATTTTACACGTCGCCAACCGCACTAGTAAAAATCTGTGTTTGTTGATTTGAAACTCCACACGGGTGTTGGGATGATATTCGACGTACACTAATCTCCATTGTTTAATGGTATGTCGATCGTTTGATTGACAGACTGTGTAAGCATCAATTAGTTATATTTAATGCTTATGCAGTTGTGCGGTGCACTCTGGATGATGGTTGATTATTTATCGTTGCTATTATATACATGTGTTGTATGGAATCCATATAAATAACATTATATGGTAATTGATTGGGCCTCATTCCAATTTGGAAAATAAAGAATATTATAGAATGAATATTCATGTGTTGAATAAACAAAATAGTCATGTGTTTACGATATTCATGTGTTGAAACTATTCATGTGTTGAATAGAATATTTATACAATAAAATTCATATTTTTATTGTAAGTAAGAATTAATAAATAGTCATGTGTTGACGATATTCATGTGTTAAAACTATTCATGTGTTAAATAGAATATTTATGCAATAAATTTCATATTTTTATTGTAAGTAAGAATTAATAAATATTCATGTGTTGAAAAATATATATTCATGTGTTGAAAAATATATATTCATGTGTTGAAGAAAATATTCATTTGTTGAATAGAATAAAGAAGTTATTGAAATATATAAAGCCGTATTGATTAGAAATGCGCTATTTTGACGTGAACGATATTTATATCGATTATATTCATTTTTATGATGAATATAGAAAAAGAAGTGATTTCAAAATATAACGATTTGAAAATATTATCATTTATATATTAATGATATGAAATATTCAATTTTGATTTGAAATTGAATATGAAGTTGAATTTGTTTTGAAAACGAATTTAAAACGATTTATAAAATACGTTTTGAATTGAAATCGATGAAATATAATATATATATATATATATATATATATATATATATATATATATATATTAAATGGCTTGAATAGAACGCGCCGCGCCGCGGTAGTTCGCGAATTTCGACCATTGATTTCGAATTAACGTTACGGGAAATCCGACCGTCGGATTCTTCTGAAACTGGAAACGTTGGGTTCGTATCGAAAAGAGCTTTCCAATGAATAATAGAAATTTGAAATATAATGGTTGGATTTGGAATTATGTCCAAATCAAATTTGGAAAAGGTCGCTGTAAGTGTAGTTCGGTGGCCATTATTGAAAACTGACTGTACGGGCCTTGATAAAATTATTAAAAATATTAATAATTTATGTAAAATCATAATATATGAATTGGAAAGAACTATGATGAAAAATTCCACATTTGAAAGGATAAAAATATATTTTTATCAAAACGAACTAGTTTTGAACTAGATTTGAAATGGTTTTGAAAATAATCAGAATTTCCAATATACGAATTGGAATGGATTTGAATCAAAATTATCTTCGGAATATTTCGATGTTGGATTTCGTGATTATACAGATATGGTAGTGGAGATTTGAAAGATATATTTATATCGTTATTTCCAATACGATATTTGTTGGTTTCAGAATTTGATATTGAATATAAGCCAATATATTTTCTATTCAGAGCCTTGTATTTAATATCAAATGGGATTTTGGGTTTGTCGTGAATGGTGTCTTAAATAACACTGTTCTTGAACCCAGTTTAGAAAAGAATAAATCTTTTAATTAAGATTTAGTGAAATTGTCCATTTAATTAGTATTTAATTGGAATTGAATTTAAAATTGGTTTTTAGGGTTTATCGTGAACGGTGTTTTGAATAAAACCTGTTCTTTAACCCGATTAACAATGGGATGTGATTTTGGGTTTATTGTGAACCGTGTTTTAGATGACATTGGTTCTTTAACCCAGTTAAAGACAGGATATTGATTTTTTGGAAGATAAAAACTAAGTGGAGTTTTAATGAATCTTTAATTAGATTGAAGTGATCGAGAATGGAGTATCACCAGTTTTTCTCCAAGCAATAGTTAAATCTTTAATTAGATTTGAATGTGAAATGGTAATTAATATTTACCGATAAAACCGTGGTGTTAGATATGGAGTATTACCAGTTTTGCTCCATGGGATAAATATGTTGGGATTGGGAAATAAAATAAATAATTACTTCATTGTGGTTCGCTAATCCCGACTAGTTTGGAAAACCTTGACATGGTTTGAAATGATATACAAAGGAAGATTAAAGAATAAATTTGGAAGAATTTATCTTTGATAAAATTAATGGGAACCTTTCCCTAAGAATGTGAAAATTTGAATAAAGAATATCCTGAATTGGAATGAGGCATATGTTGTGTTTGTGTAACACTAGATTTTTATATACGCGAGTTATTTGGAAAGGCCGGGTTTATACCCATTTTGAATAACTGATTCGACGATAAGTCGAAGATGAAGACGGTGGTTGAAGACCGGAGGTCTTCACATCATTTGGATGATTACTGATGATCTTGATTAGGTTGTACACCCAAGAGGAGGGAATCAGTTGGTGATCGTCCAGGCGTACTTGGAGATCGATGGATATGCGAGGAATAAGGTTCCTCCGGTTTCGTTCAGACCCAGAACGAACTTGTAAATGGATTGTGTGTCTGACATTGGATTTTATTCTGTGTGATTGATCTCTGTTAAATATATATCTATTTGGCAGCGGAGAATTTATTCTCTTGCATAACGCCCTTCTCTTAGACGTACGAACTTAGAGGTTATATATCAATAGATATCAATCGCATGGCATGAATTGCCTATGTGGCATGCCTTAGTGGCAAATGATCAAGGCTTCTGTTGAAAGAAAAGTCTTGTGGTAGATGATCAAAGCACGACCTGTGTGGCATAGCTTTGTGTATGGCGTTAATTCGCGAGCCTCACACATTGGTATGAGTCAAAAACGGGATAAGGACCCAAGGAGTGCTCGACGTTTCTTTCTAGCTATGGGTGATATCAGATACCTACCAGCCCTGACATTTATATACTTTTTACCTGTGTTGTTGTTGGATGCGAGGCGCCTCGGATATAGGTCCTAAAGGACCGGGAAACGTGTGTTCACGAATACTAATCCTCAAAAGTAAGAGAGGACCGGCCTTAAAGGTTCCAAGAATCGCTGTGTGTGATCCTGAGATATTTGCTAGAGTGTCTCGAACGGAGAGGAGCTTGCCCCTTGCCTCGACTCATGACAGAAATCCAATTTCCAATACGACCTTTGCGATTTTATTTGTAGAGCCTAGTATGGCGACATAGTGGTATGGGGCACTTATGCTGTCTATGATTGATACTTATGATTGAAGTTGTTTTCTTCACTTATAGTAATAATGAAAGATGAAATTTAGCGTATCAAGTATTCTTTGGCTATTATAAGGTAAAACCCTATCCTCCGGCTTGCGTTGCATTGTGTGATTGGACTTGGGTCTTATAATAGCTTCATGTAACAACCCGAAAAATCTGAGCCAATTTGAAAATTTTAAATTGGCTATTTTGGTGGAATTTAAAATATTTAAAATAAATATTTTAAATAATAACGATGAAAAGTGAGTTTGAATCGATGTTTGAAAATAAATATAATTATTTCTAATTATAAACAAGGCCTGAAATGGCGCGGTAGTTTCAAAATTTGAATTCAAATTTTGACTGACTATACCGGGAGCAAAACAAAACGGATTTTAGTGAAACCAAAAATATTTAAATATGTTATTGAATATCTTTCCAATGAATCTTAAAAATCAAAGTTTCGTAGCAGGAAGCAAAAGTTATGACCAAATGAATTTTCAGAAAGGTCGCTATATAGTTTATATAGCTCGGGAAAATGACCATTTTGCAAACGACCTCGGAATTCGACGAAACCACTTTTGTTGGATCCGGGATGTTAAATTATGGCTAGGTTTCAAATTTCATAATTTTTGAAGTTAGTGTGTGAGCGTGGCAAAGCAAAATGTGTTTGGTTGATTTCTATTAAATTGGATCGACCAGAAAAGGGCCATTTTTCAAACGGTCTCAGAATTCGACGAAACTAGTTTTGTTGGGACCGTATCGTCAAAACATAGCTAGATTTATTTTTCTGGAATTTTTAGAATCAGTATGTGGCCCCGGCAAATTGAAATGTACGTTCAAATCAAATATTGAATGTTTTATATTTTAATTTGAAGAAAAACTGGCTGAAAGAGTTGAATGGGCCTACGAAACATTTCCCATTGTGTTCGGAATGGGGGTATTTAGCTTGGGACAACAGTTATTGGGTTTGGATTGGTGTTAGTATGTGAAGAGGGGTATTTTTGAGATTTTAAAATATATAAATATAAAAAAATTCCTATTGGTCAGCACACATTCTCTCACCCCGATATAAAAAAATCGCGAACAGCGGTTTTGGGCTCAAATCTTCTCTCTTCGTTTTCTTCTAATCCGTGAATCAAAACAACCTGCTCCTTTGGAGTTATTTGTAGCCCTCGTAGAGAGCTTCAAATCCATACCAGTTGGAGGCTTTATCGTGGAGCGTGGAAGGAGAATCGACGCCAGGAAGGAGCGGCCTTTCAACCCCCTCCGCTGACGGTAAGGACCATCGAGTGGGCCCACTCCACCGCGCGCAGGATCGCCCTCCGCCTCCCTTCGACGCTGCATAGCCCGATCTTCCAACCCCTTCATGGATTTCGCGAAAAATCAATACCTAGTTTTGAACAATTTCAGAGAGGTACGGCTGTTATAATATTAAACTATTTAATAGCACTTTAAAGCTCTACGGTTTTTGATTTCACTGTAAAAATCATATCTTTTTCGTTTCTTGACGAAATTCAGTGAAACAAGAGATAATGGACTCGTGCAGACGTCTTCTACATTCTAGAAGAGACCGGATATTTTTCTGAGCCTTCTACAATTTTTGGCAACGCGAAAAGCAATGTGAGATTTCTGAATTATAAACGATATGGAAATGATGATGTATAAATTATATATTCGAAGTATGAGTTATATAAGCGTTGTACACCTCATGTATAAGCGTTGTATAAGTTGTATGTTCGATGTATAAGTTATATATGCGTTGTAAAAATTATATATGTGTTGAAATAGAAGTGAAATATACTTATATAATATATATATATATATACACACGCCCCTCGTTCACAAACCATGGACGATATTTATTGGTTGTGATTGGTGTGAAAATTGGAAGATAACGAATGGTTGATTAGAATTATTTGTGGTTGAAATTGATTGATTGTGGTTGAAAAATACTCGTTTGTGGTTGAGAATTATTTGGTTGAAAACATATAGGATTAGTTTGTGGAAAAGAAAAGAAAAAAATAAACATTCCGCCTGCGTGCGAACTAGATGCATGAAATCCCCATTCTCAAAAGCTGCGAGGCTTTAAGGTAGAGCGAGGAGCCGTACTAGGGACGGTCCCGGTTTTAACTACCCTGCCGTTATGCTGCCGAAATTTTCTGAAATGTTTCTGTATTTGATTTATATTCATGTGTTGAATGTTGAAATTAAAGTCATGTGTTGAATGTTGAAATAAAATTCATGTGTTGAATAGAAATTCATGTGTTGAAATAAATTCATGTGTTGAATGGAGTTCGTGTATTGAATTAATTCTTTGAAAGATAAAAATAACATTTTTACCTTATATATAAACTATATAAAATAATCGTGTTTTGAAATAAATTGTTTTGCAATAAAAATCACATTTTTATTACATATATAAACTATATAAAATAATCGTGTTTTGAAATAAATTGTTTTGCAATAAAAATAACATTTTTACCTTACATATATATATAAACTATAGAAAATATTCATGTGTTGAATAGAAATTCATGTGTTGAATAGAAATTCCTGTGTGGAAATAAAATAAATAAAATTCATGTGTTGAATAGAAATTCCTGTGTGGAAATAAAATAAACAAAATTCATGTGTTGAAATAAATATCTGTTGGATAAAAATATCTTTTTTATCAAATATGTGAAGTAAAAATGGTTTTGAAGTCGAAGAATCGATTATATATATATATATATATATATATATATAATTAAAATATATCGAATAACAAAGCTGCAGTTTGTGTTTTGAAACCGTGATTTCAAACGATTAGTGTGGGAGATCCGACCATCGGATTTTCCTGAAACCGAAACCGTTGAGTTCGCTTTGGAAATATCTTTCCAACGATACCCACTTTGAGAAAATCCAATGGTTGGATTGTCTGGAATGTTTAATTCAAATATGAAGAAAACCAGCGCCAGAATCGATTATATTTATATATATATAAATATAATTAAATTAAATCGAATAACGATGCTGCAGTTCGTATTTTGAAATCGAAACTTCAAACGAGTGTACCGGGAGATCCGACAGTTGGATTTTCCCAAACCTGAAACTGTTGGATTCGTTTTGAAAAGATCTTTCTAATGATATAAAATTTGTGAAGATCCAATGGTTAGATTTTCAGGTATGTGTAAATCAAATCTGAAGAAAAACAGCGCCACGACCGCGTTATGGCCTGAATCGTCGTTTGAATGAAATGGCTATTTTTAAATAAATAAAAATAGCGATAAATCGTGATAAACTATTATAAATGATATGGAATGGAAATAAACTGAATTTGCTTGGTTTATGTGATATTTGATGGTTGAATGTGTTTGGCGTGAATTGTTGTCGAATAATTTAACCATTGAAATGAATTGATTTAAATTCTAAATATATGTGAATTATTTGAAAAGGCCGAGTTAATTCTCATTTCAAATAATTGATCGGCGATAAGAAGTCGATGATGAAGATGGTGGTTGAAGATCGGAGATCTTCACCTTGGTTGGATGGTAACCGATGTCTTGATTGGGAGGCATCCCGAAATATAGATAATAAGTGGTGATCGTCCAGACGTACGTGGAGATCGATTGGTATGTGAGGTATATAGTGCCTCCGGTTTCATTCAGACCCAGAACGAACTTGCAAATGGACTGTGTGTCTGACATTGGATTTTGTTTTGTGCTGATTGATTTCTATTAAATATATATATCTATTTGGCGGCGGAGAATTTATTCTCTTGCTTAACGTCCTTCTCTGAGACGTACGAGCTCAGAGGTTATATATCGATGGAAATCAGTCGAATAGCGTGAATTTCCTGTGTGGCACGCCTAAGTGGCAGATGATCAAGGCTTCTATTGAAAAGCAAAGTCTTGTGGTTGATGATCAAAGCATGGCCTGTGTGGCATAGCTTTGTGTATAACGTGAATTCGCGAGCCTCACACCCTGGTATGAACCAGAAACGGGAGAGGACATCAGGGAGATCATGCGTTCCTTTCTAGCTAGAGGTGGTGTCAGTTCTTAAACTGGCTGACATATATATTATTTTCACCTGTGTGGTTGTTGCTGATGTGAGGCTCCTCGGATATATCGGTGACTATGTGAAGCCGATGGAGTCATTCGTTGGCTTATTTACGCCCCAGAGGGCGGGGGAACGCAGTGTTCAGGCATTTTAATCCACATCAGTGGACCGGCCCTGACGATCCAAAGGCTTGACTGAGTACTTGCCTGAGAGGAGGGCTAGAGCATCTCGAATTCGGTGAGGACGATCCCTTGCCTCGGTTCATGAAGGAAATCCAATTTCCAAATACGTGACTGTGCGGTTTTGATTGTATACCTATATATGGCGACATAGTGGTATGGGGCATTAATGTCGTCTATGATTGATACTTATGATTTGAAGTGGTTTTTGAAACATATAAACACTAGTAATAATATCAAATACTTTTGTTTTATCCGTATCAAGCATATTTTGGCCATTATAAGGTAAAAACTCTATCCTCCAGTTTGCGTTGCATTGTGTGATGGGAACTGAGTCTTATAATGGCTTCATTTTTATAAAAAGCATTGCGATGTTTAAAAGATTTACTTGTTGTAAAGCACTGGCAATCCAATGGAATAAACGCATTCCGCGAAAGTGGCATGGTCCTGTGATTAGCCATATTATAAAATGTGTTAAGTAGATTTCTCATACCAGTCCCATGACTGACTTAGTTTGTTTCACTTGCAAACTCGGGTCCCCTTATTTCTACATGGGCAGCCTTGTCTTCAGGTTTTAGCAGGATCTCTCTGGATAGCTGGAGCTGAAGATGGATTCTATCATTTATCTCTTTTTATGTTGTTCAGCTCTTATTGTACATATTATGTTTGTTTTCCGCTGTAGACATTTATGGATAGCTGAACTATATTTGTACTAAGTATGATCCTGTATACTGTGTAACTCTGATGATTACGTTTATCCAGTGTATTCTATTGTACATTATTTGGTGTATTTTTTTATTTCTGTTCTGCTATTATCTGTTTATGTGTTATATTCCAAAGATTACCCTTGACACCCTCGTACGGGGTTTGGGGACGTCACACTTCATTTTTCTTTATTTAGCATTGTGTTGTTTGTTTTATGCACTGGTATTCTTGGGAGGAAACCCGTTCCGTGTTATACGGCGTGGTCCCTTGATTTACCTAACTTTAAAATAAAGATTAATAACTGTTTTAGTTCTCACACCAATCACATGACTGACCTGGAGTTTCTTGTTTTAACCTAAACTCTGGGTGCCCTTATTTCCGACACGGGCAGCTAGTAGTTTTGGTTTTGCAGATTTATGTTCACAAGATCCTGGTTTACTGCTGGAATGATATTCAGAAAGTTCTGTATCCGCATATCGCCTTCAGTTGTGTTTTATATTATTTTTCCGCTGCTATTTATTTAAATGTAATTTAAATCGCTGATATTTATCAAATGTGTAATATTTTTCATACTCTGTATATTCTTGTATTCTGATGGAATTGTTGTAATAAACAATGAAATGTTCTTCTGTTTGCGTTCTGATTCGTCTTGTCCTCAAAGCAATCCGCGCTTTCCTTCACGGGGAAGTTCGGGTCGTTATAATGTATGTTTGAAATTTTAGTTCATGATAGGATTCAAAGTCTTGAAAATTTTATTTGCATGTAAAGATGTTTTCAAAATTTAATCGGATTATCTTTAACAATTAATAGTTGTGCGACAAAAATGTGCCCCTTTCTTTGCCGCTCTAACTTTCGTTTTCCCTCCGTGTATTTTCGTTTCCCGCTTATCAACATACAATGGTACTTCTAAAATCAACTGCTCCTCCTCTTTTGTTAATTTTATGTACCTCATTATCTTCTTCTCTCGCGAAATCCCCTGCTAAAAAATCACTAAAAATTTCCCTTAAAAAAATGCCACTACAAAGCTATTAACCCTTTATCGATCTATAGTTGACTATAAGAGAGGGAGAAATCTATGAACCTAATTCTTTTACCACCGCGGAAATTTATCACCGCTGTGTTTGAGAATTCACCTATCTGGAGTTGAAACACAAGAACAAAGCTATTTTCCGGTGCTTATCTCTGTCACTGTTATGGAGTGAATCATGTTGTGGTAATGAGGTTATTTCCAAAATGGCGGCCGCACGAAAGTCACTTGCTGAAGCGTGCTTTTTGGTATTTATGGTGAAAAATATAGCAATTTGTGATGGAGATCTTCCATGTGCACCAGCAAGCGCTTGTTCCATTATAAATTGTTTGTGTATGTGCCAATTCAAACATCATAGGTTCTTTTCGATTTATGAATAGTAAAAATCATATAACTTAACTATCAAGTTAGGTAAATAGCCATGGTTGGGAGAAAGTAAGATATGTGAATATGGATGTACCTCTGCATTTTCATTTGTTTATTCATCAAGAGTTTCTGCTTTCTTCTTCTTTTGTTTTATGTTTCCAATCCTAGACTAGATTTTGTCAATTAAACTATTTTTTGGAAAAATATGCGTGAGCTTGCTTTTTAAGTGTATTTATGTGCTCCTGTTTTTGCATTTATATTCTTTGTTCACCTTGTTCATCTTCCTTTCTATCATAATTTTTTACGCACCTGCTAAAGCCTTTACTTAGTTTAGGCGCAAGCAGTTTGATTAAATGCATCACTAGTTGCTTGTATTGTTTGTTGAAACGTTTCGTTTAGGTTGATCGTTACAATCCAATACTTTAGCTCCAATCTCATAAATGCATCTGTTACGTGATTGTTAGTTAGACAGAAGCTTGCATGAACTCTATCTTTCTCATCAATTTTAAGTAGAAAAAGAAACTTTTCTAACATAGGCATTAAACTTACGTTTGAAAAAGGCGTTTAATATCTTGTCTGCTTGTTTACGTTGTTCACATGCATGCTGTGGTGATGTCTGTACCTTACCATTGTAATATATTCTTTTTACGTAGAAAATAACTGATGGCCTTGAAAACACAAACTGCTACCACAATTGGGCCAAGAGCTTCATTATTCGTCATGGGTATCTTATTCCAAATCAAACTGAAATAAAGTATTTTCTATTTATAAATGACAAGTAGCTAGGAAGAGTTAGTGGACTGTATCTTGTTTATAAAGTATTTGTCAATTGTCATGTGTATCTTCTATTTATATGATCTAATATAAGTAAAATATTTTTGAAGTCCGAAACAAGTTAACTTCTATTTTACAATATATTTAAAATATTTATAGGATCCAATATAAGTAATACATTTTACAAGGTATCTTCTATTTATGGTTGGGAGAAAGTATTTGTCATGTGTATCTTTACTTATAAAGTATTTGTCACATATAAAGAAAATGTATTAGCTATGGTGACAAATAATTCAGGTTACCTTGTACCTGTTTTATGTTTCCTCTCCTAATTCGGTTTATATAGTTAAAACACAAGTATTCTCTTCTGCTTTATTATTTGTCATGTGCATCATGTTGCAAATAACACTGAAACAAGGTATTTTCTTCTTCTCGATATTTCATCAATATCGGGCAATGCAAGAATAGCCCAACAAGCAACTTAAAAGAAAAAGAATCAATACAAACAAAATTGTTATTAGTCCTTGTCATTGTAGCAGATGCAAAGCTGTCTTCCAAAATAAAGCAATGTGGATGACCTACTATTTTTCTAGACGTCTTATGGAGTTAGCAACAGGTTAAGCGTGCATGGGTGTAACAACCCAGAAAATCGGAACCAGTTTGAAAATTTTAAATTGGCTAAAATAGTGAATTTTAAGTATTTAAAACAAATATTTTAAATAATAACGACAAAAAGTAGTTTGAATCGATGTTGAAAATGAATATAATTAATTTGAATTATAAACATGGCGGTAGTTTCAAAATTTCAATTCAAACTTTGACTAACTATACCGGGTGCAAAATAAAACGGATTTTTGTGAAACCAAAAATATTTAAATCTGTTAGTGAATATCTTTCTAACGAATCTGAGTAATCGAAGTTTCGTAGCGGGAGTCAAAAGTTATGGCCAAATGAATTTTCAGAAAGGTCGTTATAGAGAATATATCGCCCTTGAAAATAGACATTTTACAAACGACCTCAGAATCTGATGAAACCCCTTTTGTTGGATCCGGGATGTGATGTTATTGCTAGGTTTCAAATTTCATAATTTTTGAAGCTAGTATAAGAGCGTGGCAAAGAAAAATGTGTTTTGGTCAATTACAATTAAATTGGATCGACCAGAAAATGGCCATTTTTCAAATGGTCTCAGAATTCAACGAAACTAGTTTTTTTAGGACCGTATCGTCTAAACATAGCTAGATTTATTTTTCGGGAATTTTTAGAATCAGTATGTGGCCCGACAAATTGAAATGTACGTTCAAATCGAATATTGAATGTTTTATATTTTAATTTGAAGGGAAACTGACTAAAATAGTCGAATGGGCTTTCAAAACATATCCCATTGTGTTCGGAATGGGGTATTTAGCTAGGGGTGGCAGTCGTTGGGTTTGAATTGGTGTTCGTTCGGAGGAAGGGGTATTTTCGGATTTAAATAAATTAAAAATAAATATAAAAATCAAGGGCCAATCACATTCTTTCTTCCTCATCGCGTAGACCCGCTTCCCTCTAGATCCGAACGGCGGAAAAGCTTCTGCACTTCTCTCCTCGATTCCTCTCAAATCTCTCATCAAAACCACCTGCTCCTTTGGAGATTTTTTAGTGCTATCAACAATCTTCAAATCCATATAGATTTCACCTTCTCTCGTTCAGTATTTCGCCAGATCGAGGTCCACGAAGTCACCGCCTTGCGAGCGCCGCCACGACCAGAATCCCCCATCGCACCTGACGCGGTCCCTACCCCTCGGTGCGCCGTTCGAAGCCCTACCTTGTGGTACCACCTGATGGTCGCAGCGCTACACGGTTTGGAAGTAAGATTGAGACCTAGTTTTGAATCAAAATAGAAAGGTACGGCCTTGGCTATTTAAAACTGTTATCAACAGTTTAAAAGCGTTACTAATTCAGTTTGTTTAGAAAAATCATATTGTAATAACCCGGAAATCTGGGCCAGTTTAAAATTTTTATTTTGGCAATTTTAGCGAATTTTGAATATTTAAAATAGATTATTTTAAATAATAACGACGAGAAATTTATTTTGAATATAATTCGAACGTATATATTCGTTTGAATCGAGGTTAGAATATAAATATTTATTTTAAATTATAAAAGGAAATGAAAATGGCGTGGTAGTTCGATAATTCGATTTCAAAATTCAATTGAACATACCGGGTGCAAAACAAACCGGATTTTAGTGAAACTAAAAATATTTGAATCTAATTGATAATATCTTTCCAACGAATCCGAACAATCAAAATTTCAAAGCGGGGATCAAAAGATATGTCCAGTTGAAATTTCAGAATAGTCACTACGGAATTTTGGCCCTTAAAAATGGAAATTTTGCAAACGACCTCGGATTTCGATGAAACCACTTTTGTTGGGTCCGCGATGTCAAATTATTGCTAGATTCCAAATTTCATAATTTTTCGAATCAATATGTGAGTGTGGCAAAGGAAAACGCGTTTGACCAGTTTTAGTTGATTTTAATCGACTGGAAAATGGCCATTTTTCAAACGGTCTCAGAATTCGACGAAATTAGTTTTGTTAGGACTGTATGTCAATACGAAGGTAGAAAATATTTTTCTGGAATTTTTAGAGTTCGTATGTGGCCCCGGTAAATTGAAATGCGCGTTCAAATTCAATATATAGAGTTATATTTTGATTTTGACGGAAACTGATCGAAACGACCGAATCAGCTTACGATACATATCCCATTGTGTTCGGAATGGAGGCAATTAGCTAAGGACGATAGTCGGTGGGTCTCGTTTCGTGTTCGAAATCAAAGGTTACTTTTTGAAAAATTAATTAATTAAAATAAATATATATTATTATATTCTCCACCCCCCTTAACTCCTTTCTCTTCAAATCAGGCCCCCCCCGTTTCTATTTCATTTCAGAAAAAAAAGATAAGAAAAAAAAGGGGAGAAAGGCGCGACGGAGGGGGGGATCGCCGCCGCCACCCCATCACGGCCCCCCTCAGGTGGCGGCGCCGACCACCGCACTGCGCAGCCCCCCACCGCACCTCCGTGCTCCTCTCTTCCCCTCCTCTCGAAGCCGCCGCGAACCCCTTTAAGACCTCAGCCCCAAATCGAAGCCCTCCACCTCCTGAGCTGTAAAGACCCGGAAATTCCCGCTCTTTGAATCGACCATAAACCACACAGGTCTGACCCAAAGGTTGGAAATCTTCGAATACTTTAACTTTGGGAATACAACAACATCAGAACAATAACAACAGACTTTTATAACATCATAATAAATGTTACATCAGGGTACAGAATATATACCAGAGTACATTAAATAAATTTACAGCGGAAGATAAATTACAACAGATTTAATACATTAAATAGCGGAAGACTTCTAAGCTCTAGACACAGCTTTAGGCTTCGATCCAGGATCCTGCTAAAGAGAGAGATGTCTGCAAAAAGCTACTCGACTGCCCGTGTGGAAAAGAGGGCACCCGAGTTTGCAAAGTGAAACAAACTACGAGTCAGTCATGGGACTGGTGTGAGAATTCTTAACTAGTTTAACTAATAGTAATAAGGCAAATCCAAGGACCACGCCGCTAATGCGGAACGGGTTTACTCCAATGGATTGCCGGTGCATAAACTAAAGTAAATCGAGAAATAACGCAATGTCTTTTTGGAAAAATGAAACCATTATAAGACCCAAGTCCCATCACACAATGCAACGCACACCAGAGGATAGGGTTTTACCTTATAATGGTCAAAAGATGCTTGATACGTATAAAACGGATTTGATATTATTATTAGTGTATATATGTTTTAATAAAAAGATTTGAATCATAAGCATCAATCCTAGACGGCATGGTTACCATATAGCATGTCGCCAATACTAGTTCTATAATCAAAACCGCAAGGGCGTATTGGAAATTTGGATTCCATCATGAGTCGAGGCTAGGGGCAAGATCCTCTCCGATTCGAGACACTCTAGCAAATGCCTCAGGATTCCCCGCAGTGAACCCTTGGAAGCGGTAGGGCCGGTCCCCGCCTATGGGCAGTGGATTAGTTATGCCTGAACACACGTTTCCCGGTCCCTTTGGACCTATAGTATGACCACCAACGGCCTATAAAAAAAACGAGGCGCCTCAAAATCCATCATCCACATAAGTAAAATGTCAGGGCTGGCAGGTCGCTGACACCACTCTAGCTAGAAAGAAACGTGTGCACTCCCTACGGTCCATATCCCGTTTTTGACTCATACCGGGGTGTGAGGCTCGCGAAGTCATGCTATACACAAAGCTACGCCTAAACAGGCCGTGCTTTGATCATCAACCACAAGGCCTGCTTTTCAACAAAAGCCTTGATCAATGCATCTTAGCATGCCACATTGTCAGTCCATACTATACCATTGATTTCTGCCAATATATAACCTCTAAGCTCGTACGTCTCAGAGAAGGGTGTTAACCACCAAACAGATATATATTAAGAGAGATCAACGAATGTAGTATAAAGGACTACAACGTCAGACATACATTCCATTTATAAACTTATGCCCTGGGTCTGGGCGAAAGTCAAATCCGTACAAATCAACACTACGTCTGAACGGCCACCACTGAAGCCCTTTCAAGGTAGCTACTCCTCTCATGGGTCTCAGTAGCTACACATCCATTCGATGTGAAGATTGTCGGTCTTCAATCACCGTCTTCAAATCTTCGACTTAGAACGTCGTATAAATCATTTGAAATGAGATTGAACTCGGTCTTTTCAAATGATTCTCGCATATATATATAATAATTTGAAAACATTTTATATCGTTATTAATATTTGATAACGACCTATCGCTACTTTTATTTATATAAAAATAGCTCGAATAAATTTAACGACGCTTCCCGGGCGCTGTTTTCAACCAAATTTGACTTACGCATATCTAACTGTTGGATTTTGATGAAATTTATATCATTGGAAAGATTTTCCCAAAGCGGTCCTAACGGTTCCTGTTTTGGGAAAATCTGACGGTCGGATCTTTCGGTATAACCGTTTAAAGTTACGATTGCCGATACGCGAACTGCCGCGCGCGTTTCATTTTAATATATATATATATATATATATATATATATATATATATATATATATAAATCGTCTTACTATTTCGATTATAATAGTCTATTCTTTTTATCGCATTTAAAATGACGAAAAAAATATTTCTTGTTTTATTTTACTACCTTTCTTATTTTATTTACTCTAATTGTAAATAAATTATGCTTTATATATCCTTTTAATTTATTTTCTATTTATTTACCTAAATGTAAATAAATGTTTTTTTTTTCTATTCTTTTCCTTATTTATTTACCTAAATGTAAATAAATATTTCTCTACTTCTTTTATCTTATTTATTTACATTATTTATAAATAAATGTTTCTAATTCCTTTTCTTATTTATTTACACTATTTGTAAATAAATGTTTACCTTTACTTTTACTATATTTATTTACACTAATTATAAATAAATGTACCTTTTCCTTTTATCTTATTTATTTACATAAGAAAAAAATAAATATTATTAACAAAATTATTCTTTTAATCCCTTTTATTTACATAAGAAAATGTTAATAATCTTTATTCACATATTCGTTCTTGTAATCTTAATCACATAGAAATGTGATTTTATTTACAATGTAAAACATATATATATATATATATTTGCTTACGTTGAAAATGTACTTTTATTAAATCCTTTATTTACATTGAACAAATGTAAATGTCTTTATTTCTTTTCTTTACATTGAAAAGTGTAATTCTTAAATTCTTTTCTAATTACATTGAAAAATGTAGTTCTTTAATCCTTTTTCTAATATTTCTTTTTAACATAAAAAAAAATATCTTATGTTAATTCTTTTCTAACATTTTCTGTTATTATTTTATTTACATAAGAAAATGTAAATAAATCCTATTTACATAAAAATGTAGTTTTTACTTTATAACCTTAATTACATAAAAATTTAATTTTATTGTTTATAATCCTAATTACATAAAAAAAGTAATTTATATTTACAATGTAAAACGTATACTTTAATTACTTAACAAAAATGTAATTTTATTTAATCTCTCATTTATCTAATGTAAATATATGTTTTTCTTGCTCTATGTTCTATTTTATTTTATAATAAATATTTTGAAGTAATATTAAATGTAAATTTAGACAATTAGAATATGCTTTAACCTCCCACATTGGATAGGTATTGTTGTGATTACTGGACAGCCGGGCGGGTCCGGGCAGGTTTACATCACAACTCAATCCAACCTCGGATTAAGCATCCTTTTTCTTTTTTCTTTTTTTCTCTTTACATAGAAAATGTAAGTGTTTTCTTTTGTTTTCGTTTGCATTGAAAATGTACATATTACTTTTCATTTACATTTACATTAAAGATGTACATATTACTTTTCATTTACATTTACATTAAAGATGTACATATTACTTTTCATTTACATTTACATAACATAAATGTACATATATCTTAATTACATTTTTAATAACATAAAATGTACTTTTGTCTTAATTACATTTTAAATTTGTAGACAAGACAAAGATAAAAATTGTCCTTTTATTTATGTTGACAAAATAACGTAAAAATTTGTCTCTTTATTATGTTAACAAAATAACATAAAAGTTTGTTCTTTTTATTATGTTAAAAAAAAATGACATAAACACTTGTTCTTTTTCTATGTTAACAAAATGAGATGATTTTGTACAATTCTTTTAAATGACAAAATGTGAATCTTGGTCTATGTTTTGTTTGCATCCAAAAATGCAACTAAAAATATATAGTTCTTTTCACTTTAACATTTTATACGTAAAATTGTTATTTTACTTTACTCTAACATTTTATGATTTGAAATGTTATTTCTCTTTACTCTAATATAAATGTCAATTTATTTCTCTGATATAAATGTCACTTTATTTCCCTAATATAAATGTCACTTATTCCTCTAATATAAATGTCACTTATTCCTCTAATATAAATGTCACTTATTCCTATGTTATAAATATGTCTTATTTCTCTAATATAAATGTCACTTATTCCTCTAATATAAATGTCACTTATTTCTCTAATATAAATGTCACTTATTCCTCTAATATAAATGTCACTTATTCCTCTTAATCCATTTTATTGCATAAAAATGTGATTTTAACTAATTTATCTTTTATACACAAAAATGTACTTTTAAATTAGTTTACTCTTTTCACATGAAAATGTGCTATTTATCTAAGTGAAATATAAATAAGGATTATCACAAATTCTGTCATGTCAATCTGGTGAAAAATATGATAACCAAAATGATGGTTTTTGTCTAACCATCCCATTTACCTAACGTCGTAACGTTAATGTCAAAATGCGAAAATATAGGCTTTTGTCTAACCCCTTCTATGTATCCAACGACGAATATTTCAATGTCACACACATACAATACAACATTGGGGTGTATAATTTTGAAGAATCTAAATAAAAGGTCCCATCTTTACTTTATTTTATAAATAAATAAAAATAAAGATTAAAACCCACATTTTATTTCATAAATGAAAATAAAGATTAAACTTGCATTTGATTATGTAAACAAAAGGAAGGTACAAATTTGTCTTTTGTTTTGTAAAAAAAATAAAAAAAAAAAAAAATAAAGATAAGAACTTGTTACTTATTTTGTAAACAAAAATAAAGATAAAAACTTACATTTTATTATGTTAACAAAATTAAAAAAAAGAAACTTGCTTTTTATTATGTTAACAAAATAAAGGATAAAAATTGGCATTTTATTATGTAAACAAAAATAAGGATTAAAGCTCGCATTTTATTTTATAAATAAAAATAAATATTAAACTTGCATTTTATTGTATAAACAAAATAAAGATAAAAATGTGTCTTTTATGTTAATATTTATTTTTAGAAGAAATGTACTTTTTGTCCTAATCTTCTTTAATGTAAACCAAATATGAGTTTGTTTAACTCTTCGATGTAAACAAAATATGAGTTTTGTTTATTTCTAATATAACTTCATTAACAAAATATGCTAATTCTGTCTAATATGTCTCCATTAATACAATATGTTAATTTTGTCTAATATAATTTCATTAACAAAATATGTTGATATAATGTCATTGACCAAAATATGTTAAATTTGTTCTAATTAACAAAAAGTGTTACTTTGGTTCCTTTTAACAAAATGCTACTTTGTTGACAAGATTTAATGTTAAAGCTTTGTCCTTTTTATTTACCAAAGAAATGTAAATAAAAGAATATGCCTTTTACATTAGTTATTTTATTTACAAAAGAGTTGTAAATAAATAAAAACATGTCTTCTATATTTGTTCTTTTATTAACAAAAGAAATGTACATAAACAATCGCAGTACAACACATAACCATTTACCACATCAATAATCGCAATACAACACAGCACAGATCAGATCAACATGCAAATAATCATTCAACATTGATAAAATAATTATTTAAATTAGTTAGATAATTAAATCAGAGATTCTCACCTATATTTGCTTTCCAATCTTTCACCGTCAAGTTCCAAATCAACTCCGTCAGTCTTGGATGATCTATTATCCCTTAAACGTGGTCGCGCACTGCTCCTCGGCCACTAATGCGTATATAGATATATACACTCTCTACACTACTCTATATTTGTGTTAACCACCTGGCACAAGAAAAGGTCGTGACTTCTATACTGGACAGTGGACTATTGGAGTGGAGCTTGTTGGGGAGGACTATTCGCAAGAAGAAAGAAAAAATAGGATTGTTTCTGAGAAGAAAGAAGAAATAGGATTGTTTCTGAGAAGAAAAGAGGTTTGTTGTGCATAGAAGCATGAGGCATGCATTTATAATGTAGAGAAGAGACAGAGAATATCGCGTGGTATTGGGTTTTATGAATACATACCGTTCACAATCTTAGGCCACTGTTTCAAAAATCTTGCCTTAATATGGCAAGATTTAAAATTAGATTTTTTTTTCATATTTGGTTGTCTACCATATCTCCCTTAAAATGAAAAATTGGATTTGTTTTCTATGGACAATGTGTTAGGCTAACACATGAATTAACAACGTTGTTTTATGGTATTATCTGAACATTATAAACTTACCCGTCATACACTGTAAATTAAATAGTAACAAAAAATATAGAAGTGATTGCGCGATTTTGTTTTATTTCCTTTCATTACGCATTCCTTTCATAAATGTGCATTATATATCCTTTATATATATATATATTAATTCAATTTCACCCTCCACAAATTCATCCTTCTCTTTCATTACATTAATTATATCACAATTTGTACCATAAATAACGTGATAAACGGCTTGCAAAATTAATCACCAATATTTATGTTAATTCAATGTTTAATTACCATTTGTACTCAATGGTTTGATCTGTAATAAATTAATCTTAACCATATATTACTATGTGAATAGATTCTTTGTTTAATAAATCATTAAACAGAACTTAGTTTAAAAATTGATTCTTTTCTATTTTTACTCGTTCTAATGTCAAATATTCCAAATGGCTTACCATTTATTAGCATCGTAAATATTGATGTTATATTCACATTATGCTTTTAAATTCTAGAATGAACACTACATTCAAATTAAATAGAAAGTCCAAGTTCTAAAGTGTACCTCTAGTATATTGTAATTTTAATATCCAACAATTCTAAATTTGTAGTTTTTACTTTCATAATCAACTCAAGTTAATAACGTTAATTCTGGCAAAATAATTATGTTTACAATTGCCCTTTAAAAGTGGATACTTTGTTCAAATAAATAAATGTACATGTTATATTTGGAATGTTGAATATAAGCATATATTTTTCTTCTATAAATCAAATTACAAGATCAAAATAATTAATAACAGTAATAAGTTTTGTTTTCTATTTATTTTTATTAGACAACCTAAATATTCAATCGTTTATTAATGTAAATCACATTTATTTATAAATTTATGAAATGGTTCACACTTATTGTTAAAGAATTGACAAAATCTCAAATATAAATATTTATTTTACATTGAATCTTAATTTAATTTACATTTTAAACGTTAATTTTTCTAGGTTGTTACAATCTCCCCCACTTAAAATCTTTTCGTCCTCGAAAAGGAACTAGGCTAAAAGTTGTTTAATTTATTAACTAAATTTCAATTTTACTTTTATTAATTTCATTTATTGGCTAACTTATCAAATATATATATACTTTTATATATTTAAAAATCATATTTTCTGAAATAGGATTATATATATAATCAAAATACGTTAATTATAAACTTAACCCTCTGAACGCATTCTAGGGCATTACTAACCCCATCTCTAATGAGTATTCTCATTCTAGGATACTACTGATCCTATCTCTAATGAGTATTCTTATTGGACATTACTAATCCAATCTCTGATGAGTCTTTTGTTCAGTTCTAATGAGTTGTACCCCAAAGATTTGAGCTAACCAAAGCTCTGATACCAACTGTAAAGACCCGGAAATTCCCGCTCTTTGAATCGACCATAAACCACACAGGTCTGACCCAAAGGTTGGAAATCTTCGAATACTTTAACTTTGGGAATACAACAACATCAGAACAATAACAACAGACTTTTATAACATCATAATAAATGTTACATCAGGGTACAGAATATATACCAGAGTACATTAAATAAATTTACAGCGGAAGATAAATTACAACAGATTTAATACATTAAATAGCGGAAGACTTCTAAGCTCTAGACACAGCTTTAGGCTTCGATCCAGGATCCTGCTAAAGAGAGAGATGTCTGCAAAAAGCTACTCGACTGCCCGTGTGGAAAAGAGGGCACCCGAGTTTGCAAAGTGAAACAAACTACGAGTCAGTCATGGGACTGGTGTGAGAATTCTTAACTAGTTTAACTAATAGTAATAAGGCAAATCCAAGGACCACGCCGCTAATGCGGAACGGGTTTACTCCAATGGATTGCCGGTGCATAAACTAAAGTAAATCGAGAAATAACGCAATGTCTTTTTGGAAAAATGAAACCATTATAAGACCCAAGTCCCATCACACAATGCAACGCACACCAGAGGATAGGGTTTTACCTTATAATGGTCAAAAGATGCTTGATACGTATAAAACGGATTTGATATTATTATTAGTGTATATATGTTTTAATAAAAAGATTTGAATCATAAGCATCAATCCTAGACGGCATGGTTACCATATAGCATGTCGCCAATACTAGTTCTACAATTAAAACCGCAAGGGCGTATTGGAAATTTGGATTCCATCATGAGTCGAGGCTAGGGGCAAGATCCTCTCCGATTCGAGACACTCTAGCAAATGCCTCAGGATTCCCCGCAGTGAACCCTTGGAAGCGGTAGGGCCGGTCCCCGCCTATGGGCAGTGGATTAGTTATGCCTGAACACACGTTTCCCGGTCCCTTTGGACCTATAGTATGACCACCAACGGCCTATAAAAAAAACGAGGCGCCTCAAAATCCATCATCCACATAAGTAAAATGTCAGGGCTGGCAGGTCGCTGACACCACTCTAGCTAGAAAGAAACGTGTGCACTCCCTACGGTCCATATCCCGTTTTTGACTCATACCGGGGTGTGAGGCTCGCGAAGTCATGCTATACACAAAGCTACGCCTAAACAGGCCGTGCTTTGATCATCAACCACAAGGCCTGCTTTTCAACAAAAGCCTTGATCAATGCATCTTAGCATGCCACATTGTCAGTCCATACTATACCATTGATTTCTGCCAATATATAACCTCTAAGCTCGTACGTCTCAGAGAAGGGTGTTAACCACCAAACAGATATATATTAAGAGAGATCAACGAATGTAGTATAAAGGACTACAACGTCAGACATACATTCCATTTATAAACTTATGCCCTGGGTCTGGGCGAAAGTCAAATCCGTACAAATCAACACTACGTCTGAACGGCCACCACTGAAGCCCTTTCAAGGTAGCTACTCCTCTCATGGGTCTCAGTAGCTACACATCCATTCGATGTGAAGATCGTCGGTCTTCAATCACCGTCTTCAAATCTTCGACTTAGAACGTCGTATAAATCATTTGAAATGAGATTGAACTCGGTCTTTTCAAATGATTCTCGCATATATATATAATAATTTGAAAACATTTTATATCGTTATTAATATTTGATAACGACCTATCGCTACTTTTATTTATATAAAAATAGCTCGAATAAATTTAACGACGCTTCCCGGGCGCTGTTTTCAACCAAATTTGACTTACGCATATCTAACTGTTGGATTTTGATGAAATTTATATCATTGGAAAGATTTTCCCAAAGCGGTCCTAACGGTTCCTGTTTTGGGAAAATCTGACGGTCGGATCTTTCGGTATAACCGTTTAAAGTTACGATTGCCGATACGCGAACTGCCGCGCGCGTTTCATTTTAATATATATATATATATATATATATATATATATATATATATATATATATAAATCGTCTTACTATTTCGATTATAATAGTCTATTCTTTTTATCGCATTTAAAATGACGAAAAAAATATTTCTTGTTTTATTTTACTACCTTTCTTATTTTATTTACTCTAATTGTAAATAAATTATGCTTTATATATCCTTTTAATTTATTTTCTATTTATTTACCTAAATGTAAATAAATGTTTTTTTTTCTATTCTTTTCCTTATTTATTTACCTAAATGTAAATAAATATTTCTCTACTTCTTTTATCTTATTTATTTACATTATTTATAAATAAATGTTTCTAATTCCTTTTCTTATTTATTTACACTATTTGTAAATAAATGTTTACCTTTACTTTTACTATATTTATTTACACTAATTATAAATAAATGTACCTTTTCCTTTTATCTTATTTATTTACATAAGAAAAAAATAAATATTATTAACAAAATTATTCTTTTAATCCCTTTTATTTACATAAGAAAATGTTAATAATCTTTATTCACATATTCGTTCTTGTAATCTTAATCACATAGAAATGTGATTTTATTTACAATGTAAAACATATATATATATATATATTTACTTACGTTGAAAATGTACTTTTATTAAATCCTTTATTTACATTGAACAAATGTAAATGTCTTTATTTCTTTTCTTTACATTGAAAAGTGTAATTCTTAAATTCTTTTCTAATTACATTGAAAAATGTAGTTCTTTAATCCTTTTTCTAATATTTCTTTTTAACATAAAAAAAAATATCTTATGTTAATTCTTTTCTAACATTTTCTGTTATTATTTTATTTACATAAGAAAATGTAAATAAATCCTATTTACATAAAAATGTAGTTTTTACTTTATAACCTTAATTACATAAAAATTTAATTTTATTGTTTATAATCCTAATTACATAAAAAAAGTAATTTATATTTACAATGTAAAACGTATACTTTAATTACTTAACAAAAATGTAATTTTATTTAATCTCTCATTTATCTAATGTAAATATATGTTTTTCTTGCTCTATGTTCTATTTTATTTTATAATAAATATTTTGAAGTAATATTAAATGTAAATTTAGACAATTAGAATATGCTTTAACCTCCCACATTGGATAGGTATTGTTGTGATTACTGGACAGCCGGGCGGGTCCGGGCAGGTTTACATCACAACTCAATCCAACCTCGGATTAAGCATCCTTTTTCTTTTTTCTTTTTTTCTCTTTACATAGAAAATGTAAGTGTTTTCTTTTGTTTTCGTTTGCATTGAAAATGTACATATTACTTTTCATTTACATTTACATTAAAGATGTACATATTACTTTTCATTTACATTTACATTAAAGATGTACATATTACTTTTCATTTACATTTACATAACATAAATGTACATATATCTTAATTACATTTTTAATAACATAAAATGTACTTTTGTCTTAATTACATTTTAAATTTGTAGACAAGACAAAGATAAAAATTGTCCTTTTATTTATGTTGACAAAATAACGTAAAAATTTGTCTCTTTATTATGTTAACAAAATAACATAAAAGTTTGTTCTTTTTATTATGTTAAAAAAAAATGACATAAACACTTGTTCTTTTTCTATGTTAACAAAATGAGATGATTTTGTACAATTCTTTTAAATGACAAAATGTGAATCTTGGTCTATGTTTTGTTTGCATCCAAAAATGCAACTAAAAATATATAGTTCTTTTCACTTTAACATTTTATACGTAAAATTGTTATTTTACTTTACTCTAACATTTTATGATTTGAAATGTTATTTCTCTTTACTCTAATATAAATGTCAATTTATTTCTCTGATATAAATGTCACTTTATTTCCCTAATATAAATGTCACTTATTCCTCTAATATAAATGTCACTTATTCCTCTAATATAAATGTCACTTATTCCTATGTTATAAATATGTCTTATTTCTCTAATATAAATGTCACTTATTCCTCTAATATAAATGTCACTTATTTCTCTAATATAAATGTCACTTATTCCTCTAATATAAATGTCACTTATTCCTCTTAATCCATTTTATTGCATAAAAATGTGATTTTAACTAATTTATCTTTTATACACAAAAATGTACTTTTAAATTAGTTTACTCTTTTCACATGAAAATGTGCTATTTATCTAAGTGAAATATAAATAAGGATTATCACAAATTCTGTCATGTCAATCTGGTGAAAAATATGATAACCAAAATGATGGTTTTTGTCTAACCATCCCATTTACCTAACGTCGTAACGTTAATGTCAAAATGCGAAAATATAGGCTTTTGTCTAACCCCTTCTATGTATCCAACGACGAATATTTCAATGTCACACACATACAATACAACATAGGGGTGTATAATTTTGAAGAATCTAAATAAAAGGTCCCATCTTTACTTTATTTTATAAATAAATAAAAATAAAGATTAAAACCCACATTTTATTTCATAAATGAAAATAAAGATTAAACTTGCATTTGATTATGTAAACAAAAGGAAGGTACAAATTTGTCTTTTGTTTTGTAAAAAAAATAAAAAAAAAATAAAATAAAGATAAGAACTTGTTACTTATTTTGTAAACAAAAATAAAGATAAAAACTTACATTTTATTATGTTAACAAAATTAAAAAAAAGAAACTTGCTTTTTATTATGTTAACAAAATAAAGGATAAAAATTGGCATTTTATTATGTAAACAAAAATAAGGATTAAAGCTCGCATTTTATTTTATAAATAAAAATAAATATTAAACTTGCATTTTATTGTATAAACAAAATAAAGATAAAAATGTGTCTTTTATGTTAATATTTATTTTTAGAAGAAATGTACTTTTTGTCCTAATCTTCTTTAATGTAAACCAAATATGAGTTTGTTTAACTCTTCGATGTAAACAAAATATGAGTTTTGTTTATTTCTAATATAACTTCATTAACAAAATATGCTAATTATGTCTAATATGTCTCCATTAATACAATATGTTAATTTTGTCTAATATAATTTCATTAACAAAATATGTTGATATAATGTCATTGACCAAAATATGTTAAATTTGTTCTAATTAACAAAAAGTGTTACTTTGGTTCCTTTTAACAAAATGCTACTTTGTTGACAAGATTTAATGTTAAAGCTTTGTCCTTTTTATTTACCAAAGAAATGTAAATAAAAGAATATGCCTTTTACATTAGTTATTTTATTTACAAAAGAGTTGTAAATAAATAAAAACATGTCTTCTATATTTGTTCTTTTATTAACAAAAGAAATGTACATAAACAATCGCAGTACAACACATAACCATTTACCACATCAATAATCGCAATACAACACAGCACAGATCAGATCAACATGCAAATAATCATTCAACATTGATAAAATAATTATTTAAATTAGTTAGATAATTAAATCAGAGATTCTCACCTATATTTGCTTTCCAATCTTTCACCGTCAAGTTCCAAATCAACTCCGTCAGTCTTGGATGATCTATTATCCCTTAAACGTGGTCGCGCACTGCTCCTCGGCCACTAATGCGTATATAGATATATACACTCTCTACACTACTCTATATTTGTGTTAACCACCTGGCACAAGAAAAGGTCGTGACTTCTATACTGGACAGTGGACTATTGGAGTGGAGCTTGTTGGGGAGGACTATTCGCAAGAAGAAAGAAAAAATAGGATTGTTTCTGAGAAGAAAGAAGAAATAGGATTGTTTCTGAGAAGAAAAGAGGTTTGTTGTGCATAGAAGCATGAGGCATGCATTTATAATGTAGAGAAGAGACAGAGAATATCGCGTGGTATTGGGTTTTATGAATACATACCGTTCACAATCTTAGGCCACTGTTTCAAAAATCTTGCCTTAATATGGCAAGATTTAAAATTAGATTTTTTTTTCATATTTGGTTGTCTACCATATCTCCCTTAAAATGAAAAATTGGATTTGTTTTCTATGGACAATGTGTTAGGCTAACACATGAATTAACAACGTTGTTTTATGGTATTATCTGAACATTATAAACTTACCCGTCATACACTGTAAATTAAATAGTAACAAAAAATATAGAAGTGATTGCGCGATTTTGTTTTATTTCCTTTCATTACGCATTCCTTTCATAAATGTGCATTATATATCCTTTATATATATATATATATTAATTCAATTTCACCCTCCACAAATTCATCCTTCTCTTTCATTACATTAATTATATCACAATTTGTACCATAAATAACGTGATAAACGGCTTGCAAAATTAATCACCAATATTTATGTTAATTCAATGTTTAATTACCATTTGTACTCAATGGTTTGATCTGTAATAAATTAATCTTAACCATATATTACTATGTGAATAGATTCTTTGTTTAATAAATCATTAAACAGAACTTAGTTTAAAAATTGATTCTTTTCTATTTTTACTCGTTCTAATGTCAAATATTCCAAATGGCTTACCATTTATTAGCATCGTAAATATTGATGTTATATTCACATTATGCTTTTAAATTCTAGAATGAACACTACATTCAAATTAAATAGAAAGTCCAAGTTCTAAAGTGTACCTCTAGTATATTGTAATTTTAATATCCAACAATTCTAAATTTGTAGTTTTTACTTTCATAATCAACTCAAGTTAATAACGTTAATTCTGGCAAAATAATTATGTTTACAATTGCCCTTTAAAAGTGGATACTTTGTTCAAATAAATAAATGTACATGTTATATTTGGAATGTTGAATATAAGCATATATTTTTCTTCTATAAATCAAATTACAAGATCAAAATAATTAATAACAGTAATAAGTTTTGTTTTCTATTTATTTTTATTAGACAACCTAAATATTCAATCGTTTATTAATGTAAATCACATTTATTTATAAATTTATGAAATGGTTCACACTTATTGTTAAAGAATTGACAAAATCTCAAATATAAATATTTATTTTACATTGAATCTTAATTTAATTTACATTTTAAACGTTAATTTTTCTAGGTTGTTACATGAGCCGCACTCGAACCCTGTGCCACCACCCGCGGCCACCAAACCCGAACCCTGCCCCTTCCCTCAAGCCAACGCAGCCCCTCCGCCTCCGGCAACGCGCAGAAAGCTCCCTTCCCCATTCGCTAAAAACTGTAAGTAATTTATATATTAAAAGCATTGTGAAAGATAGGATATCTATGATAAGAAAAATACTATTTCTAGGATCGAAAAGTTTAGATTTTTAAATGGGGAAGGGAGAGATTTTTATATAATTCATAGAAGAGAAAGATGGGATCTTTATTGTTCAAAATTAGATTTTTATTATGAGAAAGAAAGGATTTTTACAAAAATATATAAAGATTATATTTTTATATAGGTCAAGTCCATATTTTTATATAGATAAGAGTTCGATTTTATAAACAGGAAAAGAGTAGAGTTTTCAACATGTAAGGATTTGATTTTTGAATGGTTAAAAATAGATTTTTATATATTGGATAGCGAAGTAAAAATTCGATTTTTATATATTGGATAGCGAAGTAAAAATTCAATTTTTATATATTGAATAGCGAAGTAAAAATTCGATTTTTATATATTGAATAGCAAAGTAAAAATTCGATTTTTATATATTGATTAGCAAAGTAAAAATTCGATTTTTATATATTGAATAGCAAAGTAAAAATTCGATTTTTATATATTGAATAGCGAAGTAAAAATTTGATTTTTACATATGTAGAGAATATGGGCAAAGAAAGTGACAAGAGGCAAGAACGGCGAAGACTTCTACATTTGAAGAGTCGTGGGATTGGATTAGCTAATCTGTGAGAACTTCTCACCTTCAATTCTATTTTTCTAGTTATAAATATATACTAGGATGCAGACGGTGTTTAATAGCACCGGACACCCGTCGTCCACAGACCATGGACGGCTTGTATGCTTGATTGTTTGATTTTGATGTGTAGTTGATTGTGTGATGTGATGTGAAATGAAATAAAATATTTATATAGTTGAAAATATTTTATAGTTAAAAATAGAATTTTTAACGTGTATATGAAATGAAATAAAAATAAACAGATCGGACGATTTGTTTATATACACACATTGACTGATATTGATTGCGACGATAAATTTTACACATCGCCCAACTGCACAAATAAAATCTATGTTTGATTGTTTGAAACCCCACACGGGTATTGGGATGATATATGACATACACTAATCCCAATAATTAGTTATATGTCGATCGATTGATTGACAGACTGTTATGAGCGTTAAATATTTATATTTGATGCTTATACAGTGTATAATGCACTTTGGATGATGGTTGATTATTCATCGTTGTTATTGTATACCTGTGGTGTAGAAAATCCATATAATTAACATTATATGGTAATTGATTGGGCTTCATTCCAGTTTTGAATAGAAATATATGAAAAAGAAATATTTGAATAGAAATATTTGAAAAAGAAATATTTGAATAGAAATATTTGAAAAGGAAATGTTTGAAATAGAATATTTGAAAATAGAAATATATGAAGTCATGTTGATTAGATTGACGCCATTTTGGCGTGAACGATATTTATATCGATTTTATTCATTTTATAATGAATATCGAAAGTGATTTCAAAATCTGATATTTTGAAAAGAATTGAAATTCGAACTGAAACTGAATAGAAATGAATTCGAATTAAATTGAAATTCGAATTAAATTGAAATGAATGGAAATTCGAATTAAATTGAAATTGAATTGAATTGAAAACGAACTAAAATTGAATTAAAAATTGATTTGAATTGAAATCAATTTGAAATGAATTTAAAACGAATTTATAAGGAAAGATTAAATTTTGATTTGAATTTGAAAAAGAAGTTGAAATCGTTTTGAAAACGAATTTTAAAACGATTTATATAATACGTTATGAATTGAAATCAACGAAGTATATATTATATATATTATATATATAATATAATGGCCTGAATAGAACGCGTTGCGCCGCGGCAGTTCGCGAATTTCGACCATTGACTTCGAATAGATATTGCGGGAGATTCGACCGTCGGATTCTCCTAAAACCGGAACCGTTGGGTTCGTATTGAAAAGAGCTTTATAATGAATATTAGAAATTTGAAATCTAACGGTTGGATTTGGAGATACGTCCAAATCAAATTTGGAAAAGGTCGTTGTAAGTGCAGTTCGATGGCCGTTGATGGAAATCGACTGTACGGGCCTTGATAAAATTATTAAAAATAGTAATAATTGGTGTAAAATCGTAAGAAATGATTTGGGAAGAATTGGGATGAAAAACTCCATATTCGAAAAGATAAAAATAGATTTTTATCAAAGTGAACTAGTTTTGAACTAGAATTATAATTCTATTTATTTTTAAATAAATAAATTGGATTCGAAGTGGTTTTGAAAATAACCAGAATTTCCAATGATTATATTGGAATGGATTTGAATCGAAATTGTCTTCGGAATATTTTGATGTTGGATTTCGTGATGATACAGATATTGTTATGGGAATTTGAAAGATATATATATATCGTTATTTCCAATACGATATTTGTTGGTCGTTTCAGCGTGGTATCAGAGCTTTGGTTTACAAAGCTCAGAGAACAAGGCACCTTAGAACCATATGAAAGAATTCATCAGATATTGGATTAGTAATATCCAACGAGAATGACTCGTTAGAGATAGGATCAGTAGTATCCTAGAACGAGTGTGAAGAGTATATTTTTAAAATGAAACGAATTTTGTTTTGAAAATTTAAATTCAATTATTCATATTTGATTATTTATTTCATATTGATTAGGACAATCCAATATATAAAGATTTTGCGTATGCGCCTAGCTAGCGTGTATTCGAAGTTTTGATATATTGGATAGATATAGAGTTACACTCTAGTCGCCCGGGGGTGATTCTGATGATTGATATATCATCATCAGAATTTATATTCGAGTGACGAACGTGTAATATCTATATATTTCCTATTGACTGGTGTGAGAACCAAAATTAGATAGGGCTTATTGTTGTGATTTTCATCAAAAAACTGATTTTTAGACTATATATCAAAGTTATAAATTTGAAATGATAATCAACTATTTGATTGTTGATTGTGTTGTTTGATTATAGTTTGATTAATTAAAATATTGAACCTTTAGCCAAATTGTATCAAATAGTGAATTGTATTGAAAATTTGTCGCATTTGCATGCATATACATGTACTTACATTGAAACAGGTCATAGCAAAGAGGCTAGAGCAGAAGAATAAAATTTCTTTGCCCGACAAATAGGTACATGTTTATCATAATTTACTGTTTTGTTTGGGTGATGATGATTTTATGAGCCGATTGGCTAGCCGCTTGGCTTTTTCTTTTTCTTTTTGGGATCAGAAGGCTTGTATGGCAATTTCGGGATTTTCCCGTGCTCCCGGTGTAGGGGAGGTTATGGCGAAATTTTTCGAAAATTTAGGGTGTTAGCCAAATTTTTGAAAAATTTGAAAAGTTCTTAGAAACTGAAAAGTTGAAGAACTTAAGCCGTAATCAAAACAAGGAAAGTTGAGTTGATTTGTGAAACAACTTTCGGCTTTGTTCCTTTTCGGGGACGAAAAGTTTTAAGTGGGGGAGATTGTAATAACCCGGAAATCTGGGCCAGTTAAAAATTTTTATTTTGGCAATTTTAGCGAATTTTGAATATTTAAAATAGATTATTTTAAATAATAATGACGAGAAATTTATTTTGAATATAATTCGAACGTATATATTCGTTTGAATCGACGTTAGAATATAAATATTTATTTTAAATTATAAAAGGAATTGAAAATGGCGCGGTAGTTCGATAATTCGATTTCAAAATTCAATTGAACATACCGGGTGCAAAACAAACCGGATTTTAGTGAAACCAAAAATATTTGAATCTAATTGATAATATATTTCCAATGAATCCGAACAATCAAAATTTCATAGCGGGGATCAAAAGATATGTCCAGTTGAAATTTCAGAATAGTCGCTATGGAATTTCGGCCCTTAAAAATGGAAATTTTGCAAATGACCTCGGATTTCGACGAAACCACTTTTGTTGGGTCCGCGATGTCAAATTATTGCTAGATTCCAAATTTCATAATTTTTCGAATTAATATGTGAGCGTGGCAAAGGAAAACGCGTTTGACCAGTTTTAGTTGATTTTAATCGACTGGAAAATGGCCATTTTTCAAACGGTCTCAGAATTCGACGAAATTAGTTTTGTTAGGACCGTATCGTCAATACGAAGCTAGAAAATATTTTTCTGGAATTTTTAGAGTTCGTATGTGGCCCCGGTAAATTGAAATGCGCGTTCAAATTCAAAATATAGAGTTATATGTTGATTTTGACGGAAACTGATCGAAACGACCGAATCAGCTTACGATACATATCCCATTGTGTTCGGAATGGAGGTAATTAGCTAAGGACGACAGTCGGTGGGTCTCGTTTCGTGTTCGAAATCAAATGTTACTTTTTGAAAAATAAATTAATTAAAATAAATATATATTATTATATTCTCCGCCCCCCTTAACTCCTTTCTCTTCAAATCAGGCCCCCCCACCCCGTTTCTATTTCATTTCAGAAAAAAAAGAAAAAAAAGGGGAGAAAGGCGCAACGGAGGGGGGGATCGCCGCCGCCACCCCATCGCGCCCCCCAGGTGGCGGCGCCGACCACCGCACTGCGCAGCCCCCCACCGCACCTCCGTGCTCCTCTCTTCCCCTCCTCTCGAAGCCGCCGCGAACCCCTTTAAGCCCTCAGCCCCAAATCGAAGCCCTCCACCTCCTGAGCCGCACTCGAACCCTATGCCACCACCCGCGGCCACCAAACCCGAACCCTGCCCCTTCCCTCAAGCCAACGCAGCCCCTCCGCCTCCGGCAATGCGCAAAAAGCTCCCTGCCCCATTCGCTAAAAACTGTAAGTAATTTATATATTAAAAGCATTGTGAAAGATAGGATATCTATTATAAGAAAAATACTATTTCTAGGACCGAAAAGTTTAGATTTTTAAATGGGGAAAGGCGAGATTTTTATATAATTCATAGAAGAGAAAGATGGGATCTTTATTGTTCAAAATTAGATTTTTATTATGAGAAAGAAAGGATTTTTACAAAAATATATAAAGATTATATTTTTATATAGGTCAAGTCCATATTTTTATATAGATAAGAGTTCGATTTTATAAACACGAAAAGAGTAGAGTTTTAAACATGTAAGGATTTGATTTTTGAACGGTTAAAAATATGATTTTTATATATTGGATAGCGAAGTAAAAATTCGATTTTTATATATTGGATAGCGAAGTAAAAATTTGATTTTTATATATTGAATAGCGAAGTAAAAATTTGATTTTTATATATTGAATAGCAAAGTAAAAATTCGATTTTTATATATTGAATAGGAAAGTAAAAATTCGATTTTTATATATTGAATAGCAAAGTAAAAATTCGATTTTTATATATTGAATAGTGAAGTAAAAATTCGATTTTTACATATGTAAAGAATATGGGCAAAGCAAGTGACAAGAGGCAAAAACGGCGAAGACTTCTACATTTGAAGAGTCGTGGGATTGGATTAGCTAATCTGTGAGAACTTCTCACCTTCAATTCTATTTTTCTAGTTTTAAATATATACTAGGATGCAGACGGTGTTTAGTAGCACCCGACACCCGTCGTCCACAGAACATGGACGGCTTGTATGCTTGATTGTTTGATTTTGATGTGTAGTTGATTGTGTGATGTGAAATGAAATAAAATATTTATATAGTTGAAAATATTTTATAGTTAAAAATAGAATTTTTAACGTGTATATGAAATGAAATAAAAATAAACAGATCGGATGATTTGTTTATATACACACATTGACTGATATTGATTGGGACGATAAATTTTACACATCGCCCAACTGCACAAATAAAATCTGTGTTTGATTGTTTGAAACCCCACACGGGTATTGGGATGATATATGACATACACTAATCCCAATAATTAGTTGTATGTCGATCGATTGATTGACAGACTGTTATGAGCGTTAAATATTTATATTTGACGCTTATACAGTGTAGAATGCACTTTGGATGATGGTTGATTATTCATCGTTGTTATTGTATACCTGTGGTGTAGAAAATCCATATAATTAACATTATATGGTAATTGATTAGGCTTCATTCCAGTTTTGAATAGAAATATTTGAAAAAGAAACATTTGAATAGAAATATTTGAAAAAGAAATATTTGAATAGAAATATTTGAAAAGAATTGTTCGAAATAGAATATTTGAAAATAGAAATATATGAAGCCGTGTCGATTATATTGACGCAATTTTGACGTGAACGATACTTATATCGATTTTATTCATTTTATAATGAATATCGAAAGTGATTTCAAAATCTGATATTTTGAAAAGAATTGAAATTTGAACTGAAACTGAATAGAAATGAATTCGAATTAAATTGAAATGAATTGAAATTCGAATTAAATTGAAATGAATGGAAATTCGAATTAAATTGAAATTGAATTGAATTGAAAACGAACTGAAATTGAATTAAAAATTGATTTGAATTGAAATCAATTTGAAATGAATTTAAAACGAATTTATAAGGAAAGAATCAATTTTGATTTGAATTTGAAAAAGAAGTTGAAATCGTTTTGAAAACGAATTTTAAAATGATTTATATAATATGTTTTGAATTGAAATCGATGAAGTATATATTATATATATTATATATATAATATAATGGCCTGAATAGAACGCGCTGGGCCGCGACAGTTCACGAATTTCGACCATTGACTTCGAATGGATATTGCAGGAGATCCGACCGTCGGATTCTCCTAAAACCGGAACCGTTGGGTTCGTATCGAAAAGAGCTTTCTAACGAATATTAGAAATTTGAAATCTAACGGTTGGATTTGGAGATACGTCCAAATCAAATTTGGAAAATGTCGTTGTAAGTGCAGTTCGTTGGCCGTTGATGGAAATTGACTGTACGGGCCTTGATAAAATTATTAAAAATAGTAATAATTGGTGTAAAATCGTAAGAAATGATTTGGGAAGAATTGGGATGAAAAACTCCATATTTGAAAATATAAAAATAGATTTTTATCGAAGTGAACTAGTTTTGAACTAGAATTATAATTCTATTTATTTTTAAATAAATAAATTGGATTCGAAGTGGTTTTGAAAATAACCAGAATTTCCAATGTTTATATTGGAATGGATTTGAATCGAAATTGTCTTCGGAATATTTCGATGTTGGATTTCGTGATGATACAGATATTGTTATGGAAATTTGAAAGATATATATATATCGTTATTTCCAATACGATATTTGTTGGTCGTAGAATTTGATATCGAATATAGGCCGGTGTATTTTCTATTCAGATCCTTGTATTTAATATCAAATGTGATGTGGGTTTGTCGTGAATGGTGTCTTCATTAAAACTGTTCTTAAGCCCAGTTGAGAAAAATATTAAATCTTTTATTTCGATTTAATGAAGTGTGCCAATTAAATAATAGTTAATTGGAATTTAATCGGTATTGATTTTTGGGTTTATCGTGAACAGTGTTTTAAATAACACTGGTTCTTTAACCCGATAATTAATGGAATGTGATTTTGGGTTTATAGTGAACCGTGTTCTGAAATGACACTGATTCTTTAACCCAGTTAAAGATTAAAACTAAGTGGAGTTTTAATGAATCTTTAATTAGATTGAAAAGATCAAGAATGGAGTATCACCAGTTTTGCTCCAGGCGATAGTTAAATCTTTAATTAGATTTGAACGTGAAATGGTAATTGAATTTACCGATAACACCGTGGTGTTAGATATGAAGTATTACCAGTTTTACTTCATGGGATAAATAGTTTGGGATTGGGAAATAAAATAAATGATTACTCCGGTGTGGTTCGCTAATCCCGACTAGTTTGAATTGATATTCAAAAGAAGATTAAAGAATAAATTTGAAGAATTTATCTTTGATAAAATTAATGGGAACCTTTCCCAAAGTATAAGCATATTGGAATAAAAGAATATTCTGAATTGGAATGAGGCGTATGTTGTGTTTGTGTAACACTTATTTAAAGTATACGCGAGTTATTCGGGAAGACCGGGTTTATCCCATTCTGAATAACTGATACGACGATAAGTCGAAGATGAAGACGGTGGTCGAAGACTGGAAGTCTTCACGTCATTTGGGTGATTATTGATGATCTTCATTGGGCTGTACACCCAAGAAGATGGAAACAGTTGGTGATCGTCCAGACGTACTTGGAGATCGATGGATACGCGGGGTACTAGTTGCCTCTAGTTTCGTTCAGACCCAGAACAGACTTGTAAATGGACTGTGTGTCTGACATTGGATTTTAGTCTGTGTGATTGATGTCTATTAAATATATATCTGTTTGCCGGCGGAGAATTTATTCTCTTGCTTAACGCCCTTCTCTGAGACGTACGAGCTCAGGGGTTATATACTGATGGATATCAAACGCATAGAGTGAATTGCCTGTGTGGCATGCCTAAGTGGCGAATGATCAAGGCTTCTGTTGAAAAGTAAGGTCTTGTGGTGGATGATCAAAGCACGACCTTTATGGCAAAGCTTTGTGTAACGTGAATTCGCGAGCCTCACACCCCGGTGGTTAACCAAAAACGGGAGAGGACGCTAGGGAGGGCATGCATTTCTTTCTAGCTAGAAGCGGCGTCAGTGGTTTTACACGCCCTGACGAGTTTGACTTATGTGGTTGTTTCTGTTGCGAGGCGCCTCGGTTTGATCGGACGATCCGGGTCCGATGGAGTCATTCGTTGGCTCATTTACGCCCCATAGGGCGGGGGAACGCATGTTCAGGGTTTAAGTTTAATCCACATCGGTGGACCGACCCTGAGGATCCAAGGCTTGACTGATTACTTGCCTGAGGCTCGGGCTAGAGAGTCTCGAATTGGTAGAGGACTATCTTTTGCCTCGGTTCGTAGATGGAAATCCAATTTCCAAATACGTGATTTTGCGGTTTTAATTGTAGAACTAGTATGGCGACATGATATATGGTACCCATGCCGTCTATGATTGATACTTATGATTTGAAATTGTTTTATACACTATGCACTTGTAATAGTATCAAATGATTTGTTTTAAACGTACTAAGCATTTTTGGCTATTATAAGGGAAAACCCGATCCACCGGCTTGCGTTGCATTGTGTGATAGGACCTGGGTCTTATAATAGCTTCATTTTTCCAAAAAGCATTGCGCTGTTTTTTTATATGCACTGGTATTCTTGGGAGGAAACCCGTTCCGTGTTATACGGCGTGGTCCCTTGAAATATCTGATTTAAAGTAAAGTTTTAAATAACTGTTTTAGTTCTCACACCAGTCCCATGACTGACCTGGAGTTTATTGTTTTAACCTAAACTCTGGGTGCCCTTATTTTGACATGGGCAGCTAGTAGTTTTTGTTTTGCAGATTTATATTCACAGGATCCTGGTTTACAGCTGGAACGATATCCGGAAAGCTTTGTATCCGTCTATCTCCTTCAGTTGTGTATTGTATTATTTTCCGCTGCGATATATTTAAATGTAATTTAAATCTCTGATATTTCTGTGTAATATTCATTCATACTCTGTATATTCTTGTATTCTAATGGAATTGTTGTAATATACAATGAAATGTTCTTCCGTCCGCGTTCTATTTTGTCGTGTTCTCAAAACAATTCGTTCTTTCTCTTCTCTTCTGAGACCAGGGAAGTTCGGGTCGTTTCACATATCTTTTTCGTTTCTTGTTGAAATTCAGTGAAACAAGAGACCCGGGACTGTGAGGAAGTCTTCTACATTTTAGAAGAGACCGCATATTTTTCTGAGCCTTCTGCAATTTTTGGTGGAGTGGAACCCAATGTGAGATTTCTAATTTATAAAGGATATGGAAAACAACGATGTATAAATTATATAGTCGATGTATGAGTTATATAAGCGTTGTACACCACATGTATAAGCGTTGTATAAGTTGTATGTTCGATGTATAAGTTATATATGCGTTGTAAAAATTATATATGTATTGAACTAGAATTGAAATATATATATATATATACGCACGCCCCTCGTCCACAAACCATTGGACGATATTTATTGGTTGTGATTGGTGTGAAAAGTGGTTGATAGCGAATGGTTGATTAGAATTGTTTGTTGTTGAAATTGATTGATTGTGGTTGAAAAATACCCGTTTGTGGTTTTGAATTATTTGGTTGAAACCACATAGGATTAGTTTGTGGAAAAGAAATAAAAATAAACATGCCGCCTGCGAACTAGATGCATGAAATCCCCATTGTCAAAAGCTGCGAGACTTTAAGGTAGAGCGAGGAGCCGTACTAGGGACGGCCCCGGATTTAACTACCCTGCCGTTATGCTGCCGAAATTTTCAATAATATTCATGTGTTAGAATTATTTTCATTTGTTGAAATTATTTTCATATGTTGAAACCGCATTCATGTGTTGAATAGAAATTCACGTGTTGAATGGTATTCGTGTTTTAAATAAATTGCTTTAACAATAAAAATCACATTTTTATTATATATACGAACTATAGAAAACCTTCATGTGTTGAATAGAAATTCATTCGTTGAATAGAAATTCATGTGTTGAATGGTATTCGTGTTTTAAATAAATTGCTTTAACAATAAAAATCACATTTTTATTATATATATGAACTATAGAAAACATTCATGTGTTGAATAGGATTTCATTCGTTGAATAGAAATTCATGTGTTGAATGATAGTCGTGTTTTGAAATAAATTGTTTTATAATAAAAATCGTATTTTTATCATCTATATGAACTATATAAAATAGTCGTGTTTTGAAATAAATCTTTTTACAATAAAAATCACATTTTTATTATATATATGAATTGTTAAAAATAGTGAAGAGTTGAAATAAATGTTTGTTGGATAAAAACATCATTTTTATCAAATGTATGAAATGGATAAGGTTTTGAAATCGAGGAGGATTATATTTATATATATATATATATAATTAAAATGAATCGAATAACGACGCTGCAGTTCGTGTTCTGAAACCGTGATTTCAAACGATTAGTGCGGGAGATCCGACCATCGGATTTTCCTGAAACCGAATCCGTTGGGTTCGCCTTGGAAATATCTTTCCAACGACAGCAACTTTGTAAAGATCCAACGGTTGGATTGTCTGGAATGTTTAATTCAAATCTGAAGAAAAACAGCGCCAGAACCGATTATATATATATAATTAAATTAAATCGAGTAACGACGCTGCATTTCGTATTTTGAAATTGTAACTTCAAACGATTAGTGCAGGAGATCCGACCGTCGGATTTTCCCGAAACTGGAACCGTTGGATTCTTTTTGAAAAGATCTTTCTAATGATATAAAATTTGTGAAGATCCAACGGTTATATTTTCAGATATGTGTAAATCAAATCTAGAGAAAAACAGCGCCACAGCCGCGTTATGGCCTGAAGCGTTGTTTTTAATAAATTGGCTATTTTTAAATAAATAAAAATAGCGATAAATCGTGATAAAATATTATAAACGATATGGAATGGAAATAAATGGAATTTGCTTGGTTTATGTGATATTTGATGGTTGAATGTGTTTGGCGTGAAAATTACACTAAAGAACAGAATTAGTGATATCAAATAATTTAACCATTGAAATGAATTGATTTGAAATTCTAAATATACGCGAATTATTTGAAAAGGCTGAATTAATTCTCATTTCAAATAATTGATCGACGATTGAAAGTCGAAGATATGAAGACGATGCATGATCGATGATCTTCACGTCGAATGGAGGGGTGCTACTGATGCTCATGATAGGAGTAGCTACCTAGAAGGGGTTGAAGTAGTAGCCGTCCGGACGTACATGTTGATTGTACAGATATGGGAGGAATAAAGATCCTCCGGTTTCATTCAGACCCAGAACGGAATCGTAAATGGACTGTGTGTATGACATTGGATTTCATTCTGTGTGATTAATAGATGTCAGTTGCATGGCGTGAATTGCCTGTGTGGCATGCTGAGATGCAATGATCAAAGCTTTTGTTGAAAAGTAGAGCTTCGTGGTGGATGATCAAAGCACTGCCTATGTGGCAATAGCTTTGTGTATAACGTAAATTCGCGAGCCTCACACCCCGGTATGGACAAGAAACGGGAGAGGGCTTCAGGGAGGACATGCATTTCTTTCTAGCTAGAGGTGGTGTTAGTGCTTAAACTGGCTGACATTTATATTATTTTCACCTGTGTGGTTGTTGCTGTTGCGAGGCGCCTCGAATATATCGGTGACTATGTGAAGCCGATGGAGTCATTCGTTGGCTCATTTGCGCCCCAAAGGGCGGGGAAACGTAGTGTTCAGGTATTTTAATCCACATCGGTGGACCGGCCCAGACGATCCAAGGCTTGACTGAGTACTTGCCTGAGACATGGTAGGCTAGATTGTCTCGAAGCGGTGAGGACGATCCCTGGCCTCGGTTCATGACGGAAATCCAATTTCTAAATACGTCATCGTGCGGTTTTGATTGTATATATATATGGCGACGTGATATATGGTACCCATGCCGTCTATGATTGATATTTATGATTGTATTTAAAATTAGAAACTAACTGGAAACGAGCTAGGACAGATGGTCTCCTAGGTATTGGTCTGATGTTGGTTTCGGCCTTCGGGGTTAATACTTAGGGAATCGTTCTTTTACTTGTTTACAGTTGGAGTCTGATTAAGAATTAAACGATAAAATTTACCTTTCAAATGATTTGTTTTGATCGTATCAAGCATATTTTGGCCATTATAAGGTAAAACTCTATCCTCTGGTTTGTGTTGCATTGTGTGATGGGAACTGAGTCTTATAATGGCTTCATTATTATAAAAACAATTGCGATGTTTAAAAGATTTATTTGTTTTAAAGCACTGGCAATCCCATGGAGTAAACCCGTTCCGCGAAAGTGGCATGGTCCTGTGATTAGCCATATTTGAAAATGTGTTAAGTAGATTTCTCATACCAGTCCCATGACTGACTCTTAGTTTGTTTCACTTGCAAACTCGGGTGCCCCTTTTTCTACACGGGCAGCCTTGTATTCAGGTTTTAGTAGGCTCTTTCTGGATAGGTGGAACTGAAGATGGATTCTATCATTTATCTCTTTTTATGCTGTTCAGTTCCTGTTGTACATATTATGTTTTGTTTTCCGCTGTAGACATTTTATGTATAGCTGAACTATATTTTGTACTAAGTATGATCCTATATACTGTGTAACTCTGATGTTTATGTTTCTTCAGTATATTCTATTGTACATTTTCTGGTGTATTCAATTATTTCTGTTCTGTTGTTATCTGTTTATGTGTTTTATTCCAAAGATTACACTCGCCACCGCCTTATCGGGGTTGCGGTCGTCACAATGGGCATGATTTTTTATTTTATTTTTTTAGCCTCCGGATTCAATGAATCTGTATAAAAATGTGGTTTAATGCCATTTTTGTTGTTGAACATAGAGAGAGGGCATATTGGATCTACTACACATGCAGTATAAAATGTCGAGGAAGGGTTAAAATTTTGTTTATATATACTGTTCCCTATTCCCAGTAAAATATTTACTCAACAGTCTACACACAAAAAATTGATTAGAAATATTGTAGGAACAACTACCTTTTAGGAAGATTAAAAATGTATTTATTTAAATATCAGATTTAAATAATGCATTTAGTTCCCTTCAATATCTATTGGTAGTTATTTTACATATAAATAGAATCTTCTTACCATTAATTATTACCTTGAAATCCATTTGATAAATATGTATTGCATCTTTAATTTCAACGCTTGGTCCACAATCATTTTAATGAAAGAGCAAGATTGTTAGAGAATTGCATCAAAGTTAGCCTAACTTTTACATGATTGTTGCAGGTGGAAGTTTAATTGATAATTGCAGAAAAGAAGGCTTGTAGGTACTGCAATTGATATTCTAACAGTTGCACGTAGATTATCAGTTATATTATCATTTTGTTTTTATACATATTTGTTTGGTTTTTATGTCTTGAACTAATAATTAGTAACTGTCTTTGTTCTCAAAGATATTCTAAAGCATAATGGCGTCCGCGCGTTATATTCAGTGGGACTTGGTTTGTTTTTGAAAGTTTGTCTTTAGTGAGAGCTGCATTTTGTAAGTACTTCAATGTCTTCATCTTTTTAAAGCCGTGATTTTGTCAGTAAGTTAGAATTTTTAGTTTGTATTTTATTTTTTTAATATTAAGATCAGATTATTAACACTATTAGTGAATTGTATTGCTTATCTATTAAATGTATGAATTATTAATGCTATCAATGAAATTATTAAATTTATTTTATGTTGTAATTTAAGTTGTTATCTGGTTTGATTATATGAATGCAAGCAATAATTATCTACTTTGATATGTATTCATTTTGCTATATGTTTGAGAAATATAATGATTTGTAAGGGGATTTTTTTGTTAAAGCGGGTTTTTGCTTCCGTTGTTTAGTCGAAGCAACAAATTTTGATATGTTGTGTCTTCTGCACTTGCTTCGGTTATTTAACTGAAGCAAGAAGGGGTAAACAACCGAAGCAAAAAAGTGTATTTGCTTCGATTGTTCAGCTGAAGCAACAAATTTTGGTTTATTGCGTCGTCTGCATTTGCTTCGGTTGTTGAACTGAAGCAACAGGGGGTAAACAACCGAAGCAAATGACCTGTTTTGTAGTAGTGAAATTCATCAGATTTATTTTTATACACCCATTTTGTACCAATAATTGATTGATAATTTGTTCGAGGTACTAACTCCCAGACATCATTACATTTGAATTGGTTTAACTTTTCTTGCATAGCTATTATCCAGTAATCATTCGTAGAAGTTTCTTTTGGACTTTTGGGTTTAATAGTTGAAAGAAATGCTACATGACCCATTTGATTAAATTGACTTCTTGTTCAAATGTGTGAATCTATTTCTCCAATAATGATTTGTGTAAGATGGTATCTTAAAATTCTGGGAGGTGATCTAATTTGTTCTATGGAATTATTTTCAGTATTTTCAAGACTTGTGCTTTCTATAGTTTCATCATCATCTTTGATTTATATACTTTTATCAATATTTTCATCAAAAGATACATGCAAAGATTCTTCTATAATATTAGTTCGTTTATTAAAAATATGGTATGCCTTACTACGTTCCGAATATCCAACAAAAATTCCATGATCAGCCTTAGGATCAAATTTTCCGAGTTGACCTTCACTATTTAGAATAAAACATCTTGACCCAAAAATTCAAAATTATGATATATTCGGTTTTCTTCCATTAAAAAGTTCGTAAGAAGTATTCTTAGTCAAATGACGTATTGAAATTCGATTTAATACATAGCCAGCAGTTGTTATAGCTTCTACCCAAAATTGTTTTGGTAAAGTACTTCCATTTAATAAAGTTCTAGCACTTTCTTGTAAAGTTATATTTTTTCTTTCTATTTTTTCTTTCTACAACCGCATTTTGTTGTGGAGTTCAAGGAAAGGAAAATTTATGATTTATTCCTTTTTTTACAAAAATGTTCGAATAACTCATTTTCGAATTCACCACTATGAACACTACGAATGTTTTTTATTTTTAGAATTTTGTATTCTTTTGACAAATCTTTAAAATGTTCGAAAGTATCGCTCTTATTTTTCATAAAAATAGTCCATGTATATCTCGAATAGTCAACAACTATTACGAATACATATCGATTATGATTTGCTGATTGAATCTGAGTTGGTCCAAAAAAATCCATATGTAATAACTCTAATCGTTGTAGAGTTAAGATAACTTTCTTTGTTTTAAACGATGATTTAGTCAATTTCCCTATTTGACAATCTTCGCAAAGATTTTTTACTTTAAAATTTATTTTAGGTAATCCTTTTACTAATTCATTTTTCGAGATTTTCTGAATAGTTTTAAAGTTTATATGACAAAAACGTTTGTGCCATAACCAAGAATCATTTTGTTGGCTATAAAACACATTTCTTTATTATTATTATTAACTTTCATATTTAAAATATAAATATTTCTATCTCTATTTCCTTCAAAAATATGATTTTGATTTTTATCAAAAATACATTTATTTTTAGAAAATGTTATTTTAAAACCTTTATCACATAATTGACTAATACTAAGTATATTATGTTTTAAGCTTTTAACTGACGAAACATTAGTAATAAGAGGTAAGTTTGAAATACCATAGTTGCACACATCTCCTTTGCCAATGATAAAGCCTTTTGAGTTATCACCGAAAGTAACAGAGCCACCATCAAAGCATTGAATATTGGTAAGCATATCTTTGTCTCTGGTCATGTGTTTTGAGAAACCATCATCTATGATCCATTTTCTCTTTTTAAGTGGGACCTGCAAAAAATATTAATAAGCACATTGGTACCCACTTTTTGATAGGGTCCTAAGAGTTAGATCTTAGAAAGCCAAACCCAAGTGGGTTTAGTATCCTTTTTGTACAAATATTTTTTATTATTATGAATAGATTCCATAAATAATTTGATACGTTTGTTCCTAATTAAACTATTATTAGTTTTTGGAACCCATATTTCAATTTTATTAATCTTTTTGGTGTATTTTGGTTTATCCTTAATATTTGAATCAATTTTCCTCTTCAATTCTGCATTTTTCTTTAAAGCAATTTTTTATTCTTTCTTAAATCCTAAACCATTTTTGTTTGAAGATGTTTGAGAATTTTCTATGATTCTTGATAAATTTTCTCTACCCTTATTGAAGTTAGATACATTTTTAGAAATATTATCTAATTTGGTTTGAATACTGTTATTTTCTAACTTTAATTCTTTTATTTTGGTTTTCAAAATGTGATTTTTAGAACTAATTTCGTCATTCTTTGCCTTCTGAGTTTCAATTTCTTAACTCAAAAGTGAAAGTTGACTATCTGAATTTGAAAGAGTCTCTTGAACCTTTTCAAGTACTTCTTCTAAGATTATTTTTTCATCTTTTAGCATGTCCCTTTCAAACTCAGCCTTATTCTAGTTTTCTCGAGTTTCTTTAAGTTTCTTTTTAAGAGTTTTTATAATGTTTAAAAATTCAATATTAACTTCTATTAAATCATCATAAGATAGATCACTTACTTCAGATTCTTGAGCCGTGAAGCACACATTTGCTAGTTCATTTTTGCTATCATTATCATTGTCTGATGAATTTGAATCTATGTCGTCCCATGTAATAGAAAAAGCCTACTTTTTGAATTTCTCTTTCTTATTCTTGTTGTTGAAGTTTTTATGATTTTCATTTAATTTTAGACAATCTTTTACCATATGACCTTTCTAGCGGAAATTGAAGCATTCTAAATTTGAGGATGAAGGTTTGCTTGAGGTATTCTTCTTGAAATTTTCTTTTCTATATTTTAGAAATTTCTTAAAGTTTTTATTAGTAAAAACTAAATCCTCATCTTCTGATTCTGATTCTTCCTTATCGGCATGGAAAGTTACATTCTTTTTCTCTTGAGCTAATTCCCTTTTAGCTTAAAGATTAACCATATAAGACATGAGATTACCTATGAGTTCTTCTGGTTTCATAGCTGATAAATCATTATCTTCCTTAATGGCTAATACTTTTCTTTCCCAATCATCAGTTAGAGAATTTAGCACTTTAGATACAATATCAAAATCACTATATATTTTCTCCTAGTCCAATCAATGCATGGAGAATGTCTTGAAATCTTGAATACATCTCATTTATGGTTTCATTTTGTTTCATTTTAAAGTTTTGGAATTGGTTTTTAAGCATTGTAATCTTTGTCGTTTTGACTTTGTTTGTGCCTTAATGGATGGTTTTGAGTGTTTCCCATATTTGATATGATGACGCACATATACTACCATGATTGAACTCATTCCTATCCAAATCACAATATAGCATATTCATTGCTTTGGCAGTTGCATTTGCTTTATCTTTCTGAATTGTTGTCCATGTGGAGTATTCAGTCGTAGGTGCAGTGAATTCTTTTTTAGTAACATTTCATGCACTAAAACCACTTGCTTGCATATATATCCTCATTCTTGTAGCCCAATAATTGTAGTGTAGTCCATTGAACAAAGGTGGTCTTTGAGTAGATCGTCCTTCGACAAAAGTATTTGATGCAGTACTAGGATTTTTCTCCATATTATCAAAGTATCAAATAATGGTGTTACGGTTATAGGATGGCCTTACTTTGATACCAACTGAAAGTGTTTAAGCAGCGGTAGTATCGAGTAGTATAGATTAAAAATATAATAAGGCAAATTAGTAGCTGTAAGTAAAATCACACAATCGATTTATACTGGTTCGGACCACTGTCCTACGTCCAGTCCTAGACTCTCTTATGGTATTTCACTAACACAAATATCCTTACTTTACCAGGAGATCAGGTTCACGATTATGCGAACAGCCGAACGGGATTTCTTGCCTCAACTACTAAAGAGGACTTTCTTAATACAGAATGATTTGATGAATTTTTGTGTTCTTGATGACACGAATGTGTCAATTTGAACTACACCCTTCCTATAGTCTTTCCTTGATGATAAACATGAAGTTTGTGAAAGAGTTTGGAAGATTAAATCTCAAGTATTTTTAAATAGATTTCTTTTAGAGATTAGAAAGCTTCTAGTAAGATAGAGAGAGTTAGAATAAAATTCGGTAATTGGATCACTTAATCAGGTTTCTATTTATAATACAAAAAGAGTTATAACTAATCACGAAGAGATTTGATCAAGAGATATGAATTGGATGGTTGTGACTCTTCATAATAAGTCCCAACCCTTCGTATTCAGATGTCTGAATGGAAATTTCAGATGTCTGTATTGATTTGAATAATAGAATAGCAATGAAATAGTTTATTTCGGGCCAAATTCAGACGTCTGAAATTTTCATACCAGACGTCTGAATATTATATGAAGATGAAATTTGTTTTAGCAAACAGACATCTGTTTGAAAATTGTCAAATGTCTGTTTTCTAGTACAAACTTATTCCTTGCCTATTCCATTGTGAAAATATATATAAATAAAAATGTGTGTGTATGTAATCATCAAGGAAGACTTTAACAAATAAATCTACGACTAACAGACTCTTACAAAATATATATAGTCTTCATTTGTGCTCTTGAATCTGCTATTGAATATCTTCCTGTAAAACAAGGTTAGTATACATGCTTATGAATATTTGTCATAGTCAAAACGCTATATTGCGAGATTCAATAGTTAGTTGCACTAGGGAGGGTTTTATGACTTCGGTCGGTTTCCCTCCTGAACAAATTCATAAAATAACACCTTATGAAAACAATGAAATGTATTTATAAGTAAAATACAATCAAATAACATGGTTGACACAATAAATATGGTTTACTTATAACTTTCATTTTTCAATAATCACATTGTTGATTTAAATTGCTTTTTATGTTAACATTTGGTTGGTTTTTTTATATTCATGTCCAGTACTAATGGAAATTTAACCATGATGTATGTTTAGATACTATGTAGATACCTAAATAATTTATTGGGGGTGTCATTCGACTACTTTTTATTGTGCCACATGGTAACCCATTTTTGTCTCTGTATAGATTGACTCATGATTATTACTTCTATAGAATTCTCTTAATTATTCTATCATGCTTGAGATTGTAAGTGAGTCAAAACAAAAGCCTCACTACCATATTCTTCTTTATAAATTTCAACTCTTTATTTTTGTTGTAATTCAACAGGTACAATTCTTTACTTCAAGTACACCACTAAGCTTTCCAATATCTCTATTTAATCTTCTTGTGCGTTCATTTACCTAGGCACTAAGTGTATTGAAAAGACATTATACTGAGCTAAAATCTTATGGATCTTCTAGTTGTATTGAGTTCGAAACATATTTTGTGTAATGAGTATTGTTTAGTTGATTTACCATTAATCAGTGATCACAAACTATTTCAACTCTTCAGAGCTTTTGTTTTCGGGCAAGAGTTAATCAACTATTGTAGATTCAAACTGACCATATTGTTAGTTGTAGTAAATTATAGGTTGTAACAATACTTTTATTCAAAATGGTTTTATTAGTGATGATCCATATGATTTTGTTTCTCAAGCTAGTTTTATAAGACTGATGCATACGAGAGGATTAAATTAGATATGAACTATTTTTTTCTACTCCGGTCTTCAAACGAAGGAGCATCTATTTTTAAACACTCGAATATTCAAAACGTATGACACAACGTCCTTGTATTTCTTTGTTATCCTGCTAGATTCAACTCACCGACTGCTAAATGGATAGTTATAGGGAACATCAAGATGGAAGACAAGCGAAAACTACTTTATACTTTCCTAAGAAAATTCATTAAGGTCATTTAAATGAAAGAAATGTAGGGATTCCCTAAAAAAATGAATTAATTTGCAACACCATGCTTTCCTTGGTTAAATGAATAACATTGTTGAATTTCATTGTTGGGACAATGTAATCAATTCTTCTATAGCTCAGTGACTTGTTTGTTTTTATTTTGGTGTTTTTCTATTTTATTTTTTGTTTCCTCTACATCACCTGCTAGTTTTTTTGTATCTGTCTTTTTTGTTTTATTTATTGTTTTTTATTCATGTCATACAATTTTTTGTTGTTGGTTTTTCATTTCTAATATTTACTCTAATCTTCTGGTAGTTTCAAACAAAAGTCCAATAAGGGTATGGCCTCAGTATCGTTTGCTATTTGAAAAAAAATCCTTAACTATTAGATAATTAACAAGACTAAAGATGAATGTGTATATAGTACCTTATTTTAAACAAATGTAAAAGGAAAAAAAATTGTTTCCAAATATCAGTTTTGTTTACAGGAAAATAGTGTGAAGGACAAAATGAAAAAAAAAATTATTCCATAAGGACAGAGGGCTAAAATTTTATCCATAAGGACAAATTTTAGTGTAAAGGGAGGAATCATAGTGGGCCCCTGAATTCCTCCTTTTACACTAAAATTTTTCCTTATGGATAAAATTTTAGCCCCTTGTCCTTATGGAACAATTTTTTGTTCATTTTGTCCTTGAGAATTATTAACCCTCTTTTTGGTAAAAGGCGCAGTGGGCCTGTGAACATCCGTAACTTCCCCGTTAAGGAAAGCGTCGGATAGTTCGAGAACAAGCCACAACAGAACACATACGGAAGAACATTTCATTGTATATTACAACAATGCAACAGATTACAAGAATATACAGAGTATAAATGAATATTACACAGAAATATCAGAGATTTAAATTACATTTAAATACATCGCAGCGGAAAATAATACAATACACAACTGAAGGAGATATACAGATACAAAGCTTTCCGGATATCGTTCCAGCTGTAAACCAGGATCCTGTGAATATAAATCTGCAAAACCAAAACTACTAGCTGCCCGTGTCAAAATAAGGGCACCCAGAGTTTAGGTTAAAACAATAAACTCCAGGTCAGTCATGTGACTGGTGTGAGAACTAAAACAGTTATTAATCTTTATTTTAAAGTTAGGTAAATCAAGGGACCACGTCGTATAACACGGAACGGGTTTCCTCCCAAGAATACCAGTGCCTAAAACAAACAGCGCAATGCTAAATAAAGAAAAATGAAGCTGTTATAAGACCCAGGTCCTATCACACAATGCAACGCAAGCCGGGGGATAGGGTTTTCCCTTATAACAGCCAAAGAATGCTTGATACGTTTAAAACAGATCATTTGATACTATAATAAGTGTACAGTGTATAAAACAACTTCAAATCATAAGTATCAATCATAGGCGGCATGGGTACCATATATCATGTCGCCATATATAGGTTTACAAATTAAACCGCACAGTCACGTATTTGGGAATTGGATTTCCATCTATGAACCGAGGCAAAAGATAGTCCTCAACCGATTCGTGACTCTCTAGCCCGAGCCACAGGATCAGAACGCATCAACCCTTTAGATCGTCAGGGCCGGTCCACCGATGTGGATTATTATGCCTAAACACTACGTTTCCCCGCCCTTTGGGGCGTAAATGAGCCAACTAAATGACTCCATCGGTTCGAGAACGACCGATCAATCCGAGGCGCCTCGCAACAGCAACAACCACATAAGTCAAACTCGTCAGGGCGTGTAAAACCACTGACGCCACTTCTAACTAGAAAGAAACGCAAGTCCTCCCTGATGTCCTCTCCCGTTTTTGGTTCATACCGGGTGTGAAACTCGCGAAGCAAACGTTACACAAAGCTACGCCACAAAGGCCGTGCTTCGATCATCACCACAAGACTTTGCTTTTCAACAGAAGCCTTGATCATTTGCATCTTAGCATGCCACACAGGCAATTCACTCCATGCGATTGATATCCATCAATATATAACCCCTGAGCTCGTACGTCTCAGAGAAGGGCGTTAAGCAAGAGAATAAATTCTCCGCCGCCAAACAGATATATATTTAATAGAGATCAATCACACGGACTAAAATCCAATGTCAGACACACAGTCCATTTACAAGTCCGTTCTGGGTCTGAACGAAACCGGAGGCACCTAGTACCCCGCATATCCATCGATCTCCAAGTACGTCTGGACGATCACCAACTGTTTCCATCTTCTTGGGTGTACAGCCCAATCAAGATCATCAGTAATCACCCAAACGACGTGAAGACCTCCGGTCTTCGACCATCGTCTTCATCTTCGACTTATCGTCGTATCAGTTATCCAGAATGGGATAAACCCGGTCTTTCCGAATAACTCGCGTATATTTTAAATAAGTGTTACACAAACACAACATACGCCTCATTCCAATTCATCAGTCACTAACCGTAAATTAATCAAGAGAATAATTTCCCAAATATTAACCCCGAAGGCCGAAACCAACATCAGATCAATATCCAGAAAACCATTCTGCTTGGCTAACCGACAGTTAGTTTCTAAATTTCACATTCATAGGGAAAGGTTCCCATTAATTTTATCCAAGATAAATTTCTTGAATTTATTCTTTAATCTATTTTTGAATATCAATTCAAAACTAGTCGGGATTAGCGAACCTTACCGAAGTAATCATTTGTTTTAATTTCCCAATCCCAACCTATTTATCCCATGAAGTAAAACTGGAAGTACTTCATATCTAACACCACAGTGTTATCGGTAAATTCAATTACCATTTCACGTTCAAATCTAATTAAAGATTTAACTATCGCCTGGAGCAAAACTGGTGATACTCCATTCTCGATCATTTCAATCTAATTAAAGATTCATTAAAACACCACTTAGTTTTAATCTTTAACTGGGTTAAAGAATCAGTGTCATTTAAAAACACAGTTCACGATAAACCCAAAATCACATTCATTAATTATCGGGTTAAAGAACGAGTGTTGTTTAAAACACTGTTCACGATAAACCCAAAAATCAATATCAATTCAATTCCAATTAAATATTATTTAATTGGTACACTTCATTAAATCTAAATAAAAAGATTTAATCATTTCTCAACTGGGTTCAAGAATAGTGTTAGTGAAGACACCATTCACGACAAACCCAAATCACATTCGATATTCAATACAAGGCTCTGAATAGAAAATATATCGGCTTATATTCAATATCAAATTCTACGACTAACAAATGTCGTATTGGAAATAACGATATAAATATATATCTTTCAAATTTCCATAACAACACCTGTATAATCACGAATTCCAACATCGAAATATTCCGAAGACAATTTCGATTCAAATCCACTCCAATGCAATCATTGGATATTCTGGTTATTTTTAAAACCTTTTCAAATTCAATTTATTTATTTAAAAATAAATAGAATTGTAATCCTAGTTCAAAACTAGTTCATTTCGATAAAAGTCTATTTTTATCTTTTCAAATATGGAGTTTTTCATCCCAAATCTTCACAAATCATTTCTTATGATTTTACACAAATTATTACTATTTTTAATAATTTTATCAAGGCCCGTACAGTTGATTTCCAACAATGGCCATCGAACTGCACTTACAGCGACCTTTTTCAAATTTGATTTGGACGTAACTCCAAATCCAACCGTTAGATTTTGAATTTCTAATATTCGTTAGAAAGCTCTTTTCGATACGAACCCAACGGTTCCGGTTTTAGGAGAATCCGACGGTCGGATCTCCCGTAATGTCCGTTTGAAATAAATGGTCGAAATTCACGAACTGCCGCGGCGCGGCGCGTTCTATTCAGGCCATTATATTATATATATAATATATATAATATATACTTCGTCGATTTCTATTTAAAACGAATTATATAAATAGTTTTAAAATCGTTTCAAAAGCAATTTCAACTTTCTTTGCAATTCAATTCAAACTTGAATTCTCCTTTATAAATTCGTTTTAAAATTCATTTCTATTCAATTCAAATTTCAATTCAATTTGAATTCATTTCAATTCGATTTATTTCGAAATCGTTTTCAATTCAATTCATTTCGAAATCGTTTTCAATTCAATTCATTTCGAAATCGTTTTCAATTCAATTCATTTCGAAATCGTTTTCAATTCAATTCATTTCGAAATCGTTTTCAATTCATTTCATTTCGAAATCGTTTTCAATTCAATTCATTTCGAAATCGTTTTCAATTCAATTCATTTCGAAATCGTTTTCAATTCAATTCATTTCGAAATCATTTTCAATTCAATTCATTTCGAAATCGTTTTCAATTCAATTCATTTCGAAATCGTTTTCAATTAAATTCATTTCGAAATCGTTTTCAATTCAATTCATTTCGAAATCGTTTTCAATTCAATTCATTTCGAAATGAATAAAATCGATATAAATATCGATTACGTCAAAATGGCGTCAATCTAATCAACACGGCTTCATAAATTTCTATTTTCAAATATTCTATTTCAAATATTTCTTTTTCAAAATAGTTGTTATTATCAAAATATTTCGTTCAACACATGACCAATCTCAATGGATGAGTACTGCCAACACATGAACCTTTATTTTATATTGATAAAGATGTAAATTTTATTACTAAAATATTTCGTTCAACACATGACCAATCTCAATGGATGAGTACTGTCAACACATGAACTTTTATTTTATAATGATTAAGATGTAAATTTTATTACTAAAATATTTCGTTCAACACATGACCAATCTCAATGGATGAGTACTGTCAACACATGAACTTTTATTTTATAATGATTAAGATGTAAATTTTATTACTAAAATATTTCGTTCAACACATGACCAATCTCAATGGATGAGTACTGTCAACACATGAACTTTTATTTTATAATATTCTTTATTTTTCAAATTGGAATGAGGCCCAATCAATTACCATATAAAGTTAATTATATGGATTTTCATACATTACACACATATAATAGCATTGAAAAATAATCAACCATCAACCAAAGTGCACTACACTGTATAAGCATCAAATATAGAAATCTAACGCTTATAACAGCCTGTCAATCAATCGATCGACATATTTAATCAATCAGGATGAGTGAACTTCATATTTCATCCCAACACCCGTGTGGGGTTTCAAACAATCAAACACAGATTTTATTTGTGCAGTTGGGCGATGTGTAAAATTTATCGTCCCAATCAATGTTCTTCAAATAGGTGTACATAAACAAACCGTCTGGTTTGTAAATGAATATTTATTTATTCACATTCACGTTAAAAATTATATTTTTAACGACAAAACATTTTATTCCAACATATGAATTTCTATTCAGTTCATTCTTTAAATAAAATGGTATTTTTATTTTTCTAACTTATTTTAGGAAATTTCGGCGGCATAACGGCACGATACTAGAAAAGGGACAAGGCCTAGCCTTATCCCCGGTCTAGTGAAGGCCCACGCCATTCACACATCAATCAAATTCACCAAACAACCAAATTCAAATCAAATATCCAACTAATCTATGCAACCAAACAAACAAGTCCATGGTCTGTGGACGATTGTGTCGGGTGCTACTAAGCACCGTCTGCATCCTAGTATATATATATAACTAGAAAATGAAATTGAAAGGTGAGAAATTCTCACCGATTAGCTAAACCAATTCGCCGCGACTCTTCTTATGTAGAAAATCTTCGTCGTTCGCCTCTGGTCACTTTCGTCATCCGCATTCGCTACATATATAAAAATCACATTTTTATTTTTCTCTAGTATATAAAAATCATATTTTTTTATCGCCACTTCATTATAAAGCTTACATTTTTATATCATTGACAAAGAAATCATATTTTTAGCGAACTAAAAATATTTTCATAACTTAATTATTTTTAGAATAGCACACTTAGGCTAAAAATTATATTTTTAGCTTTATAAAAATATTTTCATAGTTCTACTATTTTTAATATAGCATACATACTATATAAAAAAAAATCATACCTTTACCACTTCTTTCCGACATTAAGAATTATATTTTTAAACAAACCAAAGGTTATATTTTTATACAAACAATATTATATTTTCAACTCAATGAATTTTTATATTTCAACATAATGCAAATTTTATGTTTCAAAACAATGGTTTTCCTATTTTAAAAGCAATGGTATTCTTATTTTAAACACAAGGTATATTTTCTATTTCTAAAACAATTATATATCTTTCTAAAACAAATCCTATTTTAACCTTTAAAAACCAATGTTATTTATATATAAACCGAAATTTAAGCAATGTAAATTATATTTAAAATGCACATTTTGAACAATTAACAATTTAATGACTTCATTAATGTAATTAAATTAAGGATTTACCTTAATCATCAAATTCGGCAGTTGTCTTCTTCTTGAAGCCATCGAACAGACCTCGCCAGAAAAACCCTCCCAGCGCCGCTGACCTGTACAGGGGTTCGGACCCCTCCTCAGTCGCTCCACACGAAGTGCGTCGCCACCCACCCCTTTTGACTGCGATGGCTTCGGTCTAGGGGTGTTTCCCGTCGGTTTTGTGAGGGGAGGGAGAAGAGGGCTAAAGGAGGAAGAAGGAGAGGCGATGTCGACTAGGGAGGAGGGCACGACGGTGTTGGATCGCCTCCGATGGCGTGGAAGTGGCGGCGAGATTAGGTCTTCGTTGTTTTTTTTTTCTATTTTCTGAATGAACGGTAAGGGATAAGTGGGGGGGAAGAATAATAATAATAATATATATAATTAATTTATTTTATTTATTTATTTTCTAATAAAGTTGACTTTTACATCCGACCTCTAAACGGGGTCCATCGCCTGTCGTCCCTAGCGTATTACCCCCATTCCGAACACAATGGGATATATATCGTAGGCTGATTCGGCTGTTACAATCAGTTTCCGTTAAGTTTACATTTAAATCACTATATTGAATTTTAAACGTACATTTCAAATTACCGGGGTCACATACTAACCAGAAAAATTCCCGAAAAATATTTTCTAGCTTCGTATTGACGATACGGTCCTAACAAAACTAGTTTCGTCGAATTCTGAGACCGTTGGAAAAATGGCCAATTTCCAGTCGATTAAATTCAACTGAAATGGGTCAAACGCGTTTTCCTTTGCCACGCTCACATATTGATTCGAAAAATTATGAAATTTGGAATCTAGCAATAACTTAACATCACGGACCCAACAAAAGTGGTTTCGTCGAAATCCGAGGTCGTTTGCAAAATTCCCATTTTTAAGGGCCAGAATTCCATAGCGACTATTCAGAATTTTCAACTGGACATATCCTTTTACTCCCGCTATGAAATTTTGATTTGTCGGATTCGTTGGAAAGATATTATCAATTAGATCCTATTATTTTTGGTTTCACTAAAATCCGGATTGTTTTGCACCCGGTACATTCAATTGAAGTTTGAAATCGAATTATCGAACTACCGCGCCATTTTCAATTCCTTTTATAATTATATATAATTATTTATATTCTAACGACGACGCGTATAATATATACGTTCGAATTCTATTCAAAATAAATTTTCTCGTCGATATATTTAAAATAATTCATTTTAAATAATCAAAATTCGATAAAATTGCCAAAATAAAAATTTTAAACTGGCCCAGATTTTCGGGTTGTTACAATCTCCCCCACTTAAAACTTTTCGTCCCCGAAAAGGAACAAAGTCGAAAGTGGTTTGATCAATCAACTCTACGTTCGATCTGACTTCCATTCTCCAACTTTTCAGTTTCTGAGAATTTTCTAATTCTTCAAAAATTTGGCTAACACCCTAAATTTTCGAAAAATTTCGCCATAACCTCCCCTGCACCGGAAGCATCGGGGAATTTCAAATAGCTTCCCCGGTCCTTCAGATCTCAAAAAGAAAAAGAAAAAGCCAAGCGGCTAGCCAATTGGCTCATAAAATCATCATCACCCAAACAAACAGTAAATTATGTAGTAAACATGTACCTATTTGTCGGGCAAACAAATTTTATTCTCTGCTCTAGCCTCCTTGCTATGACCTGTTCAATATAAGCATATGTATATGCAAGCAAATGCGACCAATTTTCAATATAATTCAATATGTGATTCAGTTAGGCTAAATGGCTAAAAATTAGCAAACAAATAAACAAACAACACAAACATCAATCAATTAGTGAATTAGAGTTTCAAATTCATAATTTTGATACATATACAAAAATCATGTTTTTGATGCCAATTCACAACAATGTATTGTAGCTATATATAAGTTTTGGTTCTCACACCAGCCTAATGGAAATATATAGAAAATCACACCTTCGAAACACGAACATAAATACTGATGATGTCATGACAATCATCAGTACCATCTCCGGGCGACTAGAATGTGATTCCATATCTATCCAGTATATTAAAACTTTGAATATACGTTTGCAAGGCGTATATGCAAATTCTTTATATACTGAATTGTCCAAAATCAATATAAACAAATAATCAAATACGTTTTAAAATGGTTTAAATTTCAAAACAAAATTGTTTTCATTTTTAAAAATATACTCTTCACACTCGTTCTAGGATACTACTGATCCCATCTCTAACGAGTCATTCCCTTGGATATTACTAATCCAATATCTGATGAATTCTTTCGTACGGTTCTAATGAGTCTTGTTCTCTGAGCTTTGTAAACCAAAGCTCTGATACCAACTGTGAACACCCGTAACTTCCCCGTTAAGGAAAGCGTCGGATAGTTCGAGAACAAGCCACAACAGAACACATACGGAAGAACATTTCATTGTATATTACAACAATGCAACAGATTACAAGAATATACAGAGTATAAATGAATATTACACAGAAATATCAGAGATTTAAATTACATTTAAATACATCGCAGCGGAAAATAATACAATACACAACTGAAGGAGATATACGGATACAAAGCTTTCCGGATATCGTTCCAGCTGTAAACCAGGATCCTGTGAATATAAATCTGCAAAACCAAAACTACTAGCTGCCTGTGTCAAAATAAGGGCACCCAGAGTTTAGGTTAAAACAATAAACTCCAGGTCAGTCATGTGACTGGTGTGAGAACTAAAACAGTTATTAATCTTTATTTTAAAGTTAGGTAAATCAAGGGACCACGCCGTATAACACGGAACGGGTTTCCTCCCAAGAATACCAGTGCCTAAAACAAACAGCGCAATGCTAAATAAAGAAAAATGAAGCTGTTATAAGACCTAGGTCCTATCACACAATGCAATGCAAGCCGGGGGATAGGGTTTTCCCTTATAACAGCCAAAGAATGCTTGATACGTTTAAAACAGATCATTTGATACTATAATAAGTGTACAGTGTATAAAACAACTTCAAATCATAAGTATCAATCATAGGCGGCATGCGTACCATATATCATGTCGCCATATATAGGTTTACAAATAAAACCGCACAGTCACGTATTTGGGAATTGGATTTCCATCTATGAACCGAGGCAAAAGATAGTCCTCAACCGATTCGTGACTCTCTAGCCCGAGCCACAGGATCAGAACGCATCAACCCTTTAGATCGTCAGGGCCGGTCCACCGATGTGGATTATTATGCCTGAACACTACGTTTCCCCGCCCTTTGGGGCGTAAATGAGCCAACTAAATGACTCCATCGGTTCGAGAACGACCGATCAATCCGAGGCGCCTTGCAACAGCAACAACCACATAAGTCAAACTCGTCAGGGCGTGTAAAACCACTGACGCCACTTCTAACTAGAAAGAAACGCAAGTCCTCCCTGATGTCCTCTCCCGTTTTTGGTTCATACCGGGTGTGAAACTCGCGAAGCAAACGTTACACAAAGCTACGCCACAAAGGCCGTGCTTCGATCATCACCACAAGACTTTGCTTTTCAACAGAAGCCTTGATCATTTGCATCTTAGCATGCCACACAGGCAATTCACTCCATGCGATTGATATCCATCAATATATAACCCCTGAGCTCGTACGTCTCAGAGAAGGGCGTTAAGCAAGAGAATAAATTCTCCGCCGCCAAACAGATATATATTTAATAGAGATCAATCACACAGACTAAAATCCAATGTCAGACACACAGTCCATTTACAAGTCCGTTCTGGGTCTGAACGAAACCGGAGGCACCTAGTACCCCGCATATCCATCGATCTCCAAGTACGTCTGGACGATCACCAACTGTTTCCATCTTCTTGGGTGTACAGCCCAATCAAGATCATCAGTAATCACCCAAACGACGTGAAGACCTCCGGTCTTCGACCATCGTCTTCATCTTCGACTTATCGTCGTATCAGTTATCCAGAATGGGATAAACCCGGTCTTTCCGAATAACTCGCGTATATTTTAAATAAGTGTTACACAAACACAACATACGTCTCATTCCAATTCATCAGTCACTAACCGTAAATTAATCAAGAGAATAATTTCCCAAATATTAACCCCGAAGGCCGAAACCAACATCAGATCAATATCCAGAAAACCATTCTGCTTGGCTAACCGACAGTTAGTTTCTAAATTTCACATTCATAGGGAAAGGTTCCCATTAATTTTATCCAAGATAAATTTCTTGAATTTATTCTTTAATCTATTTTTGAATATCAATTCAAAACTAGTCGGGATTAGCGAACCTTACCGAAGTAATCATTTGTTTTAATTTCCCAATCCCAACCTATTTATCCCATGAAGTAAAACTGGTAGTACTTCATATCTAACACCACAGTGTTATCGGTAAATTCAATTACCATTTCACGTTCAAATCTAATTAAAGATTTAACTATCGCCTGGAGCAAAACTGGTGATACTCCATTCTCGATCATTTCAATCTAATTAAAGATTCATTAAAACTCCACTTAGTTTTAATCTTTAACTGGGTTAAAGAATCAGTGTCATTTAAAAACACAGTTCACGATAAACCCAAAATCACATTCATTAATTATCGGGTTAAAGAACGAGTGTTGTTTAAAACACTGTTCACGATAAACCCAAAAATCAATATCAATTCAATTCCAATTAAATATTATTTAATTGGTACACTTCATTAAATCTAAATAAAAAGATTTAATCATTTCTCAACTGGGTTCAAGAACAGTGTTAGTGAAGACACCATTCACGACAAACCCAAATCACATTCGATATTCAATACAAGGCTCTGAATAGAAAATATATCGGCTTATATTCAATATCAAATTCTACGACTAACAAATGTCGTATTGGAAATAACGATATAAATATATATCTTTCAAATTTCCATAACAACACCTGTATAATCACGAATTCCAACATCGAAATATTCCGAAGACAATTTCGATTCAAATCCACTCCAATGCAATCATTGGATATTCTGGTTATTTTTAAAACCTTTTCAAATTCAATTTATTTATTTAAAAATAAATAGAATTGTAATCCTAGTTCAAAACTAGTTCATTTCGATAAAAGTCTATTTTTATCTTTTCAAATATGGAGTTTTTCATCCCAAATCTTCACAAATCATTTCTTATGATTTTACACAAATTATTACTATTTTTAATAATTTTATCAAGGCCCGTACAGTCGATTTCCAACAATGGCCATCGAACTGCACTTACAGCGACCTTTTTCAAATTTGATTTGGACGTAACTCCAAATCCGACCGTTAGATTTTGAATTTCTAATATTCGTTAGAAAGCTCTTTTCGATACGAACCCAACGGTTCCGGTTTTAGGAGAATCCGACGGTCGGATCTCCCGTAATGTCCGTTTGAAATAAATGGTCGAAATTCACGAACTGCCGCGGCGCGGCGCGTTCTATTCAGGCCATTATATTATATATATAATATATATAATATATACTTCGTCGATTTCTATTTAAAACGAATTATATAAATAGTTTTAAAATCGTTTCAAAAGCAATTTCAACTTTCTTTGCAATTCAATTCAAACTTGAATTCTCCTTTATAAATTCGTTTTAAAATTCATTTCTATTCAATTCAAATTTCAATTCAATTTGAATTCATTTCAATTCGATTTATTTCGAAATCGTTTTCAATTCAATTCATTTCGAAATCGTTTTCAATTCAATTCATTTCGAAATCGTTTTCAATTCAATTCATTTCGAAATCGTTTTCAATTCATTTCATTTCGAAATCGTTTTCAATTCATTTCATTTCGAAATCGTTTTCAATTCAATTCATTTCGAAATCGTTTTCAATTCAATTCATTTCGAAATCGTTTTCAATTCAATTCATTTCGAAATCGTTTTCAATTCAATTCATTTCGAAATCGTTTTCAATTCAATTCATTTCGAAATCGTTTTCAATTCAATTCATTTCGAAATCGTTTTCAATTCAATTCATTTCGAAATCGTTTTCAATTCAATTCATTTCGAAATGAATAAAATCGATATAAATATCGATTACGTCAAAATGGCGTCAATCTAATCAACACGGCTTCATAAATTTCTATTTTCAAATATTCTATTTCAAATATTTCTTTTTCAAAATAGTTGTTATTATCAAAATATTTCGTTCAACACATGACCAATCTCAATGGATGAGTACTGCCAACACATGAACCTTTATTTTATATTGATAAAGATGTAAATTTTATTACTAAAATATTTCGTTCAACACATGACCAATCTCAATGGATGAGTACTGTCAACACATGAACTTTTATTTTATAATGATTAAGATGTAAATTTTATTACTAAAATATTTCGTTCAACACATGACCAATCTCAATGGATGAGTATTGTCAACACATGAACTTTTATTTTATAATGATTAAGATGTAAATTTTATTACTAAAATATTTCGTTCAACACATGACCAATCTCAATGGATGAGTACTGTCAACACATGAACTTTTATTTTATAATATTCTTTATTTTTCAAATTGGAATGAGGCCCAATCAATTACCATATAAAGTTAATTATATGGATTTTCATACATTACACACATATAATAGCATTGAAAAATAATCAACCATCAACCAAAGTGCACTACACTGTATAAGCATCAAATATAGAAATCTAACGCTTATAACAGCCTGTCAATCAATCGATCGACATATTTAATCAATCAGGATGAGTGAACTTCATATTTCATCCCAACACCCGTGTGGGGTTTCAAACAATCAAACACAGATTTTATTTGTGCAGTTGGGCGATGTGTAAAATTTATCGTCCCAATCAATGTTCTTCAAATAGGTGTACATAAACAAACCGTCTGGTTTGTAAATGAATATTTATTTATTCACATTCACGTTAAAAATTATATTTTTAACGACAAAACATTTTATTCCAACATATGAATTTCTATTCAGTTCATTCTTTAAATAAAATGGTATTTTTATTTTTCTAACTTATTTTAGGAAATTTCGGCGGCATAACGGCACGATACTAGAAACGGGACAAGGCCTAGCCTTATCCCCGGTCTAGTGAAGGCCCACGCCATTCACACATCAATCAAATTCACCAAACAACCAAATTCAAATCAAATATCCAACTAATCTATGCAACCAAACAAACAAGTCCATGGTCTGTGGACGATTGTGTCGGGTGCTACTAAGCACCGTCTGCATCCTAGTATATATATAACTAGAAAATGAAATTGAAAGGTGAGAAATTCTCACCGATTAGCTAAACCAATTCGCCGCGACTCTTCTTATGTAGAAAATCTTCGTCGTTTGCCTCTGGTCACTTTCGTCATCCGCATTCGCTACATATATAAAAATCACATTTTTATTTTTCTCTAGTATATAAAAATCATATTTTTTTATCGCCACTTCATTATAAAGCTTACATTTTTATATCATTGACAAAGAAATCATATTTTTAGCGAACTAAAAATATTTTCATAACTTAATTATTTTTAGAATAGCACACTTAGGCTAAAAATTATATTTTTAGCTTTATAAAAATATTTTCATAGTTCTACTATTTTTAATATAGCATACATACTATATAAAAAAAATCATACCTTTACCACTTCTTTCCGACATTAAGAATTATATTTTTAAACAAACCAAAGGTTATATTTTTATACAAACAAGATTATATGTTCAACTCAATGAATTTTTATATTTCAACATAATGCAAATTTTATGTTTCAAAACAATGGTTTTCCTATTTTAAAAGCAATGGTATTCTTATTTTAAACACAAGGTATATTTTCTATTTCTAAAACAATTATATATCTTTCTAAAACAAATCCTATTTTAACCTTTAAAAACCAATGTTATTTATATATAAACCGAAATTTAAGCAATGTAAATTATATTTAAAATGCACATTTTGAACAATTAACAATTTAATGACTTCATTAATGTAATTAAATTAAGGATTTACCTTAATCATCAAATTCGGCAGTTGTCTTCTTCTTGAAGCCATCGAACAGACCTCGCCAGAAAAACCCTCCCAGCGCCGCTGACCTGTACAGGGGTTCGGACCCCTCTTCAGTCGCTCCACACGAAGTGCGTCGCCACCCACCCCTTTTGACTGCGATGGCTTCGGTCTCGGGGTGTTTCCCGTCGGTTTTGTGAGGGGAGGGAGAAGAGGGCTAAAGGAGGAAGAAGGAGAGGCGATGTCGACTAGGGAGGAGGGCACGACGGTGTTGGATCGCCTCCGATGGCGTGGTAGTGGCGGCGAGATTAGGTCTTCGTTGTTTTTTTTTTCTATTTTCTGAATGAACGGTAAGGGATAAGTGGGGGGCAAGAATAATAATAATAATATATATAATTAATTTATTTTATTTATTTATTTTCAAATAAAGTTGACTTTTACATCCGACCTCTAAACGGGGTCCACCGCTTGTCGTCCCTAGCGTATTACCCCCATTCCGAACACAATGGGATATATATCGTAGGCTGATTCGGCTGTTACAATCAGTTTCCGTTAAGTTTACATTTAAATCACTATATTGAATTTTAAACGTACATTTCAAATTACCGGGGTCACATACTAACCAGAAAAATTCCCGAAAAATATTTTCTAGCTTCGTATTGACGATACGGTCCTAACAAAACTAGTTTCGTCGAATTCTGAGACCGTTGGAAAAATGGCCAATTTCCAGTCGATTAAATTCAACTGAAATGGGTCAAACGCGTTTTCCTTTGCCACGCTCACATATTGATTCGAAAAATTATGAAATTTGGAATCTAGCAATAACTTAACATCACGGACCCAACAAAAGTGGTTTCGTCGAAATCCGAGGTCGTTTGCAAAATTCCCATTTTTAAGGGCCTGAATTCCATAGCGACTATTCAGAATTTTCAACTGGACATATCCTTTGATTCCCGCTATGAAATTTTGATTTGTCGGATTCGTTGGAAAGATATTATCAATTAGATCCTATTATTTTTGGTTTCACTAAAATCCGGATTGTTTTGCACCCGGTACATTCAATTGAAGTTTGAAATCGAATTATCGAACTACCGCGCCATTTTCAATTCCTTTTATAATTATATATAATTATTTATATTCTAACGACGACGCGTATAATATATACGTTCGAATTCTATTCAAAATAAATTTTCTCGTCGATATATTTAAAATAATTCATTTTAAATAATCAAAATTCGATAAAATTGCCAAAATAAAAATTTTAAACTGGCCCAGATTTTCGGGTTGTAACAGGGCCAAATCGAAGCCAAACGCGCAACCAATCGAGTTAGACAGATCATATTCCAGGAAGCCCCGCAGAAGCTCGGCCTGAAATAGTCGCATATCGGGCCAATCAAGTCGATATCTCACCTCGGAAGACTCGCTTCCCCAGTCAACCGAGAGAACCGCTCTCGCACAGGGCGTATCGACTGAGTTTTTCGGATCTACATGAAATATCCATCTGAGCTGTTCAAATACTTGGCCCGGCTCTCAAGGAAGAAAAGGCGATCAACCATATCCGGACAAAGCTCTACTTTTGATACACCTCACCGTGGATTCCACATCGGCCACAACTATTTATGAATAGTGGAATCATTCTTCAGTCGCTATTCTAACCAAGTGCTGGACTCCACATGTCCGAGCTTTCCCGAAAAGGCCGGGCCACGTCACAGTAGCCCAAGCTGCTATCCCCGCCTATAAATACCTCAAAGCTTAAAGAGGAAAAGGAGGACTTGGAGAGACTTCTTTGACCTTTTTTTTTTGGCTTATACTTCTTCTTCTTCCCAAAAAAACATTATCTGGAAGAGAAAATAGCCGCCTTCTCCAGATAGAAAAAGCATTGTACTTGTAATCAAAAGAAAAAGCAATATATGTAAAGTGGACATAAGCACCGTCTTTGCCGAACCACAATAAAAATTCTTATGTTTTCCCCTTTCCTTTACTTTTTCTGCATTATATAATCAGTATTCGTGTATTGTACACACGATTGGGGGTTGATTGTCACTAGTGACCCACTTTTGACCTCAACACTTTGGCGCGCCAAGTAGGAGGGATTTGCCTTAATCCATGGCGAACAAACGAAAGAAAGATATAACATGCTCTCGTCCTACAAACACCGATGCAGCCAATACTAATGCTACAGAAGCCAGTCACGAAGTTTACTCCCATGAAGATATGTCTCGATTTCTTACCCGGGACGACATGGATAAAATCATTGTCGAGTTCAGAGACCATATGGCATCTCAGGATAACTCCACGAACGACAGCAGAAGTTGATGGATCACCTTCTCGGTCGACTAGAGACAGGATTGAACGCTTCAACATCAACTCCTCCACCGGTCGAGACTGGTGCAACAACTGATCTTCGGCCTGCACAGAATCAGGTTACTCATCAGGCTACACCTTTATTTCATCCTGGTTTGGTCCCACCAACCGATCGATCCCAGCTAGGAGTATCGCTTCCAGCGACCATCACATCTATAGCAGCAGAACCTCAGGAGGCTCGCGATCAAGATCTAGATCGGTCGAATACTTTGCCTCCACTCTTGGGAACAACTCGACCTGTCGAACCAGTCGAGCAGCCAACGGGTCCCTCAGAATCAACGCCATTCCCATTACAACCCAGAATCTTACCACGAACCAGTCTAACCACTCTTTAGCTTCAACAAAGAGCTGGTGCAGCCTTCCCTTCGAACTAGGGAATCCACCCAACTATTCTGGTCTTCACAGGGGTAGAAGAAAATGATACCGTAGACCCTACTAACCTTGCTCCCACCAGGGGCACCTCTGAGCTCCGAACATCACATGTTATGCTAGAACAGCCTAGGCCCTCAGTTACGGGTACGGCTCGACCCACCACTCCTCAGGTTCCAGAGGGGCCATAATCCCCAGAACCACCTATTGTGGCTCACTTTCCCTCACACCTTCACTCAACTCTCGAAAGACGGGCCCAGCCAACGGCCACCCTACCGAGCATGCTTTTTCCAGATCCTTGCACTGAAGTGTAATGGCGCGTTTTGTAAGGTATAATAATTAAGTTATTTAATTGTTTAAATAACGAATATATTAAATAAACGATAGTTGAACGTATAATTATAATATAATTAAAATCGAGCGCGTAACGACACGGCAGTTCGCTGTTTGGCGATTTGAACTTCAACTGAGTATACAGGGTTCGTTTTAAATCGGATTTCTATGAAACAAGAAACGTGTGGAGCTGGTGAAATATATCTTTCTAGTGGAAGAGAAATATTGGGATTTCGTCGTGTAGATTTTGATTTACGTCCAAATCAAAATTTCAGAATAGTCGCTATAGAATCGTTTATCGACCATAACTGTTTATTCGATATAACTGGAGATCGGGTTTGAATTTAGACAGAGTTCTTTTGGGAAATAGTGATAATTTAATTTTTAGAATTTTATGGTAATTTTTAATTAATTTAATAAGCAACTTTTTATTTGGAGTATTTGGCACCCTGTATCGACATTTTGGAGTTTCACAATATGAGTCCATCCACCGGTATTATTATATTTTTGGGACCGGGGTACATCGCTGGTCACACCAGTGTTTTTAATTCTGTCAATAGCAGTCCATACGCAAGCGGACTTTTACTAATACCCTAAAATACTATTAAAACCGACAATTGGCATGATGGAGAAAAAGAAGTGGTTGATAATTCCTAATGTACAAGTTACTCTACCCAATCCATCAGACAACGTGGATCAAAGAGGGACCATAACGTGAATTATCATCCTCCACACATTTCGAATGGCCAGAAAAGAAAACACAAGATGCTATCGTGGACATCCAGGGAACTCAAAAAAAATCAAACTATCAACTACATGGAGTATCAGCTAAGAACGTGGCTAGCTATGCCACCATACTAACTCCCAAGTCTCATAAATACCTACAGTTATCATCGTTCATTTGTTTTTGGGAAAACAAAATCAAATCCCACAAACGCAGCAAAACATTTCAAAAGAAATTCGAGAACAAATTCACAAAAACAAATCCGTAAACTCCCAAACTTTTATCGATGGGCTTGCTGGGTGTTCTACTTCGAATAGATGCCTATGTTGTTGGGTGCGATGCTTTTCTCTGAAGCTCTAAGTTTAGCCGCGAGCTTTGACAAGGGGGGGCGTGACAATGATTTGGGGAGGAGCTCGATCGAACGGAGGTTGGAGGGGTGCTAGTTGGTGGAGGCTCACGTTTTGGTCAGGGTTTGGGTGGATCCGGCGGTCTGAGGTGAAATACGTCACCTGGAGTGACGATTGGAGGAGCCGCTCGAGATAGCGGGGGTTGGATCGAGTGTGGGTTTAAGGCATCGGACAGGCAAAGGGGGTTGCGCTGGATCTTGTGGTGATGACGGCGACGTCATTTGGGGGCCGAGGTGAGGGAGAACGTCGGTCAAAGTAGGGGTCAAAGGGGAAAGTGATTACAGGAGGTCACGACAATTCTTTTTCGGGGAAGACAAAGTGAATGGTGCGGGTTGGATCTAAAGAATGGGCTGGGCCAATGAAGATAAGGTTAAAAGCCCAAAGGAATAATTATTTAAATGTTTTAATTTAAATTCAATTGTGTATAAACTTCGTAACGCGATATCTAACTCATACGAGGTCGGATTCACGAACCGTAAGTTGCGTTGGGATCGTATGGACGAGCACTCCACAATGGAACTGACCGCGGGTCAATTGGAGTCCGTCACAATTTATAGCAAAATAAATTGTCCAGTAGGATAAAACGATGGTTATCGTCATTGACGATGATCGTCCAAGGTGAGTAAATCTCACAAACTCTAAACAGTTTTATTTTCACGTTATATTCTTAGAACTGTTAAAATATTATCTGTTTGACTGTTTGACTGTGTGTTGACTGTTTGATTGAACTGCTAGTCAGTTAGTAGGGATTTTATATATATATATATTTACATATATATATAAACCGTTAAATAGTCATATGTGATTCTGCTATCAGAATATTTCACAGTGAAGTGAAATCGATGTTGTTGTATTGTCTAACATCTGTGGTGCAGGGAAACAGGTTGGAGGAATCCAACAGGATTCCTCAACAGTTATTTTACTGTGATTTTTATATTGTGATATATAATGTGATGTATATAATCTGTGTGATTATGTGTGGTGGGACGATATTTATCGTTGTTATATGGCGTGTTAAATACCCTGAGAAATACCAGAATGTAGGAGAGGGGTTTTCAAAGTATATTTTGAAAATAGCTTATTTATATAAAATCAAGGGATTATATATATATATATATATATATATAAGAAAAAGGATTTTTGATATTAAGGAATATAGTTGGTAAAACAAATATAAAAGAGTTTTATTTGTAAATCAATATAAGGGAATATATATGTTAATCGAATATAAGAGGATATATTTGTTAGTCAAAATATAAAGGAATTATATTCGTTAGAACAAATATAAAGGATATTTATTTAGAGATTAAATAAATAGAATATTATAAAGGGTATTTATTTAGAGATTAAATAAATAGAATTAAACTAAAGAAGATATTTATTTGTTAAATAAATAGGAGTTAACCAAGTGAATTGGTCGAGTTAACCAAGTGAATTGGTTGAGTTAAACGAAGTGAATTAGTTAAGTTAACTAAGTGGTTAATCGAAGTAGATTAGTTGAGTTAAACTAAGTGAACCGGCTAGAGTTAATCAACGTGAATTAACTAAGTAAACTAAGTGGATTAGTTCAGTTAATCGAGACAAGTAAATCAAGTTAGGGTAAACCATTTGAGTTGACCAGTTAGAGTTAACCATTTGAGTTAACCAGTTTGAGTTGATCAGTTAGAGTTGACCAGTTAGAGTTGACCAGTTAAAGTTGACGAGTTAGAGTTATCCAAGTGGAGTTAATCGAGTAGCGTTGTCGAATATCACTTATTCGAAGAAGAGCTATAGTCTATTCGAGTGGAGAAATCAAATGTTATTCATTTGAGAAGAGTTATCGAATATAGTTTATTCGAGTGGAGAAATCAAATGTTATTCATTTGAGAAGAGTTATCGAATATAGTTTATTCGAGTGGAGAAATCAAATGTGATTCATTTGAGAAGAGTTATCGAATATTATTTATTCGAAGAGTGGTTATCGAATATTGGTTATTCAAAGTTAGTTAATCCAAAGGAGTTATTCGAAGTTAGTTAATCCAAAGGAGTTAGTCGAAGAGTTAATCGAATATAGTTATTCGAAAGAAGGTGTTAATCGAACATTGTTATTCGAGTAAAGTTAAAAGAGTTAATCGAATTTAGTTATTCGAAATGAGTTATTCGAATTAGATATTTGAATAGAGTTAAACACGTAAGAGTTAATTGAATATTAGTTATTCAATTAGAGTTAAATCGAATTTAGTTATTCGAAAGGAGTTAATCAATTGAGTTAAGTTAATCGATTTGAATTAAGTTGAATCGAAATGGAGTAAATCGATTAGAATTAAGTTAATCGAGTTTGAGTAAATCGAATATTGGTTATTCGAAGGTAAGTTATTCGAATGAGTTATTCGAAGGAGTTAATCAAATGAGTCGATCCAAAGGAGTTAGTCGAATATTAGTTATTCAAATAGAGTTAAAGGAGTTATCGAGTTTAGTTTGATCGAAAGGAGTTATCGATTTGTAAATCGAAAGGAGATTTTCGAATATAGCATATTCGAAAGAAAGAGATCAAATATTGTTTAGTCGAAAGAGAGAGATTTCGAATATGAGTTATTCGAAGACAGATAATCGAATATAGGTTATTCGAAGAAGAGTTAATCGAATAGAGATTACTCGAAAGAGAGTTATACGTCGAATTTGATTATAGCGAATTCGGGAAAGTACTATTTACTTTCCAGGGTTTAAATCAAGATTTGGTTATTGATTTAGAAATTAGGTGTCTGTTCAATTATTCGAGTTAGGAGATAAAGTTATAATTTATGTTAGACATTTCAGAAGTAGGAATTATAACGTTATAGTTATAATCAAACACTGTCATATAAGAAGTGGATTCGTAACCTGAATCCGAGAATTTGCGTAAACAGATGATTGAAAAAAGTGAGCGATGAGCTTCATCTATTTCACAGTAAAGGACGTTGTTCAATTAAGGTCTGAGAGGTATTTATACCCCAACTTGATTGACTTCAGAATTGACAAAGGAATAGTTGTGGTTCGATAGAAAAGGTTGATTTGAAATATAGTTAAGTAATAAGCGATTAATGGATTAAGCGTAACGATGTTTTATACAACGTTCATTGGAAATCCGTAAATGAGTTTTGGGAACATTTTCCAAATATGGTCAGATATGTTTTCTAAACATAGAAAATGAAATGTTTTCATGATAAGAATTTAAGAAATAGAGTTAAGCAAATTCAGAAACTGACTGGAGAGGGTAAGTTGAACGGTTTTCTAAGTGACGATCTGATGTTGGTTTCGACCTTCCGTATTGATACTTAGAGAATTGTTCTCATACTAGTTACAGTTAGGGACTGATAGTTGCGAAATAATAGTGATGGGAAAATAAGCTATGGAAATGTTTTCCAATGATTAATAACATATATTTTCTAAATATATGAAATAAGGAAATATGAACATATGATGATTGATCGATCGAATTTCCATTTGGAAATAAGATCGTTGTTTGTACACCGACATGTTTTCATTTGATAGTTGAATCACAGACTATCAAAGTTTTTACCATTTTAACGTTGTTATTATGGAGAGACCGGTTGGATTACTATCCAAAGAACCACTCTGTATTGGCATAAGCGTTGCGAGCGATATCTGCCAAAGATAAATTGAAGACGGAGTAAAGTGCAAGGGCTGTTGTATAAGTCTTAGATAACAATGACTAAGATGGATATACTGAATAGTGCCTTCGGTTTGTCCAGTCCCAGGACAACGTATATGGAAGAAGGTCTGACAGAGTATATCCAATGGATCGCGTAAGTTGATCTGTTCAAACGTATTCACGTTTGGTGGCGGAGGAATTCGTTTCTCTTAGTTGTATACCCGTGTTATTTTTGAATAAGTCAATGTGTGATTTGGCGGGTATGACGATGTGGCATTCAAAGTGAATGGTGATCAGATGTTCTGAAGATAGACGTAGCTTCTAGCCTCACACCAGGAAGTAACAAAAGTTGGGCTAGGCAGCATGGCTAGTTGGGTCATCCCCAAGCAGGGTGTATTGTCACCGATCTAGAGAATATTCATATTTATACTTCTTTTTGATTCTGTATCTTCGGATGACGGTTTGATGGCCTATAACCGTGGTGGCAATATATTCGCGACACTCAAGCTAAATGAGTGAGCGGTCATGTGTGGCCGGGTTGCAAGACGTTCTTGTTGAACCCTGAGTGTATCACCTCTAGAGTACACTATTCAGAAGGTGCTCCCATACCTTGTCTGTTGGAATCCATTCTCCGATAAGCGCCCTGCGGTTTATGATTTTATACTATGTATGTAGAACGTGAGATGCAAGCGTTTCTGCTAGATTGATATCTATTTGTACTTAGACATTATTATAATATCACAATGATATTGCTTGTCAAAGTTGTTCAGATACTCATAAGGAAAAACCCGTTCCGTATTCACGGCGTGGTCTTATGAGATATCATATACCTGTTAAATTGTTTTAAACTGTTTTACTCATACCAGTCCCATGACTGACCCGGAGTTTATTTTGTTTGTTTTCCCTAAACTCTTGGGTGCCTAAATTTGTACGGGCAGTCAAGTAGTCGGGATTTACAGATATACTTGGAGAGCTTGGAGCAGGAGACTTCAAGATTCTATAGCTATAGTTATTTCCGCTGTGTTGTAAGTGTTGTACTCTGATAAGTGCTATTGTATATATATAACTGTTTACTTCAAAGTTATGTTATATATTATATGTTATTCGTTCCGCTGTGAGATTCGTGTTACTCTGATGATTCTGTAAGTGCTTCTTTCCTTCTTCTATTCTATTAGTTCTATCTTTTCTTTCTCACCTTCTAATTTCTTTCACTAACGTCTCGGAATTTCCGACTCTCGAGGAGTCGGAAATTTCCAGCCGTTACAGTTGGTATCAGAGCTTAAGTTAAGTGATTACCTTGGCTCTGTGGCATAACTCGATAGAGATGGGATTAGTAATATCCTAGATTGAGTTTGAGTGTATATATATGAGCGCGTAATTGTTATTCAATATAAAAAGGGTTTTTATTGTGGAGATTCATTGGCTGAGTTGTTTATGAGTTCTGGTCGATCAGTTTGATCCACTGTATCGGTAGGAGTTAATAAACACTCGGATATGATGTGTCGTCACGATATGTTTTGAAAAAGGGTAAGTGAATTTAACATTACCCAAAGTATATTTTGATATAGAAATATATATATATATATATATCAAAATTTTAATATATTAGATATATTGGTTGTTATTATAATCGAGTAAGATTATAAATTAAATGGTTATATATATAACCAATCAGAATTCCTATAAGTAAAATCGTGGAATCAATTGAATTAAAAATATGAAATTTAAATCAGAATTTGGAATTAAAATAAGGAAATTTTAAGTTCCTGGGAGATTTTGAAAATGTTTTTCAATTTGAAATAAATATAGTATCTAACTCACCTGGATGACTGGAAAATAATTCCGAGGATGGATCGATACATCGTCGGTGTGATTTTCGAGTTTCTAAGTGGTGGATTACTACCAAGGGTTTTGTTTTCAAATTGTGTTGAGAAACCAAGTTGTTTAAAAATTCAAAGGTTTTGAATTGGTGGTAGGATTTGAAATTGATTTGAAATAAAACCCAGGAATTTAAATCTTGAAATTTAAAATTTAACTTGTTAAGTTGAATGAATCAAGATGGTAAAAACAAATAAGTAGATTTAAAATTTAACTTGAACCAAGTTAAATAAATCGGGATTTGGTTAGAGAATAATCTGGATTGGAATTAAGTTGACGGGTTAAGAGTTTGGAATGTAACGTTGGTTTGAAATTGAATTAGACTCGGGTATAAACAAATGGTTGGATTTATGGATAAAAACAGATTGGAGAATTTGTTGAGATGACATTAGTATATGTTGGGTTGATAACAGGTGAGAGTGATAAAGTTGATATGCCCGACAAAAAGGTACAAGTTCATATTTGATATAAGCATGAGATTTATGAGCCGAATTGGCAAGCCGCTTGGCTGTTTGATTTTCTTTTGGGTTGGAGAAGGCCTAGAGAGGCCAGTTGTGGTTTTACCGATAGGGCTGTACAAAGGAGGTTATGGCAAAATTTTCCGAAAATTTAAAGTGTTAGAAAATTTTCAGAATTTTTGAAAATTTTAGTTAGTCGGAAGAATAAATATTTCAGTCGATATTAATTGGTTCGGTTGAAATCAGAAATAAGGGGTAAACCAATCTTAGGAGTTTCAATATATAGGGTCATCCTCTAACTTAGCAATTTCGAGGACGAAATTATTTTAAGTGGGGAAGTCTGTAATGGCGCGTTTTGTAAGGTATAATAATTAAGTTATTTAATTGTTTAAATAACGAATATATTAAATAAACGATAGTTGAACGTATAATTATAATATAATTAAAATCGAGCGCGTAACGACACGGCAGTTCGCTGTTTGGCGATTTGAACTTCAACTGAGTATACAGGGTTCGTTTTAAATCGGATTTCTATGAAACAAGAAACGTGTGGAGCTGGTGAAATATATCTTTCTAGTGGAAGAGAAATATTGGGATTTCGTCGTGTAGATTTTGATTTACGTCCAAATCAAAATTTCAGAATAGTCGCTATAGAATCGTTTATCGACCATAACTGTTTATTCGATATAACTGGAGATCGGGTTTGAATTTAGACAGAGTTCTTTTGGGAAATAGTGATAATTTAATTTTTAGAATTTTATGGTAATTTTTAATTAATTTAATAAGCAACTTTTTATTTGGAGTATTTGGCACCCTGTATCGACATTTTGGAGTTTCACAATATGAGTCCATCCACCGGTATTATTATATTTTTGGGACCGGGGTACATCGCTGGTCACACCAGTGTTTTTAATTCTGTCAATAGCAGTCCATACGCAAGCGGACTTTTACTAATACCCTAAAATACTATTAAAACCGACAATTGGCATGATGGAGAAAAAGAAGTGGTTGATAATTCCTAATGTACAAGTTACTCTACCCAATCCATCAGACAACGTGGATCAAAGAGGGACCATAACGTGAATTATCATCCTCCACACATTTCGAATGGCCAGAAAAGAAAACACAAGATGCTATCGTGGACATCCAGGGAACTCAAAAAAAATCAAACTATCAACTACATGGAGTATCAGCTAAGAACGTGGCTAGCTATGCCACCATACTAACTCCCAAGTCTCATAAATACCTACAGTTATCATCGTTCATTTGTTTTTGGGAAAACAAAATCAAATCCCACAAACGCAGCAAAACATTTCAAAAGAAATTCGAGAACAAATTCACAAAAACAAATCCGTAAACTCCCAAACTTTTATCGATGGGCTTGCTGGGTGTTCTACTTCGAATAGATGCCTATGTTGTTGGGTGCGATGCTTTTCTCTGAAGCTCTAAGTTTAGCCGCGAGCTTTGACAAGGGGGGGTGTGACAATGATTTGGGGAGGAGCTCGATCGAACGGAGGTTGGAGGGGTGCTAGTTGGTGGAGGCTCACGTTTTGGTCAGGGTTTGGGTGGATCCGGCGGTCTGAGGTGAAATACGTCACCTGGAGTGACGATTGGAGGAGCCGCTCGAGATAGCGGGGGTTGGATCGAGTGTGGGTTTAAGGCATCGGACAGGCAAAGGGGGTTGCGCTGGATCTTGTGGTGATGACGGCGACGTCATTTGGGGGCCGAGGTGAGGGAGAACGTCGGTCAAAGTAGGGGTCAAAGGGGAAAGTGATTACAGGAGGTCACGACAATTCTTTTTCGGGGAAGACAAAGTGAATGGTGCGGGTTGGATCTAAAGAATGGGCTGGGCCAATGAAGATAAGGTTAAAAGCCCAAAGGAATAATTATTTAAATGTTTTAATTTAAATTCAATTGTGTATAAACTTCGTAACGCGATATCTAACTCATACGAGGTCGGATTCACGAACCGTAAGTTGCGTTGGGATCGTATGGACGAGCACTCCACAATGGAACTGACCGCGGGTCAATTGGAGTCCGTCACAATTTATAGCAAAATAAATTGTCCAGCAGGATAAAACGATGGTTATCGTCATTGACGATGATCGTCCAAGGTGAGTAAATCTCACAAACTCTAAACAGTTTTATTTTCACGTTATATTCTTAGAACTGTTAAAATATTATTTGTTTGACTGTTTGACTGTGTGTTGACTGTTTGATTGAACTGCTAGTCAGTTAGTAGGGATTTTATATATATATTTACATATATATATAAATCGTTAAATAGTCATATGTGATTCTGCTATCAGAATATTTCACAGTGAAGTGAAATCGATGTTGTTGTATTGTCTAACATCTGTGGTGCAGGGAAACAGGTTGGAGGAATCCAACAGGATTCCTCAACAGTTATTTTACTGTGATTTTTATATTGTGATATATAATGTGATGTATATAATCTGTGTGATTATGTGTGGTGGGACGATATTTATCGTTGTTATATGGCGTGTTAAATACCCTGAGAAATACCAGAATGTAGGAGAGGGGTTTTCAAAGTATATTTTGAAAATAGCTTATTTATATAAAATCAAGGGATTATATATATATATATATAAGAAAAAGGATTTTTGATATTAAGGAATATAGTTGGTAAAACAAATATAAAAGAGTTTTATTTGTAAATCAATATAAGGGAATATATATGTTAATCGAATATAAGAGGATATATTTGTTAGTCAAAATATAAAGGAATTATATTCGTTAGAACAAATATAAAGGATATTTATTTAGAGATTAAATAAATAGAATATTATAAAGGGTATTTATTTAGAGATTAAATAAATAGAATTAAACTAAAGAAGATATTTATTTGTTAAATAAATAGGAGTTAACCAAGTGAATTGGTCGAGTTAACCAAGTGAATTGGTTGAGTTAAACGAAGTGAATTAGTTAAGTTAACTAAGTGGTTAATCGAAGTAGATTAGTTGAGTTAAACTAAGTGAACCGGCTAGAGTTAATCAACGTGAATTAACTAAGTAAACTAAGTGGATTAGTTCAGTTAATCGAGACAAGTAAATCAAGTTAGGGTAAACCATTTGAGTTGACCAGTTAGAGTTAACCATTTGAGTTAACCAGTTTGAGTTGATCAGTTAGAGTTGACCAGTTAGAGTTGACCAGTTAAAGTTGACGAGTTAGAGTTATCCAAGTGGAGTTAATCGAGTAGCGTTGTCGAATATCACTTATTCGAAGAAGAGCTATAGTCTATTCGAGTGGAGAAATCAAATGTTATTCATTTGAGAAGAGTTATCGAATATAGTTTATTCGAGTGGAGAAATCAAATGTTATTCATTTGAGAAGAGTTATCGAATATAGTTTATTCGAGTGGAGAAATCAAATGTGATTCATTTGAGAAGAGTTATCGAATATTATTTATTCGAAGAGTGGTTATCGAATATTGGTTATTCAAAGTTAGTTAATCCAAAGGAGTTATTCGAAGTTAGTTAATCCAAAGGAGTTAGTCGAAGAGTTAATCGAATATAGTTATTCGAAAGAAGGTGTTAATCGAACATTGTTATTCGAGTAAAGTTAAAAGAGTTAATCGAATTTAGTTATTCGAAATGAGTTATTCGAATTAGATATTTGAATAGAGTTAAACACGTAAGAGTTAATTGAATATTAGTTATTCAATTAGAGTTAAATCGAATTTAGTTATTCGAAAGGAGTTAATCAATTGAGTTAAGTTAATCGATTTGAATTAAGTTGAATCGAAATGGAGTAAATCGATTAGAATTAAGTTAATCGAGTTTGAGTAAATCGAATATTGGTTATTCGAAGGTAAGTTATTCGAATGAGTTATTCGAAGGAGTTAATCAAATGAGTCGATCCAAAGGAGTTAGTCGAATATTAGTTATTCAAATAGAGTTAAAGGAGTTATCGAGTTTAGTTTGATCGAAAGGAGTTATCGATTTGTAAATCGAAAGGAGATTTTCGAATATAGCATATTCGAAAGAAAGAGATCAAATATTGTTTAGTCGAAAGAGAGAGATTTCGAATATGAGTTATTCGAAGACAGATAATCGAATATAGGTTATTCGAAGAAGAGTTAATCGAATAGAGATTACTCGAAAGAGAGTTATACGTCGAATTTGATTATAGCGAATTCGGGAAAGTACTATTTACTTTCCAGGGTTTAAATCAAGATTTGGTTATTGATTTAGAAATTAGGTGTCTGTTCAATTATTCGAGTTAGGAGATAAAGTTATAATTTATGTTAGACATTTCAGAAGTAGGAATTATAACGTTATAGTTATAATCAAACACTGTCATATAAGAAGTGGATTCGTAACCTGAATCCTAGAATTTGCGTAAACAGATGATTGAAAAAAGTGAGCGATGAGCTTCATCTATTTCACAGTAAAGGACGTTGTTCAATTAAGGTCTGAGAGGTATTTATACCCCAACTTGATTGACTTCAGAATTGACAAAGGAATAGTTGTGGTTCGATAGAAAAGGTTGATTTGAAATATAGTTAAGTAATAAGCGATTAATGGATTAAGCGTAACGATGTTTTATACAACGTTCATTGGAAATCCGTAAATGAGTTTTGGGAACATTTTCCAAATATGGTCAGATATGTTTTCTAAACATAGAAAATGAAATGTTTTCATGATAAGAATTTAAGAAATAGAGTTAAGCAAATTCAGAAACTGACTGGAGAGGGTAAGTTGAACGGTTTTCTAAGTGACGATCTGATGTTGGTTTCGACCTTCCGTATTGATACTTAGAGAATTGTTCTCATACTAGTTACAGTTAGGGACTGATAGTTGCGAAATAATAGTGATGGGAAAATAAGCTATGGAAATGTTTTCCAATGATTAATAACATATATTTTCTAAATATATGAAATAAGGAAATATGAACATATGATGATTGATCGATCGAATTTCCATTTGGAAATAAGATCGTTGTTTGTACACCGACATGTTTTCATTTGATAGTTGAATCACAGACTATCAAAGTTTTTACCATTTTAACGTTGTTATTATGGAGAGACCGGTTGGATTACTATCCAAAGAACCACTCTGTATTGGCATAAGCGTTGCGAGCGATATCTGCCAAAGATAAATTGAAGACGGAGTAAAGTGCAAGGGCTGTTGTATAAGTCTTAGATAACAATGACTAAGATGGATATACTGAATAGTGCCTTCGGTTTGTCCAGTCCCAGGACAACGTATATGGAAGAAGGTCTGACAGAGTATATCCAATGGATCGCGTAAGTTGATCTGTTCAAACGTATTCACGTTTGGTGGCGGAGGAATTCGTTTCTCTTAGTTGTATACCCGTGTTATTTTTGAATAAGTCAATGTGTGATTTGGCGGGTATGACGATGTGGCATTCAAAGTGAATGGTGATCAGATGTTCTGAAGATAGACGTAGCTTCTAGCCTCACACCAGGAAGTAACAAAAGTTGGGCTAGGCAGCATGGCTAGTTGGGTCATCCCCAAGCAGGGTGTATTGTCACCGATCTAGAGAATATTCATATTTATACTTCTTTTTGATTCTGTATCTTCGGATGACGGTTTGATGGCCTATAACCGTGGTGGCAATATATTCGCGACACTCAAGCTAAATGAGTGAGCGGTCATGTGTGGCCGGGTTGCAAGACGTTCTTGTTGAACCCTGAGTGTATCACCTCTAGAGTACACTATTCAGAAGGTGCTCCCATACCTTGTCTGTTGGAATCCATTCTCCGATAAGCGCCCTGCGGTTTATGATTTTATACTATGTATGTAGAACGTGAGATGCAAGCGTTTCTGCTATATTGATATCTATTTGTACTTAGACATTATTATAATATCACAATGATATTGCTTGTCAAAGTTGTTCAGATACTCATAAGGAAAAACCCGTTCCGTATTCACGGCGTGGTCTTATGAGATATCATATACCTGTTAAATTGTTTTAAACTGTTTTACTCATACCAGTCCCATGACTGACCCGGAGTTTATTTTGTTTGTTTTCCCTAAACTCTTGGGTGCCTAAATTTGTACGGGCAGTCAAGTAGTCGGGATTTACAGATATACTTGGAGAGCTTGGAGCAGGAGACTTCAAGATTCTATAGCTATAGTTATTTCCGCTGTGTTGTAAGTGTTGTACTCTGATAAGTGCTATTGTATATATATAACTGTTTACTTCAAAGTTATGTTATATATTATATGTTATTCGTTCCGCTGTGAGATTCGTGTTACTCTGATGATTCTGTAAGTGCTTCTTTCCTTCTTCTATTCTATTAGTTCTATCTTTTCTTTCTCACCTTCTAATTTCTTTCACTAACGTCTCGGAATTTCCGACTCTCGAGGAGTCGGAAATTTCCAGCCGTTACATGAAGCTTCCTTGGATACTAAGCTAAATTCATGGGAACTACTCCTCGGAGATGGAAGCCATCTTACAAGAATCATCTGATGCTTTAATCGGGGCACTTCCTCGCAGCAAGACATAGATAATGTCAATCGCAGCCCTTTCACTAGGGAAATCAGAAACTCCTGAAATCCTCCGGACTTCAAGTTCCTAGCTATCGAGCCATACAATGGTCGCACTGATCCAACCATCCACCTCATGAGATACATGTGACATATGGAAGTACTCGACGCATCAACCAACGTCATGGCTAAGTGCTTCCTGCTCTTCCTCACTGATAAAGCCGGAATCTGGTTTCGAAAGCTGACAACAGAGTCGGTCAGCAGTTATAACACTCTGGTCACCCGCTTCATCGAGCAATTCAGAGTACATATCTCTCAACCAAAGAGCATAATGTTATTATCCACCATCAAGCAGCGATTAGGAAAAACGCTTAGATCCTTCCTCGAAAGATTCAACGCGGCAGCAGCATCAGTTGATCGGCCCGAACCATCGATGGTACTGATGGCCGCCATCGCAGGAGTTCAAAAGAGATCAGAATTCTCGAACTCCTTAACCAGAGATCCCCCCAAGTATATAGATGACTTCTATTCCGAGGCCGAGAGATTCCTCGACAAGAAGATGCCAGCATTGAGATGGAAAACCTTGAGGTCTTAGCCGCCGAATAGCAAGGTCCACTCAACAACAACGGCCAGAATAAAGGAAGAGGAAAGGCCGCGGAAAAGAGCGAGCATCGTGTATGACCTCGGATCGAAAGTAAGTATGACCAGTACACAGAACTCAATTCCTCTTTGCTCGATATCTACCTTGACATACAAGGGTCCTTGCCCACTCTAAGACCACCTCGACAAGAACCAACCCAGATGGAGCTCGATTCTGGCAAATATTCTGTGTTCCACAACATAGCTGGACATAGCATCGATGAATGCTGCCAGCTGCGCGATCTCATTGAGCATCGAGTCAAAAATGGGGAGCTTCCCGAATATGTCAAGAGTTGTGCCCCGGCCTTGCCTCCACGGCCTTCTGCTCACTCCTAGAAACGGAAGGGACCCTGAGACTAGCACTCGCGGGATTATCATTAATTAGATTTTTTTGATGTATTTCTTTAAATAAAAAGGCCACCTTGATGTACACATGTATAAGGTTAGGATTTTGCTCTTAGGCATGCTCTGTAATCAATTGATGTCCTCTTAGAATTTCTTTTTCTAGTAATAATTCTTTAATTTGTATGAATGCTCATTTACAAATATGGATAATGTTTGGGAAACTCTAAAGCCGAGCGTGTGTGATGCTCGCCCCCCCTCCTTTGATGTGGTCTGCGCGAAAGCCTACTACTCTATCTTAATACCGACTCCCCTAGCTGAGTGTGGTATACTTCTTTAAGACGAGTTTGGACGATACTCGCCCCTTCTTTCTCTACACCATAAGCCTCTACCGCTCGCTAGACACACTAATCTAACATGAGTCGAGCACGGAAAACACTTGCCATAAGCCAAGTATGGTTAATACTCACCACCTCTAAGCCGAGTGTGGTTAATACTCGCCCTCTATAAGCTGAGTATGTTCAATACTCTCACCCTCTGACCCGTGTACGGTTAATACTGGCCCTCTATAAGCTGAGTATGGTTAATACTCACCACTAAGCCGAGTATGGTTAATATTCCCACTTCTCAAAGCCAAGTGAAATAAAATGCTCGACCCATTAGCCTTCTCCAAGCTGAGAACGGATTATTTTTGTTTTTGTAGGAACTAACTCTCATGAAGGCAATCATCATCTCGGCCTTAATACGGTTTCCGATAGTTGTCGGTTTTCCAGCCTTAATATGACCCAGTTCGATTGTCGGTTTTCTGGCCTTAATATAACATTGGGATCGTCGGATTTGTGACCTTAATATGGTCCGGCGCGACCATAGCGGCTCGAGAAATTGTGCTTCGATTCATATTTCAGAACGCACCTCCTTCTATCGAAGAAGATGCATTCTGAGGGGTAAAGTGTTAACACTCTTTTTGGTAAAAGATGCAGCGTGCCAAATTGAAGCCCAAACACGCAACCAAACGAGTTAAACATATCACATTCTAGGAAGCCCCATAGAAGATGGGCCCGAAGTAGCCGCATATCGGGCCATTCAAGTCGATATCTCACCCCGAAAGACTCGCTCTCCCAGTCAACCAAGAGAACTGCTCTCGCACAGGGCGTATCAACCGAGTATTTCGGATCTACATGAAATATCCATCTGAGCTGTTCAAATACTTAGCCCGACTCTCAAGGAAGAAAAAGCGGTCAACCATATCTGAACAAAACTCTACTTTTGATACACCTCACCGTGGATGCCACGTCGGCCACAACTTCCGAAGTTACTATTTATGAATAGTGGAATCAGTCTTCAGCCGCTATTCTAACCAAATGATGGACTCCACGTGTTTGAGCTTTCCCGGAAAGGCCGAGCCACGTCATAACAGCCCAAGCTGCTATCCCTGCCTATAAATACCTCAAAGCTTAAAGAGGAAAAGGAGGACTTAGAGAGACTTCTCTGACCTTTCTTTTTTCGGCTCGTACTTCTTCTTCTTCCTAGAAAAACATTATCTGGAAGATAAAATAGCCGCCTTCTCCAGATAGAAAAAGCATTGTACTTGTAATCAAAAGCAAAAGCAATATATATAAAGTGGACGTAGGCACCGTCTTTGCCAAACCACTATAAAAATTCTATGTGTTTTTACCTCTCCTTTACTCTTTCTGCATTTTATAATCAATATTCGTGTGTTCTACACACGATTGGGTGTTGATTGTCACTAGCGACCAACTTTTGATGCCAACACGGCTAAAAATCACTTTTGTTTATTCACGTCACGTATGCATGTAAAATTAAGCACACACACTTTGAAATTGATTTGTTACTTTATCATTGGGTGAAGACAGTTTACACCAAATGTATATTAGTTGGTTATCTTCTTTGTTACTTGAGTCCTTATTACAGTTCCAAAGTAAAATGCAATAGGAAAGAAGCAACATAATATAGGTTTACTAATTAATAGGTAAAAATTCTTCACCTAGGCCAAACACTTTGGGCAAAAAATACTTGGAAATTTAACTTTTAATGGGATCTTAAAAGCTTTACTATGAAAGTGGACAGATAAATGATAAATATCTATCTCTCTCTTGAATATTATGTTCTGATCTGTGTTAAATGATTATTTTTTCATTTTAGTGTCTTATTATTTTTCATTTATTTGTAAACTACTCAAAATGACTTCAACTAGTTTTCATATGTCAAATATTGATAAGATTTCACGAAATGAAGGGTCGTATGTATATTGAATTACTTATAATCCTTATACAATATATGCTTAACAAGTTAAAAGTTGGGTCCCTAAAATAAGTTGTTCAAATTTGTACAGGAAGATAAGTAAATAATGATTTTTTGATATTTAAGTAATAGTTATGAATAATGAATCTTTTGTTACCTAAACATTTTTACTATTTACATAGATCAATTGTAACAACCCGTAAAATCTGAACCAATTTAAAATTTTTAAATTGGCTATTTTAGTGGATTTTAAATATTTAAAATAAATATTTTAAATAATATCGATGAAAAGGTAGTTTGAATCGATGTTGAAAAGGAATATAATTAATTTGAATTATAAATAAGGCCTGAAATGGCGCGGCAGTTTCAAAAATTGAATTCAAACTTTAACTGACTATACCGGGTGCAAAATAAAACAGATTTTAGTGAAACCAAAAATATTTAAATCTGTTAGTGAATACCTTTCTAACGAATCTGAAAAATCGAAGTTTCGTAGCGGGGGTCAAAAGTTATGGCAAAATGAATTTTCAGAAAGGTCGCTATAGAATTCATATAGCCCGTGAAAATAGACATTTTGCAAACGACCTCGGAATTCGACGAAACCACTTTTTTTGGATCTAGGATGTGAAGTTATTGCTAGGTTTCAAATTTCATAATTTTTGAAGCTAGTATGTGAGCGTGACAAAGGAAAATGTGTTTTGGTCAATTATAGTTAAATTGGATCGACCAGAATATGGCCATTTTTCAAACGGTCTCAGAATTCGACGAAACTAGTTTTGTTGGGACTGTATCGTCAAAACATAGCTAGATTTATTTTTCTAGAATTTTTCGAATCAGTTTGTGGCCCTGGCAAATTGAAATGTGCGTTCAAATCAAATATTCAATGTTTTATATTTTGATTTGAAAAATATTTGACTGTAACAGTCGAATTGGCCTACGAAACATATCCCATTGGGTTCGGAATGGGGGTATTTAGCTAGAGGCGGCAGTCGTTGGGTTTGAATTGGTGTTCGTTTGGTCAAGAGGATATTTTTGAATTTAGAATAAATTAAATAATATAAAAATTTAATATAAATATCCCTCGTTCTAAACCCTAGCCGCCTCTAACAGAACCGACGTACGATATTGCTCCAGGAAAGAAGCCCTCTGATCTCCCTCGATTCGCAGTTAAATCTAAAACCACCAAAGCGAAATTGAAGAGCTAGGCGAGATCTTTCCATCCATACCCACGTGATCGGCTCTGGTGAAGTGGAGCACCGCCATTCCTGACGAGAAGACGCTGCCGTCGATCGAATTTTGGGGGCCAAGGAGATGTTCGAGTTCATCAACTTGGGGCGGCGCAGGTAGCTGCTGCGGTGGCGCAGCTCGAGGTGGCCTCCGATCAACGTGAAACTGACGGTGGCGATCGCAAATCGCAACCCTAGATTTGAAGACGGTTTCCAGAGGGGGGTTTTCAATTTGGGAAAGGCAGCGTTTTTAAACGTTATAGATTTAATTAATTACGTTTCTAAATAGTTTAATGTTCAAAATTACATATCGTTTTCATTTGTTAACGAAATCCAATGAAACAAGAGATAGTGGACTCGTGTGGACGTCTTCTACATTCTAGAGGAGACCGCATATTTTTCTGAGCCTTCTGCTATTTTTTGTGGAGTGGAACCCAATGTGAGATTTCTAATTTATAAGCGATATGGAAAACAACGATGTATAGATTATATAGTCGATGTATGAGTTATATAAGCGTTGTACACCTCATGTATAAGCGTTGTATAAGTTGTATGTTCGATGTATAAGTTATATATGCGTTGTAAAAATTATATATGCGATGAAATGACATTGAAATGAATTGAAGTAAACTGAAATATAAATATATACGAGTATATATATATATACTCCCCTCGTCCACAGACCATGGACGATATTTATTGGTTGTGATATTATTTGGGATTATTTGGTTGATGTGAAATTGGTTGATAAAATTGTTTGTGGTTGAGAATGAATGACTGATTGTGGTTGAAAAATACCCATCTGTGGTTGAAAACAAAATTAGGATAGATTGTGGAAATGAAAATAAAACATGCCGCCTGCGTGCGAACTAGATGCATGAATCCCCATTGTCAAAAACCGTAAGGTTTTAAGGTAGAGCGAGGAGCCGTACTTCGATACGATCCCGGTTTTAACTACCCTGCCGTTATGCTGCCGAAATTTCCTGAAATCTTTCTATGTTTGATTTATTTTCATTGGTTGAGACTATATTCATTTGTTGAATAGAAACCCATGTATTGAAAAATAATCGTGTTTTGAAATAAATTGTTTTATAATAAAAATCGCATTTTTATGACTGGTTTGAACTATATAAAATAATAGTGTTTTGGAAATAAATTGTTTTACAATAAAAATCACATTTTCATTATATATACAAACTATAGAGAACATTCATGTGTTGAATAGAAATTCATATGTTGAATAGAAATTCATTCGTTGAATAGAAATTCATGTGTTGAATGGTACTCGTATTTTAAATAAATTGTTTTACAATAAAAATCACATTTTAATTATATATACAAACTATAGAGAACATTCATGTGTTGAATAGAAATTCATTCGTTGAATAGAAATTCACGTGTTGAATGGTACTCGTATTTTAAATAAATTGTTTTACAATAAAAATCACATTTTCATTATATATACAAACTATAGAGAACATTCATGTGTTGAGTAGAAATTCATTAGTTGAATAGAAATTCATGTGTTGAATGGTACTCGTATTTTAAATAAATTGTTTTACAATAAAAAATTACATTTTTATTATATATACAAACTATAGAGAACATTCATGTGTTGAACAGAAATTCATTCGTTAAATAGAAATTCATGTGTTGAATGGTACTCGTATTTTAAATAAATTGTTTTATAATAAAAATCATATTTTTATCATTTATATGAACTATATAAAATAGTCGTGTTTTCGAAATAAATCGTTTTCCAATAAAAATTACATTTTTATGATATGCATGAATAGTTAAAAAAGCGAAGTGTTGAAATAGAAGTCGGTTTGATAAAAATATCATTTTTATGAAAGATATGGAAATAGTATGGTTTTGAAATCGAAGGATTGATTATATATATATATGTATGTATGTATGTATGTATATAATTAAAATAAATCGAATGACGACGCTGCAGTTCGTATTTTGAAACCGTGATTTCAAACGATTAGTGCGGGAGATCCGACCATCGGATTTTCCCGAAACCACAACCGTTGGGTTCGCCTTGGAAATATCTTTCCAACGGCACTAACTTTGTAAAGATCCAACGGTTGGATTGTCTGGAATGTTTAATTCAAATCTAAAGAAAAACAGCGCCAGAATCGATTATATATATATATATATATAAATATAATTAAAATGGATCGAATAACGAAGCTGCAGTTCGTATTTTGAAATCCTAACTTCAAACGATTAGTGCGGGAGATCCGACCTTCAGATTTCCCCAAAACTGAAACCGTTGGATTCGTTTTCAAAAGATCTTTCTAATGATATAAAATTTGTGAAGATCCAAAGGTTAGATTTTCAGATATGTGTAAATCAAATTTGGAGAAAAACAGCGCCACGGCCGCGTTATGGCCTGAAGCGTTGTTTTGAATATATTGGCTATTTTTAAATAAATAAAAATAGCGATAAATCGTGATAAAATATTATAAATGATATGGAATGGAAATAAACTGAATTTGCTCGGTTTACATGATATTTGATGGTTGAATGTGTTTGGCGCGAAAATTACACTAAAGGGCAAAATTAGTGATATCGAATAATTTAACCATTGAAATGAATTGATTTGAAATTTTAAATATACGTGAATTATTTGAAAAGGCCGAGTTAATTCTCATTTCAAATAATTGATCGACGTTCCAAAGTCGAAGATATGAAGACGATGCAAGACCGATGATCTTCACGTCGAATGGAGGGGTGCTACTGATGCTCATGATAGGAGTAGCTACCTAGAAGGGGTTGAAGCAGTAGCCGTCCGGATGTACATGTTGATTGTACGGATATGCGAGGAATAAAGATCCTCCGGTTTCGTTCAGACCCAGAACGGACTTGTAAATGGACTGTGTGTCTGACATTGGATTTCATTCTGTGTGATTGATAAACGTCAGTTACATGGCGTGAATTGCCTGTGTGGCATGCTAAGATGCAATGATCAAAGCTTTTGTTGAAAAGCAGAGCTTTGTGGTGGATGATCAAAGCAACGCCTGTGTGGCATAGCTTTGTGTATAACGTGAATTCGCGAGCCTCACACCCCGGTATGAACCAGAAACGGGAGAGGACTACAGGAGAACATGCGTTTCTTTCTAGCTAGGAGTTGTGTCAGTGTTTTTACACGGCCTGACATTTTACTTATGTGGATGATGGATAGTGAGGCGCCCCGGATATATCGGTCGTTCTCGAACCGATGGAGCCACTCATTGGCTCATTTACGCCCCATAGGGCGGGGAGACGTAGTGTTCAGGATTTCGTCTAATCCACATCGGTGGACCGGCCCTGAAGATCCAAGGGTCGATGCGTTCTGATCCTGAGGGGCGGGCTAGAGCGTCTCAAATTCGGTAAGGACTATCCTTTGCCTTGGTTCATGACGGAAATCCAATTTCCAAATACGACATTATGCGGTTTTGATTGTATATATATATGGCGACATGATATATGGTACCCATGCCGTCTAGGATTGATATTTATTATTGTATCTAAAATTAGAAACTAACTGGAAACGAGCTAGGACGGATGGTTTCCTGGGTATTGGTCTGATGTTGGTTTCGGCTTTCGGGGTTAATACTTAGGGAATCGTTCTCTTACTAGTTTACGGTTGGAGTCTGATTAAGAATTAAACGATAAAATTTGCATTTCAAATGATTTGTTTTCCTTGTATCAAGCATATTTGGCCATTATAAGGTAAAACTCTATCCTCCGGTTTGTGTTTTATTGTTTGATGGGAACTGAGTCTTATAATGGCTTCATTTTTATAAAAAGCATTGCGATGTTTAAAAGATTTATTTGTTTTAAAGCACTGGCAATCCAACGGAGTAAACCCGTTCCGCAATAATGGCGTGGTCCTGTGATTAGCCATATTTGAAAATGTGTTGAGTAGATTTCTCATACCAGTCCCATGACTGACTCGTAGTTTGTTTCACTTGCAAACTCGGGTGCCCCTTTTCTACACGGGAAGCCTTGTATTCAGGTTTTAGCTGGCTCTTTCTAGATAGCTGGAGCTGAAGATGGATTCTATCATTTATCTCTTTTTATGTTGTTCAACTCCTATTGTACATATTATGTTTTCTTTTCCGCAGTAGACATTTATGTATAGCTGAACTGTATTTTGTACTAAGTATGATCCTATATACTGTGTAACTCGGATGATTATATTTATCCAGTGTATTCTATTGTACATTATCTGGTGTATTTATTTATTTCTATTCTGTTGTTATCTGTTTATGTGTTATATTCCGAAGATTACCCTTGCCACCGTCTTATCGGGAATGGGGTCGTCACATCAATCCTATAATGGTTTTTTTTCAATAATAAATCTTACCCTGATAAGCTTTATGTGACTAAAAGGAATCTCGCTCGGTCCGAACCAGTCGCTAAACCGACCCAGACCGTTCGAAACGCCCTATCGTTTGAGAACATGACAAAATAGAACGCATACAAAAGAACATTTCATTGTATATTACAACAATGCATCAGATTACAAGAATACACAGAGTATAAATGAATATACATTACACAGAAATATCAGAGATTACAATACATTGTATAGCAGCGGAAAATAATACAATACACAACTAGAAGAGATATACGGATACAAAGCTTCCCGAATATCGTTCCACCTGTAAACCAGGATCCTGTGAATATAAATCTGCAAAACCAAAACTACTAGCTGCCCGTGTCAAAATAGGGGCACCTAGAGTTTAGGTTAAAACAATAAACTCCAGGTCAGTCATGTGACTGGTGTGAGAACTAAAACAGTTATTTATCTTTATTTTTAAAGTTAGGTAAATCAAGGGACCACGCCGTATAACACGGAACGGGTTTCCTCCCAAGAATACCAGTGCATAAAACAAACAGCGCAATGCTAAATAAAGAAAAATGAAGCTGTTATAAGACCCAGGTCCTATCACACAATGCAACGCAAGCCGGGGGATAGGGTTTTCCCTTATAACAACCAAAAAATGCTTGATACGTTTAAAACAAATCATTTGATACTATAATAAGTGTACAGTGTTTAAAACAACATCAAATCATAAGTATCAATCATAGGCGACATGAGCGTCCCATGCCACTATGTCGCCATATATAGGTTTACAAATAAAACCGCAAATGTCACGTATTTGGAAATTGGATTTCCGTCTGTGAACCGAGGCAAAAGATAGTCCTCAACCGATTCGAGACGCTCTAGCCCGCCCCTCAGGAACAGCCGCAACTGCCCCTTGGATCGTCAGGGCCGGCCCACCGATGTGGATTATTATGCCTGAACACTGCGTTTCCCCACCCTTTGGGGTGTAAATGAGCCAACGAATGACTCCATCGGACCCGGATCGTCCGATCTAACCGAGGCGCCTCGCAACAGCAACAACCACACAGGTGAAAAGTATATAAATGTCAGGGCTGGAAGGTCACTGACACCACCCTAGCTAGAAAGAAACGCATGCCCTCCCTGAGGTCCTCTCCCGTTTTTGGTTCACAACCGGGGTGCGAAACTCGCGAAGTAAACGTTACACAAAGCTACGCCACAAAGGCCGTGCTTTGATCATCACCACAAGACTTTGCTTTACAACAGAAGCCTCGATCAATTTCCACCTAGGCATGCCACACAGGCAATTCACTCCATGCGTTTGATATCCATCAATATATAACCCCTGAGCTCGTACGTCTCAGAGAAGGGCGTTAAGCAAGAGAATAAATTCTCCGCCGCCAAACAGATATATATTTAATAGAGATCAATCACACGGACTAAAAACCAATGTCAGACACACTGTCCATTTACAAGTCCGTTCTGGGTCTGAACGAAACCAGAGGCACCTAGTACCCCGCATATCCATCGATCTCCAAGTACGTCTGGACGACCACCAACTGTTTCCATCTTCTTGGGTGTACAGCCCAATCAAGATCATCAGTAATCACCCAAACGACGTGAAGACTTCCGGTCTTCGACCACCGTCTTCATCTTCGACTTATCGTCGTACTAGTTATTCAGAATGGGTTAAACCCGGTCTTTCCGAATAACTCGCGTATATTTTAAATAAGTGTTACACAAACACAACATACGCCTCATTCCAATTCATCAGTCGCTAACCGTAAATGAATCAAGAGAATAATTTCCCAAAGATTAACCCCGAAGGCCGAAACCAACATTAGATCAATATCCAGAAAACCATTCTGCTTGGCTAACCGACAGTTAGTTTCTAAATTTCACATTCATAGGGAAAGGTTCCCATTAATTTTATCCAAGATAAATTCCTTGAATTTATTCTCTAATCTCCTTTTGAATTTCGATTCAACTAGTCAAGATTAACGAACCTTACCGAAGTAATCATTGGTTTTAATTTCCCAATCCCAACCTATTCATCCCATGAAGTAAAACTGGTTATACTTCATATCTAACACCACGGTGTTATCGGTAAATTCAATTACCATTTCACATTCAAATCTAATTAAAGATTTAACTAACGCCTGGAGCAAAACCGGTGATACTCCATTCTCGATCATTTCAATCTAATTAAAGATTCATTAAAAATCCACTTAGTTTTAATCGTCAACTGGGTTAAAGAATCAGTGTCATTTAAAACACGGTTCACGATAAACCTAAAATCACATTCCATTAATTATCGGGTTAAAGAACGAGTGTTATTTAAAACACTGTCCACGATAAACCCAAAAATCAATATCAATTCAATTAAATATTATTTAATTGGTACACTTCATTAAATCTAAATAAAAAGATTTAATCTTTTCTCAACTGGGTTCAAGAACAGTGTTAATGAAGACACCATTCACGACAAACCCAAATCACATTTGATATTAAATACAAGGTTCTGAATAGAAAATTTATCGTCTTATATTCAATATCAAATTCTACGACCAACAGATATCGTATTGGAGATAACGATATATATATCTATATCTTTCAGATTTCCATAACAACATCTGTATAATCACGAAATCCAACATCGAAATATTCTGAAGACAATTTCGATTCAAATCCATTCCAATGCAATCATTGGAAATTCTGGTTATTTTCAAAACCATTTCAACTTCAATTTATTTATTTAAAAATAAATAGAATTATAATTCTATTTCAAAACTAGTTCATTTCGATAAAAATCTATTTTTATCTTTTCAAATAGGGAGTTTTTCATCCTAATTTTTCCCAAATCATTTCTTATGATTTTACACAAATTATTACCATTTTTAATAATTTTATCAAGGCCCGTACTGTCGATTTCCATCAACGGCCATCGAACTGCACTTACATCGACCTCTTTCAAATTTGATTCGGACATAATTCCAAATCCAACCGTTAGATTTCTAATTTCTAATATTCATTAGAAAGCTCTTTTCGATACGAACCCAACGGTTCCGGTTTTAGGAGAATCCGACGGTCGGATCTCCCGCAATATCCGTTCGAAGTCAATGGTCGAAATTCGCGAACTGCCGCGGCGCGTTCTATCAGGCCATTATATTATATATATAATATATACTTCGTCGATTCCAATTTAAAATGTGCTTTATAAATCGTTTTCAATTCATTTTCAAAGCAGTTTCAGCTTCATATTCAATTTCAAATCAAAATTGAATATTCCAATATAAATTCGTTTTTAATTCATTTCAAATCGATTTTAATTCAAATTGATTTCTAATTCAATTTCAGTTCGTTTTCAATTCAATTCTATTTCAATTCGAATTCATTTCTATTCAATTTCAATTTCAAATCTATTCAACTTAATTCGAATTTCAAATCTATTTCAATATTCGTTGAAAAATGAATAAAATCGATATAAATATCGTTCACGTCAAAATGGCGTCAATCTAATCAACACGGCTTCATATATTCCTATTTTCAAATATTCAATTTCAAATATTTCTTTTTCAAATATTTCTTTTTCAAATATTTCTTTTTCAAATATTTCTTTTTCAAATATTTCTTTATATTTCTTTTTCAAAACTGGAATGAGGCCCAATCAATTACCATATAATGTTAATTATATGGATTTTCTACAACACATGTATATATCAACAACGATGAATAATCAACCATCATCCAAAGTGCATTCTACACTGTATAAGCATCAAATATAAATATTCAACGCTCATAACAGTCTGTCAATCAATCGATCGACATACAACTAAACAACCGGGATTAGTGTACGTCAAATATCATCCCAATACCCGTGTGGGGTTTCAAACAATCAAACACAGGTTTTATTTGTGCAGTTGGGCGATGTGTAAAATTTATCGTCCCAATCAATGTCCTTCAAATAGGTGTACATAAACAAACCGTCTGGTTTGTAAATGAATATTTATTTATTCACATTCACGTTAAAAATTATATTTTTAACGATCAAACTATTTTATTCAACCTATGAATATTCTATTCGGTTCATTCATTAAATAAAATGTTATCTTTATTTTTCTAACTTATTTTTAGAAAATTTCGGCGGTATAACGTTACGATACTAGAAACGGGACAAGGCCTAGCCTTATCCCCGGTCTAGTGAAGGCCCACGCCATTCACACATCAATCAAATCAATTTCATTTCACCAAACAATTCAATTCAAACCAAATAATCTAACCAACTACACAACCAAACAATTTAACAAACAAGCCATCCATGGTCTGTGGATGACGGGTGTCGGATGCTACTAAACACCGTCTGCATCCTAGTATATATATATTACTAGAATAAGAATTTTGAGTGAGGAGTTCTCACCAATAGCTATCCAACCGTCTCGACTCTTCTTTTGAAGAAGTCTTCGTTGTTCTCGCCTTTTTGGCACCTTCGTTGACCGTAGCCACTACATATATAAAAATCGAATTTTTACTTCGTTGTTCAATATATAAAAATCGAATTTTTACTTCGCTATTCAATATATAAAAATCAAAATTTTACTTTGCTATTCAATATATAAAAATCGAATTTTTACTTTGCTATTCAATATATAAAAATCGAATTTTTACTATGCTATTCAATATATAAAAATCGAATTTTTACTATGCTATTCCATATATAAAAATCGAATTTTTACTATGCTATTCAATATCTAAAAATCGAATTTTTACTTCGCTATTCAATAAATAAAAATCGAATTTTTACTATGCTATTCAATATATAAAAATCGAATTTTTACTATGCTATTCAATATATAAAAATCGAATTTTTACTTCGCTATTCAATATATAAAAATCGAATTTTTACTTCGCTATTCAATATATAAAAATCGAATTTTTACTTCGCTATTCAATATATAAAAATCGAATTTTTACTTCGCTATTCAATATATAAAAATCGAATTTTTACTTCGCTATTCAATATATAAAAATCAAATTTTTACTATGTTATTCCATATATAAAAATCGAATTTTTACTATGCTATTCAATATATAAAAATCGAATTTTTACTATGCTATTCAATAAATAAAAATCGAATTTTAATGAATCATTACACTATATAAAAACCGTATCTTTATAAATAAAAAACATAGCTTTTAAATATATAAAAATCAAAACTTCTAGATGATGATGAAGATAACAAAATCAGTAAATAAAATCTTACATTGATTTTAGGGTTTTGGTTCGCGGGTGAACGGTGGGGCTGCTGGTGTTGGCGCAAGTGGTCGAGGGGGGGGGGGCAGTGGCCATTCAGGCGGCGATTGGAGGGTTTGAATGGGTGGCGGCGGCCTCTTCTTTGATGGTGGGAGATCATGGCCTTCGGGCGCCGCGTCTTGGGGAGGAGAGGGAGTCGGAGACGAGAGCGGAGGGGGTTGCGTCAGGCGGAGCTGGGTAGGACGGTGGCGGCGGGCACGACGTGGGGCGAGGTCGTCGATCGGCGATGGCGGTTTTTTTCTTTTTTTTTTCCTTTTTAAAACCTTCTGAAAAATGAAATCGGGGGGGGGGGGGGGGGTGCAATTGATAAAAGGAAAGGAGAGAGAGAATATTTTTTTTTATTAATTTAAAATTCAAAAAGTTGACTTTTACATACGACCTCTAATCGAGGCCCACCGCCTGTCGTTCATAGCGTTTCACCCCCATTTCGAACATAATGGGATATGTATCATAGGCTGATTTGATCGTTACGATCAGATTTCGTCAAAATCAACTTATAACTCTATATATTGAATTTGAACGTGCATTTCCATTTACTGGGGTCACATACTAACTAGAAAAATTCCAGAAAAATATTTTCTAGCTTCGTATTGACGATACGGTCCTAACAAAACTAGTTTCGTCGAATTCTGAGACCGTTTGAAAAATGGCCAATTTCTAGTCGATTAAAATCAACTGAAACTGGTCAAATGTGTTTTCCTTTGCCACGCTCATATATTGATTCGAAAAATTATGAAATTTGGAATCTAACAATAACTTTACATCACGGATCCAACAAAAGTGGTTTCGTCGAAATCCGAGGTCGTTTGCAAAATTTCCATTTTTAAGGGCCTGAATTTCATAGCGACTATTCAGAATTTTCAACTGGACATATCTTTTGATTCCCGTTATGAAATTTTGATTTTTCGGATTCGTTGGAAAGATACTCACAATTAGATCCCAATGTTTTTGGTTTCACTAAAATCCGGTTTGTTTTGCACCCGGTATGTTCAATTGAAGTTTGAAATCGAATTATCGAACTACCGCGCCATTTTCAATTCCTTTTATAATTATATATAATTATTTATATTCTAACGTCGATCTATCTAACTATATACGATTGAATTTTATTCAAAAGAAATTTTCTCGTCGATATTATTTAAAATAATTCATTTTAAATAATCAAAATTCGCTAAAATTGCAAAAATAAAAATTTTAAACTGACCCAGATTTTCGGGTTGTTACAATCTCCCCCACTTAAAACTTTTTGTAACAACCCGTAAAATGCGAGCCAGTTTGAAATTTTTATTTTGGCAATTTTAGCGAATTTTGATTATTTGAAATGAATTATTTTAAATAATATCGACGAGAAATTTGTTTTGAATATAATTAGAACGTATATATTATACGTCGTCGTTAGAATATAAATAAATATTTATATATAATTATAAATAGAATTGAAAATGGCGCGGTAGTTCGATAATTCGATTTCAAACTTCAATTGAATGTACCGGGTGCAAAACAATCCGGATTTTAGTGAAACCAAAAACAATAGGATCTAGTTGATAATATCTTTCCAGCGAATCCGAAAAATCAAGATTTCATAGCGGGAATCAAAAGATATGTCCAGTTGAAAATTCTGAATAGTCGCTATGGAATTCAGGCCCTTAAAAATGGACATTTTGCAAATGACTTCGGATTTCGACGAAACCACTTTTGTTGGGTCCGTGATGTCAAATTATTGCTAGGCATCAAATTTCATAATTTTTCGAATCAATATGTGAGCGTGGCAAAGGAAAACGCGTTTGACCAGTTTCAGTTGATTTTAATCGACTGGAAATTGGCCATTTTTCTAACGGTCTCAGAATTCGACGAAACTAGTTTTGTTAGGACCGTACCATCAATACGAAGTCAGAAAATATTTTTCTGGAATTTTTAGAGTTCGTATGTGACCCCGGTAATTTGAAATGTGCGTTCAAATTAAATATATACAGATTTATATTTTAATTTTGATGAAAACCTATCGTAACGGTCGAACTGGCCTACGATACATATCCCATTGTGTTCGGAACGGGGGTAAAACGCTAGGGGCGACAGTCGTTGGGGTTCGTTTGGGGTTCGTGATGTTAAACAGATAGTTCACGGATTAAATAATATTATAAAATAATAATTATATAAAATAACTGTCCCCACCCTTTATCTCGTTCATTCAAACCCGTTATCCCCAAAATCGATAAAACCTAGCCAGCCGCCACCGACGATTTCCCCTAGCCGCCACCGGAGCTCTTCACCGCGCCACCTCCGGCTACCGCCACGCCTCAGGCCTCCGACCTAGACCCCTCCGGCGCCCTCCAGCCGTCTTCCCCCTTCTCTCCTTCCCCAAAATCGAGCCTCCACACCACCGCACCGCCTGAGAAGCCATCCACCGCCTGTAGCGCCTCCAGCCGACCATCCGCCTCCCCCCTAGACCGCCTGCACTCCTCCGCGCGATCCCCCTCTCCTCTTCTACCCTCGTTCGATGCCAGGCAGCCCAAAACCGACGACCTCAGGCCAACTGGGCCCCACGCCGGCCGTCCCGACGTCGAACCCCTCCCCTCCTCCGCTCCGATGATGTTGCAGCAGCCCCCCCTTCCACTTAGGTCCGATTCCTCCACCAAAAAGTAAGTTTTTCCATTTTTATTTTATTTATATTTATTTTAGGTGAATAAAAATGAGTTTATAATTAATAAAGTTTGGATTTTTGTTAGTAAAATGTTTAGATTTTTATGTATAGAAAGGAAGGGTTTTTATTTATGAAATGGAGTGATTTTTATATGCATGAAAAGTAAATAAAAATACGATTTTGCTTAGTTAAAAATATTAACAACTTTGTTTTGAAAATATAAAGATTAGATTTTTATTATAGGGAAGTTTTGATTTTTATTTATATGAAGTATGATTTTTATTCATACAAAAATATGGTTTTTACCATATGAACAACGGGTTAAAAATATAATTTTTAATACATAGGAAGAATAAAAATATTCATTAGCGAAGTGAAAATTCGATTTTTATATATATGAAGTGATTATAGAAATATGATTTTTAAATTGAAAGTGAATAAATAAAAATGTGACTTTTATTTTAAAGACATCAAAATATAAAAATGTGATTTTTATATATATAGTGACTACGGGCAACGAAGATGACGAAGATGGGATAACGATGAAGATTTCTATCAATGAAGTGTAGTGGTATTGGATAGCTATTGGTGAGAACTTCTCACTCTAAATTTCTTTTTCTAGTTATATATATACTAGGATGTAGACGGTGTTTAGTAGCACCCGACACCCGTCATCCACAGACCATGGATGGCTTGTTTGTTAAATTGTTTGGTTGTGTAGTTGATTAGTCTAATTGGTTTGAATTGAATTGTTTGGTGAAATGGAATTGATTTGATTGATGTGTGAATGGCGTGGGCCTTCACTAGACCGGGGATAAGGCTAGGCCTCGTCCCGTTTCTAGTATCGTGCCGTTATGCCGCCGAAATTTTCTAAAATATGTTAGAAAAATAAAAATATCATTTTTATTGTGTAAATGAACTGAATAGAAATTCAAGTGTGAAAATAAAATGTTTATCGTTAAAAATATAATTTTTAACGTGAAAGTGAATAAATGAATATTTATAAACAAATCGGCCGATTTGTTTGTATACACTGATTTGACTGATATCGATTGGGTCGATAAATTTTACACGTCGCCCAACTGCACAAATAAAATCTGTGTTTGATTGTTTGAAACCCCACACGGGTGTTGGGATGAAATTTGGAAGTTCACTCATCCTGATTGATTAAATATGTCGATCGATTGATTGACAGGCTGTTATAAGCGTAAGATATCTATATTTGATGCTTATACAGTGTAGTGCACTTTGGTTGATGGTTGATTATTTTTCAATGCTATTATATACATGTGTTGTATGGAATCCATATAATTAACGTTATATGGTAATTGATTGGGCCTCATTCCAATCGGGAAAATAATGAAGATTATAAAAGAAAAATTCATGTGTTGAATATAAAAATAGTCATGTGTTGACGATGTTCATGTGTTGAAAATATTCGTGTGTTGAGTAAAATATTTTAAATAATAAAAATTACATCTTTATCATATTTACGATTAGAACTACTTCCCAGTAGAAGTCTAATTAAAATCAAACGATAGATACCATAGTTTTCTAAAATATTTTACATAACAAAAATAGTGATGTGTTGACAGTACTCATGTGTTGAGATTAGTCGTGTGTTGAAAGAAACATAGATTCATGTGTTGAATAGAATAAATATTCATTTGTTGAATAGAATAACGAATTTATTGAAATATATAAAGCCGTGTGGATTAGAGATGCGCTATTTTGACGTGAACGACATTTATATATCGATTTTATTCGTTTTATAATGAATATTGAAAAGTGATTTCAAAACTTAATATTTTGAAATGAAATTCAAATTAAATTAGATTAAAAATTCAAATTGAAATTTTATTGAATCAATTTGAAATGAATTCGAATCGAATAGTAAATGAATTCGATTCGAATTGAATAGAAAGTGAATTTGAATTCGAATTGAATAAAAATGAATTCAAATTGAATTGAATTGAAACGAATTAGAATTTGAATTGAATTGAAATCAAATCGATTTGAAATTGAATGTAGTGTTGAAATGGTTTTGAAAACGAATTTAAACGATTTATAAAATACGTTTTAAAAGGAAATCGACGAAATATATATAATATATATATATTATATATATAATGGCTTGAATAGAACGCGCCGCGCCGCGGCAGTTCGTGAATTTCGACCATTAACTTCGAATTGACGTTGCGGGAGATCCGACCGTCGGATTCTCCTAAAACCGGAACCGTTGGGTTCGTATCGAAAAGAGCTTTCCAATGAATATTAGAAATTTGAAATCTAATGGTTGGATTTGGAATTATGTCCAAATCAAATTTGAAAAAGGTCGCTGTAAGTGCAGTTCGATGGCCGTTGGTGGAAATCGACTGTACAGGCCTTGATAAAATTATCAAAAATATCTATAATTTGTGTAAAATCATAAGAAATGATTTGGGAAAAATTGGGTTGAAAAATTCCACATTTGAAAAGATAAAAATAGATTTTTATCGAAATGAACTAGTTTTGAACTAGAATTAAAATCAATTTATTTTTGAAATAAATAAATTGAATTTGAAAGTGATTTTAAAAATAATCAATATTCCCAATAGGTGAAGTGGAAGTGGAGTTGAATCGAAATTATCTTCGGAATATTTCGATGTTGGATTTCGTGACTATACAGATATTGTTTTGGGAATTTGAAAGATATATTATATATCGTTATTTCCAATACGATATTTGTTGATTTCAGAATTTGATATTGAATATAAGCCGATATATTTTCTATTCAGAGCCTTGTATTTAATATCAAATGTGATTTGGTTTGTCGTGAATCGTGTTTTGATGACATTGGTTCTTTAACCCAGTTAAAGGCAGGATATTGATTTTTGAAAAGATTAAAACTAAGTGGAGTTTTAATGAATCTTTAATTAGATTAAAATGTGAATTGATAATTTAAATTATCAAATCTAAAAGGTGATCGAGAATGGAGTACCACCAGTTTTACTCCACAGCGATAGGCAAATCTTTAATTAGATTTGAACGTGAGATGGTAATTAATTTTACCGATAACACTGTGGTGTTAGATATGGAGTATTACCAGTTTTTCTCCATGGGATATATAGGTTGGGATTGGGAAATAAAATAAATAATTACTTCGGTGTGATTCGCTAATCCCGACTAGTTAGAAATGATATCCAAAGGAGGATTAAAGAATAAATTTAGAAGAATTTATCTTGGATAAAATTAATGGGAACATTTCCCTAAGAATGTGTTGTTGTGAATAAAAGAATATTCTGAATTGGAATGAGGCGTTTGTTGTGTTTGTGTAATATTCGTTTATTGTATACGTGGGTTATTCAGAAAGGCCGGGTTTATACCCATTCTGAATAATCGATTCGACGAGATGTCGAAGATGAAGACGGTGGTTGAAGACCGAAAGTCTTCACATCGTTTGGGTGATTACTGATGATCTTGATTGGGCTGTACACCCAGGATGAGGGAAACAGTCGGTGATCGTCCAGACGTACTTGGAGATGGATGGATATGCGAGGAAAGTGCCTCCGATTTCGTTCAGACCCAGAACGAACTTGTAAATGGATTGTGTGTCTGACATTGGATTTTATTCTGTGTTGATTGATCTCTATTAAATATACATCTGTTTGGCGGCGGAGAATTTATTCTCTTGCTTAACGCCCTTCTCTGAGACATACGAGCTCAGAGGTTGTATATCGATGGACATCAGTCGCAGGGAGTGAATTGCCAATGTGGCATGCGTAAGTGGCAAATGATCAAGGCTTCTGTTGAAAAGCAAAGTCTTGTGGTTGATGATCAAAGCACGGCCTGTGTGGCATAGCTTTGTGTATAACGTGAATTCGCGAGCCTCACACCTCGGTATGAGTCAAAAACGGGATACAGACCCAAGGAGTGCACGACGTTTCTTTCTAGCTATGGTGGTGTCAGTGACCTACCAGCCCTAACATTTATATACTTTTCACCTGTGTGGTTGTTGGATACGAGGCGCCTCGGATATAGGTCTGTAAGGACCGGGAAACGTGTGTTCAGGAATTGCCAATCCTCAAAAGTAAGAGAGGACCGGCCTTGGAGGATCCAGGGATTGCTGTGTGCGGTCCTGAGGCATTTGCTAGAGTGTCTCGAACGCGGAGAGGAGCTTGCCCCTTGCCTCGACTCATGACGGAATCCAATTTCCAATACGTGATATTGCGGTTTTAATTGTAGAACTAGTATGGCGACATGATAGATGGTACCCATGCCGCCTATGATTGATATTTATGATTGAAAATGTTTTGACACTATACACTTATAATAGTATCAAATGATTTGTTTTAAACGTACTAAGCATGTTTGGATATTATAAGGGAAAACCTTATCCTCCAGCTTGCGTTGCATTGTGTGATGGGACCTGGGTCTTATAATAGCTTCATTTTTCCAAAAAGCATTGCGTTGTTTTGTTATATGCACTAGTATTCTTGGGAGGAAACCCGTTCCGTGTATACGGCGTGGTCCCTTGAATTACTCTCTTTTAAAGTAAAGTTTTAAATAACTGTTTTAGTTCTCACACCAGTCACATGACTGACCTGGAGTTTATTGTTTTAACCTAAACTCTGGGTGCCCCTATTTTCCGCACGGGTAGCTAGTAGTTTTGGTTTTGCAGATTTATATTCACAGGTTCCTGATATACAGCTGGAACGATGCTCGGAAAGCTCTGTATCCGTGTATCACTTCTAGTTGTGCTTTTGTATTATTTTTCCGCTGCTATGTAATTTATTGTAATCTCTGATATTTATCGAATGTAATTTATTCATTTATACTCTGTATATTCTTGTATCTGATGGCATTGTTGTAATAACAATGAAATGTTCTTCTGTATGCGTTCTATTTTGTCTTGTCCTCAATTCTATCCGTGCTTTCCTTCACGGGGAAGTTCGGGTCGTCTCACTTTTCGTCCCCGAAAAGGAACAAAGTCGATAGTGGTTTGATTAATCAACTCTACGTTCGATCTGGCTTCCATTCTCCAACTTTTCAGTTTCTGAGAATTTTCAAATTCTTCAAAAATTTGGCTAACACCCTAAATTTTCGAAAAATTTCGCCATAACCTCCCCTGCACCGGGAGCCATGGGAAAATCCCGAAATTGCCATACAGGCCTTCTGATCTCAAAAAGAAAAAGAAAAAGCCAAGAGGCTAGCCAATAGGCTCATAAAATCATCATCACCCAAACAAAACAGTAAATTATGTAGTAAACATGTACCTATTTGTCGGGCAAACAAATTTTATTCTTCGGCTCTAGCCTCCTTGCTATGACATGTTCAAAAGATATGCATGCATATGCGACCAATTTTCAATATCGTTCAATATTTGATATAATTAGGCTAAATGGTTCAAAATTAACAAACAAATAAACAAACAACACAAACATCAATCAATTAGTGAATTAGAGTTTCAAATTCATAATTTTGATACATATACAAAAATCATGTTTTTGATGCCAAATCACAACAATATGCCCTATCTAATTTTTTGGTTCTCACACCAGTCAATAGGAGATATATAGATATTACACGTTCATCACTCGAATATAAATTCTAATGATGGAGCTGCATCATCAAAATCATCTCTGGGCGATTAGAGTGTAATTCTATATCTGTCCAGTATATTAAAACTTCAAATACACGTTTGCAAGGCGTATATGCAAAATCTTTATATACTGGACTGTCCTAATCAATATAAATAAATAATCGAATACGAATAGCTGATTTAATTTTTCAAAACAAAAATTTTTTTCATCTTAAAAATATACTCTTCACACTCGTTCTAGGATACTACTGATCCCATCTCTAACGAGTCATTCCCATTGGATTTTACTAATCCAATATCTGATGAATTCTTTCGCATGGTTCTAATGTGCCTTGTTCTCTGAGCTTTGTAAACCAAAGCTCTGATACCACATGTGACGAAAAGGAATCTCGCTCGGTCCGAACCAGTCGCTAAACCGACCCAGACCGTTCGAAACGCCCTATCGTTTGAGAACATGACAAAATAGAACGCATACAAAAGAACATTTCATTGTATAATACAACAATGCATCAGATTACAAGAATACACAGAGTATAAATGAATATACATTACACAGAAATATCAGAGATTACAATACATTGTATAGCAGCGGAAAATAATACAATACACAACTAGAAGAGATATACGGATACAAAGCTTCCCGAATATCGTTCCAGCTGTAAACCAGGATCCTGTGAATATAAATCTGCAAAACCAAAACTACTAGCTGCCCGTGTCAAAATAGGGGCACCCAGAGTTTAGGTTAAAACAATAAACTCCAGGTCAGTCATGTGACTGGTGTGAGAACTAAAACAGTTATTTATCTTTATTTTTAAAGTTAGGTAAATCAAGGGACCACGCCGTATAACACGAAACGGGTTTCCTCCCAAGAATACCAGTGCATAAAACAAACAGCGCAATGCTAAATAAAGAAAAATGAAGCTGTTATAAGACCCACGTCCTATCACACAATGCAACGCAAGCCGGGGGATAGGGTTTTCCCATATAACAGCCAAAGAATGCTTGATACGTTTAAAACAAATCATTTGATACTATAATAAGTGTACAGTGTTTAAAACAACTTCAAATCATAAGTATCAATCATAGGCGACATGAGCGTCCCATGCCACTATGTCGCCATATATAGGTTTACAAATAAAACCGCAAATGTCATGTAAGAACCCGTTACTTCCCCGTGAAGGAAAGCACGAATACTTTGAGAACAACACACAAATGAAGGCATACGGAAGAACATTTCATTGTTATTACAACAATTCCATCAGATACAAGAATATACAGAGTATAAATGAATAAATTACATTTGACAAATATCAGAGATTACAATAAATTACATAGCAGCGGAAAATATACAAAACACAACTGAAAGTGATACACGGATACAGAGCTTTCCGAGCATCGTTCCAGCTGTTAATCAGGACCCTGTAGATATAAATCTGCAAAACCAAAACTACTAGCTGCCCATGCGGAAAATAGGGGCACCCAGAGTTTAGGTTAAAACAATAAACTCCAGGTCAGTCATGTGACTGGTGTGAGAACTAAAACAGTTATTAATATTGGTTTTAAATTTAGGTAAATCAAGGGACCACGCCGTATAACACGGAACGGGTTTCCTCCCAAGAATACCAGTGCATAGAACAAACAGCGCAATGCTAAATAAAGAAAAATGAAGCTGTTATAAGACCCAGGTCCCATCACACAATGCAACGCAAGCCGGAGGATAGGGTTTTCCCTTATAACAGCCAAAGCATGCTTGATACGTTTAAAACACATTATTTGATACTATTATAGGTGTATAGTGTCAAAACAATTCAATCATAAATATCAATCATAGGCGGCATGGGTACCATCTATCATGTCGCCATACTAGTTCTACAATTAAAACCGCAATATCACGTATTGGAAATTGGATTCCGTCATGAGCCGAGGCAAGGGGCAAGCTCCTCTCCGCGTTCGAGACACTCTAGCAAATGCCTCAGGACCCCACTTTGATCCTTGGAATCGGCTGGGCCGGTCCTCTCTTACTTTTGAGGATTGGCAATTCCTGAACACACGTTTCCCGGTCCTTACAGACCTATATCCGAGGCACCTCGCATTCCAACAACCACACAGGTGAAAAGTATATAAATGTCAGGGCTGGTAGGTCACTGACACCACCCTAGCTAGAAAGAAACGTCGTGCTCTCCCAGCGGTCCGTCTCCCGTTTTTGACTCATACCGAGGTGTGAGGCTCGCGAATTCACGTTATACACAAAGCTACGCCACACAGGACGTGCTTCGATCATCAACCACAAGACTTTGCTTTTCAACAGAAGCCTCGATCAATTGCCACTTACGCATGCCACATTGGCAATTCACTCCATGCGACTGATGTCCATCGATATACAACCTCTGAGCTCGTACGTCTCAGAGAAGGGCGTTAAGCAAGAGAATAAATTCTCCGCCGCCAAACAGATGTATATTTAATAGAGATCAATCAACACAGAATAAAATCCAATGTCAGACACACAATCCATTTACAAGTTCGTTCTGGGTCTGAACGAAACCGGAGGCACTTTCCTCGCATATCCATCCATCTCCAAGTACGTCTGGAAGATCACCAACTGATTCCCTCATCCTGGGTGTACAGCCCAATCAAGATCATCAGTAATCACCCAAACGATGTGAAGACTTCCGGTCTTCAACCACCGTCTTCATCTTCGACATCTCGTCGAATCGGTTATTCAGAATGGGTATAAACCCGGCCTTTCTGAATAACCCACGTATATAATAAACGAATGTTACACAAACACAACAAACGCCTCATTCCAATTCAGAATATTCTTTTATTCACAAAATCACATTCTTAGGGAAATGTTCCCATTAATTTTATCCAAGATAAATTCTTCTAAATTTATCCTATAATCTTCCTTTGGATATCATTTCAAACTAGTCGGGATTAACGAACCACACCGAAGTAATTATTTATTTTATTTCCCAATCCCAACCTATATATCCCATGGAGCAAAACTGGTGATACTCCATATCTAACACCACGGTGTTATCGGTAAAATTAATTACCATTTCACGTTCAAATCTAATTAAAGATTTAACTATCGCTTTGGAGCAAAACTGGTGGTACTCCATTCTCGATCACCTTTCAGATTTGATAATTTAAATTATCAATTCACTTTTTAATCTAATTAAAGATTCATTAAAACTCCACTTAGTTTTAATCTTTTCAAAATTCAATATCCTGCCTTTAACTGGGTTAAAGAACCAATGTCATCAAAAACACGATTCATGACAAACCAAATCACATTTGATATTAAATACAAGGCTCTGAATAGAAAATATATCGGCTTATATTCAATATCAAATTCTGAAACCAACAAATATCGTATTGGAAATAACGATATAAAATATCTTTCAAATCCCCATAACAATATTCGTATAGTCACGAAATCCAACATCGAAATATCCCGAAGATAATTTCGATTCAGCTCCAGTCCAATCCACGTATTGGAAATTATCGATTATTTTCAAAATCACTTTCAAATTCAATTTATTTCTTTCAAAAATAAATTGATTTCAATTCTAGTTCAAAACTAGTTCATTTCTATAAAAATCTATTTTTATCTTTTCAAATGTGGAATTTTCCAGCCCAAATCTTTCCAATTCACATATTATAATTTAACACAAATTATAGATATTTTTAATAATTTTATCAAGGCCCGTACAGTCGATTTCCATCAACGGCCATCGAACTTCACTTACGGCGACCTTTTTCGAATTTGATTCGGACATAATTCCAAATCCAACCGTTAGATTTCAAATTTCTCATATTTATTGGAAAGCTCTTTTCGATACGAACCCAACGGTTCCGGTTTTAGGAGAATCCGACGGTCGGATCTCCCGCAATGTCCGTTTGAAATAAATGGTCGAAATTCACGAACTACCGCGGCGCGGCGCGTTCTATTCAGGCCATTATATATAATATATATATATATATATATATATTATATATTTCGTCGATTTCCTATTTAAAACGAATTTTATAAATCGTTTTAAAATTGTTTCAAAAGCAATTTCAACTTTCTTTTCAATTCAAATCAAAATTGAATTCTTCTTTATAAATTCGTTTTAAAATTCATTCCTATTCAATTCAAATTTTAATTCAATTTGAATTCATTTCAATTCACTTTCAATTCAATTTGAATTCGTTTTCAATTCAATTCATTTCGAAATCGTTTTCATTTCAATTCATTTCGAAATCGTTTTCAAATCGATATAAATATCGTTCACGTCGAAATAACGCATCTCTAATCAACACGGCTTTATATTTTTCAAAACTCCTTTATTCTATCCAACAAATGAATATTTATCCCATTCAACACATGAATCTATATTTCTTTCAATACACGACTAATCTCAATACATGAGTACTGTCAACACATCACTATTTTTGTTATGTAAAATATTTTATAAAACTATGGTATCTATCGTTTGATTTTAATTAGACTTCTACTAGGAAGTAGTTCTAATTTTAAATATGATAAAGATGTAATTTATTTTATTCAAAATATTTCACTCAACACATGAACATCATCAACACATGACTATTTTTATATTCAACACATGAATTTTTCAACACATGAACATCGTCAACACATGACTATTTTTATATTCAACACATGAATTTTCTTTTCTAATATTCATTATTTTCCCGATTGGAATGAGGCCCAATCAATCACTATATAACGTTAATTATATGGATTCCATACAACACATGTATTTAATAGCATTAATAAACAATCAACCATCAACCAAAGTGCACTACGCTGTATAAGCATCAAATATAGATATCTAACGCTTATAACAGCCTGTCAATCAATCGATCGACATATTTAATCAATCAGGATGAGTGAACATCAAATTTCATCCCAACACCCGTGTGGGGTTTCAAACAATCAAACACAGATTATATTTGTGCAGTTGGGCGATGTGTAAAATTTATCATCCCAATCAATGTCCTTCAAATCAGTGTACATAAACAAACCGTCCGGTTTGTAAATGAATATTTTTTTTATTCACCTTCACGTTAAAAATTATATTTTTAACGATAAAATATTCTATTTCAACACATGAATTTCTATTCATTTCATTTACACAATAAAAATGATATTTTTATTTTTCTAACATATTTTAGAAAATTTCGGCGGCATAACGGCACGATACTAGAAACGGGACAAGGCCTAGCCTTATCCCCGGTCTAGTGAAGGCCCACGCCATTCACACATCAATCAAATCAATCTCAATTCACCAAACAATTCAATTTAAACCAAATAGACTAACCAACTACACAACCAAACAATTTAACAAACAAGCCATCCATGGTCTGTGGATGACGGGTGTCGGGTGCTACTAAACACCGTCTACATCCTAGTATATATATAACTAGAAAAAGAATTTAGAGTGAGAAGTTCTCACCGAAAGCTATCCAATACCACGACTCTTCATTTATAGAAATCTTCTTCGTTATCCCATCTTCGTCATCTTCGTTGCCCGTAGTTACTACATATATAAAAATCACACATTTTTATATTTTGATGTCTTTAAAATAAAAATCACATTTTTATTTATTCATTTTCAATTTAAAAGTCACACTTTTATAATCACTTCTTATATTTAAAAATCGAATTTTCACTTCGCTATTCAATTTATAAAAATCATATTTTTACTTCGAAGTTCAATATATAAAAAATCACATTTTTACTTTCACGCTATATGGATAAAAATGCTATTTTTACACCGCTACTATATAGATAAAAATTCTATTTTTACATCGTTATTCTATATATAAAAATCTCGCCTTTTCAACTATAAAGTTTTCGCCTTTATAAAAATAAACACTTCATTTCAACGTATATAAAATAAAAATCAGATTTTTATTTTGCTACATACACAAAGATGATATTTTTATATTCTCTATCCTATAAAGATTATATTTTTAATACTTTAAAAATATAAAAATCATATTTTTAATGTTTCTATATAGTAAAGATTATATTTTTAATACTTTAAAAATATAAAGATCATATTTTTATCACTTTAAAAATATAAAGATCATACCTTTTACCAAATAAAAATCCTATCTTTTCACCTTTTAAAGTTCTAATCTTTTTCCATTTAAAATTCAAACCTTTTCTATTTTAAATTCTTTTTAAAATCAGTTTTTAAATCCTAAATAAAAAATCAGTTTTAAATTCTCTTTAAATCAGTTTTTAAATTTTCTATTTATATAAAATAAAAGTAAAACAAATAAAAATAAATAAAAAAAACGACTTACAGGGGGCTACGGTCAGACCGGCGGCCGCTACTGCGAGGGGGGGGGGGGCTCGGAGGTCGGAGGTGGGGCCTGCGGTGGCTGGCGGCTCGAAGGGGGGGGTCTGCGTCGTGGGTTTGGGCTTCGCGAGTTGGGAGGAGAAGGAAGGAGGCGGAGGATCGGGGGGGCTGGAGGAAGGGAAGAAGGGGGGAAGAGGAGGAAGCGGCGACGGCTCTGGGGGGGGGGGGGGCGCGCGAGGTGGCGGCGGCGGCTCTCTCCCCCCCGTCGCCTTCGTTTTTTTTTTTTTTTCTTTTTTAATTTTTATCTTATCGAAAATAACGGGGGGGGGGGGTATATGGAAAGAAAAAAAAAAGGTTTTATATTTTTAATTATTTAATTATTTAATTTTCAAAAAGGTACTTTTACATACGACCTCGAAACGAGGTCCACCGCCTGTCGTCCATAGCGTATTACCCCCATTCTGAACACAATGGGATATGTATCGCAAGCTGATTCGATCGTTTCGATCAGTTTCCGTTAAATTTACATTTAAATCACTATATTGAATTTAAACGCGCATTTCAAATTACCGGGGTCGCATACTAACTAGAAAAATTCTAGAAAAATATTTTCTAGCTTCGTATTGACGATACGGTCCTAACAAAGCTAGTTTCGTCGAATTCTGAGACCATTGGAAAAATGGCCAATTTCCAGTCGATTAAAATCAACTGAATTGGTCAAAACACGTTTTCCTTTGCCACGCTCACATATTGATTCGAAAAATTATGAAATTTGAAACCAAGCAATAGTTTAACATCACGGACCCAACAAAACTGGTTTCGTCGAAATCCGAGGTCATTTGCAAAATGTCCATTTTTAAGGGCCTGAATTCCATAGCGACTATTCAGAATTTTCAACTGGACATATCTTTCAATTTTTAAAGTGAAATCTCAGTTTCTTACATCCGTTAGAAAGATATTATCAATTAGATCCTAATGTTTTTGGTTTCACTAAAATCCGGATTGTTTTGCACCCGGTACATTCAATTGAAGTTTGAAATCGAATTATCGAACTACCGCGCCATTTTCAATTCTATTTATAATTATATATAAATATTTATATTCTAACGACGACGCGTATAAATATATACGTTGAATTCCATTCAAAATAAATTTCACGTCGATTTTATTTAAAATAATCTATTTTAAATGTTAAAAATTCGCTAAAATCGCCAAAATAAAAATTTCAAACTGGCTCGCATTTTCGGGTTATTACAATCTCCCCCACTTAAAACTTTTCGTCCCCGAAAAGGAACAAAGTCGAAAGTGGTTTGATTATTCAACTCTACGTTCGATCTGGCTTCCATTCTCCAACTTTTTAGTTTCTGAGAATTTTCAAAATTTCAAAAATTTGGCTAACACCCTAAATTTTCGAAAAATTTCGCCATAACCTCCCCTGCACCGGGAGCATCGGGGAATTTCAAATAGCTTCCCCGGTCCTTCAGATCTCAAAAAGAAAAAGAAAAAGCCAAGCGGCTAGCCAATAGGCTCACAAAATCATCATCACCCAAAGAAAACAGGAAATTATGTAGTAAACATGTACCTATTTGTCGGGCAAACAAATTTTATTCTTCGGCTCTAGCCTCCTTGCTATGACCTGTTCAATGTAAGTATATGTATATGCAAGCAAATGCGACCAAATTTCAATATAGTTCAATTATTAGTTTAATTAGGCATAAATGGTTAAAATTAGCAAACAATTAAACAAGCAACTCAAACATCAATCAATTAGTGGATTAACTTTTCAAATTCATAAATTTTGATACATATACAAAAAATCATGTTTTGATGCCAATTCACAACAATGTATTCTAGCTATATAGGTTTTGGTTCTCACACCAGTCTAATGGAAATATATAGAAATCACACCTTCGAAACACGAACATAAATACTGATAATGCGGCCGCATTACCAGAATTATCTCCGGGCAACTAGAATGTGATTCTATATCTATCTAATATATTAAAACTTCGAATATACGTTCATGACGCGTATATGCAAAATCTTTATATATTGGATTGTCCATATTCAAAATAAATAAATATTCAAATACGTTTAAAATGGTTTAAATTTTCAAAACAAAAATGGTTTTCAATTGAAAAATATACTCTTCACACTCGTTCTAGGATACTACTGATCCTATCTCTAACGGGACATTCTAATTGGATATTACTAATCCAATATCTGATGAATTCTTTCGTATGGTTCTAATGTGCCTTGTTCTCGAGCTCTGTAAACCAAAGCTCTGATACCACTGTAAGAACCCGTTACTTCCCCGTGAAGGAAAGCACGAATACTTTGAGAACAACACACAAATGAAGGCATACGGAAGAACATTTCATTGTTATTACAACAATTCCATCAGATACAAGAATATACAGAGTATAAATGAATAAATTACATTTGCCAAATATCAGAGATTACAATAAATTACATAGCAGCGGAAAATATACAAAACACAACTGAAAGTGATACACGGATACAGAGCTTTCCGAGCATCGTTCCAGCTGTTAATCAGGACCCTGTAGATATAAATCTGCAAAACCAAAACTACTAGCTGCCCGTGCGGAAAATAGGGGCACCCAGAGTTTAGGTTAAAACAATAAACTCCAGGTCAGTCATGTGACTGGTGTGAGAACTAAAACAGTTATTAATATTGGTTTTAAAGTTAGGTAAATCAAGGGACCACGCCGTATAACACGGAACGGGTTTCCTCCCAAGAATACCAGTGCATAGAACAAACAGCGCAATGCTAAATAAAGAAAAATGAAGCTGTTATAAGACCCAGGTCCCATCACACAATGCAACGCAAGCCGGAGGATAGGGTTTTCCCTTATAACAGCCAAAGCATGCTTGATACGTTTAAAACACATTATTTGATACTATTATAGGTGTATAGTGTCAAAACAATTCAATCATAAATATCAATCATAGGCGGCATGGGTACCATCTATCATGTCGCCATACTAGTTCTACAATTAAAACCGCAATATCACGTATTGGAAATTGGATTCCGTCATGAGCCGAGGCAAGGGGCAAGCTCCTCTCCGCGTTCGAGACACTCTAGCAAATGCCTCAGGACCCCACTTTGATCCTTGGAATCGGCTGGGCCGGTCCTCTCTTACTTTTGAGGATTGGCAATTCCTGAACACACGTTTCCCGGTCCTTACAGACCTATATCCGAGGCGCCTCGCATTCCAACAACCACACAGGTGAAAAGTATATAAATGTCAGGGCTGGTAGGTCACTGACACCACCCTAGCTAGAAAGAAACGTCGTGCTCTCCCAGCGGTCCGTCTCCCGTTTTTGACTCATACCGAGGTGTGAGGCTCGCGAATTCACGTTATACACAAAACTACGCCACACAGGCCGTGCTTCGATCATCAACCACAAGACTTTGCTTTTCAACAGAAGCCTCGATCAATTGCCACTTACGCATGCCACATTGGCAATTCACTCCATGCGACTGATGTCCATCGATATACAACCTCTGAGCTCGTACGTCTCAGAGAAGGGCGTTAAGCAAGAGAATAAATTCTCCACCGCCAAACAGATGTATATTTAATAGAGATCAATCAACACAGAATAAAATCCAATGTCAGACACACAATCCATTTACAAGTTCGTTCTGGGTCTGAACGAAACCGGAGGCACTTTCCTCGCATATCCATCCATCTCCAAGTACGTTTGGAAGATCACCAACTGATTCCCTCATCCTGGGTGTACAGCCCAATCAAGATCATCAGTAATCACCCAAACGATGTGAAGACTTCCGGTCTTCAACCACCGTCTTCATCTTCGACATCTCGTCGAATCGGTTATTCAGAATGGGTATAAACCCGGCCTTTCTGAATAACCCACGTATATAATAAACGAATGTTACACAAACACAACAAACACCGCATTCCAATTCAGAATATTCTTTTATTCACAAAATCACATTCTTAGGGAAATGTTCCCATTAATTTTATCCAAGATAAATTCTTCTAAATTTATCCTATAATCTTCCTTTGGATATCATTTCAAACTAGTCGGGATTAACGAACCACACCGAAGTAATTATTTATTTTATTTCCCAATCCCAACCTATATATCCCATAGAGCAAAACTGGTGATACTCCATATCTAACACCACGGTGTTATCGGTAAAATTAATTACCATTTCACGTTCAAATCTAATTAAAGATTTAACTATCGCTTTGGAGCAAAACTGGTGGTACTCCATTCTCGATCACCTTTCAGATTTGATAATTTAAATTATCAATTCACTTTTTAATCTAATTAAAGATTCATTAAAACTCCACTTAGTTTTAATCTTTTCAAAATTCAATATCCTGCCTTTAACTGGGTTAAAGAACCAATGTCATCAAAAACACGATTCACGACAAACCAAATCACATTTGATATTAAATACAAGGCTCTGAATAGAAAATATATCGGCTTATATTCAATATCAAATTCTGAAACCAACAAATATCGTATTGGAAATAACGATATAAAATATCTTTCAAATCCCCATAACAATATTCGTATAGTCACGAAATCCAACATCGAAATATCCCGAAGATAATTTCGATTCAGCTCCAGTCCAATCCACGTATTGGAAATTATCGATTATTTTCAAAATCACTTTCAAATTCAATTTATTTCTTTCAAAAATAAATTGATTTCAATTCTAGTTCAAAACTAGTTCATTTCTATAAAAATCTATTTTTATCTTTTCAAATGTGGAATTTTCCAGCCCAAATCTTTCCAATTCACATATTATAATTTTACACAAATTATAGATATTTTTAATAATTTTATCAAGGCCCGTACAGTCGATTTCCATCAACGGCCATCGAACTGCATTACGGCGACCTTTTTCGAATTTGATTCGGACATAATTCCAAATCCAACCGTTAGATTTCAAATTTCTCATATTTATTGGAAAGCACTTTTCGATACGAACCCAACGGTTCCGGTTTTAGGAGAATCCGACGGTCGGATCTCCCGCAATGTCCGTTTGAAATAAATGGTCGAAATTCACGAACTACCGCGGCGCGGCGCGTTCTATTCAGGCCATTATATATATAATATATATATATATATATATTATATATATTTCGTCGATTTCCTATTTAAAACGAATTTTATAAATCGTTTTAAAATTGTTTCAAAAGCAATTTCAACTTTCTTTTCAATTCAAATCAAAATTGAATTCTTCTTTATAAATTCGTTTTAAAATTCATTCCTATTCAATTCAAATTTTAATTCAATTTGAATTCATTTCAATTCACTTTCAATTCAATTTGAATTCGTTTTCAATTCAATTCATTTCGAAATCGTTCTCATTTCAATTCATTTCGAAATCGTTTTCAAATCGATATAAATATCGTTCACGTCGAAATAACGCATCTCTAATCAACACGGCTTTATATTTTTCAAAACTCCTTTATTCTATCCAACAAATGAATATTTATCCCATTCAACACATGAATCTATATTTCTTTCAATACACGACTAATCTCAACACATGAGTACTGTCAACACATCACTATTTTTGTTATGTAAAATATTTTATAAAACTATGGTATCTATCGTTTGATTTTAATTAGACTTCTACTAGGAAGTAGTTCTAATTTTAAATATGATAAAGATGTAATTTATTTTATTCAAAATATTTCACTCAACACATGAACATCGTCAACACATGACTATTTTTATATTCAACACATGAATTTTTCAACACATGAACATCGTCAACACATGACTATTTTTATATTCAACACATGAATTTTCTTTTCTAATATTCATTATTTTCCCGATTGGAATGAGGCCCAATCAATCACCATATAACGTTAATTATATGGATTCCATACAACACATGTATTTAATAGCATTAATAAACAATCAACCATCAACCAAAGTGCACTACGCTGTATAAGCATCAAATATAGATATCTAACGCTTATAACAGCCTGTCAATCAATCGATCGACATATTTAATCAATCAGGATGAGTGAACATCAAATTTCATCCCAACACCCGTGTGGGGTTTCAAACAATCAAACACAGATTATATTTGTGCAGTTGGGCGATGTGTAAAATTTATCATCCCAATCAATGTCCTTCAAATCAGTGTACATAAACAAACCGTCCGGTTTGTAAATGAATATTTTTTTTATTCACCTTCACGTTAAAAATTATATTTTTAACGATAAAATATTCTATTTCAACACATGAATTTCTATTCATTTCATTTACACAATAAAAATGATATTTTTATTTTTCTAACATATTTTAGAAAATTTCGGCGGCATAACGGCACGATACTAGAAACGGGACAAGGCCTAGCCTTATCCCCGGTCTAGTGAAGGCCCACGCCATTCACACATCAATCAAATCAATCTCAATTCACCAAACAATTCAATTTAAACCAAATAGACTAACCAACTACACAACCAAACAATTTAACAAACAAGCCATCCATGGTCTGTGGATGACGGGTGTCGGGTGCTACTAAACACCGTCTACATCCTAGTATATATATATAACTAGAAAAAGAATTTAGAGTGAGAAGTTCTCACCGAAAGCTATCCAATACCACGACTCTTCATTTATAGAAATCTTCTTCGTTATCCCATCTTCGTCATCTTCGTTGCCCGTAGTTACTACATATATAAAAATCACACATTTTTATATTTTGATGTCTTTAAAATAAAAATCACATTTTTATTTATTCATTTTCAATTTAAAAGTCACACTTTTATAATCACTTCTTATATTTAAAAATCGAATTTTCACTTCGCTATTCAATTTATAAAAATCATATTTTTACTTCGAAGTTCAATATATAAAAAATCACATTTTTACTTTCACGCTATATGGATAAAAATGCTATTTTTACACCGCTACTATATAGATAAAAATTCTATTTTTACATCGTTATTCTATATATAAAAATCTCGCCTTTTCAACTATAAAGTTTTCGCCTTTATAAAAATAAACACTTCATTTCAACGTATATAAAATAAAAATCAGATTTTTATTTTGCTACATACACAAAGATGATATTTTTATATTCTCTATCCTATAAAGATTATATTTTTAATACTTTAAAAATATAAAAATCATATTTTTAATGTTTCTATATAGTAAAGATTATATTTTTAATACTTTAAAAATATAAAGATCATATTTTTATCACTTTAAAAATATAAAGATCATACCTTTTACCAAATAAAAATCCTATCTTTTCACCTTTTAAAGTTCTAATCTTTTTCCATTTAAAATTCAAACCTTTTCTATTTTAAATTCTTTTTAAAATCAGTTTTTAAATCCTAAATAAAAAATCAGTTTTAAATTCTCTTTAAATCAGTTTTTAAATTTTCTATTTATATAAAATAAAAGTAAAACAAATAAAAATAAATAAAAAAAACGACTTACAGGGGGCTACGGTCAGACCGGCGGCCGCTACTGCGAGGGGGGGCTCGGAGGTCGGAGGTGGGGCCTGCGGTGGCTGGCGGCTCGAAGGGGGGGTCTGCGTCGTGGGTTTGGGCTTCGCGAGTTGGGAGGAGAAGGAAGGAGGCGGAGGATCGGGGGGGCTGGAGGAAGGGAAGAAGGGGGGAAGAGGAGGAAGCGGCGACGGCTCTGGGGGGGGCGCGCGAGGTGGCGGCGGCGGCTCTCTCCCCCCCCCCCCCCCCCCGTCGCCTTCGTTTTTTTTTCTTTTTTTTTTCTTTTTTAATTTTTATCTGATCGAAACTAACGGGGGGGGGTATATGGAAAGAAAAAAAAAAGGTTTTATATTTTTAATTATTTAATTTTCAAAAAGGTACTTTTACATACGACCTCGAAACGAGGTCCACCGCCTGTCGTCCATAGCGTATTACCCCCATTCTGAACACAATGGGATATGTATCGCAAGCTGATTCGATCGTTTCGATCAGTTTCCGTTAAATTTACATTTAAATCACTATATTGAATTTAAACGCGCATTTCAAATTACCGGGGTCGCATACTAACTAGAAAAATTCTAGAAAAATATTTTCTAGCTTCGTATTGACGATACGGTCCTAACAAAGCTAGTTTCGTCGAATTCTGAGACCATTGGAAAAATGGCCAATTTCCAGTCGATTAAAATCAACTAAATTGGTCAAAACACGTTTTCCTTTGCCACGCTCACATATTGATTCGAAAAATTATGAAATTTGAAACCAAGTAATAGTTTGACATCACGGACCCAACAAAACTGGTTTCGTCGAAATCCGAGGTCATTTGCAAAATGTCCATTTTTAAGGGCCTGAATTCCATAGCGACTATTCAGAATTTTCAACTGGACATATCTTTCAATTTTTAAAGTGAAATCTCAGTTTCTTACATCCGTTAGAAAGATATTATCAATTAGATCCTAATGTTTTTGGTTTCACTAAAATCCGGATTGTTTTGCACCCGGTACATTCAATTGAAGTTTGAAATCGAATTATCGAACTACCGCGCCATTTTCAATTCTATTTATAATTATATATAAATATTTATATTCTAACGACGACGCGTATAAATATATACGTTGAATTCCATTCAAAATAAATTTCACGTCGATTTTATTTAAAATAATCTATTTTAAATGTTAAAAATTCGCTAAAATCGCCAAAATAAAAATTTCAAAATGGCTCGCATTTTCGGGTTATTACATGTCACGTATTTGGAAATTGGATTTCCGTCTGTGAACCGAGGCAAAAGATAGTCCTCAACCGATTCGAGACGCTCTAGCCCGCCCCTCAGGAACAGCCGCAACTGCCCCTTGGATCGTCAGGGCCGGTCCACCGATGTGGATTATTATGCCTGAACACTGCGTTTCCCCACCCTTTGGGGTGTAAATGAGCCAACGAATGACTCCATCGGACCCGGATCGTCCGATCTAACCGAGGCGCCTCGCAACAGCAACAACCACACAGGTGAAAAGTATATAAATGTCAGGGCTAGAAGGTCACTGACACCACCCTAGCTAGAAAGAAACGCATGCCCTCCCTGAGGTCCTCTCCTGTTTTTGGTTCACAACCGGGGTGCGAAACTCGCGAAGTAAACGTTACACAAAGCTACGCCACAAAGGCCGTGCTTTGATCATCACCACAAGACTTTGCTTTTCAACAGAAGCCTCGATCAATTGCCACTTAGGCATGCCACACAGGCAATTCACTCCATGCGTTTGATATCCATCAATATATAACCCCTGAGCTCATACGTCTCAGAGAAGGGCGTTAAGCAAGAGAATAAATTCTCCGCCGCCAAACAGATATATATTTAATAGAGATCAATCACATGGACTAAAATCCAATGTCAGACACACTGTCTATTTACAAGTCCGTTCTGGGTCTGAACGAAACCGGAGGCACCTAGTACCCCGCATATCCATCGATCTCCAAGTACGTCTGTACGACCACCAACTGTTTCCATCTTCTTGGGTGTATAGCCCAATCAAGATCATCAGTAATCACCCAAACGACGTGAAGACTTCCGATCTTCAACCACCGTCTTCATCTTCGACTTATCGTCGTACTAGTTATTCAGAATGGGTTAAACCCGGTCTTTCCGAATAACTCGCGTATATTTTAAATAAGTGTTACACAAACACAACATACGCCTCATTCCAATTCATCAGTCACTAACCGTAAATGAATCAAGAGAATAATTTCCCAAATATTAACCCCGAAGGCCGAAACCAACATCAGATCAATATCCAGAAAACCATTCTGCTTGGCTAACCGACAGTCAGTTTCTAAATTTCACATTCATAGGGAAAGGTTCCCATTAATTTTATCCAAGATAAATTCCTTGAATTTATTCTCTAATCTCCTTTTGAATTTCGATTCAACTAGTCGAGATTAACGAACCTTACCGAAGTAATCATTGGTTTTAATTTCCCAATCCCAACCTATTCATCCCATGAAGTAAAACTGGTTATACTTCATATCTAACACCACGGTGTTATCGGTAAATTCAATTACCATTTCACATTCAAATCTAATTAAAGATTTAACTAACGCCTGGAGCAAAACTGGTGATACTCCATTCTCGATCATTTCAATCTAATTAAAGATTCATTAAAACTCCACTTATTTTTAATCGTCAACTGGGTTAAAGAATCAGTGTCATTTAAAACACGGTTCACGATAAACCTAAAATCACATTCCATTAATTATCGGGTTAAAGAACGAGTGTTATTTAAAACATTGTCCACGATAAACCCAAAAATCAATATCAATTCAATTAAATATTATTTAATTGGTACACTTCATTAAATCTAAATAAAAAGATTTAATCTTTTCTCAACTGGGTTCAAGAACAGTGTTAATGAAGACACCATTCACGACAAACCCAAATCACATTTGATATTAAATACAAGGTTCTGAATAGAAAATATATCGGCTTATATTCAATATCAAATTCTATGACCAACAGATATCGTATTGGAGATAACGATATATATATCTATATCTTTCAGATTTCCATAACAACATCTCTATAATCACGAAATCCAACATCGAAATATTCCGAAGACAATTTCGATTCAAATCCATTCCAATGCAATCATTGGAAATTCTGGTTATTTTCAAAACCATTTCAACTTCAATTTATTTATTTAAAAATAAATAGAATTATAATTCTAGTTCAAAACTAGTTCATTTCGATAAAAATCTATTTTTATCTTTTCAAATAGGGAGTTTTTCATCCCAATTTTTCCCAAATCATTTCTTATGATTTTACACAAATTATTACCATTTTTAATAATTTTATCAAGGCCCGTACAGTCGATTTCCATCAACGGCCATCGAATTGCACTTACAGCGACCTCTTTCAAATTTGATTCGGACATAATTCCAAATCCAACCGTTAGATTTCTAATTTCTAATATTCGTTAGAAAGCTCTTTTCGATATGAACCCAACGGTTCCGGTTTTAGGAGAATCCGACGGTCGGATCTCCCGCAATATCCGTTCGAAGTCAATGGTCGAAATTCGCGAACTGCCGCGGCGCGGCGCGTTCTATTCAGGCCATTATATTATATATAATATATACTTCGTCGATTCCAATTTAAAACGTGCTTTATAAATCGTTTTCAATTCATTTTCAAAGCGGTTTCAGCTTCATATTCAATTTCAAATCAAAATTGAATATTCCAATATAAATTCGTTTTAAATTCATTTCAAATCGATTTTAATTCAAATTGATTTCTAATTCAATTTCAGTTCGTTTTCAATTCTATTTCAATTCGAATTCATTTCTATTCAATTTCAATTTCAAATCTATTCAACTTAATTCGAATTTCAAATCTATTTCAATATTCGTTGAAAAATGAATAAAATCGATATAAATATCGTTCACGTCAAAATGGCGTCAATCTAATCAACACGGCTTCATATATTCCTATTTTCAAATATTCTATTTCAAATATTTCTATTTCAAATATTTCTTTTTCAAATATTTCTTTTTCAAATATTTCTTTTTCAAATATTTCTTAATATTTCTTTTTCAAATATTTCTTTTTCAAATATTTCTTAATATTTCTTTTTCAAATATTTCTTTATATTTCTTAATATTTCTTTTTCAAAACTGGAATGAGGCCCAATCAATTACCATATAATGTTAATTATATGGATTTTCTACAACACATGTATATATCAACAACGATGAATAATCAACCATCATCCAAAGTGCATTCTACACTGTATAAGCATCAAATATAAATATTCAACGCTCATAACAGTCTGTCAATCAATCGATCGACATACAACTAAACAACCGGGATTAGTGTACGTCAAATATCATCCTAATACCCGTGTGGGGTTTCAAACAATCAAACACAGGTTTTATTTGTGCAGTTGGGCGATGTGTAAAATTTATCGTCCCAATCAATGTCCTTCAAATAGGTGTACATAAACAAACCGTCTGGTTTGTAAATGAATATTTATTTATTCACATTCATGTTAAAAATTATATTTTTAACGATCAAACTATTTTATTCAACCTATGAATATTCTATTCGGTTCATTCATTAAATAAAATATTATCTTTATTTTTCTAACTTATTTTTAGAAAATTTCGGCGGCATAACGGCACGATACTAGAAACGGGACAAGGCCTAGCCTTATCCCCGGTCTAGTGAAGGCCCACGCCATTCACACATCAATCAAATCAATTTCATTTCACCAAACAATTCAATTCAAACCAAATAATCTAACCAACTACACAACCAAACAAGCCATCCATGGTCTGTGGATGACGGGTGTCGGGTGCTACTAAACACCGTCTGCATCCTAGTATATATATAACTAGAATAAGAATTTTGAGTGAGGAGTTCTCACCAATAGCTATCCAACCGTCTCGACTCTTCTTTTGCAGAAGTCTTCGTTGTTCTCGCCTTTTTGTCACCTTCGTTGACCGTAGCCACTACATATATAAAAATCGAATTTTTACTTCGTTGTTCAATATATAAAAATCAAATTTTTACTTCGCTATTCAATATATAAAAATCGAATTTTTACTTTGCTATTCAATATATAAAAATCGAATTTTTACTTCGCTATTCAATATATAAAAATCGAATTTTTACTATGCTATTCAATATATAAAAATCGAATTTTTACTATGCTATTCCATATATAAAAATCGAATTTTAGTTATACTATTCAATATATAAAAATCGAATTTTTACTTCGCTATTCAATAAATAAAAATCGAATTTTTACTATGCTATTCAATATATAAAAATCGAATTTTTACTATGCTATTCAATATATAAAAATCGAATTTTTACTTCGCTATTCAATATATAAAAATCGAATTTTTACTTCGCTATTCAATATATAAAAATCGAATTTTTACTTCGCTATTCAATATATAAAAATCGAATTTTTACTTCGCTATTCAATATATAAAAATCGAATTTTTACTTCGCTATTCAATATATAAAAATCTAATTTTTACTATGCAATTCCATATATAAAAATCGAATTTTTACTATGCTATTCAATATATAAAAATCGAATTTTTACTATGCTATTCAATAAATAAAAATCGAATTTTTATGAATCATTACCCTATATAAAAACCGTATCTTTATAAATAAAAAACATAGCTTTTAAAAAGATAAAAATCAAAACTTCTAGATGATGATGAAGATAACAAAATCAGTAAATAAAATCTTACATTGATTTTAGGGTTTTGGTTCGCGGGTGAACGGTGGGGCTGCTGGTGTTGGCGCAAGTGGTCGAGGGGGGGGGGGCGGTGGCCATTCAGGCGGCGATTGGAGGGTTTGAATGGGTGGCGACGGCCTCTTCTTTGATGGTGGGAGATCCTGGCCTTCGGGCGCCGCGTCTTGGTGAGGAGAGGGAGTCGGAGACGAGAGTGGAGGGGGTTGCGTCAGGCGGAGCTGGGTAGGACGGTGGCGGCGGGCACGACGTGGGGCGAGGTCGTCGATCGGCGATGGCGGTTTTTTTCTTTTTTTTTCCTTTTTAAAACCTTATGAAAAATGAAATCGGGGGGGGGGGGGGGGGTGCAATTGATAAAAGGAAAGGAGAGAGAGAATATTTTTTTTTATTAATTTAAAATTCAAAAAGTTGACTTTTACATACGACCTCTAATCGAGGCCCACCGCCTGTCGTTCATAGCGTTTCACCCCCATTCCGAACACATTGGGATATGTATCATAGGCTGATTTCATCGTTACGATCAGATTTCGTCAAAATCAACTTATAACTCTATATATTGAAATTGAACGCGCATTTCCATTTACTGGGGTCACATACTAACTAGAAAAATTCCAGAAAAATATTTTCTACCTTCGTATTGACAATACGGTCCTAACAAAACTAGTTTCGTCGAATTCTGAGACCGTTTGAAAAATGGCCAATTTCCAGTCGATTAAAATCAACTTAAACTAGTCAAACGCGTTTTCCTTTGCCACGCTCATATATTGATTCGAAAAATTATGAAATTTGGAATCTAACAATAACTTTACATCACGGATCCAACAAAAGTGGTTTCGTCGAAATCCGAGGTCGTTTGCAAAATTTCCATTTTTAAGGGCCTGAATTTCATAGCGACTATTCAGAATTTTCAACTGGACATATCTTTTGATTCCCGTTATGAAATTTTGATTTTTCGGATTCGTTGGAAAGATACTCACAATTAGATCCCAATGTTTTTGGTTTCACTAAAATCCGGTTTGTTTTGCACCCGGTATATTCAATTGAAGTTTGAAATCGAATTATCGAACTACCTCGCCATTTTCAATTCCTTTTATAATTATATATAATTATTTATATTCTAACGTCGATCTATCTAACTATATACGATTGAATTTTATTCAAAAGAAATTTTCTCGTCGATATTATTTAAAATAATTCATTTTAAATAATCAAAATTCGCTAAAATTGCCAAAATAAAAATTTTAAACTGGCCCAGATTTTCGGGTTGTTACACTTTACTTTAGTGAAATCCATATATAATTATATAGGAAGCAATTACTTTAATCGTGCCATTGGCTTTGGCTTCACACAATGTATATTACGAACTTTTTAATTTATGTTAGAGCCTTTTATTTTCCCTTTTTGTAATATATAATGTAATAAATTGTTGTAGATACCAAATAAAATATGATCTTATGTTGTGTTATATTTTGTAAGATTTGAATTTAAATAAAAAATTAAATGTGTTTTATTGTTTTATGTGCTTTGTTTTAACTTATATAAAGCATAGTTCGGTATTTTGGCTTGCATGCGACCATTACGACCTACTTTCAGCATTGACCGGAACATTATTTACTTAGAAACTAATTATGATATTGAAATAAAATAAAAAGAAGAATATACAAATTATATGCAAATATACTATGAGAAGAGATAAGGAAAGAGAAAGTAGAAACATTGTGAAAGGAGGGAAGGTAGACACGTCTATCTCATTTCTTTGTCGAGTAATTCTTATGACGTTGATGAATTTAGGGTATGATCAAACATTATAGGGTTTAACATCAAATGATTGTACTTGGATTTGTAAGCTTTCTATTCTTGTGGGCTAGGTATTTTTTTTTGCACTGTCAATAATTTGTCAATAAATTTTGGATTGTTATTCATTTATTAAGGAATAATGGATTGACAATGTAAAACATTTTTTACTAAGTTATTATATTATGGAATTACAACAAAAAGATTTGCACAAAACGTATGTAAAGTTTATTTATTTTATTTTATATTACTTATTGATTATTAATATGAAAAGTTACGCTAGCAAAAGTGTTAAAATAGTATTAGAACCAGCATAACAGATTAAAAGTCAAATTACAAAATTCTCAAAATGGAGCTAAATTCAAAGATTTCATGTGACTAAAATGGAAATGGAAGATGGAATTTTAAACCTTGGTATGTGGGTCTTTGTATACTATATATTATTTGATTGAATGAATATTCAATTATTATTTCATGAATTAATACATAAGTATTATATTGCAAATTTATGCATCAAATGGCATGTATTTTATTGTGTCCCTACCATCATATGACCACTACCATTATGATTGAAGTTGACAATTATTAATTTACCTTTGGTGTTTGAGACTATTAAAATTAGAGCATTTACAACCATCTCCGGCATTAGCATCAAATATAGTAGTCTTTCCAAGTGTTTAGCACATTTATTTTTATTAATAGGACATGAACTACGTAGATCAACGTTTATTTCACTCTTTTTCTTCTAAGGGTAATATAACTTTATTCGGTGTTTATGTCAAATAATAGAGGTTATTTTTTTTATAAATTGGATATATATATATAATTTGTGTTATATATGCCATACGACCGTAGCAAGGGAGTCAAACCGAATTGAACCCACCACCTCTTGCATCTTATCCCCAAGTGGTTTTTGTTTTCTTTAACACTTTTTTATTTGGTAGGGCTTGCTTGTTGTATTCGTAGAATATGTGTCCTTAATCCCTTTCAACCATTAACCTTAAACTAAACTATAAAATGTTTACACTTATTATATAATAAATGATAAGCTCCAGTGCTATAACCTAGATAGGACCGTGGTGGAGGGTCTACCTTAAAAACCGAATGTAGTAGGTTGGTAATATGTAGATATCATGTATTATTTGAAATTATTATTTGTTATAATAATAAGTGTTTGTGATCACTTTAAAAATTGGTCGGCTCTTCCAAAAAAAAGATAAATGTATAAAAATCTATTCTTTTTATTTAGTTAATGAATGCAATAATGATATGATTGCATTAACATAGTTTAATTTCATTAATTCATTATATCATAATTTATTAATTACATTAGTACCTTGAATAAGCTAAGGAGGGGAAGATACGATGTACATTCATTTTCCAGTTGGAAAAGATAAAATATTAATTTTCACTATACTAATTAACTTGGATAAATGGACAGTAAAATTACTTGATAAATAAGTAAGTTTTTGAAGATAACTTTAATTATCCTAATTGTCCATTAACTGTATTACCCTTATTTTCCATTATATAAGCTACCACATATCATTTTTGTAGCGTATAAACTCTACACCATTTTCATATTATTCACAGAAATGAATCCTTCAAAAAGAATGGTCTTGTCTATGTTTCTCATGTTCTCCATCCTTTTCTTCATAGGTACCCAATATTAGTAAATTATTACATTTTCACTTCACAAATTATTATTTTATAAAGAATATAACATTCTTGCTTAATACTGCAGAATTAGACTCCTCAATGATGGTGAATGGAAAAGTCTGTAAAGCGCGAAGTGAAAAATTCAAGGGACGCTGCCTTAATAATGAAAATTGTGCAAATATATGTAAACATGAAAATTTTGAAGGAGGGCATTGCAGATCTAATACTAAGAAATGCATTTGTACTAAACCTTGTGATGGTCCTGGTGGTGATGAACCTGACCCTCCCGCTGTTTAAAATGGAGCTACAAGGCAGAGATCTAATATGATGGAAATCACAATGGAGGCCGAAACAAGGCATATGGTGGAAATCAAGTTTAATAAATTAAAAAATGTAAAATGATCTAATGTTCAAATAACCTTAAAGATCATGAAATAAAATATTGTTTATGGTATTATTTCCTTAACATGTGGATCTAATATTAGGATTGTACTCGCGTATTTGTGGATGATCATACCTTTTACTACAACAAGTGAAAAGCATACAGTTTCATCCAACACATATCTTCCTAGCAGCTGACAATATTAAAGCCCTAAATAAAAATATACTATTAACTATTGGAAGAAATTAAACCGTTTCCCTTTGAAATTTTTCATCAATACCGTTATTTATAACCTATTGGACGCATATGTTGATAAATATATTCTAAATTTAATCATACTAAAGTTATCATGCTTTAATAAATCTGTCTCTAAAGAAAAAAAACGTTCTTAAAATTATTTCAATTGTAAAAGCAACAAGTAAATTGTCTTGAATTAATCTTTTGGTTTTCAAAGATAACTAATGTGCTCCATAGTAATTATCTCTGGAATACTATAGTTCGCATTTTTTGTGCAAAGGCTCCTCAAACTTGTAACACCCTATATTTTCTGTGAACATTAAAGTAAAAAATTAGTATACTTAATTTTTAAGAGAAGAATAAAGGGAAACATGCCATTGCGTTCGTCTTATAATTATGCTTGAGATAGAGTCCGAGTTTGCGTAAATTAGTGTAATAACCCGGAAATGCGAGCCAGTTTAAAATTTTTATTTTGGCAATTTTAGCGAATTTTGATTATTTAAAATAGATTATTTTAAATAATATCGTCGAGAAATTTATTTTGAATATATTTAGAACGTATATATTATATACGCCGTCGTTAGAATATAAATATTTATAATTATAAATAGAATTGAAAATGGCGCGGTAGTTCGATAATTCGATTTCAAACTTCAATTGAATGTACCGGGTGCAAAACAATCCAGATTTTAGCGAAACCAAAAACATTAGGATCTAATTGATAATATCTTTCCAACGAATCCGAAAAATCAAAATTTCATAGCGAGAATCAAAAGATATGTCCAGTTGAAAATTCTGAATAGTCGCTATGGAATTCAGGCCCTTAAAAATGGAAATTTTGCAAGCGACCTCGGATTTCGACGAAACCACTTTTGTTGGATCCGTGATGTAAAATTATTGCTAGGTTTCAAATTTCATAATTTTTCGAATCAATATGTGAGCGTGGCAAAGGAAAACGCGTTTGACCAGTTTAAGTTGATTTTAATCGACTGGAAAATGACCATTTTTCAAACGGTCTCAGAATTTGACGAAACTAGTTTTGTTAGGACCGTATCGTCAATACGAAGCTAGAAAATATTTTTCTGCAATTTATAGAGTTAGTATGTGACCCCGGTAATTTGAAATGTATGTCTAAAATTCAATATAGTGATTTGAATGTAAATTCAACGGAAACTGATTGTAACAATCAAATCAGCCTACGATACATATCCCATTGTGTTCGGAATGAGGGTGAAACGCTATGGGCGACAGGCGGTGGGCCTCGTTTCGAGGTCGTATGTGGAAGTCAACTTTTTGCCAAATTAAATAATTAAATAATAAAAAAAATATCCTCCTCTTTATTATCTTCCCCCCCTCTCATTCTCGATTCAGTTTTTAAAAAGAAAAAAAAACCCGACATCTCGTTCGACGCGCCGCCACTTCTGGCGATCGACACCCTTCGCGCCACCGCCCCCTCCTTCCTTCGCCTGCTACTCCTTTCCCTCCCCTTCGCCAGCACCATGAGCCCCACAAACCCCCTGTTATCCCCGATGGCTTCCCCCAAAACGAGATCGACAACACCCCAGGGCCCGCCTCCAGTCAGGCCGCCGCTACCAGGAAGGACCCCTCCAGCTCCAGCACCTCGACGACAGCTCCACCCCTTTCCTCAGCCACCTCGCCTTGTCAGCAATGCCCATAGCCCCTTCTCAGCGAAAACGCGACAGATAGTGAGTTTTATTATTTATTTTAGTTTAAATTTAATTTGATTTACTTTAAAGATCAAATATAAAAATATATTACAGCAGTTTTTTTTTCTACATGATTCTACAGCAGTTTTTCTATATAATTAACATGGTTTAAAAATCTAATTCTCTAATTATTTATCACTTTGTCTAGGTCGGTTTTTATTTAAATATAAAACACAATTTCATTTTCAATTTTATTAAGAATAAATGCATTGTTAAAATCAGTTTTTATAAGAAAAAGCATTGTAAATGGAAATCAGTTTTTATACATATTTTAGAATAGAAAAAATGGAGTTTTTTTTATGAAAAGCATTGTTTTTAAAGTATGACTTATATATATAAACCTAAATTTTTACATAAGAGATGGTTTAATTTTTACGTAAGAAAAAGTTTGATTTTTTTTTCTTGAATAATTTGATTTTTGAAAACTAGAAAGGCGAGAGTTTTATCACTATAAAGGCGAGAGTTTTATCACTATAAAGGAGAGATTTTTATTTAAATAGCGTGATAAAAATATAATCTTTTTAGTCAAAGTAGCGTGATAAAAATATAATCTTTTTGATTTAAATAGCGTAGTAAAAATATAATCTTTGCTATACAAGTAGTGGTATAAAAAGGTGATTTTTAACGTATACTGTGTAAACCAGAGTGCGATGGGACCAAGTGGAAAGCACGGTGAAGATGTTCTACATCAGAAGAGTCGCCACGTTGGATTTAGCAATCTGTGAGAATTTCTCACCTTTCAATTTCATTTTCTAGTTATATATATATATACTAGGATGCAGACGGTGTTTAGTAGCACCCGACACAATCGTCCACAGACCATGGACTTGGTTGTTTGATTGCATAGATTAGTCAGATGATTTGATTTGAATTTGGTTGTTTGGTGAATTTGATTGATGTGTGAATGGCGTGGGCCTTCACTAGTCCGGAGATAAGGCTAGGCCTTGTCCCGTTTCTAGTATCGTGCCGTTATGCCACCGAAATTTTCTAAAATATGTTAGAAAAATAAAAATATCATTTTATTTAAAGAATGAACTGAATAGAAATTCATAAGTTAAAATAAAATGTTTTTATCGTTAAAAATATAATTTTTAACATGGAAGTGAATAAAATAAAATATTCATTTACAAACCGGCGGTTTGTTTATGTACACTGATTTGACTGACATTGATTGGGATGATAAATTTCACACATCGCCCAACTGCACAAATAAAATCTGGGTTTGATTGTTTGAAACCCCACACGGGTGTTGGGATGAAATTTGAAGTTCACTCATCCTGATTGATTAAATATGTCAATCGATTGATTGACAGGCTGTTATAAGCGTTAGATATCTATATTTGATGCTTATACAGTGTAGTGCACTTTGGTTGATGGTTGATTATTTTTCAATGCTATTATATACGTGTGATGTATGAAAATCCATATAATTAACATTATATGGTGATTGATTGGGCCTCATTCCAATTTAGAAAATAAAGAATATTATAACATAAAGGTTCATGTGTTGACTGTCCTCATTCGTTGAGATTAGTCATGTGTTGAACGAAACATTGTAATAATAAAATTTACTTCTTTATCAATATAAAATAAAGGTTCATGTGTTGACTGTACTCATTCGTTGAGATTAGTCATGTGTTGAACGAAACATTGTAATAATAAAATTTACTTCTTTATGAATATAAAATAAAGGTTCATGTGTTGACTGTACTCATCCGTTGAGATTAGTCATGTGTTGAACGAAATAATTTAACAAAAATAGTCACACGTGGACAGTACTCATTCGTTGAGATTAGTCGTGTGTTGACAAAAATAAATATTCATTTGTTGAATAGAATAATTGAATAGAAATATATGAAGCCGTGTTGGTTAGATTGACGCCATTTTGACGTGAACGACATTTATATCTATTTTATTCATTTTAAAATGAATATTGAAAAGTGATTTCGAAATCGCATATTTTGAAACGATTTCGAAATGAATTGAATTGAAAACGATTTCGCAATGAATTGAATTGAAAACGATTTCGAAATGAATTGAATTGAAAACGATTTCGCAATGAATTGAATTGAAAACGATTTCGAAATGAATTGAATTGAAAACGATTTCGAAATGAATTGAATTGAAAACGATTTCGCAATGAATTGAATATGAAACGATTTTGCAATGAATTGAACTGAAAATGATTTCGAAATGAATTGAATTGAAAACGATTTCGAAATGAATTGAATTGAAAACGATTTCGAAATGAATTGAATATGAAACGATTTCGAATTGAATTAAATAGAAAACAAATTTGATTTCAATTGAATATATAACCAATTTGATTTGAATTGAATAGAAAACCGAATTGAATTCAAATTGAATAGAAAACGAATTGAATTAAAATTGAATGGAAAACGAATTGAATTCAAATCGAATTAAAATCGATTTGAATTGAAATCAAATAGAAATGAAAGTAAAAAAAAAATTAAAATAGGAAATTCAATTTTGTTTTGAATTTGAAATAAAGGTTGAAATTGTTTTTGAAACCAATTCAAAACTATTTATAAAATTCGTTTTTAATTAGAAATCGACGAAATATTTATTATATATATTATATATATATAATATAATGGCCTGAATAGAACGCGCCGCGCCGCGGCAGTTCATAAATTTCGACCATTTATTTCAAACGAACGTTACGGGAGATCCGACCGTCGGGTTCGTATCGAAAAGAGCTTTCTAACGAATATTTGGAATTCAAAATCTAATGGTTGGATTTGGAGATACATCCAAATCAAATTCGAAAAAGGTCGCTATAGGTGCAGTTCAATGGCCGTTGTTGGAAATCGACTGTACGGGCCTTGATAAAATTATTAAAAATATCAATAATTTGTGTAAAATCATAAGAAATGATTTGATAAAATTTGGGGTGAAAAACTCCATATTTGAAAAGATAAAAATAGATTTTTATCGAAATGAACTATAATGAACTAAATTTAAAACCCGATTTGTTTTAAATAAATAAATTAGATTTAAAAAGGGGTTTTAAATAATCGGAATTTCTAATATATTTGATTGGATTTGAAATGGGTTTATCGTGAACAATGTATTAAACAACACTTGTTCTTTAACCCAATAATAAATAGAATGTGATTTGGGTTTGTCGTGAACTGTGTTTTAAATAACACCTAGTTCTTTAACCCAGTAAAAGGAGTTTTAATGAATCTGTAATTAGATTGAAATGTGAATCTATAATCTAAATTATCAAATTTAGAAATGAGCGAGAATGGAGTATCGCCAGTTTTGCTCCAAAGCGATAGTTAAATCTTTAATTAGATTTGAACGTGAAATGGTGATTAATTTTACCGATAACACCGTGGTGTTAGATACGGAGTATTACCAGTTTTGCTTCATGGGATGAATAGGTTGGGATTGGGAAATAAAATAAATAATTACTTCGGTGTGGTTCGCTAATCTTGACTAGTTGGAAAAACCATAATTTGGTTTTAAATGACATCCAAAGGAAGATCAAAGGATAAATTTGAAAGAATTTATCTTGGATAAAATTAATGGGAACCTTTCCCTAAAAATGTGATTTTGTGAATAAAAGAATATTCTGAATTGGAATGAGGCGTATGTTGTGTTTGTGTAACATTTGTTCTAATATACGCGGGTTGTTCGGAAAGTCCGGGTTTATACCCATTCTGAATAATCGATTCGACGATAAGTCGAAGATGAAGACGGTGGTCGAAGACCGGAAGTCTTCACATCGTTTGGATAACTACTGACGATCCTGATTGGGCAGTACACCCAAGAGGATGGAAATAGTTGGTGGTCGTCCAGACGTACTTGGGGATGGATGGATATGCGAGGAAAGTGCCTCCGGTTTTGTTCAGACCCAGAACGGACTTGTAAATGGATTATGTGTCTGACATTGGATTTTATTCTGTGTTGATTGATTTTTATTAAATATACATCTGTTTGGCGGCGGAGTATTTATTCTTTTGCTTAACGCCCTTCTCTGAGACGTACGAGCTCAGAGGTTGTATATCGATGGACATCAGTCGCATGGCATGAATTGCCTGTGTGGCACGCTAAGATGCAATGATCGAGGCTTCTGTTGAAAAGCAAAGTCTTGTGGTTGATGATCAAAGCACGCCTACGTGGCAGCTTTGTGTATAGCGTGAATTCGCGAGCCTCACACCTCGGTATGAGTTAAAAACAGGATACAGGCCGTTGGGAGAACACGACGTTTCTTTCTAGCTTTGGTGGTGTCAGTGACTTACCAGCCCTGGCATTTATATACTTTTCACCTTTGTGGTTGTTGGAATGAGGCGCCTCGATATTAGGTCTGTAAGGACCGGGAAACGTGTGTTCAGGAATTGCCAATCCTCTAACGTAAGTGAGGACCGGCCCAACCGATCCAAGTGGCTGCCCAGAGGGTGTTGTCCTGAGAATTTGCTAGAGTGTCTCGAAGCGGAGAGGAGCTTGCCCCTTGCCTCGACTCATGACGGAAATCCAATTTCCAATACATGTATTGCGGTTTTAATTGTAGAACTAGTATGGCGACATGATATATGGTACCCATGCCGTCTATGATTTATATTTATGATTGAAACTGTTTTGACACTATACACTTATTATAGTATCAAATGATTTGTTTAAAACGTACCAAGCATGTTTGGCTATTATAAGGGAAAACCCTATCCTCCGGCTTGCGCTGCATTGTATGATGGGACCTGGGTCTTATAATAGCTTCATTTTTCGAAAAAGCATTGCGTTGTTTATTCTATGCACTTGTATTCTTGGGAGGAAACCCGTTCCGTGTTATACGGCGTGGTCCCTTGAATTACTCTCTTTTAAAGTAAAGCTTTAAATCACTGTTTTAGTTCTCACACCAGTCACATGACTGACCTGGAGTTTATTGTTTTAACCTAAACTCTGGGTGCCCCTATTTTCCGCACGGGCAGCTAGTAGTTTTGGTTTTGCAGATTTATATTCACAGGATCCTGGTTTACAGCTGGAATGATATCCGGAAAGCTCTGTATCCGTATATCACCTTCAGTTGTGCTTTGTATTTCTTTTCCGCTGCTATGTAATTTATTGTAATCTCTGATATTTATCAAATGTAATTTATTCAATTACACTCTGTATATTCTTGTATCTGATGGAATTGTTGTAATAGCAATAAAATGTTCTTCTGTTTGTGTTCTGGTTTGTCTTGTCCTCAAATGATCAGGGGTTTCGAACGGTCTAGATCGGTTTAACGACTGATTCGGATCGAGCGAAATACCTTGTCGTCACATTTGGTATCGGAGCTTTGGTTTACAGAGCTCGAGAATAAGACACATTAGAACCATACGAAAAATTCATCAGATATTGGATTAGCAATATCCAATTAGAATGACTCGTTAGAGATAGGATCAGTAGTATCCTAGAACGAGTGTGAAGAGTATATTTTTCAAATGAAAACAATTTTGTTTTGAAAATTTAAATCAATTCTACGTATTTGATTATTTATTTATTTTTAATTTGGACAATCTAGTATATAAAGGTTTTGCATATACGCGTCATGAACGTATATTCGAAGTTTTAATATATTAGATAGATATATAGTCACACTCTAGTCGCCCGGACATGGTCCTGATGATGAAGTATACCATCACCAGTATTTATTTTCGAGTGACGAAGGTGTGATTTCTATATATTTCCATTAGACTGGTGTGAGAACCAAAACTTATATAGATAAACACATTGTTGTGATTTGGCATCAAAAAAAATGTGATTTTTTGTATATATATCAAATTTATGAATTTGAAACTCTAATCAACTAATTGATTGATGTTTGTGTTGTTTGTTTATTTGTTTGATAATTTTAACCATTTATGCCTAATTGAATCAAATATTGAATTATGGTGAAAATTAGTCGCATTTGCTTGCATATACATATACTTACATTGAACAGGTCATAGCAAGGAGGCTAGAGCCGAAGAATAAAATTTGTTTGCCCGACAAATAGGTACATGTTTACTACATAATTTACTGTTTTGTTTGGGTGATGATGATTTTATGAGCCTATTGGCTAGCCGCTTGGCTTTTTCTTTTTCTTTTTGAGATCAGAAGGCCTATATGGCAATTTCGGGATTTTCCCGTGGCTCCCGATGCAGGGGAGGTTATGGCGAAATTTTTCGAAAATTTAGGGTGTTAGCCAAATTTTTGAAATTTTGAAAATTCTCAGAAACTGAAAAGTTGGAGAATGGAAGCCAGATCGAACGTAGAGCTGAATAATCAAACAAATTTCGACTTTGTTCCTTTTCGGGGATGAAAATTTTTAAGTGGGGGAGATTGTAATAACCCGGAAATGCGAGCCAGTTTAAAATTTTTATTTTGGCAATTTTAGCGAATTTTGATAATTTAAAATAGATTGTTTTAAATAATATCATCGAGAAATTTATTTTGAATATATTTAGAACGTATATATTATATACGCCGTCGTTAGAATATAAATATTTATTTATAATTATAAATAGAATTGAAAATGGCGCGGTAGTTCGATAATTCGATTTCAAACTTCAATTGAATGTTCCTGGTGCAAAACAATTCGGATTTTAACGAAACCAAAAACATTAGGATCTAATTGATAATATCTTTCCAACGAATCCGAAAAATCAAAATTTCATAGTGGGAATCAAAAGATATGTCCAGTTGAAAATTCTGAATAGTCGCTATGGAATTCAGGCCCTTAAAAATGGAATTTTTGCAAGCGACCTCGGATTTCGACGAAACCACTTTTGTTGGATCCGTGATGTAAAATTATTGCTAGGTTTCAAATTTCATAATTTTTCGAATCAATATGTGAGCGTGGCAAAGGAAAACACGTTTGACCAGTTTTAGTTGATTTTAATCGACTGGAAAATGACCATTTTTCAAACGGTCTCAGAATTGGACGAAACTAGTTTTGTTAGGACCGTATCGTCAATACGAAGCTAGAAAATATTTTTCTGCAATTTATAGAGTTAGTATGTGACCCCGGTAATTTGAAATGTACGTCTAAAATTCAATATAGTGATTTGAATGTAAATTCAACGGAAACTGATTGTAACAATCAAATCAGCTTATGATACATATCCCATTGTGTTCGGAATGGGGGTGAAACGCTATGGGCGACAAGCGGTGGGCCTCGTTTCGAGGTCGTATGTGGAAGTCAACTTTTTGCCAAATTAAATAATTAAATAATAATAAAAAAAATATCCTCCTCTTTATTATCTTCTGCCCCCCCCTCATTCTCGATTCAGTTTTTAAAAAGAAAAAAAAACCCGACATCTCATTCGACGCGCCGCCACTTCTGGCGATCGACACCCTTCGCGCCATCGCCCCCTCCTTCCTTCGCCTGCTGCTCCTTTCCCTCCCCTTCGCCAGCACCGTGAGCCCCACAAACCCCCTGTTATCCCCGATGCCTTCCCCCAAAACGAGATCGACAACACCCCAGGGCCCGCCTCCAGTCAGGCCGCCGCTACCAGGAACGACCCCTCCAGCTCCAGCACCTCGACGACAGCTCCACCCCCTTCCTCAGCCACCTCGCCTTGTCAGCAATGCCCATAGCCCCTTCTCAGCGAAAACGCGACAGATAGTGAGTTTTATTATTTATTTTAGTTTAAATTTAATTTGATTTACTTTAAAGATCAAATATAAAAATATATTACAGCAGTTTTTTTTTCTACATGATTCTACAGCAGTTTTTCTATATAATTAACATGGTTTAAAAATCTAATTCTCTAATTATTTATCACTTTGTCTAGGTCGGTTTTTATTTAAATATAAAACACAATTTCATTTTCAATTTTATTAAGAATAAATGCATTGTTAAAATCAGATTTTATAAGAAAAAGCATTGTAAATGGAAATCAGTTTTTATACATATTTTAGAATAGAAAAAATGGAGTTTTTTTAGGAAAAGCATTGTTTTTAAAGTATGACTTATATATATAAACCTGAATTTTTACATAAGAGATGGTTTAATTTTTACGTAAGAAAAAGTTTGATTTTTTTTTTCTTGAAGAAAGGTTTGATTTTTGAAAACTAGAAAGGCGAGAGTTTTATCACTATAAAGGCGAGAGTTTTATCACTATAAAGGCGAGATTTTTATTTAAATAGCGTGATAAAAATATAATCTTTTTAGTCAAAGTAGCATGATAAAAATATAATCTTTTTGATTTAAATAGCGTAGTAAAAATATAATCTTTGCTATACAAGTAGCGGTATAAAAAGGTGATTTTTAACGTATACTGTGTAAACCAGAGTGCGATGGGACCAAGTGGAAAGCACGGCGAAGATGTTCTACATCAGAAGAGTCGCCGCGTTGGATTTAGCAATCTGTGAGAATTTCTCACCTTTCAATTTCATTTTCTAGTTATATATATATACTAGGATGCAGATGGTGTTTAGTAGCACCCGACACAATCGTCCACAGACCATGGACTTGGTTGTTTGATTGCATAGATTAGTCAGATGATTTGATTTGAATTTGGTTGTTTGGTGAATTTGATTGATATGTGAATGGCGTGGGCCTTCACTAGTCCGGGGATAAGGCTAGGCCTTGTCCCGTTTCTAGTATCGTGCCGTTATGCCGCCGAAATTTTCTAAAATATGTTAGAAAAATAAAAATATCGTTTTATTTAAAGAATGAACTGAATAGAAATTCATAGTTTAAAATAAAATGTTTTTATCGTTAAAAATATAATTTTTAACGTGGAAGTGAATAAAATAAAATATTCATTTACAAACCGGACGGTTTGTTTATGTACACTGATTTGACTGACATTGATTGGGACGATAAATTTCGCACATCGCCCAACTGCACAAATAAAATCTGGGTTTGATTGTTTGAAACCCCACACGGGTGTTGGGATGAAATTTGAAGTTCACTCATCCTGATTGATTAAATATGTCAATCGATTGATTGACAGGCTATTATAAGCGTTAGATATCTATATTTGATGCTTATACAGTGTAGTGCACTTTGGTTGATGGTTGATTATTTTTCAATGCTATTACATACGTGTGATGTATGAAAATCCATATAATTAACATTATATGGTGATTGATTGGGCCTCATTCCAATTTAGAAAATAAAGAATATTATGACATAAAGGTTCATGTGTTGACTGTACTCATTCGTTGAGATTAGTCATGTGTTGAACGAAACATTGTAATAATAAAATTTACTTCTTTATCAATATAAAATAAAGGTTCATGTGTTGACTGTACTCATTCGTTGAGATTAGTCATGTGTTGAACGAAACATTGTAATAATAAAATTTACTTCTTTATGAATATAAAATAAAGGTTCATGTGTTGACTGTACTCATCCGTTGAGATTAGTCATGTGTTGAACGAAATAATTTAACAAAAATAGTCACATGTGGACAGTACTCATTCGTTGAGATTAGTCGTGTGTTGACAAAAATAAATATTCATTTGTTGAATAGAATAATTGAATAGAAATATATGAAGCCGTGTTGGTTAGATTGACGCCATTTTGACGTGAACGATATTTATATCGATTTTATTCATTTTAAAATGAATATTGAAAAGTGATTTCGAAATCGCATATTTTGAAACGATTTCGAAATGAATTGAATTGAAAACGATTTCGCAATGAATTGAATTGAAAACGATTTCGAAATGAATTGAATTGAAAACGATTTCGCAATGAATTGAATTGAAAACGATTTCGAAATGAATTGAATTGAAAACGATTTCGAAATGAATTGAATTGAAAACGATTTCGCAATGAATTGAATATGAAACGATTTCGCAATGAATTGAATTGAAAACGATTTCGAAATGAATTGAATTGAAAACGATTTCGAAATGAATTGAATTGAAAACGATTTCGAAATGAATTGAATATGAAACGATTTCGAATTGAATTGAATAGAAAACAAATTTGACTTCAATTGAATATATAACCAATTTGATTTGAATTGAATAGAAAACCGAATTGAATTCAAATTGAATAGAAAACGAATTGAATTCAAATTGAAGAGAAAAAGAATTGAATTCAAATCGAATTAAAATCGATTTGAATTGAAATCAAATAGAAATGAAAGTAAAAAAAAATTAAAATAGGAAATTCAATTTTGATTTGAATTTTAAATAAAGGTTGAAATTGTTTTTGAAACCAATTCAAAACTATTTATAAAATTCGTTTTTAATTAGAAATCGACGAAATATTTATTATATATATTATATATATAATATAATGGCCTGAATAGAACGCGCCGCGCCGCGGCAGTTCATAAATTTCGACCATTTATTTCAAACGAACATTACGGGAGATCCGACCGTCGGATTCTCCTAAAACCGGAACCGTTGGGTTCATATCGAAAAGAGCTTTCTAACTAATATTTGGAATTCAAAATCTAATGGTTGGATTTGGAGATACGTCCAAATCAAATTCGAAAAAGGTCGCTATAGGTGCAGTTCGATGGCCGTTGTTGGAAATCGACTGTACGGGCCTTGATAAAATTATTAAAAATATCAATAATTTGTGTAAAATCATAAGAAATGATTTGAGAAAAATTGGGGTGAAAAACTCCATATTTGAAAAGATAAAAATAGATTTTTATCTAAATGAACTATATTGAACTAAATTTAAAACCCGATTTGTTTTAAATAAATAAATTAGATTTAAAAAGGGGTTTTAAATAATCGGAATTTCTAATATATTTGATTGGATTTGAAATGGGTTTATCGTGAACAGTGTATTAAACAACACTTGTTCTTTAACCCAATAATAAATAGAATGTGATTTGGGTTTGTCGTGAACTGTGTTTTAAATAACACCTAGGTCTTTTACCCAGTAAAAGGAGTTTTAATGAATCTGTAATTAGATTGAAATGTGAATCTATAATCTAAATTATCAAATTTAGAAATGAGCGAGAATGGAGTATCGCCAGTTTTGCTCCAAAGCGATAGTTAAATCTTTAATTAGATTTGAACGTGAAATGGTGATTAATTTTACCGATAACACCGTGGTGTTAGATATGGAGTATTACCAGTTTTGCTTCATGGGATGAATAGGTTGGGATTGGGAAATAAAATAAATAATTACTTCGGTGTGGTTCGCTAATCTTGACTAGTTGGAAAAACCATAATTTGGTTTTAAATGACATCCAAAGGAAGATCAAAGGATAAATTTGAAAGAATTTATCTTGGATAAAATTAATGGGAACCTTTCCCTAAAAATGTGATTTTGTGAATAAAAGAATATTCTGAATTGGAATGAGGCGTATGTTGTGTTTGTGTAACATTTGTTCTAATATACGCGGGTTGTTCGGAAAGTCCGGGTTTATACCCATTCTGAATAATCGATTCGACGATAAGTCGAAGATGAAGACGGTGGTCGAAGACCGGAAGTCTTCACATCGTTTGGATAACTACTGACGATCCTGATTGGGCAGTACACCCAAGAGGATGGAAATAGTTGGTGGTCGTCCAGACGTACTTGGGGATGGATGGATATGCGAGGAAAGTGCCTCCGGTTTCGTTCAGACCCAGAACGGACTCGTAAATGGATTGTGTGTCTGACATTGGATTTTATTCTGTGTTGATTGATTTTTATTAAATATACATCTGTTTGGCGGCGGAGAATTTATTCTTTTGCTTAACGCCCTTCTCTGAGACGTACGAGCTCAGAGGTTGTATATCGATGGACATCAGTCGCATGGCATGAATTGCCTGTGTGGCACGCTAAGATGCAATGATCGAGGCTTCTGTTGAAAAGCAAAGTCTTGTGGTTGATGATCAAAGCACGCCTACGTGGCAGCTTTGTGTATAGCGTGAATTCGCGAGCCTCACACCTCGGTATGAGTTAAAAACGGGATACGGGCCGTTGGGAGAACACGACGTTTCTTTCTAGCTTTGGTGGTGTAAGTGACTTACCAGCCCTGACATTTATATACTTTTCACCTTTGTGGTTGTTGGAATGAGGCGCCTCGATATTAGGTCTGTAAGGACCGGGAAATGTGTGTTCAGGAATTGCCAATCCTCTAACGTAAGTGAGGACCGGCCCAACCGATCCAAGTGGCTGCCCAGAGGGTGTAGTCCTGAGCATTTGCTAGAGTGTCTCGAAGCGGAGAGGAGCTTGCCCCTTGCCTCGACTCATGACGGAAATCCAATTTCCAATACGTGTATTGCGGTTTTAATTGTAGAACTAGTATGGCGACATGATATATGGTACCCATGCCGTCTATGATTTATATTTATGATTGAAACTGTTTTGACACTATACACTTATTATAGTATCAAATGATTTGTTTAAAACGTACCAAGCATGTTTGGCTATTATAAGGGAAAACCCTATCCTCCGGCTTGCGCTGCATTGTGTGATGGGACCTGGGTCTTATAATAGCTTCATTTTTCGAAAAAGCATTGCGTTGTTTATTCTATGCACTAGTATTCTTGGGAGGAAACCCGTTCCGTGTTATATGGCGTGGTCCCTTGAATTACTCTCTTTTAAAGTAAAGCTTTAAATCACTGTTTTAGTTCTCACACCAGTCACATGACTGACCTGGAGTTTATTGTTTTAACCTAAACTCCGGGTGCCCCTATTTTCCGCACGGGCAGCTAGTAGTTTTGGTTTTGCAGATTTATATACACAGGATCCTGGTTTACAGCTGGAATGATATCCGGAAAGCTCTGTATCCGTATATCACCTTCAGTTGTGCTTTGTATTTCTTTTCCGCTGCTATGTAATTTATTGTAATCTCTGATATTTATCAAATGTAATTTATTCAATTACACTCTGTATATTCTTGTATCTGATGGAATTGTTGTAATAGCAATGAAATGTTCTTCTGTTTGTGTTCTGGTTTGTCTTGTCCTCAAACGATCAGGGGTTTCGAACGGTCTAGATCGGTTTAACGACTGATTCGAATCGAGCGAAATTCCTTGTCGTCACAATTAGACTCCGTATGAAGAAGTTATAGCACTTAGAAGTTTCAGGAATTTAAAATAAAAACCAGCCCGAATTCAAATTTAAAGTTTCAAAATTCAAATTACACACCCGGGACGGGCCGGAAATTTCCCTCCTAGGAACCAGGTCGACCAGGGGGTCGACTTGGGGGTCGACCTGGGTAGAACAGGTCGACCATGGGATCGACCTGGGGGTCGACCTCCCCCCTTTTCCGGATCTGTGGACGTATTCGTTTTTCTGTATTTAGACGCCCGTTCTGACTAGATTCGTTTCTCCTAAGCTATTTAAACACCCCAAACCTCACTTTCTCTCCACAAAACTTCATTACGCCTATACTCTACCCTAATTCATATCAAAATAAATCTAAGATGGGGTTATGCTGCTCAAGTGCTTCGTAGAAATCAAGTTTAGAATTCTAGTAGAGATTCAAAAGCTAATTCAACGACTTCAACAACTATTTCTAAGAATCAAATCAAATAGTCCACTTCAAGGTAGAGCTATTCAGTTTCAGAATACAGATCCCAGAATTCAAGACCCTTATGTAATTTGTAAGTTCACGTTACTTTCAGAAATAAAAGTTAATTTTGATTCTGACATTGTAATAAATCTGGATCTGAGATTATGCCTATTTATATCTGTCTTTCTATATCCTTTAGGTCTATCTCATTGATAATATTATATCCATTCTTTGTCTCTTCTTTCCTTCTTCCCTTTTTGTTTTATAGACAGGCTACTACGAGCCTGAGCCCGATCTCATAAGAAATGAACGTACGTTGGAAATAAAATTGGGTATGAAATATTATTTGGACATAACCAGCGCTAAAATTTGGGAAAAGTATTCAATTGTGTATAATTGGGCATAATTGAGTTGTTACTGATTTGAGGACATAACACATGTTGTATTCAAAGCATAAAGTATTGACATATGACTTGAGATTTGAGGCATAAAGTATTGGACATATGACATGAGATTTGAGATATAAAGTATCGGACATATGATTTGAGATTTGAGGCATAAACTATATTGGACATATAACTTAGGATTTGGGGGCTTAAATTGAACTGTAAACAGGTATGTTCAAGTTATTTTCAGATTTAAACAACTAATAGTGATTTTGGCATATAATGAAATGGATCTAAGCCCATGCTTAATGATAAGACAAACCTTTTAGATTATTTCCTATCTTCCTATTGAATCAATGATTTACATGCATAGGAAGTTATTATTCAATCATGCCTGTCTTTGTTGGACATCTAATATATAATCCTTTTAGCTTCATGATGTTATTTATATCAGATCTATATGTCTACGAGGTTATTTCTGTTAGTTTGTTTCAGATCTATCTTTGTTATACCCTTAATCTAACAGATCTGTAATCCTCTTAGGTCCAAAATATTTGATAGATCTACCATTTTAATGCATGTTTTATGCCTACTCTCGTTTATGTTCCTCTTTCGTCCCTTTTATTTTATGAATCTAGGTTAACCTCGATTCTAGACAGAAACTTATTATACGTGTGATTGGAATGCGGGGGTATTGGGGAATAGTCTATATGGTAATGGTGGAACATAATTTTATAACTTATAATTTGGGGCATAATTTGTCTTTGTTGTGAAGTTGGGGTAAACGGAAATATTACATCTATATTTGGTGCAAACTGTAAATTGGAATATTAATCTAGATTGGGCGCAAAACTGTAAATTAGAATATTAATCTAGATCAGGCATAACCATTGGCTAAGATGCCAGGCATAATGTATGTTGGAATATTGGGGCATGACTATTATTGCAAACTTGGGAAGATTAGATGTAGTCTAATTTGAGTGATAACTCGAAATTGAACTTGGGGGCCATAACTTGCAATTAGTTTTGTTGGGCATAACTTGAGAATTGAAATATGACTATTTGGGATAATTAGCATATAAATCTAGACTTGGACATTTATGGCAAAATGTGGCATTGACAAAAAATTTGTGAATAATTTACATATAGACTATAAATTTGTAAATTAGTGAAAAGACGAATGTGCTTAACCCGAGGTTAGATTGAGTTGTGGTGTAAAACTGCCCAGAACCGCCCGGCACATCCAGTAACCACAACAAAACCTACCTAATGTGAGAGGTTAGTGTATAATGCCCAAGAAAAACCCGAGGTTAGATTGAGTTGTGGTGTAAAACTTCCCGGAACCGCCCGACACATCTAGTAACCGCAACAACAGATATCTAATGTGAGAGGTTGGTGCATTAATAAATCAATTAATGCTAATGAACAAGATGAATGACTAGGGTTAAGTTCATAGGAACACTTAACCAGTATAACATGAATGGGTAGGGTTAAGTAATAAGAAACACTTAACCAGTATAACTTGATTCGTGGTAAGGTTAAGTTAAAACAAGAGGGCAACACTTAATCAGTATAACTTGATTTGTGGTAAGGTTAGGTTAACACAAAAGGCAACACTTAACCCAAGTTACATGACAAGTAGGTGGGTTAAGTTAACTTGAATTGATTGATGATGCTTAACCAATACAACATGATGAACACGTGGGGTTAAGTTAACAAGAAAACACTTAAACAATATAACTTGATGAACAAACGGGGTTAAGTTAATAAGAAATACTTAACTAGCATGACACGATGACTAGGTGGGTTAAGTTAACATGAATGGACAACACTTAACCAATATGACATAATGTGCGGGAGGGTTAAGTACATATCGGGTTGGTGGGTAATATTAGGAATTATAGACCCAGAAACTTAACCGTTAAATAAACATGCTTGAATCAATGGGAGGGTTAAGTACATCTCGTGTAGGTGGGTAATATTAGTACATACAGGCCCACAAACTTAACCGTTAAGAAAACATGCTAGAATCGGTGGGAGGGTTAAGTACATATCAGGTTGGTGGGTAATATTAGTAAATATAGCCCCTAAAACTTCACCAATAAGAAACCCTAGTAATGGGGACCCATTTCAGCAGTAACCCACATAGGTGTATCATGGTACCCTGAACTAGGCAAGGTGGGGCACGATTACTGGGCTGGTTATAAGCGATAAAGCAGCGGCAGGGGGCACGTTAGTGTAGGTTCCGACGGTTTACGGGCATGCACGTACTCCGGAGTGGGAAAAAGCAGGCACTGGGTACCAATAGTTATACACTGTGCATCTTGAATCGTGTCGGGTCGCTATCATGAGGATTGATGCACCTTACCGTGGGACCAGCACAGGGTATCTACACGCAAGAGAGGGCCGATTGACACAGACACAAGAGAAATGAATACAAGTAGGGAGCCGATCGATAGGGTAGTAAGGGTACATCTAACATGTTCATGGAAATTAGGCTGACTGAGGCGGAATCCTCACGATAGATGTACACCTAAAGGCTACCACAATTACGAGGATTGGGATCACGTTATCATTTTATACAGATTACTAGTTGGGACACTAGTTAGGTGGTGCAGAAATAGATATATAAACCAGAATAACAAAGTAGTAGCGAAGTAGAGAAAGAGTAGAAGCGCATTCAGTTTATCTTGCCTTATCATATCAATGTATGTTATCTTGTTGTACTTGTTCTCACGGTATTGTCTTATATTCAGTTTATTCATGTCATGATGCTTTTTCCTGTTTATATGCTGAAAGTCACTGGACTTACCAGACTTATGTCTGACCTAGTTTTGTTTTGCCTCTTTTCTTCAGTTCCCCCCCCTCAGGTTCACAGGGAGGAAATGTTACCACTTAGCTCAGTTTTCTTTCCAAGCTTGAAGATAGTCGATGTATTGCTTTGGACTCTCTCTTCCACTGCTATGGATGGTTCACGCTTTATTGGGGAATATCATTGTTATTTTTATGCTTCTTTTATACTTGGAAGCTTTTGAATCAAGACAGAATTTTTATGTATTACTTTTAAGTATGATTGAGACAATTGTTGTAAAAGCTTGACTGAATTAAGTTGTTTATAAAATGACTTTATTTTCCGCTGCTTTGTTTGTCTGTCTTGTAATTTATCTGCATCTTTTACCTAAAATGCTCCACCAAAGTTAAGGCATTCCCTTTGTGAGTGACCTTAACGGAGGTGAGGTGTTTCAAAACTAGTGGAATAACTGAAACTAATTAATTAACAACATATAAATATCTTTACTAATGTTACATGACTTGAAACATGAGAATAATGAAGTGTCTTTATATTTAAAATAAAGACAGTTAACATGGTCGATAAACTAAATATGATTTACTTATAACTTACATTTTTTCATGGAGCACATTTGTAATCTAAAATGGATTTTTATGTTAACATTTGGTTGTTTTCATTTTTCATACTCATATCCATTAGAATTTTGATATATATTTTTGATGGATTTATTGATCAGAGATTGTAACAGCAAGAAATTAAGAGAACTATTTTATTGATTGTTTCAAAAAATGCCACTTTGATACCAAATATACACAAATGAACTGTATTATATTCCTAACAAAATGGTACCATAAGAAATGATATTCACTGATTTTTTCTTCTTGGGCTTCAATGTTATTTGGGTTGAACTCAGTTTGTATACGAAACCTTATTTCCTTTGTCAATGTAATGACCCAGATCTTTGGTTGATTTATTTTAAACATTTAAATTTATTGTAAATGTTGAGCTGATTATATAAATGGATTTTTATATGAAGTTTATCGATTTAATAATAGATTACGATTTAATTTCGAATATATCGAATTATTTTAATCCGAAAACGGTAATATTTGAATTCGAATTTAAAACCGAATCAAAAGATTCAGATGATGAATATATATTCTATTTGAATGTAAGCGATAATATTGATAATATATTATCAAGGTGTTAATTGTTTTGAATTAATTTATATTGATTAAAATTTATATCTTCTCCATACGATCAAATGGGGCTTCGAAACCTATTCCAATGAGTTCAGAATAGTGGCATAACCCAAGGAGTGCTAGTTGTTGCTCTCAAATAGGGGTTCGAAATTTTGTGATAATTTAAATTAAAAAATCTTCTTCGGTTCGAGTTAATTTAAGGTCGACACACATAAATTCCTTTCTCCCTAAGCAAAAAATGTTTTCCTTCTACCGTAAGCTTCCCAAATGTACATTGCGCATATACCTTTTTTACATGCCTAGCATAAACTACTAGTACCATTTGAAAACGATGTTGTTCTTACCATTATCCTTTCGCACTTATAAATTTAGGCCATGCCCTTCATAATTCGTCATTCTGAAATTGAAAGGGACAAAATCATTTTCCTCTTCAAATTTTAGAAACCCAATTCGTATTTTTGATAACTCAACAATCAAACCCAACCTTTTCTTTTTCTATTTCAAACCTTGTTTGAAAATCAAAAATCCCAAATAAAAATCCAAACCGCTCTGTAAAAAAAGAAAAAAAAAGAAAATGGAGTTGGAAATCGCGATGAACTATACGATCCCATGAACCTCGAGACCGAGTTAGAGGCATTCATGTGCAAAGAGGGATTTGTCAAGGCTGGCTGGAGTAGTGAGTCGAAGTAGAAATGGGGATTAGTTATCAAAATCGAAATCGCGATATTCCCTAAAGCCTGAAATCGTAGAAACCACTTTCGTTGAGGAGATGGGTTATTCATAGATTGCAGTAGGGATTTCAACATACTTTTGAGATGTGAATGAAGGTGGAGTCACCTGGAGCTTTGGGGTTTGATTGCGTTAAGAAGACATAAATCAGTTGATTTAGGTTTTGGACGATTGGGGCGACACTTAAAACCATTGTGTAACACCCTATAATTTTAAGGCACCTTAATAAACCTAAGAATACTTAATTAAATATTGGGAACTAAATAAAACGGACTATACCATTGCGTTCGTCTCGCAATTCTTCTTAAGATAGACACAGAGTTTGCATGAAACCGATGTCGTATGAAGAAGATATTAAGGTTTAAAGTTCGAATAATATATAGGAAATATATGTAAACAAATCAGTTCAGAAATTTAAAAATATTCAAAAATCAAAGCGGGACAGGGACGCGGGATTTGGAACCATTATGGGTCGACCGACGCCCCAGGGGTGTCGACCCATGGGTCGACACACTCAATGGGATGTCGACCCTAGGGTCAACACAGGGGTCGGCCCACCCTAGATTTGACCAGGTTCATTTCCTTAAATTGGACTTGTTTCTGAACGAGATTCGTTGGCAGTAGGCTATATATAGGACAACTTTTCTATTGTTTTATTCACCTAAAACAATGGAGACAATGAGATGCTGCCCCAGTTTGGATAGAATTAGCCTGTTTTTCTTCAACAATGGCATATACGTACACAAGAATCTCTGCTGAAACTTCAACATATCATTCTCTGTTCTTTAGATGCAGTCTTTGTGAGTTCATGTTACTTTTAGATATAAACATTTAACAAGTAATCCTGACATGTTTATAAATCTGGATCTAAACCTATGCTTGTTAAGAATTCGATTCATATCTAAACAGTTCTGCTATCACATGTATTATTCTATATACCTAATCTGCTATTCAGTTCTTATATGCCAATTTATGATAAGTCTATTTCTGTTATGATATGACTATTCTGTTATTATGCATGTTTCTGTTCTTCTTCCTCTCTCTCATTCCCTTTTTATTTTTATATAGTCAGGCTACCTTCGATCCTAGGCTGACGTCGCTGAAATATGCGTACGAACGAAATTAGGTTAAATTTTGGAATGATTGGGAATGATGATTTGGGGGCATAACTTGTATTATGAATAATGACTGGGACTTGGGGCATAAAATATACTATGGAATATGACTAAAATTTAGGGCGTATCTTAGACTATGAATTATGACTTGTGGTTTGGGCATATAAATTGGTAGGATTAATTATAAGATTAAGCGAAATATGTTAATGAAACTGAAAGTAACCTGTGAAATTTTTTGGGGGTTATGCATATTTGTTAACTTGCAATACTTAACTTGTTAAATATGCGGGGGTTATATATACATATAAACCTGTTAATCTATGGCTTGTTTAGTTAGAGGGTGGGGGTTAAGTAAATATGTTGAATTTGTAGGGTTAAGTAAATGAATTAAATCCATGGGGGTTAATATGAACCCAATAAACTTAACCTGTGGAAATCATAATAGGTTGGGGATACAAGCCTAAGGGGTGCCTTGCGTCATCTATTATGTGGGACCCCTATTAGTTAGCAACCCATTCTGGTATTGAACGGTGGACCCGCACTAGGTTGTGTTCAGGGCACGCTTTCTGAGCTAATTATAAGAGGTTCATTTAGGAAGGGGTATTATGATGGCGCGTTCCAACGGAGTCATGTGCGAGTATGGGTCCGGCTTGCTTGGGAAAATAAGCCGCTATAACACTTGTAAATAGGTTTGTGTCCTTTTGGTGGTTGCCACATTAGGAAGTAATACACCCTACTATTGGGCCGACACAGTCTATTTACGTGGTAGAAGTCGATCGCTGGGGGTAGTAACTAAGGTGCATCTAGTCCTGTTTAGGTACCTGTTATTTCTGTTTGGGGTAATACCCGTTATTTCTGGTTAGGTACCTGTTATTTCTATTTAGAGTAAAACCCGTTACTAGAAGTACACCTAAGTCTACCATTTATGTTTCTGTTGGGATCATTCTGTTTGTGTTAAGTAATTGGGAAACACTTAATGTGGTATACCAGTATTTGTGCAGAGAAAAGTAATTGAGAAGAATAGTTTATTTTGTTCATTCTATTTATCCTATCTATCCTGTTCATACCTTTCGTATGTTATTGTTATCTCTCATCCAGTTTATTTACTATCATGATGCTTTTACTGATTTATAGGATAAAAGTTACTAGACTCACCAGACTTTATGTCTGACCTATTTTGTTTCCTTTTCTCTCTCTTCCTCCCCCCTAGGTTCTCAAGGTGGGTACACTCAGTCTTGATTAGTACTCTATCTTCTGTTTCTGCTTGGATTTGGATATGCTTCGATGTAGCGCTTTGACTACTTGTCTACTTGTTTATAGCTACTTGTGGGGATTATGATTTTTTAGTTCTATACTCTGATGATATTTAGCGCAAGACAAATGTTTTTATTTGATGTATTTTATTCCAGTATTTCAGTCTAATATTTTAACTGGATTTTGAGACCACGATGTTTTCTGTTGGAAAAATAAAGTTTTTAATTTCCGCTGCTATTTTATATCTATCTTGTGATGTTCTGTTTCTATTTACCTATAATGCTTCATGGAACTTAATGTATTCTGTAAAAGAGTGACATTAATGGACGTGGGGTGTCACATTTGGTATCAGAGCTGAAGGTTACATGATTGGTAAAAGGTTTTGAAAATTGTTTTAAAAAGGTTTCAAAAAGAAATTATTTTCAAAGAAAAGGATGTATTTGAAAAACATATTCCCCTAGTCATAAAAATATTTTTTGATTCTCTATTTGAATCCCTTTTCCTTTTCTTTTCAGCATGTCTGGGGAACCAAATCTTCCAAAGGGCGTTCAGATATCGGCATGGTTTCGTTGGTATCATGAGGCTGCGATGCCTGCCGGAGGCCAAGAACACTCCCGTCCCCCAGGTGCAACTGTTGTTCCTCCTCCTCCGCGAGTGAATAATTTCTCTAAGATATGCAAGGACTTCTGTGCTATAGGAAGAAAACCATTCTGAGAGATGAGAATTTTGTGGAAGCACGAAATTGTCTTAAAGAGATGGATAACTTATTTGGGCTTTTCGAGGTTGATGACCGTAAAAAGATACATTTGGCTACATGGTAGGTTAAGAATGAGGGTTCATTCTGGTGATAAGTGACACAAGCAGAGCATCCAATTGAGACTTGGGATGATTTTCGACAGAGGTTCGAGAAAAAGTTTCTTTCTCAGGCATAAGAAAGTATGCAGATGGAGAGGTTTCTGGCACTTAAGAAAGTAAGCATGTCTATCAAAGACAGTTGGCAAGGTTTGGTCTAGAGCTAGTGAATACCCCGCACAAGAAAGCTTTGAGACTTGCAGGATGATTGAATCATCCCCTTCTAGCATTGGCATTATCTCACATTCTGATGGGGGCCATTTTTGTGAGATCGGTTCATATGGCATTGATGCACAAAGATGGAAATGAGGAGAAAAAGGAGGCTAAGACTGATGAGACACAAAACAAGAAAGTGTGGCCCAAGAAAGAACTACAAAAGAAGGGCGGAAAGAACGAAAAAGCTCAAGGCAAGAAGAAATGTCATAGTTGTGGGAGCTTGGGTTAATTGGTCAAATATTGCAGAAAGTGGAAGAATGCTTGTTACAGTTGTGGAAAAACTAGACACCATTCTAGGGAGTGCCCGAAGAAGCAAGGACGGGGCCAAAGGGCATTCTCTACTAGAGGGCAGGTGCATGCTCTCGAGGCCAGTGTACCGAACAGAGGTAGGAAAGCTTCTGTTGAAGGTTTGATTTCTCTTTCTGATCATCCAATTAGGACTCTTTTTGATTTTAGGACTTCTCACTCTTTTATATCTGATTCTGTGGTTGAGTCTCTACACCTTAGTGCTGGTATTGTTTCTGATCCTCTCATTGTCTCAAACCCCATTCGGGGCACAACTCATCTGTTTATTGTTTGTCGTGGTTTGAGGATATCTGTGTTGGGCTTCGTGTTTGAGTGCGGCGCATATGTGCTTGGTTTTGTGGGCTACGGTTTGATTCTAGGTATTGATTGCCTAGCCATTTATGGTGCCATTCTAGACTGTGAGAGGAGGGTCATCAGACTTTTGACATGCCATAGAAGGACTCTCGAGATTTCCTGTGACCCAAGGGGGTCTGTCATGCTTAGTATCCTAGAATCACTAGATTCTTCTGTCGATGATCTGCGATCTGTGCCTATTGTATGTGAGTATCCGGATGTTTTTGAGGGGGTTAAGGGACTACCTCTGAGGAGTGAGATTGATTTTCGTATATAATTCAGGGATAATGCGAAGCCATTCGCATTGCTTGTGCGCCACGTGGCTCCTAGGGAAAGGAAAGAGCTTGGCAAGCAAGTAAGGGAGCTACTTGAGAAGGGGTTTATTAGACGAAGCATATCAGAATGGGGTGCTCCAGTCATCTTTGCAACTAAGGAAGATGGCTCGCTACACTTGTTTGTGGATTACAGGAAGTTTAACAAGCTCACTAAAAATATTAGGCACCCACTTCCGAGGATTGATGATCTGTTTGACCAACTTGTTAGTGCATCTGTTTTCTCTCAGTTAGAATTGGCCATGGGGTTTCATCAGTTGAGAGTGGCCAAGGAAAATATAAACAAGACCACTTATAGAATTCCAGATGGTTTCTTTGAGTGGATAGTCATGCCTTTTGGTTTGACGAATGCACCCACGTATTTTGTGGATCTGATGAGCAGGGTATTCCGCCAGTTTCTGAATAAGTTCGTTATGTCCTTTGTAGATGACATTCTGATCTTCTCAAAGAGCGAGGAAGAGCATGCCCTACATTTAGGGGAGGTTTTGAGGAGGCTTCAAATGCACTAGCTTAAGGCGAAATTCTTTAAATGTCACTTTTGGAGAGAGCAAATATGATTTCTAGGGCATGTGGTCTCTAAGGAAGGGATAACGGTGGATCTCGCAAAAGTGGTTGCAGTTCAGGATTGGAAGGTTCCAAAGAATGCAACGGAGGTGAGAAGTTTTCTTGGTTTAGTGGACTATTATAGGATGTATATCAAGGACTTCGCGAAGATATCAGCCCCACTCATCAAACTGACGAAGAAGAATCTGACCTTTTCTTGGGGCATTGATTGTGAGGATGCTTTCAGTGGTTAAAGAGGGCTCTGACAATAGCCCTAATCTTGACTTTGCCTAATAAGAATAAAGTGTTCAGAGTGTATATTGGTGCATGTGGTACAGGACTTGGTGCCGTCTTGATGTAGGAGGGAAGGGTAGTATGTTACGGTGGTAAACAGTTGAGGGTTCATGAGAAGAACTACCCTTCCTATGATTTGAAATTGGCTGCTATAGTAATTGCGCTTTAGACTTGGTGACATTACCTACTTGGAGAGAGGTTTGAGTTGTACAGAGATCAAAAATCCCTCAGGTATCTTTTCTCTCAGAAGGATCTCAACTTGAGACAACAGAGATGGATGGAGTTCCTAGTGTCTTACGATTTTGAGATTGCTTATACCCCTGGCAAGGGTAATGTGGTGGCGGACGCATTAAGTAGGCAGAGGATGACTTTGAGTCCTCTATTAATAGAGAGACGGAGCTTGGAGTATATATCGACCTTCGATTTCAGGCCACCTACAGATTTTACACCTGGTTTGTTGGCATCCTTAGAGGTGTGACCTACTCTTATAGATCAAATGGGATCTTCGCAGCGAGAGGACCTGCAGATAGCAGACATTTTGGATAGGCTCAATTATAGAAGACTTCTAGTCACCTCAGCATTTATTCTATGGATGATAGAGGATGGTTACGGTGGGATGGGAAGCTTTGGGTTCCTCGAGTTGGGAGTCTGTTGAAGACAATCTTTGAGAAATCCCATCATTCTAGGATGACTATCCATCCGGGTAGTGATAAGATGCACAGAGATATGAAGATGGTTTTCTTTTTGGCTGGGATGAAGAAAGATGTGGTAGAGTTTTTCTCTTGATGTTCAGTTTTCCAGCAATTTAAAACTGAGCAGAAGAAGCCTGGCGGTTTGCTTCATCCTCTAGAGGTCCCACAGTGGAAGTAAGAGAGCATCTCTATGGATTTCATCGATGGTTTTCCTAGATCGAGGAAGGGCAACACAAGGATTTGGGTTATGGTGGACATGCTTACTAAGTGCGTTCATTTCATTCCTGTTAAGAGTAAGAGAACGATATCATTGTTGGCATTAGTTTATGTTCGTGAGATAGTCCGTCTAGATGGAGTACATTCTAGTATTGTGAGTGATCGTGGCCCCATCTTTACTAGTGAGTTCTGGAAGATCCTACAAGAGGCATTAGGTACACAGTTATGTTTGATCACCGCATATCACCCTCGGACTGATGGGCAGTCTAAGAGTGTGAACAGAGTTCTTGAGGATCTTTTGAGGCTGTGTATCCTAGACTTCAGAGGGACTTTGTGACGGCCTAGAATTTCGCTCGATCCGAATCAGTCGTTAAACCGATCTAGAACGTTCGAAACCCCTGATCGTTGAGAACAGGACAAATCAGAACACACACAGAAGAACATTTCATTGTATATTACAACAATTCCATCAGATACAAGAATATACAGAGTATAAATGAATAAATTACATTCGATAAATATCAGAGATTACAATAAATTACATAGCAGCGGAAAATAATACAAAGCACAACTGAAGGTGATGTACGGATACAGAGCTTTCCGGATATCATTCCAGCTGTAAACCGGGATCCTGTGAATATAAATCTGCAAAACCAAAACTACTAGCTGCCCGTGTCAAAATAGGGGCACCCAGAGTTTAGGTTAAAACAATAAACTCCAGGTCAGTCATGTGACTGGTGTGAGAACTAAAACAGTTATTTAAAACTTTATTTTAAAAGAAAGTAATTCAAGGGACCACGCCGTATAACACGGAACGGGTTTCCTCCCAAGAATACCAGTGCATATCAATAAACAACGCAATGCTTTTTCGAAAAATGAAGCTATTATAAGACCCAGGTCCTATCATACAATGCAACGCAAGCCGGGGGATAGGGTTTTCCCTTATAATAGCCAAACATGCTTGGTACGTTTAAAACAAATCATTTGATACTGTAATAAGTGTATAGTGTCAAAACAGTTTCAATCATAAATATAAATCATAGACGGCATGGGTACCATATATCATGTCGCCATACTAGATCTACAATTAAAACCGCAATACACGTATTGGAAATTGGATTTCCGTCATGAGTCGAGGCAAGGGGCAAGCTCCTCTCCGCGTTCGAGACACTCTAGCAAATGCCTCAGGATTACGCACACTGGGTAACCCCTGGATGCTTCAGGGCCGGTCCTCACTTACGTTAGAGGATTGGCAATTCCTGAACACACGTTTCCCGGTCCTTACAGACCTATAATCGAGGCGCCTCATCCAACAACCACAAAGGTGAAAAGTATATAAATGTCAGGGCTGGTAAGTCACTGACACCACCAAAGCTAGAAAGAAACGTGCGCTCTCCCTGCAGTCCGTATCCCGTTTTTAACTCATACCGAGGTGTGAGGCTCGCGAATACACGTTATACACAAAGCTACGCCACAAGGGCCGTGCTTTGATCATCAACTACAAGACTTTGCTTTTCAACAGAAGCCTTGATCCATGCAACTCAGCATGCCACACAGGCAATTCATGCCATGCGATTGATATATATCGATATATAACCTCTAAGCTCATACGTCTCAGAGAAGGGCGTTAAGCAAGAGAATAAATTCTCCGCCGCCAAACAGATATATATTTAATAGAAATCAATCAACACAGAATAAAATCCAATGTCAGACACACAATCCATTTACAAGTCCGTTCTGGGTCTGAACGAAACCGGAGGCACTTTCCTCGCATATCCATCCATCTCCAAGTACGTCTGGACAACCACCAACTATTTCCATCCTCTTGGGTGTACAGCCCAATCAGGATCGTCAGTAATTATCCCTACGATGTGAAGACTTCCGGTCTTCAACCACCGTCTTCATCTTCGACATATCGTCGAATCGGTTATTCAGAATGGGTATAAACCCGGACTTTCCGAACAACCCGCGTATATTAAAAGCAAATGTTACACAAACACATCATACGCCTCATTCCAACTCATTAGTCACTAACCGCAGATTAGCAAGAGAATAATTTCCCAAACATTAACCCCGAAGGCCGAAACCAACATCAGATCAATACCCAGGAAACCATTCTTCTTAGCCAACCTACAGCTAGTTTCTAAATTTCACATTCTTAGGGAAAGATTCCCATTAATTTTATCCAAGATAAATTCTTTAAAATTTATCCTGAAATCTTCCTTTGGATGTTATTTAAAACCAAATTATGGTTTTCCTGAACTAGTCGAGATTAGCGAACCGTAACGAAGTAATTATTTATTTTATTTCCCAATCCCGACCTATTCATCCCATGAAGCAAAACTGGTAATACTCCATATCTAACACCGTGATGTTATCGGTAAAATTAATTACCCTTTCACGTTCAAATCTAATTAAAGATTTAACTATCGCTTTGGAGCAAAACTGGTAATACTCCATTCTCGCTCATTTCTAAATTTGATAATTTAGGTTACAAATTCACACTTCAATCTAATTGCAGATTCGTTAAAACTCCTTTTACTGGGTTAAAGAACTAGGTGTTATTTAAAACACAGTTCACGACAAACCCACATTACATTCTATTTGTTATCGGGTTAAAGAACTAGTATTATTTAAAACACTGTTCACGATAAACCCATTTCAAATTCAATCAAATATATTAGAAATTCGATTATTTAAAACCCTTTTTAAATCTAATTCATCTATTTAAAAATAATTGGGTTTTAAATTTAGTTCAAAACTAGTTCATTTCGATAAAAACAAATTTTTATCTTTTCAAATATGGAGTTTTTCATCCCAATTTTTCCCAAATCATTTCTTACGATTTTACACTAATTATTACTATTTTTAATAATTTTATCAAGGCCCGTACAGTCGATTTCCAACAATGGCCATCGAACTGCACTTATAGCGACTTTTTCGAATTTGATTTGGACGTATCTCCAAATCCAACCGTTAGATTTTGAATTTCTAATATTCTTTAGAAAGCTCTTTTCGATACGAACCCAATGGTTCCAGTTTTAGGAGAATCCGACGGCCGGATCTCCCGTAATGTCCGTTTGAAATAAATGGTCGAAATTCACGAACTGCCGCGGCGCGGCGCGTTCTATTCAGGCCATTATATTATATATATAATATATATAATATATATTTCGTCGATTTCTATTTAAAACGAATTATATAAATAGTTTTAAATTCGTTTCAAAAGCAATTTCAACTTCCATTTCAATTCAAATCAAAATTGAATTCTTCTTTATAATTTCGTTTTAAAATTCATTTCTATTCAATTCAAATTTCAATTCAATTTGAATTCATTTCACTTTGCTTTCGATTCAATTTGAATTGGTTTTCTATTCGATTCAAATCGAAATTGGTTTTCTATCCGATTCAAATTCATTTTCTATTCAAATCAAATTCGTTCCGTTTTCTATTTGAATCCAATTCATTGTATATTCAATTGAAATCAAATTGGTTTTCTATTTCATTCAATTCGAAATCGTTTTATATTCAATTCAAATCGAAATCGTTATATATTCAATTCATTTCGAAATCGTTATATATTCAATTCATTTCGAAATCGTTATATATTCAATTCATTTCGAAATCGTTATATATTCAATTCTAAATATTTCTTTTCGTCAACACACGACTAATCTCAACGAATGAGTACCGTCCGTGTGTGACTATTTTGTTAAAATACTTCGTTCAACACATGACTAATCTCAACGGATGAGTACTGTCAACACATGAACCTTTACTTTATATTGATAAAGATGTAAATTTTATTATAAAAATAATTCGTTCAACACATGACTAATCTCAACGGATGAGTATAGTCAACACATGAATCTTTATTTTATATTATTCTTTATTCTTCAAATTGGAATGAGGCCCAATCAATTACCATATAAAGTTAATTACATGGATTTTCATACAACACATGTATATAATAGCATTGAAAAATAATCAACCATCAACCAAAGTGCACTACACTGTATAAGCATCAAATATAGATATCTAATGCTTATAACAGTCTGTCAATCAATCGATCGACATATTTAATTAATCAGGATGAGTGAACTTCATATTTCATCCCAACACCCGTGTGGGGTTTCAAACAATCAAACACAGATTTTATTTGTGCAGTTGGGCGATGTGTAAAATTTATCGACCCAATCAATGTCAGTCAAATCAGTGTACATAAACAAACCGTCTGGTTTGTAAATGAATATTTTATTTTATTCACTTTCACGTTAAAAATTATATTTTTAACGATAAAACATTTTATTTTAACATATGAATACCTATTCAGTTCATTCTTTAAATAAAATGATATTTTTATTTTTCTAACATATTTTAGAAAATTTCGGCGGCATAACGGCACGATACTAGAAACGGGACAAGGCCTAGCCTTATCCCCGGTCTAGTGAAGGCCCACGCCATTCACACATCAATCAATTCAATTTCATTTCACAAAACAATTTCCATTCAATCAAATATTCTAACTAACTACTCAACCAAACAAACAAGTCCATGGTCTGTGGACGGGTGTCGGGTGCTACTAAGCACCGTCTGCATCCTAGTATATATATATATATAACTAGCAAAAGAGAAATTTTGAGTGAGAAGTTCTCACCGAAAGCTATCCAATACCACGACTCTTCATTTGATAGAAATCTTCATCTTCATCGCATCTTCGTCATCTTCGTTGCCCGTAGCCACTACATATGTAAAAATCGAATTTTTACTTCGTTATTCAATTTATAAAAATCGAATTTTTACAATGTTATTCAACATATAAAAATCATATTTTTACCTCGATGTTTAATATATAAAAATTCTATTTTTATTTCGAAGTTCATTATATAAAAATTCTATTTTTATTTCTTTGTTGTTCTATATATAGTTTCATATCATATTTTTACTTCGCTATTTATATAAAAATTATAATTTTTATATAATTAAAAAATTACTTCTTTGCTGGATTAAAAATCAAACCTCTTTATAAAGATAAAAAAATTAAATCTTTTTATTAAAAAAAATCACATCTTTTCAATTTAAAAAAAATCAAAGCTTTTCGAAGTTATTCATATGATAAAACTCACTTCTTTATTGTTTTAAAATCGAATCTTTATATTTTTAAAATCGACTCTTTTCCAATATAAAGATCTTACCTTTTTATTTTAAACTATATATATATTTCATTTCACAACAATGCTCACTTATATGAAAATTCGTAATTGAAAATTAACACTTTTAACATCAAGTTATTTTCTATAAATATCACATCTTTAAATCATCGCTATTTTAAAAATAATGCAAATTTAGTTTAGAAATTCATGTTATCAATTTATGAAAATTCAGTTATATATATATATATATATAAATATATTTTACTAAACCAAATTTCAGATTTTAACCAAACTAAATTAATAACTAAATAGTTAAGTAAACAAATTACCTTTTCATGTACTGCTCCTCTCAAACACGTTGAACCCTCCTCGTCGCAACCTAGGGTTGCAGATTTCGCGCCGTACGAGACCCGAGCAGATGAACGGAGCAGCTCATGTCGAAGAGCTCTGAGAGGCGGCCCAACTGCTGCCACGGCGGTGAACTCGACGCCCTGATGGTGGAGGGAAACGGGCGCGACGGCGGCTACTTGGCTGCGAGAAATCGAACTCCACACTCAACAATAAATTCTCTAACTACTATGGATTGGAAGAGCAAAGAAAATAGATTGATTTTGCCTTTGGAATTTCATGATTTCATTAAGAGAATCAAAAGAAAAGTTGAAGGGGAAAATCGAGCCCTTTTCCGCCGTGTTTGGGAGCAGCGGGTTGAAGGTTTGACCGCGGCGAAAACCTTTGACTTAGTTTGACCAGGGATGAATATGTGTATATATATAATTTTATTATATTAAATTCTAATTATGATTTAAAAACAAATCTTCACATACTAACTCTAAACGAATCCCAACGACTGTCGCCCCTAGCTAAATACCCCCGTTCCGGATACAATGAGATATGTTTCATTAGCCAATTTGACTGTTATGATCAGTTTTCGTTGAATTTAAAATATGAATCTTTATATATTCAATTTAAATGCACATTTCATTTTACCGGGGTCACATACTAACTAGAAAAATTCTAGAAAAATATTTTCTAGCTTCGTATTGACGATACGGTCCTAACAAAACTAGTTTCGTCGAATTCTGAGACCGTTTGAAAAATGGCCAATTTCCAGTCGATTAAAATCAACTGAAACTGGTCAAACGCGTTTTCCTTTGCCACGCTCACACATTGATTCAGAAAATTACGAAATTTGAAATCTAGCAATAACTTGACACCACGGACCCAACAAAACTGGTTTCGTCGAAATCCGAGGTCGTTTGTAAAACGGCTATTTTTAAGGGCTATATATTATATAAAATATATATAAATTCCACAGCGACTATTCTGAATTTTCAACTGGACATATCTTATCATTTCTAAAGTGAAATCTCAGTTTGTTAACTTCGTTAGAAAGATATTCTTCATCAGATTCAAATATTTCTTGTTTCGTTCAATTCTGACTTATAACGAATTCGGTATATTCATTTGAAATTAGAAATCGAATTTTCGAACTACCGCGCCATTTTCAATTCTATTTGTAATTATATATAAATATTTATATTCTAACGACGACGTATATAATATATACGTTCTAATTATATTCAAAATAAATTTTCTCGCCGTTATTATTTAAAATAATCTATTTTAAATATAGAAAATTCGCTGTAATTGCCAAAATAAAAATTTTAAACTGGCCCAGATTTTCCGGGTTATTACAATCTCCCCCACTTAAAACTTTTCGTCCCCGAAAAGGAACAAAGTCGAAAGTGGTTTGATTAATCAACTCTACGCTCGATCTGGCTTGCATTCTCCAACTTTTCAGTTTCTGAGAATTTTCAAATTTTCAAAAATTTGGCTAACTCCCTAAATTTTCGAAAAATTTCGCCATAACCTCCCCTGCACCGGGAGCATCGGGGAATTTCAAATAGCTTCCCCGGTCCTTCAGATCTCAAAAAGAAAAAGAAAAAGCCAAGCGGCTAGCCAATAGGCTCATAAAATCATCATCACCCAAACAAAACAGTAATTTATGTAGTAAACATGTACCTATTTGTCGGGCAAACTAATTTTATTCTCTGCTCTAGCCTCCTTGCTATGACCTGTTCAATGTAAGTATATGTATATACAAGCAAATGCGACCAATTACCAATACAGTTCAATATTTGGTGCAATTAGGCATAAATGGTTAAAATTTAGCAAACAAATAAACAAACCATGCAAACATCAATCAATTAGTGAATTAGAGTTTCAAATTCATAATTTTGATATATATACAGAAAATCTTGTTTTTGATGCCAATTCACAACAATGTGTTCTAACTATATAAGTTTTGGTTCTCACACCAGTCTAATGGAAACATATAGAAAGCACACCTTTGAAACACGAAACTAATTACTAATGATGACGCGTCAATCATCAGAATCAGGTCCGGGCGACTAGAATGTGATTCTATATCTATCTAATATATTAAAGCTTCGAATATACGTTCATGACGCGCATATGCAAAACCTTTATATACTAGATTGTCCATATTCAAAATAAATAAATAATCAAATACGTATAAAATGGTTTAAATTTTCAAAACAAAAATTGTTTTCATTTGAAAAAAATATACTCTTCACACTCGTTCTAGGATACTACTGATCCTATCTCTAACGAGTCATTCTAATTGGATATTACTAATCCAATATCTGATGAATTCTTTCGTATGGTTCTAATGTGTCTTGTTCTCGAGCTCTGTAAACCAAAGCTCTGATACCAAATGTGACGGCCTAGAATTTCGCTCGATCCGAATCAGTCGTTAAACCGATCTAGAACGTTCGAAACCCCTGATCGTTGAGAACAGGACAAATCAGAACACACACAGAAGAACATTTCATTGTATATTACAACAATTCCATCAGATACAAGAATATACAGAGTATAAATGAATAAATTACATTCGATAAATATCAGAGATTACAATAAATTACATAGCAGCGGAAAATAATACAAAGCACAACTGAAGGTGATATACGGATACAGAGCTTTCCGGATATCATTCCAGCTGTAAACCGGGATCCTGTGAATATAAATCTGCAAAACCAAAACTACTAGCTGCCCGTGTCAAAATAGGGGCACCCAGAGTTTAGGTTAAAACAATAAACTCCAGGTCAGTCATGTGACTGGTTTGAGAACTAAAACAGTTATTTAAAACTTTATTTTAAAAGAAAGTAATTCAAGGGACCACGCCGTATAACACGGAACGGGTTTCCTCCCAAGAATACCAGTGCATATCAATAAACAACGCAATGCTTTTTCGAAAAATGAAGCTATTATAAGACCCAGGTCCTATCATACAATGCAACGCAAGCCGGGGGATAGGGTTTTCCCTTATAATAGCCAAACATGCTTGGTACGTTTAAAACAAATCATTTGATACTGTAATAAGTGTATAGTGTCAAAACAGTTTCAATCATAAATATAAATCATAGACGGCATGGGTACCATATATCATGTCGCCATACTAGTTCTACAATTAAAACCGCAATACACGTATTGGAAATTGGATTTCCGTCATGAGTCGAGGCAAGGGGCAAGCTCCTCTCCGCGTTCGAGACACTCTAGCAAATGCCTCAGGATTACGCACACTGGGTAACCCCTGGATGCTTCAGGGCCGGTCCTCACTTACGTTAGAGGATTGGCAATTCCTGAACACACGTTTCCCGGTCCTTACAGACCTATAATCGAGGCGCCTCATCCAACAACCACAAAGGTGAAAAGTATATAAATGTCAGGGCTGGTAAGTCACTGACACCACCAAAGCTAGAAAGAAACGTGCGCTCTCCCTGCAGTCCGTATCCCGTTTTTAACTCATACCGAGGTGTGAGGCTCGCGAATACACGTTATACACAAAGCTACGCCCCAAGGGCCGTGCTTTGATCATCAACTACAAGACTTTGCTTTTCAACAGAAGCCTTGATCCATGCAACTCAGCATGCCACACAGGCAATTCATGCCATGCGATTGATATCTATCGATATATAACCTCTAAGCTCATACGTCTCAGAGAAGGGCGTTAAGCAAGAGAATAAATTCTCCGCCGCCAAACAGATATATATTTAATAGAAATCAATCAACACAGAATAAAATCCAATGTCAGACACACAATCCATTTACAAGTCCGTTCTGGGTCTGAACGAAACCGGAGGCACTTTCCTCGCATATCCATCCATCTCCAAGTACGTCTGGACAACCACCAACTATTTCCATCCTCTTGGGTGTACAGCCCAATCAGGATCGTCAGTAATTATCCCTACGATGTGAAGACTTCCGGTCTTCAACCACCGTCTTCATCTTCGACATATCGGTTATTCAGAATGGGTATAAACCCGGACTTTCCGAACAACCCGCGTATATTAAAAGCAAATGTTACACAAACACATCATACGCCTCATTCCAACTCATTAGTCACTAACCGCAGATTAGCAAGAGAATAATTTCCCAAACATTAACCCCGAAGGCCGAAACCAACATCAGATCAATACCCAGGAAACCATTCTTCTTAGCCAACCTACAGCTAGTTTCTAAATTTCACATTCTTAGGGAAAGATTCCCATTAATTTTATCCAAGATAAATTCTTTAAAATTTATCCTGAAATCTTCCTTTGGATGTTATTTAAAACCAAATTATGGTTTTCCTGAACTAGTCGAGATTAGCGAACCGTAACGAAGTAATTATTTATTTTATTTCCCAATCCCGACCTATTCATCCCATGAAGCAAAACTGGTAATACTCCATATCTAACACCGTGATGTTATCGGTAAAATTAATTACCCTTTCACGTTCAAATCCAATTAAAGATTTAACTATCGCTTTGGAGCAAAACTGGTAATACTCCATTCTCGCTCATTTCTAAATTTGATAATTTAGGTTACAAATTCACACTTCAATCTAATTGCAGATTCGTTAAAACTCCTTTTACTGGGTTAAAGAACTAGGTGTTATTTAAAACACAGTTCACGACAAACCCACATTACATTCTATTTGTTATCGGGTTAAAGAACTAGTATTATTTAAAACACTGTTCACGATAAACCCATTTCAAATTCAATCAAATATATTAGAAATTCGATTATTTAAAACCCTTTTTAAATCTAATTCATCTATTTAAAAATAATTGGGTTTTAAATTTAGTTCAAAACTAGTTCATTTCGATAAAAACCCATTTTTATCTTTTCAAATATGGAGTTTTTCATCCCAATTTTTCCCAAATCATTTCTTACGATTTTACACTAATTATTACTATTTTTAATAATTTTATCAAGGCCCGTACAGTCGATTTCCAACAATGGCCATCGAACTGCACTTATAGCGACCTTTTTCGAATTTGATTTGGACGTATCTCCAAATCCAACCGTTAGATTTTGAATTTCTAATATTCTTTAGAAAGCTCTTTTCGATACGAACCCAACGGTTCCGGTTTTAGGAGAATCCGACGGCCGGATCTCCCGTAATGTCCGTTTGAAATAAATGGTCGAAATTCACGAACTGCCGCGGCGCGGCGCGTTCTATTCAGGCCATTATATTATATATATAATATATATAATATATATTTCGTCGATTTCTATTTAAAACGAATTATATAAATAGTTTTAAATTTGTTTCAAAAGCAATTTCAACTTCCATTTCAATTCAAATCAAAATTGAATTCTTCTTTATAAATTCGTTTTAAAATTCATTTCTATTCAATTCAAATTTCAATTCAATTTGAATTCATTTCACTTTGCTTTCGATTCAATTTGAATTGGTTTTCTATTCGATTCAAATCGAAATTGGTTTTCTATCCGATTCAAATTCATTTTCTATTCAAATCAAATTCGTTCCGTTTTCTATTTGAATCCAATTCATTGTATATTCAATTGAAATCAAATTGGTTTTCTATTTCATTCAATTCGAAATCGTTTTATATTCAATTCAAATCGAAATCGTTATATATTCAATTCATTTCGAAATCGTTATATATTCAATTCATTTCGAAATCGTTATATATTCAATTCATTTCGAAATCGTTATATATTCAATTCTAAATATTTCTTTTCGTCAACACACGACTAATCTCAACGAATGAGTACCGTCCGTGTGTGACTATTTTGTTAAAATACTTCGTTCAACACATGACTAATCTCAACGGATGAGTACTGTCAACACATGAACTTTTACTTTATATTGATAAAGATGTAAATTTTATTATAAAAATAATTCGTTCAACACATGACTAATCTCAACGGATGAGTATAGTCAACACATGAATCTTTATTTTATATTATTCTTTATTCTTCAAATTGGAATGAGGCCCAATCAATTACCATATAAAGTTAATTACATGGATTTTCATACAACACATGTATATAATAGCATTGAAAAATAATCAACCATCAACCAAAGTGCACTACACTGTATAAGCATCAAATATAGATATCTAATGCTTATAACAGTCTGTCAATCAATCGATCGACATATTTAATTAATCAGGATGAGTGAACTTCATATTTCATCCCAACACCCGTGTGGGGTTTCAAACAATCAAACACAGATTTTATTTGTGCAGTTGGGCGATGTGTAAAATTTATCGACCCAATCAATGTCAGTCAAATCAGTGTACATAAACAAACCGTCTGGTTTGTAAATGAATATTTTATTTTATTCACTTTCACGTTAAAAATTATATTTTTAACGATAAAACATTTTATTTTAACATATGAATACCTATTCAGTTCATTCTTTAAATAAAATGATATTTTTATTTTTCTAACATATTTTAGAAAATTTCGGCGGCATAACGGCACGATACTAGAAACGGGACAAGGCCTAGCCTTATCCCCGGTCTAGTGAAGGCCCACGCCATTCACACATCAATCAATTCAATTTCATTTCACAAAACAATTTCCATTCAATCAAATATTCTAACTAACTACTCAACCAAACAAACAAGTCCATGGTCTGTGGACGGGTGTCGGGTGCTACTAAGCACCGTCTGCATCCTAGTATATATATATATATAACTAGCAAAAGAGAAATTTTGAGTGAGAAGTTCTCACCGAAAGCTATCCAATACCACGACTCTTCATTTGATAGAAATCTTCATCTTCATCGCATCTTCGTCATCTTCGTTGCCCGTAGCCACTACATATGTAAAAATCGAATTTTTACTTCGTTATTCAATTTATAAAAATCGAATTTTTACAATGTTATTCAACATATAAAAATCATATTTTTACCTCGATGTTTAATATATAAAAATTCTATTTTTATTTCGAAGTTCATTATATAAAAATTCTATTTTTATTTCTTTGCTGTTCTATATATAGTTTCATATCATATTTTTACTTCGCTATTTATATAAAAATTATAATTTTTATATAATTAAAAAATTACTTCTTTGCTGGATTAAAAATCAAACCTCTTTATAAAGATAAAAAAATTAAATCTTTTTATTAAAAAAAATCACATCTTTTCAATTTAAAAAAAATCAAAGCTTTTCGAAATTATTCATATGATAAAACTCACTTCTTTATTGTTTTAAAATCGAATCTTTATATTTTTAAAATCGACTCTTTTCCAATATAAAGATCTTACCTTTTTATTTTAAACTATATATATATTTCATTTCACAACAATGCTCACTTATATGAAAATTCGTAATTGAAAATTAACACTTTTAACATCAAGTTATTTTCTATAAATATCACATCTTTAAATCATCGCTATTTTAAAAATAATGCAAATTTAGTTTAGAAATTCATGTTATCAATTTATGAAAATTCAGTTATATATATATATATATATATATATATATTTTACTAAACCAAATTTCAGATTTTAACCAAACTAAATTAATAACTAAATAGTTAAGTAAACAAATTACCTTTTCATGTACTGCTCCTCTCAGACACGTTGAACCCTCCTCGTCGCAACCTAGGGTTGCAGATTTCGTGCCGTACGAGACCCGAGCAGATGAACGGAGCAGCTCATGTCGAAGAGCTCTGAGAGGCGGCCCAACTGCTGCCACGGCGGTGAACTCGACGCCCTGATGGTGGAGGGAAACGGGCGCGACGGCGGCTACTTGGCTGCGAGAAATCGAACTCCACACTCAACAATAAATTCTCTAACTACTATGGATTGGAAGAGCAAAGAAAATAGATTGATTTTGCCTTTGGAATTTCGTGATTTCATTAAGAGAATCAAAAGAAAAGTTGAAGGGGAAAATCGAGCCCTTTTCCGCCGTGTTTGGGAGCAGCGGGTTGAAGGTTTGACCGCGGCGAAAACCTTTGACTTAGTTTGACCAGGGATGAATATGTGTATATATATAATTTTATTATATTAAATTCTAATTATGATTTAAAAACAAATCTTCACATACTAACTCTAAACGAATCCCAACGACTGTCGCCCCTAGCTAAATACCCCCGTTCCGGATACAATGAGATATGTTTCATTAGCCAATTTGACTGTTACGATCAGTTTTCGTTGAATTTAAAATATGAATCTTTATATATTCAATTTAAATGCACATTTCATTTTACCGGGGTCACATACTAACTAGAAAAATTCTAGAAAAATATTTTCTAGCTTCGTATTGACGATACGGTCCAAACAAAACTAGTTTCGTCGAATTCTGAGACCGTTTCAAAAATGGCCAATTTCCAGTCGATTAAAATCAACTGAAACTGGTCAAACGCGTTTTCCTTTGCCACGCTCACACATTGATTCAGAAAATTACGAAATTTGAAATCTAGCAATAACTTGACACCACGGACCCAACAAAACTGGTTTCGTCGAAATCCGAGGTCGTTTGCAAAACGGCTATTTTTAAGGGCTATATATTATATAAAATATATATAAATTCCACAGCGACTATTCTGAATTTTCAACTGGACATATCTTATCATTTCTAAAGTGAAATCTCAGTTTGTTAACTTCGTTAGAAAGATATTCTTCATCAGATTCAAATATTTCTTGTTTTGTTCAATTCTGACTTATAACGAATTCTGTATATTCATTTGAAATTAGAAATCGAATTTTCGAACTACCGCGCCATTTTCAATTCTATTTATAATTATATATAAATATTTATATTCTAACGACGACGTATATAATATATACGTTCTAATTATATTCAAAATAAATTTTCTCGCCGTTATTATTTAAAATAATCTATTTTAAATATAGAAAATTCGCTGTAATTGCCAAAATAAAAATTTTAAACTGGCCCAGTTTTTCCGGGTTATTACAGACTTAAGAGGAGCAACTTACGTTAGTTGAGTTCACCTACAACAACTGTTATCAGGCTAGTATTGGTATGGCACCCTTCGAGGCATTGTATGGACGACCTTGTAGATCACTGACTTGTTGGTGGGAGTCCGCAGGGAAGCTTCTACTTGGACCTAAGATGATTAGAGAAACTTCAGAAAAGATTGATCTTATCCGCAGACGCATGAAGGCAGCTCAAGACAGGAAGAAATCCTACGTAGATAGGAGAAGGACGGATATTGAGTTTGAGGTGGGAGGCATGGTTTTCATTAAAGTATCAGCTCTAAGGAATGTGGTTCTCTTTGGATCTATAGGGAAATTAGCGCCAAGGTTCGTAGGCCCAGTTTCCATGGTAGCGAGGATAGGTCAGATGGCCTATAAAGTAAACCTACCTGAAAGATTGGTGAGTGTTCATGATGTTTTCCACATTTCTCATTTTCGGAAATGTCTGCACGATACAACAGAGGTTGTTGAGCCGAGCATACTTGAGGAAGTAGAGATAGAATGGGAGGCGACAGTTAGATGAGTTTCTACCCGTATACTTGGATCAGAGGTTAAGAAGCTTCACAACGAAGAGGTCAAATTGATGAAAGTTCATTGGGGAGAAAACCGCGAAGATGCAACTTGGGAGACTGAAGACAAGATTCGCGCTTAGTACCCTTTTCTTTTTAAGGATATGATTCTTAACTTCTTTTTCCAAGCTTTCATTCATACTTGTTTCTGTCAATTGAATATATCCTATCGATCGAGTCTTCCACCTTTAGGTAGAAAACCAACGGATGTAAACATGTATTTGAGACATGTTATGTTTGATGAATGCAAGTGGAAGCATATACACACATTAGGCACTAGATTGACTCAATCACTTACATATTGCATATGATGTGTGTGCATTTTAATTTTTTATGGATGGAAATGATTGTATCATCATATGGGTGTTGCATTTGGATGGATGATTGTGCACACATATAGAGTTTACATGAGAAACTAGGAATATTTGCACACATATTAGATTCATGGCACTAACATACATTGCATTAAGGAGGTCGACTGAATCGGTAGACCGGCTAATTTTTCACATTAGCATAGGGACATATATACACACACCTTTGCATATGTTCATATAAGCATTAGAAACCTTTTAAGGACAATGGATGCCTGTGATTGATGGATGAGTAGATGGGTGATGTATTTTTGGATAAACATTCTTCTTAACTTTGAGATTTCGCTGATGAAATCCTTCAAGTAAGGGAGAATCCAACACCCCGTAATTTTAAGGAACTTTAATAAACTTAAGAATACTTGATTAAATATTGGGAATTAAGTAAAACGGATTATGCCATTTAGTTCATCTTGGAATTCTTCTTAAGATTGACTCCGAGTTTGCGTGAAAAGGATATCGTATGAAAAAGATATTAAGGTTTAAAGTTTGTATACATATAAGGGAAATATATATAAACACATCAGTCCTGAAATTCAAAACTCTTCAAAAATAAAAGAGGGAAAGGGGCGCGGGATTTGGACCCATTTGGGGTCGACCCACTCCCCAGGGGTATCGGCCTATGGGTCGACACACTCAAGAGGTGTAGACCCTAGGGTCGACACAGCGGTCGACCCACCCCAGATCTGCCCAAGCTCATTTCCTAAACCTGGACTTGTTTCTGAATGAGATTCGTTGGCAGTAGGCTATGTATAGGACAACATATATATTGTTTTATTCACCTAAAACAATGGAGACAACAAGATGTTGCCCCAGCTTGGATTAAATTAGCCTATTTTTCTTCAACAACGGTATATACGTATACAAGAATCTCTGCAGCAACTTCAACATATCATTCTCCATTCTTTAGATCCATTCTCTGTGAGTTCATGTTAATTTTAGATATAAACATTTAACAAGCAATCCTGACTTGTTTATAAACCTGGACCTAAACCTGTGCCTGTTAAGAATATGATTCATTCCTAAACAGTTCTTCTATCACATGTATTATTCTGTATACCTGATCTGCTAGTTAGTTTTTATATGCCTATTTTTGATATGCCTATTTCTGTTGTCAAACGCCTATTTTGTTATTACGCCTATTTTTGTTCTTCTTCCTCTCTCTCTCTCATTCCCTTTTTATTTTTATATATCCAAGCTACCTTCGAGCCTAGGCTAATATCGCTGAAATATGCATGTGAAAGAAATTGGGTAAAATTTGGGAATGATTGGGAATGATGATTTGAGGGCATAGCTTGTACTATGAATCATCACTAGGATCTAGGGGCATAAACTACACTATTAAATATGACTAACATTTGGGTCATATCTTGGACTGTGAATTATGACTTGTGGTTTGGGCATATAAATTGGTAGGATTAATTTAAAAATTAAGCAGAATATGTTAATGAAACTGTAACTAACCTGTGAAACATGTTGGGGGTTATGCATACCTGTTAACCTATAATACTTAACCTGTTAAATCTGCGGGGGTTGTATATACATATAAACCTGTTTATCTGTGTCTTGTTTTATCAGTGTGTGGGGGTTAAGTAAATATGTTGAATCTTTGAGGTTAAGTAAATGTATTAAATCTGTGGGGGTTATATGAACCCGATAAACTTAACATGTGGAAATCCTAGTGGGTTGGGGATACAAGCCTAAGGGGTGGCTTGTGTCATCTGTTGTGTGGGACCCATATTAGTTAGTAACCCATTCTACTATTAAAAAGGTGAACCCACACTAGGTAGGGGTCAGGGCAAGCTTACTGAGCTAATTATAAGAGGTTCATTTGGGAAGGGGTGTTCTAATAGCACATTCCAACGAAGTCATGTGTGCGCATAGGTCCGGGTTTCATGAGAAAATAAGTCTCTATAACACTTGTAAATTGGTCTGTGTCCTTCTGGTGGTTGCCACTTTAGGAAGTAATACACCCTACTGTGGGGTCAACACAGGGTATTTACATGGTAGGGAGTCGATCACCGGGTGTAGTAATTTGGGCACATCTTGTCTTATTTAGGTACCTGTTATTTTTGTTTGGGGTAATACCCATTTTTTCTGGTTAGGAACCTGTTATTTTTGTTTGGGGTAGAACCCGTTACTAGAAGTACACCTAAGTTTACCATTTATATTTCTGTTGGTATCATTCTGTTTCTGTTAAGTAATTGGATAACACTTAATGTGGTATACTAGTATCGGTGTACAGAAAAGTAATTAAGAAGCATAGTTTATTTTGTTTATTCTATTTATCCTGTCCATCCTGTTCATACCTGTTGTATGATATTGTGATCTCTCATCTAGTTTGTTTACTGTCATGATGTTGTTACTTATTTACAGGCTAAAAGTCACAGGACTCGCCAGACTTTATATCTGACACGTTTTGTTTCCTTTTCTCTCTCTCTTTCTTTCCCCATGTTCTCAGGGTGGGAACGCTCAGGCTCGATTAGGACTCTCTCTTCTGTTTCTGCTTGGATTTGGATTTGCTTCGATGTATCGCTTTGACTACTAGTCTACTTGTTTATGGCTACTTATGGGGATTTTGATTTTCAGTTCTGTACTCTGATGGTTTTTAGGGCAAGATAGATGTTTTTATTTGATGTATTTTATTCTAGTATTTTAGTCCGATATTGTAACTGGATTTTGAGACCACGATGTTTTTTGATGGAAAAATAAAGTTTTAAATTTCTGCTGCTATTTTATATCTGTCTTGTGATGTTCTATTTCTGTTTACCTATAAAGCTTCACGGAATTTAATGCATTCTATTAAAGAGTGACATTAATGGACGTGGGGTGTCACACGTTGCATGTGAACTGCAAAAGGCCAAGATCGAGATCCATAGGTGAAGCATCGAGAAGAAATGGTTGCGTGAGTTATGGAGATGGAGCTGGAGGGAAGTCGTAAGATAGAAAAAAAAGAGCGGGAAAGATTTATGTAGGTATTAATTGTTCAAGCTGTGTTTAATTAGCTTAATCTAGGTTTTTAAAATTTATGATTGTTATTATTTTAAATAAAACTACTTTAATCTGACTAAATTAATTTATGCAAACCGGTATAGCTAGCTAGTGAAATAATTAAATTGTTATCTAATCGTTAAGTGCAAAATTAAGGAAAAGTTAAATTTCTATTTTTTTATCATGAAATTAAATATGAAAATAGATTATACAATTATATATGTAAGTTATAAAAGTAAAATTTATAGATTAATCGGTTGAATATGAAATTATGGAATAATTTGGAATTAGTTTACACATGGGAACTAATTAAATTAAATTCATATAATTTGATAACTGAAAATTTAATTATATTGTTTACATTGGAAAATAGTCGTATGGAGGAATCGCTGTAAAATCTACATGATAGGCTTTATTGGGTATTTGTAACAACCCGGAAAATCTGAGCCAGTTTAAAATTTTTATTTTGACAACTTCAATGAATTTTGGGTATTTAAAATGAATTTTTTTAAATAATATCGACGAGAAATTTATTTCGAAATGAATTCGAACGTATATATTTATATACATCGTCGTTAGAATATAAATATTTATTTATATATTATAAAAGTAATTGAAAATGGCGCGGTAGTTCGATAATTCGATTTCAAATTTCAATTGAACATACCGGGTGCAAAACAAATCGGATTTTAACGAAACCAAAAATAATGGAATATAATTGAGAATATCTTTCCAACGAATCCGAAAAATTGAAATTTCATAGCGGGAATCAAAAGATATGTCCAGATGAAAATTCAGAATAGTCGCTATGGAATTCAGGCCCTTAAAAATAGCCATTTTGCAAACGACCTCGGATTTCGACGAAACCACTTTTGTTGGATCCGGGATGTCAAATTATTGTTAGATTTTAATTTTCATAATTTTTCGAGTTAATATGTGAGTGTGGCAAAGGAAAACGCTTTTAACCAGTTTTAGTTGATTTTAATCGACTGGAAAATGGCCAATTTTCTAACTGTCTCAGAATTCGACGAAACTAGTTTTGTTAGGACCGTATCGTCCATACGAAGCTAGAAAATATTTTTCTGGGATTTATAGAGTTAGTATGTGACCCCGGTAAATTGAAATGTGCGTTTAAATTGAATATATAAAGATTTAAAATTTAAATTCAACGAAAACTGATCGGAACAGTCGAATCAGCCTATGATACATATCCCATTGTGTTCGGAATGGGGATAATTAGCTATGGGCGATAGGTGGTGGGCCTTGTTTCGAGGTCGAAATAAAAAGTCAACTTTTTGAAATTTAAAGAATTAAATAAAAAATAATCTCTCCTCTCTCCCCTTATTTCCTCTCTGCCCCCCCACCCTTCGTTCATTCTGTCGAGAAGAGAAAAAAAATAGCAGGGGGGGAAATCGCGATCCGCCGCCCCCCCCCCCTATTTACTCTCCGCCGCCACACTAGGTGGGGCGCCACCACCGCACGCCTCCCCTTCTCTCCCTTCTTACCCTCCGCTGCTTCCTCCCCCTCCTCTAGTAAACCGACGCGCACAAAACTCCCCACCCCCAAACCCTAAAACCAAGCTCGCCGCCGCCACTTCCAAGCCCCGACCACCTGACCTCGACCCCGCGCGCCCCTGCCCCTCCTCCAGCCTCGCGCAGCAACTCCGAGCCCCCCCTTGACCGATTCCGACGATGAACTCTTCCCTCCCCCTCGCTGAAAATCAGTAAACCTTTTATTTTATTTTATTTACCTTTCTTTAGTTAATGTTTTACCTCAAAATAAATATATAAATCGATTTTCAGTTTTATGGAAGATATATAGGATTTTTAATCGAAGGAGTTTAGATTTTTAAAGGAAGAAAGACGATATTTTTAAAGGAAGAAAGACGATATTTTTAAAGGAAGAAAGACGATATTTTTAAAGGAAGAAAGACGATATTTTTAAATGAAGAAAGACGTGATTTTTACATATGTAGTGGATTAAAAATATGATCTTTATAATATAGAAAGCTTAAAAATATGATCTTTATATAGTATAGATATTAAAAATATGATTTTTATTCATGTAGAGTAATAAAAATATAATTTTTATAACGAAGTGAAGATAAAAATTCGATTTTTATATATATGAGGTGAAGATAAAAATTCGATTTTTATATATAGGAAGTGAAAATAAAGATGTTATCTTTATAGAAGTAGCAATATAAAAATATAATTTTTATACTATAGAAAGAAGAAAAAATACGAAATCTTTATATTTGAAAATATGAAATCTTTATATCTGAAAAGGCGAAATCTTTATATAAAGAATAGCGTGATAAAAATATAATCTTTATTATATGAACATCGATGTAAAAATAGAATTTTTATCCATATAGTAGCGGTGTAAAAATAGGATTTTTATCTATATTGTAGCGATATAAAAATATAATTTTTATCTATATATCATCAATGTCAAAATAGAATTTTTATCTATGTAGTAGTAGTATAAAAATATAATTTTTATATACATAGCAACAATATAAAAATGTGATTTTTATATATGTTGTGGCTATGGGCAATGAAAGTGACAAAAAGCGAGAACAGTGATGATTCCCTACATTAGAAGTGTCGTGGGGTTGGGATAGCTTCGGTGAGAACTTCTCACTCTAAATTTCTTTTTCTAGTTATATATATATACTAGGATGCAGACGGTGCTTAGCAGCACCCGACACCCGTCGTCCATAGACCATGGATGGCTTGTTTGTTTGATTGATGTGTTGTGAAAATTGATTGTGTTGTGGAATGATTGAATAATAAAATATTCTTGTGTTGAAAGGAAATAAAATATTTATATAGTTAAAAATATTTTATCGTTAAAAATATAATTTTTAACGTGAATGTGAATAAATAATTATTTATAAACAAATCGGCCGATTTGTTTATATACACTGATTTGACTGATATTGATTGGGATGATAAATTTTACACATCGCCCAACTGCACAAATAATATTCAGTGTTTGTTGATTTGAAACCCCACACGGGTGTTGGGATGATATTTGGCGTACACTAATCCCAATTATTTAATTGTATGTCGATCGATTGGTCGACAAATTGTGTAAGCGTTGATTATTTATATTTGATGCTTATGCAGTTGTGTGGTGCACTTTGGATGATGGTTGATTGTTTATCGTTGCTATTATATACATGTGTTGTATGGAATCCATATAATTAACGTTATATGGTAATAGATTGGGCCTCATTCCAATTGGGAAAATAATGAATATTATAAAAGGAAATTCATGTGTTGAATATAAAAATAGTCATGTGTTGACGATGTGCATGTGTTGAAACTATTTATGTGTTGAGTGAAATATTTTAATAATAAAATTTACATCTTTATCATATTTAAAATTAGAACTACTTTACGGTTGGAGTCTGATTTAAAAATCAAACGATAGATACCATAATTTTATAAAATATATTGCGTAACAAAAATAGTCGTGTGTTGACAGTACTCATGTGTTGAGATTAGTCGTGTGTTGAAAGAAATATAGATTCATGTGTTGAATAGAACAAATATTCATTTGTTGAATAGAATAACAAATTTATTGAAATATATAAACCCGTGTTGATTAGAGTTGCGCTATTTTGATGTGAACGATATTTATATCGATTATATTCATTTTTATAATGAATATAGAAAAGAAGTGATTTCAAAATATAACGTTTTGAAAATATTATCATTGATATAGTAATGATAGGAAATATCCAATTTTGATTTGAAATTGAATATAGAGTTGAAATGGTTTTGAAAACGAATTTAAAACGATTTATAAAATACGTTTTAAAAGGAAATCGACGAAATATATATAATATATATATATATATTATATATATAATGGCCTGAATAGAACGCGGCGCACCGCGGCAGTTCATGAATTTCGACCATTGACTTCGAATTGACATTGCGGGAGATCCGACCGTCGGATTCTCCTAAAATCGGAACCGTTGGGTTCGTATCGAAAAGAGCTTTCCAATGAATATTAAAAATTTGAAATCTAACGGTTGGATTTTGAATTATGTCCAAATCAATTTCAGAAAAGGTCGATGTAAGTGCAGTTCGATGGCCGTTGTTGGAAATCGACTGTACGGGCCTTGATAAAACTATTAAAAATATTAATAATTTGTGTAAAATCATAATGTATGGATTGGAAAGAACTGGGATGAAAAACTCCATATTTGAAAAGATAAAAATAGATTTTTATCGAAATGAACTAGTTTTGAACTAGAATTAAAATCCATTTATTTTTGAAATAAATAAATTGAATTTGAAAGTGATTTTAAAAATAATCAATATTCCCAATTCGTGAATTGGACTGGAGTTGAATCGAAATTATCTTCGGAATATTTCGATGTTGGATTTCGTGAATATACAGATATTGTTATGGGAATTTGAAAGATATATTTTATATCGTTATTTCCAATACGATATTTGTTGGTTTCAGGATTTGATATTGAATATAAGCCGGTATATTTTATATTCAGAGCCTTGTATTTAATATCAAATGTGATTTTGGTTTGTCGTGAATGGTGTCTTCATTAACACTGTTCTTAAACCCAATAGAGAAAAAGATTAAATCTTTCTATTTAGATTTAATGAAGTGTATTAATTAAATAATATTTAATTGGAATTGAATTTGAATTGGTTTTTGGGTTTATCGTGAGCGGTGTTTTGAACAACACCTGTTCTTTAACCCGATTAACAATAGAGTGTGATTTTGGGTTTATCGTGAATCGTGTTTTAGGTGACATTGGTTATTTAGCCAAGTTAAAGACAGGATATTGATTTTTGAGAAGATTAAAACTAAGTGGAGTTTTAATGAATCTTTAATTAGATTGAAATGTGAATTGATAATTTAAATTATCAAATCTGAAAGGTGATCGAGAATGGAGTACCACAGTTTTGCTCCAAAGCGATAGTTAAATCTTTAATTAGATTTAAACGTGAAATGGTAATTAATTTTACCGATAACACCGTGGTGTTAGGTATGGAGTATTACCAGTTTTGCTCCAGGGGATGAATAGGTTGGGATTGGGAAATAAAACAAATAATTACTTCGGTGTGGTTCGCTAATCCCGACTAGTTTGAAATGATATCCAAAGGAAGATTAAAGAATAAATTTAGAAAAATTTATCTTGGATAAAATTAATGGGAACCTTTCCCTAAGAATGTGATGTTGTGAATAAAAGAATATTCTGAATTGGAATGAGGCGTTTGTTGTGTTTGTGTAACACGTGTTTATTATATACGCGGGTTATTCAGAAAGACCGGGTTTATCCCATTCTGAATAACCGATTCGACGAGATGTCGAAGATGAAGACGGTGGTTGAAGACCAGAAGTCTTCACATCGTTTGGGTGATTACTGATGATCTCGATTGGGCTGTACACCCAAGATGAGGGAAACAGTTGGTGATCGTCCAGACGTACTTGGAGATGGATGGATATGCGAGGAAAGTGCCTCCGGTTTCGTTCAGACCCAGAACGAACTTGTAAATGGATTGTGTGTCTGACATTGGATTTTATTCTGTGTTGATTGATCTCTATTAAATATACATCTGTTTGGCGGCAGAGAATTTATTCTCTTGCTTAACGCCCTTCTCTGAGACATATGAGCTCAGAGGTTGTATATCGATGGACATCAGTCGCATGGAGTGAATTGCCAGTGTGGCACGCGTAAGTGGCAATTGATCAAGGCTTCTGTTGAAAAGCAAAGTCTTGTGGTTGATGATCAAAGCACGGCTTGTGTGGCGCAGCTTTGTGTATAACGTGGATTCGCGAGCCTTACACCCCGGTATGAGTCAAAAACGGGAGAAGGACCCAAGGAGTGCATGACGTTTCTTTCTAGCTATTGTGGTGTCAGTGACCTACCAGCCCTGACATTTATATACTTTTCACCTGTGTGGTTGTTGGATTGCGAGGCGCCTCGGATATAGGTCTGTAAGGACCGGGAAACGTGTGTTCAGGAATTGCCAATCCTCAAAAGTAAGAGAGGACCGGCCTTGGAGGATCCAGGGATTGCTGTGTGCGGTCCCGAGACATTTGCTAGAGTGTCTCGAATCGGAGAGGAGCTTGCCCCTTGCCTCAACTCATGACGGAAATCCAATTTCCAATATGTGTATTTCGGTTTTATTTGTAGAGCCTGGTATGGCGACATAGTGGGATGGGGCACTCATGCCGTCTATGATTTATATTTATGATTGAAATTGTTTTGAAACCATACACTTATTATAGTATCAAATAATGTGTTTTTAACGTATCAAGCATGCTTTGGCTGTTATAAGGTAAAAACCCTATCCTCCGGCTTACGTTGCATTGTGTGATGGGACCTGGGTCTTATAACAGCTTCATTTTTCTTCATTTAGCATTGCGCTGTTTGTTTTATGCACTGATATTCTTGGGAGGAAACCCGATCTGTGTTATACGCCGTGGTCCCTTGATTTACCGAACTTTAAAATAAAGATTAATAACTGTTTTAGTTCTCACACCAGTCTCATGACTGACCTGGAGTTTATTGTTTTAACCTAAACTCTGGGTGCCCCTATTTTCCACACGGGCAGTTAGTAGTTTTGGTTTTGCAGATTTATATCCACAGGGTCCTAATTTACAGCTGGAACGATGCTCGGAAAGCTCTGTATCCGCGTATCACTTTCAGTTGTGTTTTGTATATTTTTCCGCTGCTATGTAATTTGTTGTAATCTCTGATATTATTCGAATGTATTTTATTCATTTATATTCTGTATATTCTTGTATCTGATGGAATTGTTGTAATAACAATGAAAAGTTCTTCCGTCTGCGTTATGATTTGTCTTGTCCTCAACGCCATCCGTGCTTTCCTTCACGGGGAAGTTCTGTTCGTGTCAGTTTGGTATCAGAGCTTTGGTTTACAGAGCTCGAGAACAAGACACGTTAGATCCATACGAAAGAATTCATCAGATATTGGATTAGTAATATCCAATTAGAATGACTCGTTAGAGATGGGATCAGTAGTATCCTAGAACGAGTGTGAAGAGTATATTTTTCAAATGAAAACAATTTTGTTTTGAAATTTAAATCGTTTTAAACGTATTTGAATATTTATTTATTTTTAATTTGGACAATCCAATATATAAAGATTTTGCATATACACGTCATTAACGTATATTCGAAGTTTTAATATACTGGACAGATGTAGAATCACATTCTAGACACCCGGGATGATTCTGATGATGGTGCATCATCATCAGTATTCATATTCGAGTTTCGAAGGTGTGATTTCTATATATTTCCATTAGACTGGTGTGAGAACCAAAACTTATATAGATAGATTTATTTGTTGTGATTTGGCATCAAAAACATGATTTTTTGTATATGTATCAAAATTATGAATTTGAAACGTTAATTCACTAATTGATTGATGTTTGTGTTGTTTGTTTATTTGTTTAATAATTTTGAACCATTTAGCCTAATTGAACCGAATATTGAATTGTATTGAAAAATGATTACATTTGCATGCATGTACATGTACTTACATTGAGCAGGTCATAGCAAGGAGGCTAGAGCAGAAGAATAAAATTTGTTTGCCCGACAAATAGGTACATGTTTATCATAATTTACTGTTTTGTTTGGGTGATGATGATTTTATGAGCCGATTGGCTAGCCGCTTGGCTTTTTCTTTTTCTTTTTTAGATCAGAAGGCCTGTATGGCAATTTCAGGATTTTCCCGGTGCTCCTAGTGCAGGGGAGGTTATGGTGAAATTTTTCGGAAATTTAGGGTGTTAGCCAAATTTTTGAAAAATTTGAAAAAGTTTTTAGAAACTGAAAAGTTGAAGAACTTAAGCCGTAATCAAAATAGTGAAAGTCGAGTTGATTAGTTAAACAACTTTCGGCTTCGTTCCTTTTCGGGGACGAAAAGTTTTAAGTGGGGGAGATTGTAACAACTCGGAAAATCTGAGCCAGTTTAAAAATTTTATTTTGACAACTTCAATGAATTTTGAATATTTAAAATGAATTATTTTAAATAATATCGACGAGAAATTTATTTTGAAATGAATTTGAATATATATATTTATATACACCGTCGTTAGAATATAAATATTTATTTATATATTATAAAAGGAATTGAAAATGGCGTGGTAGTTCGATAATTTGATTTCAAATTTCAATTGAACATACCGGGTGCAAAACAAACCGGATTTTTACGAAACCAAAAATAATGGAATCTAATTGAGAATATCTTTCCAACGAATCCGAAAAATTGAAATTTCATAGCGGGAATCAAAAGATATGTCCAAATGAAAATTCAGAATAGTCGTTATGGAATTCAGGCCCTTAAAAATAGCCATTTTGCAAACGACCTCGGATTTCGACGAAACCACTTTTGTTGGATCCGGGATGTCAAATTATTGTTAGATTTCACTTTTCATAATTTTTTGAGTTAATATGTGAGCGTGGCAAAGGAAAACGCGTTTGACCAGTTTTAGTTGATTTTAATCGACTGGAAAATGGCTGTTTTTCTAACTGTCTCAGAATTCGACGAAACTTGTTTTGTTAGGACCGTATCGTCAATACGAAGCTAGAAAATATTTTTCTGGGATTTATAGAGTTAGTATGTGACCCCAGTAAATTGAAATGTGCGTTTAAATTGAATATATAAAGATTTATATTTTAAATTCAACGAAAACTGATCGAAACAGTCGAATCAGCCTACGATACATATCCCATTGTGTTCGGAATGAGGGTATTTAGCTATGAGCGACAGCTAGTGGGCCTCGTTTCGAGGTCGAAATAAAAAGTCAACTTTTTGAAATTTAAAGAATTAAATAAATAAAAAAATCTCTCCTCTCTCCCCTTATTTCCTCTCTGCCCCCCCCCCCTTCGTTCATTCTGTCGAGAAGAGAAAAAAAATTAGCATGGGGGGAAATCGCGATCAGCCGCCCCCTATTTAATCGTCGCCGCTGCCCCAGGTGGGGCGCCACCACCGCACGCATCCCCTTCTCTCCCTTCTTCCCCTCCGCTGCTTCCTCCCCCTCCTCCAGTAAACCGACGCACACAAAACTCCCCACCCCCAAACCCTAAAACCAAGCTCGCTGCCGCCACTTCCAAGCCCCGACCACCTGACCTCGACCCCGCGCGCCCCTGCCCCTCCTCCAGCCTCGCGCAGCAACTCCGAGCCCCCCTTGACCGATTCCGACGATGAACTCTTCCCTCTCCCTCGCTGAAAATCGGTAAACCTTTTATTTTATTTTATTTACCTTTCTTTAGTTAATGTTTTACCTCAAAAAAAATATATAAATCGATTTTCAGTTTTATGGAAGATATATAGGATTTTTAATCGAAGGAGTTTAGATTTTTAAAGGAAGAAAGACGATATTTTTAAAGGAAGAAAGACGATATTTTTAAAGGAAGAAAGACGATATTTTTAAATAAAGAAAGACGATATTTTTAAATGAAGAAAGACGTGATTCTTACATATGTAGTGGATTAAAAATATGATCTTTATAATATAGAAAGGTTAAAAATATGATCTTTATATAGTACAGATATTAAAAATATGATTTTTATTCATGTAGATTAATAAAAATATAATTTTTATAACGAAGTGAAGATAAAAATTCGATTTTTATATATATGAGGTGAAGATAAAAATTCAATTTTTATATATAGGAAGTGAAAATAAAGAGGTGATCTTTATAGAAGTAGCAATATAAAAATATAATTTTTATACTATAGAAAGAAGAAAAAATACGAAATCTTTATATTTGAAAATATGAAATCTTTTTATTTGAAAAGGCGAAATCTTTATATGAAGAATAGCGTGATAAAAATATAATCTTTATTATATGAACATCGATGTAAAAATAGAATTTTTATCTATATAGTAGCGGTGTAAAAATAGGATTTTTATCTATATAGTAGCGATATAAAAATATAATTTTTATCTATATAGCATCGATGACAAAATAGAATTTTTATCTATGTAGTAGTACTATAAAAATATAATTTTTATATACATAGCAACAATATAAAAATGTGATTTTTATATATGTAGTGGCTACGGGCAATGAAAGTGACAAAAAGCGAGAACAGTGATGATTCCCTACATTAGAAGTGTCGTGGAGTTGGGATAGCTTTGGTGAGAACTTCTCACTCTAAATTTCTTTTTCTAGTTATATATATATATATACTAGGATGCAGACGGTGCTTAGCAGCACCCAACACCCGTCGTCCACAGACCATGGATGGCTTGTTTGTTTGATTGATGTGTTGTGAAAATTGATTGTGTTGTGGAATGATTGAATAATAAAATATTCTTTTGTTGAAAGGAAATAAAATATTTATATAGTTATAAATATTTTATCATTAAAAACATAATTTTTAACGTGAATGTGAATAAATAAATATTTATAAACAAATCGGCCGATTTGTTTATATACACTGATTTGACTGATATTGATTGGGATGATAAATTTTACACATCGCCCAACTGCACAAATAATATTCAGTGTTTGTTGATTTGAAACCCCACACGGGTGTTGGGATGATATTTGGCGTACACTAATCCCAATTATTTAATTCTATGTTGATCGATTGGTCGACAGATTGTGTAAGCGTTGATTATTTATATTTGATGCTTATGCAGTTGTGTGGTGCACTTTGGATGATGGTTGATTGTTTATCGTTGCTATTATATACATGTGTTGTATGGAATCCATATAATTAACATTATATGGTAATTGATTGAGCCTCATTCCAATTGGGAAAATAATGAATATTATAAAAAGAAATTCATGTGTTGAATATAAAAATAGTCATGTGTTGACGATGTGCATGTGTTGAAACTATTTATGTGTTGAGTGAAATATTTTAATAATAAAATTTACATCTTTATCATATTTAAAATTAGAACTACTTTACGGTTGGAGTCTGATTTAAAAATCAAACGATATATAGCATAATTTTATAAAATATATTGCGTAACAAAAATAGTCGTGTGTTGACAGTACTCATGTGTTGAGATTAGTCGTGTGTTGAAAGAAATATAGATTCATGTGTTGAATAGAATAAATATTCATTTGTTGAATAGAATAAAGAATTTATTGAAATATATAAACCCGTGTTGATTAGAGTTGCGCTATTTTGACGTGAACGATATTTATATCGATTATATTTGTTTTTATAATGAACATAGAAAAGAAGTGATTTCAAAATATAACGTTTTGAAAATATTATCATTGATATAGTAATGATAGGAAATATCCAATTTTGATTTGAAATTGAATATAGAGTTGAAATGGTTTTGAAAATGAATTTAAAACGATTTATAAAATACGTTTTAAGAGGAAATCGACGAAATATATATAATATATATATATATTATATATATATAATTGCCTGAATAGAACGCGCCACGCCGCGGCAGTTCGTGAATTTCGACCATTGACTTCGAATTGACATTGCGGGAGATCCGACCGTCGGATTCTCCTAAAACTAGAACCGTTGGGTTCGTATCGAAAAGAGCTCTCCAATGAATATTAGAAATTTGAAATCTAACGGTTGGATTTGGAATTATGTCCAAATCAATTTCAGAAAAGGTCGCTGTAAGTGCAGTTCGATGGCCGTTGTTAGAAATCGAATGTACGGGCCTTGATAAAACTATTAAAAATATTAATAATTTATGTAAAATCATAATATATGGATTGGAAACAACCGGGATGAAAAACTCCATATTTGAAAAGATAAAAATAGATTTTTATCGAAATGAACTAGTTTTGAAATAGAATTAAAATCAATTTATTTTTGAAATAAATAAATTGAATTTGAAAGTGATTTTAAAAATAATCAATATTCCCAATACGTGGATTGGACTGGAGTTGAATCAAAATTATCTTCGAAATATTTCGATGTTGGATTTCGTGACTATACAGATATTGTTATGGGAATTTGAAAGATATATTTTATATCGTTATTTCCAATACGATATTTGTTGGTTTCAGGATTTGATATTGAATATAAGCCGGTATATTTTCTATTCAGAGCCTTGTATTTAATATCAAATGTGATTTGGGTTTGTCGTGAATGGTGTCTTCATTAACACTGTTCTTAAGCCCAATAGAGAAAAAGATTAAATCTTTCTATTTAGATTTAATGAAGTGTATCAATTAAATAATATTTAATTGGATTTGAATTTGAATTGGTTTTTGGGTTTATCGTGAGCGGTGTTTTGAACAACACCTGTTCTTTAACCCGATTAACAATAGAGTGTGATTTTGGGTTTATCGTGAATCGTGTTTTAGGTGACATTGGTTCTTTAACCCAGTTAAAGACAGGATATTGATTTTTGAAAAGATTAAAACTAAGTGGAGTTTTAATGAATCTTTAATTAGATTGAAATGTGAATTGATAATTTAAATTATCAAATCTGAAAGGTGATCGAGAATGGAGTACCACCAGTTTTGCTCCAAAGCGATAGTTAAATCTTTAATTAGATTTAAACGTGAAATGGTAATTAATTTTACCGATAACACCGTGGTGTTAGGTATGGAGTATTACCAGTTTTTCTCCAGGGGATGAATAGGTTGGGATTGGGAAATAAAACAAATAATTACTTCGGTGTGGTTCGCTAATCCCGACTAGTTTGAAATGATATCCAAAGGAAGATTAAAGAATAAATTTAGAAAAATTTATCTTGGATAAAATTAATGGGAACCTTTCCCTAAGAATGTGATTTTGTGAATAAAAGAATATTCTGAATTGGAATGAGGCGTTTGTTGTGTTTGTGTAACACGTGTTTATTATATACGCGGGTTATTCAGAAAGACCGGGTTTATCCCATTCTGAATAACCGATTCGACGAGATGTCGAAGATGAAGACGGTGGTTGAAGACCGGAAGTCTTCACATCGTTTGGGTGATTACTGATGATCTCGATTGGGCTGTACACCCAAGATGAGGGAAACATTTGGTGATCTTCCAGACGTACTTGGAGATGGATGGATATGCGAGGAAAGTGCCTCCGGTTTCGTTCAGACCCCGAACGAACGTGTAAATGGATTGTGTGTCTGACATTGGATTTTATTCTGTGTTGATTGATCTCTATTAAATATACATCTGTTTGGCGGCAGAGAATTTATTCTCACGCTTAACGCCCTTTTCTGAGACGTACGAGATCAGAGGTTGTATATCGATGGACATCAGTCGCATGGAGTGAATTGCCAGTGTGGCACGCGTAAGTGGCAATTGATCAAGGCTTCTGTTGAAAAGCAAAGTCTTATGGTTGATGATCAAAGCACGGCCTGTGTGGCGCAGCATTGTGTATAACATGGATTCGCGAGCCTTACACCCCGGTATGAGTCAAAAACGGGAGAAGGACCCAAGGAGTGCACGACGTTTCTTTCTAGCTATGGTGGTGTCAGTGACCTACCAGCCCTGACATTTATATACTTTTCACCTGTGTGGTTGTTGGATTGCGAGGCACCTCGGATATAGGTCTGTAAGGACCGGGAAACGTGTGTTCAGGAATTGCCAATCCTCAAAAGTAAGAGAGGACCGGCCTTGGAGGATCCAGGGATTGCTGTGTGCGGTCCCGAGACATTTGCTAGAGTGTCTCGAATCGGAGAGGAGCTTGCCCCTTTCCTCGACTCATGACGGAAATCCAATTTCCAATACGTGTATTTCGATTTTATTTGTAGAGCCTGGTATGGCGACATAGTGGGATGGGGCACTCATGCCGTCTATGATTTATATTTATGATTGAAATTGTTTTGAAACTATACACTTATTATAGTATCAAATAATGTGTTTTTAACGTATCAAGCATGCTTTGGCTGTTATAAGGTAAAAACCCTATCCTCCGGCTTGCGTTGCATTGTGTGATGGGACCTGGGTCTTATAACAGCTTCATTTTTCTTTATTTAGCATTGCGCTGTTTGTTTTATGCACTGGTATTCTTGGGAGGAAACCCGATCCGTGTTATAAGGCGTGGTCCCTTGATTTACCGAACTTTAAAATAAAGATTAATAACTGTTTTAGTTCTCACACCAGTCACATGACTGACTTGGAGTTTATTGTTTTAACCTAAACTCTGGGTGCCCCTATTTTCCACACGGGCAGTTAGTAGTTTTGGTTTTGCAGATTTATATCCACAGGGTCCTAATTTACAGCTGGAACGATGCTCAGAAAGCTCTGTATCCGCGTATCACTTTCAGTTGTGTTTTGTATATTTTTCCGCTGCTATGTAATTTGTTGTAATCTCTGATATTATTCGAATGTATTTTATTCATTTATACTCTGTATATTCTTGTATCTGATGGAATTGTTGTAATAACAATGAAAAGTTCTTCCGTCTGCGTTCTGATTTGTCTTGTCCTCACGGGGAAGTTCGGGTCGTGTCAGTATTCAACGCAAATAAAATCACTGTGAGTAAACTCACCCTCTGGTTCAATTATAATTTAATAAAATCGAATTTTTATTCAATATAAATATTTATATGTTGTTTGTTGGTTGGTTGATTGCATTTCTATTTATTGACAAATATTGGTTATTATATATATTAATTATTTGGGCTTAGTGTTTGTGGCTATTATATATATATATATAGGGAGCGTCTATTTTGACACAATTTGGTGACACAAATGGTGACACAAAAGATCTGCACCATTGGATCTGTTTGTCTTTACATGGGAAGGTGGAATTCAGGGGGCAATCCAATGGTGAGAATTCATTGTGTCGCCAATTGTGTCACCAAATTGTGTTAAAATAGACGTAGTTGGATATTTCCCGTAATACCATTAGAGGATGCCCACAGTTTCATTAGAGATGACCCTATGCGCCTTACAATATGATAGTGGATGACCTTCTATACCGTAATATCCTGCCTTGTAGCAGGATGCGTATTATTTATGTTGGCTAACATCTGTGGATGCAGAAAAATAGGTTGGGGGGATCCAACTAGATTCCTCAAAAATTTATTATTTTTTGTTTTCATACATATAATCATATATGATCTGTTAGGAAACCTGTGATTGACAATTGGGTGTTTTGGGTGTTTACATATCACTGGTCCTAAATGTTGATTTATGAAAATATCATGAAAAGGGATTTTGAGATTTAAAAGGGGAAATCATTTTTTTAATTAAATTTTGAATTTCGAGTGGGAAAAGAAATTTTTAATTTCGAACAGACCATCAAACTTATGTAATACCATTAAAAAGAGCACAAAACATTGACTTGATAGGGAAATATTTTTCACCTAGGCCAAACACTCTGAGCAAAAACTACTTGGAAAATTAACTTTTTCGGGGATCTTAAAAGCTTTACTATAAAAGTGGACAGATAATAGATAAATATTTCCCTCTCTTGAATATTATGTATGATCTGTGTTAAATGTTTTTTTTTCATTTTAGTGTCTTATTATTTTTCATCTATTTGTAAACTACTCAAAATGACTTCAGTTGATTTTCATATGTCAAATATTAATATGATTTCACAAAATGAAAGGTCATATGTTTACTGAATCACTTATGATCCTTATGCAATATGTGCTTATCAAGTTAAAAGTAAGGTCCCCAAAATTAGTTGTTCAAATTTATATAGGAAGATAAGTAAATAATGTTATTTTGATATTTAACTAATAGCTATGAATAATGAATCTTTTGCCGCCTAAACATTTTTACTATTTACATCGATCAATCCTGCAATATTTTTTTGCTATAATAAATCTTACCCTGATAAACTTTACTTTAGAAAAATCCATATATACTTATATAGGAAGCAATTACTTTAACCGCTCCATTGGCCTTGGCTTCACATAATGTATATTACGAAATTTTTAATTTATGTTAGAGCCTTTTATTTTCCCTTTTTGAAATATATAATGCAATAAATTGTTGTAGATACCAAATAAAATATGATCTTATGTTTGTGTTATATTTTATAAGATTTGAATTTAAATAAAAAATTAAATGTGCTTTATTGTTTTATGTGCTTTTTGTTAACTTATATAAAGCATGGTTCGGTATTTTTGCTTGCATGCGACCATTAGGCCCACTTTCAGCATTGACCAGAACGTAATTTACTTAGAAACTAATTATGATTTTAAGAAAAAAGAAGAAGAAGAAACAAATTATATCTACATATGATATGAGAAGAAAGAAGGAAAGAGAAAGTAGCAACATTGTGGAAGGAGGGAAGGAAGATGCGTCTATCTCATTTCTTTGTCAAGTAGTGCTTATGACGTTGATGAATTTAGGGTATTATCAAACATTATAGGGTTTAACATCAAATGATTGTACTTGGATTTATAAAATTTCTATTCTTGTGGGCTAGGTATTTTTTTTGCACCGTTAATAATTTGTTAATAAATTTTGGATTACTATTCATTTATTAAGGAATAATGGATTGACAATGTAAAACATTTTTTTACTAAGTTATTATATTATGAAATTACAACAAAAAGATTTGCATAAAATGTATTTAATGTTTATTTATTTTATTTTATATCACGTGTCGAAAATTTATATGAAAAGTTATGCTAGCTAAAGTGTTAAAATAGTATTAGAACCATCATAACAGATTAAAAGTCAAATTACCAAATTCTCAAAATGGAACTGAAATTAAAGATTTCGTAATGGCTGGAATGGAAATGGAAGATGGAATTTTAAACCTTGGTATGATGGTCTTCGTATACTGTATATTACTTGACTGAATGAATATTCAATTGTTGTTTCATTAATTAATATATAAGTATTATATTACAAATTTATGCATCTAATGGCATGTATTTTATTGTGTCCTTACCATCATATGACCACTACCATTATGGTTGAAGTTGACAATTATTAATTTACTTTTATTATTTGAGACTATTAAAATTAGCGAATTTATAGCCACCTCCTACATTAGCATCAAATACAGCAGTCTTTCCAAGTGTTTAGTACATTTGTTTTATTAATAGGACCATTAACTACGTAGGTCAATGTTTATTTCACTCTCTTTCTTCTAAGGGTAATGTAACTTTAATCAATGTTTATGTCAAATAATAGACGTTAATTTTTCTTTATAAATTGGATATATATGTAATTTGTGTTGTATATGCCATACAACCGTAGTTAGAGAATCAGACCGAATTGAACCCATCACCTCTTGCATCTTACTACCAGGTGGTTTTTATTTCTTTAACACATTTTTATTTGGTAGTGCTTGCATGTTGAATTCATAGAATATGTGTCCTTAATCTCTTCCAACCATTAACCTTAAACTAAATTATAAAATGTTTATAGTTATTATATAATAAATGATTAGCTCCAGTGCTATAACCTAGATAGGACTGTGGTGGAGGGTCCACCTCAAAAACCGAATGTAGTAGGTTGGTAATATGTCGATCTCATGTATTATTTGTTATAATAATAAGTGCTTGCAACCACTTTAAAAACCAGTCGGCTTAGCCAAAAAAGAGTGTAACATCCCAAGTTTTTGCGATAAATTATATTACTTAATTTAATATGATTTTGACATTATATGGTTGTAAATAATATTTATTGATTTAATTTGTGAAATTCTATGTTGAAAACATAATTGAATTGTTTGAATTAATGATAATTGAAGTTGCAATATCAAAATTGTTTATTTATCAGTGAACATGAATTTTATTTTGATTTGAATTAAATTTATAAACCGTTGAATTTAATTTACAGGTGAATAAACAAAAAACAAGTATTTTATTATATAAATTAAATGGTCAAAATTTTCATTTTTCAAATAATCTCAGAATTCGATGAAAATAATTTTCATTGAATCCGTAATGGTAAATTATTTTATGATCTAAAATTTCGTACCCATCTGAAATTTTATTTGATCTTAATAATCTAAATAGTGTAGAAATGTGTGTATAATTTAATTAAATAATCGTATTTTAAAATAAACTGCTATGAACTTTGGAATTGGGCCTTGAAACCTATTCCATTGCTTTCAGAAGGCGTCAAAACTTGCTATTAGACAATAAGCAGGCCGGATTTGGAGATAGTCCCATTTTCGGCTTTAAAACACGTAAGACGAGAGATTATAATATTTAAATAATATACCGTAAAACCTTGGCCGCCACTTAATTTTCGATGGCCATGAGATCTCAGAGCTGCCCTCCTTAATTTCTCTAAATCCGTTCAATGAAATCAGAAAATTCCAAAGCGAAAATGTAGCCCTTGATCTCCTCTACACGTCCATATAGTGATTCGTCCTAGATCGAAGCGGATTCACCAGAATTCATCGTGAAATACTACGCGTTTAAGCGTGATTTTCGAGGCAAAGGCACGACCGAGAGGGCCCCACTTCCAGGCGGCGGCGGCATTGAACGACGGTCACGGTGATGGCGTCTGATCGGGGTGCAGCGGCTCGTAGGGCGGTGCGTGGGTTGAAGATTTGGCGACGGTATGGGTTCCTGGAAAATGATATGCGTTTGGGAAGAGAGGGAGTGGAGGAGTAGGCTGACGTGGCGAACGATTATTGGGTGAGAGGTTTTATTTTTTTATTTTGTATATATTAAAATTCGAATGATAAAATTTACATAACTTTTTCATACGAATTCAGAATGACACGCGGTTTGTTGCATTGGAATCGTATCGACGAGCTCTTCGCGATGCCGCTGGTTTGAACTGATTTTGAGACTATTGATTTTTTGGCTAAAATTGAACATCAATCGCGTTCAAGACCAAAGATGAGTGATTAAACCCACTCACGCGTAACTAAAGTATTCTAATATTAGTTAAATTAATACGATGTCATGATATGATTGTGTGAATTGATGTTTGACAGTTTAAATTGCATATTTATATTGATTTGCATCGATAGTGTAGTTTAATTTGACTGCTAAATATAATTTTACAGTTAAGTTAAAAATTTGACATATCATTACTGTTTAAAATCTTACATCTGAAATTTGTAAATTAATATTATATTGGACTGTTTTTTATGTATTGATGTGATGAGTGGTTTGAATTTGATATGTTGGCATATTGAGGTTAGTTCTGTGAATTTACTTGTTATTTACATTTATTCGTCTATGACCATTTTTTTGTGTGCTGATTAATCCCTATCATTTACCCTAGATGTTACGGGCATCAAATAAACTAGGACTAATCATTAAAATGAATTAAGAACGTAGGTTGAAATGATAAATACCTATGACCCAAAATTGGATTGAAATGATATATATCCTTTCCCAAAATACTAAAATTTAATTTTAAGTATCACTTAGCCATGGGATAGAAAATTATATAAAGACACCGGTTGGTTAAATAAAAATATGTTTCAATCACGAATTTTGAAATATTGTTTTAAAGACGATATTGATGATGTTTTATAAATTAATTGCCTTTGAAAATGAAATTTTGATTTGGAATATATAAACTAAAGGAAATTGATTAATATGAAAACTGAAGGTAAACAAAGTCAAAATTGAATTGAGTTGGAATTTATATGGAATGTTAAATTTAATCGATATATCGAAGTTGAATTGGTTTGATTTGAAATTGATTTAATTGAAATTTATTAAAAGAACGATTCTAATTCCAACTATAATATTTCAAACCATTTTATAAACTATTTTAATAATAATTATATTTTCTTTATAAATTATTTTACTTTGTTACTATTTTATTTTATATATTAATTTAAATAAATCATTTTACAATTAACTATTTATTTTATGAGTTATTCTAATATTTTAATTATAGATTTTACTAAATTTGATAATCCAATTTTAATTACAAATTATTTATTTCAAACTATTCCAATTATATATCTAAACTATTTAAATATATATATATATATACTATTTATATATTCTAATTATTTTAAAAGTTGGAATTGTTTCATGAGTTAAGTTTGGTTTTAAATTGAGATTTTTATGAAATATTCTATTTTGACTATTTAAATGATTTTAAGAAAATTTGATATTTTGATATGAAGTATGAACCTCTTGAAATGTAAAAGAACTGACCGGTGTGAAAAATGTAAACGTTTGGTTGTTAAAAAGACCGAAATCAAATATTGTCATACTCTATGCCAATATCGAAAACCACTTTAACAACTGTGTACACGGTGGAGTTCTAGAACGAAGTAGGATGGATTGGAGGCGATTACTAGATTTGAAGAAAGAGAATGATGATGGATGTCTTTGACCTTCGGGTCATAATTAAAATGACTAAAACAAGGCTATACCGTGACCAAGTGGGGTTAGCTACCTCCATCGGCAACACTTCTTCCTTTACTATTATAGTCCCTCGGTTTGATTGATTTGATTTGATGCACATCCGTGATTTGGAAGTGTTGTCCGAGGTGGGTGGTAGTCGCGGCTATGCGATACCACCAGTCCGGACGTGCAACTAGTATATTCATGCTCTGGGCATTCCTTGTGTGCCTTTGTAATAACCCGGAAATCTGGGTCAGTTTAAAATTTTTATTTTGACAATTTTAGCGAATTTTGATTATTTAAAATGAATTATTTTAAATAATAACGACGAGAAATTTATTTTGAATAGAATTCGAACGTATATATTTATATAGCTCAACGTTGGAATATAAATATTTATTTATATTTATAAAAGGAATTGAAAATGGCGCGGTAGTTCGATAATTCGATTTCAAAATTCAATTGAACATACCGGGTGCAAAATAAACCGGATTTTAGCGAAACTAAAAATAATAGAACCTATTTGATGATATCTTTCCAACGAATCCGAAAAATTGAAATTTCATAGCGGGGATCAAAAGGTATGCCCAGTTGAAATTTTAGAATAGTCGCTATGGAATTCAGGCCCTTAAAAATAGCCATTTTGCAAAAGACCTCGGATTTCGACGAAACCACTTTTGTTGGATCTGTGATGTCAAATTATTGCTAGATTTCAAATTTCATAATTTTTCGAATCAATATGTGAGCGTGGCAATGGAAAACGTGTTTGACCAGTTTTAGTTGATTTTAATCGACTGGTAATTGGCCATTTTTCCAATGGCCTTAGAATTCGATGAAATTAGTTTTGTTAGGACCGTATCGTCAATACGAAGCTAGAAAATATTTTTTGGGAATTTTTAAAGTTCGTATGTGACCCCAGTAAATTGAAATGCGCGTTCAAATTCAATATATAGAGTTATATGTTGATTTTGACGAAAACTGATCGAAACGATCGATTCAGCTTACGATACATATCCCATTGTGTTCGGAATAGGGGTAATTAGCTATGGTCGACAAACGGTGGGTTTCGTTTCGTGTTCGAAACAAAAAGTCAACTTTTCTGGAGAATAAATAAATAATAAAATTTTAATTTCCCCCTTTTCATCCCTTTACACCCTCTCCCTCCCCCACGTTCTTCATTTTAGATCGAAAATAGAAAGAAAAAAAAAGAAATCGCGCCCCCCCATCGCAGCAGCGCCACCGCCTACGTGCCCCCTTAGAGGCGCCGACCACCGCGAGACCCCCCTCCTCCGCAGTCCCTCCTTCTTCCTCCCCTTCTCCAATCGACCGCCCCCCTCTCGACACGCGCACCACGAAACACCCCCAACCGCCGATACACCCACCTGACCTCCCCCTACCTCGAACGACGCGTGCAAGCACCTGACCCACCCTCCACTGCAATCCGTCGGCTCCACCACCATTTCCCCCAAAGTGAACGACCTCACCCAAGAACAGCGCCCTCCGACCGACCAGTGGTTCCCTCGAGGAGGAAGATGCGATTTTTATTACAATGGTGAGTTTTTATTTTATTTTTATTTTTAAAATCTGATTTTATTTTAAGATTAAAAATATAGTTTTTTTAAGTCAATTTTAATTAATGTAAATACATGAAAGGATTGATTTTTTTTCACATGAAAGGATGGGTTCTTAAAACGTGTAAAGTTTTGATTTGTAAATAAAGATGCGATTTTTATGAGGAAAGTAAAGATTTGTATAGTAGGAAAGGTAGGATTTTTATATATTGAATAGCAAAGTAAAAATTCGATTTTTATATATTGAATAGCAAAGTAAAAATTCGATTTTCATATATTGAATAGCAAAGTAAAAGTTCGATTTTCATATATTGAATAGCAAAGTAAATATTCGATTTTCATATATTGAATAGAAAAGTAAAAATTCGATTTTTTATATATTGAATAGCGAAGTAAATATTCGATTTTCATATATTGAATAGCAAAGTAAAAATTCGATTTTCATATATTGAATAGCAAAGTAAAAATTCGATTTTTTATATATTGAATAGCGAAGTAAAAATTCGAGTTTTATATATTGAATAGCGAAGTAAAAATTCGATTTTTATATATTGAATAGCGTAGTAAAAATTCGATTTTTTATATATGTAGTGAATACGGATGACGAAGGTGACGAAAGAAGAAACGGCGAAGACTTCTACATTTGAAGAGTCGAGATGTTTGGATTAGCTAGTCGGTGAGAACTTCTCACCTTTTAATTTTGTTTTTCTAGTTAAAATATATACTAGGATGCAGACGGTGTTTAGTAGCACCCGACACCCGTCGTCCACAGACCATGGACGGCTTGTATGCTTGTTTGTTTGATTTTGCTTTGTAGTTGATTGTGTGGTGTGATGTGAAATGAAATAAATTATTTATATAGTTAAAATATTTTTATAGTTAAAAATAGAATTTTTAACGTGGTTATGAAATGAAAAAAAAATAAACAAATCGGGCGATTTATTTATATACACACATTTGACTGATATTGATTGGGACGATAAATTTTACACATCGCCCAACTGCACAAATAAAATCTGTGTTTGATTGTTTGAAACCCCACACGGGTATTGGGATGATATTTGACGTACACTAATCCCGATTGTTTAGTTGTATGTCGATCGATTGATTGACAGATTGTTATAAGCATTGCATATTTATATTTGATGCTTATACAGTGTAGAATGCACTTTGGATGATGGTTGATTATTTGTCATTGTGGATATATACGTGTGTTGTAGAAAACCCATATAATCAACATTATATGGTAATTGATTGGGCCTCATTCCAGTTTTGAAAAAGAAATATTTGAAAAAGAAATATTTGAAATAGAAATATTTGAAAAAGAAATATTTGAAATAGAATATTAGAAAATAGAAATATATGAAGCCGTGTTGATTAGATTGACGCCATTTTGACGCGAACGATATTTATATCGATTTTATTCGTTTTTCAATGAATATCGAAAGTGATTTCAAAATCTGATAAATTGAATATAAATGAATTCGAATTGAAATTGAATAGGAAGGAATTCGAATTTAAATTGAATAGAATTGAAATTCGAATTAGATTGAAATAGAATTGAAATCGTTTTGAATTGAATTTAAAACGTATTGAAATTGAACTGAAAATCGATTTGAATTGAAATCAATTTGAAATGAATTTAAAACGAATTTGTAATGGAAAATTCAATTTTGATTTGAATTTGAAAAAGAAGTTGAAATCGTTTTGAAAACGAATTTAAAACGATTTGTAAAATTCGTTTTAAATAGAAATCGACGAAGTATATATTATATATATAATATAATGGCCTGAATAGAACGCGCCGCGCTGCGGTAGTTCGTGAATTTCGACCATTGACTTCAAATGGATAGTGCGGGAGATCCGACCGTCGGATTCTCCTAAAACCGGAACCGTTGGGTTCGTATCGAAAAGAGCTTTCTAACATATATTAGAAATTTGAAATCTAACGGTTGGATTTGGAATTATGTCCAAATCAATTTTGGAAAAGGCCGCTGTAAATGCAGTTCGATGGCCATTGATGGAAATCGACTGTATGGGCCTTGATAAAATTATTAAAAATATCAAAAATTTGTGAAAAATCATAAGAAATGATTTGGGAAGAATTGGGATGAAAAACTCCATATTTGAAAAGATAAAAATAGATTTCTATCGAAATGAACTAGTTTTGAACTAGAATTAAAATTCTAATTATTTTTAAATAAATAAATTGAATTTGAAAAGTGTTTTAAAAATAACCAGAATTTCCAATGATTGCATTGGAATGGATTTGAATCGAAATTGTCTTCGGAATATTTCGATGTCGGATTTCATGATTATACAGATGTTGTTATGGAAATTTGAAAGATATAGATATATATATATCGTTATTTCCAATACGATATCTGTTGGTCGTAGAATTTGATATTGAATATAAGCCGATATATTTTCTATTCAGATCCTTGTATTTAATATCAAATGTGATTTGGGTTTGTCGTGGATGGTGTCTTCATTAACACTGTTCTTGAACCTAGTAGAGAAAAGATTAAATCTTTTTATTTAGATTTAATGAAGTGTAACAATTAAATAATATTTAATTGGAAATGAATTGATATTGATTTTTGAGTTTATCGTGAACCGTGTTTTAAATGACAATGATTCTTTAACCCAGTTAAAGATTAAAACTAAGTGGAGTTTTAATGAATCTTTAATTAGATTGAAAAGATCGAGAATGGAGTATCACCAGTTCTTGTTGCAGTCATGATGGGGGGTTCTCGCTTCATGGTTTGGTGGCAAACAGGGGACTCTTCCCCCCACATGTCCCTTGTGAGGGTTGGTTAGGTAGTGGCCGGAAGGCTCGAGAGGGTCGCCGTAAAACAAGTGTACTGGGGGACCATGTAGAAGCCACGGTGGGTATTACCTGCTTCTTGGGGGATGAAGGGATGGTTGCAAAGCCTACCGGATTTCGTCGGCTATTTTACAGTTGGTATCAGAGCTTTGGTTTACAAAGCTCAGAGAACAAGGCACATTAGGACCATACGAAAGAATTCATCAGATATTGGATTAGTAACATCCAATGGAATGACTCGTTAGAGATGGGATCAGTAATATCCTAGAACGAGTGTGAAGAGTATATCTGTAAAATGAAAACAAGTTTTGTTTTGAAATTTAAATCAATTATACGTATTTGAATATTTATTTGTATTGATTTGGACAGTCCAGTATATATAGACTTTGCGTATACGTCTGATCCATGTGTATTTGAAGTTTTAATATACTGGATAGATATAGAATTACACTTTAGTCGCCCGGAGATGGTACTGATGATTGTCATGACATCGTCAGTATTTATGTTCGAGTGACGAAGGTGAGACGTCTATATATTTCCTATTGACTGGTGTGAGAACCAAAATTAGATAGGGCCTATTGTAGTGATTTGGCATCAAAAATCTGATTTTTGACTATGTATTAAAGTTATGAATTTGAAAAGCTAATCAACTAATTGATTGATGTTCGTGTTGTTTGGTTATTTGTTTGAAATTTTGAAACATTACGCCTAATAGAATCAAATAGTAAATTGTATTTGAAATTTGGCTGCATTTGCTTGCATATACATGTACTTACATTGAACAGGTCATAGCAAGGAGGCTAGAGCAGAGAATAAAATTTGTTTGCCCGAAAATGTTTATCATAATTTACTGGTTTTGTTTGGGTGATGATGATTTTATGAGCCGATTGGCTAGCCACTTGGATTTTTCTTTTTCTTTTTGAGATCAGAGGGCCTGTATGGCAATTTCGGGATTTTCCCGTTGCTCCCGGTGCAGGGGAGGTTATGGCGAAATTTTTCGAAAATTTAGGGTGTTAGCCAAATTTTTGAAAAATTTGAAAAGTTCTTAGAAACTGAAAAGTTTAAGAACTTAAGCCATAGTGAAAACACTGGAAGTTGAGTTGATTTGTGAAACAACTTTCGGCTTTGTTCCTTTTCGGGGACGAAAAGTTTTAAGTAGGGGAGATTGTAATAACCCGAAAATCTGGGCCAGTTTAAAATTTTTATTTTGGCAATTTTAGCGAATTTTGATTATTTAAAACGAATTATTTTAAATAATAATGACAAGAAATTTATTTTGAAAAGAATTCGAACGTATATATTTATATAGCTCGACGTTGGAATATAAATATTTATTTATATTTATAAAAGGAATTGAAAATGGTGCGGTAGTTCGATAATTCGATTTCAAAATTCAATTGAACATACCGGGTGCAAAATAAACCGGATTTTAGCGAAACCAAAAATAATAGAACCTATTTGATGATATCTTTCCAACGAATCCAAAAAATTGAAATTTCATAGCGGGGATCAAAAGATATGCCCAGTTGAAATTTTAGAATAGTCGCTATGGAATTCAGGCCCTTAAAATAGCCATTTTGCAAACGACCTCGGATTTCGACGAAACCACTTTTGTTGGATCCGTGATGTCAAATTATTGCTAGATTTCAAATTTCATAATTTTTCGAATCAATATGTGAGCGTGGCAATGGAAAACGTGTTTGACCAGTTTCAGTTGATTTTAATCGACTGGAAATTGGCCATTTTTCCAATGGCCTCAGAATTCGATGAAATTAGTTTTGTTAGGACCGTATCGTCAATATGAAGCTAGAAAATATTTTTCGGGAATTTTTAAAGTTCGTATGTGACCCCAGTAAATTGAAATGCGCGTTCAAATTCAATATATAGAGTTATATGTTGATTTTGATGAAAACTGATCGAAACGATCGATTCAACTTATGATACATATCCCATTGTGTTCGGAATAGGGGTAATTAGCTATGGGCGACATGCGGTGGGTTTCGTTTCGTGTTCGAAACAAAAAGTCAACTTTTCGGGAGAATAAATAAATAATAAAATTTTAATTTCCCCCTTTTCATCCCTTTACACCCTCTCCCTCCCCCACGTTCTTCATTTCAAATCGAAAATAGAAAGAAAAAAGAAAAGAAATCGCGCCCCCCCCCCATTGCAGCAGCGCCACCGCCCACGTGCCCCCTTAGAGGCGCCGACCACCGCGAGACCCCCCTTCCTCCGCAGTCCCTCCTTCTTCCTCCCCTTCTCCAATCGACCGCCCCCCTCTCGACACGCGCACCACGAAAACCCCCCAACCGCCGATACACCCACCTAACCTCTCCCCTACCTCAAACGACGCGCACGAGCACCTGACCCCCCCTCCACTGCAATCCGCCGGCTCCACCACCATTTCCCCCAAAGTGAACGGCCTCACCCAAGAACAACGCCCTCCGACCGACCAGTGGTTCCCCCGAGGAGGAAGATGCGATTTTTATTACGAAGGTGAGTTTTTATTTTATTTTTATTTTTAAAATCTGATTTTATTTTAAGATTAAAAATATAGTTTTTTTTAAGTCAATTTTAATTAATGTAAATACATGAAAGGATTGATTTTTTTTCACATGAAAGGATGGGTTCTTAAAACGTGTAAAGTTTTGATTTGTAAATAAAGATGCGATTTTTATGAGGAAAGTAAAGATTTGTATAGTAGGAAAGGTAGGATTTTTTTATATTGAATAGAAAAGTAAAAATTCGATTTTTATATATTGAATAGCAAAGTAAAAATTCGATTTTCATATATTGAATAGCAAAGTAAAAATTCGATTTTCTTATATTGAATAGCAGAGTAAAAATTCGACTCATATATTGAATAGCAAAGTAAAAATTCGATTTTCATATATTGAATAGCAAAGTAAAAATTCGATTTTCACATATTGAATAGCAAAGCAAAAATTCGATTTTTTATATATTGAATAGCGAAGTAAAAATTCGATTTTCATATATTGAATAGCAAAGTAAAAATTCGATTTTCATATATTGAATAACAAAGTAAAAATTCGATTTTTTATATATTGAATAGCGAAGTAAAAATTCGATTTTTATATATTGAATAGCGAAGTAAAAATTCGATTTTTATATATTGAATAGCGAAGTAAAAATTCGATTTTTATATGTTGAATAGTGTAGTAAAAATTCGATTTTTTATATATGTAGTGAATACGGATGACGAAGGTGACGAAAGAAGAAACGACGAAGACTTCTACATTTGAAGAGTCGAGATGTTTGGATTAGCTAGTCGGTGAGAACTTCTCACCTTTTAATTTTGTTTTTCTAGTTAAAATATATACTAAGATGCAGACGGTGTTTAGTAGCACCCGACACCCGTCGTCCACAGACCATGGACGGCTTGTATGCTTGTTTGTTTGATTTTGCTGTGTAGTTGATTGTGTGGTGTGATGTGAAATGAAATAAATTATTTATATAGTTAAAAATAGAATTTTTAACGTGGTTATGAAATGAAATAAAAATAAACAAATCGGACGATTTGTTTATATACACACATTTGACTGATATTGATTGGGACGATAAATTTTACACATCGCCCAACTGCACAAATAAAATCTGTGTTTGATTGTTTGAAACCCCACATGGGTATTGGGATGATATTTGACGTACACTAATCCCGATTGTTTAGTTGTATGTCGATCGATTGATTGACAGATTGTTATAAGCGTTGAATATTTATATTTGATGCTTATACAGTGTAGAATGCACTTTGGATGATGGTTGATTATTTGTCATTGTTGATATATACGTGTGTTGTAGAAAACCCATATAATCAACATTATATGGTAATTGATTGGGCCTCATTCCAGTTTTGAAAAAGAAATATTTGAAAAGAAATATTTGAAATAGAAATATTTGAAAAAGAAATATTTGAAATATAATATTAGAAAATAGAAATATATGAAGCTGTGCTGATTAGATTGACGCCATTTTGACGCGAACGATATTTATATCGATTTTATTTGTTTTTCAATGAATATCGAAAGTGATTTCAAAATCTGATAAATTGAATATAAATGAATTCGAATTGAAATTGAATAGGAAGGAATTCGAATTTAAATTGAATATAATTGAAATTCAAATTAGATTGAAATAGAATTGAAATCGTTTTGAATTGAATTTAAAACGTATTGAAATTGAACTAAAAATCGATTTAAATAGAAATCAATTTGAAATTTATTTAAAACGAATTTGTAAGGGAAAATTCAATTTTGATTTGAATTTGAAAAATAAGTTGAAATCGTTTTGAAAACGAATTTAAAACGATTTGTAAAATTCGTTTTAAATAGAAATCGACGAAGTATATATTATATATTATATATATATATAAATATATATAATATAATGGCCTGAATAGAACGCGCCGCGCTGCGGTAGTTCTTGAATTTCGACCATTGACTTCAAATGGATAGTGCGGGAGATCCGACCGTCGTATTCTCCTAAAACCGGAACCGTTGGGTTCGTATCGAAAAGAGCTTTCTAACGAATATTAGAAATTTGAAATCTAACGGTTGGATTTGGAATTATGTCCAAATCAAATTTGGAAAAGGTCGCTGTAAGTGCAATTCGATGGCCATTGATGGAAATCGACTGTATGGGCCTTGATAAAATTATTAAAAATATCAATAATTTGTGAAAAATCATAAGAAATGATTTGGGAAGAATTGGGATGAAAAACCCCATATTTGAAAAGATAAAAATAGATTTCTATCGAAATGAACTAGTTTTGAACTAGAATTAAAATTCTATTTATTTTTAAATAAATAAATTGAATTTGAAAAGGGTTTTAAAAATAACCAGAATTTCCAATGATTGCATTGGAATGGATTTGAATCGAAATTGTCTTCGGAATATTTCGATGTTGGATTTCGTGATTATACAGATGTTGTTATGGAAATTTGAAAGATATAGATATATATATCATTATTTCCAATACGATATCTGTTGGTCGTAGAATTTGATATTGAATATAAGCCGATATATTTTCTATTCAGAGCCTTGTATTTAATATCAAATGTGATTTGGGTTTGTCGTGGATGGTGTCTTCATTAACACTGTTCTTAAACCCAGTAGAGAAAAGATTAAATCTTTTTCTTTAGATTTAATGAAGTGTACCAATTAAATAATATTTAATTGGAATTGAATTGATATTGATTTTTGAGTTTATCGTGAACCGTGTTTTAAATGACACTGATTCTTTAACCCAGTTAAAGATTAAAACTAAGTGGAGTTTTAATGAATCTTTAATTAGATTGAAAAGATCGAGAATGGAGTATCACCAGTTTTGCTCCAGGCGATAGTTAAATCTTTAATTAGATTTAAACGTGAAATGGTAATTGAATTTACCGATAACACCGTGGTGTTAGATATGAAGTATAACCAGTTTTGCTTCATGGGATGAATAGGTTGGGGTTGGGAAATTAAAACAAATGTTTACTTCGGTAAGGTTCGTTAAACCCGACTAGTTGAATCGATATTCAAAAGAAGATTAAAGAATAAATTCAAGGAATTTATCTTTGATAAAATTAATGGGAACCTTTCCCTATGAATGTGAAATTTAGAAACTAACTGTCGGTTAGCTAAGCAGAATGGTTTCCTGGATATTGATCCGATGTTTGTTTCGGCCTTCGGGGTTAGTATTTGGGGAATTATTCTCTTGTTAATTTACGGTTAGTGACTGATGAATTGGAATGAGGCGTATGTTGTGTTTGTGTAACACTTGTTTATAATATACGCGAGTTATTCGGAAAGACCGGGTTTATCCCATTCTGAATAACTGATACGACGATAAATCGAAGATGAAGACGGTGGTCGAAGACCGGATGTCTTCACGTCGTTTGGGTGATTACGGATGATCTTGATTGGGATGTACACCGAAGAAGATGGAAACAGTTGGTGATCGTCCAGACATACTTGGAGATCGAAGGATATGCAGGGTACTAGGTGCCTCCGGTTTCGTTCAGACCCAGAACGAACTTGTAAATGGACTGTGTGTCTTACATTGGATTTTAGTCTGTGTGATTGATTTCTATTAAATATATATCTGTTTGGCGGCGGAGAATTTATTCTCTTGTTTAACGCTCTTCTCTGAGACGTACGAGCTCAGGGGTTATATACTGATGGATATCAAACGCATAGAGTGAATTGCCTGTGTGGCATGCCTAAGTGGCGAATGATCAAGGATTCTTTTGAAAAGCAAAGTCTTGTGGTTGATGATGGAAGCACGACCTTTGTGGCGTAGCTTTGTGTAACGTTTACTTCGCGAGTTTCACACCCGCTATGAACCAAAAAGGGAGACGGACCTCAGGGAGGGCATGCGTTTCCTTCTAGCTAAAAAGTGGCGTCAGTGGTTTTACACGCCCTGACGAGTTTGACTTATGTGGTTGTTGCTGTTGCGAGGCGCCTCGGTTTGATCGAACGATCCGGGTCCGATGGAGTCATTTGTTGGCTCACTTACGCCCCAAAGGGCGGGGAAACGCAGTGTTCAGGAATTTTAATCCACATCGGTGGACCGACCCTGTCGCTCCAAGGTCACTCGAGTTCTGACCTGAGACATGGGCTAGATTGTCTCGAATCGGTAGAGGACTATCTTTTGCCTCGGTTCATAGATGGAAATCCAATTTCCAAATACGTGACTTTGCAGTTTTATTTGTAAACCTATGTATGGCGACATAGTGGCATGGGACGCTCATGTCGCCTATGATTGATACTTATGATTTGAAGTTGTTTTATACACTATGCACTTATAATAGTATCAAATGATTTGTTTTAAACGTATCAAGCATTCTTGGCTATTATGAGGTAAAAACCCTATCCCCCGGCTTGCATTGCATTGTGTGATAGGACCTGGGTCTTATAATAGCTTCACTTTTCTCTATTTAGCATTGCGCTGTTGTTTTATGCACTGGTATTCTCGGGAGAAAACCCGTTCCATGTTATACGGCGTGGTCCCTTGATATACCGAACTTTAAAATAAAGATTAATAACTGTTTTAGTTCTCACACCAGTCACATGACTGACCTGGAGTTTATTGTTTTAACCTAAACTCTGGGTGCCCTTATTTTCGACACGGGCAACTAGTAGTTTTGGTTTTGCAGATTTATATTCACAGGATCCTGGTTTACAGCTGGAATGATATCCGGAAAGCTTTATATCCGTATATCTCCTTCAGTTGTGTTTTGTATTATTTCCGCTGCGATGTATTTAAATGTAATTTAAATCTCTGATATTTCTGTGTAATATTTATTCATACTCTGTATATTCTTGTATTCTGATGGAATTGTTGTAAATAAGCAATGAAATGTTCTTCCGTCTGCGTTCTGCTGTGGCTTGTTCTCGAACTATCCGCGCTTTCCTTCACAGGGAAGTTACGGGTTTTTACAGCCTTGTCATATTATCCTGATCGAGCCCCCTACAATTTTGATTTAACGTTGCCGCATAGCGGTGCATCCCTATCCACCGACTGTTACTTGTGCTTTATATGCAATGTTTACGCTAACGTATAAACGGTGTAAGGGTAAAAATGTAATCCTGCTTACACTATTTTAATATTTTATATTTAACCATAGACACTATTATAATAGCGTATTATATTATATAGCATCTATTTTAACGGATCCTTAGGAGATGGAAATTCCTGTAACATCTCTTAAGTTATTGCACTCATATTATCACATGAAATTGATTTAACTAATATGAGAATATTTTTGTTCTGATCTGAGTGTTTTTATCTTTTCATTTATGCTCGAGTTAGCCTAAATTTTCAGTTATTGAAGATACCGTTATGGAGATGAAGATGGAGCTCAACAAACGTATTTATTACTATTTATTCCGCTGCAAATATTGGTATGTTTATTATAGTTAACTCTGGCAATTATTGTAAAATTTAATCAAATAAATATTTAACATCTTCATGAACTGTTATTTATTTATTTATTATATTTTATCCTTCCGCTGCGAGATTCTGTGTTTATTTTTCTTCTTCTCTTCTTTTTCTTATATAAATCCCAATAACTATGCGTATTTTTGAATTGTTTATGTCGACATTGAGGATTATTGTCGATTTGAATGGTCAAAATTGCAGGATGTTACAAAGCGATAAACGTATGGAAATATATTCTTTTTATTTAGTTAATGAATGCAATAATGATATTATTGGATTAACAAAGTTTAATTTCATTAATTCACTATCATAATTCATTAATTACATTAGTACCTTGAATAAGCTAAAGAGAATAAGATACGATGTACATTCATTTTCCAGTTGGAAAAGATAAAATATTAATTTTCAGTACACTAATTAACTTGAATAAATGGACAGTAAAATTACTAGATAAATTAGTAAGTTTTTTAAGATAATTTTAGTTATCCTAATTGTCCATTGACCATATTACCCTTATATTCCATTATATAAGCTATCACATATCATTTTTCTAGAATACAAACTCTACACCATTTTCATATTATTCACAGTAATGACTGCTTGGAAAAGAGTGGTCCTGTCCACGTTTCTCTTGTTCTCCATCCTTTTCTTTATGGGTACCAAATATTAAGTAAATTTTTACATTTTCACTTCACAAATTATTGTTTTATTAAGAATTTAACATTCTTACTTAATATTGCAGAATTAGACTCCTCAATGATGGTGAATGGAAAAACTTGTAAAGCACGAAGTGAAAAATTCAAGGGACGTTGCCTCAATAATGAAAATTGTGCAAATATATGTAAAAATGAAAATTTTGAAGGAGGGCATTGCAGATCTAATACTAAGAAATGCATTTGTACAAAACCTTGTGATGGTCCTGGTGGTGACGAACCTGACCCTCCTGCTATTTAAAATGGAGCCACAAGGCAGTGATCTAACATGATGTAAATCACAATGGAGGCCGAAACAAGGAGTATGATGGATATCAAGTTTAATAAATTAAATAATATAAAGTGATCTAATGTTCAAATAACCTTAAAGATAATGAAATAAAATATTGCTTATGGTGTTATTTCCTTAACATGCGAATCTAATATTAGTATTGTACTCACGTATTTATGGATAATCATACCTTTTACTACAACAAGTGAAAAGCATACAATTTCATCCAGTACATATCTTCCTGGCAACTGATAATATTAAAACACTAAATAAAAAAATATACTATTAATTACTGGAAGAAATTAAATCGTTTCCCTTTGGAATTTTTCATTAGTACTATTATTTATAACCTATTAGATGCTTACGTTGATAAATATATTCTAAATTTGATCACACTAAAGCTACAATGCTTTAATAAAAATGTTTCTAAAGAAAAAAAAAACATTCTTAAAATTATTTTAATCGTAAAAGCAACAAGTATATTGTCTTGAATTAATCTTTTGGTTTTCAAAAATATTTAATGTGCTCCTTAGTAATTATCTCTGAATACTATAGTTCTCAGTTTTTGTGCAAAGCAACCTCAAACTAGTGGAATAACTAAAACTATTTAATTAATATTATATAAATATCTTTATTAATGTTACACGACTTGAAACATGAAAACACTGAAATGTCTTTATACTTAAAATACAGGCAGTTAACATGATTGATACACTAAATATGGTTTACTTACAACTTACATTTTTTTTACTGATCACATTAGTAATCTAAAATGGTTTTTTATGTTAACATTTAGTTGTTTTCATTTTTCATTCTCATGTCCATTAGAATTTTAATGTATATTTCTGATGGATTTAGCAAGAAACTAAGAGAATTCTTTTATTAATTGTTTCATAAAATAATACTTCGATACCAACTATACACAAATGAAGTTTATTATATACCTAAAATAACGGTAACATAAGAAATGATATTCTAGGATTTTGTAATCTTAGGCTTCGCTGTTATTTAGGTTGAACCGATTGTATATATTATCCCTTCAGTTTGTATACGAAACCCCATATCCTTTGTTACTGTAACGACCTGGATTTTTGGTTGATTTGTTTTAAACATTTAAATTTAGTTTAAATGTTGAGATGATTATGTAAATGGATTTTTATATGGAGTTTATCGATTTAATAATCGATTATGATTTAATTTCGAATATATCGAATTATCGTACTCCGAAAATGGTAATATTTGAATCTGAAGTTAAAACCGAATCAAAAGATTCAAATGATGAATATATATTCTATTTGAATATAAATGATTAAATAATAATATATTATCAAGGTATTAATTGTTTTGAATTTCATTTATATCTATTTAAATTGAATCTTCTCCATACAATCAAATGGGGCTTCGAAACCTATTCTAGTGAGTTCAGAATGGTGGTATAACCCTAGGTATTCCAGTTGTTGCAGTCAAATAGGGGTTCGAAATTTCGTGATAATTTAAATTAAATAAATCTACATCGGTTCGTGTTAATTTAAGGTCAACACATGTAAATTCCTTCCTCCCTAAGCCAAAAATGTTTTCCTTCTAATGTAAGCTTCCCAAAGGTACACTGCGCATCTACGTTTTCCACATGCCTAGCCTAAACTACAAGTACCATTTGAAAATGATGTTGTTCTTATTATTCTCCTTCCGCACTTATAAATTTAGGCTATCCCCTTCGTAATTCATCATTCTGAAATTGAATAAGACAAAATCATTTTCCTCTTCAAATTTCAAAAAACTAATTCGTATTTTTCATAACCCAACAATCAAAACCTGACCCTTTTCCTTTTCTATTTCAAACCTTGTTTGAAAATCGAAAACCCCAAATAAAAATCCAATCCTCTATGTAAAAAAAGAAAGAAAAGAAGTTCCCAAGTGATTCGATCCTTGGGAGTAGCTACATTAATAGCATTCCGTCAATTCATTGCCCGTCCTTGAAGTTGACGCGATGCTAGCTTTCTCTTCATTGCATCGTCGATCCCCAAGTCCTCGAAGATGCGCTCACAATTATCAAGCCAATCCTGAATCTTCATAGCCGATACCATTCCAAGGAACGGATTTCCACCAACGCTGGTATAATTGTAATGACCTGGGTTTTTGTCGACTTTGGTTATCGCCATAAACTCAATGATGACTAACCAAACATCGAAAAATACCAATCATTAGTGAAAGAAATTAGAGGGTGAGGATAGATAAGATAGAAACTTAGAATAGAAGAAGAAGAAGAAGAAGAACACAATATCAGAGTAACACGTACCTCACAGCGGAACGAACAACATATAATATATATAACATAACTTGAAATATACATCTGTACTTGAATATACATCATTATCAAAATACAACACTTACAACACAACGGAAATAACTATAGCTATATAATCCTGAAGCCTCCTGCTCCAGCTCTTCAAGTGTATCTGTAAAATCCCGACTACTTGACTGCACATACAAATTTAGGCACCCAAGAGTTTAGGGGAAACAACAAAATAAACTCTGGGTCAGTCATGGGACTGGTGTGAGTAAAACCGTTTAAAACAATTCAAGCAGGTAATCGATATCTCATAAGACCACGCCGTATAACGGAAAGGGTTTTTCCCATATGAGAATCCAAAGTATCTTTATATCAAAAAAACCTTTTGATATTATAATAATGTCTATCAACCACAATTATATTAATCATCTAGCAGAAACGCTTTCATCTCACGTTCTACATATATAGTATACAATCAAAACCGCAAGCACGTATTGGGTAATGGATTTCCAACTATGACAAGGTATGGAACCACCTTTCGCTAGTGTATCTCTAGAAAGGAATACACTGGGTTCAACAAGAACATCTTGCAACCCGGCCACACATGATCGACCACTCATTTCGCTTGAGTGTATCAAATGTATATCACCAACGGTTGGGATCAGCAACCGTTTCCCGAATGGGACAACATCAACAATAGATTTTTAGAAGTAAATGAAATTCTAGATCAGTTGATTATACACCCTACTTTGGTGCGACCGACTTAGCCATGCTGCCTGCCCGAATTCTGTCATTTACCGGATGTGAGGCTAGAAGCTACGCTTTATCATCACACCAGATTCACTCTGAATGCCACATCGTTAAATCCATCAAATCACCGATTGACGTCCTCAACCATACATTATGTGTTAGCTAAAAGAAGTTTCCTTCTCTGCTTCCACTCTTGGTACGGTTGGAGAAATCAATATATGTAATCGTCTGGAAATACTTTGTCAGACATCCGTCCATTTAAGTCATCCAGGAATAGGATGAACCGAAGGCACTATTCTGTAAACAGGATAGCCCTTGCATAACTCCGTCTTCAATTTCCTTTGGCATATATGATTCGCAATGCTTATGCCAATACAGAGTGGTTCTTTGGATAATAATTCAACCGGTCTCTCCATATTAACAACGTTAAAATGGTCAAAACTTCAATAGTCTGTGATTTAACTATCGAAGAAAAATAGGTGTGCAAGCAACGATATTATTTCCAAATGGAAATTTATATCGATCAAACATCATTCAACATTTATCTCTTTATTTCATTAATTTACTTATCTCCTGTTTCCCTATATTCAATATTTCTTATTTTCTAAATTTGGAAAATATACGTTATTAACAATGGAAACATTTCCATTTCTTGTTTTCTTTATTAGAAAACATTTCTGGTTTCTTATTTGGAAAACATTTCCAAAGCTTCTTCATTGGACTTAGACAGATGTTTAAACAAACCATCGCGATGCCAACTCAAACCATTTCCTTTAATTACTTAATTCACTTAACCATCCTTTACTATCGAACCTTAACCATTCCTTAGTTAAAAACGAAGTCAATCAAGTTGGGGTAATACTACCTCTCAGACCTTAACTAAACAACGTTTCTAACCTTGAAATAGACAAAGTTCACCCTTCTAATTCTTTAACAAACTTCCTTACGTATCTCTCTTTCAAATCTTTTCTATTCGAAAACTCTTTCCTTCGATAAGGTAAATTCGATAACTCTATTCAATTTATTCTATTCACTTAACTCTTTTGATTTAACTCTAACTCTATTCACTTAACTCCTATCGAATAAACTATATTCGATAACTCTTTTAATTCTATTTGAATAAACTATATATTCGATTAACTCCTTTTACTATTCGAATAAACTATATATTCGATTAACTCCTTTATTCTATTCGAATAAACTATATATTCGATTTACTCCTTTATTCTATTTGAATAAACTATATTCGATTAACTCCTCTAATTCCATTTAACTCTATTCGAATAACTAATGTTCGATAACTCTATTTAACTCTTCTTCGAATAACTAATATTCGATAACTCCTTTTACTTTATTCGAATTACTAATATTCGATTAACTCAATTGATTCTATTCGAATAAATTATATTCGATTAACTCCTTTATTCTATTTGAATAAACTATATATTCGATTAACTCCTTTATTCTATTTGAATAAACTATATATTCAATTAACTCCTATATTCTATTTGAATAAACTATGTATTCGATTAACTCCTCTAATTCCATTTAACTCTATTAGAATAACTAATATTCGATAACTCTATTTAACTCTTCTTCGAATAACTAATATTCGATAACTCCTTTTATTTTATTCGAATTACTAATATTCGATTAACTCAATTGATAATATTCGAATAAACTATATTCGATTAACTCCTTTATTCTATTTGAATAAACCATATATTCGATTAACTCCTTTATTCTATTTGAATAAACTATATATTCGATTAACTCCTTTATTCTATTTGAATAAACTATATATTCGATTAACTCCTCTAATTCCATTTAACTCTATTCGAATAACTAATATTCGATAACTCCTTTTACTTTATTCAAATTACTAATATTCGATTAACTCAATTGATTCTATTCGAATAAACTATATTCGATTAACTCCTTTATTCTATTTGAATAAACTACATATTCGATTAACTCCTTTATTCTATTTGAATAAACTATATATCCGATTAACTCCTTTATTCTATTTGAATAAACTATATATTCGATTAACTCCTTTTTTCTATTTATAAAGTTTTCCTTTTTAACAACATTTATTCATTTTAAAGATTTACTTTTAGTGACGGTTCCCCACTTTAAAATGATTTACTTCTTATAACAATTTCCTTTTTATAACGTTTTCCCTTTTTCTATATATCTCCTATTTATAAATATTCCAATTTATAAATATTTCTTATTTATAAATATTCCATTTATAAATATTTTATTTTCAAATATCACTTTGAAAATATTCCGTTATCAACATTTCGGTATGTTATGGTATTCAACATATCAAATCACGATGATCAATATCGTTCAAACACATATAATCGACAACAGATTATATATCACATCATATATCACAATATATGAAAAACAGTAAAATAAATGTTGAGGAATCCAGTTGGATTCCTCCAACCAGTTTCCCTGCATCACAGATGTTAAACAATATAGATAACATCACTTTCAGTTCCATATGATATATTCTATGAAACAGAATCAAATATAGAAACTCAACTAACTGACTAGCAGTTCAATCAAACAGTCAACACACAGTCAATCAGCCAATATTTAACAGTTCTAAAAATACAACATGAAATTATAAACTGTTCAGAGCTTGTGAGATTTACTCACACTGGCAGTTCATCGTTAAAGAACGATAAACTGTTGTTTGATTTGAATAAAACAATTTATTTTGCCATAAATTGTAACGATCTCCGATTCACTCCCAGTAGGCTCCATAGTGTAGCCACCATCCATACGATCCCAACGCAACTTACGGTTCGTTAATCTGATATCGTATGAGTACGATATACCATTTATAAGTTAGTACGCTATTTATTTAAAATTAAACCTAACTTGGATTAAAATTAATTAGTCCTCACCTTAGCCCGTTTAAACCTCACCAACCCAAAACCGCTACATTTTGATTCTTCTTCCCCGAATAAACATACACAGCTGACGCTCCTTTCAGACATTGCCAAACTTTCAAGCTCCAACTTCCCTTCCTCCCATTCATAAAAACTTAAACTGAAACCACCATAATCTTCCTCTTCTTCTCCTCTTTCTCCCTATATACAAATGATCGAACTCACACCTCATTTGAAGAATACGACTACCAGCTTCTCCCTCGTCGACATAGTGCAGGTTGCGATGCTTTTCGGCTTAGAAACACCCCCAAAAATCACAGCTTCTTCGAATCTCCACCCTGAACACGAATACGAACTCAGCTTCGCGAATCAATGCCTGCTTCTGGCCAAAACTGGAACCCTAGCTTCCTGTTGTGGTTCCACTTCCGAAAACAATACCACCAAATCGGTTAAAACCTATACGAGCTTGAAGCTCTCGCTCCAACGATTCCAACTAGATACCTCTGGCGATTTATAGAAATTTCTTTGAGTTTATTTTGATTTTAGAACTTTTGTTTTTATGCTGTAGGAAGAAAAAATGGGGGGGGGGGCGTTATTTTGTTGACCTCAGAATGATAAAATTAGGTTTAAGGCTGAGGTAGGCTATTTAAGAATAATTATAATAATTTTTTAATCGATTATTTTATTTGATTTTAATCAACTACTATCTGTATTTGACTTTAAAAATTCCTATGACCACATACGATACCCAAAAATCACGAAAATTGATATGTAGCTACAGTTCAACATTAATGTCCCAACTAAACTGGTTTCGTCAAATTCCGACTTCGTTTGCTCACACAACGCATTTTTAACTGTCAAAATACTAATTGTTTCTCACTCTAAAAATCCGTACGACCACACAGCGACTCTAAAAATCACGAAACTGGAAATCTAACAACTATTTGACATTGCGGATCCAATAAAATTAGTTTCGTCGAATTCCGACTTCGTTTGCAAAAGTGGCTATTTTCAAAGCTCTGGATGACCCATTTAAATATATAAATATAATTAAATTAAATTTTTATAAATAAATATTATTGTATATATTCATTGAGGAATATCATACAGCCTCAGCGTAATTATATACTCGCTATTCCGAGTCCAGATTGAATCGATATTTAATTTTACATTGAAAAACCCTTTTATAACGTATATAAAGCGTTACGAATTATAAAGGAATTTCACAGCGACTTTTCTGAAATTTGATTTGGACGTAAATCAAAATATACACGACGAAATCCCGATTTTTCTCTCCCATTAGAAAGATAAACTCCACCAGCTCCACATGTTTCTTGTTTCACAGAAATCCGGCTTAAAACGAATCCTGTACATTCAGTTGAAGTTCAAATCGCCAAATTACGAACTGCAACGCCATTTGAACTCGATTTTAATTAAAATATAATTATACGTTCAAACTGTCGTTATTTAAATATATTCGTTATTCTAATTCAATTCTAAACTGAATTAAATATCACAGATGATCCAGTTCACACCATATCGCTATTTCAACCAATTCTGATTATTTCAGAATTATATATATTATTTAATTTATTATTTTAATTAAATATTCACCATTATTTAATTCCATGACCATTAAATTCACTATATCACTATTGATATAATTAAATAAATTAATTATAATAATTCTGCCAATGCGGGTCATTACAGTCTTCCCCACTTAAAATAATTTCGTCCTCGAAATTGCTAAGGTAGAGAACGACCCTATCGACTGGTTAGAACATATTTTTTCACTTCTTAACTTCAGTTTCAACTGAACCAATTTAATTTCAAATAAATTATTAATTAATTCTTATCAACGAAAATTTTCAAAAATCCTAAAATTTTTCTAATGCCTTAACTCTTCGAAAAATTTCACCAGCACCTCCTTTGTACTGGTCAATCGGTCAAACTCCAACTCGCCTCTCTGCGCCATCTCCAACCCAAAAGAAAATCAAACAGCCAAGCGGCTTGCCAATTCGGCTCATAAATCTCATACCATATGAAATATAAACTTGTACCTTTTGTCGGCATATCATTATATCCTTTCCACCTGTTATCCATTCAGCAGATACAAGGGTCATCCCAATCAAATTCCAATCTGCTTTTATCCACAACACCACCATTCGCTTATATCCGAGCCAAATATCATTTTAACTTTAGTTTCTTCTCGATTACCAACTCTTAACTTGATTATCCCATTACACTTCAAATTTGAATCTCACAATCCAATTTGTCTTGATATTATTCTAATTCAATCTCAGTTACCACTTTATTGGCTTTACTTAAATTCAAATTTGCTTTCACAAATTTCTGTTAAATTTGTTTTTAATTCAAACAGTCTTTCCCTGGGAGTTTTTAAACAGTTTACTCCTTTCAAAAATCAAATTTTCCTTTTGAACATGTCACTGAGCCCTTAAATAATATTCCATTAGTTAAATCACTTCTCTATTTCTTTATCAATATTTGTTAACCAAATATTTTCAGTAACCATATTGGCCTTTTATGTTATTTGGAAAACATTTCTGAATATCGCCTTCCTTTATTTTTTAAACTTTAGAAAATAAATGTTATTTATAATTGGAAAATATCCCAATTACTTATCTCTTTTCCGATCTTGTTTATTTCTATACTTAGGAAATATTCTTTATTATATTTCCAAGTTTAGACTTATTTGGGTTAAAACGGATGTTGTGTAAAACATCGTTACGACAATCCAAATACTATATTCAACTAACTATTATTCAACATTGATCTTCGAGCCTGAAATCTTACTATTTATTTGTTAATAATGAAATCAATCAAGTTGGGGTAAAACTACCTCTCAGACCTTGACTGAATAACATTTATAACATCAAAACAGATATGACTACTTACTCGAATAATCAATACCGTACAACTACTTATTCACTTTTAAACACGTATACGCTTCCTCTTTCTATTCTTACTAGATTTTATTCTTAGTTTTCCTTTTTGATTTTACTATTCTATTTCTAAGTTCGGTTCCTTATCGACTTCTATATATATATCGATACATTGATTTCTAACTATCAAATTATCTTAAAAATATTCTAACTCCTTAAATTCCCGGAAAAATTCGCCATAACCTCCTTTGTACTAGAAGCATCGGGATATTTCAAATAGCCTCCCATGGCCCTCACCAATCCAAAAGAAAAAGAAAAAGCCAAGCGGCAAGCCGATACGGCGCATAAAATCTCATATATGAATTAAATACATACCTTTTTGTCGAGCATTCTATTTATTTACCTTCATACGTTATCCATACATGTCTCATGTATATTCATACCTGCCCAATCTATTTTAACTATACCTGATCGTTTAAACTCAACTCGTTAATTATTTTGTTAATTAACTCTTTAGTCTATTTCATTTTTATATTTGAACATGACATGTTCAAATATATTTTAACTTGCTTATTAACTAATTTGAATCCAAATATCAAATTCAAGTTCTATATTCGATTTCAAATATCCATTTACAAATCCAATTCACCTTTCAAAGTTCAACTTCAAATTCAAAACTCGATTAACTAATTCCTCTTCGACTTAGTTAATTCTATTCAATTTCTATTCAAATTTTATATCACTTCTATATATCAAATTCTATTATCAAATTCTATTCAAATTCTATATATTCAAATCCTATATTTGAATTCCTTTATATTTTCTATATTCAAATTCCATTTGAATTTCTATATTCAAATTCCATTTGAATTTCTATATTCAAATTCTATATTACTTCCATTGAATTTCATATATTCAAACTCCCTTTGAATTTCTATATTCAATATCTATTTAAATTTTTCTTTATTCATTCTTTATTATAAATCCCATTTTAAAATTCAACACAACTTGTCTTTCCCAAAACAAATTCAAAACAGTATCTCTGGTAGTAATTCGTCACTTACAACTCGAAAATGAATACTGATGATGCAGCTGTCATCATCAGAATCTATTTTCCAGCGATCGAAGTGAGTTCAATACTATAAAACCATTTCTAAACATTTCCACTTTGAAATTCATTTCAAAATATAATTCACACTGCTTGTCAAACAATTTAAAATCTCCCAGGATCTTAAATTTTCCTTATTCCTAATCCAAATCCATTTACAAACACTTATCCAATTTTCCAGAGTTTTAATTCAATTTCTGGTTTAAAATATCAGATTTAACTTATCTGATTTCACGTATTTCACTTATATGAATTCTGATTGGTTATTTACATAACCGTTTAATTTATAATCTTACTCAATTATAATAACAACCAATATATCCACTATATTATAATTTTTATATATATATCTTCTCTATATCAAGATATATCTTGGGTAAATTTATTTTAATTTACCCTCTTTTCAAAACATATCGTGACGACCCATCGTATTCGAGTGTTTAGTAACTCCTACCGATACAGTGGATCAAACTGATCGACCAGAACTCATAAACGACTCAACCAATGAATCTCCACAATATAAAACAAATTTTTATATCAATAACAAATACGCTCGCTCGTATATATACACTCAACTCAATCCAGGGTGTTACTAACCCTATCTCTACTGAGTCACGCCACAGAGCCAAGGTAATTCACTTAACTTAAGCTCTGATACCAACTGTAATGACCCGGGTTTTTGTCGACTTTGGTTATCGCCATAAACTCAATGATGACTAACCAAACATCGAAAAATACCAGTCATTAGTGAAAGAAATTAGAGGGTGAGGATAGATAAGATAGAAACTTAGAATAGAAGAAGAAGAAGAAGAACACAATATCAGAGTAACACGTACCTCACAGCGGAACGAATAACATATAATATATATAACATAACTTGTAATATACATATGTACTTGAATATACATCATTATCAAAGTACAACACTTACAACACAGCGGAATTAACTATAGCTATATAATCCTGAAGCCTCCTGCTCCAACTCTTCAAGTGTATCTGTAAAATCCCGACTACTTGACTGCCCGTACAAATTTAGGCACCCAATAGTTTAGGGGAAACAACAAAATAAACTCTGGGTCAGTCATGGGACTGGTGTGAGTAAAACAGTTTAAAACAGTTCAAGCAGGTAATCGATATCTCATAAGACCACGCCGTATAACGGAACGGGTTTTTCCCTTATGAGAATCCATAGTATCTTTATATCAAAAAAACCCTTTTGATATTATAATAATGTTTATCAACCACAATTATATTAATCATCTAGTAGAAACATTTTCATCTCATGTTCTACATATATAGTATACAATCAAAACCGCAAGCACGTATTGGGTAATGGATTTCCAACTATGACAAGGTATGGAACCACCTTTCGCTAGTGTATCTCTAGAAAGGAATACACTGGGTTCAACAAGAACATCTTGCAACCCGTCCATACATGACCGACCACTCATTTCGCTTGAGTGTATCGAATATATATCACAAACGGTTGGGATCAGCAACCGTTTCCCGAATGGGACAGCATCAACAATAGATTTTTAGAAGTAAATGAAACTCTGGATCAGGTGATTATACACCCTACTTCGGTGCGACCGACTTAGCCATGCTGCCTGTCCGATTTCTGTCATTTACCGGATGTGAGGCTAGAAGCTACGCTTTATCATCACACTAGATTCACTTTGAATGCCACGTCGTCAAATCCATCAAATCACTGATTGACGTCCTCAACCATACATTATGTGTTAGCTAAAAGAAGTTTCCTTCTCCGCTTCCACTCTTGGTACAGTTGGAGAAATCAATATATGTAATCGTCTGGAAATACTCTATCAGACATCCGTCCATTTAAGTCATCCAGGAACAGGATGAACCGAAGGCATTATTCTGTAAAAAGGATAGCCCTTGCATAACTCCATCTTCAATTTCTTTGGCATATATGATTCGCAACGCTTATGCCAATACAAAGTGGTTCTTTGGATAATAATCCAACCGGTCTCTTCATATTAACAACGTTAAAATGGTCAAAACTTCGATAGTCTGTGATTAAACTATCGAAGAAAAACAAGTGTGCAAACAATGATATTATTTCCAAATGGAAATTTATATCGATCAAACATCATTCAGCATTTATCTCTTTATTTCATTAATTTACTTAACTCATGTTTCCCTATATTCAATATTTCTTATTTTCTAAATTTGGAAAATATATGTTATTAACAATGGAAACATTTCCATTTCTTGTTTTCTTTAATAGAAAACATTTCTGGTTTCTTATTTGGTAAACATTTCCAAAGCTTCTCCATTGGACTTAGACAGATGTTTAAACAAACCATCGCGATGCCAACTCAAACCATTTCCTTTAATTACTAAATTCACTTAACCATCCTTTACTATCGAACCTTAACCATTCCTTAGTTAAAAACGAAGTCAATTAAGTTGGGGTAATACTATCTCTCAGACCTTAACTGAACAACGTTTCTAACCTTGAAATAGACAAAGTTCACCCTTCTAATTCTTTAAGAAACTTCCTTACGTAACTCTCTTTCAAATCTTTTCTATTCGAAAATTCTTTCCTTCGATAAGGTATATTCGATAACTCTATTCAATTTATTATATTCACTTAACTCTTTTGATTTGACTCTAACTCTATTCACTTAACTCCTATCGAATAAATTATATTCGACAACTCTTTTAATTCTATTTGAATAAACTATATATTCGATTAACTCCTTTTACTATTCGAATAAACTATATATTCGATTAACTCCTTTATTCTATTTGAATAAACTATATATTCGATTAACTCCTTTATTCTATTTGAATAAACTATATTCGATTAACTCCTCTAATTCCATTTAACTCTATTCGAATAACTAATATTTGATAACTCTATTTAACTCTTCTTCGAATAACAAACATTCGATAACTCCTTTTACTTTATTCGAATTACTAATATTCGATTAACTCAATTGATTCTATTCGAATAAGCTATATTCGATTAACCCCTTTATTCTATTTGAATAAACTATATATTCGATTAACTCCTTTATTCTATTTGAATAAACTATATATTCGATTAACTCCTTTATTCTATTTGAATAAACTATATATTCGATTAACTCCTCTAATTCCATTTAACTCTATTCGAATAACTAATATTCGATAACGCTATTTAACTCTTCTTCGAATAACTAATATTCGATAAATCCTTTTACTTTATTCGAATTACTAATATTCGATTAACTCAATTGATTCTATTCGAATAAACTATATTCGATTAACTCCTTTATTCTATTTGAATAAACTATATATTCGATTAACTCCTTTTATTCTATTTGAATAAACTATATATTCGATTAACTCCTTTATTCTATGTGAATAAACTATATATTCGATTAACTCCTCTAATTCCATTTAACTCTATTCGAATAACTAATATTCGATAACTCTATTTAACTCTTCTTCGAATAACTAATATTCGATAACTCCTTTTACTTTATTCGAATTACTAATATTTGATTAACTCAATTGATTCTATTCGAATAAACTATATTCGATTAACTCCTTTATTCTATTTGAATAAACTATATATTCGATTAACTCCTTTATTCTAATTGAATAAACTATACATTCGATTAACTCCTTTATTATATTTGAATAAACTATATATTCGATTAACTCCTCTATTCTATTTATAAAGATTTCCTTTTTAACAACATTTATTTATTTTAAAGATTTACTTTTAGTAACGGTTCTCCACTTTAAAATGATTTCCTTCTTATAACAGTTTCCTTTTTATAACGTTTTCCCTTTTTCTAAATATCTCCTATTTATAAATATTCCAATTTATAAATATTTCTTATTTATAAATATTCCATTTAAAAATATTTTATTTTCAAATATCACTTTGAAAATATTCCCTTATCAACATTTCGGTATGTTATGGTATTCAACATATCAAATCACGATGATCAATATCGTTCAAACACATAAAATCGACAACAGATTATATATCACATCATATATCACAATATATGAAAAACAGTAAAATAAATGTTGAGGAGTCCAGTTGGATTCCTCCAACCTGTTTCCCTGCATCATAGATGTTAAACAATAAAGATAACATCACTTTCAGTTCCATATGATATATTCTATTAAACCGAATCAAATATAGAAATTCAACTAACTGACTAGCAGTTCAATCAAACAGTCAACACACAGTCAATCAGCCAATATTTAACAGTTCTAAAAATACAACATGAAATTATAAACTGTTCAGAGTTAGTGAGATTTACTCACATTGGCAGTTCATCGTTAAAGAACGATAAACTGTTGTTTGATTTGAATCAAACAATTTATTTCGCCATAAATTGTAATGATCTCGGATTCACTCCCAGTCGGCTCCATAATGTAGCCACCGTCCGTACGATCCCAACGCAGCTTACGGTTCGTTAATCTGATATCGTATGAGTACGATATACCATTTATAAGTTAGTACGCTATTTATTTAAAATTAAACCTAACTTGGATTAAAATTAATTGGGCCTCACCTTAGCCCGTTTAAACCTCACCAACCCAAAACCGCTACATTTTGATTCTTCTTCCCCAAATAAACATACACAGCCGACGCTCCTTTCAGACATTGCCAAACTTTCAAGCTCCAACCGCCCTTCCTCCCATTCATAAAAACTTAAACTGAAACCACCATAATCTTTCTCTTCTTCTCCTCTTTCTCCCTATATACAAATGATCGAACTTGCACCTCATTTGAAGAATGCGACTACCAGCTTCTCCCTCGTCGACACAGTGCAGGTTGTGATGCTTTTTGGCTTTGAAACACCCCCAAAAATAACAGCTTCTTCGATTCTCCACCCTGAACACGAATATGAACTCAGCTTCGCGAATCAATGCCTGCTTCTCGCCAAAACTGGAACCCTAGCTTCCTGTTGTGGTTCCACTTCCGAAAACAATACCACCGAGTCGGTTAAAACCTATACGAGCTTGAAGCTCTCGCTCCAACTATTCCAACTAGATACCTCTGGCGATTTATAGAAATTTCTTTGAGTTTATTTTGATTTTAGAACTTTGGTTTTTATGCTGTAGGAAGAAAAAATAGGGGCGCGTTATTTTGTTGACCTCAGAATGATAAAATTAGGTTTAAGGCTGAGGTAGGCTATTTATAGAATAATTATAATATTTTTTTAATCGAATATTTATTTGATTTTAATCAACTACTATCTGTATTTGACTTTAAAAATTCCTATGACCACATACGATACCCAAAAATCACGAAAATTGATATGTAGCTACAGTTCGACATTACGGTCCCAACGAAGCTGATTTCGTCAAATTCCGACTTCGTTTACTCACACAGCGCATTTTTAACTGTCAAAATACTGAATGTTTCTCACTTTAAAAATCCGTACGACCACACAGTGACTCTAAAAATCACAAAACTGGAAATCTAACAACTATTTGACATTGCGGATCCAATAAAATTTGTTTCGTCGAATTCCGACTTCGTTTGCAAAAGTGGCTATTATTAAAGCTCTGGATGACCCATTTAAATATATAAATATATTTAAATATAATTAAACTAAATATTTATAAATAAATATTATTGTATATATTCACTGAGGAATATCATATAGCCTCAACGTAATTATATACTCGCTATTCCAAGTCCAGATTGAATTGATATTCAATTTTACATTGAAAAACCCTTTAATAACGTATATAAAGCGTTACGAATTATAAAGGAATTTCACAGCGACTTTTCTGAAATTTGATTTGGACATAAATCAAAATATACATGACAAAATCCCGATTTTTCTCTCCCACTAGAAAGATATACTCCACCAGCTCCACATGTTTCTTGTTTCACAGAAATCCGGCTTAAAACGAATCCTGTACATTCGGTTGAAGTTCAAATCGCCAAATTATGAACTGCAGCACCATTTCGAACTCGATTTTAATTAAAATATAATTATACGTTCAAACTGTCAATATTTAAATATATTCGTTATTCTAATTCAATTCTAAACTGAATTAAATATCACAGATGATCCAGTTCACACCATATCGCCATATCAGCCAATTTTGATTATTTCAGAATTATATATATTATTTAATTTATTACTTTAATTAAATATTCGCCATTATTTAATTCCACGACCATTAAATTCACTATATCACTATTTATATAATTAAATAAATTAATTATAATACTTCTGCCAATGCGGGTCATTACAATAATCCTTTCTAAGTTTGGCGAAGTTGTCTCTAGGTGCCTGCACTACTGCACCACCATCATTAACCGCATTAGGAAGTGCCCCCTAAGCATCCCTAATCATCTCTCGCATGAAGGCAGTAAACATCGTCCTCTTATCAGGGACATTATCATTATTGGCCCCTGAATCCGCTCCCTCTTCAATTCCCGATGCGGAGTTCCTCACACATTCCTCGTATTTCGATTCATCGTTCAGTCTGTATAGAGAAAACGGTTAACCATCTATATAGTGGTGCCAGTGCAGTGCGACTTCATCCTTAGATATACTAATAGTATATATATATAGCTTTGAAAACCAAAATATCACAGATACGTGCTTTTATATATGTATACTATCTCTACCTGATGTCTTCCCCTAGGTTAAACTACGCAACCTAGGCTATGATACTAAGTGTGACGGCCAGCCCAGCACTGGCCGGCATTTTCACAATGCGTTGTGTCGATGCCCGACTGGCATGGGACGATCGTCAAAGGAAAAGGGTTTGAAACGATGAATTACCAAAGAACCTGTAGTATATCTCATAGCGCATGGAATAAAATATAATAATAACATACTTGATATAAAACAGGCGAGATAGTACATGAGTTGAAAACTAAACCATATCCATCAGAGTAGCGGAATCCAAAATACAACTTCATATCCAATTATTACAACTTTAAAATATTGTCTCTAAAGGAAATAAAAGAGGTACACTACTAATGCCCAAAGCAGTGACCAACAACAACACAGGGAGAATGTATATATAGTACGTGGAAGCCTCCTGCTCATCTCCGGACAACTACTCGTGCATTACCACCTAACCTGTCTCTAGTTTGCTCGTTTAGTAGCACCCAGAGTAATAAGAAGAGACATAAATCTTAAGGTCAGAAGAAAGTCTGGTATGAGCGATAACAATAAAATGAAACGATAATAGGTATAAATAATCATACCTGACCTGGACCTACAACCAAAGAGTTAGCAAAACTAGATGTACAATACTCTAAGATAACACCAACATACATTGTAAGATGGGAGTGTGCATGTCATGGTGATAGCAAACATCAAACATAGCAATCATCCTCACATCTCTCACTGAGTGTGTAAAGCATACGATATCCACCGCTTTGATCACCAGATCCATTAGGGCCATGACGGAGTCCACCTCCATACAACTATCACTACGAACACTTTGCCCTTTGGGGCTATGACGGAGTCCCACTCCATAGAACCTCTGGGCCCATTGGACTGGTCCATAGTTAATAACCCTAAAGGATCAATCCGTGAACACAGCCCATGCTCTAGTTCGTCTACATACCCCATCTCTCAATGATGAACCAAAGTTATAGATATCGGTAACTCCTTTGCACACATCCTATAGCAAAGCCCAACTCCTAAAGTTAACTCGTTGGCTCCCATCTGGATCTAAGCCATAACTTCTCATTTGAACTTCCTTTGCATCTCGTGTTTTAGTCGGGTTGGAGTTGATCTTCAGAGGAGTTCACGGCCTTCGTTGCTTGTGCATACTCCAAAGGTATCAATCACTCGTCCATACTCCATCAGGCTCGGTCGGTCAAATTTCCTTCTCCAGGTTCGGTTGCTCGCACTCCCTCATCCAGGCTCAGTCGTACTAACTTCCCTCTGGGCTCGTTCGCTCAAAACTCCCTCTCCTGGCTCGGTCGCTCATTAATCATCCTTTGGGTCGGTCGTTCTTCCATCATCCATTGGATCGGTCATACGTACATGCTTCTTGGGGTCGGTCGCTCGTACATCATCAGGGTCGGTCGCTCAAGCTCCTCCCCTGGTCGGTCGTGCGACCCAAAACCTGCACCTCTTTCCAACAAACTATTTTCGCCACACGACGGCATTTTCGACCATTCCAACTTTTATTTGCAACCATAGAGCGTACCAAAATAGGAATAGGAACTTGTGGAATCAACCAAGAACACCAAAACAACAAGTTGACATGTAAATTTAGATTAAACATACCCAAATCCATGATTTTCCCCTTAATCCCCTAAATTTCAGGATTAGCAAACTTAATCCAAATTAACCCAAATTCATATATGTGACATAAAATATGATTCTATAATTTATGCATATTTTTCTATATTTTTCTGAGTCATGAATTCGCTAATTATCACTAATCATCCCTAATTAGCCATAATTAGTTTATAAGCATGCAAATAACTCACCTTAGCCAATAATTAGTGTTAGATCTGAAACTTCTACTGATTTGGCTTGGATTCCAATGTGGTGCAGCAGCTCAACCTCGAATTTGGTGCTAATCCAAATTAATTTGATGTAGATTTGATTAATTAGTGGTCAGAAAGTGATTAGAGAGAGATTTTGAAGGTGAAGGCCATGATTATGGTTAGAGGAATGTTTGTGGAAGCTAGAAAAATGAAAGGAGATGATTCTCCAACTCCTTTCAGCCCTCCTATAACCCTAATCCTAAAATGGATTATGGGCCCAGCTGATAATCACTTAATTAGGCCCAATTAGGTTGTTTTTTCATCTTTAAATCTTATTTCAGCGATATCTCCCAAACAATAAGTTCTTTTGATTAATGCGACCATCTACGGAATGGGAAACCATCATCCGAATCCAATAGAAGTGGTTTCAGGTCAAAACTCCTTACCAATCAAAAGTTATATGCGAAACAAGATTCGCCAAGGGCAAAATGGTCATTTAAAATTCGGCAAAAATCGTGAATGTGGGAAATGACCCCAATAGTCGTTTCCCAAAGATACACAACCATATGACTTCGTATGAAAATTTAAAAAAATATATTCTATGATCCTCTGATACGAAGAATGCAGTTCGTTACACATTCTCTTGGAGCCGACCGACCCACTTAGAAAAGGCACGACCGACCCACTCAGAAAAGGGCATGACCGACCCGATCCAAGCCACTCAACTGACCGACCTAACCCCTTCGAACCCATCTCCTTCAATTCTGACCGACCCGGTTATTTATGCATCTCGATCGACCAGCAACGACCGACCCAACACCTTCACCACTTCGCACTTCTCAACCGACTGACCTGGTTCTACTATCAAGACCGATCCGACCAGCATGACCTACTCCTCAAAACATGGACTTTGACTGACCCACTTCAATCATGCCAACCGACCCGCGTGAGGCCGACCGACCAGAGCTTGCAGGACCCAAAACCAGGACAGGTCCAATTCACCCCCGAATTCAACCAAAGCTTCACCAAACGGCCAATTTGACAAAACCAACTCACCTGATTCATCCAATACAACCACAAGCATGTTATGAAATCAATAACAACATGTGTAACACCCAACATTTTTAATATAATTAAAAATGTATATATATGCATAGTTAGGTTAATAATGGTGATGTACAATGAAAATTACTTAACATGAAAGAGAAGGAAAGATTAATTCAATGGCAGTGTATGTAACATAGAAGATAATAAAATAAGGATACTTAATTTAAATATCAAGAATTAAGTAAAATGGACATCACCATTACGTTCATCTCAGAATTCTACATGAAATAGATCCAAGTTTTCTAAAATCGGACTCTGTATGAAAGAGTTATGGCCTTCGGAAGATTCGAAACAGTTCGAAATTCGACCCAGACAGCTGGGTGGGAAATTTCCTGCCCAGAAAAGGTTAGGTCAACCAGGGGGTCGACCTGGGGGTCAGGTCGACCAGGGGGTCGACCTACCCCAGATCTGGGCAGTTTTTGTCCCTGTGACGTGGTTTGACGTGCTGTACGGATCGGATGGTTTCTAAGTCAATCCTAGGGCCCTAAAACGCTCTCTACACCTATAAAATAGTGCCTAGACCTAACCTAATTCATAAAAAATTCCTTTTGATGCCTCCATGCCGCCAAACTTCAACCAAACATGGCCGCCGCCCCAAAACCTTAAACTAAATTGCAAGTTCTTCAGCAACTTTGGAGTTTAATCAAATTAAGTAGAAAAATTCTTCATCAACAATTCATGCTCTTCACCAACAATCATATAAGAAGACTAAATCAGCTTTCTACATCAAGAACAAATCGCTTATTTCTCTAAACAAGTAAATGAGTGGATTTGAACTATATTTGTTGTATAATGTTGCTTCTATCTTTTACCATTCCCTATAATGAATATGATGTTAATTTAATAAGATCTGTTATTTTATTTATGCCTACGTTTGAGTTCTCTCCTTTTTATCCTTTCCCCTTTTTTATTTTTGGATCTAGGTTATCTCGAACCTAGATGAAATCTTATTATACAATATGCACGATTGGAATATGGGGATATTGGAATATAATCTGTAATTTTGGGGTCTGTGGCATAACAATTGTTATTGCATATATTGGGCATAATCTATTTTATGCAGTCGAGGAATATAACCTATAATGTTGAATTTATGTAAGTTTGACATAATTGTCATTGGATATGGAATTGGTATAATTCAATATTAACAACATGTAATTGGATAACATGGATTGGTGAAATTTATTCGTGACTTGAAAAGTAAGCCTAGAGGGTGAATTAGATTATATGTATGAACGTGGGAATGTTGGGGTATATATATTGGGAAAATATTGATTATATGAAATTGGGTATTTGGCTATAATTGGATAATTTGGGTAATACGAAAATTGGCTAACTATTATGTAATTGGTGTAATGAATGGAAAATTGGAAATAGGCATAAAAATGAAATGTAATTAAATTAAATTTGGAACATATGACATGAATTTGGGGTTTGGGTGAAAGAAGATTGTTAATAAATGCCTATGACAAGAGGTTAGACGCGTTTGTGGTGTAAGACTGCCCGGAACCGCCCAGCAAATCCATCAACCACAAGCGGACATCAAATGTAAGAGGTCAACGGCAACAACTAGAGGTGTAACGGTTTATGACACGAGGTTAGGCGCGTTTGTGGTGCAAGACTGCCCGGAACCACCCGGCAAATCCAGCAGCCACGAACGGACGTCTAATGTGAGGGGTCATACATCGTTACGACATTATAAATCAATTAAGAAATACTAACCATAATAAGACATGTGGGTGACATGGGTATGGTTATAGGGTTAAGTGGGTGATATAAATGACACGTAAAGCATAACTGATGTGGACTTAACTGTTGTGAGACAAGTGATTGTAACGGCTGGAAATTTCCGACTCCTCGAGAGTCGGAAATTCCGCGACGTTAGTGAAAGAATTTAGAAGGTGAGAAAGGAAAGATAGAACTAATAGAATAGAAGAAGAAGAAGAAGAACATCAGAATCATCAGAGTAACATGAATCTCACAGCGGAACGAATAACATATAATATATAACATAACTTTGAAGTAAACAGTTATATATATACAATAGCACTTATCAGAGTACAACACTTACAACACAGCGGAAATAACTATAGCTATAAAATCTTGCAGCCTCCTGCTCCAAGCTCTCCAAGTATATCTGTAAATCCCGACTACTTGACTGCCCGTACAAATTTAGGCACCCAAGAGTTTAGGGAAAACAACAAAGTAAACTCCGGGTCAGTCATGGGACTGGTGTGAGTAAAATAGTTTAAAACAGGTATAGGATATCTCATAAGACCACGCCGTGAATACGGAACGGGTTTTTCCCTTATGAGTATCTGAATAACTTTGACAAGCAATATCATTGTGATATTATAATAATGTCTAAGTACAAATAGGTATCAATCTAGCAGAAACGCTTGCATCTCACGTTCTACATACATAGTATAAAATCATAAACCTCAGGGCGCTTATCGGAGAATGGATTCCAACAGACAAGGTATGGGAGCACCTTCTGAATAGTGTACTCTAGAGGTGATACACTCAGGTTCAACAAGAACGTCTTGCAACCCGGCCACACATGACCGCTCACTCATTTAGCTTGAGTGTCGCGAATATATTGCCACCACGGTTATAGGCCATCCAACCGTCATCCGAAGATACACAATCAAAAAGAAGTATAAATATGAATATTCTCTAGATCGGTGACAATACACCCTGCTTGGGGATGACCCAACTAGCCATGCTGCCTAGCCCAACTTTTGTTACTTCCTGGTGTGAGGCTAGAAGCTACGTCTATCTTCAGAACATCTGATCATCATTCACTTTGAATGCCACATTGTCATACCCGCCAAATCACAAATTGACTTATCCAAAAATAACACGGGTATATAGCTAAGAGAAACGAATTCCTCCACCACCAAACGTGAATACGTTTGAACAGATCAACTTACGCGATCCATTGGATATACTCTGTCAGACCTTCTTCCATATACGTTGCCCTGGGACTGGACAAACCGAAGGCACTATTCAGTATATCCATCTTAGTCACTGTTATCTAAGACTTATACAACAGCCCTTGCACTTAACTCCGTCTTCAATTTATCTTTGGCAGATATTGCTCGCAACGCTTATGCCAATACAGAGTGGTTCTTTGGATAATAATCCAACCGGTCTCTCCATATTAACAATGTTAAAATGGTAAAAACTTTGATAGTCTGTGATTCAACTATCAAATGGAAACATGTCGGTGTACAAACAACGATCTTATTTCCAAATGGAAATTCGATCGATCAATCATCATATGTTCATATTTCCTTATTTCATATATTTAGAAAATATATGTTATTAATCATTGGAAAACATTTCCATAGCTTATTTTCACATCACTATTATTTCGCAACTATCAGTCCCTAACTGTAACTAGTATGAGAACAATTCTCTAAGTATCAATTCGGAAGGTCGAAACCAACATCAGATCGTCACTTAGAAAACCGTTCAATTTACCCTCTCCAGTCAGTTTCTGAATTTGCTTAACTCTATTTCTTAAATTCTTATCATGAAAACATTTCATTTTCTATGTTTAGAAAACATATCTGATTATATTTGGAAAACGTTCCCAAAACTCATTTACGGATTTCAAATGAACGTTGTATAAAACATCGTTACGCTTAATCCATTAATCGCTTATTACTTAACTATATTTCAAATCAATCTTTTCTATCGAACCACAACTATTCCTTTGTCAATTCTGAAGTCAATCAAGTTGGGGTATAATTACCTCTCAGACCTTAATTGAACAACGTCCTTTACTATGAAATAGATGAAGCTCGTCACTCACTTTTTCCAATCATCTGTTTACGCAAATTCTCGGATTCAGGTTACGAATCCACTTCTTAAATGAAAACGTTTGATTATAACTATAACGTTATAATTCCTACTTCTGCAATATCTAATCCAAAATTTTAACTTTATCTCCTAACTCGAATAATTTAACAGACACCTAATTTCTAAATCAATAACTAAATCTTGATTTAAACCCTGGAAAGTAAATAGTACTTTCCCGAATTCGCTATAATTGAATTCGACGTATTACTCTCTTTCGAGTAATCTCTATTCGATTAACTCTCCCTTTTTAATAACTGATATTCGATAAACTCTATTTTGATTAACTCCTATCGAATAAACTATATTCGATATCTCCTCCAACACTATTCGAATAACTATATTCGATTAACTTCTCTAACTCTACTCGAATAAATTATATTCGATTAACTCTTTTAACTTTACTCGAATAAACTATATTCGATTAACACTTTCTTTCGAATAACTATATTCGATTAACTCTTCGTCTAACTCCTTTGGATTAACTCTTCGACTAACTCCTTCGGATTAACTCTTCGCTTAACTCCTTCGGATTAACTAACTTCGAATAACTCCTTTGGATTAACTAACTTCGAATAACTCCTTTGGATTAACTCTTCGACTAACTCCTTCGGATTAACTCCTCGATTAACTAACTTCGAATAACTCCTTTGGATTAACTCTTCGACTAACTCGTTCGGATTAACTCTTCGATTAACTCCTTCGGATTAACTAACTTCGAATAACTCCTTTGGATTAACTAACTTCGAATAACTCCTTTGGATTAACTCTTCGACTAACTCCTTCGGATTAACTAACTTCGAATAACTCCTTTGGATTAACTAACTTCGAATAACTCCTTCGGATTAACTCTTCGAATAAATAATATTCGATAACTCTTCTCAAATGAATCACATTTGATTTCTCCACTCGAATAAACTATATTCGATAACTCTTCTCAAATGAATCACATTTGATTTCTCCACTCGAATAAACAATATTCGATTACTCTTCCCTCGAATACACTATATTTGATAACTCTTCTTCGAATGAGTGATATTCGACAACTCTACTCGATTAACTCCACTTGGATAACTCTAACTGGTCAACTCTAACTGGTCAACTCTAACTGATCAACTCTAACTGGTCAACTTTAACTGGTCAACTTAAATGGTTTAACCTAACTGGTTAACTCAAATGGTTTAACCTAACTTGATTTACTTGTCTCGATTAACTGAACTAATCCACTTAGTTTAACTTAGTTAATTCACTTTGATTAACTCTAACCGATTTACTTAGTTTAACTCAGCTAATTCACTTTGATTAACCCAACTAATTTACTTCGATTAACCAATTAGTTTAACTTGACTAATTCACTTAGTTTGACGCAACTAATTCACTTTGATTTACAAATTAGTTTAACTTAACTAAGTCACTTAGTTTGACGCAACTAATTCACTTTGATTTACCAATTAGTTTAACTTAACTAATTCAATTCGATCAACCGCTTAGTTTATCTTAACTAATTTACTTTGGTTAACTTAACCAATTACTTTGATTAACTCGACTAACTCGCTTTGGTTAACCTAACAAATTACTTTGTTTAACTCTATTCGAATAAGTAATTCGAATCACTCTCATGTGTTTAACTCTATTCAAATATCTAATTCGAATAACTCATTTCGAATAACTAAATTCGATTAACTCCTTTTATTTACGTTTATTCATTTCAAAAGATTTCCATTTTACAACGTTTATCCATTTATAAAGATTTACTTTTAGTAACGGTTCTTCACTTTATAAATGTCCTTTTAATAACGTTTCTACTTCTCTATATAAGTCCAGACTTATATATATTCCATTTATCAACGATAAATAATTTATTTAATTTATAAAACATTATTTATAAATTAATCTACTTCAATTTATCTGTTTAAAACAGATTTCCTATTTAATATCTCATTTAAATCCATATCGTGTTATACCGTGTGCGAAGCACGGGTTTTAAACCTATCCTTGTATAATTCTATTTATTTTCCGAACAAGTGTTCCTTTATTTATTTCCTAAATAAATATTCCTTTATTCCATTTATTTATAATCTAAATAAATGTTCCTTTATTTATTTCCTAAATAAATAAATGTTTTCATTTTATAAAATCCTATCGATTTTATAAATAAGATTTATTTTCAATATAAACATTGAAAATTCCCTTTTTACATTCTAGTATCACCTACGGTGTTTAACGTGTCGTATAACAATGATCGGTATCATTCAAACATATGAAATCAATAACAGATTTCATAACACATCATATATCACAATATATGAAAAACGGTAAAATAAATGTTGAGGAATCCTGTCGGATTCCTCCAACCTGTTTCCCTACATCACAGATGTTAGACAATATAGATAACATCACTTTCAGTTCCATATGATATATTCTGTTAAACAGAATCAATATAGAAATTTAACTAACTGTCTAGCAGTTCAATCAAACAATCAACACACAGTCAAACAGACAATTTTAACAGTTCTAACAATACAACATGAAATTATAAACTGTTCAGAGTTAGTGAGATTTACTCACATTTGCAGTTCATCGTTAAAGAACGATAAACTGTTATTTGATTTGAATCAAACAATTTATTTCGCCATAAATTCAAATGAGCTCGAATCCACCTCCAGCCAGTTCCATGTTGTAGTCGTCTCCCATACGATCCCAACGGATCTTGTTTCGCAGAATTCTCACACCGTATGTAATAGTTATGAATTTTTATAAGTTAATACACTAAAAATTAAAGTAAACTTTAACTAAATCCTTTACCGGGCCTTACATTCCATTTCGCGGCCCAGAACCCATCTTGAATACCAAACCCGTACTCAAGCTTCTCCCCAAAATCAAAGTCGCGGACACCAGGAAATTACAATGGCCATTCCGATTTCTTCAACTACCTCGTTCTCCTTCATCACAACCATATTCATTTCACAAAAATCACCAAAACACTTGCCCTCGCAATCTCCTCACGTCCCTGCCCTTCAGCTCGAACTCGAGCTTCACCCTGTAACGCGGCATCACCACCCAAAACTGCTCGATACTGTAAACCTCCGAACTGTTATGACCCCGATTCCAACCACAACTCCACCATCGATGCGAAAACCCATCGTCGGTTCACCTATGACCACCCTCAAACCCATCGATAGCAAACCCTAGGACGTTGTATAAAAACAACAGCTAAAATAGCTGCGTCGAATCCAACAAAGGCAACCTCAAATCGAAGACAAGCCGTGCCCTAGCACCTCCGGTAGGTTCCCAGATCGACGTCAAGTTGCATGAACCCATTATGAGTCTGAAACTCTTGGTTTTCTGATCCTATATGTATATATTTCATGATTTTTACAGTAGTGATTTGTTGGGAATGATTTTTCGAAGTGGCCATGTAGTTACTGTAAATGGGATAGTAATGTCGGCCCTAGAGTTTGTTGATGGAAAACGTGTATTGGTTTTTGCTGAACTTCATTTGGATTTTCAGTTGATCTTTTGTGCATTCATTGGATTTTCTTTCTTGCGTTTTGTGGTTGGAGAGAATGGAATTTCCACTTGCGTTTTATCAAAAGAAAAAGAAGAAAAATTGTTTTGCTGAAGAAAAAAAAGAAAGTGCGGCGGAAAGAACTTGTTTGGATCCGGATATATATATAAATACGGTTTTAAAAATGCAACGTGGTGCTGTGAGCTCCAAACATGGTTTTGTGGTTAATGGGATATGCGAGGTGGTTGAAAAGAGGACTTAGGAATTTAATAGTACAAATACATATATAGTATTTAGTCTAGTGAATTTCGTTAAGTAAAATCACTTCATGTCAGAGCGGGTACGGACTGAAATAAGGATACAGTCATGTTCAGCGATGAGCCACGATCCCAAAAATATAATAATACCGGTAGATTAACTCATATTGTGAAACCCCAAAATCGCTGATTAAGGGTGCAAAATACTCCACTTAAAAGTTGCTTATTTAATTAATTAAAAATTACAATAAAATTCTAAAAATTAAATTATCGCTATTTCCCAAAAGAACCTTGTCTAAATTCAAACCCGATCTCTAGTTATATCGAATAAACCGATACGGCCGATAAACGATTCTATAGCGACTATTTAAACATTTGATTTGGACGTGAATCAAAATCTACCCGACGAAATCCTGGTCTTTCTCTTCCGCTAGAAAGATATACTCCACCAGCTCCACACGTTTCTTGTTTCACAGAAATCCGGTTTCAAACGAATCCTGTACATTCAGTTGAAGTTCAAATCGCCAATTTACGAACTGCAGCGCCATTTCGAGCTCTATTATAATTATAATATAATTAATACGTTTTAACGTCGATTATTAAATCGATTCGTTATTTAAATTAAATTCTAAACTGAATTAAATATTTTAGCTGATCCAATTCACACAGTATTGTGAATTCGGTGATTTCCGATTATTTCAACATTATAATATATTATTATACATATTATTTTAATTAAATATTCAATATTATTTAATTCAAGTCATCGATATCGCCCAATCGATATTTAATAATTAAATAAATTAATTATTCGACAGCTAACAAAACGCGCCATTACAGACTTCCCCCCTTAAAATAATTTCGTCCTCGAAATTGCTAAGTTGGAGGTTGACCCTATATATTGGAACTCTTAAGATTGGATTACCCCTTATTTCTGATTTCAACCGAACCACTTAATATCGACTGAAATATTTATTCTTCCGACTAATTAAAATTTTCAAAAATTCTGAAAATTTTCTAACACTTTAAATTTTCGGAAAATTTTGCCATAACCTCCTTTGTACAGCCCTATCGGTAAAACCACAACTCGCCTCTCTAGGCCATCTCCAACCCAAAAGAAAATCAAACAGCCAAGCGGCTTGCCAATTCGGCTCATAAATCTCATGCTTATATCAAAAACAAACTTGTACCTTTTTGTCGGGCATATCAACTCTTATCACTTTCACCTGTTATCAACCCAACGTATACCAATGTCATCTCAATCCAACCTTCAACTCAAACACTTGGTGCTATCCAAGTCAAATTCTATTCAAACTCCAATATCAGATTTCAAACCCTTAACCCATCAACTTAATTCCAATCCAGATTATTCTCTAACCAAATCCCGATTTATTTAACTTGGTTCAAGTTAAATTTTAATCTACTTATTTGTTTTTACCATCTTGATTCATTCAACTTAACAAGTTAAATTTTAAATTTCAAGATTTAAATTCCTGGGTTTTATTTCAAATTCCATTTTGAAATCATACTAACAATTCAAAACCTTTGAATTTCTAAACAACTTGTTTTCTCAAAACAATTTGAAAACAAAATCCTTGGTAGTAATCCGCCACTTAGAAACTCGAAAATCACACCGACGATGTATCGATCCATCCTCGGAATTATTTTCCAGTCATCCAGGTGAGTTAGATACTATATTTATTTCAAATTGAAAAACATTTTCAAAATCTCCCAGGAACTTAAAATTTCCTTATTTTAATTCCAATTCTGATTTAATTTCAGATTTTAATTCAACTGATTCCACGTATTTTACTTATAGGAATTCTTATTGGTTATATATATAACCATTTAATTTATAATCTTACTCGATTATAATAACAACCAATATATCCAATATATTATAATTTTGATACATATATATATATATATATATCAAAATATACTTTGGGTAAAGTTAAATTCACTTACCCTCTTTCAAAACATATCGTGACGACCCATCGTATTCGAGTGTTTATTAACTCCTACCGATAGTGGATCAAACTGATCGACTAGAACTCATAAACAACTCAACCAAAGAATCTTCACAATATAAAACCATTTTTATATCAAATACAAATACGCACTCGTATATATACACTCAAACTCAATCTAGGGTATTACTAACCCTATCTCTACTGAGTCACGCCACAGAGCCAAGTAATTCTTAACCTCGCTCTGATACCAACTGTAACGGCTGGAAATTTCCGACTCCTCGAGAGTCGGAAATTCCGCGACGTTAGTGAAAGAATTTAGAAGGTGAGAAAGGAAAGATAGAACTAATAGAATAGAAGAAGAAGAACATCAGAATCATCAGAGTAACACGAATCTCACAGCGGAACGAATAACATATAATATATAACATAACTTTGAAGTAAACAGTTATATATATACAATACCACTTATCAGAGTACAACACTTACAACACAGCGGAAATAACTATAGCTATAAAATCTTGCAGCCTCCTGCTCCAAGCTCTCCAATTATATCTGTAAATCCCGACTACTTGACTGCCCGTACAAATTTAGGCACCCAAGAGTTTAGGGAAAACAACAAAGTAAACTCCGGGTCAGTCATGGGACTGGTGTGAGTAAAATAGTTTAAAACAAGTATAGGATATCTCATAAGACCACGCCGTGAATACGGAACGGGTTTTTCCCTTATGAGTATCTGAACAACTTTGACAAGCAATATCATTGTGATATTATAATAATGTCTAAGTACAAATAGGTATCAATCTAGCAGAAATGCTTGCATCTCACGTTTTACATACATAGTATAAAATCATAAACCGCAGGGCACTTATCGGAGAATGGATTCCAACAGACAAGGTATGGGAGCACCTTCTGAATAGTGTACTCTAGAGGTGATACACTCATGTTCAACAAGAACGTCTTGCAACCCGGCCACACATGACCGCTCACTCATTTAGCTTGAGTGTCGCGAATATATTGCCACCACGGTTATAGGCCATCCAACCGTCATCCGAAGATACAGAATCAAAAAGAAGTATAAATATGAATATTCTCTAGATCGGTGACAATACACCCTGCTTGGGGATGACCCAACTAGCCATGCTGCCTAGCCCAACTTTTGTTACTTCCTGGTGTGAGGCTAGAAGCTACGTCTATCTTCAGAACATCTGATCATCATTCACTTTGAATGCCACATTGTCATACCCGCCAAATCACAAATTGACTTATCCAAAAATAACACGGGTATATAGCTAAGAGAAACGAATTTCTCCGCCACCAAACGTGAATACGTTTGAACAGATCAACTTACGCGATCCATTGGATATAGTCTGTCAGACCTTCTTCCATATACGTTGCCCTGGGACTGGACAAACCGAAGGCACTATTCAGTATATCCATCTTAGTCACTGTTATCTAAGACTTATACAACAGCCCTTGCACTTTACTCCGTCTTCAATTTATCTTTGGCAGATATTGCTCGCAACGCTTATGCCAATACAGAGTGGTTCTTTGGATAATAATCCAACCGGTCTCTCCATATTAACAACGTTAAAATGGTAAAAACTTTGATAGTCTGTGATTCAACTATCAAATGGAAACATGTCGGTGTACAAACAACGATCTTATTTCCAAATGGAAATTCGATCGATCAATCATCATATGTTCATATTTCCTTATTTCATATATTTAGAAAATATATGTTATTAATCATTGGAAAACATTTCCATAGCTTATTTTCACATCACTATTATTTCACAACTATCAGTCCCTAACTGTAACTAGTATGAGAACAATTCTCTAAGTATCAATTCGGAAGGTCGAAACCAACATCAGATCGTCACTTAGAAAACCGTTCAACTTACCCTCTCCAGTCAGTTTTTGAATTTGCTTAACTCTATTTCTTAAATTCTTATCATGAAAACATTTCATTTTCTATGTTTAGAAAACATATCTGATTATATTTGGAAAACGTTCCCAAAACTCATTTACGGATTTCAAATGAACGTTGTATAAAACATCGTTACGCTTAATCCATTAATCGCTTATTACTTAACTATATTTCAAATCAATCTTTTCTATCGAACCACAACTATTCCTTTGTCAATTCTGAAGTCAATCAAGTTGGGGTATAATTACCTCTCAGACCTTAATTGAACAACGTCCTTTACTGTGAAATAGATGAAGCTCGTAACTCACTTTTTCCAATCATCTGTTTACGCAAATTCTCGGATTCAGGTTACGAATCCACTTCTTAAATGAAAACGTTTGATTATAACTATAACGTTATAATTCCTACTTCTGCAATATCTAATCCAAAATTTTAACTTTATCTCCTAACTCGAATAATTTAACAGACACCTAATTTCTAAATCAATAACTAAATCTTGATTTAAACCCTGGAAAGTAAATAGTACTTTCCCGAATTCGCTATAATTGAATTCGACGTATTACTCTCTTTCGAGTAATCTCTATTCGATTAACTCTCCCTTTTTAATAACTGATATTCGATAAACTCTATTTTGATTAACTCCTATCGAATAAACTATATTCGATATCTCCTCCAACACTATTCGAATAACTATATTCGATTAACTTCTCTAACTCTACTCGAATAAATTATATTCGATTAACTCTTTTAACTTTACTCGAATAAACTATATTCGATTAACACTTTCTTTCGAATAACTATATTCGATTAACTCTTCGTCTAACTCCTTTGGATTAACTCTTCGACTAACTCCTTCGGATTAACTCTTCGCTTAACTCCTTCGGATTAACTAACTTCGAATAACTCCTTTGGATTAACTAACTTCGAATAACTCCTTTGGATTAACTCTTCGACTAACTCCTTCGGATTAACTCCTCGATTAACTAACTTCGAATAACTCCTTTGGATTAACTCTTCGACTAACTCCTTCGGATTAACTCTTCGATTAACTCCTTCGGATTAACTAACTTCGAATAACTCCTTTGGATTAACTAACTTCGAATAACTCCTTTGGATTAACTCTTCGACTAACTCCTTCGGATTAACTAACTTCGAATAACTCCTTTGGATTAACTAACTTCGAATAACTCCTTCGGATTAACTCTTCGAATAAATAATATTCGATAACTCTTCTCAAATGAATCACATTTGATTTCTCCACTCGAATAAACTATATTCGATAACTCTTCTCAAATGAATCACATTTGATTTCTCCACTCGAATAAACTATATTCGATTACTCTTCCCTCGAATACACTATATTTGATAACTCTACTTCGAATGAGTGATATTCGACAACTCTACTCGATTAACTCCACTTGGATAACTCTAACTGGTCAACTCTAACTGGTCAACTCTAACTGAGTAACTCTAACTGATCAACTCTAACTGGTCAACTTTAACTGGTCAACTTAAATGGTTTAACCTAACTGGTTAACTCAAATGGTTTAACCTAACTTGATTTACTTGTCTCGATTAACTGAACTAATCCACTTAGTTTAACTTAGTTAATTCACTTTGATTAACTCTAACCGATTTACTTAGTTTAACTCAGCTAATTCACTTTGATTAACCCAACTAATTTACTTCGATTAACCAATTAGTTTAACTTGACTAATTCACTTAGTTTGACGCAACTAATTCACTTTGATTTACAAATTAGTTTAACTTAACTAAGTCACTTAGTTTGACGCAACTAATTCACTTTGATTTACCAATTAGTTTAACTTAACTAATTCACTTCGATCAACCGCTTAGTTTATCTTAACTAATTTACTTTGGTTAACTTAACCAATTACTTTGATTAACTCGACTAACTCGCTTGGGTTAACCTAACAAATTACTTTGTTTAACTCTATTCGAATAAGTAATTCGAATCACTCTCATGTGTTTAACTCTATTCAAATATCTAATTCGAATAACTCATTTCGAATAACTAAATTCGATTAACTCCTTTTATTTACGTTTATTCATTTCAAAAGATTTCCTTTTTACAACGTTTATCCATTTATAAAGATTTACTTTTTACAACGTTTATCCATTTATAAAGATTTACTTTTAGTAACGGTTCTTCACTTTATAAATGTCCTTTTAATAACGTTTCTACTTCTCTATATAAGTCCAGACTTATATATATTCCATTTATCAACGATAAATAATTTATTTAATTTATAAAACATTATTTATAAATTAATCTACTTCAATTTATCTGTTTAAAACAGATTTCCTATTTAATATCTCATTTAAATCCATATCGTGTTATACCGTGTGCGAAGCACGGGTTTTAAACCTATCCTTGTATAATTCTATTTATTTTCCGAACAAGTGTTCCTTTATTTATTTCCTAAATAAATATTCCTTTATTCCATTTATTTATAATCTAAATAAATGTTCCTTTATTTATTTCCTAAATAAATAAATGTTTTCATTTTATAAAATCCTATCGATTTTATAAATAAGATTTATTTTCAATATAAACATTGAAAATTCCCTTTTTACATTCTAGTATCACCTACGGTGTTTAACGTGTCGTATAACAATGATCGGTATCATTCAAACATATGAAATCAATAACAGATTTCATAACACATCATATATCACAATATATGAAAAACGGTAAAATAAATGTTGAGGAATCCTGTCGGATTCCTCCAACCTGTTTCCCTACATCACAGATGTTAGACAATATAGATAACATCACTTTCAGTTCCATATGATATATTCTGTTAAACAGAATCAATATAGAAATTTAACTAACTGTCTAGCAGTTCAATCAAACAATCAACACACAGTCAAACAGACAATTTTAACAGTTCTAACAATACAACATGAAATTATAAACTGTTCAGAGTTAGTGAGATTTACTCACATTTGCAGTTCATCGTTAAAGAACGATAAACTGTTATTTGATTTGAATCAAACAATTTATTTCGCCATAAATTCAAATGAGCTCGAATCCACCTACAGCCAGTTCCATGTTGTAGTCGTCTCCCATACGATCCCAACGGATCTTGTTTCGCAGAATTCTCACACCGTATGTAATAGTTATGAATTTTTATAAGTTAATACACTAAAAATTAAAGTAAACTTTAACTAAATCCTTTACCGGGCCTTACATTCCATTTCGCGGCCCAGAACCCATCTTGAATACCAAACCCGTACTCAAGCTTCTCCCCAAAATCAAAGTCGCGGACACCAGGAAATTACAATGGCCATTCCGATTTCTTCAACTACCTCGTTCTCCTTCATCACAACCATATTCATTTCACAAAAATCACCAAAACACTTGCCCTCGCAATCTCCTCACGTCCCTGCCCTTCAGCTCGAACTCGAGCTTCACCCTGTAACGCGGCATCACCACCCAAAACTGCTCGATACTGTAAACCTCCGAACTGTTATGATCCCGATTCCAACCACAACTCCACCATCGATGCGAAAACCCATCGTCGGTTCACCTATGACCACACTCAAACCCATCGATAGGAAACCCTAGGACGTTGTATAAAAACAACAGCTAAAATAGCTGCGTCGAACCCAACAAAGGCAACCTCAAATCGAAGACAAGCCGTGCCCTAGCACCTCGGGTAGGTTCCCAGATCGACGTCAAGTTGCATGAACCCATTATGAGTCTGAAGCTCTTGGTTTTCTGATCCTATATGTATATATTTCATGATTTTTACAGTAGTGATTTGTTGGGAATGATTTTTCGAAGTGGCCATGTAGTTACTGTAAATGGGATAGTAATGTCGGCCCTAGAGTTTGTTGATGGAAAACGTGTATTGGTTTTTGCTGAACTTCATTTGGATTTTCAGTTGATCTTTTGTGCATTCATTGGATTTTCTTTCTTGCGTTTTGTGGTTGGAGAGAATGGAATTTCCACTTGCGTTTTATCAAAAGAAAAAGAAGAAAAATTGTTTTGCTGAAGAAAAAAAAAGAAAGTGCGGCGGAAAGAACTTGTTTGGATCCGGATATATATATAAATACGGTTTTAAAAATGCAACGTGGTGCTGTGAACTCCAAACATGGTTTTGTGGTTAATGGGATATGCGAGGTGGTTGAAAAGAGGACTTAGGAATTTAATAGTACAAATACATATATAGTATTTAGTCTAGTGAATTTCGTTAAGTAAAATCACTTCATGTCAGAGCGGGTACGGACTGAAATAAGGATACAGTCATGTTCAGCGATGAGCCACGATCCCAAAAATATAATAATACCGGTAGATTAACTCATATTGTGAAACCCCAAAATCGCTGATTAAGGGTGCAAAATACTCCACTTAAAAGTTGCTTATTTAATTAATTAAAAATTACAATAAAATTCTAAAAATTAAATTATCTCTATTTCCCAAAAGAACCTTGTCTAAATTCAAACCCGATCTCTAGTTATATCGAATAAACCGATACGGTCGATAAACGATTCTATAGCGACTATTTCAACATTTGATTTGGACGTGAATCAAAATCTACCCGACGAAATCCTGGTCTTTCTCTTCCGCTAGAAAGATATACTCCACCAGCTCCACACGTTTCTTGTTTCACAGAAATCCGGTTTCAAACGAATCCTGTACATTCAGTTGAAGTTCAAATCGCCAATTTACGAACTGCAGCGCCATTTCGAGCTCTATTATAATTATAATATAATTAATACGTTTTAACGTCGATTATTAAATCGATTCGTTATTTAAATTAAATTCTAAACTGAATTAAATATTTTAGCTGATCCAATTCACACAGTATTGTGAATTCGGTGATTTCCGATTATTTCAACATTATAATATATTATTATATATATTATTTTAATTAAATATTCAATATTATTTAATTCAAGTCATCGATATCGCCCAATCGATATTTAATAATTAAATAAATTAATTATTCGACAGCTAACAAAACGCGCCATTACAGTGATGTAAGACATAACTAAGGTAGAATTAACCGTAGTAAGACATGTGTAAGATAAGGAAACCATAATAAAGGGGGTTAAGTGGGACACGTGTGACATGTGAAACAGAATTTAGATATGCTTAGCCAAATGGGACCCGTAACGGTATCATAAATTAATTGAATTGGGTAAAGTTTATGTAACGGGTTAAGTAAAAGGAAGGGTTAAGTCAAATCTAAAAGTAATGACACAGTAATGGGGGAATGATAACTACCTATTATAAACCAGAGTTGCGATAATGTAAAAATTAAATAATACGTAAACTTGTCCTGGGGACAAGGGAAGGTTATGATTTAAGATGTAATACAAGACTTGAAGGGTGGGACAACTTATACTATGTAATAATTTAATCAAAATGTTATGACAAGAAATGGGGAATGATGATAAATAACCTATTATGAATAAACTTGAATAAGGCAAGAAAGGATAATAGGTGGAAATTATAACTTATGGGACAAGATAAGTTATAGGAAACGATAGGAAAGACGAGATACCTTATATGTAAAGATATACTTGAATTAAGTAATTTGGAAAGGAGAAATGTGAAATTAAAAATGATATAAGTTATATGAGTGGAAAAAAAGTAAATTAGAATCATATATGTTGGTTGGGTTGAGTAATTCTCTGGGTGCCAGTCTGATGTTGATTTCGGTCTTCGGGACTGGTGTTTAGAGGGTTATTCTCCTAATCGGTATGTATGTGGGATAAAGCAAACTTAACTATGAATTAAGTATAATATGTTGTTGTAACCCAAAAAGGGAATAATTTATAGGATTGGAAAATAACATGTTGTTGGCTTGTTAATTGACTTAAGTGGGTTAAGTATAAATTGAATTAATAAGCAAGGGTAACTTGGTGAATAAGAAAAAAAGGAAGCTAATGTGAATAATCAAGTTAAATGAGAAAGTTGACGAGGTGGCACAAGCATGAAATAAATGCTTAGACTTAGGGTCTAATGACATATAAAACTAAGGCGCTTGAAGCAGTCCGTATGTTGTAGGATGAATAACCCAACGAGGTAGATCATGATGGTGTCATAAGGCATGAGGGGAGCGCACGTTCGCTATTTTGGCGGCTCCAACGAACTGGAAGGGGAAGCACATGGCTTCCGGAGACGTTAAAGTGCTCCTGGTAGTCCTCTGTAGTGGTTTAGCTTCGGGGTAGGATTACAGAGGTTGGGTCTGCGCGGAATTACCAGGTGGGTGGGCCTTGACTGCATAAGTAGGGGGCAATCAGAATGCTGTACGCGGTGGCATTAAGGGTGGTTCGGCGATTGCCTCAGGCGGAGGTGGAGGGTCAAGACCAAACGATTGCAAGATTGTCGGACGCCTATCACCAGCAACCTAAGGAATGTGAAAAGACAAGAGCTAACCCCTAGAGATCGTTAACCTTTGCTATCAAGGGACGGGTGCGGGGAGACCCCACATGGATGTTTAGACTGTTTTCTTGTTAGGGGTGGTCGCTTAGCTCATGTGGTCTTTACTAGTTGAGGGAGGGGCTGAGGTGGGGCCATAGCCACCATAGAAAAACCAGACCCGAGGGATATCTGTACATTGGACACTCTTAGAGGCGGACCCGTACAGATATAGAAAAGTTCCCAACCGAGTTCCATGTTTTCTGGTGTAGCCCTGCCACAGAACTTGGGTGCACAAGTAGAGGTTATGTGCAGTAGAAACATTGAGTACAATTGATGATACATACATGGGAAAGTCCAGATACAGCCATGTCTGCTCTGGGTGGTGTATCGTAGACTAGAGGGCATTATTCGGTGATGGAACCAAACTCAATCAAATAGTTCGAGGATAGCAGTCAGTACGCTTACGTAGCACAACGATAGTGGTTCTATGCGGATGTAGCGTTGTACGTTACTATGGCATAGGACGAGGGACTGCGCATATTACTGTGGCGATACGGAGGAGACCGTGTGAGTAGGGTATCACGGGGTGTACCTCAACTTGCGGGTAGCTACATATACACTATATTAGGTTAATCTACTAGGGGGTAGATGGGTGTGACGTGTGTGTAAGCTTTGAGTGCTAATTACACGTATAACCTAAAAAATAAGAAAGTGTAATTGAACAGTATATGTAGGATTATTCAAGAAGTGTAGTTTAAATTCATTCACATAGAACTTATGTTCTGACACCCTTCTCATAACATTCGCAGGTTACACAGAGACTTATAGCTTTGGGAATACTAACTTAGCAGTTTTGTGATTAAGGTAAAGCTAAGTTTTAAAATATATTATATTTTATTCCTTCCGCTGTGAGGTGTTTTTCTGTACTCTGACATATCTCTTTTCTCTGTCTTTTCTACAGGATACTAGAGAAACCAACTCGGGTCTCGATGGATTGAATTTTGAAAAAAAAAAATGGTCCGTCGGAATCCGGGTTGTTACAACATGAAAATGACAATTTTCTTTAAAAGTTATGTAGACTTCACCAAAATCATGTTAAATGAACATATGAACAAAATGATTAATCTAACTCGCACAAACATGTGAAATAACATAGAAATTACCGGTTTTAAGTTGCTAAATTAGATCCTATGGCAATTCATATGGAAATAGACTTACCGTGATGCAGATCAAAGGAAAACAACTTAAGTTTGATTAAAAACATGATCAACATTAATATACTTGATTGAATCCAAGCGAGAGATGCATATCACTCACCAATTCTCCGAAACAAGCTAAAATCAATGAATTAAGATTCCAAATAGCAAGGATTTTGATCCAAACTCCTTGATTCGATGATCTCTCTCCTGAAACGATGTAGATCTAGCCTCAAATGGTGTAGATCTTCGATTCTCTAATGTAAATCTCAAATTTTGATGGTGGAAAGGTGTTAGAGGAAGGAGGAACACAAGGACACCAAATGAGAGAATGCAGAAAGTAAACTAATCTCCATACCTCTCACCCCCTATTTATAGCTTCCACTAGCCCACTAACGGGCCTCCCCAAATCAGCCCATTACGGCTTATAAAACCTCAACAGCCAACTGAAAAACATTAAACAATGATTCCTCCCAAACCGCTGAGCCAAATCTTTATTGTGACCACTCTTCCGAAAGACAATCATCGTTTCCTTTCCATTGGAACAGGTCTCACCACCTGATTTGACCTGAGTCCACAGTTATGCCCGGTACAAGACTGACAGGGGCAAAATGATCACAAACAAAATTGGTAAAAATTATGGACATTTCTTACATCCCAATAAACAAAATATTAAAATATTAAAATGATCCAAACCTCTAGGAGTAAAATAAAAATATTTTATGATTTTCTAATACGTAAAACGCGGGTTATTACATTCTCCTCCTCTTTAGGAATTTCGCCCCTGAAATCCCAACAAACATAAGCAACCAAAATAATTTTGTATGCCTATCGTCCATGAGCACCCAATTCTTTTATCCAAACTAACAGCCATCAAGCCATGCATCCATAGCCTTATCCTAGCATGCAGAATTTTGACATCGACAATAGCTTAAGTTACAATGATGTAAGGTGACACGACATCAACAGGTCATACCGACGAAGAGTTCTGGATGGGTTACCTTCATGTTCTCTTCCGTCTCCCATGTACAACCATTTCAATCCTCACTCCATTATATCTTGACCGACTTAACCGTCTTCGTCCTAAGCTGTTTCGTGTCATTCCCCACAACACGAAGCGGATTACGAAGTCTCGTAACTACGGTTTCAACTTCTAGGTCTTCGTACAGCTCTGGAGATACCACCACATTTCAATCATGTGCAAACTTCCGCAGAAACAACACATGGAAAAAATTATGCACACTCGACTTCTTCTTGGATAACTCCAATCTATATGCGAGCTTTCCAATACGCTCGACTATCGGAAATGGTCCAACCAACCTAGGAGCTAACTTTCCTTTGTTTCCGAATCGAACCAAATGCTTCGACGGTGAAATCTTCACAAAAACCATATCGCCAACGTCAAACTCGAAATCCTTTCGACTCTTATCGGCATAACACTTCTGACGATCTTGGGTTGCCTTCATTCGTTGCCGAACGATCTCGATACAATCTGTGGTCTCTCTTACCATCTGTGGCCCAAGTATCAACTTATCTCCAGTTTCTAACCAACGTGCCAGAGAACTGCACAGTCTTCCATACAATGCCTCGTATGGTGCCATCCTAATACTCGATTGGTAGCTGTTGTTATACGCAAACTCAACTAGATGTAGATGGTCTTCCCATGATCTACCAAAATGTAATACCCAAGCTCTTAGGAGATCTTCCAAAACTCGATTAACCATCTCGGTTTGAGCATCAGTTTGGGGATGGTAAGCCATACTTAAACACAACTCAGTTCCCGAAGCTTCCTGCAAAAACTTCCAAAATCCACTCGTAAATAATTGATCTCAGTCACTCACTATGCTCTTCGGGATACAATGGAATCGAACTATTCATTTCACACATAAATTTCAGCAAATTTTGATGTTGTCCTAGTCGACTTGACAGGAACGAACCTTGCAGTTTTGGTCAAACGATCCACAATGATCCAAATTCCTTCGTTTCCTCCCTAGTTCTAGGCAGTCCATCGATAAAGTCCTTCGATATCTGCTCCCACTTCCACGTAGGGACTTCCAATGGCTAAAGCAAACCACTCGGCTTCTTCTGTTTATCTTTCACGAACTGATAATTCATGCACTTGGAAATGAACTTTCCAATATCTCGTTTCATCCCCTCCCAGTGATGACATTCAGCTTTCACCAACTGATAGTTCATGCACCAGTATGATTGTCAACTTTGAGTAATGACATTCTCTCAGAACCTCATCTCTCAATCCGTCGATATCAGGAACAACTAATTGTCCTGGCTTTCGAAGCCAACCTTCTTGATCGACTTTGAACTCTTTATTATGTTGTTCCAGCTTCTGGATAAACTCGACAAGCTTCACATCAAACTTTTGCCTCTTGCCAATCCTTTCGATAAGAGTAGGTCTTATCGATAAGCTTGCCAACATTTCAGGTTCCAACTCACAGCTTGGGCTGAAATCGAACCTTGCCAAATACTCGAGGCTTTTCCATTCTGAAAACATCGCTCCCAACTTGTGTGTCTTCAACTAAACGCTTTTGCAACTACGTTACCCTTACCAGAAGTATAGGTTATATCAAAATCATATGATGCTAGAAATTCAAACCATCGTTGTTGTCGAAGATTCAAATCCTTTAGAGTGAAAAGATACTTCAATGACTTGTGATGCATGAATAAATTGAACCGAACTCCCAAAAGGTAATGTCTCCACATCTTCAAAGCAAACAAAATTGCTGCTAACTCAAAATCATGAGTTGGATAATTTCTCTCATGCAGCTTTAGCTGTTGACTTGCGTAGGCCACAACCTTGTCCTTCTACATCAGTACTGCTCCAAGCCCAGTACCACATGCATTGGAGTATACCACCATTTCTTCATTCTGACTTGGAACAGTCAACACAGAAGCACTCGTCAGTCTTTTCTTAAGGATTTCAAACGCTTGCTCATACTTTGCATTCCATGTGAACACATGGTTCTTCCTCCTCAATCCTATCAACGGTGCAGCTAACTTGGAGAAATCCTTGATAAACCATCAGTAATATCCTGCCAACCCAAGGAAACTCCGAACATTTGTTGCATTCTTAGGTCTATCCCAGTCCTAGATTGCTGCCACTTTAGCAGGGTCAACCGCTATCCCATTTTCAGATACAACATGACCTAATGTAGGGGCCTGTAAATCCATACCCATTTGAGTTGAATAATATTCTACACATTCAACCGAAAATGCACGAAAATACAAATTTCTAATAGAAAGAAATAAGAGGATGACAAAGATAAGATAGAAATATTAGAATAGAAGAATAAGAAGAAGAACTATGTGACGACCCCAAACCCCGTACTGGCGGTGGCAAGGGTAATCTTTGGAATATAACACATAAACAGATAATAGCAGAATAGAAATAAATAAATACACCAGATAATGTACAAATAATACACTGGAGAAAGATAATCATCAGAGTTACACGGTATACAGGATCATACTTAGTACAAATACAGTTCAGCTATACATAAATGTCTACAGCGGAAAACAAACATAATATGTACAATAGGAGCTGAACAACATAAAAGGAGATAAATGATAGAATCCATCTTCAGCTCCAGCTATCCAGATAGAGCCTGCTAAAACCTGAAGACAAGGCTGCCCGTGTAGAAATAAGGGCACCCGAGTTTGCAAGTGAAACAAACTACGAGTCAGTCATGGGACTGGTATGAGAAATCTACTTAACACATTTTATAATATGGCTAATCACAGGACCACGCCACTTTCGCGGAATGGGTTTTCTCCATTGGATTGCCAGTGCTTTAAAACAAGTCAATCTTTTAAACATCGCAATGCTTTTTATAAAAATGAAGCCATTATAAGACTCAGTTCCCATCACACAATGCAACACAAACCGGAGTATAGATTTTTACCTTATAATGGCCAAAATATGCTTGATATGAATAAAAAAAAGAATTCTTAATCAGACTCCAACTGTAAAATAGTAAGAGAACGATTCCCTAGGTATTAACCCCGAAGGCCGAAACCAACATCAGACCAATACCCAGGAAACCATCCGTCTTAGCTCGTTTCCTGTTAGTTTCTAATTTCATAAAACAATCATAAATATCAATCATAGACGGCATGGGTACCACATATCATGTCGCCATATATAGGTATACAATCAAAACCGCACATGTCGTATTTGGAAATTGGATTTCTGTCATGAACCAAGGCAAAAGATAGTCCTTACCGACTTCGAGACTCTCTAGCCCGAGCCTCAGGATCAGAGCGCGAGTGACCCTTGGAGCGACAGGGCCGGTCCACCGATGTGAATTAAAATTCCTGAACACTGCGTTTCCCCACACTTTGGGACGTAAATGAGCCAATGAATGACTCCACCGGTCCCGGATAGACTGATATATCTGAGGCGCCTCGCAACAGCAACAACCACACAGTTCAAAATAATATGAATGTCAGCTAGTTTAAGCACTGACACCATCTCTAGCTAGAAAGAAACGCATGTCCTCCCTGAGGTCCTCTCCTATTTCTGGTTTATACCAGGGTGTGAGGCTCGCGAATTAACGTTATACACAAAGCTACGCCGCATAGGCCATGCTTTAATCATCAACCACAAGACTTTTCTTTTCAACAGAAGCCTTGATCAATGCATCTTAGCATGCCACACAGGCAATTCACGCCATGTAATTGACATCTGTCAATCACGCAGAATGAAATCCAATGTCAGACACACAGTCCATTTACAAGTCCGTTCTGGGTCTGAAAGAAACCGGAGGCACTATATACCTCGCATACCCATCGATCTCCATGTACGTCTGGACGATCACCACTCATTATCCATATTTCGGGATGCCTCCCAATCAGGACATCAGTTACCATCCAACCGAGGTGAAGATCTCCAGTCTTCAACCACCGTCTTCATCTTCGACTTCTTATCGTCGATTCTGTTATTCAGAATGGGATAAACCCGATCTTTCTGAGCAACTCACGTATATAATTAACAAGTGTTACACAAACACGACATATGCTTCATTCCAATTCGTTATTCACTAACCGTAAATTAGTAAGAGAACGATTTCCCAAATATTCACCCCGAAGGCCGAAACCAACATCAGATCAAAACCTAGGAAATCATTCGACATAGCTAACCTTCAGTTAGTTTCTAAATTTCACATTCCATATCGTTTATAATATTTTATAATGATTTATCACTATTTTTATTTATTTAAAAATAGCTAATTTATTCAAACGACGCTTCAGGCCATAAAGCGGCCGTGGCGCTGTTTTTCTTCAAATTTGATTTACACATATCTGAAAATCTAACCGTTGGATCTTCACAAATTTTATATCATTAGAAAGATCTTTTCAAAACGAATCCAACGGTTCCAGTTTTGGGAAAATCCGATAGTCGGATCTACCGATACACTCATTTGAAGTTTCGATATCAAAATACGAACTGCAGCGTCGTTATTCGATTTATTTTAATTACATATATATAATCGATTCTGGCGCTGTTTTTCTTTCGATTTGAATTAAACATTCCAAACAATCCAACCGTTGGATCTTCACAAAGTTGGTGTCGTTGGAAAGATATTTCCAAGACGAACCCAACGGTTATGGTTTCGGGAAAATCCGACGGTCGGATCTCCCGCACAAATCATTTGAAATCACGGTTTCAATGCACGAACTATAGCTTCGTTATTCGATATATTTTGATTATATTATATATAAAAATATAATCGATTCTTCGATTTCAAAACCATATTCTTTTTATACATTTGATAAAAATGATATTTTTATCCAACTATAGATGATAAAAATATGATTTTTATTATAAAACAATTTATTTAAAGCACGAATACCATTAAACACATGAATTTCTATTCAACACATGAATGTTTTCTATAGTTCGTATATATAACAAAAATGTGATTTTTATTGTTAAAGCAATTTATTTAAAACACGAATACCATTAACCACATGAATTTCTATTCAACGAATAAATTTCTATTCAACACATGAAGGTTTTCTATAGTTCGTATATATAATAAAAATATGATTTTTATTGTTAAAGCAATTTATTTAAAACATGAATACCATTCAACACATGAATTTCTATTCAACGAATGAATTTCTATTCAACGCATGAAGGTTTTCTATAGTTCGTATATATAATAAAAATTTGATCTTTATCGTTAAAGAAATTTATTTAACACATGAATACCATTTAACACATGAATTTCTATTCAACACATGAAGGTAGTTTCTGCTAGAGTTTGTGCCCTAAAGGCAATTCATTTGATGAGATTAATAACACTGTTGATGTTATTATTTTATCTGGAATAAAATATTATTCTATTATATTGTATTTACTGCGTAATATAAATAATAATATAATAGAAGTCCTTAGAGTAATAATACGGAATTATATAGTTCGAGTAAGACTGAATTTGAGATTATATAATTATTAAGTATTATAATTCTTAAATGTCCCTAGTCAGGTTTTATTGTTTATACAGGACAACAATAAAGCATTGAGACTAGTATATTGATTGACTGATGATCACATCTCATTGATCATTAATATACGTGATATTAAAGTCAAGATATAAATATGTATTGGAGAATAGCTTATTGGGCTGACCCACCGTGAGATAACTCCATGGATTATAATTAATAGTATCATAAGTTATTCTCATAGTGACAGTGATGTAATGGTCATCAGACCTGAAATCATTACAATTTTATTCGACAATATTTGTGTTTTGATATCATTGAAAGTTATTTCGTAACAGAGTAATGATAACGGTGATTATTGGATATATTTAGAATCGAATATAATTTATGAATGATCTAGATGGAATTTAACCCTACGATATATTCATAGTGATATCCATGGGCCTCTTCATTAAGCGAGATTGTGAAATGCGTGGCCGTGCTCAAATATTGATTTGTTTCAAACAGTCTACTTATTGATCAAGAAAAACAAATTAAATTATAAAGAGGATGATATGATCCATGCCTCCAGTTTAATTTTGGATATAACGGTTAAAAGGATTATATTACATTGAGACACTAATCACAGAAAGGTTGTATCGAATAATTGATATTATTATAACTTGGGTAACAACGATGTATTACTAGATGCCGCTCACTGTTTACAGTTTAAATATTGTTTAAATTGTTTCCAACGTTATGATAACCTATAGGGTCACACATAAGGGCGTTGTATAGGGTGAAGACTATTCTTAGTAAAGGAAATTCAAAAAGGTTGATTTTTTCTTTAACTTTGAATGGTAGAACGGGTAAAAAGGATTATCTAATATCTCGGATAAGTCATATTATAAAATAAGGCCGATGCCTTTTATTTTATTCGGATGAACACACACGAGAAAAGTAAAACCCTAGATCCCAATCTCGGCTGGTACTAATTCACCCTTTTCGATTTAATTTGACGATTTCGACAACAACACTCGTGGATCACCTGTAGAGGCTCTACACTTGAAGGGATGCTGATTCGATTCCTCCGCATCGTCCCTATTTAGAATTTAATTTAGTTTCCATCTGGAATCGATGCTTCAAGTATGGGTTTTAATCCCAAATTTTATAAGTTTTGATATAATTTTCTTGCTAAGATCCCAACTTTAAGTTGTTAAAGTATAAAAGGGGAAATCGATTAGATCGATTCTACTTTACAGTGGTATCGGAGCAAGGTTATTGCAAGAAATTTAAATTGGAATTTAATTTTGGGTTTTATTCGTGTTTTTATCGTCGTCTGGATTCCATTTCATAAAAAAATATTACACCAAAATAAATTAGGGTTTCACACCTTGATATTGATTAGAAATTTGTACTGATAAGTGATTGATTTTGATCTGAAATGTTTCAGTATAAACAAAATTTGTTTTGTTACAAAACCTAATTTGTACCATGTTTTGGTTTATATGTTCAATTGAATACTCTATTGAATATGACAGAAACATGATTAGGATTTGAAACTGTTTCAAAAATTAACAAAATTGGTTTTGTTATCAATTTTGAATCCAACACTGATATTTGATATTGGATCAAAAATATGTTTTATGGTTGCTAATTCTTACCTGTTAGAACATTTAATAATGATTATATATTTGACACTGCTGAATTGGGATAATATTGGGATTTAACATTATAAACCATATTAATAGTGTGAATCAGTTTTGACATTTTTCCTAAAATAAAATTAGTTTGTATGACACAAATTAGTAATAGAATTTAATATGGTTTTAAATCTGTTTATATGAGTTAGAAGTGCTAGTATAATGATCCAAGTTTGATTAACCTATGTGTGTTAATATCATGGCTCAGTCAGATTTTTCTTTTGTATGACAGAAGTCAAATTTGCTATTTGCCAGTCAGATATGCTATCTTAAACCATTTGATTTAATGAAATCAGTTTTCAGCAATATGGAAATTTATTAAGACTATTTTGGTGTGATCTGTATACTTGGAATAGAATTCAAATCCGTTTGATCCATAAGTGTTAATATCATAACCTTGTTATATTATTATTATTTTGATAGGGACTTGATTTGCTGATTTTCAATCAATACTGCTATTTTCAGTCAAATTCAATTTAATTGAAATTGATTTGTATGGAAATTGTTAAAACAATGTTTTGTTTTGGTTTTATTCTTTGAGAGTAAAATCAGAAAACCTCATTATTTTGATCAAAACTGGTCAAAAGAATCCAACAACATGAATAGAGATTCACATAAATTTCATTGGTTTTGATTTCTCATTATAATGATAATGACCAAGGATATGTTCAAGTCATAACAAATGGTTTATGATTTGGTCATTCTATAAAATTTATATGTGATGTATTTTGGAATTAAATATGCATTACATATGTGTACTTGACATACATGTAAAAGTGCAATATACTAATCCATGTAATCTGTTTTGAAAGCCATAGGAAATTTGATTTCCTGATTGATTCATACTATATATATATATTCTTGTATCTGGATACAATGGTGAATTTAAGATCATTTTATATTTTGCGGCAGAAGATAAAATACCAATATTTTTCTTTTCAGCATATAATAATTGATCTACAAAATTCAAATTTATGTAATAACTAATGTTTAAACATACACAACAATTATAACTATATTAGTATAAAGATACTGAATTGATTTTGAATAAAATAACACATGGATCATAAGATATTGGTGAATGTTATGAAGCTGTACTGTCTGTATATATATGTGTATACGTTCACTGTAATTTAAAGTATTTCAATATCCACTTTATAATGTCAAGTGTTGTTTGAAACATATCTGGTTTATAAAATTGATGAAAGTGGAAATCGATTGTAACAAGATTTTAAATTCGGACTTGAACTGGTCTCAATGTAAACAAAATTGTTTTGTTTTAAGATCTGAATGGAATTGTGGTTAATATATGATATTAATTATAATTTTGCTGCTATTTATTACTTATTATAATTGATAATATGTAATATATAAATCTGGTTAAATCTTTATTTCTATGGGAATTAGTATTAGTTAATTCTAATAGATCTGATGTAGTTCCTATATGATAATGAATCAAATCGTTGATTTCAGAAAAGCGTAACACTACTTTCATATCAGTTGTATCATTATGGAACCTAACAAGTATGATTTGATTTTGACATCTGGACAAGTAAGTTTATATTGTAATATATGAGATATAAAATGGATTTAGTCATGTATATTGTGGATATACAATATATATATATATATATATACACTGCAAAACTGTTTGCAGTTGTTTTACATTACAATAGGTGTTATTGATTCAATGCAGTCATATAAAATCATCCTTGTTTTGACTGATTTCAGAAATCAATTGATATGATTAATTAGTCAAACACATTTTAGAAATGTAACTTTGGATCAAACTTGTTCGGTCAATATACATTCAAAATATGTTTGAATCCAGAATAGTAAGCAGTGTTGAATATGTATTATTTTTCATAGAGGAATTTTATACAGCTAAATAGAATTTTAAAACCATTTAAAATTGTGTAAAATGTTTACATGCCACCTTGTAGCTGTTCAGATTTAAATACAAGTACCTTCTTTTATTTTGTATTTATTCCAATCAATTTTGTTATTGATTTAGCATTTTCACTCCAGTTGAAAATTATGAACACATTAATCTATAGCATAAGGATTATACTTCTGGAAGTATTACATATATGTTTACACGTAGAGCTTACCATACTTGTTGCTGAACCATCACAATGGAATAGGTTCTCATTTTATTTATATGTGATGCAAGAATGCATGACTTTGACAGTTCATATATATAAATATATAAACACTTGCATATATTTGCTTATATCTACCTATATGTCACTATGTATGAACATATATAGATACAGTCATGTAATATTGACTAATAGTTACATTTATTTGACTGTAAATTAATCTGTGTAATAACCCGAAAATCTGAGCCAGTTTGAAATTTTTATTTTGGCAATTTTAGTGAATTGTGAATATTTAAAATAGATTATTTTAAATAATATCGACGTGAAATTCATTTTGAATATATAATTCGACGTATATATTATATACGTCGTCGTTAAAATATAAATATTTATATATAATTATAAATAGAATTTAAAATGGCGCGGTAGTTCGATAATTCGATTTCAAACTTCAATTGAATGTATCGGGTGCAAAACAATCTGGATTTTAGTGAAACCAAAAACATTATGATCTAATTGATAATATCTTTCCAACGAATCCGACAAGTCAAAATTTCGTAGCGAGAATCAAAAGATATGTTCAGTTGAAAATTCGGAATAGTCGCTATGGAATTCAGGCCCTTAAAAATGGACATTTTGCAAATGACCTCGGATTTCGACGAAACCAGTTTTGTTGGGTCCGTGATGTCAAACTATTGCTAGGTTTCAAATTTCATAATTTTTCGAATCAATATGTGAGCGTGGCAAAGGAAAACGCGTTTGACCATTTCAGTTGATTTTAATCGACTGGAAATTGGCCATTTTTCATACGGTCTCAGAATTCGACGAAACTAGTTTTGTTAGGACCGTATCGTCAATACGAAGCTAGAAAATATTTTTCTGGAATTTTTCTAGTTAGTATGTGACCCCGGTAATTTGAAATGCACGTTTAAAATTCAATATAGCGATTTAAGTGTAAATTTAACAGGAACTGATTCAAACAGTCGAATCAGCTTACGATACATATCCCATTGTGTTCGGAATGGGGGTGAAACGCTATGGGCGACAGTCGGTGGGCCTCGTTTAGAGGTCGTATGTAAAAGTCAACTTTTTAATAATTAAATAATAAAATAAAAAAAAATAAAAAAAAATATATTCTCTCTCCCTATAACCTTTGCCCCCCCGTTTTCGTTTAACAGAAAGAAAAAAAAAAAAAAAAATTGAAATCGAAATCGCGATCGCCCCCCCCCCCCCCCGTAGCCATCGTCGCCGCCGCCCCTCCCCGGTGGACCCCGCGACCCCCTCCCTCAGCTCGCCGCCCTCCCCTTCTCCTCCTCCGCCACCTCGAAGCTCCGACCCCCCCCCCCCCTGCCCTAATCGACAGCCGCAAAACCCCCGCCTCTCCCATTCGCCGACGCCGCCCTCTGAACCCCCAACTCCGCACCTCCGGCGCCTCCGCCACGAGCCCCCCTCACTGACGAACGGAGAAGCCCCCCCCTGTAAGTTTATAAACTGAAATTAATTTATTATATAAACTGATTTGATTTATTTTATAAACTGAAATTAATTTATTATATAAACTGATTTGATTTATTTTATAAACTGAAATTTATTATATAAACTGAATTGATTTTTGAAGAAAATAAAAACTGACTTTTTATAAAAAGAAAAACTGATTTTCAAAGAAAATAAAAACTGATTTTATTTTAAGGATTAAAATAGAAAAGGTTTGAATTTTAAATGGAAAAAGATTAGAACTTTAAAAGGTGAAAAGGTCGTATTTCGAAATGTGAAAAGATCGTATTTTGAAAGGTGAAAAGATAGGATTTTTATTTGGTAAAAGGTATGATCTTTATATTTTTAAAGTGATAAAAATATGATTTTTATATTTTTAAAGTATTAAAAATATAATCTTTACTATATAGAAATATTAAAAATATGATTTTTATATTTTTAAAGTATTAAAAATATAATCTTTATAGGATAGAGAATATAAAAATATCATCTTTGTGTATGTAGCAAAATAAAAATCTGATTTTTATCTTCTATACGTCGAAATAAAATGCTGATTTTTATAAAGATGAAATCTTTATAGTTAAAAAGGCGAGATCTTTATATAGAGAATAGCGTTATAAAAATATAATTTTTATCTATACAACATAGTAGGATAAAAATAGAATTTTTATATATTGAACTTCGAAATAAAAATAGAATTTTTATATATTAAACTTCGAAATAAAAATAGGATTTTTATATGTTGAACTTCGAAATAAAAATATGATTTTTATATATGGAATAGCGAAGTAAAAATTCGATTTTTACATAGGTAGTGAAAGCGGACAACGAAGATGACGAAGATGCGATAGCGATGAAGATTTCTATCAATGAAGTGCCGTGGAGCTAGGATAGCTATATGTGAGAACTTCTCACTCAAAATTTCTTTTCTAGTTATATATATATATACTAGGATGCAGACGGTGCTTAGTAGCACCCGACACCCGTCATCCACAGACCATGGATGGCTTGTTTGAAATTTTTTTGGTTGTGTAGTTGGTTAGATTAATTGAATTGAAAATCAAACGATAGATACCTTAGTTTTATAAAATATTTTACATAACAAAAATAGTGATGTGTTGACAGTACTCATGTGTTGAGATTAGTCGTGTGTAAAAAAAAAATATAGATTCATGTGTTGAATGGGATAAATATTCATTTGTTGGATAGAATAAAGGAGTTTTGAAAAATATAAAGCCGTGTTGATTAGAGATGCGTTATTTCGACGTGAACGATATTTATATCGATTTTAAAACGATTTCGAAATGAATTAAATTGAAAACGATTTCGAAATGAATTAAATTGAAAACGATTTCGAAATGAATTAAATTGAAAACGATTTCGAAATGAATTAAATTGAAAACGATTTCGAAATGAAATGAATTGAAACCGATTTCGAAATGAATTGAAAACGATTTCGAAATGAATTGAATTGAAAACGAATTCAAATTGAATTGAAAGTGAATTGAAATGAATTCAAGTTGAATTAAAATTTGAATTGAAAAGAAAGTTGAAATGGTTTTTGAAACGAAGTTAAAACGATTTATAAAATTCGTTTTAAAAGGAAATCGATGAAATATATATAATATATATATTATATATATATAATGGCCTGAATAGAACGCGCCGCGCCGCGGCAGTTCGTGAATTTCGACCATTTATTTCAAACGGACATTGCGGGAGATCCGACCGTCGGATTCTCCTAAAACCGGAACCGTTGGGTTCGTATCGAAAAGAGCTTTCCAATGAATATTAGAAATTTGAAATCTAACGGTTAGATTTGGAATTATGTCCAAATCAAATTCGAAAAGGGTCGCTGTAAGTGCAGTTCGATGGCCGTTGATGGAAATCGACTGTACGGGCCTTGATAAAATTATTAAAAATATTTATAATTTGTGTAAAATTATAATATGTGAATTGGAAAGAATTGGGCTGGAAAATTCCACATTTGAATAGGTAAAAATAGATTTTTATCGAAATGAACTTGTTTTGAACTAGAATTAAAATCAATTTATTTTTGAAATAAATAAATTGAATTTGAAAGTGATTTTGAAAATAATCGATATTTCCAATACGTGAATTGGACTGGAGTTGAATCGAAATTATCTTCGGGATATTTCGATGTTGGATTTCGTGACTATACAGATATTGTTATGGGAATTTGAAAGATATATTTTATATCGTTATTTCCAATACGATGTATGTTGGTTTCAGAATTTGATATTGAAAATAAGCCGATATATTTTCTATTCAAAGCCTTGTATTTAATATCAAATGTGATTTGGGTTTGTCGTGGATCATGTTTTAGATGACGTTGGTTCTTTAACCCAGTTAAAGGCAAGATGTTGATTTTTGAAAAGATTAAAACTAAGTGGAGTTTTAATGAATCTTTAATTAGATTAAAATGTGAATTGATAATTTAAATTATCAAATCTGGAAAGTGATCGAGAGTGGAGTATCACCAGTTTTGCTCCAAAGCGATAGTTAAATCTTTAATTAGATTTGAACGTGAAATGGTAATTAATTTTACCGATAACACCGTGGTGTTAGATATGGAGTATCACCAGTTTTGCTCCATGGGATATATAGGTTGGGATTGGGAAATAAAATAAATAATTACTTCGGTGTGGTTCGTTAATCCCGACTAGTTTGAAATGATATCCAAAGGAGGATGAAAGAATAAATTTAGAAGAATTTATCTTGGATAAAATTAATGGGAACCTTTTCCTAAGAATGTGTTTTTGTGAATAAAAGAATATTCTGAATTGGAATGAGGCGTTCGTTGTGTTTGTGTAACATTTGTTAATTATATACGTGGGTTATCCAGAAAGGCCGGGTTATACCCATTCTGAATAACCGATTCGACGAGATGTCGAAGATGAAGACGGTGGTTGAAGACCGGAAGTCTTCACATCGTTTGGGTGATTACTGATGATCTTGATTGGGCTGTACACCCAGGATGAGGGAATCAGTCGGTGATCGTCCAGACGTACTTGGAGATCGATGGATATGCGAGGAAAGTGCCTCCGGTTTCGTTCAGACCCAGAACGAACTTGTAAATGGATTGTGTGTCTGACATTGGATTTTATTCTGTGTTGATTGATCTCTATTAAATATACATCTGTTTGGCGGCGGAGAATTTATTCTCTTGCTTAACGCCCTTCTCTGAGACGTACGAGCTCAGAGGTTGTATATCGATGGACATCAGTCGCATGGAGTGAATTGCCAATGTAGCATGCGTAAGTGGCAATTGATCAGGGCTTTTGTTGAAAAGCAAAGTCTTGTGGTTGATGATCAAAGCACGGCCTGTGTGGCGTAGCTTTGTGTATAACGTGAATTCGCGAGCCTCACACCTCGGTATGAGTCAAAAACGGGAGACGGACCCAAGGAGTGCATGACGTTTCTTTCTAGCTAGGGTGGTGTCAGTGACCTACCAGCCCTGACATTTATATACTTTTCACCTGTGTGGTTGTTGGATACGAGGCGCCTCGGATATAGGTCTGTAAGGACCGGGAAACGTGTGTTCAGGAATTGCCAATCCTCAAAAGTAAGAGAGGACCGGCCTTGGAGGATCCAGGGGATTGCTGTGTGCGGTCCCGAGGCATTTGCTAGAGTGTCTCGAACGCGGAGAGGAGCTTGCCCCTTGCCTCGACTCATGATGGAATCCAATTTCCAATACGTGTATTTCGGCTTTATTTGTAGAGCCTAGTATGGCGACATAGTGGTATGGGTCATTAATGCCGCCTATGATTGATATTTATGATGTGAAATTGTTTTGACACTATACACTTATAGTAATATCAAAATAATGTGTTTTTAAACGTATCAAGCATGCTTTGGCTGTTATAAGGTAAAAACCCTATCCTCCGGCTTGCGTTGCATTGTGTGATGGGACCTGGGTCTTATAACAGCTTCATTTTTCTTTATTTAGCATTGCGATGTTTGTTTTATGCACTGGTATTCTTGGGAGGAAACCCGTTCCGTGTTATACGACGTGGTCCCTTGAATTACTATCTTTAAAGTAAAGTTTTAAATAACTGTTTTAGTTCTCACACCAGTCACATGACTGACCTGGAGTTTATTGTTTTAACCTAAACTCTGGGTGCCCCTATTTTCCGCACGGGCAGCTAGTAGTTTTGGTTTTGCAGATTTATATTCACAGGTTCCTAGTTTACAGCTGGAATGATATCCGGAAAGCTCTGTATCCGTGTATCACTTCTAGTTGTGCTTTTGTATTATTTTCCGCTGCTATGTAATTTATTGTAATCTCTGATATTTATCAAATGTAATTTATTCATTTATACTCTGTATATTCTTGTATCTGATGGAATTGTTGTAATAACAATGAAATGTTCTTCCGTCTGCGTTCCATTTTGTCTTGTCCTCAAAAGTATTCGTGCTTTCCTTCACGGGGAAGTTACGGGTTCTTTCAGTTGGTATCAGAGCTTTGGTTTACAGAGCTCGAGAACAAGACACATTAGAACCATACGAAAGAATTCATCAGATATTGGATTAGCAATATCCAATTAGAATGACTCGTTAGAGATAGGATCAGTAGTATCCTAGAACGAGTGTGAAGAGTATATTTTTCAAATGAAAACAATTTTGTTTTGAAAATTTAAACCATTTTATACGTATTTGATTATTTATTTATTTTGAATATGGACAATCTAGTATATAAAGGTTTTGCGTATACGCGTCATGAACGTATATTCAAAGTTTTAATATATTAGATAGATATAGAATCACATTCTAGTTGCCCGGGAATGATTCTGATAATGCTGCAGCGTTACCAGTATTTATTTTCGAGTGACGAAGGTATGATTTTCTATATATTTCCATTAGACTGGTGTGAGAACCAAAACTAATATCGTTAGAATACATTGTTGTGAATTGGCATCAAAAACAAGATTTTCTGTATATATATCAAAAATTATGAATTTGAAACTCTAATTCACTAATTGATTGATGTTTGTGTTGGTTGTTTATTTGTTTGCTAATTTTGAACTATTTAGCCTAATTGAACCAAATATTGAATTGTATTGAAAATTGGTCGCATTTGCTTGCATATACATATTCTTACATTGAACAGGTCATAGCAAGGAGGCTAGAGCCGAAGAATAAAATTTGTTTGCCCGACAAATAGGTACATGTTTACTACATAATTTCCTGTTTTGTTTGGGTGATGATGATTTTGTGAGCCTATTGGCTAGCCGCTTGGCTTTTTCTTTTTCTTTTTGAGATCTGAAGGACCGGGGAAGCTATTTGAAATTCCCCGATGCTCCCGGTGCAGGGGAGGTTATGACGAAATTTTTCGAAAATTTAGGGTGTTAGCCAAATTTTTGAAGAATTTGAAAATTCTCAGAAACTGAAAAGTTGGAGAATGGAAGCCAGATCGAACATAGAGCTGAATAATCAAACCACTTTCGACTTTGTTCCTTTTCGGGGACGAAAAGTTTTAAGTGGGGGAGATTGTAATAACCCGAAAATCTGAGCCAGTTTGAAATTTTTATTTTGGCAATTTTAGTGAATTGTGAATATTTAAAATAGATTATTTTAAATAATATCGACGTGAAATTCATTTTGAATATATAATTCGACGTATATATTATATACGTTGTCGTTAAAATATAAATATTTATATATAATTATAAATAGAATTTAAAATGGCGCGGTAGTTCGATAATTCGATTTCAAACTTCAATTGAATGTACCGGGTACAAAACAATCTGGATTTTAGTGAAACCAAAAACATTATGATCTAATTGATAATATCTTTCCAACGAATCCGACAAGTCAAAATTTCATAGCGAGAATCAAAAGATATGTTCAGTTGAAAATTCTGAATAGTCGCTATGGAATTCAGGCCCTTAAAAATGGACATTTTGCAAATGACCTCGGATTTCGACGAAACCAGTTTTGTTGGGTCCGTGATGTCAAACTATTGCTAGGTTTCAAATTTCATAATTTTTCGAATCAATATGTGAGCGTGGCAAAGGAAAACGCGTTTGACCATTTCACTTGATTTTAATCGACTGGAAATTGGCCATTTTTCATACGGTCTCAGAATTCGACGAAACTAGTTTTGTTAGGACCGTATCGTCAATACGAAGCTAGAAAATATTTTTCTGGAATTTTTCTAGTTAGTATGTGACTCCGGTAATTTGAAATGCACGTTTAAAATTCAATATAGCGATTTAAGTGTAAATTTAACAGGAACTGATTCAAACAGTCGAATCAGCTTACGATACATATCCCATTATGTTCGGAATGGGGGTGAAACGCTATGGGCGACAGTCGGTGGGCCTCGTTTAGAGGTCGTATGTAAAAGTCAACTTTTTAATAATTAAATAATAAAATAAAAATAAAATAAAATAAAAAAATATTCTCTCTCCCTATAACCTTTGCCCCCCCCCCCCCCCCCCGTTTTCGTTTAACAGAAAGAAAGAAAAAAAAAATTTGAAATCGAAATCGCGATCGCCCCCCCCCGTAGCCATCGTCGCCGCCGCCCCTCCCCGGTGGACCCCGCGACCCCCTCCCTCAGCTCGCCGCCCTCCCCTTCTCCTCCTCCGCCACCTCGAAGCTCCGACCCCCCCCCCCCCCTGCCCTAATCGACAGCCGCAAAACCCCTGCCTCTCCCATTCGCCGACGCCGCCCTCTGAACCCCCACCTCCGCACCTCTGGCGCCTCCGCCACGAGCCCCCCTCACTGACGAACGGAGAAGCCCCCCCCTGTAAGTTTATAAACTGAAATTAATTTATTATATAAACTGATTTGATTTATTTTATAAACTGAAATTAATTTATTATATAAACTGATTTGATTTATTTTATAAACTGAAATTAATTTATTATATAAACTGATTTGATTTATTTTATAAACTGAAATTTATTATATAAACTGAATTGATTTTTGAAGAAAATAAAAACTGACTTTTTATAAAAAGAAAAACTGATTTTCAAAGAAAATAAAAACTGATTTTATTTTAAGGATTAAAATAGAAAAGGTTTGAATTTTAAATGGAAAAAGATTAGAACTTTAAAAGGTGAAAAGGTCGTATTTCGAAATGTGAAAAGATCGTATTTTGAAAGGTGAAAAGATAGGATTTTTATTTGGTAAAAGGTATGATCTTTATATTTTTAAAGTGATAAAAATATGATTTTTATATTTTTAAAGTATTAAAAATATAATCTTTACTATATAGAAATATTAAAAATATGATTTTTATATTTTTAAAGTATTAAAAATATAATCTTTATAGGATAGAGAATATAAAAATATCATCTTTGTGTATGTAGCAAAATAAAAATCTGATTTTTATCTTCTATACGTCGAAATAAAATGCTGATTTTTATAAAGATAAAATCTTTATAGTTAAAAAGGCGAGATCTTTATATAGAGAATAGCGTTATAAAAATATAATTTTTATCTATACAACATAGTAGGATAAAAATAGAATTTTTATATATTGAACTTCGAAATAAAAATAGAATTTTTATATATTAAACTTCGAAATAAAAATAGGATTTTTATATGTTGAACTTCGAAATAAAAATATGATTTTTATATATGGAATAGCGAAGTAAAAATTCGATTTTTACATAGGTAGTGAAAGCGGACAACGAAGATGACGAAGATGCGATAGCGATGAAGATTTCTATCAATGAAGTGCCGTGGAGCTAGGATAGCTATATGTGAGAACTTCTCACTCAAAATTTCTTTTCTAGTTATATATTTATATATACTAGGATGCAGACGGTGCTTAGTAGCACCCGACACCCGTCATCCACAGACCATGGATGGCTTGTTTGAAAATTTTTTGGTTGTGTAGTTGGTTAGATTAATTGAATTGAAAATCAAACGATAGATACCTTAGTTTTATAAAATATTTTACATAGCAAAAATAGTGATGTGTTGACAGTACTCATGTGTTGAGATTAGTCGTGTGTAAAAAAAAAATATAGATTCATGTGTTGAATGGGATAAATATTCATTTGTTGGATAGAATAAAGGAGTTTTGAAAAATATAAAGCCGTGTTGATTAGAGATGCGTTATTTCGACGTGAACGATATTTATATCGATTTTAAAACGATTTCGAAATGAATTAAATTGAAAACGATTTCGAAATGAATTAAATTGAAAACGATTTCGAAATGAATTAAATTGAAAACGATTTCGAAATGAATTAAATTGAAAACGATTTCGAAATGAAATGAATTGAAACCGATTTCGAAATGAAATGAATTGAAAACGATTTCGAAATGAATTGAATTGAAAACGAATTCAAATTGAATTGAAAGTGAATTGAAATGAATTCAAGTTGAATTAAAATTTGAATTGAAAAGAAAGTTGAAATGGTTTTTGAAACGAAGTTAAAACGATTTATAAAATTCGTTTTAAAAGGAAATCGACGAAATATATATAATATATATATTATATATATATAATGGCCTGAATAGAACGCGCCGCGCCGCGGCAGTTCGTGAATTTCGACCATTTATTTCAAACGGACATTGCGGGAGATCCGACCGTCGGATTCTCCTAAAACCGGAACCGTTGGGTTCGTATCGAAAAGAGCTTTCCAATGAATATTAGAAATTTGAAATCTAATGGTTGGATTTGGAATTATGTCCAAATCAAATTCGAAAAGGGTCGCTGTAAGTGCAGTTCGATGGCCGTTGATGGAAATCGACTGTACGGGCCTTGATAAAATTATTAAAAATATTTATAATTTGTGTAAAATTATAATATGTGAATTGGAAAGAATTGGGCTGGAAAATTCCACATTTGAATAGGTAAAAATAGATTTTTATCGAAATGAACTAGTTTTGAACTAGAATTAAAATCAATTTATTTTTGAAATAAATAAATTGAATTTGAAAGTGATTTTGAAAATAATCGATATTTCCAATACGTGAATTGGACTGGAGTTGAATCGAAATTATCTTCGGGATATTTCGATGTTGGATTTCGTGACTATACAGATATTGTTATGGGAATTTGAAAGATATATTTTATATCGTTATTTCCAATACGATGTATGTTGGTTTTAGAATTTGATATTGAAAATAAGCCGATATATTTTCTATTCAAAGCCTTGTATTTAATATCAAATGTGATTTGGGTTTGTCGTGGATCATGTTTTAGATGACGTTGGTTCTTTAACCCAGTTAAAGGCAAGATGTTGATTTTTGAAAAGATTAAAACTAAGTGGAGTTTTAATGAATCTTTAATTAGATTAAAATGTGAATTGATAATTTAAATTATCAAATCTGGAAAGTGATCGAGAGTGGAGTATCACCAGTTTTGCTCCAAAGCGATAGTTAAATCTTTAATTAGATTTGAACGTGAAATGGTAATTAATTTTACCGATAACACCGTGGTGTTAGATATGGAGTATCACCAGTTTTGCTCCATGGGATATATAGGTTAGGATTGGGAAATAAAATAAATAATTACTTCGGTGTGGTTCGTTAATCCCGACTAGTTTGAAATGATATCCAAAGGAGGATGAAAGAATAAATTTAGAAGAATTTATCTTGGATAAAATTAATGGGAACCTTTTCCTAAGAATGTGTTTTTGTGAATAAAAGAATATTCTGAATTGGAATGAGGCGTTCGTTGTGTTTGTGTAACATTTGTTAATTATATACGTGGGTTATCCAGAAAGGCCGGGTTATACCCATTCTGAATAACCGATTCGACGAGATGTCGAAGATGAAGACGGTGGTTGAAGACCGGAAGTCTTCACATCGTTTGGGTGATTACTGATGATCTTGATTGGGCTGTACACCCAGGATGAGGGAATCAGTCGGTGATCGTCCAGACATACTTGGAGATCGATGGATATGCGAGGAAAGTGCCTCCGGTTTCGTTCAGACCCAGAACGAACTTGTAAATGGATTGTGTGTCTGACATTGGATTTTATTCTGTGTTGATTGATCTCTATTAAATATACATCTGTTTGGCGGCGGAGAATTTATTCTCTTTCTTAACGCCCTTCTCTGAGACGTACGAGCTCAGAGGTTGTATATCGATGGACATCAGTCGCATGGAGTGAATTGCCAATGTGGCATGCGTAAGTGGCAATTGACCAGGGCTTTTGTTGAAAAGCAAAGTCTTGTGGTTGATGATCAAAGCACGGCCTGTGTGGCGTAGCTTTGTGTATAACGTGAATTCGCGAGCCTCACACCTCGGTATGAGTCAAAAACGGGAGACGGACCCAAGGAGTGCATGACGTTTCTTTCTAGCTAGGGTGGTGTCAGTGACCTACCAGCCCTGACATTTATATACTTTTCACCTGTGTGGTTGTTGGATACGAGGCGCCTCGGATATAGGTCTGTAAGGACCGGGAAACGTGTGTTCAGGAATTGCCAATCCTCAAAAGTAAGAGAGGACCGGCCTTGGAGGATCCAGGGGATTGCTGTGTGCGGTCCCGAGGCATTTGCTAGAGTGTCTCGAACGTGGAGAGGAGCTTGCCCCTTGCCTCGACTCATGATGGAATCCAATTTCCAATACGTGTATTTCGGCTTTATTTGTAGAGCCTAGTATGGCGACATAGTGGTATGGGTCATTAATGCCGCCTATGATTGATATTTATGATGTGAAATTGTTTTGACACTATACACTTATAGTAATATCAAAATAATGTGTTTTTAAACGTATCAAGCATGCTTTGGCTGTTATAAGGTAAAAACCCTATCCTCCGGCTTGCGTTGCATTGTGTGATGGGACCTGGGTCTTATAACAGCTTCATTTTTCTTTATTTAGCATTGCGATGTTTGTTTTATGCACTGGTATTCTTGGGAGGAAACCCGTTCCGTGTTATACGGCGTGGTCCCTTGAATTACTATCTTTAAAGTAAAGTTTTAAATAACTGTTTTAGTTCTCACACCAGTCACATGACTGACCTGGAGTTTATTGTTTTAACCTAAACTCTGGGTGCCCCTATTTTCCGCACGGGCAGCTAGTAGTTTTGGTTTTGCAGATTTATATTCACAGGTTCCTGGTTTACAGCTGGAATGATATCCGGAAAGCTCTGTATCCGTGTATCACTTCTAGTTGTGCTTTTGTATTATTTTCCGCTGCTATGTAATTTATTGTAATCTCTGATATTTATCAAATGTAATTTATTCATTTATACTCTGTATATTCTTGTATCTGATGGAATTGTTGTAATAACAATGAAATGTTCTTCCGTCTGCGTTCCATTTTGTCTTGTCCTCAAAAGTATTCGTGCTTTCCTTCACGGGGAAGTTACGGGTTCTTTCAATCTGCATGAGATGTATTTCATTTTAATGACCAATGAAGTATAAAGTTAGAATTAGGTCTTACTCTATGCCTTCTGTTGCTATATTTCTTAGCACCCATTTCAGAAAGGCTTATAAATGATTTGGTCATTTGTTTAAATACACAAGTTCATGTGACTGACCACATCTGTGTTACACATATGCATTTGATGTGTATATGTTACATTGATATTAATTGTACATTTGATGTATACATTAGATATGCAGCGCACATAAAGCACTATTTATTTTCTAATATAATATAATATAATCTGACATTACATTTGATTGCATATATGCAGATTTGATTTTCAATATAAATCAGTGTGACTGAGATTATATGAAAATATGGAAAGACATGGCAATGCAGATTCCATGGCAACTCCAAAAGGGAAAATGTAATTAGCAGGTTTACAGATATTAGATCTGTTGTACTGTGTATTTGGATGCATAGTGATATACCAAATTTCAACCAATTGTATCGTTTAGTATATACATGTATGTCTTATTTTAAGCCTTGTATCTCTTGTAAGATGATGCTTAATTTGGAATAAGTGATTGGATATTTGGATAGGGACAATGTATTATCTTCTATGATTGAGTTTGACCCTACAGTGCCAATATTAAATATTTGATATATATTCACAGTTTTGAACATGAATTCCAGTAGTAACAAGCTGTATAACATGTAAGCATATAATGTTGTTTTGTGCTGAATGTCTTATATATATTTGAAATTAGAATCGGTTAATTTAAGTTCTTGTTAGATTTGAACATAATTACTAATTCTTAGGTTAATGTAACCAATTGTTTTGAAACAAGAAATATATATAGGCTTGATTCCTATATATATTGTTGAATTTAAATAATATATATTTCATATATTTTATTTAAAATCAAACTTATATTATGAATATAAAATACACATATTTTGATATGTGTAAATAACTATAATATTTTTCCACTACGAATTATAAATTCCCATTAAAGCAAATTTTGTTATATTAAGTCATGGTGAAGTCTTCCAATAGTACACCCATCAATGTCCAATCTCACTGGATGCAGGTAATGCCAAAGCATTGTGCATCCTTTTAGTTTGGTTATATGCGGTAGGAGTAATTGTGGTGCTTCGACTGTATTATTGGGTCTGATTTAACTAAGGCTGCATAATAGGATTATGGCCTTAGAGACAATAGCGTGAATTATTCTATATTTGAGCAAACGAATAATACTGAAAAAATGTTCATCATGTGATCCAGGAATTATATACACAATATAATTGACATAAGATGTCTACCTAAAAGGCTGTGTTTTGGGGATTTGCCAAAGCAGAGTCAAAACATGATTAGATATGGATCTTGGAACACCATTATATATATATATTGATAAATGTACATAAGGGATGTTAATTTGAGTGGGAGCATATTTTAGTTTAAAATATATACACATTTATGTTTATATATAAATTTTGATTGTCAAAAATTTGTATTAAATAAATATTACAGAATCAGTTATTATTTTATTATCAAATGTAGATATTAAATAATAAATAAATCTGATAATTTAAATTAATCCTTAAGAAGGATAAATTAAATGAAATCAAATTTCTTGACTAATATTGAAATTTGAGGATCGTCCCCAAACAAAATAAGCGTAATTGTTTCACAAATATAGAAGATCTAAAATAAGGGTTGAAGTATGACTCCAACGGAATATGATATAAATGTTATAAAATCTACTTATGTATCTCTAGTATTAGATACTAGATATGAATCACATATATGTATGTTGATTTACAGAAATAACAGAATAAGTAGAAATATGATAAAAGTACAAGTGGACTTACGATTGGAAATGAAGCAAATGTTGTTGGATTATCCATAGGAAGTTGAATCTTGTTCTATAAACTGGCTTAATTAAATATAATAATTGTTATTATGAAATTCTATTTAAAATAAATATTATTATAAATCTTGTTCAGACAAGTTTAAATTTCGTTTGTGATAAAAGAACAATTGTTATTCATTTTATTTAAATGAAATATTGTATGGCATATCACAAATAGTTAATGATATTTGTAAATCCTTAACTATAATGTACTTGACATTAATAATGACTGGATTAAATTTAGTGATTTAAATCTAATATACCTTTAGTATTACCAGTTAGCCCAGTAAACAAGGAAGTATATCAAAACTCCATAATGATGGAATTTTGAAATCAATTGATTTCGAATCATATGAAGAATACAGATCTTGTTTATTAGGAAAAATAACTGAATTACCTTTCACTTGACGTAGTGAATGAGTGATAAGTATTGGGTCTCATACATAATGATGTATATGGAGCAATAGATACATAAGCTAGAGGCAGGTTTTATTACTTCATTATATTTACTGATGATATTAGTAGATATAGATATGTGTATCTTATGAAACACATATCAGAATCCTTTGAAAAGTTCAAAGAATTCAAAATGGAGATTGACACCAATTTTAAAGGAAATACTTTTTGAACAGATCGAAAAGAATATTTAAGCCAATTAAATAATGACTGTCCATATGAGTTTGAAATTGTTTCATAACTTACTCCATCTAGAAGACCATATTCAAATGGTATGTCTAAAAGGAGACATCGTACCTTATAAGATAAAATACGATTAATGATAAGTCATATAGATTTTCCAATCAATTAAATTGAGAACAATTAAATTAATCCTACTAAAACAAGTCTTAAGACACCATATAAGATATGGATTAGGAAATGTCCTAGTATGTCTAAATGCGCAGATTTGGGATGTATGGCGTTTGTTAAATGTCCTTCCACTGATAAAATCAGACCCAAATCAGATAACCATTTTGTGGAATATCCAAAAGAAGTAAATGGATATTATTTCTATAAATCCTCTGAGAATAAAATGTTTACTAGTCGAATTAGTATCCTCATAAAGGAGAGTCAGTCTCTAATATACCAACGAGAATAATATAGAATCCGAAATGTCTCGGAGACCACAAAATACCATTGAATCTTGTATAGACAAGAAATTTAGTGGGAGTGACACAATAATTACAATGTTATATATTGATAACACATTAATTATTGTGAATAATGTTAGTTTTAAAACAAGAAATAAATACTGATTCTAAGAAAGAAAATGTTTGGATTAAGAAGTTCATGATTGAACTTAATTCATTATTGATCCAATGATTTACACTGCGATAACAATGTGGCTACTGCTCAGGCCTAAAATGTTAAACTCATAATCGATCCAAACATATATTTAAGAAATATAATTCTTATGTGAAATTGTTCACAGAGGATATGAACATATCTGCAAAGTTGCAAAAGTTGTAAAGCTGAAGACCTACTGAATTAAACTCTATCGCAACAGAAGTTTAATAGTCACACTAGTTTCATAAGTATACGATACGTAAATGATTGACTCTTGTGCAAGTGGGAGATTGTTAGAGTTTGTGCCCTAGAGGCAATTCATTTGATGAGATTGATAACACTATTGATGTTATTATTTTATTTGGAATAAAATATTATTCTGTTATATTGTATTTACTGCGTAATATAAATAATAATATAATAGAAGTCCTTAGAATAATTGTAACGACCCAGCGGTTTTCGGCCTCGAAAATCGATATAAATACCTTTAACGTATCCTATACCGATCCTCCGAACACCGAAACACTGGAGCGTCTAGAAAGAAGTTAGAGGGTGAGATAAGAAAGAAAGAAATATTAGAATAGAAGAAGAAGAAAAACACTACAACACAGAGTCTCACATCGCAGCGGAACAAAATATAATATAGAAACAACATTTATTGAGAGCTTTTGAAAATACTTACAATATCAGAGTACAACACACATCTGGACAGTTTTGATAATCTGTCCTCATATATATAATCACACAGCGGAATATCATTCATCTGAACACCTTCAACTCGTCTCCGGACTTCTCAGTATCTGATAACCTGAACCTGTACACCTCGGTCTAACCCGAGCATTTACAAAACACCGGGTCAGTCTGGTGGACCAGAGTGAGATAAACTCGCACAGCATTAAGGTATCACACATCTTGATTTTTAAGTTAAAATCCCTTTTGAAAGAAAAAGATAATCATAAGACCGATCCACACATAAATACGGACGGTTTTTACCTTACGATGACCCAAAACAGTTTACGAAATCAATATCTTGATCTGATATTATGATAATGTCTAGATACAAATAATTAACAAATCTAGAGGAACTCTTGCATCTCACGCTCCCCGTATATAGTATACAATTGAAAACCGCGGGCGCTTATTGGATATTGGATTTCCAACTTGACAAGGTATGGGACCACCTTCCGCACGTGTATCTCTAGAGGCGAATACACAGGGTTCAACAAGAACATCTTGCAACCCGGCCCTCACATGACTGACCACTCATTTCGCTTGAGTGTATCGAATGTATATCACCGACGGTTGGACTCAAACCACCGTCCCCGAATGGGCAGAATCGATAGATTTAGAAACAAAAGGAATTTCTCTAGATAGGTGATTATACACCCTAATGGGAGCGACCCACATAGCCATGCTGCCTGCCCGATTTTTGTCATTTCCCGGTTGATGAGGCCTGAAGTCAGAGCACATCTGATCATCATACACTTTGAATGCCACATCGTCAGATCCGCCAGATCACACTTGATTGACGTCCACAAACATACTCTAGCTATCTGGCTAGAGAATAACCATTTCTCCGCCATCAACTATGGTACGTTTGGAGAAATCAACGCATGTAAATCCTTTTGGAAATACTCTGTCAGACATCCGTCCATACAAGTCATCCAGGAACAGGATGAACCGAAGGTACTCTCCTACCGCATCCAATATAGGAATCACCCCATGGATCGGTAGCGATAGCCCTCGCAATCCACAGATCCCAACCACGACAGAACCCCAGAATATCTCCGGCGCGAATCAGAGATTGTAAGTGGTTCTTCCGCTTCATGAAGATCTATGGTCTTCACATGCTCCATCTCGATCGTCGCTTGATCTTCTTATACTTTCGTATTTTTTGGTTGGAATGGTTTTCGAATATACATTCGATCCCGGACTTTCCATACCAACAATCGTAAAGGTCAGACTTGATAGTCGGTTATTTAACTATCAAGTAAAACATCCATGAAAACAAAAGAATACATTCACTGGTCTAGTACTCAGCATCACTTGGCCTTTAAAGTCATCACCCAATTTCCCTTTTAATCCCATTACTAGAGAATCTCATTTCCGTTATCTTGGAAATCTTATCGCACACTCTCGTTATTACCAACTAGTATTATCTTTGGGTCGTCCCGAAGTCGTTCAAGTTGGGGTATTTTAATTACCTCTCAGACCTTGACCAACCACGTTCTTGCCTTCAGGTAAATACGAGTCGTAATTTAAAAACCCGATATTAATATCTCAATTTCCATTTCCAAATCTCGTTTACCAAGCTCACTTTTAAATCTTCTTTTTGGTAAATCTCTTTCCAACTTCATTTGGTTTATCTTAATTTCCTTCTTAAGTATTTGAATTCAAAAACGACACTTAAACTCATATTCCATTTGTAAATTCTTATAAAATTCCAGGTTTAACATAAACCATTTTCATCTTCGCCTCCCTTTACTTAATTCAAAAACATTAAGTAAAAATTCCCTTTAATCTATCGTATTTGGTTTGGAGCCCTTTATTTCTTTATAAAGAATCCGAGTTCCAATACATACCTGTTCATCTTTTCAAACTTACTTGGTTAATTCAAACCATAACCATTTCTTTAAACCCTTTTTGTTTAATTCCTCTTTTTAAATTAATTAAATAAAATTAATTTAAATAACCCTTTTTAATCATTTACAATTAACCAAATATCTAGTCACCAGATAATTCCCTGTCCTTTATTTAAAGTCCTTATCGATTTAAGAATTCATCTTATAAAACAAGTTTCCAATAAACTTTAAATAAATAATAATTTAATATTTTATTTCCTTTGGAATAACTTCCAATGTAAAAATCTTTCAAATCCAATTCCCGTTATAAAATATATTTATAACTTCAAATCTTATCGATTCACTGCTTATAAAAATCCATATTTTATAACTGTTTGACTTTTGGGTCCCGTGATGCTGATTACCCAACCAATTCTAGACATTGGTGAATATTAGAACAGATATGGAAATATGGTTTGACGACCATCAAAATCAATCATTCGTCATTCTTATAATGACCATCAATTCAAACAACAATCCATTCAACCAACTCAAACACGTTTTATAAACGTGATCAAACCAAGGAGTTACTTTGTTATGGGTCATCACCAACAGTGTATATTTCTAAATTTAAACCATCGTTGATCAACAGTATATACACCTAACAGTCAACCACAAACAAGCAGAACACACAAAAATAAAATACCCAGTTTATATAAAATATAAACTAGGAGGCTGAGTGAGTTTAACTCACCTGTATTTAGAATTGTCGATATCAGTCTGGTTCTACCCAATTAAACTGACGTTTTAATTCGAATAAAATTCCAGTCACTCCAGATTCGGACTGCGCCTGCTCCATCTCGAAGTACTCGTCTCCACGGTCCCAGCGCATCTGACCGTCTGTAAATCCGACAACGTACGAGAGAGAAATCATCAAAACAAGTTTATAAAAGAAATTTAAATTTAAACTTTGGATTTTCTTTTTAATTAAAGTTGGGCTTTTACCTTCCCCTTGGCCCAAAACCCGAACCCGCTTTGCTTAAAACCCTCCCACCGATCCTACAGCAAGCCGCCTCCCTCATTTTCATCCCTAAACCAAAATCAACGAAAACCCTAAACCTAATCCCCCTTTGATTTCGACAGTAAAAATGGCGTCGCCCCCTCTGTTCTTCCGCAACCACGAAATTTCCTCGCACCCCTCCACGCTCCACCTCCTCCCTCTTCACTCGCTCGGCCTAAACCCCCAACACCCAAATCCATTTCGGGTTCAAGACGAGGCTTCCATCGCGAACGATTTCAACAGAAATCAGTCACACACCGAAAGCTAAGTCTCCTTTTTACTCCATCTTCTTTTTATTGCTTTTAAATTGCCGAAGTATTTTGTTTTTGATTTTCTTTCTCTCTGGTTTAATTCGTGTTGGTTTGTTCGAATGGAATTTTTCTAGTTTCGAATGAGGTTGTTGAACACTACTGTGATGGCATATTTATACTTGCGGTTTAGGTTGGGATAAAATAAACGTCATCCACAAATTGTTCTATCAATCCATGTTCGAACCTGTACTTGGATCCTTGATTTAGATTGTGTTTTCATTTACTGGTCTGCTATAATAGGAACATGGGTTGATCTTAGATGTATAGGTTAGGCAAACTGTGATGTGGTTGTTCAATTCTGTGTTGCAACGGTCCTTGTCTACATTAGCTGCCTTGACTTGTCTGTAGGTTTGCTGTAAAGCATACATATACTTATTTAAATTCTTAGCTGTGCAATGTCCATTCAATCCAGAGATTTAACCTGTATTGCAGATTTCTGTTTCCATCTTTAAATATATGAATAGTTCATTTTTGGTATCTGGACTTCACTGGTTTACCCATGTGGGTTTGTTGTTCGATAAGGATTTGGTATACGCCTCAGTTCTTCTTAGCTGTTTACTGGTGGTGAAAAATCTGGTATTGTCCTGTCTTAGTTGTTGAAGTAGCTGTCCTTAGCTATCACATTTCCCTTTGTAGATTAGACAATATATTTTTAGGTTCAGCTATTTACTCTAGCTGTCTTAGCTGTTCATTGTTTTGTCTTAGTCAGCCGTATGAATTTGTACATTGATTTTGTTTATTGATTTTTTTATGGTTGTTCATATTATATATAGCTGTTCAGCTATATTTCTTCTAGCCGTTTATGTCTAAAGAGATTTGATGTTATAAAATATAGGTTCATATATGTGATTCCCTTTTTATCTGTGCACATGGGAGATCTTTGCATTACTGTTTAGCTGTCTTGGTATTGTTTTACACTGGCCGTAGATGCACATGTATCGGCTATGCCTTGTCCATTCCTAGCTGTTCATATTGATGTGCAGTCTCTTTTTCTTTCTTTCTTTTATTTTTTTCTTGCTGCTCACTACTTAACATAAAATTTCCCTTTTTAATGGGTTTTCTTTTTCCTCGCAGATCAAAACTTGATGGGGACAAACTCGGATTCACCGATCTTGGGAAGAAACGAGCGTGCAAAGATGAATTGTTCTGTCCAATTCTGTTTTGCATTGTTCATTGTAAAGTTAGTGTATAAATGTGTATGGCTTTTTGATTTGTCCTGTTATAGGTTTGATGTATATATGAATGTGTACACATTTTTAGCAATCCAATTTGTATGTACAGTTTGATGTGCAAATGTATCATCTATATTTGTTTTGAATGGTATTTGTTTAATGTGTGTACCAGGATTTTTAAATGAATTGGTTACCTTGGCAAAATGTTTTGAAACAAATCATTAACTTAGGATATTTAAACAAGTTTTGTTAAATATAACAAAATTTCGGGTTACTATAAACAAACGGATTGGACTAAATAACTAGTTCTTTTATTTGAAAGTTCTGAACCAATCTGTTTATATAAACATTGTCTACCAATTATATTTATGTGATTATAAGTATAACACACTTTAAAATATAAACCAAATTTAGACGGCTAAATTAATGGAAACAAATAATTAAATAAATATCGCTATATTTATTAAACAACATTTTCAACATCAAACCGTATAGAATTCACATTTTTAAATAATATCCCATTTATATAAATATAAATAATTCATATATATTCGAAATCTATTTTAATTAAATAAATTCGATAAAAATCCCTTATAATATATAAACTGATTTAAATATTCGAATTTAAATAGCCGAAAAATCTGGGATGTTACATTCTTTCCCCCTTTAAATAATTTCGTCCTCGAAATTGCAAAGTAAGAAGAATATTTCGAATCGAATTATTTTAAATTCATTATCTTTAAATTATCATCAAAATAAATCCAGATTCTAAAATTTTCGAGGATCCCGCCAACACCTCCTCTGCATGACTCTATCGACTACAACTGCTATTCTAGGCCTCAACTTCGTCGAAAAGAAAATTCAAATTCCCAATGGCAATCCACCTTATTGGAATCCCAATTTACTTAGCCATTAGATTTTCAAACCCCCAATTCATTCTCAAATTGATTTTACTTAGCCAGATTCAGTTTCTCATTCATATTCGATTCAATCGACAGATCAATTCAATTTTATTTCAAAATTCAAATTTGATTCCAAATCAAATCAACCAGAACAAACAACAAACATATTACTATAATATAGAAAATAATTTCTTTTACCTGTATAGAAATATATCTTGGGTAAAATTATTTCATCTACCCTCTTTATAAAACAATATCGTGTCAATTCACTAGTTCAACGCTTCTCAACACTTGAACCAGTCAAATAACACGATACAAAACATTTGTAAATAAAATTTTCCAAATACGCTCTCATATATATACACTCAAACTCAATCTAGGGTGTTGCTAACCCCATCTCTATTGAGTTACGCCACAGAGCCAAGGTTATTACTAAACCAATAGCTCTGATACCACTGTAACGACCCAGCGGTTTTCGGCCTCGAAAATCGATATAAATACCTTTAACGTATCCTATACCGATCCTCCGAACACCGAAACACTGGAGCGTCTAGAAAGAAGTTAGAGGGTGAGATAAGAAAGAAAGAAATATTAGAATAGAAGAAGAAGAAAAACACTACAACACAGAGTCTCACATCGCAGCGGAACAAAATATAATATAGAAACAACATTTATTGAGAGCTTTTGAAAATACTTACAATATCAGAGTACAACACACATCTGGACAGTTTTGATAATCTGTCCTCATATATATAATCACACAGCGGAATATCATTCATCTGAACACCTTCAACTCGTCTCCGGACTTCTCAGTATCTGATAACCTGAACCTGTACACCTCGGTCTAACCCGAGCATTTACAAAACACCGGGTCAGTCTGGTGGACCAGAGTGAGATAAACTCGCACAGCATTAAGGTATCACACATCTTGATTTTTAAGTTAAAATCCCTTTTGAAAGAAAAAGATAATCGTAAGACCGATCCACACATAAATACGGACGGTTTTTACCTTACGATGACCCAAAACAGTTTACGAAATCAATATCTTGATCTGATATTATGATAATGTCTAGATACAAATAATTAACAAATCTAGAGGAACGCTTGCATCTCACGCTCCCCGTATATAGTATACAATTGAAAACCGCGGGCGCTTATTGGATATTGGATTTCCAACTTGACAAGGTATGGGACCACCTTCCGCACGTGTATCTCTAGAGGCGAATACACAGGGTTCAACAAGAACATCTTGCAACCCGGCCCTCACATGACTGACCACTCATTTCGCTTGAGTGTATCGAATGTATATCACCGACGGTTGGACTCAAACCACCGTCCCCGAATGGGCAGAATCGATAGATTTAGAAACAAAAGGAATTTCTCTAGATAGGTGATTATACACCCTAATGGGAGCGACCCACATAGCCATGCTGCCTGCCCGATTTTTGTCATTTCCCGGTTGATGAGGCCTGAAGTCAGAGCACATCTGATCATCATACACTTTGAATGCCACATCGTCAGATCCGCCAGATCACACTTGATTGACGTCCACAAACATACTCTAGCTATCTGGCTAGAGAATAACCATTTCTCCGCCATCAACTATGGTACGTTTGGAGAAATCAACGCATGTAAATCCTTTTGGAAATACTCTGTCAGACATCCGTCCATACAAGTCATCCAGGAACAGGATGAACCGAAGGTACTCTCCTACCGCATCCAATATAGGAATCACCCCATGGATCGGTAGCGATAGCCCTCGCAATCCACAGATCCCAACCACGACAGAACCCCAGAATATCTCCGGCGCGAATCAGAGATTGTAAGTGGTTCTTCCGCTTCATGAAGATCTATGGTCTTCACATGCTCCATCTCGATCGTCGCTTGATCTTCTTATACTTTCGTATTTTTTGGTTGGAATGGTTTTCGAATATACATTCGATCCCGGACTTTCCATACCAACAATCGTAAAGGTCAGACTTGATAGTCGGTTATTTAACTATCAAGTAAAACATCCATGAAAACAAAAGAATACATTCACTGGTCTAGTACTCAGCATCACTTGGCCTTTAAAGTCATCACCCAATTTCCCTTTTAATCCCATTACTAGAGAATCTCATTTCCGTTATCTTGGAAATCTTATCGCACACTCTCGTTATTACCAACTAGTATTATCTTTGGGTCGTCCCGAAGTCGTTCAAGTTGGGGTATTTTAATTACCTCTCAGACCTTGACCAACCACGTTCTTGCCTTCAGGTAAATACGAGTCGTAATTTAAAAACCCGATATTAATATCTCAATTTCCATTTCCAAATCTCGTTTACCAAGCTCACTTTTAAATCTTCTTTTTGGTAAATCTCTTTCCAACTTCATTTGGTTTATCTTAATTTCCTTCTTAAGTATTTGAATTCAAAAACGACACTTAAACTCATATTCCATTTGTAAATTCTTATAAAATTCCAGGTTTAACATAAACCATTTTCATCTTCGCCTCCCTTTACTTAATTCAAAAACATTAAGTAAAAATTCCCTTTAATCTATCGTATTTGGTTTGGAGCCCTTTATTTCTTTATAAAGAATCCGAGTTCCAATACATACCTGTTCATCTTTTCAAACTTACTTGGTTAATTCAAACCATAACCATTTCTTTAAACCCTTTTTGTTTAATTCCTCTTTTTAAATTAATTAAATAAAATTAATTTAAATAACCCTTTTTAATCATTTACAATTAACCAAATATCTAGTCACCAGATAATTCCCTGTCCTTTATTTAAAGTCCTTATCGATTTAAGAATTCATCTTATAAAACAAGTTTCCAATAAACTTTAAATAAATAATAATTTAATATTTTATTTCCTTTGGAATAACTTCCAATGTAAAAATCTTTCAAATCCAATTCCCGTTATAAAATATATTTATAACTTCAAATCTTATCGATTCACTGCTTATAAAAATCCATATTTTATAACTGTTTGACTTTTGGGTCCCGTGATGCTGATTACCCAACCAATTCTAGACATTGGTGAATATTAGAACAGATATGGAAATATGGTTTGACGACCATCAAAATCAATCATTCGTCATTCTTATAATGACCATCAATTCAAACAACAATCCATTCAACCAACTCAAACACGTTTTATAAACGTGATCAAACCAAGGAGTTACTTTGTTATGGGTCATCCCCAACAGTGTATATTTCTAAATTTAAACCATCGTTGATCAACAGTATATACACCTAACAGTCAACCACAAACAAGCAGAACACACAAAAATAAAATACCCAGTTTATATAAAATATAAACTAGGAGGCTGAGTGAGTTTAACTCACCTGTATTTAGAATTGTCGATATCAGTCTGGTTCTACCCAATTAAACTGACGTTTTAATTCGAATAAAATTCCAGTCACTCCAGATTCGGACTGCGCCTGCTCCATCTCGAAGTACTCGTCTCCACGGTCCCAGCGCATCTGACCGTCTGTAAATCCGACAACGTACGAGAGAGAAATCATCAAAACAAGTTTATAAAAGAAATTTAAATTTAAACTTTGGATTTTCTTTTTAATTAAAGTTGGGCTTTTACCTTCCCCTTGGCCCAAAACCCGAACCCGCTTTGCTTAAAACCCTCCCACCGATCCTACAGCAAGCCGCCTCCCTCATTTTCATCCCTAAACCAAAATCAACGAAAACCCTAAACCTAATCCCCCTTTGATTTCGACAGTAAAAATGGCGTCGCCCCCTCTGTTCTTCCGCAACCACGAAATTTCCTCGCACCCCTCCACGCTCCACCTCCTCCCTCTTCACTCGCTCGGCCTAAACCCCCAACACCCAAATCCATTTCGGGTTCAAGACGAGGCTTCCATCGCGAACGATTTCAACAGAAATCAGTCACACACCGAAAGCTAAGTCTCCTTTTTACTCCATCTTCTTTTTATTGCTTTTAAATTGCCGAAGTATTTTGTTTTTGATTTTCTTTCTCTCTGGTTTAATTCGTGTTGGTTTGTTCGAATGGAATTTTTCTAGTTTCGAATGAGGTTGTTGAACACTACTGTGATGGCATATTTATACTTGCGGTTTAGGTTGGGATAAAATAAACGTCATCCACAAATTGTTCTATCAATCCATGTTCGAACCTGTACTTGGATCCTTGATTTAGATTGTGTTTTCATTTACTGGTCTGCTATAATAGGAACATGGGTTGATCTTAGATGTATAGGTTAGGCAAACTGTGATGTGGTTGTTCAATTCTGTGTTGCAACGGTCCTTGTCTACATTAGCTGCCTTGACTTGTCTGTAGGTTTGCTGTAAAGCATACATATACTTATTTAAATTCTTAGCTGTGCAATGTCCATTCAATCCAGAGATTTAACCTGTATTGCAGATTTCTGTTTCCATCTTTAAATATATGAATAGTTCATTTTTGGTATCTGGACTTCACTGGTTTACCCATGTGGGTTTGTTGTTCGATAAGGATTTGGTATACGCCTCAGTTCTTCTTAGCTGTTTACTGGTGGTGAAAAATCTGGTATTGTCCTGTCTTAGTTGTTGAAGTAGCTGTCCTTAGCTATCACATTTCCCTTTGTAGATTAGACAATATATTTTTAGGTTCAGCTATTTACTCTAGCTGTCTTAGTTGTTCATTGTTTTGTCTTAGTCAGCCGTATGAATTTGTACATTGATTTTGTTTATTGATTTTTTTATGGTTGTTCATATTATATATAGCTGTTCAGCTATATTTCTTCTAGCCGTTTATGTCTAAAGAGATTTGATGTTATAAAATATAGGTTCATATATGTGATTCCTTTTTATCTGTGCACATGGGAGATCTTTGCATTACTGTTTAGCTGTCTTGGTATTGTTTTACACTGGCCGTAGATGCACATGTATCGGCTATGCCTTGTCCATTCCTAGCTGTTCATATTGATGTGCAGTCTCTTTTTCTTTCTTTCTTTTATTTTTTTCTTGCTGCTCACTACTTAACATAAAATTTCCCTTTTTAATGGGTTTTCTTTTTCCTCGCAGATCAAAACTTGATGGGGACAAACTCGGATTCACCGATCTTGGGAAGAAACGAGCGTGCAAAGATGAATTGTTCTGTCCAATTCTGTTTTGCATTGTTCATTGTAAAGTTAGTGTATAAATGTGTATGGCTTTTTGATTTGTCCTGTTATAGGTTTGATGTATATATGAATGTGTACACATTTTTAGCAATCCAATTTGTATGTACAGTTTGATGTGCAAATGTATCATCTATATTTGTTTTGAATGGTATTTGTTTAATGTGTGTACCAGGATTTTTAAATGAATTGGTTACCTTGGCAAAATGTTTTGAAACAAATCATTAACTTAGGATATTTAAACAAGTTTTGTTAAATATAACAAAATTTCGGGTTACTATAAACAAACGGATTGGACTAAATAACTAGTTCTTTTATTTGAAAGTTCTGAACCAATCTGTTTATATAAACATTGTCTACCAATTATATTTATGTGATTATAAGTATAACACACTTTAAAATATAAACCAAATTTAGACGGCTAAATTAATGGAAACAAATAATTAAATAAATATCGCTATATTTATTAAACAACATTTTCAACATCAAACCGTATAGAATTCACATTTTTAAATAATATCCCATTTATATAAATATAAATAATTCATATATATTCGAAATCTATTTTAATTAAATAAATTCGATAAAAATCCCTTATAATATATAAACTGATTTAAATATTCGAATTTAAATAGCCGAAAAATCTGGGATGTTACAATAATAATACGGAATTATATATTCGAGTAAGACTGAATTTGAGATTATATAATTATTAAGTATTATAATTCTTAAATGTCCCTAGTCAGGTTTTATTGTTAATACAGGACAACAATAAAGCATTGAGACTAGTATATTGATTGACTGATGATCACATCTCATTGATCATTAATATATGTGATATTAAAGTCAAGATATAAATACGTATTGGAGAATAGCGTATTGGGCTGACCCACCGTGAGATAACTCCATGGATTATAATTAATAGTATCATAAGTTATTCTCATAGTGACAGTGATGTAATGGTCCTCAGACCTGAAATCATTATAATTTTATTCGACAATATTTGTGTTTTGATATCATCTAAAGTTATTTCGTAACAGAGTAATGATAACGGTGATTATTGGATATATTTAGAATCGAATATAAATTATGAATGATTTAGATGGAATTTAACCATACGATATATTCGTAGTGATATCCATGGGCCTCTTCATTAAGTGAGACTGTGAAATGCATGGCCGTGCTCAAATATTGATTTGTTTCAAACAGTCTACTTATTGATCAAGAAAAACAAATTAAATTATAAAGAGGATGATATGATCCATGCCTCCAGTTTAATTTTGGATATAACGGTTAAAAGGATTATATTACACTGAGACAGTAATCACAGAAAGGTTGTATCGAATAATTGATGTTATTATAACTTGGGTAACAGCGATGTATTACTAGATGTCGCTCACTGTTTACAGGTTAAATATTGTTTAAATTGTTGCCAACGTTATGATAACCTATAGGGTCACACATAAGGGCGTTGTATAGGGTGAAGACTATTCTTAGTAAAGGAAATTCAAAAAGGTTGATTTTTTCTTTAACTTTGAATGGTAGAACGGGTAAAAAGGATTATCTAATATCTCGGATAAGTCATACTATAAAATAAGGACGATGCCTTTATTTTATTCGGATGAACACACACGAGAAAAGTAAAACCCTAGATCCCAATCTCGGCTAGTACCAATTCACCCTTTTCGATTTCATCTGACGATTTCGACAACAACACTCGTGGATCACCTGTAGAGGCTCTACACTTGAAGGGCTGCTGATTCGATTCCTCCGCATCATCCCTGTTTAGAATTTAATTTAGTTTCCATCTGGAATCAATGCTTCAGGTATGGGTTTTAATCCCAAATTTTATAAGTTTTGATTTAATTTTCTTGCTAAGATCCCAACTTTAAGTTGTTCAAGTATAAAAGGGGAAATCGATTAGATCGATTCTACTTTACAGTTTCAACACATGAATATTATTCAAAATTTCGGCAGCATAACGGCAGGGTAGTTAAAACCGGGGTCGTCCCTAGTACAGCTCCTCTATCTACCTTAAAGCCTCGCAGCTTTTGACAATGGGGATTTCATGCATCTAGTTCGCACGCAGGCGGCATGTATATTTTTTTCCTTTTCCACAAACTAATCCTATTTGGTTTCAACCAAATAATTCTCAACCACAAATGGGTATTTTTCAACCACAATCAATCAATTTCAACCACAAACAATTCCAATCAACAATTTGCTATCAACCAATTTTCACAACAATTAAAACCAATAAATATCGTCCATGGTTTGTGGACGAGGGGCGTATATATATATATATATAAGTATATTTCACTTCTATTTCAACACATATATAATTTTTACAACGCACATATAACTTATACATCGAACGTACAACTTATACAACACTTATACATGAGGTGTACAACGCTTATATAACTCATACATCGACTATATAATTTATACATCGTCGTTTTCCATATCGTTTATAATTAAGAAATCTCACGTTGGGTTCCACTCCACCAAAAATAGCAGAAGGCTCAGAAAAATATGCGGTCTCTTCTAGAATGTAGTAGATGTCCACACGAGTCCACTGTCTCTTGTTTCACTGAATTTCGTCAATAAACGAAAAAGATATGAATTTTACAGTGAAATCTAAAACCGTAGCGCTTTAAACTGCTATTATATAGTTTAAAATAATTTCAACCGTACTCAGCTGAAGAGTTCGAAACTAGGTTTCGATTTTTCTTCGAATCCGTGTAGCTATTCGTCGACGACCATTGCAGCGTCGGAAGGGGAGGAGCGGCGCACCTGCGCCTGGGGGAGTTGGTCAGTTCGACGGCCAGAGGAGGGTGCGGCGGCGGGTTGAACGTCCGAACTTCCCTGGCTCGATTCTCCTTGAACGCTGAGCGAAAAAATACAAACTATATATGGATTTGAAGCTCGTCTCGAGCTCTTCAAAATCTTCAACTGAAGGAAGGGCTGATTTTGCTTGGTTTGGTCGGAAAGTGGACGGGAAAGATTGAAGGGTTTATCGCCGTGTGTCGATGTATATCGGGGAGAGAGAAAAAGCATTGACCAATGATTTTTTTTTATATTTATAAATTTTAAAAATCCGAAAATACCCCTTGTCACACACGAACTCCAATCCAAACCCAACGACTGTCGTCCCTAGCTAAATACCCTCATTCCGAACACAATGGGATATGTTTCGTAGGTCCATTCGACTGTTTCAGTTAGATTTCCTTCAAATTAAAATATAAAACATTCAATATTTAATTTGAACGTACATTTCAATTTGTCGGGGTCACATACTGATTCTAAAAATTCCCGAAAAATAAATTTAGCTATGTTTTGACGATACGATCCCAACAAAACTAGTTTCATCGAATTCTGAGACCGTTTGAAAAATGGCATTCTTCTGGTCGATCCAATTTAATAGAAATCGACCAAACACATTTTCCTTTGCCACGCTCACATACTAGCTTCAAAAATTATGAAATTTGAAACCTAGTAATTGTAACACCCCACCTCCGCTAGGGTCACTCTTTCGGGGGCACTAGCTTCTGGGGGGCGTTAGAACTGGGTAAGCGTGCATAATGATATATCAAGGCAGAGTAAGAACATAAATATATATGTAAAACAGAGTAAGTGAGAATAAAACAGCGGAATATCTCAAACCATCTCAAAACAAGTTTAGTACATCATAAAGTCAACTGCCAAAATAAACATGTCTAGTACATCATAAACAGAAATACTGAAATACATAGTGTTATCCCCAAAATAAAGATGATAAACCATAGCGAGCTCAATGTCCAGACATACATGAGCTATCCAGCAACCAAGCAAGCGATCCAAGCTAAGCACCACTATTCCCTCCCTGAGAACCTGGGGGGGGGGGGGGGAAACGGAAGAAAAGAAGCGAAAGAAAACAGGTCAGTCAAAAATACTGGTAAGCCCTACTACGATCAGTCTATAAACTAATAAAGCTAACATCATGATGGAAACTGAGATGAACATACTGGCAATAGATAAAGGTGTCATCACATAAAGAAGATTAAGCTTTGCACCACAGTGTACTAGCAAACTAACATAACAGGTATTGATCCCTCAGCCCAAAACTTTGGCCCAATAACATGAAGTGACCTTAATACAAGGCCCAGCCCAACGGTCTAGTCGATCGGCTCCCTATAAACCTAACACGTTAAGTGTTGGTGCCCATACGGCCCACATATGGTTGTAGTCAGACTGTGCTGGGTCCACCTTCGGGTGTATCAAGCCCTCGGGTGTCAACCCCAGACACCTAAGCAATAATGCACAGTCTAAACCTACTGGTACCCGTGCCTCGAGTTTGTCCAACACCGGACTACGTGCACGTCCGTAGCCCGCCTGGACCCGCACCGCTGTACCACTCATCCGTCGCTTTGGTCGCTTACATCCGTCCAGTAATCGTGCCCCCGCCCTAGCCTAGCCTCTAGGGTTGTGAATGATACCCAACTGGGATTACTGCTGGAACAGACCACGTTGCTAGGGTTTTCTAAGAGGGTTAAGTGTGGTTTAACCCCTCACTAATCATGGATTAAATTAGTTAAGTGTAACCAACAGTTCACCACTTAACCCCATTTAATCCCTTGTATTCCCCAAAATTGGTTAAGTATTAGTGGGCCATGACTTAACCCTAATCATGAGGCATTAATTAATTTAACGCACCCAATCTCTCACATTAGACCTTGTTGTGGTTACTAGTTAGGCCGGGCGGGTCCGGGTAGGTTTACACCACAACTTAGTCTAACCTCGGGTCTCACGTGCAACATGACCAACTACCCACATTGGGTCCTATTGCTTGTAGCCACTAGTTAAGCCGGTCGGTTCCGGGTAGATTTATGCTACAAACTCAACCCAACCTCGAGTTGTCCACACTTATGTTTTCTAAGTGTCATGTCCACTTTATTTTCAAAACATCATTACAAGTTTAACAAATACTTGGGTAGACCTAACTTAATAGGTAAATTCCCAAGGGGTAGACCTAACTTAATAGGTAAATTCCCAATCTTATATTTTCATGTATTTTAAGTTTTACCCAAACCCCCCCAACGTCATTCTATCGCTTACATATTCGTTATAACGCATAAAGGATAGAAAGAGGGAACTTGACACAACATACATGATGAATCTTACATATCATAATAAACATGCATAACATGTTGGACTTGCATAACTTAGCATAGTGAACTTGCATAAACATGCATAACTTGTCAAACTTGCAAATCATGGCATAGTGAACTTGCATAAACATGCATAACTTGTTAAACTTGCAAATCATAGCATAGTGAACTTGCATAAACATGCATAACTTGTTAAACTTGCAAATCATAGCATAGTGAACTTGCATAAACATGCATAACTTGTTAAACTTGCAAATCATAGCATAGTGAACTTGCATAAACATGCATAACTTATTAAACATGCATAACATAGCATAGTGAACTCGCATAAGCATGCATAACTTATTAAACATGCATAACATAGCATAGTGAACTCGCATAAGCATGCATAACTTATTAAACATGCATAAATCCCAACTTTCATCACATATTAACTTTAGAGTTTCTAAAATGAAGGTAAGAGGGCTTACAAATATTATGAAGACACAAATCCACTAATAAAGATTGAGAAGCCCTTTATGCAAGCATATAAAAACCCAAAACAAAGCTCCAATTAACAAAAATTCCAAAAACTCTAGCTTAGCAAATAAAACTCGCAACTTGATGATGTATGCAAGCTAATGATCATTCATACAACTTAGAAATGCTTGTATGAACATCATAATCTTCATAGGAATGCTTTATGAAGAGGTTGGAGGCTAGGGTTTTTAAGTGGAGGCCATTTGAGAAATCAATTTGACATAGTTTGGTTGCTAGATTGAATAATGAGGTTTTAGGGTAGGATTAGGGTCTTATTTATAGAAGATTAGAGTGTTTTTAGCCCTAGGATTAACCCTAGGTTAGTTTAGGTCCGTCAGATTTCGGAATTCTCTAGAACCAAGCCACACAACCAAGCCCAGATCAAAATTGGTGCGCCAGGCAAAACTGCCCGGCCACCCCGTGTCGACAGGGCTGTCGACAGGGCAGTCGACACCCTTAGACCCCTGTCGACATGCCTGTCGACATGGGGGTCTTGGCGGGAGTTTTCCCGCTTGACGCCAGTTAGCCCTAATCCTTGTTTTTGATTTAAAATTTAAATCTGTTTTTAACATGGAAATTTCTGAAAACTTCAATGGGCCTTAACTGGGTCATACGGACTCCGATTTTCGAAAACTCGGACTCTATTTCACGTATTTTCCCGAGATGAACGCAATGGCATAGCCCGTTTCCCTTGATTTAGATTTTTGAATTAAATTCTGCCTCGATTTATGTTATAACAGGTTATTGAAAATACGGGTTGTTACATTCTCCCCTCCTTAAAGGATTTCGTCCCCGAAATCTTCAAGTTAGGAAGAACGTTTCCTACCATCCAATCATCCATCTACTCAAAGCATCATCCACGAGCAATCATTGTCCTTAAAAGATTCTAAATGCTGTATGAACATATGCAAAAGTGTGTGTATATGTACTTATCTAATGCAAAGATCAATGCAAAATATGCTAGTGAAATGTATCCATATGTATGCAAATCCCTAACATAATGTATAATATCTATATGTGTGCACATAACATACACCCATATGCAACATCCATGTGATAACACACAATTTTCATCCATGAATAAGCATAAACACTCATGCATATGCAATATGAGGAGTGTGCGAGCCGATCTAGTGCCTAATTGTGTATAATGCATCCACGAGCAATCACTTGCAAACACTTGCAACCACTTGCAACCATCAAACATAACATGTCTCAAACACATGTTTCATCCAAAGGATTCTACCTAAGGTTCTCATGATAAGATTAGCACGATAACTAGATAAACATGGATAGCAAAGAGAAAGACATGCTAACAAAAGGACAGAGATTGAGAGTGTACCCTCAAAAAGGAATGGATAAAGCCCACGCATCTTCTCCTCTGTTTCCCAAGTTGCGTCTTCTTCGGCTTCACCCCATTGAACCTTCACCAACTTGACCTCTCGATTCCTTAGCTTCTTGGTCTCCGTCCCCAAGATACGAATCGGAGCTCTCCTCAAGGTAGCTTCTTTCTCCACTTCCACATCTTCCAAAACACTTGGCTCCACAATCTCTGCTGACTTATGCAAACACTTCCGGAGATGCGAAACATGAAAAACATTATGCACTCCAGCTAGCTTCTCAGGCAATTCCACTCTATAGGCCATCTGCCCGATCCTCTCTACAATGGAGAATGGTCCAACAAATCTCGGGGCTAACTTCCCAACGGCTCCAAATCGGACCACATTCCGCAAAGGAGAAACCTTCACGAAAACCATATCCCCTACATCAAACTGCAAATCAGATCTTCGCTTATCAGCATAGGATTTCTGTCGGTCTTGGGCCGCTTTCATCCGTCTCCGAATCAACTCGATTTTCTCGGATGTATCTCTGATCATATCAGGCCCAAGTATGAGCTTATCTGTTGTCTCCCACCAACATGTAGGCGACTTGCACGGCCTCCCATATAGAGCTTCAAATGGTGCCATCCCAATGCTCGCCTGATAACTGTTATTATATGCAAACTCAACAAGAGGAAGGTGGTCTTCCCAAGTACCACCAAAATCCAGAATGCAAAGCCTCAACAAGTCCTCAAGTACTCTATTCACCCTTTCTGTATGACCGTCCGTTTGTGGGTGATAAGCCGTACTCAGGTTCAACCTCGTGCCCAAGGCCTCCTGCAAGCTATTCCAGAACAGACTTGTAAAGATTGGGTCGCGGTCACTGACAATACTAGAAGGGACTCCATGAAGTCTCACAATCTCACGAAGATATACAGACGCTAGCCAAGATGCTGTCCTCTTGCTCCTCACCGGAATAAAATGAGCACTCTTCGTAAGTCTATCCACAATAACCCAAATGCTCGTATTCCCTTTCCTTGACCTTGGAAGCCCATCAATAAAGTCCATGGAGATACTCTCCCACTTCCAAAGTGGAACGTCCAGAGGATGCAATAGCCCACCGGGCTTCTTTGACTCGGCCTTAACTTGCTGGCAAATGATACATCTAGAGACAAACTCCGCCACATCCTTCTTCATCCCAGGCCAAAAGAAAATACGCCTCATATCTTGGTACATCTTATCCCCGCCTGGATGTATAGTCAACTTAGAGCGATGCGCTTCCTCCAGAACTTTTCTTACTAAATCTTCAACCATGGGGACACATAACCTTCCATCTCTCCTCAGCCAACCCTTGTCATCAATAGAATATCGAGCAAGATGACTAGACGTCTCTCCTCGAATTAGCTTATCCATAATCTCAACTATCTGAGGGTCTTCCTTCTGCGAAGCCCCAACTTGATCCAGAAGGGTAGGCCTGAGCTCAAGAGATGCTAAAGAACCGGTCATCGACTCAGCTGTCAAAGAGAAATCAAAGGTTGCCAAGAACTCTAAATTCTTCATCTCAACAAATAGAGGACTTAGTGTCAACCTTTTTCTACTCAACGCATCCGCTACAACATTCCCCTTGCCAGGGGTATAGGCTATATCAAAATCGTAGGATGCCAAGAATTCCATCCACCTTTGCTGCCTCAAGTTCAGATCCTTCTGCGAAAAGAGATACCTCAAAGACTTATGATCAGTATATAGCTCAAATCTCTCTCCCAGAAGATAATGACGCCAAGCCTTGAGTGCATATACTATCGCTGCCAGCTCTAGATCATGAGTGGGATAATTCTTCTCATGCACCTTAAGTTGCCTACCACCAAAACATATAACTCTGCCTTCTTGCATCAGAACGGCGCCCAATCCCGTGCCACAAGCATCAGTGTACACGGTAAACATCTTACCACCATCGGGTAAAGCTAGAACTGGTGCTGAGGTAAGGGCTCTCTTGAGTCTTTGAAAAGCAAGCTCACAATCCATATCCCAAGCAAAAACTAAGTTCTTCTTTGTCAACTTAGTAAGAGGAGCGGATATCTTCGCGAAGTCCTTGATGAACTTCCGGTAAAATCCTGCAAGACCTAGAAAACTTCTCACTTCGGTTGCATTCCTTGGAGTCTTCCAATCCTGCACAGCAACTACTTTAGCGGGATCCACCGCCAAGCCTTGCTTAGATACTATATGCCCAAGGAACCGAACTTCCCTTCTCCAAAAGTGACACTTGGAGAACTTGGCCTTTAACTGATGCGCTCTAAGCGTATCCATCACCTCTACAAGATGCCTCGCGTGCTCTTCTTCATCCTTAGAGAAGATCAGAATATCATCCACAAAGACCACGACAAACTTGTTCAAGAACTCTCGAAACACCCTACTCATCAAGTCCACGAAATACGCGGGTGCATTTGTCAAACCGAACGGCATAACAAGCCATTCGAAGAATCCATCTGGAGTTCTGAATGCAGTCTTGTCTATACTATCTTCAGCCACTCTGAGCTGATGAAATCCAGTAGCAAGATCAAGCTGAGAGAAAACAGAAGCACCAACAAGCTGGTCAAAAAGATCATCAATCCTCGGTAATGGGTGTCTGTTCTTCTTAGTCAGCTTATTCAACTCTCTATAGTCCACACAAAGTCGAAGAGAACCATCTGCCTTAGTAGCAAACACCACAGGCGCTCCCCATTCGGATATACTTCGTCTGATGAAGTTCTTCTCAAGCAACTCCTTTACTTGCTTGCTGAGCTCCCGTCTCTCACGCGGAGCCATGTGCCGAACGGGCAAAGAAACAGGCTTAGCATTATCCACCAGATAAATGCGAAAATCAATCTCTCGTTTAGGGGGCAACCCCTTAACTTCTTCAAAAACATCTGGATAATCTCGGACCACCCTTACAGACTGAAGGGCTTCCTCTGACGAGTCGAGAGATTCAAGATAGCACAACATGACGGGATCCTTCGGATTGCATGAAATCTCTAAGGTGTTGCCAAGGCGAGTCACAAGCCTCACAACCCTATGCTCACAATCAAGAATGGCTCCATATCTGGACAGCCAATCCATGCCCAATATCAATCCGTATCCCCTGAAACCAAGAACATACGCACTACACAAGAACTCTACACTGAGTATAGAGATCCTTAGATCCTCACATATCATAGATAGATAAGCAGAACCCCCAATGGGATTCGAAACACAAACGGGATCATCCACTAAGCTAGTACTAAGGTGCAAACTATCAACAAGATCAGATGAAATAAAGCTATGTGATGCACCAGAATCAAACAAGGTACGAACTGGAAGATCAGAAACATAAACAAGGTTCTCAACAGAAACACTACCTCGATTGGGAACTGGAGCGGTATTGAGAGCATGAACTTGCCCTCCTGAAGGTCCAGCCTGTCCTTTCTTCTTCGGGCATTCCTTGCTGAAGTGTCCAGTCTCACCACAGGAAAAACATCCACCACTAAGCTTCCTTTTCTTCTTCCTACAATCCTTAGCAAAGTGTCCAGGCGCACCATAGTAATTGCACTTTCCCTTGCCTTTGTTGTTGTTCCCCTTCTTGTTCTTGCCCTGATTCCCCTGACTGCTTTGACCACCTTGATTGCCTTTACCCTGAGAATCAGTCTTCTTTGCTTGAGTATCACTCGACTTGACCTCTTTCTTTCCATCACCCTGAAGTAGAGCCATATCGACCAAACTCTCAAAAGTAGCTCCATGCAGAATATGTGACATCGCCAAGCCCTGCAGCGGCTCATTCAACCCTCTAGCGAATCGAAGAGCCTTCTTCTCAGGAGTGTTCACCATATCCAAACCAAAACGGGCCAGCTGATTAAACTTGTTCACATACTCCTTGACAGTCATATCACCTTGCTTTAATGCAATGAACTTCTCCATCTGTAAATTCGCCTCAGCAGCAGATAGAAACTTGGCCACAAATCTAGTCCTCAAATCGGCCCAAGTCTCGACGGGCCTGGTCCCATTGGTGACCTCCCACCAATAGGCTGCTTCGTCCTTCAAAAGCCACACTGTCAATAAGATCTTCCTCTCGTCATCAATCCTAAAGATAGCAAACAAGTCCTCAGTGTCTTTCAGCCAATTCCTAGCTTCAACAAAAGATTCCGTGCCTAGGAAATTCTTGCCTCCCATCGCCTTGAAGTCTTTACAAACCTTCGTGAACTCAACCTGAGGATGCTGAGGGGGAGGAGGAGGAAGAGGAGCCTCAGCAACTGGAGGGGGAGGAACAGGAACCACCGGAGGAGGGACATTAGGGGGAGGATTCTCAACTATAGGAGGAGGAGTGGGAGTAGGGTTTGCGGGGCCAGCTGTCGCCCTAGCTTCTAGAAGTCTCCTATACCAGAGTGGTACGTTTACACCATCTGGGATGGCAAGATTCTCAGCCATACTGAAACGAAAGATAAGATAAGATTAGGTCAAGGGAACGAAGGATAACGCTAATGGCTTTTTGGGGAATAGCCTTTTAAAATACTAGACTTTTCTTTGGAAAATACTTTATACTTGTTTTGAAAATAGTTTTTCAAAAGTCTTTTAAAAAACTTTTTGTTCTTTCTTGTAAACCATATGCTCTGATACCAAATTTGTAACACCCCACCTCCGCTAGGGTCACTCTTTCGGGGGCACTAGCTTCTGGGGGGCGTTAGAACTGGGTAAGCGTGCATAATGATATATCAAGGCAGAGTAAGAACATAAATATATATGTAAAACAGAGTAAGTGAGAATAAAACAGCGGAATATCTCAAACCATCTCAAAACAAGTTTAGTACATCATAAAGTCAACTGCCAAAATAAACATGTCTAGTACATCATAAACAGAAATACTGAAATACATAGTGCTATCCCCAAAATAAAGATGATAAACCATAGCGAGCTCAATGTCCAGACATACATGAGCTATCCAGCAACCAAGCAAGCGATCCAAGCTAAGCACCACTATTCCCTCCCTGAGAACCTCGGGGGGGGGGGGGAAACGGAAGAAAAGAAGCGAAAGAAAATAGGTCAGTCAAAAAGACTGGTAAGCCCTACTACGATCAGTCTATAAACTAATAAAGCTAACATCATGATGGAAACTGAGATGAACATACTGGAAATAGATAAAGGTGTCATCACATAAAGAAGATTAAGCTTTGCACCACAGTGTACTAGCAAACTAACATAACAGGTATTGATCCCTCAGCCCAAAACTTTGGCCCAATAACATGAAGTGACCTTAATACAAGGCCCAGCCCAACGGTCTAGTCGATCGACTCCCTATAAACCTAACACGTTAAGTGTTGGTGCCCATACGGCCCACATATGGTTGTAGTCAGACTGTGCTGGGTCCACCTTCGGGTGTATCAAGCCCTCGGGTGTCAACCCCAGACACCTAAGCAATAATGCACAGTCTAAACCTACTGGTACCCGTGCCTCGAGTTTGTCCAACACCGGACTACGTGCACGTCCGTAGCCCGCCTGGACCCGCACCGCTGTACCACTCATCCGTCGCTTTGGTCGCTTACATCTGTCCAGTAATCGTGCCCCCGCCCTAGCCTAGCCTCTAGGGTTGTGAATGATACCCAACTGGGATTACTGCTGGAACAGACCACGTTGCTGGGGTTTTCTAAGAGGGTTAAGTGTGGTTTAACCCCTCACTAATCATGGATTAAATTAGTTAAGTGTAACCAACAGTTCACCACTTAACCCCATTTAATCCCTTGTATTCCCCAAAATTGGTTAAGTATTAGTGGGCCATGACTTAACCCTAATCATGAGGCATTAATTAATTTAACGCACCCAACCTCTCACATTAGACCTTGTTGTGGTTACTAGTTAGGCCGGGCGGGTCCGGGTAGGTTTACACCACAACTTAGTCTAACCTCGGGTCTCACGTGCAACATGACCAACTACCCACATTGGGTCCTATTGCTTGTAGCCACTAGTTAAGCCGGTCGGTTCCGGGTAGATTTATGCTACAAACTCAACCCAACCTCGAGTTGGCCACACTTATGTTTTCTAAGTGTCATGTCCACTTTATTTTCAAAACATCATTACAAGTTTAACAAATACTTGGGTAGACCTAACTTAATAGGTAAATTCCCAAGGGGTAGACCTAACTTAATAGGTAAATTCCCAATCTTATATTTTCATGTATTTTAAGTTTTACCCAAACCCCCCCAACGTCATTCTATCGCTTACATATTCGTTATAACGCATAAAGGATAGAAAGAGGGAACTTGACACAACATACATGATGAATCTTACATATCATAATAAACATGCATAACATGTTGGACTTGCATAACTTAGCATAGTGAACTTGCATAAACATGCATAACTTGTCAAACTTGCAAATCATGGCATAGTGAACTTGCATAAACATGCATAACTTGTTAAACTTGCAAATCATAGCATAGTGAACTTGCATAAACATGCATAACTTGTTAAACTTGCAAATCATAGCATAGTGAACTTGCATAAACATGCATAACTTGTTAAACTTGCAAATCATAGCATAGTGAACTTGCATAAACATGCATAACTTGTTAAACTTGCAAATCATAGCATAGTGAACTTGCATAAACATGCATAACTTATTAAACATGCATAACATAGCATAGTGAACTCGCATAAGCATGCATAACTTATTAAACATGCATAACATAGCATAGTGAACTCGCATAAGCATGCATAACTTATTAAACATGCATAAATCCCAACTTTCATCACATATTAACTTTAGAGTTTCTAAAATGAAGGTAAGAGGGCTTACAAATATTATGAAGACACAAATCCACTAATAAAGATTGAGAAGCCCTTTATGCAAGCATATAAAAACCCAAAACAAAGCTCCAATTAACAAAAATCCCAAAAACTCTAGCTTAGCAAATAAAACTTGCAACTTGATGATGTATGCAAGCTAATGATCATTCATACAACTTAGAAATGCTTGTATGAACATCATAATCTTCATAGGAATGCTTTATGAAGAGGTTGGAGGCTAGGGTTTTTAAGTGGAGGCCATTTGAGAAATCAATTTGACATAGTTTGGTTGCTAGATTGAATAATGAGGTTTTAGGGTAGGATTAGGGTCTTATTTATAGAAGATTAGAGTGTTTTTAGCCCTAGGATTAACCCTAGGTTAGTTTAGGTCCGTCAGATTTCAGAATTCTCTAGAACCAAGCCACACAACCAAGCCCAGATCAAAATTGGTGCGCCAGGCAAAACTGCCCGGCCACCCCGTGTCGACAGGGCTGTCGACAGGGCAGTCGACACCCTTAGACCCCTGTCGACATGCCTGTCGACATGGGGGTCTTGGCGGGAGTTTTCCCGCTTGACGCCAGTTAGCCCTAATCCTTGTTTTTGATTTAAAATTTAAATCTGTTTTTAACATGGAAATTTCTGAAAACTTCAATGGGCCTTAACTGGGTCATACGGACTCCGATTTTCGAAAACTCGGACTCTATTTCGCGTATTTTCCCGAGATGAACGCAATGGCATAGCCCGTTTCCCTTGATTCAGATTTTTGAATTAAATTCTGCCTCGATTTATGTTATAACAGGTTATTGAAAATACGGGTTGTTACAGTAATAATTTGACATCCTGGATCCAACAAAAGTGGTTTCATCGAATTCCGAGGTCATTTGCAAAATGGCCATTTTCACGGGCTATATAAACTCTCTAGCGACCTTTCTGAAAATCCGTTTGGCCATAACTTTTGCTTCCCGCTATGAAACTTTGATTCTTTAGATTTGTTAGAAAGATATTCACTAACAGATTTAAATATTTTTGGTTTCACTAAAATGCATTTTGTTTTGCACCCGGTACGGTCAGTTAAAGTTTGAATTGAAATTTTGAAACTATCGCGCCATTTCAGGCCTTGTTTATAATTAGAAATTAATTATATTCGTTTTCAAACTTCGATCCAAACTTACTCTTCGTCGTTATTATTTAAAATATTTATTTTAAATATTTAAAATCCACTAAAATAGCTAATTTAAAATTTTCAAACTGGTTCAGATTTTCCGGGTTGTTACAATCTCCCCCACTTAAGACTTTTCATCCCCGAAAAGGAACAAAGTCGAAAGTGGTTTGATTAATCAACTCTACTTTCAATCTGGTTTCCATTCTCCAACTTTTCAGTTTCTGAGAATTTTCTAATTCTTCAAAAAATTGGCTAACACCCTAAATTTTCGAAAAATTTCGCCATAACCTCCTTTGTACGGGGAAGGGTTTGGAAATTTATTGGGCCGTATTAGGTACCCAATAAATCCTAATAAGCATGCACATATTTATAGTGATATATTCCGGTGTCCACAGGGGAGTGTGTATAGATCATAACCCCAGAGAATAAATTCTCGTCACCTATAAATGGTTTTTGTGCCTTAATGACCAAAGGGACGTGTTTATTGTCATCTCCAGACCCGTGTGGTTTTTTTTATTAATCTGGCAATTTACCATTACATTTTATATGGTCCATATCAGTCATCAGTTCAACCTGTAATATATAGTCATCGCCACACAAGCCTATCGCTTGTATGGTAAATCTTCAACCTCATCACACAAGCTCCAAATGCTTATGTGGTATATGATGAAGTATGCCCATCTTCAAGAAGTATGCCATGTAGCGTAGTTCAAAATTAACTGTTACTAGCCTATGGCGACATTTATTATTACAAATAGAACAACCAACACTCCGCATCCAATGGCACTCACAGGAGTTGATATAATAATAAAATTGCGCATCCAACTCATTAAGGTTTACCTATTTTTCAGGCATGCAAATAAATTCTTTACTCAACAGCTAATCCTTTTACCTGTTCAAACATATATAATGCACATGTATATATTTCTATCTATTTTTAACTTAATTAAATGTGTGATTTAATCGAATAAATTCTACCATTCATTCTCTTATTGATTAAATTAATTATCGTTCTAATAATTTAATTAATCAAATTCACTATCACACAACACAAACAACAATCAATTTGTTTTTAAATTTTCAAAAATATACTAATCGATTCTTATACTCTTTTTAAAATCATTCAGACTATAGAATTAAAAGTTCACATCCATGAAAAGAAAATAACAACAAAGTAGAGAACATATTGGAAATTTCAAAATATGGTAAATGTACCTTGCACCAGAGTCAATCAGAGATATCCACCCTGCACTTAGGATAGGCTTTCTTAATGCTTTCCTCTGCTTCCCAAGTACAATCTCGCGGATCTCCATTCCATTGCACTTTGACTAAGTGAACCATCTTGTTCCTCAGTTCTTTGGTTTCCTTGCCGATAATCTTTAGCGGCTCTCTTCTCACAGCCAATTCTGGAGTAATTTCAATATCCTGTTGCGAGGCCTCTTCCACAACCAAGTCTGGGTCATGAACATGCTTTCGAAGTTGAGATACGTGAAATACGTCATGAACTCCAAGCAACCAATCAGGAAATTGAATTCTATAAGCGAGGGTTCCAATCCGTTCAAGAATAGGGAATGGACCAATAAATATGGGCGCCAACTTCCCAGTTTTGCCAAATCGAATCACTCCCCTCATCGGAAAAACCTTTAGATACACATAATCACCAACAGAAAAAGCCAAATCCCTTCTTCTCGAATCAGCATAGCTCTTCTGTCGGCTTTGAGCGGTAAGTAATCGTTTCTTAACGAAATCGACCTTGTCTGCAGCTTCGCGGATCATATCAGATCCCAATACAAGTCTATTACCAGGTTCGACCCAACAAGCAGGAGATCGGCACGGTCTACCATACAATGCTTCGAATGGAGACATTGTCAGGTTCGCTTGGTAGCTGTTGTTGTATGAGAACTCAGCCAAATGTAAATGGTCTTCCCATGATCCACCAAAATCAAGAACATAAGCCCGCAATAAATCTTCTAGTATACGATTCACCCTCTCAGTTTGACCATCTGTTTGAGGATGATTGGCGGTGCTTAGATTCAGCTTTGTTCCCAGTTCTACTTGAAACGCCTCCCAGAATTTGCTAGTAAATATTGGATCTCTATCACTAACTATACTGAGCGGCACTCCACGTAGCCTAACAATTTCCTTGAAATATATCTGCGCCAAACTCTGAGCAGATCTGTTGGATTTGACAGTTATGAAATGGGCGGTCTTCGTGAAGCGATCTACGATCACCCAAATACTGTCATTTCCTTTTCTGGTTCTGGGCGAACCATCTATAAAGTCCATGGAAATATGTTCCCACTTCCAACCTAGAACGTCCAGCGGTTGCAACAATCCGGCAAGTTTCTGCTGGTCACTTTTGACTAGTTGGCAAGTAGAGCATCGGCTGACATATAAAGAAATGTGTCTCTTCATCGACCTCCACCAGAAAGTGCGTTTGATGTCATTATACATTTTGCTTACTCCTAGATGGATACTAAGTTTTGACTTGTGGCATTCATCCAGTACTTCCTTTCGGAGCTCAGAAATGTTAGGAACACAAATTCGACTCTTTAGCCTTAGAATCCCTTGGTCATCAATCTGGAAACTCAAGTGTTCGCCTTTCTGTATTCTTTCTCTGATCCTTTGAATGAAGTGATCATCCTTCTGAAGAGCAGATATTTTATCAATCAATGAAGTCGTAATAATAAAACTGGCGATCATTATATTCTTTCGGCTTAGCGCATCGACCACGACATTGGCTTTCCCTGGAGTGTACAGAATCACAAAATCGTATGCTGCAAGGAACTCTAGCCAACGTTGCTGCCTCAGATTCAAGTCTTTCTAGATGAACAGATACTTTAGCTACTGGTGATCTATAAACAGTTCGAATTTCTCACCCAAAAGATAGTGCCTCCAGATTTTCAAAGCGAATACGATAGCCAACAACTCAAGATCATGAGTGACGTAGTTTTTCTTGTGCGGCTTCAGCTGACGGCTAGCATAAGCAACCACTTGACCTCTTTTCATTAATACTGCACCAAGGCCTTCTCTAGAGGCATCTGTCCAGACTTTTAAATCCTGATTGCCATCAATAATCGTTAACACTGGAGCCTTCGTTAATCTTAACTTTAGCTCCTCAAAAGCCTCCTCACATTCTGGAGTCCACTTGAATTTTGAGTGCTTCTTTGTAAGCTTCGTTAAGTGACTAATTATCTTAGAAAAATCTTGAATGAACTTCCGGTAATAACTAGCCAATCCAAGAAAACTTCGGACTTCTGTAGGAGTACTAGGCTGTTTCCAATTTTGAATAGCGGTGATTTTACTTGGATCCACAGCAATTCCCTCTTTTGATACGACGTGGCCAAGAAACTTTACTTCATCTTGCCAGAATATACATTTGGACAACTTAGCTTTCAATACATTCCTTCTCAGAATTTCCAGAACCTGCTCCAAATGTTTTTCATGTTTAGCCTTTGACTTAGAGAAGATTAGAATATCGTCAATAAAAACCAGAACAAACTTATTCAGGACCCCTCGGAACACTCTATTCATTAAATCGACGAAGTAAGATGGAGCATTACGTAAGCCGAACGACATTACTAACCACTCATAGAATAAGTCTGGACCTCTGAATGCTGTCATAGGAACACATTCTTCGGCAATACAAAGCTGATGGAAACCTGTAGCTAGATCCATCCTTGAAAATATTTGTGCTCCATTCAAACGATCCAATAAATCATCGATTCGCGGCAATGGATATTTATTCTTTATTGTCTGCTTATTCAAGTCATGATAATCCACACATAGTCGCAGAGTACCGTCAGACTTTGGGACAAACACCACTGTTGCTCCCCAATCAGAGAAACTAGGCCTGATCAGACCCTTCCATACAAACTGTCGAGTTTGATTGTCTAGTTCTTCTTTCTCTTTTAGAGCCATTCTCCGAATAGCGTGCACTACTGGCCTTGAGTTCGGAATCAAAGCGATCTTGAAATCAATTTCTCTCTGCGGAGGTAAGCTAACAACTTCTTCGAACACATCCGCATAATTCTTGACGACAGGAATATCTTTTATGAGGTCCTGTATATTCTCTGTGACTATAGGGATATTTTCTATTTGAGAAGGAGAAACATCAAGAGCTGACCAAAAGTCTTTTCTATTTGAATTCGGACCTTCGCACGGTATGGTTATATAATTCCCTGATTGGGCCTTTGCCTTAACAACTCGCTCGGCGCATCTAACCTCTGCCTCATATTTGGTTAACCAATCCAATCCCAAAATAAGATCGAATTCAGTAAAATTCATGACGATGGAGATAGTAGGGAACTTATAACAGGAAAAAGAGACAGGCACCCCACAAACCCAACTGAGATCGAGGGAATTCCCAACCGGATTATGGACAGTCATTGGTTCTTTGAGCTTCTTCAAATTCAAATCCAACTTCTTAACTGCATTCTTTGCAATAAAGCTTCGCGACGCGCCGGTATCAAATAGTACTTTAACTGGAATATTTTTGACATTAAGCGTGCCTTCCAAAACATCAGACCTTTCCTGACCAGACGAAGATGCAGGCACTTCTGCCACTTCATTTACATGTACTACTTCAGGTTTTCTAAATAGTGGGCAGGCCTTTGAAAGATGACCCGACTGATGGCATCGATTACCCTTTCTGTTTTCTTGAAACTTCTCTTGTTTCTTTAAAGCTATGCAACTTATCGAGAAATGTCCTTGCTTATTGCAGTTAGAGCATACAGCTGTCGTTACCGGTTCCTTCTCAGCTCTGGCCCTTTTCCGATTGACTTTGGGCTTCTTACTCAACTCAGACATCGTACTGGCCTCAGCACGATCAGTTTCAGACTCACCTTTATTACTAGAACTGACTTCCTCTTTGTAACGCAACATACCTTTCTTGTCGAGATCCTCATACTGGTAAGCCATGTATATCATTTCTAAAAAAGGAAGCTTCACATTCCTCATTACACTATCCTGGTATTTTCTTTGCAGGCCATGAATAAACATCAGATTCTTCGTCTTTGGGTCTTGAATCAGATGAGGGGCAAAATGAGAAAGATCGTTGAATTTCTTATGATATTCTGGAATGGTCATATCTTCTTGTATCAGATAAGAGAATTCATCACATAACCGCTCAGTTGCTTCAGGAGGAGTAAGTCTTTGTAGGAAAATCACTTTTAATCTATCCCAGGTGATATCACCTTCTGGATTATCATTAATAATCGAATCCAACCAGAACAAAGCTTCATCTTTGAGTGCCCAAGATGCCAGTAATCTTTTCTGGTCATCTCTCAGCTTTAAACCATCAAAGATTTTCTCAGCAGAACGAATCCAAGCTTGTGTTTTCATAATAGATTCTTCGCCCGAGAACTGTATTCCACCCATATTTCAATACTTAATTAATAGAGCCTCAATATCTGGTTCTGCATTCCTCCTGTTTCTAACACTCATTTTCTAGTACGTCTGCAAATGGCAGACAAAGTGTCAGGTCAACAGAAAAGATATTTCAAAACATAGAGACAAATACTTGAATGTAAATGTGTTTACTAGTGCGTATTTCATTCTGCTTTACTCATACTAGGATATTACTGATCCTATCTGTAATGAGTTATTCGTCCTAGAACACTACTGGTTCTATTTCTAACGAGTTCGTTAATATGTTATATTCCAGCACTAAGCTTAACCAAAGCTCCGATACCACGTTGTGACGACCCCAAACCCCGTACTGGCGGGGGCAAGGGTAATCTTTGGAATATAACACATAAACAGATAATAGCAGAACAGAAATAAATAAATACACCAGATAATGTACAAATAATACACTGGATAAAGATAATCATCAGAGTTACACGGTATACAGGATCATACTTAGTACAAATACAGTTCAGCTATACATAAATGTCTACAGCGGAAAACAAACATAATATGTACAATAGGAGCTGAACAGTATAAAAAGAGATAAATGATAGAATCCATCTTCAGCTCCAGCTATCTAGATAGAGCCTGCTAAAACCTGAAGACAAGGCTGCCCGTGTAGAAATAAGGGCACTCGAGTTTGCAAGTGAAACAAACTACGAGTCAGTCATGGGACTGGTATGAGAAATCTACTTAACACATTTTATAATATGGCTAATCACAGGGCCATGCCACTTTCGCGTAATGGGTTTTCTCCATTGGATTGCCAGTGCTTTAAAACAAGTCAATCTTTTAAACATCGCAATGCTTTTTATAAAAATGAAGCCATTATAAGACTCAGTTCCCATCATACAATGCAATGCAAACCGGAGGATAGAGTTATAACTTATAATGGCCAAAATATGCTTGATAAGAATAAAACAAAAGATTTCTTAATCAGACTCCAACTGTAAAATAGTAAGAGAACGATTCCCTAGGTATTAACCCCGAAGGCCGAAACCAACATCAGACTAATACCCAGGAAACCATCAGTCTTAGCTCGTTTCCAGTTAGTTTCTAATTTCATAAAACAATCATAAATATCAATCATAGATGGCATGGGTACCGTATATCATTTCGCCATATATAGGTATACAATCAAAACCGAACATGTCGTATTTGGAAATTGGATTTCCGTCATGAACCAAGGTAAAAGATAGTCCTTACCAACTTCGAGACTCTCTAGCCCGAGCCTCAGGATCAGAGCTCGAGTGACCCTTGGAGCGACAGGGTCGGTCCACCGATGTGGATTAAAATGCCTGAACACTACGTTTCCCCACACTTTGGGGTGTAAATGAGCCAACGATAACTCCATCGGTCCAGGATCGACCGATATATCTGAGGCGCCTCGCAACAGAAACAACCACACAGGAGAAAATAATATGAATGTCAGCCAGTTTAAGCACTGACACCACCTCTAGCTAGAAAGAAACGCATGTCCTCCCAGAGGTCCTCTCCTGTTTCTGGTTCATACCGGGGTGTGAGGCTCGCGAATTAACGTTATACACAAAGCTACGCCACACAGGCCGTGCTTTGATCATCAATCACAAGACTTTGCTTTTCAACAGAAGCCTTGATAACTGCATCTTAGCATGCCACACAGGTAATTCACGCCATGTAACTGACGTCCTTCAATCACACAGAATGAAATCCAATGTCAGACACACAGTCCAGTTACATGTCCGTTCGTGGTCTGAACAAAACCGGAGGCACTATATACCTCGCATACCCATCGATCTCCACGTACATCTGGACGATCACCACTCATTATCCATATTTCGGGATGCCTCCCAATCAGGACATCAGTTACCATCCAACCGAGGTGAAGATCTCCTGTCTTCAACCACCGTCTTCATCTTCGACTTCTGATAGTCGATTCAGTTATTCAGAATGGGATAAACCCGGTCTTTCTAAGAAACTCGCGTATATAATTAACAAGTGTTACACAAACACAACATACGCTTCATTCCAATTCGTTATTCACTAACCGTAAATTAGTAAGAGAATGATTTCCCAAATATTAACCCCGAAGGCCGAAACCAACATCAGATCAAAACCCAGGAAACCATTCGACTTAGCTAACCTTCAGTTAGTTTCTAAATTTCACATTCCATATCGCTTATAATGTTTTAATGATTTATCGCTAATTTTATTTATTTAAAAATAGCCAACTTATTCAAACGACGCTCCAGGCCATAACGCGGCCGTGGCGTTGTTTTTCTTCAGATTTGATTTACAAATATCTGAAAATGTAACCATTGGATCTTCACAAATTTTATATCATTAGAAAGATCTTTTCAAAACGAATCCAACGGTTCCAGTTTTGGGAAAATCCGACGGTCGGATCTCCCGGTACACTCATTTGAAGTTTCGATTTCAAAATACGAAATGCAGCGTCGTTATTCGATTTATTTTAATTATATATATATATATATATATATATATATATATATAATTGATTCTGGCACTGTTTTCCTTCCGATTTGAATTAAACATTCCAGACAATCCAACTGTTGGATCTTCACAAAGTTGGTGTCGTTGGAAAGATATTTCCAAGACGAACCCAAAGGTCATGGTTTCGGGAAAATCCGATGGTCGGATCTCCCGCACTAATCGTTTGAAATCATGGTTTCAAAACACGAACTGCAACTTCTTTATTTGATATATTTTGATTATATATATATATATATATATAAATATAATCGATTATTCGATTTCAAAACCATATTCTTATTATACATTTGATAAAAATGATATTTTTATCCAGCTATAGATGATAAAAATATGATTTTTATTATAAAACAATTTATTTAAAACACGAATACCATTCAACACATGAATTTCTATTCAACGAATGAATTTCTATTCAACACGTGAATGTTTTCTATAGTTCGTATATATAATAAAAATGTGATTTTTATTGTTAAAGCAATTTATTTAAAACACGAATACCATTCAACACATGAATTTCTATTCAACGAATGCATTTCTATTCAACACATGAAGGTTTTCTATAGTTCGGATATATAATAAAAATGTGATTTTTATTGTTAAAGCAATTTATTTAACACACGAATACCATTCAACACATGAATTTCTATTCAACGAATGAGTTTCTTCAACACATGAAGGTAGTTTCAACACATGAAAATAATTCTAACACATGAATATTATTCAAAATTTCGCCAACATAACGGCAGGGTAGTTAAAACCGGGGTCGTCCCTAGTACAGCTTCTCGCTCTACCTTAAAGCCTCGCAGCTTTTGACAATGGGGATTTCATGCATCTATTTCGCACGCAGGCGGCATGTATATTTTTTTCCTTTTCCACAAACTAATCCTATGTGGTTTCAACCAAATAATTCTCAATCACAAACGGGTATTTTTCAATCACAATCAATCAATTTCAACCACAAACAATTCCAATCAACCATTCGCTATCAACCAATTTTCACAACAATTACAACCAATGAATATCGTCCATGGTTTGTGGACGAGGGGCATATATATATATATATAAGTATATTTCACTTCTATTTCAACACATATATAATTTTTACAACGCATATATAACTTATACATCGAACGTACAACTTATACAACGCTTATACATGAGGTGTACAATGCTTATATAGCTCATACATCGGCTATATAATTTATACATCGTTGTTTTCCATATCGTTTATAATTCAGTAATCTCACGTTGGGTTCTACTCCACCAAAAATAGCAGAAGGCTCAGAAAAATATGCGGTCTCTTCTAGAATGTAGAAGACATCCACACGAGTCTACTGTCTCTTGTTTCACTGAATTTCATCAATAAACGAAAAATATATGAATTTTATAGTGAAATCTAAAACCGTAGCGCTTTAAACTGCTATTATATAGTTTAAAATAATTTAAACCGTCCCTCAGCTGAAGGGTTCGAAACTAGGTTTCAATTTTTCTTCGAATCCGTGTAGCTATTCGTCGATTGGCCTTTGCAGCTTGGAGGGGAAGAAGCGGTGCACCTGCGCCTGGCGAAGTTGGTCAGTTCGATGGCTAGAGGAGGGTGCGGCGGCGGGTTGAACGTTCGAACTTCCTTGGCTCGATTCTCCTTAAACGCTGAACGGAAAAATAGAAACTATATATGGATTCGAAGCTCGTCTCGAGCTCTTCAAAATCTTCAACTGGAGAAGGGGCTGATTTTGCTTGGTTTGGTCAGAAATTGGACGGGAAAGATTGAAGGGTTTATCGCCGTGTGTCGATGTATATCGGGGAGAGAGAAAAAGCATTGACCAATGATATTTTTTTTATATTTATAAATTTTAAAAATCTGAAAATACCCCTTGTCACACACGAACTCCAATCCAAACCCAACGACTGTCGTCCCTAGCTAAATACCCCCATTCCGAACACAATGGGATATGTTTCGTAGGCCCATTCGACTGTTTTAGTTAGTTTTCCTTCAAATTAAAATATAAAACATTCAATATTTAATTTGAACGTACATTTCAATTTTCCAGGGCCATATACTGATTCTAAAAATTCCCGAAAAATAAATCTAGCTATGTTTTGACGATACGGTCCCAACAAAACTAGTTTCGTCGAATTCTGAGACCGTTTGAAAAATGGCCTTCTTCTGGTCGATCCAATTTAATAGAAATCGACCAAACACATTTTCCTTTCCACGCTCACATAATAGCTTCAAAAATTATGAAATTTGAAACCTAGCAATAATTTGACATCCCTTATCCAACAAAAGTGGTTTCGTCGAATTCCGAGGTCGTTTGACAAATGGCCAATTTCACGGGCTATATAAACTCTATAGCGACCTTTCTGAAAATCCGTTTGGCCATAACTTTTGCTTCCCGCTATGAAACTTCGATTATTCAGATTCATTAGAAATATATTCACTAACAGATTTAAAATAAATTGCTTTCACTAAAATCCATTTTGTTTTGCACCCGGTGCGGTCAGTTAAAGTTTGAATTGAAATTTTGAAACTACCGCGCCATTTCAGGCCTTGTTTATAATTAGAAATTAATTATATTCGTTTTCAAACATCGATCCAAACTTACTCTTTGTCGTTATTATTTAAGATATTTATTTTAAATATTTAAAATCCACTAAAATAACCAATTTAAAATTTTCAAACTGGTTCAGATTTTCCGAGTTGTTACAAACTAACTCTACACAGAATCTCACATCGCAGCTGAATGAAGTATAATGTATAAATATTCTTATAAAGAACTTGAATAAATATACTTACATACATCAGAGTACAACTGACAATCTAGACTGTTATGATATCCTCTCCTCATATCATACACAGCAGAATAAATACTATCCCATCTGGACTACTCCAGCTCGGCTCTGAACTTCGCAGCATCTGTTAACCTGAATCTGTAACTCGGGCTGACCCGAGACATTACAAACGCCACGACTCATTCTGGTGAACCAACGTGAGAAAACTCACTAAGTTTTACTAACATCCATATTGATTTAAAGTCCAAAATCCTTTTGAAAGAAAAAGATAATAGTAACACCAACCCACACATAAACACGGATGGTTTTTACCTTACTATAACCTGAAATACTTTGATAACAAAATCCAGTGATATTATACTAGTGTCTATCAAATAAATACTTTAAATGCCACATCGTCAGATCTGTCAAATCACTAATTGACGACCTCAAAAATACACTGGGCACATTTGAAGAAATCAATGTACGTGACCATCTGGAAATACTCTATCAGACACTCGTCCATACAAGTCATCCAGGAACAGCATGAACCGAAGGCACCCTCCTACCGCATCCAAAGGATTAGTAGCGAGTAGTCCTTGCAATCCGCAAAATCCCACTCACGACTGAATCACGTCAAAATACCTCTGGTTGCAATGCAGAGAAAATCCAACAAGTAATCCTTCTGTTTATGAAGACCCACGGTTGTCAATCAGCTTTTGAATATCTTCAACGTTTACGTATTTGATGGTCGGAATAGTTTTCGAAAATACATTCGATCCCGGTCTTTCCATACCAACAATCGACTTGGCCAAATTTTGATAGTCGGTGTTTAAACTATCAAAATAAACAACCATCATCTATAGAAAAGTAAAGTGGATTCCATTGGTTCAGTATACAATGTTACTTGGCCTGTTTAGTTAAACAATTGTTAATTAAATTTCTGAATTTCCCAGCAGTGTGGATTTCCTCCGTTTTCACTTCTTATTTTCAAATCATTCACTTAAAATTCTTTGAATTATAACATATAATATCCTTCATGGAAATACCATTTAAATTCCCTTACTACCCTCGTTTCTAAACTAATATCACCTTTGGATAATCCTGAAGTCGTCCAAGTAGGGGTATTTTATTTACCTCTCAGACCTTGAGTCGACAACATTCTTATCGTCATGATAGATATCAGTTTATCGACGAAATCACGTTCCAACAAATATCCTAACACGGCTATTTACTATACGGTTTAAACCTGGTTTTAACTCCATTTGTTTTCTTTTAAAGAACTTATTTCAATTCCCAAAATCCTATTTAAATATCTTAATTACCTTATTTTTAAGCTTATAAATTCCATATAACTTCCTTCCGATTACAAATCCCTTTGTGAACTGATTCCGACTCTTAAAAGCATTTAGAACACTAATCCATTTATAACATGCCTTAATAACTTGCCAGTTTGTATTTTATAAGAACCCGACTAATAGAATTCTTAAATAAGAATTCCTATTAAATATAAATTCATTTACAAATTCATTTGACTAGACATAAGGCTTTAAACTTCATAAATGTCCATTTAGAGAACTTAGTTTCAAGATTTATCACTTTGTTTACTTTTATCAATTCCAACCTTCTTAAAAATTAGTTGGTTTATCTCAACATTAATAATTAATCCTCCTTTCAGATAATTAGAGTAAATTAATAATTAATTTATTTAATAATCTATCTTGGTTTAAACAGTCGACTTAGTCAACTCAAAACACGGTTAATTTGTTAACCGATTTCCGTTAGTCCTTTCCTTTAATTACTTTAAATAATTTCCTTTAATTTAATTTATAATCTAATTAAATAATCACCATTAATTATTAATTGAAACAATTACTTCAATCCTCAACCATTTGGTTAATTTCCGCTCATCGCTGATGAAACTCCTTAACAAAAGAATTCACTATATATACCCGGTTTTTTGTTACCAGACAGAGATAATTACTTATTTCTTTTAATAAACATTTATTCAAATAATCTATATATAATAGATTTCAAAATATGTTAGGTTATAAAATAAATTCTTATAACCTTATTTCTATCGATTTACCTGACCATAAATCCATGTTTATGAAATGATACATTTTTAGGCCAACCGTTGCAAATTACTCAACCAATATCATCCACTGGTTAATAACAAACAAGTGTTGAATTTTAATTCAACGATCAACGATAAATCAATCGTTCAGTCATACTGGTTAAACGGTTCATATGAAATGAATAACATATTTGAGGAATCCGATCGAATTCCTCCAACCTGTCCTTTCCTGCATCAAAATGGGTTACTTTAAATTCAATACGATAATATGTTTACCATAGTTAACTGAAGTAAACAGTATACCTAATAATAGTTGACAAACAATTTCTAACGTTCATTTGACAACCAATTATTTATTTTATACATTTATGTTATTATAAATGTAACCAACAAGGTAAGTTACCTCGTTTGGAATCTAATCGTTTTAATAACGACTTAATTTGACTAAGTTAAGAAAAAATTTAATTTGATCAATGAATATTAATAATATTCATCATACAGGTAAACAGTCATCCAATTATCAACCATTAGCAACCATTGCACACAAAATAAGAACCCGGTTTATATATAAAATATAAACGGGATAAACTGAGTGAGTTGAACTCACCTTGGGTTTCCATTCATCGTCAAAACGGTTCGTTTTCCATCTATGTTCATCTCCGTCCATTCCAATTCCAAAATGTTACGCATATCGATATGGTTCCAACGCTCCTTGTTGGGTCCGATTCTGATAGCACATGAGAACGTCACACACAATTCAAAATACGGTTTAAACCTAAATTAATTAAATCTTTGCTAAATTGTTATGTCTATTTAATTCAGTAATTATACCCATATACCTTGAATTTGTCCATTTGCAGATCCGTACACCTTGTTCTTCCATGGCTTATAATTCTTAACTCACTTTCCAGAACTTCACAATAGATTCGGGTAGATGAATTATTTTTACATTTATGGAAACCATAGGTAACATTTAGAACCATGTATATTTTCACTCCACTCATCTGGCCTTTTTCCTATACACTTCATTTATGCCTAAAATTGTACTGACATATAAGTGTGCCTGAAGTTAACATGCATATTACTTCCAGACATGTTATATTATCATCGGTCACGTTATACTTAATTAAGCGCATGTGCTCACACAATTTGGGCAAAGTAAACGATAACTAGGCACAGTTTAATTTCTGGTTAGACAACATTAATTATCGGCCTAAAAAGAGATTAGGCATTAATATGATTGTGGACAGGCATAGTTAATACAGTTCATATGCTTAATGTGCTTCTTCCTCCTGCTTGCGTTATTTCCTTCCAATCATGTCGTCCTCCACTGGTACACCACTGCACAATACTAAACTTCGACGTTACTCTACATCTCCTGACAGTTGCGTTGCACACTAAACTTCCACCCCATACTTACGCCATCGTTTTAGTTCACTCCATCAGTCCGCCTTTCACCTGCCTTAGTTTGCTTTGAGCCCAGACCAACCAACATCAGCTCCACCCCCTTCTAATTCTTTTCTCACATCACACTTCTTGTTTCCAGCCTTATCTCCTCCTTAAAACCAAAAAGGCATCATGTTTGTCACGCACCCCTCTGTTTTTACGCTAACTCCTCATTTAAGGCCACGTCCTTCCCTTCGCTGGCTTGCTCACATTCAAAACACGCACCACCGCCATTTAAATTCTTCCTGCGCATTTCTTCGAATGTCTCTTTGCCATAATACTCACCACCGCACTTCCACAGTCCTTCCTATATCATTCAACACCCATTACTATGTAAACTCCTTTCACCTCCATAATGTATAATGTGGCCTTCCCATGTGGGAACCATTCCTTGTCATGCTCGTTACAACAACTGCACCTCTTACACCAACATGCAGCGTCTCACGCTACTGCTGCTCACCACCGTTATAGTCATAGAACTGTTCAAAGCCAGCTTTATGTTTAAACAGACCCTATCTCAACCGTCATACGAACTGCGCCACTATTGACTGCTGCAACCACAACCTGTCCCTATCACAATGACCGCCTAACCCGCCTCGTAGATCGTACATTCGTTGTTTGGTGAATTTCAGTTGGGTGAATCATTTGCACTTATTTTTACAAAGTGAAAATGTTTTCGGTAATGCTGATTTCCTTTGATGTGTTCACAGAAAATGAACCATTCATGTATATATATCGTAGAGGGTAAATATAGATAAGAACAATGTCAGTTTCTTATTATACAATATAGGATAACGTAGGGCATGGCAATGGGCATGGCTGTGATAAGAACGATGCAATGTATTCTCACTTCTATTTGATTTCAGAAGATATTAGGGGTAAGGTCGGCTGTGTAGTCTTTTCCATTTGAGGAAAACAAGATATAGCTAGGCTTTTGTAGACTTACTTCCAGGTGAAGAAGTCTTGGGAAATCGGCATGACTTCATTTTTTTGAAAATACAAGGCATGAGCATGCCGATTTAGAATTACAGAAGGTTAGGCTACATATTTTGAAAATGCACATGGTTAGGCTATGTTGGCATTAGTTATAGGATGGCTATATTTAGAAAACTTTGCACTGTACAAGTTTGAATAGATTTATATAGTTTATATGGTTTAATTTACTCCATCGTCATTTAACGTTACCCTTAAATATTTGCACCGGTAAACACAATCTTCAAAAATTACGAAAATGTACACCGTGGTATAATTCGATGTTACAGTCCCAATGAAACTAATTTCGTTGAAAACAGACTCCGTTTGCACAAATAGCATGTTTTAATTCAATCTATAATCATCGGCTCACCCTTAAATTTCATCAATCGACAAATTAACTCTGTTTGGCTCCAAACTGGAAATATAGCAATAACTAGCCGTATGTATTCCAATAAAACTTGTTTTTATCGAAAATGGAGGTTGTTAGAGAAGAAAACTATTTTTAAGGCCTATATATTATCGATAAAATATATTTAAATATTCCAGTTTAAATGACCGAAAAATCTGGGATGTTACATTCTTCCCCCTTAAAAGAATTTCGTCCCCGAAATTACAAGCCAAGATGAATTCTTCGAACCCAATTTATATTATCAAAATAATTCTAGACTATTTAATATTTTCGAAAATTTGGCCAGCACCTCCTTTGCGTGGTTCAATCGGTATAACTACAACTGTCAATCTGGGCCTCAACTTCTGCAAAGAAAACCAAATGCCTAATCACTACCAATTTAGGGGTGTAAAATCAATCACCAATAATAATATTAAGGTTTACCTATTTGTCGGGCAACTCAAACTCCAATTTCGAAGAAAATCAACAAACTGCTCTTCGTTTTCTAATCTGTACTTCCAATCTGTGTAACGAAGCCAATTTCCGTAGCCTTCTGATATCTGCACCACTATTTCAAATCTCGCAAATATCGCCCGAGATCTCCTTTCGGGCTCCTTCCGAAATGAAATAGTAAATATCACTCTAAATTTCCTTTCGAATATATCGATCGAGATGAAATATTGGAATATCGTCTGAGATTTTAGTTTTTTTGGCTAAAATTTAAATTTGTGCCTGAACTAGAACAATAATTAAAAAACTCAAATCTAGCCATATCAATCTTTTTTTATTTTACAATTTGCATGTTAAATGACTATATTGTATGTTTGTATATGTTTTACAATGCTTATGATTTTCATATTGTCTTTTTACATACATGTTACTTATGAAATTATGTATTTTATGGTCTATTTATGCTTAATTTTTTAATGTTTTGGATCCTTTTAATGTTTCCTATCTAACTATATTCCTGTTTTTAAGCATATTACGGTTTAGAGTATGAATGATCTTTCGCAAAATAAAGAATAATAAAGTTATTTTGCAATTTAAGTTTAAGTTACTATGTTTTTGATAGCATTCATAAAAATCATTTTGTTAAAAATTTATTTTTAACATATCATGTACCCCGAGATTGTTCCGATATGAACTCTCGGGCCCGAGATGAAAATCCGAGACGAAATCCCGAGTTAGACTCATCTCGTCCGAGATCTCCCCCGATACGAGGCCGAGTCTATGAAATCCCCGAGATAAAACGCGGCCGATATCCGAGATTTAAAACCTTGATCTTCATTTAACTCTGTTAACAATACAAATAACAATCACAGGGTCAAATCATCCAATTTCATCTCCTTTACCGACTTGGTTTAATTAACTTTTTTATTAGCCTGTTTGATAATTCTGTTCAACCACTCTAAATAATAATCGATCAAATCATTTGAATTATATTTAACATTGATATTTATGGGTCTGCATTCTATTTAATATCAATCGATTAATATCCGATCGATTTCCATTATTATCCATTAAATTTACAATCCTAAATTTATATCATTCAGCTCCACTTAACTAGTTAAGTCTTATTTCTATATCCAATTCAACTACTGATTTGATTTTCCCCAATTATCTTAATTTCAATTCATAATTCAATTTGAATTCTAGTAAAATCTAGCAAAACAACTGTAAAGACCCAAAAACCCCTGCCCTTATGGGGCATAAATAGAGCCACTAGGGACTCAAATAACTGAGGTGCCTCATTCCACCATCCACATAGGTAAAAATGTCAGGCCTTCTAAAAACCATGACACCACTTCTAGCTAGAAATAAACGTATGTCCTCCCTGCAGTCCTTACTCCCGTTTCTGGTTCATACCGGGGTATGAGGCTCGCGAAGTAACGCAATACACAAAGCTATGCTATTTAAAGCTGTGCTTTGATCATCAACCACAAGGCCCTGCTTTTCTACAAAAGCCTTGATCATTTGCATCTTGGCATGCCACATTGTCAATTCATACCATACCATACCATTGATTTCTACCAATATATAACCTCTGAGCTCGTACGTCTCAGAGAAGGGTGTTAAGCAAGAGAATAAATTTTCTACCACCACAGATATATATTTAGCAGAGATCAACGAATGCAACAAAAAGGAATACAACATCAGACATAACATCTGTTCACAAGTCCGCTCTGGGTCTGAACGAAACCGGAGGCACCTTATACCTCACGTATCCGAACAATCAACAATACGTCCGGATAACTACCACTGTAACCTTCTCAAGGAAGCAACTCCGATCAAAGGCAACAGTAGTCCTCATCCATTCGATGTGAAGATCGCCGGTCTTCAACCACTGTCTTAATCTTCGACTTATAATCGTCGTAGTAATTATTCAGAATGGGTTAAACCCAGTATTTCCAAATAAATCGCATATTTTGTAATAAAAATCAAGTGCTATAAAACACATCATACGCTACATTTCAATTCAGAATATTCTTTTAATAAGATATTCACATTATTTGGAAAAAGGTTCCCATTATTTTTATCAAAGATAAATTCTTTAATTTATTCTTTAATCCCTTTTTTAAAGATTCATTAAAACCCCAATTTGGTTTTAATATCCAAAATCATTACTTTATGATTATTCAGATTTAAGAAATAAATCTTATCTTCAACTGGGTTAAAGAACCAATGTCATTTAAAACACAGTTCACGATAAACCCAAAATCATCCCATTAAATATGGAATTTTCACAGAAATCAGGTCAATATATATAATTGATATAAATTTCTGTATCAAACCAATAATATAAAAGGAATAACGGAAAAGCCTTTTAAATTCCATATATAGTAACGGTCTTCATTCACAGAAGCTCATCTCGATTATTATTAAATCGAATTCCATTCAATTCCAATTTAATATATTAAACTGGAAAACTTTACATTTGGAAAATTTCCATCAAATCTTAATAAAAATATTTATAAATTCCAAGTGGTATTTCCACTGTTAATTGGGTTAAAGAACAAATGTCATTAAAAACACAGTTCATAATAAACTTAACTCACGTTTCCCTTTATTCCAATTATTAAATATAATTGAAAACTCTAATAATCTTAATTAAAAGATTTATTCTTTTCTTATGGGGTTTAAGAACAAATGTCATTTAAACATCATTCACGACAAACCCAAAAATCCGATTTATCTTATGTAATTCCAATTAAATATCAATTAATTGGAATACTTCATTAAATCTTATTTTAAAGATTTATTCTAGTTAATAACTAGTTTAATTCGATAAAAATATATTTTTATCTTTCCAAATATGGAATTTTCATCCAAACTCTTTCCAAATCAATTATTATGATTTTACATAATTTTTTCATATTTCTAATAAATTTATTATCGCTCGTACAGTCGGTTTCCAATAACGGCCACCGAACTGCATCCATAGCGACCTTTTCCAAATTTGATTTGGACATAATTCCAAATTCAACCGTTAGATTTCAAAATTCTTATATTCATTGGAAAGCTCTTTTTGATATGAACCCAATGGTTCCGATTTTAGAAGAATCCGACGGTCGGATCTTCCATTACGCCAATTTGAAGTTAATGGTCGAAATTCACGAACGGTCGCTGCGCGGTGCGTTCTATTCAGGCTATTAAATAAATTTATAAAATATATATATATCGTCGATTTCTATTTAAAATGTGTTTATAAAATATTTTCCGTTTAAAATGATTTTAACTTCATTTTCAATTTTTAATGAAAATTGAGTATTCTATATCTTTATCATATTAAAACAATATTTCAAAATATTAGATTTTTAAATCACTTCTTTTCGTTATTTATTATCAAATAAATAAAATCGATCAATAAACTCGTTCGGGTTAAAAATGGCGTTTCTACTTAACTCGGCTTCATATTTTTCTTCTTCATTGAATATTATTTTAAATATTTTTTATTTTAAAAATATTCTTTATTTAAACGAATCTTTATTTTAAAATATTCTTTCTATTAAAAGATATTCTGAATCGGAATGCTACTCAATCAATTACCATACAAATTCGGATGTATGGATTTCATACATTGCATATATCCAACGATAATGATAAACAATCATCAAACAATACATTCGCATCCATAGTGAGATTTATAACCGTGTGAGCGTTAAAATAGATGAATAACGCTCATCACAGACTGTTAACCCACCAATTGACAATTAAAAAATATTGGGACTAGTGTATGTCCAATATCATCCCAATACCCGTGTGGGGTTTTCAGCCAACAACCAATAATATATTATTTGTGCACTTGGGCGATGTGTGTAATGTCCTGAATTTTTGATAGTCAAATATTTATTTTGTTTATATTTATTTATAATATTGATGAATTTAAAATATATATTACCCTTATAAAACAAAGCTCGAACGTTATAATTTATATATAATTATAGACGAACTAGAAAGGGCGCGGTAGTTCGTAAATTTCATTCTGAACTTCAACTGAATATACAGAATCCATTTTAAATCGGAATTCTGTGAAACCAGAAACATTTGAATCGATTTGATTATATTTTTCTAATGTAAGAGAAAATTCGAGATTTCGTGTCATAAATTGTTAGTTATGTTAAATTCAAATTTTAAAATAGTCGCTATGGAATTCGTTAATAAATTTTAACTATTTATTTATAAATATAAAGGACTTCTATATTGGGTTATTTTGAAGTTATGTAATACTTTATTTGGAAAGAAAAAATACAATAATAATAATATTAATAGAAATTTTAATATATTCCTTAAGTTCCACTAAACGATATAGGTGCTACTGTACCTTGCACCGATCTGCACATGACATAGACTATGGAGGTGCACTAGAATATGATTACTCCTATAAAAACACAATGTTATATACAAGTATTACACTATATATAAATAAAAATTCATCATGACAAGCAAGAAGAGCTACACGAACTCAATATCCATCTTAAGTAGATGTGTATCACGTGAAAAATACACTGCAGTATCATGTTTAATGGGACATTCAATCTCTCACATATACAAACATAAACCGCATATAACTACGAGAATAAACATTATAGAAGAATGGTATTTACACAATTGAATAAGATACATATTCGACCATGAACTAGAAGATGTTGCTGAACTGCTAGAAGATGTAGCTGAACAGTAAATCAACAGTAAAATGAAAAGAGAAAAAATGTAGAAAGATACATGGGTACATCAGTTTTAACGTACGGTTATGAAACAGAAAAAAAGAAAAATAATAAAAATAATTAAGTCGTTCCCACATGTCTTCCTTGCGCGCCAGACTTTGCGATTTCTTGTCTACCAATGACCTTGCCAACCAAGGTTTTTCTTTTTCAACAATTCCCCAGGAAACGTCTAATCAACCTATGAAGTACGGAGCACCCTGCTGCTGCCTTTCATGTCTCCTCCAACAACAAAGAACCCCAATGCACTTGTGTCAAGTGCAACAACTCCAATAATAATCCATAGCCAACCAGACCTATAGATAGCACATGAAGATTTAAATTAGTAATAATCAAAGAGTTAATATTTATAATCACCTATATATTTCAAAGGAAAAATGTTTCATATGATTTGAACTTTCAAATGAACAAGGCTCAAAGTTTAGCCTAATAAAATGAGTTTAGTATTTCAAACGGGCAGTAAAATGAACAGCTATAAAAGAACCGTAAAATGAACAGATAAAGAAATAGTAAAATGTATACACGTCTACATCAGATCTATAAGGATGAACAGCTAAAGAAAACAAAATATGTGCATATATTTACACCATAAAATCTACAGATAATCGAAAAAGCTAATATATATTTTTATATATATGAATCATGTACAAACCTATACAAAGAGCTATTCTACCTACATATACTTGTCACAGTTCAAATCTAAAATCAAATTTAAACAATTTGATAACTGTACTTAGGCAACCCAATACGAACTGTAACACACCGTGAATTCTATAATGCTAAGCTTCACAAATTAAAGTGAAATTAATTCTAAATGAGAGAATTAAGGAAAACGGGATACGCCATTGCGTTCGTCTCGGAATTTTGCTTGAGTTAGAGTCCGAGTTTGCGCGAATCGGACTCCGTATGAAGGAGTTATGGCCTTTGGAAGTTTCAGAATAAAATTTAAATTCAAACAGCTCAGTTTAAAATTCAAAATTCAAAATTCAGGTTCAAACTAGGCTGGGCGGGAAAATTCCCGCCCAGAGACCAGGTCGACCATAAGGTTGACCATGGTGTCGACCTAGTCACCCCAGGTCGACCTGCCCCCCCCCCCCCCCAGGTCAACCATAGTGTCAACCTGGGTGTCGACCTTCCTGGTCGACCTGGCTGGCTAGGTCTAGCTCTAGCTCGAATTTCTATGGCCCTGTGTGTCACTAGGGCTGATGTGTCACCTCTTGATTGGCTCTTTGAACATTGTTTGGCCTAGATTCCTCCTGTCTTCATCTAACGGCTCAAAACAATTTAAAAATCAATAAATACACCCTAAGTCACAACTGAAAATTCACACTAAAAAATAAGAAAGGAGTCGTCATGCTGCCAGGGAGGGATCGAACATAGCCGTCAAGAGAGAAAAGCCTAGAGATGAATCAAATTAAGAAGAAGAAGAAGATAAAAGTTAAATCAAATTAATCAACGCAACGTTAGTCTACCCAAAGGAGCGCATCTCAATTTCAGAATTCAGAATCCAGAATTCAAGATTCTGCATTCGTTGTAAGTATAGTGACCTTTTAGAATATGAATAAAAATTGTGATGTGATTCGATGTAAATGAAAATAGAATTGTGTTATTGTATTGTATAAATTTTGTGTATTGTAATAGTTCTATCATGACTTGTGTATTGATGTTTGTGGCATAAATTTATTTATGCAAGCCTATTGAACAATTGTACATGAAAACAATGGCACTTGCAAGTTTGTGGCAAAAACTAGAATTTGATCCCTTTATGTTTATGCATATGGCATGGATTATATGCATTCACTAAGTCTAAATTAAGGCTTATGTAAACATGTTCTAGATTTGAAATCTTTTATGCCTACATGACCCAAAACCTATGATATCATTTTCATGTTTATTTGCAAGTATAGTTGGATCTATGTTAAGTATCGTTTGGGTTTTATAAACTATGCAAGTTCATGTTTATTTGCAAGTATAATTGGACCTATGTTAAGTATCGTTTGGGTTTCATAAACTATGCAAGTTCATGTTGAAATAGGCTATGTGATTAGATGTCATAATTGGACATTTTGGTGAATATACAACATGCTAGTTTTGTGGTTGACATTATGCCAAGTTAAACATGTTTAAACACAAGTTTGTATTAGCCTAAACTATGCCATTTCATATGTCACCTACTTAGTTATACTTTGATTTTAAGGCAAGTTCACATGACCCATCATTTATGTTAATATCGCTAAATTGCAAGTTCATGCGCCACACACCCTTATATGTTGTAAAATATTACATGTTCTTGATTTCCCCCTTTCTCACGCTTATAAAGTTGGGCTGAATTGTGTCGAGCCCAACATTTGTTATAACGTTGCGAACGTATAAACGGGGGTATTAACGTTGGGTGTAAAACATGAAGATATATCTTGGCATGGTTGGCACATGCCAATGACAATGGCCTTTAAGCGGTATGAATTATTATACCCAAAAATAAAAGATTTGACATTTACATATATAATTGAGAAGTGATAAAATATGTAAATTTAGAAAACACGATATGTTTAACCCGAGGCTGGATTGAGTTGTGATGTAAACCTGCCCGGAACCGCCCGGCTGTCCAGTAGTCACAACAATACCTATCCAATGTGGGTGGTTAAGCATTGAGCCCAATAATGACCCGATGTTAGACTGAGCTACGGTGTAAACCTGCCCGGAACCGACCGGCATATCCAGTAACCGTAGCAATACCTGTCTAATGTGAGTGGTCAGGTGCTCCTAAGAGGCTAAGGACAGATGGTAGGGTTAAGTTAACTATAACACTTAACCAAATTCAACATTGATGGGTGGAGTTAGGTAAATACAGAAACTTAACCACTTAACGTGTTTGACTAGAAAATCCTAGTAACGAGGGACCCGTTTCAGCAGTAACCCAAGTTAGGTATCAACGGTACCCTGAAACTGGGCAGGGTAGTGCACGATTACTGGGCTGATTGTAAGCGGTCAAAACGACAGCGGTGGGTGCACAGTCCAGGTCTAACGGGGGGCGGGCGTGCACACACTCTGGAGCAGACAACCAGGGCACTGGGGACACCAGTAGTATAACCTATGCCTTCTAGAATTTGTGTCGGGGCCGCCACCATGGGTCTTGATACACCCCATGGTGGGACCAGCATAGGTATCTACAATTCTTGGGGGCCGTATGACACATGTTAACGCCAGTAGGAGCCGATCTTTAAATAAAGTTGGGGATCACTTCACCCTCACCATGGGGCGCCAGTTAGAACAAACTCAAGTAGATGCAAAGATATAGCATGGGTGCGATAGTACATTCAACACTTCCTTAGCTTGTGACACTTTCCTATTTTCAGTATATATCTATCATGCCCTTTTCTTATTCACATACTGAACAGTTACTAGATTTACTCAGGCTTTATGTCTGTAACACCTCGTGAATTCGATAACATTAAACTTCGCAAATTAAAGTATAATTAATTCTAAATGAAAGAATTAAGGGAAATGGGTTACGCCATTGCGTTCGTCTCAAAATTTTGCTTGAGATAGAGTCCGAGTTTGAGCGAATCGGACTACGTATGAAGGAGTTATGACCTTCGGAAGTTTCAGAATCAAATTTAAATTCAAACAGCTCAGTTTTAAATTCAAAATTTGAAATTCAGGTTCAAACTGGGCTGGGCGGGAAAATTCCCGCACAGAGACCAGGTCGACCATAGGGTCGACCATGGTGTCGACCTGGTCCCCCCCAGGTCGACCATAGTGTCGACCTGGGTGTCGACCTGCCTGGTCGACCAGGCTGGCCAGGTCTGGCTCTGGCTCGAATTTCTGTGGCTCTGTGTGTCACTAGGGCTGACATGTCACCTCTTGATTGGCTCTTTGAACTCTAAATGGTCTAGATTCCTCCTGTCTTCATCTGACGGCTCTAAACAACTTAAAAATCTATAAAAACACCCTAATTCTCAACTGAAAATTCACATAAAAAAATGAGAAAGGAGTCGTCATGCTGCTAGGGAGGAATTGAACATAGGCGTCAAGAGAGAAAGGCCTAGAGACGAATCAAATTAAGAAGAAGATTAAAGTTAATCAAATTAATCAACGCAATGTTAGTCTACCCAAAGGGGCGCATCTCAACTTCAGAATTCAGAATCCAGAATTCAATATTCTGCATTCGTTGTAAGTATAGTGACATTTCAGAATATGAATAAAAATTGTGATGTGGTTCGATGTAAATGAAAATAGAATTGTGTTATTATATTGTATAAATTATATGTATTGCGATGGTTCTATCATGACTTGTGTATTGATGCTTGTGGCGTAAATTGATTGATGCAAGCCTATTGAACAATTGTACATGAAAACAATGGCACTTGTAAGGTTGTGGCAATAACTAGAAATTGATCCCTTTTTGTTTATGCCTATGACATGGACCTTATAAAGCCTAAATTAAGGCTTATGTAAACATGATTTAGACTTGAATTCTGTTATGCCTACATGACCCAAAACTTATGATATCACTTCCATGTTTATTTGCAAGTATAATTGGATCTATGTTAGGTATCGTTTGTGTTTCATAAACTATGCAATTTCATGTTTATTTGCAAGTGTAATTGGATCTATGTTAAGTATCGTTTGGGTTTCGAAACTATGCAAGTTCATGCTGAAATAGGCTATGTGATTAAATGTTATAATTGGACCTTTTGGTGAATATACATCATGCTAGTTTTATGTTTGACATTATTCCAAGTTAAACATGTTTAAACACAAGTTTGTATTAGCCTAAACTATGCCATTTCATATGTCACCTACTTAGTTATACTTTGATTTTAATGCAAGTTCACATGACCCATCATTTATGTTAATAATGCTAAATTGCAAGTTCATGCGCCACACACCCTTATATGTTGTCAACTATTACATGTTCTTGATTTCCCCTTCTCTTACGCTTATAAAGTTGGGTTGAATTGTGTCGAGCCCAACATTTGTTATAACGTTGCGAACGTATGAACGGGGGTAATAACGTTGGGTGTAAAACATGAAAATATATGTTGGCATGGTTGGCACATGCCAACGACAATGACATTTAAGCGGTATGAATTGTTATACCCAAAAATAAAAGATATGACATTTACATATATAATTGAGAAGTAATAAAATATGTAAATTTAGAGAACACGATATGCTTAACCCGAGGTTGGATTGAGTTGTGATGTAAACCTGCCCGGAACAGCCCGGCTGTCCAGTAGTCACAACAATACCTATCCAATGTGGGTGGTTAAGCATTGAGCCCAATAATGACCCGAGGTTAGACTGAGCTACGGTGTAAACCTACCCGGAACCGACCGGCATATCCAGTAACCGTAGCAATACCTATCTAATGTGAGTGGTCAGGTGCTCCTAAGAGGCTAAGGACAGATGGTAGGGTTAAGTCAACTATAACACTTAACCAAATTCAACATGTTAGCAAGAATTGATGGGTGGGGTTAGGTAAATACAGACACTTAATCACTTAACATGTTTGACTAGAAAATCCTGGTAACGAGGGACCCGTTTCAGCAGTAACCCAAGTTAGGTATCAACGGTACCCTGAAACTAGGCAGGGTGGGGCACTATTACTGGGCTGATTGTAAGCGGTCAAAACGACGACAGTGGGTGCAAAGTGCAGGTCTAACGGGGTGCGGGCGTGCACACACTCCTGAGCAGACAACCAGGGCACTAGGGACACCAGTAATATAACCTATGCCTTCTAGAATTTGTGTCGGGGCCGCCACCATGGGTCTTGATACACCCCATGGTAGGACCAGCATATGTATCTACAATTCTTGGGGGCCGTATGACACATGTTAACGTGAGTAGGAGCCGATCTTTCGAAAATGGGGATCACTTCACCCTCACCATGGGGTGCCTGTTAGAATAAACTCAAGTAGATGCAGAGATATAATATGGGTGCGATAGTACATTCGACACTCCCTTAGCTTGTGACACCATCCTATTTTCAGTATATATCTATCATGCCCTTTTCTTATTCAGATACTGAAGAGTTACTAGATTTACTCAAGCTTTATGTCTGACCCTATTTTCTTTTCGTCATCTTTTCTTTCATTCCCCCCTAGGTCCACAGGGAGGAAACAGCTCAGCTCAGTCAGGCTTTGTACAAGCTCCAAGAACGTAGATGTATGATTTGGGTCTCTTTTGCTCGGACTATGGCTTTGGATATCACTATGGGGATTTTTTGTCACTTTAATTAAGTTTTCAGCTTCTTTAATTATCAAGACAGCAATGATGTTGTAATGTTGGAAGTATTTTGAGACAATTATGGAATGTTTGGTTTTGAACACATAATTATGAAATAAAAGTCTATTTGGTTTCCGCTGTTTAAAATATGTGTATTTATATCTGTCTTGAGTTTATCTGTGGCTTTTGCATATAAACCTCTACCAAAATTAAGGCATTCCCTTTGTGAGTGACCTTAACGGAGGTGGGGTGTTTCACTTGGTATCAAAGCGTAGGTTTACCAGATAAGATAAAAGTTTTTGAAATTGTTTTCAAAAAGGAAGTTTAAAGAAGCATTTTTCAAGAAAAAAAAGTGTTATGTTTATAAAAAGACAAAATCCCCCAAAGCCATGTGCCCTATCTATATCTCTCTATCCTTCGTTTTGAATTTTTCCTTTCTGTTTCAGCATGTCTGGAGACCTTAACCTCCCGGAAGGAGTGCCGATTCCCGACTGGTTTAGGAAGAACTTAGAAGCAAGGGCCAATGGCGCAGGCCCAACAGATATCCCTCCTCCAGTGGCCGCGGTTCCTCTTCCCCCTCCTCCTCGTGGAAATGCCTTCGCTAAAACATGTAGAGACTTTAAGTCTATGGATGGAAAAGACTTTTATGGAACAGAGTACTTTATAGGGGCAAGAAACTGGCTAAAGGAGACTGAGGATCTGTTTCTCCTCTTCGGGGTTGATGACAGGCAAAAGATACTACTAGCGGTATGGTTGCTTAAGGATGAAGCTTCCTATTGGTGGGAAGTTACCAATGCTCAGAGGGCGGTGGAAACATGGGAAGATTTCAGGACAAGATTTGAAAGGAAATTTCACTCCCAAGCTGAAAGAAGCCTGCAAATGGAGAAGTTCCTAACTCTGAAACAGGGGGCATGACGATCAGGGAATATGTTAATCAGTTTAATCAACTGGCCAGAATTGGGTTAGACTTAGTAAACACCCAACACAAGAAGGCACTTCGCTTTGTCAAGGGTTTGAATGAGCCTCTACACAGCCTTGCCATGACTCATGTATCCACGGGAGCGACTTATGAAAGCTTGGTGGACATGGCATTGCTACACGAGGAAGACCACGGTAAGAAAGAAACTAAGGTGGAAGAGAAGAAAGAAGGTCTACAAGCAAAGAAAACAGACTTCAAGAAAGGAGGGAAGAACAATAAGCCCCGTGAGAAGAGAAGGTGCAATATCTGTGGCATTGTGGGCTATATATCAAAAGACTACCGGAAAAGGAAGGCGAAGATGGGTGGTTGCTTTCATTGTGGAGAGACTAGGCACCAAGCTAAGGAATTCCCAAAGAAGAAAGGGCAGGGATAGAAAGCAGGATCCACTTCAGGGGGTCAGGTTCATGCGCTAGTGGCACCTCAGCATGAACGAGGTAGTAATATTTGTGTAGAAAGTGTAGTCTATCTTTATGATCATCCAGTTCGTACACTTTTTGACTCTGGTGCATCACACTCTTTTATTTCATCTGCCTTAGTATAATCTCTGCATCTAGACACTAGTATGGTAGAAGATCCCTTAGTAGTTTCGAATCCAATTGGGGGCTCCGCTTACTTGTCAATGGTTTGTTTGGGTTTGAAAATCTCTATTCTCAGCGTTGAGTTTAGTTGTGATGCCTTTGTTTTGGGCTTCTCGGGATATGGTTTGATCTTAGGCATGGACTGGTTATCCAGTAATAGTGCCATTCTTAATTGTGAGAAAATATTAGTTAGACTCTTAACTCGGCTTGGTAACACTCTAGAAAATTCTTGTAATCCCTTGAATGCTGTTATGCTTAGTTATATAGAGTCGTTTGATGCTTCTGATGAGAATTCGCAATCAGTAAGAGTAGTCCGGGAATATCCGGATGTCTTTGAGGAGGTGAAAGGCTTACCTCCGAGGCAGGAAATAGATTTCCGCATATATCTTGTGGATAACCCAATGCCTGTTGCTTTACCTGTCAAACACATGGCTCCAAGGGAGAGAAAGGAGCTCAGTAATCAGGTTAAAGAACTTCTCGAAAAAGGGTTCATTAGACGGAGCATTTCAGAATGGGGTGCTCCAGTGGTGTTCGCAACTAAAGCGAACGGTTTGCTTCACCTTTGCATTGACTATAGGGAGTTAAACAAATTGACCAAGAAAAATAGGCACCCTCTTCCCCGAATCGACGATTTGTTTGATCAGCTTGTAGGTGCGACGGTCTTCTCCCAACTTGATCTGGCAACTGGGTTTCATCAGCTAAGAGTAGCTGAAGATAGTATTGATAAGACAGCGTTCAGAACCTCAGACGGTTTCTTCGAGTGGCTTGTCATGCCTTACAGCTTGACAAACGCACCCACTTATTTCGTAGACCTAATGAGCAGGGTTTTCAGAGAATTCCTTAACAAATTTGTGGTTGTCTTCGTAGATGATATCTTAATCTTCTCAAAGAGTGAGGAAGAGCATGCCCAGCATCTGAAAGAAATCATGGAAACTCTTCGAGCCCATCAACTAAAAGCCAAATTCTCCAAGTGTCACTTCTGGAGAAAAGAAGTAAGATTTCTGGGGCATATAGTGTCCAAAGAGGGGTTGGCTGTGGACCCCGCAAAAGTGGTGGCAGTGCAAGATTGGAAGACACCAAGAAATGCAACCGAAGTTCGAAGCTTTCTTGGGCTAGACGATTTTTACCGAAAGTTTATTAGGGATTTCACGAAAATCTCAGCCCCACTCACAAGGTTAACAAAGAAGAATCTGGCATTCACTTGGGACTTGGACTGCGAGTTTGCTTTCCAACGATTAAAACGGGCTCTCACAACAACCCCAGTTCTGACTTTGCCAGATGTAACAAAATGTTCATAGTATACACGGATGCATGTGGAACGGGACTAGGCGCTGTTCTAATGCAAGAAGGAAGGGTAGTAGCATATGGTGGAAGACAATTAAAAGTTCATGAGAAGAACTACCCAACGCATGATCTTGAGTTAGCCGCCATCGTCTTTGCGCTTAAGTCTTGGCGCCATTATCTCCTAGGTGAGAAGTTCGAATTATACACTGACCATAAATTGTTAAAATATCTCTTCTCGTAGAAGGATCTTAACTTGAGGCAACAAAGATGGATGGAGTTTCTTGCCTCGTAGGACTTTGAAATTTCCTATACTCCCGGCAAAGGCAACGTAGTAGCAGACGCGTTGAACCGAAAGAAACTGACCTTAAGTCCGCTCTTTGTGGAAAGGCAAAGCCTGGAGTATATAGCCAGTTTTAACTTTAGGCCCTCCTCGGATTTGTACCGGGTTTGTTAGCATCTTTCGAAGTACGCCCTACTCTCTTGGACTCAATAGGGGCTGCACAACGTGAAGACCCTCAGCTTGTTTATGTGATTGATAAACTTATTAAGGGTGAGACTTCTAGTCACCTCAGTAGATACGCCATCGATGATAAGGGTTGGCTGAGACGATATGGAAGATTATGCATCCCACAAGCAAGGGAGTTGACAAAGAAGGTTCTCGAGGAAGCGCATCACTCCAAGATGACTATACACCCTGGCGGTGATAAGATGTACAAGGATATAAAAAGGACTTTCTTTTGGAACGGCATGAAGCAAGACGTGTCAGATTTTGTTTCTAAGTGCATGACCTGCCAACGGGTCAAGGCGGAACAGAAGAAACCTGGAGGACTACTTCATCCTTTAGAGGTCCCACAGTGGAAGTGGGATAGCATATCAATGGACTTCATTGATGGACTGCCTAGGTCGAGAAGAGGCAACACTAGCATTTGGGTAATAGTGGATAGGCTTACTAAGAGCTCCCACTTCATACCTATCAAGAGTAGAAGGACCGCCTCATCTCTAGCATCTCTTTATCTCAAGGAAATAATTCGACTTCATGGGATACCCTCCAGCATTGTTGGTGACCGAGACCCTATCTTCACAAGGGAGTTTTGGCGGAGTCTGCAAGAAGCTGTAGGCACACAGTTATGTTTGAGCACGGCCTATCACCTCCAAACCGATGGCCAGACAGAAAGGGTGAATAGAGTTTTAGAGGATCTTCTGAGACTTTGCGTTCTTGACTTTGGAGGGACTTGGGAGGATCACCTTCCTTTAGTGGAATTCACCTACAACAACAGCTACCAAGCTACCATCGTTATGGCACCCTTCGAAGCCTTGTACGGAAGACCGTGCAAATCACCAACTTGTTGGTGGGAGTCTACAGATAAGCTTATACTTGGGCCAGATATGATTCGAGAGACTTCGGAGAAAGTGGACTTGATACGTAGGAGAATGAAGACTGCTCAAGACAGACAGAAATCCTACGCCGACAAAAGAAGGACCGACCTTGAGTTTGAGGTTGGGGACAGGGTTTTCCTTAAGGTATCACCTTTAAGGAACGTCGTTCGCTTTGGATCCGCAGGAAAGCTAGCACCAAGATTTGTAGGACCGTTTCCTATCATCGAGAAGGTTGGAAAGATGTCCTATAGATTAGAGCTACACGAGAGACTGGCCGAAGTTCACAACGTCTTTCATGTTTCTCACCTCCGGAAGTGTTTGCATGAGTCTGCGGAAGTGGTGGAACCTAGCATTCTAGAAGAAGCCGAAGTGGAACGTGAAGCAACTGTGAGGAGAGTTCCAACCCGCATCCTAAGAACTGAAGTGAAAAAGCTACGCAACCACGAAGTCAAACTCTTTAAAGTCCAGTGGAGCGACGTCGAGGAAGACGCGACCTGGGAAACTGAGGACATAATACACGTTGCCTACCCTCTTCTTTTTGAGGGTACATCTTTGATCTCTCTCTTTTTCCTTAAGTTATGCTTTATCTATCTTTTTAGGTATATCTCCTCGGTCCTTTTTCCTAACTCCTTAGGTAGAAAACAAATGGATGCAAACATGTATTTGAAAACATGTTATGGATGATGGCTGCAAATGGTTGCTAGTGGTTGCTCGTGGATGCATATACACACACACCCTAGGTTATAGATCAGCTCAGTCACTTCATATTGCATATGCATATATATATTCTCATTTGTATATGGTTGAAACTTGATATGTTGTCATATGGTTGTCGCATTTGTATGAATAGTTGTGCACTCGTGTAGAATTATGAGTAGGAAAATTTGCATACATAAGGGATTCATGACACTTACATGATTCGCATTAAGGAGGTCAACTGAATCAGTAGACCGCCTGATTTCTGCATTGGATATGGACATGTACACACATTATGCATATGATCATGAAGCATTAGAAGTCTTTTAAGGAGTGTGGATACCTGTGTTTGTTGGTTGAGTAGATGGACTGTTGGATATACATTCTTCCTAACTTGAAGATTCCGGGGACGAAATCCTTTTAAGGGGGGAAAATGTAAAACCCCATGAATTCTATAACGTTAAACTTCGCAAATTAAAGTATAATTAATTCTAAATGAAAGAATTAAGGGAAACGGGTTACGCCATTGCGTTCGTCTCGAAATTCTGCTTGAGATATAGTCCGAGTTTGCACGAATTGGACTCCGTATGAAGGAGTTATGACCTTCGGAAGTTTCAGAATCAAATTTAAATTCAAACAGCTCAGTTTTAAATTCAAAATTCGAAATTCAGGTTCAAACTGGGCTGGGCGGGAAAATTCTCGCCCAAAGACAAGGTCGAGCATAGGGTCGACCATGGTGTCGACCTGGTCCCCCCCAGGTCGACCATAGTGTCGACCTGGGTGTCGACCTGCTTGGTCGACCTGGCTGGCCAGGTCTGGCTCTGGCTCGAATTTCTTTGGCTCTGTGTGTCACTAGGGCTGACGTGTCACCTCTTGATTGGCTCTCTGAACTCTGAATGGTCTAGATTCCTCTTGTCTTCATCTGACGGCTCAAAACAACTTAAAAATCTATAAATACACCCTAAGTCTCAACTGAAAATTCACACAAAAAAATGAGAAAGGAGTCGTCATGCTGCTAGGGAGGAATTGAACATAGCCGTCAAGAGAGAAAGGCCTAGAGACGAATCAAATTAAGAAGAAGATTAAAGTTAATCAAATTAATCAACACAACGTTAGTCTACCCAAAGGAGCGCATCTCAATTTCAGAATTCAGAATCCAGAATTCAAGATTCTGCATTCGTTGTAAGTATAGTGACTTTTCAGAATATGAATAAAAATTGTGATGTGATTCGATGTAAATGAAAATAGAATTGTGTTAATGTATTGTATAAATTCTATGTATTGCGATGGTTCTATCATGACTTGTGTATTGATGTTTGTGGCATAAATTGATTGATGCAAGCCTATTGAACAATTGTATATGAAAACAATGGCACTTGTAAGGTTGTGGCAATAACTAGAAATTGATCCCTTTTTGTTTATGCCTATGACATGGACCTTATACGTTCATTAAGCCTAAATTAAGGCTTATGTAAACATGATTTAGACTTGAATTCTGTTATGCCTACATGACCCAAAACCTATGATATCACTTCCGTGTTTATTTGCAAGTATAATTGGATCTATGTTAGGTATCGTTTGTGTTTCATAAACTATGCAAGTTAATGTTTAATTGCAAGTGTAATTGGATCTGTGTTAAGTATCGTTTGGGTTTCGAAACTATGCAAGTTCATGTTGAAATAGGCTATGTGATTAAATGTTATAATTGGACCTTTTGGTGAATATACATCGTGCTAGTTTTGTGTTTGACATTATGCCAAGTTAAACATGTTTAAACACAAGTTTGTATTAGCCTAAACTATGTCATTTCATATGTCACCTACTTAGTTATACTTTGATTTTAATGCAAGTTCACATGACCCATCATTTATGTTAATAACGCTAAATTGCAAGTTCATGCGCCATACACCCTTATATGTTGTCAACTATTACATGTTCTTGATTTCCCCTTCTCTTACGTTTATAAAGTTGGGCTGAATTGTGTCGAGCCCAACATTTGTTATAACGTTGCGAACGTATGAACGGGGGTAATAACGTTGGGTGTAAAACATGAAAATATATGTTGGCATGGTTGGCACATGCCAACGACAATGACATTTAAGCGGTATGAATTGTTATACCCAAAAATAAAAGATATGACATTTACATATATAATTGAGAAGTAATAAAATATGTAAATTTAGAGAACACGATATGCTTAACCCGAGGTTGGATTAAGTTGTGATGTAAACCTGCCCGGAACCGCCCGACTGTCCAGTAGTCACAACAATACCTATCCAATGTGGGTGGTTAAGCATTGAGCCCAATAATGACACGAGGTTAGACTGAGCTACGGTGTAAACCTGCCCAAAACCGACCAGCATATCCAGTAACCGTAGCAATACCTGTCTAATGTGAGTGGTCAGGTGCTCCTAAGAGGCTAAGGACAGATGGTAGGGTTAAGTCAACTATAACACTTAACCAAATTCAACATGTTAACAAGAATTGATGGGTGGGGTTAGGTAAATACAGACACTTAACCACTTAACATGTTTGACTAGAAAATCCTGGTAACGAGGGACCTGTTTCAGCAGCAACCCAAGTTAGGTATCAACGGTACCTTGAAACTAGGCAGGGTGGGGCACGATTACTGGGCTGATTGTAAGCGGTCAAAATGACGGCGGTGGGTGCACAGTGTAGGTCTAACGGGGTGCGAGCGTGCACACGCTCCGGAGCAGACAACCAGGGCACTGGGACACCAGTAGTATAACCTATGCCTTCTAGATTTGTGTCGGGGGCCGCCACCATGGTTCTTGATACACCCCATGGTGGGAACAGCACAAGTATCTACAATTCTTGGGGGCCGTATGACACATGTTAACGCGAGTAGGAGCCGATCTTTCGAAAATGGGGATCACTTCACCCTCACCATGGGGTGCCTATTAGAATAAACTCAAGTAGATGCAGAGATATAGTATGGGTGCGATAGTACATTCGACACTCCCTTAGCTTGTGACACCATCCTATTTTCAATATATATCTATCATGCCCTTTTCTTATTCACATACTGAAGAGTTACTAGATTTACTCAGCCTTTATGTCAGACCCTATTTTCTTTTCGTCTTCTTTTCTTTCGTCCCCCCCCCCCAGGTCCACAGGGAGGAAACAGCTCAGCTCTGTCAGGCTCTGTACAAGCTCCAAGAACGTAGATGTATGATTTGGGTCTCTTTTGCTCGGACTATGGCTTTGGATATCACTATGGGGATTTTTTGTCACTTTGTTTATGTTTTCAGCTTCTTTAATTATCAAGACAGTAATGATGTTGTAATGTTGGAAGTATTTTGAGACAATTATGGAATGTTTGGTTTTGAACACATATTGATGAAATAAAAGTCTGTTTGGTTTCCGCTGTTTAAAATATGTGTATTTATATCTGTCTTGAGTTTATCTGTGGCTTTTACTTATAAACCTCCACCAAAATTAAGGCATTCCCTTTGTGAGTGACCTTAACGGAGGTGGGGTGTTTCAATGTCTGACTCTATTTCCTTTTCGTCTTCTTTCCTTTCGTTCCCCCCCCCCCCCCGCAGGTCCACAGGGAGGAAACAGCTCAGCTCAGTCAGGATCATTACAAGCTCCACAATCGTAGATGTATGATTTGGATCTCTTTTGCTCGGATTATGGCTTTGGATATCACTATGGGGATTTTTGTCACTTTATTTATGTTTTATGCTTCTTTAATAATCAAGACAGTTATGAGGTTGTAATGATGGAAGTATTTTGAGACAATTATGGAAAGTTTTGTTTTGAACACATATTGATGAAATAAAAGTTTGATTGGTTTCCGTTGTTTTAAAATATGTGTATTTATATCTGCCTTGAGTTTATCTGTGGCCTTTTACTTATAAACCTCCACCAAAGTTAAGGCATTCCCTTTGTGAGTGACCTTAACAGAGGTGGGTTGTTTCACTTGGTATCAGAGCATAGGTTTACCAGATAAGATAAAAGTTTTTGAAATTGTTTTTAAAAAGAAAATTTAAAGAAGCATTTTTCAAGAAAAAGTGTTATATTTATAAAAAGACAAAATCCCCCAAAGCCATGTGCCCTATCTATCTCTCTCTATCCTTCGTTTTGAATTTTTCCTTTCTGTTTCAGCATGTCTGGAGACCTTAACCTCCCGGAAGGAGTGTTGATTCCTAGCTGGTTTAGGAGGTACTTAGAAGCAACGGCCAATGGCGCAGGCCCAGCAGACATCCCTCCTCCAGTGGCTTCGGTTCCTCCTCCTCCTCCTCGTGGAAATGCCTTCGCAAAAACATGTAGAGACTTCAAGGCTATGGGTGGAAAAGACGTTTATGGGATAGAATCCTTTGTAGGGGCAAGAAACTGGCTAAAGGAGACTAAGGATCTGTTTGTCATCTTCAGAGTTGATGATAGGCAAAAGATACAACTAGCGGTATGGTTGCTTAAGGATGAAGCTTCCTATTGGTGGGAAGTTACCAATGCTCAGAGGGCGGTGGAAACATGGGAAGACTTCAGGACAAGGTTTGAGATGAAATTCCTCTCCCAAGCTGAAAGAAGCCTGCAAATGGAGAAGTTTCTAACTCTGAAACAAGGAAGTATGACAATCAGGGAGTATGTCATTCAGTTTAATCAGCTGGCCAGATTTGGGCTGGACTTAATAAACACCCAAAACAAGAAGGCACTTTGCTTCGTCAAGGGTTTGAATGAGCCTCTACATAGCCTTGCCATGACCCATGTATCCACGGGAGTGACTTATGAAAGCTTGGTGGACATGGCATTGCTACACGAGGAAGACCACGGCAAGAAAGAAACTATGGGGGAAGAGAAGAAAGAGGGTCTACAAACAAAGAAAACAGACTTCAAGAAAGGAGGGAAGAACAATAAGCCCCGTGAGAAGAGAAGGTGCAATTTCTGTGGCATTGTGGGCCATATATCAAAAGACTGCTAGAAAAGAAAGGCGAAGATGGGTGGTTGCTTCCATTGTGGAGAGACTGGGCACCAAGCTAAGGACTGCCCAAAGAAGAAAGGACAGGGACAGAAAACCGGATCCACTTCAGGGGGTCAGGTACATGCGCTAGTGGCACCTCAGCAGGAACGAGGTGGTAATATTTCTGTAGAAAGTGTAGTCTTTCTTTATGATCATCCAGTTCGTACACTTTTTTACTCTGGCGCATCACCCTCTTTTATTTCATCTACCTTAGTAGAATCTCTGCATTTAGACACTAGTATGGTAGAAGATACCTTAGTAGTTTCAAATCCAATTGGGGGCTCCGCTTACTTGTCAATGGTTTGTTTGGGTTTGAAAATCTCTATTCTCAGCATTGAGTTTAGTTGTAATCCTTTTGTTTTGGGCTTCTCGAGATATGGTTTGATCTTAGGCATGGACTGGTTATCCAGTAATAGTGCCATTCTTGATTGTGAGAAAAGAGTAGTTAGACTCTTGACTCGGCTTGGTAACACTCTAGAAATTTCTTGTAATCCCTTGAATGCTGTTATGCTTAGTTATCTAGAGTCGCTTGATGCTTCTGATGAAAATTTGCAATCGGTTAGAGTAGTCCGGGAATATCCGGATGTCTTTGAGGAGGTGAAAGGCTTACCTGCGAGGTGGGAAACAGACTTCCGCATATATCTTGTAGATAACGCAAAGCCTGTATCTTTACCTGTCAGACACATGGCTCCAAGGGAGGGAAAGGAGCTCAATAAGTAGATTAAAGAACTTCTCGAAAAGGGGTTAATTAGACGGACCATTTCGGAATGGGGTGCTCCAGTGGTGTTCGCAACCAAAGCAAACGGTTCGCTTCGCCTTTGCGTCGACTATAGGGAGTTAAACAAATTGACCAAGAAAAATAGGCACCCTCTTCCCCGAATCGACGATTTGTTTGATCAGCTTGTAGGGGCGACAGTCTTCTCCCAACTTGATCTGGCAACTGGGTTCCATCAGCTAAGAGTAGCTGAAGATAGTATTGATAAAACGACGTTCAGAACCCCAGACGGTTTCTTCGAGTGGCTTGTCATGCATTTCGGCTTGACAAACGCACCCGCTTATTTCGTAGACCTAATGAGCAGGGTGTTCAGAGAATACCTCAACAAATTTGTGGTTGTCTTCGTAGATGATATCTTAATCTTCTCAAGGAATGAGGAAGAACATGCTTTGCATCTGAAAGAAATCATGGATACTCTCCGGGCACTTCAGCTAAAAGCCAAATTCTCCAAGTGTCACTTCTGGAGAAAAGAAGTAAGATTTCTTGGGCATATAGTGTCCAAGGAGGGGTTGGTTGTGGACCCCACGAAAGTGGTGGCAGTGCAAGATTGGAAGACACCAAGAAATGCAGCCGAAGTTCGAAGCTTTCTTGGGCTAGCCGGTTTTTACCGAAAGTTTATCAGGAATTTCGCGAAAATCTCAGCCCCACTCACAAGGCTAACAATGAAGAATCTGGCGTTCACTTGGGATTTGGATTGCAAGGTTGCTTTCCAACGATTAAAAAGGGCTCTCACAACAGCCCCAGTTTTGACTTTGCCAGATGGAGGCAAAATGTTCGCAGTATACACGGATGCATGTGGAACGGGACTAGGCGTTGTTCTAATGCAAGAAGGAAGGGTAGTTGCTTATGGCGGAAGACAATTGAAAGTTCATGAAAAGAACTACCCAACCCACGATCTTGAGTTAGCCGCCATCGTCTTTGCGCTTAAGTCATGGCGCAATTATCTCCTAGGTGAGAAGTTTGAATTATACACTGACCATAAATCGTTGAAATATCTCTTCTCGCAGAAGGATCTTAACTTGAGGCAGCAAAGATGGATGGAGTTTCTTGCCTCGTATGACCCTGAAATTTCCTATACTCCCGGAAAAGGCAACGTAGTAGCAGATGCGTTGAGCCGAAAGAAACTGACCTTAAGCCCGCTCTTTGTGGAAAGGAAAAGCCTGGATTATATAACCAGTTTTAACATTAGGCCCTCCTCAGATTTTGTACCGGGTTTGGTGGCATCTCTCGAAGTACGCCCTACTCTCTTGGACTCAATAGGGGCTGCACAACATGAAGACCCTCAGCTTGTTGATGTGATTGATAAACTTATTAAGGGTGAGACTTCTAGTCACCTCAGTAGATACGCCATCGATGATAAGGGTTGGCTGAGGCGAGATGGAAGGTTATGCGTCCCACAAGCAAGGGAGTTGACAAAGAAGGTTCTCGAGGAAGCGCATCACTCCAAGATGACTATACACCCTGGCGGTGATAAGATGTACAAGGATATAAAAAGGACTTTCTTTTGGAATGGCATGAAGCAAGACGTGTCAGATTTTGTTTCTAAGTGCATGATCTGCCAACGGGTCAAGGAGGAACAGAAGAAACCTGGAGGACTACTTCATCCTTTAGAGGTCCCACAGTGGAAGTGGGATAGCATTTCACTGGACTTCATTGATGGACTGCCTAGGTCGAGAAGAGGCAACACTAGCATTTGTGTAATAGTGGATAGGCTTACTAAGAGCACCCACTTCGAAGACTTCAGACTCTGTTTTCTTTTCGTCTTCTTTCCTTTCGTTTCCCCCCTCCCCCCTAGGTCCACAGGGAGGAAACAGCTCAGCTCAGTCAAGCTCTTTACAAGCTCCAAGACCGTAGATGTATGATTTGGATCTCTTTTGCTCGGATTATGGCTTTGGATATCACAATGGGGATTTTTGTCACTTTATTTATGTTTTATGCTTCTTTAATAATCAAGACAGTTATGAGGTTGTATTGATGGAAGTATTTTGAGACAATTATGGAATGTTTTGTTTTGAACCCGTATTGATGAAACAAAAGTCTGTTTGGTTTCCGCTGTTTTAAAATATGTGTATTTATATCTGTCTTGAGTTTATCTGTGGCCTTTTACTTATAAACCTCCACCAAAGTTAAGGCATTTCCTTTGTGAGTGACCTTAACGGAGGTGGGGTGTTTCACGAACTGTCAATGTGAATAAACAAATTCGTAGCTGCGCCTAATCTACAAAGGAATAGTAGGATTTCGTGTATTTCTGACCTGAGACAATACATGAAAATCCAATTGCAAATCTTCACATTTCACTGTCAAACACCACACACAAACCAAGTTCCATCACAAACAGTTCGATCATAGTAGAGCTGAAATGGAAAAAGGACCATTACCTAAGGATCTAAGCACAGAAATAGTATAAACCTATGAAATTACAATCGATTTTGACATCGATTTTACAAGTATAAATACACACACAGTGTCTTCTAAGGATGTACCAGATCAACTCAGTGAAGAAACACAATTCGAACCACTTAGAAAAAAAAATTACAGTACTCGAGAATTTAGTAAAATACTTATCTGGAACCGAGGATCCACGCACTTCAATTCTGCATGTTTGGACGGATTTTCTGGAGCGTTGCTCGAAGCGGAAGACCTAGGGATCCGGCTCGGGCTGGTTCTTCGTGAGTAGTGGAGCTGCAGAAGCTAGAAGACAAGGGGTGTTTGGGGCGAGTTGCGCAGGGGAGATGGCTCGAAGAAGAGCAGACGATTTCGGTGTAGATGGTTTTCCTTTTTCTCTATTTTTTTTTTGGCGGTGGAGGATTGAGAAATGGATCTGTGAGTTTGAAATAAAAGGGGATCGGATAGTTTTGAGATAAGGAGGAAGGGGGTGCAGGTCTATCACATGTTGGGCTGGACATAATAGGGTAAGGCCCAACAATTTAATTAAAGTTGTTTTATTTTAATGTTTGAATAAACTTCTAATATTAACTTAAAATGCAAACTTGGTCAGAATTCAATGAAACAAAAAGCATCTGAATGGTGACGACAAGGACTATGCGAGGGAAGCGGACCGGGTAGGGCAGACAACAGCTGGATTTTTCAGTTAAATTAAACGCCATTTAATTTGACTGAAACGAGCTGATTGAACGAACGAAAAAAAGCAAAGGTGAGTTAAACTCACTCAGTTTTCCTCCACTTATATTTTTTATAAGTTGGATTTTTTTTACTATTTGTTATGGTTGCTAATGATTGGCTTGTTGTTGATATATATTCATATATTATTTGAACTGACAAAATTAAACGTCGTTTAATTTCAGTGAAACCGAATCGTTATTTTAACGATTGGTCCCAATTAAGGTAAGTTACCTTATTGGTCATGTTTATAAAATAAACGTGTTTTAATAAATGAATTGTTTGGATTGATTGTTATGGTTGATATTGAATTGTTGTTATAGACTGTTATGAGACAATTATTTATTTGAATTGAATTGTTTTGATTAGATGGTTGATTTGATTATTGAACATTGACCTGAAATTCACTATTTTTTTGGTTTAAACCAATGGGTACTATTGGTTGAGTAATTGTGAGTGGCCTATGAATTAACCGTTTTATAAATATCAATCTACTCTCAGGTAAATCGACGAGATAAAATTTATTTTATAACTGAAGACAAATTTTTAAATCTACATTTTTGGAATAAAAGTTTGTAAAATAAAAAAATACTTATCATTTATTAATTAAGTTTATAATTGATTTTTTTTAATAATTTTAGAAAGGAAATTTTCTGATACTTATAAAATTTATAAGTGAATAAGCAGAAATTAACTTAACGTGATAGGTTTGGAAGAATCATTTTGAGAGATAAATAAAAAGGAAATTTATTTGAATTAATTTTATTATTAATTAATTTAACTAAAGGATTATTTGGAATTGGTTAACGATGTGATCGTATGTTGGATTGACGAGGTCAACTGTTTGACAATGTTAATCAATTGTTTTGAATTAATCCAACAAGACGGGATAAAGAATATTTATTTTAGTTTTAATAAGATTTAAAAAAAAAGGGTTTTTACTATTTAGGCTAGTTAATTGAGAAGTCAACTACTACTACCATAGTAAGTGATGAAGCTAGATTATTATTTTTGATAATAATTTAGGAGGTTACTTTTGATTGAATTTCATTTGAAAGAAATCGAAGTTGAAACGGAATCTAGTCGAAGTGTGAAAGAAGGTTTGTGGATGGGTTTTATATTAAAACCAGAGTCTTATGACAAAAGTATAAAAGGGGTTTTTAGGCAAATACGATTGTTTAAATAAATGTTGGGTTAACATTTGGATTGAGAAATTGAGGTAAAATGGGTTGTATTAAACCAGGATTTTATAAACAAAGTTTATAAAAGGGAGATGAGGTGCCCAAGCGTTAATTAGCGTTACTTAATGGAATTAAGTGGGAGTTGGTGAAATAAGATTTTCAAGGGAAAAGATTAAAGGTGAATTTAGTATAGAAGTGAGAAATTGGATTTTTAACAAAAATCCAAGCAATAAAATGTATCGTTTAAAGAAGTAAAGGAAAGTGATATTTAGTAAATGATTTCTAAATCCATGAATTAAGAAATGATAGTTATACTCGAGAAAGAGATTTTCAAAGATAAAGAAGTTTTATAAAACATATTAAATAAGATAGTTAGATGTGATATATTAAAATAAAGATCGGTTTTTGAATTACAACTGATGTCTATCTAAAGATAAGACCGTTGTTGATTAAGGTCTGAGAGGTAAATAAATACCCCAACTTGAACGACTTTGGGATTAGCTGAGGATGATACTTGTTTGTAATGGGGAAGGGGGAAAATAATTTATTATTTCATATGAGAAATAATAATGTAATGTAAATAAAAGGATCGAGAAGTTATAATGAGATTTCCAAGTAATGAAAATGGAAAATAAATGGTATTTCCGAAGTAAAGGAAATAAAGGAAGATGAGGTAATAATAAAAAGGGAACTTCCGGGGTAGAAGGAGATTGAAAAGTAAGTTTTAAGAATGGATTTACTCTAATAAGGGATGTGACGATCGGGAATTTCGCTCAGTCCGAATCAGTCGCTAAACCGACCCAGACCGTTCGAAACGCCTGATTGTTTTGAGAACAAGACAAAATAGAACGCATACAAAAGAACATTTCATTGTATATTACAACAATGCATCAGATTACAAGAATATACAGAGTATAAATGAATATACACAGAAATATCAGAGATTTAAATTACATTTAAATACATAGCAGCGGAAAATAATACAATACACAACTAGAAGAGATATACAGATACAAAGCTTTCCGGATATCGTTCCAGCTGTAAACCAGGATCCTGTGAATATAAATCTGCAAAACCAAAACTACTAGCTGCCCGTGCGAAAATAGTGGCACCCAGAGTTTAGGTTAAAACAATAAACTCCAGGTCAGTCATGTGACTGGTGTGAGAACTAAAACAGTTATCAATCTTTATTTTTAAAGCTAGGTAAATCAAGGGACCACGCCGTATAACACGGAACGGGTTTCCTCCCAAGAATACCAGTGCATAAAACAAACAACGCAATGCTAAATAAAGGAAAATGAAGCTGTTATAAGACCCAGGTCCTATCACACAATGCAACGCAAGCCGGGGGATAGGGTTTTCCCTTATAACAGCCAAAGAATGCTTGATACGTTTAAAACAAATCATTTGATACTATTATAAGTGTATAGTGTATAAAACAACTTCAAATCATAAATATCAATCATAGGCGACATGAGCGTCCCATGCCACTATGTCGCCATATATAGGTTTACAAATAAAACCGCAAATGTCACGTATTTGGAAATTGGATTTCCATCTATGAACCGAGGCCAGGGATCGTCCTCTACCGATTTTAGACAATCTAGCCCATGTCTCGGAACAGCCGCAACTGCCCCTTGGATCGTCAGGGCCGGTCCACACGAAGTGGATTATAATGCCTGAACAATGCGTCCCTCCGCCCTTTGGGGCGTAAATGAGCCAACGAATGACTCCATCGGACCCGGATCGTCCGATCTAACCGAGGCGCCTCGCAACAGTAACAACCACATAAGTCAAACTCGTCAGGGCATGTAAAACCACTGACGCCACTTCTAGCTAGAAAGAAAACGCATGTCCCCCCTGAGGTCCGTCTCCCGTTTTTGGTTCATACCGGGTGTGAAACTCGTGAAGTAAACGTTACACAAAGCTACGCCACAAAGGCCGTGCTTCGATCATTAATCACAAGACTTTTCTTTTCAACAGAAGCCTTGATCATTTGCATCTTAGCATGCCACACAGGCAAACCACTCTATCCAACCGATATCAGTCACACAGAATGAAATCCGATGTCAGACACACAGTCCATTTACAAGTCCGTTCTGGGTCTGAACGAAACCGGAGGCACCTAGTACCCCGCATATCCATCGATCTCCAAGTACGTCTGGACGATCACCAACTGTTTCCATCTTCTTGGGTGTACAGCCCAATCAAGATCATCAGTAATTACCCAAACGACGTGAAGACCTCCGGTCTTCGACCATCGTCTTCATCTTTGACTTATCGTCGTATCAGTTATTCAGAATGGGATAAACCCGGTCTTTCCGAATAACTCGCGTATATTTTAAATAAGTGTTACACAAACACAACATACGCCTCATTCCAATTCATCAGTCACTAACCGTAAATTAATCAAGAGAATAATTCCCCAAATATTAACCCTGAAGGTCGAAACCAACATCAGATCAATATCCAGAAAACCATTCTACCTGGCTAACCGACAGTTAGTTTCTAAATTTCACATTCATAGGGAAAGGTTCCCATTAATTTTATCCAAGATAAATTCCTTGAATTTATTCTTTAATCTATTTTTGAATATCAATTCAAACTAGTCGGGATTAACGAACCTTACCGAAGTAATCATTGGTTTTAATTTCCCAATCCCAACCTATTCATCCCATGAAGTAAAACTGGTAGTACTTCATAGCTAACACCACGGTGTTATCGGTAAATTCAATTACCATTTCACGTTCAAATCTAATTAAAGATTTAACTATCGCCTGGAGCAAAACTGGTGATACTCCATTCTCGATCATTTCAATCTAATTAAAGATTCATTAAAACTCCACTTAGTTTTAATCGTTAACTGGGTTAAAGAATCCGTGTCATTTAAAACACGGTTCACGATAAACCCAAAGTCACATTCCATTAATTATCGGGTTAAAGAACGAGTGTTATTTAAAACACTGTTCACGATAAACCCGAAAAATAAATTTCAATTCAATTAAATATTATTTAATTGGTACACTTCATTAAATCTAAATAAAATGATTTAATCTTTTCTCAACTGGGTTCAAGAACAGTGTTAATGAAGACACCATTCACGACAAACCCAAATCACATTTGATATTAAACACAAGGCTCTGAATAGAAAATATACCGGCTTATGTTCAATATCAAATTCTACGACTAACAAATATCGTATTGGAAATAACAATATAAATATATATATATCTTTCAAATTTCCATAACAACATCTGTATAATCACGAAATCCAACATTGAAATATTCCGAAGACAATTTCGATTCAAATCCATTCCAATATAATTATTGGAAATTCTGGTTATTTTTCAAAGCCATCTCTAATCCAGTTTATTTATTTTAAAAATAAATAGAATTATAATTCTAGTTCAAAACTAGTTCATTTCGATAAAAATCAATTTTTATCTTTTCAAATATGGAGTTTTTCATCCCAATTCTTTCCAAATCATTTCTTATGATTTTACACAAATTATTACTATTTTTAATAATTTTATCAAGGCCCGTACAATCGATTTCCATCAACGGCCATCGAACTGCACTTACAGAGACCTTTTTCAAATTTGATTTGGACATAATTCCAAGTCCAACCGTTAGATTTCAAATTTCTAATATTCATTAGAAAGCTCTTTTCGATACGAACCCAACGGTTCCGGTTTTAGGAGAATCCGACGGTCGGATCTCCCGTAATGTCCGTTTGAAATAAATGGTCGAAATTCACGAACTGCCGCGGCGCGGCGCGTTCTATTCAGGCCATTATATTATATATATAATATATATTTTGTCGATTTCTATTTAAAACGAATTATATAAATAGTTTTAAATTCGTTTCAAAATCAATTTCAACTTCCATTTCAATTCAAATCAAAATTGAATTCTTCTTTATAAATTCGTTTTAAAATTCATTTCTATTCAATTCAAATTTCAATTCAATTTGAATTCATTTCAATTCGCTTTCAATTCAATTTGAATTCGTTTTCAATTTAATTCAATTCCAAAGTCGTTTTCTATTCGATTCAATTCAAATTGGTTTTCTATTCGATTCAATTCAAATTGGTTTTCTATTCGAATCAAATTCGTTATATATTCAATTGAAATCACATTCGTTTTCTATTCAATTCATTTCGAAATCGTTTTCAATTCAATTTCAATTCGAATTCATTTATATTCAATTTCAATTCGAATTCATTTATATTCCATTTCAAATCGAATTTCAATTCTATTCAGTTTCAATTCGAATTTCTATTCTTTTCAAAATATTAGATTTTGAAATCACTTTCGATATTCATTATAAAATGAATAAAACCGATATAAATATCGTTCACGTCAAAATGGCGTCAATCTAATCAACACGGCTTCATATTTTGATATTTTCAAATATTCTATTTCAAATATTTCCTATCATCAAAATATTTGTTATTATCAAAATATTTCGTTCAACACATGACTAATCTCAACGGATGAGTACAGTCAACACATGAACCTTTATTTTATATGATAAAGATGTAAATTTTATTATAAAAATATTTCGTTCAACACATGACTAATCTTAACGGATGAGTACAGTCAACACATGAACCTTTATTTTATATGATAAAGATGTAAATTTTATTATAAAAATATTTCGTTCAACACATGACTAATCTCAACGGATGAGTACAGTCAACACATGAACCTTTATTTTATATGATAAAGATGTAAATTTTATTATAAAAATATTTCGTTCAACACATGACTAATCTCAACGGATGAGTACAGTCAACACATGAACCTTTATTTTATATGATAAAAATGTAAATTTTATTTTCTAAATTGGAATGAGGCCCAATCAATCACCATATAATATTAATTATATGGATTTTCATACATCACACGTATATAATATCATTGAAAAATAATCAACCATCAACCAAAGTGCACTACACTGTATAAGCATCAAATATAGATATCTAACGCTTATAACAGCCTGTCAATCAATCGATCGACATATTTAATCAATCAGGATAAGTGAACTTCAAATTTCATCCCAACACCCGTGTGGGGTTTCAAACAATCAAACACATATTTTATTTGTGCAGTTGGGCGATGTGTAAAATTTATCATCCCAATCAATGTCGTTCAAATAGGTGTACATAAACAAACTGTCCGGTTTGTAAATGAATATCTATTTATTCACATTCACTATATTCATATTGACGTTAAAAATTATATATTTTTAACGATAAAACATTTTATTTTAACATATGAATTTCTATTCAGTTCATTCTTTAAATAAAATGATATTTTTATTTTCTAACTTATTTTAGAAAATTTCGGCGGCATAACGACACGATACTAGAAACGGGACGAGTCCTAGCCTTATCCCCGGTCTAGTGAAGGCCCACGCCATTCACCCATCAGTCAAATCAATTTTATTTCACCAAACAATTCAATTTCAATCAAATAATCTAACTATTTTTTTTGCAATCTAACAAACAAGTCCATGGTCTGTGGACGATTGTGTCGGGTGCTACTAAACACCGTCTGCATCCTAGTATATATATAACTAGAAAAGAAATTGAAAGGTGAGAAATTCTCACAGATAGCTATCCCACTTCACGACACTTCATTGATAGAAATCTTCATCTTTCTCGCCTTTTTATCACCTTCGTTGCCCGTATTATCTACATATGTAAAAATCGAATTTTTACTTCGCTATTCAATATAGAAAAATCACAATTTTTTCTTTGCTGTTCAATATATAAAAATCACATTTTTACTTCGATGTTCAATAAATAAAAATCTAATTTTTACTTCGATGTTCAATATATAAAAATCACATTTTTACTTCGATGTTCAATATATAAAAATCGAATTTTTGGTTCATATGAATTTCATATAAAAATATAATCTTTATTTTTTTCTTCATGAACAAGATCCTAACTTTTATGAACAAAATGATAACCTTTTTATCACTATTCTCTAAAAGAACCAAATCTTTTATAGAGATACAAATCAAGTCCTCTATAAATTAAAAATCAAAGTTTTCCTATTATAAAAATTCATATCTTCATATAATAAAAACCTAATTTTATCTAACAAAGAAAATCAGTAAAAAAAAGAAGGAAAAACAACTCACTGGAGGTGCGATGCTTAGGTCGGAGCATGCGGGGCCGGCGCTTTGCAAAGCGGAGCGGCGAAGGTCCGAGGCTGGCCACGCAGGTGGCGGCGGTCGCCTGAGCTGATGCAGTGGCTGCGTCAGCGGGGGTTGTGGCTCGCGATGGGTATTAGGGGGGTTCGGGTTCGGGTTTCTTTTCGTTAGAAGAGGAGGGAGCAAGAAGAAGGAGAAGGATCAGAAGGGGGGGAAGGCGTGCCATCACCTGTGACGGAGCGATGGTGAGGAGGCACCTCGCGCGGCGACGCCCTGGGCTAGGGCTTCGTGCCCTTGTTCCCTTTTTTTCTGAAATTAATTTTAACGGAGACAGAGAAAATATAGTGGGGGGGGGTGTTTGTAAAGATATATATATATATTTATTATTTTAAATTTTAAAAAGTTAGTTTAAATTCCGAACTCGAAATCAAACCCACCGCCTGCCGCCCATAGCTAATTACCCCCATTCCGAACACCATGGGATATGCATCGTGAGCTGATTCGATCGTTTGAATCAGTTTCCATCAAAATCTACATATAACTCTATACATTGAATTTGAACGCGCATTTCAATTTACCGGGGTCACATACTAGCTAGAAAAATTCCCGAAAAATATTTTCTAGCTTCGTATTGACGATACGGTCCTAACAAAACTAATTTCGTCGAATTCTGAGACCGTTGAAAAAAAGGCCATTTTCCAGTCGATTAAAATCAACTGAAACTGGTCCAACGCGTTTTCCTTTGCCACGCTCACATATTGATTCGAAAAATTATGAAATTTGAAACCTAGCAATAACTTTACATCACGGATCCAACAAAACTAGTTTCGTCGAAATCCGAGGTCGTTTGCGAAATTTCCATTTTTAAGGGCCTGAATTCCATAGCGACTATTCAGAATTTTCAACTGGACATATCTTTTGATTCCCGCTATGAAATTTTGATTATTCGGATTCGTTGGAAAGATATTCTCAAATAGATCCTATTATTTTTGGTTTCACTAAATTCCGGTTTGTTTTGCACCCGGTACATTCAATTGAAGTTTGAAATCGAATTATCGAACTACCGCGCCATTTTCAATTCCTTTTATAATTATATATAATTATTTATATTCTAACGACGGCATATATAATATATACGTTCTAACTTATATTCGAAATAAATTTTTCGTCGATATTATTTAAAATAATTCATTTTAAATAATCAAAATTCGCTAAAATTGCCAAAATAAAAATTTTAAACTGGCCCAGATTTTCGGGTTGTTACAATCTCCCCCACTTAAAACTTTTCGTCCCCGAAAAGGAACAAAGTCGAAAGTGGTTTGATTAATCAACTCTACGTTCGATCTGGCTTCCATTCTCCAACTTTTCAGTTTCTGAGAATTTTCAAATTTTTCAAAAATTTGGCTAACACCCTAAATTTTTGAAAAATTTCGCCATAACCTCCCCTGCACCGGGAGCCACGGGAAAATCCCGAAATTGCCATATAGGCCTTCTGATCTCAAAAAGAAAAAGAAAAAGCCAAGCGGCTAGCCAAGCGGCTAGCCAATCGGCTCATAAAATCATCATCACCCAAGCAAAACAGTAAATTATGTAGTAAACATGTACCTATTTGTCGGGCAAACAAATTTTATTCTCTGCTCTAGCCTCCTTGCTATGACCTGTTCAATGTTAGTACAAGTATATGCAAGCAAATGCGACCAATTTTCAATATAATTCAATATATGATTCAATTAGGCTAATTGGCTAAAAATTAGCAAACAAATAAACAACAACACAAACATCAATCAATTAGTGAATTATCATTTGAAATTCATAACTTTGATATATAGACAAAAATCTCATTTTTGATGACAAATCACAACAACAAGCCCTATCTAATTTTGGTTCTCACACCAGTCAATAGGAGATATATAGAAAGCCCACTTTCGTCACTCGAACATAAATTCTAATGATGGAGCTCCATCATCAAAATCATCTCCGGGCGATTAAAGTGTAATTCTATATCTATCCAGTATATTAAAACTTCAAATACACGTTTGCAAGGCGTATATGCAAAATCTTTATATACTGGACTGTCCAAATCAATACAAATAAATAATCAAATACGACTAATTGATTTAAATTTTCAAAACAAAATTTGTTTTCATTTTAAAAATATACTCTTCACACTCGTTCTAGGATACTACTGATCCCGTCTCTAACGAGTCATTCCATTGGATATTACTAATCCAATATCTGATGAATTCTTTCGTATGGTTCTAATGTGTCTTGTTCTCTAAGCTTTGTAAACCTCGCTCTGATACCACGTGTGACGATCGGGAATTTCGCTCGGTCCGAATCAGTCGCTAAACCGACCCAAACCGTTCGAAACGCCTGATTGTTTTGATAACAAGACAAAATAGAACGCATACAAAAGAACATTTCATTGTATATTACAACAATGCATCAGATTACAAGAATATACAGAGTATAAATGAATATACACAGAAATATCAGAGATTTAAATTACATTTAAATACATAGCAGCGGAAAATAATACAATACACAACTAGAAGAGATATACGGATACAAAGCTTTCCGGATATCGTTCCAGCTGTAAACCAGGATCCTGTGAATATAAATCTGCAAAACCAAAACTACTAGCTGCTCGTGCGAAAATAGGGGCACCCAGAGTTTAGGTTAAAACAATAAACTCCAGGTCAGTCATGTGACTGGTGTGAGAACTAAAACAGTTATCAATCTTTATTTTTAAAGCTAGGTAAATCAAGGGACCACGCCGTATAACACGGAACGGGTTTCCTCCCAAGAATACCAGTGCATAAAACAAACAGCGCAACGCTAAATAAAGGAAAATGAAGCTGTTATAAGACCCAGGTCCTATCACACAATGCAACGCAAGTCGGGGGATAGGGTTTTCCCTTATAACAGCCAAAGAATGCTTGATACGTTTAAAACAAATCATTTGATACTATTATAAGTGTATAGTGTATAAAACAACTTCAAATCATAAGTATCAATCATAGGCGACATGAGCGTCCCATGCCACTATGTCGCCATATATAGGTTTACAAATAAAACCGCAAATGTCACGTATTTGGAAATTGGATTTCCATCTATGAACCGAGGCCAGGGATCGTCCTCTACCGATTTTAGACAATCTAGCCCATGTCTAGGAACAACCGCAACTGCCCCTTGGATCGTCAGGGCCGGTCACACGAAGTGGATTATAATGCCTGAACAATGCGTCCCTCCGCCCTTTGGGGCGTAAATGAGCCAACGAATGACTCCATCGGACCCGGATCGTCCGATCTAACCGAGGCGCCTCGCAACAGTAACAACCACATAAGTCAAACTCGTCAGGGCGTGTAAAACCACTGACGCCACTTCTAGCTAGAAAGAAAACGCATGTCCCCCCTGAGGTCCGTCTCCCGTTTTTGGTTCATACCGGGTCAACAATCACAAGACTTTGCTTTTCAACAGAAGCCTTGATCATTTGCATCTTAGCATGCCACACAGGCAAACCACTCTATGCAACCGATATCAGTCACACAGAATGAAATCCGATGTCAGACACACAGTCCATTTACAAGTCCGTTCTGGGTCTGAACGAAACCGGAGGCACCTAGTTACCCGCATATCCATCGATCTCCAAGTACGTATGGACGATCACCAACTGTTTCCATCTTCTTGGGTGTACAGCCCAATCAAGATCATCAGTAATTACCCAAACGACGTGAAGACCTCCGGTCTTCGACCATCGTCTTCATCTTCGACTTATCGTCGTATCAGTTATTCAGAATGGGATAAACCCGGTCTTTCCGAATAACTCGCGTATATTTTAAATAAGTGTTACACAAACACAACATACGCCTCATTCCAATTCATCAGTCACTAACCGTAAATTAATCAAGAGAATAATTCCCCAAATATTTACCCTGAAGGTCGAAACCAACATCAGATCAATATCCAGAAAACCATTCTTCCTGGCTAACCGACAGTTAGTCTCTAAATTTCACATTCATAGGGAAAGGTTCCCATTAATTTTATCCAAGATAAATTCCTTGAATTTATTCTTTAATCTATTTTTGAATATCAATTCAAACTAGTCGGGATTAACGAACCTTACCGAAGTAATCATTGGTTTTAATTTCCCAATCCCAACCTATTCATCCCATGAAGTAAAACTGGTAGTACTTCATATCTAACACCACGGTGTTATCGGTAAATTCAATTACCATTTCACGTTCAAATCTAATTAAAGATTTAACTATCGCCTGGAGCAAAACTGGTGATACTCCATTCTCGATCATTTCAATCTAATTAAAGATTCATTAAAACTCCACTTAGTTTTAATCGTTAACTGGGTTAAAGAATCCGTGTCATTTAAAACACGGTTCACGATAAACCCAAAGTCACATTCCATTAATTATCGGGTTAAAGAACGAGTGTTATTTAAAACACTGTTCACGATAAACCCAAAAAATAAATTTCAATTCAATTAAATATTATTTAATTGGTACACTTCATTAAATCTAAATAAAATGATTTAATCTTTTCTCAACTGGGTTCAAGAACAGTGTTAATGAAGACACCATTCACGACAAACCCAAATCACATTTGATATTAAACACAAGGCTCTGAATAGAAAATATACCGGCTTATGTTCAATATCAAATTCTACGACTAACAAATATCGTATTGGAAATAACGATATAAATATATATATATATATCTTTCAAATTTCCATAACAACATCTGTATAATCACGAAATCCAACATCGAAATATTCCGAAGACAATTTCGATTCAAATCCATTCCAATATAATTATTGGAAATTCTGGTTATTTTTCAAAGCCATCTCTAATCCAGTTTATTTATTTTAAAAATAAATAGAATTATAATTCTAGTTCAAAACTAGTTCATTTCGATAAAAATCTATTTTTATCTTTTCAAATATAGAGTTTTTCATCCCAATTCTTTCCAAATCATTTCTTATGATTTTACACAAATTATTACTATTTTTAATAATTTTATCAAGGCCCGTACAATCGATTTCCATCAACGGCCATCGAACTGCACTTACAGCGACCTTTTTCAAATTTGATTTGGACATAATTCCAAGTCCAACCGTTAGATTTCAAATTTCTAATATTCATTAGAAAGCTCTTTTCGATACGAACCCAACGGTTCCGGTTTTAGGAGAATCCGACGGTCGGATCTCCCGTAATGTCCGTTTGAAATAAATGGTCGAAATTCACGAACTGCCGCGGCGCGGCGCGTTCTATTCAGGCCATTATATTATATATCGTCGATTTCTATTTAAAACGAATTATATAAATAGTTTTAAATTCGTTTCAAAATCAATTTCAACTTCCATTTCAATTCAAATCAAAATTGAATTCTTCTTTATAAATTCGTTTTAAAATTCATTTCTATTCAATTCAAATTTCAATTCAATTTGAATTCATTTCAATTTGCTTTCAATTCAATTTGAATTCGTTTTCAATTTAATTCAATTCCAAAGTCGTTTTCTATTCGATTCAATTCAAATTGGTTTTCTATTCGATTCAATTCAAATTGGTTTTCTATTCGAATCAAATTCGTTATATATTCAATTGAAATCACATTCGTTTTCTATTCAATTCATTTCGAAATCGTTTTCAATTCAATTTCAATTCGAATTCATTTATATTCAATTTCAATTCGAATTCATTTATATTCCATTTCAATTCGAATTTCAATTCTATTCAGTTTCAATTCGAATTTCTATTCTTTTCAAAATATTAGATTTTGAAATCACTTTCGATATTCATTATAAAATGAATAAATCCGATATAAATATCGTTCACGTCAAAATGGCGTCAATCTAATCAACACGGCTTCATATATTGATATTTTCAAATATTCTATTTCAAATATTTCCTATCATCAAAATATTTGTAATTATCAAAATATTTCGTTCAACACATGACTAATCTCAACGGATGAGTACAGTCAACACATGAACCTTTATTTTATATGATAAAGATGTAAATTTTATTATAAAAATATTTCGTTCAACACATGACTAATTTCAACGGATGAGTACAGTCAACACATGAACCTTTATTTTATATGATAAAGATGTAAATTTTATTATAAAAATATTTCGTTCAACACATGACTAATCTCAACGGATGAGTACAGTCAACACATGAACCTTTATTTTATATGATAAAGATGTAAATTTTATTATAAAAATATTCCGTTCAACACATGACTAATCTCAACGGATGAGTACAGTCAACACATGAACCTTTATTTTATATGATAAAGATGTATATTTTATTTTCTAAATTTGAATGAGGCCCAATCAATCACCATATAATATTAATTATATGGATTTTCATACATCACACGTATATAATATCATTGAAAAATAATCAACCATCAACCAAAGTGCACTACACTGTATAAGCATCAAATATAGATATCTAACGCTTATAACAGCCTGTCAATCAATCGATCGACATATTTAATCAATCAGGATGAGTGAACTTCAAATTTCATCCCAACACCCGTGTGGGGTTTCAAACAATCAAACACATATTTTATTTGTGCAGTTGGGCGATGTGTAAAATTTATCGTCCCAATCAATGTCCTTCAAATAGGTGTACATAAACAAACCGTCCGGTTTGTAAATGAATATCTATTTATTCACATTCACTATATTCATATTCACGTTAAAAATTATATATTTTTAACGATAAAACATTTTATTTTAACATATGAATTTCTATTCAGTTCATTCTTTAAATAAAATGATATTTTTATTTTCTAACTTATTTTAGAAAATTTCGGCGGCATAACGGCACGATACTAGAAACAGGACAAGGCCTAGCCTTATCCCCGGTCTAGTGAAGGCCCACGCCATTCACCCATCAATCAAATCAATTTTATTTCACCAAACAATTCAATTTCAATCAAATAATCTAACTAATTTTTTTTGCAATCAAACAAACAAGTCCATGGTCTGTGGACGATTGTGTCGGGTGGTACTAAACACCATCTGCATCCTAGTATATATATATATATATAACTAGAAAAGAAATTGAAAGGTGAGAAATTCTCACAGATAGCTATCCCACTTCACGACACTTCATTGATAAAAATCTTCATCTTTCTCGCCTTTTTATCACCTTCGTTGCCCGTATTCTCTACATATGTAAAAATCGAATTTTTACTTCGCTATTCAATATAGAAAAATCACATTTTTTTCTTTGCTGTTCAATATATAAAAATCACATTTTTACTTCGATGTTCAATATATAAAAATCTAATTTTTACTTCGATGTTCAATATATAAAATCACATTTTTACTTCGATGTTCAATATATAAAAATCACATTTTTACTTCGATGTTCAATATATAAAAATCGAATTTTTGGTTCATATGAATTTCATATAAAAATATAATCTTTATTTTTTTCTTCATGAACAAGATCCTAACTTTTATGAACAAAATGATAACCTTTTTATCACTATTCTCTAAAAGAACCAAATCTTTTATAGAGATACAAATCAAGTCCTCTATAAATTAAAAATCAAAGTTTTCCTATTATAAAAATTCACATCTTCATATAATAAAAACCTAATTTTATCTAACAAAGAAAATCAGTAAAAAAAAGAAGGATAAACAACTCACTGGAGGTGCGATGCTTAGGTCGGAGCATGCGGGGCCGGCGCTTTGCAAAGCGGAGCAGCGAAGGTCCGAGGCTGGCCACGCAGGTGGCGGCGGTCGCCTGAGCTGATGCAGTGGCTGCGTCAGCGGGGGTTGTGGCTCGCGATGTGTATTAGGGGGGTTCAGGTTTGGGTTTCTTTTCGTTAGAAGAGGAGGGAGCAAGAAGAAGGAGAAGGATCGGAAGGGGGGGAAGGCGCGCCATCACCTGTGACGGAGCGATGGTGAGGAGGCACCTCGCGCGGCGGCGCCCTGGGCTAGGGCTTCGTGCCCTTGTTCCCTTTTTTTCTGAAATTAATTTTAACGGGGACAGAGAAAATATAGTGGGGGGGTGTTTGTAAAGATATATATATATTTTTATTATTTTAAATTTTAAAAAGTTAGTTTAAATTTCGAACTCGAAATCAAACCCACCGCCTGCCGCCCACAGCTAATTACCCCCATTCCGAACACCATGGGATATGCATCGTGAGCTGATTCGATCGTTTGAATCAGTTTCCGTCAAAATCTACATATAACTCTATACATTGAATTTGAACGCGCATTTCAATTTACCGGGGTCACATACTAACTAGAAAAATTCCTGAAAAATATTTTCTAGCTTCGTATTGACGATACGGTCCTAACAAAACTAATTTCGTCGAATTCTGAGACCGTTGAAAAAAAGGCCATTTTCCAGTCGATTAAAATCAACTGAAACTGGTCCAACGCGTTTTCCTTTGCCACACTCACATATTGATTCGAAAAATTATGAAATTTGAAACCTAGCAATAACTTTACATCACGGATCCAACAAAACTGGTTTCGTCGAAATCCGAGGTCGTTTGCAAAATTTCCATTTTTAAGGGCCTGAATTCCATAGCGACTATTCAGAATTTTCAACTGGACATATCTTTTGATTCCCGCTATGAAATTTTGATTATTCGGATTCGTTGGAAAGATATTCTCAAATAGATCCTTTTATTTTTGGTTTCACTAAAATCCGGTTTGTTTTGCACCCGGTACATTCAATTGAAGTTTGAAATCGAATTATCGAACTACCGCGCCATTTTCAATTCCTTTTATAATTATATATAATTATTTATATTCTAACGACGGCGTATATAATATATACATTCTAACTTATATTCAAAATAAATTTTTCGTCGATATTATTTAAAATAATTCATTTTAAATAATCAAAATTCGCTAAAATTGCCAAAATAAAAATTTTAAACTGGCCCAGATTTTCAGGTTGTTACAAGGGATAAAGGAGAGTTAATGTATCCAAGTAAGGAAACCAAAAGTGATTCCGTAACATTAGTTTACGAATGATGGGCTGAGTTGATTTTCCCCAGTTTAGATAATGGGTAATAAAGAAATAAATGTTTGAAACGATAGCAGAATAGAAACTTGATATTTCGCGGAGTATGAAAATAAACAGTTTAAAATAACCTTATGTTAAATTAGGAATGAAAAGCTTTATTTGGAATATTGAAATGTAAAAGAGTATCATGAATCGTTTTTAATTAAAGAGGCCAAGTACTGATGAATACTGAACTAGTAAACTCATATTATTTTCACAATTATTTATTTGATAGTTAAATCACCGACTATCAAATCTGACCTACACGGTTGTTGGTACGGAAAGACCGGGATCGAATTTATATTCGAAAACCATTCCGACCAGCGAATACGTGAAAGAAGGTTTATTAAAGATGGAGAAATTGAAGACCATCGATCTTCATGAGCGGAAGAACTAATGATTGAATTTCTCTAGTTTAGTGGCCGGATATATTTCAACAGTGATTCTATCGTGATTGGAATCTACGAATTGCAAGGACTTCTCGCTACTGATCTATAGGGTGATTCCTAGGATGCAGTAGAAAGGTGCCTTCGGTTCATCCTATTCCTGGATGACTTGTATGGACAAATGTCTGACAGAGTATTTCCAAAGTGGTCACGTACGTTGATTTCTTCAAACGTATCACAGTTGGGTCGCTCCCGACTAGGGTACTTTTGTGGACGTCAATTAGTGATTTTTCTCGCGGATCAGACGATGTGGCATTCAAAGTGAATGGTGGTGTGCTATCAAAAGAAGGTAATTCAGACCTCAAGCCTCACAACCGGGAAAAGACAAAAGTCGGGCAGGCAGCATGGCTATGTGGGTCGCTCCCATTAGGGTGTATAATTACCTATCTAGAGAAAATCCATTTGCTTCTTTAATCTATTTCAATGCTGTCCCTTTTTGGGAAACGATTGCTGATCCCAACCGTTAGTGATATACATTCGATACACTCAAGCGAAATGAGTGGTCGGTCATGTATGGGCCGGGTTACAAAACGTTCTTGTTGAACCCAATGTATTCACCTCTAGAGATACACTATCAGCAGGTGGTTCCATACCTTGTCATAGTTAGAATCCAATCTCCAATAAGCCCTGTGGTTTTGATTGTATACTATATATGTGGAGCGTGATATGAAAGCGTTCTACTAGATTCTATTTACTTGTATTTAGACACTATTATAATATCAGAAAGATATTGATTTCAAAAATGTTTTGGGTTATCGTAAGGTAAAAACCATCCGTATTTATGTGTGGATTCGGTCTTACGATTACTCTTTTCTTTCAAAAAGATTTTGAACTGTAAAATCAAGCTAAATGATTCCCTTTAAACTTAGTGTGTTTTACCTCAATCTGGTTCACCAGACTGACCCGGTATTTGTAATGCTCGGGTTAGCCCGAGTTTGTTGGTTCAGGTTATTGGACATTACGAAAGACATGCTGGAGAAGACCAGACATATTTAGTGTTATTCTGCTGTATATAAGGGTAGATTGTTATAACTATCCAGATGTTTTAATGTACCCTGATATTGTAAGTTTTATTTAAAGCTCTCATTGAAGATTTATTCCTATATTATATTTTGTTCCGCTGCGATGTGAGACTTTGTGTTTGTGTTGGTTCTTCTTCTTCTTCTATTCTTATCTCACCCTCTAATTTCTTTCTACTAACTATCCGGTATTCTCGGTGTTTGAAAGGTCGGCATGAGATACAGTTAAGGTATTTATGTCGATTTTCGGGGCCGAAAATCCCAGGTCGTTACATTATGTGAAAAATTATTGTCCCAATCACATAATCAAGTCGGATAACTTGTAAATGGAGGTGTAAATTTTCAACATCACAAACATATGTTTCAAGGCATCGCTACATTATATTTTCAACATTCATAGTCATATAATGAATATTTCATATATATTCATTTAGTACATTAAAAATGTAAATTTTTATGTTTCAGCATTTATTGTTCAACCATGAATATTTCCTAAATCTTATCTTTACGGTGAAACATACTCTACATTAAAATATAACTTTTAATGTTTTCAACATTTCTATCTATACAATGTATATTTTACAAAAAACATACTATACATTATAAATGGAATTTTTAATATTTTCACATTTTTCTCACTTCAATGGATATCTCATTTCATTCTTACATTAAAAATACGATTTTTAATGTTTCAATATTTTTATCTCAAACAAATGATCATTTTTCATCTTTTCTACATATACCATAAAAATGTGAATTTTTTCGTTAACACGTTTAAACATAACATTTTCTATGTTCTTTAATGACAAATAAAAGAGAGTTTTAATGTCATGAAATTTTTCTATAGTGTTTATTTGCATCTAAATATGCAAATAAAAATATAATCTTTAACTATGATGTTTATTTGCATCTAAATATGCAAATAAAAAAGAAATCTTTTCCTATGATGTTTATTTGCATCTAAATATGCAAGTAAAAATATAATCTTTTGACTACGATGTTTATTTGCATCTAAATATGCAAATAAAAATATAATCTTAATTTTAATGTTTTGTTTTTAATTTGTATCTAAATTACAAATAAATATATAACCTTTTTAAAACTATGTCTGATTTGCATCAAGAAATGCAAATAAGAATTTAACTTCCAATTTCAACATTTTATCTGTACTAAAGAATGCAAATAAAAGAGTAACTTTTTAATTCAATGTTTTATTTGTCTCTGACATGACTATAAAATTGCAACTTTCATTTCTATTCACATTCTTAGCATTAAAATTTGTATCAAAAATGCAAGTGAAAATGTAACTTCTTAAACTAGGCTTTTATCTGCATCTAAAATGCAAACAAAAAGATAACCTTTTTAGTTCATGTTTTATTTGCATCAAAGAATGCAAATAAAAAATCAAATTTTAATTTCATGTTTTATGTTTGCATCTAAAATTCAAACAAAAAATGTAATCTTTTTCTGCAGTGTTTATTTGTTGATCTTGCAAATCATGAACATCTTTATAAAATAAAATTCTGGTTTTTATTTTATACACAAATTTTGACACACATGAATGTTGTATATCCTATATATACAATAAAAATATGGTTTTTATTGTGTATACAAAAATTCTGACAAACATGAACACACAATTCAATACAGTGGTTCATAACAATCACAGAACGAATCAACATTGCAAAAATTATATACACAACATGAACATGAAACAAATATGAATATCACATTTTGCAATAAATAATTAATTTAAATATTAAAATAGAAATCTCACCGTGATTTTAATTCTGTACAACTCAAAGTTGAATTTTCCACAATTCCTGATTTTCTCCGTTTCATTTCTAGTTTGTACCGTCACGTAGATCTGATTTTTGCAGTTCCAACGAACTTCGTTTCATCAAATACTGTTTTGATTTGAAGAAGTTACAGAGTTTTAAATATTAATTACAATAATAAACTTGATTAATATAATTAATATACCCTAATCATGTTTTCTTAACCGTTCTTCCCTAATGCGATTTACTCCAGGACCTCGTTCTCGTTTTGAACCCATCGCTCCTATCATAAATCCCCACCGCGCACGATCATCGAGGCCGCCAGAGCATCATCAGAACCTGCCCCTCCGACCGCCAATGCAAGCGCTGCTGCTGCCTTGAATGAGGGTCAACTCGGCGCCTTCCATCGACCTGGAACCTCTCTCAAACGATCGGGCTTCGAGGTGGAAAATCGCCCTCCACGGTCTATAAAAATCCATCATTACCGCATGGATTTAAAGAGCATGGGATCGTCTTCAAGTTTCACTTTGGATTTGGATTTAGTTTCGAACTGGATTAAGAGATTATAGGGTTTGAATTTGGGATAATTTCTGCCCTCCATTTCAAGAACCGACGGCAGCTTGAATATGATATTAGGGTTTAGGGAATAGGGTGGTATAATATAGCGTATTTATACTAGTATTCTATTTCTATTTTATTTATTTATTTCAACTTAATTCAATAAATACTCTCTAGCCCATACGAACTCTAATTCAAACCCAACGAGTGTCGCCCTAGCTAATAACCCCCATCCCAGACACAATGGAATATGTTTTGTTACCCAATTCGGCTGTTACGATATATTATTCTTTAAATTTAAAATATAAATCATTTATTTATTTAATTTGATGTACATTTTAATTTACCGGGGCCATATATTAAAACTAAAAATTTCAGAAAATTTATTTCTAGTTATGTCTTGATAATATGGTCCTAACAAAACTAATTTCGTCGAATTCTAAGACCGTTTGAAAAAAGGTCATTTTCTAGTCGATTAAATTTGACTAAAATTGACAAAACACGTTTTCTTTTGCCACGCTCACATATTAATTCAAAAAATTCTGAAAATTGGAATCTAGCAATAATTTGACATTCGGGTTCCAACAAAAGTGGTTTTGTCGAGAACGGAGGTTGTTTGAAAAATGGCTATTTTTAATATTAAAATATATATACATAAATTCTACAGCGACTATTCTGAAAATTAAACTGGGCATAACTTTTGATTCCCGCTATGAAATTTCAATTTTTCGGATTCGTTGGAAAGATATTTTTAAATAGATTTACATATTTTTGGTTTCACTAAAATCCAATTTATTTTGCATCCTGTATGGTCAGTCAAAGTTCAAATTCAAATTTTCAAACTACCGCGCTATTTCTAACTCCTTTTATAATTAAAATAAGTATATTCGTTTTAACCTCGATTTAAATAAATTTTTAGTCATTATTATTTAAAAATAAATTATTTTAACTATTTAAAATTCATTAAAATTTCTAAAATAAAATTTTTTAATTGGTTCAGAATTTCCGGGTTGTTACAATCTCCCCCACTTAAAATCTTTCGTCCTCGAAAAGGAACGTAGCTAATAATTGTTTAATTAAACCCTAAATTTTATTCCTTTATTTGTTTCAATAATTTTATTAGTTGAATTAATTATCACACAACAGAATCATCAATCAATTAGCTGATTAGCTTTTCAAATATAACTTTTATATATATCCAAAAATCATATTTTCTAATATCAGATTGTATATATAATCACAAATACGTTAATTATATAGTTGGCACTCTCAACTCTTTCTAGGGCATTACTAACCCATCTCTAATGAGTTTTCTCATTCTAGGATACTACTGATCCTATCTCTAATGAGTATTCATATTGGATATTACTAATCCAATCTCTGATGAGTCTTTTGTTCAGTTGTAACGAGTTGTACCCCAAAGATTTGAGCTAACCAGAGCTTTGATACCAGTTGTAAAGACCCATAAATCCCTACCCTTAGAATCGACCATAAACCACACAAGTCTGATCCAAAAGTTAGAAATCCATGAATACTTTAACTTTGGGCATACAACACTTCAGAACAAATAACAGAAGACTTTTATAAACATCATAATAATGTTACATCAGAGTACGGAATATCAGAGTACATCGAATCATATTACAGCGGAAGATTAAATTACAATAATTTTAATACAATGCAGTGGAATAAATAAACTAATACAGCGGAAGTCTACCAATGCTCTAGACACAGCTTTAAGCTTCGATCTAGAATCCTGCTTAAGAAATGAATATCTGCAAAAGAAGCTACTCGACTGCCCATGTGGAAAAGAGGGCACCCGAGTTTGCAAAGTGAAACAAACTACGGGTCAGTCATGGGACTGGTATGAGAAATCTTTACTTAACTTATCTAATAATAGGGCTAATCACAGGACCACGCCGCTAATGCGAAACGTGTTTACTCCATTGGATTGCCAGTGCAGAAATAAAGTAAAACATTAAAACAACGCAATGCTTTTTATAAAAATGAAACCATTATAAGGCTCAAGTCCCATCACACAATGCAACGCAAACCGGAGGATAGAGTTTTACCTTATAATGGTCAAAAATGCTTGATAAAATAAAACGGAGTTGATATTATTATTAGTGTATAAATGTTTTAAAACATTTCAATCATAATATCAATCATAGACGGCATAGCTACCAGATACTTTGTCGTCGTACTAGTTATACAATCAAAACTACATGGGTTGTATTGGGAGTTGGATTTCAATCATGAACCAAGGCAAAAGATAGTCCTTACCGAATTCAAGACAATCTAGCCCATGTCTCAGGAACAGAACGCATCGTCCCTTGGATCTTCTGGGACGGTCTTTGGATTAATAGTGCCTGAACAATACGTTTCCCCGCCCTATGGGGCGTAAATAGAGCCATTAGGGACTAAAATTGAGACAACCAGAACTTCCCCGGTAAGCAAAGCACGAATTGAATAGAGGACAAGCCACATCAGGAAGCAAACAGAAGAACATTTCACTGTTAATTACAACAATTCCATCAGAATACAAGAATATACAGAGTACGAATAAATATTTACAATAGAAAATATCAGAGATTTAAATACATTAACTGCAGCGAAAAATAATACAAAACACAACTGGAAGTAATACACGGATATAGAGCATTCCGAATATCGCTTCAGCTCTAATTCAGGATCCTGTGAATATAAATCTACAAAACCAAAACTACTAGCTACCCGTGTCAAATTAGGGCACACATAGTTAAGGTTAAAACAATAAACTCCAGGTCAGTCATGTGATTAGTGTGAGAACTAAAACAGTTATTTAAGCTTTACTTTAAAATGGATATATCAAGGGACCACGCCGTATAACACGAACGGGTTTCCTCCCAAGAATACCGGTGCAGACAACAAAACAGCGCAATGCTTTTTGGAAAAATGAAGCTATTATAAGACCCAGGTCCCATCACATAGTGCAACACAAGCCAGAGGATAGGGTTTTCCCTTATAATAGCCAAACATGCTTGGCACGTTAAAAACAAATCATTTGATACTATTATAAGTGCATAGTGTATAGAACAACTTCAAATATAAATGTATCAATCCTAGACGGCATAGGTACCATATATCATGTCGCCATACTAGGCTCTACAATCAAAACCACAAAGTCACATATTTGGAAATTGGATTTCTATCTATGAACCGAGGCCAGGGATCGCCCTCACCGCTTCGAGACAATCTAGCCTACCATGTCTCAGGATCCAGACTCAGGTGGGCCCTTGGATCGTCAGGGCCGGTGTAACACCCCGTATTTCTGTTAACACTAAAGTAATGAATTAAAGAATATTTAATTTTAAATGTGAGAATTAAGGGAAAAGGGTTACACCATTAAGTTCGTCTCGGAATTCTGGTTGAGATAGTGTCCGAGTTTGCGTGAATTGGACTTCGTATGAAGAAGTTATGGCGATCAGAAGTTTCAGAAAAATTCAAACAGATTTCAGAAATTCAGACTTAGATTGGGCTAGGCGGGAAATTTCCGCTAGGGGCCAGGTCGACCAGGGGCTCGACCTGGGGGTCGACCTGCCCCCCTCCCCGGGCAGATTTGAGTGATGACGATTTTCTGACTCTTGGCTGAGTCATTAGGGCTGACTTGTCACCCTATCTTGACTGAATGGGTGTGGTTTATTCTAGGTTGACCGGATGGCCTAAATTAATCCTAAATTCTATATAAACACATGTAGACTCAAACCCTAAAATCAAATAAAAATTTAGAACCATGGCCGCCATGCTGTCACCTTGCAACCTAGAGTAGCCGCCACCATTTAGGGGAAAGAAAAGCTAATCAACTCAATTCTATTCAACTCAAATATAAACAACAACGAATTTGTCTTCTTCAAGGGAGTGCTAAATCAATTTCAGAACTCAGATTTCAGAACTCAAGACCATCTTTGATTTGTGAGTTTGATTTCTTTAATAAGATAATTAACAATTTAATTAGGTTGAGTTATGAATTGGGTTATATGGTTATGTTGTGAATCATTGACTGTTATGTTATTATCTATGTTGTAAATCTATGATGTTATTATCTATGTTGTAAATCTATGCTAATTGTTGGCTTATGTACAATTAACTCATAATGATGCTTCATATGCTAGTTTGGTTATGTTTGTGGAACTAATTCATATGTTAAATCATATGTATGTATGCAAGTTTAGATGTTAATTTAGATATGAATCATATGCAAGTTAATGAGAATCATATACCACCTTACATGTTTCATGACATCTATTTTATGTGTAAGCTTAGATCTGAAGTTTAGGCTAAGACATGTGTGAGTTATATGCTTGTATACAAAATTCTATATGTTAGTTTACATGTAGATCTTAATTTACATGTTTTAGATGCAAGTTTACACCATAGTTTATGTTGCATAAATCACAAATGCAAGTATATATTTGTTCGAGTATGAATAATGTAATGTAAGTTTGTGACTATTGCCTACGCAAGTAACTTATGATTAGATCTATGACATTCATAGTTTATGCAAGTTTGTGACTTTGGCCAATGCAAGTTTTAGATGAAAAACCTTATTCACACATGCAGGTGCACCCCTTATGTTTATATCTAGTTTTTATTCTATGCATGCTGTGATGTTTTCTCTTTATTCCATAAGTTAGACTATTCGAGTCTAACGTATATTTCACGTTAAACGAACGAACGTACAACGTGGGGCAATGGGATAATATTAAAAGATTTAATATTGAGAATTGGCATAAATGCCTTAGATGTGATGTTAATTGGTATAATTTTATATACCATAAATATATGGACATAATTAAGGTGTTAATTATGGACATTGTTAAATTTGAAATTGATTGACAATTTGAATAGGGAAATTAATTCAAATTGTGGATAATTAATTATGTGTAATTAATGGCCTAAGATACGAGTTTAGACCCGTTTATGGTGTACGACTGCCCGTACCTGCCCGGAAAATCCAGCTGCCACAAATGCCAATCTAATGTGAGAGGTCAAAGGCATGAACTAAATGCGTAACAGTTGTAAAGACACGAGGTTAGGCTCGTTTGTGGTGTAAGACTGCCCGAACCCGCCCGGCAAATCCAGCTGCCACAAATGCCAGTCTAATGTGGGAGGTCTTTACAAGGTTACGGTCTTAATGAATTAAGAAACACTTAACCAGATAAATATGTAGTGGGACATAAGGGGGTTAAGTAGGTTCCTTGGGTGGCATGGGGAATTTAGTGGGTGCCTTGGGTGGCATTTGAAATACGATTAGATACACTTAACCAAGATTGAAACATGTAAGAAGACATGAATAAGAATGGGGTTAAGTGGGAAAAAGCTTAGAGCGGACCAAGCATAGGTGGAAAGCTTGTGTCATGCATGGGGGCCCTTTTCAAACCAGTATCCTATTAAGTATCTTTGTGGGCTCGACCCAAGTCGAGGACAGGACACGCCTACTGGATTTGATTGTAAGAGGTCAAAACTGGTCAGCGGTGGTAACGCAAGTCCAACGGGTTCATATGCGTGTGTGGGACCGGGCTGGTAGGTAAGGCGTTGTTGCATCGTGTAGATATAAGTCGTGCATTTTTGGTAGTATCGGGTTGCCACTTTGGGGAGTGATACACCCCACTGTGGGGCCAGCACAGGTGTCTACGAGTTAGGGAGCCGATCGAATGGGGGTAGTGGGTACACCTAGTTGAGATAGGGGCAGACGGCACCTATAAAGGTAGCTAAGGGTACACGAAACTACCATTAGCAGTATTAAGTTCTGTAGGCGGGATCAACCTTTAGGGTGACTAGTGGTGGTGCAGTATAGTAATTATCCTATAGTGATTAGGGGCGCCTTTAATGATATCTTTGTTCATCTTATTTCCTTTTTTTGCTTTGCCATACCCATTTTGTTCATAGTCATTTCCTTACTTTCCAGCTTATGCCTTAGCCTAGTTATTTTGATAATTATATTGTTAAAGTTATTGCACTCGCCAGACTTTATATCTGACCCCCTTTCCTTTCCACCTCTTTTCTTCCTTCCCACCCCCTCAGGTTTGCAAGGAGGGAATACTACAGCTTAGTGTTGATTTCTTCCAGTTGCTTGAAAAGAGTAGATGTATCGCTTTGGACTCTCTCATCTTTATGGCTTTGCTTATGCTCAGTGGGGATTTATGCATTTATGTTATTTAAGTATTTGCTTCTTTATGTACTTTGAAGTTTTTGGAAAAGACTATTGATCCTGTTGTAATGGTTTTGGAGACTACTTATGTAAATTCGTTTTGAGTTATGATGCTATGAAATAAGTTTTAACTTCCGCTGTGTTGTTTTATTTATTTATTCTTGTACTTTATCTGTTCTATACAACAATAGTGCTTCATGGACATTGATGCATTCCCTTTGTGAGTGACATTAATGGACATAGGGTGTTACACGTGGTATCGGAGCTAAGGTTATAAGAACAGATAAAAAGTTTTGAAAAGTGTTTTTAAAAGTAATATTTTCCTACAAAGTATTTTCAAAAAACTTGTTTTAAAGAAGCTATTTTCAAGGAAAGTTTACTTCAAGGGGCATAATCCCCGCAAGCCATACATCTCTCTTTTGCTTCCCTTGTTTGAAAATCTTTCTTTTTCTTTTCAGCATGTCCAGAGCATCTGAGATACCAGAGGGTGTTCATGTACCCGGTTGGTTTCGTCAATATCTCGAGGCTAGGGCCGCTGCCATGGGTCCGGCTAACGTTCCACCTCCTCCTCCCCCAGCTCCAGTCATTCCTCCGCGTGGAGATACTTTCTCCAAGATATGTAAAGACTTTCGTTCAATGGGTGGAAAATCTTTTAATGCGTCTGAAACGTTCATTGAAGCTAGAAATTGGTTGAAAGAAGTGGAGGATCTGTTTGGCATTTTCGATTTGGACGATTGTAGGAAGGTCCAATTGGCTGCTTGGTTGATGAAGGACGAAGCTTCATTTTGGTGGGAGGTCACTAATGGAGAGCGTCCAGTTGATACATGGTCGGATTTCAGGCGTAGGTTTGAGGCAAAGTTTCTCTCAAGGGCTGAAGAGAATTTGTATATGGAAATATTTTTGGCGTTGAATTAAGCAAGGGAATCTATTAGTGAAAGAATACGTCAACAAGTTCAATCAGTTGGCGAGATTTGGCTTGGACTTGGTGAATACACCCGAAAAGAAGGCCCTGAGATTTGTTAAGGGTTTGAACGGGCTACTACATGGGTTAGCTATGACTCACATCCCTATGGGGGCCACCTTTGAGAGACTGGTTGATATGGCGCTTATGCATGAAGAAGAGAAAGGCGCCAATGCTAATAAGGCACCTGAGAAGAAAGGAGATCAAAAGAAACCACAACAACAAAACAAGAAGGGCGGGAAGAACAATAATGGCAAAGGAAAGAAGAAGTGCTTTAATTGGGGGACACCAGGCCATCTGAGTAAAGACTGTATGAAAAAGAAGACGACTGGCTGTTTCCACTGTGGAGAGGCAGGTCATCTAGTTAAGGAATGCCCAAAGAAACAGGGAAAAGGGCAAAGAATTTCTGGAGGATAGCTTCAGGCTCTCATGCCACCGGGGCAGGCAAGGAAGCAGGTCCAGGCTCTCACGGTCCCACCGCTGCAAGAACGAGGTAGAAACATTTCCGTTGAGAGTTTAGTTTTTTTGTTTGATTATCATGTCTGTACTTTATTCGATTCTGGCGCATCACATTCGTTTATCTCTACATCATTAGTTGAAATACTGCACTTAGATACTAGTCTTGTTGTGGATCCCATTGTAGTCTCAAATCCTATTGGTGGGTCGACTCATTTATCCATGGTTTGTTAGGATTTGAGATTGTCTATCTTAGGCGCTGGTTTTGAATGTAATGCCTTTGTGCTTGGTTTCATGGGCTATGGGTTGATTCTAGGGATGGATTGGCTTGCCAGATATGGTGCCATCCTAGATTGTGAACGAAGGGTAGTAAAATTGTTGACTCGCGGTGAAAAGACCCTTGATATTTCTTGTGACCCTAGAGGATCAGTGATGCTTAGTTATCTTGAGTCACTTGACGTATCCAATGATGATTTACATTCTGTTCGTATAGTCCGTGAATATGTTGATGTCTTCGAATAGGTGAGGGGTCTACCCCCAAAACGTGAGATAGACTTTCGTATTTATCTTGTAGACAATGAAAAACCAGTATCTCTGCCAGTACACCACATGGCTCCTCATGAGAGGAGGGAGCTCAATAAGCAAGTATGGGAGTTGCTTGAGAAGGGGTTCATAAGACATAGTATATTGGAGTGGGGTGCTCCAGTAGTGTTTGCCACGAAGGCGGATGGGTCCCTTATACTTTGTGTGGACTATAGAGAACTTAATAAACTTACTTAGAAGAATAGGCACCCACTGCCGAGGATTGACGATCTCCTTAATCAGTTAGTTGGCGCCTCAGTGTTTTCGGAGTTAGACTTAGCCACTGGTTTCCATCAGTTGAGAGTGGCTGAGGATAGCATAGACAAGACTGCCTTTAGGACTCCTGACGGTTTCTATGAGTGGCTTGTAATGCCCTTCGGTTTGACAAACGCCCCCGCATACTTTGTTGACTTGATGAGTAGGGTGTTTAGGGAGTACCTTAATAAATTCATGGTGGTCTTTGTGGATGACATCTTGATCTTTTCTAAGAGCGAGGAAGAGCATGCCCTACATCTAAGGGAAGTATTGGAGACCTTTCGTGTGCATAACCTTAAAGCTAAATTTTCTAAATGTCACTTTTGGAGGAAGGATGTAACACCCCGTGTATTCTATAACAGTGAAATTCACAAATTAAAGTATAATTAATTTCAAATCAAAGAATTAAGGGAAACGGGATACACCATTGCGTTCGTCTCGGAATTCTTCTTGAGATAGAGTCCGAGTTTGCGTAAAACGGACTCCGTATGAGGGAGATATGGCCTCTAGAAGTTTCAGAATTCAGTTTAAAATTCAAACAGACAGAAACAGTTCAGAAATAAGTTCAAATTTCAAAAATCGGACCCAGATTGGGCTGGGCGGGAATTTTCCCGCCCAAGGCACCCAGGTCGACTGGGTAGTCAACCTGGGCCACCCAGGTCGACTGGGTAGTCGACCTGGGGCACCCAGGTCGACTATGTAGTCGACCTGGGGGTCGACTGGGTAGTCGACCTGGCCCCTGAGCTAGGTCAAACCCAGCCCCTCCTGGCTGGCCTGGTCTGTGCTTGGCCGAATTTCTGAGCTTTGTCTTGTCACTAGGGCTAGGTGTCAGCTCCTGATTGGTCTCTCTTTCAAACGAATGGCTAATATTAATCTAAGCTCCATCGACGGTTCTAATCAATTAACAAACTCTATAAAAAGGACCTAAGACTCCACCTAATTCACACAAATAAAAATGAGAATGAGACCGTCATGCTGCTGAAGAAAGACTAGGAGCAGCCGTCAAAATTGAGAGACGATTAGGAGTCGATTTAAGAGCTTAAAGCGACGACAACTAAATCAAAACAATGCCTACAACAAAGGATAGCATCTCCAAATTCAGAATTCAGAATCCTGAATTGAAGATTCGTCATACGTTGTAAGTAGAGTGCTATTCCGATGTGAATGAATAATTGAGTTGATTTGTGTAAAATGAGAAATGGAATTGTACTTAATTTGTGGTGATGATAATTCATAATTGTATGTTGCTATGATTCTAATTATGAATAGGTTTGGGATGTTGTGGTATAATGATGTTAGACCTATGGGATATTTGCAAGTATATGATTCATGTTGAAAGTTAACGACTATATGTTTGTTGTAGTTTATTATGACAAAGTTGAGATTCATGCAAGTATATGATTCACTATTATGCCAACATGATTTTAGATCCTTCTATGTATATTTTATGATCATTTTTAGCGTAGTTGGATCCATTTGGGTGTTATGATTCACATGAATTTATGTTAAAATAGGCGTTATGATTCAAGTGAAAACCATACTTTTGTATTAGTGACAAAAGCAAGCATCTTTGTGAACTTGTGTTAATTCTATGAACATGACTAGACTTCGTTTGGTGTTATGCCTAATTGAAAATATGTTTTAGGCCTATGTTGTTATCAAAACCATATGATAATACATGTGACACATGATTAAGTTAGATTCACATTTTAAATGCAAGTTTACATGACTAGATTAAAACCATGATTCATGTTTAGGTATGTTTCTTGTCAAGATTATATGTTATTACCATGCAAGTTCATAAGTGCCTAATTTATGTTAATTAGATCGTTATGTTGCAAGTTCATGCGAACACATACCCCTTTTGATGTTACTTAGAATATATAAACACCATGATCTAAGCCTCCCCTTTTTCATGTGGCTAAGTTGGGCTTAAATGTTAAGCCCAACATAATATAGCGAACGTATAAAACGGGGGTAATGACGTTGGGTTAAAAATATAAAACATGTGAGTTGGCATGTTTGACGCAGGCCAACGACCTTGAAAACATTTAAGTGGTATAAAATATATTTTACCCAATAAAGATGATTTTGAATAGTGGGCTGCTAATATTTACATATAAAAAGAAAAGAGACAAAATATGTAAACTTAGAAAATACGATGTGTTTAACCCGAGGTTGGATTGAGTTGTGACGTAAACCTGCCCGGACACGCCCGGCTGTCCAGTGGTCACAACAATACCTATCCAATGTGGGTGGTTAAACACCGAGCCCAATAAAGACCCGAGGTTAGACTGAGTTGTGACGTAAGACTGCCCGGAACCAACCGGCAACAGGCAGTCAAAACAATACCTTTCTAATGTGAGAGGTCGAGGCTTTAATAAGACAATTAAGGCTGAGTCAGGATTGATAGGATTAAGTAAATTGAATTAATACTTAATCAAATTGAACATGCTAAACTATACAGACTGATTGGGGGGGGGTTAGGTTTATACAGAACACTTAACCAACTTAGGATGTTGGCTAGTAATAGAAAACCTAGTACTGGGGGACCCTTTTCATTAGTAACCCTACAAGGTGTATCAGGATACCCTGAATTAGGCAGGGTGGGGCACGATTACTGGGCTGACTGTAAGAGGTCAAATCGACGGCGGAGGTGCAGCAATGTAGGTTCTAACGGGGTGTGGGCGTGCACACACTCCGGCATAGAAAAATTAGGTACTGGGCACCAGTAGTATACCTGTGCATTCTAGAATTGTGTCGGGCCGCCACCATGGGACTTGATACACCCTATGGTGGGACCAGCATAGGTAGCTACAACATCGGGGGCCGTAAGACACATGTAACTATGCGAGTAGGAGCCGATCATTAGAAATGGATCACTCCACCCTGATTATGGGGTGCCTGTTGGGAACTAGTTTAGAGGGGTGCAGAGATTAATATGGGGTACGATAGTACATTCGACTCTAGACAACTTAACTTGGCTTATAGTGCTTTCCCATTTCCAGTTTGTACTTATCATGCTCATTTCTTTATTCATAGACTGAATAACCCTAGACTTACTCTGGCTTTATGTCTGACTCTACTTTTCTTTCGTTCCCCCCCCCCCAGGTCCACAGGGAGGGAATACCGCAGCTTGACCGGTTTTCACATCCAGCTTGAAGAGAAAGAATGTATTGCTTGGATCTCTTTCGTTTTAGACTATGGCTTTGGATAGCAACTATGGGGACTTATGCAGTTTACTTATGTTTTTTTATGCTTCTTTAAGTTATGAAATCAAGACAGTTATGAAAATGTAATGTTTTGGAAGTATTGTAAGACAATTATGGCATGGTTTGTGTAACACGTATTTTGATGAAATAAAAGTTGCTATTGTTTTCCGCTGTTCAAATATATGTGTATTTATATCTGTCTTGTGTATCTATGACTTATACTTATAAACCTCCACCAAAATTAGGGCATTCCCTTTGAGAGTGACCCTAACGGAGGTGGGGTGTTTCACTTGGTATCAGAGCATAGGTTTACCAGATAAGATAAAAAGTTTTGAAAATTTATTTTCAAAAGAGAATTTAAAGAAGCATTTTTAAAGATAAAATGTTATTTATTTTAAAAAGGCATAGTCCCCCAAAGCCATAGGTACTATCTTTTATCCCTCGTTTTGAATCTATCCTTTTTGTTTCAGCATGTCCGAAGAACTTAACTTGCCAGAGGGTGTACCAATACCTGGTTGGTTTAGACGATTCTTAGAAGCAAGGGCCAACCAGCCAGGTCCCACTGTTCCTCCTCCCCAGCTGTAGGAATTCATCCAGCTGCAGCAGCACCTCCTCCTCCACCTCCTCTGCGTGGTAATACTTTTGCTAAGATATGTAAAGATTTTAAAGCTATGGGAGGAAAGGACTTTCATGGAACCGAGTCCTTCGTGGCAGCCAGGAATTGGTTGAATGAAACCGAGGACTTATTCGTCATCTTTGAGGTAGAAGATAGGCAGAAGGTACAACTGGCAGTATGGATACTTAAAGGTGAGGCTTCCTACTGGTGGGAAGTTACCAATGCAGAAAGACCAGTGGAAACATGGGAGGACTTTAGGGCAAGGTTTGAGGCTAAATTTCTCTCAGAAGCTGAAAGGAGTCTTCAGTTGGAAAAATTCTTATTTCTTAAGCAAGGGAATATGACAGTCAAAGAGTACGTTAATCAGTTCAATCTGCTGGTTAGGTTAGGACTGGACCTAGTCAACACTCCGCACAAGAAGGCTCTCCGCTTTGTCAAAGGATTGAATGAGCCATTACACAGTTCGGCCATGACCCATATACCTATGGGAGCTACGTATGAAAGGTTGGTGCAGATGGCATTGCTGAAAGAAGAGGATAAGGGCAAGAAGGAGACAAAGGCAGAAAGCTCTCAAGGGAAGAAAGAGGGTTTACAGCCTAAGAAGACAGACTTTAAGAAGGGCGGGAAAGACAACAAGTCTCAAGAGAAGAGGAAGTGTAATTTCTGTGGCAAAGTGGGGCACTTAGTGAAAGACTACCGGAAAAAGAAGGCCAAGTTGAATGGTGGGTGCTTTTCTTGCGGTGAGACAGGCCACATGGCTAAGGATTGCCCAAAGAAGCGAGGGCAGGGGCAGAGGGCTGGATCCACCTCAGGGGCACAGGTTCATGTGCTAGAAGCGCCACCTCTGCAACAGCGAGGTATAAATACTTCCGTAGAAAGTGTAGTTTATCATTATGATCACCCAGTTCGCACTTTATTTAATTCTGGCGCATCACACTCCTTTATTTCATCTGCTTTAGTAGAATCTCTACACCTAGAAACTAGTATGGTAGAGGATCCCTTAATTGTTTCAAATCCAATCGGGGGCCCAGCTCATTTGTCTATGATCTGTGTGGGATTGAAAATTTCTATTCTAAGCGTAGAATTTAGATGTAGTGCCTTTGTTTTGGGCTTCTCGGGATATGGTTTGATTTTGGGCATGGATTGGCTATCCAGTAATGGTGCCATCCTTGATTGTGAGAAAAGGGTGGTTAGGCTTCTGACCCAACTCGGTAACACTCTGGAAATTACTTGTAATCCCTCGTATGCGGTTATGCTTAGTTATCTTGAGTCGCTAGATGCTTCTGTTGAGAATTTGCAATCGGTTAGAGTGGTCCGTGAATATCCGGATGTCTTCGAAGAGGTGAAGGGCTTACCTCCGAAGCGGGAGATAGACTTCCGCATATATCTTGTAGATAATGCAAAGCCCGTTGCGTTGCCCGTTAGACACATGGCTCCACGGGAAAGGAAAGAGCTCAGTAAACAGGTTAAAGAGCTTCTAGAGAAAGGGTTCATTAGAAGGAGCATTTTAGAATGAGGCGCTCCAGTGGTGTTTGCTACAAAGGCGGATGGTTCACTCTGTCTATGTGTTGACTATAGGGAGCTCAACAAGCTGACGAAAAAGAATAGGCACCCTCTCCCCAGAATTGACGATCTGTTTGATCAGCTTGTAGGAGCGTCTGTTTTCTCCCAACTCGATTTAGTGACCGGATTACATCAGCTAAGGGTGGCTGAAGATAGCATCGATAAGACAACATTCAGAACCCCAGACGGCTTCTTTGAATGGCTTGTCATGTCTTTCGGCTTGACAAACGCACCCGCTTACTTCGTGGACCTGATGAGTAGGGTGTTCAGAGAATTCCTCAACAAGTTCGTAGTGGTCTTCGTAGACGATATCTTGATCTTCTCAAAAAGTGAAGAAGAACATGCTCAGCACTTAAGGGCAATCATGGAAACTCTGCGAGTCCATCAGCTAAAAGCCAAATTCTCCAAGTGCCACTTTTGGAGAGAGGAAGTAAGGTTTCTTGGGCACATAGTATCCAAAGAAGGGTTAGCTGTGGACCCTGCTAAGGTAGTAGCGGTACAGGATTGGAAGACACCAAGGAATGCAACTAAGGTCCGAAGTTTTCTAGGGCTAGCAGGTTTCTATCGAAAATTCATAAGGGATTTTGCGAAAATCTCAGCTCCACTCACAAGGCTGACAAAGAAGAATCTAGTGTTCAATTGGGACTTGGATTGCGAGTTTGCTTTCCAACGACTAAAAAGGGCTCTTACAACAGCCCCAGTTCTGACTTGCCGGATGGAAGCAAAATGTTTACAGTATACACGGATGCATGCAGGACAGGACTAGGCACTGTCTTAATGCAAGAAGGAAGGGTAGTAGCTTATGGCGGGAGACAGTTGAAAGTGCACGAAAAGAACTACCCAACCCATGATCTCGAGTTAGCCGCCATCGTCTTTGCGCTTAAGTCTTGGCGCCACTATCTCCTAGGTGAGAAATTCGAACTGTATACTGATCATAAATCTTTGAAGTATCTCTTCTCGCAGAAAGACCTTAACTTGAGGCAACAAAGGTGGATGGAGTTTCTTGCCTCGTACGATTTCGAGATCTCCTACTCTCCGGGCAAAGGCAACGTAGTGGCAGACACGTTGAGCCGAAAGAGACTGACCCTAAGCCCGCTGTTTGTTGAAAGACAAAGCCTAGAGTTTATAGCCAGCTTTGACTTTAGGCCCTCCTCCGATTTTGTACCGGGCTTGCTAGCATCTCTTGAAGTACGCCCGACTTTAGTGGACTCAATAGGGACAACACAACGCGAAGACCCTCAGCTTGTGGAGACGATTGAAAGGCTAATTAAGGTTGAGACTTCAAGTCACCTCAACAGATACTCCATCGACGATAAGGGTTGGTTAAGGCGAGACGGAAGACTATGCGTCCCACGGACAAGGGATTTAGTAAAGACGGTTCTCGAAGAAGCACATCACTCCAAGATGACGATACATCCAGGTGGAGATAAAATGTACAAGGACATAAAGAGAACTATCTTTTGGAGCAACATGAAGAAGGACGTTGCAGATTTCGTTTCTAAGTGTATGACCTGCCAACAGGTTAAGGCGGAGCAGAAGAAACCTGGCGGTCTGCTCCATCCTCTAGAGGTCCCGCAGTGGAAGTGGGACAGCATTTCAATGGACTTCATTGATGGGCTGCCTAGGTCTAGAAGAGGCACCACTAGCATTTGGGTAATAGTGGATAGGCTTACTAAAAGCGCCCACTTTTTACCTGTCAAGAGTAAAAGGACTGCCTCATCCCTAGCATCTCTTTATCTCAAGGAAATTGTTCGACTCCATGGAATACCCTCCAGCATTGTTAGTGACCGAGACCCTATCTTCACAAGTGAGTTTTGGCGGAGTCTGCAAGAAGCGGTAGGCACACAGTTATGCTTGAGTACAGCCTATCACCCCCAAACCGACGGCCAGACAGAAAGAGTGAATAGAGTTTTGGAGGACCTTTTAAGACTGTGCGTCTTGACTTCGGAAGGACGTGGGAAGACCATCTTCCTTTGGTGGAATTTGCCTACAACAACAGCTACCAAGCCACCATCGGAATGGCGCCCTTCGAAGCTTTATATGGAAGACCGTGCCGATCGCCCACTTGTTGGTGGGAGTCTACTGACAAGCTCATACTTGGACCAGATATGATCCGAGAAACTTCGGAGAAAGTAGACTTGATACGAAGAAGGATGAAGACGGCCCAAGATAGACAGAAATCCTACGCCGACAAGAGAAGGGCCGACCTTGAGTTTGAGGTTGGGGACAGAGTTTTTCTGAAGGTATCTCCTCTAAGGAACGTTGTTCATTTTGGATCCACTGGAAAGCTGGCACCGAGATTTGTAGGACCATTTCCTATCATCGAGAAGGTTGGGAAGATGGCCTATAGATTAGAGCTACCCGAAAAACTAGCTAGAGTTCACAACGTCTTCCACGTTTCGCACCTCCGAAAATGACTACATGAATCTGCTGAAGTGGTAGAGCCAAGCATCCTTAAAGAAGCTGAGTGGAACGCGAAGCAACCATGAGAAGAGTTCCAACACGCATCTTAGGAACTGAAGTGAAAAAGCTACGCAACCGCGATGTCAAGCTCGTCAAAGTTCAGTGGAGCGACGCCGAGGAAGACGCGACTTGGGAAACTGAGGCTAGAATACGCGCAGCCTAACCTTTTCTTTTTGAGGGTACATCTTTGATCTTTCTTTTTCCTTAAGTTGTGCTTTTATCTATCTTTTTAGGGTATATCTCCTCGACCCTATCTTTTAGGTAGAAGCCCTTTGGATGAAAACATGTAATTGAAACATGTTATGGATGATGGTTGCAAGTGGTTGCAAGTGATTGCTAATGGTTGCTCGTGGTTGCATATACACACACAATCTAGGTTTTAGATCGGCTCAGTCACCATATTGCATATGCATATATGTATTTATATTCGTATATGGTTGAAGTTTAATGTGTTGTCATATGGATGTTGCATTTATATGAATGATTGCGCACTCATGTAGAATCATGAATAGGAAAATTTGCATACAAAATGGATTCATGACACTTACATAATTCGCATTAAGGAGGTCAACTGAATCAGTAGACCGCCTGATTTTGCATTAGATAAGTACATGTACACACACTTTGCATATGATCATGAAGCATTAGAAGTCTTTTAAGGAAAATGGACGCTCGTGTTTGATGGATGAGTAGATGGACGTTTGGATGTTAGGATATACATTCTCCTAGACTTGAAGATTTCGGGGATGAAATCCTTTTAAGTGGGGGAGAATGTAACACCCCGTGTATTCTATAACAGTGAAATTCACAAATTAAAGTATAATTAATTTCAAATCAAAGAATTAAGGGAAATGGGATACGCCATTGCGTTCGTCTCGGAATTCTGCTTGAGATAGAGTCCGAGTTTGCGTAAAACGGACTCCGTATGAGGGAGATATGGCCTCCGGAAGTTTCAGAATTCAGTTTAAAATTCAAACAGACAGAAATAGTTAAGAAATAAGTTCAAATTTCAAAAATCGGACCCAGATTGGGATGGGCGGGAATTTTCCCGCCCAAGGCACCCAGGTCGACTGGGTAGTCGACCTGGGCCACCCAGGTCGACTGGGTCGTCGACCTGGGGCACCCAGGTCGACTATGTAGTCGACCTGGGGGTCGACTGGGTAGTCGACCTGGCCCCTGAGCCAGGTCGAACCCAGCCCCTCCTGGCTGGTCTGGTCTGTGCTTGGCCGAATTTCTGAGCTTTATCTTGTCACTAGGGCTAGGTGTCAGCTCCTGATTGGTCTCTCTTTCAAATGAACGGCTAATATTAATCTAAGCTCCATCGACGGTTCTAATCAATTAACAAACTCTATAAAAAGGACCTAAGACTCCACCTAATTCACACAAATAAAAATGAGAATGAGACCGTCATGCTGCTGAAGGAAGACTAGGAGCAGCCGTCAAAATTGAGAGACGATTAGGAGTCGATTTAAGAGCTTAAAGCAACGACAACTAAATCAAAACAACGCCTACAACAAAGGATAGCATCTCCAAATTTAGAATTCAGAATCCTGAATTGAAGATTCGTCATACGTTGTAAGTAGAGTGCTATTCCGATGTGAATGAATAATTGAGTTGATTTGTGTAAAATGAGAAATGGAATTGTACTTAATTTGTGGTGATGATAATTCATAATTGTATGTTGCTATGATTCTAATCATGAATAGGTTTGGGATGTTGTGGTATAATGATGTTAGACCTATGGGATATTTGCAAGTATATGATTCATGTTGAAAGTTAACGACTATATGTTTGTTGTAGTTTATTACAACAAAGTTGAGATTCATGCAAGTATATGATTCACTATTATGCCAACATGATTTTAGATCCTTCTATGTATATTTTATGATCATTTTTAGCGTAGTTGGATCCATTTGGGTGTTATGATTCACATGAATTTATGTTAAAATAGGCGTTATGATTCAAGTGAAAACCATACTTTTGTATTAGTGACAAAAGCTGTAACACCCCGAAAATTCTATAACTGTGAAATTAACAAATTAAAGTATAATTAATCTGAAATCAAAGAACTAAGGGAAACGGGATACGCCATTGCGTTCGTCTCGGAAAAATACGCGAAATAGAGTCCGAGTTTTCGAAAAACGGAGTCCGTATGAAGAAGATATGGCCTTCGGAAGTTTGAGAATCAAGTTTAAATTCAAACAGAATAAAATCGGGCCCAACGGGCCAGGGCGGATAAACACCCGCCTAGGCCACCCAGGTCGACTGGGCTGTCGACCTGGGCTACCCATGTCGACAGGGTTGTCGACAGCCCTGTCGACAGGGGTGTCGACCTGGTCGAGCCCAGTCAACCTGGCTGGCCAGGTCTGTGTTTGGCCGATTCTCTGTGGTCTGCTTTGTCATTAGGGCTAGGTGGCGGGTTCTAATTGGTCTCTCTATCTAATGAATGGCTATGATCAATCCAAGCAACATCAATGGTCCTAATCAGTTCCTAACCTCTATATAAACAACCCTAGACTAAACCCTAATCTATTCATTCAAAATTAAGAACATAGCCGCCATGTTGCTGAGTAACGACTAAGAGTAGCCGCCAACTAGAGAGAGAATTAGGAACAAAGTTCTAAAGCCTAAAGCAATTCAAGCAACCTAAGCCAATCAATTCAACCAAGGAATCATATCTCTTAATTAGAGAATTCGCCGCAACCATTGTAAGTAGAGTATTACTTTGGTATGAATAAATAACTGTGCTGATTTGTATGCTTGAATTGGGATAATAAAGTAATTCATATTTGTGCAAAATTTATGTTATTCATTATAAAGAACTACATGCGGTAGTTCTATGCAAGTATGCGTTTGGAATATTTCGCAAATTATGTAATCTATGTTGAAGCTACATGTATGTAGTTGATTGAAATTCATGCAAGTTTGGGGCTTTGTTATTATGCCATCATGATGTATATTTTTGTGCATAAATCATTTTGCAAGTAATTGAAACAAGTTTGGTTGTTATAGTTCATATGAAACTATGTTGGAATTTTGACACCATAATCCATGTATTAAGTCATGCTTTTGCAAAACTTATGAATATGGCTAGGCTATGAATGATATTTGGCATAATTGAAATCCATGATTAAGTCTATCTTGTTTAAAAGAATTATATGATGACATATGTGAGACATGGCTAGGTTAGACTCAAAAATCCCTTTTTGCAAGTTTAAAGCAAACACCATGATTAGGAATATTTATGCATAAGTATATTTATACCATCGTTATGTGATTAGACTTAAATCATGATTAAGTTGAACTATGCTTTTGTGTCAGTAACAAAGTATCCCCTTTGTAAACATGTAGAAACCTTATGAACATGACTTGTTTATGTTTATGCCTAAATGAGAACATAGGTCTATGTTGTAGTTAAGACTATGTGACACTTAACTTAGATTCTTATCTTAAGTTTACATGGTTTGGTTTATGTCACCTATGCTTTATGGCCAAAGTATATATATGCAAGTACACCAGTTTCTATTTTGTATTCCCAACGTCATATTGCAAGTTCATACGCTCACCTTCCCCTTTTTGTGTATGTAATTACGCCATAAGCCTCCCCTTTTCGCATGGCTAAATTGGGCTTTAAAAAGGCTAAGCCCAATATATATATAAACGGACGTGTAAAACGGGGGAAAATAACGTTGGGTTAAAATTAATTAATGAATGAAAATATAAAATAGAAGGGCCCAAATTCAAGTATGGGTTGGGCCCATGATTGGTGTAACCTTTACACCATTAACTTAATAATGGGCCGCAAATATTTACATATAAATAAAGAAGAAAGACAAAATATGTAAATGTAGAACATACGATGTGTTTAACCCGAGGTTGGATTGAGTTGTGATGTAAACCTGCCCGGAACCGCCCGGCTATCCAGTAGTCACAACAATACCTATCCAATGTGGGAGGTTAAACATGGAGCCCAGCAAGGACCCGAGGTTAGACTGAGTTGTGGCGTAAGACTGCCCGGAACCAACCGGCAACAGGCAGCCACAACAATACCTGTCTAATGTGAGAGGTCAGGGCCTTAATAAGACAACTAAGGCTGAGTCAGGATTGATAGGATTAAGTGAACTAAAGACTTAATCAAAATGGAACATGCTAAACTAAACGGACTGGTGGGGGTTAGGTTAGAAAACACTTAACCAACTTAGCATGTTGGCTAGAGATAGAAAACCTAGTAACGGGGGACCCTTTTCAGCAGTAACCCAAAAAGGTGTATCAGGATACCCTGAAACTAGGCAGGGTGGGGCACGATTACTGGGCTGATTGTAAGAGGTCAAAAGCGACGGCGGTGGTGTAGCAGTGTAGGTTCTAACGGAGTGCGGGCGTGCACACACTCCGGCGCAGAAAAATAAGGCACTGGACGCCAGTAGCATACCTGTGCACTCTAAGGTTGTGTCGGGTTGCCACTATGGGACTTGATACACCCCATGGTGGGACCAGCTTAGGTAACTACAACATCGGGGGCCGTAAGACACATGTAACTATGCGAGTAGGAGCCGATCATCATAGAATGGATCACATCACCCTGATTGTGGGGTGCCAGTGGGAAACTAGTTTATATGGATTCAGAGATTAACATGGGGTACAATAGTATATTCGACCCTAGACAACTTAACCAAGTTTATAATGCATGCCCACTTCATGTTTATACTTATCATACTCAGTTCTTTATTCATAGACAAAATAGTACTAGACTTACTCAGGCTTTATGTCTGACTCTACTTTTCTTTCGTCTTCTTTCTTCCGTTCCCCCCCCCCCCCCAGGTCCTCAGGGAGGGAACACAGCAGCTTGACCTACCTCAACATCCAGCTTGAAGAAGAGAAATGTATTGCTTGGAACTTTCCGTTTTTGAACTATGGCTTGGGACAACCACTATGGGGCTTTTGCAGTTTATCTATGTTTTATTTATGCTTCTTTAAATAATGTACTCAAGACAGATTATGAAAGTGTTATGTTATGTTTTTGGAAAGGATGTTGTTGTAACACGTATTTGACTTTATGAAATAAAAGTTTGTTGTTGTTCTTCCGCTGTTTAAAAATATGTGTTCTTATATCTGTCTTGTATATCTGTGACTTGTACTTATAAACCTCCACCAAAATTAGGGCATTCCCTTTGAGAGTGACCCTAACGGAGGTGGGGTGTTTCACTTGGTATCAGAGCATAGGTTTACCAGATAAGATAAATAGTTTTGAAAAATTATTTTCAAAAAGGAAATTTAAAGAAGCATTTTTAAAAGAAAAATATTATTTTATTTTAAAAAAGGCAAAGTCCACTCCCCAAAGCCATAGGTACTATCTCTTATCCTTCGTTTTGAGTCTATCCTTTTTGTTTCAGCATGTCCGAAGATCTTAACTTACCGGAAGGGGTACCAATACCTGGTTGGTTTAGACGATTCTTAGAAGCAAGGGCCACTCAGCCAGGTCCCACCGTTCCTCCTCCCCCAGCTGCAGGAAATCATCCAGCTGCAGCAGCACCTTTTCCTCCACCTCCTCCACGGGGAAACACATACGCTAAGATATGTAAAGATTTTAAAGCCATGGGAGGAAGGGATTTCCATGGAACTGAGTCCTTCGTAGCAGCTAGGAATTGGCTGAAAGAAACTGAGGACCTATTCATCATCTTTGAGGTAGAGGATAGACAAAAAGTACAATTGGCAGTGTGGCTATTGAAGGGCGAGGCTTCCTACTGGTGGGAAGTCACTAATGCTGAAAGACCAGTGGAGATATGGGAGGACTTTAGGGCAAGGTTTGGGACCAAATTTCTCTCAGATGCGGAAAGAAGTTTGCAGTTGGAAAAATTCTTATTTCTTAAACAAGGGGACAAGACTGTCAGAGAGTATGTGAATCAGTTCGATGAGCTGGCTAGGTTTGGGCTGGACCTAGTCAACACCCCGCACAAGAAGGCTCTCCGTTTCGTCAAGGGGTTAAATGAGCCATTACACAGTTTGGCCATGACCCATATACCCATGGGAGCCACGTATGAAAGATTGGTGCAAATGGCATTGCTGAATGAAGAGGATAAGGGCAAGAAGGAGACAAAGGCAGAAAGCTCTCAAGGGAAGAAAGAGGGTTTGCAACCTAAGAAGACGGACTTTAAGAAAGGCGGGAAAGGCAACAAAGAGAAGAGGAAGTGCAATTTCTGTGGCAAAGTGGGGCACTTAGTTAAGGACTGCCGGAAAAAGAAGGCCAAGGAGAATGGTGGGTGCTTTTCTTGCGGTGAGACAGGCCACAGGGCGAAGGACTGCCCAAAGAAAAGAGGACAGGGGCAGAGGGCTGGATCCACCCCAGGGGCACAGGTCCATGTGCTAGAAGCGCCACCTCTGCAACAGCGAGGTATAAATACTTCTGTAGAAAGTGTAGTTTATCTTTATGATCACCCCGTTCGCACTTTATTTGATTCTGGCGCATCACACTCCTTTATCTCGTCTGCTTTAGTAGAATCTCTGCACCTAAAAACTAGTATGGTAGAGGACCCCTTAATTGTTTCAAACCCAATTGGGGGCCCAGCTCATTTGTCTATGATCTGTCTGGATTTGAAAATTTCTATCCTAAGTGTTGAATTTCAATGTAGTGCCTTTGTTTTGGGCTTTTCGGGGTACGGTTTGATTTTGGGTATGGATTGGCTATCCAGTAATGGGGCCATCCTTGATTGTGAGAAAAGGGTTGTTAGGCTCCTAACCCAGCTCGGTAATACTTTGGAAATTTCTTGTAATCCCTCGTATGCGGTTATGCTTAGTTATCTTGAATCGCTAGATGCCTCTGTTGAAAATTTGCAATCAGTTAGAGTGGTCCGGGAATATCCGGATGTCTTCGAAGAGGTGAAGGGCTTGCCTCCGAAGCGGGAAATAGACTTCCGCATATATCTTGTAGATAATGCAAAGCCCGTTGCGTTGCCCGTTAGACATATGGCTCCACGAGAAAGAAAAGAGCTCAGTAAACAGATTAAAGAGCTTCTAGAAAAGGGGTTCATTAGGAGGAGCATCTCAGAATGGGGTGCTCCAGTGGTGTTCGCTACAAAGGCGGATGGTTCACTCCGTCTATGTGTTGACTATAGGGAGCTTAACAAGCTAACGAAAAAGAATAGGCATCCTCTCCCTAGAATTGATGATTTGTTTGACCAGCTTGTAGGAGCGTCTGTTTTCTCCCAACTCGATTTAGCAACCGGTTTTCATCAACTAAGGGTGGCTGAAGATAGCATCGATAAAACGGCGTTCAGAACCCCAGACGGCTTCTTTGAATGGCTTGTCATGCCTTTCGGCTTGACAAATGCACCTGCTTACTTCGTGGACCTGATGAGTAGGGTATTTAGAGATTTCCTCAACAAGTTCGTAGTGGTCTTCGTAGATGATATCCTTATCTTCTCAAAGAGTGAAGAGGAACATGCTCAGCACTTAAGGGCAATCATGGAAACTTTGCGAGTCCATCAACTAAAAGCCAAATTCTCCAAATGCCACTTTTGGAGGGAAGAAGTGAGGTTCCTTGGGCACATAGTATCCAAACATGGGTTAGCAGTGGACCCTGCTAAGGTAGTGGCGGTACAGGATTGGAAGACGCCAAGGAATGCAACTGAGGTCCGAAGCTTTCTAGGACTAGCAGGTTTCTATCGAAAATTCATAAGGGATTTTGCGAAAATCTCAGCTCCGCTCACGAAATTGACTAAGAAGAATCTAGTGTTCAATTGGGACTTGGATTGCGAATTTGCTTTCCAACGACTGAAAAGGGCTCTTACAACAGCCCCAGTTTTGACGCTGCCAGATGGGAGCAAGATGTTCACTGTTTATACGGATGCATGTGGGACAGGTCTAGGCGCCGTCTTAATGCAAGAAGGAAGGGTAGTAGCTTATGGCGGGAGGCAGTTGAAGGTGCATGAAAAGAACTACCCAACCCACGATCTTGAGTTAGCCGCCATCGTCTTTGCACTCAAGTCTTGGCGACACTATCTCCTAGGTGAGAAGTTCGAACTTTACACTGACCATAAATCGTTGAAATATCTTTTCTCGCAGAAGGATCTTAACTTGAGGCAACAAAGATGGATGGAGTTTCTTGCCTCGTACGATTTCGAAATCTCCTACACTCCGGGCAAAGGCAACGTAGTTGCAGACGCGTTGAGCCGAAAGAAATTGACACTAAGCCCGTTGTTTGTTGAAAGACAAAGCCTAGAGTTTATAGCCAGCTTCGACTTTAGGCCCTCCTCCGATTTCGTACCAGGCTTGCTAGCATCTCTCGAAGTGCGCCCAACTTTATTGGATTCGGTAGGGACAGCACAACGCGAAGACCCTCAGCTTGTAGAAATAATTGATAGGCTAATTAGGGGCGAGACTTCAAGTCACCTCAACAGATACTCCATCGACGATAAGGGTTTTCTAAGGCGAGACGGAAGACTATGCGTCCCACAGATAAACGATTTAATAAAGAAGGTTCTCGAAGAAGCACATCACTCCAAGATGACGATACACCCCGGCGGGGATAAAATGTACAAAGACATAAAAAGGACTTTCTTCTGGAACGGCATGAAAAAGGACGTGGCGGAGTTCGTTTCTAAGTGCATGGTGTGCCAACAGGTTAAGGCGGAACAGAAAAAGCCTGGCGGACTACTGCATCCTCTGGAGGTCCCACAGTGGAAGTGGGATAGCATCTCAATGGACTTCATCGATGGGCTGCCTAGGTCTAGGAGAGGCAACACTAGCATTTGGGTAATAGTGGATAGGCTTACTAAAAGCGCCCACTTTTTACCTGTCAAAAGTAAAAGAACTGCCTCATCCCTAGCATCACTTTACCTCAAGGAAATTGTTCGACTCCATGGAATACCATCTAGCATTGTTAGTGACCGAGACCCCATCTTCACCAGCGAGTTTTGGCGGAGTCTGCAAGAAGCAGTAGGAACGCAGTTATGCTTGAGCACGGCCTATCATCCCCAAACCGACGGCCAAACAGAGAGAGTAAACAGAGTTTTGGAAGACCTTTTAAGACTATGCGTCCTTGACTTCGGAGGGACATGGGAAGACCACCTTCCTTTGGTGGAATTTGCCTACAACAACAGCTATCAAGCAACCATCGGAATGGCGCCCTTCGAAGCTTTATATGGAAGACCGTGCCGATCGCCCACTTGTTGGTGGGAGTCTACTGATAAGCTCATACTTGGACCAGATATGATCCGAGAGACTTCAGAGAAAGTGGACTTAATACGAAGAAGGATGAAGACGGCCCAAGACAGACAAAAGTCCTATGCCGACAAGAGAAGGACCGACCTTGAATTTGAGGTCGGGGACAGAGTTTTTCTCAAGGTATCACCGCTAAGGAACGTTGTTCGTTTTGGAACCACAGGAAAGCTAGCACCAAGGTTCGTAGGGCCATTCCCTATTATCGAGAAAATTGGGAAAATGGCCTATAGATTAGAGCTACCCGAGAAGTTGGCTGGAGTCCACAACGTTTTTCACGTTTCACATCTCCGAAAATGTCTACATGAGTCTGCTGAAGTGGTAGAGCCAAATATCCTCGAAGAGGCCGAAGTGGAACGCGAAGCAACCATAAGAAGAGTTCCAACCCGCATCTTAGGAACGGAAGTGAAGAAGCTACGCAACCGCGAAGTCAAGCTCGTCAAAGTTCAGTGGAGCGACGCCGAGGGAGACGCGACTTGGGAAACTGAAGCTAGAATACGTACTGCCTACCCTTTTCTGTTCGAGGGTACATCCTTGATCTTTCTTTTTCCTTAAGTTGCGCTTTTATCTATCTTTTTAGGTATATTTCCTCGACTTTATCTTTTAGGTAGAAACCTTTTGGATGGAAACATGTAATTGAAACATGTTATGGATGATGGTTGCAAGTGGTTGCAAGTGATTGCTAGTGGTTGCTCGTGGTTGCATATACACACACAATCTAGGTTTTAGATCGACTCAGTCACTTCATATTGCATATGCATATATGTTCGCATTCGTATATGGTTGAACTTTAATGTGTTGTCATGTGGATGTTGCATTTGTATTGAATGATTGTGCACTCATGTAGAATCATGAATAGGAAAATTTGCATTCATAATGGATTCATGGCACTTACATAATTCGCATTAAGGAGGTCAACTGAATCAGTAGACCGCCTGATTTTGCATTAGATAAGTACATGTACACACACACTTCGCATATGATCATGAAGCATTAGAAGTCTTTTAAGGACAATGGATACTCGTGTTTGATGGTTGAGTAGATGGATGATTGGATGTTAGGATATACATTCCTCCTAACTTGAAGATTTCGGGGACGAAATCCTTTTAAGTGGGGGAGAATGTAACACCCCGAAAATTCTATAACTGTGAAATTAACAAATTAAAGTATAATTAATCTGAAATCAAAGAACTAAGGGAAACGGGATACGCCATTGCGTTCGTCTCAGAAAAATACGCGAAATAGAGTCCGAGTTTTCGAAAAACGGAGTCCGTATGAAGAAGATATGGCCTTCGGAAGTTTGAGAATCAAGTTTAAATTCAAACAGAATAAAATCGGGCCCAATGGGCCAGGGCGGATAAACACCCGCCTAGGCCACCCAGGTCGACTGGGCTGTCGACCTGGGCTACCCATGTCGACAGGGTTGTCGACAGCCCTGTCGACAGGGGTGTCGACCTGGTCGAGCCCAGTCAACCTGGCTGGCCAGGTCTGTGTTTGGCCGATTCTCTGTGGTCTGCTTTGTCATTAGGGCTAGGTGGCGGGTTCTAATTGGTCTCTCTATCTAATGAATGGCTATGATCAATCCAAGCAACATCAATGGTCCTAATCAGTTCCTAACCTCTATATAAACAACCCTAGACTAAACCCTAATCTATTCATTCAAAATTAAGAACATAGCCGCCATGTTGCTGAGGAACGACTAAGAGTAGCCGCCAACTAGAGAGAGAATTAGGAACAAAGTTCTAAAGCCTAAAGCAATTCAAGCAACCTAAGCCAATCAATTCAACCAAGGAATCATATCTCTTAATTAGAGAATTCGCCGCAACCATTGTAAGTAGAGTATTACTTTGGTATGAATAAATAACTGTGCTGATTTGTATGCTTGAATTGGGATAATAAAGTAATTCATATGTGTGCAAAATTTATGTTATTCATTATAAAGAACTACATGCGGTAGTTCTATGCAAGTATGCGTTTGGAATATTTCGCAAATTATGTAATCTATGTTGAAGCTACATGTATGTAGTTGATTGAAATTCATGCAAGTTTGGGGCTTTGTTATTATGCCATCATGATGTATATTTTTGTGCATAAATCATTTTGCAAGTAATTGAAACAAGTTTGGTTGTTATAGTTCATATGAAACTATGTTGGAATTTTGACACCATAATCCATGTATTAAGTCATGCTTTTGCAAAACTTATGAATATGGCTAGGCTATGAATGATATTTGGCATAATTGAAATCCATGATTAAGTCTATCTTGTTTAAAAGAATTATATGATGACATATGTGAGACATGGCTAGGTTAGACTCAAAAATCCCTTTTTGCAAGTTTAAAGCAAACACCATGATTAGGAATATTTATGCATAAGTATATTTATACCATCGTTATGTGATTAGACTTAAATCATGATTAAGTTGAACTATGCTTTTGTGTCAGTAACAAAGTATCCCCTTTGTAAACATGTAGAAACCTTATGAACATGACTTGTTTATGTTTATGCCTAAATGAGAACATAGGTCTATGTTGTAGTTAAGACTATGTGACACTTAACTTAGATTCTTATCTTAAGTTTACATGGTTTGGTTTATGTCACCTATGCTTTATGGCCAAAGTATATATATGCAAGTACACCAGTTTCTATTTTGTATTCCCAACGTCATATTGCAAGTTCATACGCTCACCTTCCCCTTTTTGTGTATGTAATTACGCCATAAGCCTCCCCTTTTCGCATGGCTAAATTGGGCTTTAAAAAGGCTAAGCCCAATATATATATAAACGGACGTGTAAAACGGGGGAAAATAACGTTGGGTTAAAATTAATTAAAGAATGAAAATATAAAATAGAAGGGCCCAAATTCAAGTATGGGTTGGGCCCATGATTGGTGTAACCTTTACACCATTAACTTAATAATGGGCCGCAAATATTTACATATAAATAAAGAAGAAAGACAAAATATGTAAATGTAGAACATACGATGTGTTTAACCCGAGGTTGGATTGAGTTGTGATGTAAACCTGCCCGGAACCGCCCGGCTGTCCAGTAGTCACAACAATACCTATCCAATGTGGGAGGTTAAACATGGAGCCCAGCAAGGACCCGAGGTTAGACTGAGTTGTGGCGTAAGACTGCCCGGAACCAACCGGCAACAGGCAGCCACAACAATACCTGTCTAATTTGAGAGGTCAGGGCCTTAATAAGACAATTAAGGCTGAGTCAGGATTGATAGGATTAAGTGAACTAAAGACTTAATCAAAATGGAACATGCTAAACTAAACGGACTGGTGGGGGTTAGGTTAGAAAACACTTAACCAACTTAGCATGTTGGCTAGAGATAGAAAACCTAGTAATGGGGGACCCTTTTCAGCAGTAACCCAAAAAGGTGTATCAGGATACCCTGAAACTAGGCAGGGTGGGGCACGATTACTGGGTTGATTGTAAGAGGTCAAAAGCGACGGCGGTGGTGTAGCAGTGTAGGTTCTAACGGAGTGCGGGCGTGCACACACTCCGGCGCAGAAAAATAAGGCACTGGACGCCAGTAGCATACCTGTGCACTCTAAGGTTGTGTCGGGTTGCCACTATGGGACTTGATACACCCCATGGTGGGACCAGCATAGGTAACTACAACATCGGGGGCCGTAAGACACATGTAACTATGCGAGTAGGAGCCGATCATCATAGAATGGATCACATCACCCTGATTGTGGGGTGCCAGTGGGAAACTAGTTTATATGGGTTCAGAGATTAACATGGGGTACAATAGTATATTCGACCCTAGACAACTTAACCAAGTTTATAATGCATGCCCACTTCCTGTTTATACTTATCATACTCAGTTCTTTATTCATAGACAAAATAGTACTAGACTTACTCAGGCTTTATGTCTGACTCTACTTTTCTTTCGTCTTCTTTCTTCCGTTTCCCCCCCCCCCCCCCCAGGTCCTCAGGGAGGGAACACAGCAGCTTGACCTACCTCAACATCCAGCTTGAAGAAGAGAAATGTATTGCTTGGAACTTTCCGTTTTTGAACTATGGCTTGGGACAACCACTATGGGGCTTTTGCAGTTTATCTATGTTTTATTTATGCTTCTTTAAATAATGTACTCAAGACAGATTATGAAAGTGTTATGTTATGTTTTTGGAAAGGATGTTGTTGTAACACGTATTTGACTTTATGAAATAAAAGTTTGTTGTTGTTCTTCCGCTGTTTAAAAATATGTGTTCTTATATCTGTCTTGTATATCTGTGACTTGTACTTATAAACCTCCACCAAAATTAGGGCATTCCCTTTGAGAGTGACCCTAACGGAGGTGGGGTGTTTCAAAAGCAATCATCTTTGTGAACTTGTGTTAATTCTATGAACATGACTAGACTTCGTTTGGTGTTATGCCTAATTGAAAATATGTTTTAGGCCTATGTTGTTATCAAAACCATATGATAATACATGCGACACATGATTAAGTTAGATTCACATTTTAAATGCAAGTTTACATGACTAGATTAAAACCATGATTCATGTTTAGGTATGTTTCTTGTCAAGATTATATGTTATTACAATGCAATTCATAAGTGCCTAATTTATGTTAATTAGATCGTTATGTTGCAAGTTCATGCGAACACATACCCCTTTTGATGTTACTTAGAATATATAAACACCATGTTCTAAGCCTCCCCTTTTTCATGTGGCTAAGTTGGGCTTAAATGTTAAGCCCAACATAATATAGCGAACGTATAAAACGGGGGTAATGACGTTGGGTTAAAAATATAAAACATGTGAGTTGGCAAGTTTGACGCAGGCCAACGACCTTGAAAACATTTAAGTGGTATAAAATATATTTTACCCAATAAAGATGAATTTGAATAGTGGGCTGCTAATATTTACATATAAAAAGAAAAGAGACAAAATATGTAAACTTAGAAAATACGATGTGTTTAACCCGAGGTTGGATTGAGTTGTGACGTAAACCTGCCCGGACCCGCCCGGCTGTCCAGTGGTCACAACAATACCTATCCAATGTAGGTGGTTAAACACTGAGCCCAATAAAGACCCGAGGTTAGAATGAGTTGTGACGTAAGACTGCCCGGAACCAACTGGCAACAGGCAGTCACAACAATACCTGTCTAATGTGAGAGGTCGAGGCTTTAATAAGAAAATTAAGGCTGAGTCAGGATCGATAGGATTAAGTAAATTGAATTAATACTTAATCAAACTGAACATGCTAAACTATACAGACTAATTGGGGGGGTTAGGTTTATACAGAACACTTAACCAACTTAGCATGTTGGCTAGAAATAGAAAACCTAGTAGCGGGGGACCCTTTTCAGCAGTAACCCTACAAGGTGTATCAGGATACCCTGAACTAGGCAGGGTGGGGCACGATTACTGGGCTGACCGTAAGAGGTCAAATCGACGGCAGAGGTGCAGCAGTGTAGGTTCTAACGGGGTGCGGGCGTGCACACACTCTGACGCAGAAAAATTAGGCACTAGGCACAAGTAGTATACCTGTGCATTCTAGAATTGTGTCGGGCCGCCACCATGGGACTTGATACACCCCATGGTGGGACCAACATAGGTAGCAACAACATCGGGGGCCGTAAGACACATGTAACTATGCGAGTAGGGGCCGATCATTAGAAATGGATCAATCCACCCTGATTATGGGGTGCCTGTTGGGAACTAGTTTAGAGGGGTGCAGAGATTAATATGGGGTACGATAGTACATTCGACTCTAGACAACTTAACTTGGCTTATAGTGCTTTCCCATTTCCAGTTTGTACTTATCATGCTCATTTTTTTATTCATAGACTGAATAGCCCTAGACTTACTCAGGCTTTATGTCCGACTCTACTTTTCTTTCGTTCCCCCCCCCCCCCCAAGGTCCACAAGGAGGGAATACCGCAGCTTGACTAGTTTTCACATCCAGCTTGAAGAGAAAGAATGTATTGCTTGGATCTCTTTCGTTTTGGACTATGGCTTTGGATAGCAACTATGGGGACTTATGCAGTTTACTTATGTTTTTTATGCTTCTTTGAGTTATGAAATCAAGACAGTTATGAAAATGTAATGTTTTGGAAGTATTGTAAGACAATTATGGCATTGTTTGTGTAACACGTATTTTGATGAAATAAAAGTTGCTGTTGTTTTCCGCAGTTCAAAAATATTTGTATTTATATCTGTCTTGTGTATCTGTGACTTATACTTATAAACCTCCACCAAAATTAGGGCATTCCCTTTGAGAGTGACCCTAACGGAGGTGGGGTGTTTCAAAGGAAGTGCGATTCTTAGGGCACGTAGTTTCCAAAGAAGGGATAGTTGTGGATCCCGCGAAGGTGGTGGTCATCCAAGATTGGAAGGTCCCTAAAAATGCTACCAAGATGAGAAGTTTCTTAGGGTTGGCTGGCTACTATAGGAAGTTTATCAAGGACTTCGCAAAGATATCAGCCCCATTGACACGCTTGACGAAGAAGAACCTAGTTTTCATGTAGGACGTAGATTGTGATGATGCGTTCCAACGTTTAAAGAGAGCTTTGACCACAGCCCCAGTCTTAGTGTTGCCAGATGGGAGTAAGCCATTTACTGTTTATACCGATGCTTGTGGGACAGGACTAGGCGCAGTCTTAATGCAAGAGGGGAGGGTAATAGCCTATGGAGGAAGGCAGTTGAGAGTGCATGAGAGAAATTACCCTACACATGACCTAGAGTTGGCCGCTATTGTTTTCGCGCTTAAGTCTTGGCGCTATTATCTTCTTGGCGAGAAATTTGAATTGTTCGCAGACCACAAATCGCTAAAATACTTGTTCTCTCAGAAGGACTTGAACTTGAGGAAGCAAAGGTGGATAGAATTCTTAGCGTCCTACGATTTCAAGATCGCATATACCCATGGCAAGGGTAATGTGGTGGCAGACACCTTAAGTAGGAAAAGGTTGTCCTTGAGTCCATTGTTCGTTGAGCGGCAAAGCTTAGATTTCATCTCTACGTTTGACTTTAGACCTTCCATTGACTTTGTACCCAGTTTGCTAGCATCCTTAGAGGTCAGACCTACGCTTTTGGGATGGATTGGTGAGGCACAACGAGATGACCCACAGTTGGTTGAATTGGTAGAGAAGCTCATAAGGGGGGAGTCATCGAGCCATCACAGTAGGTATGCCCTAGATGATAAGGGTTGGTTATGTAGGGACGGTAGACTTTGTGTACCACGAGACAAGAACTTGAGGAAGACCATTCTTGATGATGCACATCGTTCGAAGATGACCTGTAACACCCGGAAAATTCTATAACTGTGAAATTAGCGAATTTAAGTATAATTAATCTGAAATCAAAGAACTAAGGGAAACGGGATACGCCATTGCGTTCGTCACGGAAAAATACGCGAAATAGAGTCCGAGTTTTCGAAAAACGGAGTCCGTATGAAGAAGATATGGCCTTCGGAAGTTTTGAATTAAATTTAATATTCAAACAGATTAAAATAATTAAATATTCCGAAGTGGGGCCCAACGGGCCAGGGCGGAAGAACACCCGCCTGGGCCACCCAGGTCGACCTGGGCTACCCATGTCGACAGGGCTGTCGACAGCCCTGTCGACAGGGGTATCGACCTGGTCGAGCCCAGTCAACCTGGCTGGCCAGGTCTGTGTTCCTCCGATTTTCTGTGGTCTGCTTTGTCACTAGGGCTAGGTGGCAAGTTTTGATTGGACTCTCTATCGAATGAATGGCTACGATCTAACCTAGCAACATCAATGGTCCTAATCGGTTCCTAACCTCTATATAAACAACCCTAGACTAAACCCTAATCTATTCATTCAAAATTAAAGACATAGCCGCCATGTTGCTGAGGAACGACTAGAGGTAGCCGCCAACTAGAGAGAGGATTAGGGAGGAAGTTCTAAAACCTAAAGCAATTCAAGAAACCTAAAGCTAATCAATTCAACAAAGGAATCAATCTCTTAGTTAGAGAATTCATCGCAACGATTGTAAGTAGAGTATTACTTTGGTATAAATAAACAACTGTGTTGATGTGTATGCTTGAATTGTGGCAATGGAAGTAATTCATATTTGTGCGTTCTTATCAATTTATATACGTTTGGATATTATAAAGAACTACATGCGGTAGTTCTATGCAAATATACGTTTGGAATACTCGCAAATTATGTGACCTATGATTGAAGCTACATGTATGTAGTTGATTGAAATTAATGCAAGTTTGAGGCTTTGTTATTATGCCATCATGATGTATATTTTTGTGCATGAATCAATTTGCAAGTTTTGGTTGTTATAGTTCATATGAAACTATGTTGGAATTTTGACACCATAATCCATGTATTAAATCATGCTTTTGCAAAACTTATGAATATGGCTAGGCTATGAATAATATTTGAAAGCTATGATTAAGTCTATCTTGTTTAAAAGAATTATATGATGACATATGTGAGACATGGCTAGGTTAGACTCAAAAATCCCTTTTTGCAAGTTTAAAACAAATACCATGTTTAGGAATATTTATGCATAAGTATGTTATACCATCGTTATGTGGTTAGACTTAAATTATGATTAAGTTGAACTATGCCATGTTCATGCTAGAAATATTTATGCCATGCTTATGTTTGACATAATGCTATGTTCATGCTAGAAATATTTATGCCATGCTTATGTATGACATAATGCTATGTTCATGCTAGAAATATTTATGCCATGCTTATGTTTGACATTATGCCATGTTCATGCTAGAAGTATTTATGCCATGCTTATGTTTGACATTATGCCATGTTCATGCTAGGAATAATTATGCCTAAATAAAAATATGGGTTCATGTGACAATAATGATATCTCAATTACAAGTTCACATGCTTTGATTCATGTCACCTATGTTACCACTATGCAAGTACACCAATTTCTAATTTGTATTTCCAACGTCGTATTGCAAGTTCATGCGCTCACCTTCCCCTCTTTGTGTATACGCCATAAGCCTCCCCTTTCGCATGGCTAAATTGGGCTTTAAAAGGCTAAGCCCAATATATATGAACGGAAGTGTAAAGCGGGGGAAAATAACGTTGGGTTAATATTAATTAATGAATGAAAATATAAAATAGAAGGGCCCAAAATTCAAGTATGGGTTGGGCCCGTGATTGGTGTAACCTTTACACCATTAACTTAATAATGGGCCGCAAATATTTACATATAAGAAATAAAGAAGAATGACAAAATATGTAAATGTAGAACACACGATGTGTTTAACCCGAGGTTGGATTGAGTTGTGATGTAAACCTGCCCGGAACCGCCCGGCTGTCCAGTAGTCACAACAATACCTATCCAATGTGGGAGGTTAAACATGGAGCCCAATAAGGACCCGAGGTTAGACTGAGTTGTGGCGTAAGACTGCCCGGAACCAACCGGCAACAGGCAGCCACAACAATACCTGTCTAATGTGAGAGGTCAGGGCCTTAATAAGACAATTAAGGCTGAGTCAGGATTGTTAGGATTAAGTGAACTAAAGACTTAATCAAAATGGAACATGCTAAACTAAACGGACTGGTGGGGTTAGGTTAGGAAACACTTAACCAACTTAGCATGTTGGCTAGAGATAGAAAACCTAGTAACGGGGGACCCTTTTCAGCAGTAACCCTAAAAGGTGTATCAGGATACCCTGAAACTAGGCAGGGTGGGGCACGATTACTGGGCTGATTGTAAGAGGTCAAATCGACGGCGGTGGTGTAGCAGTGTAGGTTCTAACGGAGTGCGGGCGTGCACACACTCCGGTGCAGAAAAATAAGGCACTGGACACCAGTAGCATACCTGTGCACTCTAAGGTTGTGTCGGGTTGCCACTATGGGACTTGATACACCCCATGGTGGGACCAGCATAGGTAACTACAGACATCGGGGGCCGTAAGACACATGTAACTATGCGAGTAGGAGCCGATCATCGTAGAATGGATCACATCACCCTGATCATGGGGTGCCGGTTGGAAACTAGTTTATATGGGTTCAGAGATTAACATGGGGTACGATAGTATATTCGACCCTAGATAACTTAACCAAGTTCATAGTGTTTGCCCACTTCCTGTTTTACTTATCATACCCAGTTCTTTATTTATAGACAAAGTAGTACTAGACTTACTCAGGCTTTATGTCTGACTCTATTTTTCTTTCGTCTTCTTTCTTCCGTTTCCCCCCCCCCAGGTCCTCAGGGAGGGAACACAGCAGCTTGACCAGCCTCAACATCCAGCTTGAAGAAGAGAAATGTATTGCTTGGACTTTCCTGTTTTGAACTATGGCTTTGGACAATCCACTATGGGGCTTTGGCAGTTTATCTATGTTTTATTTATGCTTCTTTAAAAATAATGTACTCAAGACAGATTATGAAAGTGTTATGTTATGTTTTTGGAAAGGATGTTGTTGTAACACGTATTTGACTTTATGAAATAAAGTTTGTTGTTCTTCCGCTGTTTACAAATATGTGTTCTTATATCTGTCTTGTATATCTGTGACTTGTACTTATAAACCTCCACCAAAATTAGGGCATTCCCTTTGAGAGTGACCCTAACGGAGGTGGGGTGTTTCACTTGGTATCAGAGCATAGGTTGACCAGATAAGATAAAAAGTTTTGAAAAAAAAATTTATCTTCAAAAAGGAAATTTAAAGAAGCATTTTTAAAAGAAAATTGTTATTTTATTTTAAAAAGGCAAAGTCCACTCCCCAAAGCCATAGGTACTATCTCTTATCCTTCGTTTTGAATCTATCCTTTTTGTTTCAGTATGTCTTAAGATCTTAACTTGCCGGAAGGGGTGCCAATACCTGGTTGGTTTAGACGGTTCTTAGAAGCGAGGGCCACGCAACCAGGTCCTACCATTCCTCCTCCCCCAGCAGAAGGAAATCATCCAGCCGCAGCGGCACCTTTTCCTCCACCTCCTCCTCGGGGAAACACATTCGCTAAGATATGTAAAGATTTTAAAGCTATGGGAGGAAGGGATTTCCATGGAACTGAGTCCTTCGTGGCAGCTAGAAATTGGCTGAAAGAAACGGAGGACCTATTCATCATCTTTGAGGTAGAAGATAGACAAAAAGTACAATTGGCGGTGTGGCTATTGAAGGGCGAGGCTTCCTACTGGTGGGAAGTCACTAATACTGAGAGACCAGTGGAGATATGGGAGGACTTTAGGGCAAGGTTTGAGACCAAATTTCTCTCAGATGCGGAAAGAAGTTTGCAGTTGGAGAAATTCTTATTTCTTAAGCAATGAGACAAGACTGTCAGAGAATATGTGAATCAGTTCGATGAGCTGGCTAGGTTTGGGCTTGACCTAGTCAACACCCCGCACAAGAAGGCTCTCCGTTTCGTCAAGGGGTTAAATGAGCCATTACATAGTTTGTCCATGACCCATATACCCATGGGAGCCACGTATGAAAGATTGGTGCAAATGGCATTGCTGAATGAAGAGGACAAGGGCAAGAAGGAGACAAAGGCAGAAAGCTCTCAAGGGAAGAAAGAGGGTTTGCAGCCTAAGAAGACAGGCTTTAAGAAAGGCGGGAAAGGCAACAAGGAGAAGAGGAAGTGTAATTTCTGTGGCAAAGTGGGGCACTTAGTAAAGGACTGCCGGAAAAAGAAGGCCAAGGAGAATGGTGGGTGCTTTTCATGCGGTCAGACAGGCCACAGGGCTAAGGACTGCCCAAGGAAACGAGGGCAGGGGCAGGGGGCTGGATCCACCCCAGGGGCACAGGTTCATGTGCTAGAAGCGCCACCATTGCAACAGCGAGGTACAAATACTTCTGTAGAAAGTGTAGTTTATCTTTATGATCACCCCGTTCGCACTTTATTTGATTCTGGCGCATCACATTCCTTTATCTCGTCTGCTTTAGTAGAATCTCTGCACCTAAAAACTAGTATGGTAGAGGACCCCTTAATTGTTTCAAACCCAATTGGGGGCCCAGCTCATTTGTCTATGATCTGTTTGGATTTGAAAATTTCTATCCTAAGTGTTGAATTTCAATGTAGTGCCTTTGTTTTGGGCTTTTTGGGGTATGGTTTGATTTTGGGTATGGATTGGCTATCCAGTAATGGGGCCATCCTTGATTGTGAGAAAAGGGTTGTTAGGCTCCTAACCCAGCTCGGTAATACTTTGGAAATTTCTTGTAATCCCTCGTATGCGGTTATGCTTAGTTATCTTGAATCGCTAGATGCCTCTGTTGAAAATTTGAAATCAGTTAGAGTGGTCCGGGAATATCCGGATGTCTTCGAAGAGGTGAAGGGCTTGCCTCCGAAGCGGGAGATAGACTTCCGCATATATCTTGTAGATAATGCAAAACCCGTTGCGTTGCCCGTTAGACATATGGCTCCACGAGAAAGGAAAGAGCTCAGTAAACAGATTAAAGAGCTTCTAGAAAAGGGGTTCATTAGGAGGAGCATTTCAGAATGGGGCGCTCCAGTGGTGTTCGCTACAAAGGCGGATGGTTCACTCCGTCTATGTGTTGACTATAGGGAGCTCAACAAGCTAACGAAAAAGAATAGGCACCCTCTCCCTAGAATTGACGATTTATTTGACCAGCTTGTAGGAGCGTCTGTTTTCTCCCAACTCGATTTAGCAACAGGTTTTCATCAGCTAAGGGTGGCTGAAGATAGCATCGATAAAACGGCTTTCAGAACCCCAGACGGCTTCTTTGAATGGCTTGTCATGCCTTTCGGCTTGACAAATGCACCTGCTTACTTCGTGGACCTGATGAGTAGGGTATTTAGAGATTTCCTCAACAAATTCGTAGTGGTCTTCGTAGATGATATCCTTATCTTCTCAAAGAGTGAAGAGGAACATGCTCAGCACTTAAGGGCAATCATGGAAACTTTGCGAGTCCATCAACTAAAAGCCAAATTCTCCAAATGCCACTTTTGGAGGGAAGAGGTGAGGTTCCTTGGGCACATAGTATCCAAACAATGGCTAGCGGTGGACCCTGCTAAGGTAGTGGCGGTACAAGATTGGAAGACACCAAGGAATGCAACTGAGGTCCGAAGCTTCCTAGGACTAGCAGGTTTCTATCGAAAATTCATAAGGGATTTTGCGAAAATCTCAGCTCCGCTCACGAAATTGACTAAGAAGAATCTAGTGTTCAATTGGGACTTGGATTGCGAGTTTGCTTTCCAACGACTGAAGAGGGCTCTCACAACAGCCCCAGTTTTGACGCTGCCAGATGGGAGCAAGATGTTCACTGTTTATACGGACGCATGTGGGACAGGGCTAGGCGCCGTCTTAATGCAAGAAGGAAGGGTAGTAGCTTATGGCGGAAGGCAGTTGAAGGTGCACGAAAAGAACTACCCAACCCACGATCTTGAGTTAGCCGCCATCGTCTTTGCACTCAAGTCTTGGCGACACTATCTCCTAGGTGAGAAGTTCGAACTTTACACTGACCATAAATCGTTGAAATATCTTTTCTCGTAGAAGGATCTTAACTTGAGGCAACAAAGGTGGATGGAGTTTCTTGCCTCGTACGATTTCGAAATCTCCTATACTCCGGGCAAAGGCAACGTAGTGGCAGACGCGTTGAGCCGAAAGAAATTGACCCTAAGCCCGTTGTTTGTTGAAAGACAAAGCCTAGAGTTTATAGCCAGCTTCGACTTTAGGCCTTCCTCCGATTTCGTACCAGGCTTGCTAGCATCTCTCGAAGTGCGCCCAACTTTAGTGGATTCAGTAGGGACAGCACAACGCGAAGACCCTCAGCTTGTGGAAATAATTGATAGGCTAATTAGGGGTGAGACTTCAAGTCACCTCAATAGATACTCCATCGACGATAAGGGTGTACTAAGGCGAGATGGAAGACTATGCGTCCCACAGATAAACGATTTAATAAAGAAGGTTCTCGAAGAAGCACATCACTCCAAGATGACGATACACCCCGGTGGGGATAAAATGTACAAAGACATAAAAAGGGCTTTCTTTTGGAACGGCATGAAAAAGGACGTGGCAGAATTCGTTTCTAAGTGTATGGTGTGCCAACAGGTTAAGGCGGAACAGAAAAAGCCTGGCGGACTGCTACATCCTTTGGAGGTCCCGCAGTGGAAATGGGATAGCATCTCAATGGACTTCATCGATGGGCTGCCTAGGTCTAGGAGAGGCAACACTAGTATTTGGGTAATAGTGGATAGGCTTACTAAAAGTGCCCACTTTCTACCTGTCAAAAGTAAAAGAACTGCCTCATCCCTAGCATCACTTTATCTCAAGGAAATCGTTCGACTCCACGGAATACCATCTAGCATTGTTAGTGACCGAGACCCCATCTTCACCAGCGAGTTTTGGCGGAGTCTGCAAGAAGCAGTAGGAACGCAGTTATGCTTGAGCACAGCCTATCATCCCCAAACCGACGGCCAAACAGAGAGAGTGAATAGAGTTTTGGAAGACCTTTTAAGGTTATGCGTCCTTGACTTCGGAGGGACATGGGAAGACCACCTTCCTTTGGTGGAGTTTGCCTACAACAACAGCTATCAAGCAACCATCGGAATGGCGCCCTTCGAAGCTTTGTACGGAAGACCGTGCCGATCGCCCACTTGTTGGTGGGAGTCTACTGATAAGCTCATACTTGGACCAGACATGATCCGAGAGACTTCAGAGAAAGTGGACTTAATACGAAGAAGGATGAAGACGGCCCAAGACAGACAAAAGTCCTATGCCGACAAGAGGAGGACCGACCTTGAATTTGAGGTTGGAGACAGAGTTTTTCTCAAGGTATCACCGCTAAGGAACGTTGTTCGTTTTGGAACCACAGGAAAGCTAGCACCAAGATTCGTAGGGCCATTCCCTATCATCGAGAAGATTGGGAAAATGGCCTATAGATTAGAGCTACCCGAGAAGTTGGCTGGAGTCCACAACGTTTTTCACGTTTCACATCTCCGAAAGTGTCTACATGAGTCTGCTGAAGTGGTAGAGCCAAATATCCTTGAAGAGGCCGAAGTGGAACGCGAAGCAACCATAAGAAGAGTTCCAACCCGCATCTTAGGGACGGAAGTGAGGAAGCTACGCAACCGCGAAGTCAAGCTCGTCAAAGTCCAGTGGAGCGACGCCGAGGGAGACGCGACTTGGGAAACTGAAGCTAGAATCCGCACTGCTTACCCTTTTCTGTTCGAGGGTACATCCTTGATCTTTCTTTTTCCTTAAGTTGCGCTTTTATCTATCTTTTTAGGTATATTTCCTCGACCGTATCTTTTAGGTAGAAACCCTTTGGATGGAAACATGTAGTTGAAACATGTTATGGATGATGGTTGCAAGTGGTTGCAAGTGATTGCTAGTGGTTGCTCGTGGTTGCATATACACACACAATCTAGATTTTAGATCGGCTCAATCACTTCATATTGCATATGCATATATGTTTGCTTTCGTCTATGGTTGAACATTAATATGTTGACATGTGGATGTTGCATTTGTATTGAATGATTGTGCACTCATGTAGAATCAAGAATAGGAAAATTTGCATACATAATGGATTCATGGCACTTACATGATTCGCATTAAGGAGGTCAACTGAATCAGTAGACCGCCTGATTTTGCATTAGATAAATTCATGTATACACACACACTTTGCATATGATCATGAAGCATTAGAAGTCTTTTAAGGACAATGGACGCTCGTGTTTGATGGATGAGTAGATGGATGATTGGATGTTAGGATATACATTCCTCCTAACTTGAAGATTTCGGGGACGAAATCCTTTTAAGTGGGGGAGAATGTAACACCCCGAAAATTCTATAACTGTGAAATTAGCGAATTTAAGTATAATTAATCTGAAATCAAAGAACTAAGGGAAACGGGATACGCCATTGCGTTCGTCTCGAAAAAATACGCGAAATATAGTCCGAGTTTTCAAAAAACGGAGTCCGTATGAAGAAGATATGGCCTTCGGAAGTTTTGAATTAAATTTAATATTCAAACAGATTAAAATAATTAAATATTCCGAAGTGGGGCCCAACGGGCCAGGGCGGAAGAACACCCGCCTGGGCCACCCAGGTCGACTGGGCTGTCGACCTGGGCTACCCATGTCGACAGGGCTGTCGACAGCCCTGTCGACAGGGGTATCGACCTGGTCGAGCCCAGTCAACCTGGCTGGCCAGGTCTGTGTTCCTCCGATTTTATGTGGTCTGCTTTGTCACTAGGGCTAGGTGGCAAGTTTTGATTGGACTCTCTATCGAATGAATGGCTACGATCTAACCTAGCAACATCAATGGTCCTAATCGGTTCCTAACCTCTATATAAACAACCCTAGACTAAACCCTAATCTATTCATTCAAAATTAAAGACATAGCCGCCATGTTGCTGAGGAACGACTAGAGGTAGCCGCCAACTAGAGAGAGGATTAGGGAGGAAGTTCTAAAACCTAAAGCAATTCAAGCAACCTAAAGCTAATCAATTCAACAAAGGAATCAATCTCTTAGTTAGAGAATTCATCGCAACGATTGTAAGTAGAGTATTACTTTGGTATAAATAAACAACTGTGTTGATGTGTATGCTTGAATTGTGGCAATGGAAGTAATTCATATTTGTGCGTTCTTATCAATTTATATACGTTTGGATATTATAAAGAACTACATGCGGTAGTTCTATGCAAATATACGTTTGGAATACTCGCAAATTATGTGACCTATGATTGAAGCTACATGTATGTAGTTGATTGAAATTAATGCAAGTTTGAGGCTTTGTTATTATGCCATCATGATGTATATTTTTGTGCATGAATCAATTTGCAAGTTTGGTTGTTATAGTTCATATGAAACTATGTTGGAATTTTGACACCATAATCCATGTATTAAATCATGCTTTTGCAAAACTTATGAATATGGCTAGGCTATGAATAATATTTGAAAGCTATGATTAAGTCTATCTTGTTTAAAAGAATTATATGATGACATATGTGAGACATGGCTAGGTTAGACTCAAAAATCCCTTTTTGCAAGTTTAAAACAAATACCATGTTTAGGAATATTTATGCATAAGTATGTTATACCATCGTTATGTGGTTAGACTTAAATTATGATTAAGTTGAACTATGCCATGTTCATGCTAGAAATATTTATGCCATGCTTATGTTTGACATAATGCTATGTTCATGCTAGAAATATTTATGCCATGCTTATGTATGACATAATGCTATGTTCATGCTAGAAATATTTATGCCATGCTTATGTTTGACATTATGCCATGTTCATGCTAGAAGTATTTATGCCATGCTTATGTTTGACATTATGCCATGTTCATGCTAGGAATAATTATGCCTAAATAAAAATATGGGTTCATGTGACAATAATGATATCTCAATTACAAGTTCACATGCTTTGATTCATGTCACCTATGTTACCACTATGCAAGTACACCAATTTCTAATTTGTATTTCCAACGTCGTATTGCAAGTTCATGCGCTCACCTTCCCCTCTTTGTGTATACGCCATAAGCCTCCCCTTTCGCATGGCTAAATTGGGCTTTAAAAGGCTAAGCCCAATATATATGAACGGAAGTGTAAAGCGGGGGAAAATAACGTTGGGTTAATATTAATTAATGAATGAAAATATAAAATAGAAGGGCCCAAAATTCAAGTATGGGTTGGGCCCGTGATTGGTGTAACCTTTACACCATTAACTTAATAATGGGCCGCAAATATTTACATATAAGAAATAAAGAAGAATGACAAAATATGTAAATGTAGAACACACGATGTGTTTAACCCGAGGTTGGATTGAGTTGTGATGTAAACCTGCCCGGAACCGCCCGGCTGTCCAGTAGTCACAACAATACCTATCCAATGTGGGAGGTTAAACATGGAGCCCAATAAGGACCCGAGGTTAGACTGAGTTGTGGCGTAAGACTGCCCGGAACCAACCGGCAACAGGCAGCCACAACAATACCTGTCTAATGTGAGAGGTCAGGGCCTTAATAAGACAATTAAGGCTGAGTCAGGATTGTTAGGATTAAGTGAACTAAAGACTTAATCAAAATGGAACATGCTAAACTAAACGGACTGGTGGGGTTAGGTTAGGAAACACTTAACCAACTTAGCATGTTGGCTAGAGATAGAAAACCTAGTAACGGGGGACCCTTTTCAGCAGTAACCCTAAAAGGTGTATCAGGATACCCTGAAACTAGGCAGGGTGGGGCACGATTACTGGGCTGATTGTAAGAGGTCAAATCGACGGCGGTGGTGTAGCAGTGTAGGTTCTAACGGAGTGCGGGCATGCACACACTCCGGTGCAGAAAAATAAGGCACTGGACACCAGTAGCATACCTGTGCACTCTAAGGTTGTGTCGGGTTGCCACTATGGGACTTGATACACCCCATGGTGGGACCAGCATAGGTAACTACAGACATCGGGGGCCGTAAGACACATGTAACTATGCGAGTAGGAGCCGATCATCGTAGAATGGATCACATCACCCTGATCATGGGGTGCCGGTTGGAAACTAGTTTATATGGGTTCAGAGATTAACATGGGGTACGATAGTATATTCGACCCTAGATAACTTAACCAAGTTCATAGTGTTTGCCCACTTCCTGTTTTACTTATCATACCCAGTTCTTTATTTATAGACAAAGTAGTACTAGACTTACTCAGGCTTTATGTCTGACTCTATTTTTCTTTCGTCTTCTTTCTTCCGTTTCCCCCCCCCCCCCCAAGGTCCTCAGGGAGGGAACACAGCAGCTTGACCAGCCTCAACATCCAGCTTGAAGAAGAGAAATGTATTGCTTGGACTTTCCTGTTTTGAACTATGGCTTTGGACAATCCACTATGGGGCTTTGGCAGTTTATCTATGTTTTATTTATGCTTCTTTAAAAATAATGTACTCAAGACAGATTATGAAAGTGTTATGTTATGTTTTTGGAAAGGATGTTGTTGTAACACGTATTTGACTTTATGAAATAAAGTTTGTTGTTCTTCCGCTGTTTACAAATATGTGTTCTTATATCTGTCTTGTATATCTGTGACTTGTACTTATAAACCTCCACCAAAATTAGGGCATTCCCTTTGAGAGTGACCCTAACGGAGGTGGGGTGTTTCATGACCATTCATCCCGGCGGAGACAAGATGTATATGGACATGAGACGAGTTTACTTTTGGGCCGATATGAAGAGGGATGTGGCCGAGTTTGTCGCTAGATGCTTGGTGTGCCAACAAGTAAAAGCAGAGAAAAAGAAGCCCGGTGGGTTGCTTCACCCATTGGAGATCCCACAATGGAAGTGGGAGAGTGTCTCGATGGACTTTGTTGACGGGTTACCGAGGTCGAGGAAGGGTAATATGGGGATTTGGGTCGTGGTAGACAGACTTACTAACAGCGCCCATTTCATTCCCGTGAAGACTAAGAGGACTGCTCCATGGTTAGCCTCCGTATACATTCGAGAGATAGTTCATTTGCACAGTGTTCCTTCTACCATAGTGAGCGATCACGATCCTATCTTTACTAGCGAGTTTTGGAAGAGCTTGCAAGAGCCGGTAGGGACTCAGTTATGTTTGAGCGCCGCATATCATCCTCAGACGGACGGCCAGACCGAGAGGGTGAATCGTATTCTAGAGGACCTTTTGAGGCTATGTGTTTTAGACTTCGGAGTTACATGGGAGGAGCATCTTCCTTTGGTAGAGTTCGCATATAATAATAACTTTCAGTCTAGCATTGGCAAGGCACCTTTCGAGGCTCTTTATGGACGGCCGTTTCATTCGCCTACATGTTGGTGGGAATCTACGGATAAGATCTTACTTGGGCCCGATATGATTAGAGAGACTTCGGAAAAGATCGATTTGATTCGAAAGAGGATGAAGACGGCGCAAGATAGGCAAAAATCGTATGCGGACAACAGGAGGACAGATCTTGAATTTGATATTGGGGACATGGTCTTTATCAAGGTGTCTCCATTACGGAATGCTGTTCGCTTTGGGTCCATTGGGAAGTTAGCACCAAGGTTCGTAGGGCCGTTTCCTATTAAGGAGAGGATTGGACAGATGGCGTATAGAGTGGAGTTGCCCCAGAGACTTAGTGGTGTACACGACGTAGTCCATGTATCACATTTGAGGAAGTGCTTGCATGAGACCGCGGAAGTGGTAGAGCCGAGCTTGCTTAGAGAGGTGGAGATAGAGCGTGATGTGACGGTTCGACGAGCTCCTACAAGCATTCTTGGGTCGGAGATTAAGAAGTTGAGGAATCGAGAGGTGAAGCTAGTCAAAGTGCAATGGGGAGATGATGAAAGCGACGCTACTTGGGAGACGAAAGAGAAGATGCGTTCATGTACCCTTTTCTTTTCGAGGGTATGTCTTTTAATTTCTCCTTTATCGCTTAGCTTGTACTTATTCTATCTTTAGTATGTCCTATCGCTAGTATCTTTGACCTTTAGATAGGGTAGTCCTATGGTTGAAACATGTGTTTGAGACATGTTATGTATGGTGGATGCATGTGGATGCAATTGTTTGCTAGTGGTTGCTCGTGGATGCATATACACACACTTTAGGCACTAGATCGGCAAAGTCACTTTCATATTGCATATTGCATATAAATGGATGTATTTGGTAAAGTGAATGTACATTGAATGTGTGTATCATATGGATGTTGCATTTAAATGGATGGTTGTGCACACATGTAGTAATGATATGTATAGGATTCTTTGCATACATGATGGATACGTGGCACTATCATTATTTGCATTAAGGAGGTCGACTGAATCAGTGGACCGCCTGATTTTGCATTACGAACATATACACACACACTGTGCATATGCACATGAAAAGCATTAGAAATCTTGTAAGGACCATGGTTGCTAGTGGCTGATGGTTGAGTAGATGGATGATTGGATGGTAGGATACGTTCTTCTTGACTTAAAGATTTCGAGGACGAAATCCTTTAAGTAAGGGAGAATGTAACACCCTATATTTCTGTTAACACTAAAGTAACGAATTAAAGAATATTTAATTTTAAATGTGAGAATCAAGGGAAACGGGTTACCCCATTGTGTTCGTCTCGGAATTTTGGTTGAGATAGAGTCCGAGTTTGCGTGAATTGGACTTCGTATGAAGAAGTTATGGCGATCGGAAGTTTCAGAAAAATTCAAACAGATTTCAGAAATTCAAATTCAGACTCAGATTGGGCTAGGCGGGAAAATTCCCGCCAGGGGCCAGGTCGACCAGGGGGTCGACCTACCCATACAGGTCGACCAAGGGGTCGACCTGCCCCCCTCCCCCCCCCCCCACCGGCAGATTTGAGTGATGACGATTTTCTAACTCTTGGCTGAGTCATTAGGGCTGACTTGTCACCCTATCTTGACTGAATAGCTGTGGTTTATTCTAGGTTGATTGGATGGCCTAAATTAATCCTAAATTCTTTATAAACACATGTAGACTCAAACCCTAAAATCAAATAAAAATTTAGAACCATGGCCGCCATGCTGCCCCCTTGCAACCTAGAGTAGCCGCCACCATTTAGGAGAAAGAAAAGCTAATCAACTCAATTCTATTCAACTCAAATCTAAACAACAACGAATTTGTCTTCTTCAAGGGAGAGCTAAATCAATTTCAGAACTCAAGACCTTCTTTGAGTTGTGAGTTCGATTACTTTAATAAGATAATTAACAATTTAATTAGACTGGGTTATGATTTGGGTTATATGGTTATGTTGTGAATCATTGACCGTTATGTTATTATCTATGTTGTAATTCTATGATGTTATTATCTATGTTGTAAATCTATGCTAATTGTTGGCTTATGTACAATTAATTCATAATGATGCTTCATACGCTAGTTTGGTTATGTTTGTGGAACTAATTCATATGTTAAATCATATGTATGTATCCAAGTTTAGATGTTAATTTAGAAATGAATCATATGCAAGTTAATGAGAATCATATACCACCTTACATGTTTCATGACATCTATTTTATGTGTAAGCTTGGATCTGAAGTTTAGGCTAAGACATGTGTGAGTTATATGCTAGTATACAAATTTCTGTATGCTAGTTTACATGTAGATCTTAATTTACATGTTTTAGATGCAAGTTTCCACCATAGTTTATGTTGCATAAATCACATATGCAAGTGTGTATGTGTGTGTATATATATATATATATATATATATATATGTTGGAGTATGAATCATGTAATGTAAGTTTGTGACTATTGCCTATGCAAGTTTACACCTTATGATTAGATCTATGACATCCATAGTTTATGCAAGTTTGTGACTTTGGCCTATGCAAGTTTTAGTTGAAAAACCTTATTCACACATGCAAGTTCACCCCTTATGTTTATATCTAGTTTTTATTCTATGCATGTTGTGATGTTTTCTCTTTATTCCATAAGTTAGACTATTCGAGTCTAACGTATATTTTCACGTTAAACGAATGAACGTACAACGTGGGGGGAATAGGATAATATTAAAAGATTTAATATTGAGAATTGGCATAAATGCCTTAAATGTGATGTTAATTGGTATAATTTTATATACCATAAATAGATGGACATAATTAAGGTGTTAATTATGGACATAGTTAAATTTGCAATTGATTAACAATTTGAATAAGTAATTCAAATTGGGGATAATTAATTATGTGTAATTAATCGCCTAAGACACGAGGTTAGACTCGTTTGTGGTGTAAGACTGCCCGGACCCGGCCGGCAAATCCAGCTGCCACAAATGCCAGTCTAATGTGAGAGGTCAAAGGCATGAATTAAATGCGTAACAGTTGTAAAGACACGAGGGTAGGCTCGTTTGTGTTGTAAGACTGCCCGGACCCGCCCGGCAAATCCATCTGCCACAAAGGCAAGTCTAATGTGGGAGGTCTTTACAATGTTACAGTCTTAATCAATTAAGGAACACTTAACCAGATAAACATGTAGTGGGACATGAGCGGGTTAAGTGGGTGCCTTGGGTGGCATGGGGAATTTAGTGGGTGCCTTGGGTGGCATTTGAAATACGATTAGATACACTTAACCAAGATTGAAATATGTAAGAAGACATGAATAAGAATGGGGTTAAGTGGGAAAAACCTTAGAGGGTACCAAGCATAGATGGAAAGCTTGTGTCATGCATGGGGGCCCTTTTCAAACCAGTAACCCATTAAGTATCTTTGTGGGCTCGACCCAAGTCGAGGACGGGACACGCGTACTGGATTTAATTGTAAGAGGTTAAAACGGGTCAGCGGTGGCAACGCAAGTCCAACGGGTTCATATGCGTGTGTGGGCCCGGGTTGGTAGGTAAGACGTTATTGCATCGTGTAGATATAAGTCGTGCATTTTTTGGTAGTATCGAGTTGCAACTTTGGGGAGTGATACACCCTACTGTGGGGCCAGCACGGGAATCTACGAGTTAGGGAGCCGATCGAATGGGGGTAGTGGGTACACTTAGTGGAGATAGGGGCAGACGGTACCTATGAAAGTAGCTAGGGGTACACGAAACTACCATTAGCAGTATTAAGTTCTGTAGGCGGGATCAACCTTTAGGGTGACTAGTGGTGGTGTAGTATAGTAATTATCATATAGTGATTAGGGGCGCCTTTAACGTTATCTTTGTTCATCTAATTTCCTTTGTTTGCTCTGCCATACCCATTTTGTTCACAGTCATTTTCTTATTTTATAGCTTATGCCTTAGCTTAGTTATTTTGATAATTATATTGTTAAATTTATCGCACTCGCCAGACTTTATGTCTGACCCCCTTTTCTTTCCATCTCTTTTCTTCCTTTCCCCACCCCCCTCAGGTTTGCAAGGAGGGAATACTACAGCTTAGTGCTGATTTCTTCCAGTTGCTTGAAAAGAGTAGATGTATCGCTCTGGACTCTCTCATCTTTATGGCTTTGCTTATGCTCAGTGGGGATTTATGCATTTATGTTATTTATGTATTTGCTTCTTCATGTACTTTGAAGTTTTTGGAAAAGACTATTGATCCTGTTGTAATGGTTTTGGAGACTACTTATGTAAACTCGTTTTGAGTTATGATGCTATGAAATAAGTTTTAACTTCCGCTGTGTTGTTTTATTTATTTATTCTTGTAATTTATCTGTTCTATACAACAATAACGCTTCATGGACATTGATGCATTCCCTTTGTGAGTGACATTAATGGATATGGGGTGTTACAGCCGGTCCACCGATGTGGATTAAAATGCTTGAAAACTGCGTTTCCCCACCCTTTGGGGCGTAAATGAGCCCAATGGCTCCATCGGCTCCACATAGTCACCGATATATCTGAGGCACCTCGCAACAGCAACAACCACACATGTGAAAATAATATTAATGTCAGGGCTGGTAGGTCACTGACACCACCCTAGGTAGAAAGAAACGCATGTCCTCCCTAAGGTCCTATCCCATTTTTGGTTCACAACCGGGGTGTGAGGCTCGAGAATCAACGCTACACGAAGTTATGCCACACAGGCCGTGCTTTGATCATCAACCACAACACTCTGCTTTTCAACAAAAGCCTTGATCATTTGCCACTTAGGCATGCCACACAGGCAATTCACTCCATGTGATTGATATCCATTAATATATAACCCCTGAGCTCGTACATCTCAGAGAAGGGCGTTAAGAAAGAGAATAAATTCTCCGCCACCAAACAAATATGTATTTAATAGAAATCAATCACACAGAATAAAATCCAATGTTAGACACACGGTCCATTTACAAGTTCGTTCTGGGTCTGAACGAAACCGAAGGCACCTTGTACCTCACATATCCATCGATCTCCAAGTACGTCTGGACGATCACCAACAGATTCCCTCCTCTTGGGTGTACATCCCAATCAAGATCATCAGTAATCACCCAAATGATGTGAAGACCTGTGGTCTTCGACCACCGTCTTCATCCTCGATACATCGTCGAATCAGTTATTCAGAATGGGATAAACCCGATCTTTCTGAATGACTCACGTATATAATAAACAAGTGTTACACAAACACAACATATGCCTCATTCCAATTCATCAGTCACTAACTGTAAATTAGTAAGAGAACAATTCACCAAATATTAACCCCGAAGACCGAAACCAACATCAGATCACTACCCTAGAAACCATTCATCTTAACTAATCTTCAGTTACTTGCTAAATTTCACATTCTTAGGGAGAGGTTCCCATTAATTTTATCAAAGATAAATTCCTTAAATTTATTCTTTAATCTTCTTTTGAATATCAATTCAAACCAAATTATGTTGTATCCAAACTAGTCGGGATTAACGAACCTTACCGAAGTAATCAATCGTTAAATTTCCCAACCCCAACCTATTCATCCCATGAAGTAAAACTAGTAATACTTCATATCTAACACCACGGTGTTATCAGTAAATTCAATTACCATTTCACGTTCAAATCTAATTAAAGATTTAACTATCGCCTGGAGTAAAACTGGTAATACTCCATTCTCGATCATTTCGATCTAATTAAAGATTCATTAAAATTCCACTTGGTTTTAATCTTCCCAATAATCACTATCAATGATTATTTAAATTGGGAAATCATACCCTGTCTACAACTGGGTTAAAGAACCAATGTCATTTAAAACACAGTTCACGATAAACCCAAAATCACATTCTATTCCATCAGCTTTTAACCGTAAATTAGCAAGTGAATAATTCCCTAAGTGTTAACCCCGAAGGCCGAAACCAACATCAGATCAACACCCAGGAAACCATTCAACTTAACTAATCTCCAGTTAGTTTCTGATTTTTCTTAACTCCGCTGGGTCTAAGAACGGTATTATTAAAGATACCATTCACGACAACCCAAATCACATTCCATTAATTATCAGGTTAAAGAACAAGTGTTATTTAAAACACCGTTTACGATAAACCCAAAAATCAATTCAAATTCAAATTCAATTCCAATTAAATACCATTTAATTGGTATACTTCATTAAATCTAAATAAAAATATTTAATCTTTTTCTCGATTTGTTTTAAGAACAGTGTTAATGAAGACACCATTCACGACAAACCCGAATCCCATTTGATATTAAATACAAGGCTCTGAATAGAAAATATATCGGCTTATATTCAATATCAAATTCTATGACCAACAAATATCGTATTGGAAATAACGATATAAATATATCTTTCAAATTTCCATAACAATATCTGTATAATCATGAAATCCAACATCGAAATATTCCAAAGACAATTTTGATTCAAATCCATTCCAATTCAATTAATGGAAATTCTGGTTATTTTCAAAACCATTTCAAATCTTCTTTATTCATTTTAAAAATAAATGGGATTATAATTCTAGTTCAAAACTAGTTCATTTCGATAAAAATCTATTTTTATCTTTTCAAATATGGAAATTTTTCGTCCCAATTCTTCACAAGTCATTTCTTATGATTTTACACAAATTATTGCTATTTTTAATAATTTTATCAAGGCTCGTACAGTCGATTTCCATTAACGGCCATCGAACTGCACTTACAGTGACCTTTTCCAAATTTGATTTGGACATAATTCCAAATCCAACCATTAGATTTCAAATCTCTAATATTCATTAGAAAGCTCTTTTCGATACGAACCCAACGGTTCGGTTTTAGGAGAATCCGACGGTCGGATCTCCCGTAATGTCCATTCAAAGTCAATGGTCGAAATTCGCGAACTGCCGCAGCGCGGCGCGTTCTATTCAGGCCATTATATTATATATATAATATATATAATATATTTTCATCGATTTTCTTTTAAAACTTATTTATAAATCATTTTAAATTCGTTTTCAAAACAATTTCAACTTCATATTCAATTTCGAATCAAAATTGAATATTCCACATCATCGATATACAAATGATAATATTTTCAAAACGTTATATTTTGAAATCACATCCTTTTCTATAATCATTGTAAAAACGAATATAATCGATATAAATATCGTTCGCGTCAAAATGGCGCATATCTAACCAACACGGCTTTATATATTTCAATAATTTCGTTATTCTATTCAACAAATGAAAATTTTCTTCAATACATGAATATATATTTTTATTCAACACATGAATATATATTTTATTCAACACATGAATTTTCATTCTATTCAACACATGAATTTTTATTCTATTCAACATATGAATTTTTATTCTATTCAACACATGAATCTTTATTCTATTCAACACATGAATCTTTATTCTATTCCTTATTTTCCTAATTGGAATGAGGCCCAATAGATTACCATATAATGTTAATTATACGGATTTTCTACAACACATGTATATAATAGCAATGATAAATAATCAACCATTATCCAAAGTGCACCGTACAACTGCATAAGCATTAAATATAAATAATTAACGCTTACACAGTCTGTCAACCCATCGATTGACATACAACTAAACAATCGGGATTAGTGTACGTCAAATATCATCCCAATACCCGTCGGGGCTTTCAAATCAACAAACATAGATTTTTATTTGTGCAGTTGGGCGACGTGTAAAATTTATCGTCCCAATCAATACAGTCAAATCAGTGTATATAAACAAATCGTCCGATTTGTTTATTACTATTTATTTTATATACACGTTAAGAATTATATTTTTAACTATAAAATATTTTCCACTATAAAATATTTTATTTTATTCCACATCACACAATCAAATTTCACAACACAGCAATCAAACAAACAAGTCATCCATGGTCTGTGGACGACGGGTGTCGGGGGCTGCTAAGCACCGTCTGCATCCTAGTATATATTTCAAACAAGAAATAGAAATAAAAGTGAGGAGTTCTCACCTTCGGGTTCCACTACTCCATTCTCTATTTATGAATGATTTGGGTTCTGATTTGATTTCCATTGTTACCATCGCTATCCTTTCCTGCTGTTCACATTAAAAATCACATTTTTATTTCAACGCTAGATATATAATAAAAACCAAATCTTTTTAAAGTATAAAAATCGAATTTTTATCTTCACTTCATATATATATAAATCGAATTTTTATCTTCACTTCATATATATAAAAATTGAATTTTACATATATATATATATATATATATATAAATCGATTTTTTATCTTCACTTCATATATATAAAAATCGAATTTATATATATATATATATATATATATAAATCGAATTTTTATCTCAATGAAAACATCATACAAATCATATCTTTATCTCTATAAAAATATAATCTTTCCTTGTTTTAAAAATATAATCTCTATTCAAATTTATATAAATAAAAATCATATTTTTATTTCGCCATTCCAAATATAAAACCAAATTTTTATACCGCTACTTTATAGGTAAAAATCAAACCTTTCATGTTATTATTGTTCACATAAATAAAGATCCAATCTTTATATATTAAAAATATAAATAAAATCAGAATTAAATATTTTCTTACTTATATAAAAAAACCGAAATTAAATCAGAAAATACTTACTTTTTCCATCAGAGGAAGGGATTTGGCGTCGGGGTGGAGTGGAGGCCGAGGGGGCCTGTTGCACTGCGTCAGATTGGTGGAGGGGGGTGATGTTCTTGGAAGCCAAGCGGTTGGGTGTCAGAGGGGGCGGTTGCGGTGCAGTTAGGGTTTCGAGGGCTTGGGGCATCGGGTTAGCGGATGGATTTGGGCTGTAGGTTTTCTACGGAGGAAAGGGGAAAATCGAGGAGGAGAGAGAAGCGAGACGGGCGATCGTCGGTGTAATAACCCGGAAAATCTGGGCCAGTTTAAAATTTTTATTTTGGCAATTTTAGCGAATTTCTAACATTTAAAATAGATTATTTTAAATAAAATCGACGAGAAATTTATTTTGGATATAGAATTAGAACGTATATATTATACGCGTCGCCGTTTGAATATAAATATTTATATATAATTATAAATAGAATTGAAAATGGCGAGGTAGTTCGATAATTTGATTTCAAACTTCAATTGAATGTACCAGGTGCAAAACAATCCGGATTTTAGCGAAACCAAAAACATTAGGATCTATTTGATGATACCTTTCCAACGAATCCGAAAAATTAAAATTTCATAGCGGGAATCAAAAGATATGTCCAGTTGAAAATTCTGAATAGTCGCTATGGAATTCAGGCCCTTAAAAATGGACATTTTGCAAATGACCTCGGATTTCGACGAAACCAGTTTTGTTGGATCCGCAGTGTCAAATTATAGCTAGGTTTCAAATTTCATAATTTTTCGAATCAATATGTGAGCGTGGCAAAGGAAAACGCGTTTGACCAGTTTCAGTTGATTTTAATCGACTGGAAATTGGCCATTTTTCCAACGGTCTCAGAATTCGACGAAACTAGTTTTGTTAGGACCGTATCGTCAATACGAAGCTAGAAAATATTTTTTGCAATTTTTAGTGCTAGTATGTCACCCCGGTAATTTGAAATGTACGTTTAAAATTCAATAAAGTGATTTAAATGTAAATTTAACGGAAACTGATTGTAACAGCCAAATCAGTCTACGATACATATCCCATTGTGTTCGGAATGGGGGTAAAACGCTATAGACGTCAGGCGGTGGGCCTCGTTTAGAGGTCGTATGTAAAAGTCAACTTTTTGCAATTAAATTAATTAAATTAATTAATAATTAAAATTCTTTTCTCCCCCTTTAACCGTTCTGGCCCCCCCCCCTTTCTCAAATTCAGAAACGAAAATAAAAAAAAAGGGAAGAAAAAGGGAGGGCGACGGAGCCCCATCGCGCCGCCGCGCGAGGTGCGCGCCCCCCACCCCAGCAACCGCCGCCTCCCTCTCCTCTTCTTCCTCCTCTTCCTTTCTTCTCTCTCCGCCTCCTCCCTGTAGCCGTCTCCTTCTCTTCTCCTTTTCCTTCTGAAACCCACCGCACCCCCTCCCGCCTGGAACCCTAGCCGACAAACCTGACAGCCCCCCCCAGACCCGAACCCGCACCCCCCTTGGCCCAAAACCCGACCTCCGACCACCTCAGACGCGGTGAAGCCCCCCCCCCCAGCCTTCGATTTTGACTGTAAGCCATTTTTACTTATTTATTTTATTTCTTTTTTTCTATGTAATTGGTATTAGCAAATATAAAAGTTAGGATTTTTCAAATATAAAAGTTAGGATTTTTCAAATATAAAAGTTAGGATTTTTCAAATATAAAAGTTAGGATTTTTCAAATATAAAAGTTAGGATTTTTCAAATATAAAAGTTAGGATTTTTAAAATATAAAAGACGTGATTTTTAAAATAGAAAAGATTAGATTTTTAAAGGAAGAAAGACGATATTTTTAAATGGAGAAAGGTGAGATTTTTACATATGTAGTGGAGTAAAAATATGATTTTTATATATTGAACATCGAAGTAAAAATATGATTTTTATATATTGAACATCTAAGTAAAAATATGATTTTTATATATTGAACATCGAAGTAAAAATTCGATTTTTATATATTGAATAGCATAGTAAAAATTCGATTTTTAAATATATGAAGTGATTATAGAAATATGATTTTTAAATTGATAGTGAATAAATAAAAATGTGATTTTTATTTTAAAGACATCAAAATATAAAAATGTGTGATTTTTACATATATAGTGGCTACGGGCGACGAAAGCGACAAAGGGCGAGAATGGCGAAGATTTCTATAAATGAAGAGTCGTGGTATTGGATAGCTTTCGGTGAGAACTTCTCACTCAAAATCTCTTTTTCTAGTTATATATATATATATATATATATATATATATATATATACTAGGATGCCGACGGTGCTTAGTAGCACCCGACACCCGTCATCCACAGACCATGAATGGCTTGCTTGTAAAATTGTTTGGTTGTGTGGTTGGTTAGATTATTTGGTTTGAATTGAATTGTTTGGTGAAATGTAATTGATTTGATTGATGTGTGAATGGCGTGGGCCTTCACTAGACCGGGGATAAGGCTAGGCCTCGTCCCGTTTCTAGTATCGTGCCGTTATGCCGCCGAAATTTTCTAAAATATGTTAGAAAAATAAAAATATCATTTTATTGAATAAATGAACTGAATAGAAATTCATGTGTTAAAATAAATTGTTTTATCGTTAAAAATATAATTTTTAACGTGGAAGTGAATAAAATAAAATATTCATTTACAAACCGGACGGTTTGTTTATGTACACCTATTTGAAGGACATTGATTGGGACGATAAATTTTACACATCGCCCAACTGCACAAATAAAATCTGTGTTTGATTGTTTGAAACCCCACAAGGGTGTTGGGATGAAATTTGAAGTTCACTCATCCTGATTGATTAAATATGTCGATCGATTGATTGACAGGCTGTTATAAGCGTTAGACATCTATATTTGATGCTTATACAGTGTAGTGCACTTTGGTTGATGGTTGATTATTTTTCAATGCTATTATATACGTGTGATGTATGAAAATCCATATAATGAACATTATCTGGTGATTGATTGGGCCTCATTCCAATCGGGAAAATAATGAATATTATAAAAGAAAATTCATGTGTTGAATATAAAAATAGTCATGTGTTGACGATGATCATGTGTTGAAACTATTCATGTGTTGAGTAAAATATTTTAAATAAAATAAATTACATCTTTATCATATTTACAATTAGAATCTACTTCACGGTGGAGTCTAATTAAAATCAAACAATAGATACCATAGTTTTATAAAATATTTTACATAACAAAAATAGTGATGTGTTGACAGTACTCATGTGTTGAGATTAGTCGTGTGTTGAAAGAAATATAGATTCATGTGTTGAATGGGATAAATATTCATTTGTTGAATAGAATAAAGAAGTTGTGAAAAATATAAAGCCGTGTTGATTAGTTTTGCGCCATTTTGACATGAACGATATTTATATCGATTTTATTCAAATTGAAATGAATATTATAGCGAATTCGAATTGAAAAGAAAACGAATTTGAATTGAATATAAAAGGACTTCGAATGGAATTGAATATAAAACAAATTCAAGTTGAATTGAAAACGAACTAAAATTTAATGGAATTCGAATCGAAATTAAACTGAAATCAATTTGAATTGAAACGAATTTGAAGTTGAATTGAATTGAAACGAATTTGAATTCGAATTAAATAAAATGGAAATGAATTCGAGTTGAATTGAAATCTAATTGATTTGAAATTGAATATAGAAGTTGAATTGTTTTAGAAACGAATTTAAAACGATTTATAAAATTCGTTTTAAATAGAAATCGACGAAATATATATTATATATATTATATATATAATATAATGGCCTGAATAGAACGCGCCGCGTCGCGGCAGTTCGTGAATTTCGACCATTTATTTCAAACGGACGTTGCGGGAGATCCGACCGTCGGATTCTCCTAAAACCGGAACCGTTGGGTTCGTATCGAAAAGAGCTTTCCAATGAATATTAGAAATTTGAAATCTAACGGTTGGATTTGGAATTATGTCCAAATCAAATTTGAAAAAGGTCGATGTAAGTGCAGTTCGATAGCCGTTGATGGAAATCGACTGTACGGGCCTTGATAAAATTATTAAAAATATTGATAATTTGTGTAAAATCATAATATGTGAATTGGAAAGAACTGGGGTGAAAAACTCCACATTTGAAAAGATAAAAATAGATTTTTATCGAAATGAACTAGTTTGAACAAGAATTAAAATCAATTTATTGTTGAAATAAATAAATTGAATTTGAAAGTGATTTTAAAAATAATCAATATTCCCATACGTGAATTGGACTGGAGTTGAATTGAAATTATCTTCGGAATATTTCGATGTTGGGTTTCGTGACTATACAAATATTGTTATGGGGATTTGAAAGATATATTCATATCGTTATTTCCAATACGATATTTGTTGGTTTCAGAATTTGATATTGAATATAAGCCGATATATTTTCTATTTAGAGCCTTGTATTTAATATCAAATGTAATTTGGGTTTATCGTGAATCGTGTTTTAGATGACATTGGTTCTTTACCCCAGTTAAAGGCAAGATGTTGATTTTTGAAAGGATTAAAACTAAGTGGAGTTTTAATGAATCTTTAATTAGATTAAATTGTGAATTGATAATTTAAATTATCAAATCTGAAAGGTGATCAAGAATGGAGTACCACCAGTTTTGCTCCAAAGCGATAGTTAAATCTTTAATTAGATTTGAACGTGAATTGGTAATTAATTTTACCGATAACACCGTGGTGTTAGTTGTGGAATATTACCAGTTTTCTCCATGGGATATATATGTTGGGATTGGGAAATAAAATAAATAATTACTTCGGTGTGGTTCGTTAATCCCGACTAGTTTGAAATGATATCCAAAGGAGGATTAAAGAATAAATTTAGAAGAATTTATCTTGGATAAAATTAATGGGAATATTTCCCTAAAAATGTGATTTTGTGAATAAAAGAATATTCTGAATTGGAATGAGGCGTTTGTTGTGTTTGTGTAACATTCGTTATTATATACGTGGGTTATTCAGAAAGGCCGGGTTTATACCCATTCTGAATAACCGATTCGTCGAGATGTCGAAGATGAAGACGGTGGTTGAAGACCAGAAGTCTTCACATCGTTTGGGTGATTACTGATGATCTTGATTGGGCTGTACACCCAGGATGAGGGAATCAGTTGGTGATCGTCCAGACGTACCTGGAGATGGATGGATATGCGAGGAAAGTGCCTCCGGTTTCGTTCAGACCCAGAACGAACTTGTAAATGGATTGTGTGTCTGACATTGGATTTTATTCTGTGTTGATTGATCTCTATTAAATATACATCTGTTTGGCGGCGGAGAATTTATTCTCTTGCTTAACGCCCTTCTCTGAGACGTACGAGCTCAGAGGTTGTATATCGATGGACATCAGTCGCATGGAGTGAATTGCTAGTGTGGCATGCGTAAGTGGCAATTGATCAGGGCTTCTGTTGAAAAGCAAAGTCTTGTGGTTGATGATCAAAGCACGGCCTGTGTGGCGCAGCTTTGTGTATAACGTGAATTCGCGAGCCTCACACCTCGGTATGAGTCAAAAACGGGAGACGGACCGTTGGGAGAGCACGACGTTTCTTTCTAGCTAGGGTGGTGTCAGTGACCTACCAGCCCTGACATCTATATACTTTTCACCTGTGTGGTTGTTGGAATGCGAGGCGCCTCGGATATAGGTCTGTAAGGACCGAGAAACGTGTGTTCAGGAATAACTAATCCTCAAAAGTAAGAGAGGACCGGCCCAGCCGATTCCAAGGATCAAAGTGGGGTCCTGGGACATTTGCTAGAGTGTCTCGAACGCGGAGAGGAGCTTGCCCCTTACCTCGACTCATGATGGAATCCAATTCCCAGTACGTGATATTGCGGTTTTAATTGTAGAACTAGTATGGCGACATGATAGATGGTACCCATGCCGCCTATGATTGATACTTATGATTGAAATTATTTTGACACTATACACTTATTATAGTATCAAATAATGTGTTTTAAACGTATCAAGCATGCTTTGGCTGTTATAAGGTAAAAACCCTATCCTCCGGCTTGCGTTGCATTGTGTGATGGGACCTGGGTCTTATAACAGCTTCATTTTTCTTTATTTAGCATTGCGCTGTTGTTTTATGCACTGGTATTCTTGGAAGAAAACCCGTTCCGTGTTATACGGCGTGGTCCCTTGATTTACCTTACTTTAAAAATAAAGATTAATAACTGTTTTAGTTCTCATACCAGTCACATGACTGACCTGGAGTTTATTGTTTTAACCTAAACTCTGGGTGCCCTTATTTTCGACACGGGCAGCTAGTAGTTTTGGTTTTGCAGATTTATATTCACAGGATCCTGATTTACAGCTGGAACGATGCTCGGAAAGCTCTGTATCCGTGCATCACTTCTAGTTGTGTTTTGTATATTTTTCCGCTGCTATGTAATTTATTGTAATCTCTGATATTTATTGAATGTAATTTATTCATTTATACTCTGTATATTCTTGTATCTGATGGAATTGTTGTAATAACAATGGAATGTTCTTCTGTATGCGTTCTGTTTTGTCTTGTCCTCAATTCTATCTGTGCTTTCCTTCACGGGGAAGTTCGGGTCGTCTCAGTTTGGTATCAGAGCTTTGGTTTACAGAGCTCGAGAACAAGACACATTAGAACCATACGAAAGAATTCATCAGATATTGGATTAGTAGAATCCAATTAGAATGACTCGTTAGAGATAGGATCAGTAGTATCCTAGAACGAGTGTGAAGAGTATATTTTTCAAATGAAAACAATTTCGTTTTAAAATTTAAATCGCTTTATACGTATTTGAATATTTATTTAGATTGATATGGGCAATCAAATATATAAAGGTTTTGCATATACGCGTCATGAACGTATATTCGAAGTTTTAATATACTGGGTAGATATAGAATCACATTCTAGACATCCGGGGATGATTCTGATGATGGTGCATCATCATCAGTATTCATATTCGAATTTCGAAGGTGTGATTTCTATATATTTCCATTAGATTGGTGTGAGAACCAAAACCTATATAGTTAGAACACATTGTTGTGAATTGGCATCAAAAACATGATTTATATATATATATATATCAAAATTTATGGATTTGAAACTCTAATCCACTAATTGATTGATGTTTGTGTTGTTTGTTTATTTGTTTGATAATTTTTAACCATTATGCCTAATTGAACCAAATATTGATTTGTATTGATAATTGGTCGCATTTGCTTGCATATACATATACTTACATTGAACAGGTCATAGCAAGGAGGCTAGAGCAGAGAATAAAATTTGTTTGCCCGACAAATAGGTACATGTTTACTACATAATTTACTGTTTTGTTTGGGTGATGATGATTTTATGAGCCTATTGGCTAGCCGCTTGGCTTTTTCTTTTTCTTTTTGAGATCAGAAGGCCTATATGGCAATTTCGGGATTTTCCCGTGGCTCCCGGTGCAGGGGAGGTTATGGCGAAATTTTTCGAAAATTTAGGGTGTTAGCCAAATTTTTGAAATTTTGGAAATTCTCAGAAACTGAAAAGTTGGAGAATGCAAGCCAAATCGAACGTAGAGTTGAATAATCAAACCACTTTCGACTTTGTTCCTTTTTGGGGACGAAAAGTCTTAAGTGGGGGAGATTGTAATAACCCGGAAAATCTGGGCCAGTTTAAAATTTTTATTTTGGCAATTTTAGCGAATTTCTAACATTTAAAATAGATTATTTTAAATAAAATTGACGAGAAATTTATTTTGGATATAGAATTAGAACGTATATATTATACACGTCATCGTTTGAATATAAATATTTATATATAATTATAAATAGAATTGAAAATGGCGCGGTAGTTCGATAATTTGATTTCAAACTTCAATTGAATGTACCGGGTGCAAAAAAATCCGGATTTTAGCGAAACCAAAAACATTAGGATCTATTTGATGATACCTTTCCAACGAATCCGAAAAATCAAAATTTCATAGCGGGAATCAAAAGATATGTCCAGTTGAAAATTCTGAATAGTCGCTATGGAATTCAGGCCCTTAAAAATGGACATTTTGCAAATGACATCGGATTTCGACGAAACCAGTTTTGTTGGATCCGCAGTGTCAAATTATAGCTAGGTTTCAAATTTCATAATTTTTCGAATCAATATGTGAGCGTGGCAAAGGAAAACGCGTTTGACCAGTTTCAGTTGATTTTAATCGACTGGAAATTGGCCATTTTTCCAACGGTCCCAGAATTCGACGAAACTAGTTTTGTTAGGACCGTATCGTCAATACGAAGCTAGAAAATATTTTTTTGCAATTTTTAGAGCTAGTATGTGACCCCGGTAATTTGAAATGTACGTTTAAAATTCAATAAAGTGATTTAAATGTAAATTTAACGGAAACTGATTGTAACAGCCGAATCAGCCTACGATACATATCCCATTGTGTTCGGAATGGGGGTAAAACGCTATAGACGTCAGGCGGTGGCCCTCGTTTAGAGGTCGTATGTAAAAGTCAACTTTTTGCAATTAAATTAATTAAATTAATTAATAATTAAAATTCTTTTCTCCCCCTTTAACCGTTCTGCCCCCCCCCCCCCCTTTCTCAAATTCAGAAACGAAAATAAAAAAAAAGGGAAGAAAAAGGGAGGGCGACGGAGCCCCATAGCGCCGCTGCGCGAGGTGCCCCCCCCCCCCAGCAACCGCCGCCTCCCTCTCCTCTTCCTTTCTTCTCTCTCCGCCTCCTCCCTGTAGCCGCCCCCTTCTCTTTTCCTTTTCCTTCTGAAACCCACCGCACCCCCTCCCGCCTGGAACCCTAGCCGACAAACCCGACAGCCCCCAGACCCGAACCCGCACCCCCCTTGGCCCAAAACCCGACCTCCGACCACCTCAGACGCGGTGAAGCCCCCCCCCAGCCTTCGATTTTGACTGTAAGCCCTTTTTACTTATTTATTTTATTTCTTTTTTTCTATGTAATTGGTATTAGCAAATATAAAAGTTAGGATTTTTCAAATATAAAAGTTAGGATTTTTCAAATATAAAAGTTAGGATTTTTCAAATATAAAAGTTAGGATTTTTCAAATATAAAAGTTAGGATTTTTAAAATATAAAAGACGTGATTTTTAAAATATAAAAGATTAGATTTTTAAAGGAAGAAAGACGATATTTTTAAATGGAGAAAGGTGAGATTTTTACATATGTAGTGGAGTAAAAATATGATTTTTATATATTGAACATCGAAGTAAAAATATGATTTTTATATATTGAACATCGAAGTAAAAATATGATTTTTATATATTGAACATCAAAGCAAAAATTCGATTTTAATATATTGAATAGCATAGTAAAAATTCGATTTTTAAATATATGAAGTGATTATAGAAATATGATTTTTAAATTGAGAGTGAATAAATAAAAATGTGATTTTTATTTTAAAGACATCAAAATATAAAAATGTGTGATTTTTATATATATAGTGGCTACGGGCGACGAAAGCGACAAAGGGCGAGAATGGCGAAGATTTCTATAAATGAAGAGTCGTGGTATTGGATAGCTTTCGGTGAGAACTTCTCACTCAAAATCTCTTTTTCTAGTTATATATATATATATATATATATATATACTAGGATGCAGACGGTGCTTAGTAGCACCCGACACCCGTCATCCACAGACCATGGATGGCTTGCTTGTAAAATTGTTTGGTTGTGTAGTTGGTTAGATTATTTGGTTTGAATTGAATTGTTTGGTGAAATGTAATTGATTTGATCGATGTGTGAATGGCGTGGGCCTTCACTAGACCGGGGATAAGGCTAGGCCTCGTCCCGTTTCTAGTATCGTGTCGTTATGCCGCCGAAATTTTCTAAAATATGTTAGAAAAATAAAAATATCATTTTATTGAATAAATGAACTGAATAGAAATTCATGTGTTAAAATAAATTGTTTTATCGTTAAAAATATAATTTTTAACATGGAAGTGAATAAAATAAAATATTCATTTACAAACCGGACGGTTTGTTTATGTACACCTATTTGAAGGACATTGATTGGGACGATAAATTTTACACATCGCCCAACTGCACAAATAAAATCTGTGTTTGATTGTTTGAAACCCCACAAGGGTGTTGGGATGAAATTTGAAGTTCACTCATCCTGATTGATTAAATATGTCGATCGATTGATTGACAGGCTGTTATAAGCGTTAGACATCTATATTTGATGCTTATACAGTGTAGTGCACTTTGGTTGATGGTTGATTATTTTTCAATGCTATTATATACGTGTGATGTATGAAAATCCATATAATGAACATTATCTGGTGATTGATTGGGCCTCATTCCAATCGGGAAAATAATGAATATTATAAAAGAAAATTCATGTGTTGAATATAAAAATAGTCATGTGTTGACGATGATCATGTGTTGAAACTATTCATGTGTTGAGTAAAATATTTTAAATAAAATAAATTACATCTTTATCATATTTACAACTAGAATCTACTTCACGGTGGAGTCTAATTAAAATCAAACAATAGATACCATAGTTTTATAAAATATTTTACATAACAAAAATAGTGATGTGTTGACAGTACTCATGTGTTGAGATTAGTCGTGTGTTGAAAGAAATATAGATTCATGTGTTGAATGGGATAAATATTCATTTGTTGAATAGAATAAAGAAGTTGTGAAAAATATAAAGCCGTGTTGATTAGTTTTGCGCCATTTTGACGTGAACGATATTTATATCGATTTTATTCAAATTGAAATGAATATTATAGCAAATTCGAATTGAACAGAAAACGAATTTGAATTGAATATAAAAGGACTTCGAATGGAATTGAATATAAAACAAATTCAAGTTGAATTGAAAACGAATTGAAATTTAATGGAATTCGAATCGAAATTAAATTGAAATCAATTTGAATTGAAACGAATTTGAAGTTGAATTGAATTGAAACGAATTTGAATTCGAATTAAATAAAATGGAAATGAATTCGAGTTGAATTGAAATCAAATCGATTTGAAATTGAATATATAAGTTGAATTGTTTTAGAAACGAATTTAAAACGATTTATAAAATTCGTTTTAAATAGAAATCGACGAAATATATATTATATATATTATATATATAATATAATGGCCTGAATAGAACGCGCCGCACCGCGGCAGTTCGTGAATTTCGACCATTTATTTCAAACGGACGTTGCGGGAGATCCGACCGTCGGATTCTCCTAAAACCGGAACCGTTGGGTTTGTATCGAAAAGAGCTTTCCAATGAATATTAGAAATTTGAAATCTAACGGTTGGATTTGGAATTATGTCCAAATCAAATTTGAAAAAGGTCGCTGTAAGTGCAGTTCGATAGCCGTTGATGGAAATCGACTGTACGGGCCTTGATAAAATTATTAAAAATATTGATAATTTGTGTAAAATCATAATATGTGAATTGGAAAGAACTGGGGTGAAAAACTCCACATTTGAAAAGATAAAAATAGATTTTTATCGAAATGAACTAGTTTGAACTAGAATTAAAATCAATTTATTGTTGAAATAAATAAATTGAATTTGAAAGTGATTTTAAAAATAATCAATATTCCCATACGTGAATTGGACTGGAGTTGAATCGAAATTATCTTCGCAATATTTCGATGTTGGGTTTCGTGACTATACAAATATTGTTATGGGGATTTGGAAGACATATTCATATCGTTATTTCCAATACGATATTTGTTGGTTTCAGAATTTGATATTGAATATAAGCCGATATATTTTCTATTCAGAGCCTTGTATTTAATATCAAATGTGATTTGGGTTTATCGTGAATCGTGTTTTAGATGACATTGGTTCTTTACCCCAGTTAAAGGCAAGATATTGATTTTTGAAAGGATTAAAACTAAGTGGAGTTTTAATGAATCTTTAATTAGATTAAATTGTGAATTGATAATTTAAATTATCAAATCTGAAAGGTGATCGAGAATGGAGTACCACCAGTTTTGCTCCAAAGCGATAGTTAAATCTTTAATTAGATTTGAACGTGAATTGGTAATTAATTTTACCGATAACACCGTGGTGTTAGTTGTGGAGTATTACCAGTTTTCTCCATGGGATATATAGGTTGGGATTGGGAAATAAAATAAATAATTACTTCGGTGTGGTTCGTTAATCCCGACTAGTTTGAAATGATATCCAAAGGAGGATTAAAGAATAAATTTAGAAGAATTTATCTTGGATAAAATTAATGGGAACATTTCCCTAAAAATGTGATTTTGTGAATAAAAGAATATTCTGAATTGGAATGAGGCGTTTGTTGTGTTTGTGTAACATTCGTTTATTATATACGTGGGTTATTCAGAAAGGCCGGGTTTATACCCATTCTGAATAACCGATTCGACGAGATGTCGAAGATGAAGACGGTGGTTGAAGACCGGAAGTCTTCACATCGTTTGGGTGATTACTGATGATCTTGATTGAGCTGTACACCCAGGATGAGGGAATCAGTTGGTGATCGTCCAGACGTACCTGGAGATGGATGGATATGCGAGGAAAGTGCCTCCGGTTTCGTTCAGACCCAGAACGAACTTGTAAATGGATTGTGTGTCTGACATTGGATTTTATTCTGTGTTGATTGATCTCTATTAAATATACATCTGTTTGGCGGCGGAGAATTTATTCTCTTGCTTAACGCCCTTCTCTGAGACGTACGAGCTCAGAGGTTGTATATCGATGGACATCAGTCGCATGGAGTGAATTGCTAGTGTGGCATGCGTAAGTGGCAATTGATTAGGGCTTCTGTTGAAAAGCAAAGTCTTGTGGTTGATGATCAAAGCACGGCCTGTGTGGCGTAGCTTTGTGTATAACGTGAATTCGCGAGCCTCACACCTCGGTATGAGTCAAAAACGGGAGACGGACCGCTGGGAGAGCACGACGTTTCTTTCTAGCTAGGGTGGTGTCAGTGACCTACCAGCCCTGACATTTATATACTTTTCACCTGTGTGGTTGTTGGAATGCGAGGCGCCTCGGATATAGGTCTGTAAGGACCGGGAAACATGTGTTCAGGAATAACTAATCCTCAAAAGTAAGAGAGGACCGGCCCAGCCGATTCCAAGGATCAAAGTGGGGTCCTGGGACATTTGCTAGAGTGTCTCGAACGCGGAGAGGAGCTTGCCCCTTGCCTCGACTCATGATGGAATCCAATTCCCAATACGTGATATTGCGGTTTTAATTGTAGAACTAGTATGGCGACATGATAGATGGTACCCATGCCGCCTATGATTGAACTTATGATTGAAATTGTTTTGACACTATACACTTATTATAGTATCAAATAATGTGTTTTAAACGTATCAAGCATGCTTTGGCTGTTATAAGGTAAAAACCCTATCCTCCGGCTTGCGTTGCATTGTGTGATGGGACCTGGGTCTTATAACAGCTTCATTTTTCTTTATTTAGCATTGCGCTGTTGTTTTATGCACTGGTATTCTTGGGAGAAAACCCGTTCCGTGTTATACGGCGTGGTCCCTTGATTTACCTTACTTTAAAAATAAAGATTAATAACTGTTTTAGTTCTCACACCAGTCACATGACTGACCTGGAGTTTATTGTTTTAACCTAAACTCTGGGTGCCCTTATTTTCGACACGGGCAGCTAGTAGTTTTGGTTTTGCAGATTTATATTCACAGGATCCTGATTTACAGCTGGAACGATGCTCGGAAAGCTCTGTATCCGTGCATCACTTCTAGTTGTGTTTTGTATATTTTTCCGCTGCTATGTAATTTATTGTAATCTCTGATATTTATTGAATGTAATTTATTCATTTATACTCTGTATATTCTTGTATCTGATGGAATTGTTGTAATAACAATGGAATGTTCTTCTGTATGCGTTCTGTTTTGTCTTGTCCTCAATTCTATCTGTGCTTTCCTTCACAGGGAAGTTCGGGTCGTCTCAGTCGGAGAGACTGGCGAAGGGAGCGGTGGCTCCGCCTGATGCCGTGGTGATCGATTAAACGGGAGCCGCTCTTTTTTTCTTCTGAGTGTGGACTTTGAATAGAAGAGAAGGGGGTGGGAGGTAGGAGATTATATAATTTATAATATTTAATCCTTTTAAATTTCTAAAAAGCAACTTTCATTTTCAAACTCGAAACCAAACTCACCGACTGTCGCCCTTAGCTAATTACCCCCATTCCGAACACAATGGGATATGTCCCGTAAGCCAATTCCATCGTTTCGATCAGTTTCCATTTAAATTAACATTTAAATCCTTATATTGAATTTTAAACGTACATTTCAATTTACTGGGGTCACATACGGACCCCAATAATTCCAGAAAAATATTTTCTAGCTTCGTATTGACGATACGGTCCTAACAAAACTAATGTCGTCAAATTCTGAGACCGCTTGAAAAATGGCCATTTTCCAGTCTATCGAAATTGACTGAAACTGCCAAAACACGTTTTACTTCGCCACACTCACATATTGATTCGAAAAATTACGAATTTTGAAACTAGCAATAACTTGACATCATGGATCCCACAAAAGTGGTTTCGTCAAAGACTGAGGTCGTTTGCAAAATTTCCATTTTTAAGGGCTAGAATTCCATAGCGACTATTCTGAAATTTCAACAAGGCATAACTTTTTATTCCTGCTGTGAAGTTTTTCAATTTTTCGGATTCGTTGGAAAGATATTCTCAAATAGATTCTAATACTTTTGGTTTCGCTAAAATCCGGTTTATTTTGAATCCTGCACATTCATTTGAACTTTGAAATCGATTTTTCGAACTACCGCGCCATTTTCAATTCCTTTTAAAATTAAAAATACTTATTTATATTCTAATGCCGATTCGAATAAATATATACTTCTAATTCTATTCAAAATAGATTTCTCGTCATCATTATTTAAAATAATTCATTTTAAATCTTCAAAATTCACTGAAATTGCCAAAATAAATTTTTTAAATTGGCTCGGATTTCCGGGTTATTACACAAATAACCAAGACGCCTCATTCCATCATCCACATAAGTAAAAATGTCAGGCCTTGTAAAAACCATGAAACCACTTCTAGCTAGAAAGAAACGTATGTCCTCCCTACAATCCTTACTCCCGTTTCTGGTTCATACCGGGGTGTGAGGCTCGCGAAGTAATGCAATACACAAAGCTATGCTATTTAAAGTTGTGCTTTGATCATCAACCACAAGGCTCTGCTTTTCAATAAAAGCCTTGATCATTTGTATCTTGGCATGCCACATTGTCAATCCATACCATACCATTGATTTCTACCAATATATAACCTCTGAGCTCATACGTCTCAGAGAAGGGTGTTACGCAAGAGAATAAATTCTCTGCCACTGCAGATATATATTTCGCAGAGATCAACGAATGCAGCATAAAGGAATACAACGTCAGACATACCATCCATTCACATGTCCGTTCTGGGTCTGAACGAAACCGGAGGCACCTTATACCTCGCATATCTAAACAATCAATAATACGTCCGGACAACTACCAGGGGAACCTTCTCAAGGTAGCAAATCCAATCAAAGGCAATAGTTGTCCTCATCCATTCGATGTGAAGATCGCCGGTCTTCAACCACCGTCTTCATCTTCAAATTTTAATCGTCGTAGTAATTATTCAGAATGGGTTAAACCCGGTCTTTCCGAGTAACTCGCGTATTTTGTAATAAAAATCAAGTGCTATAAAACACATCATACGCTACATTCCAATTCAGAATATTCTTTTAATAAGATATTCACATTATTTAGAAAAAGGTTCCCATTAATTTTATCAAAGATAAATTCTTTAATTTATTCTTTAATCCCCCTTTTAAAGATTCATTAAAATCCCGATTTGATTTTAGTATCCAAAATCATTACTTTATGATTATTCAGATTTAAGAAATTAATCTTATCTTCAACTGGGTTAAAGAACCAATGTCATTTAAAAAACAATTCACGATAAACCGAAAATCATCTTCCATTAAATATGGAATTTCCACAGAAATTAGATCAATATATATAATCGATATAAATTTCTGTATCAAACCACTAATATAAAAGGAATAATGGAAAAGCCTTTTAAGTTCCATATATAGTAACGGTCTTCATTCACAGAAGCTCATCTTGATTATTATTAAATCGAATTCCATTCAATTCCAATTTAGTGTATTAAATTGGAAAACTTTACATTTGGAAAATTTCCATTAAATCTTAATAAAAAGATTTATAAATTCCAAATGATATTTCCACTGTTAATTGGATTGAAGAACAAAAGTTATTAAAAACACAGTTCACAATAAACTCAACTCACATTTCCCTTTATTCCAATTATTAAATATAATTGAAAACTCTAATAATCTTAATTAAAGATTTATTCTTTTCTTATCGGGTTTAAGAACAAATGTCGTTTAAAACATCGTTCACGACAAACCCAAAAATCTGATTTATCTTATTTAATTCCAATTAAATATCAATTAATTGGAATACTTCATTAAATCTTATATTAAAGATTTATTCTAGTTAATAACTAGTTTAATTCTATTAAAATATATTTTTATCTTTCCAAATATGGAATTTTCATCCAAACTCTTTCCAAATCAATTATTATGATTTTACATAATTTTTCAATATTACTAATAATTTTATTATCGCTCGTATAGTCGGTTTCCAATAACGGCCACCAAACTGCATCCATAACGACCTTTTCCAAATTTTGATTTGGACATAATTCCAAATCAAACCGTTATATTTCAAAATTCTTATATTCATTGGAAAGCTCTTTTCAATACGAACCCAATGGTTCCAGTTTTATAAGAATCCGACGGTCGGATCTTCCTTTACGCCAATTTGAATTTAATGGTCGAAATTCACGAACGGTCGCTGTGCGGCACGTTCTATTCAGGCAATTAAATAAATACATAATATATATATCGTCGATTTCTATTTAAAATGCGTTTATAAAATATTTATAAATCTGTTTAAAATGATTTTAACTTCATTTTCAATTTTTAATGAAAATTGAGTATTCTATATCTTTATAATATTAAAATAATATTTCAAAATATTGGATTTTGAAATCACTTCTTTTCGATATTTATTATCAAATAAATAAAATCGATCAATAAACTCGTTCGGGTTAAAAATGGCGTTTCTACATAACTCTGCTTCATATTTTTCTTCTTCACTGAATATTATTTTAAAATATTTATTATTTTAAAAATATTCTTTATTTAAAAGATTCTTTATTTTAAAATATTCTTTATATAAAAAGATATTCTGAATCGGAATGCGACTCAATCAATTACCATACAAATTCGGTTGTATGGATTTCATACATTGCATATATCCAATGATAATGATAAACAATCATCAAACAATACATTCACATCCAAAGTGAGATTTATAACTATGTGAGCATTGAAATAGTTGAATAACGCTCATCACAGACTGTCAACCCACCGATTGACAATTAAAAAAATTGGGACTAGTGTGCATCCAATATCATCCCAATACCCATATGGGGTTTTCAGCCAACAACAAATAATATATTATTTGTGCACTTGGGCGATGTGTGAAAAATTATCGTCCCAATCACATAAACTAGTCGGATAACTTATAAATGGAGGTGTAACATTTCCACATCACAAACATATGTTTCAAGGCATCGCTACATTAAATTTTCAACATTCATAGTCATATAATGAATATTTCATATATATTCGTTCAGTACATTAAAAATGTAAATTTTTATGTTTCAACATTTATAGCTCAACCATGAATATTTCATAAATCTTATCTCTACGCTGAAACATACTTTACATTAAAATATAACATTTAATGTTTTCAACATTTCTATCTATACAATGTATATTTTACATAAAACATACTCTACATTAAAAATGGAATTTTTAATGTTTTCACATTTTTCTCACTGCAACGAATATATCATTTAATTCTTACATTAAAAATATGATTTTTAATGTTTCAATATTTTTATCTCAAACAAATGATCATTTTTCATCTTTTCTACATATATGATAAAAATGTGAATTTTATCGTTAACACATTTTAACATAACATTTTCTATGTTCTTCAATGACAAATAAAAGAGAGTTTTAATGTCATGACATTTTTCTACAGTGTTTATTTGCATCTAAATATGCAAATAAAATTGTAATCTTTAATTATGATGTTTATTTGCATCTAAATATGCAAAGGAAAATGTAATTTTTTTTCCTATGATGTTTATTTACATCTAAATATGCAAATAAAAATATAATCTTTTAACTACGATGTTTATATACATCTAAATATGCAAATAAAAATATAATCTTAATTTTAATGTTTTTTTTTTAATTTGTATCTAAATTACAAATAAATATATAACCTTTTTAAAACTATGTCTTATTTGCATCAAAAAATGCAAATAAGAATTTAACTTCCAATTTCAACATTTTATCTGTATCATAGAATGCAAATAAAAGAATAACTTTTTAATTCAATGTTTTATTTGTCTCTGACATGACTATAAAAATGCAACTTTCATTTTTGCTCACATTCTTAGCATTAAAATTTGTATCAAAAATGCAAGTGAAAATGTAACTTCTTAAACTAGGCTTTATCTGCATCTAAAATGCAAACAAAAAGGTAACCTTTTTAATTCATGTTTTATTTGAATCAAAGAATGCAAATAAAAATTCAACTTTTATTTTAATGTTTTATGTTTGCATCTTAAATTCAAAAAAAAGTAATCTTTTTCTATAATGTTTATTTGTTGATCTAGCAAATCATGAACATCTGTATAAAATAAAAATATGGTTTTTATTTTATACACAAATTTTGACACACATGAATGTTATGAATCCTATATATACAATAAAAATATGGTTTTTATTGTGTATACGAAAATTCTGACAAACATGAATACACAATTCAATACAGTGGTTCTTCACAATCACAGAACAAATCAACATTGCAATAATTATATACATAACATGAAATAAATATAAATATAACATTTTGCAATAAATAATTAATTTAAATATTAAAATAGAAATCTCATCGTGATTTTAATTCTGTACAGTACAGAGTTCAATTTTTCATAATTCCTGATTTGCTCCGTTTCAGTTCTAGTCTGTACCATCACGTAAATCTGATTTTTGCGGTTCCAGCGAACTTCATTTCATCAAATACTGTTTTGATTTGAAGAATTTATAGAGTTTAAATATTAATTACAATAATAAACTTGATTAATATAATTAATATAATTAATATACCCTAATCATGTTTTCTTAACCGTTCTTCCTTAACGCGATTTACTCTAGGACCTCGTTCTCGTTTTGAACCCATCGCTCCCATCATAAATCACCACCGTGCACGATCACCGAGGCCATTAGAGCATAATCAGAACCTGCCCCTCCGACCGCCAATGCAAGCGCTGCTGCCGCCTTGAATGAGGGTCAACTTGGAGCCTTCCATCGACCTGGAACCTCTCTCCAACGATCGGGCTTCGAGGTGGAAAATCGCCCTCCACGGTCTATAAAAATCCATCATCACTGCATGGATTAAAAGAGAACGGGATCATCTTCATGTTTCGCTTTGGATTTGGATTTAGTTTCGAACTGGATTAAGAGATTATAGGGTTTGTGTGACGATCCCAAAACCCCGTGACACGGTGTTAAGGATAATCATTGGAATATAACACATTAATCATCATTAGCAGATCACAGATAATAGCATAAACATAAAATATAATAGTTTACACACATATGACAGCGGAATCATATAGATATCACCACATCAGAGAGCACAGTGCAGGATACAACTTAGTGCATAATCATACAAAATCAGTCACCATCGCCAGAGGCGGAATCATACATAAAGAGTACACAAAATAAATATCAGTCTACATCGCCAATGGCGGAATCATAATATATATACAATAATGGTGGTAAGAGTCGAAGTCAGCACGGTGTAGTCAAGCCTCGCCATGAGCCAAAAGTGCACCAGATACCTGTAACTAGGCTGCCCGTGTGAAAATGAGGGCACCCGAGTTTGCAAGGTGAAACAAACTATGAGTCAGTCATGGGACTGGTATGAGAAATCTACTTAACTTATTAACAACAATAATAAGGCAAATCAAAGGACCACGCCACTTTCGCGGAACGGGTTTACTCCAATGAGTGCTAGTGCATGAAATAAAGTAAATGATTAAATCATCGCAATGCTTTTTGTAAAATGAAGCCATTATAAGACTCAGGTCCCATCACACAATGCAACGCAAGACGGAGGATAGAGTTTTACCTTACAATGGCCAAAAATGCTTCATACGTATAAAACAAAAGTGTTTGATATTATTACTAGTGCATATATGTTTCAAAAGCAAATTCAATCATAAATATCAATCCTAGACGGCATGGGTACCATATATCATGTCGCCATACTAGTAATACAATCACATTCGCATATTTCGTATTGGAAATTGGATTCCTTCATGAGTCGAGGAAAGGGGCAAGCTCCTCTCCGATTTGAGACACTCTAGCAAATGTCCCAGGACCCCACTATGATCCTTGGATCTTCAAGGCCGGTCCTCTCTTACTTTTGAGGATTAGTTATTCCTGAACACACGTTTCCCTGTCCTTACAGACCTATATCGAGGCGCCTCATATTCCAACAACCACACAGGTGAAAAGTATATATAATGTCAGGGCTGGTAGTTCACTGACACCGCCTTAGCTAGAAAGAAACGTTGTGCTCTCCCTGCAGTCACTATCCCGTTTTTTACTTATACCAAGGTGTGAGGCTCGCGAATCCACGTTATACACAAAGCTACGTCACACAGACCATGCTTTGATCATCAACCACAAGACTTTGCTTTGCAACAGAAGCCTTGATCATATGCCACTTAGGCGTGCCACACAGGCAATCCACTCCATGCGACTGATTTCTATCAATACATAACCTCTGAGCTCGTACGTCTCAGAGAAGGGCGTTAAGCAAGAGAATAAATTCTCCTCCCCAAACAGATATATATTTAACAGAGATCAATCAGCACAGAAAAAAATCCAATGTCAGACACACAGTCCATTTACAAGTCCGTTCTGGGTCTGAACGAAACCGGAGGCACCAATTCCTCGCATATCCGTACAATCAACAGTATGTTTGGACGGCTACTACTTCAGCTCCTTCACGGTAGCTACTCCAATCACGAGCATCAGTAGCGCCCATCCATCCAATGTGAAGATCGTCGGTCTTCAACCGTCTTCGACTCTTCGACTTCTCAACGTCGATCGATTATTTGAAATGAGATGAACTCGGCCTTTTCAAATAACCCACGTATATTTAGATTTTCAAATCAATTTATCACATGGTTGGACAATTCGACATTCACATTTCAGTTCTTCAGTAATAATTTTCATGTTAAATACCTTTAACCATCACATATCAAGCAAACACAACAACATTGGTTTATTTCCACTCTATATCGTATATAGTATTTTATAATGATATATCGCCATTTTTATTTATTTAAAACGGCCATATTTAATTAAACGACGATTCAGGTCGTGCCGATGCACTGGCGCTGTTTTTCACTAAATTTGTTTTACACATATCTGAAAATCTAACCGTTGGAACTTCACAAGGTTTATGTCATTAGAAAGATCATTTCAAAACGAATCCAACGGTTTCAGTTTCGGTAAAATCCGACGGTCGGATATTCCACACTAGCCATTTGAAGTTATTATTTCAATTTACGAACTACAGCATCGTTATTCGATTTAATTTAATTATATATATATATATATATATATATATATATATAATCGTTTCTGGCGCTGTTTTTCTTCTGATTTGAATTAAACATTCCAGACAATCCAACCGTCGGATCTTTACAAAGTTGGTGTCGTTGGAAAGATATTTCCAAGGCGAACCCAACGGTTGCGTTTTTGGGAAAATCCAATGGTCGGATTTCCCGCACTAGTCGTTTGAAATCACGGTTTCAAAACACGAACTGCACGGCCACGTTTCGTTTTAATTTTATTTATATTTATATATTTATATAAATATAGTTCATTCAAAAATTCCTATATCGTTTTCACTTCAAATATTTCATTAACGCCTTTAAATTTTGGAAAATTTCGCCATAACCTCCTTTGTACGGGAGGGGCTGGGAAAATTCCCAAATAGCCACACAGGCGTCTCATGTCAAAAAGAAAAAGAAAATGCCAAGCGGCTAGCCAACAGGCTCATAAAATCATCACCCAAACAAAACAGTAATGTGTACCTATTTGTCGGGCACAAAATTTTATTCCTCTTCTCTAGCCTCTTTGCTATAACCTATTCCATAAATATGCATGTACATATATACAATTCTTATCACTTATCATTTTCCATTCAACTTCATATTTGATTCACTTTGGTTTAAAACACCATTTATTCTAATGTTGCATGCATAGGCAAAAATCATATCATTAGCTAATTAATGAATATTTCAACTCATGCATATTTATTTGAACAAGTGGCTAGTTTTAACACTTCACATTTCAAAGATGATAATTTTGGCGAACTAAAATATATTTCAACACATGACTATTTTATTTAGTTCCTATGCATGTTAAAAATAATATTCCTTTCACAAATATTTATTTCAACGCTCGCATATCTTTAACATATCACATATATGATAAAAATGATATTTTTGTCATTTAAAATATTTATTCCACACATGAATGCTTTCAACACTTTATAGTTTCAATAAAAATGTAATTTTTATTGTTCGATCTTTTTATTCAACACATGAACTTTTCCAATGCACATACTTCTCAACACACGAGCACCTCCACACATGGATATTTTATATATGTTGTTCATATAAGAAAGATGAAATTTTTATTTTTGAAACTATTTATATATAAGGCGAATATTTTACATACTTCAAATATTTTATAAAAATATGATTTTTATTGTTTAAACACTTCATTCATTCACACATGAATTTAATTTTCACACATCACTTTTCAACACATGAGCATTTCCACACATGGATATAGTTTCAACACATGACTTTAATTTCAACACATGAAGATAATTTCAACATATGAAAATAATTCTAACACGTGAATATTATTCAAAATTTCGGCAGCATAACGGTAGGGTAGTTAAAACCGGCACCGTCCCTAGTACGGCTCCTCGCTCTACCTTAAAACCTCACGGTTTTTGACAATGGGGATTCATGCATCTAATTCGCACGCAGGCGGCATGTTTTATTTTTATTTCCCCAATTATTTCCAATTCATTTCAACCACCAATGGGTATTTTTCAACCACAACCAATCAATATCAACCACAAACAATTATTCAACCATTCCCATTTTTCATCCAATATTTCACACCAATTCACAACAATAAATATCGTCCATGGTTTGTGGACGAGGGGAGTGTGTATATATATATATATATATTATTGCTATATTTCACTTGCATTTCAACACATATATCAATTATTCTATGCATGTATAATTCATACTTCGCTTATATAGCTTACACCATGCATGTTCATGAGGTATACAACACGTGTGTAATTTATATTTCGCTTATATAATTTATACACGACATTTTCCATTCAAATTCATTTAATTTAGATTTCTCACCTTGGTTTTCGGAGTGCTAAAAATCGTAGATGACTCAGAAAAATCCGCGGTCTCTTCTATGTGGTAGACAGCTTCCTTGCGGTCCCGATGTTTCCTGTTTCATCGAATTTCGTCAACACACCATAAAGATATGATTTTTCAAAGTGCAAACATCAAAAAGAACTCACCTTTCACGATGGTTCAAAACTAGGGTTGCGGTTTTCGCGAAAACCGAGGCACGAGGGGATGATCGGAGGTGATGACTTGGAAGAGGGAGGAGAGGGGAGTCGGCGCAGGGCGGTTTGGGGTGGTTCGGTGGTCGGTGGCGCACGTGGCGGCGCTGGGAAGTGTCGGACTTCCTGGGCCTCATTCTCGTTGATGGGGAGGAGGGAGGTGACGAGGGTAGTTCGGATTAGAAGAGGGGAGGCGGCGGCATCGACTGGTGGTGGTTGTAACACCCCGTGTATTCTATAACAGTGAAATTCACAAAATAAAGTATAACTAATTTCAAATCAAATAATTAAGGGAAATGGGATAGAGTCCGAGTTTGCGTAAAACGGACTCCGTATGAGGGAGATATGGCCTCCGGAAGTTTCAGAATTCAGTTTAAAATTCAAACAGACAAAAACAGCTCAGAAAACAAATTTAAATTTCAAAAAAATCGGGCCAGAATGGCCAGGGCGGGAATTTTCCCGCCCAAGGCACCCAGGTCGACTGGGTAGTCGACCTGGGCTACCCAAGTCGACTGGGTAGTCGACCTGGGGTACCCAGGTCGACTACATAGTCGACCTGGGGGTCGACTGGGGGGCGACCTGGCCCCTGAGCCAGGTCGAACCCAGCCCCCCGGCTGGCCTGGTCTGTGCTTGACCGAATTCCTGAGCCTTGCCTTGTCACTAGGGCTAGGTGTCAGCTCCTGATTGGTCTCTCCTTCAAACGAACGGCTATTATTAAACCAAGCTCCATCGACGGTCCTAATCAACTCACAAACTCTATAAAAAGGACCTAAGACTCCACCTAATTCACACAAACAAAAATGAAGATGAGACAGTCATGCTGCTGAGGAAAGACTAGGAATAGTCGTCAAAATTGAGAGAAAATTAGGAGACAATTCGAAAGCTTAAAGCAACGTCAATTAAATCAAAACAACGCCTACAACAAAGGATAGCATCTCCAAATTCAGAATTCAGATTCCTGAATTGAAGATTCGTCATACGTTGTAAGTAGAGTGCTATTCCGATGTGAATAAATAATTGTGTTTTGATTTGTGTAAAATGAGAAATAGAATTGTATTTGATTTGTGGTGATAATAATCTATATTTGTATGTTGCTTTGATTCTAAACGATTTGGAATGTTGTTGTATAACGATTGGATATTTGCAAGTATGTGATTCATGTTGGAAGTTGACAACTACATGTTTGTGGTAGTTTAATTGAGATTCATACAGGTATATGATTCACTATTATGCCAACATAATATATATTATAATCACTTTTAGTGTAGTTGGATCCATTTGGGTATTATGACTTATGTGAATTTATGTTGGAATTGGCATCATGATTCAAGTGTAAAACCATACTTTTGTATTAGAGACAAAAGTAAGCATCTTTGTGAACTTGTGTTGACTCTATGAACATGACTAAACTATGCTTGGTGTTATGCCTAATTGAAAAACATGTTTTAGGCCTATGTTGTTATCAAAATCATATGATAATATATGTGACACATAGCTAAGTTAGATTTACATTCCAATTGCAAGTTTGCATGGACAGATTAAAAACCATGATTTCATGTTTAGGTATGTTTATGCCATGATTATATGAATATATCAAAACCCATGATTTCATGTTTAGGTATGATTATGCCATGATTATATGCTATTACAATGCAAGTTCACAAGTGCCAAACTTATGTTAATTAGTTCGTTATGTTGCAAGTTCATGCGTTCACACTCCCCTTTTTATGTTACTTAGAATATATAAACACCATGTTCTAAGCCTCCCCTTTTTCATGTGGCTAAGTTGGCTTTAAATGTTAAACCCAACATATGTTATATTGTAGCGAACGTATAAAACGGGGGTAATGACGATTGGGTTAAAATATAGAACATATGTGTTGGCATGTTTGACGCATGCCAACAACCTTGAAAAACAATTAAGTGGTATAAATTAATTTTACCCAATAAAGATGAATTCGAATAATGGGCCGCAAATATTTACATATAAAAAGGAAAGAGACAAAATATGTAAATTTAGAAAATACGATGTGTTTAACCCGAGGTTGGATTGAGTTGTGATGTAAACCTGCCCGGAACCGCCCGGCTGTCCAGTAGTCACAAAAATACCTATCCAATGTGGGTGGTTAAACACGGAGCCCAATAAGGACCCGAGGTTAGACTGAGTTGTGGCGTAAGACTTCCCGGACCCAACCGGCAACAGGCAACCACAACAATACCTGTCTAATGTGAGAGGTCGAGGCTTTAATAAGACAATTAAGGCTGAGTCGGGATTGATAGGATTAAGTAAATTGAATTAATACTTAATCAAAATGGAACATGCTAAACTATACAGACTGATTGGGGGTTAGGTTTACAAAACACTTAACCAACTTAGTATGTTGGCTAGAAATAGAAAACCTAGTAGCGGGGGACCCTTTTCAGCAGTAACCCTACAAGGTGTATCGGGATACCCTGAACTAGGCAGGGTGGGGCACGATTACTGGGCTGACTGTAAGAGGTCAAATCGACGGCGGTGGTGCAGCAGTGTAGGTTCTAACGGGGTGCGGGCGTGCACACACTCCGGCGCAAAAAAATAAGGCACTGGGCACCAGTAGTATACCTGTGCACTCTAGAATTGTGTCGGGCCACCACCATGGGACTTGATACACCCCATGGTGGGACCAGCATAGGTAACTACAACATCGGGGGCCGTAAGACACGTGTAACTATGCGAGTAGGAGCTGATCATTAGAAATGGATCACTTCACCCTGATTATGGGGTGCCTGTTGGGAACTAGTTTATATGGATGCAGAGATTAATATGGGGTACGATAAGTATATTCGACTCTAGACAACTTAACTTGCTTATGGTACTTTCCTATTTCCAGTTTATATTTATCATGCCCAGTTCTTTATTCATAGACTGAATAGTCCTAGACTTACTTAGGCTTTATGTCTAACTCTACTTTTCTTTCGTCCCCCCCCCCCCCAAGGTGCACAGGGAGGGAATACCGTAGCTTGACCAGTTTTGACATCCAGCTTGAAGAAAAAGAATGTATTGCTTGGATCTTTTTCGTTTTGGACTATGGCTTTGGACAACAATTATGGGACTTATGCAGTTTACTTATGTTTTTATGCTTCTTTAAATAATGTAATCAAGACAGTTATGAAGATGTTATGTTTTTGGAAATATTGTAAGACAAATTATGACATGGTTTGTGTAACACGTATTTTGCTGAAATAAAAATTGTTGTTGTTTTCCGCTATTCAAAAATATGTGTATTTATATCCGTCTTGTGTATCTGTGACTTATACTTATAAACCTCCACCAAAATTAGGGCGTTCCCTTTGAGAGTGACCCTAACGGAGGTGGGGCGTTTCACTTGGTATCAGAGCATAGGTTTACCAGATAAGATAAAAAGTTTTGAAAATTTATTTTCAAAAGAAAATTTAAAGAAGCATTTTTAAAGATAAAATGTTATTTTATTTTAAAAAGGCAAAGTCCCCCAAAGCCATAGGTACTATCTTTTATCCTTCGTTTTGAATCTATCCTTTTTGTTTCAGCATGTCCGAAGAACTTAACTTGCCAGAGGGTGTACCAATACCTGGTTGTTTAGACGATTCTTAGAAGCAAGGGCCAATCAGCCAGGTCCCACTGTTCCTCCTCCTCCAGCTGCAGGAAATCATCCAGCTGCAGCAGCACCTCTTCCTCCACCTCCTCCGCGGGGAAATACTTTTGCTAAGATATGTAAAGATTTTAAAGCAATGGGAGGAAAGGACTTTCATGGAACCGAGTCCTTCGTGGTAGCCAGGAATTGGCTGAAGGAAACCAAGGACTTATTCGTCATCTTTGAGGTGGAAGATAGGCAGAAGGTACAACTGGCAGTATGGCTACTTAAAGGCGAGGCTTCCTACTGGTGGGAAGTCACCAATGCAGAAAGACCAGTGGAAACATGGGAGGACTTTAGGGCAAGGTTTGAGGCTAAATTTCTCTCATAAGCTGAAAGGAGTCTTCAGTTGGAAAAATTCTTATTTCTTAAGCAAGGGAATATGACAGTCAAAGAGTATGTTAATCAGTTCGATCAGCTGGCTAGGTTCGGACTGGACCTAGTCAACACTCCACACAAGAAGGCTCTCCGCTTTGTCAAAGGATTGAATGAGCCATTACACAGTTTGGCCATGACCTATATACCCATGGGAGCTACGTATGAAAGGTTGGTGCAGATGGCATTGCTGAACGAAGAGGATAAGGGCAAGAAGGAGAAAAAGGCAGAAAGCTCTCAAGGGAAGAAAGAGGGTTTACAGCCTAAGAAGATAGACTTTAAGAAGGGCGGGAAAGACAACAAAGAGAAGAGGAAGTGTAATTTCTGTGGCAAAGTGGGGCACTTAGTGAAAGATTGCCGGAAAAAGAAGGCCAAGATGAATGGTGGGTGCTTTTCTTGCGGTGAGACAGGCCACCTGGCTAAGGATTGCCCAAAGAAGCGAGGGCAGGGGCAGAGGGCTGGATCCACCTCAGGGGCACAAGTTCATGCGCTAGAAGCGCCACCTCTCCAGCAGCGAGGTATAAATACTTCTGTAGAAAGTGTATTTTATCTTTATGATCACCTAGTTCGCACTTTATTTGATTCTGGCGCATCACACTCCTTTATCTCATCTGCTTTAGTAGAATCTCTGCACCTAGAAACTAGAATGGTAGAGGACCCCTTAATTGTTTCAAATCCAATTGGGGGCCCATCTTATTTATCTATGATCTGTGTGGGATTGAAAATTTCTGTTCTAAGCGTAGAATTTAAATGTAGTGCCTTTGTTTTGGGTTTTTCGGGATATGGTTTGATTTTGGGCATGGATTGGCTATCCAGTAATGGTGCCATCCTGAATTGTGAGAAAAGGGTGGTTAGGCTTCTGACCCAACTCGGTAACACTCTGGAAATTACTTGTAATCCCTCGTACGCGGTTATGCTTAGTTATCTTGAATCGCTAGATGCTTCTGTTGAGAGTTTGCAATCGGTTAAAGTGGTCCGTGAATATCTGGATGTCTTCGAAGAGGTGAAGGGCTTACCTCCGAAGCGGGAAATAGACTTCCGCATATATCTTGTAGATAATGCAAAGCCTATTGCATTGCCCGTTAGACACATGGCTCCACGGGAAAGGAAAGAGCTCAGTAAACAAATTAAAGAGCTTCTAGAAAAGGGGTTCATTAGAAGGAGCATTCCAGAATGGGGCGCTCCAGTGGTGTTCGCTACAAAGGCGGATGGTTCACTCCGTCTATGTGTTGACTATAGGGAGCTCAACAAGCTAATGAAAAAGAATAGGCACCCTCTCCCCAGAATTGACGATCTGTTTGATCAGCTTGTAGGAGCGTCTGTTTTCTCCCAACTCGATTTAGAGACCGGATTTCATCAGCTAAGGTTGGCTGAAGATAGTATCGATAAGACAACATTCAGAACCCCAGACGGCTTCTTTGAATGGCTTGTCATGCCTTTCGGCTTGACAAACGCACCCGCTTACTTCGTGGACCTAATGAGTAGGGTGTTTAGAAATTTCCTCAATAAGTTCGTAGTGGTCTTCGTAGACGATATCTTGATCTTCTCAAAGAGTGAAGAAGAGCATGCTCAACACCTAAGGGCAATCATGGAAATTCTGCGAGTCCATCAGCTAAAAGCCAAATTCTCCAAATGCCACTTTTGGAGAGAAGAAGTGAGGTTCCTTGGGCACATAGTATCCAAAGAAGGGTTAGCTGTAGACCCGGCTAAGGTAGTAGCAGTGCAGGACTGGAAGGCACCAAAGAACGCAACAGAAGTCCGAAGCTTTCTCGGGCTAGCAGGCTTCTATCAATAATTCATCAGAGACTTTGCAAAGATATCAGCTCCGCTCACAAAGCTGACCAAGAAGAATCTAGTGTTCAATTGGGACTTGGATTGCGAATTTGCTTTCCAACGACTAAAAAGGGCTCTTACAACAGCCCCAGTTTTGACGTTGCCAGATGGAAGCAAGATGTTCACAGTTTATACAGATGCATGTAGGACAGGGCTAGGCGCTGTCTTAATGCAAGAAGGAAGGGTAGTAGCTTATGGTGGAAGGCAGTCGAAAACGCACGAAAAGAACTACCCGACCCACGATCTTGAGTTAGCTGCCATCGTCTTTGCACTCAAGTCTTGGCGACACTATCTCCTAGGTGAGAAGTTCGAACTTTACACTGACCATAAATCGTTGAAATATCTTTTCTCGCGGAAAGATCTTAACTTGAGGCAACAGAGATGGATGGATTTTCTTGCCTCGTACGATTTTGAGATCTCCTACACTCCGGGCAAAGGTAACGTAGTGGCAGACGCATTGAGCCGAAAGAAATTAACCCTAAGCCCGTTGTTTGTTGAAAGACAAAGCCTAGAGTTTATAGCTAGCTTTGACTTTAGGCCCTCCTCCGATTTTGTACCGGGCTTGCTAGCATCTCTCGAAGTACGCCCGACTTTAGTGGACGCAATAGGGACAACACAACGCGAAGACCCTCAGCTTGTGGAGACGATTGATAGGATCATTAGGGGTGAGACTTCAAGTCACCTCAGCAGATACTCCATCGACGACAAGGGTTGGCTAAGGCGAGACGGAAGACTATGCATCCCACAGGCAAGGGATTTAGTAAAGAAGGTTCTCGAGGAAGCACATCATTCCAAGATGACGATACATCCAGGCGGAGATAAAATGTACAAGGACATAAAGAGAACTTTCTTTTGGAACGGCATGAAGAAGGACGTGGCAGATTTCGTTTCTAAGTGTATGGTGTGCTAACAGGTTAAGGCGGAACAGAAAAAGCCTGGCGGTCTGCTCCATCCTCTAGAGGTCCCACAGTGGAAGTGGGATAGCATCTCAATGGACTTCATTGATGGGCTGCCTAGGTTTAGAAGAGGCAACACTAGCATTTGGGTAATAGTGGATAGGCTCACTAAAAGCGCCCACTTTTTACCTATCAAAAGTAAAAGAACTGCCTCATCCCTAGCATCTCTTTACCTCAAGGAAATTGTTCGACTCCATGGAATACCATCTAGCATTGTTAGTGACCGAGACCCTATCTTCACAAGTGAGTTTTGGCGGAGTCTGCAAGAAGCGATAGGCACACAGTTATGCTTAAGCACTATCATCCCCAAACCGACGGCCAGACAGAAAGAGTGAATAGAGTTTTGGAGGACCTTTTAAGACTGTGCGTCCTTGACTTCGGAGGGACGTGGGAAGACCATCTTCCTTTGGTGGAATTTGCCTACAACAATAGCTACCATGTGCCCATCGGAATGGCGCCCTTCGAAGCTTTATATGGAAGACCGTGTCGATCGCCCACTTGTTGGTGGGAGTCTACTGACAAGCTCATACTTGGACCAGATATGATCCGAGAGACTTCAGAAAAAGTAGACTAAATACGGAGAAGAATGAAGACAGCCCAAGACAGACAAAAATCCTACGCCGACAAGAGGAGGACCGACCTTGAATTTGAGGTTGGGGACAGAGTTTTTCTTAAGGTATCCCCACTAAGGAACGTTGTTCATTTTGGAACCACAGGAAAGCTAGCACCAAGGTTCGTAGGACCGTTTCCTATCATCGAGAGAATTGGGAAAATGGCCTATAGATTAGAGCTACCCGAAAAGCTGGCCGGAGTTAACAACGTTTTCCATGTTTCGCACCTCCGAAAATGTCTACATGAATCTGCTGAAGTGGTAGAGCCAAATATCCTAGAAGAAGCTGAAGTGGAATGCGAAGCAACCGTGAGGAAAGTCCCAACCCGCATATTAGGAATGGAAGTGAAGAAGCTACGCAATCGCGAAGACAAGCTCGTCAAAGTTCAGTGGAGCGACGCCAAGGGAGACGCAACTTGGGAAACTGAAGCTAGAATACGCGCAGCCTACCCTTTTCTTTTCGAGGGTACATCTTTGATCATTCTTTTTCCTTAAGTTGCGCTTTTATCTATCTTTTAGGTATATCTCCTCGACCTTATCTTTTAGGTAGAAACTCTTTGGATGAAAACATGTAATTGAAACATGTTATGGATGATGGTTGCAAGTGGTTGCAAGTGATTGCTAGTGGTTGCTCGTGGTTGCATATACACACACAATCTAGATTTTAGATCGGCTCAGTCACTTCATATTGCATATGCATAAATGTATTTATTCGTATATGGTTGAAGTTTAATGTGTTGTCATATGGATGTTGCATTTATATGAATGCTTGTGCACTCATGTAGAATCATGAGTAGGAGAATTTGCATACATAATGGATTCATGGCACTTACATAATTTGCATTAAGGAGGTCAACTGAATCAGTAGACCGACTGATTTTGCATTAGATAAGTACATGTACACACACTTCGCATATGATCATGAAGCATTAGATGCCTTTTAAGGACAATGGATGCTCGTGTTTGTTGGATGAGTAGATGGATGTTTGGATGTTAGGACGTACATTCTTCCTGAACTTGAAGATTTCGGGGATGAAATCCTTTTAAGTGGGGGAGAATGTAACACCCCGTGTATTCTATAACAGTGAAATTCACAAAATAACGTATAACTAATTTCAAATCAAAGAATTAAGGGAAACGGGATACGCCATTGCGTTCGTCTCGGAATTCTGCTTGAGATAGAGTCCGAGTTTGCGTAAAACGGACTCCGTATGAGGGAGATATGGCCTTCGGAAGTTTCAGAATTCAGTTTAAAATTCAAACAGACAAAAACAGCTCAGAAAACAAATTTAAATTTCAAAAAAATCGGGCCAGATTGGCCAGGGCGGGAATTTTCCAGCCCAAGGCACCCAAGTCGACTGGGTAGTCGACCTAGGCTACCCAGGTCGACTGGGTAGTCGACCTGGGGTACCCAGGTCGACTACATAGTCGACCTGGGGGTCGACCTGGCCCCTGAGCCAGGTCGAACCCAGCCCCCCCCCGGCTGGCCTGGTCTGTGATTGGCCGAATTCCTGGGCCTTGCCTTGTCACTAGAGCTAGGTGTCAGCTCCTGATTGGTCTCTCCTTCAAACGAACGACTATTATTAAACCAAGCTCCATCGACGGTCCTAATCAACTCACAAACTCTATAAAAAGGACCTAAGACTCCACCTAATTCACACAAACAAAAATGAAGATGAGACCGTCATGCTGCTGAGGAAAGACTAGGAATAGCCGTCAAAATTGAGAGACAATTAGGAGACAATTTGAAAGCTTAAAGCAACGTCAATTAAATCAAAACAACGCCTACAACAAAGGATAGCATCTCCAAATTCAGAATTCAGATTCCTGAATTGAAGATTCGTCATACGTTGTAAGTAGAGTGCTATTCCGATGTGAATAAATAATTGTGTTTTGATTTGTGTAAAATGAGAAATAGAATTGTATTTGATTTGTGGTGATAATAATCTATATTTGTATGTTGCTTTGATTCTAAACGATTTGGAATGTTGTGGTATAACGATTGGATATTTGCAAGTATGTGATTCATGTTGGAAGTTGACAACTACATGTTTGTGGTAGTTTAATTGAGATTCATGCAAGTATATGATTCACTATTATGCCAACATAATATATATTATAATCACTTTTAGTGTAGTTGGATCCATTTGGGTATTATGACTTATGTGAATTTATGTTGGAATTGGCATCATGATTCAAGTGTAAAGCCATACTTTTGTATTAGAGACAAAAGTAAGCATCTTTGTGAACTTGTGTTGACTCTATGAACATGACTAAACTATGCTTTGTGTTATGCCTAATTGAAAAACATGTTTTAGGCCTATGTTGTTATCAAAATCATATGATAATATATGTGACACATAGCTAAGTTAGATTTACATTCCAATTGCAAGTTTGCATGGATAGAATAAAAACCATGATTTCATGTTTAGGTATGTTTATGCCATGATTATATGAATAGATCAAAACCCATGATTTCATGTTTAGGTATGTTTATGCCATGATTATATGCTATTACAATGCAAGTTCACAAGTGCCAAACTTATGTTAATTAGTTCGCTATGTTGCAAGTTCATGCGTTCACACTCCCCTTTTTATGTTACTTAGAATATATAAACACCATATTCTAAGCCTCCCCTTTTTCATGTGGCTAAGTTGGGTTTAAATGTTAAACCCAACATATGTTATATTGTAGCGAACGTATAAAACGGGGGTAATGACGATTGGGTTAAAATATAGAACATATGTGTTGGCATGTTTGACGCATGCCAACAACCTTGAAAAACAATTAAGTGGTATAAATTAATTTTACCCAATAAAGATGAATTCGAATAATGGGCCGCAAATATTTACATATAAAAAGGAAAGAGACAAAATATGTAAATTTAGAAAATACGATGTGTTTAACCCGAGGTTGGATTGAGTTGTGATGTAAACCTGCCCGGAACCGCCCGGCTGTCCAGTAGTCACAACAATACCTATCCAATGTGGGTGGTTAAACACGGAGCCCAATAAGGACCCGAGGTTAGACTGAGTTGTGGCGTAAGACTGCCCGGACCCAACCGGCAACAGGCAGCCACAACAATACCTGTCTAATGTGAGAGGTCGAGGCTTTAATAAGACAATTAAGGCTGAGTCAGGATTGATAGGATTAAGTAAATTGAATTAATACTTAATCAAAATGGAACATGCTAAACTATACAGACTGATTGGGGGTTAGGTTTACAAAACACTTAACCAACGTAGCATGTTGACTAGAAATAGAAACCTAGTAGCGGGGGACCCTTTTCAGCAGTAACCCTACAAGGTGTATCGGGATACCCTGAACTAGGCAGGGTGGGGCACGATTACTGGGCTGACTGTAAGAGGTCAAATCGACGGCGGTGGTGCAGCAGTGTAGGTTCTAACGGGGTGCGGGCGTGCACACACTCCGGCGCAGAAAAATAAGGCACTGGGCACCAGTGGTATACCTGTGCACTCTAGAATTGTGTCGGGCCGCCACCATGGGACTTGATACACCCCATGGTGGGACCAGCATAGGTAACTACAACATCGGGGGCCGTAAGACACGTGTAACTATGCGAGTAGGAGCCGATCATTAGAAACGGATCACTTCACCCTGATTATGGGGTGCCTGTTGGGAACTAGTTTATATGGATGCAGAGATTAATATGGGGTACGATAAGTATATTCTACTCTAGACAACTTAACTTGTTTATGGTACTTTCCCATTTCCAGTTTATACTTATCATGCCCAGTTCTTTATTCATAGACTGAATAGTCCTAGACTTACTCAGGCTTTATGTCTGACTCTACTTTTCTTTCGTCTTCTTTTCTTTCGTTCCCCCTCAGGTCCACAGGGAGGGAATACCGCAGCTTGACCAGTTTTCACATCCAGCTTGAAGAAAAAGAATGTATTGCTTGGATCTTTTTCGTTTTGGACTATGGCTTTGGACAACAATTATGGGACTTATGCAGTTTACTTATGTTATTATGCTTATTTAAATAATGTAATCAAGACAGTTATGAAGATGTTATGTTTTTGGAAGTATTGTAAGACAAATTATGACATGGTTTGTGTAACACGTATTTTGTTGAAATAAAAATTGCTGTTGTTTTCCGCTGTTCAAAAATATGTGTATTTATATCCGTCTTGTATATCTGTGACTTATACTTATAAACCTCCACCAAAATTAGGGCGTTCCCTTTGAGAGTGACCCTAACGGAGGTGGGGTGTTTCAGTGGTGGCGGCGTCGGCAGGGGGCTGAGGCGGCGGCGATTTGAAGGGGAAGTGGCGAACGATTTCCGCCGTAGGTCGAGAGAGGAAAAAAAGGGTTTCGCGTTTTTTTTATTTTTAAAATAATGAATATAATTTTTCCATTGGCCCGTGGTTTTATTATATTTTAAAATACCGTTTCTCCACATGGACACCAATTCAAACCCAACGACTTTCGCCCCTAGCTAAATACCCCCATCCCGGACACAATGGGATATGTTTCGTTGGCCAATTCGACTGTTACAGTCAGTTATTTTTCAAATTAAAGTATAAAACATTTAATTTTAACTTTGAACGTACATTTCAATTTGTCAGGGCCACAAACTGATTCGAAAAATTCCAGAAAAATAAATCTAGCTATGTTTTGACGCTACGGTCCCAACAAAACTAGTTTCGTCGAATTCTGAGATCGTTTGAAAAATGGCCATTTTCTGGTCGATCCAATTTAACAAAAATTGACCAAACACATTTTCTTTTGCCACGCTCACATACTAGCTTCAAAAATTATGAAATTTGAAACCTAGCAATAGTTTGACATCCCGGACCCAACAAAAGTGGTTTCGTCGAATTCCGAGGTCGTTTGCAAAATATCAATTTTCCAGGGCTATATATTCTATATAGCGACCTTTCTGAAAATTCATTCGGCCATAACTTTTGATTCCCGTTATGAAACTTCAATTTTTCAGATTCGTTATAAAGGTATTCACTAACAGATTTAAATATTTTTGGTTTCACTAAAATCCGTTATATTTTCCACCCTGCATAGTCCGTCAAAGTTTGAATTCAAATTTTCAAACTGACTCACTATTTCTAATTCACTATTTTATTGAAATATTCTATTTCAATTGTTCAAATTCCTTTGCAATGACCAATTTAAAAATTTTAAATTGGCTCGTATTTTCTGGGTTGTTACAATCTCCCCCACTTAAAACTTTTCGTCCTCGAAAAGGAAATAACAGTAAAGTAGGAAACAAAATGTAAATGCAAAGTATTGTAAAGGTACCTTGCACCGGAGTTAGTCAGAGATGTCCACTCTGCATTTGGGGTAAGATTGCTTAATGCTTTCCTCATTCTCCCAAGTATAGTCTCTAGGATCACTACTCCACTGCACTTTAACTAAATGAACCTTTTTGGTTCTCAGTTCTCTAGTTTCTTTGCCAATAATCTTTAATGGCTCTCTTCTGACTGCTAATTCTGGAGTTATGTCTATATCCTGTTGCGCTGCATCTTCTACAACAAGATCTGGATCATGCACATGTCTTCTAAGTTGAGATACGTGAAATACATCATGCACTCCAGGAAACCAATCTGGTAATTGAACCCTATAAGCAAGAGTTCCAATTCGTTCAAGTATAGGAAAGGGACCAATAAATCTCGGTGCCAACTTCCCAGTTTTGCCAAATCTGATTACTCCTCTCATCGGAGAAACTTTCAAATAAACATGGTCACCAACAACAAATGTCAAATCTCTTCTTCTAGAATCTGCATAACTTTTATGTCGGCTTTGCGCGGTTCTCAATCGCTTTTTGATGAAGTCGACTTTATCAGATGCTTCTCTAATCATATCAGGCCCTAACACAAGTCTGTTGCCAGGTTCTACCCAACATGCTGGAGATCTGCATGGTCTGCCATATAATGCTTCAAATGGCGACATTCCCAAACTTGCTTGATAGCTATTGTTATATGAGAATTCTGCCAAATGCAAGTGATCTTCCCATGACCCTCCAAAATCAATTATACAAGCCCTCAATAAATCTTCTAGAATTCTATTCACCCGCTCAGTCTGGCCATCTGTTTGAGGGTGATAAGCGGTGCTCATATTCAGTTTCGTTCCCAATTATGTCTGGAAAGCCTCCCAGAATTTGCTAGCAAATATTGGGTCTCTATCACTGACTATGCTGATGGGAATTCCATGCAGCTTAACGATTTCTTTGAAATATATCTGTGCTAGACTTTGAGCGGTTCTATTGGATCTGACAGGTATAAAATGGGCAGTCTTCGTGTAGCGATCTACGATTACCCAAATGCTGTCATTACCTTTCCTGGTTCGCGGCAAACCATCTATGAAATCCATGGAAATCTGTTCCCATTTCCAACCTGGGACTTCCAACGGTTGCAACAATCCAGCTAGCTTCTGTTGGTCACTCTTGACCAATTGACAAGTAGGGCATCTACTAACATACAAAGAAATATCCCTCTTCATTGTCTTCCACCAGAAAGTGCGTTTGATATCGTTGTACATTTTACTCACACCAGGATGAATGCAAAGCTTAGATTTATGGCATTCATCTAGCACCTCTCTTTTGAGCTCAGGTATGTTGGGAACACATATTCTCCCTTTCAGCCTCAGAACTTCTTCTTTATCTATCTGAAAACTTGAGGGCTCTCCCTTCTGGATTCTCTCTCTGATACTTTGAATGAAATAATCATTCCTCTGAAGAGCACATATCTTATCAATCAAGCCAGGCGTAATTATAAGATTGGCAATGATTGCGGTTTTTCTACTAAGCGCATCTGCTACAACGTTAGCCTTTCCCGGCGTATACTGGATATCAAGATCATACGCTGCAAGAAATTCTAGCCAACGCTGCTGTCTTAAATTTAGATCTTTCTGGGTGTATAAATACTTCAATGATTGATGATCTGTGTACAGCACAAATTTCTCGCCCAATAAATAATTCCTCCAGATTTTCAACGCAAAAACGATAGCTAGCAACTCAAGATCATGAGTTACGTAATTCTTCTCATGCGGTTTCAGTTGGCGGCTTGCATAAGCGACTACTTGGCCTCTTTGCATTAACACTGCACCAAGACCTCTAATAGAAGCATCTGTCCAAACCGTCAAATCCTGATTGCCATCAATAATGGTTAAAACTGGAGCAGTCGTCAGTTTCGATTTCAATTCCTGGAAAGCTTCTTCACAGTCGGAAGTCCACTTAAATTTCTCATGCTTCTTCGTGAGCTTCGTTAACGGACCGGATATTTTCGAAAAATCCTTAACGAACTTTCGATAATAACTAGCCAACCCCATAAAACTTCTAACCTCTGTGGGTGTAGTGGGTTGTTTCCAGTCTTGAATCGCTGTTATTTTTCTTGGATCTACAGAAATCCCTTTCTTTGACACAACATGGCCAAGAAACTTCACTTTTTCTTGCCAGAAGACACATTTAGAGAATTTGGCTTTGAAGACGTTCTTTCTTAGAATCACCAATACTTGTTCTAAGTGTTTTTCATGCTCGGGTTTTGATTTGGAGTAGATTAAAATATCATCGATGAATACGAGGACAAATTTATTCAGAACTCCCCTGAACACTCTATTCATTAGATCAACAAAGTACGCTGGAGCATTGCACAGGCCGAACGGCATTACTAACCATTCATAAAATATGTTTGGACCTTTGAAAGCTGTCAAAGGAACACACTCCTCTGTTATTCTCAATTGATGAAAACCTGTGGCTAGGTCCATTCAGGAAAATACTCTCGCCCCATTTAATTGGTCTAGCAGATCGTCGATGCGGGGTAATGGGTATTTGTTTTTGAGCGTCTGTTTGTTGAGGTCTCGGTAATCAACACACAATCGAAGAGTACCGTCTGACTTTGGGACAAACACAACAGCTGCACCCCAATTAGAAAAGCTAGGTCTGATTAGACCCTTCCACAACAGTTGACGAGTTTGATCGCCTAATTCTTCTTTTTCCTTTGGAGTCGTTCGGCGAATTGGATGTACCACTGGTCTGGCATTGGGAATTAGATCGATTCTGAATTATATTTCTCTTTGCGGAGGTAAGTTTTCGACTTCTTCAAACACATCCGCATAGTTTCTAACAATTGGAATATTTTCTATAGAAGTGGGGATAACTTCTAATGCCGACCAAAATTCTTCTCTATCTGGATTCGAACCATGGCATGGTACAGTAATATATCCAAGCTTCATTCGAATTTTAACGATTCTTTCTGCACAATTTACTTCGGCTTCATATTTCGTTAACCAATCAAGCCCGAGAATGATATCGAATTCGGGGAAATCCATGATGATTAAATTGAAAGAAAATTTGTAGGAAGAATAAGAGATTGGCAATCTACAACATGAACTGAGAATAAGAGATCCTCCTATCGGGTTATGTACTTCAACCGAATCTTTGAGCTTTCTCTGTTTTAACTTTAATTTGTGCACTGTGTTACTAGCAATAAAACTACGTGATGCACCCGTGTCAAACAATACAGAGACAGGAATATTTTTAATTGTAAGGGTACCTCCCAAAACATCGGGTTTACCTGCTCCTTCGGAAGCAGCTGGCGGGCTCGACCCGTCATACACGTGAGCTACTGCGGCCTTCTTCAACAAAGGACAGTCTTTGATAGGATGATCCGTCTTGCGACAATTAAAGCAGGAGCGAGGGTTCTGAGAACCCTGGCTTGAACCTTGTGAATTTGTCTTCTGCCTCTTCGGGGTTGTGCACACATTAGAGAAGTGCCCCATTTTTCCACAGTTATAGTAGCTTCCTCTTGGCGGCTTGCCAGTATGAGGTTTCGAGGATGCTGCTTGGCTTGACCCTGCTTGATTCACAGCAGGCTTGCGTTTGTTTCCGGCTTGGCTTTTAGCGCGATCCTGCTGCAGATGCCTTTGGTCAAGGTCTTCGTAGTTGCATGTCATTTCCACCAATTCATTAAATCCCAGCTTGACGTGGGCCATGGCTCTATCATGATACTGTCGCTTTAGCCCGAGGATGAACCTCTTATTTTTGGACTTTGCAGTGGCGACAAGCTCCGGAGCATAGGGGGACAACTGTGTAAATTTATTCAGATAATCCTGCACTGAAAGATCCCCTTGCTGGAGGTTGGCGAAGTCATCGTGCATTCGTTCTAGGGCTTGTTCTGGGACATATTTCTCTTTGAAAAGTTCTTTGAATCCGTCCCAGGTTCTTCCAGCTTCTCTATTCCCGGCGGTGAGAGACTCCCACCATAGTTCAACTTGTTCCTGCATAAGCCAGGCACCCATAATAGCTTAATCTTGATCTCCAAGCCTTAGGCCTTCTAGTATTTTCTCGCATGTTTTGAGCCATGCAAGGGCCTCTATTACTGTGCCAGTTCCCGAGAAGGTCTTACCTCCTAGGTTTTTGTATCTCTTAGCTACGCGGTCTAGCTCGAAGTATTGAGCGGCCGGGGGTTGTATCAAAGGTCCTTCTTCAACTGGGGCTTCTCCTCGTCCTCTGCCACGGCCAGCACGGCCTCCTCTAGCGGCGGCTGCTCTGGTAGCCATTTTTTCAAATTCTGTATAAGCAAGAAAAGAGTCAGCTTACAGAAACGATAATTTATTGCATGGTTAAGCAGAAAATTTAAGGAAAGATAACGATGGACTGATCAAATTGTTTTTGCTATTCTACTTGTCCCATTCTAGGACTTTACTTGTCCTATCTCTAATGAGCTACTCGCCTTAGAATACTACTGATTCTATTTTGACGAAGTGTTTGATGTGTTAGACTCCAGAACTAAGGTTAACCAAAGCTCTGATACCAGCTGTGACAATCCCAAAACCTCGTGACACGGTGTTAAGGATAATCATTGGAATATAACACATTAATCATCATTAGAAGATCACAGATAATAGCATAAACATAAAATAGAATAGTTTACAAACATATGACAGCGGAATCATATAGATATCACCACATCAGAGAGCACAGTGCAGGATACAACTTAGTGCATAATCATACATAATCAGTCACCATCGCCAGAGGCGGAATCATACATAAAGAGTACACAAAATAAATATCAGTCTACATCACCAATGGCATAATCGTAATATATATACAATCATGGCGGCAAGAGTCGAAGTCAGCATGGTGTAGTCAAGCCTCGCCATGATCCAAAAGTGCACTAGATACCTGTAACTAGGCTGCCCGTGTGAAAATGAGGGCACCCGAGTTTGCAAGGTGAAACAAACTACGAGTCAGACATGGGACTGGTATGAGAAATCTACTTAACTTATTAACAACAATAATAAGGCAAATCAAAGGACCACGCCACTTTCGCGGAACGGGTTTACTCCAATGAGTGCTAGTGCATGAAATAAAGTAAATGATTAAATCATCGCAATGCTTTTTGTAAAATGAAGCCATTATAAGACTCAGGTCCCATCACACAATGCAACGCAAGCCGGAAGATAGAGTTTTACCTTATAATGGCCAAAAATGCTTAATACGTATAAAACAAAAGCGTTTGATATTATTACTAGTGCATATATGTTTCAAAAGCAAATTCAATCATAAATATCAATCCTAGACGGCATGGGTACCATATATCATGTCGCCATACTAGTAATACAATCACATTCGCATATTTCGTATTGGAAATTGGATTTCTTCATGAGTCGAGGCAAGGGGCAAGCTCCTTCCGATTCGAGACACTCTAGCAAATGTCCCAGGACCCTATTATGATCCTTGGATCTTCAGGGCCGGTCCTCTCTTACTTTTGAGGATTAGTTATTCCTGAACACACGTTTCCCGGTCCTTACAGACCTATATCGAGGCGCCTCATATTCCAACAACCACACAGGTGAAAAGTATATATAATGTCAGGGCTGGTAGGTCACTGACACCGCCTTAGCTAGAAAGAAACGTCGTGCTCTCCCTGCAGTCACTATCCCGTTTTTGACTCATACCGAGATGTGAGGCTCGCGAATCCACGTTATACACAAAGCTACGTCACACAGACCATGCTTTGATCATCAACCACAAGACTTTGCTTTGCAACAGAAGCCTTGATCATATGCCACTTAGGCGTGCCACACAGGCAATCCACTCCATGCGACTGATTTCTATCAATACAGAACCTCTGAGCTCGTACGTCTCAGAGAAGGGCGTTAAGCAAGAGAATAAATTCTCCGCCGCCAAACAGATATATATTTAACAGAGATCAATCAGCACAGAACAAAATCCAATGTCAGACACACAGTCCATTTACAAGTCCGTTCTGGGTCTGAACGAAACTGGAGGCACCAATTCCTCGCATATCCGTACAATCAACAGTATGTTTGGACGGCTACTTCTTTAGCTCCTTCATGGTAGCTACTCCAATCACGAGCATCAGTAGAGCCCATCCATCCAATGTGAAGATCGTCGGTCTTCAACCGTCTTCGACTCTTCGACTTCTCAACGTCGATCGATTATTTGAAATGAGATGAACTCGGCCTTTTCAAATAACCCACGTATATTTAGATTTTCAAATCAATTTATCACATGGTTGGACTATTCGACATTCACATTTCAGTTCTTTAGTTATAGTTTTCATGTTAAATACCTTTAACCATCACATATCAAGCAAACACAACAACATTGGTTTATTTCCACTCTATATCGTCTATAGTATTTTATAATGATATATCGCCATTTTTATTTATTTAAAATGGCCATATTTAATTAAACGACGATTCAGGTCGTGCCGATGCACTGGCGCTTTTTTCACTAAATTTGTTTTACACATATCTGAAAATCTAGCCGTTGGATCTTCACAAGGTTTATGTCATTAGAAAGATCATTTCAAAATGAATCCAACGGTTTCAGTTTCGGGAAAATCCGGCGGTTGGATCTTCCACACTAGCCATTTGAAATTACGATTTCAATTTACGAACTGCAGCGTCGTTATTCGATTTAATTTAATTATATTTATATATATATAAATATAATCGTTTCTAGCGCTGTTTTTCTTCAGATTTGAATTAAACATTCCAGACAATCCAACCGTCAGATCTTTACAAAGTTGGTGCCGTTGGAAAGATATTTCCAAGGCAAACCCAACGGTTGCGGTTTCGGGAAAATCCAATGGTCGGATTTCCCGCACTAGTCGTTTGAAATCACGGTTTCAAAACATGAACTGCACGGCCACGTTTCGTTTTAATTTTATTTATTTTTATATATTTATATAAATATAGTTCATTCAAAAATTCCTATATCGTTTTCACTTCAAATATTTCACTAACGCCTTTAAATTTTGGAAAATTTCGCCATAACCTCCTTTGTACGGGAGGGGCTGGGAAAATTCACAAATAGCCACACGGGCGTCTCATGTCAAAAAGAAAAAGAAAAAGCCAAGCGGCTAGCCAACAGGCTCATAAAATCATCACCCAAACAAAACAGTAAATGTGTACCTATTTGTCGGGCACAAAATTTTATTCCTCTTCTCTAGCCTCTTTGCTATAACCTGTTCCATAAATATGCATGTACATATATACAATTCTTATCACTTATCATTTTCCATTCAACTTCGTATTTGATTCACTTTGGTTTAAAACACCATTTATTCTAATGTTGCATGCATAGGCAAAAATCATATCATTAACTAATTAATGAATATTTCAACTCATGCATATTTATTTGAACAAGTGGCTATTTTTAACACTTCACATTTCAAAGATGATAATTTTGGCGAACTAAAATATATTTCAACACATGACTATTTTATTTAGTTCCTATGCATGTTAAAAATAATATTCCTTTCACAAATATTTATTTCAACGCTCGCATATCTTTAACATATCACATATATGATAAAAATGATATTTTTGTCATTTAAAATATTTATTCCACACAAGAATGCTTTCAACACTTTATAGTTTCAGTAAAAATGTAATTTTTATTGTTCGATCTTTTTATTCAACACATGAACTTTTCCAATGCACACACTTCTCAACACACGAGCACCTCCACACATGGATATTTTATATATGTTTTTCATATAAGAAAGATGAAATTTTTATTTTTGAAACTATTTATATATAAGGCGAATATTTTACATACTTCATATATATTATAAAAATATGATTTTTATTGTTTAAACACTTCATTCATTCACACATGAATTTAATTTTCACACATCACTTTTCAACACATGAGCATTTCCACACATGGATATAGTTTCAACACATGACTTTAATTTAAACGCATGAAGATAATTTCAACATATGAAAATAATTCTAACACATGAATATTATTCAAAATTTTGGCAGCATAACGGCAGGGTAGTTAAAACCGGCACCGTCCCTAGTACGGCTCCTCGCTCTACCATAAAACCTCGCAGTTTTTGACAATGGGGATTCATGCATCTAATTCGCACGTAGGCGGCATGTTTTATTTTTATTTCCACAATTATTTCCAATTCATTTCAATCAACAATGGGTATTTTTCAACCACAACCAATCAATATCAACCACAAACAATTATTCAACCATTCGCATTTTTCATCCAATATTTCACACCAATTCACAACAATAAATATCGTCCATGGTTTGTGGACGAGGGGAGTGTGTATATATATATATATTATTGCTATATTTCACTTGCATTTCAACACATATATCAATTATTCTATGCATGTATAATTCATACTTCGCTTATATAGCTTACACCACGCATGTACATGAGGTATACAACACGTGTGTAGTTCATATTTCGCTTATATAATTTAAACACGACATTTTCCATTCAAATTCATTTAATTTAGATTTCTCACCTTGGTTTTCGGAGTGCTAAAAATCGTAGATGACTCAGAAAAATCCGCGGTCTCTTCTATGTGGTGGAGAGCTTCCTTGCGGTCTCGATGTTTCCTGTTTCATCGAATTTCGTCAACACACCATAAAGATATGATTTTTCAAAGTGCAAACATCAAAAAGAACTCACCTTTCACGATGGTTCAAAACTAGGGTTGCGGTTTTCGCGAAAACCGAGGCACGAGGGGATGATCGGAGGTGATGACGTGGAAGAGGGAGGAGAGGGGAGTCGGCGCAGGGCGGTTTGGGGTGGTTCGGTGGTCGGTGGCGCACGTGGCGGCGCTGGGAAGTGTCGGACTTCCTGGGCCTCGTTCTCGTCGATGGGGAGGAGGGAGGTGACGAGGGTAGGTCGGATTGGAAGAGGGGAGGCGGCGGCGTCGACTGGTGGTGGTGGCGGCGTCGGCAGGGGGCTGAGGCGGCGGCGATTTGAAGGGGAAGTGGCGAACGATTTCCGCCGTAGGTCGAGAGAGAAAAAAGGGTTTCGCGTTTTTTTATTTTTAAAATAATGAAAGGAATTTTTCCATTGGCCCGTGGTTTTATTATATTTTAAAATACTGTTTCTCCACACGAACACCAATTCAAACCCAACGACTGTCGCCCCTAGCTAAATACCCCCATTCCGGACACAATGAGATATGTTTCGTTGGCCAATTCGATTGTTACAGTCAGTTATTTTTCAAATTAAAGTTTAAAACATTTAATTTTAACTTTGAACATACATTTCAATTTGTTAGGGCCACAAACTGATTCGAAAAATTCCAGAAAAATAAATCTAGCAATGTTTTGACGCTACGGTCCCAACAAAACTAGTTTCGTCGAATTCTGAGATCGTTTGAAAAATGGCCATTTTCTGGTCGATCCAATTTAAAAGAAATTGACCAAATACATTTTCTTATGCTACGCTCACATACTAGCTTCAAAAATTATGAAATTTGAAACCTAGCAATAGTTTGACATCCCGGACCGAACAAAAGTGGTTTTGTCGAATTCCGAGGTCATTTGCAAAATATCAATTTTCCAGGGCTATTTATTCTATATAGCGACCTTTCTGAAAATTCATTCGGCCATAACTTTTGATTCCTGTTATGTAACTATGATTTTTCAGATTCGTTAGAAAGGTATTCACTAAAAGATTTAAATATTTTTGGTTTCACTAAAATCTGTTATATTTTCCACCCTGCACAGTCAGTCAAAGTTTGAATTCAAATTTTCAAACTGAGTGACAATTTCTTATTCACTATTTTATTGAAATATTCTATTTCAATTGTTCAAATTCCTTTGTAATGACCAATTTAAAAATTTTAAATTGGCTCGTATTTTCCGGGTTGTTACAGTATGAATTTGGGATAATTTCTGCCCTCCATTTCAAGAACTGACGGCGGCTTGAATATGATATTAGGGTTTGGGAAATACGATGGTATAATACAACGTATTTATACTAGTATTCTGTTTCTATTTTATTTGTTTATTTATTTCAATTTAAATCAATAAATACCCTCTAGCCCATACGTACTCTAATTCAAACCCAACGAGTGTCGCCCCTAGCTAATAACCGCCATCCCGGACACAATGGAATATGTACCGTAACCCAATTTGGCTGTTACGATATGTTTTTCTTTAAATTTAAAATATAAATCATTTAATTATTTAATTTGATCATACATTTTAATTTACTGGGGCCATATATTAACTCTAAAAATTTCAAAAAAAATTTATTTCTAGTTATGTTTTGACGATACGGTGCTAACAAAACTAATTTCGTTGAATTCTGAGACCATTTGAAAAATGACCATTTTCTAGTTGATTAAATTTGACTGAAACTGACAAAACATGTTTTCTTTTGCCACGCTTACATATTAATTCGATTTTTTTTGAAAATTGGAATCTAGCAATAATTTGACATTCCGGTTCCAATAAAAGTGGTTTCGTCAAGAACGGAGGTCATTTGAAAATGGCTATTTTTAATATTAATATATATATATATATATATATAAATTCTATAGCGACTATTCTGAAAATTAAATAGGGCATAACTTTTGATTCCCGCTATGAAATTCTGATTTTTCAGATTCGTTGGAATGATATTTTTAAATAGATTTACATATTTTTGGTTTCACCAAAATCCGATTTATTTTGCATCCTGTACGGTCAGTCAAAGTTCAAATTCAAATTTTCAAACTACCGCGCTATTTCTAACTCCTTTTATAATTAAAATAAATATATTCATTTTAACCTCGATTTAAATAACTTTTTAGTCGTTATTTTTTAAATAAATTATTTTAACTATTTAAAAATCAATAAAATTTCTAAAATAAATTTTTTAAATTGGTTCAGAATTTCCGGGTTGTTACAACAACCAATATTACTATAATATAGAAAATTATTTCCTTTTTCTATAAAAATATATTTTGGACAAAATTATTTCATTTACCCTCTTTATAAAACATTATTGTATCCGTTGCCAGTTCAATATGGTTTCCCAACACTTGAACCGATCAATAACACAATACAAAATATTTTATATAAAATTTACAAATAAGCTCTCTCGTATATGTACTCAAACTCAATCTAGGATATTACTAATCCTATCTCTTCCGAGTTACACCACAAAGCCAAGGTTACTACTCAACCAATAGCACTGATACAAATTGTAGAGGCCTGTAAATCCATAACCATTTGAGCTAACTAATATTCTACACATTCAACCAAAAGTGCACGAAAATACAGATCTCTAATAGAAAGAAATAAGAGGATGAGAAAGATAAGATAGAAATATCAGAACAGAAGAATAAGAAGAAAAACTAACACTACACAGAATCTAACATCGCAGCGGAACGAAGTATAATATAGAAATAATCTTTATAAAGAACATGAATAAATATACTTTCGTACATCAGAGTACAACAGACAATCTGGACAGTTATGATATCCTGTACTCATATCGTACACAGCGGAATAAATATTAATCCATCTGGACTCTTCCAGCTCGTCTCTGAACTTCGCAGCACCCGTTAACCTGAACTTGTGTCTCGGGTTGACCTGAGACATTACAAATGCCACGGATCAATCTGGTGAACCAGCACGAGAAAACTCACTAAGTTTAACCAACATCCATATTGATTTAAAGTCCAAAATACTTTTGAAAGAAAAGGATAATAGTAAGACCAGCCCACACATAAACACGGACGGTTTTTACCTTACTATAACCTGTAATAGTTTGATATCAAAATCCAGCGATATTATACTAGTGTCTATCAAATAAATAACCCAATAGTAGAACGCTTGCATCTCACACTCTACGTATATTCTATAATCAAGTACCGTGGGGCACTTATTGGAGATTGGATTCCAGCTAGACAAGGTATGGGATCACCTTCCGATCAGTGTAGTCTAGAGGGGATATAGTGGGGTTCCACAAGAATGTCTTACAACCCGGCCACACATGACCGACAACTCATTTAGCTTGAGTTCATAAAATGCATTATCACCCACGGTGGTAGCTAGCCAACCGTTCTGAGTAGCTGCAGCAGCGAAATATAGATTAAGAAGACAAAAACGAATTTCTCTAGATGGTGATAATACACACTGCTTGGGTATGACCCACCTAGCCCTGCTGCCTGCCCGATTTCTACCATTTACTGGTTGGTGAGGCTTGAGGTTATAATTATATTTTGGATATTTGGCCATCATTCACTTTGAATGCCACATCGTCGGATCCGTCAAATCACTAATTGACGACCTCAAAAATACACTGGGCACGTTTGAAGAAATCAATGTACGTGACCGTATGGAAATACTCTGTCAGACACTCGTCCATACAAGTCATCCAGGAAAAGGATGAACCGAAAGCACCCTCCTACTACATCTAAAGGATCAGTAGCAAGTAGTTCTTGCAATCCGCAAAATCCCACTCATGACCGAATCACGTCAAAATACCTCTGGCTGCAATCCAAAGAAAATTCAACAAGTAATCCTTCTGCTTATGAAGACCTATGGTCATCAATGGCTCCTCTCTATCAACTTCTGAATATCTTAAATGTTTACGTATTTGATGGTTGGAATGGTTTTTGAATATACATTTGATTCCGGTCTGAAGACCAACAATCGACTTGGCCAAATTTTGATAGTCGGCGTTTAAACTATCAGAATAAACAACCATCATCCATTGAAAAGTAAAGTGGATTCCATTGGTTCAGTATATAACGTTACTTAGCCTATTTAGTTAAACAGTTGTTAATTAAATTTCCGAATTTCCCAGCACTTTGGATTTCCGCCCTTTTGACTTCTTATTTTCAAATAATTCACCTAAAATTCTTTGAATTATAGCATATAATATCCTTCATGGAAATACCATTTAAATTCCCTTACTACCCTCGTTTCTAAACTAATATCACCCTTGGATAATCCTGAATTCGTACAAGTTAGGGTATTTTATTTACCTCTCAGACCTTGAGTCGACAACATTCTTATCGTCAGGATAGATATGAGTTTATCAACGAAATCTCGTTACAACAAATATCCCAAAACGGCTATTTACTATGCGGTTTAAACCTCCATTTGTTTTCTTTTAAAGAACTTATTTCAAATCCCAAAATCTTATTTGTAATATCTTAATTACCTTATTTTTAAGCTTATAAATTCCATATAACTTCCTTCTGATTACAAATCCCTTTGTGAACTAATTCCGACTCTTAAAAGCATTTAGAACACTAATCCATTTATAACATGCCTTAATAACTTGCCAGTTTGTATTTTATAAGAATCCGACTGATAAAATTCTCAAATAAGAATTCCTATTAAATATAAATTCATTTACAAATTCATTTGACTACGCATAAGGCTTTACACTTCATAAATGTCCATTTAGAGAATTTAGTTTCAAGATTTAACACTTTGTTTACTTTTATCAATTCCAACCTTCTTAAAAATCTGTTGGTTTATCTCAACATTAATACTTAATCCTCCTTTCAGGTAATTAGAGTAAATTAATAATTAAATAATTTATTTAATAATCTATCTTGGTTTAAATAGTCGACTTAGTCAACTCAAAAAACGGTTAACTTGTTAACCGATTTCCGTTAGTCCTCTCCTTTAATTACTTTAAATAATTTCCTTTAATTTAATTTATAATATAATTGAATAATCGCCATTAATTGTTAATTGAAACAGTTACTTCAATCCTTAACCATTTGGTTAATTTTCGCACATCGCTTACTAAACTCCTTAACAAAAGAATTCACTATATATATACTCGGTTTTTAGTTACCAGACAAAGATAATTATTTATTTCTTTTAATAAACATTTATTCAAATAATCTATATAAAATAGATTTCAAAATCCATTTGGTTATAAAATAAATTCTTATAACCTTATTTCTATCGATTTACCTAATCGTAAATCAATGTTTATAAAATGCTTCATTTTAAGGCCAACCGTTGCCAATTACTCAACCAATATCGTCCATTGGTTAATAACAAATAAGTGTTGAATTTTAATTCAACGATCAACGATAAATCAATCATTCAGTCATACTTGTTAAACGGTTCATTTGAATATGAATAACATATTTGAGGAATCCGGTCGGATTCCTCCAACCTGTCCTTCCCTACATCAAAATGGGTTACTTTAAATTCAATACGATAATATGTTTATCACAGTAAACAGAAATAAGCAGTTTAACTAATAACAATTAACAAACAATTTCTAATGTTCATTCAATAACCAATTATTTATTTAATATGTTTATATTATTATAAACGTAACCAACAAGGTAAGTTACCTCGTTTGGAATCTAATTGTTAAAATAATGACTTAATTTGATTAAATTAAACAAACGTTTAATTTGATCAATGAATATTAAAAATATTCATCATACAGGTAAATAGTCATCCAATTATCAAGCACTAGCAACCATTGCACACAAAATAAGAACCCTATTTGTATATAAAATATAAACAGGATAAACTGAGTGAGTTGAACTCACCTTGGGTTTCCATTCATCATAAAAATGGTTCGTTTTCCAGCTATGTTCATCTCCGTCCATTCCAATTCCAAAATGTTACGCCCGTCGATATGGTTCCAACGCTCCTTGTTGGGTCCGATTCTGATAGCATATGAGAACGTCACACACAATTCAAGTTATGGTTTAAACCTAAATTAATTAAATCTTTGCTAAATTTTTATTTCTATTTAATTCACTAATTATACCCATATACCTTAAATTTGTCCATTTGCTGATCCGTACCCCTTGTTCTTCCATGGCTTATAATTCTTAACTCACTTTCCAGAACATCACAATAGATTCGGGTAGATGTATTATTTTTACATTTATGGAAACCATAGGTAACGTTTAGAACTATGTATATTTACACTCCACTCATCCGGTCTTTTTCCTATACACTTCATTTATGCCTAAAAGTGTACTGACGTATAAGTGTACCTGAAGTTAACATGCATATTACTTCCAGGCATATTACATTATCATCGGTCACGTTATACTTAATTAGGCGCACGTACTAACACAATTTAGGCAAAGTAAATGATACCTAGGCACAGTTTAATTTCGGGTTAGACAACATTAATTATCCACCTGAAAAGAGATTAGGCATAAATATGATTATGGTCAGGCATAGTTAATACAATTCATATGTTTACTGTGCTTCTTCCTCCTACTTGCGTTATTTCCTTCCGATCATGCTACCCTCCACTGGTACACCACTGTGCACATACAAAACTCCGACGTTACTCTACATCTCCTGATAGTTGCGTTGCACACTAGACTGCCACCCCATACTTGTGCCATCGTTTCAGTTTACTCCATCAGTCCGCCTTCCACATGCCTTAGTTTGCTTTGAGCCCAGACCAACCAATGTCTGCTCCACTCCCCTTATGCTTGTTTTCTCACGTCACACTTATTGTTTCCAACCTCATCTCTTCCTTAAAACAACACATGCATCATGTTTGTCATGCAACCCTCTGTTTTTATGCTAACTCACCATTCAAGGCCACGTCCCCCCCCCCCCCCCCTTCGCTGGCTTGCTCACATTCAAAACATGCACCACCACCATTTTAATTCTTCCTGTGCATTTCTTCGAATGCGTCTTCGCCATAATACTCACCATCGCACTTCCACAGTACATCCCATTTCATTCAGCACCCGTTTCTATGCAAACTCCTTTCACCTCCATACTGTACAACATGGTCACCCCATTGTTCCCATGCAGGAACCATTCCTTTTCATTCTCGCTACAACAATTGCACCTCTTACACCAACATTCAACATCTCACACTATTGCTGCTCACCAGCGTTATAGTTATATAACTCTTCAAACCAAGCTCTATGTTCAAACCGACCCCATCCCAACCATCATATGAACTGCACCGCCATTGACCGCTGCAACCATAACATGTCCCTATCACAATGACCGCCTAAACCGCCTTGTAGATCGTACATTCGTTGTTTGGTGAATTTCAGTTGAGTGAATCATTTGTACTTATTTTTACAAAGTGAAAATGTTTTTGGTAATGTTGATTTCCTTTGCTGTGTTCACAGAGGGTAATTATAGATAAGAGCGATGTCAGTTTCTTATTGTATAATATAGGATAACGTAGGGCATGGCAATGGGCATGGCTGTGATAAGAACGATGCAATGTATTCTCATTTTTATTTCATTTCAGAAGATATTAGGGGTAAGGTCGGCTTTGTAGTCTTTTCCATTTGAGGAAAACAAGATATAGCTTGGCTTTTGTAGACTTACTTCCAGGTTAAGAAGTCTTGGGAAAATCGACATGACTTCACTTTTTTGAAAATACAATGCATAAGCATGCCGATTTGGAATTACAGAATGTAAGGCTACATATTTTGAAATTAAACAAGGTCAGGCTGTGTTGTCATTAGTTGTAGGATGGATATATTTAGAAAACTTTGCACTATACAAGTTTGAATAGATTTATATAGTTTATATGGTTTAATTTTCTCTATCGTCATTTAACATTACTGTAACGACCCGGGATTTTTGCGATCTTGAGTACTCGACATAAACACGATGTTGACTATTCAAGCATTGTAAATATCGGATAGTCCATGAAAGAAATTAGAGGGTGATGATAGATAAGATAGAAACTTAGAATAGAAGAAGAAGAAGAACATACAACATTAGAGTAACACGAATCTCACAGCGGAACGAACAACATATAATAGGTAACATGTCTTTGAAATAAAATCAGTATATGTATAGAGTAACATTTATCAGTGTACAACACTTACAACACAGCGGAAATAACTATAGCTATAAAATCCTGAAGCCTCCTTCTCCAAGCTCTCCAGGTATATCTGTAAAATCCTGACTACTTGACTGCCCGTACAAAATTGGGCACCCAAGAGTTTAGGTAAAACAAAACAAAATAAACTCTAGGTCAATCATGTGACTGGTGTGAGTAAACTCAAATCACTTGGTTTAACTTTTAAAATCCTTTTAAAAGAAAGAATAGTCATAAGACCGATCCACGCATAAACACAGATGGTTTTTACCTTATGATAACCCAAAATATTCTTTATATCAAGGCTCTTCTGATATTATAATAATGTCTAGATCAAATAAATAGAAATCTAGTAGAAACGCTTGCATCTAATGTTCTACATATATAATACACAATCAAAACCACGAGCTCTTATTTGGGAAATGGATTCCAACTATGACAAGGTATGGATCCACCTTCCGCTCAGTGTACTCTAGAAGCGATACACTGGAGTTCAACAAGAACATCTTGCAACTCATCCACACATGACCGACCATTCATTTCTCTTGAATGTATCGAATATATTTCCACCCCTCGGTTAGTATTCCAACATAACTATCCCCAGGAGATGCAGAATTGAAAGAAGTACAAATATGAATATTCTCTAGATGGTGACAATATACCCTAATTGGGTGCGGCCCACTTAGCCATGCTGCCTGCCCGATTTTTGTCATTTCCCAGTTGATGAGGCTTGAGGTTATAACGTATCTCTATGCAGATCACATATTCATTTACTTTGAATGCCACATCATCATACCCGTCAAATCACAAATTGATTTCCCCAAAAATACCACGGGTTTAAGCTAAGAGGAAAGAATTCCTCTGCCGCCAACGTAAATACGTTTGAAATGATCAACTTACGCGATCTACTAGATATACTCTGTCAGACATTCATCCATTCAAGTTGTCCTGGGATTGGACAAACCAAAGGCACTATTCAGTACATCCATCTTAGGAAATATCTACCTAAGATTTATACAATAGCCCTTGCACTTTTCTCCGTCTTCAACTATCTTCATCATATTTGATTTGCAACGCTAACGCCCATACAGAGTGGTTTTCAGATAATGAATCTGATCCCGGTCTCTCTGTATTGACGACAGAAATGGTCAAAATCTTCGATAGTCGGTAATTTAACTATCAAAGGAAAACACGTGTGCAAACAACAATCTTATTTCCAATTGAAATTTCTATTGATCAATCATCATATATATATATATTCATATTTCCTTATTTTCTATATTCAGAAAATATATGTATCAATCCCGAAGGCCGAACCCAACATCAGATAGACACTTACAAAACCATTTAACTTAAGTAATCTCCAGTAAGTTTCTAATTTAGCTCAACTCCATTTCTTAATTCCTTATAAATAAAACTTTCCATTTTCTATGTTTAGAAAATATCTCTAATTCTATATTTGGAAAACGTTTCCAAAACTCATTTATATGGATTTCAAACTAACGTTGTATAAAATATTGTTACCACCGCTCTATCCATAAATCGCTTATTACTTAACTGTATTTCTAACTAACTCTCGCTATCGAACCTCAACTATTTCTTCGTTAAATAAGGAAGTTAATCAAGTTGGGGTATAATTACCTCTCAGACCTTAACTGGATAACGTTATTAACCTTGCAATAGACAAAGCTCACTGCTCCAATTTCTACAATCATTTGCTTACACAAATTCTCGGATTAAGATTATGAATCCACTTCTTTTATGAAAACATTTATTATAACGTTAACGTTATAAACCCTACTTTTGAAATATCTAACTTAGAAATCTAACTTAAATTCTTATTTTTAATAAATAAGCCAACAACTAATTTATTTACAAATAAACAAATCTTGATTAAAAACTGCAAAGTAAATAATACTTTCCCGAATTCGATATAATTGAATTTTACGTATTACTCTCTTTCGAGTAATCTCTGTTCGATTAACTCCTTCGAATAACTAATATTCGATTATCTCACTTCGAATAACTTATATTTGATTATCTCACATCGAATAACTTATATTCGATAATTCTATTCGAATAAACTATATTCGTTTACTCCTTTCATCGAAAAACTATATTCGATAACTCCTTTCTTCAAATAACTATATTCGATTAACTCCTTTCTTCTATTAACTATATTCGATAATTCTCTTTCGAATAAGTAATATTCGATTAACTCCTTTTAACTGTATTCGAATAACTAATATTCGATAACTCCTTTTAACTCTATTCGAATAACTAATATTCGATAACTCCTTTTAACTCTATTCGAATAACTAATATTTGATAACTCCTTTTAACTCTATTCGAATAACTAATATTCGATAACTCCTTTTTAATTAACTCTATCGATTAACTCTAACTGATTAACTCTAACTGGTTAACTCTAACTGGTTAACTCTAACTGGTTAACTCTAACTCTAACCGATTAATTCTAACTCTAATCGATTAATTCTAACTCTAATCGATTAACTATAATTCGATTAACTCCTTTGATTTAACTCTACGTCCATATTCAGTTTCAAATATCGATGTTGAAATCAATTCTTACTTCTCTATATAAGTCCTGACTTATATATTTTATTTATCCAATGATAAACATTTTATTTAATTTATAAAATATTATTTATAAATTTATTTTCTCCACTTATTTGTTAAAATAGATTTCTATTTAAAATCTACTTTATATTCATATTTTATTATACCCGTGTGCGAAGCACGGGTCTAAACTTTCCATAGTGTAAAATTCTCTTTTTATACACTTCTTTCATTTTTCAAGTGTTTCCTTTTATAATCTATTTATTTTCTAAATAAGTATTTCCTTTATAATTCTATTTATTTTCTCAATAAATATTTCCTTTATAATTCTATTCATTTTCTAAATAAATATTTCCTTTATAATTCTATTTATTTTCTAAATAAATATTCCCTTTTACATTTGTTTTACAAATATTTTCCTTTATATTTGTTTTACAAATATTTTACTTTTTAACTCTTTGATTTTATAATTATTTCCTTTAAAAAATACTTTTCGTTTTATATATAAAATCCATTGATTTTATATAAATAATTATTTTCAAAATATACTTTGAAAATCCCCTTTTTACATTTCAGTATTTCTTACAATATTTAAAATACCCAATAACCATGATCAATCTCATCCAAACACACATAATCAACAACAGATTATATCACGTCATATATCACAATATATATGAAACAAACAGTAATAATATTTGAGGAATCCAGTTGGATCCCTCCAACTTGTTTCCCTGCATCACAGATGTTAAACAATATAATTAACATTGATTTCATTTCAATATGAAATATTCTGCTAAACAGAATCAATATTTGATTAACGATTTATATATATATCGTTATCTATAATTTCAACCAATACATAAGCAATTCAACCAAACAGTTAACACACAACAATCAACAGATAATTATCAGTTCTAAGAATATGTTATAAAAATATAACTGTTTAGAGTTGGTGAGTTTTACTCACATTGGACGATCATCGTTCAATAACGATAACTGTCGCTTGATTCAAACAGACAATTTATTTCGCTATAAATTGTAATGAGCTCTAATTTCCTCCCAGTCAGTTGCATTGTGTAGCCGCCGTCCATACGATCCCAACGGATCAGACCATTCGAAATTTTGATATCGTATGTGTGAAATGTTTTGGTTTAAAGTTAATACCCATATCCATTATTAATTACTAATTTTATTTAAATACAAACCTCACCCTTTATCGTGGCCCAAGGCTCACTGCCATTTCATGACGCACCCGCATGTGTACTGTTACCTGTCTTCCCAATTTCCACGAATTGCTTTGCACTATCCAAACAAACATGCCGTTGTTAACAACTGCCAGTCCTCCTCATGTCTCCCTTACCATACTTAACCACTAAATCTCAAACCTCTTCCTATCTTCATCTCGTCGATTCCCTTCTCAGTTCACTGCTTCATTATATTATATATATTCATCAGTAAAAACACAAGCTCACTGCTCTACCCAAACGAAGTCCACTTCTCCCTTCATGTTTCAAGTATATCAACATCCTTGCCAAACCTTCAGCTCCTCTACTTGCACCCGCCTGCTACTCCATTTTCACGCAACATGACTCCCTCCATTCCTCACTGGTCCCTCTTCTATATTTCCCTCAACCGTAACTCACTCCCTATGAAAACTAGCATTCACTTTAATGTGTCCTCCACTCTCATATCTTTAGCACTTCCATCGCTACTCCAAATCAACAATGCTCACGTTCTTCAACTTCACACGCTCCATCCCCTATAGCAATACCACGAAGTAAACGAAACCGAGCCAATTCTGGGCATGCAGCGAAAATGAACCCAGGCACTACGAATACGAGCTGATGAAAATTGGTTGGGTTTTCATTTTAATTGTTAGGAGATTTTAGATCTTACTTTTTACTTTAGAACGTTAGTAAAATCTTTGGCTATTTTTCCTGAAAAGGGAGAATAGGAATCTTATTTATGTTATTTATAGCATGAGCATACTTAGTAGTTAAGGCATCAGGGTGGAGATTTGCCACGTTCTTCGGTACTGTATTGTTACCCAAGTGGGTATTAATGAATGGCAGGGACGTTCTCAAATGTACGTGTCTTTCAATGACAACGTGGGTATTAAAGAATGGCAGGGACGTTTTCTTAAAAGGAAGATACGTCACCATAGAGGACGAGGGCACAGGAAATATAATATGTTTCTAAACTATAAAGTGAAGTGTACGGTGTACCAGTTATATAAAATTTCGTCTATTTTTGAACAGCTATCGACAATTTTTTTTTTTTGAGCAAAAAATGTGTGATCTTCCAAAAGGAATGTAACAACCCGAAAATCTGGGCCAGTTTAAAATTTTTATTTTGGCGATTTTAGCGAATTTTGATTATTTAAAATGAATTATTTTAAATAAAAAAACGACGAGAAGTTTATTTTGAATATAATAGAACGTATATATTATACGCGTTGTCGTTAGAATATAAATATTTATATATAATTATAAATAGAATTGAAAATGGCGTGGTAGTTCGATAATTCGATTTCAAACTTCAATTGAATGTACCGGGTGCAAAACAATCCGGATTTTAGTGAAACCAAAAACATTAGAATCTAATTGGTAATATCTTTCCAACGAATCCGAAAAATCAAAATTTCATAGCGGGAATCAAAAGATATGTCCAGTTGAAAATTCTGAATAGTCGCTATGGAATTCAGGCCCTTAAAAATAGGCATTTTGCAAATGACCTCGGATTTCGACGAAACCAGTTTTGTTGGGCCCGCAGTGTCAAGTTATTGCTAGATTCCAAATTTCATAATTTTTCGAATCAATATGTGAGCGTGGCACAGGAAAACGCGTTTGACCAGTTTCAGTTGATTTTAATCGACTGGAAAATGGCCATTTTTCTAACGGTCTCAGAATTCGAAGAAACTAGTTTTGTTAGGACCGTATCGTCAATACGAAGCTAGAAAATATTTTTCTGGAATTTTTAAAGTTCGTATGCAACCCCGGTAATTTGAAATGTACGTTTAAAATTCAATATAGTGATTTAAATGTAAATTCAACGAAAACTGATCGAAACGATTGAATCAGCTTGCGATACATATCCCATTGTGTTCGGAATGGGGGTGAAACGCTATGGACGACAGGCGGTGGGCCTCGTTTCGAGGTCGTATGTGAAAATCAACTCTTTAGGATAAAATAAATTAATTAATAAAAAAAAATCTCTCTCCCCTTTAATCCTCCTGCCCCCCCCCCCCTCGTTCAAAAATAAATTCAGTAAAAAAAAAGAAAAGAGGGCGGAGCCCTAAAGCGCGACGGAGGACCGTTCGCCCCCATCGCCAGTGGTCCTGGCGCCGCCACCGGAGGCCGCCCTCCCCCTCTCCCACTTCGACGACGACGAGACCCACCCCCCCCCAGATTCGAGACCGCCGCCGCCTGCCCCTGATCCACATCCGACGCCCGCAACCGCCGCAGTTCCTCCCCCTGGCCGCCTGAATGCCACCGCGCCTGAGCCACTACCCACCTCCGACGCCGCGCCTTTTGCCCCTCTCACTGTAAGTTCTTTGCCCTCTTTGATTTTGATTTCCAATAACAAAAGGAAAGGGTTTTTTTTAATAGAAAAAAAGAAATGATTTTTAACCATATAAAGTTTATATTTTTATTAGTTAAAGATAATATTTTCAGTTAGAGAAAGATTATAATTTTATTATAGATAAAGATTGGATGTTTATACGTATAGAAAGAAAATAAAATTATGATTTTTATATTTTTAAAGTATTAAAAATATAGTCTTTACTATATAGCGACTATAAAAATATGATTTTTGTTTAGATAGAGAAGTGAAAATATAATTTTTACATGATAGAAATATTAAAAATAACATCTTTATATGGGTAGCAAAATAAAAATACGATTTTTATAGTGTTAAAAGTGAAAAGACGATATTTTTAAAAGTGAAAAGGCGATATTTTTAAAATGAGTAGAGAAGTAAAAATATGATTTTTACTTCGGGGAAAATATAAACTTTGTTTTTGAAAAGGCGAAAACTTTATATGGAGAATAGCGTGATAAAAAGATAATTTTTATCTATATAACATAGTAATAAAAAGTAGATTTTTATATATTGAATAACATAGTAAAAATTTGATTTTTATATCAAGTATAACGAGGTAAAAATTCAATTTTTAAAAGGTATGAAGCAATTGTAAAAATATGATTTTTAAATTGAAGGTGAATAAATAAAAATGTGATTTTTATTTTAAAGACATCAACAAATAAAAATGTGATTTTTATATATGTAGTGGCTACGGGCAACGAAGATGACGAAGATGCGATAGCGATGAAGTTTTCTATCAAGGAAGTACCGTGGAGCTAGGATAGCTATCGGTGAGAATTTCTCACTCTTCAATTTCTTTTCTAGTTATATATATATACTAGGATGCAGACGGTGCTTAGTAGCACCCGACACAATCGTCCACAGACCATGGACTTGTTTGTTTGGTTGCATAGATTAGTTAGATGATTTGATTTGAAATTGAATTGTTTGGTGAAAGGAATGGATAGATTGATGTGTGAATGGCGTGGGCCTTCACTAGACCGGGGATAAGGCTAGGCCTCGTCCCGTTTCTAGTATCGTGCCGTTATGCCGCCGAAATTTTCTAAAATATGTTAGAAAAATAAAAATATCATTTTATTGAATAAATGAACCGAATAGAATATTCATATGTTGGAATAAAATGTTTTATCGTTAAAAATATAATTTTAACGTGAATGTGAATAAATAAATATTCATTTACAAACCCGACGGTTTGTTTATGTACTCCTATTTGAAGGACATTGATTGGGTCGATAAATTTTACACATCGCTCAACCGCACAAATAAAATATGTGTTTGATTGTTTGAAACCCCACACGGGTGTTGGGATGAAATTTGAAGTTCACTCATCCTGATTGATTAAATATGTCGATCGATTGATTGACAGGCTGTTATAAGCGTTAGATATCTATATTTGATGCTTATACAGTGTAGTGCACTTTGGTTGATGGTTGATTATTTTTCAATGCTATTATATGTGTGTAATGTATGAAAATCCATATAATTAACTTTATATGGTAATTGATTGGGCCTCATTCCAATTTGAAAAATAAAGAATAATATAAAATAAAGGTTCATGTGTTGACAGTACTCATCCATTGAGATTGGTCATGTGTTGAACAAAATATTTTGATAATAACAACTATTTTGAAAAAGAAATATTTGAAATAGAATATTTGAAAATAGAAATTTAAGAAGCCGTGTTGATTAGATTGACGCCATTTTGACGTGAACGATATTTATATCGATTAAAACGATTTCGAAATGAATTGAATTGAAAACGATTTCGAAATGAATTGAATTGAAAACGATTTCGAAATGAATTGAATTGAAAACGATTTCGAAATGAATTGAATTGAAAACGATTTCGAAATGAATTGAATTGAAAACGATTTCGAAATGAATTGAATTGATATTCAAAAATAGATTTAATGAAGTGTACCAATTAAATAATATTTAATTGGGATTGAACTGATATTGATTTTTGGGTTTATCGCGAACAGTGTTTTAAACAACACTCGTTCTTTAACCCGATAATTAATGAATGTGATTTTGGGTTTATCGTGAACTGTGTTTTTAAATGACACTGATTCTTTAACCCAGTTAACGATTAAAACTAAGTGGAGTTTTAATGAATCTTTAATTAGATTGAAATAATCGAGAATGGAGTATCACCAGTTTTGCTCCAGGCGATAGTTAAATCTTTAATTAGATTTGAACGTGAAATGGTAATTGAATTTACCGATAATACTGTGGTGTTAGATATGAAGTATTACCAGTTTTACTTCATGGGATGAATAGGTTGGGATTGGGAAATTAAAACAAATGATTGCTTCGGTAAGTTTCGTTAATCCCGACTAGTTTTGAATTGATATTCAAAAATAGATTAAAGAATAAATTCAAGAAATTTATCTTGGATAAAATTAATGGGAACCTTTCCCTATAAATGTGAAATTCAGAAACTAACTGTCGGTTAGCCAAGCAGAATGGTTTTCTGGATATTGATCTGATGTTGGTTTCGGCCTTCGGGGTTAATATTTGGGGAATTATTCTCTTGATTAATTTACGGTTAGTGACTAATGAATTGGAATGAGGCGTATGTTGTGTTTGTGTAACACTTTTATAATATATACGCGAGTTATTCGGAAAGACCGGGTTTATCCCATTCTGAATAACTGATACGACGATAAGTCGAAGATGAAGACGGTGGTCGAAGACCGGAGGTCTTCACGTCGTTTGGGTAATTACTGATGATCTTGATTGGGCTGTACACCCAAGAAGATGGAAACAGTTAGTGATCGTCCAGACGTACTTGGAGATCGATGGATATGCGGGGTACTAGGTGCCTCCGGTTTCGTTCAGACCCAGAACGGACTTGTAAATGGACTGTGTGTCTGACATTGGATTTTAGTCCGTGTGATTGATCTCTATTAAATATATATCTGTTTGGCGGTGGAGAATTTATTCTCTTGCTTAACGCCCTTCTCTGAGACGTACGAGCTCAGGGGTATATATTGATGGATATCAAACGCATGGAGTGAATTGCCTGTGTGGCATGCCTAAGTGGCAATTGATCGAGGCTTCTGTTGAAAAGCAAAGTCTTGTGGTGATGATCAAAGCAAGGCCTTTGTGGCGTAGCTTTGTGTAACGTTTGCTTCACGAGTTTCACACCCGGTATGAACCAAAAACGGGAGAGGACATCAGGGAGGGCATGCGTTTCTTTCTAGCTAGAAGTGGCGTCAGTGGTTTTACACGCCCTGACGAGTTTGACTTATGTGGTTGTTGCTGTTGCGAGGCGCCTCGGATTGATCGGTCGTTCTCGAACCGATGGAGTCATTTAGTTGGCTCGTTTACGCCCCATAGGGCGGGGAAACGCATGTTCAGGCATTTTAATCCACTCCGTGTGGACCGGCCCTGAGGATCCAAGGGTCACTCGAGCTCTGATCCTGAGACATGGTAGGCTAGATTGTCTCGAATCGGTTGAGGACTATCTTTTGCCTCGGTTCATAGATGGAAACCCAATTTCCAAATACGTGACATTTGCGGTTTTAGTTGTAATCCTATATATGGCGACATAGTGGGATGGGGCGCTTATGCCGCCTATGATTGATACTTATGATTTGAAGTTGTTTTATACACTATGCACTTATTATAGTATCAAATGATTTGTTTTAACCGTATCAAGCATTCTTTGGCTGTTATAAGGGAAAACCCTATCCTCGGCTGCGTTGCATTGTGTGATGGGACCTGGGTCTTATAACAGCTTCATTTTTCTTTATTTAGCATTGCGTTGTTTGTTTTATGCACTGGTATCCTTGGGAGGAAACCCGTTCCGTGTTATACGGTGTGGTCCCTTATTTTACCTAACTTTAAAATAAAGATTAACTGTTTTAGTTCTCACACCAGTCACATGACTGACCTGGAGTTTATTGTTTTAACCTAAACTCTGGGTGCCCCTATTTTGACACGGGCAGCTAGTAGTTTTGGTTTTGCAGATTTATATTCATAGGATCCTGGTTTACAGCTGGAATGATATCCGGAAAGCTTTGTATCCGTATATCTCTTCTAGTTGTGTATTGTATTATTTTCCGCTGCGATGTATTTAAATGTAATTTAAATCTCTGATATTTCTGTGTAATATTCATTTATACTCTGTATATTCTTGTAATCTTGTGCATTGTTGTAATATACAATGAAATGTTCTTCTGTTTGCGTTCTGTTTTGTCTTGTTCTCAAACGATATGGCGTTTCGAACGGTCTGGGTCGGTTTAGCGACTGGTTCGGACCGAGCGAAATTCCTTCTCGTCACAGTTGGTATCAGAGCTTTGGTTTACAAAGCTCAGAGAACAAGGCACATTAGAACCATACGAAAGAATTCATCAGATATTGGATTAGTAATATCCAATGAGAATGACTCGTTAGAGATGGGATCAGTAGTATCCTAGAGCGAGTGTGAAGAGTAAATTTTTAAAATAAAAATGAAAACAATTTTGTTTGAAAATTTAAAATCAACTATTCGTATTTGATTATTTATTATATATAGATTAGGACAATCCAATATATAAAGGTTTTGTGTATGCGCCTAGCTAGCGTGTATTCGAAGTTTTGATATATTGGATAGATATAGAGTTACACTCTAGTCACCCGGGGGTGATTCTGATGGTTGATATATCATCATCAGAATTTATATTCGAGTGACGAACGTGTAATATCTATATATTTCCTATTGACTGGTGTGAGAACCAAAAATTATATAAGGCCTATTGTTGTGATTTGGCATCAAAAACATGATTTTTGTATATGTATCAAAATTATGAATTTGAAACTCTAATTCACTAATTGATTGATGGTTGTGTTGTTTGATTACTGTTTTGATTAATTAAAATTTTAACCATATAGCCAATTTGATCAAATAGTGAGTTGTATTGAAAATTGGTCACATCTGCTTGCATATACATGTATATCATTGAACAGGTCATAGCAAGGAGGCTAGAGTCGAAGAATAAAATTTGTTTGCCCGACAAATAGGTACATGTTTACTACATAATTTACTGTTTTGTTTGGGTGATGATGATTTTATGAGCCTATTGGCTAGCCGCTTGGCTTTTTCTTTTTCTTTTTGAGATCTGAAGGACCGGGGAAGCTATTTGAAATTCCCCGATGCTCCCATTGCAGGGGAGGTTATGGCAAAAATTTTCAAAAATTTAGGGTGTTAGCCAAACTTTTGAAATTTTGAAAATTCTCAGAAACTAAAGGGTTGGAGAATGGAAGCCAGATCGAATGTAGAGTTGATTGATCAAACCACTTTCGACTTTGTTCCTTTTCGGGGACGAAAAGTTTTAAGTGGGGGAGATTGTAACAACCCGAAAATCTGGGCCAGTTTAAATTTTTATTTTGGCGATTTTAGCGAATTTTGATTATTTAAAATGAATTATTTTAAATAAAAAAACGACGAGAAATTTATTTTGAATATAATAGAACGTATATATTATACGCGTCGTCGTTAGAATATAAATATTTATATATAATTATAAATAGAATTGAAAATGGCGCGGTAGTTCGATAATTCGATTTCAAATTTCAATTGAATGTACCGGGTGCAAAACAATCCGGATTTTAGTGCAACCAAAAACATTAGAATCTAATTGGTAATATCTTTCCAACGAATCCGAAAAATCAAAATTTCATAGCGGGAATCAAAAGATATGTCCAGTTGAAAATTCTGAATAGTCGCTATGGAATTCAGGCCCTTAAAAATAGGCATTTTGCAAATGACCTCGGATTTCGACGAACCCAGTTTTGTTGGGCCCGCAGTGTCAAGTTATTGCTAGATTCCAAATTTCATAATTTTTCGAATCAATATGTGAGCGTGGCACAGGGAAACGCGTTTGACCAGTTTCAGTTGATTTTAATCGACTGGAAAATGGCCATTTTTCTAACGGTCTCAGAATTCGACGAAACTAGTTTTGTTAGGACCGTATCGTCAATACGAAGCTAGAAAATATTTTTCTGGAATTTTTAAAGTTCGTATGCAACCCCGGTAATTTGAAATGTACGTTTAAAATTCAATATAGTGATTTAAATGTAAATTCAACGAAAACTGATCGAAACGATTGAATCAGCTTGCGATACATATCCCATTGTGTTCGGAATGGGGGTGAAACGCTATGGACGACAGGCGGTGGGCCTCGTTTCGAGGTCGTATGTGAAAGTCAACTCTTTAGGATAAAATAAATTAATTAATAAAAAAAAATCTCTCTCCCCTTTAATCCTCCTGCCCCCCCCCCCCCCCCCGTTCAAAAATAAATTCAGTAAAAAAAAAAAAAGAAAAGAAAAAAAAAGAGGGCGGAGCCCTAAAGCGCGACGGAGGACCGTTCGCCCCCATCGCCAGTGGTCCTGGCGCCGCCACCGGAGGCCGACCTCCCCCTCTCCCACTTCGACGACGACGAGACCCTCCCCCCAGATTCGAGACCGCCGCCGCCTGCCCCTGATCCACATCTGACGCCCGCAACCGCCGCAGTTCCTCCCCCTGGCCGCCTGAATGCCACCGCGCCTGAGCCACTCCCCACCTCCGACGCCGCGCCTTTTGCCCCTCTCACTGTAAGTTCTTTGCCCTCTTTGATTTTGATTTCCAATAACAAAAGGAAAGGGTTTTTTTAATAGAAAAAAGAAATGATTTTTAACCATATAAAGTTTATATTTTTATTAGTTAAAGATAATATTTTCAGTTAGAGAAAGATTATAATTTTATTATAGATAAAGATTGGATGTTTATACGTATAGAAAGAAAATAAAATTATGATTTTTATATTTTTAAAGTTTTAAAAATATAGTCTTTACTATATAGCGACTATAAAAATATGATTTTTGTTTAGATAGAGAAGTGAAAATATAATTTTTACATGATAGAAATATTAAAAATAACATCTTTATATGGGTAGCAAAATAAAAATACGATTTTTATAGTGTTAAAAGTGAAAAGACGATATTTTTAAAAGTGAAAAGGCGATATTTTTAAAATGAGTAGAGAAGTAAAAATATGATTTTTACTTCGGGGAAAATATAAACTTTGTTTTTGAAAAGGCGAAAACTTTATATGGAGAATAGCGTGATAAAAAGATAATTTTTATCTATATAACATAGTAATAAAAAGTAGATTTTTATATATTGAATAACATAGTAAAAATTTGATTTTTATATAAAGTATAACGAGGTAAAAATTCAATTTTTAAAAGGTATGAAGCAATTGTAAAAATATGATTTTTAAATTGAAGGTGAATAAATAAAAATGTGATTTTTATTTTAAAGACATCAACAAATAAAAATGTGATTTTTATATATGTAGTGGCTACGGGCAACGAAGATGACGAAGATGCGATAGCGATGAAGTTTTCTATCAAGGAAGTGCCGTGGAGCTAGGATAGCTATCGGTGAGAATTTCTCACTCTTCAATTTCTTTTCTAGTTATATATATACTAGGATGCAGACGGTGCTTAGTAGCACCCGACACAATCGTCCACAGACCATGGACTTGTTTGTTTGGTTGCATAGATTAGTTAGATGATTTGATTTGAAATTGAATTGTTTGGTGAAAGGAATGGATTGATTGATGTGTGAATGGCGTGGGCCTTCACTAGACCCGGGATAAGGCTAGGCCTCGTCCCGTTTCTAGTATCGTGCCGTTATGCCGCCGAAATTTTCTAAAATATGTTAGAAAAATAAAAATATCATTTTATTGAATAAATGAACCGAATAGAATATTCATATGTTGGAATAAAATGTTTTATCGTTAAAAATATAATTTTAACGTGAATGTGAATAAATAAATATTCATTTACAAACCTGACGGTTTGTTTATGTACACCTATTTGAAGGACATTGATTGGGTCGATAAATTTTACACATCGCTCAACTGCACAAATAAAATATGTGTTTGATTGTTTGAAACCCCACACGGGTGTTGGGATGAAATTTGAAGTTCACTCATCCTGATTGATTAAATATGTCGATCGATTGATTGACAGGCTGTTACAAGCGTTAGATTTCTATATTTGATGCTTATACAGTGTAGTGCACTTTGGTTGATGGTTGATTATTTTTCAATGCTATTATATGTGTGTAATGTATGAAAATCCATATAATTAACTTTATATGGTAATTGATTGGGCCTCATTCCAATTTGAAAAATAAAGAATATTATAAAATAAAAGTTCATGTGTTGACAGTACTCATCCATTGAGATTGGTCATGTGTTGAACAAAATATTTTGATAATAACAACTATTTTGAAAAAGAAATATTTGAAATAGAATATTTGAAAATAGAAATTTAAGAAGCCGTGTTGATTAGATTGACGCCATTTTGACGTGAACGATATTTATATCGATTAAAACGATTTCGAAATGAATTGAATTGAAAACGATTTCGAAATGAATTGAATTGAAAACGATTTCGAAATGAATTGAATTGAAAACGATTTCGAAATGAATTGAATTGAAAACGATTTCGAAATGAATTGAATTGATATTCAAAAATAGATTTAATGAAGTGTACCAATTAAATAATATTTAATTGGGATTGAACTGATATTGATTTTTGGGTTTATCGCGAACAGTGTTTTAAACAACACTCGTTCTTTAACCCGATAATTAATGAATGTGATTTTGGGTTTATCGTGAACTGTGTTTTTAAATGACACTGATTCTTTAACCCAGTTAACGATTAAAACTAAGTGGAGTTTTAATGAATCTTTAATTAGATTGAAATAATCGAGAATGGAGTATCACCAGTTTTGCTCCAGGCGATAGTTAAATCTTTAATTAGATTTGAACGTGAAATGGTAATTGAATTTACCGATAATACTGTGGTGTTAGATATGAAGTATTACCAGTTTTACTTCATGGGATGAATAGGTTGGGATTGGGAAATTAAAACAAATGATTACTTCGGTAAGTTTCGTTAATCCCGACTAGTTTTGAATTGATATTCAAAAATAGATTAAAGAATAAATTCAAGAAATTTATCTTGGATAAAATTAATGGGAACCTTTCCCTATAAATGTGAAATTCAGAAACTAACTGTCGGTTAGCCAAGCAGAATGGTTTTCTGGATATTGATCTGATGTTGGTTTCGGCCTTCGGGGTTAATATTTGGGGAATTATTCTCTTGATTAATTTACGGTTAGTGACTAATGAATTGGAATGAGGCGTATGTTGTGTTTGTGTAACACTTTTATAATATATACGCGAGTTATTCGGAAAGACCGGGTTTATCCCATTCTGAATAACTGATACGACGATAAGTCGAAGATGAAGACGGTGGTCGAAGACCGGAGGTCTTCACGTCGTTTGGGTAATTACTGATGATCTTGATTGGGCTGTACACCCAAGAAGATGGAAACAGTTAGTGATCGTCCAGACGTACTTGGAGATCGATGGATATGCGGGGTACTAGGTGCCTCCGGTTTCGTTCAGACCCAGAACGGACTTGTAAATGGACTGTGTGTCTGACATTGGATTTTAGTCCGTGTGATTGATCTCTATTAAATATATATCTGTTTGGCGGCGGAGAATTTATTCTCTTGCTTAACGCCCTTCTCTGAGACGTACGAGCTCAGGTGTATATATTGATGGATATCAAACGCATGGAGTGAATTGCCTGTGTGGCATGCCTAAGTGGCAATTGATCGAGGCTTCTGTTGAAAAGCAAAGTCTTGTGGTGATGCTCAAAGCAAGGCCTTTGTGGCGTAGCTTTGTGTAACGTTTGCTTCGCGAGTTTCACACCCGGTATGAACCAAAAACGGGAGAGGACGTCAGGGAGGGCATGCGTTTCTTTCTAGCTAGAAGTGGCGTCAGTGGTTTTACACGCCCTGACGAGTTTGACTTATGTGGTTGTTGCTGTTGCGAGACGCCTCGGATTGATCGGTCGTTCTCGAACCGATGGAGTCATTTAGTTGGCTCGTTTACGCCCCATAGGGCGGGGAAACGCATGTTCAGGCATTTTAATCCACTCCGTGTGGACCGGCCCTGAGGATCCAAGGGTCACTCGAGCTCTGATCCTGAGACATGGTAGGCTAGATTGTCTCGAATCGGTTGAGGACTATCTTTTGCATCGGTTCATAGATGGAAACCCAATTTCCAAATACGTGACATTTGCGGTTTTAGTTGTAATCCTATATATGGCGACATAGTGGGATGGGGCGCTTATGCCGCCTATGATTGATACTTATGATTTGAAGTTGTTTTATACACTATGCACTTATTATAGTATCAAATGATTTGTTTTAACCGTATCAAGCATTCTTTGGCTGTTATAAGGGAAAACCCTATCCTCGGCTGCGTTGCATTGTGTGATGGGACCTGGGTCTTATAACAGCTTCATTTTTCTTTATTTAGCATTGCGCTGTTTGTTTTATGCACTGGTATCCTTGGGAGGAAACCCGTTCCGTGTTATACGGCATGGTCCCTTATTTTACCTAACTTTAAAATAAAGATTAACTGTTTTAGTTCTCACACCAGTTACATGACTGACCTGGAGTTTATTGTTTTAACCTAAACTCTGGGTGCCCCTATTTTGACACGGGCAGCTAGTAGTTTTGGTTTTGCAGATTTATATTCACAGGATCCTGGTTTACAGCTGGAATGATATCCGGAAAGCTTTGTATCCGTATATCTCTTCTAGTTGTGTATTGTATTATTTTCCGCTGCGATGTATTTAAATGTAATTTAAATCTCTGATATTTCTGTGTAATATTCATTTATACTCTGTATATTCTTGTAATCTGGTGCATTGTTGTAATATACAATGAAATGTTCTTCTGTTTGCGTTCTGTTTTGTCTCGTTCTCAAACGATAGGGCGTTTCGAACGGTCTGGGTCGGTTTAGCGACTGGTTCGGACCGAGCGAAATTCCTTCTCGTCACAAGGAAGAGAGCACACATATATATAATAAAAAGTATAAAGTAATACAAAGAACTAAGTACAGACCCAAATCAGGAGCCTCACATAGCAATGTACGGGGTAGTAGATAGATGAGTTCCGGCAAGGCCACCACCCATCATACTTCATTATCGAATTCCGGCAAGGCCACCACCCGATAAGAAGTATATATCTATACCCATACATATAATAAACTATGTGCAAATACCAAGTGGTGTAACAAATCACCAAAAATACAAACAACTCCACTCCTCATACATATATCCAATCCAAATCCAAAATAATCCAACCAAACAGCAACTCCAATATCTTCACAATTACTTCTACAACCTGTAATCTGAAAAACTGAAACAAAATTATCAGTAACTTACACATATATATATATATATATATATGAATATATGCCAATATATATATATGTATACATATATATATATATATATTGACTTATATTCATATATACATGTATAGAGATAAAAACATAATAAACAAACAAACAATAGGAGTGTGTCAACCCAAGTAAAAAGTAATCAACAACCCAGACGATGACTATTACATCTAAAATAGTTATTAATATGAATGAATAAACTCAAGTTTAACCTAACATTAAATAGAAAACGCCCAAATTGTAATTCTCCAAATAATTTATTGTGTGAATTAGACATCCAAAACAAACAGAAATTTACTATATTAATGATTAATTTATCCTTAGGTATAGAGGTAGAATGAAAGATTCTCTGGTTCCTCTCCACCCAAATGAACCAACTTATGAACATTACTAAGGAATCCAATATATATTTCTGTCTGGAATTGAATCGTAACCTATAACAATTCCAGTAATCGATACAACTACTAAAGGTATTAAAACCATCAAAAGTAAACAACCTAATAATCATATTAAAAACCGAAAAGGTTAAATAACAAGAGTAAAATAAATGATCTACATCCTCCTCTCCAATATTACAAAAACAACATTTTACATCAAAAATAACATTTTTTCTTTTTAATAGCTCAATAGTATTAAGCTTCTTATGGATGATCAACCACATTAGGAACTTGGCTTTGGGAGTAGAATTCGATTTCCATAGAATAAACATATTTTAAGCTATCGACAAAAATAAAAATACTATTGTGACAATCAATGTGCCATGATCCCAAAAATATAATAATATAGGTCCGTTAACTTTTCTGTGAAACCCCAAAAATGTTGATATAGGGTGTAAAATACTCCAAAATAAAAAGTGCTTATTTTACGAAATAAAAATTTCAGTAAAATTCTAAAAATTAAATTATACCTACGCCTTTAAGGATTTGTCCAAATTCGAAGTCAATATTTAATTATAATTAAATATATCGTTATGGCTTATAAACGATTCTATAGCGACTATTTGAAAATTTAATTTGGACATAACTTACAATCTATAAAGCGAAATCTCCATTTTTCTCTTCCATTAGAAAAATATACTTCACCAGCTTCGAACGTTTCTTGTTTCACAGAAATCCGACTTAAAATGGATTTCGCGTATTCGTTTAAAGTTAGAATTGCCAAATTACGAACTACCGCGCCATTTCGAGCTCGATTATAATTATAATATAATTATGCGTTCAACTGTCATTCAAATAATATATTCGTTATTATAATTCAAATTCTAAACTGAATTATACATTTTGAATTGCCCAATTTACACCGTATTGCCATTTCAGCTAATTCTGATTATTTCATTATTATATTAATTAAATATTCAAAGTTACTTAATTAATCCACCATTAAATACTCTAAATCACTATATAAATAATTAAATAAATTAATTATTATACTGCAAGTATACGAGACATTACAGTTACCCTTAAATATTTGCACTGGTAAACACAATCTTCAAAAATTATGAAAATGTACACCATGGTATAATTTGACGTTAAAGTCGCAATGAAACTAATTTCGTTGAAAACGGACTCCGTTTGCACAAATAGCGTGTTTTAATTCAATTTATGATCATCAGTTCACCCTTAAATTTTGTCAATCGACAAATTAACTCAGTTTGGCTCCAAACTAGAAATATAGCAATAACTAGCCTTACGTATTCCAATAAAACTTGTTTCGTCGAAAACGGAGGTCGTTTGAAAAGAAAACTATTTTTAAGGCCTATATATTAGCGACAAAAAATATTTAAATATTACAATTTAAATAACCGAAAAATCTGGGACGTTATACCTAAGAACCTCACATCCTTCTTCCAAAAGAAACACTTCGAAGACTTGGCTCTCAGCTGATGCTTTTACAAGATTTCCAAGACAACTCTCAAGTGCGTCTCATGTTCTTCCTCGTTCCGGGAGTAAACCAGAATATCATTCGCGAACACAAGCACGAACCTGTTCAAGTGATCTCTGAAAACTCTATTCATAAGATCCACAAAGTACATTGCTGCATTCGTCAACCCGAATGGCATCACCAACCATTCGAAGAAACCAAATGGTGTCCTAAAATCAGTCTTTGGCACACTATCCTTTGCCACCCTCAACTGGTGAAATCCCGTTGCCAAATCCATCTGAGAAAACACTTTGGCTTCGTGAAGCTGATCGAACAATTCATTAATTCTTGGCAATGGTTGCTTGTTCTTCTTGGTCACCTTGTTCAGCTCACGATAGTCCACACCATACTTAACGAGCCATCTGCCTTGGTTGCAAACATGACCGACGCACCCTACTCGGAATCACTCCTCCGGATGAATCCTTCTCCTAAAAGGTGACGAACTTGCACCTCCAACTCTCTTTGTTCCTTAGGCGCTATTCGCTTAAGAGGCATAACGGTTAGTCTAGTACCCTCGACCAAATCGATCCTAAACTCAATCTCACGATGTGGCAGTAACCCTTTGACCTCTTCAAAGACATCCTCATAATTATTAGCGATCATCACAGATGACAAGTCTTCTTGTGGAATCACAAGCGAATATTGATTTCTTGCGAAGATCCTGTCTTCGGGCTTACATCTAGTCAACAAATTTCACCCTTCCACATCCCGGACTCTCACCTCTAGCTTCTCGCTATTCACTCTTGCCACGTACCTCTTGAGCCAATCCATGCCCAAGATGATCCCAAACCCAGCGAAGTTAAAAAAAAGTAATCACACACAAAAGAGGAATCATGACTCGACAACACTAGACCATGACACAACATGCACAAACTGGACGAACCCCCAACTGGATTAGTCACGATCAATGGTCTATCAAAAATCTCGGGTTCCAAATCCAAGCAGTACACATGCTCATTGCAAATGAAAGAATGCGATGCTCCAGTATCAAACAACACACGAACTGAAACACCATTAACTGAAAGAGTACCTTGAACGACGACATCCTTTCCCTTCTCCTCTGCAGTAGGAACTCTTGAAGAAGATGGCATGGCTTCCAAAGCATATGCCTTAACAACCTGCTTGCCCTTAGCTAATTCTGGATAGTCTTTCTTCTTATGCCCAGGCTTCCCACACTTGAAGCACTTCTTCTCAACTTTAAGATTCTTACACTCATCCAAGTAATGACCCTTTTGTTGGAAGTTAAAGCAAACCACCTCACTCTTAGGCTTCTTCTGGCCATCCATTCCTTTCTGCTATTACTGCTTCGTCTTCTTATTATTACCACCTTGTTGTGGTTTCTATGCTTCTTTGGTTGCAGCGACAACATTTGCTTCCTTAGGAAACAAGCTCTAATGACGAATAGCTTTTTCCACAATCTTCTTAAATGGATGTTCAAGATGATCTACCAATGGCCTTCTAAAATAGGTATCTAGACCCATAAAAAACTTCTCGTTCTTCTTATAGGGCGTGTCGATGTATGAACGAGCGTATCTCGGAAAGGCCTCGAAATCAGAAACATAGTCAAGCACAGAACGACGATTCTGCATCAATTCCACAAATTTCTTGAATATAGCAAAGTTTTGAGCTGTCGAGATAAAGTTTGCTTTAAACTTAGCCAGGAATTGCTCTCATGAAATCTCTTCCTCTAGAGTCTCGAGCGTAACTGAATTACACCATTCCATAGCCATGCCTTGCAGTTGCCTTGATGCAAGCTTCCTCTTGGTTGCATCATCCAATCGCATGTCTCTAAAGATTCAGACAAAAGAAACAATCCACCTCTGAACCTCTTCAGCTGGGTCAGATCCTTTGAATGGTTTTCCTCCTAGAGATGTAAAGTCCTTGCATAACTTTTCGAAATCGACTACTCTACTAACTTGCACACCTACATCTACTGTAGCTGCCACTGGCACCCTTTGCATGAATGCCTCCATTATGGCTTCAAACATAGTAGGGTAGTCTGGTTCACCGCCATTTCCCCATCTTGTGCCAACTCCCCCAGCAGCGTGTCTTGATGGTCGTCTACTTGTTCTAAATCTGCAATTTATAATAATTAGCCACTTCCAAGAAAAACCGCTAAAGGAATACAACCGTTACTACTATATATGCTATTATATATAGTAAGCATCCAACGGAAATCTACAAATATGTCTCTCATACGTAATTACATCCTCGAACTTTGGCTAAAATCGTTAACCAGAGTTCTGATACCAAATGTGACAACCGCCTACAACCCCCGCACTAGACAAGAGGAATAATGCACTGAAAGGTGTGCCATGCAGCCGTGGACGATCATCATAGGTAAATAACAACATCGGAACCAATTGTAGAACTCACATCGCAAGGATAAAATATTGTAGAAAATATACAATAGGTAATAATAGTGAAGCATCATGTAGCTAACTTTTAAAACTTCCACAACATCCTGAAAGATTATCCAAACATCATAGGAAATATCAAAGTCTTTACATAAAGCCTCATTACAACACTCATAGAGCAACTCAAATAGCAGAAATAGAATTAGTAGATAGTAATAAAACTGGTATGTAAGCCTCCAGCTCGCCTCCGTATTGCAACATTGTCCTCACAAAGCTATCACCTGCCGCCTGTCACCTAGTCTTCCCATCCACAACCGGATGAACAACCCAAGGTATAAGAGGGAAACATAAAACCTTGAATCAGACGACAGTCTTAGTGAGCTATAAAACATCTAACAAACATCATCAATAAAGTATATAAAAATGGATAGATAAACATACTAATCTACCCACAACACCAGAGAAGAACTCAACCCTGTCTTCCACACATCGGACTGTGATAACCTTTACATCAAACATCTCAACCATTCATCCATGATAATTAGAACAACCAATCATTCATGGAAATTAGAAGCAACCACTAACACTCATAGAATCCAGATTATATGCATCTCACATAAACTGTCCTAATCGAAGTCAACATCCCTTAAGTACAAGCCCTAGAAGCCGAAACTAATATTAGACAAGCACCCAAGGTACATCTCCTTTGAATTGAATAATCAAACAAAACATCCAGCATGCATGACAGACTCTGGCTATCACTGCCAATCCTACTTCGAAACCATCGTTAATCGTATGACAACCAACCTTGCCATATGTCAAGGGTAAATGGTAACCCCAGTTCTAGCACAAGTTCCATACGCCTTTCAACGATACTTATGTATGTCGAACCTTGACAACTATGCCTTTCAACGATACCCAGGGTACTCGACCTATAACCGGTCTTTTAGGTGCCCTTATTGTACCCCTGCTTTGAGCCTGCTAGAACTTACGACAACAATAATCTCTCGGCCTTCGCAACTCTAGTCATCCATCCCGATGACTCTTCATAGCTAAAGCAACTTTATCGACCAATCCATTATCCACCAACTCACAACCTTGTTGTCACCTCATTCGTTGTTCTACATCGATCAACAAACACTTTTCAACATTTCGAACCTTCCCAATTGAATTCACTTGTAAGTTACACCACCACTGCGCTATGGCACACTTTCATGCACTTCTACTCGATTTTTTTTAAAAGGCACTATTTACTCAAATCAGGGTCGTACCCGAAAATATAATTTTTCAGAAATGACCCTGCAACCAACGTATTCTCTTGGAGCTGACCGAACCACTCTGAAAAGGCACGACCGACCCACTTAGAAAAAGGCATGACCGACCCGATCCCAAGTCACTCAACAGACCGACCCAACCACTTCGGACCCATTACCTTCAGTTTTGACCAACCCGGTTATGTATGCATCTCGACTGACTAGCAACAACCGACCCAACACCTTCACCACTTCACACTTTGCAACCAACCGACTCGGTTCTGCCATCCAGACCGACCTTACCAGGATGACCCTCTCCTCAAAACATGGACTTTGATCGACCCACTTCAATCATGACGACCGACCCAGATGAGGCCGACCGACCAAAGCTTGTAAGATCCAAAACCTTGACAAATCAAATTCAACCAAAGCTTCGCGAAACAACCAATTAGATGAAACCAACTCATTCGATTCATCCAATACAACCACAAGCATGTTATGAAATCAATAACAACATGAAAATGACAATTTTCATCAAAGGTTATGCAAACTTCACCAAAATCGTGTAAAATGAACATATGAACAAAACGATGGATCTAATTTGCATAAACATATGAAATAACATAGAAATTACCGGTTTTAAGTTGCTAAATTAATTCCTATGGCAATTTATATGGAAATAGACTTACTGTGATGTAGATCTAAGGAAAACCACTTGAATTTGATGAAAAACATGATCAAACATTCATATACTTGATTGAATCCATGCGAGAGAAGCATATCACTCACCAATTCTCCAAAACGAGCTAAAATCAATGAATTAAGATTCTAGACAGAAAGCATTTTGATCCAAACTCCTTGATTCGATGATCTCTGTAATAACCCGGAAATACGAGCCAATTTAAAAATTTTATTTTGGCAATTTTAGTGAATTTTGGATATTTAAAATGAATCATTTTAAATAAAAACGACGGGAAATTTATTTTGAATAGAATTAGAACATATATATTTATTTGAATCGTCGTTAGAATATAAATATTTTATTTTAATTATATAACGAGCCTGAAATGGCGCGGTAGTTCGAAAATTCAATTTCAAAATTCGAATGAATGTGCAGGATTCAAAATAAACCAGATTTTAGTGAAATCAGAAATATTTGAATGTAATTGAGAATATCTTTCCAATGAATCTGAAAAATCAAAATTTCATTTTGGGAATCAAAAGTTATGCCCAGTTGAAAATTCAGAATAGTCGTTATGGAATTCTGGCCCTTAAAAATGGAAATTTTGCAAACGACCTCGGTTTTCGACAAAACCACTTTTGTTGGATCTGGGATGTCGAATTATTGCTAGATTCCAAAATTCATAATTTTCAAAATCAATATGTGAGCACGGCAAAGGAAAACGTGTTTGACCAGTTTTAGTTGACTTTAATCGACTAGAAAATGGCCATTTTTCAGACGGTCTCGGAATTTGATGAAATTAGTTTTGTTAGGACCGTATCATCAATATGAAGCTAGAAAATATTTTTGGGAATTTTTAGAGTCTGTATGTGGCCCCGGTAAATTGAAATATGCGTTCAAATTCAATATACAGATTTATATTTTGATTTTTACGGAAACTGATAGAAACAGTCGAATCAGCCTACGATACATATCCCATTGTGTTCGGAATGGGAGTAATTAGCTACGGATGATAGGCGGTGGGTTCGATTTCGAATTCGAAATAAAAAGTCCTTTTTGGAATTTTAAAATTTTAAAAAATATATATTTATAATTAGCCCCCTCCTTTTACCTTCTCCCTCCCTTATTATTCACCGTTGACCTCAGAAATAAGAAAAAAGAAGAAGAAAAAAAACTAAAACTAAATCGCGACCGTCGCTCCCCTCGTAGCCGCCACCGACGTTCATCCCGCCGACCTTCGCCCCTCCCTCCCCTCTCCAGTCCGCCGCTATCTCCAACGCAGCCCCCCTTTTCTTCTCCTTTAACTCGAAACCAACTCCAACACTGCCGCCAACCACTAAGGCTGACCACCAGGAGACTACCGACCACCTGCTGCCACCCTCTCCTCCTCCTTTGAACGCAGCACACCCCCTCCCCCCTTCTTGATTTCAACTGTAAGCTATTTATTTCCTTTTTATTTTTCTTTTGGTTTTGCCTTTACTTGTTTAAATGGATAGGAATGTAAACTTTTAGTATATGAAACATAATTTTAAAATTTCAGTTTTTATTTTTATTTGTTTTATGTAATAAAAATATGATTTTTATTTATAAATTAACGGTAATTCATTTTTAAAATAATATATAAAATATATAGCGGTTCAATTTTTATATGTAAAGAGGTTTGATTTTTATATTATAGGGATAATCAAAATATGATTTTTATATAGTAGAGATTATAAAAATGTGATTTTTATAAGATAGAGAATATAAAAATACAATTTTTATATATGTTGTAGCGAAATAAAAATTTGATTTTTATATGAGTAGCGGATTGAAAATATATTTTTTATATAATAGAGAATATAAAAATATAATTTTTATATATGTAGCGAAATAAAAATCTGATTTTTATTATATATAGGTTGAAATAGAAATGTGATTTTTATAGTGTCGAAACAAAAATTCGATCTTTATACTAGAAGTAGATATATAAAAATATAATTTTTATAGGAGCATTGTAAAAATATACGAATCATAAATGAAATGTGATTTTTATTTATTGGAATGAAGCAATAAAAAATAATTTTCATTATGAACAGCGTGGTGAGGACTGCATTGGAATTTCACACAAATCCAAATGGTTCAGAAGTTCAGAAGTAAAACTGGCGGAGTGGAACCCAAAGGTGAGAACTTCTCACATTAATCCTTGTTTTCTAGTTGAAATATATACTAGGATGCAGACGGTGCTTAGCAGCACCCGACATCCGTCGTCCACAGACCATGGATGGCTTGTTTGTTTGATCGATGTGTTGTGAAAATGGATTGTGTGATGTGAAATGAATAAAATATTTTATAGTTAAAAATATAATTTTAATGTGTATATAAAATATTTATAAACAAATCAGAACAATTTGTTTATGTACACCCATTTGACTGATATTGATTGGGACAATAAATTTTACACATCGCCCAACTGCACAAATAAAAATCTGTGTTTGTTGATTTGAAACCCCACACGGGTATTGGGATGATATTTGACGTACGTTAATCCCGATTGTTTAGTTGTATGTCAATCGATGGGTTGACAGACTGTGCAAGCGTTAATTATTTATATTTAATGCTTATGCAGTTGTGTGGTGCACTCTGGATGATGGTTGATTAATTATCGTTGCTATTATGTACGTGTGTTGTATGGAATCCATATAATTAACATTATATGGTAATTGATTGAGCCTCATTCCAATTTGGAAAATAAGGAATATTATAAAAAAATCAAGTGTTGAATAGAATAAAAATTCATGTGTCGAATAGAATAAAAATTCATGTGTTGAATAGAATAAATTCATGTGTTGAGTAGAATAAAAAATTCATGTGTTGAATAAAGTAAATTCATGTGTTGAAAAAAAAAATACTCATGTGTTGAATAAAAATATATATTGATGTGTTGAATAAAATATATATTCATGTGTTGAATAAAAATATATATTCATGTGTTGAAGAAAATATTCATTTGTTGAATAGAATAACGAAGTTATTGAAATATATAAAGTCGTGTTAGTTAGATATGCGCCATTTGACACGAACGTCATTTATATCGATTGTATTCGTTTTTATAATGATTATAGAAAAGGAAGTGATTTCAAAATATAACGTTTTGAAAATATTATCATTTGTATATCGATGATGTGGAATATTCAATTTTGATTCGAAATTGAATATGAAGTTGATATCATTTCGAAAACGAATTTAAAACGATTTATAAAATATGTTTTGAAAGGATATTGACGAAATATAAATAATATATATATTATATATATAATGGCCTGAATAGAACGCGCCGCGCAGCGGTATTTCGCGAATTTCGACCATTGACTTCGAATGGATATTACGGGAGATCCGACCATCGGATTCTCCTAAAACTGGAACCGTTGGGTTTGTATCGAAAAGAGTTTTCTAACGAATATTAGAGATTTGAAATCTAACGGTAGGATTTGGAATTATGTCCAAATCAAATTGGGAAAAGGTCGCTGTAAGTGCAGTTCGATGTCCGTTGATGGAAATCGACTATACGGGCCTTGATAAAATTATTAAAAATAGCAATAATTTGTGTAGAATCATAAGAAATGATTTGGAAAGAATTGGGATGAAAAATTCCATAATTAAAAAGATAAAAATAGATTTTTATCGAAATGAACTAGTTTTGAACTAGAATTATAATCCATTTATTTTTAAAATAAATAAATTGGATTTGAAAGGGTTTTAAAAGTAACCATAATTTCCAATAATTGAATTGGGATGGATTTGAATCGAAATTGTCTTTGGAATATTTCGATGTTGGATTTCGTGATTATACAGATATTGTTATGGAAATTTGAAAGATATATTTATATCGTTATTTCCAATACGATATTTGTTGGTCGTAGAATTTGATATTGAATATAAGCCGATATATTTTCTATTTAGAGCCTTGTATTTAATATCAAATGGGATTTAGGTTTGTCGTGAATGGTGTCTTCAGTAACACTGTTCTTAAACCCAGTTGAGAAAAAGATTAAATCTTTTTATTTAGATTTAATGAAGTACACCAATTAAACGATATTTAATTGGAACTGAATTACAATGTGATTTTGGGCTTATAGTGAACCGTATTTTAAATGACATTGGTTCTTTAACCCAGTTAAAGCCAGGATATGATTTCCCATGTTAAACAATCATTAATATTGATTTTTGGAAGGATTAAAACCAAGTGGAGTTTTAATGAATCTTTAATTAGATTGAAATAATCGAGAATGGAGTATGACCAGTTTTGCCCAAGGCGATAGTTAAATCTTTAATTAGATTTGAACGTGAAATGGTAATTGAATTTATCGATAACACCGTGGTGTTAGATATGAAGTATGACCGGTTTTACTTCATGATGAATAGGTTGTGATTGGGAATTTAAAACAAATGATTACTTCGGTAAGGTTCGTTAATCCCGACTAGTTTGGATAAAATATAATTTGGTTTAAATTGATATTCAAAAGAAGATTAAAGAATAAATTTAAAGAATTTATCTTTGATAAAATTAATGGGAACCTTTCCCAAAGTATAAGAATATTTGAATAAAAGAATATTCTTAATTGGAGTGAGGCGTATGTTGTGTTTGTGTAACACTTGTTTATTATATACGCGAGTTATTCCGAAAGACCAGGTTTATCCCATTCTAAATAACTGATTCGACGATGAGTCGAGGATGAAGACGGTGGTCGAAGACCGGAGGTCTTCACATCGTTTGGGTGATTACTGATGATCTTGTTTGGGCTGTACACCCAAGAGGAGGGAATCAGTTAGTGATCGTCTAGACGTACTTGCAGATCGATGGATATGCGAGGTACAAAGTTCCTACGGTTTCGTTCAGACCCAGAACGGACTTATAAATTGATTGTGTGTCCGACATTGGATTTTATTCTGTGTGATTGATTTCTATTAAATATATATCTGTTTGGCGGCGGAGAATTTATTCTCTTGCTTAACGCCCTTCTCTGAGACGTATGAGCTTAGGGGTTATATATTTATGGATGTAAATCGCATGGAGTGAATTGCCTGTATGACATGCCTAAGTGGAAATTTATCAAGGCTTCTGTTGAAAAGCAAAGTCTTGTGGTTGATGATCAAAGCACCGCTTGTGTGGCATAGCTTTGTGTAATGTTGATTTGTGAGCCTCACACCTCGGTTGTGAACCAGAAACGGAAGAGGACATCAGGGAGGGCATGCGTTTCCTTCTAGCTAGGGTGGTGCCAGTGACCTACCAGCCCTGACATTTATATTATTTTCACCTGTGTGGTTGTTGGATTGCAAGGCGCCTCGGATATATCGGTGACTATGTGGAGCCGATGGAGTCATTTGGCTCATTTACGCCCCAAAGGGCGGGGAAACGCAGTGTTCAGGCATAATAATCCACATCAGTGGACCGGCCCTGACGATCCATGGGGCAGTTGCGGCTGTTCCTGAGACATGGGCTAGATTGTTTCGAATTCGATGAGTACGATCCCTAGCCTTGGTTCACAGATGGAAATCCAATTTCTAGTATGAGACATTTCGGTTTTAGTTGTAATCCTATATATGGCGATATAGTGGTATGGGGCACTTATGCCGTCTATGATTGATACTTATGATTTGAAGATGTTTTATGCACTATGCACTTATAATAGTGTCAAATGATTTGTTTTAAACGTACCAAGCATGTTTGGCTATTGTAAGGGAAAAACCTATCCCCCGGCTTGCATTGCATTGTGTGATAGGACCTGGGTCTTATAATAGCTTCATTTTTCCAAAAATCATTGCGCTGTTTTGTTATATGCACTGGTATTCTTGGGAGGAGACCCGTTCCGTGTTATACGGCGTGGTCCCTTGATATATCTGATTTAAAGTTTTAAATAACTGTTTTAGTTCTCACACCAGTCACATGACTATCCTGGAGTTTATTGTTTTAACCTAAACTCTGGGTGCCCTTATTTTGACACGGGCAACTAGTAGTTTTGGTTTTGCAGATTTATATTCACAGGATCCTGATTTACAGCTGGAATGATATCCGGAAAGCTCAGTATCCTTATATTCTTTTCAGTTGTGTATTGTATTATTTTTCTGCTGCAGTAATGTATTTAAATCTCTGATGTGTAATATTTATTCATACTCTGTATATTCTTGTATTCTGATGGAATTATTGTAAGAAACAATGAAACGTTCTTACGTTTGCATTCTGATCTGTGTTGTTCTCAAGGTAATCCGTTCTTTCCTTACCGGGGAAGTTACTGGTCCTTACAGTGGTATCAGAGCTCTGGTTTACAGAGATCGAGAACAAGACACATTAGAACCATACGAAAGAATTCATCAGAGATTGGATTAGTAATATCCAATGAGAATGACTCGTTAGAGATGGGATCAGTAACATCCTAGAATGAGTGTGAAGAGTGTTGTTTTTAAAAATAAAAATGAAAACAAGTTTTGTTTTGAAAAATTAAATCAATTATTCGTATTTGATTATTTATTTTATATTGAATTTGGACAATCCAGTGTATAAAGGTTTTGCGTACATGTCTGATCCGCGTGTATTTGAAATCTTAATATACTGGATAGATATAGAATCACACTCTAGTCGCCCGTGGATGTTCTGATGGTGGTTCGAAACATCATCAGAATTTATGTTCGAGTGACGAAAGTGGGATTTCTATGTGTTTCCATTAGACCGGTGTGAGAACCAAAGCTAGATATGTTTATTGTTGTAATTTGGTATCAAAAACATGATTTTCTGTATATGTACCAAAATTATGAATTTGAAATGTTAATCAACTAATTGATTGTTAGTTGTATTGTTTGATTATTGTTTGATTAATTAAACGTTGAACCTTTAGCCCAATTGAACCAAATAGTGGATTGTGTTGAAAATTTACCGCATTTGCATGCTTGTACAAGTACTTATATTGAACAGGTCATAGCAAGGATGCTAGAGCAGAGGAATAAAATTGTTTGCCCGACAAATAGATACATGTTTATTGTATTTCTTGGGTTTTTGATGATTTTATGAGCCGATTGGCTAGTCGCTTGGCTGTTTCTTTTTGGATTGGTGAGGGCCATGGGAGGCTATTTGAAATATCTCGAACCTCCCGGTGCAGAGGAGGTTATGGCGAAATTTTTCAAAAATTTAGGGTGTTAGCCAAATTTTTGAAAAAATTGAAAAGTTCTTATAAACTGAAAAGTTGAAGAACTTAGGCCATAAAGAAAATAATGGAAGTAGAGTTGATTAGTTAAACAACTTTCGACTTCGTTCCTTTTCGGGGATGAAAAGTTTTAATGGGGGAGATTGTAATAACCCGGAAATCCGAGCCAATTAAAAATTTTTATTTTGGCAATTTTTGTGAATTTTGGATATTTAAAATAAATTATTTTAAATAAAAACGATGAGAAATTTATTTTGAATAGAATTAGAATGTATATATTTATTTGAATCATCGTTAGAATATAAATATTTTATTTTAATTATATAACGAGCCTAAAATGGCGCGGTAGTTCGAAAATTCGATTTCAAAATTCAAATGAATGTGCAAGATTCAAACTAAACCGGATTTTAGTGAAACCAAAAATATTTGAATCTAATTGAGAATATCTTTCCAATGAATCCAAAAAATCAAAATTTCATAGCGGGAATCAAAAGTTATACCCAGTTGAAAATTCAGAATAGTCGCTATGGAATTCTGGCCCTTAAAAATGGAAATTTTGCAAACGATCTCGGTTTTCGACGAAACCACTTTTGTTGGATCCGGGATGTCGAATTATTGCAAGATTCCAAAGCTCATAATTTTCTGACTCAATATGTGAGCTTGGCAAAGAAAAACGCGTTTGCCCAGTTTTAGTTGATTTTAATCGACTGGAAAATGGCCATTTTTCAGACGGTCTCAGAATTTGACGAAATTAGTTTTGTTAGGACCGTATCGTCAATATGAAGCTAGAAAATATTTTTCGGAAATTTTTAGAGTCCGTACGTGGCCTCGGTAAATTGAAATATGCGTTCAATTTCAATATATAGATTTATATTTTGATTTTGACGGAAACTGATCGAAATAGTCGAATCAGCCTACGATACATATCCCATTGTGTTTGGAATAGGGGTAATTAGCTAGCGACGACAGGCGGTGGGTTCGATTTCGAGTTCAAAATAAAAAGTTGTTTTTTGGAATTTTAAAATATTAAAATATATATATTTATAATCAGCCCCCTCCTTTTACCTTCTCCCTGCCCTATTATTCACCGTTGACCTCAGAAATAAGAACAAAAAGGAAAAAATAAGCCCAAAAACTAAATTGCGACCGCAGCTCCCCTCGTAGCCGCCACCGACGTTCATCCCGCCGACCTTCGCCCCTCCCTCCCCTCTCCAGTCCGCCGCTATCTCCAACGCAGCCCCCCCTTTTCTTCTCCTTTAACTCGAAACCAACCCCCACTCAACCGCCAACCACAAAGGCCGACCACCAGGAGACCACCGACCGCTTGCTGCCACCCTCTCCTCCTCCTTTGAACGCAGCACACCTCCCTTCTTGATTTCAACTGTAAGCTATTTATTTTCTTTTTATTTTTCTTTTGGTTTTGCCTTTACTTGTTTAAATGGATAGGAATGTAAACTTTTAGTATATGAAACACAATTTTAAAATTTCAGTTTTTATTTTTATTTGTTTTATGTAATAAAAATTTGATTTTTATTTATAAATTAACGGTAATTCATTTTTAAAATAATATATAAAATATATAGCGGTTCGATTTTTATATGTAAAGAGGTTTGATTTTTATATTATAGAGATAATCAAAATAAGATTTTTATATAGTAGAGATTATAAAAATGTGATTTTTATAAGATAGAGAATATAAAAATACAATTTTTATATATGTTGTAGCGAAATAAAAATTCGATTTTTATATGAGTAGAGGATTGAAAATAGAATTTTTATATAATAGAGAATATAAAAATATAATTTTTATATATGTAGTGAAATAAAAATCTGTTTTTTATTACATATATGTTGAAATAGAAATGTGATTTTTATAGTGTCGAAATAAAAATTCAAACTTTATATTAGAAGTAGATATATACAAATATAATTTTTATTTAGGAAAGAGCGTTGTAAAAATATACGAATCATAAATGAAATGTGATTTTTATTTATTGGAATGAAGCAATAAAAAATAATTTTATTATGAACAGCGTGGTGAGGACTGCATTGGAATTTCAAACAAATCCAAATGGTTCAGAAGTTCAGAAGTAAAACTGGCGGAGTGGAACCCAAAGGTGAGAACTTCTCACTTTAATCCTTGTTTTCTAGTTGAAATATATACTAGGATGTAGACGGTGCTTAGCAGCACCCGACACCTATCGTCCGCAGACCATGGATGGCTTGTTTGTTTGATTGATGTGTTGTGAAAATTTATCGTGTGATGTGGAATGAATAAAATATTTTACAGTTAAAAATATAATTTTTAACGTGTATATAAAATAAATATTTATGTACACCCATTTGACTGATATTGATTGGGATGATAAATTTTACACATCGCCCAACTGCACAAATAAAAATCTGTGTTTGTTGATTTGAAACCCCACATGGGTATTGGGATGATATTTGACGTACACTAATCCAGATTGTTAAGTTGTATGTCAATCGATGGGTTGACAGACTGTGTAAGAGTTAATTATTTATATTTAACGCTTATGCAGTTATGTGGTGCACTCTAGAAGATGGTTGATTATTTATCGTTGCTGTTATATATATGTGTTGTATGGAATCCATATAATTAACATTATATGGGAATTGATTGGGCCTCATTCCAATTTGGAAAATAAGAAATATTATTAAAAAATTCATGTGTTGAATAGAATAAAAATTCATGTGTTGAATAGAATAAAAATTCACATGTTGAATAGATTAAATTCATGTGTTGAATAGAATAAAAAATTCATGTGTTGAATAAAATAAATTCATGTGTTAAATAAAATAAATGTTCATGTGTTGAATAAAAATATAAATTCATGTGTTGAATAAAATATATATACATGTGTTGAATAAAAATATATATTTATCTGTTGAAGAAAATATTCATTTGTTGAATAGAATAACGAAGTTATTGAAATAAATAAAGCCGTGTTGGTTAGATATACGCCATTTGACGCGAATGATATTTATATCGATTGTATTCGTTTTTATATTGATTGTAGAAAAGGAAGTGATTTCAAAATATAACGTTTTGAAAATATTATCATTTGTATATCGATGATGTGGAATATTCAATTTTGATTCGAAATTGAATATGAAGTTGAAATCGTTTCGAAAACGAATTTAAAACGATTTATAAAATACGTTTTAAAAGGAAATCAACGAAATATATATAATATATATGTTGTATATATAATGGCCTGAATAGAACGCGGCGCGCAGCGGTAGTTCGCGAATTTCGACCATTGACTTCGAATGGATATTACAGGAGATCCGACCGTCGGATTCTCCTAAAACCGAAACCGTTGGGTTCGTATCGAAAAGAGCTTTCTAACGAACATTGGAGATTTGAAATCTAACGGTAGGAATTGGAATTATGTCCAAATCAAATTTGGAAAAGGTCGCTGTAAGTGCAGTTCGATGTCCGTTGATGGAAATCGACTGTACGGGCCTTGATAAAATTATTAAAAATAGCAATAATTTGTGTAGAATCATAAGAAATGATTGGAAAGAATTGGGATGAAAAATTCCATATTTGAAAAGATAAAAATAGTTTTTTATCGAAATGAACTAGTTTTGAACTAGAATTATAATCCATTTATTTTTTAAATAAATAAATTGGATTTGAAATGGTTTTAAAAGTAACCAGAATTTTCAATAATTGAATTGGGATGGATTTGAATCGAAATTGTCTTTGGAATATTTCGTTGTTGGATTTCATGATTATACAGATATTGTTATGGAAATTTGAAAGATATATTTATATCGTTATTTCCAATACGATATTTGTTGGTCGTAGAATTTGATATTGGATATAAACCGATATATTTTCTATTCAGAGCCTTGTATTTAATATCAAATGGGATTTGGGTTTGTCGTGAATGGTGTCTTCAGTAACACTGTTCTTAAACCCGGTTGAGAAAAAGATTAAATCTTTTTATTTAGATTTAATGGAGTATACCAATTAAACGATATTTAATTGGAATTGAATTAGAATGTGATTTTGGGCTTGTAGTGAATCGTGTTTTAAATGGAATTGGTTCTTTTACCCAGTTAAAGCCAGGATATGATTTCCCAAGTTAAACGATCATTAATACTGATTTTTGGGATGACTAAAACCAAGTGGAGTTTTAATAAATCTTTAATTAGATTGAAATAATCGAGAATGGAGTATCACCAGTTTTGCTCCAGGCGATAGTTAAATCTTTAATTAGATTTGAACGTGAAATGGTAATTGAATTTACCGATAACACCGTGGTGTTAGATATGAAGTATGACCGGTTTTACTTCATGGGATGAATAGGTTGGGATTGGGAATTTAAAACAAATGATTACTTCGGTAAGGTTCGTTAATCCTGACTAGTTTGGATAAACCATAATTTGGTTTAAATTGATATTCAAAAGAAGATTAAAGAATAAATTTAAAGAATTTATCTTTGATAAAATTAATGGGAACCTTTCCCAAAGTATAAGAATATTTGAATAAAAGAATATTCTGAATTGGAGTGAGGCGTATGTTGTGTTTGTGTAACACTTGTTTATTATATATGCGAGTTATTCAGAAAGGCCGGGTTTATCCCATTCTGAATAACTGATTCGACGATGAGTCGAGGATGAAGACGGTGGTCGGAGACCGGAGGTCTTCACATCATTAGGGTGATTACTGATGATCTTGATTGGGTTGTACACCCAAGAGGAGGGAATCAGTTGGTGATCGTCCAGACGTACTTGGAGATCTATGGATATGCAAGGTACAAGGTGCCTCCAGTTTCGTTCAGACCCAGAACGAACTTGTAAATGGACCGTGTGTCTGACATTGGATTTTATTGTGTGTGGTTGATTTCTATTAAATATATATATCTGTTTGGCGGCGGAGAATTTATTCTCTTGCTTAACGCCCTACTCTGAGACATACGAGCTCAGGGATTATATATTGATGGATATCAACCGCGTGGAGTGAATTGCCTGTGTGGCATGCCTAAGTGGCAATTGATCAAGGCTTCTGTTGAAAAGCAAAGTCTTATGGTTGATTATCAAAGCACGTCCTGTTTGGCATATCTTTGTGTAACGTTGATTTGCGAGCATCACACCTCGGTTGTGAACCAGAAACGGGAGAGGACATTAAGGAGGGCATGTGTTTCCTTCTAGCTAGGGTGGTGTCAATGACCTATCATCCCTGACATTTATATTATTTTCACATGTGTGGTTGTTGGATTGCGAGGCGCCTCGGATATATCGGTGACTATGTGGAGCCGATGGAGTCATTTGCTCATTTACGCCCCAAAGGGCGGGGAAACGCAGGTTCAGGCATAATAATCCACATCGGTGGACCGGCCCTGACGATCCATGGGGAAGTTGCGGCTGTTCCTAAGACATGGGCTAGATTGTCTCGAATTCGGTGAGGACGATCCCTAGCCTCGGTTCATAGATTGAAATCCAATTTCCAATATGAGACATTTCGGTTTTAGTTGTAATCCTATATATGGCGAATAGTGGTATGGGGCACTTATGCCGTCTATGATTGATACTTATGATTTTAAGTTGTTTTATGCACTATGCACTTATAATAGTGTCAAATGATTTGTTTTAAACATACCAAGCATGTTTGGCTATTATAAGGGAAAACCCTATCCCCGGCTTGCGTTGCATTGTGTGATAGGACCTGGGTCTTATAATAGCTTCATTTTTCCAAAAAGCATTGCGCTGTTTTGTTATATGCACATGTATTCATGGGAGGAAACCCGTTTCGTGTTATACGGCATGGTCCCTCGATATATCTGATTTAAAGTAAAGTTTTAAATAACTGTTTTAGTTCTCACACCAGTCACATGACTGGACGGGAGTTTATTGTTTTAGCCTAAACTCTGGGTGCCCTTATTTTGACACGGGCAGCTAGTAGTTTTGATTTTGCAGATTTATATTCACAGGGTCCTGATTTACAGCTGGAATGATATCTGGAAAGCTCTGTATCCCTATATTCTTTTCATTTGTGTATTGTATTATTTTTCCGCTGTAGTAATGTATTTAAATCTCTGATGTGTAATATTTATTCATACTCTATATATTCTTGTATTCTGATGGAATTGTTGTAATAAACAATGAAACGTTCTTATGTTTGCGTTCCAATGTATGTTATTCTCAAGGTGATTCGTTCTTTCCTTATCAGGGAAGTTACTGGTCCTTATAATCTCTCTCTTGAAATGACGTAGATCTAGCCTCAAATGGTGTAGAACTTTGATTCTCTAATGTAAATCTCAAATTTTAATGGTGAAAAGGTGTTAGAGGAATGAGGAACACAAGGTCACCAAATGAGAGAATGGAGAAAGTAAACTATTCTCCATACCTCTCACCTCCTATTTCTAGCTTCCTCCAGCCCACTAATGGGCCTCCCCAAATCAGCTCATTATTGCTTACAAAACCTGAACAGCCAATTGAAAAACCTTAAAACAACGATTCCTCCCGAACCGCTGAGCCAAATCTTTATTGTGACTACTCTATAGAAAGGCAATCATCATTTCCTTTCCAATGGCACAGGTCTCACCACCTGATTCGACCTGAGTCAAAAGTTATGCCCTGTACAAGACTGACAAGGGATAAATTGTCACAAACAAAATTGGTAAAAATTATGGACATGTCTCACATCCCCATAAACAATGTATTAAATTATGAGAATGATCCAACCCTCAGGTAATACAATAAAAATATTTTATGATCTTCAGATATGTAAAATGTAGGCTATTACAATATATATATATATATATATATATATATATATATATCGGAGCATGTATTTTTAATTGATATAAAAATTATTTTATGTGACAATCCCAAAATCCGTGTGACGGTATTAAGGATAATCATTGGAATATAACACATCAATCATCATAGCAGAGAACAGATAATAGCAAAACAATAAATAGAATAATTTTACATGGATATGACAGCGGAATCATAACATGCAATAACATCAGAATAGCACAACGTAGGATATAACTTAGTAAATAAAAGGGAAATGATCAGTCACCATCGCCAGAGGCGGAATAAATACATGCAGTGAGACATAATAAGGGTATTAGTCTACATCGCCGAAGGCGGTACATATACATACGATAATAAGTACTGAAAGTAAAGCAGTCTGCATCGCCTGTGGCGGAATCATAATATAGATACAACAATGGCGGAAAATGTCAAAGTCATCTCGGTGAAGTCAGCCTCGCCATGAGCCAAAATGCACTCCATACAACAGTGCTGAGCCAAAAACAACCTGTCACCTGTGAACTAGGCCGCCCATGTGAAAATAAGGGCACCCGCATTTGCAAAGTGAAACAAATAACGAGTCAGTCATGGGGACTGGTATGAGAAATCTATTTAACAGTTTAAAACAACAGTAATAAGCAAATCATAGGACCACGCCACTTTCGCGGAACGGGTTTACTCCAGTGATTGCTAGTGCATTTAAAACAAAGTAAATTCTTTAAAACAACGCAATGCTTTTAAAAAGAATGAAGCCATTATAAGACTCAAGTCCCATCATACAATGCAACGCAAGCCGGAGGATAGAGTTTTACCTTATAATGGCCAAATATGCTTGATACGTGTAAAGCAAAATCATTTGATATTATTACTAGTGCATATATGTTTCAAAAACGAATAGCATCATAAATATCAATCATAGGCGGCATAGCTACCATCTACTATGTCGCCTTACTAGTTCTACAATCGAATCCGTCATTTCGTATTGGAAATTGGATTTCCGTCATGAGTCGAGGCAAGGGGCAAGCTCCTCTCCGCTTCGAGACATTCTAGCAAATGCCTCAGGACTACACACTCTGGGTAACCCCTGGATGCTTCAGGGTCGGTCCTCTCTTACGTTTGAGGATTAGTTATTCCTGAACACACGTTTCTCGGTCCTTACAGACCTATAATCGAGGCGCCTCACATTCCAACAACCACAAAGGTGAAAAGTAAATATAAATGTCAGGGCTGGTAGGTCACTGACACCACCATAGCTAGAAAGAAACGTCGTGCTCTCCCTGCAGTCCTTATCCCGTTTTTAACTCATACCGAGGTGTGAGGCTCGCGAATCCACGCTATACACAAAGCCAAGCTATGTAGGCCGTGCTTTGATCATCAAACACAAGACTTTGCTTTGCAACAGAAGCCTTGATCACAGCATCTTGGCATGCCACATAGGCAATCCACTCCATACGACTGATTTCTATCGATATATAACCTCTGAGCTCGTACGTCTCAGAGAAGGGCGTTAAGCAAAAGAATAAATTCTCCGCCGCCAAACAGATATATATTTAACAGAGATCAATCAGTATAGAACAAAATCCAATGTCAAACACATAGTCCACTTACAAGTCCGTTCTGGGTCTGAACGAAACCGGAGGCGTCAAATTCCTCGTATATCCATACAATCAACACATACGTTCAGACGGCTACTACTTCCGTTCCTTCATGGTAGCTACTCCAATCAGGAACCTCAGCAGCGCCCATCCAACCGATACGAAGATCGTCGGTCTTGAATCGTCTTTGTATTTTCCAATTCGAATCGTTCGATCAATTATTTGAAATGAGGGTTAGCTCGGCCTTTTCAAATAATTCACGTAATTAGAATTCAAATCAATTCTTTCTATGGTTATATTATTCAACATCCATATTTCAGTTCTTTAGTATTATTTTCGTGTCAAACACATACAACCATCAAATATCAAACAGATCAAGCCAAATTGGTTTATTTCCAATCTATGTTGCTTATAATATTTTATAACGATTTTTCGCCATTTTTATTTATTTAAAAACGGCCATATTCAATTAAATGACGTTTCAGGTCGTGCCGTGGCACTGGCGCTTTTTTTCCCCTAATTTGTTTTACACATATCGGAAAATCTAACCGTTGGATTTCTATAAAGTCTATATCAGTGGGAAGATATTCCCAAAGCGAACCCAACGGTTCCAGTTTCGTGAAAATCCGACGGTCGGATCTTCCACACTAGTCGTTTGAAGTTACGGTTTCAAAATTCGAACTACAGCGTCGTTATTCGATTTAATTTAATTATATTTATATTTATATATAAATATAAACGATTCTGGCGCTGTTTTTCTTCAGATTTGAATTAAACATTCCAGACAATCCAACCGTTGGATTTTTACAAGGTTGGTGCCGTTGGAAAGATATTTCGAAGGCGAACCCAGCGGTTGCGGTTTCGGGAAAATCCGATGGTCGGATTTCTCGTACTAATCATTTCAATTTACGATTCCAAAACACGAACTACACGGCTTCGATTCCTTCTAATTCTATATATATATATATATATATATATATATATATATATATATAGTTCATTCTCTAATTTCAAATATAGTTCATTCATTAATTTCTACTTCGTTTTCACTTCAAATATTTCACTAACTCCTTAATATTATTTCGCCATAACCTCCTTTGTACGGGAAGGGGTTTGGAAATTTATTGGGCCATGTTAGGTACCCAATAAATCCTATAAAGCATCCACATTTTTATAGTGATATATTCTGGTGTTTACGGGGGAGCGTGTATAGATAATAACTCCAGAGAATAAATTCTCGTCACCCCGTTCCGTGTGGAAATAAATAGTCCATGTGCCGTATCTAATGACTAGAGAGACGTGATTATTGTAAACTTCAGACCCGTGTGGGGTTTTTATTAATCTGGCAATTTATCGTTATATTTTATATAGTCCATATCAGTCATCAGTTCAACCTGTAGTATAAAATCATCGCCATACAAGCCTCTCGCTCGTATGGTAAATCTTCCACCTCGTCACACAAGCTCCAAATGCTTATGTGGAATATGATGAAGTATGCCTATCGTACAGGAGTATGCCATGTAGTGTAGTTCAAAATTAATTGTTACTATCCTATAGCGATGTTTATTATTTCACACAGAATAACCAGCACTCCGCATCCAATGACATTCACAGGAGTTGATATAAAAATAAAATTGCGTAGCCAACTCATCAAGGCTTACCTATTTGTCGGGCACGCAAATAATTTCTTTACTCTACAGCTAATCCATTTTCCCCTGTTCAACACATGTATATATATGCAGAACAAAGCTAATAATAATATTTCTAGCAAACTATTATTTATTTCAACACGTGTGTATTTTTATCAAAGCGTATACATGATAAAAGAAATATTTTTATCATCAAAAATATTTATTCAACACGTGAATGTTTTTAACACTTCATATTCACAATAAAAATGTAGTTTTTATTGTCTATTCATTTTATTTTAAAATACGATAACATTCAACACATGAATTCCAACTCGACGAACGAATTTCAATTCAACACATTAATATTCTTTATAGTATGTATATATATAAAAATGTGATTTTTATCGTTAAATCTATTTGTTTAAATTCGAATAATATTCAACACATGAATTTCAACTCGACGAGCGAATTTCAATTCAACACATGAATATTCTCTATAGTTTGTATATATATAAAAATGTGATTTTTATCGCTAAATCTATTTGTTTAAATTCGAATAATATTCAACACATGAATTTCAACTCAACGAATGAATTTCAATTCAACACATGAATATTCTCTATAGTTTGTATATATATAAAAATGTGATTTTTATCGCTAAATCTATTTGTTTAAATTTGAATAATATTCAACACATGAATTTCAACTCAACGAATGAATTTCAATTCAACACATGAATATTGGTTCCAACATATGTAATTAATTTCAACAAATGAAAATTATTCTAACACATGAATATTTCCGAAAATTTCGGCAGCATAACGGCAGGGTAGTTAAAACCGGGACCGTCCCTAGTACGGCTCCTCGCTCTACCTTAAAACCTCGCGGTTTTTGACAATGGGGATCATGCATCTAGTTCGCACGCAGGCGACATGTTTTATTTTCATTTCCACAATCCTATTCTAATTTGTTTCAACCACAAGAGGGTATTTTTCAACCACAAAGGTATTTTTCAACCACAATATCAACCACAAACAATTATTTCCAACCATTCGTCATACCATATAATATCACGCCAATCACAAGCAATACATATCGTCCATGGTCTGTGGACGAGGGGAGTATATATATATATTATTTCTATAATTCACTTGCATTTCATAACAATTCAAAGCATATATGTTTCATACGACGCTTGTATAAATTATACATCGCTAATATAACTTATACAACACATGTACATGAGGTATACAATGCGTATATAATTTACACTTCGCTTATATAATTTATACAACATGATTCCATTCACACAATTTAGTTTAGATTCCTCACATTGGTTTTTGTAGTGTTAAAAATCGTAGGAAGGTCAGAAAAATCCGCGGCTTCTGCTAGATGGTAGAGAGCCTCCCTGCGGTCCCGATGTTTCCTGTTTCATCGAATTTCGTTAACACACTAAAAAGATATACTTTTTCAAAGTTTTGCAACACTTAAAAGTGTTATTTTCAATTCAAAATTTTCAAAGCAGAAGGGTTTGCAAACCTTCGAAACTAGGTTTAGAATTCTTGAACAATCCGTGCTGTTTTGTCTCGATCAGACCATACGACATTGAAGAGCTACGAACAGGCTTCCTATCGGCGGTGGTGGCAGCGAACTCGGTGGCTCCAGCGTGGCACGGCGGCGCTTCAAAGGGGCGAACTTCCTCGACGAAATTCGATGTCGATAGGCGATGGTCTTCGACGAGGCTGGGCTTGATTTGAAGAGGGGAGAAAGGCAATCGGAATTGCTAACCAGAGGCGGCGGCGAAATCGACTGTGGCGGCGGCGAAATCGGTGGAAAGATTTGAACGATTATCGTCGTTCGTTTCAGGGGTTGACCGCGGTTTTGAGAAGAGAGAGAAAATGTGAGATATTTTCTAATATATAATATTTTTAAATTCCCATAATATCCTTTCTAGCCAACGTACACCAATTTCAACCCAACGACTGTCGCCCCTAGCCAAATACCCCCATTCCGGACACAATGGGATATGTTTCGTTGGCCAATTCGACTGTTACAGTCAGTTATTTTTCAAATTAAAGTATAAAACATTTTATATTCAATTTGAACGTACATTTCAATTTGCCAGGGCCACAAACTGAATCGAAAAATTCCAGAAAAATAAATCTAGCTTTGTTTTGACGATACGGTCCCAACAAAACTAGTTTCGTCGAATTCTGAGCTCATATGCAAAATGTCCATTTTCAGGTCGACCCATTTTAACAGAAATTGACCAATCACATTTTCTTCTGCCCCGCTCACATACTAGCTTCAAAAATTATGAAATTTGAAACCTAGCAATAATTTGACATCCCGAATCCAACAAAAGTGGTTTCGTCGAATTCCGAGATCATATGCAAAATATCTATTTTCAAGGGCTATATATGCTACATAGCGACCTTTCTGAAAATTCATTTGGCCATAACTTTTGATTCCCGTTATGAAACTTCGATTTTTCAGATTCATTAGAAAGGTATTCATAAATAGATTTAAATATTTTCAGTTTCGCTAAAATCTGTTATATTTTCCACCCGGTACAGTCAGACAAAGTTTGTATTCAAATTTTCAAACTGCCTCACTATTCCCAATTCATTCTTTTATTGAAATATGCTATTTCAATTATTCAAATTCTTTGACAATAACCAATTTTAAAAATTTTAAATTGGTTCACATTTTCCAGGTTATTACAATCTCCCCCACTTAAAACTTTTCGTCCCCGAAAAGGAAATAACAGCAAAGTAGGAAACAAAATGTAAATGCAAAGTATTGTAAAGGTACCTTGCACCGGAGTTACTCAGAGATGTCCACTCTGCATTTGGGGTAGGCTTGTTTAATGCTTTCCTCAGTCTCCCAAGTACAGTCTCTAGGATCACTACTCCACTGCACCTTGACTAAATGAATCTTTTTGCTCCTTAGCTCTCTAGTTTCTTTGCCCACGATCTTTAATGGCTCTCTTCTGACTGCTAATTCTGGAGTTATGTCTATATCCTGTTGCGCTGCTTCCTCTACAACAAGATCTGGATCACGCACATGTTTTTTGAGTTGAGACACGTGGAACACATCATGCACTCCAGGCAACCAATCAGGTAATGAAACCCTATATGCAAGAGTTCCAATCCGTTCTAGTATAGGAAAGGGACCAATAAATCTCGGTGCCAACTTCCCAGTTTTGCCAAATCTGATTACTCCCCGCATCGGAGAAACTCTTAAATAAACATAATCGCCAACGACAAATGATAAATATCTTCTTCTCACATCAACATAACTTTTCTTTCGGCTTTGTGCGGTTTTCAATCGTTTCTTAATGAAATCGACTTTATCTGATGCTTCTCGAATCATATCAGGCCCTAACATAAGTTTGTTGCCAGGTTCTACCCAACATGCGGGAGATCTGCACGGTCTACCGTATAATGCTTCAAATGGAGACATTCCCAAACTTGCTTGATAGCTATTGTTATATGAGAATTCAGCTAAATGTAAGTGATCTTCCCATGAGCCTCCAAAATCAATAACGCAAGCCCGTAGTAAATCTTCTAGAATTCTATTCACCCGCTCAGTTTGGCCGTCTGTCTGAGGGTGATAAGCGGTGCTTAGATTCAATTTGGTTCCGAATTCTGTCTGGAATGCTTCCCAGAATTTTCTAGTAAATAGGGGATCTCTATCACTGACTATATTGAGCGTCACTCATTGTAGTTTAACTATTTCTTTGAAGTAAATCTGTGCTAAACTTTGAGCCGTTCTGTTGGATCGGACAGGTATGAAATGGGCAGTCTTCGTGAAGCGATCTACGATCACCCATATACTTTCGTTTCCCTTCCTAGTTCGAGGCAAACCATCAATGAAGTCCATCGAAATTTGCTCCCACTTCCATCCTGGAATTTCTAATGGTTGTAATAGTCAAGCCAATTTCTGCTGATCGCTCTTAACTAGCTGACAAGTGGAGCATCTGCTAACATATAATGAAATATCTCTTTTCAAAGCCCTCCACCAGAATGTGCGCTTGATATCGTTATACATTTTGCTCACACCGGGATGGATGCTTAGTTTGGACTTGTGACATTCATCAAGTATTTCTCTTCGAAGCTCTGGAAGATTTGGGATGCAAATTCTGCCCTTTAATCTAAGAACTCCATTGTCATCGAGTCGGAAACTTGTGGATTCACCTCCCTTGACTCTCTGACTGATTCTCTGAATAAATTCATCGTCTTTCTGAAGGTCCGAAATCTTGTCAATCAATGAAGACGTGATGATAAAGCTTGCGATGATTTCATTCTTTCTACTGAGCGCATCTGCTACAACATTGGCTTTCCCTAGAGTGTATAGAATCTCAAAATCATATGCTGCTAGGAATTCTAACCAACGCTGTTGTCTCAAGTTTAGATCTTTCTGAGTGAATAGATATTTCAAGGATTGATGATCGGTAACAGTTCGAACTTCTCGCCCAATAAATAATGCCTCCAGATTCTCAAAGCAAACACAATAGATAATAACTCAAGATCATGAGTTGCATAGTTTCTTTCATGCGGCTTCAACTGACGGCTGGCATAAGCGACCACTTTGCCTTTTTGCATTAATACTGCGCCAAACCCTCTAATAGAAGCGTCTGTCCATACAATCAAGTCTTGGTTGCCTTCTATAATTATCAATACTGGAGCAGTTGTCAATTTCAGTTTCATCTCCTGGAAAGCTTCTTCACATTCGGGAGTCCATTTGAATTTCTCATGTTTCTTTGTAAGCTTTGTCAATACACCAGATATCTTTGAAAAATCCTGGACGAATTTCCGATAGTAACTAGCCAATCCAAGGAAACTTCGAACTTCTGTGGGGATAGTGGGCTGTTTCCAGTTCTGAATCGCTGTAATTTTGCTTGGATCTACAGCAATCCCTTCTTTTGATACGACATGGACTAGGAACTTAACTTCATCCTACTAGAAGACACACTTAGAAAATTTAGCTTTCAAGACATTTCTCCTCAGAATTTTCAACAGTTGTTCTAAATGTTTTGCATGTTCGCCTTCCGACTTGGAGTAGATTAAAATGTCATCGATGAAGATCAGAACAAATTTATTCAATACACTACGGAACACTCTGTTCATAAGATCGACGAAGTATGCCGGAGCGTTACACAAGCCGAACGGCATTACTAGCCATTCGTAGAATAAATCGGGACCCCTGAAGGCTGTCAAAGGAACACAGTCTTCGGCTATACGTAATTGGTGGAAACCTGTAGCTAGGTCCATTCTGGAGAATACTGTTGCCCTATTTAATTGATCTAACAGATCGTCTATCCGAGGCAAGGGATATTTGTTCTTCAGTGTCTGCTTATTGAGATCTCGGTAATCAACACAAAGTCTTAGAGTACCGTCTGATTTCGGGACAAATACTACTGCTGCTCCCCAAGCTGAAAAGCTCGGTCTGATCAGACCTTTCCAAAGCAATTCTCGGGTTTGACTACCTAACTCTTCTTTTTCTTTCGGGGCCATTCTTCTAATTGGATGTACTACTGGTCGGGCGTTAGGAATTAGATCTATTCTAAATTCAATTTCTCATTGCGGCGGTAAGTTTTCTACTTCTTCAAACACATCCGCATAGTTTTTAACGACCGGTATCTTTTCTAATGAAGGGGGAGTAACTTCCAAAGAAGACCAAAATTCTGTTCTATTAATTTCTGAACCATGGCATGGTATATATATAGGTCCAAGCTTCGTTTCGACTTTAACAATTCTTTCGGCACATCTAACTTCGGCCTTATATTTTGTCAACCAGTCTAGCCCTAGTATAACATCAAATTCGGAAAGGTCCATGAAAATCACTTGAAAAGAGAACTTGTAGCAAGAATAAGAGACATGCACTCTACAATACGAACTGAGACTAACAGAACCTCCTATCGGGTTTTGAACTTTAATTGGTTCCTTAAGCTTTCTTTGTTTCAATTTTAACTTATGAACAATGTTACTAGAAATGAAGCTACGTGATGCACCAGTATCAAAAAGTACAGAAACTGGAATATTTTTAATGGTAAGGGTACCTCCCAAGACGTCGGGTTTACCTGATCCATCGGTGATAGCTGGCGAGGTCTCCCCGTCATACACATGAGCCACTTGTGCATTCTGCTTCAGAGGACAATTCCTGCTATAGTGCCCTTTCTTCTGGCAGTTGTAGCATTCAGCTAAGCTGTGGTCTAGATTTGCCTTTATCTTCCTCGGGGCTTTGCACACATTAGAAAAATGTCCTGTCTTCCCGCAGTTGTAGCAGCTCCCTTTCGGTATATTTCCAGATTTCTGAGTAGCGGCCGCTGTAATGCTAGACTCTGGCTGATCTGCTGAAGCTTTGCGCTTATTTCTAGCTTGGCTTTTGGCGCGGTCTTGGTTGGAGTGTCTTTCATCCATATCTTCATACTTGCAGGTCATTTCTACTAATTCTGAGAATGAGAGTTTGATGTTGCTCATGGCTCTGTCACGGTACTTGCGCCTTAGCCCAAATATAAACCTCTTGTTCTTAGCTTTTTTGGTCATAATAAGCTCTGGAGCATAGCACGACAGCTGAGTGAATTTATTGAGGTAATCTTGGATAGAGAGATCTCCCTGCTGGAGATTAGCAAACTGCTCTCGCATCCTCTCTAAGGCCTGCTCAGGTACAAACTTCTCGTTGAACATGGTCTTGAATTGCTCCCAGGTCCTAACAGTACCTGCCACATCTTCTGAGGTGATGGCATCCCACCACAACTCTGCTTCTTCCTATAAGAGCCAAATCCCTAGACGTGCTTTGTTGTTGGTCCCCAATCCCATGCCTTCAAAAATCTTTTCACAGGTCTTCAACCAAGCAATAGCCTCTGTCACTGTACCAAGGCCAGAAAAGGGTTTTCCCCCTAGGTTCCTATATCTCTTCGCTACTCTGTCTAGCCTAAAGTCCTGGGGTGCTGGTGGCTGAATAATAGGGCCCTCCTCAGCTACGGGGATATTCCCCCGTCCTCCTGCTATGCCTACTCAGCCTCCACGGCCACCTCTAGCTGCTGCTGCTCGTGTAGCCATCAGAGAGAGTACTGTATAAGCAAGAAAAGAGTCAAGCTCACAGAATTGATAACTTTCATAAATGATAAAGCAGGGGAACATAAGGAAAGGTAATGATGTACTGATCAAATTGTTTTGCTAATCTGCTTAGCTCATTCTAGGACATTGCTAATCCTATCTCTAATGAGCTACTCGCCCTAGAACTCTATTGATTCTATTCTGACGAGGTGTTTAATGTGTTAGATCCCGGAACTAAGGTTAACCAACGCTCTGATACCAACTGTGACGATCCCAAAATCCGTGTGACGGTATTAAGGATAATCATTAGAATATAACACATCAATCATCATAGCAGAGAACAGATAATAGCAAAACAATAAATAGAATAATTTTACATGGATATGACAGTGGAATCATAACATGCAATAACATCAGAATAGCACAACGTAGGATATAACTTAGTAAATAAAAGGGAAATGATCAATCACCATCGCCAGAGGCGGAATATATACATGCAGTGAGACATAATAAGGGTATCAGTCTACATCGCCGAAGGCGGTACATATACATACGATAATAAGTACTGAAAGTAAAGAAGTCTGCATCGCCTGTGGCGGAATCATAATATAGATACAATAATGGCGGAAAATGTCAAAGTCATCTCGGTGAAGTCAGCCTCGCCATGAGCCAAAATGCACTCCATACAACAGTGCTGAGCCAAAAACAACCTGTCACCTGTGAACTAGGCTGCCCGTGTGAAAATAAGGGCACCCGCGTTTGCAAAGTGAAACAAACAACGAGTCAGTCATGGGGACTGGTATGAGAAATCTATTTAACAGTTTAAAACAACAGTAATAAGCAAATCATAGGACCACGCCACTTTCGCGGAACGGGTTTACTCCAGTGATTGCTAGTGCATTTAAAACAAAGTAAATTCTTTAAAACAACGCAATGCTTTTACAAAGAATGAAGCCATTATAAGACTCAAGTCCCATCATATAATGCAACGCAAGCCGGAGGATAGAGTTTTACCTTATAATGGCCAAATATGCTTGATACGTGTAAAGCAAAATCATTTGATATTATTACTAGTGCATATATGTTTCAAAAACGAATAGCATCATAAATATCAATCATAGGCGGCATAGCTACCATCTACTATGTCGCCATACTAGTTCTACAATCGAATCCGTCATTTCGTATTGGAAATTGGTTCCGTCATGAGTCGAGGCAAGGGGCAAGCTCCTCTCCGCTTCGAGACATTCTAGCAAATGCCTCAGGACTACACACTCTGGGTAACCCCTGGATGCTTCAGGGCCGGTCCTCTCTTACGTTTGAGGATTATTTATTCCTGAACACACGTTTCCCGGTCCTTACAGACCTATAATCGAGGCGCCTCACATTCCAACAACCACAAAGGTGAAAAGTAAATATAAATGTCAGGGCTGGTTGGTCACTGACACCACCATAGCTAGAAAGAAACGTCGTGCTCTCCCTGCAGTCCTTATCCCGTTTTTAACTCATACCGAGGTGTGAGGCTCGCGAATCCACGCTATACACAAAGCCAGGCTATGTAGGCCGTGCTTTGATCATCAAACACAAGACTTTGCTTTGCAACAGAAGCCTTGATCACAGCATCTTGGCATGCCACATAGGCAATCCACTCCATACGACTGATTTCTATCGATATATAACCTCTGAGCTCGTACGTCTCAGAGAAGGGCGTTAATCAAAAGAATAAATTCTCCGCCGCCAAACAGATATATATTTAACAGAGATCAATCAGTATAGAACAAAATCCAATGTCAGACACACAGTCCACTTACAAGTCCGTTCTGGGTCTGAACGAAACCGGAGGCGTCAAATTCCTCGTATATCCGTTCAATCAACACATACGTTCAGACGGCTACTACTTCCGTTCCTTCATGGTAGCTACTCCAATCAGGAACCTCAACAGCGCCCATCCAACCGATACGAAGATCGTCGGTCTTGAATCGTCTTTGTATTTTCCAATTCGAATCGTTCGATCAATTAATTGAAATGAGGGTTAGCTCGGCCTTTTCAAATAATTCACATAATTAGAATTCAAATCAATTCTTTCTATGGTTATATTATTCGACATCCATATTTCAGTTCTTTAGTATTATTTTCGTGTCAAACACATACAACCATCAAATATCAAACAGATCAAGCCAAATTGGTTTATTTCCAATCTATGTTGCTTATAATATTTTGTGAAAACCCGTAACTTCCCCGTAAAGGAAAGTGTCGGATAGTTCGAGAACAAGCCACAACAGAACGCATACGGAAGAACATTTCATTGTATATTACAACAATGCATCAGATTACAAGAATATACAGAGTATAAATGAATATTACACAGAAATATCAGAGATTTAAATTACATTTAAATACATAGCAGCGGAAAATAATACAATACACAACTAGAATTAGATATACGGATACAAAGCTTTCCGGATATCGTTCCAGCTGTAAACCAGGATCCTGTGAATATAAATCTGCAAAACCAAAACTACTAGCTGCCCGTGTAAAAATAAGGGCACCCAGAGTTTAGGTTAAAACAATAAACTCCAGGTCAGTCATGTGACTGGTGTGAGAACTAAAACAGTTATTAATTCTTTATTTTAAAGTTAGGTAAATCAAGGGACCACGCCGTATAACACGGAACGGGTTTCCTCCCAAGAACACCAGTGCATAAAACAAACAGCGCAATGCTAAATAAGGAAAAATGAAGCTATTATAAGACCCAGTTCCTATCACACAATGCAACGCAAGCCGGGGGATAGGGTTTTTACCTTATAATAGCCAAGAATGCTTGATACGTTCAAAAGAAATCATTTGATACTATTATAAGTGTATAGTGTATAAAACAACTTCAAATCATAAGTATCAATCATAGGCGGCATGAATGCCCCATACCACTATGTCGCCATATATAGGTTATACAATCAAAACCGCAAATGTCGTATTGGAAGTTGGGTTATCATTTATTGTATGAACCGAGGCTAGGGGCAAGATCCTCTACCGATTTGTGACTCTCTAGCCCGAGCCACAGGATCAGAGCTCGAGTGACCCTTGGAGCGACAGGGCCGGTCCACCGATGTGGATTAAAATTGCTGAACACTGCGTTTCCCCGCCCTTTGGGGCGTAAGCCTGGCCCGTCAGCCGACCAGAAGCATCGGCCGAAACCGATATCACGAGGTGCCTCGCTTTTCATCAAGTAATAATAAGCAACTTCCACATGAGTCAAACTCGTCAGCCAGTTCAAGCACTGACGCCACTCCTAACTAGAAAGAAACGCATGCCCTCCCTGAGGTCCGTCTCCCGTTTTTGGTTCATACCGGATGTGAAACTCGCGAAGTAAACGTTACACAAAGCTACGCCACAAAGGCCGTGCTTCGATCATCAACCACAAGACTTTGCTTTTCAACAGAAGCCTTGATCATTTGCCACTTATGCATGCCACACAGGCAATTCACTCCATGCGATTGATATCCATCAATATATAACCCCTGAGCTCGTACGTCTCAGAGAAGGGCGTTAAGCAAGAGAATAAATTCTCCGCCGCCAAACAGATATATATTTAATAGAGATCAATCACACGGACTAAATCCAATGTCAGACACACAGTCCATTTACAAGTCCGTTCTGGGTCTGAACGAAACCGGAGGCACCTAGTACCCCGCATATCCATCGATCTCCAAGTACGTCTGGACGATCACTAACTGTTTCCATCTTCTTGGGTGTACAGCCCAATCAAGATCATCAGTAATCACCCAAACGACGTGAAGACCTCCGGTCTTCGACCATCGTCTTCATCTTCGACTTATCGTCATATCAGTTATTCAGAATGGGATAAACCCGGTCTTTCTGAATAACTCACGTATATTTTAAATAAGTGTTACACAAACACAACATACGCCTCATTCCAATTCATCAGTCACTAACCGTAAATTAATCAAGAGAATAATTCCCCAAATATTAACCCCGAAGGCCGAAACCAACATCAGATCAATATCCAGAAAACCATTCTGCTTAGCTAACCGACAGTTAGTTTCTGATTTCACATTCATAGGGAAAGGTTCCCATTAATTTTATCCAAGATAAATTCTTGAATTTATTCTCTAATCTTCTTTTGAATTTCGATTCAACTAGTCGAGACTAACGAACCTTACCGAAGTAATCATTTATTTTAATTTCCCAATCCCAACCTATTCGCCCCATGAAGTAAAACTGGTTATACTTCATATCTAACACCACAGTGTTATCGGTAAATTCAATTACCATTTCACGTTCAAATCTAATTAAATATTTAACTATCGCCTGGAGTAAAACTGGTGATACTCCATTCTCGATTATTTCAATCTAATTAAAGATTCATTAAAACTCCACTTAGTTTTAATCGTTAACTGGGTTAAAGAACCAATGTCATTTAAAACACGGCCCACAATAAACCCGAAATCACATTCATTAATTATCGGGTTAAAGAACAAGTGTTATTTAAAACACTGTTCACGATAAACCCAAAGATCAATACCAATTCAATTCCAATTAAATATCATTTAATTGGTACACTTCATTAAATCTAAAATAAAAAGATTTAATCTTTTCTCAACTGGGTTCAAGAACAGTGTTAGTGAAGACACCATTCACGACAAACCCAAATCACATTTGATATTCAATACAAGGCTCTGAATAGAAAATATATCGGCTTATATTCCATATTAAATTCTACGACTAACAAATGTCGTATTGGAAATAACGATATAAATATATATCTTTCAAATTTCCATAACAACATCTGTATAATCATGAATTCCAACATCGAAATATTCCGAAGTCAATTTCGATTCAAATCCACTCCAATGCAATCATTGGAAATTCTGGTTATTTTTAAAACCCTTTTCAAATTCAATTTGTTTATTTAAAAATAAATAGAATTATAATTCTAGTTCAAAACTAGTTCATTTCGATAAAAATCTATTTTTATCTTTTCAAATATGGAGTTTTTCATCCCAATTCTTTCTAAATCATTTCTTATGATTTTACACAAATTATTGCTATTTTTAATAATTTTATCAAGGCCTGTACAGTCGATTTCCATCAACGGCCATCGAACTGTACTTACAGCGACCTTTTTCAAATTTGATTTGGACATAATTCCAAATCCAACCGTTAGATTTCTAATTTCAAATATTCGTTAGAAAGCTCTTTTCGATACGAATCCAACGGTTCCAGTTTTAGGGGAATCCGACGGTCGGATCTCCCGTAATGTCCGTTTGAAATAAATGGTCGAAATTCGCGAACTGCCGCAGCGCGGCGCGTTCTATTCAGGCCATTATATTATATATATAATATATAATATATGTTTTGTCGATTTCTATTTAAAACGAATTATATAAATAGTTTTAAATTCGTTTCAAAAGCAATTTCGACTTCCATTTCAATTCAAATCAAAATTGAATTCTTCCTTATAAATTCGTTTTAAAATTCATTTCTATTCATTTCAAATTTCAATTCAATTTGAATTCATTTCAATTCGCTTTCAATTCAATTTGAATTCGTTTTCAATTCAATTCAAAGTCGTTTTCTATTCGATTCAATTCAAATTGGTTTTTTTCTATTTGATTCAATTCAAATTGGTTTTCTATTCGATTCAATTCAAATTGGTTTTCTATTCGAATCAAATTCGTTATATATTCAAATCAAATCAAATTCGTTTTCTATTCAATTCATTTCGAAATCGTTTTCAATTCAATTCATTTCGAAATCGTTTTCAATTCAATTCATTTCGAAATCGTTTTCAATTCAATTTATTTCGAAATCGTTTTCAATTCAATTTATTTCGAAATCGTTTTCAATTCAATTTATTTCGAAATCGTTTTCAATTCAATTTATTTCGAAATCGTTTTCAATTCAATTCATTTCGAAATCGTTTTCAATTCAATTCATTTCGAAATGAATAAACTCGATATAAATATCGTTCACGTCAAAATGGCGTCAATCTAATCAACACGGCTTCATATATTTCTATTTTCAAATATTCTATTTCAAATATTTCTTTTTCAAAATAGTTGTTATTATCAAAATATTTCGTTCAACACATGACCAATCTCAATGGATGAGTACTGTCAACACATGAACCTTTATTTTATATTGATAAAGATGTAAATTTTATTACTAAAATATTTCGTTTAACACATGACCAATCTCAATGGATGAGTACTGTCAACACATGAACCTTTATTTTATATTGATAAAGATGTAAATTTTATTACTAAAATATTTCGTTCAACACATGACCAATCTCAATGGATGAGTACTGTCAACACATGAACCTTTATTTTATATTATTCTTTATTTTTCAAATTGGAATGAGGCCCAATCAATTACCATATAAAGTTAATTATATGGATTCCATACAACACATGTATATAATAGCATTGAAAAATAATCAACCATCAACCAAAGTGCACTACACTGTATAAGCATCAAATATAGATATCTAACGCTTATAACAGCCTGTCAATCGATCGATCGACATATTTAATCAATCAGGTTGAGTGAACTTCAAATTTCATCCTAACACCCGTGTAGGGTTTCAAACAATCATACACATATTTTATTTGTGCAGTTGGGCGATGTGTAAAATTTATCGTCCCAATCAATGTCCTTCAAATAGGTGTACATAGACAAACCGTCCGGTTTGTAAATGAATATTTATTTATTCACATTCACGTTAAAAATTATATTTTTAACGATAAAACATTTTATTCAACCTATGAATATTCTATTCGGTTCATTTATTCAATAAAATGATATTTTTATTTCTCTAACATATTTTAGAAAATTTCGGCGGCATAACGGCACGATACTAGAAACAGGACGAGGCCTAGCCTTATCCCCGGTCTAGTGAAGGCCCACGCCATTCACACATCAATCCAATCAATTTCATTTCATCAAACAAACAAATTTCAATCAATTACTCTAACTAATTTTTGCAATCAAACAAACGTCCATGGTCTGTGGACGATTGTGTCGGGTGCTACTAAACACCGTCTGCATCCTAGTATATATTTATAACTAGAAAAAGAGATTTTGAGTGAGAAGTTCTCACCGAATGCTATCCAAACATCTTGACTCTTCTTTGATATAAATCTTCTTCGTTCTCGCCTTTTTGTTACCTTCGTTGTCCGCTTTCACTACCTATGTAAAAATCGAATTTTTACTTCGCTATTCCATATATAAAAATCATATTTTTATTTCGAAGTTCAATATATAAAAATCATATTTTTACTAGTTAAAGATCGTATTTTTTTATATAAGTAAAGATCGTATTCTTATCTTTTTATAACTATGATACTTTTATTTTCAAAAATAATGCTATTTATATTTTCAAAAATATTGTTATTTCTATTTGAAAACAAATGATATATATATATATATTCTCAATGTCTTTTCATATTTACAAATCAATGACAATTTATATTTTCAAAAAGAATGCTATTTTATATTCTAAAACAATGAAAATTTATATTATTATTATTTTTTCTTTTTAAAACCATGTCATATATATTTTCAAGAACAATTCAAATTGCAGCTTTTCAAATCATGTAAATTTAAGTTTTGAAATCATATAAATTTCATTTTTAAAATCATCCTAAATTAATTAACTAATTAGTTAATTTATTACCTTCACATTTGAAACCATCGTTCCCTGTAGCTTCAGAAAACTGTCGCCATATACATCTCCTCGCCTACGCTTCCACCGTTGACCGGACCCCCATCAGCCTCGCCGCCATCTAAGCCCCAACCGCCCTCAACCTCCACCAGAAGCCGCTAGACCCGCGGTGGTCCCAGTTAAGTGGTGGCGTCTCGATTCTCGCGTGAAGGCCGGGTTCGTGGATTGTGCGTGATGCTGAAGCGAGGAAGGAGGCGGTGGAGAAAGGAATCGCCAAGGAGGAGGAGGCGTGGGGGTAGCTCGATGTCGGCGGTTCTTCTGCGTTCTTCTTTCTCTTTTTTTATTATTCTGAAAGTGTTTTGAATCGGGGGGGGGGGGGCTGAGCAATGATAAAAGGGAAGGAGAGAGAGAAATTAATTAATTTTTTATTAATTTAAAATTCAAAAAGTTGACTTTTACATACGACCTCTAATCGAGACCCACCGCCTGTCGTCCATAGCTAATTATCCCCATTCCGAACACAATGGGATATGTATCGCAAGCTGATGTGATCGTTTCGATTAGTTTCCGTTGAATTTACATTTAAATCATTATACTGAATTTTAAACGTACATTTCAAATTACCGGAGTCACATACTAACTAGAAAAATTCCAGAAAAATATTTTCTAGCTTCGTATTGATGATACGGTCCTAACAAAACTAGTTTCGCCGAATTCTGAGACCGTTGGAAAAATGGCCATTTTTCAGTCGATTAAAATCAACTGAAACTGGTCAAACGCGTTTTCCTTTACCACGCTCACATATTGATTCGAAAAATTATGAAATTTGAAACCTAGCAATAATTTGACATCACGGATCCAACAAAAGTGGTTTCGTCGAAATCCGAGGTCACTTGCAAAATTTCCATTTTTAAGGGCCTGAATTCCATAGCGACTATTCAGAATTTTCAACTGGACATATGACATATCTTTTGATTCCCGCTATGAAATTTCGATTTTTCAGATTCGTTGGAACAATATTATCAATTAGTTCCTAATGTTTTTGGTTTCACTAAAATCCGGATTGTTTTGCACCCGGTACATTCAATTGAAGTTTGAAATCGAATTATCGAACTACCGCGCCATTTTCAATTCTATTATAATTATATATAAATATTTATATTCTAACGACGACGCGTATAAATATATACGTTCGAATTATATTCAAAATAAATTTCTCGTCGATTTTATTTAAAATAATCTATTTTAAATAATCAAAATTCGCTAAAATTGCCAAAATAAAAATTTTAAACTGGCCCAGATTTTCGGGTTGTTACAATCTCCCCCACTTAAAACTTTTCGTCCCCGAAAAGGAACAAAGTCGAAAGTGGTTTGATCATTCTACTCTACGTTCGATCTGGCTTCTTTTCTCCAACTTTTCAGTTTCTGAGAATTTTCAAATTTTCAAAAATTTGGCTAACACCCTAAATTTTCGAAAAATTTCGCCATAACCTCCCCTGCACCGGGAGCATCGGGGAATTTCAAATAGCTTCCCCGGTCCTTCTAACCTCAAAAAGAAAAAGAAAAAGCCAAGCGGCTAGCCAATAGGCTCATAAAATCATCATCACCCAAACAAAACAGTAAATTATGTAGTAAACATGTACCTATTTGTCGGGCAAACAAATTTTATTCTCTGCTCTAGCCTCCTTGCTATGACCTGTTCAATGTAAGTACATGTATATGCAAGCAAATGTGACCAAATTCCAATACAATTCACTATTTGATTCAGTTAGGCATAATGGTTAAAATTTAGCAAACAAATAAACAAACAACACAAACCATCAATCTATTAGTTGATTAGAGTTTCAAATTCATAATTTTGATACATATACAAAAATCATATTTTTGATACCAAATCACAACAATAGGCCCTATCTAATTTTTGGTTCTCACACCAGTCAATAGGAAATATATAGATATTACACGTTCGTCACTCGAATATAAATTCTGATGATGATATATCAATCATCAGAATCACTCCCGGGCGACTAGAGTGTAATTCTATATCTATCCAGTATATTAAAATTTCAAATACACGTGGATCAGACGTATACGCAAAATCTTTATATACTGGACTGTCCAACTCAATATAAATAGATAATCAGATACGAATAATTGATTTAAATTTTCAAAACAAAAATTGTTTTCATTTGAAAAATATACTCTTCACACTCGTTCTAGGATACTACTGATCCCATCTCTAACGAGTCATTCTCGTTGGATATTACTAATCCAATTTCTGATGAATTCTTTCGTATGGTTCTAATGTGTCTTGTTCTCTGAGCTTTGTAAACCAAAGCTCTGATACCAACTGTGAAAACCCGTAACTTCCCCATAAAGGAAAGTGTCGGATAGTTCGAGAACAAGCCACAACAGAACGCATACGGAAGAACATTTCATTGTATATTACAACAATGCATCAGATTACAAGAATATACAGAGTATAAATGAATATTACACAGAAATATCAGAGATTTAAATTACATTTAAATACATAGCAGCGGAAAATAATACAATACACAACTAGAATTAGATATACGGATACAAAGCTTTCCGGATATCGTTCCAGCTGTAAACCAGGATCCTGTGAATATAAATCTGCAAAACCAAAACTACTAACTGCCCGTGTAAAAGTAAGGGCACCCAGAGTTTAGGTTAAAACAATAAACTCCAGGTCAGTCATGTGACTGGTGTGAGAACTAAAACAGTTATTAATTCTTTATTTTAAAGTTAGGTAAATCAAGGGACCACGCCGTATAACACGGAACGGGTTTCCTCCCAAGAACACCAGTGCATAAAACAAACAGCGCAATGCTAAATAAGGAAAAATGAAGCTATTATAAGACCCAGTTCCTATCACACAATGCAACGCAAGCCGGGGGATAGGGTTTTTACCTTATAATAGCCAAGAATGCTTGATACGTTTAAAAGAAATCATTTGATACTATTATAAGTGTATAGTGTATAAAACAACTTCAAATCATAAGTATCAATCATAGGCGGCATGAATGCCCCATACCACTATGTCGCCATATATAGGTTATACAATCAAAACCGCAAATGTCGTATTGGAAGTTGGGTTATCATTTATGGTATGAACCGAGGCTAGGGGCAAGATCCTCTACCGATTTGTGACTCTCTAGCCCGAGCCACAGGATCAGAGATCGAGTGACCCTTGGAGCGACAGGGCCGGTCCACCGATGTGGATTAAAATTCCTGAACACTGCGTTTCCCCGCCCTTTGGGGCGTAAGCCTGGCCCGTCAGCCGACCAGAAGCATCGGCCGAAACCGATATCACGAGGCGCCTCGCTTTTCAGCAAGTAATAATAAGCAACTTCCACATGAGTCAAACTCGTCAGCCAGTTCAAGCACTGACGCCACTCCTAACTAGAAAGAAACGCATGCCCTCCCTGAGGTCCGTCTCCCGTTTTTGGTTCATACCGGATGTGAAACTCGCGAAGTAAACGTTACACAAAGCTACGCCACAAAGGCCGTGCTTCGATCATCAACCACAAGACTTTGCTTTTCAACAGAAGCCTTGATCATTTGCCACTTATGCATGCCACACAGGCAATTCACTCCATGCGATTGATATCCATCAATATATAACCCCTGAGCTCGTACGTCTCAGAGAAGGGCGTTAAGCAAGAGAATAAATTCTCCGCCGCCAAACAGATATATATTTAATAGAGATCAATCACACGGACTAAAATCCAATGTCAGACACACAGTCCATTTACAAGTCCGTTCTGGGTCTGAACGAAACCGGAGGCACCTAGTACCCCGCATTCCATCGATCTACAAGTACTTTTGGACGATCACTAACTGTTTCCATCTTCTTGGGTGTACAGCCCAATCAAGATCATCAGTAATCACCCAAACGACGTGAAGACCTCCGGTCTTCGACCATCGTCTTCATCTTCGACTTGTCGTCGTATCAGTTATTCAGAATGGGATAAACCCGGTCTTTCTGAATAACTCACGTATATTTTAAATAAGTGTTACACAAACACAACATACGCCTCATTCCAATTCATCAGTCACTAACCGTAAATTAATCAAGAGAATAATTCCCCAAATATTAACCCCGAAGGCCGAAACCAACATCAGATCAATATCCAGAAAACCATTCTGCTTAGCTAACCGACAGTTAGTTTCTGATTTCACATTCATAGGGAAAGGTTCCCATTAATTTTATCCAAGATAAATTCCTGAATTTATTCTCTAATCTTCTTTTGAATATCGATTCAACTAGTCGAGACTAACGAACCTTACCGAAGTAATCATTTATTTTAATTTCCCAATCCCAACCTATTCGCCCCATGAAGTAAAACTGGTTATACTTCATATATAACACCAAAGTGTTATCGGTAAATTCAATTACCATTTCACGTTCAAATCTAATTAAAGATTTAACTATCGCCTGGAGTAAAACTGGTGATACTCCATTCTCGATTATTTCAATCTAATTAAAGATTCATTAAAACTCCACTTAGTTTTAATCGTTAACTGGGTTAAAGAACCAATGTCATTTAAAACACGGCCCACAATAAACCCAAAATCACATTCATTAATTATCGGGTTAAAGAACAAGTGTTATTTAAAACACTGTTCACGATAAACCCAAAGATCAATACCAATTCAATTCCAATTAAATATCATTTAATTGGTACACTTCATTAAATCTAAAATAAAAAGATTTAATCTTTTCTCAACTGGGTTCAAGAACAGTGTTAGTGAAGACACCATTCACGACAAACCCAAATCACATTTGATATTCAATACAAGGCTCTGAATAGAAAATATATCGGCTTATATTCCATATCAAATTCTACGACTAACAAATGTCGTATTGGAAATAACGATATAAATATATATCTTTCAAATTTCCATAACAACATCTGTATAATCATGAATTCCAACATCGACATATTCCGAAGTCAATTTCGATTCAAATCCACTCCAATGCAATCATTGGAAATTCTGGTTATTTTTAAAACCCTTTTCAAATTCAATTTATTTATTTAAAAATAAATAGAATTATAATTCTAGTTCAAAACTAGTTCATTTCGATAAAAATCTATTTTTATCTTTTCAAATATGGAGTTTTTCATCCCAATTCTTTCTAAATCATTTCTTATGATTTTACACAAATTATTGCTATTTTTAATAATTTTATCAAGGCCTGTACAGTCGATTTCCATCAACGGCCATCGAACTGTACTTACAGCGACCTTTTTCAAATTTGATTTGGACATAATTCCAAATCCAACCGTTAGATTTCTAATTTCAAATATTCGTTAGAAAGCTCTTTTCGATACGAACCCAACGGTTCCGGTTTTAGGAGAATCCGACGGTCGGATCTCCCGTAATGTCCGTTTGAAATAAATGGTCGAAATTCGCGAACTGCCGCAGCGCGGCGCGTTCTATTCAGGCCATTATATTATATATATAATATATATAATATATATTTCGTTGATTTCTATTTAAAACGAATTATATAAATAGTTTTAAATTCGTTTCAAAAGCAATTTCGACTTCCATTTCAATTCAAATCAAAATTGAATTCTTCCTTATAAATTCGTTTTAAAATTCATTTCTATTCATTTCAAATTACAATTCAATTTGAATTCATTTCAATTCGCTTTCAATTCAATTTGAATTCGTTTTCAATTCAATTCAAAGTCGTTTTCTATTCGATTCAATTCAAATTGGTTTTTTTCTATTTGATTCAATTCAAATTGGTTTTCTATTCGATTCAATTCAAATTGGTTTTCTATTCGAACCAAATTCGTTATATATTCAAATCAAATCAAATTTGTTTTCTATTCAATTCATTTCGAAATCGTTTTCAATTCAATTCATTTCGAAATCGTTTTCAATTCAATTCATTTCGAAATCGTTTTCAATTCAATTTATTTCGAAATCGTTTTCAATTCAATTTATTTCGAAATCGTTTTCAATTTATTTCGAAATCGTTTTCAATTCAATTTATTTCGAAATCGTTTTCAATTCAATTAATTTCGAAATCGTTTTCAATTCAATTCATTTCGAAATGAATAAACTCGATATAAATATCGTTCACGTCAAAATGGCGTCAATCTAATCAACACGGCTTCATATATTTCTATTTTCAAATATTCTATTTCAAATATTTCTTTTTCAAAATAGTTGTTATTATCAAAATATTTCGTTCAACACATAACCAATCTCAATGGATGAGTACTGTCAACACATGAACCTTTATTTTATATTGATAAAGATGTAAATTTTATTACTAAAATATTTCGTTCAACACATGACCAATCTCAATGGATGAGTACTGTCAACACATGAACCTTTATTTTATATTGATAAAGATGTAAATTTTATTACTAAAATATTTCGTTCAACACATGACCAATCTCAATGGATGAGTACTGTCAACACATGAACCTTTATTTTATATTATTCTTTATTTTTCAAATTGGAATGATGCCCAATCAATTACCATATAAAGTTAATTATATGGATTCCATACAATACATGTATATAATAACATTGAAAAATAATCGACCATCAACCAAAGTGCACTACACTGTATAAGCATCAAATATAGATATCTAACGCTTATAACAGCCTGTCAATCGATCGATCGACATATTTAATCAATCAGGATGAGTGAACTTCAAATTTCATCCTAACACCTGTGTGGGGTTTCAAACAATCAAACACATATTTTATTTGTGCAGTTGGGCGATGTGTAAAATTTATCGTCCCAATCAATGTCCTTCAAATAGGTGTACATAGACAAACCGTCCGGTTTGTAAATGAATATTTATTTATTCACATTCACGTTAAAAATTATATTTTTAATGATAAAACATTTTATTCAACCTATGAATATTCTATTCGGTTCATTTATTCAATAAAATGATATTTTTATTTTTCTAACATATTTTAGAAAATTTCGGCGGCATAACGGCACGATACTAGAAACGGGACGAGGCCTAGCCTTATCCCCGGTCTAGTGAAGGCCCACGCCATTCACACATCAATCCAATCAATTTCATTTCATTAAACAAACAAATTTCAATCAATTACTCTTACTAATTTTTGCAATCAAACAAACAAGTCCATGGTCTGTGGACGATTGTGTCGGGTGCTACTAAACACCGTCTGCATCCTAGTATATATTTATAACTAGAAAAAGAGATTTTGAGTGAGAAGTTCTCACCGAATGCTATCCAAACATCTTGACTCTTCTTTGATATAAATCTTCTTCGTTCTCACCTTTTTGTTACCTTCGTTGTCCGCTTTCATTACCTATGTAAAAATCGAATTTTTACTTCGCTATTCCATATATAAAAAGCATATTTTTATTTCAAAGTTCAATATATAAAAATCATATTTTTACTAGTTAAAGATCGTATTTTTTTATATAAGTAAAGATCGTATTCTTATCTTTTTATAACTATGATACTTTTATTTTCAAAAATAATGCTATTTATATTTTCAAAAATATTGTTATTTCTATTTGAAAACAAATGATATATATATGTATATATATTCTCAATGTCTTTTCATATTTACAAATCAATGACAATTTATATTTTCAAAAAGAATGCTATTTTATATTCTAAAACAATGAAAATTTATATTATTATTATTTTTTCTTTTTAAAACCATGTCATATATATTTTCAAGAACAATTCAAATCGCAGCTTTTCAAATCAAGTAAATTTAAGTTTTGAAATCATATAAATTTCATTTTTAAAATCATCCTAAATTAATTAACTAATTAGTTAATTTATTACCTTCACATTTGAAACCATCGTTCCCTGTAGCTTCAGAAAACTGTCGCCATATACATCTCCTCGCCTACGCTACCACCGTTGACCGGACCCCCATCAGCCTCGCCGCCATCTAAGCCCCAACCGCCCTCAACCTCCACCAGAAGCCGCTAGACCCGCGGTGGTCCCAGTTAAGTGGTGGCGTCTCGATTCTCGCGTGAAGGACGGGTTCGTGGCTCGTGCGTGATGCTGAAGCGAGGAAGGAGGCGATGGAGAAAGGAATCGCCAAGGAGGAGGAGGCGTGGGGGTAGCTCGATGTCGGCGGTTCTTCTGCGTTCTTCTTTCTCTCTTTTTTTATTCTGAAAGTGTTTTGAATCGGGGGGGGGGGGGGCTGAGCAATGATAAAAGGGAAGGAGAGAGAGAAATTAATTATTTTTTTATTAATTTAAAATTCAAAAAGTTGACTTTTACATATGACCTCTAATCGAGACCCACCGCCTGTCGTCCATAGCTAATTACCCCCATTCCGAACACAATGGGATATGTATCGCAAGCTGATGTGATCGTTTCGATTAGTTTCCGTTGAATTTACATTTAAATCATTATACAGAATTTTAAACGTACATTTCAAATTACCGGAGTCACATACTAACTAGAAAAATTCCAGAAAAATATTTTCTAGCTTCGTATTGACGATACGGTCCTAACAAAACTAGTTTCGCCGAATTCTGAGATCGTTGGAAAAATGGCCATTTTTCAGTCGATTAAAATCAACCGAAACTGGTCAAACGCGTTTTCCTTTGCCACGCTCACATATTGATTCGAAAAATTATGAAATTTGAAACGTAGCAATAATTTGACATCACGGATCCAACAAAAGTGGTTTCGTCGAAATCCGAGGTCGCTTGCAAAATTTCCATTTTTAAGGGCCTGAATTCCATAGCGACTATTCAGAATTTTCAACTAGACATATCTTTTGATTCCCGCTATGAAATTTCGATTTTTCAGATTCGTTGGAAAGATATTATCAATTAGTTCCTAATGTTTTTGGTTTCACTAAAATCCGGATTGTTTTGCACCCGGTACATTCAATTGAAGTTTGAAATCAAATTATCGAACTACCGCGCCATTTTCAATTCTATTATAATTATATATAAATATTTATATTCTAACGACGACGCATATAAATATATACGTTCGAATTATATTCAAAATAAATTTCTCGTCGATTTTATTTAAAATAATCTATTTTAAATAATCAAAATTCGCTAAAATTGCCAAAATAAAAATTTTAAACTGGCCCAGATTTTCGGGTTGTTACATATTTTATAACGATTTTTCGCCATTTTTATTTTTTAAAAATGGCCATATTCAATTAAACGACGTTTCAGGTCGTGCCGTGGCACTGTTTTTTCCCTAATTTGTTTTACACATATTGGAAAATCTAACCGTTGGATTTCAACAAAGTCTATATCAGTGAGAAGATATTCCCAAAGCGAACCCAACGGTTCCAGTTTCGTGAAAATCCGATGGTCGGATCTTCTACACTAGTCGTTTGAAGTTACGGTTTCAAAATTCGAACTGCAGCGTCGTTATTCGATTTAATTTAATTATATTTATATATAAATATAAATGATTCTGGCGCTGTTTTTCTTCAGATTTGAATTAAACATTCCAGACATTCCAACCGTTGGATTTTTACAAGGTTGGTGCCGTTGGAAAGATATTTCCAAGTCGAACCCAGCGGTTGCGGTTTCGGGAAAATCCTATGGTTGGATTTCTCGTACTAATCGTTTCAATTTACGATTCCAAAACACGAACTGCACGGCTTCGATTCCTTTTAATTCTATTTATATTTATATATATAAATATAGTTCATTCTCTAATTTCAAATATAGTTCATTCATTAATTTCAACTTCGTTTTCACTTCAAATATTTCACTAACGCCTTAATATTTCGAAAAATTTCGCCATAACCTCCTTTGTACGGGAAGGGGTTTGGAAATTTATTGGGCCGTGGTAGGTACCCAATGAATCCTATAAAGCATCCACATATTTATAGTGATATATTCTGGTGTTTACGGGGGAGCGTGTATAGATAATAACTCCAGAGAATAAATTCTCGTCACCCCGTTCCGTGTGGAAATAAATAGTCCATGTGCCGTATCTAATGACTAGAGAGACGTCATTATTGTCAACTCCAGACCCGTGTGGGTTTTTTATTAATCTGGCAATTTATCGTTATATTTTATATAGTCCATATCAGTCATCAGTTCAACCTGTAGTATAAAATCATCGCCATACAAGCCTCTCGCTCGTATGGTAAATCTTCCACCTCGTTACACAAGCTCCAAATGCTTATGTGGAATATGATGAAGTATGCCTATCGTCAAGGAGTATGCCATGTAGTGTAGTTCAAAATTAATTGTTACTATCCTATGGCGATGTTTATTATTTCACATAGAATAACCAGCACTCCGCATCCAATGGCATTCACAGGAGTTGATATAAAAATAAAATTGCGCAGCCAACTCATCAAGGCTTACCTATTTGTCGGGCATGCAAATAATTTCTTTACTCTACAACTAATCCATTTTCCCCTGTTCAACACATGTATATATATGCAGAACAAAGCTAATAATAATATTTCTCGCAAACTATTATTTATTTCAACACGTGTGTATTTTTATCAAAGCGTGTACATGATAAAAGAAATATTTTTATCATCAAAAATATTTATTTAGCACGTGAATGTTTTTAACACTTCATATTCACAATAAAAATGTAGTTTTTATTGTCTATTCATTTTATTTTAAAATACGATAACATTCAACACATGAATTCCAACTCGACGAACGAATTTCAATTCAACACATTAATATTCTCTATAGTTTGTATATATATAAAAATGTGATTTTTATCGTTAAATCTATTTGTTTAAATTCGAATAATATTCAACACATGAATTTCAACTCGACGAGCGAATTTCAATTCAACACATGAATATTCTCTATAGTTTGTATATATATAAAAATGTGATTTTTATCGCTAAATCTATTTGTTTAAATTCGAATAATATTCAACACATGAATTTCAACTCAACGAATGAATTTCAATTCAACACATGAATATTCTCTGTAGTTTGTATATATATAAAAATGTGATTTTTATCGCTAAATCTATTTGTTTAAATTCGAATAATATTCAACACATGAATTTCAACTCAACGAATGAATTTCAATTCAACACATGAATATTGGTTCCAACATATGTAATTAATTTCAACAAATGAAAATTATTCTAACACATGAATATTTCAGAAAATTTTGGCAGCATAACGGCAGGGTAGTTAAAACCGGGACCGTCCCTAGTACGGCTCCTCGCTCTACCTTAAAACCTCGCGGTTTTTGACAATGGGGATCATGCATCTAGTTCGCACGCAGGCGACATGTTTTATTTTCATTTCCACAATCCTATTCTAATTTGTTTCAACCACAAGAGGGTATTTTTCAACCACAAAGGTATTTTTTAACCACAATACCAACCACAAACAATTATTTCCAACCATTCGTCATACCATATAATATCACGCCAATCACAAGCAATAAATATCGTCCATGGTCTTTGGACGAGGGGAGTATATATATATATATATATATATATATATATATTATTTCTATAATTCACTTGCATTTCATCACAATTCAAAGCATATATGTTTCATACAACGCTTGTATAAATTATACATCGCTAATATAACTTATACAACACATGTTCATGAGGTAAACAATGCGTATATAATTTACACTTCGCTTATATAATTTATACAACACGATTCCATTCACACAATTTAGTTTAGATTCCTCACATTGGTTTTTGTAGTGCTAAAAATCGTAGGAAGGTCAGAAAAATCCGCTGCTTCTGCAAGATGGTAGAGAGCCTCCCTGCGGTCCCGATGTTTCCTGTTTCATCGAATTTCGTTAACACAATAAAAAGGTATGATTTTTCAAAGTTTTGCAACACTTAAAAGTGTTATTTTCAATTCAAAATTTTCAAAGCAGAAGGGTTTGCAAACCTTCGAAACTAGGTTTAGAATTCTTGAACAATCCGTGTTGTTTTGTCTCGATCAGACCATACGACGTTGAAGAGCTACGAACAGGCTTCCTATCGGCGGTGGTGGCAGCGAACTCGGTGGCTCCAGCGTGGCACAGCAGCGCTTCAAAGGGGCGAACTTCCTCGACGAAATTCGACGTCGATAGGCGATGGTCTTCGACGAGGCTGGGCTTGATTTGAAGAGGGGAGGAAGGCGATCGGAATTGCTAACTGGAGGCGGCGGCGAAATTGACTGTGGCGGCGGCGAAATCGGTGGAAAGATTTGAACGATTATCGTCGTTCGTTTCAGGGGTTGACCGCGGTTTTGAGAAGAGAGAGAAAATGGGATATTTTCTAATATATAATATTTTTAAATTCCCATAATATCCTTTCTAGCCAACGTACACCAATTTCAACCCAACGACTGTCGCCCCTAGCCAAATACCCCCATTCCGGACACAATGGGATATGTTTCGTTGGCCAATTCGACTGTTACAATCAGTTATTTTTCAAATTAAAGTATAAAACATTTTATATTCAATTTGAACGTATATTTCAATTTGCCAGGGCCACAAACTGAATCGAAAAATTCCAGAAAAATAAATCTAGCTTTGTTTTGACGATACGGTACCAACAAAACCAGTTTCGTCGAATTCTGAGCTCATATGCAAAATGTCCATTTTCAGGTCGACCCATTTTAACAGAAATTGACCAATCACATTTTCTTTTGCCCTGCTCACATACTAGCTTCAAAAATTATGAAATTTGAAACCTAGCAATAATTTGACATCCCGGATCCAACAAAAGTGGTTTCGTCGAATTCCGAGGTCGTATGCAAAATATCTATTTTCAAGGGCTATATATGCTATATAGCGACCTTTCTGAAAATTCATTTAGCCATAACTTTTGATTCCCGTTATGAAACTTCGATTTTTCAGATTCATTGGAAAGGTATTCATAAACAGATTTAAATATTTTCAGTTTTGCTAAAATCTGTTATATTTTCCACCCGGTACAGTTAGACAAAGTTTGTATTCAAATTTTCAAACTGCCTCACTATTCCCAATTCATTCTTTTATTGAAATATGCTATTTCAATTAATCAAATTCTTTGACAATAACCAATTTTAAAAATTTTAAATTGGTTCACATTTTCCGGGTTATTACATTTTATATTATGTTGGCTAGTCTGTTGAGTGGTTTATGAATTCTAGTCGAATCATGGGATGCCATGATGTCGATAAGAATTTATAAAATGCTTGAACAGAAGAGTGGACCTAATATTGTTTTAAAGTGGGTAGATGAAATAATTTTACACAAATTTCTTTGTTGATATAAAAGAATAATTTTCTGAAATTACTGTAATATATGTATGTGTTGATTGTTATTATTATAATCAAATGAGATTATAAAATTGAAATGGATATATATAATTAAACAAAATTTGTATATGAATGAAATATACAATTATGATGAATTAAAATTGGATTCAATCAGAATTTGGAATTTTAAATCCTGGGTGTTTGAAAAAAATGTTTTTATGGAAGTATATTAAAATAATATAGCTTGGTTTTGGAATGATTTTTGAATAAATATCGTTTTAAATAAATTTTTAAAGTGATTAAGCACCGAACTCACTTCAAACGCTAGAAAATAATTCTAATGGTGACTGCAGCATCATTAGCGTTTATTTTCGAGTTTCTAAGTGATGGATTGCTACCATAGAAAAGTTTCTAATGGAATTTTTTTGAAAGAAAACAAGTTAATTGGAAAGTTCAAATATTTCGAATTTGAGGTGGTTATAGATATAAGGATATATTTATATGATTTCTAAAGAATTTGAAATGAAACCCAGGAATTTGAATTCTGTAATTTAAATTTAACTTAAGCAAGTTAAATGGAACGAAATGAATAAATTGATTAGAGTCAATTTGAATGAATTTGAATGTGTATGAATAGAATATGAATCGTACGTAAATAAATTGGTTGTAAATCATTCAGATTAAATGAATGTAAGATTATGTGGTGTGCAATATAAATGAAAATCATAAGTTAGTTGGAACTAAATTTGTAGAAATATGAAGAGTTGAGATTCAACATAAGTATATTTTGGAAAGTAAATGGGTTTGTGGCATTTTTCCTACCTTAGTAATTTCGGGGACAAAATTCTTTTAAGGCGGAAGAACTACCCGGATTTTTTGTTGATTATTGTTTTAAATGTTGAGTTGATAATTTAAATGAATTTTTATATGGAGTTTATCGATTTAATACTAGATTACAATTTAATTTCAAGTATACTTAATTATCGTAATACTAAAAAAAAATATAATTGAATTCAAAGTTAAAACTGAATCCAAACAATTCAGGTGATTAATATAAATTCTATTTGAATAGAAACGATAATAATAGTAATTTGTTATTGAGGAGTTGATTGTTTTGAATTTAAATTATATTATATCAATTTAAATTGGAACTCAAGAATAATCAATTCTCAGACGACCTCGGATTTAGCCGAAACTAATTTTATAAAATCCGTTATAGGTAATTATGCCTAGATTTACAGTTTCGTATTAATTGGATTTATGTGTGATCGTTCAAAATTTAAACGAGTGTTGATTTACATTGAGAAATTAAAAGGAAGTTTTACAAACGATTTCGAAATTTAACAAAACCGGTTCCATTGTGTCGGAAATATTAAGTTATTGCAAGATTTCAATTTTCATCGTGATTGGAGCTTGTATGAGGTCATTTAAACAAGAAGCTTCAGACGTAAGTTTCATGAAAATATAACATTATAAAAACCAAATAGCTTGTTAGACACACTTCAGAAATCTTCCTTAGAAAGCCTACCACTTTTATATATTCCCTACCCAAGTTCCTTCTAAAACCACGAACGAAACAATAGAAGAAAAATCGTAATCTTTCTTCAATTCGATTCCTTCTAAAATCAAAATAAAATTGAATTCTCCATGAAATCAAACAATCTTTGATTCAGTAACAAGCCTAATTCCAACAGATCCAATTTTTTCAAAATTCTAATCTCTCGAAACTCATGTCGGTTAGTTTTGTATCCTGCAGAAAAGACAGAGATATAAAATATATCAGAGCTCAAAAAACATCTCATAGCAGAGTGAGTAAAATATATTATAATTAAAATATAGCCTTACCTAGATAATAATAATGCCTAACCAGTTTCCAAAGCTATCATATCGCTGCCACAAATCTAACCTGCGAGTATGTTTTGAGGAGGGGGTCAGAAAACAAGTCTAGGTGACTAGATATAAACTACACATTTTGAATAATCCTACATATACTGTTCAGTTACATTCTCTTATTTATTAGGTTACTTTTGTTAATAGCACTCAAGGCTTACACTCACGCCGTTCCCATTTATTCCCTAAATAGGTTAACCTAATACAATATCTATAAGTTGCTACCCTTAATATTAAGGTACCCTCCACGGTACCCCACTTGCACGGTCTCCGCTGCAACGTCACAGAAATATATGCAGTCCCTTATCCTACATCAAAGCGAGGTATGAATCAATATAACAACTATACGTTTCATATAGTCCCGCCATCACCATGCTATGTAAGCGTACGGACTGCCACCTCCGAATAATTCGATTGAATTCAGATTCCATCACAGAGTAATGCCCTAAAGTCTACCATACACCACCCGAAGTAGACAAGCATGTATCTTGACTTACTCACGTATGTATCGTTAATCATACTCGATGCCGTAACCTTTACGATACACCATCCGAAAACGGTATGCATGTATCTGCATATATTATATACTGTGCACCGAGTTCCGTAACAGGGTTGTATCAAAAACACGGAACTCGGTCATGAGCTTTTTCATATATCTGTATACACAGATGCTATGGTATGTATTTTCACAGTGGCTATGGTCTCATCTGACCCCTCCCTCAACTAGTGAAAGACAAAAGGAAGTGAGAGCTAGTGACGTGGCCCTAGAGAAAACGAAAAACAACAAATCCTAATTGGCATGTCCCTTACCCAAAGCCTTGATAGTAAAAGGTACATGGTCTTTTAGTTTAGCTCTCTGTCTTTCTGCATCACACATCACATATCACGCTGACTGTCGATGGTTGGTACCCGGCAACTACTATCAAACAGATGGTTAGACCCACCAAAGGCAAACAGAAATGGTCGTAACCCACCTAGTCACAAGGAAATAGGATCGTTGAATCACCTAAGGCAACCTACAGCCTTCTGATTGCCCACTATCATGGCAACTCATAGAGTAGTAACGCGCAGACCCAACCCCTGTGAGCACAGCAGAAGCGTTATCACTGCACAAAGGACTACCAGGAGTACCCTCCACGTCCTTAGAAGCCGCGTGCTTCCCCTTGCAATCCTTCAGAGCCAGCAGAATATCAGTAGATGTAACACCCCATGTCATTAACTTTCATGGAGTATTATTGGTGAATAGAATAGAATATAACAAGACAGATACATATATTAGTACTTGAAAAATTAAAAAAACTTTTATTGCAATGGAGAAATAGTTTGGTTACAACAACATCAAAAACCAACAATAAAACCAAGTACACTTAATATCCATCTTGACAAATTATTTTCTGAGTACATAAAGTAAAAAGCATAACCCCAACCTAAGTAGCCAGAAAAGAGATAAGCTGAAATTTACTTTCAGCAATCCAAGCACTTCCAAAAGAGAGAGAAAGAGGTCCAAATCAAGCTCCACTAGCACTAGTCCCACCCTGAGAACCTTGGGGGGAGGAGGGGAAGGAAGAAAAGAGACGAAAACAAAGGGAGTCAGACGTAAAGTCTGGAGAGTCCAATAAATTTAACAATATAATTATTAAAGTAATTATGATAAGGCATAAACTGGTACAAACAAGGAATGACTGTGAAGCAAATGGGCAATAAAAAACAAACAAGCGAAATATGCTGGCATTAATCACGCTCCTAATCACTATAGGATAATTACTATACTGCACCATTACTAGTCACCCTCAAAGTTGATCCTGTCTACTGAATGTAACAATCATAATGATAGTTTCGTGTGCCCCTAGCTGTCTTCTTAGGTGTCGCCTGCCCCTATCTCCACTAGTTGTACCCATTACCCCCATGCGATTGGCTCCCTAACTCGTAGATACCCATGCTGTTCCCACAGTGGAGTGTATCACTCCCCAAAGTGTCAACATGATACCACTAAAGACGCACGGCTTATATCTACACGATGCAACAACGTCTTACCTATCAGCCTGGGCCTGCGCATGCACATGACCCCGTTGGACTTGCGTTGCCACCGCTAACCCGTTTTGACCTCTTACAATCAAACCCAGTAAGTGTGTCCCGTCCTTGATCTAACTCGAGCTCACAAAGATACTTAATGGGTTCCTGGTTTGAAAAGGGCCCTCATACTCGACACAAGCTTTCCACCTATGCTTGGTTCCCACTAAGATTTCCCACTTAACCCCTTCCTATTCATGTCTTCTACATGTTTCAATTTGGTTAAGTGTTTATAATCGTATTTCACATGTCACCCATGTCACCCACTTAACCCCCATGTCCCACCATATGTTTATCTTGGTTAAGTGTTACGTAATTCATTATAACCGTAACCTTGTAAGACCTCCCACATTAGACTACCGTTTGAGGTTGCTGGATTTGTCGGGCGGGTCCGGGCAGTCTTATACCGCAAACGAGCCTAAACTCGTGTCTTTACAATTGTTAGACATTTAATTTATGCCTTCGACCTCTCACATTAGACTATAGTTTGTGGTTGCTGGATTTGTCGGGCGGGTCCGGGCAGTCTTATACCACAAACGAGTCTAACCTCGTGTTTTAGGCGTTTATTATTACACATAATTATTTCACCCCAATATGAATTAATTATCCCTATTCAAATTGTCAATAATTTCCAAATTAATCTATGTCCATAATTGCCACCTAAATTATGTCTATAATTTCAGGTATATAAATTATACCAATTAGTGTCTCAAATTAATTATATACCTTCAAAGCCATTTTATGCCAATTCACAATATGTATATTTAATATTTTCCCCTTTTTCCCCACGTCGTTCGTACGTTTACTATGAAATATGTTAGACTCGCAAATAGTCTAACTCATATGAAAAGAAACATCACAACCTGCATAACACATAAAATAGATCTAACTTGCAAATAAGAATTATAACATAAATTTGCAGAGCCAGTAACTTGCATAGGCAATGGACATATAGAACATAAATTTGCATAAACTATGTACTTCCATGGATCTAAATATAGATCTAAACATGAGATTGTGAACTTACATATATGAATATGGTTTTCACCTAAACTTGCATATGTGAATATGGTTTTCACCTAAACTTGCATATGGATTCCTACAAACTTGCATATGAATTTAAACATGTAAACTAATATCACATGTTTTACATATAAACTTGTATATGTGTGTGTGTGTGTATATATATATATACTTGATTCACATATAAACTTGTGTATAGTTCGCATACAGACTTGCCTATGATTCACATACAAAATAGCATATGACTTACATCCCAAACTTGCATATAAACTAATGTCATAAAATGAATCAAGTTAACACATGTGATTGGACACATGGAATAGATCTACTAACATAAGTTAACAAAATTGTCATATGTTCACCAACAGATGATAACAAAGTTAAGTAACGTCACATGATTCAATAGACATGTTCTCATAATCCCAATTATAACTCATCATAATTAATTTATTAATTATTTTGTGTAAGAAATTGTAATCACAAAGACGGATTAAAGAAGAGAATAATTCGTTCGTCATTTGTATTAGAATCCTGACTTGCAACTCCTAAGCTTTAAGAAGAAAAACTATTCCAGTAGTAGCATGGAGGCCAAGAGATTAATTTAGTTTAGGTTTAGAGCTTGAGTCTATGCGTGCTTATATAGAAGTTTAAACTTATGTGAGTCGTTAGATCATCCTAGGAGCAATCATAACCATCCAAACTAGATAGAGTTATCTAGAATTGTCACCTATGCCCTAGTGACTCAGCAACAGGTCAGAAAAGACTCAACAAGTCAGAATCGTCATAGTTCAGATCTGCCCGAGGGGGTAGGTCGATCCCCAGGTTGACCCCCAGGTAGACCCCCAGGTCGACCTGTATAGGGGAGGTCGACCCCTGGTCGACCTGGCCTGGGGCGGGAAAAATCCCGCCCATCCCGCTTCTTTGTTTGAATTCGAATTTTGAATTTATATCTGAGCTGTTTAATTTATTTAAATTACTAAAATTTCTGAGGGCCATAACTTCCTCATACAAAGTCCGATTTACGAAAACTTGGACTCTATTCCAAGCAGAATTTCGAGACGAACGCAATGGAATAACCCTTTTCCCTTAATTCTTCTCCTAAAAATTTAGTGTTCTTAAAAATTGTTTATATTAATATTTAAAATTATGGGGTGTTACATTCTCCCCTTCTTAAAGGATTTCGCCCCCGAAATATCCAAGTTAAGGAGAATGCATATCCTAACATCCAATCATCCATCTACTCAACCATCAAACACAGGCATCCATTGTCCTTACAAGATTTCTAATGCCGTATGAACATATGAAAAATATGTGTGTATATGTTCCTTATCCAATGCAAAATCAGGCGGCTTACTAATTCAGTTGACCTCCTTAATGCAAATCATGATCGTGCCATGCGTCCATTATGTATGCGAAAGAATCCTAACGATACATATTACTTCTACATGTGTGCACAACCATTCATCGAAATGCATCATCCATATGATAACACAACCATTATACACTCATTAATTTAAATATGCACACATATTTATATGCAATATGAAAGTGATTGAGCCGATCTACTGCCTAATTTGTGTGTACATGCATCCACAAGCAACCACTAGAAACCACTTGCAACCACTCGCTACCATCAATCATAACATGTTTCAAATACATGTTTACATCCATTGGTTTCTACCTAAGGTTAAAGAATAGGATCGAGGAGATATACTTAGAAGATAGATATAAGCATGAATAAACTTAAGGAAAAAGAGATTAAGGAGGTGCCCTCAAAAAGAAAAGGGGAGGCTACGCATATTTTTCTCTCAGTTTCCCAAGTCGCGTCTTCCTCACCGTCACTACATTGAACTTTAACAAGCTTGACTTCACGATTGCGTAGCTTTTTGACTTCCGTACCCAAGATACGAGTTGGAACTCTTCTCACAGCCGCTTCTTGTTCCAATACTGCTTCCTATAGTATACTTAGCTCCACAACTTCCACAAACTCATGTAAGCACTTTCGTAGTTGAGAAACATGAAAAACATTATGAACTCCAGCCAGTCTTTCGGGTAGCTCTACTCTGTAAGCCATCATCCCAATCCTTTTAATGATAGGAAATGGTCCTACAAATCTTGGTGCTAGCTTTCTTATGGACCCAAAGCGAATGACATTCCTCAAAGGAGATACTTTAATGTAAAGACCCGTAACTTCCCCGTGAGGGAAAGAGCGGATAGTTTGAGAACACACAAAAGAACGCAGACGGAAGGACATTTCATTGTATATTACAACAATGCATCAGATTACAAGAATATACAGAGTATAAATGAATATTACACAGAAATATCAGAGATTTAAATTACATTTAAATCCATAGCAGCGGAAAATAATACAATACACAACAAGAAGAGATATACGGATATAAAGCTTTCCGGATATCGTTCCAGCTGTAAACCAGGATCCTGTGAATATAAATCTGCAAAACCAAAACTACTAGCTGCCTGTGTCAAAATAAGGGCACCCAGAGTTTAGGTCAAAACAATAAACTCCAGGTCAGTCATGGGACTGGTGTGAGAACTAAAACAGTTATTAATCTTTATTTTAAAGTTAGGCAAATCAAGGGACCACGCCGTATAACACAGAACGGGTTTCCTCCCAAGAATACCAGTGCATAAAACAAACAGCGCAATGCTAAAATAAAGAAAAATGAAGCTGTTATAAGACCCAGGTCCTATCACACAATGCAACGCAAGCCGGGGGATAGGGTTTTCCCTTATAACAGCCAAAGAATGCTTGATACGTTTAAAACAAATCATTTGATACTATTATAGTGTATAAAACAACTTCAAATCATAAGTATCAATCATAGGCGGCATGGGTACCATATATCATGTCGCCATACTAGTTCTACAATTAAAACCGCAAAATCACGTATTTGGAAGTTGGATTTCCATCTGTGAACCGAGGCAAAAGATAGTCCTCAACCGATTCGAAACTGTCTAGCCCGAGTCCCAGGATCAGAGCTCGAGTGACCCTTGGAGGGACAGGGCCGGTCCAACGATGTGGATTAAAATGCCTGAACACTACGTTTCCCCGCCCTTTGGGGCGTAAATGAGCCAACGAATGACTCCATCGGACCCGGATCGTCCGATCTAACCGAGGCGCCTCGCAACAGCAACAACCACACAGGTGAAAAGTATATAAATGTCAGGGCTGGTAGGTCACTGACACCACCCTAGCTAGAAAGAAACACATGCCCTCCCTGAGGTCCTCTCCCGTTTTTGGTTCACAACCGGGGTGCGAAACTCGCGAAGTAAACGCTACACAAAGCTACGCCACAAAGGCCGTGCCTTGATCATCACCACAAGACTTTGCTTTTCAACAGAAGCCTCGATCAATTGCCACTTAGGCATGCCACACAGGCAATTCACTCCATGCGTTTGATATCCATCAATATATAACCCCTGAGCTCGTACATCTCAGAGAGGGGCGTTAAGCAAGAGAATAAATTCTCTGCCGCCAAACAGATATATATTTATTAGAGATCAATCACACAGACTAAAATCCAATGTCAGACACACAGTCCATTATAAGTCCGTTCTGGGACTGAACGAAACCGGAGGCACCTAGTACCTCGCATATCCATCGATCTCCAAATACGTCTGGACGATCACCAACTGTTTCCATCTTCTTGGGTGTACAGCCCAATCAAGATCATTAGTAATCACCCAAACGACGTGAAGACTTCTGGTCTTCGACCACCGTCTTCATCTTCGACTTATCGTCGTATCAGTTATTCAGAATGGGATAAACCCGGTCTTTCCGAATAACTCGCGTATATTATAAACAATTGTTACACAAACACAACATACGCCTCATTCCAATTCACCAGTCACTAACCGTAAATTAATCAAGAGAATAATTCCCCAAATATTTACCCCGAAGGCCGAAACCGACATCAGATCAATATCCAGAAAACCATTCTGCTTGGCTAACCGACAGTTAGCTTCTAAATTTCACATTCATAGGGAAAGGTTCCCATTAATTTTATCCAAGGAAATTCCTTGAATTTATTCTTTAATCATCTTTTGAATTTCGATTTAACTAGTCGGGATTAACGAACCTTACCGAAGTATTCCTTTGTTTTAATTTCCCAATCCCAACCTATTCATCCCATGAAGTAAAACTGGTTATACTTCATATCTAACACCACGGTGTTATCGGTAAATTCAATTACCATTTCACGTTCAAATCTAATTAAAGATTTAACTAACGCCTGGAGCAAAATTGGTGATACTCCATTTCGATTATTTCAATCTAATTAAAGATTTATTTAAAACTCCACTTAGTTTTAATCTTTGACTGGGTTAAAGAATCAGTGTCATTTAAAACACGGTTCACAGTAAACCCAAAATCACCTTCATTAATTATCGGGTTAAAGAACAAGTGTTATTTAAAACACTGTTCACGATAAACTCCAAAAACCAATATCAATTCAATTCCAATTAAATATTATTTAATTGGTACACTTCATTAAATCTAAATAAAAAGATTTAATCTTTTCTCAACTGGGTTCAAGAACAGTGTTAATGAAGACACCATTCACGACAAACCCCAAATCACATTTGATATTAAACACAAGGCTCTGAATAGAAAATATATCGGCTTATATTGAAAATCAAATTCTACGACCAACAGATATCGTATTGGAAATAACGATATATATATATATCTATATCTTTCAAATTTCCATAACAACATCTGTATAATCACAAAATCCAACATCGAAATATTCCGAAGACAATTTCGATTCAAATCCATTCCAATGCAATCATTGGAAATTCTGGTTATTTTCAAAACCATTTCAAATCCAATTTATTTATTTTAAAAGTAAATAAATTACTATTCTAGTTCAAAACTAGTTCATTTCGATAAAAATCTATTTTTATCTTTTCAAATATGGAGTTTTTCATCCCAACTTTTCCCAAATCATTTCTTATGATTTTACACAAATTATTGATATTTTTAATGATTTTATCAAGGCCCGTACAGTCGATTTCCATCAACGGCCATCGAACTGCACTTACAGCGACCTTTTTCAAATTTGATTTGGACATAATTCCAAATCCAACCGTTAGATTGCTAATTTCTAATAATTGTTAGAAAGCTCTTTTCGATACGAACCCAACGGTTCCGGTTTTAGGAGGATCCGACGGTCGGATCTCCCGTAATATCCGTTCGAAGTCAATGGTCGAAATTCGCGAACTGCCGCGGCGCGGCGCGTTCTATTCAGGCCATTATATTATATATATAATATATATAATATATACTTCGTCGATTTCCTTTAAAACGTATTTAATAAATCATTTTAAATTCGTTTTCAAAACGATTACAACTTCTATTTCAACTTCAAATCAAAATCGAATTTTCCAACATAAATTCATTTTCTTTTCATTTCGAATTGATTTAATTCAAATTGATTTCAATTCAATTCAATTTCAATTCGTTTTCAATTCAATTTTTTATTTGAATTCATTTATATTCAATTTCAATTCGAATTCATTTATATTCAATTTAATTCGAATTTCAATTCTTTTCAAAATTTCAGATTTTGAAATCACTTTCGATATTCGTTATAAAATGAATAAAATCGATATAACTATCGTTCACGTTAAAATGGCGTCAATCTAATCAATACGGCTTCATATATTCCTATTTTCAAATATTCTATTTCAAATATTTCCTTTTCAAATATTTCTATTCATATATTTCTTTTTCAAATATTTCTTTTTGAAATATTTCTTTTGCAAATATTTCTATTCAAATATTTCTATTCAAATATTTCTTTTTCAAATATTTCTATTGCAAAACTGGAATGAGGCCCAATCAATTACCATATAATGTTAATTATATGGATTTTCTGCAACACATGTATATATCAACAACGATGAATAATCAACCATCATCCAAAGTGCATTCTACACTGTATAAGCATCAAATATAAATCTTCAACGCTTATAACAGTTTGTCAATCAACCGATCGACATACAACTAAACAATCGGGATTGGTGTACATCAAATATCATCCCAATACCCGTGTGGGGTTTCAAGCAATCCAACACAGATTTTTATTTGTGCAGTTGGGCGATGTGTAAAATTTATCGTCCCAATCAATGTCCTTCAAATAGGTGTACATAAACAAACCGTTCGGTTTGTAAATGAATATTTATTTATTCACATTCACGTTAAAAATTATATTTTTAACGATCAAACTATTTTATTCAACCTATGAATATTCTATTCGGTTCATTTATTAAATAAAATGTTATCTTTATTTTTCTAACTTATTTTTAGAAAATTTCGGCGGCATAACGGCACGATACTAGAAACGGGACAAGGCCTAGCCTTATCCCCGGTCTAGTGAAGGCGCACGCCATTCACACATCAATCAAATCCATTCAATTCACCAAACAATTCAATCCAATCAAATAATCTAACTAATTTTTGCAATCAAACAAACAAGTCCATGGTCTGTGGACGATTGTGTCGGGTGCTACTAAACACCGTCTGCATCCTAGTATATATACATAACTAGAAAAGAAATTGCAGAGTGAGAAATTCTCACCAAAAAGCTATCCAATCATCTTGACTCTTCATTGATAGAAATCTTCATCGTTATCGCATCTTTGTCATCTTCGTTGCCCGGATTCTCTACATATGTAAAAATCGAATTTTTACTTCGTTATTCAATATATAAAAATCGAATTTTTACTTTGTTATTCAATATATAAAAATCAAATTTTTACTTCGCTATTCAATATATAAAAATCCTATTTTTACTTTGCTATTCAATATATAAAAATCGAATTTTTACTATGCTATTCAACATATAAAAATCGAATTTTTACTATGCTATTCAATATATAAAAATCGAATTTTTACTATGCTATTCAATATATAAAAATCGAATTTTTTCTTCGCTATTCAATATATAAAAATCCTATTTTTACTTTGCTATTCAATATATAAAAATCGAATTTTTACTATGCTATTCAATATACAAAAATCGAATTTTTACTATGCTATTCAATATATAAAAATCGAATTTTTACTTTGTTATTCAATATATAAAAATCCTATCTTTCATATATATTCTTTCATACCCAAAAAATTAGATTTTTATAACACTAAAAATTGAATCCTTACGCATTTTTATAACTATAATCTATATAAAGATTTCCAGATCTTAAAACAACCATATTTACAAATTATTTACTAATTTTAAAACAATGAAAATATATTTTAAAACAATGAAAATATATTTTAAAACTAACTTAACTGAAAGAAAAACTCACCGACGAAGAGGGAGGCGTTGCGTTCAAAGGAGGAAGGGGGGAGTCTTGGCGTCGACGTCGCATCGTCGGAGGGGGTGCTCGCTGTCGGGGGGAGGTGCTGGCGGAGTGCGGCGCTGGGGGAGGGTCGGACTGGGTTGCGGTGGCATCGATTTGGTGGAATTGGGGAGGCTCGAACGTCGATTCGGTGGGGGAGAAGAAGAGGAGACTGGCGCGAGGGGGGGTCTGTCGGAGATCGACGGCGGCGGTGGAGGCAGCGACGAAGGGGAGGGGTTGGCGGATCGGGTTTTTCTCCTGATGTCGGGGTTTCTTTTTTTTTTTATTGATTTTCTAATCTGAAGTCAACGGTAGAAAAAAGGGGGGGTTTAGTTAAGGAGATATATATATATATATATATTATTTATTTATTTTTCCATTCAAAAAGTAACTTTTAAATTCCAACTCGAAATGAGGCCCAACGACTGTCGCCCATAGCTAACTACCTCCATTCTGAACACAATGGGATATGTATTGTAAGCTGATTCGATCGTTTCGATCAGTTTTCGTCAAAATCAACATATAACTCTATATATTGAATTTGAACGCGCATTTCAATTTACCGGGGTCACATACTAACTCGAAAAATTCCAGAAAAATATTTTATGGCTTCGTATTAACGATACGGTCCTAACAAAACTAGTTTCATCGAATTCTGAGACCGTTGGAAAAATGGCCATTTTCCAGTCGATTAAAATCAACTAAAATGGTCAAACGCGTTTTCCTTTGCCACGCTCACATATTGATTCAGAAAATTATGAAATTTGGAACCTAGCAATAATTTGACATCCCGAACCCAACAAAACCGGTTTCATCGAAATCCGAGGTCGTTTGCAAAATTCCCATTTTTAAGGGCCTGAATTCCATAGCGACTATTCAGAATTTTCAACTGGACATATCTTTTGATTCCCGCTATGAAATCTTGATTTTTCGGATTCGTTGGAAAGGTATCATCAATTAGATCCTAATGTTTTTGGTTTCACTAAAATCCGGATTGTTGTGCACCCGGTACATTCAATTGAAGTTTGAAATCGAATTATCGAACTACCGCGCCATTTTCAATTCCTTTTATAAATATAAATATTTATTTATATTCTATCGCCGATCTATATAAATATGTTCGTTTGAATTCTATTCAAAATAAATTTCTCGTCGTTATTATTTAAAATAATTCATTTTAAATAATCAAAATTCGCTAAAATTGCCAAAAAAAAGAAATTAAACTGGCCCAGATTTTCGGGTTGTTACATTTAAGGAACACCCTATCTCCAACCTCAAACTCAAGGTCGGTCCTTCTTTTGTCTACGTAGGACTTCTGTCTATCTTGTGCAGCCTTCATTCGTCTTCTTGTCAAGTCCACCTTTTCTGAGGTTTATCTAATCATTTCTGGCCCAAGTACGAGCTTGTCTGTAGACTCCCACCAACAAGTTGGTGATTGGCATGGTCTTCCATATAAAGCTTCGAAGGGCGCCATGCCTATGGTGGCTTGGTAGCTATTGTTGTAAGTGAATTCCACCAAAGGAAGATGATCCGCCTATGTACCTCCAAAGTCAAGAATGCACAATCTCAAGAGATCTTCCAATACTCTGTTCACCCTTTCCATCTGACCATCGTTTTGGGGTTGATAGGTCGTGCTTAAGCATAATTGTGTGCCTATAGCCCCTTGCAAACTCTTCCAAAACTCGCTCGTAAAGATAGGATCTCGATCACTCACTATGCTGGAGGGTATCCCATGGAGTTGAACTATCTCTTTAAGATAAATGAATGCTAGGGATGAGGCAGTCCTTCTACTCTTAACAGGTATAAAGTGAGTGCTTTTAGTGAGCCTTTCCACTATTACCCAAATACTGGTATTGCCCCTTCTTGACCTAGGCAACCTATCAACAAAGTCCATCGAAATGCTATCCCACTTCCACAGTGGGACCTCTAGAGGATGAAGCAGACCACCAGGCTTCTTCGGCTCCACTTTGACTTCCTGGCATATCAAGCACTTAGCGACGAACTCAGCTACACCCTTATTCATGCCATTCCAAAAGAAAACCCTTTTATATCTTTATACATCTTGTCTCCGCCTGGGTGTATGGTCATCTTAGAATGGTGTGCTTCTTCGAGAACCGCCTTCACTAAATCCCTTGCTTGTGGGACGCATAGCCTTCCATCCCATCTCAACCAGCCCTTATCATCGATGGAGTATCTATTGAGGTGACTAAAAATCTTACCCCTAACTAGCTTATCCATCATATCAACTAGCTGAGGGTCTTCTCATATACCTTCAATTGCCTTCCTCTATAACAATCTACCTTGCCTTCTTGCATCAAGACAGCGCTCAACCCTGTACTGCATGCGCCTGTGTATACGGTAAACATTTTTCTTCCATCAGGCAATGTCAGAACTGGGGCTGTTGTTAGAGCCGTTTTCAAACGTTGGAAAGCAATATCGCAATCCAAATACCAAGCGAAAGTTAGGTTTTTCTTTGTCAATCTTGTGAGTGGGGCTGAGATTTTTGCAAAGTCTTTAATGAACTTTCGGTAAAAGCCCGCTAGCACGAGAAAGCTTCGGACATCGGTTGCATTCCGTGGAACCTTCCAATCTTGCACCGCAACTACTTTTTTAAGGTCCACAGCTATCCCCTCTTTGGACACCACATGTCCAAGAAACCTCACTTCTTCTCTCCAGAAATGGCATTTGGAGAATTTGGCTTTCAGCTGATGTGCACGAATAACATCCATGACTTCCCTTAAATGCAAAGCATGGTCTTCTTCATTCTTCAAGAAAATCAAAATGTCGTCTACGAAGACCACCACAAACTTATTAAGGAACTCCCTAAACAACCTGCTCATGAAGTCAACGAAGTAAGTGGGTGCGTTTGTCAAGCCGAAAGGCATGACAAGCCATTTGAAGAAACCATCCAGGTTTCTGAACGTAGTTTTATCAATGTTGCCTTCAGCCACTCTTGACGGATGAAACCCGGTAGCCAGATCTAGTTAGGAGAAAGCCGACGCACCTACAAGTTGATCAAACAAGTTGTCCATTCTTGGAAGTGGGTGCCTATTTTTCTTAGTCAGCTTGTTTAGCTCCCTATAATCAATGCATAGGCGAAGTGAACCCTCCGCTTTGGTTACGAATACTACTGGAGCACCCCATTCAGAAATACTACGCCTTATAAACCCATTTTCGAGAAACTCTTTGACTTTCTTGCTAAGCTCTTTTCTCTCCCTTGGAGCCATGTGTCTAACGGGTAGAGCTACGGGTTTTGGCATTATCAACAAGGTATAAGCGAAAGTCTATCTCCCACTTCGGAGGTAAGCCCTTCACCTCTTCAAATACATCTGAGTACTCACGGACTACTCTAACAGACTGCAAGTTTTCAACAGACGCATCAAGAGATTCTAGGTAGCTTAGCATAACAGAATGTATGGGATTACAAGAAATTTCGAGAGTGTTACCGAGGCGAGTCATAAGTCTAACCACTCTCTTTTCATAATCGATGATGGCACCATTACTGGATAACCAATCCATGCCTAGAATCAACCCATAGCCCGTGAAGCCAAGAATGAAGGCGTTGCATTCACACCCAACGCCCAAGATAGACACTCTCAAATCCCGGCAAATCATTGAAAGATGAGATGAACCACCAATAGGATTTGAGACTACTATGGGATCCGTAACTAGACTACTATTTAGGTGCAGTGTTTCAACTAATGAAGCAGATACAAACGAGTGTGAAGCACTTGAATCAAACAAAGTACGAAAAGGATGATCAAACAAAAAAACCAAACTTTCAACAGAAATGTTTCTACCTCTATCCTGTCCTGGTGCCATGAGAGCATGAACCTGCCCTCTTGCCTGCCCTGGTGCCATGAGAGCCTAAACCTACCCTCCAGAAGTAGACACTGTCCTCTGCTCTTGCCCTTGTCTTCTCGGGCAGTCTTTAATCAGATGTCCTGCCTCGCCACAGTTGAAACAACCAGTCTTCTTCTTCTTCCTATAGTCCTTGCTCAGATGGTCCGGTGTTCCACAATTAAAGCACCTTTTCTTTCCTTTGCTATTTTTATCCTTACCACCTTTCTTAGGTTGCTGCTATGACTTCTTTTGATCCCCTTTCTTTTCTGATGCCTTATTAGCATTAGCGCCTTTTTCCTCTTTATGCATAAGCGCCATGTCAACTAGTTTCTCAAAGGTAGCCCCCATAGGAATGTGGGTCATAGCCAACCCATGTAGCGGCTCATTCAATCCATTAACGAATCCCAGGGCCTTCTTTTCAGGTGTGTTCACCAAGTCTAAGCCAAATCTCGCACATTTGTTGAACTTGTTGACGTACTCCTTTACTGATAAATTCCCCTGCTTCAACGCCAAGAACCTCTCCATGTATAAATTCTCTTCTGCTCGTGAGAGAAATTTCATCTCGAACCTATGCCTGAAATCCATCCATGTCTCCACTGGACGCTCTCCATTTGTGACCTCCCACCAAAACGAGGCTTCGTCCTTCATTAACCAAGCAGCTAATTGGACCTTCCTTCCATCTTCTATCTCGAAGATACCAAACAAATCTTCCACCTCCTTAAGCCAATTTCGAGCTTCAACAAACGTCTCTGACCCGTGAAAAGGTTTCCCGCCCATTGCCCGAAAGTCTTTGCATATCTTCGAAAAAGTATCAACGCGGGGAGGGGGAGGAGGAGGAGCGGCTGCAGCTGGGGTAGGAGGAACGTCTGCTGGGCTTGCGGCGATGGCCCTAGCCTACAGATACCTTCTGAACCTAGTTGGTATCGATATGCCCTCGGGTATCTCGGGTACCCCAGACATGCTGATAAGAAAAAGTAAGAGATTCAAAATGGAGAATCGAAGGAAAGATATATGCCTCTTGGGGGTTATGTTTTTAAAACAAACTTTTCTCTTGAAAATACTCTCCTTAAAACCTATTTTTGAAAGTATTTCTTTATAAAATGCTTTTGAAAAACAGTTTTTCAAAATGTCTTATCTGTTCTGGTAAACTTCAGCTCTGATACCACCTGTAACACCCCACGTCCATTAATGTCACTCTCAAGGGGAGTGCATTAACTTTCATTGAGTATTATTGGTGTATAGAACAGAATATAACAAGACAGATACATATATTGGTACTTGAAAAATTAAAAAAAAAAATATTGCATCGGAGAAGTAGTTTGGTTACAACAACAAAACCAACAATAAAACCAAGTACACTTAATATCCATCTTGACAAATTATTTTCTGAGTACATAAAGTAAAAAGCATAACCCCAACATAAGTAGCCATAAAAGAGATAAGCTGAACTTTACTTTCGGCAATCCAAGCACTTCCAAAAGAGAGAGAAAGAGGTCCAAATCAAGCTCTACTAGCACTAGCCCCACCCTGAGAACCCTGGGGGGGGAGGAAGAAAAGAGGCAAAAACAAAGGGGGTCAGATATAAAGTCTGGCGAGTCCAATAACTTTAACAATATAATTATTAAAGTAATTAGGATAAGGCATAAACTGGTAAAACCAAGGAATCACTGTGAAGCAAATGGGCAAGACAAAACAAACAAGCAGAATATGCTGGCATTAATCGCGCTCCTAATCACTATAGGATAATTACTATACTGCACCATTACTAGTCACCCTCAAAGTTGATCCCGCCTACTGAACATAATAATCATAATGGTAGCTTCGTGTACCCCTAGCTGTCTTCATAGGTGTCGCCTATTCCTATCTCCGCTAGTTGTACCCACTATCCCATGCGATCGGCTCCCTAACTCGTTGATACCCGTTCTGGTCCCACAGTGGGGTGTATCACTCCCCAAAGTAGCCACCCAATACCACTAAAGATGCACGGATTATATCTACATGATGCAACAACGTCTTACCTACCAGCCCGGGCCCATGCACGCACATGACCTCGTTGGACTTGAGTTGCGACCGCTAACCCGTTTTGACCTATTACAATCAAACCCAGTAAGCGTGTCCCGTCCTCGATCTAACTCGAGCTCACAAAGATACTTAATGGGTTACTAGTTTGAAAAGGCCCCTCATACTTGACACAAGCTTTCCACCTATGCTTGGCCCCCACTAAGATTTCCCACTTAACCCCTTCTTATTCATGTCTTCTTACATGTTTCAATTTGGTTAAGTGTTTCTAATCGTATTTCACATGTCACCCATGTCACCCACTTAACCCCCATGTCCCACCACATGTTTATCTTGGTTAAGTGTTAATTAATTCATTATAATCGTAACCTTGTAAGACCTCCCAAATTAGACTACCATTTGCGGTTGCAGGATTTGCTGGGCGGGTCCGGGAAGTATTATACCGCAAACGAGCCTAACCTCATGTGTTTACAATTGTTACGCATTTAATTTATGCCTTCGACCTCTCACATTAGACTACCGTTTCTGGTTGCTAGATTTGTCAGGCGGGTCCGGTCAGTCTTATACCACAAACGAGTCTAACCTCATGCCTTAGGCGTTCATTATTACACATAATTATTTCAACCAATGTGAATTAATTATCCCTATTAAAATTGTCAATAATTTTAAAATTAATCTATGTCCATAACTATCACCTAAATTATATCCATACTTTTCAGGTATATAAATCGTACAAATTAGTGTCAAAAATTAATTATATGCCTTTAAAGCCATTTTATACCAATTCGCAATATGTATATTTAATATTTTCCCCTTTGTCCCCACGTCGTTCGTACGTTTAATATGAAGTATGCTAGACTCGCAAATAGTCTAACTCATAAGAAAAGAAACATCACAACTTGCATAACACATAAAATAGATCTAACTTGCAAATAAGAATTATAACATAAATTTGCATAGCCAATAACTTGCATAGGAAATGGACATATAGAACATAAATTTGCACAAACTATGTACTGCCATGGATCTAAATATAGATCTTAACAAGAGAATGTGAACCTACATATATGAATACGGTATTCACCTAAACTTGCATATGTGAATATGGTTTTCACCTAAACTTGCATATGTGAATATGGTTTTTCACCTAAACTTGCATATGGATTCCTACAAACTAGCATATTAATTTAAACATGTAAACTAATATGACATGTTTTACATATAAACTCGCATATGTATGTATGTATGTATGTGTGTGTGTATATATATATATACTTGATTCACATATAAACTCATGTATAGTTCGCATACAGACTTGCCTATGATTTACATACAAACTAGCATATGATTTACATCCCAAACTTGCATATAAACTGATGTCATAAAATGAATCAAGTTAAACATATGTGATTGGACATATGGAATAGATCTACTAACATACGTTAAGAAAACTGTCATACGTTCACCAACAGACGATAACAAAGTTAAGTAACGTCACTTGATTCAATAGACATGTTCTCATAATCCCAATTATAACTCATCATAATTAATTTATTAATTATTTTGTGAAAGAAATTGTACTCACAAAGACGGATTAGAGAAGAGAATAATTCGTTCGTCGTTTGTATTGGAATCCTGACTTGCAATTCCTAAGCTTTAAGAAGAAGAACTTTTCCAGCAGTAGCATGGAGGCCAAGAGATTAATTTAGTTTAAGTTTAGAGCTTGAGTCTATGCGTGCTTATATACAAAGTTTAAACTTATGTGAGTCGTTAGATCATCCTAGGAGCAATCACAACCGTCCAAACTAGATAGAGTTATCCAGAATTGCCACCTATGCCCTAGTAACTCAGTAACAGGTCAAAAAAGACTCAGCAACAAGTCAGAATCGTCACAGTTTAGATCTGCCCGAGGGGGTCGGTCGACACCCAGGTCGAGCCCCAGGTCGACCTGTATAGGGGAGGTCGACCCTCTGGTCGACCAGGCCTAGGGCAGGAAAAATCCCGCCCAGCCCGCTTCTGTTTGAATTCGAATTTTGAATTTATATATGAGCTTTTTTAATTTATTTAAATTACTGAAACTTCTGAGGGCCATA